>CM056052.1:530001511-532559011 GCA_029574335.1 Rana kukunoris | reverse complement strand
AGAACAACTTTGCACCCCCATACGGGCAGATGCCAGCGTACGCTTAAGTACGTCCATGTGAAATAAGCCTGCGAAATTTAGAGAAGCTAAATTTTTATAAAAAAAAAAAGCAGTTTTAGCAGTCATAAAACTTTGCAATATTTCTAAAAATAAACCCAGGATCACACGAGTACAAAAAAAGAACACTGTTTTATTGGATTTCTACAGTATAGCTGCGAGTCGTGTGTTTTCTTCAGTATTGCAGAGAGCTGTAAGAACCGCCAAACACAGAGATCACCTCCCCAGACACACACTGCTCCTCCCGGGGCTCAGCATGCAGCTTTTGTGCGGCAGATAACTTCATTGACAAAGCCATTATTCCTGGCTAGAACATCAGCCTTCAGCTGATTCAGTCTGGTTTTTATTTCCTGCTCAGACATTTCACTAAGTGGAAGAGCTTTCACTTTGGCGAGAAAATCCTGAATTATCTTCTCCCCTTCCTGAAAGAAAACAAGAATAAGGTTCATTTAACAAATAAAACATTTATCTCTGTTACACTTGGTAAAAATCTTAGCGAAGGACCAATGCTGGAAATATAAAATTACACAGATTTTGGGTTGCCTAGCGACAGACTAAGACAGTATTGCTCTCTTTTCCCGGCAAGTCTCTCTCACTGGACAGTAAGGAGCTGAACACACATCCCACTTAGAGCAGGCATGGATTTGTGTCGAAAGTATGGAGCCGAGAAAAAGGCATGGTCCCCGCCCCAAGTCACTGCCCTGTGACACGTTTCACCCCAATTAAGCTTATTCGTAGCAGTAGGGATGTCTGGGACTAAGCGACATTTAAACCCACTGAATAATTAAAAGCAATACAAGAACATTGTAAACAAACTGTTGTGTTAACGGATAAAGCCCCGGACCAATATGCAGGTCAAGGACCTTTTTGCGATTCTGCACTGCGTCGCCTTTAACTGACAATTGCGTGGTCATGCGACATGGCTCCAAAACAAAATTGGCGTCCTTTTTTCCCCCCAACAAAAATAGAGCTTTCTTTTGGTGGTATTTGATCACCTCTGCGTTTTTTATTTTTTGCGCTATAAACAAAAATAGAGCGACAATTTTGAAAAAAAAAACAAATTTTTTTACTATAATATCCCCAAAAAAGATATATAAAACATTTATATAACAATATATAAGCGTTTATCGATTGGTTTGCGCAAAATGTATAGCATTTACAAAATATGGGATAGTTTTATGGCATTGATATATTTTTTTTTTTACTACTAATGGCGGCGATCAGCGATTGTTTTTGTGACTGCGACATTATGACAGAGACATCGGACACTTTTGATACATTTTTGGGATTATTGTCATTTTCACAGCGAAAAATGCTATAAAAATGCATTGTTTACTGTGAAAATGACAACGGCAACCACTAGGAGGCGCTGTAGGGGTTTAGTGTGACCTCATGTGTTTCTAACTGTAGGGGGGCGGGGCTGGATGTGTGATGTCAGTGATCGTCGCTCCCTATATAAAGGGAACATACGATTACTGACATTGCCACAAAGAACGGGGAAGGTTTGTTTACAGTCGTGCGACGTGGCTCCCAAACAAAATTGGCATCATTTTTTCCCCACAAGTAGAGCTTTCTTTTGGTGGTGTTTGATCGCCTGTGCAGTTTTTATTTTTTGCGCTATAAACAAAAAAGACAATTTTGAAAAAAAAATACAATATTTTTTACTTGTTGCTATAATAAATATCCCAATTTAAAAAATATACGTATTCTACATATTTTTGGTAAAAAAAAAAAAAAAAAAAAAAAAAAAAAAAATCGCAATAAGCGACTGGTTTGCCCAAAAGTTATAGCGCCTACAAAATAGGGGACATAATTTTTTATATTTTTTTTTTTACTAGTAATGGGGGCGATCTGCGATTTTTATTGGGACTGCGACATTATGACACACCGGACACATTTTTGGCGCTATTCACATTTATACTGCGATCAGTGCTATAAATATGCACTAATTCCTGTATAAATGTGACTGGCATTGAAGGGGTTAACACTAGGGGTGAGGAAGGGGTTAAATATGTTCCCTGTATATTGTTTTAACTGTAGGTGGAGGGGGGTGACCGATCTGTGTCCCTATGTACAAGGGACACAGATCGGTCTCCTCTCCAGAGACAGGACGCCGTCTCTGCGTGAGCCGGCAATGAGAGATGATCTCATATGTTTACATTTGAGATCATCTCTCATTGGCCGCGCAGATCGCACAGCAAACGGCCACTCTGATTGGCCGTTCGCCACGATCTGTGATTGGCTGTGTCCGAGGGACACGGCCAACATAGAATTTTTCCACTGTGCGCTCTGGAGACGGCGGGTTGGAAATTCAGGTCCACGCTGTAGCCGTCATTCGGCTCTTCATTGGATAGATTGATAGTAGCACTGCCATTGGCTCCCGCTGCTGTCAATCAAATCCAATGACACAGGCCTTGGGCAGAGTCCTGCATTCGACAGCTATGGACGTCGAATGCAGGACCCGGGAGCGCGCCATCAAAGTAATCACCTTGGGAGAGCGCTACCCAGAGGGGGCTATCTGATCCAGGGAGGAACCGGGAGAGACGCCAGGGACCCCAGAAAACAGCATTCGGGGCCACTCTGTGCAAAACGAGCTGCACGGTGGCGGGAAGTAGGACATGTTTGTTAAAAAAACAAAAACAAACCTAGTGTCACTTTAACACAAAGATTTCCTGTCTGATTATCACACTACTCCAGTCATACAAAAACTACAGTACCATCTAGGGGTGCAACGGATTATCATTGATCTGTGAGCCGAACGGCCACCGCATTCGGATCACCACACCATCCGCGGATTGCGGCCATAGGAATGGCTGCAGCTTCGGCCTAGCTCCGGGGCGGCGGCCATCTTGGTACAGCCGGCGGCGGCCTAGGGGAGATGTGGACATTACAGTGGGAGACTATATGGTGGTGATCCGAGACTCTGATCCGAGGAACGATCCGAACCATGGAGTTTTTTGATCCGTTGCACCCCTAGTACCATCAGGAAATATTCTACCAATAATAAATGGAATAGTGCAGTTTTGCTTTGCGATGGATATGTGGGGATTATTCGGATTATTCGTTTTGATGGAGACAAGTTATTTTTTTGTATATGGGGTAAGATCAGATCTTACGATGAACTTTCCAGTAAAATATATTTCTACACTGAGGTTTACAGTATAAAGTTTGGTCTGATGAAGGCCGCTCACAAGACCAAATTCTAAAATGTACTGGCATATGCCTGATCAAGGAGAACCATTTGAATATTTTAAGTTATAGAGGTCTAAATTGGTATAAATATGAATGCGGTAGGTATGTGTGTGAGCATATACACCTGTTACCAGATGGATAGATTTGAATCAGTAGTCACCTTTTTCACAGAAGGAGGCCATAAGGAGATAACACAACAGATGATATACAATATGTAAATAAAAACAATGGCAAACCTCTTTTTCTTGGTAGCGCCTCTTGCAGGCGGGTTCATCCTCAGAGTCTGTTGAAGCCCCAATGAACTGGAATTCCTCCAACTCTAATGCTTTTGCTTTGGCATTTTCGATTACGTGCTTCGGAAAGTTAGCCAGCTCCGCTACATGTATTCCAAAGCTCTGATCGCAGACACCTGCAGGATAAAGAAGAGGGAAAATACTGTATACTGTACATATATAAAAAAGGTACTACAGCGCTAATATGATCAAATAAGGAAAAAAAATAACCAAATGATAAAGCTGCATACATAAAAAAAGGTGCTAAACCAGTGGAAAAAAAAAAGGAATAAAATAGGATAAATGCGCTAAATCAACAATTGCTATTGTACAGTACACAGCAAATTATATATATGTGTGTGTGTGTGTGTGTAAACACTCAGATGTTCAAATGAAACAAAATAAAAATACAAAAAGTCCACAAACATATATAAACTGCACTTGTGCATCAGTGCAAACAATAAAGTGAAAAACACCAGGTAAAAGCAGCAAGAAACGAGCCATTCACAGTTCCAGCATGTAGACTGACTTAATAGGGAGCACCTGCGATATGCTTAGCACTTGACGTGTCAGTGTCTTTTCTTTAATTTTTTTTTTATTATTTTCTACAATAATTTTTTTATTATTATTTTTTAGCCCTGTTGGGGGGCTTTGGTCAGATATCAGGGGTTATGTGAATGGACAGAGTCAGTGATCACTGACTCTGTTCATTCGGAGCAGTAAGGAGCCGGATTTACCGGCTCCTACCCTGCTCTCCATCCTGACAGTTCCAGGGGGTGGAGGAGCACGGAAGGAGAGGTTTAAAAACGGCGGAGGAATACACTGAGGGATACACAAACACGGGGGGGACACAGAGGGAGAGAGAAACACGGCGGGGGATACGGAGGGAGAGACACAGACTGCAGCAAAATGGAGAGGGGCTGGAGAAGGACACTGGACAGTCAGAAGTGATCGTGTGTGGGGGAGTTACAAGCACTGATCACTGCTGATTTTAAAGCAGCTGAAAGCCGCGCGGTGGGAGAGAGAGAAAAGGAGAAATTACTTTTAAATCTATATATAGCGGTGATCGGTGCTTGTAACTTCCCCATGCACTGATCATCGCTGACAGTACAAGTACTCGGCAAATGCTTGGTATCGGTCCCGATACCAATACTAGTATCGGTACAACCCTAATTATATATATATATACACACACAAACACATATACACACACAAACACATATACACACACACACTCAGATAGAGAGATATATATATCTATCTAAAAAGCGTCCCTGCATGCTCGTGCAGCAAAAAATAAAAATAAATGCATATGCAAGTCACGTCCCTAAATGTAAACGGTGTTCAAACCACACGTGAGGTATTGCCGTGATCATCAGAGTGAGAGCAATAATTCTAGCAAAAGACCCCCTCTGTAACTTTAGAGTGTGCACAATTTCAAAGCATAAGATGTTTGGTATATATTTACTCGGCGTAACCTTATCTTTTTACTGGGATCTCTGCTTAAAAAAAAACACACACACACCAAAAAACACACACACACACACACACACACACCAAAAAAAACACACACACACCAAAAAAACACACCAAAAAAAACACACACACACACACACCAAAAAAACACACACACACACACACCAAAAACACACACACACACACACACCAAAAACACACACACACACACCAAAAACACACACACACACACACACACACCAAAAACACACACACACACACACACACCAAAAACACACACACACCAAAAACACACACACACCAAAAACACACACACACACACACACCAAAAACACACACACACACACACACCAAAAACACACACACACACACACACACACACCAAAAACACACACACACACACACACACACACACACAAAAACACACACACACCAAAAACACACACACACCAAAAACACACACACACACACACACCAAAAACACATACACACACACCAAAAACACACACACACAAAACACACACACACAAAACACACACACACAAAACACACACACACACACCAAAAACACACACACCAAAAACACACACACACACACCAAAAACACACACACACACACCAAACACACACACACACACACACCAAACACACACACCAAAAAACACACACACACACACACACACACACACCAAAAAACACACACACACACACACACACACACCAAAAAACACACACACACACACACACACCAAAAAACACACACACACACACACACCAAAAACACACACACACCAAAAACACACACACACCAAAAACACACACACACACACACACCAAAAACACACACACACACACCCACACACACACCAAAAACACACACACACACACACACACCAAAAACACACACACACACACCCCCACACACAATGTTTGGGGATTCCAATAAATTTTCTAGCAAAAAATACGGATTTTAACTTGTAAGCAACAAATGTCAGAAATAGGCTTAGGCGAGAAAGGGATAAAGCGAAAACACAGCTTAGCAGAGCAGCTCAATTTGCAGCTCTTTGATAAAACCTTGGGCTTGGCTGTCTGATAAGGGAAAAGTCAATCTGTAAAGTAATAATGATGAATTATGTATATAACCCATTAAGGCCTTGTTTAAGTTGGCCATTGTACAATTTTCTTGTATTTCGCCATCACACTCAGCGGGCCGTACCACCTGCCAAGGCTGACCCTTTCACCTGAATAGACACACACCACAACATAATACCTCTTCACCACCTTATAACGCCTCTTCCCCCACCTGTCAAATGCTTTCTGAAGAGCAATCCATCATGGATCATTCAGTGGGAAAACATGGGTAAACGAGCCCCAATACACAATAGTCATTTATTTTATTTAAAAACTTTATTTTTTCCAACCACTTGAGGACCAGCCGCCGCAGTTATACTGTGGCAGGTTGGCTCCCCTGGGCAAGCCATCGTAGCTGTACGTCAGCTGCTTTAAGAGCACTAGGGGGCTCGATGTCCGCCGGGCACCCTCGATCGCTCCCGAGAGAGACAGAACAGAGGTCTGTCAATGAAAACAGACAGATCTCCAGTCTGTCAGGGGTGAGGAGACTGATCTGTTGTTCCTACTGCTTAGTCTCCTCCTGCATGCAGCCCCATTCCCCCCCAGATAGAAACACTCCCTAGGACACACATTTAACCCCTTGATCGCCCTCTAGTGTTAACCCCTTCCCTGCCAGTGACATTTGTACAGTAATAAGTGGCTATTTTTAGCACTGATCGCTGTATAAAATGTCACTGGTCCCAAAAAAGTATCAAAAGTGTCCGACCAGTCCACCGCAGTCCCGATAAAAATTGCAGATCACCGCCATTACTGGTAAACAAAAAAAAAAAGCCATAAATCTACCCCCCAATTTGTAAATGCTATAACTTTTGCGCAAACCAATATACACTTATTGCGATTTTTTTATTGGGTTATTATAGCAAAAAAAAAAAAAAAAAATAGTTTCTCAAAATTGTCTATTTTTAGTGTATAGACCAAAAAAAAAAAAAACACGCAGAAGTGATCAAATACCACCAAAAGAAAGCTCTATTTGTGGGGAAAAAAAGGACGTCAATTTTGTTTGGGTACAACGTCGCATGACTGCACAATTGTCAGTTAAAGCAACACAGTGCCGTATCTCAAAAATGGCCTGGTCATTAAGGGAGTAAGCCTTCTGGGACTGAAGTGGTTAATTATGACCATCAGAAAGAAAAGAAAATTATTCAGAGAACTCCTATAAATTCTCTTTAAACCTAAACAGTTAAGTCATTGTGATTCTATGCTCAGGACAATCAAAAAAGATGTGCACTGACCCGTGGACTCCGCAGAGTACAATTACCTCTACAATGCAGTGACTTCACACAGAAATCAGAAGGACTGCCTGAACATTGCATTCCAATTTTTAATAGTTGTGCTTTGTAGCATCCACTACCAACCACAATATCTTCCAATATGTTGTGATAAGAAAGAAGAGGGGGGAGAGAGCTGGCTGTAATATTTAAACTTTAAAAGGGGTTGTAAACCCTAATTTTTTTCACCTTAATAAGCAGGACACTGAAGCGCGCCCCCGCACGGGTGTCCACGGAGGAGAGCGATTCTCCAACAGGGCACTCGAGTAGAGGAGGAGACAGGAGCGCCGGGTGAGGGACCCCAGAAGAGGAGGATTGGGGCCACTCTGTGCAAAACCAACTGCACAGAGGAGGCAAGTATGATTTCTTTCTTTTAAACCCTGAACCTTTACAACCCCTTTAACCACTTTACAACCGCCCTATAGACAAAGTACGTCTACAGGGCGGTTGCTTAACTCTAGGAGGCACATCACGGATCACGGTAAATCCAATGACGGAGCGATCACTTGTAAACAAAGCTCCCTCCCCTCTCTGTACCGATCGGTACAGTGTGAGAGGAGAGGGGAGGGTGCGGATGTCAGCGGCAGTGCTGTGGGCTGGATCTGTGACAAATGTAGTCACAGATCCACCCATCCATCCCTCCATGCTGGGCAATACCCTGGGCAATACTGCGCATACTCTGCAATACCCCACAATATGCCCCCCTCCTGCTTATACCGACAACGCTACGATCGAAACCAGGATTTTTTTTTTTTCAGGCTTCCCAGCCTAGTTGTGAGATGACACCATATCTCACTGAAGAGGACCTGTCATGTCATATTCCTATTACAAGGGATGTATACATTCCTCGTAATAGGAATAAAAGTGATCAACATTTTTAATTTTTTTGCGGAAAAACGTGT
Source organism: Rana kukunoris (assembly GCA_029574335.1). NCBI lineage: Eukaryota > Metazoa > Chordata > Amphibia > Anura > Ranidae > Rana > Rana kukunoris. The sequence goes on along the minus strand of CM056052.1, from coordinate 532,550,713 downwards.
CAAACTAAAATAAATAAAGTAAAATGAAAAATAAAATATATATATATTTTTTTAAAGTGCCCCTGTCCCCGTGAGCTCGCATGCAGAAGCGAACGCATACGCAAGTCCCGCTCACATATGAAAATAGTGTTCAAACCACACATGGGTGACATGTTGGGTATTTATTTACTTGGCGTAACTTCATCCAAAAAAAACGTGTTAGAAAAATTGCTGTGCAAATACCATGCGCGATAAAAAGGTGCAACGACCGCCATTGTATTCTTTAGGGTCTTTGCTAAAAAAACATATAATGTTTTGGGGTTCTATGTAATTTTCTAGCAAATAAATGATGATTTTTCCATGTAGGAGAGAAATGTCAGAATTGGTCTGGGTGTTCCAGAACACCTGATGGCGCTCCCTGCATGTTGGGCCTCTGTATGTGGCCACGCTGTGTAAAAGTCTCACACATGGGGTATCGCCATACTCGGGAGGAATAGCAGAATGTGTTTTGGGTTGTAATTTGTGGTATGCATATGCTGTGTGAGAAATAACCCGCTAATATGAACATTTTGTGAAAAAAAAATTAAAATAAAAAAAAAATCTTGGTTTTGCAAAGAATTGTGGGAAAAAATGACAACTTCAAAAAACTCACAATGCCTCTTTCTAAATACCTTGGAATGTCTACTTTCCAAAAAGGGGTCATTTGGGGGGTATTTGTACTTTTCTGGCATGTTAGGGTCTCAAGAAATGAGAGGCTGTCAGTACATCAGATGTGTTTAAGCTGATAAATTTTCAGTAATTGGTACAATAGCTTGTAGACCCTATAACTTTCACCCAGACTAAATAATATCCAACATTTTTTTTTTTACCAAAGATATGTAGCAGTATACATTTTAGGCCAAATTTATGAAGAAAAAACTTTTTGGCAAAATTTTATAAAAGAAATTAAGAAAAATTAATTTTTTTACAAAATTTTCGTTATTTTTTCATTGATAGCGAAAAAAATAAAAGCTGCAGAGGTGATCAAATACCACCAAAAGAAAGCTCTATTTGTGGGGAAAAAAGGACAAAAATGTCATTTGGTTACAGTGTTGTATGACTGAGTTATTGTCATTCAAAATGTGAGAGCACCGAAAGCTAAAAATTGGTCTGGTTATTAAGGGTGTTTAAGTGCCCAGTGGTCAAGTGGTTAAGTATAAGGCCTCATGCACACTGGATGTTTGATGTTTTTACAGCATCTGTTTTTGTCTGTAGACATTTTTGTTCTACAGTCATTAACCAGTTAAGGACCCCCGCACGCACATATACGGCCTCAGAATGGCTCGTACAGGCACAAGGGCGTAAATTTACGTCCTCGCCTGAGTGCGGTTCGGGGGTCCCATCGGGACCCCCTCCGCGGCGTGCGGGGGTCTCCCTACCTCTGGGAGCGATCCGGGATCTGCGGGCGGATGTCCGTGTTATCCGCCCCCCCCCCGCGATCGCTCCCAGCCAATGGGAGCGCGCTCCCAGGCTGTCACTTCCTCCTCCTGTGTTTACACAGGAAGGAGGAAATGATCATTTCTCTCATCGCAGCGCTGTTTCCCAGCGCTGCTGATGAGAGAAGACATGCCAAGTAAGTGTGCACCAACACAACACTGACACACACTCACATAGGCATATTAACCCCTTGTGATCGCCCCCCCCACCCCCCTGTCACAGTGTTACTGAATGCAGTGATTTAATCACTGCATTTAGTGTCAGTGTGACAGGCACTGTAAAAATCAGTTAGTGTTAGGTTCAGGATAGCCCCCCACCCCCCCTAATAAAGTTTTAACCCCCTGATCACCGCCCTAGTTAACCCTTTCACTCCCTATTGCCAGCGTCACTAAGCGATCATTTTTCTGATCGCTGTATTAGTGTCGCTGTTCCCGCTAGGTAGCTATTTTTTTTATTGCGATTTTTTTTTTTTACTAAAGACATGTGGCTAAATAAATTTTGGCCTAAATGTTTGACTAAAATTTAGTTTATTTGATTTTTTTTTAACAAAAAGTAAAAAAATAGTGTTTTTTTTCCAAAAATGTCGCTCTATTTTTGTATATAGCGCAAAAAATAAAAATCGCAGAGGTGATCAAATACCACCAAAAGAAAGCTCTATTTGTGGGAAGAAAAGGACGCAAATTTTGTTTGGGAGCCACGTCGCACGACCGCGCAATTGTCTGTTAAAGCGACGCAGTGCCGAATCGCAAAAACACCTTGGGTCATTTACCAGCGTATTGGTCCGGGTCTTAAGTGGTTAAACTGTCCATGTTATCCTATGTGTCCATGCACACAGGCCGTTTGGGCAGTGGTGTTTTTGATCTGTAAAATGATGAAAAAAAAAACGAGTGAGTTCCGAGAGACGTTTTTTCAGCTGTAAACGCTCCAACGCTGATTAACGCCGATAAACGCTCAAAAACATTGTTCACCGGCGTTTTTTTTACATTTTTAAACATTGAAAAAAAAAAAAATTCTTCAAAAAAAAAGAAGATTCCAAAAACGCCAAGGTGGAAAAATGCTGCAAAAATGTTGAAAAACTCACTGCAAAGCTACTGCCATTTTTTTACGTCCAATGTGCATGAGGCCTTAGTGCCAGTTCCGTTGGTTGGCAACACAAATTGCTAATCAGCCAATCACACGGCTGCAGCTCTAGATCATGGGCTGTAGGGGTGCAACGGGTCACAAAAATGAACGGATCGGATCGATCCTCGGATCAGAGTCACGGATCGGATTATTTTTCGGGTTGGCAAAAAAAATAAAAAAAGACAAATCATGTTACACCCATCGGAGTTTTAGATTTCACACTTATTTTCAACACAAAATGGAGCTTATGTGTTTAAAATACAGAATATGTAAATCTGACGGACTGTTTACATGTTACATTTTAAAAGCAGCAGCCAAACTGCTGACCTTACATGGTTGCAAATGTGAAAAAACACTTCTAATTTTCACATTTAACTAAAAGTGAAACTCGGTGTTCTGTCACATTAGCAAGCATGTAAGGTTTGCTACCGCTTTTAAAATGTAATATCTAAACAGCCAGTTGGATTTCCAAACACTGAATTTAAGCACATAAGCTCCATTTTGTGTTGAAAATAACTGTGAAATCTAAAACTCCGGTGGGTGTAACAAGATGTCCGCTTGCCCCTTCTCACTATCATTACTGTGCAGGAGTGTGGGGTGGAGCAAGATGACGGCGACAAAACGTCACTTCCTGATGAGACAACTGCTGCCGGGTGTACCAAGGTGGCCGCCGCTCCAGGGCTAGGCCAAAGTCGGGGACTTTCTATGGCCATGGCTGCGAATCGCGTGGTGTGCCGATCCAAACAGGGTGCCCTGTTCGGATCACGGATCGGTGACGATCTGTTGCACCACTAATGGGTTGCAGGAAAGCAATTGGCTTGATTCCTCCATCAACACGGACAGTGCTGATGCGATAATCCCTCCTGCCAGGCAATTGTTTTCTCCCGGTGGGGGGCAGCCATCCTCCTCTGCAGGAGAAGACCGCGATGGTCGCTAGCGATAAATCACAGGAGAATCCGGTAGGCTGGTTGTACCCCAATCTGATTGCTCAATTTGGCATATTCAAGCCTGCTCATCAACAATTTGAACCGTGTATGGCCGGCCTTTCTTTCAATTTCTTGGTACTTTTGGGGAAACATGCAGCCCGCTTTCTGCTGCGCCTCAAAGTCAGATTAGTAGTTTTCAATGTAATAGTTTAGGTTTAAAGTATTTCACACATCGAATTGCTACACTGAGGTTTTTCTGGGTAACATTAGCATTATTTTTGGCATGATATTACAGATTTTGATCTATGTATCCTCATAAAAGCTAAAGGGACCCCTCAAATGGTGCATCCACCTTACCCTATATGGCTCTATGGGCAATTTAAAGAGCTAAAGGGAACCCATCATAAGAAAAACACAGAAGACGCCCTTTCCTAGTCATACTGGCCCCTGTATGTTATAGACTCTGGCCATGTATTCATATAAAGACTTCTACATTTTCTCAGACACTACTCATCTGTATACTTCTTACAAGTCAGTAACATTTTAAAAGCACTGAAGCCAAGCAGCATAATGGCCAGGCAATCAACATTTCCATCATCCTCCCATGACAGGATTACTTTAAAGGTCAATAGGCAAACACCTACCGTAAATGTATAGTGCATGTGTTCTTTAGTAAGTATTTCTGTAGAGACAAAATTTGATGAAAAGCACAAACTAATCTAGGTGTATTTTATGTCTCTCCTGAGGGCGAGACTGCTATAAAGAAGACTATATAAAACCAGTCTACACCCGATTATACCATGCGCCATAGCCTATAATCCAGTGACATTTAATTACATGGCCAGCTAAGCAGCAGTAGAACACTAAATTATCAAAATCATCTCCAGAAGTACAGCAGACCTGAGACCTAGCCTCATAAAAAGGATTATTTCCCATAAGTATTTGGTAGGATTCCATTTTCTTCAAGACTATAGGTTCATTTGTGTATACATTGCCGACAGCAAAGCAGTTATTCTGCATTGATCCACCACAATGTGTCCCTGTGGCCAGTTCTAGGAGAAGCTGCACAGTGCTGGTCCTCACTAAGTGCTGGCCATGTCAAGGAACTGCATTTAACCACTTAAGCACCGGACCAATATGCTGCTAAATGCCCAGAGGCGTTTTTACAATTCGGCACTGTGTCGCTTTAACAGACAATTGCGCGGTCGTGCGACATGGCTCCCAAACAAAATGTGCGTCCTTTTCTTCCCACAAATAGAGCTTTCCTTTGATGGTATTTGATTTTTATATATTTGCGACATTTTTGAAAAAAAAATATAAATTTTTTACTTTTTTGTTATAAGAAAAATTAAATAAATGAAATTTTAGTCAAACATTTAGGCTAAATGTATTCAGCCACGTGTCTTTAGTATAAAATAAATAAATAAAAATAATCGCAATAAAAATAAAAAAAAAGCTACCTAGCGGCAACGGCGACACTAATACAGCGATCAGAAAAATGATCGCTTAGTGACGCTGGCAATAGGGGGGGAAAGGGTTAACTAGGGCGGTGATCAAGGGGTTAAAACTTTATTGGGGGGGGGGGTACGGGGCTACCCTGAACCTAACACTAACTGCCTGTCACACTGACACTAAATGCAGTGATCAGTACATATATGAAAACTGCATTCAGTGACATTGTGACAGGGGGGGGTGGGGGTGATCGCAAGGGGTTAATGTGCCTATGTGTACTGGTGTCAGTGTAGTGTTGGTGCGACTTACTGCGAGTCTTTTCTCCTCTCGGCGGTTTGAAAATACAGCCAAGAGAAGAGCTGCATCACTTCCTCTGCCAGTGTTTACATTTTACAGGCAGAGGAAGTGACACGGCGGGACACAACGCGATTGGCTGGGAGCGATCACGTGGGGGCACCCCCTCAAGACGGATCGCTCCTGGAGGTAAGCCGCCCACCGCACGCAGCGGAGGGGGTCCCGATCGGACCCCCGACCCGCTAGAAGGCAGGGACGTATATATACGCCCATCTGCCTGTACGTGCCATTCTGTGGACTTACATAGGCGTGCGGCGGGCGTTAAGTGGTTAATGAGAAAACAAGTCATCTATGACAAAAAAAAATTGGATTTTTGTACCTACATTGGCATCTTGGTTTACGAGTAACTCAGTTTAACTTTTTTTAAAACAAGCAACTTTAAAATAATTCTGACTCGGTTTGCGAGTGTTGTCTCTGAAAACTAGCACAATTCAAGCTAATGGGCCCTGTAGTACCGCATTTGACCTGAGGTGGGGGGCACCGGAGCTGAGCTGAACGTCGCCGTTTGGAAAGGCCGGAGGACAGCTTGACTGATCTCGGTAAATCTGGGGAACAAAGTCTTTTCGAGGTCAGCCGAAATGTCCGAGTCTTTTTGGCCGTTTCCGAGGCGCTCCAGTGCCCCCTGCCTCTGGCCGCATGTGGTATTGCATGCCATTGAAGGCAATGCGGAACAAATTTTAGTTTTCATTGACTTCAATGGGAAAAATCGCTTTGATATGCGAGTACTTTGAATTATGCTCGGAATCCAAGGTTCCACTGTACTGTAAAATACTTGGAGTCCATTAAGGGATGTGGGAAGTCTTAAACTTGAATTTTTGCATTCGCCATAAAATCCAAGAACAAATCCCATTTACTTTTTCGTCCATGGAGGCGGCACGGGAAATCTTAAGTCTTCAGGACACCGAAAAGCGGTCCAACTGAGGGGTGGGCAAAAGAGCAAAAAACAAAAACTGCCAACAGGAGATCTGTGTGAGGGAACTTATGCCACAAACTGGCATCAGATGAGGTTGAAACTTCCACCCGGTAAAAATTAGGAAGCATCCGCCAAGTTCCTCAAGGTTTGGGGCCCATGGTGGTCCTACGCTCTTCCCACTTTGCATCCGACCAGTCTAAGCCTCGCCAATTGACCACCTCCACCCTGCCAACTTGGGGGTACCCTTTTTCTACCCACTTTCACTGTTCTGCTTTTCTTCTCCTCTGTTTTTCTCTCTCATTTTGTATGTTCCTTTTTTCGCCATCTGGCCCCTTTTCTCCCTTCCCCTTTTTCCTCCTTTTCCCCTCTCTCTCTTTTTCACGCTTTCTTCTCCTATTTCCCATATGTTTTCATTTATGTTTTTCTAGTTTTGTCTGTATGACCCCGATTTTAGTTTTACCTTCCACATTTTGGTGGATTACTCCACGCCTTACCTTATGACGACCCCCGGCCTAGGCCGGAGGGCTGTTGATGTTTGACAATTCCTACTATCGAATATGCTTTTAACCACTTGTCATCTGCCCACCGTCAAATGACGGCGGGCAGACGACTCCATTGTTCTGACATCACGTCATATGACGTGATGTCCCTTTAAAGCCGCGGGCGCGCGCGTGTCGCCGGCGGGCGCGCGCGCGCACCCGCCGCTCTGCGGGGATCCCGTGCGAGTGCCCGGCGGCAACGATCGCCGCCGGGCACACGCGATTGATCAGTAACTGAGCTGGGACGTGCAGCTCTGTGTGTAAACACAGAGCTGCACGTCCCTGTCAGGGAGAGAGGAGAGCGGTTGTGTCCCTTGTACATAGGGACACAATCGGTCACCTCCCCCAGTCACCCCCCCCTCCCCCTACAGTTAGAACACTCATAGGACACACATTTAACCCCTCCCCCGCCCCCTAGTGGTTAACCCCTTCACTGCCAGTCACATTTATACAGTAATCAATGCATATTTATAGCATTTTTCACTGTATAAATGTAAATGGTCCCAAAAATGTCAGAAAAGTGTCCGAAATGTACGCCATAACGTCGCAGTCCCAATAAAAAAAATCGCAGATCGCCGCCATTAATAGTAAAAAAAAAAAATGCCATAAACTATCCCCTATTTTGTAAACGCTATAAATTTTGCGCAAACCAATCGATAAACGTTTATTGCATTTTTTTTTTACCAAAAATATGTAGAAGAATACGTATCGGCCTAAACTGAGGGAAAAAATCTTTTTTTTATATATTTTTGGGTTATTTATTATAGCAAAAAAGGAAAAAATATTGAATTTTTTTAAAAATTGACGCTCTATTTTTGTTTATAGCGCAAAAAATAAAAACCGCAGAGGTGATCAAATACCACCAAAAGAAAGCTCTATTTGTGGGAAAAAAAGGACGCCAATTTTGTTTGGGAGCCACGTCGCACGACCGCGCAATTGTCAGTTAAAGCGACGCAGTGCCGGAAGCTTATATTTTGTCTGGGCAGGAAGGGGGTGTAGGTGCACAGTAGGCAAGTGGTTAAAGTGCACTTTTCAGTTGTGCCATGTCATTGCTTATTGTTCATTTCCCCTGCTTAGGATTCGACAAAAAATAAAAATATACATTTTAATAAAAATAAAAAAAAGATTGTACCAGAAAAATTAGGAAGCATCCCAACAAAAGACCAGGTGGCAGCCTGACAAATCTAGGAAACAAATGCCTAAAGCCTTACATGCTACATGGGTCAAATTCCGAAAAACATTTTCATTCAAAAATCTGAAATTTCATGCGTTTTGTGATCTGATGGTGCCACCATTGATTTCAAAATTTGACAAACCAAGCCTTCAATTTGACCTCATGTTACAGAAAATAAATTTGTGACTGGGAATCTTTTCTTTGCGTGAATTCTTTTCTTTCTGGGATTTTTTTTTTTTTTTTTTCTTGTGCTCATGAGCATTTTTTCGAATAAAATTCTCCCATCATGGATTAGAAAATCATTTGTTTTTTAATCAAATTGAAAGACTGTACGGAAATCGGCCTTTGCTGTGGCCCACTAATGATGTGAAAATTCTTAGAATGGATTTTTTAAAGAAAGTTTTCGGAATTTGACCCACGTATGGCCGACCCAAGAGGCGCTGGTCTGTCTTAGCCAGGTAGAAATGGTGGAGGGAGAAAAAAAAAAACAGAACCCAGAATGACAAAAAGGGAATCTGTTTGAATCCCAACCATGGCATCACCTGCCTGGAGTTTGGATGTTCTCCCTGCACGGGTTTCCTCTGGGTTCTCCATTTCCTTCCCTCTCTTCAAAGACATGCTGGTAGGTTAAAGCGGTTCTAAAGGCTCGATGCGTTCTGTGCATGAAGGTAATAACTCTTTGCAGCAGCCCCCCCCCCCCCCAATACCTACCATAACCCCATCTCGACCCAGTGATGTGCAAGACTTTCCCTCACTGTTTGAGAACAGCGAGGGCCATTGGCTTCCGTCAATCACAGCCAGTGAACTAATGAGAAAGAGGGGGGTGAGGCCTTGAGAGCCTTGGTTCAGAAACGAGCCTGCTTGGGTGGCCCCATTGCAAGCGGTTTGCTGTGGGGGCACTTGGCAGGAGAAAGGGGCCAAGAGCGCCGGAGAGGGACCAGAAGAGGAGGACCGGAGCATGCAAGTACAACATGTTTGTAATTTTTTTTTTAACAAATCCTTATATGTGTATGTATGAATGTGATTTAGGGACCTTAGATTTTAAGCTCCTTGAGGGCAGGGACTGATGTGAATGTACAATATGGGTGTAAAGCACTGCGTACACTGATAGCACTAAATACTGTATATGTTACGATCAAAGTCACTGTAGGCAGGAAAGGCTCAAAGTACCACATGGCTCTTTGCAGGCATGTGCAGCAGCGGAAAGATTCTTTGATTATCGCATGGTGGGAAAGCGTGCACATGCTCAACACTACACCCAAGAGATGACTTCAGCACTCCCAGAGCATTAAGCTCTGTCACAGCAAAACTAATGGAAAATGGGTAATGATGGATCCCAGCAATCAACATAAATGAGGGAAACTCAGAGGGCTCAGATCAATTAGCCTACTCACTAAAAGTCTTCAAAGACAGGACAAGAACAGAGGCAATGCCAATGGCTTTGTACCCAAAAAAGCACTCTGCAGCTAACTTAACCAGGCTGTTACCTGCAGCATCCAATCCTGGGGTGTGGTAGGATTGCCAGGCCCAGGTCAACTGTGCCAGATAGTTACTGATTGGAGGCGGAGCTTCCAACGGTGTTAAAAAAAATCTAGATTGCAGAAAAAATTATTCGTAAAATAATTGGTCTTTACAACAGCAGAGTTAAATAAAAGATGTTCATTCTCCTAGGACACAAGAAAAAACTAAAGGATGGCCATATATTATACAATTTTCTTCTTGCATTACCTTTACATTTACCTTCAACTATGTAGTGCAAGGGCCTGACTGATTGCATACAAATTGCCAGTGTTTAGGTGTGACCGCATATTATTTTGGTAAATCTAAAGGACAAGTGTGCAAGAAAATTGTATACTGTATGGCCAGCCTAAGGCATGTTGGTAGTAGGAGGGGTTTTACCCTGAACTAGCTTATTTTTTTTGTTTATTTTTTTGGCCAGTGTCCAATCCTCCTGTAGATGGAAACAAACCTGAAGGTTTAATACTTTGTGTGCCTTTAAAGGATAAGAAAGAAACATAACAGGGCTCAAAATCTCAAGTCCTGAGCTACCAGCCAGGCCTCAAGGGTTAGTTGCCACCAGTTGCCCCGCCCAACCCCTACCATGCCCCGCCTCTAAACCCGCCCTCATAAATCATCTCCTGAAATTACACTTTAATGTTTTATGCAATTAAGTTATAAAAATATTAACTTCTTCATCCGTGCCCATGAATGCAGCCTGGCCTGTGCCCGCCAATGCAGCCCTACATGTGGAGGGGGAAGAGGGGAGAGAGGCCACTGGATGATCAGAGCAGGGAACGTCATAGCTTTCATTTCAATAGCTGTGTGTTGCTCCGCCGGGCGGCTTCACATAAGCCCCTCCACTTGCCCAGGGAACTTTGATACGTGTCACACGTACTTTGATCTGTCTATCAAAGTCAAAGAAAAAGAGGAGGAGGGGCTTATGTGGCCGTGCATGACGGGGAAACCTAGAGCTATTGAAATTAAAGCTTTGATGTCCCCTGCTCTGATGATCCAGTGGCTGCTCTCCTCTCTTCCCCTCTGTGATCGGCGGTGCTCCCCCGCCCCCAGGCAGCCCACAGAATCCACTCAAAAAATGCGCGTGTGTAGGATTTTGTATAATCCCTGACATGATTGTTGCTTGTTTGCCAATGCTTAGAGCTATTTTTCCATGAAATTTTAATTTTAGGAATCGCTTCCTGCCCACCATGTGACTAATTATAATGAATGAATGAAAAATCCGATGTCTTGGGTGCGTAGCAATCACAATAAGGCCTCATGTACACTGCTGCTGGTAAACGGATGTTTAGGAGCAGTTTGGCATTTTTTTCAACTGCTTCTGAACTCTCCTCAATGTTATCTTATCAGTACATGTACACAGGGTCTTTTATAGTTGTTTCTAGGCAGTCAAGTTTAGAGGCTTTTTTTTGGAACCCAAATAAATGCGTTCAGAAGCTTTAAGAGGCATTTCAAGCACCAAACACACCAACTCGCATTTAGCAGCGTTTCATTTACGGATGTTTTTCATTTTAGTTCTTCATTTTTTTTATAACTTAATGAACCAAGTCTTAGTGGATCCAAGTCTAAACATTGTATCAGATTGTCTTTTACATCAAAGGAATAGACTTCTGTATGTAAATTAGGAAAGTTTGACCACTTAAAAACTAAACATTTTTCCGACAGTTTTCAAGTTAAAATAATTTTTTTTTTTTGCAAGAAAATTACTTCGAAAACCCAAACATTATATTTTTTTTTAGTATAGACCCTAGAGAATAAATTGGTGGTTGTTGCAATATCTTATGTCACACTGTCTTTGCGCAGCGGTCTTTCAAATGCAATTTTTTGGGGAAAAAAACGACTTGAATGAATTTAAAAAAAAACTAACCAGTAAAGTTAGCCCAAATTTTTTTGTATAATGTGAAAGATTTTACGCCTCAGGAAACATGAGAGAATCGTGATCTTTATTCTAAGCAAAAAATTTGTGATTCTCATTTTGGCCGGAATCGTGCATTTCTACTAGAGTGTTTTTTTTTCCTTCTGGAGAGAGTGCATGTCATCAGCACAGGGACAATCAGCACTGCCCAGAGGGTCAGGGGTCCTTTATTCTCATAGGATAATTGTGGGAAAATGAAAACTCCTCCTACAAGCTTTAATGAGATGCTAATGGAAGTCACAAGACTGCTATATACAGCTGATGAGAAAAGGTATTTAGCGGTTTATATTTACAGAAATAATTGCATTTCCATGTTCTGTGTAGTGTGGAAGACCAGATATAGTGAATGCAGGATCCTGGGTTTAGGAACACTTAGGGTTGTCCCGATACCGATACTGAGCATTTGCGTGAGTACTTGTACTCGCGCAAATGCTCCCGATGCTTCACCCGATACTTTTTTTTTTTCAGAGAGAGCAGGCGGAGAAGAGCAGTCCTCAAAGAGAAAGCCAAGCCCCCCCCAGCCGCCGTCTAGTTGATCAGCGCAGGGAACATTACAGCTTTCATTTGAGTAGCTGTGTTTTCCTCCGCCACACCTCGTCATATATAGCCTCTTCCTCCTGGGACGGGTGATCTGTCTATCAAAGTGCCCGGACAAGGGGGAGGGGCTATATACGACGAGGCATGGTGGGGGAACACACAGCTATTCAAATGAAAGCTGTAATGTTCCCCGCGCTGATCAACTAAACATCGGCGGCGGGGGGTGTAGTGTGGGAGACCAGATATAGTGAATGCAGGATCCTGGGTTTAGGAACACTTAGGGTTGTCCCGATACCGATACTGGCATCAGGACTGATACTGATCATTTGCGCGAGTACTTGAGTACTTGCTTCACCCGATACTTTTTTTTTTTCAGAGAGAGAGAGAGAGCGGGCAAAGAAGAGCAGTCCTCAAAGAGAAAGCCAAGCCCCCCCCAGCCGCCGTCTAGTTGATCAGCGCAGGGAACATTACAGCTTTCATTTGAGTATATAGCCCCTCCCTCCTGGGACGGGTGATCTGTCTATCAAAGTGCCCGGACAATGGGGAGGGGCTATATATGACGAGGCACGGTGGGGGTAATACACAGCTATTCAAATGAAAGCTGTAATGTTCCCCGCTCTGATCAACCAGACAACGGCGGCAGCAGGAGGAGGGCTTGGCTTTCTATTTGGGGACTAGGCAGCATTTGTGGGGACACGGCTGCATATTTGTGGGGACACATTTAAAAAAAAAAAAAAGTATCGGTAATGGCGAGTACATGAAAAAAAGTATCGGTACTTGTACTCGGTCCTAAAAAAGGGACAACCCTAGTAACACTTTAACATGGGTTATTAATCCATACGTAGGAAACGAATTGCTGCAGCAAGATTTTATCATGCAGTACTACAACCTATATAAAGGTGAATGTCGCCTGAAGGTATAAAGTTCTCACATCGTGTGTTGAAATGTAAAGGTATTCACAAGACAGCAGATGACAGTCACCTGGCTCATAAATTTTAGATAGGACTGAGAGTCTAGTCTGAGTGATCCCAGATGGAGCCAACCTTTTATTGTTGGAAAGGGCACAAGAAACCTTGTACTGATCTCTATTGCTACTCCCGCGCAAAGTCACAGCTTGAAGCTGCTTCCTTTCACATCTCCATCCAACCCCCCCCCCCCCTCGTCAGTTGTATCCAGGCATTGCATGGCGAGGGAGAGCAGATGTGCGTATTTATGGGAAACCTATTATATTGCAGGTATTTATAAGGTTTATTTGTCTATATACACACTGTGGAATATACAGTAGCTGTCCGTATACAAGTGATCCAGTCACTGAACAATAGGTACACAAACACACAGGTTAACATCGGGTGATGTTAGCAAGAAAAGCAATTGTCAGCTGTCTCGGAAAACAATGGACACCGACTGGAATGCATTCAGATCACCTTCACATCCTCCGACACTCAAGCCAAATTGTCAGGTTCAATGGAAGTAAAGCTACATAAAAGTGGAAAACAAAATCTTTTAAAAATGTACAGGCATACGCCACTTACCATCGCTGGAAAGTGAAAAATCAGGCTCACTTTTGCATAGAAACCAATGAGCTTCCAGGTTTTAGTACCAGGCTTAATTGAACAAGCTGGGGTTAGAAGCTCATTGGTTTCTATGCAGAAGTGAGACCGATTTTGTACTTTCCAGCTTTAGTAAATAAACGTGGGGTATGCCTGTATAAGAAATTTTCATTTAAAACAAAATGTAGCGGCCTGCTCCTGTCGAACAGGTGCTGCTGTAAATTTAGTCAGGGTCCAAGCTGTTATTTGGCTAAGACTAGTGATTAACGGCAAATTTAGCCTCTGTTGCAGCCATGGCTGTGCTGGGAGTTCCCACCATTGTTCGCCTGGGGGTGGCATTACTACTCCAGGCCAATGGTGGCAGCAGCAAAGTGAGGGTGTATTGGGTGTCCCCCTAGGCAGTGAATCACTGAGTGTGGTTGCCTCGCTGTGCATGCTGGGGAGGGGTACTTAAGGAACAGATGCCATTGGCGTTAGTTCGCGCACCGCCTGCCCCGAGTTCAGGTTTCCGGGAGCACGTGGCTTTGCATAGTAGGCCCATTAGTCAGACTGGGGTCCGTTTTTCAGAGGTGATCCTGTGCTGTCCGTCCTGTGGAAGGAAGCCACTTGATGAAGGAAGCCAGGGGAGGACCCATCCTGGAGAGGACCATGCAAGAGGCTGGTATCTTGGGAGAAGGCCTGGAAACTTCATCAAAGGATGCACCGAGAGGCTTGACAGTGCCGCTTCTCTTGGGTCTAAAGTTTTACTAAAGCCAAGCTGGAGAGTTCCAGGTGATGAATTAAATCCTGTGGCAGTGGATTCTGGACCAAAAGTGTCTCCTTATAAAGGAAGTTCTGTGGCAGAGACTGTACTTTATTCTGTGCGCCATCCCGGCTGCTAGGCCAGTGAGAGGGACCTATCCGGGTGAGCAATACCCACTCTGGCTAGAGTGGCGACGAGAACTGGTTGCTGGAAGCAGGAGTGTTTCCTATTTGTGAATATACACCTAAACCCATCTACCTTTCTATCCCTTCCCACTTCTTTCTGTTGAAGTTCTACAAATAAATCCCAGAAAAAAGTGCATTGTGTGGACATTGAAATTCTTCATACTTTCAAACTAGTGAGAGCCACTCAGCTGGTGATTGTGACCAGCACTGCTATCATACTAACTGCTGTAAGCATAACTTTTAAGAGCGTGTGTTTTTTGCACTATGTGGAGCCTCCCTCTTATCTTTACATGACTACATCCATATATGCACTAACTATGAGAGACACCAGAGCAGTCCAGGAGGAAGCAGAGCAACATAGGAGTGATCCAGCTGACCTTCCTTTAACCCCTGAGAGACAGCCTGTGTTTTGCCCCATGATGACTTCTATCTGGTGAGTGAGGACCCTACAGGGGATCCCGACGAGTCAACCTATAGATCTCATTTGTTTAGCTGATGCGATTTTCTTCCAGGGATATTGGATGGACTATTATCAGTTTATCAAATGATTTATTAATTTTAGCCTACTGGAGTTTTTGGTACCCCACTAAGGACTTATTTACCTTCTTTTCTCTATTTATACATGCTAACATTTTTTGGCATATCCTATTAGAGACTTGATGTAGCAGGATATGGCAACATAATGTCCTCTTTTTGAGCTTTATATAGCCCAAAGTAGCGTCGTTAATGTGTTTCTTTTCACAATATAATTTGTATCGCGATAGCAGACACATATTTAACATTAAAAATGAATTATCGTATAAGTCGAGGCACACAATTTTACCACAAAAAAATGGAAAAACGTATTGACTCGAGTATAAGCCTAGGGTGGGAAATGAAGCAGCTATTGTAAGTTGAAAAGAGGTTCAATAATGATCATCTGCAGCCTCACTGTGCCCAACTGCAGCCTCACTGTGCCCAACTGCAGCCTCACTTAGCCCAATCTCCCGCTGTGTCAATCAGTCTTAAAGAGGAAGTAAACCCTCTTAAAAAAAATAATCTGAAAAACAAAAAAAAAACACCCCTGCAAGAAAAAAGCATGAGCTAGTATGCATAGCATACTAGCTCATTACTTACCTGAGATCGAAACACACAAAGCGGTCCTCTATCACCTCCTCCACCTCTCCCGGAGTGAGTTCCGGGTATCGCTGCTCCGGCGCTGTGGCTGGCCGGAGCAGCGATGACTGGAGCCACTAGTGACGGCACGATCGCCTTCACTAACAGCATGCTCAGTGCGCCTGTAACAAAGCCCTGCGCCGCCACCTCCTCCTCCTCGATAGATGGAACACCGATTCAGTTTCCCAGTAGTGAGTCAGTGTTCCATCTATCACGGACGAGGACGAGGCGGGGCTTTGCTACAGTAGACGACTGCAGTTAATTCTGCATGACACAGCGGGAGACTCGTGTATAGGCCGACGGGGGCTTTGTTTTAGCATAAAAAGTGTGCTGGAAAAGTCAGCTTATACGCGAATATATAAAGTAAACAGTATTTGTTTGTGGTTCTCAGATACAGTGAAGATCCGCTTTGAATATATTTAGCAATAAGAGTTTGCCACTGCAACTATCTTTTATGGTCGCTTCTAAATGAAGGTTCTGTACTTTTACAGCAATGACTTATCCTCAAATATAGAAAAAGAATGTAAGAAGCAGCAGCAGGAACATCCGACATTGGGGGGTGATTAGATAAGGCATTTATGACATTTCTGGCAGTGTGGATGTAGTCGGGAGCTATGCATCAAATTCATATAACCCAACTGACATTTACATTGTGGTCTCTGACAAATTCACATAGCTCTTGTAATAGTTTTAGAGGATTTGGCTATAGCTGCAGCAAATTCATAAAAGAAAAACCTCAATATTGTTGCTAAGGAAATGGAGTTAAAAAATAAACCTTCAACACTGGAGTATGGTGGTTGTGTCGCATCTTTGCGAAAAAATTCTAGATTGAAATGGTCTACGACACTCTATGAAATTTAGATTATTTCTTCCTCACCTTTCTTGACTCGGTAGAGCATGGTCAGCGTCTCATCTGTTGTAAGCGCCGTTACATGTAAATTGTTCACACTTGGCACCTGATCAGCCAGAGCGGTAAGTTCATGGAAGTGAGTGGCAAACAAACAAAAGGCCTGGATTTTTGTAGAGATGTACTCAGAGATTGCCCAGGCCAGGCCAAAACCGTCATAGGTGGAGGTGCCTCTGCCCAGCTCGTCAATGATGATCAGAGAGTTCTCAGTTGCTGATCTGCAAGATAAAATTATAAAGACGGCATTCAGCTTCTCTGTACAGAAAGGAGACTAATAAGAACATGGGGATCCCAAATATATCCTATTCTTTTTTTGTGTTTTAGAGAAGTGACCTTGATTTTTTTTTTGTTCATTTTGTGTAAGAACAGGTCAGCTTTCTAAGGGCCCTTTCACACGAGCGGACGAACGGTCCGCTCATTACAAGTCCGTTTACGGACTTGTAATGGGTCCCTATGGGAGCGGATCCATTAGCGGATGATGCATCCGCTAACGTCCGCATCCGTTTTTGCGGACGGAAGAATGTCCTATTTTTCTTCCGTCCAGCCAAACGGATCGGATGGAAACGGACAAACGGTCCGTCTGCATCCGACTCCCCATAGGGGAAAGCGGAGGAGAGACGGGGCGGTCCCTGCAGAGTGTGCGGGGACCGCCCCGTCCGCCCGACAGCTCAGCGGAGACCCCCCGCTGAGCTGACGGACACACGGAGCGGACCGAAAAACGGTCCGCTCCGTGTGAAAGGAGCCTTATACTACACACAGGAGGTTTCAATACTTGTATCTAAAACAAAGAACATTTTTAGTTTTATTGGTCTAACATATAAATCAGGGCTCAAAATTTTAAGAACTGTTGGACACTTACATAGAGCACAAAGAGAAGAAAACTGCACAAACTGGAAGGCTGCCACTCTGTCAGGGCAACTTTCAGAGAGCGCTGCACTGGAGTGGTAATTTTCCCAATCCTCCAACTCACTCATTACTTCCTGCTCCCTGCTCTCCAGCTACATTGGTCGGGGGGAGGGGGGGCAGGCTCAGAGAGGTCATACTGTTAGGTCCCATGGCTTAATGAGAATTGTAAGGAGAGCACCTGTGTACTGCTCTGCCTGTGCGCGGCTCACCAGACTACTTTTCCCGAGCATGCACCTTTCCTCTTCGGCCGCCAATCGCATCGGGACTCTAGTGTAAGCACAGATTGGAGGGAGATTGGTCATGCAGCCCTGTCATCACTCGCCCCCAGCTTAAAGCCACTCGCCAAATGCTAGTAGGCGAGTGGAAATTTTGAGGGCTGCTATAAATTACTAAAAAGCGGACCTTCAGTCGTTTTTTTCAACTTTCCATCTATTTAAATCGTCTGCCTTCTTTGTAACTTTGGATAGCAAAACCGTTTTTTTCTGCCAGTAAATCCCTTATACAGTCCACTTCCCGTTTCTTGCCTAGGCTTAAGACATCCTGCAGAGCTCTCACTCTTGTGAGAGTTTTTCAGGAGGGGAGGGGGTGAGTCATAAGAGGGCCAATGAAAGCTGCAGAGCTGGAGGTGTGCCTCTGTGTGTATGTAAATCCAGGAAGTTAACATTTAGCAGCTTCAGCTGCCCACAGTTAAAATGGCTGCAGCCAGCTTTAGCAAAGGGAGGTTTATGACTAATGAAAACTTCCTATCTTGGGGTGTTAACTCTGCTTATGGAAGCATACAGTGCAATGACTTGCCACCCTGGGGCAGAAATTGCATTACTGGTCAGATCACCAAGTAAAAAACAATGGAGAAAAAAAACAAATAAAAAGGCATGAAAATAGAAACTGATGTAGCCACCAGGCAATGGGGAAATGCAACGTGTGAATTTTTTTCTTGGGTTTGAGACAGCCTTCTTTTGGTGGTATTTAATCACCAAATGTATTTGTTGTTTAAAAATATTAAACTAGACTGAAAATGTAAAAAAAGAAAAAAAAAATTAAATTTCTTTGTTTCCATTATAAATTTTGTAAATAAGTAATTTTTCTCTTTTAACCACTTAAGGACCGCCTCCTGCAGAATTATGTCGGCAGAATGGCACGGCTGGGCACATCAACGTATATATACGTTGGTTTTAGTACCCAGCCGTGGGTCGCGGGCGACCCGGTCCGAAGCTCCAGGACCGGGACCGCGGGATTCGCGGACCCGATCGCCGCTGCAGTGCGGCGATCCGTCCCTGGAGCGGAAGAACGGGGAGAGCCGTGTGTACACATGGCTTCCCCGTGCTTCTCTGTGGTCGGAGCATCGATCGCGTCATCCCTGTAATAGGGGGACGCGATCGATGACGTCACACCTACAGCCACACCCCCCTACAGTAGTAAACACACACATTAGGTACACATTCCCTACAGCGCCACCTGTGGTTAACTCCCAAACTGCAGCTGTCATTTCCACAGTAAACAATGCAATTTAAATGCATTTTTTGCTGTGAAAATGACAATTGTCCCAAAAATGTGTAAAAATTGTCCGAAGTGTCCGCCATATTGTCGCAGTCACGAAAAAAATCGCTGATCGCCGCTATTAGTAGTAAAAAAAAAAAATTATTAATAAAAATGCAATAAAACTATCCCTTATTTTGTAAACGCTATAAATTTTGCGAAAACCAACCGATAAACGCTTATTGCGATTTTTTTAACCAAAAATATGTAGAAGAATACGTATCGGCCTAAACTGAGGAAAAAAAATGTTTTTTTATATATTTTTGGGGGATATTTATTATAGCAAAAAGTAAAAAATATTGCATTTTTTTTTAAATTGTCGCTCTATTTTTGTTTATAGCGCAAAAAATAAAAACCGCAGAGGTGATCAAATACCACCAAAAGAAAGCTCTATTTGTGGGAAAAAAAGGACGCAAATTTTGTTTGGGAGCCACGTCGCACGACCGCGCAATTGTCTGTTAAAGCGACGCAGTGCCGAATCGCAAAAACCCCTTGGGTCATTTGCCAGCGTATTGGTCCGGGTCTTAAGTGGTTAATGATGTGCGCTGATGAGGTGGTACCAATATGCAGCACTGATGGGCTCTGGTGGGCATCACTGGTGGCCACTAGCAGGCATCACTGATGTGGCTGCACTGATAATCAGCACAGATCCCCATTTGGAAAGCTGCTTATCGTCTCTCCTCATGCGTAGTCAGCACGGGTAGAGGCATGCCGATAACTGGCACTTTCAAATTACACTGTGATCAGCTGTGATTGGACACAGCTGATCACATGGTAAAGAGCCAACCTCATAGGCTATTTTCTGTGATCAGATACAGTGTGTCTGAGCAAAACATCGCACCACTGATCCGCTGCGCACCCCCGGGGGCACGAGCGAGCAGCATGTCCCGAAGGATGCAATTAGAAATCAGGTCAGAACACTAAAACCAATCGCCCATCATTTAGATATAGGCGGGACGGGATGTAGTTCAATTTCACAGTAACTCTTCCTGCATAGTAACTTTTTTTCATTGCAGGAAAATAATGGTTTCCAATCAGAAGCAGTGTGATGTCATTGAGTTCTTGATGGAGGGGTGCAGGCTGTCCAACATTAATGGTGGATGGTTTTCAGTGCCGATTTCCCCTTCTTTAAACTTCATCTGTGTATATTGTTCTGGTCAGTGCGTGATCTGCATAAACATTCTGTAGCCTCCTGTGGATGTCAAACAGCCTGCACCTCCCTCCATCAAGTACTCATTGATGGCACATTGCTTCTAGTTCAAATCCATTAATTTACCTGCAATGGGAAAGAAGAGCATTTACTATAGAGCAGTGATTCTCAACTCCTGTCCTCGGGACCCACCAACAGGCCAGATTACCTTGGGGAGATGCAGACTAGAATACTGCAATCACTGAGCAGCAAATTATATCACCTGTGATGCATTTCAGTTTTCTTGCAAACCTGGCCTGTTAGTGGACCCTGAGGGCATTGAGAACCATTGCTATAGACTAGAGGAAGGGTAATTCCACCAGCATGACATGAGTGACCTATGTAAGTTGTGTCCACGTTTGCATTACTTTAAGTAGAGTCATTGTACATTCTCTTTCTGTAGAAAAGCGAATGAAAATGGTTTTTGCTGCTTGGCCTCGCACCACCCTTAAATAGCTACCATCGTTTTAGACCCTTTGGCTCTACAATACCTAGGAGAATGGAGTGGGGCTGAGTTGGGTGTGTTCAGTATTCTTCAGTCATTAGTCCCAATTAAAGAGAATCTCTTGGCAGCATTTATACATTTGATTGACAGAAAGCTGCAGACAGGAGCCGACAAGGAGGAAGAAAGACATGGCAAAGCTAAACACATCATTATAAAATTCTAATTCTGTATATATTCTCAGCGGTGTCAGTAGAGTGACTGGACTGGACTCCTCTTATTCAAAGATGTTTAACATTTTGTTTCAGCAGCAAGTGTCTCCTGTGACAGCACCAAGTATTCTCCTTCCACTCTCTAATTAGGTTAAAGCTTTAACCTGGAAAATCTGTGATGGATACTGCAGGGGACACGCCACATCTCCGAGATGTTTAAGGGGGGAGGGGACGACGACAAGCAGGTTCATAGAAGGAGATATTTTGAACGGAAAATCTAGCTGTCCATCAGCTATAACCTGTACTTATTGTTCGTAGCTAGACGTCTGTTCTGACAATGTCCTCTGTGCAATATGAATATTTACAGAGACTTCCAATCTATGAGGCTTCATTTATTTATTTTTTATTTTGAGTGACTAGGCTCTGCTAACATATGCAAAAAAAAATGCTGTGGTCTTGAACTGTCCAGTCTAAATGCACGTCCCACCCAGCAACACTGCATGCACAATTACGGGGTAGATTTACTAAAAGGTATAAAGACTCGGCACACTGCAAGTGAAGTTGCTCCAGAGCTTAGCAAATGAGGGAAAGCTCTGCTGACCCCACCGCCCCCCCCCCATCATCCAATCATGTGCAAGCAAAATTGTACTTTTTTTATATATATCTTCCTTCCAAGTGATTGGGTTTTTTTTTTGCAAAGTAAAGCTTCATCTTATTTACCAAGCTCTGGAGTAACTGAATTTGCAAAGTGCACAGTCTGTCTTTAGGCTCCAATCAACCCTAATATTGTCAGAGCTGCAGAATCACATCAGTCACCCCCCCATAGGGCCCAGGACATAGTCAGGTGTGAAAACGCGTAGAGAGGAGCGGCGTGCCGACGTCATTGCATACACGCAGGTCGCGGAGTGACGGGCTGCTATTTGCGTCACATGTAATTGCAAAGAGCTTTTTTTTCTATATGGACGCATTTATGTCACTCATCTTGGGTATCACTCAATTTAGCACAACTTAAATTTTTTTAGTTTTAATTTTAGTTAAACCCCCCATTCTACCCTCTCTTCCATGAGCATCATTCAACACAGCAACTGGTATGCACAGAAGGATGGTGCAATGTCCTTTGGAAGGAAATCATTTTTTGCCTTTCTGTAGCCTGGTCCCCATATATCCCATGCGGTCACACAGAACCTCCCTCTCCGAGTTTTAGGACTGGCCTGGTGTGTCCCATGAGGCTCCCTTGGTGAGTGTGGTGTGAGACAAGACATGTTGAACCATGATATATAATTTTTATTCATTGCTGAATTTATTAAATACAAAATGTTAACCTGTATATGATCTTGTTACTAGAGCTGTATGAAAACTGGTGGTCCGTAAAACTCCCCTGAAGAAGCAATATCGTCGAAACATGTAGGGATAGAACATCCATCTCTGACCTGCTCATGTATATGGATATTAATAACCAGCAAAACAATTTTATAAATATGCTCCGCTAACAATTTTATTGAACCCCTTCATGTATTGACGTTTTATGTAATTTTACTATACTGTATTTATGTATTTTGTTTTGGGCACCGTTATAATCCCAACTACCCCTAAGTGGGGATGATCTCTTTCACGGAGGTGTGCCACGGTGTGGCAGTGGAGGTGTTCCACGATGGAGTGAGGTTCATATTTTGTTTGTCTCTCCTCCCGCCATGCCACCAAATGCAGGTACCCCCTGGGAATGTATTTTGCCCCCGTAGTCCTTCCTATTCCTGTACAGCAGGGGTCCTCAAACTATGGCCCTCCAGTTGTTCAGGAACTACATTTCCCATCATGCTCAGTCATGTCTGTGAATGTCAGAGTTTCACAATGCCTCATGGGATTTGTAGTTCCGCAACAGCTGGAGGGCCGTAGTTTGAGGATGCCTGCTGTACAGATCTAATGTGTCATGCATTGTCTTTGTACCCCTTCTCTTTATGTGCCATGTTGGCTGTCTGTATGTACGATATTTTTCCTGAAAATTTTCAAAATAAAGATTATATAAAAAAAATAATCCCAACCACCCTGTTATTGCTCTTACCACAGTGCACAGTCTATTTGTTTTTAAGCTTCGATTAACCCCTATATTGTCAGAGCTGCAGATGATCAAATCAGTCACCCCCCCCACATTCCACCCTCCCTTCCATAAGTATAATTCAAAACAGCAACTGGTATGCACAGAAGCATGGTGCTATGTCCCTTGATAGGCAATCATATTTTGCCCTTTCTGTGATCTGAAAATAGTGAATGGAAGATATTTTACTTTGGGTTAATCCACTCCTTTACCATATTATCTTAAAGTGGCTGAAAAAGCCTCAAGGTTTTTCACCTTAATGGATTCTATGGTGCAGCTTCCCATCCCCCCCTCTTTTCCCTAAAGAAGCCCGATCCAGCAATGCACATGAGCGCAGTGGCTCCAGCCGCTCTCTTCTCATTGGACAGATTGCTAGCAGCAGGAGTCATCCTGACACATTGTGCCGGAAAGTGCATTCTAAAGACTGCTAAACTGGCAGCTAGGTTTATTTTACTATATTTAGTTAAAAAGCAACAAGTGGTGTCAGGCAGTAGAGAAGATGATCAATTATCTCACCACATCCAGAATGGCCGGCTACTCTCGCCGCATCACTTTCAATTCCTGCTCTGTCGTCACGTCTGGTTGCCATACAACCACGGCCCAACACATTTAGTCTAATTAATGTCATCACAGTGGCAAAGTCGACTGGACAAAATGCAGCTGGAAAAGGGTTACATGGCAACCGGAAGCAAGGTTGGAGCCGGAAATGATGCGGCAGGGCTAACCGAGTATTCCGGATGTGGTGAGAGACTCAGGGGATCTTGGTCTCTACTACCTGATGCCATTTCGAATTTAAGATGAGCTTGACTATTGCGAGTGGCTTTAAGTGGGAAGGTCGCCCAGATGATTGACGTCATTTCCCCCACGGCGGATAAGGCCCCGCCCCCTGTATTGCGTAGGCGCGCACGAGTTACGGGGTTTCCGGAAGAAGCTGAACATGCAGAGTGCAAGCGCCGTATAGAGCCGACTCACATCTCTGCATGTTCAGCTTCTTTCGGAAACCCTTAACTCGTGCGTGCCTACGGGGGCGGGGCCTTATCCGCCGGGGGGACAGACGTCAATCATCTTGGCGACCTTTCCAGGCGACAAGCCCTCTAGGCATAGAAACGCCTACTCCCGTGGGGAGAAGTAGACTGAAAAGATGGATTACAAGGTACATACAGCATAAAAAAAAAAAAAAAAATAGCGGACTGTACAAGTATAAGGAAGTTGGTCAGATATACAAGTTATTAGGGTGAACCTCCGCTTTAAACTTCACCAACATCAATGCCAACCATGTAAAAAACAATAACAGCTCCACATGGCGCATTGAGTAAAAAAGATTAATGCACTTACAAACATGCAGTAAAAAAATGCCTCGAATCTGCTGTGCCGGCCGGTACACAAATTCCCAGACACCGTCCACTGGGAGAACGTTTGGAGCTCTTGGGTGACGACATCGCGCCGCTTCGCTCCAACATCCGTTTCGTAAAATATTACATCTTTTAATATTTATTTTTTTACTAATTTAATGCGCTATGTGGAGCTCTTATTGTTTTTTACATGGTGGGCATTGATGTTGGTGAATTTTAATCACTTGTGGATGAGACCCAATGTTAAGGCTCGTATCTGTCTGAACTGCAAGACTGGGAGTGACTACCTAATATATGCTGTTCATGATCCCCCGTCATAGGGGATCATGGTGTTCTGGTAAGGAGCCAATCTATAGTTTGGTGGAGGATACATCACTTTTCTTTGGACACATTTTCAACTGATTTTGGAACTTGGCACAGAGCACTGGTGTTATGCATTTCATGTGTTAAACATTTATGGACTTTATTGCTACAATATTTGTTTTATTTATATGTCTATATATAGTTTTATTTGGTTAATATTTATTGGTCTAATGATATGATCTAATTTTTTGATGTTCATTTCTCACTTTTTCACTGTTATTGAGGGACTTGAGAGTGCTATATAGTGCCCTCTAGTGGCTACCAACCTCTTGTTTTTTGGTACATTAGTGATTTATATATACCATCATATCTCGCATAGTTTATGATTTATATCAACATATATCATAATTTTGTGTGTTTTTGTGATTCAAACATTTGTTTCACATGGTTTAGAGGTAGCGCAATTTATATTTTTCTTAGAGCTAAAAATAGCCACTGATTACTGTATAAATGTCACTGGCAGGGAAGGTTAACACTAGGGGGCGATCAAGGGGTTATTCCCTAGGAAGGTGTTTCCAACTGTGGGGGGTATGGGACCGACTGGAGGAGAGAGATTGCTGTTCCTGATCACTAGGAACAGCAGATCTCTCGGTACTCCCCTGTCAGAATGGGGATCTGTCTGTATAAACGGACAGATCCACGTTTTGGCTCTCTGAGGAGCCATTGCAGGCGGCCGGACATCCCTGCCACCGACCATGCGGCGTGGTGTGCGCCCTCTATAGCTTCTTAAAGCAGCAGATGTATGGCAGCGATTCGCGCAGCCATGCCAACCTGTTGCCGTACAACTGTGGCTGCTGGTTGGCAAGTAGTTAATTTGCATAATGGTTTCCCGAAATAGTTTAATTCAAGGCCTGCTGTGCATTGCTAGACAGACTATTCTGGTCTCCATACATTTGTATAAATGAAGTCAGCTGGCATTGAGACTTACATGGAGGGCAATAAATGGGTGCTCCTTGCCTCTCATATAAACAAGCCCATAGTACAGCTATAATCCGTGCAGTGATGGCATAAACATGGGCATTACTTGATGTAAAATAAATTAAATATAGAATAGTAACACTGAGCATCTAATTGTGGCTTCAGGTGGGCGAGTCACAAATGTATCATATAGGTGGAAAGGCCTTTTAATGACTTGCGGCAAGGATTTGGAACATTCCATTCTGTTTTGTCTGTCATTACTGTGTGTACTTAGTATACTTCAGGTAGATTGCACCTACTGTTATTAAATAAGACCCATCTCATTATGAAATAACAGTAGCAGATGTTTTCGCCTCATGTCCCGTAGTTTTGTGATTTACAGATGACTAATGCATTAATACCAGTAGACAGGTAACATACAGAGGAAGACGTTCACTACAACCCGCCTCAGATTAAACAAAATACGCTGATGATTTTTGTGCCATTTAAAACTAAACCCTCCTAACCTTTACAGCCAAGGAAGCTGCCATCTTGGCCTCTGATTTGTTTACATGTGTCAGTTATTGCACCAGAGATTTGATGGCTTGACCGTTCCATTGAGAGCGCAAGCACATGTCCATTATCATTGACAATGGTGAACTGCATCATGCTATTGATTTCTAGTTTATATGGAGAACTTTACTATGTGTCCCAGAAGCCCCTTAAAAGGGATTATAAAAGATCCAATGTCCTACAGTAAAATTCAAGGCAACTGCACATTTATTGTTCCTTTTAATTATTTGTCTAGCTGTGCAAAAACTAGTCCACCTCTGTCCCTGACTCTACAACTGTGGTGTGCGTCATTGTTTACATGGAATATTCAATAAACTGACTTCAATCACATTGGTGTGAAGCCAATTTATTCCTTCATTTAATCTATGAGGAGGTGGCCATCCTGGTAGAGGCAGGGCTTTGCTTCCTCGTGTTAGTGCTGCTCTCTGATAATTTGAGGTTTGGTTAGCTAGTAGGGACAGATCATATAAAAAAAAAAAAAATAGACGCAATTCATTAAGCACAGATCCAAATTATGAATGAAGCAAGATGCCTGCAGTGCATATTGCTCTCCAGCAAGCAGCTCAGTAGGGACATTACATATCTCACTCCAAATCTCCAGAAACTAGCAGCCAGGGGTACAGTGCCTTAGATCTCATGCTGCTGATGTAGCATTCACACTTTTCTGTGTTGTGTTGTTTAAACGATACTTGGACCCGATGATCTATATATAAGACGATGTCCAGACCCGATGCTCTTAAAGCGTATGGCCCACTAAAAAAAAATATTAAAAGCCAGCAGCTACAAATACTGCAGCTGCTGACTTTTAATATTAGGACACTTACCTGTCCTGGAGTCCAGCGGCGTCCGCAGCAGAGGATGAGCGTTTGCTCGTCTCTCTCCTGCTCCCCCCTCCATCCACAGTGAGGGAACCAGGAAGTGAAGCGCTCAGGCTTCACTGCCCGGTTCCCTACGGCGCATGCGCAAGTCGCGATGCGCCCGCCGATTGGCTCCCGATGTGTGCTGGGAGCCGAGAGTTCCCAGCACACAATGGGAAAAACCCGTCTTTTGCCCGAGAGTGTCTGGTAGGGGCTACTGTCTTTTGATGTTGTCCTAATAAAGCCTATAATATATGTTGGCAAAACAGTCAGCTAAACATTAGCAGCTGAATTGGAATTATTAACATACAAAACAGTACGTTGTGGATTTTTCTCCATATGTGGTTTTGTGGTTTAATCTCCTGGTCCATTATATTGGGGAACTCACCGCAGGAATACAAAATGCAGGCCAACAAAGTGAAGAAAATACTGCACTTAGGTAAAAATAATAAAGTGCCCCATGACGACGTTTAAAATGTTGATGTTTTTATATCTATTTATTGGTCTATAATTCATGACCATTGAATGCTCAAATCTCCTTTTGCCTGCTGTGTACTATTACCTCACCATTTCAAGCATCCTTGAGCTGCTACTTCCGATCCCCTTGGTTAAAGGCCTGGCTGGGTAATAGCCTCAAGCTTATACAGCTTGCCTTCTGGTAAGCATGCATTTTATGCGGTGGAGGGGCAACAAGTCCGTGGTGATGTTGAAAGTCATATTTTCAAGATTACACATATTTGTGTTGTTTTTTTTTGGGATTTGGGCAGGACGCGACCTGGTTATTATACCAGAAGGCCCTGGGCCCATCTACTCCCTATCCCTCTGGTAATTCTTTTTTCCATACATTTGTTATCTGTATATGCCTCATTTAGTTTTTTAGTATAATCTGTATACCAGTATATATACTACATATATTCAACCTCAGCAAAGGGGGGTCCTACCCTGTTGTGCATCCTCGGTTTTCTGACCGTCCATGCACTATCAGCTAAAAACTAAAAGCAACTAAAATAATTAAATAAAATAAAAACCCTTCCACTTACTGGACCTTAAAATGGATACATATCTAATACGAGGGCCATTATTGACCAAATTACCGCTGTGTGTCCCCCTGTTCTGTTTTGCCTAAATGGTGAGGGTTTAGGTTTAGGTTTAGGTTTAGGGCTTCCCCTATTGGAAAATGGTCTCTGGGGAGCAGCTTGCTGGCTTTATTCGCACAACTGCACCTGCAGATTCTACGGTGGTCGTCCAGTAATCAAATAAAAATACAACATGAATCTCGTTCTTGTTCGTTCTTAACCAGGGCTTGAGGAACGCTCAGACGCAAAAATATCTCTATATAATCCTGCAGCCAGGAAATGTCTATATCCAGAAAATGACGTGATTCGGTATGTAGTCTATCTACCATGTGTTGCATAAGTTAAAAAGTTGCATCCTGAAACTCACAGCATATGTACAGCTTTCTATGTTGTGGCTTATTATTTTTTGTGTAAAAAGAACGATTGTACTACTCTTCATCCTTGGCCCCTGATGACGGTCTACTACCAGAAACGCGTCTGGCATTTATATATCATCAATTAGGAGAGTTTTTTGTCTATCTGCCACTTCTTGTGGCACACGTGCCGTTTTATTGTTATTGTTCTGTATTTGTATATTTGTTGTTTTTACATGCACATTGGGTGCCATTATGTGTGCCTATTTCTATTAAAATATTATTTTTTTTACTTCAAAACTTTGTTCAGCCTTCAAAGTCCCACCTAGGGGGAGATACTCTTTTTTTGTCTATTGATTGAGGGATGTGGCTAATACAATTGTTTGACATGAGTCAGAGAGTACCTCCTCTTTTTTTATATTTGTGGTTTATGGACTGAATATACATTGCATGGTGTTCGAATTAGTCCAATAATTTATGGACTATCTGTTCATCACATTCATTTTTTTAATGTTTTATTTTTAGCGTGGCTCTGTTTAATTATCTACAGGCCAACAAACGTCTGAGATGCCATCACATGGATTAGACACCGAAAGCCAATACCTGAGGATTGAAGCCGTCTCTAACATCTCAGCCATGAAGGTTGACACTCCTTTGAGCTGACTGTCCCCAGCTCCGACTCGAGCAAGAATGCAATCCACAATGCTCACCTCCGCAGAGTCACATGGTACAAAGCAGCCAATCTGGGCCATAAGGACTATTACTCCAGTCTGGCGAATATAGGTGGATTTTCCACCCATATTAGGACCTAAAGAGTGAAACAGTGGAAAGGCTTATTTAAAAATTAAATAAAACTTATGAATAATCAGTTAAACTCCTTTGTTATTAAAAAAAAAAAAAAGACAGCACAGCAAAGGTTGCGAACTTTCAATTACAATCTCTAATCTTTTACAGAAACCTGGAAGAGACCCATTCAATAACAGATGAATGACCCCGTACACTCACATGTGTGTAGGCATAGTTTACTATAAAAGCTATTCAGTTCTGTAAATAAAAGGCGGAGCTCAGAGCTCTACCTACTGGCTGGATAAAAGTATACATTTTATATGCAACATCGTATACTCACCTGACCAAAATTAGATTTTTTTTTTTAGCCTTCACCATAATATGTAAAAAATAAAAAGTGATGCAAGGCTAGGATACTTTCAAAAATACTGCAATAGTTTTATCAATTTGTGTACAAAAGGTTTAAAAAAATAAAATAAAAAATTGGCATGTCCACCCTTGCCTTTAAAACAGCATCAATTCTCCAGCGTACACCTACACACACTTTGTTTAAAGGATCTCAGCAGGAAAGTTGTACTAGAACCAATTAAAGCTGTTGTACCTGCACAAACGAAAATGCAAACCATGCATGTAGATCCGGCACGCATACGTAAACAGTGATTGCACCACACATGTGGAGGTATGGCCTTAAACATCAGGAGTGAATGCAACAATTCTAGGGCCATTATTTAAGATCAACTCTAAACTGATAACCCGTAAAGGCTTTTAAATCTTCAACTATGGACAATTCTATGTACCGTAGTTTGTTGCCATTTCACATGCATGAGCAATTTTTAATCTTTGCACATTTGGCATCTATTAACTTGATGCAGCGTCATCTTTTATAATTTTACCCAAAAATTGGGTATTATATTGTTGTGTGCTATACAATTCCTGAAATGTTGCATTTAATAAATGGCTGCACATATATCAGGTGTGAAAAAAAAAAAATTTGCAACAGCCACCACTTTATTTATTCCCCAGGGCCTCAGCTTGCAGAAAGCATAATGTTTGGGAGTTCGTTTTATACATTTTTTTTTTACGCGTGTGAAAAATTTGGAAAATTGGAAATTTTTTCTCTGCATCATGTGTTTCGATAACATTTTAGGTCACCAGCACAGTGTGTTGTCCAGATCTAAACTTGACAGATGTTTTAATTATTGCCCAAGCTACCCAAAACTAAAATCGGTTTTGGCTTCAGACATACTTTTAAGTTTTTTGATATTAGGAAATTAGAAAACTTTTAGAACTCAGCATATATCTGCGACTGACACAAATCCTTAGTCTGACTCGAAGCCAAATGCAATGTGGATTAAAGCCGCATCCCAGACACAACAGGGACCGGTTGTCAGAATAACTTGAAACAAAATTTCCGTTTGATTAAATCAGAGACACCAGGAAGAAGAGGGCAGAGTCATCATCTCCTCTCTCATTATTGTAATGCTTCCAATACATCAATCACACCAGCTATTCCTAAAGTCATATGTCATCTAAAATGTGGAGGTCTATTTGCAATTGCTTGTTATTTACAGCATTCAAAACGAAGGATCAAATGAAAATACCAAAACAATTTCTTCCCTTAATGCAGATGTGGGTACAGGAAATTCTTTATACAAACTACAGCAAATGTATTTTAAACGATGCATCTGACAGACAGAAGTAAATGCTCAGAGTTTTATTAGTTAGGTACCTCTAGGGGGTTCTTTGGCTTACTCAAGGAGAATTCCAGTCAGGATAAAGTAATGCATGATTTCAAGTTTTTAATCAAGTTATGTGGTCTTGTTTGATAGCGAGCTGCAGGGCCCTAAACTGATATTTTTCAAAATGGCTTCCTAATCTTAAAGTAGGATCCTTACAGCTAATGTATTCTAATACAGGATTTATATTGCGCAGCGATTTACAATAAAAAAGGGAGACAGAACAGCAACAATACAATAGGGTTAGGGGGCCCTGCTCTTACAAGCTTACAATCTAAGAAGGACTGATGAAACAAAAGGTAACCGAGGGATGAACTGATGAGGGAAGTAGAAGATTCAGTTGTTAGATGAAGACCTGATAGGCCTCATTTTTTTTTAGGGATCGCCTAAAAGTAGACAGAATAGGATATAACGGGACAGATTGGGGTAGAGAGTTCCAGAGAATGGGAGAGGCTCAGGAAAAATCCTGGAGATGAGCATGGGAGGAGGAGACAAAGGAGCCTGTAGGCAATGGGTCATGGGAGAAGCGGAGAGGACAGTTTGGGCGATATTTGGAGATACGTTTGGTGAGGTAGCTTGGGGCAGAGTTGTAAATGGCTTTAGATGATGATGATGATGTTACCATTTAGAATTGTATTCATTGGTCATTGGGAAGCCAGTGGAGAGATTGTCAGAGTGTGGGGGCTGACCGGTTGGTAAGGTGGACTGGCAGTGGCATTCATGATAGACTGAAGAGGGAATAGCTTGCGGAGAGGTAGGCCAATGAGGAGGGAGTTACAATAGTCAATGCAAGACTAACATGTAAGGCCAGCTCTTCTAAAAAAAAAAAAAAAAATTATTGAAGGATAACATTTCCCAACTATGCTATGGCCAAAACCCACATTGGGATTTTGAGTCTTTGCTGGAAAACCGGTAGCAGGCCTCAAGTTTATAGAAGCAGACTACTCACCTAACGCCCCCCCTCTCAAACGGGCACACCTATGTACCTAGCAAAATCAAGATGCCCTCACTTTGGAAGCGAATGGAAATCTCCCTAATGTCCCAAAGATGGTAAAAAACAACAACATGGGTTACAGCCCTATACAAAATAAAAGGTTTTTCCTATAGTTCTACTTGAAGACAGTTCCCTGGTAAAGTGAAAGAAGTTTTGGATAATCGTACACCACTTGTGTCCAAAATTGTAACCATTTAAATATAAAAGTTTCATCGAAAAGCAGATATATAAGCTTGCTCCCTTTAGAATTTGCCAAATGCAGCTCTGGGACATGAGGAGGGAACACATTTAAATTCACTTTGCTCCACTTTAAAAACGACAAATACAGGACAATGTTTTGGCAAGGTTATACTGAGCTGACGCTTACTGCCAATTGAAAGGCTGTAGAATGGAAATCTGGGAGAATCTGACGGCTTACCAGTGATAATATGGAACATCTGTTTATCCTTCTCGAACGTTATGTCATTGGGAATGAACGCCACATCATCCTGCACTTCAATACACGGGTGTCTGGCAGATTTCAGCACTATACGTCCCTGTCCCTTCTCCAGAATGATAGGACGAACATATGGTACCGGCGCTCCATTAGAAACAAAGGCAAAGCTGACAATGGCATCTAGCTGAGCTATTACATCGTTCAGTGTCTGAATTGGATCCACATAACCTATAGAAACAGAGAAAAATGTTTCATTAAAGTGCAGATTTTATAAGCAAACAGTGAGGAAACATGTCTAGAAAACATGGGGGGCTTTGAATAGCAAATCCTAGTTCCCTGGCTCTGAAGTTGACCACATGGTTTCAATATTTTGGACTGCCCCACCCTGAACAAGTATTGAACGACTAACTTTAATTACATTTTTCTGACACAAATACTTGCTCCCATGTTTCAAAGTACTGAAGTATGTTAGGATGACAGCCAGGAAACTAGAATGGTCAGCACAGCAATGGCAGTAATTATATTTCCCTTGGGAAAAGTTTATTTAAAGAAACTACGCTACTTTGGCAATTAAATTGAAAGGTTCTCTTGCAACAACCCGCTACTGATACTCTTTCCTATTGTAAGCAACCCTCATGTCCGATTTCCATAGGTCAGAGCTTACACAGTTAATAGCAACATCTGGCTACTCAAGCCTGAGCACTATTGTGGGAAAAGATCACATGCTCCACCATACCCAGGACAGGGTTTTTATTGTGGGCGTCGATGGAACGATGCAAGGGCTACAGCAGTAGCCGAGGACTTGATTTTTACAAAAAGAAGATTCCCTCCAAAGGAGGAAAAACACTGCACTAATAAGTAGACATAAAAATAAATGAATGTGTAAATTCACACTGAGTGTGTGAGAAGCTGCCAGTACCAATACTCTAAGATACCAAAAAGTACAAACAAATATAAAAACAAGTTACAGCGCTATACAAAATAAATCATCAAAATTGTGACATAAGTGAAAAATTGATATTAAAAAGGTGAGTGATCCAAAAAATGATTGGAAAAAGTGTATATAATATATCATGTGACCAATAATTATATATATAAAGTTCATAAATGATAGTCAAAGGCGAGGAGGAGGATTGAATTTCCACCACCAAAAGGACACCGACTCGGGTAATGTAGTCTCCTTACCACAACTTTTTGACCACCATGACAGTGATCATAGAAGGCGCAGGGATATTTAAAGTCTTCCCAAGCAGACTATCGCCAGCTGAGAGGATTGTTCCTAAATAGCCTCGTTTCAATGGGTGTATATCCAGGATTGACTGTCAAAAGCGGCTGGCTTGTAGTAAAATGCTGGCACTTTAGACTCAAATTTTGCTTGTGCTACTTTATTTCCTCAATCTGTACATCATCCCATGGGTCTAAACCAGGGGTGGGCAACCTCGGCCCTCCAGCTGTGATGAAACTACAAATCCCATCATGCCTCTGCTTTTAGGAGTCATGTCTGATTGTCAGGGTCCTGCAATGTCTCATGGGACTTGTAGTTTCACCACAGCTGGAGGGCCGAAGTTGCCCACCCCTGGTCTAAACGAACAGATTTCACTCGGCTGATCTGAGGGATGTTGCAGTGAATTCCAGAACAGTTCAAGCAAATCAATACCCCAAGAATGTAGGATGCCCAGTCTGGATCTGCAAAGTGTCCCTGGGAATTCAATGAACGTGTTGCAAACTATAGCAGGGTCCCCTGATCAGCAAGTTTTATGCCTCTGGGTACATAGGCATTTCCCATGCCCCTTTGCTAAATACTAGAGGAAGTACGCTGCAAAGAGGGAGTTATGAAGGATGGGCACCGTCTTCCCTCTTTTCTCCAAACTAGAAAGGTGTAATTTATTTTAGAAGACAGGATATTAAGCCCTACCTCCCTACAAAGTTGGCCACTTTATTCTTCATATCCTTTGTCTCACGTCACCATGAGGCGGTTGAGTTGTTGAGTGTGATGACGCGATGCACGTAAAGGCTTGTTTCCACTGATGCATTATTCTGTGCTGGAATGTGCATTAAACTCCTGCCCACACTTGGGAACTGGGCTGTTCACATGTCAGTGTTGCTGCTGCAGTGTGGTCAATAATAGGCTGCTTCGAACCCAAATTTCAGAAAGGTTATCACCATATGAAGATGCCATGGGCATCTTCTTATGATGGTTCATTCTTGCACCAAAACCACACATTGAAAACTGTAGGCATTTTAACTTGTAGGTTTCAGCCCTCAGTGCCAAAGACGACATAATTTATGACGAAATACGCGGAGCTACGCACTTTCATTTCATGTTCCTGGAAGTCGTGAGCTGGTCGGGATTATTTTTTTTTTTTTTTAACATAGCGCAGTTCATTTGATATATATGTAAAATCATTACACACATATGCTTGAACTTCCAAAAAGGCAAACACAAACATTAGCAGCGCTAATTGATCGACATTTAGACCAACATATAAAAAAGTCCTTTGACGCTCGATGAGTATGGAAGCTGTAAGCCTGTTCTAAATCTGGGTTGAATGGCAAGATATTGTTGCATTTTGCAAATTGTCTAATTTCCCGCCATCACATCTTGCGATAAACCAATGGCTAACGGATTCAGATCACAGAAAAAGGCAAGTCTTATACGATCATCTCTTTATCCCTTATTTTAAATCGATAAAACCCCCTTAATACATTGCACTTCATCTGAAACTGACAGGCCGGGCAAGGAATCGGAGAGGCAGTCACGAGGCCAATGATAACTCTGGAGGAGCTGCAGAGGTTCAAAGCTCATGTGGGAGAACGTGTCCACAGGACAACTATTAGTCATGATCTCCACAAATCTGGCCTTTATGGAAGGGCGGCAAGAACAAATCCATTGTTGAAAGAAAGCCATAAGTCCCACTTTGCAGTTTGTGAGAAGCCATGGGAGGGGGACACGGCAAACATGAAGGCAGGGGCGGACTGACCATTGAGGAACTCGGGCACTGCCCGAGGGCCCCATGCCACTAGGGGGCCCCATCAGGGTTGCCAGGCTCATTAAAACCAGGGACAGTATGTAAAAAAATCTGTTTTTTTTTTTACATTTGTCCCTGATATGGCCAAAACCTACATGCTTTTGATGTGAAAATCCCAAGATATTAGCTGCCCCACCTCTGTACTGCCACCTGGCTTGGTGGCCATCTGTAAGCCTGGGGGGCCCCATAATCTTCTATTGCCCAGGGGCCCCATGAGTTGTCAGTCCGCCCCTGCATGAAGGTGCTGTGGTCAGATGAGACCAAAATTTAACTTAAAGCCTAAAAGCAAAACTATGTGTGGCGGAAAACACTGTGCATCGCCCCGGATGAAATAGTGTCCCAAGGGCCAGAGAAAAGCAAGCAAAGAGCCGCATCTGGCCCCCGGGCCACAGTTTGGAGACCACCGATTTAGATAACTTTACCATGACCAATAAATCTGATTACTTATTTTCATATGCCAACCCTCACCCCCATCCACCACCAAGCCGTACCGTCAAAAAAATATATTCCCAAGATTGCAAATCAGCAGTCCTTCGGCAGCAATTAATGAATGTAAAGCCACCGAGAGATCAAGCCTGTGAGCCGCTTGCTGAGAGGCTGAGCCGGATCTAGCATGTGGGCGGATCCCAACTTCATTGTTGCGATTCTGCCCCAGCCTGGACCGGCTCTGCAACGTCAGCCAACAGTGGGCTTCAGCCCATTGTCTGCTAAAACGGGGGTTACAGGAGTGCAGAATGAACTGCACTCTGGCGATTCACAGGAGAACTACAGTGAATCGCACTTTGGCTGTACTTCTTTAATGTTAGATTTTTCACGACTGAAGTCTCCGCCCGGCCATTGATGAGCAAAGGGTACCCTCCTGTGCAGGGCGAGTAGGCCCAGCCATAAGAGCCCAGCCATGGGGTCGCAAGCGCGCCGCCGGTGGTGCGCTCGTGACCCGGCCCGAAGCTCTGTGACTGCACCCACGGACACAATCACCGCAGGTGTCCCACGATCGGGTCACAGAAGCTGTAGAACGGGGAGAGGAGAGTGTAAACAAACCTTTCCCGTTCTTTTCTGTGGCAGTGTCCATGACAATGACTGACGTCACACATCCAGCCCCGCCCCCCTACAGTAAGAAACACATGCGGTCACACTTAACCCCTACAGCAACCCCTAGTGGTTAACCCCTTCACTGCCATTTTCACAGTAATCAGTGCATTTTTATAGCACTTTTTGCTGTAAAAATTACAATGATCCCAATGTTCGCCATAATGTTGCAGTCGCGAAAAAAATTATCGCTGATCACCGCCATTAGGAGTAAAACATATTTTTTTATAACACTGCCATAAAACTATCCCCTATTTTGTAAGCGCTATAAATTTTGCGCAAACCAATCGATAAGCGCTTATCGTGATTTTTTTTTAACCAAAAATATGTAGAAGAATACGTATTGGCCTAAATTGAGGGAATTTTTTTTTTTTTATATATATTTTTGGGGATATTACAGTAAAATATAGAATTTTCAAAATGGTTTCTCCATTTTTGTTTATAGCGCAAAAAATAAAAAACCGGAGAGGTGATCAAATACCACTAAAAGAAAGCTCTATTCACGAAAATAAAAAAATAGGATGCCAATTTTGTTTGGGAGACATATGGCACGACTGCGCAATTGTCAGTTAAAGCGACGCAGTGCCGAATCGCAAAAAGGGGCAAGGTCCTTAACATGCATAATGGTCCGGTTCTTAACCGGTTAAGAAATACATTCTGTGCTCGGCCTCATCCATCTTGTTTAGTGAAATGTCAGGCCGACATACACAGCACACATTCCACACCTTTTAAACCATCTTTACTTCGAGGTAAACAGAAGCAGTTGAATCTACCCTGTCTAATCAGCCATTTCAGAAGAACAATCATTCAAGGTGTCCTCTGCTACCCACCGACATAATGATCATCGTATGTTGTTGCCAAAATTATTTCTAGCATGAAAGTGTGAATGAGTAATAAGCATGATTGACAGAGAAACAATCAATCAATCTCCTTATTAGAACGCTCTACACACGGCCTGATAACCCACCCCACACGTTTGAATGTGCATAAAATCCATTAATGAATTAAAACACCAAACGATTCAATATCATTATGTTTGTTCTCCTGAAGGTCTAGTAGAGCGGCACTCTTGGGAGACGGAGCCCCCAGGTCTACACTGACATCATAATACACAGCTGGAAGGAGATCATTAGTGAAAAAGAACCCACAACTCAATCATTCAGCCAGTCTCCAGCAGAGAAAACAAACAGATATGCGGCAATTTCTGGCGCGGATTAAGACATCGAGACACAAAGCTAGTGGTAATTTAACCCAATTTAAACACCTGCTGAAATTTCCATCATTACTTAAACGCAGGAAAAATTACCCACACGGCAGCGTTACGGCAGAAATGAACCTGAAAAATAAAACCGCTGACTGGTAGGGTTTTTAGGACAGAAGAAACCCTATTGGTCCCTTCTGACACAACCGCTTCTCTCTCTCTGCCAATCGACAGTAACAACATACATGGAGCCACGAAGGCGCAGCTAAGTGTAAATTTTTACGGAGAATTCTGCCGTGAGGCGGCTCCGGTGCACATGTGTGAATGACGTACCGTATATACTCGAGTATAAGCCGAGTTTTTCAGCACATTTTTTGTGCTCGAAATGTCCCCCTCCGCTTATACTCAAGTCACCTTTTTGCGCCTGATCTCCCGGACTTTAGGGACCCGGTATCGGCCGGCCTTGGGTCCCTTGCACCCCAAACTTGGCACACATGTAGCCCCACTTTTCCTCTTTAAGTGTGCAAAGTTTGTCATCTAGGGCAGTGGTCCCCAGCCTTTTTGGCGCCAAGGACCGGTTTGTGGAAGAATATTTTTCCAAGGCCCGGTAGGAGAAATTGCGATGTGTTGTGTTAGCGGGTTCCCGCATCACAGGTTTTGCGGCAGCAGTTCACATTGCCCTATGCAAACTGCTGGGAGTGTTCGTTAAAAGTTAACACCCCCAAATCAGTTTGCATATCGCAGTGCGATCTGCAAATTTGGACAAATCGCATCGCACAGAGATTGCATGAAATGTGCACTGCAGTGTGGTGCAAATCACATCCAAACTTTAATGTCGGTGCAGTGTGAACCAGCCCTAAATGTCCCAGTGTAAATTATTAAAATGTCCCAGTATGGAAGCGTTGCCTGTTGCCTCAATTACTGCCCGTCGCGGGCCTGCCGATCGCGCAGTGGGGGTGCACGGAGGTACAGTGTGCCCCCCACCTCCCCCGTTGCATGATCGCGGCGGTGTGGGCTTGTGAAGTGCCAAGCTTCCTTCTGTGACCTGCGCCATCTGGTGATAATTTTTCACTGCTATCTCCTTCCCTCTAACTAGAACCCCCAAACATTATATATATATTTTTTATTCTAACACCCTAGAGAATAAAATGTCACGCCATATTTGCACAGCGACCTTACAAGCGCACTTTTTTTTTATAAAAAATAAATAAATAAGACAACAGTAAAGTTATCCCAATTTTTTTTTTTTATATTGTGAAAGATAATGTTACGCCAAATAAATTGATACCCAACATGTCACGCATTAAAATTGCGCCCGCTCGAGGAATGCCGACAAACTTTTACACTTTAAAATCTCCATAGGCGACGTTTAAAAAAAATCTACAGGTTGCATGTTTTGAGTTACAGAGGAGGTCTACAGCTAGAGATATTGCTCTCGCTCTAACGATCGCGACGATACCTCATGTGTTGTTTGAATACCGTTTACATATGCGGGTGCTACTCACGTATGTGTTCGCTTCTGCGCGCAAGCTCATCGGGACGGGGCACGTTTCCTGGCTCCTAACTTTTTTAGCTGGCTCCTAGATTTCAAGAAAGTTTGTCAAACCCTGATCTAATCTTACAGATACAAGTGGCCCTTTTGAGGGCAATCATAATGCTGATGCGGCCCACAATGAAATGGAATTTGACACCCCTTAACCACTTAAGGACCGCCTACTGCACATTTACGTCGGCAGAATGGCACGGCTGGGCACATCAACGTATATATACGTTGGTTTTAGTACCCAGCCGTGGGTCGCGGGCGCGCGCCCGCAACCCGGTCCGAAGCTCCAGGACTGGGACCGCGGGATTCGCGGACCCGATCGCCGCTGCAGTGCGGCGATCCGTCCCTGGAGCGGAAGAACGGGGAGAGCCGTGTGTACACACGGCTTCCCCGTGCTTCTCTGTGGCCGGAGCATCGATCGCGTCATCCCTGTAATAGGGGGACGCGATCGATGACGTCACACCTACAGCCACACCCCCCTACAGTTGTAAACAACACATTAGGGCACACATTCCCTACAGCGCCACCTGTGGTTAACTCCCAAACTGCAACTGTCATTTCCACAGTAAACAATGCAATTTAAATGCATTTTTTGCTGTGAAAATGACAATTGTCCCAAAAATGTGTCAAAATTGTCCGAAGTGTCCGCCATATTGTCGCAGTCACGAAAAAAATCGCTGATCGCCGCTATTAGTAGTAAAAAAAAAAAAATTAATAAAAATGCAATAAAACTATCCCTTATTTTGTAAACGCTATAAATTTTGCGAAAACCAACCGATAAACGCTTATTGCGATTTTTTTTACCAAAAATATGTAGAAGAATACGTATCGGCCTAAACTGAGGAAAAAAAATGTTTTTTTATATATTTTTGGGGGATATTTATTATAGCAAAAAGTAAAAAATATTGCATTTTTTTTTAAATTGTCGCTCTATTTTTGTTTATAGCGCAAAAAATTAAAACCGCAGAGGTGATCAAATACCACCAAAAGAAAGCTCTATTTGTGGGAAAAAAAGGACGCAAATTTTGTTTGGGAGCCACGTCGCACGACCGCGCAATTGTCTGTTAAAGCGACGCAGTGCCGAATCGCAAAAACCCCTTGGGTCATTTGCCAGCGTATTGGTCCGGGTCTTAAGTGGTTAAGGTAAGGCACCTAATATTGGTAAAGATTCTCCCTGGCTTTCCCACTCGGTCAGGTTCCATGGCAGAGCTAGCATAGAATGAGGGACATCCCAACCAGCCAGTGAGGGGAAACTACAAAGGAGAGCATGAACATATACTAAGGGACTGTGGCATTACACATTTATGATTGTGGTTTGAAGAATCTTGCACCATCATAGTAGCCATATATATAGCCATCATAATCCTGATGAACTGGCGGTAGCGTGAGGATCAGCTGTATCCATCTGGGTCTCTGTACCAAAATACTAGGATAAAGTTTGCAGGCCTGACTCCGTAATAGAGTCCATAATTTCTGGTAAGATTCCATCTAACTACTGGCAATGGCCCACGTGGTGAATATACACTATTAACCAAAAGTATTGGGACACCTGCCTACACGCACATGAACTTTAATGGCATTCCAGTCTTAGTCTATAGGGTTCAGTATTGAGTTGGCCCACCCTTTGCAGCTATAACAGCTTCAACTCTTCTGGGAAGGCCGTCCACAAGGTTTAGGAGTGTGTCTATGGGAATGTTTGACCATTCTTCCAGAAGTGCATTTGTGAGGTCAGGCACTGATGTTGGGCGAGAAGGTCTGGTTCGCAGTCTCCTCTTCAATTCATCCCAAGGTTGTTCTATCGGGTTGTGGTAGGGCCAGTCAAGTTCCTCCACCTCAAACTCGCTCAGCCATGTCCTTATGGACCTTGCTATGCAAACATGTGTCTATGCAAACATGCAACCATGTATACAGTGGAACCTTGGATTACGTGCATAATACGTTCCAGGAGAATGCTCGTAATCCAAAGCACTCACACATCAAAGAGAGTTTCCCCATTGAAGTCAATGGAAACGAAAATAATTTGTTCCGCATCGACGTCAATGGCATGCAATACTGCATGCAGACAGGTGTGTGTGTGGGGGAGGTCCGTCTGAGAGCTTTGGGAACATGCGAAAAGGCCCGAGGACAGCTCAGCTCAGAAAAGCAGCATCTTTTGGAGCGGTGTGTACATCGCTAAAAATAGTGTCGCTTTACCGCCGACGCACCAACCGTCCCAGTATGAAAGGAGCCTAATTAAAACCTACTGCCAAAACACCTTCTTCATATCGGAACACATATTGTTCTTGCCATACACAGATTTCTGCAAACTGAACCAAATCAATCTAGCAGATTCCAAGGAAAAATTCCAATTGGGATACCATTTCTGGTGACACTTTAGAGCGATTTCCTGTTGTGGGTATGGGACAAGAAGTGAAGGAAAATCTCCCCAATGGTACACAACAAAATTCCTGACGGGGTGCTTAACCCTCCCTTATTCGATCGAGAAAAAATAATACGTTTAGCATTTAATTCCACTTTAAGGCTGGACAACTTCTAGCAGCAAGGTAGAAAACTTCTCCTCCAAACTGTAGCTTTTCCGAGACCTTTTCTATTGTCAGTCGATAACCATATTTCCTAGCTACGAGAACGGTCAGACTGACTCCTAAATTTTTAATTAAGTCTTGGCCCCGAGGCCGGCTTTCTGTACGAGGTCTCTTCAGTATATGTGACCTTCACAGCTGCCCTGCACTCACCAGCAGAGATGTTGATGATTTCTTTCACAATGGCGTTCTGAGCCTCTTCATACTCCTCTCTGTGCCTCATGTATTCCTCATTATAGGAGCTCAGCTTGCTGAAAAAAACAAGAATAAACCCCATTACTGCACAGTATCTTTACTATAAATGTAATTACCGAGGGCTGAAAGTTACTAAAACTGAAATTATTTCTAAGGTGATTCAGAAGATAACAGACGCAAGGCGGAAGCACCTTGAAGTATTCGCAATGCCATCCCAGTAGTAGGTCATTACACTACAACTACAGGGACACTTTAATGCCCCAAAACAGATTGGTGCTTGTTTGGCAGTGTATCGTACACATGAATAAAGCAGTAGCTCAGACCCTAGTGTCCATAGAGATATGTACAATCACCATTTCTGTTTAATACACACCTTTGTATTCATGGGGGGGGCAAACAACTGCATAGGTGGGCATTCATCAACTGTCACAGAGGTTAGCGGCTGTATAGGACAGAACTCAATCATACAAACTTTATTAACATTTACAATCATATAAATTGGAATTCGTAGAAGTGGATCACAATCAGGGGTCAGTGCGAGTGTGGTGTACATAAAAATTATATATATATATATATATACATATACATATACATATACACACACATACATACATACACATATACATATATACACACATATACATATATACACACACATATATGTGAAAAGGTATTTACAGCCTTTCGTTTTTTTTTTATCTTTTTGCATAATTGTTACACTTAAAGCCAGTGGCGGCTGGTGCTCAAAATTTTTGGGGGGGCGCAAACGAAAAAAAAAATATTGCAGCCTCACTGTGCCCATCACATGCAGCCACTGTGCCATGCCACCAAATGCAGCCACTGTGCCATCAATTGTCACCACTGTGCCATGCCATCAAATGCAGCCACTGTGCCATCAATTGTCACCACTGTGCCATGCCATCATATGCAGTCACTGTGCCATCAATTGTCACCAATGTGCCATGCCATCAAACGCCACCACTGTGCCATCAATTGTCACCAATGTGCCATGCCATCAAAAGCAGCTACTGTGCCCATCAATTGTCACCACTGTGCCATGCCATCAAACGCCACCACTGTGCCATCAATTGTCACCACTGTGCCATGCCATCAAACGCAGTCACTGTGCCATCAATTGTCACCTCTCTGCCATGCCATCAAATGCAGTCACTGTGCCATCAATTGTCACCTCTCTGCCATGCCATCATATTCAGTCACTGTGCCATCAATTGTCACCACTGTGCCTGGCCTGTGCTCATTGTTGCCTCTGTGCCCCATGATGCCACTGTGCCCCATGCTTCTACTGTGCCCCATGCTGCCACTGTGCCCCATGCTGCCACTGTGCCCCATGCTGCCCCTTTCCCTGTAAAAAAATCACTTACCTGACGCTTCCATGTCCTCCCTCGATGTCTTCTGCCGCCCTGGAGAAGCTTCAGCCAATCAGGTTCCTGAAAACCAGAATCCGGGAACCTGATTGGCTGAAACGGCTGTCAGTCTAATGCAAGGACCGCAGATTGTCTGCGCTCCGAGCATAGACTTCCGAGAGCCGGAGGGCGGGACTGGAAAAGCCTATCAGAGCCACTGGCTTTGATAGGCAGTTCCCCTCAGCCAACCAGCTGTCGCTATTCGGGTAACCGGCGTCCCATGTCCGGTTATACGAATAGACCAGGCAGCTGGCAACAGTAACACACGTCCAATGCATAGCATTGAACGTGTGTTACTTGCGAAAGGGGGTGGCGCTGCAGCGCCCTCTATAGACGGCCGCCAGAACTTCGGCTAAAATGTCAAAATGACATTTTAGCCGAATAAAAGTTCTTAAAGGGCTCGTTTTTTTTTTTTTTAATTTTTTTTTTTTTTGTGACTGCGGGAGGGGGGGCGGCGCCCGTGCGCCCATATGGGCGGGCCGCCACTGCTTAAAGCGGATGGTTCAGCAAAAAAACAATATTAAAAGCCAGCAGCAACAAATACTGCAGCTGCTGACTTTTAATATTAGGACACTTACCTGTCCTGGAGTCCAGCGGCGTCCGCAGCAGAGGACGAGCGATCGCTCGTCACCCTGCTGCTCCCCCCTCCATCCACGGTGAGGGAACCAGGAAGTGAAGCGCTGCGGCTTCACTGCCTGGTTCCCTACGGCGCATGCGCGAGTCGCGCTGCGCCCGGCGATTGGCTCCCGCTGTGTGCTGGGAGCTGAGAGTTCCCAGCACACAACGGGGGGGCGACGGGATGTCGCCAAAAAACCCATCTTTTGCCCGAGACTGCGGGCCGGAAGTGGTTGCAGATACCTGTCTTCAGACAGGTATCTGCACCCCCCTCCCCCCTGAAAGGTGTCAATTGTGACACCGGAGGGGGGAGGGTTCCGATCAGCGGATCTTCACTTTAGGGTGGAGATCCGCTTTAAATTACAAATTTTATTATTATTACACAAAGATAACCCGAGTAAATACAAAATGCAGTTTTTAAATGATGGTTTAATTTATTAAGGCAAAAAAGCTGTCCAAACCTGCCTGACTTTCTGTGAAAAAGTAACTGCCCCTGTTATACAAGCTGTACACTCACTACTTTACATTGTAGCAAAGTGTAATTTCTTCAGTGTTGTCACATGAAAAGATAGAATACAATATTTACAAATATGTGAGGGGTGTACTCACTTTTGTGAGATACTGTGTATCCTTTGTGGCCTATACGGAAAGATCTTTAATCACCTGAGGCCCGCGCTATAGCCGAATGAGGACTACAGCGCAGACCTAAATATCCAACAGGACGTCTTTTGACGTCCGCCCCTTTTGGCGTTGCATGCGCACGCTCCCGAGCGCCCAGCGGGGAAATTCTGTGTTGGCTGTGTCCCTTGGAGAGGAGACCGATCTGTGTCCCTTGTACATAGAAACACAGATCAGTCACCTCCCCCAGTCAC
This sequence comes from Rana kukunoris, assembly GCA_029574335.1. Classification (NCBI taxonomy): domain Eukaryota; kingdom Metazoa; phylum Chordata; class Amphibia; order Anura; family Ranidae; genus Rana; species Rana kukunoris. The sequence goes on along the minus strand of CM056052.1, from coordinate 532,505,925 downwards.
CCCGCTCCACCTACAGTTAGAAAACTATGCAGGGAACACATTTAACCCCTTCCTCACCCCTAGTGTTAACCCCTTCAATGCCAGTCACATTTATACAGTAATTAGTGCATATTTATAGCACTGATTGCAGTATAAATGTGAATGGCGCAAAAAATGTGTCCGATGTGTCCGCCATAATGTCGCAGTCCCAATAAAAATCGCAGATCACTGCCATGACTAGTAAAAAAAAAATGAAATAAAAAAAAAATTCTGTCCCCTATTTTGTAGGCGCTATAACTTTTGCGCAAACAGTTGCTTATTTTTTTTTTTTTTTTTAAACAAAAATATGTAGAATACGTATCGGCCTAAACTGAGAATTTTTTTTGTTTTTTTTAATTGGGCTATTTATTATAGCAACAAGTAAAAAATATTGTATTTTTTTTTCAAAATTGTCGCTCTTTTGTTTATAGCGCAAAAAATAAAAACTGCAGAGGTGATCAAATACCACCAAAAGAAAGCTCTACTTATGGGGAAAAAGGACGTAAATTTTGTTTGGGAGCCACGTTGCACAACCGCGCAATTGTCCGTTAAAGCGTACAGGTACGTTGCTTTGAATCTGCCGCCTAGCGGGCGCATGCCACGGTCTCCATGACTGTGCCCGCAGACTCGATGTTCGTTGGTGTCCCGCAATCATGTCATGGAATGGCAGAATGGGGGGGGGGGGGATACCCGTGTAAACAAGGCATTCACCCTGTTCTGCCTAGTGACAGGACAATGATCTACTGCTCCCCATCATCAGGAGCAGCGCTCAGTGCCGTGTCGCAGTAAGCCCAGCCCCCTCAGTTAGAATCACTCCCTAAAAAACACACTTAACCTCTTCCTCGCCCTTTACTGGTTAACCCCTTCACTGCCAGTGTCATTTACACAGCAATCAGTGCATTTTTATAACACTGATCACTGTATAAATGACAATGGTCCCAAAATATCGTCAAAAGTGTCTGCAGCAATATTGCAATCATGATAATTGCTGATCGCCACCATTACTAGTAAAAAAAAAAAAAAAAAAAAAACCCATAAAACTATCTCCCCTATTTTAGACGCTATAACTTTTGTGCAAACCAATATACACTTATTGCTTTTTTTTTTTTTTTTTTACTAAAAATATGTAGAATACGGATCGGCCTAAACTGAGGAAAAAATCGTTTTTTATACATTTTTGGGGATATTTATTATAGCAAAAAGTAAAAAATATTGCTTTTTTTTCTCCAAAATTGTCGCTCTATTTTTGTTTATAGCGCAAAAAATAAAAACCGCAGAGGTGATCAAATACCACCAAAATAAATCTCTTTTTGTGTTTGGGGGGGGGGGGGGAGAAGGACCACGTTGCATGACTGCCCAATTGTCAAACCGTCCTAGTGCTGAATTGCAAAAAAGTGGCCCGGTCATTCAGCAGCCAATTCTTCCGGGGTTGAAGTTGTTAAAATATAGTTATTGCGCCTGGAGTTCAGCTTTAAATCTGATACTATAACAGAACCAAGAGCGATGTCTTTCTCGCAGACACAGGAAGCCGGTGATCTGTTCTGTGTGTGACAAAAAGAATCGCGGCAACCTGAACAGCAGCTGGGACAAACGCGTTTAGTCAGATTTTCCTCGGGGAAGCAGGCATTTGTTTCATTTTAATAATTCACAGAGTGCTGTCATCACTCCTTTCTATTGTGCAGTTGCTAGAACACCATCTCGTTATGTTCCATGGACATATTGTGTAAATAACGATCAAGATAACACTAGAAGGTTTCGCCTGCACACAGAGCACCTGGCAGCTGAACAAAGCGGCTATGCTCCGAGCAGGTGGCCAAGTGTCTCCCGGGAATAATAACACTAGCCGGGGTTCACGCTCATTTGGGCTGAAATAACGTCCTGAAAGATATACTAATCAGCCGTTTCCACATTGTACGAGTCTCGCTGCTGCTTTACCCGTCAGCAGGCCTGGATATTTAGTCTTATCAGTAAATCATCATTCGCTGCGTCTAATGCCAATATCCCCACAATAGAGCCTTGCAGTCAATGGGGAGGAACTGCCAGCTGTCTATACAAGTCAACGCCTTTCACAAAGAAACCTTTCAGTCATTTTCTGCAGAAAGCGCACATAATTTTGTTTCAGTGCAATAAAGAAGTCCGATACATGAACGGATAGGTTTATGCTACTATTGAGAAATTTCAGAGCTTTAGCCTAGACAAGGAAAGTGGGTCTGCAAAGGGCTCTTCACAATGAATATGCCGTGATACACATTACTGTATGCATGTACAGGCCTTTTATGGGCTCATGCACACAGAAGGAGGATCCGGATGGTAGCAAGATCCCAAGTTAAAGTTGGCCTATGCTGTATGCATGCAACGTTTGTGCTAGTGCAGGGCGACAAATCCCGGTCGCCAGGGCCACTAGAAATAGCAGCCTGTCGAGTGGGGTCTTGGCTTGGAAGGTGGACATGGGCAAAAAAAAAAAAAAAAAAATGGTTTTTGTTCCATAGGAATGGCACTCCGAGGACTAGGCCGAAGCCACGACCGAAGCCACGACCGAAGCCACGACCTCACCTAAAACATCCTGCCTGCAGCTCCCCGCGATCCTGGGAAAAGGCCGCGAGCGGCATCTGCCGCTCGTGGCCTTTTCCCAGGATCGCTGCGGGCAGGATGTTTTAGGCGAGGCCGCGGCTTCAACCTAGTCCGCAGAGCGCCGGTCCTAAGTTTTTAGATGGGGACGCGACTTCGGCCTAGTCCGCGGCCTTTTCCCCAGGATCGCGGCGGACTAGGCCGAAGCTTCGCCTAAAACATCCTGCCCGCAGCTCGCCGCGATCCTGGGATAAGGCCTCTCGCGGCATCAGGCCGGATTCCACTCGTGGCCTTTTCCCAGGATCGCGGAGAGCTGCGGGCAGGATGTTTTAGGCGAGGGCGTGGCTTCGGCCTAGTCCGCGGAGCGCCGGTCCTATGGGATGGAATGTTCAATTAACCACTTAAGGACCGCCGCATGTACATTTACGTCGGCAGAATGGCACCGACAGGCACATCAACGTATATATACGTTGGTGCCTTGGGGGGGGATCGGGGGTCCGATCGGACCCCCCCCCCGTACATGCGGCGGTCCGCGCGGCTGCAGGAGCGATCCGACAAGTGGGGGCGGCTATCCGTTTTCATCCGCCCCCTCCGGATCGCTCCCAGCCAATGCGCGCGCCCGCCTGACCTGTCACTTCCTCCTCCTGTGTAAACACAGGAAGGAGGAAGCGACGTGATCTCTCCCTCGGCGTTTGTTTCAGGCGCCGCTGAGGAGAGATCACTACAGAACAAGCAAGTCCTGCACCAACACTACACTACACACACACATTTAACCCCCGCGATCGCCCCCCCCCCTCCCCCCTGTCACAGTGTCACTGAATGCAGTAATCATGTATGATTACTGTATTTAGTGTCAGTGTGACAGACAGTGTGACAGTCAGTAGTGTCAGGGTAGCCCCCCCACCCCCCCAATAAAGTTTTAACCCCCTGATCACTGCCCTAGTTAACCCTTTCACTCCCTATTGCCAGCGTCACTAAGCGATCATTTTTCTGATCGCTGTATTAGTGTCGCTGTTCCCGCTAGGTAGCTAATTTTTTTTTAATGCGATTTTTTTTTTACTAAAGACATGCGGCTAAATAAATTTTGGCCTAAATGTTTGACTAAAATTTAGTTTATTGGTTTTTTATTATAACAAAAAGTAAAAAATATTGATTTTTTTTCAAAAATGTCGCTCTATTTTTGTATATAGCGCAAAAAATAAAAATCGCAGAGGCGATCAAATACCACCAAAAGAAAGCTCTATTTGTGGGAAAAAAAGGACGCGAATTTTGTTTGGGAGCCACGTCGCACGACCGCGCAATTGTCTGTTAAAGCGACGCAGTGCCGAATCGCAAAAACCCCTTGGGTCATTTGCCAGCGTATTGGTCCGGGTCTTAAGTGGTTAAGAAAAAAAAAAAAACGTAGTGCCAAGTGTTAATGCAAAGGCATTCTTTACTCAGCAACCCTACTTAGCAGTGCATGCATACAAATATCACCACCCCAGTACCAGAATTAGACATTTAATGTAAAATATATAATAAGTCTTTGAACAGTATTAATTCCAAGGGTGCCTTTTACAATCCTCCTCTGTCAGAATTAAAATGCATTTATATATACACTACAGTCTCAAAGCTCCTTTTTCTTAGTTGTACTGCAATGTCTTCTGCCCTGGCACAGCATGCATACTCACTGTTAACCATCCTCTGAAAATTAAGAGTTCTACCCGGCGACAAACTTTTACCCTTTAAAATCTCCATAGGCAACGTTTAAAAAAAATTCTACAGGTTGCATGTTTTGAGTTACAGAGGAGGTCTAGGGCTAGAATTATTGCTCCCGCTCTACCAATCGTGGCAATACCTTACATGTGTGGTTTAAATACCGTTTACATATGTGGGCGCTGCTCACGTATGCGTTCGCATGCCGAGCTCGCGCGCAGAAGCGTTTTCTGGCTTTTAACTTTAGCTGGCTCCTAGATTCCAAGCAAATTTGTTAAACCCTGTGCTAGTGTAGGGGCTACCCCCATAGGAGTTGCTGACGTCAGGATTCCCCACTGCTACACAGCCAGTCACACAGCATTCCCTGCTTGCATCAGACAGAAATCAGTCCTTTGGCTTGTTTTTGTAGTTTTTTTTATTAGGGGATAACTTGGATGGGGTAAGGGAGTAAGGGATACCCAACCTACAAATGTCTATTAACCACTTCAATTACCAGGCACTTTCGCCCCTTCTTGCCTGGGAATTTTTTTAGCTTTTAGTAGAGCTGGGTGATTTTGCCCCCCCAAAAATCAAGTCTTTTTTTTCCTGGTGGACAACGCGCCGGTCCTAAGGAGCTGCGGGCAGGAGTTTTTAGGCAAGGCCTAGTCCGCCACAATCCTGGGAAAAGGCCGCAGACTAGGCCGAAGCCAGGGCCTCGCCTAAGAAAATCCGGCCTGCAGCTCGCCGCGATCCAGGGAAAAGGCTGCGGACTAAGCCTAGGCCTCGCAGCCTTTTCCCAGGATCGCGGCAAGCAGGATTTTTTTTAGGCGAGGCTGCGGCTTTGGCCCAGTCCACGGCGCGCCAGTTCTATGGAGAAAAAATAAAATATAATAAAAAAAATTAATCGAAAAAAAATTATTTGGTCAAAATCTGAATCAATTGGACCTCGCAACTCGCTTCAAAACGATGTTTGCCCTAGCTTTTAGCGCTTTGAATGACAATTGCGATGCCATGCAGCACTGTGACCAAACAACATTTTTATAATTTTCTTCCCACAAATAGAGCTTTCTTTTGGCGGTATTTGATCACCTCTGAGGTTTTTATTTTTTGTTAAACAAACGAAAGAACACAGAAATTAAAAAAAAGTTTTAGTTTGTCATAAAATTTTGTTTTCTCCTTCACCGACGGGCACCGATATGTAGAATTAATGGGCGCCGATAGAAGGCACTGATGGGCAACACTGATGAGGTTCTGACAGGCACCGACAAATTTTATTACTGGGGCACCGATTGGCACATCTGATGGGGGATAATCAATGTGCCGATTATCAGCACAGACACCCCCTCTCTGAGGAGGAGAGCCGCAGATTGGATCTCCATGTCGGTGCGAACCGAGAAATTACATTTACCGGAACTTCCTGGTTCACAAGATCATCAGCTGTGATTGGTCACAATTGATCACGTGGTAAGAAGCCTGTCACTCCCTAGCTCAGCAACAGCCCATTACAGGCTAGGAACCCTCAGTGAAGTAGCACATGTGGAGTGAACTGCATCTCGCACCACTTTCTGCTCCCCTGTAGAAACTGGACTCGGCTCTGCTGCTTGTAGAAATTCTAGCCCACCTGGCTGCCACAAGCCCTCCTGGCTGCTTTGTCTTCCCAGTTCTCCTGGCTGACATACAAATGGAGATTCCCCAGGGCAAGGTTGGATGAAGACTTGGCACAACGCGGTCTTCAAGAGAGCACCGCTACAGTTGTCAGTCTCTTCCCTTGTCTGTCCCTGCACTATGCAGATCAGTCTCTCCTTGCTCCTGCTGCCTCTCCGGTTAGGGTCCCTCCAACTGCCTCCTGTGGTGGAAATCCTTCCAGGCCATGGACAGCCTCTCCTCAGCATTGCTTCTACATCTTCCACCCAATTACCCTGCTAGCATGGCTTATGTCTTTTTTAGAACTCCTTTGTTCCCTGCCAGGCCCACGTCCTAGATATTGGCCAAGGGCCCCTAAATATTTAAGGCAACTCCTAGCTTCCACCCACTATCTTTAGAATGTTCTCCAACATTCTAGAAACAGAAAACTGCCAGGATTAGTCATACAGCCCTGGCCTCTAATAATCCTGACCCAGATTCAGTGACTCAGGTTTATCACTGGGCCTGACTAGAGTTGGCCTACTCTCACTACTAGTAGCAAACACACACACACACACACACACACGCAAACACACACACACACACACACACACACACACACACACACACACACACACACACACACACACACACACACACACACACACGGAGGGTTCTACACTAGCATTTAAATACATACAGCGTACATGGAACCTACTGGCCGCCGCTGAACAGGGCTGACGTGTAAAATGTTTAACCAGTGCCGCAGCCACCACTGTTCACACACTAGTGATGTTTACACAGCTCCTCCTAAATGAGCTTCATGCGGCACTGGTGCATGCACAGACCTCAGCCAATTCTGAATAACTTAGGGCCGTTTGACACGGGCTTTCCGATCAGGAACCACCCGTTACTTTTTCAGGGGGACCAGATTGGAAGTGCCATGTGGGTCTATGAGCAGGCGGATTTCAACAAACTTGTGTCTATTTTCACCTATCTAGGAGTGGAAAAGCAAAACAAAAAAAACTGACCTAAACACGACGCATTGGGGGTAGCCTGATCTAAAACAAAACAAGTCAGTGTACAGCTCTCCCCTATGGGGAATCGGATGAAAACGGAGGGTTTTCTTCCGTCCGAAAAACCTGATCCAGACGGACGCGGATCTTTGCGGACGTTAGCGGATGCATCATCCGCTAACGGACGCGACCCCATAGGCGTCCATTACAAGTCCGTAAACAGACTTGTAAAAACGGACGCGGACATGTGAAAGGGGCCTTAAGCCATCATAGGACAAACTGAACAGAAACAGATTTTAATTTAAACATTCATCCTGTTCAGCTCCAATTTGTCAGTGGATCCGCTTTCTGATTGTGTGTGAGGTCTCTTTCACATGGAGTGGAATTCATTTGAACCCACTTGCTTAGTGGGGGAGGGGAATCTCCCGCTGAGCAGAGAGGGCCAGATGACAGGTCCATATCCACTATGTTCTATGGCGGTTGGAAGTAAACAGACCAATTGCCTTCTGATCCGAACAGACGGAGGTGAACAGATCCCCTTCTGTTCATTCTAGCAGAACGGTTTGGATGTAGGTGGGTGTAAACGGACACAAGTCCTTGAAAAACTAACAGGTGGACCCGATCAGACCGCTAGTGTGAAAAGTGACCGATTGTGTGCATAATCAGCCAGCATTTTCAGCTGTCAGATTGACACCTTTCACATGCAGCCTCTCACCAAGTCACTTGATACGTTACAATTTTGCAGTCAGGTCATTGGGGGATAGGAGACTAGGGAAATTCTGCCTGCAGTGGACTTGTGACATCATCCTACTCAAGGCAAAGTCATTTACTGAAATGCACGGTGGCGATTTAACAAAAGGGTACATTTTATGACACATCATATGGCTATTGTATATTGTGACATGCCAGGAATGTTTTTGCATTGCTGCGCTACCGATAATTTATAATTTCACCAATATGCAGTACTATATTGTACAGAATGCATTTAGCTGCAACGTAATTAAATGATCTACCCCCATAATAGAGATTTCTACTTGACCTGCTTAAGATGATAAAGCACATGAGCAAAAGTTCATGAGGAATGCAGAACGTATGCAGTAACCACTGCAGAAGAGAGATGCCCATAAACACGCTGATTTTAAAATATAAACCGACTTAAACGATCACTAAAGGAATTTTTATTTTTTAGCTAAATAGCTTCCTTTACCTTACTGCAGTCTGGTTTCATGTCCTCATTGTTAGTTTTTTGCTTTGAAGTTGCTGTAGTTCTGCTCTGATCTTCACACTTCCTGCTGTCTGGCTCCTTATGAAAAATCTCATGGCAGCTTTTCACTGTGGTCCAAGCTGTCATTACTGTGTGTCTAAAACTCCACAGAACCAATCAGATTCATTTTGAAAACAAAACACTGCCCAGTATTTGTTCGTTTTTGTTCTGTGTGTCTCTTTACTTCACAGAAACATGAAACCAGTTTAAAAATGAAACTAAACTCCAGGCACATTATATGATTGACTTATCTATTTTTAAATGGAATCAGTTAACTATTATGTCTCTATACCCTGTAAACATTCATTTCAGCAAAAAAAATGTTTTCCTTTAGTGACCCTTTAATAAAAATCTTCTGTTCAGGAATCTCCCTTTTTACAGGTATTGCTGGCTGTTGCTGTCCCAGGCGGAGTGCAATTGGTATCACTCCGCCTTTGACATTAATCGGCGCTATACAGGAAGCATGGGCTTATTCGGCGCTTCTCCCACTGCAGCTGCGCTTCCTCTAGCGCCAGTGTTCTGACGAGAAGTGCCCGGCTATCGAATAGTTCCCGGGGGAACTGCGCATGCGCCGCACGGACCTGCAGAACAGCTGAGTTTACGATCGGCTGTCGTTTCGCGTGGCCGAGGCATGTTCATGAAGGTGTCGGATTTTTCAATGATGGGCAGTGCTGGGGGCGGAATTTTTATCGATGACCAAAGAAATCTGCAAAATAAATCTGCTATTAACACTTGCAGGGGCGTGTTTAGTGAATTGAAAGGCGGCCTTTTCTAAATTAAAGATTTCTTTAGAAGATTTGTTTGGCCATCAATAAACATTCTGCCCCCAGCACTGCCCATCATGTAAATATCCACCCCTCTCCTACATGAACATGCCTCGGCAACGCAAGACGACCGCTGATGTAAACTAAGCTGTTCTGAGGGTCCGTTCAGTTCTGGCTGGGCATTTCTCGACAGGACACTGGCTCCATTCAGAACACCAATACTCTGGGATGGCGGGTTGGGAACACACTATCTGGGCTTGCTGACCTGTCATCCCAAAGCAGGAGGTCACAGGCCACATCAGAGGGCTCCACGGGCCACATTTGGCCCATGGGCCAGTGGGTTGGGCACCGCTCGTGTAAAGGGACCACACCTACTGGAGGTCCTTGTCTATTGGGGCAGTTTTAGTTTATTGATGAAATAAAAAAACTATTGACTAAAGCCAATGTGAAACAGACGTAGGCTGCTAAAGTTTATATATTAAAAAAACAAACAAATGTTTTCCAATAAAGAGTGATCAATGACAACTGCAGCATGCTTGGGACCATTGATAGATTTTCGCTGTGGCCCAGACAACATAGGAGAGCGGAGCATCACAGAAAGGGTTGGTGGGGGAGGGTTTATTCAAAAACAAAGCTGCATCAATCACAGCTTCTGACAAACAATTGCAACTGCTGGCAAGGGAAGCCATATTTAAAGTATCACTAAAGAAAAAAATAATTGGGCTGAAATGACTGTTTACAGGGTATAAAGACATAATAGTTAACTGATTACTTTTAAAAATGATTAAAAATAGATAAAAATCAAATCATATAATCAACCTACAGTTCTAGTTTCGTTGTTGCCGTTTCCCGTCTCTCTGATGTACAGAGCCAGAGAGCCAATAGAGGGCAGTGATAGTTTGTCTAAAACCCCTCAGCCCAATCTAGTTTCAGTTTACACATAGTAATTACACCTCCTTGATTAGTGACCACAGAGAGAAGCTCCCAGCACTGTGGGTATAAGGAAACAGACAACCAGGAAGTGTCCAGATCAGAGCAGGATTACAGCAACATCAAAGCAAAAACGAACAATGATGACATGAAAACAGCACTGCAGTAAGGTAAAGGAAGCTTACTTTAACTTCTGGAGTGGATTCTTTCATGGCAGGTTTTCTGGAAATGTTACCCTGCCAATTAAATACCGCTTCCTATTATGTTCTACCTCTTAGTACAAGAGAAGAAAAATGGTTTCAACTTACAGTGATGTTCTAAAGTGACAACTGAACCAATAAAACATCCTCTGAAGTACAGGTTAATTTGCTAGATCTGGTGTCCTGCTAAATGGCAGAAATCTAGGAGGAATACAAGACCGGATCAGGCCACAAATATGGCACATCCCAAAAAAACAAACAGGCTTGACTATTGATGAACCAAAGACTAATTCCCTGCCCATTCTTTAAGATTAGTGATACAGTAAAACCTTGGTTTGAGAGCGTTTTGCAAGACAAGCAAAATGTTTTAAAACACCTAAATCTGCCCAAAAAAAAGTCCCATAACTTGTTTGAGCTTCAGGCGTTTTTGAACTTCTGGCTTCAGGTGTTTTGTAGTGGAGATGTGAACCATCTTCATAGAGAATAATTGATTTTTCCCCTCCAGCGTTTTGTAGCTTCAGGCTTCAAGCTACAAAACGCTCAGGTGTGAATGGGGTCTAAGTGTAGCAATATGGGTACATTTAATGAAGGTACAACATTTAGCAACTTATTGCTACACTAACTAGGCCCCTCTCTTCTCTTTTATACACTGAAAAAAATGCTTTGATATACAATATATAAATTTGCAACTGAATCGGACACAAAAACGCACAGGACCCTTTTCAGAACCACACCGTGGCTGCCCTGGACATGTGTGAACCGTCTCTATTGGGAGCCAATCACATTCACATCTTATGCAAATTTGATGCGATTAGAACCGCAATCCAATTTCCATATATGTGAACCCGGTCTTACTTTAACCACTTCAGCCCCAGGTGGTTTTACCCCCTTTCTGACCAGGCCATTTTTTTGCGATAAAGCAACGAAGTGCACTGACTGACAATTGCGCAGCCATGCGACACTGTACTATATAAAATAGTTTTAATCCACAAATAGAGCTTTCTTTTGGGTGGTATTTGAACACCTCTGCGGTTTATTTTTTGTGCTATAAACAAAAAGACCGATAATTTTGGAAAAAGACGACCTATTTTTCACTTCTATAATACATATCCAATAAAAAAAATAAAAACTTCTTTATCAATTTAGGCAAATATGTATGCTGCTTCATGTGTTCTTGGTAAAAAACAAAAAGTGTATATTGATTGGTTTGCGCAAAGTTATAGCGTCTCCAAACTATGGGAAAGATTTAGACAATTTTTTTTTAGTTTTTACTAGTAATGGTGGCAATCAGCGATTTTTTGCAGGACTGCGATATTGCGGCAGACAAATCTGACACTAAATCTTATGGGTACTATTGACACCAATACAGCGATTACAGCTTAAAAAATGCACTGTCACTGTATAAATGACACTGGCAGGGAAGGGGTGCCATCAGGGGCAATCAAAGTGTGCTCCTAGGGCAGTGATGGCGAACCTTGGCACTCCAGATGTTTTGGAACTGCATTTTCCATGATGCTCAGGCACTCTGCAGTGTAGTGGAGCATCATGGGAAATGTAGTTCCAAAACATCTGGGGTGCCAAAGTTCGCCATCACTGTCTTAGGGAGTGCTTTCTAACTGTGGGGGGGGATTTGCTGTGACTGGAGGAAAACAGATAGCAGAAACACAAGAGCCTCCATTTTCCGCTCTGGTAGGACGGCGATCTGCCTTGTTTACATAGGCAGACCGCCGTTTAGCCTCTCTTGTGTGGCGCCCCAGATGGAGGGAGATTGTCAGTGGTCTTGTATGTCTTCCATTTTCGAATTATTGCTCCCACAGTTGATTTCTTCACACCAAGCTGCTTGCCTATTGCAGATACAGTCTTCCCAGCCTGGTGCAGGTCTACAATTTTGTTTCTGGTGACCTTCGACAGCTTTTTGGTCTTCTCCATAGCGGGGTTTGGAGTGTGACAGGCGTCTTTTATACTGATAAAAAGTTCAAACAGGTGCCATTAATACAGGTAATGAGTGGAGGACAGAGGAGCCTCTTATAGAAGATACGGGTCTGTGAGAGACAGAAATCTTGCTTGTTTGTAGAGGAGACCAAATACTTATTTTCCACCATAATTTGCAAATAAATTATTTCCAAATCAGACAATGCGATTGTCTGGATTTGTTTCCTCATAGTTATTGACGTCAGCGGGAGCCAACTGCACCACTGCTGTCTCTCAGCCAATCAGAAGGAAGAGTCCCGGATGGCTGAGGGACTCGTGGGCATCGCTGGATAGAGAGGGTGCTTAGGTAAGTATTAGGGCTGCTGCACACAGGTTATTTTAATGCATTATGAAAAACATTCTGTCCTTTACAACTAGGGCTGCAACCAACGATTATTTTCATAATCGATTAGTTGGCCGATTATTGTTTCGACTAATCAGATAATCTTAAAGTGTGGTGTACAATTTAGTTAAATATGTAAAAAAAAAAAAAAAGACGATTTATTCTTAAATATCCATATGCAGTGGTAAAAATAACCGTGAGTAAACAGAAAAACCATACATAGGTGTCCTTTTATGAAAGTGCGGTAAAATACCGCTATTCAGTTCTCAGGCATTCTCAGGGGAGATCGCTCTCCTCTGAGTGCCTGTTTATGAAACTTTGTAGATCGCTTCTCATGTTGAGATGAGGAGCGATCTACAAACGGCTGGAAACTCCTGAGAACGGCTTCTCTCACTGTAATCTCGCGTGATTTAGTGGGATTACAGTATGAGGAAGTGAAAAATACACGTTGAACACGAATCAGCACACATTACACACCACATATTAATAAAGTTGCATTCCCACCAAACAATATACATTAACCTAATTATTAAAAAACATTGTTTTTTTCAATATTTAAAGCTCATACATGTGCCTATTTAAATGTGAATGGTGTATAGTATATTAATGGAATCCCACATATGTAATGCACCATGCATATGCTATACACCATTCATATAAATGAAAAATACATTTATAATCATTTTTTTATTTTTTTTAAGTATACAAATATAAACCCTGTATAACTGCAATAGAACAGTTCATGGGTAAAACCTTTTTTTAGGGTTTACATTTTTTTTTTTTACTAATAAATTAAAAATGATATAAAAATTACTTTAATAATAGCATTTTAATGCAAGTAGAATTATATATATATATATATATATATATATATATATATATATATATATACACACACACACACACAGATAGATAATATATATATATATATATATATATATATATAGATAGATAATATATATATAGATAGATAATATATATATAGATAGATAATATATATATAGATAGATAATATATATATATATATATATATATATATATATATATATATATATATATATATATTTTATCTATATATATATATATTATCTATCTGTGTGTGTGTATATATATATATATATATATATATATATATATATATATATATATATATATATATATTAATAAACATAGAAATAAACACAAACACATATATATGCTATATGATTATATATATATGATATATTATATATATATATACACACACACTATAAATCTCTAACCTGCTCATTTTGGGGTGTGTAATGGTGGGGAAAATGTGTTATGACTCTATGGCTGCTTGTGTGTGAAGCATGGAAGTCAAAAGACTTCCTTCTTCCTCCACAATACTCAGCCAGCTTCGTGCTTCTCTCTCTGATTCTCCACCTCTGAGATGGTGAATCAGAAAGTGAGAATTCTGTCACAGATCGCCAGTGAGGTGCCGAGATCGCACCTTCATAAACTGGCCATTTCTGTGACAGTCAGTTACAGATTCTCACTGTGCTGAGATAATCAGTGGAGAACATGTTCTCATCTGATTACCTCAGTTTCATAAACTGTGTATGACCTGAGATCAGCGGTGAGAGCCGGGATCGCCGCTGATCTCACTTTCATAAAAGGACACCATAAAGCGCCAAATCAAAAACATAATAATGTAAAACATTAGTGTACAGGCAATAGTAAAAGAAATGTACATTTATTGCCATGAAACACTTAACAGATGCCAACAGTCCTCCGTAATGTAAGTAATTTAACTAGCCAGCAAAATCTGTATACAGGTGGGATGTACACAGTCAAACGGCCAAGCGGTGAAATGTACATCTGAACCACAAGCGAAGCTCCACAAGCAGGGGGGGGGGGCGCGTGAGTTGCCCAGAATGAAAAAACACGTTTGTGCTGTGTTAGCCTTACCAAGACTAAGGGGAGCGATAATCCGGCTGGGGCAGATGGACAAGTGAACCAGAGCCGTCAGAGGCTCTACGGTATAACGACTGACACCACTGCACGGTATAATTCCACACTGGTGTGCGCTGCAGCTTCCTGGTCGTGACGTCACAGAGAATCAGGGCAGCGGAGCGGGAGCGAGGCTTGGAGACAGCGAAAGCAATAGGCTAATGCCGGCCAATGAGAGTGCACTGCTGAAAGCTTATACCGACGAATGTACAGGACGGCTTGCACTGGGAATGGCTGGATAGCTGGACGGAGGTGACTGGATCAAAGTCAATCAGGCTGCAGTCATGACTATGCGTGTCAGGGCGTGGCCCTTCATCAGGCCACGCCTCACCTGATGAAGGGCCACGCCCTGACACGCATAGTCATGACCGCAGCCTGATTGACTTTGAACCCCAAACAGGTTGTCTCCGAAGTTAGTCAGTAGTTCCAGTCCTCCAATGCTGGTATCCATACCGTACCCCAAATAAATTGCTCCAAACAGAGCCTCTCTCAGAGAACATGCCTGCCCCTGGGGAGAGGCCTGGACTGGCCCTTCTCCCTGGAGTCCTTTCAGCCGCTGGAGAGAAGACAGGGTGACTGGGCTCAGTCCATCATGCAAAGACAGGGGCATACAGCTGACGTTTCGCACTACAATCAGTGCTTACTCATAGCTTACTCATAGTCCATCCACTGGTGGTAGGTGAAAATCCCCCGTGCTTGCAAAGCAAAGCCGACATCCTCCTGTCTCAGTGCCGCAACTTTTTCTGGGGTTGTGTCAGTGAAGACTGAAGTCCCATCCACTACCCCAGGAACTCCCTCTCCTGTTAGTTGAGAGCAGAGGCCCGTGACACTCTGCTCTGTTGCCAGCTGTTATGCTGGGTTGCTGTGAGTGGAGACCACAGTCCCATCCACCATCACAGGAACCCCCTCTTCTGTTAGTTGGGAGCAGAGGCCCGTGACATTCTGCTCTGTTGCCAGCTCTTCCGCTGGGTTGCTGTGAAGTGAGTCTAGAAGCTGTCTGTAGGTGATCTCCAGCATCCATTCCTGAATGGCCAGGAACTCCAAATCTTCCTGTAACCAGTGCCTTTTCGAGACATTAAATTTTTCCTCTCTGTGCTCCATTATGTCCTCCAAGCGCCACTCCTGATCATCCCCGAAGTCTGGATCACTGGACATCCTCCAATACAACAATCCCAGGCCATCATAGTCCTAGCCTTCCGTGGGGCTGTCATCCGCTGACCACGGGTACTCTTGGGCTACATACCACCGGAGGGCTCTGTAGCTCTCGTCCAACCGCATCTCTGCCCGAATCAGCCTGCTTAACTCCGCTGTCCACTCCTGCTTCGGTTGTTCTCCCCTAACAACGGCATTCGTACGGCATACTGCGGCCAGGACCTTGCATAGATGGAGGGCAGGACCTTTCCTTGGTGTTGCTGCTCCAGAGCTAGCGCTTCCTTCCAGAGTTCGCAACGAATCACATCCGACTATCCCAGCAGGATTTCCTCCGATACTGGTCCTCTGTGCTGTTTCCGCATCTCTTGTAACCTCCTTTTGAATTCCTCTTCCATGGGAACTGGTATCTGTACCTCTCCTCTCTCCTCAGTTGGTGCTGCTGTGACTTCAGCTGCTGCAGCACGTCTTTGATGTAGCCAAGTGGCATCCACAGCCGCTATAACAAGGTCTACGATCTCCGGTTGAGGATTAGGACCATATTGTGCCAATCCACGTTTAACAGCCCGATCAAAACTTTCTTTCTCAGGTGTCCCATCTGTTACGCTGGGTCTTTCAGCTATATCCATTTCGACAAGTTCTGCGATAATGTCCCCTTTCTTACGGTTGCTGGCCGGTCTGCCCCGGCTCTCCAGTAAGTCCATTAGGGAAGAGAGCTTCAGCCGTTCATACTGTGTCTCCATTGCCCTGTGCCCTTGTAGCTGTTCTTTTGGCGATGAACCATCCCACTGCTGTGCCACCACTTGTTACGGTCACCACCGTTTACAATATCCATTCCATCGCCCCAACCACGACAGCTTAGCCGACACTCGGACAATCCCTGTAGACACGATCCATTCCCCAGAATTAAGACGAGACAAGCTCCATTCTTTTTGAGTAATGGTAAACTCAGCTGGTTCTTATACAGTTACAAACATGTCACAGTTAAACACAGGGACAATGAAACTCTCCACCCCCCTCATTACACAGTGGGGCTTTAATCACATTATTTTAGATAATGACATTCAGGTGCGTTAATTATCCCCCAGACGTCCCGACTCTCAATAAGTGATTCACCTGCAGAATACACATTCCTATGTCAGACGTTCTGTCTCCAAAAAAAAGGTATTCACACCTGATAATCAATAGGCTTTAAACAGTGTTCTCATCACTCAATGAAAGGTCTTTCAGGAGCCAGCCTCAATTAATACCTCAACAGCCTGTTACACAGAGGAATGAGTCACTGTTGACCGGTAGGGTCAGAATAAGCCAACAACTTGTAATATCTCAAGATATCCTGCAATACATGATTTATCAGTAATGTCCCCATCTCATGCAATTTATGATATAATTTCTCAGTCACCCTATGCCCCTATTGAACATAAGGTGACCCTAGACATAAGAGTCATTGGTGACGCCGGCACAGGAGCACCCTGCATCCCTCAAAAGTCTCTGGGTGTCACGGGCCATTCTGTTACAAGGAGCTTTAGCAAAAAACGGCAAGAGCTCCTAAACGCAAGTTTAGGACCTGCTAGTGTACATGGAGCCCTGGGATGGAATATGTAACATGTTCCAGGTCCTGCTGCCTCTCCCCCCACCAGCGTGACAGCGGACGAGGGCTCCATCCACAAAGTTGCGTCATTCACAGTTTGCTGTGAATGAATGCACTACAAGTACTGCCGGCCACTGCAGCAGACAGCTTGTAGTTCTGAATGAACTGATGAGCACCCTCCTTTATTCACAACCCCTGTATCTTTCAAACCGACAGCCCATATGGAGGTATGAGCAGAAAGCTGCGGTGCTTGTATGCTGAAGTCCAACATTGCATTCCTGATCACGGGTGCAATGCTTTCCAAGGTTCTGCAGGAAAAAATAAAATGCATATTTTTGCTGTGAGCGGGGTGTCCCGCGATCCATCCGTGGGGCAGGGGGTGCTGTGAATGGAGTGTCCCACGGGAGTGTTATGTGCCGAGCTGTATGCCGCATCTGTATACTCTGCCCTGTGATGCTCAGCTTTATACTCCAAACACTATGGGTGGAAGCAAGTGGAAGACAGGAAACGGAGTGATCAGATTCTATACAGAGTGGGGCTTATGGGAAGTAGGCGGGGTCGGGAAGGGCGGGGCGAAATGGGAAGGGCGGAGTCAGAGGGGAAGGGCAGTGCTTATGGGAAGTGGGCGGGGTCAGAGGGGAAGGGCGGGGTCAGCCCCCCCATCCTAAAACTTCACCAGCAGCCACTGATTCATACTACATGCTATGATACCTGTTGGTGAATCTCAGTCCATTTTTTTGGATGTCAATGGTGGAGAACTTCTTATTGTTCCTCAGAGCCTTTTCTTCCTTGCAGGTCACACGAAAATAGTGACCAAGTTGAGCATTGGACTCTAGTTTAATACTTTTTCCAGCATCCAATCCTAAGAAAACAGCATAAAAAGAAAAATGTAATCTAGGTAGAAGCTTTAGTTAAATAAAAACCTATAAAAGTCATTTAATGTCATTCTGTCAATTTCCTGGGGGTAAATTCTGGAGTCCCACTTCAGTTGCTCATAAAGTCATTGCCCCATGCACAGCATTGTGGTTTATCACTTTGTGCACAAATTGCGGTTGCGGCTTGTCTTGTGATGCTCAGATGTGGCCAGTCTGCAGATCCTGTCAGTGGATGAGCCAAACCACGCAAAGTATAAAAAGAAGCGTACAGAGAGGCTGTTATGTACAAGAGCACTGTGCATCTACATGTAAGCTTGTTGGTAACGGTAGTACACAGAGCGCCCTAAGATGACAACTCTGCTCCTGCATAGACTCCCACTGAAGCAGCGTTGCCATCTTAAGTCAAGAGGTTCCAGAGTGGGCAGGATTGCTACACTATATTGCCAAAAGTATTGCAACACCTTCCTTTACATGCACATGAACAGTCTCCACTCTAATTTATCCCAAAAGATGTCTTCTTTCAGGTTAAGGTGAGGACTCTGTGCAGGCCAGTCAAGTTTCTCCACCCAAAACTCACTCATCTATGTCTTTATGGGCCTTGCTTTGTGCACTGGTACGCAGTTATGTTGGAACATAAGGGGGCCATCACCAAACGTTGGGAGCATGAAATGTTTTGGTATGCCGACGCGTTAAGAGTTCCCTTCACTGGAACCAAGGGGCCAAGTCCAACCCCTGAAAAACATACCACATCATAATCCCCCCTCCACCAAATGATCTGGACCAGTGCACAAAGCAAGGTCCATAAAGACATGGATGAGAGAGTTTGGGGTGGAAGTACTTGACAGTCCTTACCTCAACCCTAGAGCGGAGACTGTGAGCCAGGCCTTCTTTTTAAACATCAGTGCCTGACCTCACAAATCCTCTTCTGGAAGAATGGTCAAACATTCCCATAGACACTCCTAAACCTTGTGGACGGCCTTTCTAGAAGAGTAGAAGCTGTTAAGGGTGGGCCAACTCAACACTAAACCCTGTGGACCAAGACTGGGATGCCATTAAAGTTCATGTGCGTGTAAATGCAGGCGTCTCAATACTTTTGGCAATAAAGTGTACAACCAGATAAAAAAAAAAAAAAAAACGTATGTAGTTACCAAAATGTATGTAAAAACTGTTTAGGCCCAGGTTCACACTGGGCTGTGGGAGTGAAGCCGTGCAAATTCAGCTCAACTCGCTCGATTTCACTCCTGCATGTCGATTTTGTAAACGTAAATTGTGGACCAAAATTGCAAAAATGTGTACAGAAACTACTTTTTTAAATCAGGGCAGCGCTGCAGATGCGGCATCGCACCGATTACGACGGTACCATCGCCAGCTAATACCGCCGATTTGACATGTTAAATGTCAAATAGAACTAGTGTGAATCAGGGCTGAATGTTGTAGTAAATACAATTCTACCGAGACACAGGAAAACTGTCTAAATATATTTGAATCTCCTAGTTTATCTAGCAAAAGTTTTGATTAGATGCACACCGGGGTTAATTTACTAAAACTGGATTGTGCAAAATCTGTGGTAGCTCTGCAAACCAATCAGCTTCCAGGTTATTTTGTCAAGGTTTAACCAGTTGCCGACCAGCCGCTGCAGTTTTACAAAGGCAGGTCGGCTCGGCTGCGCAAAATCACGTAATATTACGCGATTTTGCATTTCAGCCACTAGGGGCATTCCCTGCCAGTGACATTTTTACAGTAATCAATGCATTTTTATAGCACTAATCGCTATAAAAATGACAATGGTCCCAAAAATGTGACAAAAGTGTCCAAAGTGTCCGCCATAAGGTCGCAGTACCGATAAAAAAAAAAATCGCAGATCGCCGCCATTACTAGCAAAAAAACAAATATATATTAATAAAAATGCAAAAAAAATACTACCCCATATTTTGTAAACGTTATAACTTTTGGGCAAACCAATCGCTTATTGCGATATTTTTTAATGAAAAATATGTAGAATACGTATCGGCCTAAACTGAGGAAAAAATAGTTTATATTTTTGGGGGAAATTAATTACAGCAAAAAAAAAAAAAATTATATATTTATATTTCAAAATTTCGCTCTATTTTTGTTTATAGCGAAAAGAATACAAAACCGCAGAGGTAATCAAATACCACTAAAAGAAAGATCTATTTGTAGGGAAAAAAAAGGGCGCAAATTTTGTTTGGAAGCCATGTTGTCAGTTAAAGCGACGCAGTGAGAGAGATATCATTTTGCCCCCCCTGTACAAATTAGTAAGACCTCATCTGGAATATGCAGTCCAGTTTTGGGCATCAGTTCTCAAAAAGGATATCGGAGAACTGGAGAAAGTGCAGAGAAGGGCAACTAAACTGATAAGAGGCATGGAGGAGCTCAGCTATGAGGAAAGATTAGAAAAACTGAATTTATTCACTCTTGAGAAGAGGAGAATAAGGGGGGATATGATCAACATGTACAAATATATAAGAGGTCCATATAGTGAACTTGGTGTTGAGTTATTCACTTTAAGGTCAACGCTGAGGACAAGGAGACACTCTCTACGTCTGGAGGTATACGGAATACGGAAAGGTTTCTTCACAGTAAGAGCTGTGAAAATGTGCAACAGACACCCTCCAGAGGTGGTTCTGGCCAGCTCAGTAGAAGGGCCTGGATTCTTTCCTAAATACACATAATATAACCGAGTACTAAGTTCTGTAGGTAAAGTTGATCCGAGGTAAATCCGATTGCCTCTTGGGGGATCAGGAAGGAATTTTTTCCCCTCCGGTAGCAAATTGGATCATCACTCTGCTGGTTTTTTTTGCCTTCCTCTGGATCAACTGTGGGTATGGAGTTGGGTGTATGGGATGTACTGTGTTTTATTTTGTTTGTTTATTTTTATTTTTTTTATGGTTGAACTGGATGGACTTGTGTCTTTTTTCAACCAGACTAACTATGTAACTATGTAACTATGTAAGTGCCGAATTGCAAAAAGTGGCCTGGTCATTGACCAGCAATATGATCCGGACTGAAGTGGTTAATTGAATAAGCTTATGTTAAAAGCCGATTGGCTACCTTGTACAGTTGCACCAGATAATCCAGTCTCCAATTTTAGTAGATCTTCCCCGTAGTAACTGATACTATTTATACATTTCTTTGGAATTATTTTCTTTTAAATTTAACTAGAACTTGTTTTCCTTTACATAACTGACCTGCATTGCACACATTCCTGTCACCTATAATCATTTCTATACAAGATGAACTATATTTTGACCGATCTTGTCACCTTACATTTAAGGTCTAAGCAATGATATTTCCACAATATAAACAAAAGCATCATCTGACAGCACTAATGCTACATATAACAGGTCTCATGGGAATGGCAGATGACAGTACAAGCTATATAGTTACAGCAAAGAGTATTGGAAGTGCCTTTGTACGCTGGCAGCCCAATGTTACTTATGGATAATGATACAGAAAAAATCTATTACTTTAGTGACAATAAAAATTAACCCCCAAGAAGCCATCTAGGTGTAGCTCTATATACAATAAATGGTTGTGTGCGCCAGCACCAGCGAGTACATCTATCCTGGCTCTCTGTAGTACCTGTACCCCATGATTATTATGTGCACCAGAACAGGGACAAGGTCATCCAGTGCCCAGGGTGAGGATAACCCCCTGATGTAGGAACCCCGATCATCTACTGCAGCCAGGATGTATAATATTTATTTCATTACAGGCACCTGGTGTCAATTTACGTAGCACTTAATATATATTTTTACATTCACAATATGCTTAGAATCTAATGTCCCTAACTCACATTCACATATGAGGGTCAATTTAGACAGGAGCCAATTAACCTACCAGCATGTCTTTGGAGTGTAAGAGGAAACCGGAGTACCCGGAGGAAACCCACGCTGGCACAGGGAGAACATGCAAACTCCAGGCAGATGGTGTCTTGGTTGGGATTCGAACTGATGGCCCTAGATCTGTTCCACCTAGCCACTGTGCTGCACTACAGCGCCACTCCTGCCTGTCTGGCATTCGCAATGTACTGAAAAAAAAATGTCACCTTCACACCCCTCCGAGTACATCGCTAGTGGAGACAATGGACCTGAACGTGGTAAAGGTTTGGCTTTTAAAAAACTAAACAAAAAATTGTCATACCTGCCCCGTGTAGTGGTTTTGCACAAAGCAGACCCAATCCTCCTCCGCTTAGGTCCACTGCCGATGCTCCTGGCTACTCCCCCATAACCAGTACCCCAAATAGCAAGGCGCTTGCTATGGCGGCACTAGTGCGTGCTCGCTTTCAAGCCCTGCTCTATGCATTCACAGGACACAGCCATGGCTCGACCTGCCTCTCCTCCACTATCTTCTCAGTGGCTTAATGGCTTCCACCCGCTGTCTCAGCCAATGAGGAGAGGGAGTCCCGGTACAACCAAGGCTCTCCTGCACATCGCTGAATCGCCAGGCTCCTCCTAACCGGTAGGAAGCAGAAAGAAGGGATAAGGGTTGGCTTTCAGTTCGGTTGAATGTACTTTATGGGCTGCTGCCTCACAGTGTCACCCCCACCCTTTGCGATCACAGTCAATGAACATTTGGAATGATCAGATGTCACGAACAGCCTTGATTAAGTTGAAGAGACAATAAAAATAAAGCACATCTAAACCCAATAAAAATGTCAGATTGCAGTCTTTAAAGGGTCACTAAAGGAAAAAAAATTTTTGCTGAAATGACTGTTTTCCGGGTATAGAGACAAAAAAGTTAACGGATTCATTTTCAAAATGATTAAAAATAGATAAAAAATCAATCATATAATGTGCCTGCAGGTTAGTTTCACTTTTGAACTGGCTTCATGTTTCTGCAAAGTAGAAATAGACACACAGAACAAAAACAAACAAATCCAGGGCAGCGTTTTGTTTTTAAAATGAATCTGATTGGTTCTGGGAAGTTTTAGACACACAGTAATGACAGCTTAAACCATCGTGAGAAAGCTCCCAGCACTGTGGTTATAAGGAAACAGACAAGCAGGAAGTGTGGAGAACAGAGCAGGATTACAGCAACTTCAAAGCAAAAACGAACAATAAGGACATGAAACCAGTACTGCAGTAAGGTAAAGGAAGCTATTTGTGAAAAAAAGTGCAGCGCCAATTAAACCGAGGTATCCCACGGTAGGAATACCAAACACAAATAAGTGATATTTCTAAATGAGTATAAAACCGGTTATGTGGGAGTGTCAGTCCCCACCGGAAAGAACTATTCACAATAAATATTATATATTTATAATATATATTATATATTTCTCCCTTTTTTATCTCCCATTTCCTGTTCGGATCAACCTTGTTTGAGGATTCAACTGTATTGAAAACTTTGGCTGTTTCCTTGTGAGGATTCATTTTGAGGATTCATCTCGACTGAACACCCTGGCGACTCCTGGATCATCCACAGGAAGATCTGCACTGGTATAAAGACTGGGTATCCAGCCCATCCAAGCTCAAGGGACCCCCCACCATATGGTGAGCTGTGGGTCTACAGCAGTTGGTAAGCGTAGCCATTCCATATTTACCTTACACCTACTATACAAGAATGTGGAGTCTTACAGGAATGTGGAGTTTTAGAAGAAGTGTATGATACTGATCAGTACTAAGAATCCCCTTCTGGTTCCAATTGGAATAAGATACATACAATCCTCAGATGCTGTAAAGTTATCCAACAGAGGACATTATTATTATTATTTTAGATATATATTCATATATATCCATTTTTGTATTTGGACTGCTTATTAGATTATGGTTATCCACAATCTAGCATTGGATTAGTTCATTTTCACTATTAGGTTTGCACATTGTTCTTTATATTTACATCATTGATATTTGTTATATAATATTTATTGTGAATAGTTCTTTCCGGTGGGGAATGACACTCCCACATAACCGGTTTTATACTCATTTAGAAATATCACTTATTTGTGTTTGGTATTCCTACCGTGGGATACCTCGGTTTAATTGGCGCTGCACTTTTTTTCACATTTTCACTTACAATATTTTCCATTGTTGTGTTGGCTGCCTCACCTTTTCTTTGTTACCAATTTTTACGTATTTTACTAACACCATTGTATGTCACTTACTTATTTTCACTTTGGATTAGCGCAATATATTTTTATTTTTAAAGGAAGCTATTTAGCTTAAAAATTGTTTTCCTTTAGTGATCCTTTAAATGTGGCTTTATTAGTTTTATTTTTAGGCTCTTTATTTACATGTAGTGAACCCAACCAGTAACACATTTCCTATACTAGGGTGACAAAGCTGACGCCGTGTACGGTATCTAGGAGGAGCGTTGGCATCCTAGGCCTTGGTTTGCATTGGATAATAAACCCCTCCCCATACATTTTACATAGGGAGGATCAATTTTGTTTCACAGAGGTCAGTGGGTGTAGGACTGCTGATCACTCCTTGATCAAGTTTCCCAGGTTTCTTAGATGATGCACGTTTCAAGGGCATATCCCCCTTTCTCAAGCTCTTCAGGTAGACTTGAGAAAGGGGGACACTGCCCCAAAACTTGCCATGGCAACCCGGGAGGCTTGATAAGGGAGTGGCCAGCAATACTGCTGCAGACAAGATTGGGGGTCACCTTTTAATAGACCCTACGCACACTTGGGCACCTCAAACCCACTCTTAAATCAAGTATTTGGGCATTTATTCATATCATTGGCCAGAATATTAATCTATTCTGCCTTCTGAAATGAATAAACGCATAATTTTTTGTAACTATGAAAAATATCCATATCTAGAATTCAAGTATAACTATATACTTTTTTCCTTTGGTTTTGGTTAGCGAGGAGAGGGATTAGAACCTACCACTTGTTCTTGAGGACTGTGTCCCTATTAGGGAAATTCACCTTTTTGTTCTGTTTACCATTATCATTGAAAGAGAAAGTATAAGAAAATCCCGAATTTTGGGTTGCCCCACAAAAATAACAGAAATCTTCCAATGGGAACACTAGTTCTAGTAACCTGTGGGTCCCCAAGTGATTCCATTAATCTTCAGGTATTTCCTCACTTCCTGTTTTGGCTATGGGACAGGAAGTGATAATAGAGCTCCCAAATACACACGCCCCTGTTCTGCCTCTCGTGCCCGTGAACACTCATGACCGGCGGTCATTGCGACCGCTGTTCATTGTGACCGCTGGTCGCGCGCAGCGGCACCCCCACAATGCAGCGGGGGCACATGCCTGCTATCCCATTTAAAAGAAGCCGACGTACACCTATGATGGCTCGCAGGATCATGCTGACCTGCCACAATAAAATGGCGGCTGGTCGGCAAGCGATTAACAGAAGTGAATCGACAAGACGGATGTACTTCACATCAACTCTATGACATGGTAAATCTAGCGACCACAGAAGGGAGATAAACTCCAGATGCCTCACATACACAGAGAGGACACTCACCCAACTCTCTGGCCGCACTGTTAAGAGACGCCTGCATGCTCTTCTCCAGTTCATCCATCTTCTCTCTCAGTTCCGTCAAGTTTGGATCAAAGGACGCCTTTACCAAAAACTCATGATTTTCTACCTGAAAGAGGAATAGATCTCATCATAAAAACTCAGAAAGAATATCTGTACATGAAATAGAACTCATCACTACAAAAGCTGGCCATACGTTGGTACAAGGCTTCACAAATGTGCTTTGAAACTAAGAGCCAGCTAAAAAAGTTAGCAGTTTTTTTTTCCTTTTTTAAACCAACAAAGCTTACAGGTGGAAAATGTAACATGTTCCCGAAGCTGAACTTATGTTTAACCCTTTCACTGCTAGAGCATTTTTTGTTCACGTTTAAAAAATAATTTTAGGCCTAAAGATTTCACGACAGCTGGTTGCCTACCCCTGCTGTAGTGGGTAGCACTTCCATCCAGCAGTAAATAGGGTCACTGGTTCGAATCCCAACCACAACACTACCTGCCTGGAGTTTGCAAATTCTCCCTGTGCCTGCGTGGGTTTCCTCTGGTTACTCCGGTTTCCTCCCACACTTCAAAGACATGCTGGTACATCAATTGGCTTCTGTCTAAATTTGGCCCTAGTATACGAATGTGAGTTAGGGACTTTAAAAATTGTAAGCTCCTTGAGGTTAGGGACTGTGAATGTACGTTGTATATATAAATCGCTGCGTAAATTGACAGCACTATACAAGTACCTGAAATATTCATAATAAACAAAAGATGGACAGATAAAGACTTCTGGAATCCTAAAGTTTTCACCTGAATTCTTCCCATCCTGGTATCTGGTATTACATTCCCCTTTCTTTGTCACATCGATCACATTATTCTCCACTATATGGTGGATATAAGGAAAGGATCCCATAGGAACACTGCAGAATCTACACTACTATTTCAAAGAGCAAAGTGTTGGGAAAACATACAGGAGACCCCCAGAGGTGACCCAATCACATCACTTCTGAGATACCAATACATGCTGTATATCAAGCCGATCTCAAATGAGAGGAGCGAGCACAGAGGTGACATGGGAAGAAGTCACCCATTATTATGGACATTCACAAGCAATAGTGAAGGGATACATCACAGACTATAATAAGGACGCATACAATTGAAGGAATTGTAAATTTCACGGATAGTGAAACTGTTTTCTAGCTTGTGTGTTCATTTGTGTCCATCCTGGAGACACAGTTGTTTGCACCATTGCACAGGAATTAATGTCACATTTTGCATATTCAAAGCGTATATTAGTTGGCTGACAGCGCAAAACTACTCATCTTTTAAGGGCTAGTTTACACTTGCTTCAGACATGCTTTGTTAAAAGTAATTTTTTTATTTTTTTTAAAACAACATGTTGTACTTACCTCAACTGTGCAGCTCGTTTTGCACAGAGTGGCCCCAAACCCTGTTTTCTGGGGTCCCTCGGCGGCTGTCTCAGCTCCTCCCTGCAAGAACTCAACCCCTTAATGCGAGCGAGCATGGTGTTGGAGTTCCTGCGGGCGCGCTCCCGTGAAACAGCCGGCGGCTATTGCCAATCACTGCATCACCTGGCTCCACCCCCCGCATGCCGCGTCATTGGATGTGATAGACAGCAGCTCTAGCCTATGGCTGTGCTGCTTTCAATCCATCCAGTGTAGCCAATCAACGGCCAGGCTCAAACGAGGAGGATGACAGGGTGAGCGCGGGATTTTTGAGGGCTCAGGTAAGTAAAACGGGTGCTCGGGGGCGTCTATTGTCGGATGTTTTTTCACCTTAATGCAACATTTACCTTTACAACCCCTTTAAATCTCTCTGAAGGCCATTCATAGCTCTTGTGACTAAATAAATAGTCTAGCTTACAGTCCTGTTTATACCTTGCTTTTGCCAATGACTTCTATTGAGGATGCTTTGAAGCTACATGGAGCATCATTTTTGAAGCCGAAGCAAAGCAAGGTGTATACAGGACTGTAAGCTAACCATCTAAATAGTGACAGGAACTTTGACTGCCTTTCAGAGACCTTTAACAGAGCATGTTTAACAGCTTGTGGAAGCATGAAAATACCTAATTTTATATTGTAAAATATAAAAGCCGTGTAAATACCCAAACATGTCAAACCTTAAATTTGTGTGCACCCGTGAAGTGGTGACAAGCTTCAGCTCCCTATATTTACCATAGGCAGAGCTTTAAAAGCCCCCATAGGGCAATCAGATTAGCGCTAGCGAGGTCTGGTGCTAGAATTATTGCTCTCATTCTGGCGTGCGCAGTGATATTTATAAAAAAATATTTGTTGTTTTTAACAATCGATTTTGGAGCGAGATGACTTTCCCAAACAAAAGTCACTGTTAGAAATTTGAAAACAGTCACGATGAGCATTTAATCCATACATAACAAACAAGAAGTGACATTTAGAAATCAAAATCCAGAATGGTGAATCAATTTCAGAGGTGAGAATATTCTTGTCGGTGCATCAAAAATCACCACCATCTGTCATGCTGAATGTTAGAGAGACTATATGATATTTTAGAGGCTGGGTTTTTATATAGAGATGTGCCGATACCAAGCATTTGTCCGAGTACCGAAACCGATACTTTGCAGTGCAATTTGCGTCAATACAAACTGAATGGGAGCAAAACAGTTAAAAAAAAAAACAGGAATGCAGTGTTATTCCTGTCCGGATCACATGCAATTTCCGTGTGCGCGTGTGTAAAAAGGGAAAAGCACCATCTAGTGGGCATTTTATCGTGGCACTTACAGTACATACAGTATCTGGCTAAAATGCAAAATCTGCCATAGGTGTCCCAGTTTTGCCGATGATGGCAA
The DNA here is from genome assembly GCA_029574335.1 of Rana kukunoris. Classification (NCBI taxonomy): domain Eukaryota; kingdom Metazoa; phylum Chordata; class Amphibia; order Anura; family Ranidae; genus Rana; species Rana kukunoris. The sequence continues at coordinate 532,477,684 of CM056052.1, read as the reverse complement.
ATGACGGCCGCTGGAGGAGCTGTAGATTCTACATCTCCTCAAGCCTCGAGGTCCTACAGATGCCTTGATTCGCCATCATCGGCGGGACTGGGACACCTAAGCAGATTTAAAAATGTGCCCAGATATGTACTGCGAGTTTGAGGCAGTCCACCACCAAAGCGGTCATCACTCCTGCCCTTTACCCATGGGATCCCTCCCGGAACTTCTACTCCGGCGGCCAGGATTTGCTATCATCGGTGGGACTGGAACATCCATGTAGATTTAGCATTTTGGCCACATATGTACTGAGAGTTGTAACATTTTTAATGTTCTTTCTATATATCTATATATATATATATATCTATATATATATCTATATATCTATATCTATATCTATATATCTATATATCTATATCTATATATCTATATATATATATATATATTAGGGCTGTGCAAATTAACTTTTAATTAATCGATTAATCTTTAATTTTTTTGATCGATCAAAATCTTTTTGACCGATTAAAATTCTTTTGATTTGGTACTCGCCTCTCCGCCGACTTCTGGGCCTTCAGGGAGTTCAGTCGGAGATCCGGCAAAGTCACGGACACTGGCGGGGCTTGCCGCGTCCATCTGAAGGGCTCCTTTGCTGTGCCTTCATATCTGCATGTCGGCGGGACCTTACTATCTGCCACACGTCAGGGTTGTTACACTTCCCTCTATCAACCTGGGATTCTACAGCCATCCACTGGGAGTTGTGATAGTTCCCTTCACGGGACACCTACATGATGACGGATTGATGTTTACCTCTTCTCATCTGGATTCAGCAGTGGTATCGTTGTACACATTTTTATACCAGTATCATACTTAGCTACATGTTTTTATGACTGCTTTTGGTACCGTTTGGTATTACTCGCACCATTTTTACAGTTTATGTAGCTACATCGATTTTATCTCCAGTGCAATATTTATTTTGTTACCTATTAGAAGACTATAAAAGTTTTAATGCTATTCCCATGGAGCGCTGCCTTGTGTGTTTTTTGTATTCTGCTATTCATTTTTCCAGTGGTTGGGAGCTGCACTGGGAATCAGCCTGCAAGGAGATCAGCTAAAAGTAGTTGGATCTGTATGTGCGTTATAATTAATCGAAATTAGTCGATTAATCGATTAAAAACAAAAACGATTAATCGAACACAAAAATTTTGATCAGTAACAGCCCTAATATATATATATATATATATATATATATATATATATATATATATATATATATATTTTGTATTGCCGAAAAAAGCACCGCAAAGTACTGGTGTCCGGTATCGGCCGGTATTTGACTGAAAGTATCAGTACTCTTTATTCAAAAAAATAAATAAAAAAATCTGTATCGGTTCAACCCTATTTACATGCACCTGATCTTCCAGGTTTTTGGACCCGGTACCGGCAGGCCATAGGTCCCCTGGACCCCAAAACTTTGCACACACAAAATGCCCCAAATGAAGGCATTTGCCGTAACGCGTAGGGAATAGCGGACACCGGGAGTGACGTGAGAACTCGGCCCTGGCCGTTTATGTTTTATGCTGTTTACCTGTTGAATTTATGTAAGGAGATTTTATTTTGAATAAATTGTGTGCTGGTTTACCATACTACACCATTGGAGGTCCGTCTCTCCTTTGTTTCTCTGAGTACGATACAGACTTCAGATACTCGGTGAAGACTTGGAGTGCAGACGAACAGGAGTGTATCATATACCGGAGATGTCCATGAGTTTGAGATAATGCGAGTATCTTTCTCAGTGAGGTGAGAGGCTTGTGAGACTACTCTCCATGGATTGGCACTTGCACTTTATATGGTGACATTGAATGAATCACAGATCTATTTTGATGTGCACTACAGCTCACTGAATGCATGTGTGGGCTCACTGATGGACTCATATGTTTATCTATACTTATATGTGGATTTTTGCTAATATTTATATTTATAGTTTCACTGATACCTTTATTTATACTTTGATTTATATATATATATATTTGTTTCTGATCACGGAGTGTTTGTTTTTGGGTAGCGCTGGATCACTCACATTTTTCTATTTGCACACACATGTAGCCCCACTCTTCCTCTACAAGTGTGCAAAGTCTTGTCTGGGAGACCTACGGCCTGGGGGGGGGAACACAGATTTTTCAAAGCCGGGCACCCATTCCATAGACTCCCATGTTAAACGTCAGTCGAGGCATGGGCACAGCGAGGCATGGGCACAGCGAGGCATGGGCACAGCGAGGCATGGGCACAGCGAGGCATGGGCACAGCGAGGCATGGGCACAGCGAGGCATGGGCACAGCGAGGCATGCAGATGGACACCCTAGGCTTGTAATCGAGTCAATGCGTTTTCCCATTTTCTTTGTGGCAAAATTAGGTGCCTCGACTTATATTCGGGTCGGTTTATACTCGAGTATGGACGGTACTTTACCTAAGAAGCAACTAAAAGAATAAAAATAAAAATAACGGCCCTTTAGAGCATATATAAATATTTCTATATCTCCTATCAGATATACTGGAGATCTTGTTACTTTTTCTTGCAGTATCCTTCCTTATTAGGAAAAAAACAACCCTATAAAGACAGGAGCTCAAGTGTGGAATGGCTGCTGATTTACTACAAAGCCCAGTGGCACCATTGGGAAGCACCTAGTGCCCCATTGTGCTGTCTCTTGATAAATGATTGATAAGATGGTACTGTACACAACACTCTGTATGACCCGGGGCTGCAGCTCACTCAGATAGTTAAAACGTAGCCGCAGTTTTGTGGACAGAGCAGAAAGGCATGAAAAATTCATCGACCTATGGGAAGGTGCTGCCAACAAACGAGGAGCAATAAAAATCCTCGCACAGAATAACAGCCAAATAACACATTTCTACACTGCGTTAAACCAGGCTTCTAAAAATACATACATGGCCCTAAAATATATCCTACAGAAAGAAAAAAGGTAAAAAAAAAAAAAGCAACACCACGCCAAGACCTGAAGCAGTATTAGACCCAAACATTACACTGTATCTTACCAACTCCTTTATATTCACTTGGTGATCCAGTCAGTAAGTTTGTTTTTTCGACAGAACAAGCTCTCTTGCAGACTATCAGCTACAAACCATTTACCACTGGCAGGGGCACTTATAATGATAAGCTTTTATGCAAAACCTTTATCCCAAAAGAAAAAAAAAACTGCTGTAATTGCCAAGTATTAGCTGGATTTGGGGTTTAAAGGGGTTGTAAAGGTACAATTTTCTCCCCTAAATAGCTTCCTTTCCCTTAGTGCAGTCCTCCTTCACTTACCTCATCCTTCCATTTTGCTTTTAAATGTCCTTATTTCTTCCGAGAAATCCTCACTTCCTGTTCTTCTGTCTGTAACTCCACACAGTAATGCGAGCCTTTCTCCTTGGTGTGGAGTGTCGTGCTCGCCCCCTCCCTTGGACTACAGGAGAGTCAGGAAGCCCACCAACACACAGCTCCTTTATCTGCAACATAGAGAGCATCCTGGCTCTCCTGTAGTCCAAGGGAGGGGTGAGCACGACACTCCACACCAGCGTGAAAGCCTCGCATTACTGTGTGGAGTTACAGACAGAAGAACAGGAAGTGAAGATTTCTCAGAAGAAATAAGGACATTTAAAGGAGTTGTAAAGAAAAAAATATTTGCCTAAAATAAATGACTGCAAGGTAGACAGACAGAATAGTGTAATGATTCTGTTAACAAATGAGTAAATACCTATTAACCACCTGAGGCCCGCGCTATAGCCGAATGCCGGATACAGCGGGGACCTGAATTTCCAACAGGACGTCTTTTGACGTCCGCCCTTTTGGCGTTTCCCGAGCACGCAGCGGGGAAAAATTCTGTGTTGGCCGTGTCCCTTGGACACAGCCAATCACAGATCGCGGCGAACGGCCAATTTAGAGTGGCCGTTTGCTATGCGATCTGTGCGGCCAATGAGAGATGATCTCATATGTAAACATATGAGATCATCTCTCATTGCCGGCTCACACAGAGACAGCGTCCTGTCTCTGGAGAGGAGACCGATATGTGTTCCTTGTACATAAAGACACAGATCGGTCACCTCCTCCAGTCACCCCCCTCCACCTACAGTTAGAACACTATGAAGGGTACATATTTAACCCCTCCCTCACCCCCTAGTGTTATCCCCTTCAATGCCAGTCACATTTATACAGTAATTAGTGCATATTTATAGCACTGATCGCAGTATAAATGTGAATGGCGCCAAAAATGTGTCTGATGTGTCCGCCATAATGTCGCAGTCCCAAAAAAAAAATTCTGTCCCCTATTTTGTAGGCGCTTAACTTTTGCGCACACCAGTTGCTTATTGCGATTTTTTTTCTTTACCAAAAATATGTAGAATACGTATCGGCCTAGACTGAGAAAAAAAATGTTTTTTTTTTTTTTTAAATTGGGCTATTTATTATACAGTGCGGAAAATAAGTATTTGAACACCCTGCTATTTTGCAAGTTCTCCCACTTGGAAATCATGGAGGGGTCTGAAATTGTCATCGTAGGTGCATGTCCACTGTGAGAGACATAATCAAAAAAAAAAAATTCCAGAAATCACAATTTATGAATTTTTAACTATTTGTATGATACAGCTGCAAAGAAGTATTTGAACACCTGTCTATCAGCTAGAATTCTGACCCTCAAAGACCTGTTAGTCTGCCTTTAAAATGTCCACCTCCACTCCATTTATTATCCTAAATTAGATGCACCTGTTTGAGGTCATTAGCTGCATAAAGACACCTGTCCACCCCATACAATCAGTAAGAATCCAACTACTAACATGGCCAAGACCAAAGAGCTGTCCAAAGACACTAGAGACAAAATTGTACACCTCCACAAGGCTGGAAAGGGCTACGGGGAAATTGCCAAGCAGCTTGGTGAAAAAAGGTCCACTGTTGGAGCAATCATTAGAAAATGGAAGAAGCTAAACATGACTGTCAATCTCCCTCGGACTGGGGCTCCATGCAAAATCTCACCTCGTGGGGGTCTCAATGATCCTAAGAAAGGTGAGAAATCAGCCCAGGACTACACGGGAGGAGCTGGTCAATGACCTGAAAAGAGCTGGGACCACCGTTTCCAAGGTTACTGTTGGTAATACACTAAGACGTCATGGTTTGAAATCATGCATGGCACGGAAGGTTCCCCTGCTTAAACCAGCACATGTCAAGGCCCGTCTTAAGTTTGCCAATGACCATTTGGATGATCCAGAGGAGTCATGGGAGAAAGTCATGGGAGAAAGTCATGTGGTCAGATGAGACCAAAAACAGAACTTTTTGGTCATAATTCCACTAACCGTGTTTGGAGGAAGAAGAATGATGAGTACCATCCCAAGAACACCATCCATACTGTGAAGCATGGGGGTGGTAGCATCATGCTTTGGGGGCGTTTTTAAGCACATGGGACAGGGCGACTGCACTGTATTAAGGAGAGGATGACCGAGGTCATGTATTGCGAGATTTTGGGCAACAACCTCCTTCCCTCAGTTAGAGCTTTGAAGATGGGTCGAGGCTGGGTCTTCCAACATGACAATGACCCGAAGCACACAGCCAGGATAACCAAGGAGTGGCTCTGAATATAGATAATTGGGTCTAAGTTCCCCGGACCAAAGAACCCAAAGCGAGCGAGGGGCCAGTAGGACTATTACGGTACTGATAGGAAAAATTACAATATCAAATTACAAAAATTATTAAAAGGTAAAGTTTATTAATTACAAAACAATAAAATGACACATAATTAAAACAGTAGTAACCGAGCACAACACCATAAGAAGATCCCTAAAAGGGATGATACAGTGGGTTGGAGGTCGCAGAAACTCGACTAGTTTCGTGGCATAGCCACTTCATCAGGAGCATATCTAAAAAAGCCCACCGAGCGAAGCACGGCAAGGCTGGCTGGGCGCAGGTCCCATGTGGTGGCCATGGGAGGGCATGTGTATATATGAGAACTGGGGTCCTGGATAAAAGGAACCCGGCTGAAAACTGTGTAGAAACATATATATGCGCGACAGGTTATGTGGTTGATTAGGAGGGGGATCGATAGTGGTCCCAGAGGAGCGTCAGGGTACTGGCGCTGAACAGTGTCGCTGGAAGCTGGATAAAGCAGCAGCGGTTCCCGAATCCAGCAAGGGTAGAGCTGGGAGCCAAGAGGTGCTGGGATGTCCTCCACCCGGCGTGACCAACGATCGAGGGTGGGGACCGTGGTGCAAAAACGCCGGGTCAAGCCAGAAGGCATGACGTCAGCGCGGGTATGCGCGAGCGTCAGGCTCCAACGTCCTCAACGTGAGGACGTTGGAGCCTGACGCTCGCGCATACCCGCGCTGACGTCATGCCTTCTGGCTTGACCCGGCGTTTTTGCACCACGGTCCCCACCCTCGATCGTTGGTCACGCCGGGTGGAGGACATCCCAGCACCTCTTGGCTCCCAGCTCTACCCTTGCTGGATTCGGGAACCGCTGCTGCTTTATCCAGCTTCCAGCGACACTGTTCAGCGCCAGTACCCTGACGCTCCTCTGGGACCACTATCGATCCCCCTCCTAATCAACCACATAACCTGTCGCGCATATATATATGTTTCTACACAGTTTTCAGCCGGGTTCCTTTATCCAGGACCCCAGTTCTCATATATACACATGCCCTCCCATGGCCACCACATGGGACCTGCGCCCAGCCAGCCTTGCCGTGCTTCACTCGGTGGGCTTTTTTAGATATGCTCCTGATGAAGTGGCTATGCCACGAAACTAGTCGAGTTTCTGCAACCTCCAACCCACTGTATCATCCCTTTTAGGGATCTTCTTATGGTGTTGTGCTCGGTTACTACTGTTTTAATTATGTGTCATTTTATTGTTTTGTAATTAATAAACTTTACCTTTTAATAATTTTTGTAATTTGATATTGTAATTTTTCCTATCAGTACCGTAATAGTCCTACTGGCCCCTCGCTCGCTTTGGGTTCTTTGGTCCGGGGAACTTAGACCCAATTATCTATATTCAGATTTTCAGGATGATGGTACCTTATATCCCAATGTTTATGCATTCTATCCCAGAGGCTCCAATAATCAAGGAGTGGCTCTGTAAGAAGCATATCAAAGTTCTGGCGTGGCCTAGCCAGTCTCCAGACCTAAACCCAATAGAGAATCTTTGGAGGGAGCTCAAACTGTGTTTCTCAGCGACAGCCCAGAAACCTGACTGATCTAGAGAAGATCTGTGTGGAGGAGTGGGCCAAAATCCCTCCTCCAGTGTGTGAAAACCTGGTGAAAAACTACAAGAAACGTTTGACCTCTGTAATTGCAAACAAAGGCTACTGTACCAAATATTAACATTGATTTTCTCAGGTGTTCAAATACTTCTTTGCAGCTGTATCATACAAATAAATAGTTAAAATAATCATAAATTGTGATTTCTGGAATTTTTTTTTTTGGATTATGTCTCTCACAGTGGACATGCACCTACGATGACAATTTCAGACCCCTCCATGATTTCCAAGTGGGAGAACTTGCAAAATAGCAGGGTGTTCAAATACTTATTTTCCGCACCGTAGCAACAAGTACAAAATATTGTTTTTTCAAAATTGTCGCCCTTTGTTTATAGCGCAAAAAATAAAAACCGCAGAGGTGATCAAATACCACCAAAAGAAAGCTCTATTTGTGGGGAAAAAAGGACGCCAATTTTGTTTGGGAGCCACGTCGCACGACCGCGCAATTGTCAGTTATAGCGAAGCAGTGCCAGAAGCTGAAATTTCACCTGGGCAGGAGGGGTGTATATGTGCCCAGTAAGCAAGTGGTTAAATTTCTTCATCTATATCACCTCCGGCATTCTAGTTTCTGTTCTCATTCACTTCCTGGTTTGCGGCGCTCGTTCATGTAAGAACTACATTTCCCAGTATGCATTGCGGCACGCCTAGTAATTCACACCTCCTTGAAGTCTCTAACACGTAGAGAGCGTCCTGCCGCACAGATGTAGTTCCCAGGAGGGGGCGAGCACGTCACTGACCACCGCAGTAAAGCCTCCCTTCAAGGTGGTGAGTAACAATCAGACAAGCAGGAAGTGAACAGAACAGAGAAGAAATAGAGCAACTTCTGAGCAAAAACGAACAATGAGGAAGTGAAAAGAGGAATGTCTGCAGGTAAAGGATGCTTATGGGAAAAAAAGTCCTTTAAAAGCAAAATGGAAGGATGATGTAAGTGAAGGAGGACTGCACTAAGGTAAAGGAAGTTATTTGGGGGGAAAAAAAATTGTACCTTTACAACCCCTTTAAATTTGTTAGTATATTTAAATCTGAGTACACCCAACGCCATCAGCTACATGTTATTGGAATTGTTTTTTTCTTTTCTCAACAAACTTTGTATCTATACCGCTGAAAGTTCCTTGGCTCGTTTCCTTTTCTCTGTATACATCCAACACTCCCCTCCCCCAGACGGACAATGCTGCTGTCCAAATGTGCCCCCTGTGCTCTTTTATCCACAATGGGGGCGCTACTAAAAAAAATCCTAAAAAATAAAAAAACTGATACAGCCATCACATCTGATTGGTAAGCTGCAATATTTCATTTTTGGTTTGGAGTTAAGAACCACTTTGAACTTTCTCTTTAGCTACAGGTACCCCCAGGTGCTGGCCATAGGAGCCGGTCCTATAGCCCATCTCTACAACTACAACTAACCCCATAAGGGTAAAATGTGTAAAAAAAACAGCAGTTCTTAGGCTGCATTCACACCTAGGCGACACGATACGCCGCGTACGCGGCTTATCTTGCCGCCTGTAGATTAAACTTTTTTTTTTCTTCTTTCTTTAACATTGCGGTCTATGAGCGAACGCCAATGTCGCCTGAAAAAAAGGGTCCGGGACTTTTTTTTCAGGCGACAGGAGTTGAGATGTGAACCATCTCCATAGACCGCAATGTTATTTCACATCTCGAGCGACAAGAGCGTCGGGCGACCGGCGTTTTGTCGCTCAGATGTGAATGGAGCCTTAGGAGGGAACTTGCAGCGCACTTGTTTATTTAAATCAGAGGTCTCCAAACTTTTTAAACAAAGGGTCAGTTTACTGTGAAGAATTTAAGGAGGGCCAGGCTGTGACAGTTGGAGTAGACAATGTCTCAGGCTTGCGGGTCAGTGGGAGTAAAAAAAAAAAAATCACTGGTGTCCGGGGGGGAGGAATGCCGCCGCCCCCATCACTGGTGTCCGGGGGGGAGGAATGCCGCCGCCCCCATCACTGGTGTCCGGGGGGGGAGGAATGCCGCCGCCCCCATCACTGGTGTCCGGGGGGGAGGAATGCCGCCGCCCCCATCACTGGTGTCCGGGGGGGAGGAATGCCGCCGCCGCCCCCATCACTGGTGTCCGGGGGGGAGGAATGCCGCCGCCGCCCCCATCACTGGTGTCCGGGGGGGAGGAATGCCGCCGCCCCCATCAATGGTGTCCGGGGGGAGGAATGCCGCCGCCCCCATCACTGGTGTCCGGGGGGGAGGAATGCCGCCGCCCCCATCACTGGTGTCCGGGGGGGAGGAATGCCGCCGCCGCCCCCATCACTGGTGTCCGGGGGGGAGGAATGCCGCCGCCCCCATCACTGGTGTCCGGGGGGGAGGAATGCCGCCGCCCCCATCACTGGTGTCCGGGGGGGAGGAATGCCGCAGCCCCCATCACTGGTGTCCGGGGGGGAGGAATGCCGCCGCCCCCATCACTGGTGTCCGGGGGGGAGGAATGCCGCCGCCCCCATCACTGGTGTCCGGGGGGGAGGAATGCCGCCGCCCCCATCACTGGTGTCCGGGGGGGAGGAATGCCGCCGCCCCCATCACTGGTGTCCGGGGGGAGAAATGCCGCCGCCCCCATCACTGGTGTCCGGGGGGAGGAATGCCGCCGCCCCCATCACTGGTGTCCGGGGGGGAGGAATGCCGCCGCCCCCATCACTGGTGTCCGGGGGGGAGGAATGCCGCCGCCCCCATCACTGGTGTTCGGGGGGGGAGAAATGCCGCCGCCCCCATAACTGGTGTCCGGGGGGTTGAGGAATGCCGCCGCCCCCATCACTGGTGTCCGGGGGGGGAGGAATGCCGCCGCCCCCATCACTGGTGTCCGGGGGGGGAGGAATGCCGCCGCCCCCATCACTGGTGTCCGGGGGGGGGAGGAATGCCGCCGCCCCCATCACTGGTGTCCGGGGGGGGGGAGGAATGCCGCCGCCCCCATCACTGGTGTCCGGGGGGAGGAATGCCGCCGCCCCCATCACTGGTGTCCGGGGGGAGGAATGCCGCCGCCCCCATCACTGGTGTCCGGGGGGGGAGGAATGCCGCCGCCCCCATCACTGGTGTCCGGGGGGGGAGGAATGCCGCCGCCCCCATCACTGGTGTCCGGGGGGGAGGAATGCCGCCGCCCCCATCACTGGTGTCCGGGGGGAGGAATGCCGCCGCCCCCATCACTGGTGTCCGGGGGGGAGGAATGCCGCCGCCCCCATCACTGGTGTCCGGGGGGGAGGAATGCCGCCGCCCCCATCACTGATGTCTGGGGGGGGGGGAATGCTTCATCATTGGTGTCAGTGTAAGGAATGAGCCCCACTACCATCTTGCAAGTGAATGGCGTTGTGCTGCACTTGCGAGTGATGCACATCATTGTAGCGTGCCAGTGCAGCATTTAGGGTATTAAAACAGACAGTGAGAAGACAGCATATCGCTTCTTGACCATCCGTCACACACCTCTGTAAAGCGATCCGAGTGTGAATCCTCAGCCTAGACTCCCATCCAGGCCACACCGCAAGCATGTTTCACCCCACCCATGGGACTTAGTCATGGGTTTCCCCATGCATAAGCTCTGTGGGTGGGCCGAAACATGTCGGGATGCTTCCACTCTTTACACAAGGGTTTTGTGCAATGTGCAGCTTCTGGGACATTTTTTCCCCCTTCTTCACAGACTTCTATGGAGCCAAGATGAGCTCTTCTCCTGCCTGCACTCCCAGCGGTTTGTCAGCACAAAGACCTACCAGAGCCTGATGTGGCACCTCAATTTGGGGACTTCAGGAGGAGCTACAGCAGGACAGTGTTATATTGTGGCATCAACCTTAACCCACACAATGAAGAGAGGGAGGTTACATAAGACAAAATCATGGAGAACAAGAAAACAGTTCAACTGGCAACACTGGATTTCATAAAACTGAACTTTAGGCAAGGCCAGGCACGACCTGGTATTCCTGTCATGAGCACACGTGTTCAGGCTTTTCCTGTGATAAAACAGTCTGTCACGATCTACAAGGCAGGCACGCAGGGGGGCGCGTGCCACATACAAGGCAGGGGGGCGCGTGCCACATACAAGGCAGGGCGGCGCCCGCGCGCCACATACAAGGCAGGACGCCCGCGCACCACTTACAAGGCAGGACGCCCGCGCACCACTTACAAGGCAGGGCGCCTCATCGGCCATGGGGGGGTACAGGAGGAGAGGAACACAAGGAAGCGAAATACAAGCAGATTGAACATCAACTTTACACGGAACGGACTGCGTGCATCATAATCTCATATTTTTTTAGTAGAAAAAAATAAAAATATGAAAAACGAAACTTAGACAAAATTGCATTCCAGAAAGTGAATATCTTTAACCTCGCTTCCATCCCCAAGCTGCAGATCATGCATACTTGCCAAATATTATATGTCTAAAAATGACCCATCTTAATAGCTCAGTGCACAAAAATCTCATTAAAAAGGGATGTCGTCTGCTTGAGTTACTGCGCGCACACACACACACACACGTAACGCCAAGTAATCAGCCCGATGCTGCAGAACAAGCCCAGCTATGGATCATGTTCCCCATATTTCAGAGATAAAAGGGAACGATAATCTGGGTAAGAAATATGGTTTATTCTTCAAGTCATTGAACGTTTAACAAGCAAGACATCCGTTACGGATTTTAGAAAGGAGCTTGTTAACGCAGGTGAAACAAAAAGGTTTACGGCCCAATCACTGCGGTTGTTGGAAAGATTAAAGTGGAACTGCAGCCAAAACCTGCGAATTAGGTCTGAAAACCGAACATGAACCCAACTCATGCAGCTCAGTTCAGACAGGGTGAATTATGGTAAATTTACCTCCCCAGACCCCTGTCTTCTTCACTCATGCATTCTGAGGGCGAGAGGACATGTAAAAGGGCCTCTCCCCATTTGTGGTGCTCTTGCATGTGCTAAAGGGCAAGAACTGATCTCTTTGTAATTTGGACACTGCAGATCACAAAACAAGGGTACAGAGCCAATGATTTGGCTCTGTACCCTGTGATCGCAGTGACCAACAGCACAAAAAAGACTGCATTCTGCAGCCAGCACTCTGACCAGCTGTGGAGGAAACAGTGTTGCCTACAGTGATCGGCCGCAGCACTTTTTCCAATGCACCAGAGCCAGGCACATTGCCCTTGATCGCTAGCCACATCAATCACATCACCACCAGACCAGTGCAGCAAGTGAGCCACAGTATCCCCCGATTGTTGGCCACACCATCACCAGACCAATCTGTTACAGACACAGTGTTCCAAATTGCTTGCCACACCAGTGCCAGGGTTACCAAACCAGTTCATCCAGCAAAATACTTCATGATCACTAGCCGCATCAGTACCAGTGTCACCAGACCAGTACAGACAAACGTATTCCTGATCACCAGTGAAGCCAGCAACAATTGTCAGTTAAAACGACGCAGTGCCGAATCGCAAAAAGGGGCAAGGTCCTTTACCTGCATTTTGGTCCGGGTCTTAAGTGGTTAAACCGCTTCTCTTTCAGTTATAGTGAATGGCCGTGCATCTAAATTCCCTTTCACCGAAAACGTTTTTTTTTCCCCTATGCTAGGGCCGCCAGTACGGCATTTGTACATGGACATCATATCCCCTCTCAAGTGTCCCTTCTCCAGAGAGAAAGGTTCAGTGTTTGTAGTCTTTCCCCATAGCAGAGATCCTCCAGCCCCTATTAGCTTTGGTGCCCTTGTCTGGGCTCTCTCTCCAGTTCCAGCACTGGCAGGGTGGTACATCCCAGTGAGGTGGCAAGTACAGGTAGTGTAGTACACCTTAGAGAAAAATGTGATGGGTAATCAGTAATTTATGTCCGTTAGAAGCCTTACCCTCCGTTCACACTGATGCGACTTGTCCTGACAGGTGCACCAGATTGTCGGTAATGGAACTGTTACATAGTAGGTGATAAGGTTGAAAAAAAAGAAAAGTCCATCAACTCCAACCTATGTGTGTGATTATATGTCAGTATTACCACCTTGTATGGGGTCAAAGGATTGAACAGTTTCCATATAAAACAATATTTATTGGCCGATGGTATCGGATATCACAGTAAGTATGGATAAAAGTTATACAATATATACAAAAAGGTACAATCCTTGTAGCAGTAAACAAATAATTATACATATCGTTATATTGCAAGCGAATGCACAATGTGGACTCCGACGCGTTTCGACCGTAATAAATTTATTTAATCCTTCCTAACTAAACACAATCCTATGGGTGTCTTCTGCAGGTGCCGACTCCTCCACCTCCTGGAGGGTGTCCACACTCTGGCTCCTTGTAGGCCCTCGTGGATGGGCCACCCTTCACATTGGGGAGGATGGAGGCAGTCTTAGGCCCCCCCCTGGCTATCCAGCAGTTACCAGCATGTTGGACTCCTTGTTTTAGCGGTAATTATATCATGGTGATAGACCCATCATGATGTATGTCTATAGGTTTTGTATCACTTTTGAACCTTTAGAATTTATATTTTGGAATGCTTGTCCCCCTGAAGAGACCGATCAAACGGTCGAAAAGCGTTGGAGATCCACATTGTGCATTCACTTGCAATATTACGATATGTATAATTATTTGTGTTTACTGCTACAAGGATTGTATCCTTTTTGTATATATTGTAGAACTTTTATCCATACTTACTGCGATATCCGATACCATCGGCCAATAAATATCGTTTTATATGGAAACTGTTTAATCCTTTGACCCCGCTGCCTGATAGCCGCGCTGGGGAACCTCTCTTTTTTTTATGCTAATTTGGGGCGAGCACTCTTTCATTCCATCTCTACCATATGTGTCTTTTTCCCCATCTTACCACCTTGTATATCCCTGTATGTTGTGGTCATTCAGGTGCTTATCTAATGAGTTTGTTGAAACTATCGATGCTCCCCGCTGAGACCACCGCCTGTGGAAGGGAATTCCACATGCGTACCGCTCTTACAGTAAATAACCCTTTATGCAGTTTAAAGGTTAAACCTCTTTTCTAATTTTAGTAAATGGCCACGTGTTTTATTAAACTTCCTTTTGCTGAAAAGTTCGCTATTGTGGGGTCACCAGTGCAGTATTTGTAAATCATATCCCCTCTCAAGCGTCTCTTCTCCAGAGAGAATAAGTTCAGTGCTCGTAACCTTTCCTCATAACTAATATCCTCCAGACCCTTTATTTGTTTTGTTGCCCTTCTCTGGACTCTCTCCAGTTCCAGCACACCCTTCCTGGTGTTCAAATCTGTGTGGTGCCTACTTTGCGGTGCTGCACCAGTTTGAAAAAAAAAATCCTGCACCATTTTTTGGGGATTTCGAGTGCGACTTGCATAGACATCTGTGCACAAAGTCACACTGACCTGCGGCTATTAAAATCATGAGATTTCAAACTCGGTGTGAACGGGGTCTTTAGGTTCTCTTTAGATTTTGAACCCCTATATGTGGCTAGGCTGCAAAACAGTCTCAATCTCTCAAGTAGTACCTACATTTCAAATGAAAAAGGGGGGGGGGGGGTGGGATTACTTTGGGGGTGTCTGTACCATGCTGACTTTTTAGGGCCTCAAGAAATTAAATGGGCAGTGAGCATCAGGGCTGATAAATGTCAAATAATCTGAAAAGACTTTAATCACAAAAGCCAAAAATATTCCACTGTACAGAGGAAAACACACACACACAGAATGTTCTAGAACACCAAACCTAAAGGATTGATTTCAGATTTCCCCAGATAAAATACATACTAGAAATGACAGAATTGGTTCCATTATTGAGCAATCCATCATTCAAACATTACAAAAAGCCAATTAGTGAACATTGCAAAGGCTAGAAAGTAATTAGCTAATGTACAGCACAAGTACACAGTAAACAAGCAGCTTGTCTACATATTGCAGTTTACCAGTCAGATGTGATGGCTGCATTCTGTTTTCCCCCCTCCCTATTTTCACCTGGTGATCAGTCCAGTGACACCTCTCCTGTATGCAAGTGCCTCCATTCTGGATGAAGGAGCACAGGGAGCACCTTTGGAAAGCAGCAGTTAATTTTGGGGAGGGGGTGTTAGTGTATCTAAATCTGCTGGTGCAGCTAACTAAAAATGCTCCCAGCACTTTGATAAACAGATCACCTATCCTAGGATTGGGCGGGAGATCTGTCTATCAAAGTTTCCCGCACAAGGGGGGAGGGGCTGTATATGACTCGCAGTGGGGAACAGAGCTATTGAATTGAAAGCCGTTATGTTCCCCGCGCTTTGAACAACCAGGCGGCGGTGGCTCCGGCTCCTTTCACCAAGCACAGCTAGGCTGCTATGGGGACATTTTTCTGCACTGGTAGACATGGGCAGGCTGCATTTTTGGGCACCGATAAATTAGTTAAGATTTATTTTTATAACTTAATTCTGCATAAAACATTTAAGTGTAATTTCATGATAATTTATGAGGGCATGTCTAGGGGCGGGACATGGTAAGGGTTGAGCGGGGGAACTGGTGGCGAGTACGCCTTGAGGCCTGGCAAGTAGCGCGCGCACACACACACACTAATATTATATATACACCCACTATATAACTTATTATTATTATTATTAAAAGATGTTTAATATCGCGCCCGTCTTACCCATAGGGCCTCGAAGCGCTAAACGCAAAAGAAAAGAGGTACACATCACCCATGACGGAGAACTAAAATCGGCACCGCAGCAATTAAAAGGGGTACTAAGAAGTGAGAGACCTAATATAAACATAAAAAGGACTCGAAACACCCCTCTACTGACTACTGACTTGGGTAAACAGGTAGGTTTTAAGTTTGCGACGGAAAGCCAGGAGATTGCTAACCTGTCTAATGGGCAGGGGGATGCTGTTCCAAAATTTTGCGCCCCTGGACGGAAAAAGAGCAACTTCCCCGACGAGCCTTCCTAAAGCGAGGCACCGTAAAATCCAAGGAGGTACTGGAACAGAGGGGGCGGGAATCTTGCACGGAGGTAGCCTGGACCCGAACCATAGAATACCCTGTGCATAATACAGCCAGTCTTGGACAATATCCGTTTGGAAATAGGAAGCCAATGCAGGGCGACAAGAGAGGGGGTGATATGCTCTCTGCGGGAAGCACCCGTGAGTAGCCGCGCAGCTGCATTTTGGACAAGCTGGAGTCTATGCAAGTTGTTATTAGGGAGTCCTAGATACAGAGCATTACAATAGTCCAGGCGACTAGCGATCGTGGCAGAGACAACCGTTTTTTTGCTGGGGTGGTCAATGAATCGAAATAACACCCTCAGAAGTTTCAGATGGAAGTGGCAGGTACTCACCACCTTGCTTATCTGGGGGGTCAGAGTCAACCGAGAGTCCAGAATGATAAATATATATATTAATGTGTGTGGGTATATTAGTGTGCCAGTGCAAGATATATTATATTATATTACACACACACACACACACACACACACACCTTTAATATCACTTTAACCACTTCCATACCGGGCATTTTCACCCCCTTCCTGCCCAGACCAATTTTTAGTTTTCAGCGCTGTCGCACTTTGAATGACAATTGCGCGGTTGTGCGACGTGGCTCCCAAACAAAATTTACACCCTTTTTTTCCCACAAATAAAGCTTTCTTTTGGTGGTATTTGATCACCTCTGCGGTTTTTATTTTTGCGCTATAAAGAAAACAATGCATCAATTTTGAAAAAAAAAAAACACAATATTTTTTTACTTTTCGATTTAATAAATATCATAATTAAATTTTACTAGTAATGGCGGCAATCTGCAATTTTTTTTATTGTGACCGTGATATTGCGGCGCACACATCGGGCACTTGACACATTTTTGGGGCCATTCACATTTACACAGCGATTTGTGCTATAAAACTTCACTGATTACTGTGTAAATGTGACTGGCAGGGAAGGGGTTAACACTAGGGGGGCGCTGAAGTGGTTAAATATGTACCTAAAGTGTGTTCTAACTGTTAGAGGGAGGGGGACTCACAAGGGGAGGATATCGATGCGTGTTCCTTTGTACTGGGAACACACATCAGTCTCCTCACCGCTGACAGACATGGATCTATGTGTTTACACACAGATCCATGCTTCTGCTGTGATTGCGGTGCAATCGCGGGTGCCTGGCGGTCATCGTGACTGCCGGGCACGCGCACCGGGTCCCGAGGAATGCGGCGGGGTCGCGCACCACCTAGTGGCCGGAAAATGCAAGGACGTCATATGACGTCCAGTCTGAAGGACGAAGGGTCCCCACTGACGTCATTTTACTATGGCTCGGTGGGGAAGTGGTTAAAGAGGTGATCACTCCAGGGTCTTGCTCAGCTAAGTGAAGCTGGCAGCAGACTTTAGACCGATGTTGGCTAAATATTGGTTAAAGTGGTGCAGAATGAAGTGAACTCGTCAACTACAGGATAAGTGGGGCCAAAAGCTTTAGCTTTCTATCTCCTTAAAATACAGAGGTCTTTAGACTGACAGACTTGTATTTTGGACAGAGCAGTAAAGCACAGCCATGGTATAATACTGCAAAGGAAAAATAGCCTGCACATGTAATAAGCAAATATAGCTGCCCTCACGAAGTACAATGTGTCTCTTACACGGCGCCGGCCAGTCCATAAGGGGTGAGACAATTCCTTGGACTTCATGGCTTTGTTTACGCTCCGACATGAACTGTTAACGGTGTTTTCTTTATATATGTGTGTGTCTTTTCAAATCATGTCCAATTCGGTGGACTCCAATCAAGTTGTATAAACATCTCAAGGATGATCAGTGGAAACAGGATGGACCTGAGCTCAATTTTACCTGTCAATCCAAAGGCTGGGAATACTTATGTACATGCGATTTGAAAAAAATAAATAAAAATAAATTTGAATAAGTTAGTAAAGATTTCAAACAAACTTCTTTCACAACGTCATTATGGGGTATTTGTAGAATTTTGATAAAAATAATAAATTTAATCCTATTTTGGAATAAGTCTAACAAAAATGTGAAAAAAACTGAAGTGCTGTGAATACATTCCGGGTGTATTGCATCTGAGGAGTCAGGCATGATGAATATGGCAAACTACAGTCTATACAGATACTGTTGAGCTGTGTATAAATATCAGTGTTGACCAATTTTCAGCCAATTAAATCACCAGTCCCATCCAACTTATCAGAATATAACCAATATGAAAAATGGCACCACTTGTGAATTGTTCATAAGTCCATCTATGCTTCCGATGACACACAGCCTCTTACCTCGGACGCTCTCGAGGCAGCAGATGAAGGAGAATCATGTCTTCTGGTACTGCTGGACCCAAGCGCAGCATTTGACACGGTAGACCACAAACTACTACTGACTCAGCTAGCTGAAGTAGCCAGAGTCACGGAATGTGATTTATCTTGGTTCTCCTCCTTCTTGGAGAATCGATCACAAACAGCGAAACTTGGCCCTTTCACTTCTGCAAAATGCACGGTGTCATGCGGAGTACCTCAGGGACCTTGTTGCCTGTTCTGTTCAATATCTCCGCCCTCTTTTTGAAATTATCAGTAACCAGAAGTTACTCTACCACTCTTATGCAGATGACACCCAACTGTATTTTCGCAATTGTTGACATGTGATGTTAAATGTCTGGTTGCCTGAAGGGATCACCAAGGCATCGAAGTATAGATAAAAGTATAATAAGGTACTCCAACCATAAGGTGTGGACTCAGCTGTTTTTTAACAGCAAGACTCATACACTTGAAGGTCTCGACGGACCTGGATCACTGCAACAACGGACTCCCCGGATGATGTGACATGCCCCTGGGGACGGCTCTCTAAGCAGAAACGCGCCGGGTTCCGCTTTACAGCATCCCATACTGCTTTTATAATTTATGTGATCACTTTTTATCTGTTCATTTTGTTATATGAATTTGAAATAAAAACCTGTCACGGTTTATATTTTTGACCTGCACCATCTGGAGCACTCTTTTTTCCACCTTTGCTCCGAAAGCTCATTGGAATTTCTTCATTTGTATCCTGCATTGGAAGTCTCATCCGTCCGGTTCCTTTCGGTATTCATCCTACCTAAGTAATTGAAGTACATACCATCATCCGGGGAGTCCTTTGTTGCAGTGATCCAGGTCCGTCGAGACCTTCAAGCGTATGAGACTTACTGTCGCAAAACAGCCCACACCTTATGGTAAGAGTACCTTATTATACTTTTATCTATACTTCGATGCCTTGGTGATCTCTTCAGGCAACCAGACATTTACATTACATGTCAACAATTGGAAAGTTACTTATTTTTATGGACTATTTACAAATTAGTCTGTGTGATCGTTTCACTGATCCAGCATCGCATTCTTGTGGTGTATGGTTTTTATATGGACTTCTTCACATTTATTAAGTCGCCATTTAATGTATATATAATTTTAGATCTTATGTCACTCTAAATGTCACTAATACGGTAATGTAATGTAAAAATCTCACTGGTCCCCAAAAAGTGTAATTTTGGGATTCCGATTTGTCCCCCGCAATGTTGAAGTCCCACTAAAAATTGCAGATCACTACGCGGCTCACTTGAACAGGCTGATAGATTGGTGTCGACACGATCGGACCAAGCTCTGGTCACAATTGGAACAAGCAGAGCATGGTACTGCTACAAAACGCTCCCTGGACTCCAGCCATGCGATCGAGCGACGTACTTAATCACCCCCTGATTGGAAACACCATTGCGGTATGCACGAGGTTACTGGCTAGGTTCTGTCTGTCGTCGGATCCCTCACACCTACGCCCGATTTTGGGAAACCCACTTTTTGCCCCGGGCCTTACGGACCCCAAATTTCGCGCTTTATGGGATTTGGGTACGTTTCAAGCCGCACACTTCGGAGAGGCGGGTAAGTGGAGATCTATTAATGAGCTGATGGATATGTCAGGCCAATACAGACTGGACTTCTTAAGGGCCGGTCAACTGAGCCACTTTCTTAGGACACTGGTGCCACCACCTGGCTCGGGTCTCCCCCTGACACCCCTGGAAGAAATGTGTACGGGTTCGGGCCCACTACTGCATGCCCTCTCACTACTGCACTCGATGCTGATCACGCCAACGGCAGACTACCAGATCCTGGGTTTGAGTAAATGGGAGAGGGAAAAGGGATGTTGCTTCGCACCCGCCCTGATAGGCCATATGCTAAGGTTTACGCACAAATCCTCGATCTGCACTAAGATACAGGAGACCAACTTTAAAATATTGACGAGGTGGTATATTGACCTTCTCCATCGCCTGTACCCGACGGTGTCGGATATTTGCTGGAGATGCCAGACGGACAGGGGCACTCTTCTCCATGTTTTCTGGTCCTGCCCACGCTTGCGAACATACTGGGAGGGAGTCAGACGCGTGACACAAAAGTTTTCGGACCGAGAGGTCCCGGATGACCCTGCGTTCTTCTCGTTACACATGAGCGATACCCCGGCGCGAACATACAAGAAATCGGTGGTCCGACACTTGCTAGATGCGGCGAAAGCATGTATTCCACTATGTTGGAAATCCTCGAGCCCACCGACATTGGCCATGTGGCTGAAAAAGGTGGATGACATCAACACTATGGAAGACCTGGTCCTGACGAAGCAAGACAGAAATGTGCAATATTCCCAAACATGGTCTCTGGGGAATGTTTTTAAATACTCAGACGAGTGCCAAGCTCTCAGAAATACCCCTTAGCTATGGATGCCGGACGGCATTTCCTGCTACCCTTTAGAATGATGTTTTAATCTGATCTTAAGACGCAACCCGTTGAGCTCTGCTGGCCGAACATGCTCGTGGCTCCCCCACCCCCCCCCCCCCTACCTTCTCCCTCTTCTACCTTCGACTTTCTCTCTCTTCCCTCTTCCTTTCATCTCACTTACATGCTTTTGGAAATGGGAAAACTCAGTGAACTGGGCCCGCGGACTGCTGCCTTGTTGTTGCACCTTAGTAAGCTGGGGCCCTTACCTAGGGCCTCGCGGGAGCAGTGCTACCAGTGGGTGCAGTTAGATGTAGATTAAAGTATATTTCTGTTCCGCCTACCCGCATGCTTCAAGCGAGGCACGGTACTGAACATTTGCATTCATGTTTATGAACACTGGAGTCGGTGCTAACCCTTTATGTACTATTATGTATTGTTACTGTTGCGGCTCGTATGGATCAGTTTTCTGTTCTGAATAAACAATAAAAAAAAAAAACTAGTAACTAGTAAAAACAATTTAAAAAATACCAAGATCTATCCCATAGTTTGTAGACGCAATAACTTTTGCGCAAATCAATTCATATACGCCAATTGCGTTTTTTTGGGGGTTTTTGTTTACCAGAAATTTGTAGAAAAATATATATCGGCCTAAACTTATGAATGAATTTGTTTTTTATATATTTTTTGGGGGTATTATAGCAGAAGTCTGTTTTTTTTTTTTTGAATTGATAGTGCAAAAAATGAAAAACCAGAGGTGATCAAATGCCACCAAATGAAATCTATATTTGTGTGTGTGTGTGGGGGGGGGAATAAAGACATAAATTTTGTTTGGCTACAGTGTCGCACAACCACGTAACTGTCAGTTAAAGTGCCCTCACAGTTGAAAGAGGGTATAATCCTACCCATCATGAAGAACCCCTCCCTGGACCCCAAGGACCCACTCCACCGCCGTCCCATAACAAGCCTCAACGTACTCTCTAAAATAATGGAAAAAGTAGTGGTACAACAGCTGCAACAGCATCTGGATACCTACAAGCTACTTGACCCATTGCAATCAGGCTTCCGTCCCGGACACGGGACAGAAACAGCATTGCTGAAAGTATGGGACGATGTTCTCAAGGCCGCAGACGAAGGAGAATCTTGTCTTCTAGTTCTGTTGGACCTAAGTGCCGCTTTCGACACTGTCGACCACAAACTGTTACTGACTCGGCTCGCTGAAGTAGCCAGAGTCGCAGAAGGCGATTTATCTTGGTTCTCCTCTTTTCTGGAAAACCGATCGCAAACGGTAAAGTTAGGACCTTTTATGTCTGAAAAACGCACAGTAACATGCGGAGTCCCTCAAGGATCGCCTCTGTCACCAGTGCTGTTTAACATATATCTTCGTCCTCTTTTTGAGATTATCAGCAGCCAAAAACTGCTCTATCACTCATACGCAGACGACACACAACTCTATTTCCGCATCTGCAACAGACAGGACCACCACCTCAATCTAGAGACATGCCTCTCTTTGATAGAGGACTGGATGACAAAGAGTTATCTTAAACTCAATGGAGCGAAAACAGAACTTCTCCTGTTTCACGCCAAGCGCAGGAATCAACCATCAACAGCGTGGACCCCCCCGCCTATTCTGGGCAAGCTCATCACCCCTAGCGCCAAAGTCAAAAGCCTAGGGGTCATTTTTGACTCCTTTATGACAATGGACGCACAAATAGGGTCAGTAGTCAGTGGATCTCACCATCTACTGCGCCTACTACGCAGACTCACTCCGTTCATCCCTAAAGAAGACTTAGCGGTCGTGGTGGGAGCAATTGTAAACTCCAGGCTGGATTATGCAAATGCCCTTTACCTCGGCCTCCCCAAGTACCAAATCGCTCGTCTGCAAGTCGTTCAGAATACGGCCGCCAGACTTGTGACTGGGAAAAAACCCTGGGAATCCATCTCACCTTCACTGAGATCCCTTCATTGGCTGCCAGTCAAAGACAGAATTACTTTTAAAGCTCTCTGTCTTACGCATAGATGTGTCCATGGGAATGCCCCCCTTTATTTATGCGAAATAATAAAAACGCATAATCCCAATCGCGTTTTGCGATCCACGAATCAGAACCTACTCCAGGTTCCAAAAGCCAACTTCAAGTCCAAAGGAGAAAGAAGATTCGCGATCCAAGGTCCAAGACTATGGAACGCTTTACCAACCAGCATTCGGTTGGAGGAGAACCACCTAGCATTTAGGAAAAAGGTCAAGACTTTTCTCTTTTAATATCAAAGGAGACAGGAACAACAAGCGCCCAGAGGCGATTCAGTTCGCATGTGCCGCGCTATACAAGTTTTCATTCATTCATTCATTCAGTGTCTCAAAAAATGGCCTGGTCATTAAGGGGGCAAATCCTTCTGGGGCTGAAGTGGTTAATTGAACAAGCTGAAGTTAGAAGCCGATTGGTTTCTATGCGGAGTATCACCAGATTTTGCACTCTCCAGTTTTAATTGATCAGCCCTACCGTGTCTGCAATAAAAGAAAAATCTTTCTGCTTGCAAATTTTCTTTGTTCAGCTAAAGTTGTGCTTTAGGGAAAGGAAGATGGAAGCGGGATGTTACTGCAGTATTAGATATGGTTTTGAACATCACATAATTCTGACTGCTTTGGAGATAAGGACTGACCTCTTATACAACATTTGCATTTTATAGAGCTGGCTTTGTGCACAGAGTCCTGTCAGAACAGAGAAGGCCCGTCCTTAAACTGCTGCCACAAGGTCGGAAGAGCACAATTGTCTAAAATGTTTTTTGGATGCTATAGTGTCCTTCCCTGGGAACACCTGAACTCCTTAAGTGCGCATGGGGAAAGTTCTCGTACTTTGTTATACTCGGGTACTGTGGAAGAACTTCTTTGGTGTGTGAATCGCATTACAAGAGCAGATTATCCTCTCTGCGGGGAGAGCTTTTATCAATACATCATTGTGTGAGTGATTGTTTTTCTGTTGCAAAAGAACATACAGTATGTATTGCCTCTACATAAATTGAAAACTAGCATCATCTGGGTCATTGGGAATGTATTGGGAAGTATATTTCTTCTGTCCTCAGCATTTCAATTAGTTCTGCCTGTTCTCAGTCTGCTGTCCTGTCAAGGGCAGCCTTGCCGTTCATCATGACGGCCAAAACGCGGCCATATTGCTTTGTGTATTCCCTGCTTTATACTTCACAGGGTCGGTGGCATCCTGCTTCCAGCAGTCACCCTTGATCTATCTGTTCTTGTGCTTTGGTTGTCTGACAAAATATGATACAGAGGCACATGTGCGGTTTAATTCTCATGTGCAGGCAAAATGCAGAGTTATTTTAGTGTCTTACAAAAAGTTACATACAGCAGAACACTTGTGTGTTACATTGTTTTAGGGGGGGGGGGTGGCAAACAAACCGTCCCAAACCACCCGGCCAGGTCTGCACTTCCACATCTTATCCTCCCAGGCAATCTAGTCTTAAGACCCGCTTCCTGTCCGGATTGGCCGGGAGAAGACCATATTGAATGTTTGCCAATGTCACAAGTGGGTGGGCTCAGGGCATATCTGGAGGCACAGATCTGGGGAAGGGTACAGAAAAATGTCTGCAGCATTGAAGGTCCCAATGAGCACAGTGGCCTCCATCATCTGTACTCTTCCAGGACTCAGAGCGGGCCAAACTGAGCGCATGGGGTAGAAGGGCCTTAGTCAGGGAGGGGACCAAGAATCCCAAAGTCACTCTGACACAGCTCCAGCATTTCTCTGTGAAGAGAGGAGAACATTCCAGAAAAACAATCTCAGCAGCACATCCACCAATCAGGCCTGTACGGTAGAGTAGCCAGACAGAAGCCACTCCCCATAAAAAAAAAAAAGGGGGACATGACAAATCACCTGGAGTTTGCCAAAAGGCACCTGAAGGACTCTCGGACCATGAGGAACAAAATTCTCTGGTCGGACGAAACAAAGATCGAACCTGAATGGCGAGCGTCATGTCTGGAGGAAACCAGGCACCGCTCATCACCTGGCCCTACAGTGAAGCATGGTGGTGGCAGCCTCATGCTGTGGGAATGTTTTTTAGCAGCAGGAACTTGGAGACTAGTTGGGATTGAGGAAAAGATGAATGCAGCAATCTACAGAAACATCCTTGAAAACCTGCTCCAGAGCGCTCGGGATCTCAGGCTGGGGCAAAAGGTTCATCTTCCAACAGGACAACGACCCCAAGCACACAGCCAAGATAACAAAGGAGTGGCTATGGGACATCTCTGTGAATGTTCTTGAGTGGCCCATACTTGAACCTGATTGAATATTTCCGGAGAGATATGAAAATGGCTGTGCACCAACGCTCCCCCTCCAACCTGATGGAGACCGAGAGGTCCTGCAAAGAATGGAAGAAACTGCCCAAAAATAGGTGAGCCAAGCTTGTATCATCATACTCAAAAAGACTCGTGTCTGTAATTGGTGCCAAAAGTACTTCACCAAAGCTTTGAGCAAAGGCTGTGATACTTATGTACATGGGATCTTTTTGATTTGATTTTTAAAAAATTTACAAAAATTTCAAACAAAATTTGTTCACAGTGAAGCGCTGTGAATACTTTCAAGATGCTTTTCACCCAGATCGCCTTTTCACCCAGGAATGGAAGGCGCTCCATTGAAATATTTAGTACATGCAACATACCTGATCCATGTCCATAGTGGTTTCAATCATTTCCTGAAATTTGTAGAAGTCAGCAGAAATATCAGTGAGTGGAGTAACAAACACAGCCAGCAGGAGCATCTGGTGAGACCCTTGGAGAGAAAAAAAAAAAGCATACATTTTTAATTCATTGTTCTGGAAATTGAAGGCACCCAATCCTAGTCACTTTGCTGGTAATTTTATTTTAAAAGGAGATCATACATACATACATACATACATACATACGTATAAACATTTTGATAAAAACAAAAATCAACTCAAAAAGAAACAGCCAAGGCTTAGCAGCCCAATATATATTCATGGGATTGTGTGACTGTCCCAAAATAACCATCAACCTGTTATTGTATTGGCAGTACAATGAGATTCCTTTGTCCTCAAGAGGACATGTTTTGGTAATTTCTCCAAAAAAATAAAAAATAGCTGTCCAAAATACCAAGCAAATGACTCCGCTTTAACGTACCTGTGCAAATTGAAGGAAAACATGCAAAACATGGGTTGGGGGTAATGGAGGACGGACGTTGAAAACCACTGCTTTAGGTTACTTTATCTTGGCATTGCATAAAACAATGGTAACGTTGAAAATTATTTTGATAATGGTAGTCAGACATATACTCAGGATCAGAGCGGTTATTAAAAAACATGGGGCCATATACAACCTACCTGACAGGCCTCTCCAACCCCTTCTACTGACCTGCAGGCAGCCATCAGAGAATAATAAGGTGGTAAAACATATCGTGCCGTTAACAGTGGGAGGTGCTGAAGGCTTTACCCCGGTGCCTGCCTGCCCTTTAACCATTTGCTTACCAGGCACTTATACCCCCTTCCTGCCCAGGCAATTTTTCAGCTTTCAGCGCTGTCACACTTTGAATGACAATTCTGCGGTCATGCTACACTGTACCCAAACAAACTCATTTCTTTTATAATTTTCTTCACACAAATAGAGCTTTCTTTTGATGGTATTTAATTACTGCTGTGTTTATTTTTTACAGAAAAGTGGCAGCACTGATGGGCACCGATAGGCTGAACTGGTGGGCATTGATGAGGCGGCACTTATGGGCACCAATTAGGTGACACCAATATGCTGCAATTATGGGCACTAATTGGCATTGATCGACAGCAGTGATGGGCAGCTCTGACTGGCATTGCTAATTGGCACCGATTGCTGGCACTGGTGGGCATCGATTGGCAACACTAAATTGCTATACTGTAATCAGGATACTGATGATCAGTGCCCCGATTACATTCCCAGACGTCCCCCTGTGAGGAGATGCCCCTGATGGGCTCTCCTTGCCACACTCCGTGTGACGCGAGGAAGCCGATTACTGGCATCTCTGTGGTTACATGTGACAATCTGTGATTGACACAGCGATAACATGGTTAAAGAGCCACGGAAACGCAAGAGTGGCCATTCTAGGATGTCATATGACGTCATCCCAGAACGAGAGACGCCCCGCCGTCATTTGACAGTGGGAGGGTGACAACCAGTTAAGGCATTGCTGATGCTGGGAGGCAGGGCAGGGTTTCCGACCATGTGACTGCTGTGGATGGCAGTCACAGCAACGACATGATCGGAAAGCTACCGAAGTAGAGATCAGGAGCTTACTGTTGGCCGCCGTAACTTTGCCTGGCGCTCAGTTTCAATAAAAATAGGCATTATTTTTTCGGAAAAGGTAAACTTACTGTATCCTATAAAGGGCAACTTTCAATTCTGGGTGGAGTATATTTGAAGGATCTGTTACTGACAGCTTGGTGCCAGAATTCACAGCATACCTTCAGAGGTCTAGTGGAGTCCATGCCTTAACGGGTTGTGGTGGGTGGTGATAATTTTATGACTGATTGGTGTAGGAGTTTCTAAAAAGTGTATTTCAGAGATTGCTATTGGCCTTCATGTAGGTTGGAACAGAACAGAATACAGATTCCTTTTAAATGTTTTAAACACAAAAAGACAGCAGAAAAAAACCCAGCCCCGGTCAGTGTCCCTCCCATGCAGATGTCGGCTTCCAGACACACCAGGATGCCTAATGACATGCATGCGATGCTCAGGACTGCACAAGGACCGAGGCTTGAATTGTGCCTGCGAGTCTCCTTTTGTTTTATAGACGCAATCCTGGAAAATGACTCTATTAAATATTTATACATGGGATGTTGAGATTCAGTTTCTCACCACTTCACAAAGCAGTCACTAAAAGCAGCCTGGAAAGCAAAGAGAGCGTGAATGAAACC
The DNA here is from genome assembly GCA_029574335.1 of Rana kukunoris. Lineage (NCBI taxonomy): Eukaryota > Metazoa > Chordata > Amphibia > Anura > Ranidae > Rana > Rana kukunoris. The sequence continues at coordinate 532,449,891 of CM056052.1, read as the reverse complement.
CATCAGTGTCACAATGCTCTCAGGAAGGAAATCTGCCGTTATACAAGGTACTTGAAAAAAAGGTATCCAAGTATGAAAGAATACACAAGGAAGCCTGACAAGAAGCTGCTGTATACAACAGCCCTGTCTGAATGATACGGCAGAATCGCACCAGTGTTTAAACAGATTATTCCACAGACAGCAACAATATTAAAATATACCTGTTAAGCCCAACGGTGTGAACCACACCCTTCTCCAGAACATAGGACTCCATTAAAATTAACCTACAGAAAAACCTTGGTTTGAGAGCGTTTTGCAAGACAAGCAAAATTTTAATAAATTTTGACTTGATATACAAGCGATGTCTTGATATACAAGTAGCGTTGTGTCACAACAGAGTATAAAAGAGAAGAGAAGCGCCTAAGTGTAGCAATATGGTTACATTTAACCACTTAAGGACCGGACCAATATGCTGCTAAATGGCCAAAAAAATAATAGCTACCTAGCGGCAACAGTGACACTAATAAAGAGATCAGAAAAATGATCGCTTAGTGACACTGGCAATAGGGGGTGAAAGGGTTAACTAGGGTGTTAAAAATGTATTAGGGGGGGGTACGGGGGCTACCCTGGACCTAACACTAACTGCCTGTCACACTAACACTAAATGCAGTGATCAGTACATATATGATCACTGCATTCAGTGACACTGTAACGGGGGGGGGGGTGATTTATGTGCCTGTGTGTTACTGGTGTCAGTGTAGTGTTGTGCAGACTCACTTGTGATGTCTTCTCTCCTCAGTAGCGGTTGAAAATACTGCCGAGAGGAGAGATTACATCACTTCCCCCTTCCTGTGTTTACACAGGAAGAGGGCGGGTGGCGGACGCGCATTGGCTGGGAGCAATCCGGAGGAGGCGGACAAAAACGAACAGCTGCCCCCTCATCCCGGATCTCTCCCACAGCCTACGGAACCGCCGCATGTACCAGGGGGCATGTACCGGACCCCCGACCACGTCTAGGCAGTTTTTTTTTTTAAAGTGTATTTTTTGTGCGTGAACTCGAGAGAGAGGAGCCGGACTGCAGGAGTTGGGAGTAGGCAGACCCTCCCCCCGGAGGCATTCGCCATCCTTCTCCATGCCCCTGGTGGCAATGGCGGGTGTGAAGGGGGGCCTCCCACTCACCCCGCCCTACCTGCTCCTCTTGGGAGCCCAACTGGGGCCCAACGGGACCCCAATGGGGCAGAGGGACTCCCCCTATGAGGGAGTGAGGGGGCCTAGCCCACCCAGCCAGCCCCCGTAGGTCCTTCGCCTCTCTTTATTTTAGGAGACCGCATGGCCAAAGTGCGTGTGTTTTAAACCAATTTCGTGTGCGTGCAAGTGTGGTGGTTTTTTGGGGGGGGGGGGGGTGGGCGTACTAAGCACAGGCGTACCTTGCATAGCACACCCACCGGGAGCCGGGCTGAGACCAAACTCAATTCACATGTAGCCGAGACCGGGATCCGAACCCTTGGCTGCAGAGGTGAATGGCTTGTCAACGCAGTGCCAATCACGTTGAGCCACCACAGCTCCTGCTGTACGTGCCATTCTGCCGACGTAAATGTACATGCGGCGGTCCTTAAGTGGTTAATGAAGGTGCAACATTTAGCAGCATATTGCTACACTTAGAGGCGCCTCTCTTCGCTTTTATACTCTGGAGCTCCTGCAGAATTTTTCTTTTAATTGCCTTGTGGAGGCTTCCATTTTTGGATGGACATTTTATTGTTACACAACCTATTACATTGTTATAATCTTTTTATATGGACTATAAACTGAAGGACCTATGAAATGTTTGTGGAATGAATCATCTGAGTTTCCATTATTTTTTAGGGGAAAATTTGCTTTGATGTACAAGTGCTTTGCATTACAAGCATTTTTCTTGAACGAATTCTGCTCGCAATCCAAGTTTTTTTCTGTATTTCAGAAAATAAACCATCAATCCAAATCTAAGCACCCATGGCTAAAGTCCAACTGAATTCCAGGAGATAATAGGAACGTTCAGAAAACCGCAAGAGTAAGGTTACCAGCAGCAGAGGGGAAGTAATGGCAAAGTCTTGCAAAGACCGAGGGCAAAGCCTTGCACAGGTCTTTAGAACCAAAACAAAAAAATGGCTGAATCAGATACAGATAATTACAAAATCAGAGGAACGGGTACGGAAACTTTATAGGTGACCCCTTGTACAAAGGTCTTAAAGTGGAGTTCCACCCATTTTTTTATGTTTGTCTGCGCTGCATGCCCTAATCTCATATGCCGCGTACACACGGTCGTTTTTTGCGATGAAAAAAAAACGACGTTTTTTAAAACGTCATTTAAATTGACCGTGTGTGGGCAAAACGTCGTTTTTTGTCTTCAAAAAAACGACCAAAAAAAAATTCCAACATGCTTGAATTTTTTGTGTCGTTTTTCAAAACGTCATTTTTTGTTTCACAAAAAGTCACCGTGCGTAGCAAAAACGTCGTTCAAAACGACGTTTTTCAACCCGCGCATGCCCAGAAGCTAGTTATGAAGCGAGCTTCAATGGAAAAGAGTGGTAAACGTAACCTCGCTTTTTGTGAAAAAACGATAGTGTGTATGCAAAATTGTCTTTGAAAAGTGACGTTTCAAAAACGTCGTTTTTTACGTCACAGAAAACGTCGTTTTTTTCATCGCAAAAAACGACCGTGTGTACGCGGCAATAGTGTTCAGAATGGACAATTTTTATCTATTTGTTGCTTGTAAATACCTTTATTTTGTAGTCCTTCATTACTTCCTCCTCATTAGCCTAGGCCAGGGATCCTCAAACTACGGCCCTCCAGCTGTTGCGGAACTACACTTCCCATGAGGCATTGTAAAACTCTGACATTCACAGACATGACTAGGCATGATGGGAATTGTAGTTCCTGAACACCTGGAGGGCCATAGTTTGAAGACCCATGGCCTAGGCTATTAGGTCACAAGGCTATTTGCAAGGGTTTCTGGGATAGGCATCATGTTTCCCAGTAGTCCTTGCAAACCTGACTATTACATTGCTTGTGCAGCACTAAGCATGTGCGAGATATGCAAAGCTGAAATCCAGGAAGTCATACAGTCTGGCTTCACGATGCCCACACTTAAGATGGCCACGGTCTATTTCTAGATTATAAACTAAATGCTGTAACAACCTAACAAAACGGACCTTAGTTTACAGACTAACTTTACTAGAACTTTTGGTAGTGTTTGATCACCTCTGCGATTTTTAGTTTTTGCGCTATAAAACCAAAATAGAGCGACAATTTAGAAAAAAAATAATATTTACTTTTTGCTGTAATAAATAACCCCCAAAAATATATATAAAAAAAAAAAAGATTTTCTTCCTCAGTTTAGGCCGATACGTATTCTTCTACATTTTTTTTTTTTTTTAAATATCGCAATAAGCGTTTGATTGGTTTGCTCAAAAGTTATAGCGTTTACAAATAGGGCATAGTTTTAGGGCATTTTTATTGTTTTACTAGTAATGGCGGCGATCTGCGATTTTTATTGGTATTGCGACATTATGGCGGACACTTCAGACATTTTTGAGACCATTGGCATGGTCGCGATCAGTGATAAAATAATGCATCGATTACTATAAAAATGCCATACAGCTCCCGGTTCTCGCTCTAACGAGCGATCGCGGGTGCCCACACGTCGGCATCAGGGGCGAGCGGGGGGTGCAGGCGCACGCCCCTATTGGCTGCTCGGCGAGATTGCAGAGCCGACCTGCCACCGTATAACTGCGGTGGCTGGTCGGCAAGCAGTTAAAACATATACTTTCCTCCACTGCGCAGCTCGTTTTGCACAGAGCGGCCCCCTATTCTCTTCTGGGGGCCCTCGGCTGCTCTGGAGGCTTCTCCCCACATTAGATAACCCCCTAGGAGAACCCCTTTATTTTTGGCCAGTCTTAGTGATTTCACTAATTGCGCGATTTTTTAAATTGCTGTGTCTACTCCCCAACTGTCTACACCTGAATTGTACATGGCTGAAGAGGCTGGAATGTGAAATTCTGCCCAGACCAGGATCTACCTCTCTAGCTGCAGAGATACTTCTGGTTCCTCAGGAGTGCACTGGAACCCAGAAAGACATTTTTTTCTTTCCCACAGGCTCAGAAAGCCAAAGCTTTATATATTGGGGCAGTCCAGTGCCAAAAGATGAATGAAAAGGGGTCTGCGTTCTCTGTGCTTTTAAAGCAAAATTTGTTTAACTGGAATACACCTTTAAAATAAAAAAAAGCAACACAGTAAACAGCTGGCTGCTTCAAAACCTGCGCAGGTTATATATCACTGCGGTATTAAATTAAATCAGTAACAAATGCGGTTTGAAAATAAGACATTCTGCCCATTCAGGGAAACAATAAAAAATAAATCGCAACAGGGTAGATCTATTATGCCAACATAAAGGTGTTGAATAAAAAGCTGTACTGACCCAATCAAGCTCACTTATCTATAATTTGCTGCACCAACATCCCGCAGCCATCAGTCTGCACTGCGGGGGGGGGGGGGGGGTTTAGAAGAGGAAATGCGTTATAAACTATTTCTAACTCAGCAGCTAATTTAGCAAAATAAAGCATTTCTGGAGTGTGGCGTGTACACAACGCTGAAGATTTGTAACAGGCACTTCGCTTGGGGAGTAAGCTCTGTGCTAGATGGACGACACCACACACCCCAACGACAAAAAAAAAAAAACTCTAGGAATACACATCAACCACTTAAGGACCGCCTCCTGCACATATACATCGGCAGAATGGCACGGCTGGGCACATGTACGTACAGGTACGTCCTGTACTAGTACCCACCCGTGGGTCACGGGCACGCGCCCGTGACACGGTCCGAAGCTCCGGGACCATAGGACTCGCGGACCCGATCGCTGCTGGAGTCCCGCGATCGGTCCCCGGAGCTGAAGAACTGGGAGAGCCGTGTGTAAACACGGCTTCCCCTTCCTTTACTGTGGCGGCAGCATCAATCACATGATCCCTTATACAGGGAATCACAATCGGTGACGTCACACCTACAGCCACACCCCCTACAGTAGTAAACACACGTTAGGGAACACATTACCCCTTCAGCGCCCCCTTGTGGTTAACTCCTAAACTGCAAATATCATTTTTACAATAAACAATGCAATTTAAATGCATTTTTTGCTATGAAAATTACAATTGTCCCAAAAATGTGTCCGAAGTGTCCGCCATAATGTCGCAGTCACGAAAAAAAAAACCGCTGATCGCCGCCATTAGAAAAAAAAAATAAAATTTTTTTTTTATAAAAATGCAATAAAACTATCCCATTTTGTAAACGCTATACATTTTGCGCAGACCAACTGATAAACGCTTATTGCAATTTTTTACCAAAAATAGGTAGAAGAATACGTATCGGCATAAACTGGGGGAAAAATTTTTTTTATATATTTTTGGGGGGATATTTATTATAGCAAAAAGTTAAAAATATTGCATTTTTTTCAAAATTGTCACTCTATTTTTGTTTATAGCGCAAAAAATAAAAACCGCAAAGGTGATCAAATACCACCAAAAGAAAGCTCTATTTGTGGGGAAAAAAGGACGCCAATTTTCACACGACCGCGCAATTGTCAGTTAAAGCGACTCAGTGCCGAATCGCAAAAAGGGGCCTGGTCCTTTAGCAGCATTTTGGTCCGGGTCTTAAGTGGATAAACTGAGCATGTGCAGCTTGTTCTGTCAGCAGATAGATTGGGGACAGTGGAAGAACGGGAGGATCAGAGAAGACAGGATTAAACAGCTGTTTTACACAATGTAGGAGATTAACCCCACAGGTTCCACAGCATGCGTTACTGCATATACAGACTGATTTACAGGAAGGATCAGTTTTATTACCTCCTGATCCTACCAGTAGATCCTACTAGTAGATTCACTGGGTATGTCCCCTAATTTATGCAATGTAGTTGCTGCAACACTGTCACCCTGTGATCAGGGCAATTTATATGGACAGGTAGGAAATGCGCTACGTCTTCGGGTAAGTCTCTAAAGGAGTCTTACCCGAATGGCCAGCGCAGTGAACAAATTCCAGCATATGCCAGGTACCAGTGGTGGTTCGTCCATAGAGGGCGCTGGAGCGCCGCCCCCTCTGGCTCTCACCGCCACCGAGTCTAATAACATAGATTCATGCATTGCACAAATCTATGTTATTATCGCCGCTGCCGCTCTTATTCAGATGGTCGGCGCTCACGTCCGGCCATCTGAATAACGCCAGCTGGTTGGCTGTACGGAAATGTCTATCAGAGCCAACAGCTCCGATAGACTTTCCCAATACAGACCTCGGGTCCCGGAAGCTTATTCTCAGAGCGCACAGACTGTACGCCCATTGGATAAGATGACAGGCGTCTCAGCCAATCAGGTTGGCCGATTCTGGCTACCGGTAACCTGATTGGCTGAGACGCCTGTCAGTCATCGAGGGAGAAGACATTGTGGGATGTGGATGCCTGACTCCAGTAAAGGCAAGTGCCGGGCAAGGGGGGGGGGGGGGGGGAGAGCAGTTTACAGGGCACAGTGGGGACACTGGCATGGAACAGTGGTGGCAATAGATGGCACAGTGGCTGGTTTAATGGCATGGAAGAGTGGTGCGAATTGATGGAACAGTGGCTGGTTTAAAGGCATGGCACAGTGGTGCAAATTGATGGCACAGTGGCTGCGTTTGATAGTATGGCACAGTGGCTGCGTTTGGGCACAGTGAGACTGCAATTTTTTTTTTCCTTTGCGCCCCCCCAAAAATTTTGAGCACCAGCCGCCACTGCCAGGTACAATAAAGCGATACTAAATACACTATTTACATCATCTCTTCTTTATATGTATGTGGATGGCGGCTCTGAGATTTTACTCTATATACAGCTGTCACCTGACCCAACTCTTTAAATACAGAGTAAAAATAAGTTAATATCAAACTCTTAAATTGTCCTGCAAATTATTTTAAAACTTTATTATGTTTTCGGCAATGACATGGTGTGGGAGGATTTCTGTCAGTCAGAGGCTGTGTCACGCCCCATCAGCCCGAGTCATAGAACAGGGAGGTGAAACCTCCATCAATTAAGATGCAATCTTCCACCCCCATTGTGTTTAAAAGCTGGTTAGTGGACATGGAGGAGAGAGGGAGTGGGGCTGTCATTTACTACTGGGTATAAATTCACATATGTGACTTTATAGTCACATGAGCTGCTCAGATGTGATATGGAGGAGGGGGGGATGCTCAGGGTAGAAAAACTAAAAACCGAGTTTGTGCACCGACAACACTGCTCTCTAAAATCCACAACTGCAATAGGGTCATGGACAGAAGGGGGATATGTACAAATATGAGTCCATATAGTGAACTTGGTGTTGAGTTATTCACTTTAAGGTCAACACAGAGGACAAGGGGGCACTCTTTACATCTAGAGGAAAAAGAGATTTCATCTCCAAATACGGAAAGGTTTATCCACAGTAAGAGCTGTGAAAATGTGGAATAGACTCCCTTCAGAGTTTCATTTTAAAAATGTACATAACATAAACTGTATGGGTAAAGTTGATCCAGTTTTTTGTTTTTTTTTGCGCTATAAACAAAAAAAAGAGCGACAATTTAAAAAAAAGGAGCGACAATTTAAAAAAAAAAAACTGAATATTTTTAACTTTTTGCTATAATATGTATTCTACATATTTTTGGTAAAAAAAACAATCGCAATAAGCGTATAGTAATTGGTTTGCGCAAAGGTTATAGTGGCTAGGAAATAAGGGATAGAATTCTGACAATTACTGTATAAATGTGACTGGCAGTGAAGGGGTTAACACTAGGGGGTGAGAAAGGGGTTAAATGTGAGTCCTGGGTGTGTTCTAACTGTGTGGGGGGAGGTGACCGATGCCGTCTCCCTATGTACAAGGGAAACAGCATCTGTCTCCTCTCACTGACAGGACGTGGAGCTCTGTGTTTACACACAGAGCTCCACGTCCCTGCTCTAAAACTGCCGATCAGCGGGTACCTGGCGGACATCGCGACCGCCAGGCACGCGCATCGACATCTATGGGACGCGCCGGTTGCGCGCCGCCATCGGCACGCGCCCCCCAGTGGCCGGAGAAAACGATGACGTCAATTGACGGCAGCTTGGATATTCAGATCCCCTAAGCTGCCGTCAATTGACCATATGCGGGGCCGCAAGTGGTTAATGACACCAAAGCCCCTTTCAGACATGTGGACTGCATGTCCGCTTTTTCATCCATCCGTTTTCAGATGAAGAAAGGACATGCATGTATCCCTATGGGATAGCGGGTGTCAGCGGATGAACATCCGCTGACACCCATTATCATCCGTCCCCGCTATGCTCCGGATTCTGCAGACAGAGGAAAATCCTATTTTTTCCATCCGTCTGCAGATCGGATGAACACGGACAGACTGTTCATCCGATCCCCCATAGGGGAGAGCGGCGATCTGACAGGGCAGTCCCTGCACAGTGTGCGGGGACCGCCCTGTCATCTGCCGGCTCAGCGGGGATCAGCGGAGCGTTTCCCACTGAGCCGGCAGATGACATGTTCACGGGGCGGATAATCATGGGATCCGCCCGTGTGAGAGGACCCCAAATCATGCACACACGCAGCAGTTACATTATGCCAATATGGCTAATCAAAGTGGCCAAAGATGGCAAAACTTGATGTAGCCAGAAAGATGTCAGCGAGGGTGAAGCAGCTCCCTGGCTAGAGCAGAGGTGAGTAAAGTTCTAACACAACGAGAATAGAAGGCGCCAAAAGGGAACCAGCCCCTGTGTGAGGGGGGCAGTCTCTGTATTAAAGAGTTCATAAGAAGTCCATATTAAGTACAAAGTTCATAGGACAAGAGGAAGTGATCCAACAAGAAAGTGGGGATCCCATGACATGGAGTCCAAGCACTAGGGCAGGCTTATTCGCAGAAACAGGCTCCAAATGACAGGCAGGGGAGCAAAGAAAAAGTGCAGACAGTTAACAGGTTTATTAGGGGCAACTCGCATGGAGTGAAGTAAACAAGCTCATCCGGAATGGGAGTCTGGGATGTCAGCGCTGGATGTCTGCGATGTGGACCGCCAGGGCCCGCTGCTGCGTGGAGGAGTCCAGGCGGAAGTCCTTAGGTGCAAAGCCAAGTCTTTAGGTGGAAGTCCTTAGGTGGTGAAGCTGGACCGCAACATGTGCAGATGTCGTCACGGAAGGGGGGGTGGGGCAGAGATGAAGAGTCTAGTTCAACGGTGAAGCGAATTTATGGGTTTAACACAGTGGTGGTATTTGCTGGCAGTATCAACAGCGCCCGGTTTTCTTTTGCATTGTCTGCTTCTTAATTTTTAAATGTTGGAGAATAAAATAAAATTAATAAGCATTAATGTTTTGCGTTTGTAATCTGAACTAGAAGGCTCACAGATATTATGAAAATGTGTTACCATTGGCAACCCACACAGCTGTACATAAACTGAAATCATCTCTTCCATTAACAAATAAAGGAGTCGCACTGTAGAGCTCTGCCTGCAGGAACCCGAGGTCACCACCGCCACCAATAATAACTTACAGAATGAAAAGGTTACTAGCACCAAATTCAGCTCACATGTAGGAAATGATTCATCCCATCCACCTGGAATGCCAATATTAACACTTCTCTGATTTTGAGCCGCTTCAAGGGATTTGTGCAATCAAAAAAACTTAAACAAATGATTCTCAAGGTTGCACACAACACAGCAAGTGGAAAATTATTTCCGCAAAATGAAATTAGAAGTCTGAGATGGGTCAAGGGCAAAAACAGAAAATAAAATGAGATTGTGGTTGGCCGTGTGCCCGCTCTTAAAAGTCAATTTATTAGTAACGGCACGGAAGAGCGCATAGCAGGCCACTCCGCGTCACTCCGGGATTGATGAATGACCAGCACTCTGGCTTACAGTGATGTAACTCTTCTTAATGGGGGACAACCTGCTTTAAAACATTAGGAACATTGGAAACAATGTCAACTAATCACAAGAAAGAAGAGCAAACAAGAAAAGCTTCAATTTGCAGGTTTATTTAAATGGTAATCAATATGGTCATTCCAAATTGTTTTACTTTACTCTTCATTAGAATCAATAAAGTAATTTTACTGATACTTACAGTGCATGATTAACCAAATTTAAAAGCGGTGTTCCCATTAAGAAAAATGTATGCATGTATTTATTAAAAGTAGGGTTGTCCAGATACCGATACTAGTATCGGGACCGATACCGAGTATTTGCGGGAGTACTTGTACTCGCGCAAATGCTCCCGATGCCTAAATAGAATACTTGTTTTTGTATTTATCAACATGTTCTGTGAAAATTCTTTGAGTTTTTTACTACTGCGTGACAAGCAAATAAAACATTTTTATTCATTTTTACTCATTTTTATTATTTTATAATGTCTTGAGTTCGAGTTCTTCATAATTCTAAAGAAAATATCCTTAGTCTGTATTGTGGTTTGAAAACTGTCACATGACATTTAAAAAAAGTATCGGTAAGTACATGAAAAAAAGTATCGGTACTTGTACTCGGTCCTAAAAAAGTGGTATCGGGACAACCCTAATTAAAAGTAAGCAGCTACAAATACTGCAGCTGCTGACTTAATAATCGGACACTCACCTGTCCCAGGGTCCAGCGATGTGGGGGAACGAAGCCCCGCTCGTCTCCCCCTCTTTGCGGCACCGGCATTGACACTGTGGCCTCACAGCTGGGCACGCACTGTGCATGCGCGAGATGCACCCCGTGACTGGCCGGGCAATCACCTGTGACGTGTTCCAGATGAATGCCGAGAGGTAGGGGCGGGGGATGAACTTCCTTCCGGCGTCGCGGTTCCCCGGGAGGAAGTGGGAGCTGGAACCCTCTATAATATAAAAATAAAAAGGGGGGGGGGTGGATTGCAATTTTAGCACAGCAAAAATGCATCAGCGTGAGAGCAGCATAAAGAAACTTGTCATAATCCCCATCCAACTAATTAATGATGCTTGCTGGCAGGGGCGGACAAGACAACTCATGGGACCCCCAGGCAATAGAAGATTATGGGGCCCCCGGGCTTACAGATGGCCACCACGCCAGGAGGCAGTGCAGAGACGGGACAGCTAAAATCTCGGGATTTTAACATCAAAAGCATGTCGGTAAGGGACATATCAGGGACAGATGTAAAAAAAAAAACAGATTTGTATATACTGTCCCTGGTTTTACTGAGCCTGGCAACCCTGATGGGGCCCCCTAGTGGCATGGGGCCCTCGGGCAATGCCCAAGTGACTCAATGGTCAGTCCGCCCCTGCTTGCTGGTCAAGTGAACTTGACGCGAAACCATCCCAACAGGGACATTGCCTACTGCCACTAAAAGAAACCACACCAGCTCTTATTTCTCTTCTCGACATCCAAGTGTGAAAGATCGATAATTTGCTGACCTTCTACTCAGCCCATGTTTAGTGCCATGACCCCTTTCTCTCCTTCTACCAGTATTTTACAATACTGGTGAAAGAGGTGTATATAAAAATAAAACACACACACATTATATATATATAAACAACCAATGTGGATTTGATTTAAAGTAGGGTTCCACCCAGTGTTGCTCATCTTACTTTAAAAAAGTAATTAGTTACAGTTACAAATTACTTCTCCGAAAAAGTAATTGCGTTAGTGACTCAGTTACTACATTGAAAAAGTAATTAGTTACTCAGCAAAGTAACCGACTTTTTTTAAATATTCTACAATGCTTTGTTGAGATGATTTCCTTTGTAGAATGCAGGTGACGGGCGCTTGCCAGGGAGCAGTGAGTAAATAATTTACTCCAAGACAAAAGAATGCCAGATCCTTGAGAGGAGAAAAGCGGAAACAAATGGTGATCTTGTGTATATCCCAGCCTAGGTGCATCCGTCCCACCATGTATGTGCAGCTAATAGGACTTAAAACCCTCATCCATCTGCTACATATTACATCCAAATTAAAAGCTGGTTTAAAATGTATGTTTATAATATACATTCCCTTGACGTTTACAGGGTCTGTAATTTAAAATCTTATATTAGGCTTTATTAGAATTTTCTATAGTTTATTATTTTATCTATCTTATATAAGCTTTATTAGATGCAAGGGATCTGGAACGGGGATTTCAGATTTTTCTTCGTTGTCTGATGAAGAGATGAAATCACTGACCAAAAATAACCTGCTGATCATTGGTCTGTATAGGTGTCCTGCACTTACCATGTTGACCACTAGATGTCGCTGTGTACACTGTGTTGTATAGGGAACGTTTGTACTGTGGAACATTTTGTTCCGGCCATGTGTTCCCCAGATCATTGATCAGGTTGCGCACACAGTGTGTGTGATCGATGTGAGTTGTTCCCCGGTGATAGGTCAGTGTGAGGCGGATGGGGCTCATTGTATCCAGGGCTCCTTGCGATTGGGAGTTTTCAGACCGCTGTGACAGGCCATCACAGCGGTCACATGATTCTAAAGCAGAGTTCCACCCATATTTATGTTCACAGCGCCGGCAGAAGCAATTACTCTGCTGCCATCTAGTGGCGGTAGATGTAATTGCGGTAATGCCGCCTAAGTAATGGGAACTACGTTACCGCGAGGGGAAGAGTAATCAGGTAGATTACGCTTTACCCTCAAAAGGGGCTGCGTTGGGTAACTGCGTTTATTGTAACCGTTACTTACAACACTGGTTCTACCCAAAAATTGAATTTCTGCTTTTCGGAACCCTCTCCCCTTCCGGTGTCACATTTGTCACACTTCTGGGCATAGATGCCAGAGGCACCCGCAGGTATCTATGCCACTGCTTCCCCATCTTCTGGGAGACAAACAGGTCTCAGCAGGCAGCAGGGACCAGTGGCGTCTTGCATGCGCAGTAGGGAACCAGGGAGTGAAGCCACAAGGCTTGACTTCGATTCCCTTACCAAAGATGGTGGCGGCAGCAACTGAGAGCCAAAGGATCGATCAGTGCCGACATCACGGGCGCCCTGGACAGGCAAGAGTCCTTATTTTAAAAAAGTCAGCAGGTATGGTATTTGTAGCTACGGACTTAAAAAAATCAGGTAGATTTAAATCGGGATTTAAAATCAATAGTAAAAAGGCTTGATTGAAATCAACTCAAATTAAATCATAATTTTAAAAGAGCAACTCTCATCTCTGTCCCTCAGCAGCTCCTCCTCTGCCCCGCTGTTGACGCACCCACAGTCCCATTTACTTTAACGGGATGGCTGGTGATGTGGCAGTGACACAAGGTGAGGGACGTGGCGGCAGCAGGTGAGTGGAGGCACGCTAACAGGCGCTACCATGATGGATCTGAAATGACAGGTTCTTCTTAAATGTAAGGACTTATTCTTGCTGATAAAATCGTAATATTTGCAAAATAAAATGAAGGTTTCCTATTTAGAATAATAAGCTGTCAGGTTAGTAAAACAGCGATCTCAGAACTGATTCAATCACAGTTTGTAGTGTACATAGATTTTCAAAACAATGGGATAAAGGAATATTGCTTAATTTTGTTTTATCTCACGGTTACTGTGAAATTGCGTGAATGCAGTGCATGTGATCTCAGCTTGCATTCATTGAATGAGTTTACCAAAAATTTAGATTGCAAAATTAACCAGCCTCATGCTACAGAACTAAGCTCCATTTCATGCTGAATAAACTAGGTTATTATATCTTAAATAGAAAACCATCTTTTAGGGTTGTGCCGATAACGGTATCATCTCCAATACTGAGCATTTCCATGAGTACTTGTGCAAATGCTCCCGATGCTTGATGCGATACCTGGGAGTGAATAGGCGGAAGTCAGTGGGCAGAGCGAGAGCGCAGCAGAGAGCGAGTCCTCAGCAGGCTGACAGCAGTGGACGGTAAGCTGGCAGGAGTGCGGGGCGCAGCCGCATGTTCCGTCAAAAAAACGGTAACCCGGGCTGTCGCATTCAGTAATGGAAGTGACATTCCATGTCTCCGTCAGAGGCTAAACACCGTAACGCCCATCTTGGTAGACCCTGCACTCAACCGCAGTAAGCCTGCAGCAGAGATCTTGTAACACCCAGCCCATAGAGTTCACCAACTCTATGGGCTGGGTGTAAAAAGATGTCCGCTGCTGCCTTCTGACTTTAGGCTTACTGCGGCCGAGTGCAGGGTGTACCAAGATGGGCATCGTACCATTTGTACTAAGCTACTACTAGCATTGCATTCCAAGTCGTTTGAATTGTTAATGCCTCACTCTCAAAATGTATTACACCAGCAATTGCCCACCAGTGCCGCATATCGGTGTCGCCCCCCCCCCCCCCAGTGCGCATCATTAATGCATATTAGTATCTCCTCATTAGTGCAGCCTCATCGGCACACATCAGTGGAGGAGGAAAATTACTTACAAAATGGTGCTTTGAAAACTGTCACAACTTTAAAAAAAATATATATATATCCGTAATCGGTATCGGTGCAACCCTACTAGCTTTAGATATATTTTTACTCCAAAACCATTTTATTAAAAATAAAAAAAAAATATTGATTTTTATCCACCCTGATTAAACATGTTAATTACCTGCTCTGTGCAGTGGTTTTGCACAGAGCCCTGATGCTCTTCTTCTGAGGTCCCCTGCTGGCACTCCAAGCCCCTACTCTTCATAGAATGGATGAAGGTGAAAAACGCTGAGGCTTTACAACCACTTTAAAACCAACTGATCAGCTGAAGATGTTCTAGTATGCAAGACGACCTTTGCCATGATAACTTATACTTAACTGGTGTTAGGCTGTGCAGACTACCTACCCTTTTCCCCTCCCCCAATGTTCTAATCTGGTGCACTGCAATCCCCAGCAATACAAATCAAACACAATTCATTGAAAGTAGCGACACTGACCTTCATATTTCTCCAGGGCCTGTACCACATTGGGCAGCTGGTTCACCGCCTGGTACAGCCTGTAGCAATCTTGCAGGTTTGCAGTCTGCCTCTGGAATTTCTTCGCCAGCCGGTTAAAATCTGGAAAACGACGTAGAAGATCTTCCTGAAGACTCTGCCTGAGCTCCACATCGGTCACAAACGCCTCCACCAAGTTCAGTCTGAAGGACAGAAACTTCTATTAGTGCATTGCAGGCAAGGACATAGGAAAATCCTTCATACCTGCAGCGTTTGGTCAGAACTGTCACAGAGGGACATTTTATTCAGTTCTATTGGCCACAGAGCAGTGCAATGGATTGTGTGTTACCATGCTGTGCTATAAGAAAACGGTCATGATGTGGAACAAGCATTTCTGCCTCGTCTATGCGTTGGGCAAAACTGCCCAGAACAGGCCAACGCATCGAATGTGAGTGAACCCTCATACTGCTAGGAAACACCTTTATTGAATTGAACAGCACCTGGATCTGGCCACACAGACCGTGAACAATGTACTATGGGATACCATGAAGCGTGTGCCATTATGTCACAATTACATAGTCAGGTTGAAGAGAGAAAGAAAAAAAAAAAGCGAAGGCCATCCAGTTCAACCATAAAAATAAATAAAATATCGTACAATCCCATATACACAATTCTACACCCACAGTTGATCCAGAGGAAGGAGAAAAACCCCAGCAAAGCATGATCCAATTTGGTACAGCAGGGAAAACAATTCCTTCCCGATTCCCAGAGAGGCAATCGGATTTGCCCTGGATCAACTTTACCTATAAATGTCAGTACCCAGTTATTTTCTGTACATTTAGGAAAGAATCCAGACCTTTCTTAAAAGCAATCTACTGAGCTGGCCAGAACCATGTCTGCAAGGGAGTCTATTCCACATTTTTACAGCTCTTACTGTGAAGAAACCTTTCCGTATTTGGAGATGAAATCTCTTTCTCTAGATATAAAGAGTGCCCCCTTGTCCTCTGTGTTGACCATAAAGTGAATAACTCAATACCAAGTTGACTATATGGACCTCTTATATATTTGTACATGTTGATCATATACCCCCCATCATCTCTTAAGAGTGAATAAATCCAGTTCCTCTAATCTTTCCTCATAGCCGAGGTCCTCCTTGTTATAAAAATTTAACAATACATTTTTCTCCTTCACCGATGTGCGCGAATGAGGCAGCGCTGGTGGGCACTGTTGGGACTGATAATCAGTGCTCCGATAATTAGTGTAGATGTCCCTTTAAAGTGGATGTAAACTCTCTAAAAGTGTTACATATATATCTGTCTTCAGCTTTCTATATTCTTTAGAAATTGATCATCATGTTGGAATTTATTAACTTCCTCTTTCAGCAGTGGGTGTGGAGTCTGGGCATAAAATGTAAGTGGGCTTAGCACTATATGACCATAAAGTGTGACCAAATCCCCATATTTTTTTAATATGTTTAGGGTGTTTTCAAATGGCCTTGCAGGATTTAAAATGTAATTGTTGTATGTGTGCGCTACAATCTATTTTATTCAGTTTACGGTCTCATAGCAGCACCATCTTAAATGTAAACGCATTTTTAGAGTGTCCCCCCCCCCCCCCCCATCTGTTTCCGATTGGAGGAAAGGCACAAACCCCCCCCTCCACATAGGCAGAAGAAAAAAACTTGGAGCTGCACCGTAAATAGACCAGCTCTCTGCTAATTTATAGCACCCACAAACACAAATGTCCAGCTGCTTTCATCTCCCATCTCAGAACTTGTCAGAAGTTATCATGCTGATAACAGAGGAACGGAGCAACAGACACTTGACTTTGGGCTTTGGAGAGAGAGAAGTAAACACTACAGATATACGTTCCTAGGTCAGATTTCATGAATCGGGTTTACATCTACTTTAACCCAAGCCGGTTATCGGCTCTCCTCTCTTCGCATTGTCAGCTTGAGGAAAGGAACGCCAATAACCGACTTGTGTTTACATCGCGATCAGCTGTGATTAGACCAACCTGATCACGTGGTAAAAGGCCGCTGTGATTGGCCATTTACCCCCGATCTGTGATCAGCTGTGTAATAGTGGCAACAGGTGCAATCACAAGAGGATGTCATCCCAGAACTGGCTGGCCGGGCTGTAGCCATCATTTGGCTATAGCGCGGTCTGCAAGTGGTTAAAGTGTGAGCTGGAGTTTCAATTTGTTACTGCATTTAAATCTGCTAGTACAGGGGTGTCAAACTCAATTTTATTGTGGGCCGCATTAGCAGTATGGTTGCCCTCAAAGGGCCGATTGTATCTGGGGTGCGCTACGTACAGAGGGCAGCGTGCAGGGGTGCGCCATTTACAGAGTGCAGGGGTGCGCCATTTACAGAGTGCAGATTTTAAGGGTGTGCTGTGTACAGAGTGCCGGGTTTGGGGGTGCACTATACAATGTGTAACCCCCAACCCAAAGTTTCTTCATAGCCCTTTCCTACCTAACCTGGCTCTAGTACCTCCATATGTGAACCCCTCTGCCTCACCTTGGGGGGAGATCATTTTCCCTCTCAGATTCTGGAGATCTGTGCCCACCATGTCCTGCCATGTGTGCTTGTAGGGATCTGTTAGTTCCTGAGAACAAAGCTGGCCCTTGTAAACACAGAAGGCTTCAGTGTTTACAAGTGACAGCAGGGAGCTGGAGCAGAGGGAGAGTGGTAAGGGTGGTGGACTAAAGTTCCAGCACAATGAAGCTCCAAAAAGGTGTAAGCGGCCACATGACACGGCTTGGAGGGCCGCATCCGGCCTGCGGGCCTTGTGTTTGACATGAGTGCTAGTACATCCAACAGACTGACAATGCAGCTCCTGCTCCCCCCAAACTGACAATGCAGCTGTCGGCAATCTAATACAGGAGCTGTGTTACTGGTCAGATCACCAGGTGGAGACAGGTGTAAAAAAAATAAAAATCGAATCTTTGACAATCTAAAATGAAATGGTTTGGTTTTTGGTTTAATACTACTTTTATGTTACATTACAGGCACAAATCAGGTGCCTTTATCGTTCAATAAACACTAGAATAGAGTTTCTTTTGCCGTCCTTTATTTGCATCAACAATAAAGTGACCCACAGCAATCCCCAACACAATAAGGGCCTCTTGCACACGATACTGTTTGAGCATCTACTTTTTCAGGCTTGTTTGGTATATATTTGCGCATATTTACATGCGTTCTCTTTCTACACAATATGTAAAGCAGATTTTTTTCAATTTTTTTTTGTTTGCTAAAGAATGCACGGTGCTTGTTTACGCGGCTGTGTGTATAGGCACATTACAAAATGATTAAGCTTTTTCAAAACTGCAGTGTGCAGAGGCCCAGGGACGCAATGCAAACCAGATATAATACAGATTACTATGTGCAAATGCTTGAATAGGTGACCAGTTATAGTCGTGAGCGATCACACCGCTATTCTAGCTTTCACTAGCAGGTGGCCCTGTTAGGATACCATCTGTTCAGGGGATACAAGCTGTGATTTCAGAGTTTGCTGTGTGTTCTACAATGAGCATCAGGCAATCAAGGAAACCGATTCTGAGTAGGGCTGCAACCAACGATTATTTTCATAATCGATTAGTTGGCCAATTATTGTTTCGATTAATCGGTTATTAAAATAGTAATCAATTATGAAGTAATCCATTCGTTGTTTCAGCCCTACATGAGAGCCCCCATAAGTCTGGAGAACCATTTACTTTTAGGTTACCATATTTATCTGCGTATAACACGCACTTTTTTCCCCTTAAAATCAGGGGAAAATCGCGGGTGCGTGTTATAAGGCGATCCCTGCTGTTTCTTAGCGCCGCCGACATGGACGGAGCCGAGCCGATCGTACTGTGTACGCGCGCAGTCACGCCTTGTCCCGCCAAGAGAAGCCCGAATACACAGGAAATCAGGCTCTGTATAGATCGGCTGAGGCGCTACATTTTTAATACATAATGCTGCAATTTTGGGCAAGGTGCAGATGGACACATAAGGCCGCTAATGGACGCTGGGCAAGGCCGCTGATGGACGCTGGGCAAGGCCGCTGATGGACGCTGGGCAAGGCCGCTGATGGACGCTGGGCAAGGCCGCAGATGGACGCTGGGCAAGGCCGCAGATGGACGCTGGGCAAGGCCGCAGATGGACACTGATAAGGCTGCATTGATGGGCATTTAAAATAAACTTTTTTTCCATTAAAAACTTCCCTTCTAAGTTTGGGGTGCGTGTTCTACGCCGGTGCGTGTTATATGCTGATAAATACAGTATTTTGTGAAAGGTAATCGCTGCTGTGAAATGTTAGCCAGCTAAAAGCCTCCAATCTACAAAAAACATTCTGTTCTTTCTACGAGGGCCTTTTCCAGGCAAAAAAAAGGGGGGGGGGGGGGTAAACAAGGCTTTGGTTTGTACCCCAAGTTCATGCTTCTAGACAGGTCCACCCCACGGTGTGTGAGCCGGTAAGACACACAAGACATAATACCAAGCGCAGAAACAGCCAGCGATGTCATTTATCTTTACATCCTAAACCCACTGCAATGCAGAGATAGCGGAGGGGAGATTGCTGCAGTCACAACACAGAATGGATTTCTAGTAAGGAGTCGGGCTGGAGCCAACCGTCACACTGACACTTCCACAAAGAACACAATCCAGAGCAACACAATCTGCTCAATCACACTTTATAATGAAGAGGCGCCGAACACACACACACACACACACACACACACACACACACACACACACACACACACACACACACACCTTCCCTCTTCATGGAGGAGCTTGAAGAACGACGTTACGGAGGAAGAGGAGGAGGGGGGAGCTTAGAGGTAAACGAAATCTCCAGTGTGAAAATAAATTGAACTTTTCGCCTTCAAATATCTATATCTATGGACGTTTTTACAGCTGCTGTTAGGGGCGTTTGACTTTTTTTTTTTTTTTTTTTTTAACTGCTTGTGCTTCCAGTAGCAGTAAATGAGGAAAAAAAAAGCTGCTAAACGTGTCAAGCCACATTTGACGTTCTTAGGTGTCTTTATATTATAGGGAGCGTTTTTAAATAACAAAAAAAAACACACCCAAAAACCCCAACACCAAAAAAAGCGGGAAAATGCACAATAGCACTAATGTAAAAATAAGACTAAACGAGGGGGGGAAAAAAAACAGCCCTTTTTAAAAAACGTGTGTATGAGCCCTTATCATTTGGCCTTTTGCACACAGGTGTAAAACCCGTACAGCTCAAAGCTACATTCACACGGGCGTCCATATTTCAAAAGACTTTCTAAAAGCAGCTGGACTCTCAAAAAGCAAAGTAATAATGTTGTCATTTAAACATAACGATTTGCGATGTTTAGTTGCAGATAGTTTATCTGCGTTTAGGAAAAGGATAGTGCTGCGCCCAGAGCCACTATCTGCAGCTAAGCACGCATGGTGTGTGGGCCCCTTTCACATTAATCAGTTTCAGTAAAAATTAAAAAAAGTGGAAAAAAAATCCTTTTAACCACTTCAATACCTGGTTCTTTCATCCCCCCTTCCTGCCCAGGCCAATTTTCAGCTTTCAGCGCTGTCACTTTGAACAATTGCGGTCATGTAACACTGTACTCAAAAAACAAACAAAAAAAATTAAAAAAAATCACACAAGACAGCTTTCTTTTGGTTGTATTAAGGCCCCTTTCACACTGCCGGGACTGTTCAGGCCGCCTGTCAGTCTTTTCGGCGAACCTGAACGGCCGCTCCATGCTTCTCTATGGAGCGTCGGATGTCAGCGGTGACATGTCCGCTGACATGCGATCCGCTAAAATCAGACGGATGCGGATACGTCGCCTTCTGTCCATGGCGGATTGGATCGGGTGAGATCTGATGAAAAACGGACATGCCGGACATGTCAGTTTTCATCAGATCTCTCTATAGGAGACAGCGGCGTTCGACAAGCCCCTCCCTGTGAGCAGAGAGGGATCTGTCACCTGCCGGCTCAGCGGATCCACCCCGTGTGGAAGGGGCCTAAAACACCACTGGGCTTTTATTTTTTGCCAAGTGTAAAAATAAAAAAAATTGTTTGTTAAAAAAGTTTAAAATAATCTTTTCATTTTTTATTTTTTTTTAGGTCAAACTGTATTGGGCTAATTTTTTTTTGGTAAAATTAATCCACATTTAGTCTGTAGGAAAGTTGGAGTCCACAAACTATGGTACAGTATATATCTGAATATTGATCAGTTCTGATGTACCCTCATTTCTTGAGCCCCGAAAATGCCAGGACAGTACAAATATCCCCAATAGTCACTTTTCATCACGATTATTTGTAAAAAAATGAATAATATTAATAAAAAATAAAAAAAACACACACTAGTAGCAAGTCCTGTCCTGATAACGCTCCACTGCCTGCAAACATGCATCTCTACAATATAACCCCTTGAATCTGCTGCAGCTATCTTGATCCTGCCTTCATCAGTCTAGACATCCCATCTCACAGCAATTGTCTCTCTGCCATCAACCGTTTTGTTTTTGAAGTGAAGGTCCGCTGAAATAATTTTTAAAGTCGGCAGCTTCAAATGCTGCAGCTGCTGACTTAAAATAAGGACACTTATCTGTCCAGCGTGCCCGCGATGTCGGCACCCGAAGTCGATCTCGCTCTCGCCATCTTCGGTAAGGGAATCACGAAGGGAAGACTTGTGGCTTCATATCCGGGTCTCCAACTGCGCGATCTGAATGATTTCTTGCATCCTTTAGATGTGCATGATCAAGCAACCAATCAGCAGACTGTGCAACTCAAGTCTGCCAACCAGTGGCCAGCAAGGAGTAAGCACATGCAAAGAGATACCCGGTATGTGTTCTCTCATTTGATGTTTAAAAAAAAACAAAAAACAAAGGCAGAATACTGTACTTTAAGTTGTACAGAAGCAATGTGTAGGTCTCCTATTTGGAATATAATTATTTCATGCTGCAGGTAAAAACAAAACTCCAATTTGCTCTCTCATATATTTTAATGGTTTTGTTTTGTATATGCTAAACCCAATTCAATTACCAAAAAGGTAAAAATAAAAGAGAATACTTTACCGTGAAGGAGGACCGCACTAAGGTAAAGGAAGCTATTAAGGAAAAAAAAAAAAAAACATTGTACCTTTACAACCCCTTTAATATTCCTTCTTTGTCTATAGAAGTATCAACTGAGTGTCCAAATGATTTCTTTGATCCTCTCTCCTACATTTTTTGTGTGAGGGTTCCTTTGTTTTTAAGGCCATGAACTAAGGTTAGCCTCTTTAGATTTTTTTTTAAAACAAGATGGCTTCTGGTTTGTTCATAGCATACATATGAAAAATATACAATATAAAGACCTCAGAAATTAATGCTTTGCTTTTTCACCCAAATAGTTCTGACAAAAAAAAATGTTTTGACACTTTTTATTTGCATGTTGATCAGGGGAGGGAAGAGCAGGGGGTGGTATTGTATGCAAACACTATGCTTCGGCTTTAAACACTTCATATTCCTGATATGTGCCTGCTGTACCATGTACTTGTATGAGAAAGTATCCTGTTTTGTATTGCTTCCTTTATGTGAACCCCCTGGTGTCCTTGCTATTCCCCTTGCTTACCTATTAATAAACTGACCACACTAAGCAGAACACACCATGGTCAGTTCTCTAGCTATGCTGGGAGCTCAGTGTACTCTCTCATCCAATGACCAGACTCCTGACACCCCCCCCCCTCCCTGCCACCCAAGGCCAGGTTCCGCAATGCACCCCCTCCCTGTCTACTGAACCAACCCCCCCCCCCACAAATCAACGGAGAATGGCAACTGGATGGCAGGGGTGGCACGATTCGTTGAAATATTATTTGTTTCCTTTTTTTTACTTTATCACTTTTTTTTTTTGTATAAATTCCTTATTTTTCTTATTCTTTTATTCTTTACTTTTTAATTACTTTTTTATTTGATTAAATTATTATTATTATTTTTTATTTTATTTTTTAGCAATTTACTTTCACTTAACTTTATTGCGATCACACAAGAGAAAACAATTCCCTGTGCGATAGCAATTGGAGGTGACAGGTTCTCTTTATTGACCCCGTCACCTCCAAAACAGGAGTCCTAGCACTGTTCTCATCCCTTTCACTGTGTATAACGGCGGCAGGGACAGGAGACAGACTCGGTGGCCGGGGGGGGGGGGGGGGGGGGAGGACACAGTCCTGAAGACAGAGCCAGCAGAGAGGTATGTGGGGTGGAGTGAGAGGGGAGGATAGATGGATGGCATCACACTTTTTTTTTTAACAGGGAAAAGGCATCACACATTTTACAAGTGATTTCGGCGACTTGCAATCACTTGTTAATGAGCGAGCAGATTCCCCCACACTACATTTAGTGCTGCTAAAAAGCAACTTACCGCCCTTAACTATGTTCCGGGCGTCGGAGGACTCCATGCCGCTGCCGCCCCTCGGCACCCTGCCACCCCGAGGCCTGGCCTCGGTGGTCTTGTGGGAAATCCCAGCCTGCTTACACAGCCAGCAATTCACTGGCAAGCTCAGTGTGTTGATGCTTCACCTCCCCCAGTCATTATGTAGCTGAGAACAAAGGAATTGTGATCACTTTAAAAAAATATATTTTTACAAAATATGGATAACAAATACGTTTTATATATATATATATATATATATATATATATATATATATATATATATATATATATATATATATATATATATATATATATTATACACACACACACACAGCGCCTTGCGAAAGTATTCAGCCCCCTTGAACTTTGCGACCTTTTGCCACATTTCAGGCTTCGAACATAAAGATATAAAACTAATTTTTTGTAAAGAATCAACAAGTGGGACACAATCATGAAGTGGAACGAAATTTATTGGATATTTCAATTTTTTAGTTTTTTATTTAACAAAGTTTGGGCGTGCAAAATTATTCAGCCCCCTTAAGTTAATACTTTGTAGCGCCACCCTTTGCTGCGATTACAGCTGTAAGTCGCTTGGGGTATGTCTCTATCAGTTTTGCACATCGAGAGACTGAAATTTTTGCCCATTCCTCCTTGCAAAACAGCTCGAGCTCAGTGAGGTTGGATGGAGAGCATTTGTAACAGCAGTTTTCAGTTCTTTCCACAGATTCTTGATTGGATTCAGGTCTGGACTTTGACTTGGCCAGTCTAACACCTGGATATGTTTATTTGTGAACCATTCCATTGTAGATTTTGCTTTATGTTTTGGATAATTTACTTGTTGGAAGACATTTCAGCCATTAGTTGTATTGGGTCTGCCAGCATGTGTTCCCCCTTACAATCATTGCACATAGTATTTATGTGTGTACAACTTCAATTGCCAGTCATTAAATCAACCTTTAAAGGTCCATCTATTTCAGGGGTGCCCAACCAGTGGCCCGGGGTCCACATGTGGCCCGCGGAGCCCTCTGATGTGGCCCACGACCTCCTGCTCTAGGATGAAATAGAATAGAATACTGTTGTTATTATAGGTCAGTTTATTACTAAAATCACAATGTATATATGGGCTTGTCTGTTCTGCAGTGGTTACTGGGCTGCTTTCAAACTGATCGGCAGGTGCAGAGCAGTTTACTTATGGGTTACCTGTACTTTCTGAAAGTGCACCAAACCTGCAGAATATAATAGAAGTCTTTTGCAAAGTGCAGGAAAGCCATAGGCTCACTAGGTTGCACCGTTGAACCTCAGTGCATCAGTGTGAAAGCAGCCTTGGGCTCCTTTCACATGGTCAGTCCGACCAGTTGGACCCTCCATTCACCTCTAAGTAGTGGCAGACACAAACCGACTTGTGTTCTACCTCCAATACGATCCGCTAAAAAGTATCGTAGGTTGTGTCTGTGTCCGCTCTGCATATGCAGAGCAGACGCGGACATGCCATCCACCCGCTCCGCTCATTGTGGCCCGTGACTGGTTGCCAAGGCGCTTTAGTGGCCCTCGCTCTACAAAAGGCTGGGCACCCCTGATCTATTCTATGGTTCGTAGTCAGCTGCAAACTGAAGAAGATGAATGAGTTTTCTAAAATACATTATCATGCCTTCAACTCTTACATGAATCTTCCCCTCCTGGTATGCTGGTGAATGTAATCTTGCTTCTAATTAATCACTTTGCCGATTTACTGGTACTTTATTCCCTCTAATCATTGTGTTAATTTGAATTATATACAACCATTTGTACGAGACTTCAGTATTCATTATTTAAATCTTTTTGCTCTTTAAACTGCTTTTTTTGTGCTCTTCTTACATATAATAATATAGTGCAGTACTTCTCTCTGACACCAACCAGCACATAATTAGCCTCTTGTCGCAGTTCTGCAGAGACCGCCTCTAGTAGTCATTATGGCCGCACTTAAAAAGTCGAGTCGTTGGTCACCAATGCGTGTCGGTCCATGAGTTAAAGTTGCTGCAAAAGTGGGTTTTCGCTCAGAACAGCCAAAGAACAAATCTATTTCAGGCAGAACACGGATTGCCTAGACCTGCCTGTGACTTCACCTTTATAGAGGCCACATGAGCTCCAACCACAGCCAAGCCCTGGAGAAAGCACACAGCTATGTGTATATTTGACAGCTTTACTGGCGGCGCTATAGCCGAGCACATATTGGCGGCACTGTAGCCGAGCCAGCTATTGGTGGTGCTGGCAGTATAACGCGGACATACGTGGGGATGTGCGTCAGCCACTGTATGTGTCCAGGAACATTCAGAGACCAATCAGAGAGAGGTCAGAGCAAAGAGAAGAGAAAAAGCATTTTCCTTTCTGGGTCATCTGCACGGTGGAAATACGTTTTGACAATATAAAAGGTTACAAGCACATACAGTGAAAAGGGATTCCAGGATACCTTGGGCAGGGATGCTGACTACACGCACAATTGATCTCTTCACAGAGGTCCATTCGTTTTGGTCGACCATTTTGCCTGACATTCTGCGCACCATTAAAATTCAGTCTAAGTGTTTGTTAGAGCACCAATACACTGCCCGACAAGAATTCTCTTGCCTTTGTGGCTGTGTGTGGTGAAGAGATGAGCTCAGGCGTATTAATTGGATATATCGTATTTATCGGCGTACAACACCGCACCTTCACTTTAAAAAAATCTTAAATTTTAAATAAGGAACTGTGAATCAAAATAAGGGTCACTGCTAGAGTTGATCGGACACCTGGATGTTCGGTTCGACCTAAGTTCGAAAAAAAAGTCCGGGTTCGGGACCCGAACTTGACCCCGAACCCCATTGAAGTCAATGGGGACCAGAACTTTTGAGTACTAAAAAGTCTCTAAAAAGGTAACGGAAAGAGCTAGAGGGCTGCAAATGTCAGCAAAATGTCGGTAAGAGCATGGCAAGTACTCTGCAAACAAATGTGGATAGGGAAATAAAATAACAAAAAAAAAAAAAATTTGACCTAGGAGGACGAGGTCCATATGGAGTAGGAGGTTGAGGTGGCGGTGGATGTGGCGGTGTAGGTGGAAGCGGCGGTGGACGATGAGGTAGCCAACAGGTTTTTGTTTTTAATTTATTTATTTTTTAAATTGGGGTACACCCCAAAAGAGTGAGAGAGATCAAAAATACAAGAATGGCTGGGTAAGGCCGGTATACATGTCTATTCTGCACAAGGTACGGACAAGCCCTGTGGGATCCATGCCTGGTTCATTTTAATGAACGTGAGCTTGTCCACATTGGCTCTGGACAGGCGGTTGCGCTTGTCTGTGATAACGCCCCCTGCCATGCTAAATACACATTCAGATAATACACTGGCTGCAGGGCAGGCCAGCACCTCCAAGGCGTAAAGGGCAAGCTCAGGACAATTTGGAGACCCAGAAGTTTAAGGGGGCAGACCCGTCATTCAGTACGTGTAGGCGTGTGCACACATACTGCTCCACCATGTTGCTGAAATGCTGCCTCCTGCCAAGACGTTCCATATCAGGTGGTGCTGCTGGTTGTTGTGGCGTGCTGACAAAGCTTTTCCACATTTCGGCCATGCTAACCCTGCCTTCTGAGGTGCTGGCGGTGCCCCGGCTGCATTGGCGACCTCTTCCTCCTCCTTTGCCTTGTGCTTCCACTGTGCCCCCGCTGTCAGACAGGAATTCCACCAGCAGCGCGTCGGTACTCGCGCATCTTACGATCACACTCCAGTGAGGGAATTAAGGACGGTACATTGTCCTTGTAACAGGGATCCAGCAGCGTGGCCACCCAGTAATCAGTACCTGTTAAAATGTGGGCAACTCTGCAGTCGTTGCGGAGACCCTGCAGCATGTAATCGCTCATGTGTTCCTCCTCCTCCTCCTCCACATCCTCCTCCACATCCTCCTCCAAGAGACCTTTCTTGGTTTTTGAGGAGTCTACTCCACTGCAGCTGGTGCTTTAAACTAAGATGCCTGGTCATGCAGGTTGTGCTCAGGTTGAGAACGTTTATGCCTCACTTCAGCCTCTGATTGCACAGCGTCAATCCCGACCCGACCAATGTAGCTGGAGAGCAGAAAGTAATGAGTGAGGTGGAGGATTGCGAAAATTACCACTCCGCTGCAGCGCTCACTAAAAGTTGCCCTGACATGAGAGCGGCAGCCTTCCAGTTTGTGCAGTTTTCTTCTCCTTGTACTCTATGTAAGTGTCCAACAGTTCAGCCTGAGCACTGTGAACAGACTGGTCTCAATGTGTGCTGTGCTATGGTGTTAATGGCTGTGCAGTTGTGTGGATCTGGGTGCTGTATTGTACTCCCTCCCGCTGTGCTGCAGCACCTCTTCTCACTGCCAGCCTGAATAAAAGGGGGAAGTGGGGACATGCAAGCATGGAGCCACACACACAGGCTCCTGAAGATGAGATGAATAGGATAGAGAGAGAGGATAGATGGGAGTTGCAGAGGAGACAGCAAGAGAATGGGGAAGAGACCCATTTCTAGTGTACTGTCCCTCTGGTCTGCCCCCAGTGCCCTGTCCCTCTGGTCTGCCCCCAGTGCCCTGTCCCATTTTGTTAAAGTTGTTGTTGGTAATATTTAATTTTGTAACTTGATTCTGCATAAAACATTGTCATTCCATGAGATAATCTACGAGGGAGTGTTTATGGGTGCAATTAGGCGCAGGGCAGTGTATGAATTAGGTGGGGCAAGTGGTGGCGAGTAACTCTTGAGGCCTGGCTAGTAGCTCAGGACTTGAAATTTTGAGCCCTGGTCTAGGGGACGGACGCTCCGCTTCTGCTGTGCTGGTGGCTCTGTGCGACCACCGCTTCTTCCTCCGAACTACACAGGTCACCTGCATGACGTTGATTCTATGTGGGGACGAGGACCTCATCGTCCACCACATCATCTTCCAACCAGTCTTCACCACTGCCCTCCTTGTCGGTCTTCACAATTGCAAAAGCAGCAGCAGTTGGCAACTGTGTTTCTTCATCATCCGAGACGTTCTGCGGTGGTCCTCATGTACTCATCTTGAAACATAAGTGGTTGGGCATCGGTGCACTCAATCTCTTCCACTTCTGGGGCAGGGCTAGGTGGATGGCCCTGGGAAACCCTGCTAACAGAGTCATCAAAAAGCAGAAGACACTGCTGCATGATTTGGGGCTCAGACTGCTTGGCTGATTTGCAAGGGGGTGAGGTAAAAGACTGATTGACGGGGCGTGGCCTGGCGCATGGAGGAGTGAGACGTGTGTGCTGAGAGCTCCCGCACATACGGCCGGATCAACAGCCTTAATCGCCGCACGGACACACCAGACAGGTCGGTGATGGGTCGCAAGGGTGGGGGAGACACTCACCATCACTCGGACCCGGGCAGGGACGGCGAAATCGACCGCTTCTTCCCCAAAATCCACCCGGAGCAGCGCGGCACCCCCTCGTCCAAGATGGCGGCGTCACGTTCCTCTGGGACACACGCTGCCTCACAGGGAGCCTCATCGCAGCGCTCGGCCTCTGCCATGAAAACCAGGCAGAGGGCCATCTCTCCCCCTGAATCGGATGCAGGCTCTGTGCAATCCGGCTGTCGCTCCCCAGACTCCCACCGCTCCTACAATGGCTGGGACCTGGAGGCTTACATTAAGGCCTTACCCACCAGGCATGATTTTGAGGCCTGTGTGCAGAGAATGGAGCGCTCCTATAAGCAGGAGATCTCAGAGCTGCGAAGGGATGTTACAGATAGACTGGAGGAGGTGGAACGTACTGTAGAAGAGACTGCCACCACCCTACAGACCCACGATGCCATATTAAATAACCATACTATCCAGATCCAGCAGCTGATGTTGTCCCAAGATGACCAGGAGAACAGGGCCAGACGCAACAATATTCGTGTCCGTGGCCTACCTGAAGCAGTGGACCATAAAGACCTGGCCCCCGTGATCACCGGCATATTTAATGAACTGCTTCTAAAAGATAAAGGCTCTGCTATAGAACTGGACCGGGTCCACAGAGCCCTGGGGCCCAAAAACCCCAACTTAAACTACCCCAGAGATGTGATTTGCAGGGTCCACTTCTATGCCATCAAAGACGCCATTATGCAAGCTGCCCGTGCTCAAGAAGCCATTCTCTATGAAGAGACTCGCATTCACTTGCTACCTGACGTCTCCAAACTTACCCTGGATCTACGCCGGGCCCTGAAACCTCTCACGGCGGCCCTCCAGGCCAAACAGATCAAATATCACTGGGGGTTCCCTTTCCAGCTGTCGGCTTCGCACGAAGGTAAATCGGCAGTGTTCCGCACGCTGGGTGACCTCCCTAAATTCTTGGGGACTTTTGAACTCCCACTGATACCTATCCCAGACTGGCCCCTGCACTCTGCCACCCCGGGATTTCAACTCTCCTCTGGTTGGAAGAGACAGACCAAAAAACCCAGACGCTCCAAGCCGGAGGCCGCCAAGTCATCTGCTGGATGAAGTGACTCTGCCTATATAGTATTATTGGCTTCTCCATTTCTCAGGTTCCGGCCTGTGGACTCACTCCCTTGTTGGGATGTTCGGCTGCTGGATTTCCTCGGCCTGCACCCTCCCACTGGTCTGGTCTACCCTTAAGTTCCCTCTCCCCCCCTGATTATTCGACATGTTGTTGCATTTCCCCCCCCCCTTCCCCCCCCCCTTTTTTTTTGTGTATGTGTTTTTTACTTGTTTTTACTTTTTATCCACATGTTTCTGGTGTGTCCGCCTGTTTTAGACAGGACTCTACGAGACGCTGACCCCTGAAGTGCTTGGTGGGGGGCAACACCCCCGCTTTGCATGTCAACTGTTTATTTGCACGGTCTCGTGGGGTCCTGGCTTGACTTGAACTGTTTACTTGATTTCTGTTGGATGCTTAAATGTTTAAATACAAAGTTGTGATATGTACGGGGCTCTCTCCGTGCGGTGACCATGTTCCCCAACCTAGGCCTTTCAGCTACCTCTACGGTATTGGCTGAACCGTTGCTTGCAACGCAGTTAGTGTGGCCGTTTTGGCCCAACTTTCCTTCCACCTTTTTCTTCTCTACGCTCTTCTCTCTTTTCCCTGTACCCCTCCTCCCTGCACTACCTTTCTTCCCATTCCCCCCCTCCCTGGCAGCGGTGCGCTCACTCCTGGTAGGTACTTGCTCTCTACCTCTGCAATACCCACATGGCTAAATCTGATTTCTTGACGGTGTCGTCCCTGAACTGTCGGGGGTTTAACACCCCTGAGAAACGGAGGCAGATTGTGTTCCACTTTCACAAGCTCCGCACCCAAATTCTCCTCCTCCAGGAAACCCACTTTAGGTCCGACTCTGTCCCGCAGCTATCTTGTAAACACTACCCTACCTGGTACCACAGCACCAACCCAGCCGCAAAGTCGAAGGGGGTTTCCATCGCTTTCCATGCTTCTTTCACACCTGATGTTTTAGACTCCTATATAGACCCCAATGGGAGATGTATTTTCCTTAAATTGTCATATAAGAATGTAATTTACAACGTAGCTAATGTATATTCTCCCAACCAGAACCAACTGCAGTTTCTCTCCTCCGTGGTCTCCCGCCTGCAGAAGTTCGGTGCTCATAACATGATCCTGGGTGGTGACTTCAACGCTGCTCTGGTGCCACGTCTGGACACGTCGACTGGTAAGTCCTCGCTCTCCCTGGCTAGTCTGACCAAGCTGCGGTCCCTCCTTACAGACCTTTCCCTTGTAGACGTGTGGAGGGTCTTACACCCAACAGATAGGGACTACACGTACTACTCCACCGCACATTCCTCATATAGTAGGTTGGACTACATCCTCATCTCACAATCCCTTCTGGACCTCTCCCCCACTGCATCCATCGGGCTCACACTGTGGTCGGACCATGCTCCTGTTCACGTCACATTGGGGAGGGTCCCTTCGCACAAACCTAGAGCCTCTTGGAGGCTCAATGACAACTTGCTCTCAGACCTGACGTGTACTGACGACATTACTCAGACTATCGCCCATTTCATCTCGGACCACGCCCAGGATGACACGAATTCACTCACGAAGTGGGAGGCACTTAAGTGTGTACTTAGGGGAAAATTTATCCAACACGGGTCTAGACTTAAAAAAGCCCGCGCGGCAGACATTACTCGTCTCCTGGCCTCTATCGCGACCCTCGAGGAATCACATAAGAATTCCCCGGACGCGTCCACACTTGTTGAGTTGACTAATGCCAGAAGGGATCTTTTGCAGATCTTCGCTGAACGCTCATTGGTCGCCAGAGATAAGGGGCGCTTTACGCACTACTCGCAGGCAAATAAATGTGGCAGACTGCTGGCTAACACCCTGCAGCCGCGGCTAAGTAGAAAGCACATCCCCCTGATTGTCTCTCCTACCAAAGGCAAACTACAGGCCAACTCTGCTATAGCGGAGGAGTTTCGCCAATACTATGCAGGTCTTTACGACCTTCCCTCTCCATCCCCTACATCCCCCCACCAGACGGGCGGACCTCCTTGTGATCTGCCCTCCTACATTGAAGAGACTGCCCTTCCTACCATCCCTGCTTCCTCTATTGAGGAACTGGAGACTCCCCTCTCGGTGGAAGACTTTCTTGCCACCATTAAAAAACTTAAAAATGGTAAGAGCCCCGGCCCTGACGGGTTTACTTCGCGTTTTTATAAGACGTTTGCTTCCCAATTGGCCCCTCTTCTGGCTAAAGCTTTTAACGCCATCGACGACGGTGCCTCCCCTTCTTCCGCCCTTCTCTTAGCTCAGATTGCGGTCCTTCCCAAACCAGGCAAAGACCCATCCTGTTGCTCTAATTATAGGCCCATATCGCTTCTGAATATAGACCTGAAACTTTTCGCGAAGGTCTTAGCCGATCGACTTTCCCCGCTGTTGCCCGATGTTATTCATGGCGATCAAGTGGGATTTGTTCCGGGTCGCGAGGCCCGAGACAACACCACTAAGACTATACATCTCATAGCCTACGCTCAACGTCACCGGATCCCAGCTTGCCTCCTCTCCTGTGACGCGGAGAAGGCATTTGATAGGGTCAGTTGGTCATTTTTGCAATCTACCCTCACCCAATTAGGTTTAGGCCCGAAGATGCTTGCTCGCATTATGTCCCTGTACTACACCCCCTCCGCCACTGTTCTGGTTAACGGAATTCAATCCAGCATATTACCCATTAAAAACGGCACCAGGCAGGGGTGCCCCCTATCTCCTCTTCTCTTTGCTCTTGTAATCGAACACTTGGCCCAGGCGCTCAGGGCAAACCCGAACATACACGGGATCCAAACGTCTTCTTCCCATTGTAAACTTTCACTGTACGCGGATGACTTGCTCCTCTATGTCACCCGTCCCCACGTCAGCATTCCCTGTATTCTAGCTGAGATCGCTCGGTTCGGTAGGCTGAGTAATTATAAATTGAACTTGTCTAAGACTGAAGCTCTGAATCTCTCCCTCCCTCTCCCTGCCCTTAATGCCCTTAAGTCAAACGTTTCCTTCCAATGGAGGGATAAGTCAATTTCTTACTTAGGGACAGCAATCCCGCGCCAGTTGTCGGATATTTATGCCCTTAATTACTGCCCGCTGCTGACTAAACTGCGACGCCTCACGGAAACCCGCATGGATTTGCCGGTGTCGTGGTTCGGACGTATGAACACACTCAAGATGGATATCCTCCCCAAACTCTTGTATCTCTTCCAGGCGCTTCCGATAGCCCTCCCTTCCACTTTTTTCCGCACGGTACGCTCCATGGCCATTCAGTTTGTATGGAGGCGAAGCCGACCCCGGCTGAAACATAAGCTTCTTTGCTCTCCCATCTCGAACGGAGGGGCGGGCCTCCCTGATTTTGAACTTTACCACGTATCAGCTGTTCTATCCCGGGTCCTGGAGTGGTTTCCCCACCCCTTGTGTAAGGTGGCCATATGCGTCGAACAAGATCTGTCCTCAGTGGACCTTCGGGCCCTGCTATGGGGTCATGCTTCATCTCATCGCACCCTATCAGGGATATCTCCCCTCACTAAAGATGCCTTAGCAATATGGTATCGAAGGAGAGAATCCTACGCCCTATCAACCGAACCGAGTCCATTGACTCCCCTTTTCGACAACCCGGACCTCCCTGAGGGTAGGGGACTTCACTCCTTAGCGGGCTATCAACGTGAGAACTGGCCCACTGCACAAAGTTTTATCCATGCCACCTCAGGATCCCTCGTGCTGGGTCCGTCGTCAGCTTCCCCAAGAGTAACCTGACGACCTACTGTAAGACGCTCCATGACTCCCGACGGGTTCATAGACCACTGACGGGGTTCGAACAACTTTGCTCCTTTTCTTCATTTCAACGGCACACTCTCTCACTGATCAATAGGTTGGTACTAGGCCATACACATAGTACCCTTCCCAAATTTACTTCGGCTTGGTCGGAAGAGCTAGGGAGGGACATTAGTGAGGCGGAATGGCGTAGGGCCTTCTTTTATACTCACAAATCCTCCATATCGAGCTATGCTCAGGAGAAAAATTACAAAGTGCTTTCCCGTTGGTATCGTGTGCCTACCACCCTCAGGATCATGTTTCCCGATGCCTCGGACTCCTGCTGGAGATGTGACTCGGCCACGGGTACGTATGCTCATATTTGGTGGGATTGTGCCAAAATTAGCCCATTCTGGTCCCAAATTTTCTCAATTTACTCTGACCTCTACGCTGAACCACTCACCCCCTCTCCATTCATAGCTCTCCTCTCCATTCTCCCCGGTGCTACCAAATTTCAGAAAAACTCCCTTCTAAGGTTTTGTTTGAGTGCAGGACGGCAGCTGATATCTAGGCACTGGAAGTCGTCTGCTCCCCCAACCATTATTGAATGGATAAATGAAATGAACGGCATTATGCTCATGGAGGAGCTGCAAGCCAAATCCCTTGATAGATATGCTAAATTCGCCTTTACATGGAGTGTTTGGAGGCATTACTCCACTTCGGACAAACTTAAAGACTATCTCCCAGCCATGGTGACCCCTGATACTCGGTAGACTTGGCCCCTAACCCCTGAAGCACTGGTGGTTCACATCCCGGTTGCTCTGC
Organism: Rana kukunoris; assembly: GCA_029574335.1. Lineage (NCBI taxonomy): Eukaryota > Metazoa > Chordata > Amphibia > Anura > Ranidae > Rana > Rana kukunoris. The sequence continues at coordinate 532,415,653 of CM056052.1, read as the reverse complement.
TCTCCAACCCCTACGGCTGAGACTGGTAGACAGTGGGGGGGGAGAAGAGGTATCATTTTATTTTTAATTTTTAATTTTTTCCTATTTTTACTCATTTATCTTTTCTCTTTTAAACACATTGCCTTTAATTGTACTTATTCAAGACGCAACGATGTACTCCTGCCGAGAGATGAGCGCACCGCTCCCTTTACCCTGCTCCCCATCCTCCCCCCTCCCCCCTCCCGTCCTTCCCCCCTCATTTTACATCTCATGCCATCTTTCTTCTCTACTTTCCTCTTTCCGTTTTCTCCTTCCGACTGGCTCTCTCCAGCCGGTCTCAAGTTTTATTTCTGCATAATCTGACCATTTTACATGACCAGTTACCTTTATGTTTTATTATTATGGCTCTTGCGTATTCTTTACATGAGAAATGGATGAGACGGGCTGTCCGCTTTACCTGCCGGCCTGAGGCAGCTTGACCTCCGTTCCTCCCCTGTGTCCTGGGCGCAGCTGGATCCCATTGGGGCATCCGGGCCAGGGGAGGACTCGGTAGTTTGTGGACAGATCCTGTAACCATGATAAATTCCTACACCCAACCCTTGTAGCAGTAACTGTTTGTGTTTACTTAATTTTAGTAATACGGATTGTGTATGATTTATGTCGATTTGCCCGGGTTGCCCTTTGTTGGACGCTCGGTTGAAAAATGTTACTCTTCTGTTTTTTTCTGTCTTAAAAAAACTCAATAAACCTTTATTGAACCTAAAAGACTGATTGACATCGGCTGCAGGTGCCAACTCTGATCTTTCAGCACAAGACTGGTTGGAAGACAATGTGAAGGAACTGGAGGCACTGTCAGCAACCCAATCTACTATCGCGTGTACTGCTCCTGGCCTCGACATTAGTAGAGCCGGATTAGGCCCGACCAAATACCGCTGGAGGCTCTGTCGCCTACTCGCACCTGAGGAGGGTGTTTCACGTGTGCGTGTAGCTGGCACAGATCGACCACGTCCTCTCCCTGTAACAGGAGCTCCATCAGCAGCACCACGTTCTCATATTTCTGAAATGTAGGATCTTGCCCTAAATGGGTGTTTTTTGAAAAGCACAATAGAACAACAGTATCTAAAGAGTGTATCTCACACGTACAGATATGGAGCAAACACTGCAAAATATATGTTTTTGCCCTAAATGGAGGTTTTTTGAATCGCACAATAGAAAAAAAGTATCTAAAGAGTGCATCTCACAGTAACATATGCAGTGCTGGTGTAATTTGATTTCTGAAGCAGGACTGACTCATCTAAATTCTCTCCCTAAAAACAGCAGCAACCTTTCCTTAAAGTATCTAAAGCAGAGTGACTTCCTGTGCTATGTAGATCGCCGAGTAATTTGATTTCTGAAGCAGGACTGAGTCTGACTCCCATCTCATTCGCTCCCTCAGAGCAGCAGCAGCGCCAGCTTTTCCTTACCCTATCTAAACCAGAGTGACGTGCTGTGCTATGTGCCTCTAGCTTATATAGAGGCTGGATCACATGCTGCACTGGCCAATCACAGCCATGCCATTAGTAGGCATGGCTGTGATGGCTTCTAGGTCACAAGAATTAAACAAATGTTGATTGACTGCCCTGCAGCACACCATTACATTGCAGAACACCGAACTAGAACCCGAACTTACAGTAAATTGTTCGGGTTCAGGTCCGAGTACCAAAAATCCAAAAGTCCGGTACGAACCCGAACTTTACAGTTCGGGTTCGCTCAACCCTATTCCTAATTTTTTCAAACAACACACCCTCGCCTTGATATAAAGTCCCATAACCCCCATTTTCTGTTTTCTTCATATCCAGGGATGGAGGCTTGGCTTGTGTTACTTTAAGGTTCCATTGGGTCATATTCTATTTTCTCCTGTATGTCTGTCGGCGCTTGTCCCGCCCCCTCGTTGTCCCATCCAAGGCTGCAGATTTCCATGAATCAGGCTGCAATGGTGAATCTGCATTCAGGGCAAGGCGGGGTGCTGCATTTATGACACTTGTGAGGCTGTATTGATGGGCAGTGACTAGGGTTGAGCGAACACGAACTGTAAAGTTTGGGTTCGTACCAGACTTTTGGTACCCCGACCCGAAAAGGTGACTGGGTGTCTTCCAATTTCCCATTTCCATTGGGTAATTTTCAATTTTATTAAATTAACCAGGGTGGAAGACACCCAGTCCCCTTTTTTGACCTTTTTTGGACCCTACTCTTTAGAATGATCCATTCAAATGTTGGCATCCTTTTTTCCAATTAAATGTATTCATATATTTTTTTTTATTTTACCTTTTTTTTAGACAAAGGGTCCTTATTTAAATACATTTTTGTCTCCTTTAATGTATATCCATTTTTTTCCTGTTTTATCAACAATTTAGAATTATTTTTCAAACCGTGGCTTGGCCAGCCTATCTGATGACGGGTTCTTTGGGTTTTGCCTTCCTTTCCCCCGGGGTAGCGATGCGCCCAGATCCCCCCCCTTTCTTCCTGTCCCTCCTTGCGATGGGGGGGGCTGGACCTCGGCACATCAGCGTCATGCCTAGCACGTCGCACACTCTGCGTCTTTGGATGCCGATCTGTGCCTTGTGGACTTATTCTTTTCCGCTTGGTTCAGGTATGGGGGTGGTTCCCTGCTGAGGTCTGTGTACCATAGGCGGTTGTTTTTCCACCCCCTTCCACGGCCAAAGCGATAATGTACGACGCTGGCGGTGGACACGCCCTAGGTGAGTGGTATTTCAGCCAGGGTGTCACCCACGGCTCACTCTGTTACCTCCAGACTTGGGAGAGGCTTCCAGGATTTCCATCCACACTTCAGGTACTGGGGGTTCTTTACACCCACAACTAACACTCACTTCACCCACACTTATTTACATTTCCACTTCCCACTCATTACACACACAATCACATTTTCCATTTTTCATGTTTTTTCATATATGCATCAGTGCTGTGGCACACTTTTGGTTTGGTTTTGGTCTTAACATTTTGTCAAAATACACACATCCCTCACCATTCACCAAAGCGCCACCTCTGGATAAATTTCATACATCAATTGCATTCCCATCCTTGGTTCCTTCACTCTTTCTTCCCTTTCTTTTACCAATCTCCTGCCTAGCATTGCTTCACCCCTCTCCTTCTGTGTTTTATTACCCACTTGCTCTTTTCTCCACAGAACCTGTTTCGTGTTCCCCGTTTGCCTACATCCCAGTTTTGCGTGCATTGTGGCTGTCCGTGTTCATCCTGGTCTGACTTTTCCCACCACCATGGTTTTTGGACTCTTTTTCCAACCTAAACTCTTCTGTGGGGAGCCCAACCACCGCCTCTACCTCGGGGGAGACAGCTTATCCGGGGCCATCGGTCTATTCCCAATGTGGGACCTTTGGGGTATTCACCTTGGGCTTTGCCACTGGTAATATATTAAATTTTTTTACTATGTTTTCTTATTGAACGCATGATATAGCCTGAGACTATACTGACCTAATTGTCTAACATTCCAGTTGACATTTACGCACCCCACTCCTGATGACTGGCTTTAAACGCCAAGAAACGTGTTGAGTCTATACTCAGGGATGCCAAGTCAAATTTGTTCAACAGTGAATTTATCAATCTTATTGTATATATTTTTCCTTAGGATATTTATGTTTATCATATCTGTATGTCCATTTACTGATTGCGACTGTTTTACTAATCATGTACATCCATGATGAATAAACATGTTACTGTAACCACTTTGATTTTAATTATGCCTTTGTTTGCATGATTTGTGTACCATTTAATGTTACACATTACACATATTTCATTACTACTGTTATTTTATTTATTGGTTTGATTACCCAGCAGTCTCATATGTCTACAGAGATCTCCTTGTGAGAATCATGACATAATCCATGTTTTGATTTCCTAACTTTTTCAAAAAACACACCCTCACCTCATATAAAGTCCCATAACCCCCATTTTCTGTTTTCAGACATACAGGAGAATATCCTGTTTTATCAGCTGCCTTTTTAACCAAAAGTCCCACCTCCTGTGATGGACAGAACAGCCATCCAATGGCAGAGCAGGAGATAGGACTTTGTCGCTGTGTAAACAGGAAATACTCCTGTATGAATGGTGCTCGTCCAGCCTCCTCCAAAGCAGGCAGCATGTATTTCTTTTGTGGCCCCCGGCGCTCATGGATGCGTTGGGGCCACAAAAGACATACATGTCAAAATGCCGGAAAACTGCTTAACTTGGATGACGCTGACAGAGCCGAACAGCAGCTCTCCCGGTCAGAGGAGGGGGGTCTGTGTCGATAATCAGAACATTATGGAGTGCAGCCCCCATCAGATGTGCCCATCAGCTGGGCCTGTGCCCCATTAATAAACGCCTGACAGTGCCCATAAAAGTAGCAATCAGTAGCCATAAAAGTGCCAATCGGTGCCAATCGGTGCCCATCAGTGCCCTTCAGATGCCACTCAGTCATGCCTGTCAGTATCTTATCAGTGCTGCCTATCCAGTGCCACCTATCTGTGCCCATCCTTTTTGTTTCTAAATTGACGCTCTTTGATCAAATACCACCAAAAGAAAGCTCTATTTGTGGGAACAAAATTTGTTGGAGCTCCATTGATTCCCTTGCCACTATGATTTCACATAGAGCAAATAAAAATAAAAAGGGTGAAGGGCTACCTCCTCAAAAGTAAATGACATTAAAAAAGTGTTGCAACAGTAATACTAGAGCCACCCAGTGGCCAATAATAAACATGTGATACAAATACTTCGTAAGCAGCAAAAATGGTGAGGCCCTCCTATAGAAAATTACTACTTTGCAAATATGATCGTGAAAAACTTGCTGCAAACAAAATACAGTGCAATAATAGATAACCATTATTGATATCCTAAATATTTAACAGTGAGGGTGACCACCTTATGGCAATCGTGATAAGGTAACTAATAAAAATCAGCTCATTTAAAAGGCGAACATGCCAAAAAAAAAAAAAAAAAACATTATGGCAGATAAATTGACATTCTTCACTGGGTAGGTGTTCTTCACAATAACACGTGCCCTCTGCCGGTCAAAGATCCCAACATAGGGTCGGGTCGGGAAGAAACTACAGTGCACTCAGGTGAATCGCTCCTTAGGGTCACTTAACTGTCCGCAGATGCTCAGCTGTTGCTGTCCGCAAATGCTCGCAATTTCCGCTCATCTGATTCCGCCCCCCTCTGGTGCCACAATTGGGGGGGGGGGTGGAAGATACCTGTCTGACATATATCCTTTCCCACTTCCAGGAGCCTCAGCCGCGGGTATCGACGTCACGGCTGTCGCCGGGCCAGCAGGAGAAAGGAGTGGGCCTCAAGCATGCGCAGTAGGGTTCCCGGCGTGAAGCTGAAAGGCTACACTGCTGGGTACCCTTACCCGCAACAGCAGCACCCGATAGCTGATGGAAACATCAGCTGCGGTGCCGACTTCGCTGGATTCCAGGACAGGCGAGTGTCCTAATATTAAAAGCCAGCAGCTGTAGTATTTGTAACTGCTGTTTTTTTATTTTATTGTTTTTATTTTTTTGGACAGACCTCTGCTGTAACCACCGCAAAACTCCCAGTCTGTTTCTTGGTGGTACACGATGAAAGTAATAGCAGGAAAAGCCTGCCCATCTTCTGAAGCACTTATCCATTTTGTTTTTGGGATATTTTCATCTCTACACATTGTGGCGTTTCACACAAATATATGGACTTTTTTTTACCAATATTGATATATGTTGCATTCATATATTCTTACTGATCACTTATTTCATGAGTGCTGCACTTATTCTATACAATGTGGAAGAGATTAGTGAATACTGATCTTCCACTTTTTTAGGATGATGTACAAAGTCCATGGTCGCCCCCAACATTTTTCGAAGGTTTGGTTTCGATGGGAGGATTGCACAGCAACTGAAGGGTGAATCAGCTGTCTGATGAATCCTTTGTAAAGATAGCCAGTGATCCAAAATATATTGCCAAGTCAACAAAAAGGTGTGGCTCAAGAACATTAAGGTCATGGTGTGGCCTAGCCAGTCTCCAGACCTTAATCCTATAGAAAAATTTATGGAGGGAGCTGAAACTTCGAGTTGCCAAGAGACCTTAAGGATTTAGGGAAGATTTGTAAACGATAAGTGGACCAAAATCCCTCCTGGGATGTGTGCAAATCCGGTCAACTACAAGAAACATCTTACCTCTGTACTTGCCAACAAGGGTTTCGCCATCAAGTACCCAGCTACGTTTTGCTTGGTGATCAAATACCTATTTTACTCATTGAACTGCAACTCAATAACATTCGTATCGTGTGTTTTTTGGTTGGTATTGTGTATCGTTTAAAATACACGCATGATAAAAATTAGACCCTTAATTTCTTTGTTAGTGGGCAAACTTAAAAATATGCAGGGCATCAAATAATAAGTTTCCCCACTGTATAGTGAAGAGAGATAGAAATATATGCAGCTATAGATGCAATACTGTAATGGCGGTGATCAGCAGCTCATAGTGGGGCTCTGTTGTCTGGCACTAACAGACACTGGCTGGGAGGGTCACTGCCATAGCTAGCGACACTAAAACAGTGATATTGTACACTGACATGAATGACACTGGCTGGGAAGGGGTAACCTGTATGCCTAACAATGTGTAATGTGCTGCTTTTACTTACTGATCTGGCTTTTTTCCTCCCTGCTTTTCAGGGAGAAGAACAGCCAACCAGATCGCTGTTCCCATGTACACAGATCTGTGCGTTTGTAAACACAAAACTTTGTGATTGGACACGGGCGATCAGCGGGTTTCAGCACAAATCATTGGCTGAAATTTGCTGCCAAACTTGTGCCGTCTCCATTCACGGCACAGGTCCACCACAGTGGGCGCCGACCCAGGGGGAGGCCAGTCTCATACATTTATGTGCCTGTACCTACCGCCCGCAGTATATTTACAGTGAGCGGTCAGCAGGTGGTTAAAGTGATTTAAAAATAAAAAACACATTTCTTAGGTTTACAAACAAAAACATGTTAAACTTATCAGCTCCGATCCTCCTCCTCTTGGGTCCCCCACCAGCCCCCCCTCCCCCTGCCAAGTGCCCCCATAGGAAGCCACTTACTATAAGGGCTTTTGTGCAGGTTCGATCCTGAGTTGCACTCAAAGCACAGCTCGGCCGTGTTCCCTGCTCACTGGCTGTAATTGACAGCAGCAGGAGGAGGAGCCAATGGTTCCCACTACTGCCTCTGTCCAGTGAGAGAAGAGAGCTGCTGCTCTCGGGCACAGCACTGGATGGAGATTGGGCTCAAGTATAAAAAAAAAAGGGTGTGTGGGGAGCTGCATGCAAATGTTTTTTTCATGGCATACAATGCATTAAAGCAGAACTTCAGTCATTTTTTCATCTTTCCATCTATTAAATCTTCTGCACTTGTTGTTTTAACTTTGGATAGTAAAACTTTTTTCTACCAGTAAATACCTTATACAGCCCACTTTCTGCTTGTCTGGTAAAAAGCCTAGGCTGACGACATGCACAGCTCTCACTCTCCTGCAAGTTTGCCAGTAAAGGAGGGAGGTGAGTAATAAAAGGTCCAATGAGAGCTGGAGGTGTGCCTCCGTGTGTCTGTGTAAATCCAGGAAGTGAACCGGCATCAGCTTCAGCTGCCCACAGTTAAAATGGCTGCAGCCAGACTCATTGGAGGGAGATTTCTGCAGCATATTTGGCAAGTAGAAAATCACAGTATATATAAAAATATGCAAAGTGGTTGAGGGGAAGCTTCAAAATTTTATAATACAAATTATGTGAGCAGACTGCAGCTCCTCTTTAAGGTAAAGTGATTCTAAAGGCCAAAGATCACGTAGCTGTACATCATTTTGCATTTCAGCCATTAGGGGCACGCACCGCCTGCTTGTCCCCGGGGCCAACACGTGTGCCTGGCGGGCGCGATCGCTGACGGCACCCGCGATCACACATTACAGAGTGAGAATCGGGAGCTCCCGGTCCTGTCAGGGGGAGAAATGACAGTTTGTCTGTTCATACAATGTATGCACAGCGATCTGTCATTTCTCCTAGTCAGTCCCACCCCCCCTTCAGTTAGAACATACCTAGGGAACATAATTAACCCCTTCCTCGCCCCCTAGTGTTAACCCCTTCCCTGCCAGTGGCATTTTTACAGTAATCAATGCATTTTTATAGCACTGATCGCTATAAAAATGGCAATGGTCCCAAAGTGTCCACCATAAGGTCGCAGTACCGATCGCCGCCATTACTAGTAAAACATTTTTTTTTTAAATAAAAATGCCATAAAAAAATATCCCCTATTTTGTAAACGCTATATTTTTTGCGCAAAACCAAGCGCTCATTGCCATTTTTTTATTTTTTATTATGGAAAATATGTAGAATACGTATTGGCCTAAACTGAGGACATTTTTTATAATATATATATATATATATATATATATATATATATATATATATATAAAATTTACTACAGCAAAAAGTAAAAAAATATTCATTTTTTTTTTTAATTGTTGCTCTATTTTTGTTTATAGCGCAAAAAATAAAAAACGCAGAGGTGATCAAATACCACCAAAAGAAAGCTCTATTTGTGCGAAAAAAATGACACCAATTTTGTTTGGGAGCCACATCACACGACCGCGCAATTGTCAGTTAAAGCGATGCAGTGCCGAATCACAAAAAGTGTCACGGTCATTGACCAGCAAAATGGTCCGGGGCTGAAGTGGTTAAGTACCATCTAAATTCACAAGCTCAGTATGCTGGTGCTTATTTTATAATGACACGTACATGGAGTCCGATTTATGAGCAACCCACACTAATAAACGCAGAATACATTTCTGATTGCAGAGTGCATGTAAACAATTTTTGGATACATTTGCATGGCGAGAGAGTTGTACAATATACAATAACTATGTTGTCTTGCAAATGATACAACTGGAATATTACATCAAAAACAAACCAATGGAAACAAATTGACTTAAAAGTTTTAAAATAAGTTAATAAAAAAAAAAAAGAAATTCAATTACAGACTCGAGAACAGCAGAGGATACTAAAACTTATTATGTAAGAGAAAAAAAAAAAAAGAAAATGAGTTTAGTAATTTGCAGTCGAGGGAACTCTGAGCTTATGCTGACATCTAGTGCTCAACTAGGATACAGTTGTAAAGCGGAACTGCTGTAAACAGATGGATGTAGAGCCGACATGGGTCAATGCCCGTCCACACTCCTCTGTCACACTGCTGACAACGATTCAGATCCTGCAGCTCCATACAATATAACAGAGCTTGTCTAGTTCAATGCCCTCCGTACCCAATTGTCAGGTCTGGCGGGCAAAGCTTGAAAGGGGTTGTAAAAGGTACAATTTTTTTCCTTAATAGCTTCCTTTACCTTACTGCAGTCCTCCTTCACTTACCTCATCCTTCTGTAACGCTACCCCCACAAGGGCCGCTGGTTCGATGATGGGATCGGCAGATTAAGTCACTCACTTTTTGTCTAGGGGTGCACCAGAAGTACTAGATAGTAATTGAGTGTCCACACAGTGAATAAAGGTTTTCTCAATGCTTTAATTCCAGGCCAACATTGCCGAACATCAACTCGGTGAAGGAAGAATAGGTTGATGAGGAGGAAAGAACTCTAGATGTCAGGCCTGGATATAGGTGTAGCAGAGATTAGCTCTTGGAAAAAAACACACACACAAAGAGAGTCTTCTCTCTCTCTGATTTGGAGTGTCCGAACAGAGCGAATCCTCCCAGCAACTATCTTAGAACAGATCTCCGGGTGACAGCAAAGCATACCTATCCAATTCCCCGCACGCCGGATCTTCTCTATGGCATTTGGGGGACCCAGTGAACCATCGGGGTCCCCTCAGTTTCGTCTCCGATTGAGACTCAATAAGGCTTATAACCTGACCAGGTAGGCCACGCCGGCAGAGTCCATGAATGCGCACACCCTGAAGGTGGGTGCCGCAGCCCGACTCCGGGACCCCGCACCGCCAAACGCCCCCAAACCCCTGACCTCCGTCCCAGATCTATCCCTCCCAGCATGCCCAGCGAGAGAAAACCCTCTCCAATTGGCTGCTGGGGAAGATCCCATCCGCCAGAAATCCCTTCAGCTCCCACTGCCGGCCAAAGATGAACTCACATCCTCAGAATGCAGTCCCAGCCAGTGGCCCTTTCCAGAACGACACAGGTCATTAACCCTAACCAATCACGACTGGGAGCAATGGAACTCTCCAGTCAAACTAGTTTTAGAAAAATGCCCATGCGAAAAGCAAGGGGGCGCTACACTTCCATTTTGCTTTTAAAATGTCCTTATGTCTTCTGAGAAATCCTCACTTCCTGTTCCGTCTAACGCCACACAGTAATGCAAGGCTTTCTCCCTGGTGTGGAGTGTCGTGCCCGCCCCCTCCCTTGGACTACAGGAGAGTCAGGATGCCCACTAACACACAGTTCCTTTATCTGCAACGTAGATAGCGTTCCGACTCTCCTGTAGTCCAAGGGAGGGGGCGAGCACGACACTCCACACCTGGGAGAAAGCCTTGCATTACTGTGTGGAGTTACAGAAAGAACAGGAAGTGAGGATTTCTCAGAAGAAATAAGGACATTTAAAAGCAAAATGGAAGGATGAGGTAAGTGAAGGAGGACTGCGCTATGGTAAAGGAAGCTATTTATATATAGTACCTTTACAGCCCCTTTAACCACTACCTGACGGCCGTACGACTTTGTACGGCCGCAGGGTGGTTCTACTTCTCTAACTGGCCGTGTTTTTAAGGCCTGAGCTCCGCCAGGCCACTGGGGGGCACGCGAGCGACGGCGCGCGCCCGCCGCATCGCTAAGATGCCGGTGCGCGTGCCTGGCGGCCGTGATGTCCGCCAGGCACTCGGGATCGGTGGCTACAGGGACAAGATGTGGATCTGTGTGTGTAAACACAGAGAATCATGTCCTGTCAGGGGAGAGAGGAGACCGACCTGTGTCCCTAGTACATCGTTCACCTCCCCCAGTCACCCCCCTCCACACACAGTTAGAACACAATTCAGGGTACACATTTAACCCCTTCCTCACCCCCTAGTGTTAACCCCTTCAATGCCCGTCACATTTATACAGTAATTAGTGCATATTTATAGCACTGATCGCTGTATAAATGTGAATAGCGCTAAAAATGTGTCAAAAGTGTCCAATGTCTCTGCCATAATGTCGCAGTCATGAAAAAAAAAAATGCTGATCGCCGCCATAGTAGTAGTAAAAAAAAAATAATAATTCTGTCCCCTATTTTGTAAGCCCAATAACTTTTGCGCAAACCAGACGCTTATTGCGTTTTGTTTTTTTTTACCAAAAATATGTAGAAGAATACGTATCGCCTAGACTGAAAAAAAATATGTTTTTAAAAAAAAATTGGGCTATTACAGCAACAAGTAAAAAATAGTTTTTTTTCAAAATTGTCGCTCTATTTTTGTTTATAGCGCCAAAAAAAAAAAAAAAAAAAAAAAAAAAAAAAAAAAACGCAGAGGCGATCAAATACCACCAAAAGAAAGCTCTGTGTGGGGGAAAAAAGGACGTCAATTTTGTTTGGGAGCCACGTCGCACGACTGCGCAATTGTCAGTTAAACTGACGCAGTGCCACAAGCTGAAATTTCACCTGGTCAGGAAGGGGTATATGTGCCCAGTAAGGAAGTGGTTAAAGTTATAAATGACAAGCAAACAGGCAAATGTACAGATAAGACGTTTTGCATTTGCCAAAAGATGAGTTTGTCCATTCAGTTCTGAAATTTACACAGCCCTGCTACATAAAACCAGCAAGCCCGGAGACCCATCTTTTCTCCACTGTAGTCGTCTTTACTTTCCCAAGATTAGGGCCTTTCACTTCTGAAAAACGCACGGTGTCATGCGGAGTCCCTCAGGGATCCCCTATTTCACTGGTTCTGTTCAATATCTATCTTCGTCCTCTCTTTGAAATCATTAGTAACCAGAAGTTACTATACCACTCCTACGCGGATGACACACAACTGTATTTTCGCATCTGCAACAAAAAGGATCATCATCTCAGTCTAGAGACATGCCTCTCTGATAGAAAACTGGATGACTAAGAGTTATCTTAAACGCAACGGTTCCAAAACAGAACTTCTTCTGTTTCACGCCAGTCGTAAGAATCAACTGGCAACAAACTGGACACCTCTGCCCATTCTGGGCAAAATCATCACCCCTAGCACCAAAGTTAAAAGTCTCAAAAGTGTCATCTTTGACACCTACATGACAATGGACGTACAAATAGGGCCAGTAGTCAGCGGATCGCACCATCTGCTGCGCCTTCTACACTGACCCGCTCCCTTTATCTCAAAAGACAGCGGTCGTTGTGGGAACCATTATCAACTCCAGACTTGACTATGCAAATGCCCTCTACCTCGGACTCCCGAAGTACCAAATCACTCGCCTGCAAGTCGTTCAAAAAACTGCCGCCAGACTTGACTGGCTAAAAAACCCTGGGAATCAATCTCATCTTCTCTGAGATCCCTTCACTGGTTACCTGTAAAAGACAGAATTACTTTCTAAGCACTCCGTCTTCTGCATAAGTGCATTATGGGAAACGCTCCCCAATATCAATGCGGAAAACTAAAAGCTCACAACCACAATCAAAATCTACTTCAGATACCCAAAGCCAGATACAAGTCCAAAGGAGAACGGAGATTTGCGGTCCAAGGTCCTAGACTGTGGAATGCCTTACCAACCAGCATCCGGTTGGAGGTGAACCACTTGGCCTTCAAAGGAAAGATCAAAACCTCTCATCTCTTCTGAGGTCAAAAAAAGAAATGGACACCAAGCGCCCAGAGGAGATTCAGTTCACATGTGCAGCGCTATACAAGTTTCTCACTCACTCAAGATCTTGGCTTAAAAATAAAATCCCAATAAAGTATATATTGATTGGTGTGTGTGTGAAAGCTCCTACAAAACTATAGGTTATATACTGGAATTTTTATTTATACTAGTAATAGCGGTGATCAGCCGCCAACCATATACTGCAGGAGTCTCAAACTTGCAGCCCTCCAGCTGTTGCAAAACTGTCTGTCCATTGCAATAAAAGGGCAGCGATTCCGCAAACGCCTAAAAAGCGATTAGGAAACGACACAACACAGGAGTTTTTAACCCCTTTTTGGGGTTAAAAGTGCCCCACTAGCAGTGGTAAAGCGCCGCTAAAATGAGCGTCACTTTACCGAGAATGCACTGGTGGCCCCAGTGTGAATGGGGTCTTATGTGTGATCTGGTGCAGCAGGGCCATCCTGTCGAAGTGCGGTGGGCGGCTGTGAACTGGTTAAGCAAAGATAAAATTACCCATAATGCACTCGCATGCTCCTGGAATGACACCAAGCTCATCACACAACTCATAATCCACCATCAGAACTTGTGTGGGTGACACCAGAAGTGCCAGTAATCAACTTGGCTAAAGGCTCCTCTACCCAAGTCTGTGTAGTTAGTAAAGAAAAAGAAGAGCCCACAATAGCGGTTTGTGTGCGACAGCTGCTGGGATCATTCAGTAGAGCGGTGTGCACCTGAAGGAGCCATAGGTTTGGGATAGTGGGCCCCATCAGACAGCTCCGCGGGCCACAGGTTGAGCATGCCTGCCGTAAGCAAACCCAGAATCCCAGTTTGGAAGCAAAAGTTAGCCCGAAATAGGGTGGATAGCCGTGTGCATTAGGTGTTAACATGTGGTCACACCCGTATAGCTCCTTAGGTGTCAAGTATACTGTATACAAGCTTTTTGGATGAGCACAGGCATACTATATCTCCAATTTCTTTTGTAAATAAATTCTGCTCACATACTTCTAGTATTATGTGCACTTGGTGAAAACAAAACAGATAAAACCCATGTGTAACCAATTGTTCACGTTTTACATAGTTGACATTTTCAGCATTTTTCGAACCTGTGGTTGAATAGTTGCCAAGGCCACATTTTACTGGGTGACCCAATTTACAAGCACTTGTTCAAGTGGTTAGAGATTCCATCAGCATTTCAGAAGTTAGTCTACAGCAGTGGTTCTCAACCTGGGGGTCGGGACCCCCTCGGGGGTCAAATATGATTTGCCAGGGGTCACCAAATCCTGGGCTGTTCCTGAAGCCAGCACTGTTCTCCCAGGAAGGGAGATAAGAGGGGAGGAACAAAGAATAAAGGGAGAGAAAGGGAAAAAAGAGAGCAAGAACGACAGTCAGAGGGAGGGGGGTGGGGGAAAAAACAAGGAATTGGGATTGAGAGAGATAAAAAGGGAAAGAAAAGAGAGCAAAGAAAGAGTGGTACATCCTAAAAAGTACTTTAAGGGGTTTTAATATTGTACGAGTGGAAGGCAATCAGGGAGCACTAAATGTCCACAGGTTAGGGGCGCAAATTACTATGAAAATAATTTTACTGTTAGGGGTCCCCACAACTTGGGAAATTTTATCAGGGGGTCACAGCACTAGAAGGTTGAGAACCACTGTTCAGCCAAGTGAAAAATATTACTGTAAAGCAGCCCAAAGACCGTGCAAATTTCAATAGACAGACAGTGCCGACAGGGGAATCCCTCCTGCCGGGACACTGTCTTCTCCCGTTGAGGGAGCGGGGGCCGGTGGGGGAAGCCGCCCCAGCCGGGAGTAGACAGTGTCCCGGCAGGAGGGGTTCACTGTCTGTTGATGGGCGATAGCACCTGCTTGCGATAATTGGAAGCAAATCTGGCAGGCTGGTTGTACTCAAGATTTATTAACCTGGTACACTCAGGCGGCCCATTAATGGTTTGAATCTCAGCTGGTTCCTGCTGAACTGGCTGACATTCAAGCCATGTATGGCCAGTTGTGAGACATCAGCCGGTTAAAAAGAAACACGTCATCCGGGCCGTATGTACGTCACCCTGTCTGAATAGAAGCCGTTTGGCCAGCTACTGTCAGATAAGCATGCTGGAAAACCAGCAGCCAACTGAAGTATTCTGGTGAAGGGGGGGGGGGGGGGGGCATCCCTCTGTCAGAACACAATAGCTTGGCAGGGGCGATCAGATGTTAGTTCATCGGTTCTGATCAAACCGGACAGGCTCCCCACCCGTTGTGTTGAATGGGGCGGGACTCCGTGTGTACCAGGCTCAAGTCCCGTACACATGGGCAGAATGTCGGGAGACATTTCCAGGTACAAAATACCGACTGAAATTTGGCCCCTGTGTATGCTGGACAAGCATGCTGGAAAACCAGCAGCCAACCAACTCCCGATTAGCGCTCTCAGCCAATGGCAGAACACCAATTGGATAGTTCTGGCGGGGGAAGGGGGGTGGGGGTTGGGGGCATCCCTCTGTCAAAATAATAGTTCAGCGGTGGAGATCGCTGAACTACCCTTGCACTGTTAGTAAAGTGGCTCCTGGCCAGAGCTGTCAGGTTTTTTCGTAATGTAATTGTGATAAGTAATCTGAGCGTAGGGAAAGCCATTTGTCTTTGACTTGGTTTATTTTTATCAGGAACATGGCTGCAGGGCATTGCTTAAATCCCTAGTGGAAAATGTTCATGTACTTTCCACCTGGCTGGGGAGAACACTCGGTAATAATCTGGCTGTTCAAACCCGTCATATAAACAAGGAGGTCTGGAGGTTGATTTCATTTTTATTGCTGCCAGGCATCCATCACCTTTAAGATAAATAAAGCTTTCTTTTAGATGAATCCTCTCCTCCTGGAAATGTACTTTGATTCTTTTTAAGCCATATCATGGTAGAAAGCAGAATTTTCAGAGCAAAAATGTAGATCAGGGGTAGGTAACCCTAAAAAAGTAGAGATCTACCTGAACAACTTGAGAGAAGACAAAGATCACCGGTCCCAGTGTCATAAGTTTAAAAGGGGTTGTAAATGTTCGTGTTTTCAAGAACAAGCCGCCGTCCCCGTTTTACTTACCTGAGCCCATTCACCTGCTGTGCGTGTCCCCTGGCGTTCTCCTTTCTACGGGGTCTGGCCGTTGATTGGACAGATCAAAAGCAATGCACTCCTTGGCTCCCGCTACTGTCAATCACATCCAATGGCGTGGCTGCCGGGACCAAGTCATACACTCGGCATCTATGGACACCAACTGTATGACATGGGAGCGCACCCGCAAGCTGACCCCCTCAAGAAAGCGCTTCCCAGAGGGGGTTAGCTTTAGCAGGGAGGAGCCATGAGAGCTGCCGTGGGACCCCAGAACAGCAGGATCGGGCCAGTCTGTGCAAAACAAACTGCACAGTGGAGGCAAGTACTACATTTTTTTTTTTTTTTTTAACAAATAACACCTTTACATCCCCTTTAAATTAGGTGATAAGGAGGCAACTTGTCACCTCCACAGCACCTGTCAAACACACTAGGAAAATATAGAATTTTTTTAATCACCGTAAAATCCTTTTCTCTGAAGTCCATGGACAGACACAGCTTCCTTAAATCTTGACATTTGAGTTATGTTAATATGAGAAGCATTGATGGGACTTCAAATGAGGCAGGAGCTCAATCCTGCCTCCATCTTTATAGGGTAAAAACAGGAGCTAGCAGGATGGGACTTTGAAGGAGCCAGGATGGGACTTTGAATGAGCCATAACGAATACAAAAGCTTGACGCGTTTCATGGAGTTAATATCCATTCTTCAGGAGAAAATGTGTATTATATCTAATAAAAGAAAAATAAGAAATTTGAAAAGTACCTAGGGAACTGTCCTGTTGGAACAGACCAAGAGGTGAAGGGGAAAAAAACAAAAACAAAAAACAAACAAACATACACTGTATCCCCTATTTGGGTTATGTTCTGTCTATTAGGAGAGGACTAGGCAGACATGTTAGCTATATAGAAACATGTAATTATATCAAAGCTGAACATCCCTGTCCAGGGGGCAGTCCCTCTGGTCATATCCCCACACCCGGCACTCAGCAGCTCAGTTCCTTGAAAAGCAGTACAAACTTAAAAAGGGAGGGGTGGGTGCTGTGTCTGTCCATGGACTTCAGAGAAAAGGATTTTACAGCGAGTACAAAAATCCCATTTTCTTTTTCATCCATGGACGGACATAACTTCCTTAAATCTTGACATTTGGGACGTCCCCAAGCAGTGTCAGAAAACGAGGGGTGGGAACAGCAGTCAAACAACATTCACCCCAAAAAGAGCTCCTCAACGGAGGAGTTGCAACCTCTGAGTCTGAAGTGGCTCCGAGAAGGAGGTCGTCCAGGTAACCCACGATAGCGATTCCTCGCCGTCTCAGCACCCTTGGTGCCGATGCCAGGCCAAAGGGGGAAAGAGACAAACTGGTAGTGATCGTCCCGACTGCAAAACGCAGAAGTCCAATGCCTGGCGTATATATGGGGATATGCAAGTATGTGTCCTTGATGTCCAAGGAAGCCAGAAAATCCCCCGGATTGAGGGCAGCAACCACAGAGCAAACCGATTCCATCCCAAACCTTCGTACCTTTACAAAGGTGTTGAGGGCGTTGAGATCCAGGATTGGACGAACCCATCCTTTTTTGGGACTACAGATTGGAGTAGAATCCCTGAAACTTTTCCGGTAGTGGCACAGGTACTATTAACCCGCACATCAGCAGGTCCTGCACTGCCCCAAACAGGGCGTTCCGACGAGCCAGGAGGAAAAAAAATCTGTTTGGTGGACAAGAACAAATTTTCATCTTTTACCTCCCTTTTGCTTGCACACCGCCTCCACACTGGTAACAAATGACTCCAGGACGGTCGACAAAGCGTCCATAGGTACCGCAAGTGCAGGGGCACCGGTTGCCAACAGAGGAATGTCTGGGGAAGAAGTGCCAGCTTCTGACACCATGCTGACCCACACACTCAAGGACTAAGTCAAGTTACAAAAATGCCCACCCTCCTGGCTGCACAGAGGGGTATTCCCAGAGGACTCACCACCCTAAACCAGGTGCTGCTGTCCGCGCTAACCCCCGCACAGTGTGTGCCTGAGGTGTCTAAGGTGATCTGCCATTCGCGCCGTTCAGAAATGACAAAATGCAGACCACCTACACTAGAGCAGACCCGGGCACCCTGCGCAGCCCCCAGCCAGGTCCCGGAGCCCCCCTCAATGCCCCCTTGTGAGGTACACAGCAGGCCCAGCAAAGCATGGGGAGGAGGAATGGACGGGGAAAGAGGAAAGGGAGGACTAGAGACCCCCTAAATCGACCACCCCAGGATTGCAAAGCTGTTCCAATCCTGCCAAGACAGGGGGAATCTATTCAGCTTTGATAGAATTACATGTTTTATATATTAAGGTGACCAGATTTTTAAAATTGAATCCAGGGACATATTTTTTACTAGTAATGGCGGCAATCGGCGACTCTCTGCCCGCCTCACAGCCTGTCAAGTCTTACTCTCTGGGCCCCCCGAGTACTACTGGGGAGGGAGCGGAGGAAGATCACTCCACCAGGGAAGACAAGGAGATGAGCAGGCAAGCGGCTGGCCAAGACTTAATCCAAGGCAGAAGAAAATGCATCCGAAACTGAAGAAGTATTCCCTCCGCACCGACCAGCACATGATCATCAGAAAGTGGCACAGATAATGGAAAAAAAATACACCCCCTCTAAGCTAGTGGGAGTGGGGGAAGGGGGGGGGGGGTGCAATTCAGATTTATGTTTATGTTAATCGAGGGATAGTGTCTTCAATCCGGGGACTGTCCCCGAAAACTGGGGATGTCTGGTCACCCTAGTATATATATCCAACATGTCTGCCTAGTCCTCTTCTAATAGACGGAACATAACCCAAATGTCAAGATTTGAGGAAGTCGTGTCCGTCCACGGACAAAATAAACTTTTTAGGGGAGTAGCAGTGCCTGCTGCACTTGTAAATGGACCCTTACTATTCTGAGCCCCCTATAAGCCAGCTTTCACACTAATGTGCTGCGACTTACCCACAACGCGAGTGCAGCGCATCTGCAACTTTCCTGGGTTAGCTGCGCTTTGCCATAGGCTTCTATTACATCCTGCAGGTGTGGTGAACTTTCTGAAAGCGCACCAAACATGCAGGATAACATAGAAGTCAATTGCCAAGCACAGAAAACCCCTCAGGAAAGCTGCAGGTACACTGCACCTGTGGTGTCGGTAAACTGCAGCATATTAGTGTGAAAGTAGCCTTATACTATTAAGTGTATTGCTTCACACTGATCTGAAGATCTTTCCTGCTGCTGGCACTACTCTGTAGACGAGCATCATGGATAAGAGGGGGAGTGCAGTTAGTATCACTCCGTATGGGACAGAAGCCAATACCTCCTCTGTAGTGCCGGCTCATGTGGCTCTTGCTCCCGACTACAGCTCCAACCGATCAATCATTGCTCCTTGTTTTCACTTTAAGAGGATCTTTAGAAACACATAGAAAACATACGGCCGTCATCGCGCAACATTCTTGTGCTTTTATTTAAAAACCAAATCTTTAAAAGTATTGCACTTGCATGGTATAGTGCAGGGATCCTCAAACTATGGCCTGCCAGCTGTTGTAGAACTACACATCCCATGAGGCATTGCAACACACTGACATTCACAGACATGACTAGGCATGATGGGAATTGTAGTTCCTGAACAACTGGAGGGCCGTAGTTTGAAGAACCATGGTATAGTGCCTTAGACCAGCACAGAGTCCTTTCAGCGATCCGTTAGGGCTTGTATTTTGCCATTCCATTTATGGGAACCAGCGTGTGTTGCAAGCCTCGTTCTCATGCAGGTTCGGGATGGGATGTGACATTAGCGTGACCCAGAAGCCGCTACGCATTTTGCATCCAATCACACGTCTTCAGGCGCCATCTTACTTTAGGTATTTAAGGCCATACTACAGAGTTAGTTAACCAATCGGCTGACCGCAAAAACAGGAAAATTGCTTGCCGCCATTTTGGTTATTTTGTACCAAAGTCCCCATTTAAAGCGGATCTCCGCTGTAAAAAAAATTATTATTAGAAGCCAGCAGCTACAAATACCGCAGCTGGTGACTTAATAAATGAACGCTTACCTGTTCTGGAGTCCAGCGACGTCGGCAGCAGAAGACGAGCAAACGCTCGTCACTCTGCTACCCCCCGCTATCAGAGGTGAGGGAACCAGGAAGTGAAGCGTTGCGGCTTCACTGCCCAGTTCTCTAGTGCACATGCGTGAGTCGCGCTGCGCTGTGCTCACTGGTCCCCGCTATGTCCTGGGTGCCGAGTGTTTCCCAGAACACACCGGGGGGGCCCGACGAACTACCCGCAGAGTCTCTGCCCCGAAGTGGGTACAAATACCTGCACCCCCTCCCCCCTGAAAGGTGCCAAATTGTGGCACCGGAGGGGGGGGGGGGGGTTTCCGATGAGTGGAAGTTCCTTCTTTATGGTGGATCACCACTTTAAAATTTAAAATATACCCTTTTTTCATATTGCATAATACAAAGAAGATCTCATTACATCTACTATCATTATTGCAAAACAACCTACACTTGATTTCACTTTTATTCATTTTCACCTTTTATTCATTTTCACCTTTTATTCATTTTCACCTTTATAGTAATTAAACTAAATCAAGTGTAGGTTGTTTCGCAATAAGGATAGTAGATGTGATGGGATCAATAATATATAGAGTTGGTTCTTTCTATATATTTTATTTGTATTATGTAATATAAAATGAGGATTAAATGGTCACTAAAGGAAAAAACATTTTGGGCTGAAATGACTGTTTATAGGGTATAGAGACATACAAGTTAACCGATTCCTTTTCAAAATGATTAAAAATAGATAAAAATCAATCATATAATGTGCCTGCAGATCTAGTTTTGTTTTTGCTGTTTCCTGTCTCTCTGATGTACAGAGCCAGAGAGCCAATAGAGGGCAGTGATGGTTTGTCTAAAACCCCTCAGCCCAATCTAGTTTTAGTTTACACACAGTAATCACACTTCCTTGATTAGTGACCACAGAGAGAAAGCTCCCAGTACTGTGGTTATTAGGAAACAGACAACCAGGATGTGTCCAGAACAGAGAAGGATTACAGCAACATCAAAGCAAAAATTAACAATGAGGACATGAAAACAGCACTGCAGTAAGGTAAAGGAAGCTATTTAGCTAAAGAAAAAAAAAAAACCTTTAGTGACCCTTTGGGTCCTGCACCATTTTGGTGCGAATGCGATAAAATCTCAGCAATACAAACTGTATGGTTGAATTTGCATCGCACACAGTTCGCATGCGATGAGCACAGGCATGCGGGGCGAATCGCATGAGATATCTGGCATTGTACCAGAGTGAACCCAGCCTAACAGACCAAAAAAGGAGAAAAATAAGAATATTGTTAGAGATTCTCCCATTACAACATAAGGAAGAAGGATGGAGAACAGAGTTTACCCCGCAGTACATAGGAGCGTCACGTGATCATACATACAATACACACAGAGCCTATTGAGAGGTTTAAGTGTGTCACTGAATACAATCCACATAGTGAAACTGCCGCGCCCGTGTTATTCATGACAACTTGTGAAACCAGAAACCAGCCTGCAGGGGAGAGACACTGATACTCGCTCATAGAAAACATCTACACCAGACAACTTCTTCACAGGTCCACCTGACATAAAACACAACCTCCGGTCTGTTTATTTCTCTCTACGCTCAGCGGTGTCACCATTCCCACCTTTATACCGGGAAGAGACTAAACATCCAATTATAAAATTGATTATGAAATCAATTTCCGATTGCTGCTTTTTTTTTTGTTCAATTATAGGTTTAGCAGCACGTCCTCCTTGCAAGCAAGGGCCTGTACCTACAAGATTGTTCTACAGAACTTCTGTTAGATACAAGTGTCCTACTAAGTTCTCTGCACCCGTCACACCCAACGCACTACCACCATCCACGGTGCATCCGAGGTCCCAGCTATGGCGACAAGACACTAGGATAGGGATAGAATAAATTATAATTACATTAAATTATAATAAATATATATATTTTTTTTTAAGCTCGGTATGATTTGCTCAGCTTTACTCAGTGATGAATACTAGGAAAACCAGCAGTCTGGCAGAGACAGGGCTGATATTTATTTCAACTGAACAAATACAATTCCCGCCGCTAGATCAACCACGGAGGATTTGGCTGCCAAATGACCGGGTCACTTTTTGCGATTTGCCACTGCGTCGCTTTAACCGACAATTGCGCAACGTGGCTCCCAAACTAAATTTACGTTTTTTTCCCCCCACAAATAGAGCTTTCTTTTAGTGTTATTTGATCACGTCTGCAGTTTTTATTTTTTGTGCTATAAACAAAAATAGAGCGACAATTTTGGAGAATAAATAATATTTTTTACTTTTTGCTATAATAAATATCCCTGAAAAATATATATTAAAAAAAACACGCAACGCTCATTGGTTTGCGCAAAAGTTTTAGCATATACAAAATAGGGGATAGTTTTATGGCATTTTTATAAATATTTTTATTTTTTACTAGCAATGGCGGGACCATTGTCATTAATACAGTGATCAGTGCTATAAAAATGCACCGATTACTGTGTAAATGACACTGGCAGAGAAGGGGTTAAGCGAGTCCTAGGAAGCGACTTTAACTGTGGGGGAGCTGGGCTACATGCAACATGACAGTGATCACTGCTCCCGATGAGAGGGAGCAGAAGATCAGTTTTCTGTCACAAAGCAGAACAGGGAGCTGCCTTGTTTACTGCAGTTGTCACAGATCCAGCCCACAGTGCTGCTGCCACCAGCTCTCTCCTCTCACACTGTACCGATTGGTACAGAGAGGGGAGGGAGGAACCGGACACACGACACTGGTTTGTTTACAAGTGATCGCTCCGTCATTCGACGTGGTAAATGGCCTGTAAACGATCCAGTGTGCGCGCCCCAAGTGGAGTGCGATTCTGGGAGGACGTTATACAACTCCCTCCCAGAGTTAAGGAACCACCCTGCCGCCGTTATTTTACAGCGTGCGGTGATTAAGGGTCATTTGGACTCGCAACATAATTGGTTTCCATTTCATTTATGGACTTTCCTTTTCTTTATTGTGTTTTCAAAGTAAAAATCACTGTGTGTATTGACTATTGGGAGACCTATCTATTGGTCTCTGTTCACTTGAAGTCTTAGCGCTGCACTTTTAACTTTTACATTTCAACTGGGCAGCAATCATTTGGACTCCTTACTAGTTTGCATGGGCAACCAAGCACAGAGGTCAGCAAGCGAGCGGAATCCAAGCATTCTGGCTTTATTGGCAGAGAGCTTCCTCAAATATGAACGTTATACTAAAATAAAAAGGCAGTGTTAAAAAAAAAAAAAAAAAAAAAAAAAATCTCTCCCTATTTTTCCCTGCCTTCCTTCTAGTAACCTTCTGACCTCGAGTGACCTGGTTGCTGATACACCGGGGGAGGGAGGGGGGTGAGTATTGGGGAAACCGGCCGGTCAGATGGACTTGGGACCCCGTTGCTGGGGGGCAGCCTGACCCCCTCTGGGGACAGGCACTTACTCTGCCTCCTCGGGGCTGGAATCCCGACCACTGTGGAGGTCTGTCTGGGTTGTTGCATGCGGGAAGGTAAGCTGGAGGTCTATGGTGGCCCCTCCCCTTGTGCGCGCTCAGCCGGCTTACCCTCTAATCCACGCTTTAATGTACCAATTGCTGTCCATACGACCGACCAGTAGATGAGAGGCTCGAAATGCATCTCCCCACGCTTTGTTTTTCGGCTAAAGTGTTTTATACGGAGGGGGAGACTTCACCCCCGGCTCGCTGCCTGGTTTATACGTAGAAGTTATGCCCATTAGGATTCTGGGTCCCGATTTGTTTACCCGTATCTCTGTTTTCAATGTTCAACTTGTTTCTATGTTATGTTGAATAATGAATGTCTGCTGCAAATGCTTCCGACGACAACGTGTGTTGTGATTTACTACTTTGCCGTTCACAGATAAAGATTTTCCAAAAAAAATAAAAAAAATTACAGGCTTACCCTGCCTTACATACACTCATGACTACGGACATACCCTTGTGTTGTGCATACGTTGATATGGTGTGAATGAGCCCTCACAGAACTGGTCATTTATTATGGGTAACACAAGTCATAGACGTGACGTACAAAGCCTGTGTACACACCACCTAATCAGCCTGCTTTCAGCTAATAGTGCAATTCCAGCGCTTTCAGTCCTACCTGAGCTCCACTAGAGGGAGACTTCAATCAGCTTTATGTATAGTTTTATATGTTCAAACAGACGGCGGAAGTCACAAACAGTTTTATTACCATATAAAGGCCGAGGAGGATATGCTACGTTCTAAGCTAGTAACTGAAACACGCACATGTTTTGTATAATTCTTTTTTTTCCGCATAATCGTCATACATCCTCATTTAAAAAAAAAATCCCCTTTACGGTCAATACATGCTTCCTTAAACTGATCTATATAAACACACACACACACCGGCACAACCCAAACAAGCGTATTAACCACTTAAGACCCGGACCAATATGCAGGTTAAGGACCTTGCCCCTTTTTGCGATTCAGCACTACGTCGCTTTAACTGACCAATTGACTGACCAATTGCAATTGCGCGGTCGTGTGACGTGGCTCCCAAACAAAACCGATACGTATTCTTCTACCTATTTTTGGTGACTGCGACATTATGGTGGACACATCGGACACATTTGTAATTTTTGCTATAATAAATATCCCAAAAGAGATTATATATATATATTATATATATTATATATATATATATAGATATAGATATAGATATAGATATAGATATAGATATAGATATAGATATAGATATAGATATAGATATAGATATAGATATAGATATAGATATAGATATAGATATAGATATAGATATAGATATAGATATAGATATAGATATATATAGATATATATAGATATAGATATATAGAGATATAGATAGATATATAGAATAGATATATAGATATAGATATATATATAGATAATATAGAGATAGATATATATATATATATCTATAGATAATATAGATATATATAACAAAAAAAACATATTGGAGGAAAAAAAAAATGCGATAAACGCTTATTGTTTTGCGCAAAAATTATAGCGTTTACAAAATAGGGGATAGTTTTATGGCATTTTTATTAATATTTCTTTACTAGTAATGGTGGGACCATTGTCATTTATACAGTGATCAGTGCTATACCACTAGGTGGCGCTAAGGGGTTATGTTTGCCCTAAGGGAGCGATTCTTGCTGTAGGGGGGTGTATACCAGGAAACAGACGATCAGTGTCAATGCCACAGTGAAGAACGGGGAAGGTGTGTTTACACACCTCTCCCCTTTCTTCAGCTCCTGTGACGGATCGCGGGACACCGGCGGCGATCGGGTCTGCGGGTCCCACAGTCACAGAGCTTGGGACTGGGTCACGCATGTGACCCACGGCTGGACTTTTAAAGGCCACGTACAGGTATGTGCCTGTGCCCAGCCATGCCATTCTGCCGACAAATGTGCAGGAGGCGGTCCTCAAGTGGTTAAAACAAAATTGTAAAGCAGTAATGATGTATAAATAAAATCAGAAAAATATATATTATCAAATACAGCCATGCCAAGAGAGCGCACCCTGTACGCTTCCGGCAGTGTTGCCGGAAGCTAACAAAAAAACTCCCAATCACTGCTTGTGATAAGAAGCTTTCCGATCATGTGACCGTGACAGCCAATCATGCCAGTCACATGATCATAAACCCCACCCTGCCTTCCAACATCCTAAACCCCTTAAAGGGCCGCGATGCACTGGTTTTCAAAGGATTAAGAAAACAAAATAATGAAGGTTTAATGTTGGCTTTAAAGCCATTGGACCATCACGACGGGCAAACTAGTACTTTCAGAAACAGAAAATGGCAACTTTTCTCCACCTAGCCCTAAACACTTGCCCAACTCTCCTCCCCATCCAGCACTATCCTATCTGCAGTACCACTTGCACAGGAGAGATAAGCAGCAGCCGGAGCCATAGGCTCTTGATTCTGTCAAATCCTTTGAGAAGGAAGTGTGGGTGAACCGCGCTGTGCATGCATATAGATACACACAGAATTGTTCACCAGTGCCCCCACACCAGATGTCTTGCTATGGGGGTACCTAGAGGAAGAAGCCGTTAAATGGCACCAGAAGGAGACCACCAAAGTAGTAAGGGGCCTCTCTGTGCGATATCGTCGAATAGGGCAGATAGTTTTTTTTTTTTTTTTTAAAAGAAACCCTTAAATATTATACAGGATTTCTATAGTACCAACATTTTACTACATGAGAGCAGACGATACAGTTATGTAATACATGGGGAATCAGAGGGCCCGGCTTGATAGAGCTTACAATCCAAAAAGGGAGCTTACAATCACTTTAAATGGAAGCCGCCCAGACTGCAGCCTTATTACAGGTTATTCTAAATAGCACTATAATCCAACAGATTAAGGGCCAGTGCTTTTGTATGCTTCAAGACCGTTTTTCTTTCCCATACAACTCTATAGAATGCAAAACCAACTCAAAGCAGTCAAATATAGGCCAGTCAAAATGTACCTGTCAACGAAATCTCAGAATTATCTTATAGCAACGCCAGTAACAGAAGCTCAGAGCCCCTCGACATCTATAAAACAGCTTTAATGAACAGTTAGGCATCGTTACAACCTACTTTGCAAAATGCGTTTAATTCCTTCACACCACTGCTTGTAACTACTGGGTGTGACACTATACAGGGCAGAGTGCAAGCCAAGTGTAATAAAACCAAGAGTGCCCTATACAGAAACCCAGGCCCTGCTTCAAACTTGATTGGCATTTACAAGGCCTCAAGTCAACATCATGGCAGACTTTGACCTCCTCCTTTCACTAACTAGAAAAGCCTCACAATTTTTACACTTGACAAGAACAAACATGTACAAGAGCTTGCCTACTGGTCAAGTAAACAAGCTACCCATACGGAATCGTCACTGCAGGATGCCAAAACCACACCCTCTCTAGTTTTATGTGCCAACATTGCTGCAATTCTAAAACTAAAAATACACCCCCCCCCCATGAGGTCCACAGTGACAACGGTTGGGAAATACCAACTTTTCTAGCCAGATCTCATTTTCAGGCAAGGTAAAAAAGATCCTTACCTCTCTTCAATTCGGTTCTTGTCCATAAGGGGCTGCTTGATCCACTGACTGATCAATCTTTGGCCTTGGGCAGTTTTGCATTTGTTTAATAGGCCAGCTAGAGACTGTGTGCCACTTGTGTCTTCAGCCGCCCCCTTTGGGAAAAGGAAAGTGAAAAATTAAATAATGCACAATATATATTTTAGACACCAAACATCTGTATTAGCATGATAAAGTTTAATATGTAAAACTATATTTTCACATAATTATAATATACACACTAATATATATATATATATTATACACACACACACACACACACATACAGGGAGTGCAGAATTATTAGGCAAATTAGTATTTTGACCACATCATGCTCTTTATGCATGTTGTCTTACTCCAAGCTGTATAGGCTCGAAAGCATACTACCAATTAAGCATATTAGGTGATGTGCGTCTCTGTAATGAGAAGGGGTGTGGTCTAATGACATCAACACCCTATATCAGGTGTGCATAATTATTAGGCAACTTCCTTTCCTTTGGCAAAATGGGTCAAAAGAAGGACTTGACAGGCTCAGAAAAGTCAAAAATAGTGAGATATCTTGCAGAGGGATGCAGCACTCTTAAAATTGCAAAGCTTCTGAAGCGTGATCATCGAACAATCAAGCGTTTCATTCAAAATACTCAACAGGGTCGCAAGAAGCGTGTGGAAAAACCAAGGCGCAAAATAACTGCCCATGAACCGAGAAAAGTCAAGCGTGCAGCTGCCAAGATGCCACTTGCCACCAGTTTGGCCATATTTCAGAGCTGCAACATCACTGGAGTGCCCAAAAGCACAAGGTGTGCAATACTCAGAGACATGGCCAAGGTAAGAAAGGCTGAAAGACGACCACCACTGAACAAGACACACAAGCTGAAACGTCAAGACTGGGCCAAGAAATATCTCGAGACTGATTTTTCTAAGGTTTTATGGACTGATGAAATGAGAGTGAGTCTTGATGGGCCAGATGGATGGGCCCGTGGCTGGATTGGTAAAGGGCAGAGAGCTCCAGTCCGACTCAGACGCCAGCAAGGTGGAGGTGGAGTACTGGTTTGGGCTGGTATCATCAAAGATGAGCTTGTGGGGCCTTTTGGGGTTGAGGATGGAGTCAAGCTCAACTCCCAGTCCTACTGCCAGTTTCTGGAAGACCCCTTCTTCAAGCAGTGGTACAGGAAGAAGTCTGCATCCTTCAAGAAAAACATGATTTTCATGCAGGACAATGCTCCATCACACGCGTCCAAGTACTCCATAGCGTGGCTGGCAAGAAAGGGTATTAAAGAAAAAAAACTAATGACATGGCCTCCTTGTTCACCTGATCTGAACCCCATTGAGAACCTGTGGTCCATCATCAAATGTGAGATTTACAAGGAGGGAAAAGAGTACACCTCTCTGAACAGTGTCTGGGAGGCTGCGGTTGCTGCTGCACGCAATGTTGATGGTGAACAGATCAAAACACTGACAGAATCCATGGATGGCAGGCTGCAGGAGTGTCCTTGCAAAGAAAGGTGGCTATATTGGTCACTGATTTGTTTTTGTTTTGTTTTTGAATGTCAGAAATGTATATTTGTGAATGTTGAGATGTTATATTGGTTTCACTGGTAAAAATAAATAATTGAAATAGGTATATATTTGTTTTTTGTTAAGTTGCCTAATAATTATGCACAGTAATAGTCACCTGCACACACAGATATCCCCCTAAAATAGCTAAAACTAAAAACAAACTAAAAACTACTTCCAAAAATATTCAGCTTTGATATTAATGAGTTTTTTGGGTTCATTGAGATCATGGTTGTTGTTCAATAATAAAATTAATCCTCAAAAATACAACTTGCCTAATAATTCTGCACTCCCTGTATATACATATATACATACACACACACTTATTTTTTGTAATATATTATTAAATTGTCTACAACTATGTGCCTCTTGGACAGAAATGGAAAAGTTTCTGTCCAATTAACTTAAAGTGTTTGTAAAGTTATAGGGTTTCTTTTTTTAATCTGAACGCATAAAAATAAAACACCTCCTGTATGCAGCAGCAGCAGCCCACCCCCAATAGTTACCTGAGCCCCATCTCAATCCAGCTATGTTGCAGGAGAGACTCAGCTGCCTGGGACTCTCCCCCTCCTCATTGGCCGAGACAGCAGCGCAGTGCTATTGGATCCCGCTGCTGTCAAAAATCACTGAGCCAGTGAGGAGAAAGAGGGGGGACCGTGGCTTTGGTTCTAAATGGACACACAGAGCGGCGGTTCGACTCAGGTGTTGCAATTGCTGTGAGGGCACTCGACGAGAGGGAGGGGCCAGGAGCACCGGCAAGGGACCAGAGAATAAGAGGATTGGGGCGGCTCTGTGCACGACCACTGTACAGAGCAGGCAAGTAACTGTTTGCCACTTAAAAAGAAGAAGTTCCTTCTATCAGTCCCTGTACAACTTACCCCCCCCGACCTAGGGGCCCTGACTGGACGACAGAATATTTAACATCCACTCCTATGCCGACTTTGTCGAGCGACTCGAGATCTTTGTTGGAAGAGCCGATTACTATGTCGGAACTTCAGCTTGCAGTGAAAGCCACCAGGACAGGGAAGGCCCGAGCCCAGACGGTCTTACTGCACCGTACTACAATGCCCTTAGCGAACGAATGGTGGCCCTATTCAACAGCCTGGGCACGGGTAAAACATTCCATGACCACACACTCCTGGCACAAATATCGGTAATTCCAAAAGAAGGAAAGGACCCAGGCCAATGTGCAAGCTACTGCCCGATCTCTTTACTGAACACCGACCTCAAACTTTTTACAAAAATAATCGCCACAAGGCTTCAACAACACCTCCCGGCCCTGATAGACCTAGACCAAGTGGGATTCGTTCCGACGAGGGAGGCCAGGGACAATATGATTAAGGTCCTTAACCTGCTACATGTAGCCACTGCTGCAAAAATGCCCTGCGTTCTCGTAAGCACAGGCGCCGAAAAGGCGTTCGACCGGGCGAGCTGGCACTTTATGTTCTCTACTCTGGAACATACAGGCTTAGAAAAAAAAAAAGAGGAGCTGGATTGCGGTGATATACTTTAACCCGACGGCGAATGGCGTACTCTCAGAACCATTTGCCATCACAAATGGAACCAGACAGGGCTGCCCGCTCTCGCCCCTGTTATTCGCGCTCTCGCCCCTGTTATTCGCGCTCTCGCTCGAACCCTTTTTGAACCATATTCGGCTAAACAGGGGAATTAGGGGGGTGAAGGTGGATAAGACACAGTACAAAGTCTGGGCATACGCCGATGATATGCTGTTTTCGTTGACAGACCCGTCGGTGTCCCTACCCAATTTGATGTTAGAATTAGAGCGTTATGGAGAATTGTCAAACCTTAAAACTAGGGTTGTCCCGATACCACTTTTTTAGGACCGAGTACAAGTACCGATACTTTTTTTCAAGTACTCGCCGATACCGAATACCGATACTTTTTTTAAATGCGTCACCAAATGCAGCCATGTCTCCTACATATGCAGCCATGTCCCCCCAGCCATGTCCCCCACATATGCAGCCATGTCCCTCCAGCCATGTCCCCCAAGCCATGTCCCCCACATATGCAGCCATGTCCCCGCAGCCATGTCCCCCACATATGCAGCCATTACCCCCCCACCCATGTCCCCCATACTTAGCCGCCGCACAGGGAACATCACAGCTTTCATTTAAATAGCTGTTTTCCCCGCGTGTATAGACACTCCCCCTTGCTCGGGATTGGACAGATCGCGGTCACCCATCCAATCCCGAGCAAGGGGGAGTGTCTATACGCAGCGGGAACACTACAGCTATTCAAATGAAAGCTGTGATGTTCCTGCACGCTGTTTAACCCATGCGGCGGCGGCGGCTTTCATTGCGGCGGCGGGGGGAGGGGTTTAGGACAAGTATTCTATTCAGGTATCGGGGGTATTTGCGGGAGTACAAGTACTCCCGTAAATACTCGGTATCGGTCCCGATACTGGTATCGGTATCGGGACAACCCTACTTAAAATAAACCTGAGCAAATCAGTGGCGATGGGCGTGGGAAACCTGCTACAGCAACTTTCTCACCTTCAGGGTAGGTTCCATTTAAATTGGACGGACGAAGCATTGACCTACCTGGGAACCCGCATACCACCCAGACAAATTTACAAACTGAACTTTCCACCCCTTCTTACGACAGTACAGGCGCTCCTGACGACATGGACTAAAGGATTACACTTATGGTTTAGGAGAAACAGAATACTAAAGATGACGATCCTGCCCAAATTTCTATACCTCCTACAGGCCCTCCCGATTTTCATCCCAGCGGGTTACTTCAAACAGGTGTACACGACATTTAAAACATTCCTTTGGGCGGGGAAACACCCCAGGATAAACAGGAAAATCATTTCCCTACCCAAACGATTGGGCGGTATTGCGATGCCTGATGTCTGGGCCTATTATCATGCGGCACATCTGTGCCGGCTTGTTGACTGGTGCCGCCATGGGGACCTCAAGCTCTGGCCGAGACTGGAGCAGGCCCAATGTGATGCCCCCTTACATTGGGCTCCATGGTGTCTTACCGCTATGCGGGGGGGACATCAGGAGACACTCGCTCATAGGTAACACAATCACAGTGTGTGCCAGGCTGCCGACGGGGGCGAGCCTATGCTCTCGGACCTCACCGCTACGCCCAGTCCTGGGTAACCCACTTTTTGAACCAGGGATACGGGATGGGAAGTTTCGAGACCTGAGGGAGCAGGGACTGTGCCGGGCATCTCATTTCAGCGAAGCGGGACGATAGAAGACGAAAGCGGAGTTAATGGACTCGGGAGGAGTTTACTGCTTGGACTTCTTGAGAGCTGAGCAGCTCTGCCACTTTCTTGGCACCATGACCAGCCCCCCCCACGGCAGACCAACCTCTCGTTGGAGGAGTGGTGCTCTGGTACGGAGGTCTTGCCACATACATTGTCCCTCACACATGAGCTAGCGAGTGCGCCGAGGACAGACTACTGCCCCCCGTACTTCGCTGAATGGGAACGGACACTAAACTGCACGTTCTCGGACAAAAAGAGGGAAAGAATTCTCTCTCATACACACAAGTCTTCCATGTGCACCAAGGTACAGGAGACCAACTACAAGATCCTGTCCAGGTGGTATAGGACCCCAGACCTGCTTAACAAAATCTTCCCTGCGATGTCGGACAGATGTTGGCGCTGCTTGGAAGAAAAGGGCACCCTGTTGCACGTTTTCTGAGCCTGCCCCCGTCTCAGATTTCTGGAGGGGGGTCTGACAGATAACGCAGAAGTTAAAGGACCGCGAGATCCCCGACGATCCAGCATTCTTCTCCACGCAACTGAAGCTTCTACTCGGGAAATCGGTTGTCCGACACTTGTTGGATGCAGCCAAGGCCTGCATCCCGCTCCGATGGAAGTCACCGAACCCACCAGGGATGTGGATTCTGAGTCGAGGAGTCGGGGGAAATTTTGGGTACCTGGAGTCGGCAAACAATGCACCGACTCAGACTCCTACTAAATTTAGATTGGAATAAAAAAAAAAAAAGCAAGTTTAAATGTCCCAATTCACAAAAAGTTATAAATAATGGCTTCTCTACTGTAAGAATAAAGACCATAAAAAAATTCCAACAGGAGTTTTATAAAGCACTAAAATAGGTTGAAAAGTATGATCGCTCATCAAAAGTTACTGTTGAAGAAGCCATCCTTGTTTATCCAGAGATCGTTAGTGATGTGGCCAGAATAGTTACTGCAATGCCACCCACCCAAGTCAGTGTCGAAAGATTATTTTCAGCCCTAAAAATAATAAAGTCTGACTTAAGAGCCTCTATGAAAGAGGATCTGGCAGAGGCAATTCTCTTCCTTAGAACTCTATATTGAATTGATTTGCATTTGCTAAGCCTACAACTACATTTCAAGATTAATATAAACCATTTCTAGGTTTTACAGATTTTGTTTTTGGTTCATTATAGATAAGCTTTGTTTTTGTTCCAAAACAACCAAATAATGTGGTTTGTATTTTTGAACTGGTAAAGATCCTGTTCCTGATGTTTATGCCTGCTGATACTATCCAGCCACCTGATTGATTAATAAAAAAAAAGTGTTTGTCTTTTGCTTAAACTGTGCAATACAGTAGACTGTTGGCTTTCCAGCCAGTAGTCCTGTGGTAGGTTGCGTTTCTTTCCCTCAAGGAATGTATAAAATACATTCGCATATTAATACAGAGGAGTTGGGGAGTCGGAAGTACATAAAACTGAGGAGTCGGAACATTTATCTACCAACTCCACAGCCCTGGAACCCACCGATCATTGCCATGTGGCTGCGGAAAATAGACGAAATCAATGAAATGGAAGACCTCATCCTAACGAAAAAGGATAGAGAAGAGGCATACAGACACCTGGCGGATCTGGAATATTTTTTCATACTCTGATGAGGGTCAGGCCCTTAGAGGTGGGAATGCCTTGTCCTGAATTCATTGATTTTGTCTGTAGTGGTCTCTCTGTACTGGGCGATGGGGGTAACACAGTAAGGTTGGCCTTCATGTTGGCGAATGAGACTGGGAGTCCATGTCAGCGGCCCCCCCTTATACCTATCAGTCCCCCCCTTTTTTGTTCCCTTCTGTATTCTCTTTCTTTCTCCTTTCTTGCTGCTATTCTCTAAATAAATCATAAAGGTACGGGAACTGGACCCATGGGACCATGGCGACCAGACCGACCTTAGGTACGCGAGTTGGGCTGCACCTACAGGCAAGGAGAGGTATAGGAGAAGGTGGTGGCAGCGCGGTTAGGTGTGCAGCCATCTCCTTATCTTGGAGGGTGACTGGTTGACCCCCTCACTGTGATGAATAATGTTACCCTGTACTGCTCTAGCTGACTTGTTTTCAAATCTAAAATGTAAGGAACGGGGAGACATAAAAGCACTCACATGTAGCCAACATCCGAAATAATTGAATCAAATAGAGAAATACTACACAAGGTAGTGACAAGGCGGACTTTTTAAGGCAATCACAGGGACATGAGAATTAAGAGAAAATTCTAAATTTAATTACAAAAAATACATATCATAAAATCCATTGAAAAAAAGAAACAAAGTATACAGAATATACACAAGCAATATTATCTTTCATCTTGCCTACGCGTTTCGCCTAGCGGCTTCTTCAGGGCGAGTTTGAGAGAGGACGGATAGTAAAAAATTGCTAGTTTCATACATCAAGTGAATTGCTATCCATCCAATTGTATCGAGGATGAGGAAATCATAGATGTACAGGTAGGTATGGCTTGTAAAAGCTCAGTGTAGCCAAATACAAGGAGAGAGTATCCTATGGTTGGCAGCAAACCGTCATATATCAAGGATGAGCGAATATATTCTGAAAAAAGATCAGAACCAACAAACCCGGGACCAGTAAGGCAATAAGCATAGAATATAGCCAGGGAGGGATTTTAGATCCAATCAAGTAGGCTAGACCATGCTGTAGTGTCCAATATAGGGCAGACCAGGGGGTTAGAAGCCTTAGTATAAAACGATGCTCGTATGTCCCGGGGGGAGTAGCACTGGCTACTAAAATCCCTCCCTGGCTATATTCTATGCTTATTGCCTTACTGGTCCCGGGTTTGTTGGTTCTGATCTTTTTTCAGAATATATTCGCTCATCCTTGATATATGACGGTTTGCTGCCAACCATAGGATACTCTCTCCTTGTATTTGGCTACACTGAGCTTTTACAAGCCATACCTACCTGTACATCTATGATTTCCTCATCCTCGATACAATTGGATGGATAGCAATTCACTTGATGCATGAAACTAGCAATTTTTTACTATCCGCCCTCTCTCAAACTCGCCCTTAAGAAGCCGCTAGGCAAAACGCGTAGGCGAGATGAAAGATAATATTGCTTGTGTATATTCTGTATACTTTGTTTCTTTCTTTTTTTCAATGGATTTTATGATATGTATTTTTTGTAATTAAATTTAGAATTTTCTCTTAATTCTCATGTCCCTGTGATTGCCTTAAAAAGTCCGCCTTGTCACTACCTTGTGTAGTATTTCTCTATTTGATTGTTTTCAAATCTGTATTGTACACCCTGAAGTTTTACTCTGTGTGCCCTGCAGATGACCAATGCCGCGATGGTTCTTGTGGACCCCCTTTTCCCAGTTTATAAATAAAAAAATTAAAAAAGAAGAAGTTCAGGATTGTAAAACAAAAACATTTATACTTGAAGTGAATGCAGCATCTGTTACTCGCCGTCTCTGCAGTAAGAACTGAGTGTTTAAACACTGATGATTGCTCAGTTCTCCCCAGAAAGAACAGTCTGTCAGTCGCCAGCTGCCAGCGATGTCCTCGAGAGCCTTGCCTCTTCGGTGACTCACACTCCTGAGCCATTGGCTCCCGCTGCTGTCAATCACAGCCAGCGAGCTGAGACAGGAGGGGGCAGTATGGCTGGGCAATTTTTTTTACCAAAAAAAAAAAACACACAAATTTATGATTTGAATCAAGTTTTTTCTTTTTTGATGCACCGTTCCTGGGGAGCTGCAGGCAGGATTTTTAGGCGAGTTTGTGGCTTTGACCTAGTCCTGCAGCGCCGGTCCTGGGAAACTGTGGGTAGGAGTTTTTAGGAGAGTCCACAGCCTAGTCCGGCCTCGCATACTAGGCCAAAGACGCTGCCTCACCTAAAAAAAATGTTGTCAAAATCTAAATCGACTTGACCTACAAACTTGATTTTTTAATTAAATCCATTTTTTTGCACTGCCCTATGAGGCAGGGCCTCGCCATAGCTCCATGTGTGGATGGACACAGAGCCGAGGGTCAGGAGCATGCTTGCTTGGCTGCCCTTGGCAGGAGCGCCGACGTGGGACACGAGAAGAGGATCTGGGCTGTTCTGTGCAAAACCAAACACAGAGCAAGTATAAGGCATTTGATCTTTGTTTTTTTAAATAACCAAAAGGCTTGAATATCACTTTAATGAACTCCTTTGCATGTGAGTGGAAGGTTAAGTCATCCCATGCTGGCCAATCAAGGTGGCTGAACCCCAGCTTCAGTAAGAAGCACAAATATATGTGGACTTTAGTTCTACTTGAATTTTACAGCCCAATCATGAACACAGCATACAAATGTGTCATCTATCCATTATAAAAGCATGACAGTCATACCAGCAGGAGAGCGTTATATAGGTTTAGTGCAGCATACAGTCTACATTTCCTCCCAATGGTTACATGAATAGAGCACATAAAGAGAGTTTTATTTACCGCTATGACACCCTACTACAGCAAGAACTGGAATATTTATGCATCTTTTTTGTTGTTTGTGAATGCTGCCCCCTCCTGAATTCCTGTTTTAGTTATCCCCCCCCCCCCCCCCAAAAAAAAAAAAAATGTAATGGCACTAATGTGCAGGTAGGAGGCTGCGCTACCGACATGGCCCCACTAACACACAGCACCTTTCTCTATCTGCAAAGTAGAGTGTCCCGACTTGCCTGCTCGCCCCCTAAAGAGGCTTTCTCTACACCAGGGAAAAAGCCTCCCATTACTGTGTGGAGTTACAGACAGAAGAACAGGAAGTGAGGATTTCTCAGAAGAAATAAGGACATTTAAAAGCAAAATGGAAGGATGAGGTAAGTGAAGGAGGACTGCACTAAGGTAAAGGAAGCTATTTAGGAAAAAAAAATGTTTACCTTTACATCCCCTTTAATGTGTTAAAATAAACAAGTATGAAGCGATATGCATAAGACAAGAAACAGGAAGTGGGCTGTATTAGGTATTTACTGGCGAGTTTAAACAACAACGGCAGAAGATTAAATGGATTAAAAAAATAAAATAAAAAGGGAAAACTGAAGGTCCGTGTTCAATAAAAAAAAATAAAAAAAAAAAAATAATAATTCTATACAGTACTTTGCTTTTTTGGGCGTATACATTGGAGAATTGGAAGAGGAGCTGCAAACATTCCAGAACACGGTTGATTCCCCTTGTGAACAGACCTGATGAAACTTGTACCAAGAACTAGTTGTGTCTACACATGAAGACGACTCATTTCAAAGCATTCTTTTATTGTATGGCTGCTCAATACAGAAGACAACAAGGCTCAATGGTGACAATTTTCTGGGGTACGGAGAGATGTAGATCAGCGCTTTGCAATGTCAGGAAAACTAAAAATAGGGGTTTTTCTTCCCGTAAAATCATTTCCTTGAAGCTGAATGAGGAACACAGGAAGTCCTGTACTCTCGGGTGATAAATACATGTCTGGATTCTCTCAGTCTCCATATAGGACAACTGTGACAACGGGTCCAGCAGGTGAAAGTGTTGGGCATCTTAGAAGCTCTGCAAGAACCCAGGCTGGGAATGGCACTAGTAGAGGCGGCTTCTCTCATTTTACAATGGTGATTATGGCATCAATACTAACACTGCTTGGGATTTCAGTGCAGTAGAGGTACTGTGCCGTCAGCTCAAACAGGAAGTTAGAAGCACACAATTTGACAGATCCACAGGTATTTTTCTTTATAAATGGCATTTATGAGGGGATATACATTGGGAAATTGTGCATGTTTTGCAGAGTTATAATATACTGAACATGTTTCTCCACCCCCCCCATCACTTACAATTTAATCACTTCCTACCTGGGCAAGTACTGGCACTTCACTCCTATATGTAAAAATCATAATTGTTTTCTAGAAAATTACTCAGAACCCCCAAACATTATATATGTATTTTTAGCAGAGATCCTAGGAAATAAAATGGATGTCATTGCAACTTTTTATGTCACGTAGTATTTGCAGAGTCTATTTTTTAATTGTGTTTTTTTGAGGAAAGGTTTTTTTTTTTCCATGAAAAAACACACACACACACACACACACACACACACACACACACACACACACACACACACGTTGGTCCAATTTGTTTGTAGAAATTTAAAGATGTTACGCCAAGTAAATAGATACCCAAGTTAAATTCTTGTGGAATGGCGTCAAACTTCAGGACTTAATCTCTATAAGCAAATTCTTTTTTTACAGGTTACATATTTAGAACCGTTTCTTTTGCTCCAGCGCATGCGGCGATACCCCACATGTTGAATGCCGTTTACATATGTGGGTGCAACTTATTTATGCACTTTGTGCGCTGTAAATTATTTTTTTATTCTTTATTTTTATTTTTTTACACTTTCTCTTAAAAAAAGAAATAAAATTTGATCACTTTATTCTTATTACAAGGAATGCAAAACATCCCTTGGAATAGTGTGCGACAGGTACTCTTTATGGAGAGGTCAATAAGACTTCACATCTCTCCTTCAGGCTGGAAAGGCCGAGATAAAAAAAAAAAAAAAAAAACTCCCGGCCTTTTCAATACGAATTAGACAAAAAAAAGAAAGAAAAAAAAAAAAGGAAGAAAGATTTTCTAATAAAGGGAATAGGCATTGCTAGGAATAAAAATAATGAATGTTAATTTATTTTATTACTTTACAAATAGTATAATAGTATATTGTACATACACATCTGTCCATGCCCTCATAAAGCTTACACTCCAAGACAGTGGTCTCCAAACTGCAGCCCGTGGGCCAAATGCATCAATTTTGCTTGCCTTTATCCGGCCCTCTGGGCACTATTCCTCCCATGACACCAACAAGGGGACACCATTCCTTCCACAGACATCAATGATGGGACACCATTCCTCCCACCGACACCAGAAATGGGGCACTATTCCTCCCACTACTGATTACAGGCACAATGTAATTTTCTGACTCAAACTGATGCTGGAGCATTTCCTATTTCCACTGGCCACTCTAACCCCCCACTGCCATAGCCTGAAAAAACAGTAGCCCTTTGTTTAGAAAGTTTGGAGACCCTGCTCTTAGGTCCCTACTCACATTCTTACACATATATATATATATATATATATATATATATATATACACACTAGGGCCAATTTAGACAGGTGACAATTAACCTACCAGCATGTCTTTAGATTGTAGGAAGAAAACGGGAGTACCCGAAACAAAAACCAAGCAGGCAAAAGAAAAAACACCCAGCCAGGTGGTGTCCTGGTTAGGATTTGAGCCGACGAGACCCTAGTGTTTAGTGTATTTAGTAAAGACTCACCGGGAAAAGGTTCAAAGCACCAACCGCTGCGTTATCCAGCTTCATGTACTGGGTCAGGTCAAAGCAGGTCATTACAAACTGGCCAAAGTTGGATTCATCCGACAACAGCTCTAGATACTTCGAAACGGCTGAGAGAGAAGACATTGCAACCTAGAATCACAGGAGATCAGTGACAACAATGATATATATATTGAAGGAGAAACAAAAATAAATTAAGAAAGAAAGAGGAGACTAAGAAGTGTGGTGCCAAAAAGGATAAAGTTCACCTTTCTGAACAGGTTACAACCCTACATAGAGTGAAAAACGTTCATCATCTGACATCCCTCCCCCATCCCCAACCTCCTTGTGATAGTGAGCTGCGGATCTTCTCCCCATACTCGCTGTCACAATTCAAAGAGCTCCGCCCACACGGCAGAATCAATTCACAGATCTATGGGAACCAAATCAATACAAGTACCGTTAGCCTTTACAGCTGTTTTGTTACATAGTCAGGTTGAAAAAAAAGACACAAGTCCACCCAGTTCAACCAAAAAAAAAAAAGGGAGTGAGTGTGTAAATAAAAAAATTATACAAGCCCATATAGCCAATTCTGTACCCACAGTTGATGCAGAGGAAGAAGAACCCCAGCAGAGCATGATCCAATTTGCTACAGCACGGGAAAAAAAAATATTCCTGATCCCCCGAGAAGCAATCAGATTTTCCCTGGATCAACTATCTATAAAATGTTAGTACCCAGTTATATTATGTAAATTTAGGAAAGTATCCAGACCTTTCTTCAAGCAATCTACTGAGCCGGCCTCTGGAGGGAGTCTGTTCCACATCTCTTACTGTGAAGAAACCTTTCCTCTAGATGTAAAAAGAGTGCCCCCTTGGTTTGTAGTTCTTAATGAACTACCAGAGTGCTAATGAGAGCTCTAGATCAGTGATGGCAAACCTTGGCACCCCAGATGTTTGGAACTACATTTCCGATGATGCTCATCTACACTGCAGAGTGCATAAGCATCATTGGAAATGTAGTTCCAAAACATCTGGGGTGCCAAGGTTCGCCATCACTGCTCTAGGTAGTTCACTGAGCTTCCCGTCATTCAGTAACTGCCTGCCAATATCAGAGGTAAGGTTAGACAGCTACACCAGACATTCTGCAGGAGCGTGGCATTACACCCACCATCTGCTGATCGCTGGTGTAATGCTTTACAAGCTCCTCACAATGCACCATAATGGGGAAAAAAAAAAACTTTTGGCAGCGCACTGCATAGTGTGTGTGTGTGTGTGGTGTTGCCATTCATTTTGAAAGCAAATATGAATAGATTCTTAACGATCCGACTTGATTACCCTGCTGAAAGCAGAAATCTGCCTTGGCACAGCACACTGCAGTAAACAAAATGTCAATACAACTATATAAACCAAGTGTGGGAATAGATAGCAGGCACCACAAAGGGTTACATGAGACTAGCAGTCTGACAGCCTTGCTCCGCAGGGCACCATCAGAGCTTCTTTCAAAAGCCAACTACTGGATATAAGAAAAACATCCGAACACTGAGCTAGCCAAATTTAACACTAGCCTTGAGCACCAACTTTCACACTGGGGCGGCGAGGGAATCAGCGGTAACGTTTTAGCGGCACTTTACTGTAGTTTTAGCAGCGCATTTCAGCCGCTAGCGGGGCACTTTTAACCGCCTCTAGCGGCCGAATAAGGGGTTAATCGCGCCCGTGTATTGCCACTGCCAAAGCGCTCTGCAGGTGCTTTGGCAGCAGTTCCCATTCATTTCAAGGGGCAGGGCCCCAAAGATGCTGCTTGCAGGACTTTTTTTTCATGTCCCGTAGGCACACCACTCCAGGGTGAACGCATTCGGGCTTTCTTACTGGAGCGATAGGAGAGGTGCTTTACAGGTGTTATTTTTAGCTCCAAAACTCCTGTAAAGTGGCCCAAGTGTTCTCTCACCAAGCCTGAGCAATGGCATGTTGGAGAAACACTTCAGCAGACATTCCAAAACACAGTAGCTATAGGTCATACCTGCTTCTC
Organism: Rana kukunoris; assembly: GCA_029574335.1. Classification (NCBI taxonomy): domain Eukaryota; kingdom Metazoa; phylum Chordata; class Amphibia; order Anura; family Ranidae; genus Rana; species Rana kukunoris. Next base: position 532,374,545 of record CM056052.1, on the reverse strand, counting down.
CATCTCTGGTAATGCAGCACTATTGACTTGTTCTCCTTTCTTGGCTTTCAACAAACGGTTAAGATCCTGGATGCTGTCCTTTGTAGTGAACTCTGCCTTTTTCCTGTCCGTGATCAGGATCCCACCTCTCTGGACAATCTGTAAAATGTAATACAATGGTTACAGAGCAACTATGGCCCCAATCCTAAACAGACAGTGCTATAACATGGGTTGTCAGTAACTGGGGCAAGGCAAGCAATTTGCACCCCTTAACCTTGTGAACTTTTAGACATCCCCCACCCTGATCACCCCCACCACAAAAAGGCTGGGAGAGCAGTGCGGGCTTCAGGAACAGCCAAGAATTTGGTGACCCCTGGCAAATCATCATTCGCCCCCGAGGGGGTCCAGACTCCCAGGTTGAGAACCACTGATCCATGGTTAAAGGGACACTAAAGTCAGGGCTTTTTAAAAAAAAAAAATAACAAATATGTTATACTTACCTCCACTGTGCAGTTCGTTTTGCATAGAGTGGCCCGGAAAGCTGTCTTCTGGGGTCCCTCTGCAGCTGTCTGGGCTCCCCCTCGCAAAAGCTTTCCCTCTTCATGCGAGGGCGCTCACATGGAGGAAAGCTTTTGCGAGCGCGCTCCCGTGATACAGCGGCGGCCATAGCCGCCGACTGTATCACTCGGCTCCGCCCCCCAGCACGCCGCGTCATCCGCTCTGATTGACAGCAGCGCTAGCCAATGGCTGCGCTGCTATCAATCCGCCCAGCCTAGCCAATCAACGGCCAGGCTGGGAACCGAAGAGGACGACGTGGACGCGCCCGGGAGATTCGAACGGTCAGGTAAGTACAACGGGGGCTCGGGGGGGGCTGGTGCTGCTAGATGTTTTTTTACCTTAATGCATAGGATGCATTAAGGTAAAAAAACTTGTAACTTTACAACCCCTTTAAGTGAGTAATTGTTACCAGAACAGGAGGAGAGGGTAAATCTTCCAGTTGGGCCACATTTTTTAAGGACAAATGTAAAATCGTGGATTGACCCTCACTTTCTGTTCCATTGACCAAGAGGAAAAATCTCCCCAGTGGGTACAGACAACAATAAAAAAAAAAACTTAAGGGGGTCCTAATTCTTTGCCAGCTTCTTCCAAAACTAGTTGAAACGTTCAAAAGTATGATAATCGTTAAGTCGCTGGACAATGAAACCTCCTTGGTGTTTGACAGTAGAGACTATATGCTCGTTTCAGATCAGCAACACACTGGGTGAGCCAAGGAGAGCAACTCTCGGCCTTTTAGATGCAATCATCGCTCACCAGTGCCACTGTATTCAGGCAGACACAGGTGCATCAATGCAATAGCCAGCAGTGGGCATTTCTCCATTTGTGAGTTTAGCGTGCATGGGGAAATCTCTCATTCAGCCCGTAGGTTGAACAAGAGAAAAACTAAGCAGTGTATGGCTTACCTTTCACAGTAATCCAACACAAAACCGATAGCTTACCCTTGGAAAGTAAAAGACCACACAAAGCATTACACATCCACAAAGTATTATCATTGCCCAGGTCTGGTGGCTCCGATATACATTTACCTGTCTCAATTTCGCCATATCTCCGGCACTGTCTCCTCCAGGCATCACACACTCTTTAGGCCCGATCTGAACCAGCAAGGCTTCCAGATTGGAGAACTGATCGTTATCCGGGAATTCACATACTCCCAGCCGCCTCAGAGTGGAATCCACATAACCCACACCGACCACTCTCTGACCTTCAGAGCTGACCAGACGGACACCAACAACTCCAACCGCAGAAGACATGTCATTATTGCCAAACAAGATCTCTTCAAACTGAGTCAGGTTTCCTGGAGAGGCCTGGAACAAAAATAAAATAAATACACACTGGGGTTTATCAACTAAAGCTGGAGTGCGCAAAGGTCCTTTGATGACGCCCTGGAGGAGCGAAATGCGCCAACGCACTTCCGGTTCACATTACCATTGATGCAATTTCCGCCTCCGTGGAACACACGCCATACAGCGGCGGACTCTGATGTTTTCACTGATGCCTGTTTTTGCCAGATATCTTGTAAGTGGCACCTAGATTGGGCTTTATATTTTATCCTAGCGGTATTTCACTTTGAGCTCTCTGACTCCCCATGTATGGAGTGTGGCGTACCCTCTCTATAAACAACCCTTTTGGAAGAGACCATTCTAAATATGCCAGATCATTAGATCACAGCCGTTTTGACCCCAGACTACATGGCTTCTGGTGAGGGACCATGGTTTCTGGTGAGTGGGGTCACCGAAGGGGAAGTGTGGCACCTCACACTTTGCAAGTTTGGAGTAACATTGCACTTTTTTCCATTACCATATAAGCACTTTACAGTTTTGTGTATATATAAAAAAAATATATATATTATATATATATATATATATATATATACACACACACACACACACACTTTTTTTGCATTTTGTATGGCACCAACACCATGAATTGTATAGAATATATGCTGCCAATTACAATGAATTGTATATGTGCTGCCAGAGCCGTTTCATATATTTTCTCTATCAATATTAAGGTTGTAGCACCTTTGCACAGTGGCTGCAGTTTTGTATATTATATATATATATATATATTTATCTAGTACCTTAGCGCAAGTTTTTGAATTGTTTGAGGTTTCCTGGAGAGCCCTGGAACAAAAATTTTAATATACACACACGGGTATATTTACTAAAGCTGGAGCGTGCAAAAATCAGTCTCACTTCTGCAGAGAAACCAATTAGCTTCTAACCTCAGCTTCTTAGCAATAAAACATGGAAGCCGATTGGTTTCTATACAGAAGTACGATTTTGCACGCTCCAGCTTTAGTAAATAAACCCCACTTTGTACAGAAAACACAATGACATCTTTCTATACCAACCTCTCTCAAGCATTTCAACACAGAAAGCCTAGAAATAACCGTTCTGGGGTCAGGGAACCCTGGCTAAACACATACTAAATCTACAACTCACGATACATCAGTGGGGTCAGTGGGAAGAAAACTCATTACACACTTGTGGTCAGTGGGAAGAATTACCTTCTTACAAATAGTTAAAAAGATCAATGGGAACTTATCCTTTTGCTTATTGCTCAAGGAACCCCTTACAACCTTCTGCAGGAACCCTAGTCTATACAAAATGTGTGCTGTTCCCCAGATGCCTGATGGCAGTGGCACTCCTGTCAGCCAGAGCAGAGGTCCCAATAGCTCCGGGAGGGAGGATTCTATTCTCTCTTTCCTCCAATGGCAGCCTACAGAGGGAAGAAGAAAGCAAAATAAGGGAGGGAAGGGGCATGCTCAGAGAAAACCCAAGTACAGTGGAACCTTGGATTACAGGCATAATTCCAGGGGAATGCTTGTAATCCAAAGCACTCGCATATCAAAGCGAGTTTTCCCCATAGAAGTCAATGGAAACGAAAATAATTTGTTCCACATTAACTTCTAAGGCATGAAATACCGCATGTGGCCAGAGGCAAGGGGGAGGGACGACGGAGAGACTCAGAAATACTCAGAGACTGTTCGGCTGCATTCAGAAACCATTTCCAATTGCCTCTGTCACCCCCTGCCCCTCAGGCCAAATGCGGTACTGCACACCAGTGGATTGAATCCTGCTCATTTTGCAAGACAACACTCGCAAACAGGATTCAGGATTTTTTTTTTTATAATTGCTTGCATTACGAAACGCTCGTTAACCCGAGTTACTCGCAATCAGATTCCACTGTACATGCTTCCACTGGGAGTAGGGCTGCAACTAACGATTATTTTCATAATTGATTAAGAATGTGAAAAAATAAATTAAAAAAATTTGCAGCAATTTGCTTTTTTTTTGCCCAATTTGTTGTTGGGCAGATTAAAAAACACGAATTGCTGCAAAAACACATTACATGCTTTTCTGCAGTTTCTCCATTGAAGTATATTGAACCAAAGAAACAAAATCGCACAATTTTGCGTTAAAAAAAGTCCTTGCCCTTTCCAAATACGCAGCAGCTGAAAAAAACAAATCATAGATGTGAACGTGTCCCAAAGGAAAACATGTAAATGAACTGTAGTGTGTTTCTGCGAAAAGCACCAAAAAGCACAGGTGTGTGTGAGGTGTGACCCCGGCCTGAAATGTTTAGTAACATAACGGGAGTTAAGAAAACAAAAATTAGTACAAAAAGAGCAAATAATTGCTACTGTAAGGGGTTAATTTTTTACTGTTGGACAGTGAAAGTAATATTTACAGTAGCGACTTGCTCTTTTTGTACTATAAAGTGCCAATTTTTGTTTTTTTAACCCCATTATGTAACTGGACGATTAAATTGATTATGAAAACGATAATAGATTAATTTCATAATCGATTAGTTGTTTCGGCCCTAACTGGGAGTGCCTTCATTCCAGGGCAGACACTACAAGAAGATGATCTGAAAGGTCAGTTGTAAATAGTTGGAGGGAGCAAATGAACCCCCAGAGCTTCCCTCTCCTCTTCAAAAGGACCGCCAGCAGGAGACCCCCAGAAGGAGGAGGATAAGGGCTGCTCTGTGCAAAACCAATGCAAAAAAAAAAAGCATAGCTTTTTTTTTTCATATAAGAAAATGCACCCCACAAAGCCCCTGAACTTTCAGTCTGTCTCATCCTAGTGAGATACAGAGGCCAAAGCAGCCATTTTTTGTTTCTCACAGACACTGGACCAGCAGCATTTTTTCCTTCTAGTGACACTAATGATGTTTTTTTCCTTCCACTGACACCACCAAATGAAGGGGCATTTTTTACTTCCAATGATTGGTTTTGGCCATTTTTTACCTTCACACTGATGCTGGGGCATTACTTCATTCCTGTTAGCCCTACTGCATGACATTGCACCTCAATTGACCCTTTTGGCATAGTGTGTACTGCCATGTCATGGTGGGGGGCGGGGGGCACAGATTGGCACCTTTGCCCTGGGCATAGGACGCCCTTCTCCCAACACTGATTGTCCTATTTGAACTAACATATCTTTCATATATCTCCAGGGAAAAACAACCTTTACCTTAAATGCCAGGTGCCAGTCATTGGAGGTTTTGCTTGAAGACTTATTTTTGTAAACTTCCACCCGATACTGACGAACAAGAAGCAGATCTCTCACAACAGACTCAAAGTTCATTTTACTGAGTACCACGCTCTCCAATTTCTTGTTCCCTGGAGAAAAAGAAGCAAATTCACTTTAAAAAGAATAGATAAATGTAGAAAAGAGACATGAAGCATTGGAACATTCCTTCCATTTGTTTTCTAAGATGCAACAGATAAATTACAGGTGGATTCCAATTGGTTGTTATGGGCAAAACAGAAATTATCTATACCAGTGTCTCTCAACCAGGTGGCCCTGATCACCATCATGCGCCACCATGACACAGGCAGGCCACCAGAAACATAACTAATGCTCTAGGGATAGTTTACGCCCCTAAAACGCACTCCATTTACGTTCTGGATGAGTTTCTGCATGTGCATTTTTGACACGTTCTGGTGTGTTTCTTATGCGTTTCCGGATGCTTTTTTTTAACTGTACTGGGGTGTGGTGCATTCCAGTGCGTTGTACCATGTTCCAGTACAGCAGGGATATGCAATTAGTGGACCTCCAGCTGTTGCAGAACAGCAAATCCCATGAGGCATAGCAAGACTGACAGCCATTAGCATGACACCCACAGGCAAAGGCATGATGGGACTTGTAGTTTTGCAACAGCTGGAGGTCCACTAATTGCTTATCACTGCAGTACAGGAATAAAGGCAGCATGTTCTATTTTTTTCTCATGAACTGGAATGCCCTGAAACTGACTGCACTGCTGTGAACTATGCCATTGGAAACTAACCTATTTTCCATGCCTTTTTGATGCAGGAAAAAAAAAAAAAAAAAAAAAGGCATGAATAATGGTATGAAATAATCCTCACAAAAACTGGAGTGCGCAAAATCTGGTGCGATTTGATACTAGCTAGGTACCTAGTTTTGACAGGTACCCACTTCCGCTCATGGCGTCGCAGCGCAGAGGGGAAGTTCACTTCTCTCGCCCCACTTCCGCAATCTTCTTGGACACATCACAGGTCCCAGAAGATTGCCTGGCCGGTCTGAACATGCAGCAAAACTTGCGCATTAGCAGTGCGCACTCAGCTGTGAAGCCGCAAGCTGTCACAGCCAGGTGCCCACACTTGCAATCCCGATGCGGGAGAGAGAAGGACATCACTGGACCGTGGGACAGGCGAGTGCGTGTTTATTTCAAGTCAACAGCTACACTTTAGAAAAAAAAAAAAACACACAAATAGGTGGAACTCCGCTTTAAGAATGGGATAAATGCAGTCCTATGGTGCACTGTTTATACAAGTCTCCTTACAAATAAAAGACGTGCATTGCAGTACATTATACAAATCATTCCATCATAACATGCAAAGTCTGTGCGTATTCCATCTATTGCTTGGAGATGTTATCATTATACCTCGCAGTGTACAGCTTATAAATACACCTATGGGTAGGATGAGAGGGAAGATCACACGGCGGATAAGTGGCTTGGGGATAAACAGCGGCATAATCAAGCAATAAACACAAAGCTGAACCCATTACATTTCCATGATGAGAGAGCGACACCCAAGCAAAGTGGAAACGACCAACCCACTCAACATTCAAAGTGTTAAATATTAACCGCTTGAGGACCGCCACACTACTAAATACGTCGGCAGAATGGCACAGCTGGGCACAAGGGCGTACATGTACGTCACCTTTAAGATCCCAGCCGTGGGTCGCAAGCGCGCCGCTGGCGCGCTCATGACCCTGTCCTCTGCTCCATCACACTCCCCGTCGGATCAGCGGACCCGATCGCCGCTGGTGTCCCGTGATCGGGTCACAGAGAGGAAGAACGGGAAGAGGCAAATGTAAACAAACCTCTCCCCGTGCTTCCTAGTGAGCCTGTCACTAATCGTCTGTTCCCTGTCATAGGGAACGACGATCAGTGACATCACACGTCAAGCCACGCCTCCCCACAGTAAGAATCACACATAAAGCACACTTAACCCCTACACTGCCAGTGTCATTTTTATAGTGATCAATGCATTTTTATAGCACTGATCGCTGTAAAAATGACAATGGTCCCAAAATAGTGTCAAAAGTGTCTCCGCCATAATGTCACAGTCACGAAAAAATAAAAAAAAAAAATAAAAAAAAAGCGATCGCCGCCATTACTATAAAAAAAAAATACAAATGCAATAAAACTATCCCCTATTTGGTGGACGCTATAAATTTTGCGCAAACCAGACGCTTATTGCAATTTTATTTACCAAAAAAAAAAATGTAGAATACGTATCAGCCTAAACTAAGGAAAATGTTTTTATATATTTTTGGGGGATATTTATTACAGCAAAAAGTAAAAAATATTGAATTTTTTTCAAAATTGTCGCTCTGTTTATAGCGCAAAAATTAAAACCCACAGGAGGTGATCAAATACCACCAAAAGAAAACCATTTTACATAGAAAAAAAATTAAAAATAAATCACTGATTGCCACCATTACTAGTAAAATAAAATAAAAAAATTATATATAAATTATATATAAATAATAATATTGTTTAAATAAAAAAAAAGCGATAAAACAATTTTGTATTTTGTAATTGCGCAAACCAAACGCTTATTGCAATTTTTTTTACCAAGAAAATATGTAGAAGAATACGTATCGGCCTAAACTGAGGGGGAAAAAAAGAAGTTTTTTTATATATATTTTTGGGGATATAGCGAAAAGTTAAAAATATCAATTTTTTTTCAAAATTGTCGTTCTATTTTTGTTTATAGCGCAATAAATAAAAACCGCAGAGGTGATCAAATACCACAAAAAGAAAGCTCTATTTCTGGGGGGGGGGGGGGCGTACATTTTGTTTGGGAGCCACGTTGCACGACCGTGCAATTGTTAGGTAAAGTGACGCAGTGCCGAATCACAAAAAGTGGCCTGTCTGACCACCCAAATGGTCCGGGGCTTAAGTAGTTAAGTGAAGGTGGTCCCATTTTCAATAACAATGTTCCTAGATGTGTAGAGCCCACCAATAAAATTAATGGAGGAGTATGATGGAAGAATCCTGATCTCAGCCATATAAAACACACGGTCCACCAGCACAGGCTGCAGCTCTATGACAGAACTACAAGTCCCAGCATCCCCCTGGCTTGCTCTGTGCAGGGCATGCTGGGAATTGTAGTCCCACACGCGGTCCAGGGTCCTATAGACAGACAGGGGCGAGGCCCGCACCTGATCCCAGGTACTTGATGACCCCATTGGTCTTGAAGACCTCCTTGGCGGCGAAGGTGGCATCGCTGCCGTGCACCGTGTAGTAGTCGCTCCTGTCGAACACCCGCACGGTGGTCTCCGGCTTTTCCGGCATGGAGAAGTAGAAGCTGAGGAAGCCGCTCTCCGCCCCGCTGTCCATAGAAAGCTTCTCCTTCGGTTGGACGGCCATGCTGGAATCTCCCGCCAAACAGTGCAGCAGCCACAACACAGGATGACAGCACGCCGCGGCTGCGCGACGGCGTCAGCACGCAGAGGAGGGCAGCATGCGAGGTGGGGGATGCTAGGGCGCCATTTTGCTTAAGGGCAGTGCTGGTAGCGCCTCACAAGAAAAAAAAAAAAATATGTATATATATCTATCTATATAGATAGATAGATAGATAGATAGATAGATAGATAGATAGATAGATAGATAGATAGATAGATAGATAGATAGATAGATAGATAGATAGATAGAACTGAGTTTTAAAGATGTGCCCCTGGAAAGGTTTAGAATGTCAATAAAAATTGGACAGTTTTTGTGTTAAAGTCACATAGTTGACAGCATGTAAGAAAGCATACTTATTATTAGGGTTGTCCCGATACCACTTTTTTAGGACCCAGTACAAGTACCAATACTTTTTTTCATGTACTCGCCGATACCGAATACCGATACTTTTTTTAAATGTCATGTGACCGTTTTCAAACCACAATACAGACTAAGGATATTTTCTTTAGAATTATGAAGAACTCTAACTCAAGACATTATAAAAGAATAAAAATGAGTAAAAATGAATAAAAATGTTTTATTTGCTTGTCACGCAGTAGTAAAAAACTCAAAGAATTTTCACAGAACATGTTGATAAATACAAAAAAAGTATTCAATTTAGGTATCGGGAGCATTTGCGCGAGTACAAGTACTCCCGCAAATACTCGGTATCGGTCCCGATACCGATACTAGCATCGGTATCTGGACAACCCTACTTATTATAATACATTTATTAGATTCGAAAGTGAAACTTGCCGTCATAAATTTAAAAATGGCAGATTTTCAAATGAGATGCGCCATTCCATGGAATTCATAAATAATAGTGTCTGCACCACGGGCCACCTTACATCTAACATCAGGTCTCAAGGACTCTGTGCCTATTATTATTGTAGCGCCCCCTTACTTTCTGTAGGTGCGTTACACTAAAGTTAGTGGGGAATGGGAGAGTTACACAGCTCCCATTCACAATTTGTCAAATTTCGGGCTGCTGTCATTTTCAGAACTGCCCTGTGGGTCGGTTTGCGCTCAAGGGGTGTGTTCCCACCCCTGGGCGGCAGCTGGCGCTAGAGGGGTTCTGGCAGACTCGTTTTCCTCAGCAGCCAATCACAGCGGTTGGTTCCCTCGCTAAGGCATGCTGGGGGAGGCTATATCTGGGGCAGCCGCCTTGGCCTCGGGTATGCTCTTGGACCCATGCCGTTTTTTTATTCTAAATTTGGCGTGAGTTCCCCCTCAAGATTCATACCAAACCCAGTGCCTGGTATTGGCGGGGACCCAACTCGGATCCCCATTCATTGAAGTCGGACGCGTCTCTGACTTCAAGTCACAGGGCAAAGTCGGATCCAAAGTAGTACGACTGTAGTGTCGTACCAGTGTGAACCCAGCCTCACACAGAACAAATAATATACACTGATTTGGGTTATTTTTGCCAAAGAAATGTAGCAGTTAGGGATGAGCTCCACGTTCGATTCAAACGTATGTTCGACTCGAACATTGTACGTTTGACGAAATTCAAACAAAACGGGTCGTCCGCGCCAAATTTGAGTGACGCGCAACGGCCCATAATTCACTGCGGCATTGCGCGCTGATGATTGGCCAAACATGCAAACATGCACCCTGCATGCTTGGCCAATCACAGCGTGCAAAAAACGGAGAGACATAATTGGCCAAAGCCAGGGTGGCTTTGGCCAATTATGGCTCAGGGCTTTAGCACATGCCCCACACTATATAACGCCGCCTGCTGGGTGGCCTTGTGTAGTGTGTTCCAACATTGAACTGAGATCAGTCAGAGAGATAGTCTTTTTATATAGCTAGATAGAGCAGGCAGGCAGGCTAGTCAGTTTAGCTTAATTTACAGTGTGTAGAGGATATATATACATCCCTAGAAGTTGTAAATATATTTATACACTGTATAGCTTAGCTAGATCAGTTCTTCCTAATTTACTGGCAGGCAGGTGATTCTGCTATTTAAAGACGTTATCACAGGTATAGACACCCAGCAGGTACAATATTTAAAAGAATTTTAAATTTTTTTAAAAATTTAAGCATCATTAAAATCACTGCTCCTGGAGCAGTGATTTTAATGATGCTTAAATAAAAATAAAAATTTCTTTAAATATTGTACCTGCTGGGTGTCTATAGTTTGCCTGTGAAAACGTCTTTGAGAACCCGGGTCTTGCCCGAGGGAACATGTATCAATATAAAAAAGTTTTAAAAAACGGTCATTTTTTCAGGAGTCCTGCTCCTGAAAAAACAACCGTTTTTAAAATTTTCTTTCCATTAAAACATGTTCCCTGGGGCAAGACCCGGGTTCTCAAAGACGTTTTCCAACAATAACTTGAATATTGGGTTTTAAAATGAGCACTTTTGAATTCGAACGTTCAAGTCCCATAGACTTCAATGGGGTTCTAAATGTTCGCGCGAACGGGCGGTCTGTTCGAACGTTCTGGTGCGAAAAGAACGCGGGGGTGTTTGGCTCATCCCTAGTAGCAGTATACATTTTGGTCAAAATTTATGAAGAAAAATTACTAATTTGAAAAATGTTATAACCAAAACAAAGAAAAATGCATTTTTTTACCAAATTTTCGGTCTTTTTTTATTTATAGTGCAAAAAAATATAAAACACAGTGGTGATCAAATACCACAAAAAAAAGCTCTATTTGTGTGGGGGGGGGGAAGGACAAAAAATTAATATGGGTACAGTGTTGCCTGACTGAGTAATTGTCCTTTAAAATGTGAGAGCACTGAAAGCTGAAAATTGGTCTGGTTAGGAAGGCGGTTTAAGTGCCCAGAAGGACCGATCCTAGGCAGGGTGCACAGGGTGCTTTGCACCCTGGCGCCTGCAGAGGTAGGGGCACCAAAGTGCCAGAATTCTCCCCTCCTTCCGTCTCTCCTTGTTTGTGTCCACCCAGAACTAGTGCTCTGAGCATAGGTGTATGTCCGTCCAGAACTGATGTGTGAGCATAGGGCAGCCCGTCCAGCCTGGCAGTGCTCGGGGGAGGGGCCACTCCTCTTCCTGACACAAGGGTTCTAGTTTTCAGTGGCTGCTGAGTGCTGATGTGCAGGAATGGATTCCTCACACTGGAAGTCTTGGATCCCGCACTCTCTCCACCAACTCTAGTTGGAATGCCTCCCCCTCCCATCTCTATCTTGGGCTGCACAGAGAGAAAACCAAAGTGAGTCACAGTGTTCAGTGAGCTGTGTGCTGGCATCCCCATGCTCTAGATGTTTTATGATAGATTGCAAAGGATACACAGCCCCTGCCCATCTCCTGTACTATGTCTGCATTTTCTGACCATCTCCTTTACTATGTCTGCATTCTCTGACCATCTCCTGTATCATGTCTGCAGTCTCTGACCATCTCCTGTACTATGCCTGCAGTCTCTTACCATCTCCTGTAAAATGTCTGCAGTCTCTGACCATCTCCTGTATCATGTCTGCAGTCCCTGACCATCTCCTGTATCATGTCTGTAGTATGCAGGGCCGCCATCAGGAATTTTGGGGCCCCTTACACAGCTTCAGGCATGGGCCCCCTGGAGAAGAGAACCGGGGGGGGGGGGTGCTGCCGCATGAAATTGAGACTTGAAACGCGCGGGGGGGGGGCTGCTGCCACGAATAGAGAAGCGGGGGGGGGGCCTTTACAAAAAGAAGAAATAAAGAAACATATATATAAAAAAGGGGGGTAGCCATCCGGGGCCCTGGGGACCTCTGTGGCCTTTAATAAAAAGAGAATATATATATATATATATATATATATATATATTATTTTTTTTTAAAAAGGGTGGTTGCCAACTGGGGCCCTGGGGACCTTATTTTTTTTTTTATAAAAGGAAATTACAAAAAAAGGGGGCTTTCCATTCGGGACCTCTGGGCCCTTTAATTAAAAGAAACCTCTGGGCCCTTTAAAAAAAAAATATATATATATATATATATAAAAAGAAATAAACATTTATATATATAAAAAAACAAGGGGGTTGCCTTCCAGGGCCCTGGGGACCTATGGGCCCTTTAATAAAAAATAAAAATATAAAAAAATATATAAACAAAAATAAAAAATACAATTATAAAAAAAAGGGGGTTTGACACATGGGGCCCTAGGGACCTCTGAGCCCTTTAATAAAAATACATCTATATATTAAAAAAAATATATATAAAAAAGTAAAAAAAATATATAAAAAAAGGAGGATTGTCATCCTAAAATAAAAGAAATAAAAAAATATATAAAAAATGTATTTTTTTTTTATAAAAAAAGGGGGGTTGTCATCTTGGGCCCTGGGGATCTCCAGGTCCCTGTGGACCTCCGGACCTAAAAAAAAAAAAAAAAAGAAAAAAAATTGTCCCTTTAATAAAAAATAAAAGAAAAATATATTAAAAAAAATATATATTTTTTATAAATAAATAAAAAAGAGGGGGTTGCCATCTGGGGCCCTTGGTGGCCTACGGGCCCCTAGACACCTAAAAAAATGGCCCTTTAATAAAAATAAAAAAAATATATTAAAAAATAAATATATTTTTTTATAGAAAATAAATAAAAAAAAAGGGGGGTTGCCATCCAGTGCCCTGGTGGCCTCTGGGCCCATGTGGACCTCCGGACCTCTAAAAAAAATAAAAGAAAAAAATTGGCCCTTTAATAAAAAATAAAATAAAAATATATTAAAAAAATATATTTTCTTATAAAAAAAATATTTCTTAAAAAAAAAAAAAAAAGGGCTTGCCATCTGGGGCCCTGGTGGCCTCCGGGCCCCTGGGGACCTCCTGACCTCTAAAAAAAATAAAAGAAAAAAAAATTGTCCCTTTAATAAATAATAAAATAAAAATATATTAAAAAATATATTTTTTTTATAAAAAAATATATTTTTTTATTAAAAAAATATATATATTTTTATAAAAAAAAAGGGCTTGCCATCTGGGGCCCTTGGTGGCCTCCGGGCACCTGGGGACCTTTTTTTTTTTTTTTTTTTTTTTTTTAGGGTGGTTCCCATCCGGGCCCCTGGGGACCCCCGGGCCCCTTACAGGTGTAATGCCTGTACCCCCCTGATGGCGGCCCTGGTAGAGCATCTCTGTGGTTGAGTCATTGCCATAGAAACATTTGTAAAGGGGAGGAGTTATTAAAACAGCCACGCCCATGTGGGAGCGCCAGAAATATTTTCGCACCCAGGCGTCTGTGACCCTAGGATCGACCCTGGCGCCCAGTTGGCAAGTGGTTAATGTTAACCCTCAGGAGTTACATGAAAGTCCTACCTGAATGTTATACAATGCAACTTGTGTGCAACAGTTGTTCATGATCACTGGTCAAAGCCCAAGTCATATCTCAAGTTGCACCCATATTATTAGGACACTTACCTGTCCTGGAGTCCAGCGGCGTCCGCAGCAGACGACGAGCGATCGCTCATCTCTATGCTGCTCCCCCCTCTATCCACGGTGAGGGAACCAGGAAGTGAAGCGCTCCGGCTTCACTGCCCGGTTCCCTACGGCGCATGCGCGAGTCGCGCTGCCCCCGCCGATTGGCTCCAGCTGTGTGCTGGGAGCCGAGAGTTCCCAGCACACAACGGGAAAAACCCGTCTTTTGCCCGAGACTGCGGGCCGGTAGTGGGTGCAAATACCTGTCTTTAGACAGGTTTCGGCACCCCCTCCCCCCTGAAAGGTGTCAAATGTGACACCGGAGGGGGGGAGGGTTCCGATCAGCGGAACTTCACTTTAGGGTGGAGATCCGCTTTAAGTGTGTTTATGCACATTTGCACAGAGAAAGTGCAAAAACGCTTCCCCAGGAAGCATGGCATGACTGGGCAATTCCTTTTTTTATGACACTGAACACTGCGCATAAAAGTGTGTTTGAACGCCTGCATGTGCATTAGCTAACATGCAGTTGTATTGTAAGAAAAAAAAAATGTTAACCGCCCCTAAAAGCATTTTTTTTTTCCGCCCACGTGCATGAGGCTTATAGGACATCTGTTGGTACAAACAAGCTGTGCAGCTTTGACCAAAGTTGAATAATGCCCTTACTCTCCTGTTCTACACTCCTAGAACATTGCTAAAGATGTTGCTAAAGCGGAACTTTACCCAAAAAAATGTCATAACAAGTTTTGCTGAAGCCCAGACCCCCTGAGCAGCAGTTCATCTTTAGACCCCTTTCACACTGAAGCGTTTTACAGCGTTAAAAATAGCTCTATTAAAACGCTCATAAAATGCTCTCCATGCATCTCAATGGACCCTTTCACACTACAAGCAGCATCTTTGGAGCAGCTTTTTGGAGCTGAAAAAAACGCTCCAAAAACGCCCCTCTGCATTGAAATGAATTGAAAGCGCTGTAAAAAAGCCTTACCCTTTCACACTGAGGCGTTGCACTGGCAGGGCATTGAGAAAAGTCCTGCAAGCAGCATCTTTGGAACAGCTTTTAGGCGCTGAAAAAAACGCTCCAAAAACGTCCCTCTCCATTAAAATGAATTGAAAGCGCTGTAAAAACATCTTATTACACTTTCACACTGAGGCACTACAGAAACGTCCTAAAACGTTAGGGTCTTAGCGGTGCTTTACCAGCACAGTGGGATTGCAGATGAGGTTTCACTCGAAAAACGCCCCAGTGTGAAAGGGGCCTACGGCTATCAGCAGATCGGCCTTTTACGTTTTTGGCAGTGTCTAAAAATAAAGAGCAGCTGAGCATGTGCAGAGCAGGGTGAGACCGTGTATTACTAAACAGCATAGGCCAGTGATGGCGAACCTTGGCATCCCAGATGTTTTGGAACTACATTTCCCAAGATGCTCACGCACTATGCAGTGTAGTGGAGCATCATGGGAAATGTAGTTCCAAAACATCTGGGGTGCCAAGGTTTTCCATCACTGGCATAGGCGATGCTTTAAACGCCTTTACTGGTTACCTATTTAAAATTACAGAGGAGGTCTGGTGCTAGAATTATTGTTCTCACTCTAACATTCGCCGTGATATGCAAATACTGTTTACAATTGCACGTGCGGCTTACGCACGCATTAGCTTCTGGGAGGGATGGGGTGCTTTAAAAAAAAAATCTTATTTACTTGACAGCACCATGTCGTGGGAATGTTTTTCAGCAGCTGGCAGGAACTGGGAGACTAGTCAGGATTGAGGGAAAGATGAACAGAGACATCCTTGATGAAAACCTGCTCCAGAGCGCTCTGGACCTCAGACTGGGGCGAAGGTTCATCTTCCAACAGGACAAGGACCCTAAGCACACAACCAAGATAACGAAGAAGTGCCTATGGGACAACTATGGAGTTCCATCCAAAAATGTAACTTCTGCTTTTCAGAATCCCCCCTCCAGTGTCACATTCGGCACCTTTCGGGGGGGGGGGGGCAGATACCTGTGTAATACTTCCAGACATAGACCACTGCAGTGACCTACGCCATATCCAGAGCCTACTCTGTCCCCCCACACTGTCTTCTGGGAGACACACAGGTCCCAGAAGACAGCAGGGACCAGTGGGATCGAGCAGCGCAACCCACCAAAGATGGCGGCGGCAGCACTCGAGGGGCAAATCGGCTTCGGGACCCAACATCGCGGGCGCCCTGGACAGGTAAGTGTCCATATATTAAAAGTCAGCAGCTGCAGTATTTGTAGCTGCCGACTTTTAATAAAAAATATTTTGGCGGAACTCCACTTTAATGTCCTTGAGTGGCCCAGACAGAGCCCAGGCTTGAACCCGATTGAACGTCTCTGGAGAGATCTGAAAATGGCTGTGCACCAACGCTCCCATTTAACCTGATGGAGCTTGAGAGGTCCTGCAAAGAAGAACCCTCCTCTTCACCTTCACTGAGAGCACTTCATTGGCTGCCAGTCAAAGACAGAATCGCTTTTAAAGCTCTCTGTCTTACACATAGATGTGTCCATGGGAATGCCCCCCTTTATTTATGCGAAATAATAAAAGCGCATAATCCCAATCGCGTTTTGCGATCCACGAATCAGAACCTGCTCCAGGTTCCGAAAGCCAACTTCAAGTCCAAGGGAGAAAGGAGATTCGCGATCCAAGGTCCCAGACTATGGAACGCTTTACCAACCAGCATTCGGTTGGAGGAGAACCACCTAGCATTTAGGAAAAAGGTCAAGACTTTTCTCTTTTGATATCAAAGGAGACAGGAACAACAAGCGCCCAGAGGCGATTCAGTTCGCATGTGCCGCGCTATACAAGTTTTCATTCATTCATTCATTCATTCATTCATTCATTCATTCATTCAGAGAAGCCTACCCTTCCCACACCTAGCAACTGCATTTTTCATTTGTGTCCATCTGATCATCCCCCACAGCTACTACCCTTTGTTCCACTTGACCCTCCCTTCTAGATTGTAAGCTCTTACGAGCAGGGCCTTCTGATCCCTTCAGTATTGATTTGTATTGTGAATGTACTGTCTCCCCTGATGTAAAGCGCTGCACAAACTGTTGGCGCTATATAAATCCTGTATAATAATAATAATAATAATAATGGGAGAAACTGCCCAAAAAAGACTCAAGGCTGTAATTGGTGCCAAAGGAGCTTCACCAAAGTATTGAGCAAAGGCTGTGAATACTTATGTACATGGGATATTTTTTATTTTTTTTATTTTTTATCTTTAATACATTTGCAAAAATTTCAAACAAACTTCTTTCACATAAAATAATTAATTTAGTCCATTTTGTAATAAGGCTGTAACATAAGAAAATGTGGAAAAAGTGAAGGGCTGTGAATACTTTCCAAATTCACTGTACATCATCCCAACATAGCCAATCAAGATGGCCGAAGATCGCATCACAGGAAGTAAACTGGGCTGTGGATGTTGGCAGCAGGAAAAGGGAGCTCACAGACCTTGCATTCCTTGAATCCCAGGCCTTGCATCTCAAGGCCTCGTTCACACAGAACATATCAATCATGCATGCATTCATTAGGGCCGTGTTTACTCGCACCTACATGGATGTCAAACTGGGAGCAGCCGCTGTGTACCAATTTACCGTATATACATGAGTATAAGCCGAGTTTTTCAGCACATTTTTTGTGTGCTGAAAATGCCCCCTCGGCTTATTCTCGAGTCACTTTTGGCGCCTGATCTCCCAGACTTTGGGGACCCGGTACTGGCCGGCCATAGGAACCCCAAACTTTTTTTTTTCTTTTTTTTTGTATAATCAGTATTTATTGTATAACAACCAAAGACAAGACATGCCCAACAAGTCATAAGGCACATGAATATTGACCACGCAGGGTCATAAAATTATTATTGAATAGTGATCATGTGGAGCAAGGACACACATAGCAAACAAAAACAAAAAAAAAACACATGGCAAAAGAACACAAAGAGGGGAAAAAAGAAAAAAAAAGGGGAGGAGGTTGGGCCTGAGGTGGGCTACCTCCAAAAGAAGAAGAAAGACCTGTAGGGGGTAAGCCCCCGTGGTCCACGACGGGGGCAGGGGGGCAACAGCCTCCATCTAGCCACCCCACACCGCAACAAGCACCAGGGCCACCAAAGCGTGATGACATGCACCCAAAGCGGACCACCAGCACCCAAACATTTCTCAATTACCAACAATATGCAAACAAACAAAAAAAGGGGGGGGCAGACACTAGATTCGTGGAAAAGGATGAAAAGTAGGGAGAAAGGGAAGGTAAAGCAGGGGGAAAGGAAGATAGAGGGGAGGGGATCACAAGAGCCAGGTTACCTGCAAGTTGGAAAAGAGCATCTTCCGCACTGAGCACACCACGCCGAGAGTTCAGTGTCTGTAAACACCTACAATTCTCCAACAGGTTATGTCGCTGCCCCCCGCGCTTCAGCCAACCTGAGAGCTTTAAAGGGGTTGTAAAGGTAAACGTTTTTTTTACCTTAATGCATCCTATGCATTAAGGTAAAAAAACATCTCACAGCACTGCCCCCGAGTCCCTGTTTTACTTACCTGACCTTTCGAAACTCCCGGGCGCGTCCACGTCATCCTCTTCGGGGGCGGAGCCCAGTGATACAGTCGGCGGCTATGGCCGCCGCTGTATCACGGGAGCGCGCTTGCAAAAGCTTTCCATCGTGCAAGCTCCCTCGCATGAAGATGGAAAGCTTTTGCAAGGAGGAGCCTAGACAGCCGCCGAGGGACCCCAGAAGACAGCTTTCCGGGCCACTCTGTGCAAAACGAACTGCACAGTGGAGGTAAGTATAACATGTTTGTTGTTTTTAAAAAAAAAAAATTCCTGACTTTAGTGTCGCTTTAAGCGTGGGATCTGCTAACTCTAGTAGAGCAACGTCCAGACTCGAGGGCACATGAGCGGGGTCTGAAACACCCAAATGTCACGAAAACGGCCCCCAGATCCCTTACAAGTAGCCACCCAATCCTCAGCCTCCCGAACTGCGCTCGCTCCGTTAATCTACTCTTCCCAAGTGGGAATCCTGAACGTCTTCCAAACTTTTTTTTTAAATACGTTTTTATTTTATTCTTTCGCATGTCTACATCCGTCAATATTATTATGTTTTTTTTTTTTTTTTTTAAAGTGTATTTTTGTGCGTGAACTCGAGAGAGAGGAGCCGGACTGTAGGAGTTGGGAGTAGGCAGACCCTCCCCCCGGAGGCAATCGCCATCCTTCTCCATGCCCCTGGTGGCAATGGCGGGTGTGAAGGGGGGCCTCCCACTCACCCCGCCCTACCTGCTCCTCTTGGGAGCCCAACTGGGGCCCAACAGGACCCCAATGGGGCAGAGGGACTCCCCCTATGAGGGAGTGAGGGGGCCTAGCCCACCCAGCCAGCCCCATAGGTCCTTCGCCTCTCTTTATTTTAAGAGACCGCATGGCCAAAGTGCATGTGTTTTAAACCAATTTTGTGTGCGTGCAAGTGTGGTGGTTTTTGTGGGGGGGGGGGGTGGGCGTACTAAGCACAGGCGTACCTTGCATAGCACACCCACCGGGAGCCGGGCTGAGACCACCAAACTCAATTCACATGTAGCCGAGACCGGGATGCGAACCCTTGGCTGCAGAGGTGAATGGCTTGTCAGCGCAGTGCCAATCACGTTGAGCCACCACAGCTCTCTCAATATTATTATGTTTCTTCATTAAATCTTTTCCCATTTCATAAATACAACCACATCAACAGAAAAAGTGTCATTATACATTACATTCCACCTTGAAAAAGAAAAAACAACAGATAACAAAAAGGAAACAAAGCAATAAAGACAAACAACCCTGTTACCCTGGTTGCAGCGCCCCCCCCCCCCCTTTACTGACTTCCAATAATCAGAATATCCTTCTATTAGTGCTCCTCTTCTACTTAATCACCACTAAGAGTTGACCCCGAGTTTAACCACTCATCCCAAATTCTATAATATTTCTGGGGTGTTCCTCTATGCTCGTACAATAGTTTCTCATATGGAAGGATTTGATTTACCGCCCCAAGCCATTGTCCCTTCGAAGCAGGCGTAGGTTGCATCCATCAAAGTACAATTTGTTTGCAGGCAATAAATAAAGTTTCTTGTAAATAAGTCTTAGTATATACATTCCACCTCTGACTCTCGATGAACCCCAATAGACATACTTCTGGAGTAAATGGGACACATCCTCCCACCACTTCTGATAGTATATCCAAAACATGTCTCCAATATCTACTGATGCCGGGACAAGACCACATCATGTGCTCCAAGTCAGCCCGTGGTAGGTGACATCTTGCACACTCCGTGTTTACTACTCTCCCCATCAGGCGGTGTAAGATAAAACTATCAATCTATTATTGCTTGCAGGTGATACTGTCAAATGTGATTTGCAGGCTTCCCCCCAAATCTCATCCGTCATAGATGGACATATCGTTTGCCATTTCCTCTTAATCGGAGAGTCCCGTATCTTGGCCTGCATAAAATGTGTACAACTTGGATACTAATCCCTTTGGTCCTTGAGTTCTAATTCCTATAAAGGAACCCCAAACTTGGCACACATGTAGCCCCACTCTCTCTACGAGTGTGCAAAGTTTGTTGTCTAGTCTACAGCCAGGTAGCACCGATTTTTCAAAGCTGGGCACCCCTTCCATAGACTCCCATGTTAAATGGTAATTTCTCTGGTAACGGTCAGTCCTAGGTCCCCGGAACTTAGCACACATGTAGCCCCACTCTTCCTCTACAAGTGTGCAACCTTTGTTGCCTGGGGGACACCAATTTTTCAAAGCTAGGCACCCCTTCCGTAGACTCCCATGTTAAACATCAGTCTAGTCATGGACACAGTGAGGCATGCAGATGACACCCTAAGCTTATACTCAAGTCAATACGTTTCCCATTTTTTTGTGGTAAAATTAGGTGCCTCAGGTTATACGAGTCAAGTATATACGGTACATAGATGGAACCGACTGCTCAAGGAGGCACATGTAAGGGCGGGGCTTGTGAATGGCTCAAGAGCACATCCCTGCCCCGCTTTCTCCTAGAACATTATTTCTGCTTAAGGGTTTTAACCCTCTGCCTTCTTGTGCCCACCTCCTTGCCAAAGGCCTTCTTACAACATTCCCAGCCAATGATCTTTATATCCCAAGGGAGGAATGTCCACATGAAAAGCTAGGATTGCTGCACTTTACTGGTGTTATTTTAAGATGGCATTACCGTCACATAGACATCTCAGTACTTTAGAGGTGGGCTTTTTAGTTTTGTTTGTACCATATTTCTATAGTGTCTGGTGCCAACAGAACAAGATCCATTTTACAGTCCAATTCTGTGCAAAATACGGAGGGCACTGGGTATTTGGCAGAACCAAGGGACAGTGCTCAGGGAGTGGGTAGAGCACAGAAATGAAAGCCAACTCGTAAGTTGTGTACACATGGAGCCCATGTTCTGACCCTATCATTTACACTTTTTATCTATGTTGGGTGCTTTGGCAAGAGATTAGGGGGTCTAAATAGACCTTTGAAGTCACTTGCGACAGAAAGGGACAGACTACATCTTCCCCCCAGTCCCTTTTGCTGAATCCTTAGCTGCACTGCAGATGGACAGGAGACAGAGGCTCCTGTCCATGCATAAACAGAAGCATAGTAAAGTTTTCCCATGCTTAAAACAGTCAGTGATTGACTAGTCTGATCTGTACCAGACAATGAAGGAACTGTAAAGTGTCATTTACAAACCCCTGCAATGTGGTGGACAAAAGGGGGGCCACAGAAATGCACGGGGGACAATTATAAGCATGTATATAAAGAAAGCAGTGCAGCGCAAACCTAAATTCAAATAATAATATACTCATAAAAGTGAAAATGAGAACCAAAAAAGGAAAATAGTCCAAAACAGTAAAACATGTGAAATAAATCCTGCGACCAGATAATAAGAGTATCTTCACCACGTGACTGGACAACCAATTTCAGAGTGTAATCCCTTCACCAGTAAAAGATGGGTACTCTCACCTCACCTTTCTGTGAGGGGAGAGTACACCAGTAAAAGATGGGTACTCTCCCCTCACAGAAAGGTGAGGTGAGAGTACCCATCTTTTACTGGTGAAGGGATTACACTCTGAAATTGGTTGTCCAGTCACGTGGTGAAGATACTCTTATTATCTGGTCGCAGGATTTATTTCACATGTTTACAGTTTTGGACTATTTCCTTTTTTGGTTCTCATTTTCACTTTGAGTATATTTATTATTATTTGAATTTAGGTTTGCGCTGCACTGCTTTCTTTATATACATGTACTTTTGGGATCTTGTGATTGTCCTTTTTGGTGTTCAGCTTGCATCCATATGAAATCCACTCTGGGAGTTGTTTTTCATTCTTACATTTATTAACATTACCATTATATATTTTGATTTCTTTGTTATTTTTGCGCTGATTGCACACCCCCTATTATTGACAATTATAAGCACCCCTACGGCTTTGAGTGAGAGCACGAGAGAGAGAAGGGGGGGGTGGGAGTTCCACTTTAGGACCACAGTGTCCTTCAGAAAGGTCCTGTGGCCTCCCCTTGGAGATTTGGCTCCAATTGAGCCTCAGAACTCTGTGGGCCTAGCACCCACCCCTGTTATCCCAGCCAAACTTAAATATGCATGTTATACACTCTTTAATACACAATGATTTGTATGTGATTGTGTGCAATTGTTAAAACCGTTTTGTTTTAGAGCCCTTTTCAGAGAAACGATCTTGTCTTAATTCCCCTGAGGAAGCCAGTATCAGGCGAAACTAGTAGGGTTGACTCGATCAAAAATACATCTCTATAATCTGCTCCCACTATTTTATTTTGCTTTTTTTGTACTTTGAATCAGATTTTATCCTGTAAAACTTAAATATTTTCTACTTTTTATATAAAACAAAAGTTTCTGGTTTCTATTCTGGCACCACGATAATCCCCAAATCTCCCCAATCCCTTCATTTCAATTAACCTAGTGATGAGGTGCTGCATCTTCATGAGGACTCTCGAACACTAAACCCCTCACTCATTACTTGTTTTGTTCAGCTCCAAGGGGTTTAAGGGGTGGGGGAATAACTGAGCACATTATATAGCAGCAGGATATCTGACAACCGTTCCAAATTCATGCTTAGCTCTTTGTCCTAAGTGTTGGGCTGGACATGCAAGTTTCCGTTTTCCTTTAGATTCAATTGTATACAGTTGAAAATTGGTTTAGTTTTTGACCTCATATTCCATGGTTTTTGGTCAAGCTAAAGAAAAATGAACCTGTATGGCCAGCCTAACCATTTATGGGAGAATATGCGAGTTTGCCTCATTGCAGTTTCAGGCAGCCCAATTATGAACTCACATTTGGGTTCATGCACAATTATACCCCTATATCCCCCCCCCCCCCTCCACATTAGCTGAATGAGTAGTTTATCTAAAATTGTTTTCACACCACTCTAAACATTCAAATCTAAAAGTTTTATTCTTTTATTGAATTCAATGTTACATTAAAAAAATCCACACTTGATACAGAATATTTACAAGTCTCTTAAAAAACAAAAAAGTTGCTGCATCTTAAACATCCCCTCCCCCCCCCCCCCCCTTTACAAAAAGCCCTTTGGGAAAACTTCAGCCAGTTGTTTGGAGATGAATCTTGATCCGACAAAATAGAATTAAGGACTCGGTCCTATAACTTTCTATAAAAAAAAATTCATACTTCACAGGCTCACATACTACAAGAAACGAGAACAGTCAACATATATGCAGGTGCAAGATGAAGTCTCCTGTTATATTCTCCAAAGCTCTATACATTAAGTTTTTAATTCCAGTTAAACAGCTTGCTTGATTTCATGATGAACCTAGTATGCAAGTGGCACACCAGTCACATGGGTCCCTGAATGATTTGATCCAGTTGAACTGTCAGATCTATGAGTTGAGTTCTTTTTGCATTTCATTCATCTCCTTCATCTTTAAAAAAATAAAAAGAAAGCGGATGTTAGCACTGCTGGCATGTACATGTCAACTAGACTTTATGCAAATTAAGTTTATACAAGTTTCACTGGAGGGGTAAATGTAAACTGGCATCTGGAGTAGAGTAGTTGTCTATAAAGTACAGTTTTAAACAGAAATCTGAAGCCATCAGATCATTGCTTCACTAAAAACCTCATACTCTGAACAAAAACATATCCCTCTATAGCAGGGATCCTCAAACTACAGCCCTCCAGCTGTTGAACTACACATCCCATGAGGCATTGTAACACACCGACATGACTATGCATGATGGGAATTGTAGTTCCTGAACTGGAAGGCCATAGCTCTATGGTGTGTACTTGTTGCAATCCAGAGCACCAAGTATAATTTCTATCTGCTGCATCCTTCCTCTGCTATTTGCAGAAGTCACTTCTGATGAATTTTCCCTGACACCAAGAGAGAAAGAAAAAAAAAAAAAAAAAGTTGACAAGGGAGGGATTTCTAGCCGATTGACAGCCTTGGTTGTATGCGAGAAAGGGGGTGCCTACCCTTCCTCAGCTCTACTCACGGAGCTCTGCAGAGCAATTTCAGCTCCCTGCCCTCTTTTCTGAACTCCAAAACAAGCTTAAAAGTCAGACAAAAATAAAAAAAAGCAGAGGCGACTGCAAGTAGACATACAACTTTAGGAGAATTGTTTTCATCTCAATCACTTGTCACTTCACTTGTTATGAGGGTTTACAACCACTTTAAAGCAGAGCACCACCCGAAAGATGCTCCGCGTTTCTGCCTCCTCCCCTCTGCTGCCACACTCGGCACCTTGGAGCGGGGGGGGGGGGGCGTGCATGTGTAGTAGGGAACTGGCTGTGAAGCCACAAGTCTTCGCTGCCAGTTCCTTAGACAAGATGGCAGTGGCAGCACCCAATTGGGGGGGGGGGGGTGTGGGGAGAAGCTTGGACACGGCTTGATACTGACAGGCAAGTGCCCCGATATTAAAAGTTAACAGCTACAGTATTTGTAGCTTCTGACTTTTCTGAAGGAGCCCACAAACCAGCGATGCCCAATACACACATGCTGGTTTCATTTAGTGAACCAGCCATACATACACACATACTAAAAATATATATTTCACTACCCACACAAATAAAGTGTTAGATTTTCATTAAGAAAAATTACTTACTTCAGCCTTTTCATAGCGGCCTCTCTTTCTCCTGGTCAGAACCTGGTGAAGTAGAATAAATAATCAGTTAAAGCTTTGTAAACTCATTTCAATACATTGAGTGGAGAATTCTTGACATTGGTTACCCAGAAAGTATTCAGGCTGGTAAAGTATTGCTTTAGTTTTGCTTGACTACCTGGGAAGCAATCCATATTTATCCCCAAAAATAATTTTATGTGGTTTTGCTTCCCAAGGCGAACCCCTTTGAAGTGGGAGAACTGTACCCTCAACTTTTCATTATGGGTTGCTTATACCATTATAATTGAATCTGATCCTGGAATTTTGGTTAGAATGGTGATCCCTATTTTTTATTCTCAGTTTATCCAGAATTGTGTAGTTCCATGTATGGCTCGAAGTAGGTAGGGCCCGAAAGTGACTCAAGCCCAGATCCCCCCCCACCCTAAGCCCTGCTGGCCAGCATGTCATTCAGGAATCCTTCAGTACATGTGCATGCTGCATAGTGGCCTAAACTCTTCAGAAAATTATAGTAGTAGCCTTATTTTGCCAGTTTCAAACAACTTTTAAGACTCACCAGGACTACTATTCCTGCAATAATCGCCACGATCACTACCACAATGACTGCGATCACACCCGGGGTCAGATGCTTCATGCTGATTTCATGGGGCTTCTCATCAATGTAATAGATGACAGGCTCTCGTACACCGAAGTTCTGCCCATTGACTTTGAGTTCAAATGGCACATCTGGCAAAATTATGGGATCTCCTTTAATCTGCATAATGGAAGAAAAAAAAAAAAGTTTGGTTCATATAGTGTAGCGTTAAAACAATTGTTGAATGCGACATGCAAATTAAGATAAAAACCAGTTGCTAAGAAATATTGTCCCTTGCATAATACAGTAAGGCTGCATATACATGAAATACCCTGCACTGGCAGGGCCTTGAGTTAGACTGCAGCAGCCCAACACTCTGCTCCTGCACACTGCCTCAAACAACTTTTCTAGGTCCCTTAGCAGGAGTGTGCATCAGGACCAAGGCTTGCAACCCACACATACTTGTTAAGGTGGTTCCAGTGCAAGGCATTAACCCTTTCTGCAGCACTCGGGAATAAACCCAAAAGTGCATGTATATTCAGCTTGCCTGCATTACAGTTCTAGAGTATTTCATTGGGCTTTAAGAGATTCAAACTTAGATCCAGTTAACCATTGTGGCATGTCACCATTGTGGAAATTGCTTACCATTGGTCTATACTTACATCTTTCTCCATGTAGTAGCCAACGTCAGCAATGTCCACATCACCAGCCTGTTTTGCTGAAGAATTCTGCTTTAGATCTACGTAGATAAAGTTTTCTTCAACCTACCGAAAGCATTAGAATGATTAAACCAACTCAGCCCATCTAAAAATATTTGAACTTTAGCATGTGAATGAACACAAAGACAGGTGGGTCAAGTACATGATTTAGACCAGTAGTCATCAACCCTGTCCTCAGGCACCACAAACAGGCCAGGTTTTATGCATTACCTTGGGGCTATGCAGACTAGAATACTGCAATCACTGAGCAGCAAATGATATTACCTGTGATGCATTTTAGTTATTTTTGGCCTGTTGGTGGCCCCTGAGGACAGAGTTGATGTCCACTGATTTAGAACAGTGGTTCTCAAACCTGTTACCTGTATGCGATGCATACTAGCACAAATGCCCCAATTACCTTACAGGTGTTGCCCCCTACAAAAATCAGAGCTATGGTATAACAGTAACAAAGTACAGTTGTAGGATGGTCAAACCAAGCATGACTAGCAGCTTACCTCAATGCCGTCAATGTATTTTGCAGGCAGGTTATATCTGGAAGTAATCAGACTTGTCAGAGCCCTGTTGTGGGAAAATAAAAATAAAGTTTAAGTGTCACATTTATGAAAATTATATAAAATAAACCCCACACCCTGCAGTACCTACCCTTTAATAGCGCCATCTGCCACTTTAGAAGTGTCATTGCGTTTCATTTCTATCATCACCCAGCTGTAAAGAGATTACATAAAGTTATTTTACAGAATAAAAACAAAAAAGTGCACACAGAAAAACCAATTTGGCACCAATATACCCAGTAAGGGCATGATTTAGACACAAGAGCACAAAATTACATACCCAGAACTTATCACCCATCAAAACACCAGGATACAAATTTGGGGAACAGTTACCTGGTACTGCAAAAGTGAACCCTACAACCAGTGTTGGTTTAGTCAACCAATACAAAAAGCCAATTTTAGTCTGACTAAAACTAAAATTGGACTTAAAATAAATGACTGGTCTGAAGTGCATGTTCATACCGCAATAACAGATGTTTCACTCCTGTAGTATTTAAATAGAGAAATCTTAACTAATGCATTACAATTTGATTAAGCCCATTCGATTTCAGATTACTATAGTTTGTTGACTAAAATGTACTGAGATTTAGTTGACTAAAACTATTGAAGACCAGAATGGGAATAAAACCCAAAATGCCATTTTAGTCCCAAGATTAATAACAAATGGAAATTTGCTGCCAAAATTAACAGGCCAAGAATTAGGCAGCTTCAAAAAGTCACCCTACAGTCTGATTACATATGCTGCCCTTAAGTGTTTTAAACTTGGGGTGGACCCTAAAGGCCGGATTCACACTTGTGCAGTGCGAATTTCAGCTCTCTTATCTCTGCAGAGAGATAATACAATTGTTCAGCAGATCCATTGCGTTTTAACTGCAGATTAGCTGCGAATTTGGAGACCTGGAATAGGGGGAGGAAGTGCATTGAGCTGAATGAGACAAATCCTGAAGAGAAATGAACACCTCTGAGAATCAGCTGCGTACCCATAGATGATAATGGGCCTGAATTCGCACACGTTTTTCTGCAATGCATCGCACATATGTGAACCAGTCTCATTGAAAACAATGCATTTAGAAATGTTCTGCGTATTGATGCGGTTTAAGCCGCACTCAATTTGCATAGGTGTGAACCCAGCTTAAATGTTTTCTTTGTGAATGCCAAGAACCAGCACCTTCCTACAACATGGCCTCTCACTATATTTGTGACTCTGGTGTTTAAAGCAGAAGGTCACTTAACATTGACCAATTTTTAATACTTATACTATTAGCATTTGTTAAAAAAAAAAAAAAAATTAATTAGATTATATTTGTTTAAAAAAATTTAAGTTACTTCCTGGGTTCGAGGCATAAGCAAATTAGGTCCTACATCTCAGGAGTTCAGCTAATCACACTCTTTTGCTTGCATTAGAGTTGCCACCTGTCAGGGATTGACCGCAACAATTCAGGTTTTGAATAGGTGCTTGATTTCAGGCCACCTGAAACCCAGACACATTATTCAGACAGAAATGTGGCTCAGAATAGAGCTTGACAGGAGGGTGAGGTGGTATGTGCACCACATTATTCTCTTTGGAGTGTCCAAAGATGTCCCAGGTCTGTAATAATCCTATAGTGTATAAAAAAATTCTATGCTGCTGGTGTCAATGGTCAATTACGACCAACCTGAAACAGTTCTCAAAATGCAGTTGGCAGAATCTGGTTGCATGACTGAATGCCCTATTCAGATGTGGAAAATAAGTTCTGCACCATTTCAGTGCAGATGTTGTGCAATTTGAGCCACACGCTCAAATTGCACAGCCCAGACATTGCATGAGATTTTAAATAGGAATGTGGTCCAAATCACATGTGCTGTCTAACACAAGTGTGAACCCTGGCTAAATGTTAAACACGCTCCAAGGACCCATTACTTACTAAGTTCTAACCAGCTCTGAACACTTCCAGTTTTTGTCTCCTTTGTCAGTTCTTCTAACTCCAGCCGAGTTCACACACCAGCATTGTTCTGTGTTGTTGCACTGCCTTGCTTTAAAGGTGCCATTATCCTCACAGTCTGGATTGTACAGCCCATCATTGTCAACTAGAGCACTTGGTGGTTTCGGTCTTTTTCCAGACTTTGTTGGAATGCTCTCCCTCTTCATTAGCCAGCATTTGGGTACCACTGAAAAAAATGCAAGTTAACTGTCAAAATACACAAGGCAGACATTAACTGTAGAATCGTTATCGTTTACAAATACAAGCTGGCAATGCAGCAGCTTCTCCATAGAAACTATTAGAGCAGTAACATCCGAAATGCTGATGCGTTTCAGCCTGGGTGAGTTCTCTTGAGACATTAACTGGGGGGGGGGCGGGGTGTTGTCCAAAATTATACTACATACAGCCCTGTTAACATGCCAAAAATAGAGGGGGATGGATAACACACGCACAATATAAAAGCATTGAATGCTTTAATCTGAGCAGCTTGGAACGCCGTTTCAAACCAATAAAGATTTGAAGTCAGTTGATACTGATGCAGAAACTCCTTTAAAAACATACAACCCTCAACATAGCAGTTTTGTCCAGTTACCCAACCTTTACACTGGGCTCCAGTTGGTGTGTACTCCCATTTTAGTTCCCAGATTAGCTGCACTGTGCATTGGTTTTTACACTATTTGGAAAGAAGTCTTAGACTGCTTTGGTTCTAGAACATATTTGAGAAAATACATTCTGCGTCAAAATAAAATATATATTTTTTACACACACCAGCTGCAGTCACTAAAAGCATGGAGGTGCCAAAATTGTGACAGCATTATAATAAAGTGATCAATTTTAGTGCTGTCAGCTGTTGCACTTTTATACTGTAAACGTTAGAGAATCTACAGTTTATCAATACTCACAATGCAAATCCAACACAGCCTGGGTGTAGTTTTACAAAGCTATTGGTCTGGAGAAAAAATAAAGTTTAGGTACTTACATTTGTTACAGTCCACCGGCTTCCGTTCTGTTACTAGTTGAATGCTTGGTATTGTACCATCTGTTTCACACACTGCCCTTACAAGGTTCTTGCAGGTGCAACCTAGGAGAAAAAAATAAATGCAAAATTAACACCCAAGATGATAGAACACAACCAAGTTGAGCACCTACCATACAAGGGCAGGTAGGGCCTTAAGCCAGGCAGAACCAATCAAAAAGCCATGTAGTACCTAGTGACTGAAAAGTCCATAAAGATTGGGGGATATTTCCCCTCTTGGGAGCCACAGGTGCTCCACAATAGCTGTATAGGGGGGTAAACACCAGTACTTGAGTAAACCATCTGCATCAAAGTGCGTGCATCAATATACATGCTGCATGTCTGCACTCAGGGTTGTACCTCTATGCATACAAACATGTACAGCCACCGATTTCTACGGGTCGCTATGCATAGCATCTTTTACTCCCTCATCTGTGAGTAGAGAAGTGTACCCAATTTATAGGTTATACAGCCCTAGGCCTACAGCAGAAACGAACACATCAATATTGTTGGATGAAAAAACTTCCATGTACAAATATGGATGTACTAAAGCTGGAGTGAAAAAAATCTGATGCAACTCCACAGAAACCAATCGGCTTCCAGGTTTTATTGTCAATGCTTAATTGAACAATGTGAAGTATGGTAGCTGCACTGTGAGGGAGGGAATGGGAAGGGGGAAGTGAAAAGGGAATGCAAAGTAAAGGGATCGTGGGTGAACTAAACAGTAAACAGTGTTAGCCGTTTGGACAAACAGCCGTGAGGTGAGCTGCTAGCACACCCAGGTATCACTGAGCCCTGGTTCACACTGGTGCGTTTTGACATGCGATTTGGCATGTCAAATCTCATGTCAAAACGGCGGATTTTGCCGCAAATTGCCGGCAATGGCACCGTCCTAATCGGCGCGACGCTGCATCTGCTGCGCTGCACCGATTACAAAAAGTAGTCTCTGTACTACTTTTTGCGATTTCAGCCTGTGATTTACATTGACATCTGTGCAGAAACCTGCACAGATGTCTCTTAAATCGCGGCCGAAATCGGGACTGCCAGCGGGAGTGAAATTGTGCGAGTTCAGCTGAACTCGCACGGCTTCACTCCCGCAGCCCAGTGTGAACCAGGGCTGAAGATTTAATTTGTGCACGTTGCATCTAGACACTGTTCTGTGGAGGAATTACTGGACTGCTAGATCTGATCCTTATTTATGGACAGGACTTTATCATATGTGCGATTTTGCACCTTAAAGGGGAGGTTCACCCTCCAAACAAATTTCAGGCATGCATTGGAGCCCACCCACCCGACCGGCAGTATGCCGGTGTTTTCTTCTATACATACCTTTTTAGGGGCTCTCGTCCCCTCCGGCGATCCCGCGGGACTTGGCGTTTACAGTCACAGGCTGTGATTGACGTCCCTCAGCCCGGCGCAGACAGCGCGTCACGAGATGCCGAAAGAACCCCAACGTTGGTGCGCAGGCGTTGAGGGTGCCCGCGCACCGATGTTTGGGTTCCTTCGGCATCACGTGACGCGCTGTCTGCGCCGGGCTGAGGGACGTCAATCACAGCCTGTGATTGTAAACGCCAAGTCCCGCGGGATCGCCGGAGGGGACGAGAGCCCCTAAAAAAGGTATGTATAGAAAAAAAAAAAAAAAAAAAAAAAAAGGCATACCGTGGAAGATAAGGGGCAGATTCGGGACTTCCGCATAGCAACAGCTATTTAAAGTACAAAAAAAAAAAAATTAATTTTTTTTTGATTTTTGGAAGAATTTTTTTTTCCAGGGTGGAACTCCGCTTTAATGCTAGTTTTGGTGTTTGTATATGTAGTAGCCATTTTACTATGCATTTTCACTTTTAAAATCTTTACAAGATAATAGGTGTTTGTCACCTTCATCTGTAATTGTTCATTGTAGTATCAGATACCCTTTTTTCCCCACTGTTTAGTTCACCCACGATCCCTTTACTTTGCATCCCCTTTTGACTTCCCATTCCCTCCCCCACAACGCAGCTACTATACTTCACATTATTACCACTTTTTCTGTTAGGATCAGATCCACAGGTGGTGCTGCCGACAGGTAAGAATACATGCAGGAGGCATGTAGATCAGCACTATGACAGTAGTTTAGAAAGGATGAACGTGGGTTGACAGACACTTTAACAGGGAGTCACCCCAATGTAAAATAAAACCCCGACAGATCCCAACCCTTCACTTTATAAAACCTAGGGGGTGAGACAAATGTAATTCCTGGGACACCTGTGGCAAAGCACTATGGTAGAGAGTTGCACGGCCATTTGCACTTGAGCATGTTGACAAGGGTATGGTTCACTAGTTCATAGAACATGGTGCAACGTCAACCTATGTTACTTGGAAATTCTGAAACGGTTACAGGAATCTTTTTGGCGGAAAAGACTGGAACTCTGGCCTGACAGTGGATTCGCCACCACAATGCTCCTGAACAAACATTTTACACAACCCATATCCTCCCATGCTGTACTTACAAGTTACACCTGTCATACAGGAAATTAGGTCAACTACCCAGAGGATCTACTCAATGCTATACTAAGATTTAGCAGAATAAGGTTCCACAAAGTTTACTACTTGTGATCCCTGACCCAGGCATAAGTGTAAAGGTCTGGGATGCTCTATATCAGGGATATGCACCTCCTGCTGTTGCCAAACTACAACTCCCATCATGCCCCTGGGTGTCATGCTTGATGCCGTTGCAGCGTCATATTCCGCTCCCCGTAATAGAATGCTCCGGAAGTCACCTGGCGACGAATTGCGCATGCGCGATGCGTTCCAACGCCGAATGCGATGCGTTCCACACCATTTACGACACTACACCCAAGTGAACCCCATCAGAATTGGTCACGGAAGTGACTACTTTCCATACACGGAGCGGAGGGGGCAGGGCGGGAGATAGACACACTCAACCCATCAGAATTTGTCGCGGAAGTGACGTTTTCACATAGACGGAGCAGGAAGAGTTTGTTTTCAAAAAAAGTTTTATTTTACCTGTGACAGAAGAGTTTGATCGATCCGATTTTCTCACGGAGCGGGAAGAGATGCATTGAGAGTGAGCGACACATACAGAGATATATATATATATATATATAGATAGATACTGAGAGAGAAAACAAACTCTTCCCGCTCCGTCTATGTGAAAACGTCACTTCCACGACAAATTCTGATGGGTTGAGATCTCCCGCCCCTCCGCTCCGTGTATGGAAAGTAGTCACTTCTGTGACCAATTCTGATGGGTTCACTTGGGTGTAGTGTCGTAAATGGTGTGGAACGCATCGCATTCGGCGTTGGAACGCATCGCGCAATTCGTCGCCAGGTGACTTCCGGAGCATTCTATTACGGGGAGCGGAATATGACGCTGCACCGTCAAGAGTCTCGCTATGCCTCATGGGACTTGTAGTTTGGCAACCCACTTCTGATCAAAAAATTGCTGGGGAATATGGGTTGCTCTGGAAATCCAAATGTTACATTCAGCTTAGTGAATATAAATCTGTACAGTCACTGCAGACTTGTTTGCTGGCACTAGTCCCCATCCAGATTCACCAATCTGGAAAAAGCAGCTAGTGAAGGGTTAAACATGAACCCAACTTCACTTGTCTGGCCTGGGACAAAGATTACAATAGTAGAGAGCCCTACAGAGCGCTATGCCAGCCATCTCTTCCATTTACTGTATTTTTCGGATCATAAGGCACACTTAAAATCCTTTCATTTTCTCAAAAGGCGAGAGTGCGCCTTATAATGCGGTGCGCCTAATGTATGGTTGTACTGAACATTACAGACATACATGATATGTTTACAGCATCCCCTTACATGTAAATAGTAGAGCTCCGGCACGTAGATCATGGAAATAGTCCCTAATGTAACGTCCTTCCGCACCACATGTATGCTGCAAAATGCTCATATGCCCCTCTATGTCGAACAGTCCGTATAGCAGTGGAACTAGCTGGTACGGTGACACTGTTGAAAGAGGCATGGGGCGCAGCATGAGCCACGGTGACGTCACTGGAATGCGACGGCTCCTTATAACCCGGTGCGCCTTATGTATGAAAGTAAACCTGTTAGCAGTCGTGCAATGATATTGCGCCTTATAACCCGGTGCGCCTTATGGTCCAAAAAAATACGGTATACATCTGCCATATTATGTTCAGCCACCTAATCTTGAGTAGACCCCTCAAAAAAAAAAAAAAAAACGCAACATGTCAAGTCATGGACTCCAAAAAGAATGAACATTTCCCAACATAATTGTCCAAAAGCATCACCACCTCATCCGGCTTGCCTTCTTCCCATAGTGCCATCTCTTCCCCAGGTAAACAAACCCAGCCACAAAAAAAGAAAAAAAAAAAAAAACCCACACACGATAGACCAGGCCACCTATTGCTGTGGACCAGTTCTGATGCTCACATGCCCATTGTAGGAACTTCTGGAATGGCCTTGTCCACAGCCAAATTGGCTCAAGACATCACTCAAATTACACTGGACAATTTTTTCAACACATCAACTTCAGGGACATGTTCACTTGCTGCCCAACATATGCCACCTACTTTTAGATGCCATTGCCAAGGTTATTCACTTTACTGGTCATGTTATGGCTGATGGATAAGTGACCGCTACAAAGCTCAGACCCAACAGTCCCACGAGGAGAGCTCCCAAGCCTCTATCCCAACAGTCCCACGAGGAGAGCTCCCAAGCCTCTATCCCAACAGTCCCACGAGGAGAGCTCCCAAGCCTCTATCCCAACAGTCCCACGAGGAGAGCTCCCAAGCCTCTATCCCAACAGTCCCACGAGGAGAGCTCCCAAGCCTCTATCCCAACAGTCCCACGAGGAGAGCTCCCAAGCTTCTATCCCAACAGTCCCACGAGGAGAGCTCCCAAGCTTCTATCCCAACAGTCCCACGAGGAGAGCTCCCAAGCTTCTATCCCAACAGTCCCACGAGGAGAGCTCCCAAGCTTCTATCCCAACAGTCCCACGAGGAGAGCTCCCAAGCTTCTATCCCAACAGTCCCACGAGGAGAGCTCCCAAGCTTCTATCCCAACAGTCCCACGAGGAGAGCTCCCAAGCTTCTATCCCAACAGTCCCACGAGGAGAGCTCCCAAGCTTCTATCCCAACAGTCCCACGAGGAGAGCTCCCAAGCTTCTATCCCAACAGTCCCACGAGGAGAGCTCCCAAGCTTCTATCCCAACAGTCTGATGAGGAGAGCTCCCAAGCTTCTATCCCAACAGTCTGATGAGGAGAGCTCCCAAGCTTCTATCCCAACAGTCTGATGAGGAGAGCTCCCAAGCTTCTATCCCAACAGTCTGATGAGGAGAGCTCCCAAGCTTCTATCCCAACAGTCTGATGAGGAGAGCTCCCAAGCTTCTATCCCAACAGTCTGATGAGGAGAGCTCCCAAGCTTCTATCCCAACAGTCTGATGAGGAGAGCTCCCAAGCTTCTATCCCAACAGTCTGATGAGGAGAGCTCCCAAGCTTCTATTCCAACAGTCTGATGAGGAGAGCTCCCAAGCTTCTATTCCAACAGTCTGATGAGGAGAGCTCCCAAGCTTCTATCCCGACAGTCTGAGGAGAGCTCCCAAGCTTCTATCCCAACAGTCCCATGAGGAGAGCTCCCAAGCTTCTATCCCAACAGTCCCATGAGGAGAGCTCCCAAGCTTCTATCCCAACAGTCTGAAGAGGAGAGCTCCCAAGCTTCTAGCCTGACAGGTTCTCCCAAAATCCACCCTGTATCAGAAGAAACTCCTACTCAACTGAATTTTTTGTTAAACCACATTTGGATGGCCAGAGCAGCCCACCTACATTCTACTTCATAAAGGAGAATGTAACTGCCATCATTCAGATATACTACCTTGCGATGACCTGGGACAAGCATGCAGCCAGTGAAGGCCGAAAACCCAAAACACCACTTTCCTGGCCTAGGACAAGAATTACAGAAGTCATGAGGCTTATTCCAGCTAATCCTCCTATATGCAACATGGGGAAGGGTTGGATCCTCTGGGCAGTTTTTAATTCCTGGCTGGTATCCATACAGGGGGGCTCCCCATAGTGATACATGTGGGTCCCACATTTGGCTGAAGGGGGGCCACCCCCACATGAAAGGGCGCTACTACACTCAGGCTGAGGGGGGCCACCACATTTGGGTGGGGTTATAGAAGCACTGGTACAATGCAGGTTTTTTCCTGAGGTGAAGGACATGGAGGCCACTCCCTCCCCATTACACATTGCAGGTCTGCCCTACATTTTCCCAGAAGTGGCTCCTCATGCAAACAAAAGCAATGACCGAGAAAAACGGCCACGCCCTGTGACGTCACTCAGGTGTGTAGAGGGACAGGTGAGGACAGCCCACCCCGGCGCCATCTTGTCACGGAGCCGCGCCTCACCCTCCTTAGAGAGCGGGAAGAACTCCATTATACGACTCCCCCGCACACCGATACAATGTATCCACCGAGAGATACTTCTACCGACAGGTACAGAGTTCCACAATGTATCCGCCGAGATATAAAACTTCCAACACAATGTATCTAATGAGACATTTATATCAACACCTACAAAAAAAAGTTACACAATGTATCCTCGGAGATACTTTTAAGGGAAGCTGCTACATTGTATCCACCGAGATACAACTCCTAATACAATGCGAATGTATCCACCGAGATACAACTCCTAATACAATGCGAATGTATCCAGAGAGATACGAATGAGAACATGTACGTCACACAATGTAACCAGTCCTCTTATAACAGACTCCGCAAAGTCTCCACTGACCCCCACATAGATAACTATTGGCCTCTATTACGTATCACCTGAGCCCCACCATACAGTACAAGGCTTCCACTGACCCCCACATAGATAACTATTGGCCTCTATTACGTATCACCTGAGCCCCACCATACAGTATAAGGTTTCCACTGACCCCCAGATTACAAACACAGCGCTACACCATACTGCCCATTGATCTGAGGAGAGTCTCCATCTATAGTAGAGCTGACCTCACCCTGAGACCTCCAGGTGTCCCTTCTATCAGCACTACAGGTCCCAGCCAGCAGTAGAGATCCAATGGCGATCTGACATTGGGGAGCACTCATGTACCTCACCTGTACCAGGCAACAGTATAATCTCATGAATTCAGAGTTCTGATGCACCCCTACCACCACCATCCCCACTTGCATCAGAGATAAATCCAGTGGTGACCCCCCCCCCCCCCCCAATTATAATGTACTCCACAGCCCCCCTCAAATTAGAGAGTACTGAACAGATCCCCGACGAATCTCTGGAAATAGCGGAATTTTCAGCCATAACCTTCCATCAGGTAAATGTCCTTATCAGAGAACCTGTTGGCCTAGTGATGCCGCACCTTCATTAATCACCTTATCGCCCGATAACGTATCTCTGATTACAGAAACAATGAAACAATTACAGCCGCCATAGAAAAACATAACAGCCTGCCTACCAGAAGCACTACCGGTGCCAGACAGTCTCTGGATTGGGCTTTACATCTTTCGACATCATCAGTCTGTAGACCCCCCCCCCCCCCATATCATGGATCCATCCATGGACTTTGATTTATTTTTTCCTTTGGGGATAATAAAGTATTCTGAAACTGATCCATGGCAGGGTCTGGTCTGTAGACCTAAAGCCACGCATGGACCCATTGCACGGTACATAGACCCCCAAAACTACCCATGCCAGTCTAAAGCCCAACCTACCAGTTGGTCTATGCCATGGTCTGTAGACCCTCCCAAGCTACCCATGGAACGATCTAGTGCAGCCCCCCAAGGGTTACCCACGGTCTAAGGAGCCCAGCCTACAAATCCATCCATACCATGATCTGTGCCCCCCCAAAGCTACCTATGAATCTATAAACGTCTGTAGACCCCCGAGCTACCAATGGATCCACGCCACAGGTCTGTAGACTTCCCCAAGCTAGCAATGAATCCATGCGAAGGTCTGTAAATCAACCCCCCCCCCCCCCCCCCATGGATCCATGCCACAGACAGGACCTGTGGCTTCTGACCTCCAAGCTACCTATGGATCCTTGCCACAGGTCTGTAGACCCCCCCCCCCCCCCCTATGGATCCTTGCCACAGGTCTGTAGACCCCCCCCCCTCCTAAAGATACCTGTGAAGCCAACAATCTGAGCCTGCCTCCTACAGACACCTTTCTACCCAAGAGATCGAGTAACCAGGGCATGCTGGTACTTGTGCCATTGTTTGGAGACACGATCCTGCCAAGACAGCCTTTCTATGGTTACTGGAAACCCTAATCTGGACAGATCGGGCAATCTCTGTACAAAGATCACAGCTTCTGATATGGATGACACGCTGGTACTTGTAGTTCCACAGACAATAAATAAATAAGTCTTCCTGAACGTATTAAAGAAAAGCCATGACCTGTAGGTGACCAGTGATCCCCATGAATCAACAGTGACCCCATAGAACCTCCTCCCAGGTCTGGAGACACTTACTTTGGCTCAGAGCTTGTCCCAGGAGGGTGAAGCAGAGCAGGGCAGATGCCAAGCTCAGCATGGTGAAGGTCTTCATGGTGTGATCGGTGGACTTCTCCTCCTTGATGTCCTCCTCGGCTGAGCAGTCCTCACCTAAGTCACTTCCTATTCCTCCTCCCCCTAGACCAGGTCAGACCGGTCGGACAGGTCCTTGCCTTATTCACAAACAAGGACGAATCTCTGGTTACACCTGGATACCGAGCACAGCCCCCTCCCCCCTCGAAACCAGCGCCGTGCACAGGAGACCGAGCAGAAGATTGGACTCCCGAATCACACACAGACTCTCCGATACTCCAAATCGATGTCTTCAATGATCCCCGGCTGAAGGTGCACTATAAAGCTCTCCTCCTCCCCCCTGGAGTTATATACAAGGGCGGAGTGACGTCACTTATTACCCAGCGAAACTTAGTGACACACCTGGGGCAGGGGGGCGGGTACTAACCTGGCTTTGTCATAGAGATCCTGTGTTAGGTGATGTCATGACCCCGCCCACCGAGAGGGAAACTAGGACTGTCACTCATTAGGAAGTCTCAGTTTCTGCAATTTATACAACTTGATCCAAAGTCATGGGAAGTCCCAATCTTAGATCTCTCTATGACAAACCTCCATAGAATGTCTTCTTCTGTGTCACATTGTTTTGGGAAATGAAAGTTTAGCTACATGAAAAACTTTTTTATTTTAAGTATTGGATAGAGTGCGGATAGATTAGACCCCCTGTCAGTTTTTACTGTTGTCTGTGCCCGTTAAATAGACTCATAGATTCACAAAGCACTTACGCCGACGCATCTCCAGATACGCCGTGTAAGTACAAATATGCGCCGTCGTATCTGGGCACCGAACCCACAAACTAAGATACGCCTAAAACAGACTTCATCCCACCGACGTAACTTGCCTACGCCGGCGTAGAGTGGGTACATATTTACGCTGGACGCATGTGGCGCTCCCATTCATTTTCTATTCAAATATGCAAATGAGGGAGATACGCCAATTCACGAACGTACTTGCGCCCGGCGCATGATTTACGCGGTTTGCGTAAGTTTTACGTTCAGCGTAAAGTTATTCCCCATAGATGAGTCGCAACCCATGCAAAGGTATGGACCAGGAAACACAAGCCTACGTAATGTATGTTGGACGTCTGTGAATATGGGCCGACGTGGGTCTGACTGGGCGTAGGTTACGTTCACGCCGTACACAGTGATCCAACATATCTTAGGCAGTTGTTCCGATGTGGTTGTGAGCATGCGCACATGGATACATCCACGTCTCGACGCATGCGCAGTTCAGTTTAAGTACTTGTCTGGCGCCCATCATTTGCATGGGGTTATGCTTCATTAGCATGGATCACGCCCACTTCCAGCCCACTTCCACCTACTTCCACTTACGCCGGCTTACGCCTACGAAATGTACGCTACGCCAGCGCAGAGTTGGGAGCATTTGTTTTTTGAATTCCATGCTTGCCTCTCCACGCTGCGCCGGGTAGCGTAAAAGAGATACGCTACGGCGGCATAAATATGCGCCAATGTCTGTGAATCCGGGCAATCCTCTCTATTTATCCTGTTTACCATTAGACCCCTTTCACACTGGGGCGTTTTTCAGGCGCTTTAGCGTTAAAAAAAGCGCCTGTAAAATGCCTGAATGAAGCTGCATCTGCTATCCCAATGTGAAAGTGCCTGAAAAACACCCAGTGTGAAAGGGGTCTTAGCGGAGCTTTATCAGCTTTTCGGGCACTGGCAGTGTGAAAGGGCTCTGAAAGCACTCAGCTTTCACATTGGGATTGCAGATGAGGCTTCTTTCAGGCGCTATACAGGCTCTTTTTTTAATGAAAAAGTGCCTGAAACCCCCCCCCCCCCCACCCCCCGAAAAACGCCCCAGTGTGAAAGGGGCCTTATCATTGAAGGTAAAAGAAAATCTCACATTTTGGGTTGTCCCCAGAAAAGTAATAGAGGGGAAATCTTCCAATTAGGACACTAGTTCTTTTGACCTGGGGGACTCCAAATGATTTCCCTCATTTGCAGGGATTTTCCTTCACTTCCTGTTTGGTTATAGGACATGAAGTGAAGTGAAGTGAAGGGAAATCTGCGCAATGAGATACAGAAAGTGAAACAAAAAATCTGGCAGGGGTTATAACCCCCCCTTACTATATCCAAAATTAAAAATAAATGTGGCTTATAGTTCTAACTTAACCGCCTGCTGACCATATAACATAGATATGTGGGGGCAAGGTGGCTCTGCTGTGCCAGACCCAGGGCTGTCTCAATGCATGGGAAACCCTGGGCACTGCCCAGGGGCCCCATGATAATCTCTCATTACATCATACTTGCCAACTTTCCTGAATTGGCCAGGACAGTCATGCTTTTTATTAAAGTGACACTAAAGGTTGCTTTTTTTTTTAACCAGTTCAATACCAGGCATTTTTACCTCCTTCCTGCCCAGACCAATTTTAAGTTTTCAGCGCTGTTGCACTTTGAATGACAATTGCGTGACGTGGCTCCCAAACAAAATTGACATCCTTTTTTCCCACAAATAGAGCTTTCTTTTGGTATGGGTCAGCATGGATTCCTGTCCAGTCTGCAGCTACTCGGCCCCATACACAACAAACTGTGATGTGCTGTGTGTTCTGGAACTAACATTAACTTTTTTCACAATCTGAGCTACATTAGATCTTTTATTGGACTGAACTACTCAGGCCAGCCTTCGTTCCTCACGTACATCAATGAGCCTTGGCCTCTACCCATTCATTGGTGTCAATTGTAGAAAGAAATGTTTGGACAGCCGCACTCTGGAAAAACCTTCTCGGTTACCTTTTATTGATAAAAGTTTTCAAACACCACACATCACAGCAAAGACAGGGGCATACAGCTGACGTTTCGCACTACAATCAGTGCTTACTCATTCATTGGTGTCAGTGGGGAAAGTATGCCCCATTGTTGGTATTAATGGATGAAAATAGTGCCCCAAGGGCCAGATAAAGTCAAGCAAAGGCTGCATCTGTCCCCCCTAGGCTGCAGTTTGGAGACCACTGCAATAAAGCCTCTGGCCCGGATTCACGTACCTGGGCGCACTGGCGTAGCAAGGGGGGGCAGGGGGTGATGTTGCCCCGGGCACGACATTTAGGGGGGCAAATTTCCGTGCCTCCTCCTTATTTTTAATTTCCTGTGTCACCGACACGGATGTCCAGACCGGCCAGGCGGCCACCATGTTTAATGTCCAGCGCTCTGTGATTGGGCATATGGGGGTCATGTGAGGCGTGGGGCTGGAAGTCCCGCCTCCGCACATGACCGCCATATGCCCAATCACAGGGCACTGGGAAACTCTGAACATGGTGGTGGGAGACGTCAGGCACTGAAAGTGTGAGCCGCCGTGGCCGCTGTCTTCCCCTCCGCTCCGGTACTCTGCTCTGTGGTACGGCACTGTGTGGAGGGAGTTGCACAATCGAGCGGGCTGCGGGTGGATGGCGCTGGCGGGGACGGGAGACGGGACTCCAAAGCAGTTCTGCACATCCAGTGCTGGGGTCCTGTCCATCCTGAGGAGAGTCCTGGAGTCTCTGGAGAAGAGCAGA
Organism: Rana kukunoris; assembly: GCA_029574335.1. Classification (NCBI taxonomy): domain Eukaryota; kingdom Metazoa; phylum Chordata; class Amphibia; order Anura; family Ranidae; genus Rana; species Rana kukunoris. The sequence continues at coordinate 532,332,663 of CM056052.1, read as the reverse complement.
CAGAGGTAAGGAGGACTCAGAAGATGTATTTTAACCAAGCTGGGGGGAGGGGGGTGCGAGTATTGCTGGAAGTAGGACTTCTACTGTAGGAGTTAGGTGGGTCTGTGTAGTAGGTCAGTGTAGGTGTAAGGTCAGTGTCAGTGTATGTGTCAGTGTTAGTGTCAGTGTAGGGGTCAGGTCAGTGTAGGTGTCAGGTCAGTGTAGGGGGTCAGGTCAGTGTAGGGGTCAGGTCAGTGTAGGGGTCAGGTCAGTGTAGGGGTCAGGTCAGTGTATGGGTCAGGTCAGTGTAGGGGTCAGGTTAGGGGTCAGGTCAGTGTAGGGGTCAGGTCAGTGTAGGCGTCAGGTCAGTGTAGGTGTCAGGTCAGTGTAGGTGTCAGGGGTCAGTGCCATTACCGGTTGAACTTTCACATATACACGATCGGCGGCTCTATAGCCTGCCAATTGTGTATATGTGCTGGCTGCGTGCCCCCCTACCCCCCTCCAGTACTGCCACCGCCCCCCCTCCTGACCCCTCACCTTCAATCCCGGGATCCGCTGCCCCATCTGCGGCCCGGGACCGGCTGGAGAGGGTGTCAGGAGGTAAGATGGGAGGGAGACCAGCATCTTCCTCCTTGCTGATCTCCCTCCAGGCTGTGAATGCAGAAGTGATGTGGATTACATCCGCATTCACCTGTCAGTCATCTAGCTGCTATAGCCAGAGAGAAGAAGCAGATCTGTGCTTCATCAGCTTTTTTTGGGGTCCCCAGGTGACATTAGGGGTCCTGGAGACCCCTAATGTCTCCATAAAGAGGACCTGTCAGTGTACCTGTGCTATTATATAGGGGGATATTTATTTCCCTATGTAATAGCAATGACATAAAGTGTAAGAAAACATAAAAAGAGTGAAAAAAATAAATAAGTAAATATAAAAAAAAGTTTTAAAAAAAGCTCCAAAATGTTAAAGTCCCCCACGTTTACGCACATATAAACGTGGATGTTTATATAAGGGGGGGGGGCGAAAAAAATTCCGCCCCGGGCGCCCATAACTCTGGTTACGCCACTGCCTGGGCGCATCTTTATTCTGGCGTAGCGTATCTTGTTTACGCTACGCCGCCACAACGTTAAGAGGCAAGCATGGTATTCACCAAGAAAATGCGCTCAAAGTTGCGCCGGCGTAGCGTATAGTTGTCGGCGTAAGCTGACGTAAGTCAAAGTAGGTGGAAGTTGGCGTGTAACATTTAAATGAAGTGTGACCCCATGCAAATGATGGGCTGAGGTTCAAAAAACGATCTGCGCATGCGTTGGCTCTTGGACGCATCGCAGTGCGCATGCTCACAGTCACATTGAAATAGCTGCCTAAGATATATCAATACACTGCCTATGACGTGATCGTAACCTACGCACAGCCCTATTCACGTATTACTATGTAAACGACGTAACATACAATGGCTGTTCCCTGGTCCATACCTTTGAATGGGTTGCGCCACCTATATGAGGGATAACTTTACGCTGGACGTAAGCCTTACGCAAACCACGTATCTTTTCCTCCTGGCGCATCTACGTTCGTGAATCGGCGTATCTTACTCATTTGCATATTTAACATGGGTACGCCGAATGCGTCCAGCGTAACTATGCGCCCAAGATACGCCAGCGTAGGCAAGTTACGTCGGTGGACTGAAGCCTATTTTCAGGCGTATCTAGCTTGGGGAATCGGCGCAGGGATACGACGGCGCACATTTTTAGTTACGACGGCGTATCTCTAGATACGCCGGCGTAAAGCTTACGTGAATCTGGGCCTCTGTCTCCATCAGTAATTGGAGATTTAGCTGAGTTGCTCTTTTGACACAACACCGGCAAGCGTATACACTCCGGTACCACGATATTATGAGCGGACAATGTTAGTTCACCGAATACTAACCAAAAACATGGCGGCCTCCAAGGCTGTGGCAACTTTTTCCTCCTTAGTTGCTGTTCTGTCAAAACAGCAAACTCTTGTTTGTACCAGAGTGTACACACTTGCTGGTGTTGTGTCAAAACAACTAGTCTAAGGCTGCGTACACACGATCGGTTCAAGTCCAGTTTCATCGGTTCATAGACTGATGGTCTGATGTGCGTACACACCATCAGTTCAAAAAACAATCGTGTCTGAACGAGGTGACGTAAAACACAATGACGTGCTGAAAAAAACGAACTTCAATGCTTCCAAGCATGCGTCGACTTGATTCTGAGAATGCGCGGGTTTTTGAACTAATGCTTTTGCGTACTAACCATCGGTTTGGACCGATGGTCAGGCGTCCATCAGTCCGATTTTAAAGCAAGTTTTAAAACTTTGGACCGAAGGACGACAGACTGACGGGCTGCACACACGGTCGGTTTGGACCGATAAAACTGGACTTCAGTCCATTCTCATCGGTTTGAATCGCTCGTGTGTACGCGGCCTAAAGCCGCGTACACACGATCAGTCCATCCGATGAGAGCGGTCCGAAGGACCGTTGTCATCGGTTAACCGATGAAGCAGACTGATGGTCTGATGTGCCTACACACCGTAGGTTAACAAAACGATCGTGTTAGAACGCGGTGACGTAAAACACAACGACGTGCTGAAAAAAATGAAGTTCAATGCTTCCAAGCATGCGTCGACTTCATTCTGAGCATGCCTGGATTTTTAAACCGATGGTCGTGCCTACTAACGATCGGTTTTGACCTATCGTTAGGCGTCCAACGGTTACATTTTAAAGCAAGTTTGTTTATTTTTTTAACTGAAGGTTAAATAACCTATGGGGCCTACATACGATCGGATTTGACCGATAAAACCGGTCCATCAGACCGTTATCCTCTGGTTATCCTATCGTGTGTACTAAGTCTCCAATTACTGTTGCTTTACAGTTACCGGATTGGAGATGTCGATTAAGACACTAGCCTGCGGGAGCAGTGTAAATAAGTCAATCAAAGACACAGATTGATACACCACTTGTTTATTTCCTGGTATGGTACAATATTACAGTAAACACAGTCATAGGTGTGCGAAGCCTATTGCATTAGGGTGTGCACCCCAAAGATCAAACACACACTACTCACTACTACTCACATCACTCACCATGTTAATTCAGAAAGGGAAGGGGCTGATAAATACATATTTACCAGCCCCTTCCCTCACTCATCCTAAAATAGCTCCGCAGCAACAGCCTGCAGGAGAGGAGAGGAGGGAAGCCAGAAGTGCTGCAGAGGGAAGGAGTGGGGAGCCAGGGCAGTAGGGTAAATCTGTGCTGCACAGGGTGATTAGGGTGTGCCTAGGCACACCCGTCACACCCTGTGTGCACGCCCATGAATACAGTTTAAAAACAGGATATGACCAGCAATGTTAAACCAATAGAGATTGTCCAGATATAATTTTACCACCAATCGGGGACAGACCCATATATGTTATCTCTAATTATAAACACACACACCAGTAAATCTGTGTATGACATTGATACTTCACATATCTCATAATGATAGACATATCACAAGCTATTTGTTACTTCAGACGGACCACAACGTCTAAGTATCTCGCCACATTACTGCTCATTACCCTAACTTCCTCTTTTCTTTACAGACATTTATTGTTTATTCTCCTTTAACAAAGATTTCTCTGTTAAAGGAGAAGTTTGGGTTTGGCTGTTTTCTCAGATACATACTTACATAGGTGGATGCTGCATCTGTCCCCTGCCGCCTCTGCACTGAGAACCGAATACTGCCGATGGCTCAGTTCTCTCAGCTCCCCAAGAGGCGAGCTGCTGACTGTCAATCAGAAGCTCTCCTCTCTGGTCCGCCACACTCACTGAATCGCTGAGCTGTGGAGGGGCGGGGAGAAGCCATCTCAGCCTCTCACCATCAGTCTAGGCATCTGGTGCATCCAGTCTACCAAAGTCTGGATGAGGCAGTGCCTGGACTGATCCTGGTGACGTCATCAAAGAGCGGACTTCAGACCGCTTTCTGCTGAAAACGGGTCACAGAAGAGCAAAACGAATTGCACTCTTGTGACCCTTAGGAGAAGTCCAGCCTAAAAAGCTCAGGCTGGACTTCTCCTTTAAGTCACATTTAGAGCACAAAGTGAATATAAAAAGGGTTTCTAACAAATCCTTTCAGGATGTGCGGAAAAAAACAAGTCTGATCCCTGGAGGCCTCACGTCAGAGCTTAAAGGATGTGCTACTAACTGCTTGTTGCCAGATACTACAACATACATTTAGAGGTCTAGTGGAGTCCATGTCTCAACAGGTTATGGTATGTGGTCACAATGTTATGGTTGATACTCTTATGTATAACACTATGTACGATGTGACAGAGCGAGGCTCTGTCCCTATGGAAATCGGTTGGAAAAGGTCACAGAGTTTGCATGTCTGCTGACAGCAAAACTAAAGACTACAGTATTGAAATGAAGTAAACTGCTCAGGCAGCTTTCTCCGGATTTTGCTATTTTCGAATGGGGCTCTGTAGTTTGGAGATCCCTAAGGGTTTTGGGTGGGATGGGATCTCCAACCCTGTGTCCAGATCTTGTGAACAGCCAGCAGGGTGTGTGCCCAGGTTCACACAGCCCATATAATAAGGGACTGGTGGGAACAGTAGGAGGTGGAAGGTGGAGTGTGAGCATAGGTGTGCGCAGCCTGTTGCATTAGGGTGTGCACCTCAAAGCTCCAACACATAAGCATATATGACATATATACACAGGCCTCTTCCACGCTCTCTATCCTGAAACAATGGGTGAAGGGGGAGACCCAGGCAGCAGAAAGAGGGACAGAAGGGGTGGCGGAGGTGGCATATATTGGTACCAATCCCCTGTATTTTTCTCCTGTGGCAGCTGAATGTCGCCGAGAGGGAGAGGAGAAGCCTACTTTCAGCTGCTGCAGGAGGAAAATACCAATCGTTTCCACTAAATTCCAACTCTACCGCCTCTCCTGTCCAGGTTCTGGGGTTTGGCTTACCTGTCAGCTGCCCACTATCAATAGGTAGATTATGATTGACAGGTTGCCAACCCCAGGATTAGGGTGTGCCCAGGCACCACTGGCACACCACTTGTGCACGCCTATGAGTGTGAGCAGCTTGCTGCTGTTGAAAGACAGACCCTTGTCAGGAAAACTGCCTTGTGTGAGACTACATCCCTGGTGAGGGGGGACTCCTTGTCTGAAGGACTGGGAAGGTTGGGACAGCTACAAGAGCCTAGGAGACCAGAAGAGGGTCTGGGAGGCTGGGAGAGCTGAGGCTGCTAGCAGTTCCAAGGGGACTGAAGGAAGTCTTGGAGACAGTGACCAAACACGGGGGGGCTGGAGAACCCTGTTAGGGCCAGGAGTAGGCCGGTTCAGCAAAGAACTGCAAGTCAAGGCAAAGTGAGCCTAGGAGCCAGGTGGCTTGGCATTTTCTAATTTTTTGGAGAAGAACCCCTATGTGGGTGATTCTGTATGTAAACTTTTATTTTGTTTATTTTAATAAACACGCAATGTTACAATGGTAAAAATTATTCATATCATTATTTGGTAACGATGAGCTGATTGTATCAGGGTTCGGACGAGAAAAATCTTCGTGCTTGTCCCATCTGTTATTATCGGACGAACTCTTGTGATCAGACCTGGAAAGCTTGTACTAACGATTAAATTGTTGTACACTTGCTTTGAAAACTGTATTTCTCTTCTGTTCATGTGCGGACACAGCAGCATTGACCTTAGTCTCTCCTGAAGCCCAGGTTCACACTGGGTACGATTTGGTTCGATTTGAGAAATCGCATCTCAAATCGGTGGCATTTGCCGGCAATTGGCGGCAATGACACCGTCCTAATCGGTGCGACGCCGCATCTGCGGCGCTGCACCGATTTCAAAAAGTAGTTCCTGTACTACTTTTTGCGATTTGGGGCCACAATTTACTATGACATCTGTGCAGAAACCTGCACAGATTTCTCTTAAATCGCGTCCGAAATCGAGACTGTCAGCGGGAGTGAAATCGTGCGAGTTCGGCTGAACTCGCACGGCTTCACTCCCGCAGCCCAGTGTGAACCAGGGCGAAAGGAAGGATATATAACCCTAAGGTCAATGCTGCTGTGTCCGTCCATGAATTTAGAGAAATGGATTTTACGGTGAGTACAAAAATCCTATTTTTTCGTATGATTTTCTGATCCCAGAACATTGCACAGTTTATTTATTTTTTGTTAGAACTTTGTTGAAATGTTACAAGTGATTATAATCCCAGTCTGCAGCGCTGAGCCAGACCTGCCTGATTTGGCCCTTGACAGATTGCATAGTCACCCAACTTCCCTGCCACAATTGTGTGGGGTGGCTTCACAGGGAGTGGGGAGGAGAGAGAGAGAGAGAAGGCCAGAGACTGCGACAGACTGCTGTTGCAGCTATGACCAGAGTAGGGCTCTCCCACTGCCCAGGATACAGAAATATGGTGATTGGCTGCAGTGCAGCATGGGAAAAGAGAGAGACTGCTGGAAGCCACCTGGAACTATGAGGGACGTAGTCTCCATGAGACCGCCTTTATTATGCAAAGTACTGTATAGGTCAATATGCTATACAGCAAAGGAGAGGACTCGCCCTAATAGATGGTAATCACTTGGGAATTGAAGCATTCATCATTCCCCTTCTGGAGGGGTGGGTCCACATACCAGAAAAAGGAGAAACTGAATTAATTGATGGGAGAATTTCCCAAAGGAACAGGTATAAAGTGATCCCAGATGTTAAAGGGGTTGTAAACACTTGTGTTTTTTCACCTTAATGCATCCTATGCATTAAAGCGGAGGTCCACACAAAAATGGAACCTCCGCTGTCCGGATTTCTCCCCCCATCCAGTGTCACATTTGGCACCTTTTAGGGGGTGGGGGGAGCAAATACCTGTCTAAGATGGGTATTTGCACCCACTTCCGGGCATAGATAGCTGCATTATTTGTGGGTATTTCCTCCACGTCTGGCGCCCTCCCGATGTATTCTGGGAGACACACAGGAATGCGCAGTAGGGAACCAGGAAGTGAAGACGCAAAGCATCACTTCCTGATTCCCTTACCGAAGATGGTGGTGGCAGCATCTGAGTGGGGAGCGATAGACCGGCTTCAGGTGCCGACATTGTGGGCACGCTGTACAGGTAAGTGTCCTAATTTTAAAAGCAGCTACAGTATTTGTAGCTGCTGACTTTAAAAATAAATAAATCAGCGGACCTCCACTTTAAGGTGAAAAGTCTTCTGTCATGCCTCCCAGGCTCCCAGACCCCCGTTTTACTTAGGCTGGGTTCACACTACGATTTTCCCGTCCGTCAGCCGCATACGATTTATATGAAAAAACGTATGCGGCTGAAACGGATTGAACCGTACGTAAACGTATGCGTGTATAAAACGTATACGGTTTCAAAAGTGCGTACGGTTCTATCCGGTTTTGATTAAAAAAACGCATACGTTTTTGGAATTAGTGTAATTTAATAAATAAAGATTTTCTTGTTTTGAAAATGTGCATGCGCAGACGAAAAACGCATACGGTTTATACGTATGGAACCGCACATATGTGCGTTTTCCATTGACTTTAATGTTAAAAAAACGTATGCGTTTGCCATACGGTTTCAAAAACAGACTCAAAACCGTGGTCGAACACGGTTTTGTGTACTGTTAAAAAACGTTTTGCCAGCAAATCGTACGCACCCGGATGCATCTGAGTGCATACGATTTGCAATGCATTGTCTATGTATGCGTTTTCCCGTACGGGCCCGTACGTTTTCAAAACTGAAATCGTATGCGGCTGACGGACGGGAAAATCGTAGTGTGAACCCAGCCTCACTTGAACTCAGTCTTTCTTGCCCCAGGGACAAGCACACCAGTTCTAGCCGGTGTCTCATGTCCTGATTGGATAGATTGATAGCTGCACAGCCATTGGCTCCTGCTGCTGTCAATCAATCCAATTTCACGGGCGCCGGGGGCGGAGCTGAGTCCTGCTGTCTGTGTCAATAGATGCAGCACCAGGACGCGGGAGTGCGTTTTAACGGGTGTCCCGAAGGAGAGCGCTTCTCCGACCGGGCAATTTGAGAAGAAGAGGAGCCACGCACGCTGCTGAGGGACCCCAAAAGAGGAGGATCGGGGCCACCCTGTGCAAAACCAACCGCACAGAGGAGGTAAGTCTGACATGTTTTTTTATTTAAAAAACAAAAACGAGGGTTTAGTAACCCTTTGATGCAGTATCAAAATTGAATCAGTTTTTTGGACACAGAACATTGTAAAGAAAAACATCATAAAATGTATCAAACCTCTACCTATCACCAAATAACAACGTTGTTATTGATTAATAGAAAGAAACACACACTGGACCCACAAACTTCACTCCTGTCATGGAGTGAGAAATGTCTGTCCACAACACAGATTGGGGCATCAATGGCAATCTTTGTAATATTCTGTATATTGCTCAATGACCAGGATACATGATTGATACCCCAATCTGTGTTGCGGACAGACATTTCTCACTCCTTAAAGCGGTTGTAAAGGTAAATGTTTTTTCACCTTAATGCATTCTATGCATTAAGGTGAAAAAACACCCGAGTATTAGCAGCCCCCCAGCCCCCTGATTACTTACCTGACCCCTCGAAAGTCCTGCGCCGTGAACGAGCAGTCTTCTTGGCCATCTTCCTGGCTCATTCATTGGTTGATTGAAAGCAGCGCAGCCATTGGCTTGCACTGCTGTCAATCACATCCAATGATGCGGCATGCCGAGGGCAGCAGCCATGTATCACGGGAGCGTGCCCGCAAGCACTTAACACCATGTGAGCATGAAGGTGTTGAGTCATGCAGTGGGAGCCGAGACAGCCGCCAAGGGACCCCAGAAGACCAGGTTCGAGGGCCACTCTGTGCAAAAACGAGCTGCACAGTGGAGGTAAGTATAACATCTTTGTTATTTAAAAAAAAAAAATGTCTTTAGCGATCATTTAAGGTGAAAAAACGTCTGACGATTACTGCCCGCCCAGCACCCCCTTTTACTTACCTAAATCCTGGAAAGTCAAGCTTTGCGAACTCGCTCGATCTTTGCCTGGGCTTCTCAGCTGTTCATTGGATAGATTGATAGCAGCGCAGCCATTGGCTAGCGCTGCTGTCAATCAAATCCAATGACGCGGGGGCAGGACTGAGTCATACACTCGACTGCTATGGACGCAGAGTCTATGACACAGGAGCGTACCTGCAAGGTAACCCCCTTGAGAGAGAGCTTCCCAGAGGGGGTTATCTATTGCGGTGAGGAGCTGAGAGAGCCACCATGGGACCCCAGAAAACGATGTTCGGGGCCACTCTGTGCAAAGTAAGCTGCACAGTGGAGGTAAGTATGACACATTTGTTATTTAAAAAAAATAATACAAACCTTTACAATAACTTAACAGAGGAGTTCATGGGCCCAGTGTGTTCTTCTTTCTTTTAATCAGTAACAATGTTGTTATTTGGTGACAGATAGAGGTTTGATACATTTTATGATGTTTTCCTTTACCATGTTCTGTGTCCAATAAACTGATTCAATTTTGATACTGCATTAACATCTGGGGTCACTTTATACCTGCTTCTCTGGGAAATACTCCCATCTATAAATAAAGTACTGTATGGGACTACAAGTCCCAGGTGGACAGTGTTCTACAGAGAGAAAGAAAAGGAAGGAGAAGCCAGGGTTTGAGAAGCCTCAGTGAGCAGAGAGGCGATGGTCGGAATGTGCCACTGAGTCAGACTGCTTGTTGTCAAAGTTTGATGTGGTGTCAGCTCGGGACTGTGATACCTTATTTGTTTGGAGGCCACTTACCTGGCAGGGGAGACACCATGATCATGAAGGTGGTTCTCCCAGGGCGAGGCTCGGCCATTGCACTCTGGCTGGGTTGATCGTGGTGTCATCCCTGCCACTGCTCGGCCTTTTGACTAAGATCAGGTGTGGTATCTGTCCTTATCAGTTGTTAGCGGAGCGCTGAAGCACCTCCTATTCGTGGAGGGTGGATGCAATCCAATAACTTCATTGCACCTGGAAGGGTGGTTTCAGCAGGGACTATGCCGTGCTGCCCGACAGATACTGGGGGCCTGCCAATGGTTGCGTCTGAGCCACCTGGAAGGGTGCTTCTGGTGAGGATGGGTGGCTGCGCCTGGTCTGGTCTTTTTGCCGGGTTCTAGTCTGGCCTTCTGGCTGGCTGGTGTAAGTGCTGTCCCTGTCAGAGATCTGGTGGGAGGAGCTGGAACTGCCCTGATGGAGAGACGGGGTAGGGCCATGCAAATCCTGCTGGGTTGACAGGGAGTCTGGAAGGGTTAGTATTGGTGGAGGCTGCTAGATGAGGGCAGCTTCTCCCCAAGAAAACCTGGAAGGGCTCTCTTTCTGGCAGGGGTGGAGAGCTGCACTGGCCGGTCGGGGGGTTAGATTTGGAACGGAAAAGCCTATGGTGCATGTGCCCCTGGAGTGGCAGTCCAGGGGTGTCTGAGAATCACTGTGAGTGAGGGTCACTTTGATTTAACGACACCACGGTCACTGCACCAGCTACACACTTTTTTAGCACCTGCCTCCTGGGCCGGGCCTTTTGGCCAGGACCGGAGGAATTTTTTATTCCTGGCCGGAGGGCCTGGTCATTGTTGAACACAATGACCACTTCTTTCACTCTCCTCTCCACTATCCCTTTCCCCCACTTTATTTAATTTATTGCCTATGTTTGTCACGTTTTTGCCTTTTTTTGTTTGTGCGCGTTTTGTACACAGTGTGATTAGTAGGGTGCCGGTCCTCGGGCCAGCCCTGAACGTCTTGGGAGTGGGTGGACATGGCCTTCTGGCTTAGTTCGCCCGCTCTCATGGGGTCTCCCTTCGGGGGAGTCCCACCTAGTACTTGGAGGGTTCTGTTTCGGCAGTCCCTCCAAGGAAGTTGGGTCCGTGTCGGCTTCGGTTGCTCGGACCACAGTAACTCAGTCCCCGTCTGGAGCCTAACGCCCCGGGGGATCAGGGTTTGGGTCCCTTCTGCACAGGAGGACCACTTGACGTTGCACCCGTCTGCACGTTTTTGTGAACACTCTTTATGTGTGTGCACATTTTTTCTGCACCGGGTGGAGTTTTTTGAATGTGTTTCACACGCCATAGGCTTTTCAAATAAAAAAAATAAAAAAAAATTTGTTTGGAGGCCACTGCCGTCAAAGGAATCCAGTGAGCTGGAAGAGAGAGGCGTCACTGACTTTGCAAGAGATTGGACTCCCAGGCCGCGTACACACGATCGAATTTGTCCGCTGAAAACGGTCCAATGGACCGTTTCAGCAGACAAATCCGATCGTGTGTACGGGCTAGCGGACAGGTTTGTCCATCGGACAAATTTCAAAGCATGCTTTGAAATTTGTCCGCTACAAACCTGTCCGTCGGATATGTCCGCTGGTTAGTACGGGAAACCAGCGGACATATCCTCCCGCACATGCGTCGTATCCTGTGAATGGATCCGACGCATTCGCGCAGAAGTGTTTACTTCCTGGTGCGTGACGTAGCGGTGACGTGGCGGCGTCAACGTCACCGCCGCGTCACCACGCTGTCTGCCGGCGGGGATTTTAATCCGATGGTGTGTACACGCCATCGGACCGAAATCCGATGAGACATGTCCGCTCTAAACTGTCCGTCGGACAAGTTTGAGCGGACATATCTCATCGTGTGTACGAGGCCCCAGAGTTGCTGCCAGCTCTATTGGGTTTTTGTGGGAAGCATCCCTTGCTAGTCCAGGGTTCCAGTCACCAGAGAACAGGAAGGCCGCGTACACACGATCAGTCCAAACCGATGAAAATGGACTGAAATCCAGTTTTATCGGTCCAAACCGCCCGTGTGTATGGCCCATCGGTCCTTCGGACCAAAGTTTTAAAACTTGCTTTAAAATCAGACTGATGGACGCCTGACCATCGGTCCAAACCGATCTTTAGTATGCAAAAGCATCAGTTCAAAAACCTGCGTATGCTCAGAATCAAGTCGACGCATGCTTGGAAGCATTGAACTTTGTTTTTTCAGCACGTCGTTGTGTTCTACGTCACCGCGTTCTGACACGATCGGTTTTTGAACTGATTGTGTGTACGCACATCAGACCATCAGGCCACTTCAGCGGTGACCCTATGAAAACGGTCCGTCAGACCATTCTCATCGGGTTGGACCGATCGTGTGTACGCGGCCGAAGAGGCTTCACAACAGACTGCATATTGGTGAGAAGCCACAACCTCATTACCCATCTCTTAATGGGACAGTGCCACCCTGACTTGGGACTTTTGGACTTGTGCCCCTTCCTTTCCTGAATCACCCACTGTGCTCATTCATCACCGATGCATAATAAATTGTTTACCAAGCTTTAGTTTGTCAATGAACAGGAAACCTCAGAGCACTTCCCACTCAGTGCAGTGGAGGCTGCAGAGAAAGGCACTGGGGAATCTTTCCTCGTTTCCTTTCTTTCTCAAATGTGAGACACCAGGGGTCTGTTTAGACCACTGATATTTCATCAAAGGTTTCCCCAACAGGGCTGTTAAAAAAATTGAAAAAAAGGAGGGGGGCCCTGTCAGGTAGGCAGTCAGGTAGACTGTACGGTGCCCCATGATTTCTAACATCAGCCCTGATGGGGCCCCATACAGCCAACCAGACAGGCCCTTCCCTTACATAAACACGATTTACGATGCTTCAGTTATGGATGAACACAGTGACAGGTACTGATCACTCATTGGTCCAGATTCAGGTAGATGGACGAATCTTTATTCTGGCGTAACGTTGCTCATTTACGTTACTACGCCGAAATTTAGGAGAAAGTACTGTATTCACAAAGTACTTGCTCCTAAAGTTGCGGCGGCGTAGCGAAAATGGGCCGGCGGAATTAAAATTGGGCGTGTAGTATTTAAACTAGGCGCGATCCCGCGGCGAACGCACTGCGCATGCGCCGGCCGTCAATGTATCCCAGTCCGCATGCTCCACATTAGGACGGTGAACGTCAATGACGTCAATCCCCATTCACGGACGAGTTACGCAAACGACGTGAAACTTTTTCAATTCGACGCGGTCACGTCGGCCATACTTAACATAGGATACGCGTGCTTTTTGTTGCTTTATCTTTACGCCGGGAAACCCCTTACGGAAACGTCGTAAAGTGACTGCGTCGGGCCCGTGTACGATCGTGAATTGGCGTATCTCGCTGATTTACATATTCTCGGCGTAAATCAGCGGGAACGCCCCTAGCGGCCATTTTAAAATTGCAGTTCCGATACGACGGCGAAATACAATTACGTCGCTCGTATCTGAACTCAATCCCGGCATATCTTGTTTTCTGACTACAGAAAACAGATACGACGGCGTAGGTTAGAAGTTACGCGGCTTATCTAGAGATAAGCCGCGTAACTTCTACCTGAATCTGGCCCATTGTGTTCATTCAGGAAAGGAAGGGGCTGGTAAATATCACATATTTACCGGTCCCCTCCCCCACTCTCTATCCTGAAGGATCCTGTTGTGTGCTTACAGCTTCCGGCAGGAAGGAGAGGATTGTATAATGTAAATGTATGGCCTGTTTATTGCTAAACGAACCCTTTATTCTATAGAATACCTTTTCTTGAACCAGCAGCAGTAATAAATCCTCACACTTGTGTGTCAGCTCTGCGCTAGGAGATTCCTTATCATGTGATCACACAGAGCTTCATCAATAATTGAAAACCAGAGGATGTTTGTCACAAGAAAGCACATGAGATAAAGCTTGCAGAAGTGCCGGACCTTTGTGATCTGTGTCTGTGATGAACTCTGACAAACGTTCCTCTATAGTTCTTGTGTATTTCATCATTAATGCAACTCTGTGAGATTGTATCATCATTTCTACAGATGAATTGATATGTGGAATAGATTTATTATTTGTAACATGCATTTTTTACATTGCCTTAAATGGAATTCTTTTAACAGCAGTGTACTAAGATATCTTGTGGTTTTATTGGATAATGCTTGATACGTTAATTTGGTTTTTATGTATTTTAAAAATTATAACAAATTATAGTATTTTAGTAAACACTGTATATTTTGGGCCAGATCCACAAAGCTCTGCGTATCTCTGCGGCGGCGTAGCGTATAGTATTTTCAATACGCCGCCGTACGCTAGAAAGGCAAGTTCCGTATCCACAAAGGACTTGCGTCCTAAGTTACGGCGGCGTAGCGAAAATGGGCCGGCGTAAGCCTGCGCAATTCAAATGGGGAAGAGGTGGGCATGTTTTATTTAAATGAATCGTGATCTGACGTAAATGAAGTTTTTTTTTAACTGTGCATGTGCCAGCCGTGGACGTATCCCAGTGCGTATGCTCCAAATCATGTCGCAAAACATCAATGAAAACGACGTGAACGTAATTTACGCAAATCCCTATTCGAGAAACGTTTTACGCAAACGACGTGAACGACGGAAAATTCGACGCTGGCCCGACGTCCATACTTAACATTACGTACGCCTCCATACAGCAGGAGTAACTTTACGCCGGACATACGCTTACGCAAACGACGTAAAAACACTGCGCCGGGCATACGTACGTTCGTGGATCGACGTATCTAGCTCATTTGCATATTCGACGTGGAAGCGCCCCTAGCATCCAGTGTAAATAGGAAACTTTAGGACGACGGCGTAAGACGGCGTATCTATGCAAAAAAACGGCGTATCTTGTTTTGTGGATACAAAACAATGATACGCCAGCGCAGATTTGAATCCAGATCCGCCGCCGTAATTGTTTGTGGATCTGGCCCTTTATGTTTATGTATTGCACACCGTTGAATAAAACTGCAAATATTGGATGCCTAATGCCTTGTCCACACGATCGGAATTTCCAAAGAAAAAACTCGGACGGAATTTTTTAATCGGATATTCCAACCATGTGTGGGCCCCATTGGACTTTTGTTCCATCTGAGTTTAGAAATAGAACATGGAAAAAATTCTATCAGAATTTCTGATCGTCTGTGTGGAACTCCGACGGAGAAAAAAACATGCATCCTCAAAATCAAGTTGACGCAAGCTCGGAAGCATTGAACTTCATTGTTCTCAGCTCTTCGTAGTGTTTTTTTTTTTTTTTGTTACGTCTCTGCGTTTTCGACGGTCGGAATTTGGTCTGACAGTATGAATGCAAGTCAGCTTGAATGGAATTCCGACGGAAAATTACATCGGATTTTATACCATTGGAAATTCTAATCGTGTGTACAGGGCATTAGAAAAGATTTAGCCCCCTTTCACATGGGGCAGAGGAAGTGCGGTGGCGGTATAGCGGCGTCATTTTTAGCGCCACTATACCATCGTATTTACCACAATATTCGGGCACTAGCGGTGCGGTTTTAACCCCCTAACGGCCAAAAAAGGGTTAATGCCCCCCACAATTGATTTTAATGGGAAGGAGTGGTATAGGAGCAGTGAACACCCCGCTCCTATACCACTCCAAAGATGCAGCTAGCAGGACTTTTGGAGCGATTTTTTCAGGCGGTATAGCAGCGCTATTTTTGGCACTAAACCGCCTGAAAAACATGTCAGTGTGAAAGGGGTCTTACTAAAGCAGCATACCTCCCAACATTTTGAAATGAGAATGAGGAACACCTAATAGTGAATGTTTGTAGGCATAGAACACACCCCCTGCCACGCCCCCTTAAAGGGGACATAAACACAAAAAAAGGTTAATTAAATCCACAAGTGCTTTTTTTTATAACTAATTTTCCTTTATATTGGCTTTTAATATTGACAAATGCAGCAATTATGAATTTGGGTGAAAGGTTTGGCACTGGGAAACACTTTTTGAAAGACAAAAAGTGCATTTTAAATACAACAATATAGATCAGACCAAAATGAGGGATAAACGAGGAGGAAAGAGGGACAGAGGGACATTGCTCCGAATCAGGGACAGTCCCTCGAAATCAGGGACAGTTGGGAGCTATGAAGGAGTACATTTTTGATGTAGCCAAGAGAACCTGTTTTAATTTTAAGTGATCTGAATACAATCAATAGAACAAAAAAAACAAAAACAAACAAACAAACAACCCCCCCCCCCCCCAGGAAATTCAGTTGAACATAACTGGATCATAGAAGAAAATACAGCTTCACTGAGCCTCAATAAACATGGACTCCTTCTAGGCCCTGCTTACAGATACTGTAGTGACCTGTGTTCTATGCCTCGTTTCCACTGCACGGAACGGTTCGGGTCAGTAAATTTGGAGCGGTTAGGATGGGACCGGTTTATTCGCGTGAGCGTTTCCACTGCAAATCGGACCGTCAGGGACCATTCAGGTTTTAGAAAAAATTCCTAGCGCGTCCACCAATCAGTGAGATTTATTTGTAGGTCCGCCCTAACCGAACCGTTCCACTCTCTCTGGAACCACATGAGAAGCAGGACCCTTGCTGGTGCGGTACGGTTCGCTTTTACGGCACACTTTCATAATGAAACACCCA
Source organism: Rana kukunoris (assembly GCA_029574335.1). NCBI lineage: Eukaryota > Metazoa > Chordata > Amphibia > Anura > Ranidae > Rana > Rana kukunoris. The sequence goes on along the minus strand of CM056052.1, from coordinate 532,316,289 downwards.
AAATAGCGTACTGTACCGAACCGTACCGAACCGATCCGCTCAGTGGAAACGAGGCATTACTGAACTGGAAGAACACAGGTCACTGCAAGGACACAGAAAAAAAATAGATTCCATGTGTCCTGCTCACACCAGAATTCTGGTGTCATGTGCAGTGCGTTAAAATGCTACAATGTACGTTAATGCATGTAAATGCACATCATCATAGCTCCCAACTGTCCCTGATTTCGAGAGACTGTGTCTGATTTGGAGCAATGTCCCTCTATCCCTCTTTTGTCCTCATGTGTCCCTCGTATAAATAAATAAAATACACTTTTTATCTTCTAAAAAGTGTTTCCCAGTGCTAAAACTTTCATCTAATTTCTAAATTGTTGCATTTGGAAATTCCAAAAGCCAATATAAATCAAGAGCAGTGATAAAAAACAAAAAACAAAACAACAATTGGTTTAACATCATTTTTTTTTGTATAATTCACCTTTAAGGGGCGTGGTAGGGGGTGTGTCCTATGCATACACACTTTTGCTAATAGGAGTCCCTCATTCCCATCTCAAAAAACTATGCAAATCTACTGATGAAAAAAGCTTTATAGGATTTTGTGCTTACAAGGATGCAATTTAGCCTGGAATCACATTGGAGCGATTTGTCATGCGATTTGAGAGATCAAATCGCATGACAAGTCGCAGCCTATTGGTGGCAATGGCACTGTTTCAATCGGTGCGCGCCGATTTGCAAAAGTAGTTCCTGCACTACTTTTGACGATTTCAGGTGCGATTTCTATAGACATCTGTGTATGAAGCCACACAAATTTCTATCAAGTAGCACCTGAAATCGCGCTGACCTTGCTACTTTGAAATCGCGCTACTTCAAGTAAAGTAGCACGATTTCAAAGTAGCATCAGTGTGAACCAGGGCTTAATGTGCATAAAAATGCATGTCAACACGCGTTAAAAACGCTGGTCAATGCACATAAAAATGCACACCAATGGAAGGCAATGCACATCCATTTTTTTTTTAACATTTTCATGCATTTTTCATGTGCATTTATGTGTGAACAGGCCCTTCATCAACCCCATTATAGCATATGAAGTAAATTATTTAGTATTAACAAGCTGGTCTGTGTATTCACTTCTTTATTTCTTTATTTTTTTTTTGCATATCCCCATTTCTGTATGCTGCTTCGTTCCGCTGACATCAGCATTAAGCCTCACACACACGATCCAATTGTTGGCCAACCGAGCGTCTGATTTTTATCTTCCGGGCGTGTACCAGGATCTTGTCTTGCATACTACTGGTACACAATTGTCGTGCCACAAACACAAGCGTAGTGACGTACTACCAGGAATTTCAGCTCTTGAGCGCAATCCTTTTGGGCCCCTTCTGCTAATTTTGTGTTTGGTGAGCATTGATTCAGATCATGTGTGTTTGTACTTTTGACTTTTGTGTGACAGACTTGTGTACTGCTGAAAATTTACTAGCCTGCCATCCAACATCTGTTGGCCGAAAGGAGTACTAATAGTCAGATTTTAGGACAACAGTCTGTCAACAGACAATCCCCTGCTTCCACTTCTGACGGGTTTTTCTGACACAGAGATAAAAAGGGTGACAGGGGGATCTCCCCTCCTCCTCAACCCTCCAATCAGCCCTCAGAGCTCTCCTCACTGATATCATTTCAGCTCCCCACCCCCTGCTTTTCAGAGCTGAGAGATCCTGTGTAAATTTCTATACTTTGAATGATGTAGGGGAAAGACGGAGATAGATCAACAGGTACAACTTATGTAGGATTTGTTTATTACCTGTGTATCACCTGAGACCAGTCACTTCACTGGGTATATGAGAGGACTTACAACCACTTTAAAGTCTAAAATCCTTTTTTTTCATGGCACAAAGGACGGCGATCAGTGCTATAAAAATGCACTGATTACTCCAGTGTTTTTCAACTCCAGTCCTCAAGGCACACCAACAGGTCAAGTTGTCAGGATTTCCCTCAGATGAAATGGCTGTGGTGATTACTAAGGCAGTGAAACTGATCAAATCACCTGTGCAAAATAACGGAAAGCCTGAAAACATGACCTGTTGGTGTGCCTTGAGGACTGGAGTTGAAAAACACTGGATTACTGTGTAAATGTCACTAGCAGGGAATGGGTTAACACTAGGGGGCGATCAAGGGGTTAATTGTGTTCCTTATATGTGTGACCTAACTGTGGGGGATGGGACTGACTATAGGAGATGAGAGATCGTTGTTCCCAGCTCGTAGGAACTCACAATCTCTCTCAGAACTGGGATGTGTGTCCCTGTTCTGCCTGTAATGCCCATAATCGCACGTGGACGGCGGGCAGCCACGAGGATCAGCACCCCGCTGTGCAGCCTGCTATCCTGCTTAAAGGGACTGACGTACAGCTACAGCGGTTTGTGGGATCGTGCCGATCTGCCGCAGTATAATGATGGTGGCCGGACAACTATGCCCGCCCTTTTCACCAGCCTCCACAATTCATCGAAGCTGTACAATAGCTTTTATCAATAAAAAGTAATACCCATACTCCAAGAGCTTTATATTGCTGGATGTTATAGTACAGATTCTATGCATAGAGGAAGGGGGTGGACAGGACAGCATTCTTGGCGAGGGCCTATGACAGGTCTAGGTGATTTACTAACCCCTGATATGGGGATATGGATGCCACCAGCACAAGGGACACTTCTCATTGAATATAGAAACTGTCCCTTGTGCTGATTTAATAAAAAAAAATGAACAAATTTAAGTTTTAATTTTTTTCAGTTTCCTGGAGATCCAGTAAAAGTGACATGGTTATGACAAACTATAATACTGCCAGGGATACCTGAGCAAGTCAGGCAAAAGATAACCATTTTAAGCACCCCTTAGGCCGCGTACACACGGCAGAGAACCTCGACGGGCAGAACACATCGTTCCGCCCGTCGAGGTTCTCTGCCGGCCGTCGAAATCGGTGACCCGCCCGTCGGGAATGGCAACCAGCCATTCATCCAGGCGGGCCGTCGAGCAAATAAAGAGCGTGCTCTCTATTTCTGCTCGATGGGATTCCCGACGGGATGCTCGCCGAGAGCGTACACACGGCCGAGGTCCTCGCTGGAATGCAGCTTCCAGCGAGGTTCTCGCTGGTTTCCAGCGAGAACCTCGGTCGTGTGTACGCCGCCTCATAGTGTTCTAGTTTTTCTCAACCCCTGTCACTTTATTTGGACAGCTTAGCCGGCCTGTAGATGTGGAAATATATTAAATTACAGATCTGATACAAATCTGGGAATTTACATTATATACTGAATACTACCATTATATATATTAAAGCGTAGCTAAAGCAAAACTTTTGGATAAAGTGTGGAAGTGTTAAAATCCTTGTTAGCGTTTCATTGCTGTCTGTGTCCCAACAATAAAGCATTCACCCTTACTATGGGGTTGATTTACTAAAGGCAAATAGACTGTACACTTTGCAAAGTACAGTTGCTCCAGAGCTTAGTAAATGAGGGAGAGCTTCACTTTGCAAAGAATACCCAATCACAAGCAAGGAAAATAAAAAAACAGCATTTTTGCTTGCACGTGATTGGATGATGGAAGTCAGCAGAGCTTCTTGTTTACTAAGCTCTGGAGCAACTTCACTTTGAAAAGTGCACAGTCTATTTGCCTTTAGCGGATGAACCCCAATGTGTCAGTGGACACACAGAGTGTGGCTCGGGATTGAGCATGCAGGAGCCAATAGTGGCAGCGGAGGACCTGAGAAGAGGAAGATATTGCACAGAGCAGGTACAAATTAAGTGATTTAAAAAAAAAAAGACGCAATTCAGGGTTACAGTCGCTTTAAATCAAATGGAAAACAAGTTAGCAAAAAACGAATTTACCTCTAAACTGATAAGTGGCTACATTTTTCATCATTCATCTCTACAGATGGAAAAATATTCCTTGCGTAGCTTTCTGATAGTGTGGACTAATTCACAACTGATGCTTTAAATATCTTATCTGCTAAAAGAGTTTGATTGTTGTAAATTTGATTCCCTTGAAAAAGTCCTAACCTTCCAGAAGGTCAAATTCTAGAAGACTAATTGTAAGATAGGGCCAGATTCAGGTAGAGTTACTCTGGAGTATCAGTGATACTCCAGCCTAACTCTCACTTTGAGCCGGCGTTTCTGTTTTCTGTAGTCAGAAAACAAGAAACGCCAGGTTGGAGTTACTATAAGAGCGACGTAATTGTATTTCGCCGTCGTATCGTAACTTCAAGTTTAAAATTGGCGCGCGGGGCGTTCCCGCTGATTAACGCCGAGAATATGTTAATCAGCGGGAATCGGAAATTCACGATCGTATTCGGGCGCGACGCAGTGACTTTCAGACGTTTCCGTAAGAGATACGCGGCGCAAAGATAAAGCAGCCCCCTAGTGGAGTATCCTATGTTAAGTATGGCAGTCGTCAGCGCGTCGAAAAAAATTTTTTTTGAGTCGTTTGCGTAAAACGTCCGTGAATGGGGATTGACGTCATTGAGGTTCCCTGAAAGAATTTGGAGCATGCGCACTGACAGTCGACGCATGCGCAGTACGTTCGCTGCGGGATCGCGCATAGTTTTTTTTTTTAAATCACTTCTTTTTTATTCAATGTTTACATTTATCATACACTTGTGCGGATATTCAAATACAAAATACAGTGCATATTAAATAGTTCATAAAATATATAAAGCTCTAGTTTCCAAACTCGCTCCCTTTTCTTAACTATATCCCTTTTTCGTGCATTATTTTGTGCGTATTTCTATTTACCACCCTCCCTCCCTTCCCTACCCACACCGCCTTATCGTGGCCATTTCGTTTTACCTCTCATTTATTTTCTTGTTTTCGTACACTACTCCTCCCTATTCCTTTTATTTACCTCTGTAGTCTGTCCCTTATCGACTGTGGCGGAGAGAGTCTGTCGTCGCTCAGCCATGTTTGCCAAATCTGATCGAATTTCCCAGTTTCCCCCATACGACTATATGTTAGTCTTTCTCTAAGAAGTAAGGAATTTACTAGTAGAATCCACTGCCTTCCCGTGGGGACCTCTGGTGCCATCCAGTATCGTGCTATAAGTTTTCTTGCTAGATATAATACTCTAGTTAACATTGTATAAATTCCTTTTGGAAAGGTATCCGCCTCTATGGACCCCAATATATATACCAGAGGGTCCAATGGGATGGGTGTCTGTGCAAGTCTACTTATGCACTGGGAGATCTCCTCCCAATACCGGTGTAGTTTTGGACATCTCCAGATCAAATGTATAAAATCGCCCTGATGTATTTTGCACTTCGGGCATAGCGGGGAGTCTCTTACTCCCCACCTGTGCATCTGCTCTGGTGTTCTATATGCCCGGTGCAAAATAAATAGCTGTGACAATCTATGCGATGCTGATAGCGATACTACGGGAATACATTCTACGGCCCTTTTCCAACGGCTTTCATCTATATTCCCTACATCTTCAGTCCATTTTCTGCGACATTTTAAGGATGTATAATCCTGAGCCCTGGATAGTAGTTCCCTATATATTTTTGAAATTAGTCCTTTCCGATCCTCCATTCCAAGTACTACCTTAATTAAGGGGGCTGTCGATACTGTTAGGGGTTGTTTTTTTTGTTGTGCCTGTAACGCATGTCGAAGTTGGAGGTATTGATAAAATCCCTTTGGATTTAACTGGAATTCCCGACACAACTGTTCGTATGTTTTCAATACCTCCCCTTCATACAATTGCTTGACAAAATGTATCCCTTTCTCCTTCCACACAGTGAATCCCCTTAATTCCTGTATTTCCGGATATCTAGGATTATGCCATATCGGGGTGAAGGGCAACGGTCCCTTTACTCCCAAGGCTTTCCTAATCTCCCCCCAAACCCTTTTAAGCAAAATACCTGTCGGAGCAGATCCTGGTATGCTAGGGAGGTCCATTTCCAAATGAGATGCTGCCACTAATATAGGGGCACAGCTCGTTACCATTTTACAAATGGGGTCCTCGTTATTTTCCCGTCCCCATCCTGCTAGGTGTTGAATCTGAGCAGCCAGGAAATACGTTTTAGGATGTGGGACAGCAAGGCCTCCCCTATCCTTTCTATACTGAAGGGTAGCTAGGCTAATCGCGCATAGTTAACATAATACACGCCCCCTACCCGTCCAATTTGAATTCCGCCGGCTCATTTTCGCTACGCCGCCGCAACTTTAGGAGCAAGTGCTTTGTGAATAACAGTACTTGCTCCTAAAGTTACGGCGGAGTAACGTAAACGAGAAACGTTACTCCCAAGTAAAGAAGCGCCCATCTACCTGAATCTGGCCCATAGTGCCAATTATGTATTAAAATATATATCATTTTTTTTCTTTTGCATGCTAGTTGGTAAGTGTTGGGGAAAACCTTCTACTAGTTTGTACTGTGCAATGCCCTGTCACATACATCCTACTTCAAAAGCTAGTTATAAAGTGGGATGGTTGCCATTCTTGTATAGTTTGCTTGCTGGATTTGGAATGGGGATACATTGGATGCCTTCAGCTGCCATTGAAATAGAACCAAAGGCAAAGGGTAGACATGACTAGGTGAACAGTGAAAGCAAGGAGATATAGGATTAATGCCGTGTACACACGACCGTTTTTCGGGTTGTAAAAAATTATATTTTTAATGGTCTATAAAAAAACATAAAAAATAATTAATAAAAAGTTTTTTTCAACCCAATCGTTAAAACGGCCTTGCCTACACACGATCGTGAAAAAAAAAAAAGCTCTAGCAAAGTGCGGTGACGTACAACACGTACGGCGGCACTATAAAGGGGAAGTTCCATTCTAATGGCGCCACCGTTGGGGCTGCTTTTGATGATTTTGTGTTAGTAAAAGACGATTCGCGCTTTTCAGTCTGTTACAGCGTGATGAATGTGCTTACTTCATTACGAACGCAAGTTTTACCAGAACGAGCGCTCCCGTCTCATAACTTGCTTTCTGAGCATGTGCGTTTTTTTCACATCGTTAAAGCCCACACACGACCATTCTTTACGACGTTAAAAATGACAACGTTAAAAACGTTGTGAAAAATTTGAGAATGTTCTAAATTTTTAATGCCGCCCATTTTTTACATTGTGAAAAATGCTCTGCAGTTTACACGAGATCGTTTTTTTTTTTTTTTTTTATTGTTTTTATTGAAAATTTTAAACAAAAAAACATAGACAAACAATAGACAAGACAAGACACAGATAGCTTAACATCGTACAGTGCTCCAAGGGAGATGGCTCATACAACACAGTAATATCTGCAGTGCATACAAACTGACAGGCTTAAACATACATAATAACTATTAGAAATATCATGGGGAAATGAAGGGGGAGGTGGGGGGTGTCCTCTCAGCAACCGTGCCTTAACCAGCAGTTTTAAACTCCTCCAGCCAAGCCCGCCAGACCCTCTCATACTTCCGCGGGCACCCTCGGTTAACATATGTGTCTCTTTACAGAGGAAGGCTGGTATTCACCAGTCGCCTCCACTGCATCAGAGAGGGGGGCGTGGACACGAGATCGTTTTTAATGATATTAAATTTATTTTTTATTTTTTACAACCCAAAAAACGGTCGTGTGTATGCGGCATAACACCTGGAATCAAGAGATATGAGGTTACTTACCTGGATGTGGTGGGAATAAATGTTAAGAGGGGCTTCAATTATGTCAAGGAGGGATTGAGAAAACTTCTAGCAGTGTAAAAGCAGTGGATGAGGGAGAAACTTCCCACCCTCCCGCCCAGTGTTGCTCTGTAGTAAGGGAAACAGAAAGCTTGTTTCCTACCACGCATGTGCGAGTTGCGCTTATCTCTCTGAATGGTCCTAATGTCTTTTGGGACCTCTTTTGGATGGAGCTCTGCTTTAACACTAGATTAACTGGGAAGTTGGGACATGAATGTATGTGCGGAGAGTTGGGATTGATCCAGAGCTGGTGTTGCAGCCTGGGACCTTTAGGTGGTTCTGCAGATACAAAACAAATGTTGGTTCTTTAGTGTCTTCAGATATCAGTAACCTTGATTATTATTGGTATTATAACAATGTTTCTGTTTAAGGGAAAATTTGGGGAGAAAAAAAAAAACACATGGGAGGAGCACAGCACTAGAGCAAAGGAGGAGTGCTCAAAAGAATAACCAACCTCTGCCCTACTGACACCATCCGCTGCCCTACTGGCATCATATACATGGGCATGGCAAAGGGTGTGGAGTCAGGGGTGGAGCCAAACCCCCCGTGGCAAAATAGGGTTTCGCCTAGAGCAGTGATGGCAATCCTTGGCACCCCATATATTTTGGAACTACATTTCCCATGGTGCTCATACACTCTGCAGTGTAGGTGAGCATCATGGGAAATGTAGTTCCAAAACATCTGGGTTGCCAAGGTTCGCCATCACTGGCCTAGAGCAGTGGTCTCCAAACTGTGGCCCTGGGGCCAGATGTGGCCCTTTGCCTGCCCTTATCAGGCCCTTGGGGCACAATTCCACCAACTGATATGAGACACTAGTCTGCCATCTGACACCAACAATTGGGTGCCATTTCTCCCACCCACACTAAGAATGAGGCACAATTCCTCCCTGTGATACCAATGGTGGAACATTATTCCTCCCCCTAATACCACATGTGGCGATGTTTACTTCCACTGATGCCAGGAAAATTTACACTCACACCAGCCACAGCGCGGCCCTCCTAAAGTCTGAAGGACCATAAACTGGCCCTTTGTTTAGAAAGTTTGGAGACCCCTGGCCTAGAGTGTCAAGAATCCTTGAAACCGCCTGGATGTGTGAGGAGGCTGATGAAGTGAGCTGAAAGGTAGAAAGATATTTTGGTGTTATCAACATAGATATGGTATTGAAAGCCATATAATCCAGGGAGAATATGTAGATTCAGAATAAGGGAGGATCAAGGGCAGAACTTTGGGGGACCCCAATGGAGAAAGGAAGCAGAGAGGATGAGGTACAGTTGTAAGCGACAGTGATGTTGTGGTGGGATAGGAAAGATGAGAACCAAGAAACCAAAGGAATGGAGTTTTTTTTTTTTTTTGCATGATATAGAGGGTTGGGAAAGATGGGATAGGAGAAGGAGAGATTGAAGGTGTGAGATAGAGAGTGTAAGAATTATATTTTTTTGGAGGGCAGATGAATACTAAATGTAGTCCTGCTGGGACCTATGCCCCGTAAACACGATCGGAATTTCCGGTGGCCTAAAATCCAATGAAAATTTTTGTCAGAATTCCATCGTCTTGCATACACGCTGTCAGACCAAATTCCGAACGTCCAAAACGCGGTGACGTAAAACACAACGATGAGCTGAGAAAAATAAATTTCAATGCTTCCCACTTGATTCTGAGCATGCGTGGGTTTTTTCTCCGTCAAAATTGCACACAGACGATGGGAATTTCCTATTGGTTTTTTTTTCATCGGAAAAAAATAAATGATGTTCTATATCTAAACACAGACGGAAAAAAGTCTGATGGGGCCCACACACAATCGGAATTTCCGATGAAAAACAGTCCATCAGACTTTTTCATCTGAAATTCTGATTGTGTGTACGATCTTACTCCACGGGTTGTCATGATTCTCAGATGGGTGAGAAATGGAGTCCACTACTCACATCCCAAACAGGGGGCGACTAAATAAATGGCTACGGACTGCTATTGTATACCACAAAGTGTTCACTCCTTGGAATCAAGTATTAATTTATTGGGGTTGATTTACTAAAGGCAAATAGGCTCTTCATTTTGCCAGGGAAGCTGCACTTTTTTTTCCACAAGAAAAGGGAAGCTGCACTTTGCATGAAAATTTGTCCCATAGCTGAGTGAATGAGGTGAAGCTCTGCTGACTTCCATTATCCAATCACGTGCAAGCAAAATGCTGTTTTAATTGTCCTCGCATGTGTTTGGGTATTATTAAGTGAAATTTCACCACAATCAATAAGCTCTGGGGAAACGTCCCTTGCATAGTGAACAGCCTATTTGCCTTCAGAAAATGAACCCCGATGAATTGATTTCAGTCCATGAAGCTCTGAGGAAAAGTGCAGTCCTCTGTCCATTAGGAACCTTTCAGCTGACAAAGAATGTGTGAACTTTATCAACAGAAAGTCAGACTTATTTATCTTTGTTAATTGCTGCTGTAAATGGGATAACATGCTGTGATAATTTTCTAAATGGTAAATATTTCCTGTACATATAGAAACCGGATGTATTATTTGATAACCAGTTCAAGCAATAATTTATGTTACTTTCACTGCACAGAAACTCTAATGCCGCGTACACACGATCAAATCTTTCCGCTGGAAACGGTCTGCTGGACCGTTTCAGCAGACAGATTCGATCGTGTGTACGGCCGAGCCAACGGATTTGGCCACCCGACAGATTTCAAAGCATGCTTTGAAATCTATCGGGTGGGAATCCGTCTGCCCGGCATGTCTGCTGGTTAGTACACTTACCAGCAGACATGTCGTCCCGCACCGCCGCCGAATGGATTCGGCGCATGCGCGGAAGTGTTTTACTTCCTGGTGCGGTGACGTGGCGGCGTCAACGTCACCGCCACGTCACCGACACGTCAGCGCGCCGTCTGCTGGCGGGGATTTTGGTTTGCTCGTGTGTACACGCGAGCAAACCAAAATCCCAGCAGACAGATTTGTTCAAATCTGTCGGACAGACAGATTTGAACAAATCTGTCTGCTCGTGTGTACGAGGCCTAAGGCCGCGTACACACGATCAGACATGTTAATGTTAATAACAGTGATGAACACTGTATAATTAACTGTCATCCTGTGACATGCTGTGATTGACTACAGCTAATCACATACAGGCATACCTCACTTTTAAGTACACAATGGGACCAGAGCATGTATGTAAAATGAAAATGTACTTAAAGTGAAACAATACTTTTTTTTTAACTTCTAGGGTCTAGTGGGGGGTCAGGGGCTGTAGTGGGGTGTCTTGAGCTGTAGTTGAGGTCTCAGGGACTGTAATGGGGGTGTCAGGGGCACATTGGAACAGGGCGGGCTATGCTCTGGGAGCTTCAGCTCCTTCTACTGCGGCTGCAAAATGTCTCTACAGTACTTTTAAGGCACTTTACATACACTCACGGGTATGTCCTTACTCGCGAGTGTATGTAAAGTGAGTGTACTTAAATCGGGTTATGCCTGTAGTACAGGGTGTCAGTTACCATGTGATCGCTGTGGGACAATCACAACACGTCAACAGGAGGCAAGCAGTCATGAATGGAAAACACCAGACACAGCGGTCACAGGATCACACCACTGTGTATGTTCCGGGTGACATACCAATATTAACCACTTCAGCCCCAGAAGGATTTATCCCTTTCTCGACAAGGCCATTTTTTTGCGATATAGCACTGTTCGCTTTAACTGACAATTGCGCAGTCGCGCAAGGCTGTACCCAAACTTATGTCCCTTTTTTCCCCAAATAGAGATTTCTTTTGGTGATAGTTGAGGGGGGGGGGGGTTATTTGATCACCTCTGTGTTTTTTATTTTTTGCACTATAAACAAAAAAAGAGCGTACTTTTTGCTATAATAAACTTGCTATAATAAATAAATAAACCCCAGAAGTGTGGTCCATATGGTCAGTGGTGTGTGCCGCTCGATGCCTTCTGACATATGTCAATGCTACACAATTGGTAGGTACCCTCTCCCCCTTTTGAGGAATTCCTAGATCCACTTTGAATGTTCGTGGTCAGCGGATTTTTGCTGATACGGTGTGGAGCTCACGGGTCAGGCAGCCATCTTGACAACATGTGCCCTTTTTCAAAACAGCACCTGCTTGCTTATCAACTTAAAGGGGTCGTAAAGGTTTGTTTTTTATTTTCTAAATAGGCTCCTTTAACCACTTGCTTACTGGGCACGTATACCCCCTTCCTGACCAGGTGAAATTTCAGCTTCCGGCACTGCGTCGCTTTAACTGACATTTGCGCGGTCGTGCAACGTGGCTCCCAAACAAAATTGGCGTCCTTTTTCCCCACACAAATCGAACTTTCTTTTGGTGGTATTTGATCACCTCTGCGTTTTTTTTTTTTTGCGCTATAAACAAAAAAAGAGCGACAGTTTTGAAAAAAATTCAATATTTTTTACGTGTTGCTATAATAAATAGCCCAATTTTTTTTTTCCAAAAACATTTTTTTTCTCAGTCTAGGCCGATACGTATTCTTCTACGTATTTTTGGTAAAAAAAAAATCGCAATAAGCGACTGGTTTGCGCAAAAGTTATAGCGCTTACAAAATAGGGGACAGAATTATTATTATTATTTTTTTTTTACTAGTAATGGTGGCGATCTGCGATTCTTATTGGGACTGCGACATTATGGCGGACATATCGGACACTTTTGACACATTTTTGGTGCCATTCACATTTATACTGCGATCAATGCTATAAATATGCACTAATTACTGTATAAATGTGACTGGCATTGAAGGGGTTAACACTAGGGGGTGAGGAAGGGGTTAAATGTGTGCCCTGCATTGTGTTCTAACTGTGAGGGGAGGGGGGTGACTGATCTGTGTCCCTATGTACAAGGGACACAGATCGGTCTCCTCTCTCCCCTGACAGGACGTGGAGCTCTGTGTTTACATATACAGATCCACGTCCATGTCTGTGTACCATCGATCGCGAGTGCCTGGCGGACATCGTGGCCGCCAGGCACGCGCATCGGCATCTTGGAGATGCGGCGGGCACGCGTGTGCCGCCGGCGGCGCTCGCGCGCCCCCCAGTGGCTTGGAGGAGCAGAGGATGTCTAAAGACGTCCTTCCAGAGAATTAGAGCCACCCTGCGGCCGTACAAAGTCGTACGGCCGTCGGGAAGTGGTTAAGCTATTGCATTGTTGGTTCACTTACCTTTTCCTTCAATTTCCCTTCTAAATGTTTTTTTTCTTTGTCTGAATTTCTCACTTCCTGTTTCTCCCCAGTAAGCTTGCCCCCATCATCCGAGCCCTTCTGGCTGGAGGTTAGTCAGCCAGAACAGCTTACTGAGGAGAAACAGGAAGTGAGAAATTCAGACAAAGAAAACAAATAAAAAAAAACATTTCGAAAGGAAATCGAAGGAAAAGGTAAGTGAGCCAACAATGCACAAGCTTAAAGGAACCTTTTTAGAAAATAAAAAACAAACCTTTACAACCCCTTTAACTCAGAATACAATAGTCACAGTTGGAGATTCATCCATCCACGCTGTATAGTGTGGATGGAGGAATCTGTGAAATTTTCTTCATTAGCACACTGGCTGAACAAAAAAAAAGGGCCAGATCCACGTACATCGGCGCATATATAGACCGACGTTGCGCATCTCTTTTACGTTACGCCGACTCCACTGAGAGATGTAAGTGCCGTATCCACAGAGTATTTGCGCCAGTGTGACGTAAATTCCGAGGCGTAAGGCTGCGTAATTCAAATTGGGAAGGACGTGGGCATGTTCCATTGAAATGAGCCGTGAACCTATGCAAATGAAGGGCCGGCCGGACTGCGCATGTGCGCATAACGCAGGCTATAGTCAGCACCTCTCTGTGCATGCTCAGAACTCGGCTCGGCGCAATCAGTGAGATTGGAACTAGGCTCGGTCAACTTAGGCCTCGTACACACGAGGGGATATGTCCGCTGAAAACGGTCCGATGGACCGTTTCAGCAGACATCTCTGCTCGTGTGTATGGGCTAGCGGACAGATTTCTCCACCCGATAGATTTCAAAGCATGCTTTGAAATCTATCCGGTGGGAATCTGTCCTCCCGACATGTCTGCCGGTTAGTACACTTACCAGCAGACATGTCGTCCCCCACCGCCGCCGCGCTGCCGCCGAATGGATTCGGCGCATGCGCGGAAGTGTTTAACTTCCTGGTGCGGTGACGTGGCGGTGACGTGGCGGCGTCAACGTCACCGCCGCGTCACCGCCACGTCACCGCGCCGTCCGGCGGCGGGGAATTTGATCCGATGGTGTGTACACGCCATCGGATCAAACTCCCGATCGGACATATCCGATGGAAATGGTCCGCGGACCATTTTCATCGGATATGTCCGATCGTGTGTACGAGGCCTTAGTGAGCTATGCACAGTATTACTGCGCTCATCTAAAGTCAGTAGTATAGCTATGAGCAAGGATGCCCCTGGCATGTTGGCATACAGATTGTTGTCCTGCAAGTGTGGCTGCTCAGCTTGTCCCTAACGGTGTTGCTTTAGCTGACGTAGACGGATTGTCCAAATTTAAACCTGCTTTTATAAGGACTAACTTTAGACCGGACGTGCAGCTGATGCGCACAGCGCGTAGCCTGGGCCGCACAAACGTACTTTTGTGGATCGCCGTATCTCCCTCATTTGCAAATTTGCATAGCAAATCAATGGTGTGTCTAGTGCATTTTTGCGCGCACGATGCGCCGGTCTATCAAAATTACGTCGGTCTAAAAATTCTAGATTTCAGGCGTATATCGTTTTGGGGATAAGGCGCATAGATACGCGGGCGCATATTTAGACTTATGCCGCGCATCTTAAACGCTGGCTTAAGTGCTTTGTGGATCTGGCCCAAAGTGTCTATGGTCAGCTTTAGACAAAAGAATCTGTCTGATTTAGAACACAGTCATCTAACATCTATTTCCCCCTTGATTTCACCTTGCTGTAAACTTCATGCATATAAGACTAACTACATTAGTCAACTGCAAAAACTATTCACAGGTAAAATTGGTGCAAGCCATTGCCTGGGGGTTAATAATAGGGCGTTGTAACAAACATGTGAACCATTCCTAGCAAGTATAAGGAGAGTGTGCAGAGCTGTGACATCATTTGTTTTTATGTGCTGTTTCCTATAGTTTGTATTAATTTGCCTCATATATATACAGTTTTTTAAAAACACTTCTTAAAGCGGATTTCTACACAAAAATGGAATTTCCACTTGTTTGCATCCTCCCCACCTCCACTGACACATTTAGTACTTTTGTGGGGGAAGAGGGACCTGGTTTTTACAGGTACCTGCTCCCACTTCTGGCTCAGATTGCTGCAGCCCCCCTCCTTCCCTCACAGTCCTCCTTCCCTCACAGAGAAACATCACAGGTCCTAGAAAACGACGGGACCATTCACAAGGCGCAGTGTGGCTGGCGCATGTGCAGAAGGAAACCGGCTGTGGAGCCGCCTTCAGTTCCTGTTTTCCTTACTTGCTATGCAGGTGCCTGCAGCCGAAGCTGATTGACGAATTGGTTTAGGTGAGGACATCGCTGGATCCCTGGACAGGTAAGTGTCCTTATATTAAAAGTCAGCCGCTAGAGTGATCTTCTGATTCCCGGGATTATTTGTTTTTTACCAGCGCTTATCTTTCATGACTTTGTAAGTAGTCGGTACTTTTTTTAATTAAAATTTCCATACAATTTTACACAATGGGCCAGATTCTCATATATTTTCGGCGGCGTAGCGTAAGCCATTAACACTACGCCGCCGCTGCGTACTAGAGCAAGTGCTTTATTCTCAAAGCACTTGCTCCGTAGTTTTCGCCAGCGTCTCGTAAATCGCCAAGCGTAAACCCGCGCAATTCAAATGGGGCTGCTTGTATTTAAATTAAGCGCGCCCCCGCGTCGAACGAACTGCGCATGCGCCGGCCGGGGGAAAAGCCCAGTGCGCATGCTCCAGCTCACGTCGGGAAGCGTCATTGAAACCGACGTCAAAACGACGTGAGCGTCATTTACGCAAGTCCCTATTTGCGAACGAGTTAGTAAAACGACGTAAGCGACGGAAAAAGCCGACGCTGACCCGACGCCATACTTAACATGGCGTCCGACGGCACCCGACGGCATCCGACGGAACTTCGTAAGGTTACTCCACATAGAAGCTGGGGTAACCTTACGAGTCCGTAAACGACGTACGCGACGACGGGGCGGCGTAAAAGCGTTCGGGAATCGCCGTACTAGCCTCATTTGCATATGCAAATGAAAAAACAACGTGAAGGCCACCTAGTGGCCGGAGTTGTCATTACACCTACGATCCGAAAGTGTAATGCTTTTACACTTGTCGGATGTAGAAGCGTATCTATGCAAAAGTGATGCTAAGCATCACTCGCATAGATACGAGGACAAAAAAAAGGCGATACGACGGGGTATCTGAGATACTCCGTCGTAACGCCTCTGAGAATCTGGCCCTATGTGGCTATTTCGGCTCTGAAGACCCGCTTCAGAAGATGTAACTAAATACGAAACGTACGTAAAGCGGACACACGTACACCTACACGCACTTCCGGTTAACCAGCTGATTGTGTGTGGAACGCACGCCAAACCCATGCTGGGATGAACAACTAACGGACCATTTGAGTGCAGTGTATCCTCAGTGCCTATACCTATATAGGATATAGGTTGCTGGCAATTGTTTTTATTTTTATTTTTACTTATTATCCGCTTGACTGCTAGCCGTGCTTAATTCCTACCTGCTGCTCACAGCCGGCTGTCAAAATTTTTTGTATTCTCTGTATTTGTTTTATACACGCCCCCTCTGGCAGTGTTAATAAAACATTTTTTTAAACATATTACGCTATGGGAGCTTGTTTTCTTTGCTTTGGAGGAAACCTGAGAGCCAACTGCACTTAATCACTCGCATCAAGGATATTCACCAGGAATCCAGGAAAAGGGGCAACGGCACCAAGGAGCAGCTGACCGTCCGATACGCATTCTACCCCTGCAGGGGTGAGTGCCTCTGGTGAGTGGGGACCCATAAGGGGGAGCACCGGATCCACTGCGAGAAAACACCTGATGCATTGTTAAGATCACCTACCTATATAGGTGCACCCTGAACTTTTCACCTTATATTCACCTGCCTACATTTGTTTAATGGACTCTTGCACTATATGATTTTATGCTTATGATATTATCATCATTTTAATATATTGTTTTTTGCATCTATGATCACGGGGCTTGCCCATACGCATATACACACTAGGCTTCTGCCAAAGGTTTCACAACCAATTTTTTCTACTGCGTTAAGCAGGGTGCGGACAGTGTATCTGTTTTAGTGTATATCACAATCTATATTCATGCTATTTAGCACCACCGATAACACTATCTGTTGGTGACCTATAGTGGGTAATCTTATCCCTATACACATACTCACCACCTTAACTATTAGGCAGACATTTAATACAGGGAATGTTGCCCTAATAGAGCCCATCCATTAACCGGTCTAGGTTACACATTGGCTTAGGTATACAACATATCAGCGACAGCGCCACCACCCCCAACATTTTGTCTATCTATTTTGGCTCTCATTTCATGCTGATCAATTCCACTTGCTGATGAGGTATTTATGAGGATGTGGTGGTGATCCAGAGGATGTTAGCCGTCCTGCAATAGGGTCAATTTAAATTCTAATGCTTTTCTGACTTTTTAACTACTTCAGACCCAGGCCTAAAGACCCATGAGGCTGTCTTTTTACAGCCTCGGGTCCTCTGGCCACTGGGGGGCGCACGAGCACACCTGGTGCATCACTGAGATGCCGATGCGCGTGCTTCGCGGCCTCGATGTCCGCCAGGTACTCGTGATCATCAGTGCAGAGCAGGGACGTGGATCTCTGTGTTTATACACGTCCTGCCAGGGAGAGTAACATAATGGCGTTAAAAAAAAAAAAAAAATTGGCCCTTTTTATAGTACAAAAAAGCAAATCGCTACTGTAAATATTACTTTCACTGTCCCACAGTAAAAAAATTAACCCCTTACAGTAGCGATTATTTGCTCTTTTTGTACTTATTTTTGTGTTTTTTAACCCCCATTATGTTACTAAACATCTCAGGCCGGGTCACACCTCTGTGTTTTGGTGCTTTTTGCAGAAACACACTACAGTTCAGTTACATGTTTTCCTATGGGACACGTTCACATCCATGATTTTTTTTCAGCTGCTGCGTATTTGGAAAGGGCAAGGACATTTTAACGCAAAACGGTGCTATTTTTTTTTGGTTTAATATACTCCAATGGACAAGCTGCAGAAAAGCATGTAATGTGTTTTTGCGGCAATTTGTGTTTTGTAAACTGCCCAACAACAAATTGGCCCAAAAAAAAATGCAATTTTTTTTTAAAGGCTATTATGCGATTAATCGATTAAATGAATCAATAAACGGCCAACTAATCGATTATGAAAATAATCGTTAATTGCAGCCCTACCCTATACCCGGTCACATAGGGGGGCCGGGATCTGGGGACCCCCTTCCGATAAGCCCCCCTGCCCACAAACCCTTACAACCACTGGCTAGGGCTGTCGGAAAGAGGCCCTTGTCTTCATCAACATGGGGACATGGTGCTTTGGGGTGGGGGTGCAGAGCCCTCCTGCCCAAAAGGAACCACCCCCCCATGGTTCAGGAGGGGGGGCGCTTGCTCGTCCCCTCTCTTTCCTGACCTGCCGGGCAGCATGCTTGGATAAGGGTTTGGTATGGATTTTGGGGGGGACCCACACCATTTTTTTTCAATTGTTTGGGGGTCCCTATGGAATCCATTCAAGACCTGAAGGGCCTGGAATGGACCTGGGAGGGAACCCCACAATGTTTTTTTTGTGGATTTTCTAAAATTTCTATATATTTTATATATATGAGCACGTGGGGGGGGGGGGGGGCCGAGCAGACAGCAGCGAATGACAGTCACCAGTAGACAAATTTGTTTTGTTTGGTTTAGATTTGTCTAGTTATTTTGTTTCGTAATTCGTATTCAGAATCAGTTTTATGTCTCTTTCAAGTTTTCTTCTACTTATTATTTATTTATTTATTTTTTATAAAAATGTTTCTTTATTTAAAACATTCGAATCAATACATTTTGCATTCTCACAAATAGAGCTTTCTTTTGGTATTTGATCACCTCTGCGTTTTTGCACTATAAACAAAAAATATTTTTTTACTTTTTGCTATAATAAATACCCCCCAAAAAAACGTATTTATTTCTCAGTTTAGGGCGATATGTATTCTTCTACATATTTTGGGCAAAAGTTATAGCGTCTACAAAATAGGAGATAGTTTATGGCATTTTTATTATATATTTCTTTTTATTAGTAATGGCAGCATTTTTTTTTTTTTTTTATGGTGACTGTGATATTATGGCGGACACATCGGAGACTTTTGACTCCATTTTATGACCATTGTCATTTATACAGAGATCAGTGCTATAAAAATGCACTGCTTACTGTGTAAATGACACTGGGGTTAACCAGTAGGGGGCGAAGAATGGGTTAAGTGTGTCCTAGGGAGTGATTCTAACTGTGTGGGGAGCATTAGATCAGTGTCCTGTCTCTAGGCAGAACAGGGAAATGCTTTGTTTACACAGGCATCTCCCTGTTGTGCAGCTCCGTGACATGATCGCAGGACACTGGCGGACATCGAGTCTGCGGGTCCCGCGGGTACAGTCACGGAGAATTTTGTTTCTTTATTCGGAGCATTCGGTAAATTTCATACTGTATACTGTGTGGAGAGGCGACCCCAGTTCACACTGTGGATTAGCAATATACGCCTGATTATGGCAGAAGCAGGCATGCTTATTACACAGCTGTGGGCTGGGTTCATATGCATCCCAGGGATAGAGCTAATGGCTCCCACTTGGTGCCAGCTCCACCCAGGCAGACAGGAAGTCTGTCCGAGGAGTCAGGAGGACTCCACCCTACAGACACAACGTCTTTTTTTAGTGACAGGTGGACACTCATGTTCCCTAGGAGAGGGAGGCTGCAGCTGGCAGAGTGAGCATACGCTCTGAGGAGCAATGCAGAGGCCTAGGCGTAAGGTCTGAAGCAGTGGCGTATCCAGGATATGACATATATGGCAAGTGCCATGGGCGCCATATGAGGGGGGCGCTCATGAGTGGCTGAGCAGCAAGGCACTGACTTATCAGGGTCTCTTCTTCCCAGGGCCGGATTAACGTAGG
The DNA here is from genome assembly GCA_029574335.1 of Rana kukunoris. NCBI lineage: Eukaryota > Metazoa > Chordata > Amphibia > Anura > Ranidae > Rana > Rana kukunoris. The sequence goes on along the minus strand of CM056052.1, from coordinate 532,296,438 downwards.
CGCTATTAGAGCTGCAGCTCCAGACCCCTACCATAATATTAATCGTCCCAATACAGAGATTCTACACACAATTACTGGCCGGCCTCCAGCCACTACATTGCCTCGTAGTCTCGCCAGTCAGCTCAATTATAGGCCCAAGACAGTGATCCGGGCTGTGGCAATGGCCACTACATACATTGCCTTTTAGAGAACACTACGCTGTATAGCCTCTGTACTAGTGCGCTGAGGCTGAGCGCACTCCTCTCCTTGACATCCCAGACAGCATGACGTCATCCAGAGGCCGGTCCCAGAAACTGGTGGGAAAGGAGTGTGGGCGGCGCTGCTGCAAGAAAGGAGGAGGAAGCGCCATACAAGTACAAGAACAAGTAATCTCTATTTCTGCATGGGGCTGGGGGAGGCCGGCAGATATGTGCAGATCAGTGTACTGGCTCTGGGTGAAGTGGGTTAACTTTTTGGGAGGGAGGGCGGACGGGGGAGCTGTAAGTGCCTCTTAGGCCTATCACTACCAGTGCTCATTAGTGCAGCTCATCAGTGCCAGTGCCACTTATCAGTGCCAGTGTCACCTATCAGTGCAGCTCATCAATGTCACCTGTCAGTGCCAATGTCACTTATCAGTGAATATGTTGCAGTCACTCGCTGCCCACCCGAGGCAGGATAAGTGCCAGGCAGATGGCGGGCGGGGGCACAGTGGCAGCATTTAATGGGCACAGTGGCAGCATTTAATGGGCACAGTGGCAGCAATTAATGGGCACAATGGCAGCGATAAATGGGCACAGTGGCAGCATTTGGGGCACAGTAACAGCTTTTAATGGCACAGTGGCAGCGTTTGATGGCATAGTGGCAGCTTTTGATGGCACAGTGACTGCATTTGGTACAGTGGCTGCATTTTAAGGGCACAGTGAGACGGCAATTGATGTTTTTTTTTTCAGAATCTTTCAGTTTGTTTGCGCCCCCCAAAAAATTTTGAGCACCAGCCGCCACTGTTGGTGTGTTTGTCATATGTAGGGCAGCCCATTCAAGTAAATGGACTGTCTTATGAGTGATGCGTGTTTTCGATTGAGAAATGCACAAAAAAAAGCGAGCAGGAACGCACCTATCTGCTATATTCGGGTATGAATGGAATGTGCTTGGGAGGAGAGAGTTTAGGTAGCAAGGATGACCTAGGAGGTGAGCTGAGTTTAAAAAAATAAATAACTGATTTTATCAGAGTCGCATAGAAATGTCTTCTCAACTAATGCTGATGCGACGTCTGTGAGTTAACATGGAAGTCTATGGGGCTAAAATCGCACTGGAGTCACACCATAGTCCATAAGGAAGCATGATATGACGGATACATGGAGGCTGCCATTGTTAACATTTCTTTCTCAATAGGCTAGGGGCTGCTGCTGACCTTCGCGCTTCAATACTTTGACGGGTCATACATTGAGTCACTGACAAAATACAAGGCTGGAGATAAGGACTTTCCTCTGACTCATCTGATCTGCATACAGGATCTGGGTCTGTGACACAGAAAGGAATAAAGCCGATGTGTCAGCATAACTGCCAGGTAACCGGCAATTTTAGGAGGAGATTAGCAATGGGAGTTCCTGTATATCTCCCATTACTGGGATGCAAGTGTCTAAAAATAACTGCATTTAATAAAAAATGGTATAATGATATTTATTTAATAACAGAGCTGATTAGATCTTTGATGTTACCCTAAACAGATTCAGCATATTCAGCAAATATTACAATTAGTGGAAAAATGATGACAGGCAGCTTGCTCAGGTAATCAGTGGCGGTGCGTCCATAAAGGGCACAGGAGCGCCGCCCCCTCTCTCCTGCACCTGTCTATCACCAATAGATAGATTCATGCATTGCATGAATCTATCTATTGTCGCCACTGCTGCCCCCTAATCAGGTGTCCGGCCCCCAGCAGCGGGCTCTAATCGGCATCCTGATTAGAGCCATGGGCTCTAATGGGTGTCCTGATTAGAGCCGTGGGTGTCTAATGGGCGTCCTGATTAGAGCCATGGGCTCTAATCGGCATCCTGATTAGAGCCGTAGGCTCTAATAGGCTTCCAAATCGGTAAACAGCGGGAGCAATGCTGCGTGTTCGTTGTGTAGCGCCCTACTTCCAATTACTGGGGCGCTGTTCTAAATTTAGAGAGCATCTGAGCCAATAGTGGGCTCAGACTTTGTTGAATTCCATTGAAATTAGCCTCTGTTCTAGCTAATGGATATGCTTGGTAGGATTTTACCCTGTTGCCTGTAGGTGGCGTTACAACCTCCGACCCATGTTGAAACACAAGCGAACCATGGTGTGTTAGGTGACCTTTCTCGGCAGCAACCCAGTGGAGTGGTGCCCCTGTGGCAGGCACAGCACTATGAAGTCCCTCTTGCACTGTGGCATTAGAAGAATTGTGATATCTCTGACTTACAAGGGGAAACCAGATCAGTATACAGTTCTAACCACACTATTTACAATAGGAACATATATATAACTGTATCACATACCTATTTTGCCCTTGCTTCCATAAAACAAAACTCTGTATGTCTGCTCTGCTCTCTGTCTCCATGTGGAATAATCTAGCAGCTCATGTGCAGTATTAGGAACCTCCCAGACAGAAATGGATGCAAAGGAGGCTGTGATAGGTCAAGACTCTGCTCAATGTGAGATTGGCTGTGATTGGGCAAGGCTACTGATGAGTCACAAAAGCTTAACTCTATGCTTTCTGTCATGAATTCAATTGTGTTATTGCTTACCTCCTGCTGTCATATGAATAAACGATTCTTAGGCCTCGTATACACGAGGGAATTTATCCGCTGAAAATGGTCCGACGGACCATTTCAGCCGAAAAATCCGCTCGTCTGTAGAGGCCGGTCGGACAGATTTGGACGGATTTCTCCGGCGGAAAAGTTTCAAAGCATGCTTTGAAACTTTTCTGCCATAGAGCTGCCCGTCGGATATGTCCGCTGGTTAGTACGCCTAACCAGCGGACATATCTGTCCGCACATGCGTCGGATCCTGTGAATGGATTCGACGCATGCGAACGGAAGTGTTTCACTTCCTGGGGCGGTGACGTGGCGGCGTCAACGTCACCGCCGCGTCACCACGCTGTCCGCCGGCGGGGAATTTGATCCGATGGTGTGTACAGCCATTGGATCAAAACAGCTTGGCGGACATATCGGATGGAAACGGTCCGTCGGACCGTTTCCATCGGATAAATCCTATCGTGTGTACAAGGCCTTAAAGGCATATTTTTTCTTTGCTTCTTTGAACACAACATACAACTGTTATATGACATCCAAGCACAAAATCACAGTGAATAACTCTGCCTTTGTCTCTCACATATAAAGATGTGTACCACACTAGGTTCCCAGCAGGCTTAGCTGTATATACATGTAGGTTATATTAGCTACCTAGGACAGGTTCTAACTGGCCAGCTACAGCCCCGCTGTGCATGCTGGAAAGGGATACTTAAGAGGCAGACGCCACTTTTTGTGGTCCATCGCCTCGTGGCCCTCCTGGCGCGAGGCACCTGTGTGTGATCTCGACTTTGGGACCACGTTGGCCCGAGGTCGAATTTCCATGGAGTAGGCCCAGTTATTGTGGCTGTGACCTACGATTACAAGGGGATCCCAAGCTGTCCATCCAAGTGGGGAAAGCTGCTTAACGGACCTACCCTGGAGGAGACGAAGCAAAGCAAGCTAGTGTCTCGGGATAGGCCTGGTGACTTTGTTATTAATACAAAGTGCTACTATACAGTGCTACTACAGTCTGCCGACTTAGTAGCACCGAAAACGCAAAGCCCACATCTGGAAAAACAAGTTCGGCTGGTTCAACACCCAGCTATCGCTACTGAAGCAAGAGCGCAGAAGGGCGAAAGCCGCCTGGAAAAGAAGCGCGTCAGAAGAGAACCTCATCAGCTACAAGACAACAACAAGGAAATACCGTAAAGAAATCTTCCAAGCCAAGAATTTTTTTTTTTCTAAGGCCATCAATAGCGCCCTAAATCGCCCTCGCGAACTCTTCAAGCTGGTCAGTCAGACCATGAATCCAGGCTGTCTTGAAGCCCCGAATTCAGATACCCAAGAGTTTTGCGATGAATTGTTGGATTTCTTCATCAATAAAATTGAGGGAATCCGGGAAAGCATTCAACAAAATAATACCCCCCACAACCACCCCCTTAATCAACCACAGAACACCCATAGAAACCTTCTACAATTAACCAAGTTCACTCTGGAACCCATCTCCGTTGATGCCACAAGAAATATCATCGGCACTTTGCGAAACTGCACAGCGCCTAATGATATTATCCCCACTAAGCTCCTGAAGGAATGTGCCGACATCTTGGCACTACCCATCACGCAGATCATAAACCAGTCATTCAAGGAAGGCATAGTGCCCTCCCTGCTGAAAGAGAGCATAATCCAGCCCATCTTGAAGAAACCCACCCTAGACCCCAAGGACCCTAATCACCGCCGTCCCATAACAGGCCTAAATGTTCTATCCAAGATAATGGAGAAAGTAGTGGTACAACAGCTGCAACAGCATCTAGATACCCATAATCTACTTGATCCATTCCAATCAGGTTTCCATCCCGGACACGGGACAGAAACAGCATTGCTCAAAATATGGGATGATGCTCTTGAGGCCGCAGACGAAGGAGAATCTTGTCTCCTGGTTCTGTTGGACCTAAGCGCAGCCTTTGATACTGTAGACCACAAACTGTTACTGACTCGGCTGGCTGAGGTAGCCAGAGTCGCAGAAGGTGATCTATCATGGTTCTCCTCCTTTCTGGAAAACCGATCACAAACAGTCAAATTAGGACCTTTCATTTCTGAAAAACGCACAGTGTCATGTGGAGTCCCTCAAGGATCCCCCCTATCACCGGTGCTCTTCAACATCTATCTTTGCCCTCTCATTGAAATCATCAGTAGCCAACAACTACTTTATCACTCATATGCAGACGACACGCAAATGTACTTTCGCATCTGCAATAAAAAGGATCATCATCCCAGTTTAGAGAATTGTCTCTCTTTGATAGAAAACTGGATGACCAAGAGTTATCTTAAACTCAACAACTCCAAAACAGAACTCCTTCTGTTTCATGCCAGTCGCAAGAGTCAGTTGGCAACAACTTGGATACCCCCGCCTATTCTGAGCCAGATCATCACCCCTAGCTCCAAAGTCAAAAGTCTCGGAGTCATCTTTGACACCTACATGACAATGGACGCACAAATAGGGTCAGTAGTCAGCGGATCTCACCATCTGCTGCGCCTACTACACAGACTTATTCCGTTTATCCCCAAAAAAGACGTAGCAGTCGTGGTGGGAACAATTGTGAACTCCAGACTGGACTATGCAAATGCCCTTTACCTCGGACTCCCTAAGTACCAAATCGCTCGTCTGCAAGTCGTTCAAAATACGGCCGCCAGACTGGTGACTGGAAAAAAACCCTGGGAATCCATCTCACCTTCGTTGAGAACCCTTCACTGGCTGCCAATAAAAGACAGAATTGCTTTTAAAACACTCTGTCTGACTCATAAGTGCATCCATGGGAAGGCTCCGCAATATCTATGCGAAAAGATAAAAGCAAACAATTCCAATCACGTTCTGCGATCCACCGACCAAAATCTGGTCAAGATACCCAAAGCCAGATACAAGTCCAAAGGAGAAAGAAGGTTTGCTTTCCAAGGTCCCAGACTATGGAAAGCTTTACCAACCAGCATTCGGTTGGAGGAAAACCACCTGAGCTTCAGAAGACAGATAAAAACTCTGCTCTTTTGATGACCAGAGAAACAGAAACAACGAGCGCCCAGAGGCGATTCAGTTCGCATGTGCCGCGCTATATAAGTTTTTCATTCATTCATTCATTAAGGGATCCACTATTCTATTTGTCTTACAATCCGCCGGATCGGCTTAAAGACTCTTTTACTGTAAGGCAGGAAGTTCGGGACTTAAATCCTGTGGCAGAGGATTCCTTGCTATCCATCTTTCGTTCACAGGCGGTCTGTGGCAGAGACTGTTCTCATACTGTCCGTGCAACATCCCGGCTGCTAGGTCATGTGAGAGGGGTCTATGCGTGTGAGCAATACCCACTCAAGAGAGAGTGGCGAATACTGGAACTTTAGATATTTTTGTGCATTCTGTACTGCCAGGGCCAGCCTTAGGTTTTCAGGCGCCCTGTACGAGCTAATCCTGTGCGCCTCCCCCCCCCCCATCTTCACCCCTTGCTCCCTGGTCACCTAAACATACACAAAGAGGCTGTCCGGGGCCTCTCTATCCTCTACTAGGAGCCTGGGGAGTGACAATGAGGAGGAAGAGGTGAGGCAAGAGTCAGTGGAGCCCCTAGGTGGCAGTGCGCTTTAGGAAGCTGCCTTCCTAATCCGCCTAGTGGTAGCGCCGATCGCCTGGTCCTGGTGCGACTCACATTCTGCGAGCCGTGATGGCCGCACAGTGCCCCTGTTGCCCATGGCGCCCTGTGCGGCCGCACAGCTCGCACACCCCAAAGGCCCTGTGTACCGCGTACCTTCCTCTTCTCTCCTTCTACCTTCTACTTTTTTTCACAAGTTTTATGCAGCAAAAATAAAACCTAACAGTTGAAGGTTTTACTTCTTGTGTGGACATTCCAATTTCTATAGACTTTCTTCCCCTGACAATGAACTTAGAGGTAAAGTGCAAAACACAATCTAAACCAGCAGCTCCTACGGGGTTAGTGCTACAGTTGTTTACACAGTGCTGTGTTAGGCAAGCAAATAAATCTCAGCCAATCAGGTGCATTGGGTCTGGTTACCTGTCACCTGATTGGATGAAGCGACAGCCGCTGTAATCGGATGCCTTTCAGATGCTGTGTACATTACACAGGCAGAGGAAGTGCAGGGCGGGGGCTCTGCTGATTCGCTGGGAGCGATCACGAGGGGGCGGACAAAAACGAACAGCCGCCCCCTCATCCTGGATCGCTCCCAGAGGTAAGACGCCCGCCGCATGTAGAGGGGGGTCCCGATCGAACCCCCGACCCGCAAGAAGGCAGGGACGTACATGTACGCCCATCTGCCTGTACGTGCCATTCTGTGGACGTACATATACATGCGGCGGGCTTTTAATAAACATTCACTTACCTGCTCCACGTTCCAGCCGGCCGGGGGTCCGCTCCTCTCCCCCCCTCCCCGGCCGGCGTCCTCATTCTAACTGTGGGCACTCGGCCGTGACAGCCTTCGGCTTCACGGCCAGGCACCCACTGCGCATGCGCGAGCGGTACTGCGCATGCGCGCGCGGCGCGCCCCGCCGCTGATTGGACAGGCGATCGTCTAGGACCTGTCAGTGTCCTAGGCGATCGCCTAGGGGAGGGGCTGCAATAAGGTGATTAAGCTTAATCGCCTTACCAGCCCCTCGGCGGAACAAGGAAGTGGGACAGGAAGTCCCACTCCTCCTAAAGTCCCCACTCCCCCCCCCCAAAAAAAATTACATGCCAAATGTGGCATGTAAGGGGGTGTGGAGTGGATTAAGCGGAAGTTCCATTTTTTGGTGGAACTCCGCTTTAAGTGGTTAAATATATTGCAAATCTTAATAGTCGCAAAGCATATAACCCAGATATTACTGTGTTGTCACTGTGCTGTACAGGGCCTGTGCAGGAACCAGAGTTGTGGGTGGGGCTCAGCAGACTCCACCTACTATGGGCTGCCTGCAGGAGGGGGGTGGAGACGAGACCCGCTCAAGGAGAGAGAGCAGCAGTGACCGGTCTTTATTACAGGAAGATACACAGAGGGGACATCTCACACCGGATTATTGCTCAGATCTGCAAGAAATACACAAAGGACACTAAGATACAACAATACCCACGACTTTTGCATTTAGACAATATTTGCTGATCTCAGAGTTTCAGTCCCATTTCTATCGCTTGGCTGTGTAGTTATAGCAATCCTATACAATAATAAGCAATAAACAATAAAACTGTCACTGTGATTGTCAGAGTGAAACTTAATGTTTCCTTTTTGCAGACTGAATATATCTTTATGGGTTAATTATTTTTAAAATCGTATCCCATTTACGCTACGCCATTTACACTATGCCTACGCAGTTATTACGGGCAAGTGCTGTATTCTCAAAGCACTTGCACCGTAATTTGCGTCGCCGTAGCGTAAAGGCCGCGTAATTCAAATAGTGAAGGAGGGGGGCGTCCTGTATTTAAATTAAGCATGCCCCCGTGCCGAACGAACTGCGCATGCGCCCGCCTTAAACGTAGCCCACTGCGCATGCTCCAGTGTACGCCGCAAATACAGCGAATACGACGGCAACGTAATTAACGTATAGGCCTATTCGTGAAGAGTTACGTAAACGACGTAAACAACGGAAAAACACGACGCTGTCCCGGCGTCCATACTTAACATGGCTTACGCCAGACCTAGGCAAGGTTACCCCCTCATATAGCAGGGGTAACCTTACGCGTACGCAAACTACGGAAACTACGTCGACGCAGCGCAAAAACGTTCGGGAATCGGCGTATCGGCTCATTTGCATATTCGGTGCAGAAATCGACGTAAACGCCACCTAGCAGCCGGCGTATTATTGCAATTAGGATCCGACTGTGTAAGTGACTTACGCCAGTCGGATCCAAGCGTAATACCGGCGTATCTTGTTTTGTGAATACAAAATAATGATACGTCGGCGGGATATCCAAATTACGCCGAATTACGCCGATGTATCTGTAGATACACCGGCGTAATTATTTTGAGAATCTGGCCCTTTAGGTGTATCTGTTGGACAAAAATACCTGCTGCTCCTGCCAGAAATCCAGTGAGCTCCAAAGTTATTGTAGTTAGCAATGTTTGAGCTTTCAGTGCAGCATTGTTGGCTATCAGCCATGAGTTTCTTATGTAGACCACAGAACGAAACCACCCCACGTTATAAAGATGAGCAGAGGGGAAGGTGTTCTGTAGTTCTGCAACACTTCCTGTCCTATGGATGATTTGCCAAATCCCATGAGAAACGTCACATGATCACTTCCCCACCAGCCCAATAAAATGTGGGTGGGAGATTCCTTGCATCGCAGCTTCATTTAAAGTGGAGGTTCCGTTTAAAAAAAAAAATAATTAAAAGTCAGCAGCTACTAACACTGTAGCTGCTGACTGTTAATAAGGACACTTACCTGTGTCAACAAAAATGTCCCACAGGGAAAGGGAATTTTTAAAATGTTGGGAGGTATGCAGTCTTGTGATTTCTGTCAGTTTCTGGTTAAAGTTTGTAGGAGGAGTTTGGATTCTCCTCTGATTGTTCTATGAGGCTGCAGGACCCTTGACCCTCTGTCTGGAAAGTGCTGATTGGTCCTGTGCTGATCACATGCACACAAGAAAAAAAACTCTCTTGCAATACACACCAAACTGAGCATGTGCAGAGTGCTCCCAAAGCTCTGTGCTATCAGCAAATGGATTGGGGACTGTGGAAGCAGCGGATGATCAGAGAAGACAGGATTAAACAGTATTTTTACACAATGCAGAGGATTACCCCTTAGGTTCCACAGTGAATATAACAAACATGCTATACTGCATACAGTTGTGCTCATAAGTTTATGATTTCTTGGCCATTTTTCAGAGAATATGAATGATAACACAAACTTTTCTGTCACGCATGGTTAGTGTTTGGCTGAAGCCATTTATTATCAATCAATTCCGTTTACTCTTTTTAAATCATAATGACAACAGAAACTACCCAAATGACCCTGATCAAAAGTTTACATACCCCAGTTCTTAATACCGTGTATTGCCCCCTTTAACATCAATGACAGCTTGAAGTCTTTTGTGGTATTTGTGGATGAGGCTCTTTATCTTCTCTTGGCAAAAAGCCTCCAGTTCCTGTAAATTCCTGGGCTGTCTTCCATGAATGCCACATTTGAGATCTCCCCAGAGGGAGCACATCACATCAGGGTACAGGTCACAGCACATCAGGGCCCATCACAGCACATCAGAGCACACCACATTGAGGCACAGCACATCGGGGCATGGGGCAAATCAAGGCTCAGGGCATGGGGCACATCAGGGCATTGGCACATAGCACATCAGGACATGGGGCAGAGGGCACATCAGGGAACATAACACATCAGGGCACATCAGAGCATGGGGCACATAGCACATTAGGGCACAGGGCTCATCAGGACACGGATCACAGGGCACATCAGGACACAAGGCACAGAGCACATCAGGGCACATGGCACATCAGGGCACAGTGCACATTATGGGGCACATCGTTTACCAGCCAGCATGCACAGTAGCGCAGGAAGTGTGTGTAATAAGTTCTCTCTCATGTCACTTTGCTTCCCTGTGGCCTCTCCTCTCTTCTATCCCAGATGATGTCACAAGAAAATGGGGATGGACGAGAAGAGAGGAGGGGCCGCCGGGGGAGCAGAGTCACATGAGAGAGAATTTATTACACATGCTTCCTGCACTAATCTGCATGCTGACTAAATCTCAATCTCAGTCACCAGCTGTTGGCGATTGATGGATAGATCGCCGCGGACCTCCGTTGCAGATTAGGTGGCTGCTGTAACCGCTGCCCCCCCCCCCCCCCAAGGCCTGGCCTTGTCTGGAATACGGTCCTGTTTGTGGCATTTGTGTAGTAATGGCTTTCTTCTGATGACTCAACCATGCATCCCATCTTTCTTCAAGTGCCTCCTTATTGTGCCTTTTCCCGCAGATCTCTTGACAATTCTTGTGCTTTCCTCATGACTCAGAATCCAGAAATGTCAGTGCAGCACTGGATGAAAGATGTAAGGGGCTGTCAGGAGTCCAGAAACTCAATGACCTTTTATACACGCACACTTTAATAGCCATTCAAACCCCTTTGTGTCAACTTGTGTGCATGTTATCAGGCCAAAATTACCAGGAGTATGTAAACTTTTGATCAGGGAAGTTTAGGTAGTTTCTGTTGCCATTATGATTCAAAAATACTCAAGAGTAAACACAGTTGATTGATAATAAATGGCTTCAGCCAAACACTAACCATGAGTGACAGAAAAGTTTTTGTGTTATCATTCATATTCTCTGAAAAATGGCCAATAAAAACATAAATTCTGCCAGGGTATGTAAACTTATGAGCACAGCTGTATACAGACTAATTTCACTGGTGTGTGTTCAGTAACACTTAAATCTTTATAATTTGTATTCACTCCTTCATTCCATTCCTTTTGTGCCAAATTAACAAGCTCAGGGGAGGGGCACAGTGTGGCAGCCTCACCTTAGGTGCCAGAAAACCCTGCCCTGGCACTGATTGTGTGATATTATTGCAGAATTGATCAAACGAGAAAGTCTGTCAATGGACACAAAATGTACAACCGGCCCCGGGACTGTTCCTGGATATCGGGGACTGAGGACAGCTGGACGGTCACCTGTGACTTTTGCATGTTGACTGAACCACCAACAAACCTCAATGGTTTCTTTGCTTTGAGTTCCTATGAATGAGCGCTGAACACAATCACTCTTCAAAGGACAACCCCTCTGCTTTGTATTTCCAATGTGTTTGTGCATGCTGGAGGGCTATTTCAGTTCAGGGGAGATAAAACAAGGAAAAGCTGGGAGTTTTGTTCCAACAAGCACACATATTTGACATGCTCACGCACATGTTTGGCAGATACATGTTGTTGCAGAGACAATCTATGTAACCATCTAGTATTCTATATCCCGATACAGTATATTTCAACACTACTGCTAGTCTGTGACTGCTCTTAACTACTTCAGACCCACGCTACCATCAAATGACGGCAACAGCGCTTGTCTGAATATCCAACATGCCGTCTTTTGACGGACGCCCCTTTGGGCGTTCCCAGCGCGCGCTGTAGTGCGCGCTGCGGGGAAGCCCTGTGTTGTCCGTGTCCCTTGGACACGGCCAATCACAGATCGCGGCGAACGGCCAGTCAGAGTGGCCGTTTGCAATGCGATCTGTGGGCGAATGAGAGATGATCTCACAGATCATCTCTCATTGCCGTCTTACACAGAGACAGCGTCCTGTCTCTGGAGAGGAGGAGACCGATCTGTGTTCCTTGTACATAGGGACACAGATCGGTCAACCCCCCTCCCCCCACAGTTAGAACACACCTAGGATACACATTTAACCCCTTCCTCACCCCCTAGTGTTAACCCCTTATTCTGCTACATATTTTTGGTTAAAAAAAAAGAAAAATCCCAATAAGTGTATATTACTGTAATTGGTTTGTGCAAAAGTTATCTCATCTACAAACTATGGGCTATTTTTCTTTCTTTTTTCTTTTTCTATTTCTCTTTCTTTATTTTTCTCTTTCTTTCTCTCTTTCTCTCTTTCTTTCTTTCTTTTTCTATTTCTTTTCCCCCTTTTTTCTTTTTCTCTTTCTTCCTTTCTTTCTTTCTTTCTTTCTCTTTCTTTTTTTCTTTCTTTCTTTTTCTCTTTCTTTCTTTATCTCTTTCTTTCTTTTTCCCCTTTTTTTCTTTTTCTCTTTCTTTCTTTCTTTCTTCCTCTTCCTTTCTTCCTTTCTTTCTCTTTCTTTCTTTCTTTCTTTCTTTTTCTATTTCTTTCCCCCCCTTTTTTCTTTTTCTCTTTCTTTCTCTTTCTTTCTTTCTTTCTTTCTTTCTCTTTCTTTCTTTCTTTCTTTTTCTCTTTCTTTCTTTCCCAAATGAACTTGAGGCGCTTTTTCTTCCCCAGGTTTCTTTTGGTGGTGTTTGATCACCTTTGCGTTTTTTTTTTTTTGCGCTATAAACAAAAAACAAAAGCAATAATTTTGAAAAAAATATACGTTCTTTACTTTCTGCTATAAAACATATCCAATAAGAAATAACATTTCCTCATAAAGAACATTTTTATTCTGCTACATATTTTTGGTAAAAACAAGAAAAATCCCAATAAGTGTATATTGATTGGTTTGTGCAAAAGTTATCACATCTACAAACTAAGGGATATTTTCCTGACAGACTCCATGGCAGCCTACTTGTGGGTTAATCCCGCCTCTCATACCTCATAGGACCCTACTCCCATAAAGCTTTGCGTCTCCCCATAGACTGTGTTCCTTTTTTGTCCTCCTCCTAGGACCTATGCTGTTAAAGCAGAAAAAAGAAGAAATACCTTTTATTTTTTTCCTCAGTCCTGATGATCCTGCACATAGAGCTCACCTTCTGGTGTCCAACAAGTCCCAGCTATTAGCAGGGTAGACATGGGCGTCGGTTGCAATATCAACAGGTGCTTACTAACCAGCCATTGGCAGGCAAGCAGCAACAAGGCCAAACGTCCTAGCTATTAGCTGGAGGCCTCTATTCCTTTAAGAATGCCCGAATAGTGCGGAGTGAGCTTCATAGCTCTCAGTTCCAGGACAGGTCGGCAATGGTATCCTTGGTAACGTATTATCCTCTCTTACCTTGTACATGGCAGCCGTACTCTATGTTGTTTTGTTGATTGTTTTGTCTCCGCCGTGGCCATGGCCGCTGGAACGCATCTGCGTTCCAGTTCGTTGTTTTCTGGTCTCTGCGCCTGCGCTGGTTCCAGCCGAGATTGAGGCTTGGATGCGCATGCGCAGTACGATCGGATTGTCGCGATCGCGCATGCGCGCGAGGTCTGTGTGGGGAGGTGCGCCTGTCACGTCGCAATTGCGGCGTGAGCGTGGCGTGCGCGGTGACGTCATCATCAGGGCGGCAGGTTTAAATAGCTGTCAAAACAGCTATCTTTGGGACACACGCAGGCTGTGCTGTTGCTGTTTTCGTTGCCCCAAATTGATAGTCTTCCCTCTTCAAGGTATGTTTCTTGCCTTCTGCCTTTTTAAAGCCCTGTTTGCTTGATTCATCCATGCTGCATCTTACATTGATATGTTTGTCTTAGCAGTTCTTGTGACTCCTTTCCACTATGGATGTCTCACCGCCCCCCAGTGGCCAACCCTTGCGCTGCAGGTAGGATGGAAAAAATTATTTTTTTTTCCCTACCTGGCTGTTTGGGTTTCTGTGTAATCAGAGGTTAACTCTTTCCTCCTCATCAGCCCCTCTAGGTCTGAACATCAATCTTCAGCACGCGAAGTTGTTGACGAATCCAGGTTACAGCATCGTCACTCCAGATCAAGTTCCAGACGCCCCAGGTCATCTTCTAGACACCGCAAAGAAGGCTCCAGATCTTCATCTGGCCGCCATTCCCACCGCCATTCCAGCCACTCCAGTAAGAGAGTCTGCTGGGGATGTAGAGCTCGGGTCTCGGAAGGAAGATCCCTTTGTGAACTATGTTATTCCAAGGCGGTGAGGGAGAGAGGAAATGATGGTCATCAGGTGGAGGCTCTGGTCAGGAGAGTAGTCCAGGAATCCCTGAACAAATCTGGTTCCAGATGTGATGTTACTGTTCCTGATGACCCAGTTCCAGCGCTTACACAGGATAATCCTGAAACGCCTGGTCCCTCTCAACGTGTACGCAGTCCAAGTGCGTCTTCCGTCAGTGAGGCAGAGAGTGTTGTCAATCCTGCAGGATTTGATTTTTCCCTAGTACCAAGTTTAGTGAAAGCGGTAAAGATCGCCTTGAGGTGGGAAGATCCGGTGGAATCTCCTTCCAAACAGAGAAAATATTTCAAACAACTTAAAAAGGAGCGCCCTAGTTTTCCTTTCTTGGGTGAACTGGGAGATATCATTTCTGACGAATGGGCCAGCACGGACAGAAAGAATTCTTTGCTTTCAAAAGTAGCAAAGATGTACCCGTTCAAAAGTGAACATGTTAAACACTTGGAATCAGCTCCCTTGGTTGATGCCGCCGTGATGAGGTTGGTGAAACATGTCACACTCCCTCTGGAAGATACCGTCTCCTTTAAGGACGGTCTAGATAGAAAGATAGACACAGATCTGAAACGTATATATATTACAGCAGGCATGGCTTGTAAACCGGCTCTAGCCCTAGCTGCCTTGTCTAAGGCAATGGAATCCTGGACGGATGAAGTGGATTCTACCTTAGCGAACGTCTCCGAAGATGTGCTCAGCAGCACACCGGTTCATGAGCTGAGAATGGCGTCCGTCTTCCTGGGGGAGGCCTCCCTTGACATTATCCGGTTGGTGGCGCGGATCATGCTCTCCTCTGTCACAGCTAAACGTGCTCTGTGGTTGCGCCCTTGGGCGGCTGATCCCGCTTCAAAACAAGGGTGGTGCAGAATCCCCTTTCAGGGGTCTTCCCTGTTTGGGAACAAGCTGGACAGCGCTATCACCCGTGCCACTGGGGGTAAGTCTGGGTTCCTTCCTCAGGATCGCCGTCCGTTCGGTCAGAGAAGATCCTTCCCTAGGCAAGATCAAGACCGTTCAAGAGATGCGCGCCGGTATAGACCTGGTCGCGAGTTCCGGAAAAACTGGAGGAGAGTCCAGCCCTCTGGACAGAAGCCCCCTAGGGGACCCTCGTCTGCCGGACGTGATGCCCCTAAGTCCTTTTGATGCGAAGCCAGCCCAGACGGAAAGAGTAGGCGCTCGGCTACTACAGTTCCGACATATCTGGGCAGCCTCAATAAGAGATTTTTGGACTGTCAAAACAGTGTCTACAGGCCATACCTGGACCTTTATCAGTCCACCCGTGCTACAGTTTGTACCCACAACAATACCCGGCTCAGAAGAAAAAAGGAAAATTCTTCTGTTATACACAAGCTCTCTCCTAGCTCTGGGTGCCGCTATTCATGTTCCATCTTCCGAAAGAGGTCAAGGGATGTACTCGCCCCTGTTTATGGTTCTAAAGAAGACAGGTTCTTGGAGACCGGTAATAGATCTGACACATCTAAACACCTTTATCAAAAAGGAAAAATTCAAGATGGAGTCCTTGCTTACTATTCGTCAGACGGTTCAGCCAGGCGATTGGCTGATGTCCATAGACCTAAAAGATGCCTACTTCCATGTCCCAGTCGCAGCGGACTTCCAAAAATATCTTCGATTCTCAGTAGACAATGTCCACCTCCAATTTACGTGTCTCCCGTTCGGGCTCACAACATCGCCCCGGGTGTTCTCAAAACTTCTATTGGCTGTCGTCGCCCTGATCAGAACCAAGGGCATTCGACTTCATCACTACCTCGACGACTTACTGTTACTTTCGCAAGACAAGGAACAGCTGTTGACACACCAGATCCAGGTCATTTCCACCCTGACCGAGTTCGGTTGGCTGATAAACAGGGAAAAGAGTCATCTGCAACCCACACAATCTCTGATTTTTCTGGGAGCTCAATTCAACACAGTTCAATGTTCCATCTCCTTGCCCCTGACAAAGATCCCGGTAGTCCGGGACAGAGTCCGGCTTGCATTGGATTCTCCCTTTCTAAAAGCCTCGCAATGCCTCAAGATAGTGGGCACCATGGTTTCCACAGTCCCCATGGTGAGATGGGCACAATGGAGGATGCGGCCCTTTCAGAAGGGGTTTCTCCAACAGTGGGATCCGAAGTCTCAGGATCAACGCATTCGAATAACTTCGTCGATGCGAGAGAGTCTTCTTTGGTGGCTACTAAGGAAAAATCTCCTCAACTACCATTCGTTAGCCCCGATCTCCTGGATCACAATTACATCAGATGCCAGCAACAGCGGCTGGGGGGCTCTGTGCTTGAAGGAGTTTGCTCAAGGGAAATGGACGTTACCATCCCGGAGTGTGAGTTCCAATGCCCTGGAACTCCGTGCGGCCTATCGTGCCCTTCAATCCTTTCTTCACATAGTAAAGGGATCGTCAGTCCTGTTGAGAATAGACAACACGACAGCTGTGTCATACATAAAGAGACAGGGAGGCACTCGCAGTCTATCCCTGCTGAAGGAAGTGGATCCGATCATGTCGTGGGCACAAGTACATCTCTCAGATTTAACAGCTGTGTATCTCCCCGGATCTCAAAATCTCCAAGCAGACTTCCTTTCGAGGACAACACTCGACCACAACGAATGGTCTCTCCACAGCGAAGTCTTCAGCTGGGTCCTATCCCTGGGAGTTGTGCCGGAAGTGGACCTATTTGCATCTCCATGCAATTACAAACTAGAGAAATTCTATACGAGGGGTCGCTGTCCCCAAGCGTTCGGAGTGGATGCTCTAACAGACCAGTGGAACTTTCACAGTGCCTATGCTTTTCCTCCAGTCCCGGTCATCCTCCGGTTCCTGGCAAGACTCAGGTGGGAAGCGGTCGAGGTGATGGCGATAGTCCCTTATTGGCCCAACAGACCATGGTTCCCGTTGCTGCTTCATCTGAGCTTCCGGGCTCCAGTCCCGCTTCCGAACAGGGCAGATCTCCTGTTACAAGGGGTAACCCCCCATCCATGTCCATCCCGTCTTCATCTGATGGTCTGGTTTTTGAAAGGGAAAGGCTTATTGCGTTAGGCTGCCCAAATCAAGCCATCTCCACTCTGTTAAGTGCGAGGAGATCAAGCACCAACAAGGTCTACCAGAGAATATGGTCAAAATTTGCAGATTTCGTCTCTTCCATGGATGGATCCCCTAGTAATCCTAGGATTCAGGATGTTCTTGGCTTCCTTCAGACAGGTCTGGATCTGTCTTTATCAGTCAGCTCCCTGAGAGTTCAAATTTCGGCCATTTCGGCCTTCACTGGGTTTTCATGGGCCAAACACACCCTTGTCAAACAATTTTTCAAAGGTGCCATGAGGCTTAGGCCACAGAGAAAACCAAGGTTCTCAAAATGGAACCTTCCCTTTGTTTTGGACTTCCTTTCAGAAACTACGCACTCGGATAACTTGTCAATCAAAGATCTATCCTCAAAAGCTGTCTTCCTTGTGGCCATAACATCAGCCAGAAGGGTCTCAGAAATAGGTTCTCTAGGATCCAAAGAACCGTTTCTTACTTTTTTCCCTGATCGGGTCGTACTAATTCCCATGTTGGGATCCAATCCCAAGGTAACATCGGTCTTTCATGAAAATCTAGAAATTGTTCTCCCCACTTTTCGATCTCCTGAGAACTCTAATGTCCATCCTCTAGACGTCGGACATGTATTAAGACAATATCTGGAAGCCACAGCAGCCTTCCGTCAATCTGACCATCTGTTCGTTTCCTTCCATGGAAAAAGCAGGGGAATGCGTGCTTCTCCCAGAACCATCGCTGCATGGATAGTTCAAGTAATCCAAGGGGCATACAAAGCAAAAGGGTTGGCTCCTCCTGAAGCGGTGACAGCGCATTCGACTCGTAGCATCTCCACATCATGGGCAGCCGCCCGGCATGTTTCCCCAGAAGTAATCTGTAGGGCGGCCTCCTGGTCGTCATTAAACACATTCATGACGCATTACTGCGTAGAACCGGCCTGTTTGTCGTCGGTTGATTTTGGTTTACATGTTTTATCTGTTGACAATGTCAATTAAACCTTTTTTTTCTTTAATCAGCAATTTCCCACCCGGGTGTGTCGGCTAGTTATTTCCCACAAGTAGGCTGCCATGGAGTCTGTCAGGAAAAGGGAAAATTTATATCAAATACTTACCGTAATTTTCCTTTCCTGATGGACTCCATGGCAGCCGGAGTTTCCCTCCCATTGCTGGAGTAGGCTAAATTACGGAACACAGTCTATGGGGAGACGCAAAGCTTTATGGGAGTAGGGTCCTATGAGGTATGAGAGGCGGGATTAACCCACAAGTAGGCTGCCATGGAGTCCATCAGGAAAGGAAAATTACGGTAAGTATTTGATATAAATTTTCCCTTTTCTTTCTCTTTCTCCTTCTTTCTCTTTCTTTCTTTTTCTCTCTCTCTCTCTTTCTTTCTTTCTTTCTTTCTTTCTTTCTTTCTTTCTTTCTTTCTCTTTTTCTTTCTTTCTCTCTTTCTTTTTTCTTGTATTGGCAGTGATCAGCGACTTATAGTGGGACTGCGATATTGGGACGGACATTCTGACACTAACTGACTCTTTTTTTTTCTTGTTTTATTAGGTTTGCATATTATTAACAGAGATCATAATTAATTCAACACAATCAGGTGTAAACGGAATCTGTGAAGCACGGTACAGTATGGATTTGTAGTAGGAGATGTGACTTATGCCGCGTACACACGACCGTTTTTAATATACTAGAAAAAAAACTATGTTTTTCTTGATGTGATTCTTGTCACGCATGCCTTGCATACAAACGATTGTGGAATAAGCGTGGTGACGTACAACACGTACGACGGCACTAAAAAGGGGAAGTTCCATTCATTGGCGCCACCCTTTGGGCTGCTTTTGCTGATCCTCGTGTTAGTAAAAGTTTGGTGAGAGACAATTTGCGCTATTTAGTCTTCATGCTTTTCTGTCTGTTACAGCGTGATGAATGTGCTATCTCCATTACGACCGCTAGTTTTACCGGAACGAGCGCTCCCGTCTCATAACTTGCTTCTGAGCATGCGCATTTTTTTCCCGTTGTTAAAGCCCACACACAATAGTTTTTTACGACGTGAAACGTGAAAAATTACAAGAAAATCTAGAGCATGTTCTAAATTTTTAATGGCCATTTTTCTTGTCGAGAAAAATGCTATGGAGCCTACACACGATCGTTTTTAACCACTTCAATACAGTGCACTTAAACCCCCTTCTTACCCAGACCAATTTTCAGCTTTCCGGTGCTCTCACACTTTGAATGACAATTACTCAGTCATGCAACACTGTACCCAAATAAAAATTGCCTCCTTTTTTTCACACAAATAGAGCTTTCTTTTGGTGGTATTTAATCACTCGTGGGTTTTTTATTTTTTGCACTATAAATAAAAAAAGACGGTATATTTTGTGAAAAAAATTGCATTTTTCTTTGTTTCTGTCATAAAATTTATGAAATTAGTATTTTTTCTTCATAAATGGGTGACAGGGCAGGTCACTGGTGGGTGACGGGTGACAGGGCAGGTCACAGATGGGTGACGGTGACAGGGTACGGTCACTGGTGGGTGACGGTTGCACCGCTGATGGCAGTCTATTTATGTGACAGGTGCACTTTATGGGTGACTGGTGACAATTGGGGGGGGGGGGGGGCAAAGGGACAGATGTGGTGTTTGTGCAGACACTACAGTAACACAGAACTGTAACTCACTGCTTCTAGCTCTTCTCTCCTCACACTGGAAACGATGTGTGAGGGGAGAAGAGCTGGTAACAGTTAGTTACAGCTCTTTGTTTACACTTAGTGATCAGAGAAGATCACGTGGTACACAGCCCTGACCAATGGCTGTGTACCATTGTCGGTGAGGAGCAGTGTTCCCGGGAACATGCTGCCATCGACGGGCACGTGCGGCGCGATCGCTCACACGCGCCGTGGGGGTGTTGCCATGCGTGATCAGCCGTGACTTCATCACGGCCGATCACATGGTTAACAGCGCATCCGCGCTGCTGTTCACCCCTGTTGGTAACGAGCGGTGTCTCCGTGACACGCCGCTACCGAAAGTATAGGGATGCGCGCACGCGATCGCGCGCATTCCCTATTATATTGACTGCATGTCATATGAGGTGCAGTCAGGATATTGGAGTCCCCTGCCCGCCGTCATTTGACGATTGGCGGTGGACAAGTGGTTAATGACCAATTTAAAAAATTGCATTTTTCACATCATGAAAAACATTTATGTGTACGCGGCATCACAGCTCGACTAATATGATGAACAGTGTAAGGATAAAAACAGTAACAGCTTGAATACAAATAGGGTAAGGATATCTGGAGGTAGTAGGATGGGATGTAGTCTGGGGAGTTGATGCTTGTATTGTATACAGTGGGGGGAGCTCCACGTTACTAACTGACTCTTTTGACACTTTTTGGGGACCAGTGACACTAATACAATAATCGGTGCTAAAAAATATGCACTGTTACTGTACTAAGAACACTTGCTGGTAAGGCGTTAACATCAGGGGTGGTCAAAGGGTTAACTGTGTGCCTAACCTGTGTTTTTTTTTTTGTTCACAGCACAAACAATCTCTGTCCGCGCAATTATCAGTTAAAGTAACGTAGTGCCATAATGCACAAAATGGCCTGGTCAGGAAGGGGGGGGGGGAATCTTCCGGAGGTCAAGTGGTTAATACTACTTGAACTAAATGTTGTCACCCTACAACAGGGAGTGTATTAATGGCAGAATTGTTAGCTTAAAGGGTTTGTAAAGGTAACATTTTTCCCCCCTAAATAGCTTCCTTACCTTAGTGCAGTCCTCCTTCACTTAACTCATCCTTCCATTTTGCTTTTAAATGTCCTTATTTCTTCTGAGAAATCCTCACTTCCTGTTCTTCTGTCCGTAACTCACCACCGTAATGCAAGGCTTTCTCCCTGGTGTGGAGAAAGCCTCTTAAGGGGGAGGGGCGAGCAGGAGAGTCGGGACGCTCTCTACTTTGCAGATAGAGAAAGGAGCTGTGTGTTAGTGGGCATCCTGACACTCCTGCTCGCCCCTCCCCCCTCAAGAGGCTTTCTCCACACCAGAGAGAAAGCCTTGCATTACTGTGTGTAGTTACAGAAAGAAGGACAGGAAGTGAGGATTTCTCAGAAGAAATAAGAACATTTAAAAGCAAAATGGAAGGATGAGGTAAGTGAAGGAGGACTGCACTAAGGTAAAGGAAGCTATTTAGGAAAAAAATATTTCCTTTACAACCCCTTTAAAGGGGTTGTAAACCTCTGTGTTTTTTCACCTTAATGCATCCTATGCATTAAGGTGAAAAAACACCTTGCACTGTCCGGCCCCCCAGCCCCCCGTTTTACTTACCTGAGCCCCAAACTTTTCGTGGGCGTGTCCCTGCCATCCTTCTCTCCACAGAGTCCCAGCTTTAATTGGATAGATTGATAGCAGCGCAGCCATTGGCTCCCACTGCTGTGAATAAAATCCAATGACACGGGCGCCGGGAGGCAGGGGCGAGTCATACACTGGGCTTCTATGGACGCCGAGTGTATGAGTCAGGAACGCACCCGCAAAGTAACCCCTTTGGGAGAGCGCTCCTCCCAGGGGGTTATCTAAGGCGAGGAGCCACAAGAGCTGCTGAGGGCCCCCAGAAGACAAGGATCGGGGCCACACTGTGCAAAATGAGCTGCACAGTGGAGGTAAGTATGCAATATGTTTGTTATTTTTTTTTTTTTTTTTAACAAAAAACTCCGCTTTAGTATCACTATAAAAGAAAGAAAAGGGGAGAGGGGAGGATCGGCAAATAGGAGGGAGAATGATGTTTGCATTGGCTAACTAAAGTAATCAGGAAAAGTCTCTATAAGCCTATTATTGGCTGATCCTCTCTATTGTTACATATTAGGGTGTGTTGCTGCAAAAAAATGATACATGTTGTTTCACTGCTCTACAGTACTTCTCTTTGCCCATCATCATTGCTGTTGTATTGACACTATTATTAAACCTTATAAAATCTTTATCTAACAATTATTTTATCTCTCGATTTTATGTTTATATAAGATACACATTTGCTATACACCCTGTGCTGAATTGCAGGCCAGTTTAGTGAGTTACAATCCATTTTCTTTACTCTTGTGACCTCTAGTGGCTCATTTTGATTATTACAATACAGTGCACATTTTTGCTCAGACATCAATTTATTCACTAATACAATACTCCATAAGCCAGTGTTTCTCAACCTTTTCCCCAATCAAGGCACTCTCTAAAGTTTTGAACAATCTCAAGTCACCCTCTAAAATTCTGGACAGTCTTGAGGCACCCCATTCCAAAATGTAAAAAAAATATATATATATATTCTAATAGATTCACATAATACATCAACATCCATCACATGTAGGACACCCAATGTTGGAGGTGATTTATCCTTCCAAATCCAATACACTTTTGCACAGTGGTACTGACTAGTATTCCAATGTTTTCTCTTCTCCCTCAGTGTTTCTCCATCACTCAGCTAGTGTGACCCCATGTGCTGACAGAGAGGGACAGGGGAAGGTCATTGGTTGTTAGGACGCTGGCGGCTAAAAGGCAGGCTTCATCCATCTGCTGGCTTATATATAGTTTTGGGGGCAATTTTTAGTGATTAATGCTTAATCATAAAGGAGTGTACAAAAGGGGTGTACTCACTTTTGTTGCCAGCAGTTTAGACATTTAGGGCCAGATTCTCAAAACAGTTACGGCGGCGTATCTCCAGATACGCCGTCGTAATTTCAAATCTGCACCGGCGTATGTTTACGCCGATTCTCTAACGCAGATACGTTAAAAAAATAGGCTTCTTCCGCCGACATAACTAGCCTACGTTGGCGTATAATTGTGTGCAATTATACGCTGGCCGCTAGGTGCCACTTCCGTCGATTAGCTGCGTCGAATATGTAAATGAGCTAGATACGCCAATTCACGAACGTAATTGCCCCCCGTCTTCGTATTTTACGTAGTTTGCGTAAGCGTAAAGTTACCCCTGCTATATGAGGGGTAACTTTGCGTACGTGAGGCGTATGCAATGTTAAGTATGGACGTTGATTTTTACGTCATTTGCGTAAGTCGTTCGCGAATAGGGATTTGCTTAAGTTACGTTCACGTCGAAAGCATTGACTTTTTGCGACGTGATTTTGTCCATGCGCAGTTCAAAAAGAGCATAAAAAACGTGGGGTCACCACACATTTACATAAAACACGCCCACCTCTTCCACATTTGAATTACCCAGGCTTATGCCGGGCCATTTACGATACGCCGCGGTAACTTAGGACGCAAGTGCTTTGAGAATAGGGCACTTGCGTCCAAAGTTGCGGCGGCGTAGCGTAAATAGGATACGCTACGCCTCGCTCGAATATACGCCGGGATACGAGAATCTGGCCCTTAGGCTTCATTCACACTTGGCGAACTCTGTCGCAGTCCGTCCCGACAGAGTCCGCCTGCGTCCGCCAGCTCAGCGGGAGATCAGTCTGCAGATCTTCACTGAGCCGACGGATGACAAGCTCCTTTCTGCTCACTGAGTGTGGAGGGGCTTGTCGGCACCGCTGATTCCTATGGAGCGATCTGATTAAAATGGACAGCATGTCCGTTTTCATCAGATCTTACCCGTTCCGATCCGCATGGACGGATGGGAACGTGTCCCCCATACATCTGTTTTTTGCGGATCGGATCAGGTCGGATGTCAGCGGACATGTCTCCGCTGACATCCGACACTCCATAGAGATGCATGGAGCGGCCGTTCAGGTCCGCCGTCAAAACTAACAGACGGACCTGAACGGACAGAAGTGTGAATGAGGCCTAATGGATGTGTGTTGAGATGTTTTGAGGGGACAGCAAATGTACACTGTTATACAAGCTGTACACTCACTACACAACATTGTAGCAAAGTGTCATTTCTTCAGTGTTGTCACATGAAAAGATAGAATAAAATATTTACAAACATTTGAGGGGTGTACTGACTTTTGTGAGATACTGTGTATATATACAGTATATATACCCTCACCAACCACTTTATTAGGTACACCTTTTCAATTGATTGGTAACACAAATTGCTAATCAGCCAATCACATGGCAGTAACTTAATGCATTTAGGCATCTATACATAGTAAAGTTCATAGAAGAGGGCCACGGAACCTTCAAGATTTGAAGACTGTTTGTGTTTCTTGAAGCTTTCATTACCAACTAAGGATTTTGTACCAAGTATTAACCACTTCAATACCAGGCCTTTTCCCCCCTTCCTGCCCAGGCCAATTTTCAGCTTTCAGCGCTGTCGCTTTTTAATTTCAATTTGTTTTTATTAAAAATGTTAAAACATAAACACAATTCACATTACATTTCCAATAGGCGTACACCAAAAATTCATATTTAAGATACATTCAACATTTTATAGACATACATAACTAACATAACAACAAAAACAACATTGTCAATATGAGTCTATCCTACACCTCCTAATCTTTTTAAATGACAATTGCACGGTCATACTACACTGTACCCAAACAAAATTTTTATCATTTTGTTCCCATAAATAGAGCTTTCTGTTGGTGGTATTTGATCACCACTGGGGGTTTTATTTTTTGCTAAACAAATAACAAAAGACCGAAAATTTTGAAAACATTTTTTTCTTTGTTTCTGTTAAAAAAAATGTAAATAAGTAGGCGGCACTGATGGGCACTGATAGGTGGCAGTGATGGGCATGAATGAGTACTTATGGGTGGCACTGATGGGCAGTCTCAGAAGACGTTTATGACGAAACGCGCAAGACAGAGTTATGCACTTATGTCACATCCGGGTACCGCCTGCTGGAATGCAGTTGGAGTGCACGCTGCGGCTTCTAGCGTGGCAATTACACTGTGCCCTATGGTTCTTATCTTACAATATCTGGTAGCAGGAAGCAGACAGTTTTTAACTCTTTTAATTTTACCATTTTTTGTACACTTATTGGTGTTTGTTGCAATAAATATATTTTTATACTACACCAACTACACCATGGGAGCTATACTTTTCTTTCCCTGAGCAAACTGGACATACATCGCTGCCTACTTTCTGAAAGTTTTTTCCATACACATAACTGGCCTGGTGAACGAAGAAATAGAGGAGCGGAGACCCAGGAGGGGTGATTGGAGCTGGTGAGTGGGGACCCATGTGGGCAAGCACCGTAATCACTTCAAGATCACTTGTTGCGACATATTATCACTTTTCACCGTGTGACTCTGCACTGATGCTTCCATATTGATGAATGGAACCTCAACATTGATGTTTATGGGACATTGTTTTCACATTTTTTTTACATTTCTGATTGGACTTTTATTATTTATACACATATTCATTGCTTTGTAATTTTTTGCTTTTTATTTTGTTTTGTGCTTTTTTGCTGTGTGTTTTTCATAGATATCTAATCAAATTTTCATGCACTCACACACATATATCACCATAATTATATATTGTTTTTAGGATTTGTTTACTAACAGCCAACAGCCAGTGACAGCTGCATCACAGTATTTATACTTATTCAATTTACTTAAAGGAGTTGTAAAGGAAAAAAAATGTTTTGCCTAAAATTAATGTCTGCAAGGTAGACAGACAGAATAGTGTAATGATTCTGTTAACAAATTAGTAAATACGTATTAAATTCCTTCATCTATTTCACCTCCGGCGTTCTAGTTTCTGTTCTCTCATTCACTTACTGGTTTGCGGCACTCGTTCATGTAAGAACTACATTTCCCAGTATGTATTGCGGCACGCCCAGTAATTCACAACTCTTTGAAGTCTCTAACACGTAGAGAGCGTCCTGCCGCACAGATGTAGTTCCCAGGAGGGGGCGAGCACGTCACTGACCACCGCAGTAAAGTCTCACTTCACGGTGGTAAGTAACAATCAGACAAGCAGGAAGTGAACAGAACAGAGAAGAAATAGAGTAACTTCTGAGCAAAAACCAACAATGAGGAAGTGAAAAGAGGAATGTCTGCGGGTAAATGATGCTTATTATGAAAAAATGTTTTTTCCTTTACAACCCCTTTAAGGCCTCATTTAGCAGGCACTGCCTGGAAGTTATTTCACACTGGTACCACCTAGTAGGCCACGTACACACGATCGAACATGTTCCCTGAAACTGGTCCGCGGACCAGTTTCAGCGGACATGTTCGATCGTGTGTACGGCCTATCAGACCGTTTTCCAGCGGACAAAAGTTTCCAAACATGCTTAGAAACCTGTCCGCTGGAAACCTGTCCGTCGGACAGGTTCAAAGGTTAGTACACGAAATCAGCGGACAAAAATCCCCCGCATGCGCAGAATCAAGTCGACGCATGCTTCGAAGCATTGAACTTCGTCTTTTCATCACGTCGTTGTGTTCTACGTCACCGCGTTCTGGTCCGAGGGGATTTTGGCCTGATGGTGTGTACGCACATCAGACCAACAGACAATTCAGCCTTGTCCGATGAAAACGGTCAGTCGGACAGGTTTCCTCGGACATATCTCATCGTGTGTACGCGGCCTAAGAGTTATGGGCATCCCTCACATGGTGCATCATTAGGTCTGTGGTTATTAGCTCTACGGATCCTGAGATATTGGTTACACTTATTTATTACTAGCACTATATTTAACCCTTGGAGGTCTCCCTAGGCTTCCCATTAGGGATAGGCAGTGCCACTACACCATCACACATTTCTTTATACACCACATTAACGTGCCGGCTTGTTATCCTGATCACGTCATATGACGTCCGCTAAGGATAACACAACCACGTCATTTTGCTAGATGGCAGGCGGGAAGTGGTTAAATACATTTCTGTTAGCGTGTTCAATACTTTTCACATGTGTCATTCCATTTTATTACACATAACTTAATTATTAAACTTATTTGTTTTGGTCTCTTTGTATGTATGGATTGCATGGGGTGTTACTGACATATGGTGATCGTTTCATGTCAAAAGCACCTTTACCAATAGATTTACCTAGAAAAATGGTGACGTGTTCAATACTTATTTTACCCGCTGTATCTGTTCACAGCAGTTAGTTAACCACTTAAGGACCCCTTCACGACAATATACGTCGGCAGAAGGGCACGGCTGGGCACAGGCACGTACCGGTACGTTGCCATTAAGAGCCCAGCTGCGGAGTTACAAGCGCGCCGCCGCCGGCACGCTCGCGACCCAGTCCGAAGCTCCGTGACCGCGCCCGCGGGATCCGCGGATCCGATCGCCGCCGGTGTCACGCAATCGGTCACAGGAGCTGAAGAACGGGGAGAGGTGAGTGTAAACACACCTTCCCCGTTCTTCTGTGTGGCAATGTCAGTGATCCTCTGTTCCCTGATATAGGGAATGGCGATCAGTGACATCACGCCTACAGCCACACCCCCCTACAGTAAGAATCACTCCTTTAGGGCAAACCTTAACCCCTTAGTGCCCCCTAGTGGTTCACTCCTTCACTGCCATTGTCATTTTTACAGTAAACAATGCATTTCTATAGAACTTTTTGCTGTGAAAATGACAATGGTCCCAAAAATTTGTCAATAGTGTCCGATGTGTCCGCCATAATGTCGCAGTCACAAAAAAAATCGCTGATCGCCGCCATTACTAGTAAAAAATTATTATTAATAAAAATGACATAAAACTATCCCCTATTTTGTAAACGCTATAAATTTTGCGCAAACCAATCGATAAACGCTTATTGCATTTTTTTTTTTTACCAAAAATATGTAGAATAATACGTATCGACCTAAATTTATATATTTTTTAGGGATATTTATTATAGTAAAAACTTAAAAATATTCTTTTTTTTTTCCATATTGTCGCTCTATTTTTGTTTATAGCGCAAAAAATAAAAACTGCAGAGGTGATCAAATACCACCAAAAGAAAGCTCTATTTGTGGGAAAAAAAGGACGCCAATTTTGTTTGGGAGCCACGTCGCACGACCGCACAATTGTCAGTTAAAGCGATGCAGTGCGAAATGCAAAAAGGGGCAAGGTCCTATTGGTCCAGGTCATAAAGAGGCTGTAAAGGAATTTTTATTTTTTTCATAATAAGCATCCTTTACTCTTTTCACTTCCTCGTTGTTCGTTTCTGTTCAGAAGTTGCTCTATTTCTTCTCTGTTCTGTTCACTTCCTGCTTGTCTGATTGTTACTCACCCCCGTGAAGGGAGGATTTACTGTGGTGGTCAGTAACGTGCTCGCCCCCTCCTGGGAACTACATCAGTGCGCCAGGACGCTCTCTACGTGTTAGAGACTTCAAGGAGGTGTGAATTACTGGGCGTGCTGCAATGCATACAGGGAAATGTAGTTCTTACATGAACAAGTGATGCAAACCAGGAAGTGAATGAGAGAACAGAAACTAGAACGCCAGAGGTGATATAAATGAAGGAATCTAATAGGTATTTACTAGTTTTTTAACAGAATCATTACACTATTCTGTCTATCTACCTTGCAGACATTAATTTTAGGCAAACATTTTTTTTTCCTTTACAACTCCTTTAAGTTAGTCGGCACTCAATAATTTCTCAATACATTAATACGCACTAACACAATAGTTCTTACTCAGATTTAAGCCTTATTATTTAGTAAGCTCCTGTGTATTTTTATTGGACATTTGTATTTCTAGTTTATAACTATGAATTACATTATCTACAACAATTGTGTTGGTATTTACACGCCCAACATATTTATTCGAAAACAGATAACTTGAAATGTAAGAGAATATGTTTAGTACATATACTGTACACTGCATGTGTGTAATTATTTGGATAGTATTACCTAAATATATTGCCTTAAGGATGTTTACAGTATATTTTTACCATATTAGTGGCAACAATGAGCAACTGGCCAAATGTGTGATATGTGTATATATATATATATATATATATATATATATATATATATATATATATATATATATATATATATATATATATATATATATATATATATATATATAGTACTAACTGGTGATGAGTGAATTATCTTAAAGTGGATGGCCCCTTAAAAAAAAATATTAAAACCAGCTGCTACAAATACTGCAGCTGCTGACTTTTAATATTAGGACACTTAGCTGTCCTGGAGTCCAGCGGCGTCCGCAGCAGAGGACGAGCGTTCGCTCGTCTCTCTGCTGCTCCCCCCTCCATCCACGGTGAGGGAACCAGGAAGTGAAGCACTCTGGCTTCACCGCCCGGTTCAATACGGCGCATTCGCGAGTCGCGATGCGCCCGCCGATTGGCTCCCGCTGTATGCTGGGAGCCGAGAGTTCCCAGCACACAATGGGAAAAACCTGTCTTTTGCCCGAGACTGCGGGCCGGAAGTGGGTGCAAATACCTGTCTTTAAATGTGACACTGGAGGGGGGGGAGGGTTCCGATCAGCAGAATTTCACTTTAGGGTGGAGATCCGCTTTAATTTGATTCACTAATACTCTGGCATATCCAAACCTTTCTGTGGTGGATCTGTAAGGTTTGAATCCCTCTCTGCCTACATCCTTGCACAGTGCCCTGATGATTGGTAGTGGCATAAGCTTCAGATTCAGAATTCAGTCTGAACTAAATTAATTGTGCACCTGCTTGCTGAGCTGAACCTCCAGGTGCAGCATTAAAGGGGTTGTAAAGGTAGATATTTTTTTTCCTAAATATCTTCCTTTACCTTAGTGCAGTCCTCCTTCACTTACCTCATCCTTCCATTTTGCTTTTAAATGTCCTTATTTCTTCTGAGAAATCCTCACTTCCTGTTCTTCTGTCTGTAACTCCACACAGTAATGCAAGGCTTTCTCCCTGGTCTGGAGTGTAGTGTTTGCCCCTCCCTTGGACTACAGGAGAGTCAGGACGCTCTCTACAAACAAAAATACAACCCCTTTAAAGTTAATCTACAGGTACAGGTTTGCATGAATGTTTGTGCAAATATTTAGCTTCACTTGGTGTTACAGGTGTAGCGCCCCTGTACTTCCACGTACGGACGCTATTGAAATTTAGTGGGAAAGATCAGAGTATAAATTCACTCTGATCTCAATTGTGATTATTTAGGGCTCGCTGTTTCAGCTCGGCTGTGCTGTGGGCTCATTCTGCTGTGCCTGGGTGTTAATCAACCCCGGGACACCAGGTGGCAGCAGTGGAAGCTGAGGTTGGGGTGTTCTCCTGAAGCAGCCAATTGGGAGGCCTGGGCCTCGCTGGGTAAGCTGGGAGAGGATACTTATGGAGCAGACGCCATTTTAGAGGGTCTTCGCCTGCTTATTCTTCTGGTTCCTGGTCCGGCACCCACCTTTAGGGTGACCGCACATCACCGCGTTATGGCCTACCTGGCGGGGGCGTGGGTGCTACGCAGAGTTCCTGGTTCCGGAGCCAAGCTGGTCCGGAACACTCTGAGAACCATGGGGACTCAGTGACTGACTGGGTTCCCATCATCGGTGATCCCAAGCAAGTTGTGCTGTTCGGTGGGAAGTCCAGTTGAGGAATACCAATGAGAGGCTGGTGTCCCAACAGCACTGGAACGAACCATCGGGGATCGACATACTGTACACTGAGGGATTGTTTCCTCTCTCAGTCAGTACCCTGGCGACATTAAAGCAAGACTCAGGAAAACCTTCACTCAGAAGGAGTACCTCCGTATTGCACTCAGGGAAGGTCGGTGGCAGAGGCGCTTTCCTGACGGTCGGCAAAGGCATTCTTCTCAAGTTTGAGCGATACCCTGGCTGCCAGGCCTGTGAGAGGGACCTGTCCAGGTACGCTATACCCACTCAAGTTGGAGTGGTGCAGAGAGACTGTTTATTGTCAGAAGCAGGATTGCTTCAATATCCAAAGCCTGAGTCTGCTATATCTCCTCAAATCTTTGTCGATCCTTCCCATCACCTGTTGATCGTTTTTACCCAGCTGGGTAATAAAGAGCACTTATAAAGAGGCTTCCTATTTTGCCGACGTTCCTTTATGCCACTGTATTTACTATTCACAGTAATGCAAGGCTTTCTCCCTGGTGTGGAGTGTCGTGCTCGCTCTCTCCCTTGGACAATAGGAGAGTCAGGACGCCCACTAACACACAGCTCCTTTCTCAATCTGCAACATAGAGAGCGTCCTGACTCTCCTGTAGCCCAAGGGAGGGTGAGCACGACACTCCACACCAGGGAGAAAGCCTTGCATTACTGTGTGGAGTTACAGACAGAAGAACAGGAAGTGAGGATTTCTCAGAAGAAATAAAGACATTTAAAAGCAAAATGGAAGTATGAGGTAAGTGAAGGAGGACTGCACTAAGGTAAAGGAAGCTATTTAGGAAAACGAAAATGTTCAACCCCTTTAAAGTTAATCTACAGGTACAGGTCTGCATGAATGTTTGTGCAAATATTTAGCTTCACTTGGTGTTACAGGTTTATCAGTCCTTTAATGTTTCAATTGCAATTAGTGGAACACCAACAAAACACGTAATATGTATAGAGCCCCATTTCTGCTAAATGGCCAGAAACAGTAAAAGCTGCTCATTCTCTCCTGTTTTGTTTCAGATATTATTAAAAACGATGTTGGAGGATTAGAGAAAGACCGTAAGGACCCTGGTGATGAAAAGAAAGTGTCTGAAAACAAGGATGGCAGTGAAGAAGATAAGCAAGCAGAGGACAAAGAAACATTTGGAAATTCCAATGCTGAAGGAGAATTTTGCAGCTGAGAAATTAGGGACAGAAGTGGAAGAAAACGTTGGCAAACACGTACCACATCCAAGCACACCCGAATTTGAAAGTGCCTTGGAGCACCCTGTGCATAGTTTTGACACGAGAATGTCGAATCAGCCCAAGTTCCATTCGGTTAGTTGAGTCTTGTTTGAAATTTGCAAAAAACATACTTAGGCCCCTTTCATACGG
Organism: Rana kukunoris; assembly: GCA_029574335.1. Lineage (NCBI taxonomy): Eukaryota > Metazoa > Chordata > Amphibia > Anura > Ranidae > Rana > Rana kukunoris. The sequence goes on along the minus strand of CM056052.1, from coordinate 532,264,368 downwards.
GCTAAACTCTACTTAACAAATTATTTTCTCAGCATGGGATCTGTGCGCTGATCGGCTGCTGAGGTGAGTGTAGTGGCCGGATGACAGGTCCGTGTCCGCTCAGCTCATGCAGAACAGACATGGACACAGTTTGCTCTGCTCTATGGGCAGTCTTATGTAAATGGACGGCTGTTCTTATGCACCCAGCTGCCCTCTGATCCAATCCGGGCAGACAGAGGGGAGGCTATTTAATGCGACTTGAAATAAAAAAAAAAACACCACCAGTCCTGTTAATGTCCTGTATATTCCTTTAGATCCCTTTCACACTGGAGCATTTTTCGAGCGTTTTTTTGGTAGTTTTTCAGGCGATTTGACATTAAAAAAAGGCCTGTAAAGAGCCTGAAAGAAGCCTCATCTGCAATCACAATGTGAAAGCCTGAGTGCTTTCAGAGCCCTTTCATGCTGCCAGCGCCTGAAAAATGCCTGTAAAGCGCCACTAAGACCCCTTTCACACTGGGGCGATTTTCAGGCGCTTTGGTGTTAAAAAAAAGCTCCCTCAATGGGATGGGGGCTTTAGGAGTGCTGCAAAGAAGCTGCTTGCAGGACTTTTTTGACCCCCTGCCAGTGCAGCGCCTCAGTGTGAAAGCACTCGGGCTTTCACATTGGGATTGCAGATGCAGCTTCTTTCAGGCGCTTTACATGCGCTTTTTTAACACTAAAGCGCCTGAAAAATGCCCCAGTGTGAAAGGGGTCTTAAGCTGTATTTTCAGCATTACAGAAACCTTAGGCTGGCATGTTTTGGATGTAATATTTTTTTTCTTTTTTTAACGTTTAGCTTTGCTTGGGAGAAAAAAAACTTTTTAACCACTTAAGACCCGGACCAATACGCTGGTAAATGACCCAAGGTGTTTTTGCGATTCGGCACTGCGTCGCTTTAACAGACAATTGCGCGGTCGTGCGACGTGGCTCCCAAACAAAATTTGCGTCCTTTTCTTCCCACAAATAGAGCTTTCTTTTGGTGGTATTTGATCACCTCTGCGATTTTTTTTTTTTGCGCTATATACAAAAATAGAGCGACATTTTTGAAAAAAAAACACTATTTTTTACTTTTTGTTAAAAAAAAATCAAATAAACTAAATTTTAGTCAAACATTTAGGCCAAAATTTATTTAGCCACATGTCTTTAGTAAAAAAAAAAATCTCAATAAAAAAAAATAGCTACCTAGCGGGAACAGCGACACTAATACAGCGATCAGAAAAATGATCGCTTAGTGACGCTGGCAATAGGGAGTGAAAGGGTTAACTAGGGCAGTGATCAGGGGGTTAAAACTTTATTAGGGGGGGTGGGGGGCTATCCTGAACCTAACACTAACTGTTTTTTACACTGCCTGTCACACTGACACTAAATGCAGTGTGACAAGGGGTTAATATGCCTATGTGAGTGTGTGTCAGTGTTGTGTTGGTGCACACTTACTTGTGGTGTCTTCTCTCATCAGCAGCGCTGGGAAACAGCGCTGCGATGAGAGAATACATCATTTCCTCCTTCCTGTGTAAACACAGGAGGAGGAAGTGACAGGTTGGGAGCGCGCTCCCATTGGCTAGGAGCGATCGCGGGGGGGCGGGTATTCGCCGACTTCCCCCAGCAGATCCCGGATCGCTCCCGGAGCCAGGGGGACCCCCGCCGCGGAGGGGGTCCTGATGGGACCCCCGAACCGCACTTAGGCGGGGACGTAAATTTACGCCCTTGTGCCTGTACGTGCCATTCTGTGGCCGTATATGTGCGTGCGGGGGTCCTTAAGTGGTTAAGTAGTTTGGCTGTTATACCTGATTTTTTCATCAAATGGTAATAGGCCTAAATTGACTGAAGGAAGTAGCAGCTGCAACAGATGTAAAAGCTACAGAATTGTTAACAAAGTAAAAATAATAGAAAACTATAGCCCTCAACTTCCTACTGATTGGCCAATGGAAAAAAGTGTAACTACTTCCCCTCCCCTCCCCGGGAGCAAATGTTTAATTTTTCAGACACGATAAAGTTATACTAAAGTCTTTTTTTTTTTCATTTAACCACTTCACGACTGCCGCATGTACATATACGTCGGCAGAATGGCACGTACAAGCAGATGGACGTCCCTGCCTAGATGTGGGTCGGTTGTCTGATCGGGACCCCCCGGTACATGCGGCGGTCGGTAATTCCGTGGGAGCGATCCGGGATGAGGGGGCGGCTGTTCGTTTTTGTCCACCCTCTCGCGATCGCTCCCAGCGAATCCGCTCCCTCCCTGCTCTGCACTTCCTGTGCAAGTGTAATGTAAACACTGGCAGAGGAAGTGATGTCACTTCTCCTCTCGGCGGTATTTTCAATCCAAGTAAGTCGCACCAACACTACACTGACACCACACACATAGGCACATTAACCCCTTCAAATCAGCCCCCTGTCACAGTGTCACTAATAGCAGTGATCATATATTTACTGATCACTGCATTTAGTGTCAGTGTGACAGTTAGTGTGACAGGCAGTTAGTGTTAGGTCAAGGGTAGCCCCCTACCCCCCCTAATAAAGGTTTAACCCCTTGATCACCGCCCTAGTTAACCCTTTCAACCCCTATTTCCAGTGTCACTAAGCGATCATTTTCTGATCGCTGTATTAGTGTCGCTGTTGCCGCTAGGTAGCTATTTTTTTTTATTGCGATTTTTTTTTTACTAAAGACATGTGGCTGAATACATGTTGGCCTAAATGTTTGACTAAAATTTAGTTTATTCGATTTTTCTTATAACAAAAATTAGAAAATATCATTTTTTTCCGTTTACATCGCAAAAAAATCGCAAAAAAATTCAAATCGCAGAGACAATCAAATACCACCAAAAGAAAGCTCTATTTGTGGAAAGAAAAGGACGCAAATTTTGTTTGGGAGCCACATCGCACGACCACGCAATTGTCTGTTAAAGCAACGCAGTGCCGAATTGTAAAAACACCTTTGGGCATTTAGCAGCATATTGGTCCGGGGCCTAAGTGGTTAAAAATAACAAACATGTCATACTTACCTGCTCTGTGCAGTTGGTTTTGCACAGAGCAGCCCAGATCCTCCTCTTTTCAGGTCCCTCACCGGTGTTCCTGACCCCTCCCTCCTGCCAAGTGCCCCCACAGCAAGCAGCAAGCTGACACTCTGTGTATCCATTCAGACACGGAGCCATAGCTCAGCCAGCCCCTCTCTCTCCTCATTGGCTCACTGGATTTGATTGACAGCAGCGGGAACCAATGGCGCCCTGCTGCTGTCTCAGCCAATGAGGAGGGAGAGTCCTGGACAGCCAAGACTCTCGTGCAACATCGCTGGATCGAGATGGGCTCAGGTAAGAATTAGGGGAGCTGAGGGGGGTGCTGCTGCACACAGAAGGCTTGTTATCTTAATGCATAGAGTGCATTAAGATAAAAAAATCTTCTGACTTTACAATCACTTTAAAATCTGTATTTTTGGCTAGTAAAAAGGCCTAAAATCCCCAATGATAAATTTTATGAAAGCAGCGGCCTTGTAGAATAAGAAGATGGCAATTGCAATTTTGATGTATTACAATATTTTGGCAACTGTTTATCAAATCTATATTTTTAGGACTAAAATGAATTTTAATGCACACAAAAATACTATATAAAATTGTAAACATTTGATTGTGTTGAGTAAATAGATGACAATTGTATCAGTCCTTTGTACTGTGTGTGTCCATGAAACCAAAAATTACCCCAAATTTTCGAAAGGCAACGCTTAAAAAATACCTTTACAGCTCACCAATTTAGAGTTATCTGTAAATGAACGACCTAGATTTTTTATTTTTTTCATCAATAACTTGGCAATACGAAACATGTGTTGTACAATTGTTGTTTACATACATAGGCATGCCCTACGATTTCAATTTTTGCAATTTTTTACATTTAACTTAATATCGCAAAGGGCCTAACAACCCCCTCTATGTGATAGCATTGGTCAGGTAACATGTCGTATTTTTGGAGATTTTACACCCCTAATTTCTCCCCTGTCCTCTGTTACAGCTGACCGAGCACAGGACTGTGCTAGGTCAACTATTTTTTACTTTTTCGTCAGGGTATTATCAGCGGTAAACAAGAAATGCTCAGAACAGAGTCAGTTGAAGAAGCTTGAATTGGTTTTATATGTCAGCACCCTTGATTCACATTATTCAGTTATGTAACTGAGGTGAAACTCTCATGACTTAGATATTTCGGACACCAGGTACACAAGTAACATTGATATTGATTGCGTCCTACCAGTCCATCTCTTTTTTCTCTCTCCCAGGCCTCTGTGGGATTGTTATTACAATCATCATGTTATGTGAAAGTAAAAACACAATGGGATGTAGGAGGCACGATGGCCCTGGGGTATCGGATAGTATGACTGAGACACAAAGGATGGATTCTCAAATTTAGGGACACTATGTGCTCTATAAGGCAACAAAGAATACCTAAAAGTCAACAAGGTAGATTGCTTTCCTTGGAAGAAGACATGAACCATGAACCCTTTACCACCCTTCCATCCCGCAGCTGATATCAAGGTATCCTTACAGCACACAACTTATGAGCATGGGAAGATGAGCGGGCTTATGTAGTGCTGGATGTTACAAGTCCTGTTTACTCCAAGGTACAAATCTGAAAATGTCATGAAAAAGTGATACAGCCCCTTTCTCCTGCTGACTTACGGTAATTCTTGATGAATTTGGATACTTATATGGGTAAGTTTCTTAATTGTATGCATTATTTTTTTCCACTGTGGTTACTTTTTAAAATTGATATGCTTATTTTAGATGCTTCTATTCACAATTGTTTTCTTGAAGTGATTCTGTTACATGTAAAAGATGATCACTGTACAACACTTGTGGAAATGTGGAAATCCCATTTAAAGGGGTTGTAAAGGTTTGTTTTTTATTTTCTAGGTTCCTTTAGGCTAGTGCATTGTTGGTTCACTTACCTTTTCCTTCCATTTCCCTTCTAAATGTGTTTTTTTCTTTGTCTGAATTTCTCACTTCCTGTTTCTCCTTGGTAAACTTGCCAATATCATCCGAGCGGTGGTCAGTGTTGCCAACCGTCTGTATTTTTATGGACAGTTTGTAAAAAACTGGCACTTTTTTTCCCCGTTCATAAATGTCCGTGGTTGCGGGAATGTGCAAGTAAAAATAGCCGAGATAGGTTCAGCTTGGAACTGCACATGGAGATTGGAGGCAGGGGGTGATGGTGGCTGCGGTGGCACTGCAGAGGGGGATGGAGGCAGAGGGAGAAGAGGAGGATGCTGGCACCGTGGAGGGTGGGGGATGGAGACAGGGGTTGTTGGTGTCACCGCAGAGGGAGGAGGAGGCAGGGGACTATAGAGGCAGGGGGCCTGGGGGAGATTGGAGGCAGGTGGAGATTGGAGGCAGAGGGAGATTGGAGGCAGGGGGAGATTGTGGCACCACAGAGGGGGGGTGAAGGCAGGGGGTGTTAGTGGCAGTGGGGAAAGGAGGCAGGGGGTGATGTGACTAAATCATTTACATTATTATATCGAAAATAACAAAAATATGTTTTTTTTTTACCTTAATATCTACCTTAAATCACATTGCTATTTGCTTAGCGTACTTGTTTGTAGCCTAATTACTGAACTTTGCACCTAAAAATGTAATTTAGTAACTTTTGTGAAATGCCAGAAAAAATGTGGCTGCGCCCGTAAATTTCGAGTGTCGTGCCAGTAAATTTCAATTTGGTAGGTTGGCAACACTGGCAGTGGTTAGTCAGCCAGAACAGCTTACTGAGGAGGGACAGCAAGTGAGAAATTCAGACAAAGAAAACAAAGAAAACATTTTTTTAGAAGGGAAATCGAAGGAAATGGTGAACCAACAATGCACTAGCTTAAAGGAACCTATTTAGAAAATAAAAGACAAACCTTTACAACCCCTTTAACTTTCTACATACACATAGTTTTGATGAGGGCTCTCCAATGGGAAATCAACATTTCTTCTGTCCAAATTCCAAACACTGATGAGATCTACCAAGGGGTTTGAATCCTTTGATATGGACCTGTGTCTGGGCATTGGAGATAATTAATTCCCAATAGTGACACAGATACTGTTTTTACCATAACGTGATAACATGTATTTAAATACTCATCGGTAACATGTAATTTTATCTCATTACCAAAAACCTGCAAGGTTATCATTTTATGTTATGTTAAAATGGAAGGCAGATATATTGAAGCCACAGCAATAAATAAATGTGTCTTTCCTGCTTGGGGCTCCTTCAGATTTTTTGCAATTTATTGCCGTGGGGGTTGGGTGGATTTGTTGCACCAAGCATGCTAAGGTGCTGTACTTTGCAGATTAATGTATATTGTCTTACAGCAGGCCATTCATCTTGAAAGGTAAGATAAACCAATTTTTTTTGTGGCATTTGTGGCACTGTGGAACACATTGGCATGGGTCTAATGGCAACTGTGCCTGAGTTATATTCTAAAATATTGGCACTGCTACAGTATACACCACAGATAGTGCCATGTGTTATTTTACCACAATACATAAGTCTAATGTGGCCATAACACTTTGCTTAGAACATTGACTTTCTCATCATTAAGTGGCAGTTGTGACCTTTTAAGATTCATATCATGCTTCGGTTCGCAAAAACAAAAAAAAGATTCATAATGCCGTTTTAGTCTGCTAAGATCTTTGAAGAGTTTGAACGATGACTAGGTGGATTAAATAAAAGAGATTACTACATAAAATAAAAATTATAGTGCAGTGCTGGCGAACAATAAATAATAAAGTGCAATAAACAAATATGGAATCAATATGTATGACATATGAAAACAATTGGGGTACACACAAATATCAAAACATGAAGTCCAAACAGCAAAATAAATAGTGAATACAGTGCTGTGATCATTAATACAAAAATGAGGAATGAAACGTCAAAATTTCTAAATTAACACTTCAGCCCCAAGCCTCTTTTTGAGATTTGTTGTTTACAAGTTAAAATAATTTTTTTCATGTTAGAAAATTAATTTAGAATCCTCAAACATTATTTTTTTTTCAGACACCCTAAAGAATGGCAATACTTTATGTCACACTGTATTTGCGCAGTGGTCTTACAAGTGCAATTTTTGGTAAAAGAAAAACATTTGAGTTAAAAAATAAGACAACAGTAAAGTTAGCCCATTTTTTTCCTATATTGTAAAAGATTAGACATGTGCACAACAACAAATTTCATTTTTTTTGTTTAGTGTAGTCTCGTTCTGTAGATAAAGATAAAGATTTGTAAATTTCGTAAGATGCAAGTTTTCCTATTCGGACTCGTTCGTTTTTTTGCAACAGTTTTATTTTGTTTATACTGAATGATTCGTAATTCTGTCTAACTTATTTTCATTGATACAAAATTCATAATTTTGTTAGATTATAATTTTCGTTTAATGGATTCGTAATTTTGTACTTTCGTAAATACATCGCAACACACGGCTAATCCATATTAATTTAGACTTTCTCTTAAGCTTCGTACACATGGTTGGACTTTTTGCCAACAAACTTCAAAATTAGCGGTTTCCAAAAAATCAGACCGTGTGCACGCTCTATCGGACAAACTTTTTCGGTTTCAAAAGTCTGGCCAACTCCCTTCGGACAAAAATCCACGGAAAAGTTTGTTCGTGTGTACGAGGCTTTACACTGTCCAATGTGACTCAGCACAAAAGAGATAAGCTGATTGGCTAAGATATTAAAGCGGAGCTCCAGCCACGGTAAAAATTTTTTTTAAAGTCAGCAGCTACTAACAGTGTAGCTGCTGACTTTAAATAAAGACACTTACCTGTCCTAGGCGCCCGCGCTGATGGCCCCCCCGATGCCGGTCCCACGATCGCTCCGGGTCCCGCGCCGCCATTCACAATATGGGAAACAGGCAGTGAAGCCGTACGGCTTCACTGCCCGTTTCCTACTGCGCCTCCGCGAGTCTCACGCTGGCTTGTGAATGGGCGCGCTGCTCTCTGAGAACACACACAGTTCCCAGGAAGCAGCGCGCCCATTCACAAGGAGAAGGAGAAGAAGAAAACACACCGCGGATTAGGAAGAGGCAGATTACGGACTTCCGCATAGCAACAGCTATTTCGGGTGAGTATTTTTTTTTTTTTTTTTCAGGTTTTTTTTTTTTTTTTTTTTCAAACAACATTGTAAAATGTTGTTATACTGGGTGGAGCTCCGCTTTAAGTAAGATACATCTCTCACTAACTACACTGCCCAGTGCCCAATCGAAAGAAAGATTCGAGTACACAAATTTACGAACAGACAAAGAAACGGATTTACAAAACACACACATGAAAATACGAACATACGAATGAAAATACGAACAGACAAAGGATTTAAAATACGGAATGCAAATCGTTCGCTATAGATGTCATTTTCGTTCTTTTGCTGTTTCGGTATTTCGTATTTTAGTAAGATTGTCCAATCGTACGTTCGTATTTTTGCTTGTTTGTTATTTTGCTTATTTGTAATTTCGTAATTTTTGTATTTTGGTTCTTTCAGCTTTTTGGATGTTTGAATTGATCCGAATGTACGAATACTAACAAATTCGTACGAAAATCCATTAGTTACAAACCGAATTGCACATGCCTATAAAAGATAATGTTACGCTGAGTAAATTGATAGCCAACATGTTACACTTCAAAATTGCGCCCGCTAGTAGAATGGCGGTGTAACGGTATGGCCCGTGGGACCCAAAGACTATTAAAGGATGCAGGGTACTCCTGTTTCAGCTTCACCAATAACTCTTGGGTCTAAGGTCATCCTATGTCCACTAGGGACATAGGATGACTGAGAAATGATATCTTGAATTACATGAGATGTGACAGTAATGATAATTCACAATGTATTGCAGGATATTGAAATATTACAGGTGGTGAATTCTGAACTAATTACAACCGGTCAATAGAGTGACTCGTTCAGTGTGGAACATAGGTAATTAAGTCTGCTCCTGTCATTATTATTATTATTATTATACAGAATTTATATAGCGCCAACAGTTTACGCAGCGCTTTACATCAGGGAAGACAGTACATTCACAATACAAATCAAAACAGGAGGGATCAGAGGGCCCTGCTCATAAGAGCTTACAATCTAGAAAATTGTAATGTAAATTGTCATGTAAACGGGCCTTGATTCTAGAAAATTGTCATGTAAACGGGCCTTGCCTGGCTTCTACAGACCTTTTCATTGTGTGAAAATACTATTGATGATAATATGTGAAATGTGACTTAGCATCCTCTAAAGGTCAGACGTCTGACTTATGTTTACTAAAGGAATGTGTATTGTGTAGCAGGTGAAAATAGCTTATCACGGAATCAGAATGTCTGTCTAAGATGTGGATTGAGGGGGACTTGTTAGGAACCATTGTTTGATGTTGTGGGTGGAGTGTGTCATTGTCCATTTTATTACTGAAGAATGCTTTTTGTTGTGTATAAAAGCCTGAGTTTTACCATTAAAGATCTATCCGTTTGGAACCAGAGAACAGAGCTGTGTCTCGTTATTCTGGGGGAAATCCAATGGGTCCTGTCTGCTGGATTGTGGAGTGTCGGAAGCTGTCGTGGGTTGGTGGAATGGAAAACGTAAACGGCGTAACCCCTGACCGTTACAGGCAGCAAACGCTGGCACTTAAAAATCTCCACTGGTGACATTTAAAAATTTCTAAAAGTTACCAGTTTTGAGTTACAGAGGAGGTCTAGTGCTAGAATTATAGAATTAACGATCGTGGCGATACCTCACTTATGTGGTTTGAGCACCGTTTTCATATGCGGGCATGATTTGCATATGCATTCGCTTCTGCGTGCAATCTAGGTGGGACGTGGTACCTTTAAAAAAAAAAAATCTTATTTATTTTACCTTTATTTTTTATTTTTGTACTGTCCTTTAAAAAAACAAAACAAATTGGGACACTTTTATTCCTATTACAAGCAATGTAAACAAGCTGTGGAGTTGAGCGGAGAGCATTTTTCCCTTACCCAGCATCCAGGCAGTGAGGGGAGAAGATGCGATCGTCTCTGCCGATAACGAAAGCTCAGGTAAGCAGCAGAGATGACCCGGAGCGAGGTGGGAGGGGGTCTCTCTCCTGCCACTGATAAAAATGATCTCACCTCAAATCCGCAGCAGAGACCACTTTTATCTTAAAGAGAAACACACGTCATTCCTGAAAATACCAGGGTTGTGGCAGGTGCTGCTATAACAACGGTATTTAGCGTCGAAGTACCAACGTACAGGTCCACTGATTTTTTATAATACAGTAAAACCTTGGTTTTAAAAGAAAATTAGTTTGATAGCATTTTGCAAGACAAACAAAATGTTTTAATACATTTTTTCTTGATATACAAGCAATGTCTTGATATAAGAGTAGCGTCATGTCACAACTGAGTATAAAAAAGAAGAGAGGAGCCTCTAAATGTAGCAATATGATTACATTTAATGAAGGTACAATATTAAGCAAGTTATTGCTACACTTAGGTGCCTCTCTTCTCTTTTATACCCTGTAAAAAAAATGCTTTGATATACAAGTGCTTTGGATTATAAGCATGTTTCTGGAATGAATTATGCTCGCAAACCAAGGTTTTACTGTACTATAGAGAATGAGAAAGAGAAATAACACATTAATCATATTATTTTTTATTAAATTATTAATCATTATGATTAATGTGTTATTTCTCATTCTCATTCTATAGTATTTTATACGGTCTCTTTTCCTTTAATACAATACTGTGCAAACAAAGATCCTGAAGAAGCGGTGATTATCCCCGAAACATGTCAAGCATGCCATCATAACTGATACTGGGTGAAATGGTATTATCTTTCTCAGTTGCTTTTATGTTTGGACAGAAAGAGATGTTTTTAAATTTGTATGTTTTAACATGTTGATGTCAATTCAATAAAATTATATTTATATATATATATATATATATATATATATATATACACCGGTATATATATATATATATATATATATATTGTATTTATCAGGGTATTGCGCGCTCCGGCGTATAGCGCGTACCACCAACCTAAAAGGGAAATTTCAGTTTAAGTTCCCCTCGTCGGTGTCTTGCACGCCATCCATCGGCGGCCTTGTCCGGTCCGTCTGCGGCCTTGGTGGTGTCCTCCCCGCTTCTCCCGCGCTGTCTCTGAGTCGATCCCCTCTTCCCGCGATGTGTTTGAACGCCGCCACCGACATATACCGATCGCAGTACACTCGGGCAGGCGATCTGCTGTAGGTGTCAAAGTTAGATTAATGAAACACCAAAACAGCTGTGCGATTGCCTGAATCGGATCGCAAGGGTGTTCACATTAAATTCTGATGCGGCAAAAAAAGTATCCTACACCATTTTGGTGCAAAATTAATGGCTCAAATCGCACAGACATTGCATGTGATGTCTGTGAATTCTGTAAATTCATCGCAGTGTGAACCTAGGCTTATGCTGCGTACACACGATCGGTTCGTCTGATGAAAACAGGCCGTTTTCATCGGGCGAACCGATCGAGTGTGGGCCCCATCGTTTTTTTTTCCCATCGGTGAAAAAACTTAGAACCTGTTTTAAAATGATCTGATAGTTAAAAAACCGATAGAAAAAAACGATCGTCTGCGGGCAAGTCCATCAGTTATCAAGTCGACGCATGCTCAGAATCAAGTCGACGCATGCTCAGAAGCATTGAACATCATTTTTCTCAGCACGTCGTAGTGTTGTACGTCACCACATTCTGACACGAAAGGATTTTTAACTGATGGTGTGTAGGCAAGACTGATAAAAGTCAGCTTCATCGGATATCTGATGAAAAAATTCATCGGTCCATTTTCATCGGATTAACCGATCGCGTGCCGTGTACGTGGCATTAGGTGTACTTTAAATATTGTGAGATAAACTGTGGAATTGATTTACTTAAACTGGAGAGTACAAAATCTAGTGCAGCTGTGCATGGTAGCCAATCAGCTTCTAACTTTAGTTTGTTCAATTAAAAATGGAAGCTGATTGCCTACCGTGCACAGCTGTGCACCAGATTTTGTAATTTAACCCAATGTGTTAATCCTAACCATCAACAAATAACTTTTTTTTATGTTTTTCTACCTGGATGCAGACACCTGGATTTGGGATAGACACTGAATCAGGAAGACATTTATTCTTTCTAAGGCTGGTGATACTTTCTGTCAAGCTATCTCTAATCTGAGAGATCTCAATATACAGTTACAAGTTTCACGTGATATTATGTCAAGAATGATGTGTCAGTAAGTATACCTAATATTACAGTTTCCTAAATTACATTTTCATTATTTACAGAGTCTCACAGAATCTTAAAGCTGTGCTCTGGACATATTAATACCTACAAACGATATGTACCCTATTTACTGTATATGCACCAAAGGCCTTTGCAAACCCAGATAATATGTTTGAAAATTAGTAATGCCATATTCACTCTGCTGTATATAGCTTTTAAAGAGAGCAGAGCAGTGGGAGGGACCCATAAGGCTCCTGCAGACAAAGACTGCCTGCAGACAAATACAGGAAGGGGTGGAGACAAGACAAGTCACTATGCACAAGCAGAGAAAGCAGCAGTGAGTGGTTTTTATTACAGGAAGCTCCTACAAACAGTCAAAGCTTCATACTGTTATACTGCACAGAGCTAGAAAAAATACACAAATCACACCAAGATTCATGCAAAAATGCAAAATAAATTGTGTAAAAAAATGTTAAATAAATGTGGTGCACCCCCTTAGGAGCGACAGATAAATTGAGATCCCCACCCAGCACAACCAGACACACAGAATTTTCACAGGCATTCCAGAGTCAGAGAACAGTCAGTGATTTTTTTTTGTTATTTATTGACAGTTAATAACTTGGATGGGGATGGGAAATTATGGGATGCCCACTTGGATTAACAGAATTTTAGCAACAGGGATATCACTTTCCTCCTGCATACACTTGCATGCTGGTCCCACCTGAATCACTGTTGGTTGATCTGACAAGCTTAGTCAGTTTTGGCCTTTGCAGGCAGGAACTCGCAGCCCCTTGTTGTGTAGCAATATGCAGTTATCAGCCTGTACTTCTCCTGTTGCTACTAATCCCAGCACCACCTTTTTAGGCACTGCCAACCCACTTGGCTACAGCTACCCCTTTTACTAGTCCTCCAGGCTAACTTCTTGACTGACTCTCAGGAGATCTCCTGGGGAAGGATGAAGACTTGGCCCACTGCTGCCTTAAGGAAGAACTGGTTACATGTGACAGTCTCCCCCCATGAAAGTCCCCAGTAGAGCTGCTCTACTCACACTTTCCTCTCATTTGCTCCTGTGCCTCCAGGAAGGACTTCCTTCATGTGTTGTGGCAGGATCCTTCCACCACCTGGGCCCTGGCCCAAGGCCACCCCCCCAGGCTAGGGGGTATCCCACCGTCAGCCTCCTCAGCACTATATCTCCATCTTCCACCTAACTGCCTCTGCTGGCCTGGATCATGCCTATTTATGAATTAAGCCCCGCTCCCTGCCAGCCCTTTACTGGGGATTGGCTGGGGGCCCTCATAAATATTCCAGGCAGCTCCTCCTAACCTCCTGCCCACTAGCTCTAGAATATTCTCCAATGTTCCAGAAATAGGGGAAGGCACCAGAAGAGCTGTTAGGATGAGTCATCCAGCCCTGACTCACTGAACCCTGACCCAGAGTCATAGGCTTAGCCCTGAGCTAACTGTTTTTCCCACACTAACTCTAGCACACACTAGAGGGTGCTACATAAAATAAACAAATACAAAACAATACAAACAATCAAGTATAAGCTTAATTGAAATTCCTCTTTTGATGCTGGATGTACTGTCTGTCTACTGTCCCTTTCTGCAACTTCCTGGACTCCCTGTATGCTTTGCATCTTCTCCTCAATTTCTAAAGACTATATATCCCATGGTACCTTACTGCCTGAAAGCAGTGATTCCTGTACTGACTCTGCCTCCTGAAACTCATGCTCTCTATAGTTCAGAAGGCAGGCTCTGTGACACAGCAGTGCCTACTTAGGGCATAGTAATTATGTGTCACAAAGTTCAAAAAAGTAAATGTGTGGGGATCTTCATAAAGTAAGTTTACAAACTTCAATATGGTTCAGATTAATAAGTAGACATGTACAATTTGTTTAGTTAAGAATTCGTTTTTTCTCTAAATTGACAAAAAAAAACATTTAACTAATTTTCAAATTTTCTAAAAAAAAAATAATTAAAAAATTAGAAAATTAGAACGAAAATTCAAAAGAATGAAAACCTAAAAAAAAAAAAAAAAAAAAATTGAAAATCTGAAAGAGCAAAAATCATTCTATTATAATTAAATCATTAAGTTTATTACCTATTATTATTAATCTTATATATTTTTTTTATTATTAATTAATAATGAATAATACTAATAAAAACTATAATATTAGTTATAACCTATTCAATTATAGGTTTTGAAATTTCCTTTGAAATTGGGATGTTAGTGAATGTAACAAATATGAATTTATGCAAATTTACGAATGATCAAAATAACGAATAGGGCATCTATACGAATGGAATGTAACAAATGCAAATGTATACGAAATAACGAATATTGATCAACAAATGATCCCAAAAACAAAAAAAATTAAAAAATAAAACGAAAATGTTTTTTTTTTTTTTCCGGCAGTGCACATCTATTAATAAAAATAATTGACGTATAATGTGGAAATGAATATATGATTTTACATTATGACTAATGTTAATTTATAGATGAGAATGAGGGTAGCCAGGACTGGAGTGCCATTGACAGGAGGCCACCCCCATACATCAGATCCCTGAGAATTTCTACCTCATTGAAAGTATTTTATACTATGAATAAAACATCAAATACCGGGCAGTGAATACATTTTCTTAATGAATGCTTTGTATTATAAATGTCCCAGTTTTGTTTTGTTACTGAGCAGGCAATTGAAGGCTTACTTCCGGAGCGTCCTTTTATTTGTCATAAGAATAAGAAATTGATACACCTGTCACTAAGTATTAAAGTAAAGGGATTCCTTTCATCTGTGCTCTTATGCTGCGTATAAGTGCAATATCATAGAAACCTTTCTCTTTTTTTTCTTTCAGATATTCATTATTTCTGGTGACATGGCTGTGGGTGACCGCCAATTATGTCTTTGCACGTAAGGACAAAATCATTTTGTGATTTATACCCCTGTAGTTGCTGTCAGTTGGCTACATAAGAATTTCAGGCTCATTTCATTTCTATTATGTTCCCCTGTTCAGTGAGAATTCGCTCATTTTTAAACCCTATTACAAAATTGGAGCAATCCAGTCCGAAGCGTTGGCAGTATGTCACGAGTTATCCTGCATTGTGTTAAGGCAGCTTATTCATTTGAATGGGCTGAGAATACACCAAAATGAACTAAGGCCGGGTTCACACTGGTACGACAAACGCTCCGACATTGGGAGCTCATGTCACATGATGTGTGAAAATCAATGTTTCCCTATGAGAGCCGTCTTAACTGGTCCAAAACAAGTCAAGCCGTCTTTGAAAATGCTCCCCGTACTATTTTGGTCCGACTTTGATACTACTTCAGCCCATTGAATATCACTGAAGTCGGATCAAAGTAGGAGCCTTGTCCATACCATCTGAATTTTGACATCCGACATGGTAAAACAGCAGCAGTAAAGGGAATTTATCTCACTCATTGTTTTGATTGGTCAAAGAACAATTCAGACTATTACAAAGTCGGATCAAAGTAGTATCCTGTTCATGAAAGTCTGATGGATGTTGGACCAATGTAGGATCAATGTAGGACTGATGTCGCAGAGCAAAGTAGGATCAAAGTTGTATGACTGTCGTGTAGTACCAGTGTGAACCCGGCCTAAGCCTAGGTTCACATTGGAGCGATTTGTCATGCGATTTGAGAGATAAAATCGCATGACAAGTCGCAGCCTATTGGCAGCAATGACACTGTTCCAATCGGTGCGACACCGATCTTGCGGCACCGCACCGATTTGCAAAAGTAGTTCCTGCACTACTTTTGCCGATTTCAGGTGTGATTTCTATAGACATCTGTGTTTGAAGCCAAACACATGTCTATTAAGTAGCACCTGAAATCGCGCTGACCTTGCTACTTTGAAATCACACTACTTCAAGTAAAGTAGCACAATTTCAAAGTAGCATCAGTGTGAACCAGGGCTTAGACTGGGTTCACACTGATACTACACGACAGTCATACGAGTTTCATCCAACTTTGCTCTGCGACATCAGTCCTACATTGATCCTACATTGGTCCGACATCCATCTGACTTGAATCCGACTTGAATTCCATCCTTTTTGTTTTCGGAAATTCCGACAGCAAATGTTCGATGGAGCCTACACACTATTGCAATTTCCAACAAAAACCTTCCATCGAACATTTGTTGTTGGAAATTCCGACCGTGTGTACGCGGCATTAAAGTGGAACAAACTTCTTTTTCAGAATTTGGTTCCACTTTAGTTCCTTCTGTGTCTCTGGGGCCCAACAGTTAAGGAACATCTCCTCATGGGACATTGACACCAAAACAGAAAATAACCCATTCCCTAATTTATCCAAACCAAAAAAAAGTTTTGGCTTTACCTGCCCTTTGAAAAGACAGCTGAGTTTATTTTATTAAGTAAGACAGAAATTAATATTTCAATATTTTTTTTTTTGATTGATGTATTCTCTTTTCCAGAGAGCAACATGTGCACATCAAGAGGTCTCCTGTGCCATAAAGATGCAGAATGCATGGGCACAGCCTCTGGAGAATACTTCTGTGTCTGCAAAACTGGATATTCCGGCAATGGAGAAACATGTGTGGATGTTAACGAATGCACCACCTCACTACATCAGTGCCACCAGCAAGCCACGTGTGTGAACACCATCGGTGGCTACAGCTGCCTCTGTAAAAGTGGATACACCGGAAATGGATTTAATTGTACTGACATCAATGAGTGTGCCACCGTCAATGGCGGGTGCCACGCTGATGCAACTTGCACCAACACCCCTGGAGATAGGACCTGCCAGTGTAAAACTGGATTCACAGGAAATGGAGTCAATTGCGTTGATGTAGATGAGTGTAAGAAGGTTAATTTATGCCATTGGAATGCTACTTGCACAAACAGTCCTGGATCTTATGTGTGCACTTGCAATGCTGGTTACAAAGGGAACGGCAACTACTTGTGTCTGGACATAGATGAATGTGCAGAGGCCCCTGGACTTTGCTCTAGGGCTTTTGGATTCAACGGGTGTAAAAACTTACCTGGCTCTTACCAATGCACCTGTTCATCGGGCTACCAGAATACAGACAACAAATGTGTGGATATTGACGAATGTACCGATAAGATCTGCAGCCCATTTTCCACTTGCACCAATTCCCCTGGGTCCTACAGCTGCACCTGCAAAGCAGGATTTAATGGGAATGGCTTGACCTGTGTTGATATAAATGAATGCCTTACAGAAAACAGATGCCACGCTCAAGCCAACTGTGCCAATTTCCTTGGTAGTTTTAACTGCACATGCCGAACTGGTTTTACAGGCAATGGATTTGTCTGTTCTGACATTGACGAATGCTTTCAAGATGGTATCTGTCCTGCAGAGTCCACATGCCGCAATACACAAGGCTCCTATTGGTGTGAATGTGCTTCAGGCTACACACTAAACCAAACTAAATGTGTTGACATTGATGAATGCATAATTGGACGTTGCAGTCCTTACGCATCTTGTCAGAATGACCAAGGAGGCTTTACATGTTCATGCAAAAATGGGTTTGCAGGAGATGGGTTAACTTGTTCAGATATCAATGAATGTGCTCAAAACAATGGAGGCTGTCATGCCAATGCACAATGCAGTAACTTACTGGGCGCCTTCAGCTGCTCCTGTGCTAGCGGGTACTCCGGGGATGGGGTAAAACAGTGCCAAGACATAGATGAGTGTGCAGTTAATAATGGGAACTGTTTGTATGGAGCCATTTGCCTAAATTCGCCTGGCTCTTATCGATGCCAGTGTGCCACTGGATTCCAGTCTATCAACAATACCTCGTGCCAAGATATTGATGAATGTAAGACTGTAAATGGAATCTGTCCACTTAACGCACAGTGCTTTAATACATTTGGTTCCTTCTATTGCCAATGTAAATCTGGCTTTACCAATAGCAATGGACTTAGCTGTAATGACATTGACGAGTGCCAAAGCAACCCTTGCCACTCGCAAGCTGCCTGCACTAATACTTTTGGTTCATATGATTGCACTTGTAACAAGGGATATGAAGGAAATGGTTTCAACTGTACTGATATAAATGAATGCAAGAATGCACTTACCTGCCATGAAAATGCAATTTGCTCTAATTTCCCAGGGACTTACCATTGTCAGTGTTGGCAAGGCTTTGCCGGAAATGGCTTCCAATGTGAAGACCTAAATGAATGTTCATTAAACAATACCTGCATCAACGACACAGTCTGCATAAACTCTGTCGGTGCTTATGTTTGCTCATGTCTGAATGGAACCCTTTCAATCAACGGCAGTTGTGTTTCTCCAAGCTCTGCTTGCACGCCATCTTGCCACCCCAAGGGCCTTTGTCATAGTACAGGCTATGGATACAAGTGTGTATGTGACGTTGGTTATCAGGGCAGTGGAGTGGCATGTGTGGACACTGATGAATGCCAAACTGATGTATGCAAAGACAATAAAACCCTTTGTGTTAACACTCCCGGGTCTTACATGTGCATCTGCAAACCAGGATTCAAGTTCAACGAATCGATCTGTATAGGTAAGCAATCATCTTAAGCTATCTATTTTAAGTTGTTAAATAGAAAATACAATAATTTTGGTAATTTTTATTTTATTTTAATTTTTTATTTAAAGTTTTCGAAATACAGAAAAAGAAAATCAGGGTAGGAAGGATAATAACCAACAGTAAGCCTAGGTCAGTGGCTTATGCCATATAAAACTTATAGTTAAAATGAGACAATACAACAAAATCCAGAAATGGTAGCTCAACAAGTCTTTCGACTTGAGTAAAAGAAATCTCAAGAGACACAGGGTTGACCCATCATTTCTGTGGACTTATGGAGTTAAACCATATGGCAGGGGGAAAAATAATACATTCAAATAAATAAATAATTTGAGGAGAGTGAGGGGGGCGGGATGAGGAATGGATTAGTTGATTGGAAAGAGGGGGAGAGATAAGAAAAAAAAATACTTTGGAGTTGGAGCACAGTGGCTTGCTGGGCTGGCCCACTGGAGCCCCAGACCGGCAAAGAGACAGTATAGTACCTTTTTGATACGGCCCCTTTGTTTACCCAAAGTACGTCTAAACTTGAGGGTGGAATCGGCTAGCGAGGTCAGCAGAGTAGGCAACAAAAAGTGTAGTTAGACCAGAATCACCAAGTTTTGGAAATTATTCTTCTTTATAGTTGGAGGATGCTAGAATTTCTTCCATGGTGCAGATTTCATGAATTTTGAGTAGCCAAACCACCATAGGGTGAATTTTTCATAGCCAAACCCCCATAGAGGGTGGGATCGGCTGTTTCCAGAATAGGGGGTGGTCAGTTTTATTTATTTTTCTATTTACACTAATGTATTATATCTGCTTTTATAACTACATATGCATTCTTTTTCTTATAAACAACAATTTAATGCGTGACAAAGGATTCCAAGAGCACTAGGGGTTAAAGTGTGTGCAAACCCAAAATTTTGGTTGTGCAAATTGCTAAATGTTTGGTGTATAGCAAACAATTTCATAATATGCATTCAGAGTTCAAAGTTTTAAATCTCTTTTATGTGTGACGTGACAAGCTGCCGCTACAGTGGTTGCATTGTTATCCTACATGCGAGCCTCTGCAATGGAATTACAGGCAGCAGAGTGTTGTCACCCCTGTCCTGCAATCTATGCAGCCCAGCAGTATGATAGAAACTGGAGAAATGATGGTAAGGTGAGCTGGCTAAAGTTGGTATCAGTTAGAGAAATGCCTAGGGATGTATTTGCAAAAAAATGCATAGCTACAGTATATGTCTAGCTGCTGGTAAATTCATTCTATGTGAATGGTCAGGACGAATATTGTTAATCTTTAGGAATAGAGTGATTTAAAAAAATAAGGGCTCACTAGTGTGATTTCAGATTTGAGCAACTTCAGTTTTAATAGGATTCCATGAAAATAGAAATCATATTGTTTTCAATGGTGTCCATTCACATCAATGCAACTCAGCACAGTGGGATTTTAGAAAAGGTTCCTGTACACCTTGGGGGGGATTCCCACGCGATTTTGCCATCATAGAATATGAAAATCACATCCACATAGCATCCAAGTTGCACTACATAATCACACTGAAAATCAGATCAAAATTGAATCTCAGGAGTGTGAACTTAGCCTTATGCTGCGTACACACGGTCGTTTTTTGCGATGAAAAAAAACGACGTTTTTTAAAACGTCATTTAAATTGATCGTGTGTGGGCAAAACGTTGTTTTTTGTCTTCAAAAAAACGACCAAAAAAAAATTCCAACATGCTTGAATTTTTTGTGTCGTTTTTCAAAACGTCGTTTTTTGTTTCACAAAAAGTCACCGTGTGTAGCAAAAACGTCGTTCAAAACGACGTTTTTCAACCCGCGCATGCCCAGAAGCTAGTTATGAAGCGAGCTTCAATGGAAAAGAGTGGTGAACGTAACCTCGCTTTTTGTGAAAAAAACGATGGTGTGTATGCAAAATTGTCTTTGAAAAGTGACGTTTCAAAAACGTTGTTTTTTACTTCACAGAAAACGTCGTTTTTTTTCATCGCAAAAAACGACCGTGTGTACGCGGCATTAGGCCACTAGATGGATGTGAAGCTGATAAATACTTATTTGTTATGCTCATAAGCTGCACGAGTTGCCATAATGCAGTGTTTTCATGATTTACCCTTTTTTATGGTTGAAAAACATTCAACCTGTAGAAGAAATAGCTTGAGAACACTACATTTTTTTTTTTTTTTAAATGTACAGACAAATAGCATATTGGTAACAGCTAGACCTGCATTTACATATTAAAAAGAAATGAGATGGAATAGAATGTGCAGATCAACTGTGTCAATTCTATTCTATCAGGCTGGGTTCACACCATTGCCAAAGGCGGGGGTCCGGTGCGCCCTGGTTAACTGTTTTAGGTCCGATTTCAGCGCAAATTTTTGGCTGAATTCGGACCTGAAATGGACCGAAAGACGCACAGGGCTGCTGTGCAAATTTGCACCGGAGCCGCAGCAGAGATATGTGAACTGGCTTCATAGAGAGACGGTCAAAATCTTCTGCTGTTGCGAATTGAATGTGGAGAAAATGCATCCAATTCGCAATGGTGTGAACCCAGCCTTAGGCCTCATTCACATGGACACCATCAGTTTAGCCACGTTAAAATCGTATCAGTTGTTATCCGTTGCTTCATCAGTCTTCCATTCCGTTAACATCTGATAATTTACCTGTTTACGTCCGTTTTTGCATCCGTTTACAGCAGTTTCTGTGTCTTTAATGACAATACCCAGAAAACATTGCTCCTCCCATGCTGCATTGCAGTTTTCAGTGAGTGATTTGTCCTTGCTGTGTCCTTCCTTTGTCCTTGTCCTTGTGTGTGCTATCTGCGTTGTGTGATAGATTCCAAAAATGTTTTGGGATGCAGTGACATTGTTTGTCATATTTGCTTATATGTGGAGAAATGAGAGCAAGAAAAAGCAGATTGTGACTAGGAGCTGCTCCTGGGAGACATCTCTGGCCATGGTTCTCCTTGGGAATGTACTTCCAAGGTACTTCCTATTATCCAACTACTGCCTGGGTCATAGGTTGAGTGAACAGATAAACAAAAAAAATATGTATTTCTTCAAAACGGATCTTAAAGTGGAAGTAAAGCCAAGGAAGCTGCCATCTTGGCCTATGTTTAATCTTCAACTGCCGTGGTGCTGCGCATGTGATCAGTTATGACACCAGCCATTGGATGGTTTGACAGTCTGGTTGAGAGCACAACCAATGTGACAGTTGGCACTCTTGGCATGCCGGAAATTTAACTGCTTTTTGAAACTGTTAAATCGATGGGTTTACTTCCGCTTTAACTGATCGGACGTTGACGGACTTTGTCTGTTAACGTCAATTAATATCCGTTTTCATGGATCTTGACATAGCCTTGTAGGTAAAAAAAAAAGAAAGGATAAAATCGGAAGCTGAGGTTAATGAGTGGTCATCCTTTTGCCCATAGGAATGCATTGTCGTCCGTTGTCAGATGGAAGAAAAACCGATAGATGGTCCGTTCATGTAAAAGGGGCCTTAATCTTGAGGAATTTCACTTTTAATATGTAAATACAGACCTATCTGTTACCAAGATGCTATCTGTCTAAACATTCAAAAAAATAATATATTCCTATATATTGTACAGTATATCTTACACATAGTCATCGCCTTTCAACCTAAAATCCAGACAAAAAAAAAATTGTCCAATAGATGAGCCAAAGGATTGACAACCATTTTGATGTAATAATTGTATGAATGTTTGATGTGATTATGGCATAACTCAGTGTTTGTTTCTTATAGATATTGATGAATGTTCCACTGGCAGCCATAATTGTCACCCCTTTGCAGATTGTCTCAATACAATGGGCAGTTTTCAATGCAATTGTAAGAGTGGATTTCAAGGGAATGGAACCAGCTGCACAGGTAATAAAAGTTTATGTCCTCTGTGTTTTTATTGTTACCCTTTAACCACTTCAGCCCCGGACCATTTGGGTGGTCAAAGACCAGGCCACTTTTTGCGATTCGGCACTGCATCGGTTTATATGACAATTGCGCGGTCGTGCGACGTGGCTCCCAAACAAAATTGACGTCCTTATTTTTCCCCACAAATAGAGATTTCTTTTGGTGGTATTTGATCACCTCTGCAGTTTTTAATTTGTGCGCTATAAACAAAAATAGAGCGATAATTTTGAAAAAAATGCTATATCTTTAACTTTTTGCTATAATAAATATCCCACAAAAATATATAAAAAAAATTTTTTTTCCTCAGTTTAGGCCGATACGTATTCTTCTATATATTTTTGGTTAAAAAATCGCAATAATCGTTTATCGATTGGTTTGCGCAAAAGTTATAGCGTTTACAATAGGGGATAGTTTTGTGGCATTTTTAATATAATTTTTTTACTAGTAATGGCGGCGATCAGTGATTTTTTTCGTGACTGCGACATTATGGCGGACACATCAGACATTTTTAACACATTTTTGGGACCATTGTCATTTTCACAGCGATCAGTGCTAAAAAAAATGCACTTGTTACTGTGAAAATGACACTGGCAGTGAAGGGGTTAACCACTAAGTGGCGCTGTAGGGGTTAAGTGTACCTAGCATAGTGATTCTTACTGTAGGGGGGATGGGCTCTGTGTCACATGACACTGATCTCCGCTCCGAGTACACAGAGCCGAGATCAGTGTCATTCTCACTAGGCAGATGCCTCACAGGGAGATGCTTGTTTACACAAGCATTTCCCCGCTCTATACCGGTCGCAGGGATCCCCATGGTGATCGAGTCTGCGGGACCCACGGTCCAACTCACGGGGAAGGCGGCAGGGTCGCGAGCCTAC
The DNA here is from genome assembly GCA_029574335.1 of Rana kukunoris. Classification (NCBI taxonomy): domain Eukaryota; kingdom Metazoa; phylum Chordata; class Amphibia; order Anura; family Ranidae; genus Rana; species Rana kukunoris. The sequence continues at coordinate 532,240,800 of CM056052.1, read as the reverse complement.
CGGACGGCAGGCATTTAAAGGGCCATGTACAGGTACGTGATTATGCCTGTCCGTGCCATTCTGCCGGCGTATATATACTGTGGGCGGTCCTTAAGCGGTTAAGGCCCAACTCCAGGCAAAACTTTGTTTTCACATGCAGTGGGGCAGGGCCCATGCTGCACAGGTCAATTGGGAATTTTCACCACAGCTTAGTGAGTGTGATGAACATTCACTTTGCAAAGAATACCCAATCACTTGCTTGCACATGATTGGGTATTCACAGAAAATCCAAATTACCAAGCAGCTCTTCTGGAGTAGCTCTACATACTCTGGGCCAGATTCTCGTAGATCTGCGGTTTTCTGGCGTATCCCATTTACGCTACGCCTCCGCAGCTTTTACGGGCAAGTGCTGTATTCTAAAAGCACTTGCTCCGTAATTTGCGGCGGCATTGCGTAAAGGGGCCGGCGTAAGGACGCGTAATTCAAAGTATGAAGGAGGTGGGCGTGTTGTATTTAAATTAAGCACGCCCCAGCGCCAAACGAATTGCGCATGCGCCGGCCATAAACATAGCCCACTGCGCATGCTCCATAGTACGCCACAAATACATTGGTTTAGACTTAAACGTAGTTAACTTACAGCCCTATTCGCGACGAGTTATGTAAACGATGTAAACGACAGAAAAACACGACGCTGTCCCAACGTCCATACCTAACATGGTGTACGCCGGACCTACGCAAGGTTACCCCTCATATAGCAGGGGGTAACCTTACACTTACGCAAACTACGTAAACTACGATGACGGCGCACAAATACGTTCGGGAATCGGCGTATCACGCTCATTTGCATATTCAACGCAGAAATCGACGGGAACGCCACCTAGCGGCCAGCGTAACATTGCAACTTAGATCCGACGGTGTAAGTGACTTACGCAAGTCGGATCTAAGCAAAATCTATGCGTAACTGATTCTAAGAATCAGTCGCATAGATACCCATGGCCAGAAACAGAGATACGACGGCGTATCTGAATATACACCTTGGTATCTCAGCTGAGAATCTGGCCCTCTACCTTTATTTTTGTGTACTGTCCTTGATATTGTCTCTTTATTCCCTAACCATCAATCTGCCATCTCAGTCCAAGAATCTGAAGGCACCGTGGAGATGCTTCAACCCAGAGAAATTTTGATAGAAGGATTCTATTTTAGTCTTCCTCGCTGTCAGCCTCCCTGTCTAATCCAAACTGCTGATGGGACTGATGACGCAGCAGTGCCAACCCCAGAAACAATTGTTCATGAAACATACTTTTGTCTTTTTTGTCTTCATTATCTATTGCTATAAATAGCAGCATCCCTGCTTAGTTGTTTTTTCCCATCATATTTATATCTGAAAACATTTATAGAATAGTGTTCAACATAACTATTGGTAAAGTGAAATGTCAGAATGCTAGGAAAACATATTTATTTTGTTTTTCCACAACAAAAAACAGAGTAAAACATTTACTGTAGACATTTGGATTTCAGAGTGGAAAAAAAAAAAAAATGAAAAAAAGTGTAAAAATAAATAAAAAATAAGTCAAAAAATAAATAAAAGATAAAAAAAAAATTAAAACGCTCCTGTCCCCGATAGCTCGCGTGCAGAAGCGAACGCACACGCAAGTCCCGCCAACATATGTAAACGCCGTTTAAACCACATAAGTGAGGTATCGCCGCGTGCGTTAGAGTGCCAGCAACGAATCTAGCACTAGATCTCCTCTGTAAATCTAAACTGGTAACCTGTAAAAAAAAAATAAAGCGTTGCCTATGGAGATTTTTAAGTACCAAAGTTTGGCGCCATTCCATGAGTGTGCGCATAATTAAAGCGTGACATGTTGGGTATCTATTTACTCGGTGTAACATAATCTTTCACATAATACAAAAAAATTGGGCTAACTTTACTGTTTTGTTATTTTTTTAATTCATAAAACAATTTTTTTTACAAAAAAAAGGCGTTTGAAAAATAATTGCGTAAATACCGTGCAAGATAAAACTTTGGAATGACCGCCATTTTATTCCCTAGGGTGTCTGCTAAAAAAAACATATATAATGTTTGGGGGTACTGTGTAATTTTCTAGCAAAAGAATGATGATTATTACATGTAGGAGAGAAGTGTCAGAATAGGCCCGGTATGGAGGTGGTATAAAAGCCTGGTATTGAAGCGGTTAACATTACATTAACATGGTAAAGTTTCCTGTGTTGGGATTTTAGTTATTTGATTTACATACATTTTAATTCTAAAGAGGTTAATTTACCTATGTTGTAGTTATTTCTTATATTTGATAGAGGGGTAATTAAAATAGAACCTTATCTGATTTGAGTAACTTAAGCAAGGATGGCATTTACTATTTTATTAGAAGCTTAAAGGGGTTGTAAAGATAATTCATTTTTCCCTAAATGGCTTCCTTTCCCTTAGTGCAGTCCTCCTTCACTTACCTCATCCTTCCATTTTGCTTTTAAATGTCCTTATTTCTTCTGAGAAATCTTCACTTCCTGTTCTTCTGTCTGTAACTCCACACAGGAGTGGGCAGGAGTGGGCAGGAGTGTCAGGACGCCCACTAACACACAGCTCTTTTCTCTATCTGCAAAGTAGAGAGTGTCCTGATACTTCTGCACGTACCCTACCCCCTCAAGAGGCTTTCTCCACACCAGGGAGAAAGCCTCACATTACTGTGTGTAGTTACAGAAAGAAGAACAGGAAGTGAGGATTTCTCAGAAGAAATAAGGACATTTTAAAGCAAAAGTGAAGGAGGACTGCACTAAGGTAAAGGAAGCTATTTAGGGAATTTTTATTTTTTTTACCTTTACAACCCTTTTAAGAAAAAGAGGATACGGAAGGCAACCAGTCAGAACTCTTGTAGAATTTTTCCATGAAATGTAAAATGGAATCTGAACATTTGAAATTTAGAGTTCTTTTCTTTCTAAAGATGTGTCTACAAATTTGGTTTTAGCACTGACAGAATACAGTCAAAGACAAATACCGGTTAGCATTTATACCAAAAGAACAATTCAGTCATTTTGTTTGGCTATAGAGGCAAGTCAAATAAGAGTGAGCCTTTCCGTCTTAAAGAAAGACTTTTATTAGAAAATACGGGGGCTACTATTACTGATCTTGTTATAAAAATGCTAATTGTCTATATGTTGTGTCAGAATTAAAGGGTTTGTAAAGGAATTTTTATTTTAATAGCTTCCTTTACCTTAATGCAGTGCTGTTTTCATGTCCTCATTGTTCGCTTTTGCTCTCAAGTTGCTGTAATCCTTCTCTGATCTCCACACTTCCTGGTTGTCTGTTTCCTGATAACCACAGTACTGGGAGCATTCTCTCTGTGGTCACTAATCAAGGAGGTGTGATTACTGTGTGTCTAAAACCCCTCAGAACCAATCACTTTCGTTTTCCAAACCATCACTGGCTCTGTATTGGCTCTGTGACTCTGTACATCAGAGAGACAGGAACAGCATGCAAAAACTAAACTGAAACTGCAGGTACATTATATGATTGATTGTTATCTATTTTTAATCGTTTTTAAAAGGAATCAGTAAACTATTATGTCTCTATACCCTGTAAACAGTAATTTCAGCAAAAAAAAAAAATCCTTTACAACTCCTTTAAGAAGATGCTCTTGGATTACTTTGAAAAGGAGCTGCAAACTTAAAGCGGAGGTTCACCCTAAATATAAGATCTCCCATGTGATCCAGCATACTGGCGTCAGCGCCAGTATGCTGTTTTTTTTTTTTTTTAATCGCACACTTACTGTATTATGCCGGAATTTCATTTTTTTCCCCCGCGGTGGACGGCTCTAGTATTGCTCGTCACATCTTCCTAAAATACCCGATATGGACTCGGGTAATCTCGACGCGCCATAGTCGTAGGACTCGGAGAAATACGGCGCCTGCGCAGTCAGCTCCTAGGTCTGTGCGCAGGCGCCGCATTTTCGCCGAGATTACCCGAGTCCATATCGGGTATTTTAGGAAGATGTGACGCGCTATACTGGCACCGTCCACCACGGGGGGAAAAAAAAGAAATTCCGGCATAATACAGTAAGTGTGCGATTAAAAAAAAAAAAACAGCATACTGGCGCTGACGCCAGTATGCTGGATCACATGGGAGATCTTATATTTAGGGTGAAATACCGCTTTAATAAACTACTCAAATGTTTCGAAAGTTCTCTGAGGTTTCTCTTATCCTGGGACTGGTCTGCGAGGAGGACATGTGTGAACCCTGTCATCTCCTACCCTTCAAGGTTCTTATCTGGTCATGCTTTACAAATACTTCCACCTTACCCCAGGAAGGTAATTCAATTACATATTTCTACCACTTTCCCCCACCCACACCCACACCCACTTTGTTCATATTATAAATACTTAATAATGTAAAGGTAAAAAAAAAAAATCCCTAAATAGCTTCCTTCAGGGTTGGACTGGGACAGAAATTAGGCCCTGGACTTCATCCAGACTGGCCCACTTTGGCAGGTCTCTCCCATGGCGGCCGGACAACTCCGGCATCCCCCCCCCCCCGGCCACTTAAGCCCCCTCTCCCCCTTCATTAGCCACTAGCCATTCTACTTTATTAGAGTAGAACAGCTGGTACTCTTATAGGCAGTACCAGTGGGGAAGCTAGACATTTCACCCAGAGCAAAGAATCAGTTTGGTGCCCCCCCTTATGGGACAAGATTAGGCAGAAGTGAGAAACTCCCAGGCCATAGCTGTTGAGTCAGCTGTCTGTCCCCTCCCCCCATGCTCCTCTGTCATCCCCCCTGCTCCTCCCCCTGCCTCTTTTTCCCCCCAGGTGAGCGCTGTGGGGAGGGAGAGGAGGTGAGCACTGCAGAAAGAGAGAGACAGGGGAGCAGAGGGGGGCGGCGGTCCGCTGTCACTGAAGCCGGCCCACTGAGCCATCGGCCCACCGGGAAACTCCCTGTAGTCTCAATGGCCAGTCCATCCCTGGCTTCCTTTACCTTAGTGCAGTCCTCCTTCACTTACCTCATCCTTCCATTTTGCTTTTAAGTGTCCTTATTTCTTCTGAGAAGTAGTCCCTATTAGTAGAAGGAATACTTTCCTATCATTGGTATCAGAGGAAGAAATAGTGCCCCCTTGTTGGTGTCAGTGGGGGGAATAGTGCCTCATATCAGTTTTGAGGAATATTGCCCCAAGGGCCGGATAACCAGATAAAGGCTAGTAAAGAGCCACATATGGCCCTCGGGCCACAGTTTGGAGACCCCTGCTCTACACTATCGCCTCTATTTTTTAAATACTATACCATATATGCCAAATACGTACAGTATTTCTAAGGCCACGTACACACGATCAGACCGGTTTGATGAAACTGGTCCGACGGACCATTTTCATCGGATCACGCTGAAGTGGTCTGATGGCCTGATGTACTGTATGTACACACCATCGGACCAAAAATCCGATCAGACCAGAACGCGGTGACGTAGAACACAACGACGTGATGAAAAAACGAAGTTCAATGCTTCCAAGCATGCGTCGACTTGATTCTGAGCATGCGCGGGTTTTTGGTCCGATGCTTTTGCGTACTAACCTTCAAATCTGTCCGACGGACACAGATTTTAAAGCAAGTTTTAAAACTTTTTTGGTCCAAAGGACAACGGTCTGATGGGCCGTACACACCATCGAATTGGTCCGATGAAACTGGTCTGCAGACCAGTTTCATCGGACCGGTCTGATCGTGTGTACAAGGCCTAAGGCTGCACTATTATACTGCAACTCTGCTTTTTTAAATAAAATGTAATTTTATAAAAAATATTTGTAAAGTTCCAAGCCATTGTAATACCAGGTTTCAATTATAATGAATTAGAGATAATCTTTAAATCTGAAAATTAGAAACCCTATCATTTTTTTTATTGCTCTCTATGCCTTGGTATGTAGATTTGCCCCCACTATTTGTCCTGATGACCATTGTCTCCAAAAAAGAAAGTAATGGGAAATTCAAAAGTTGTCACTAGAACAGGAGGTTAGGAGAAATCCTCCAATAAAGCTTTTTCAGTGACAACTGTCTAAAGCTAGCCATAGAAGGATTGAAATTTGTCTGGCTCAGCTGGGACCAGATTTCAATCCATGTGTGGCCACCTCTACTCGACAGAAGTTGATTGTTAGGCTGCATTCATTCACACCTTGGCGTATTTAAGCCCGACGCCCGACGCTCGTGCCGCTGAAGGGGTGATTTAACATTGATGTCTATGGAGATGGTTCACATCTCCACACCGAACGTGGAAACGCCGTACGCCTGAAGCTAAAAAAAAGTCCCGGACCCTTTTTTTCAGGCGGCTTTTGGCGTTCGGCATAGACAACAATGTTAACAATGTTTTGTAAAAAAAAAAAAAAGAACGTTAAAACGACCCATTTTGTCACGGCAAATCGCGGTACAATACACCGCAATTTGTCGCGGCAAAATACGCCGCGTTACAGTGTGAATGCAGCCTTATATTGACTTCTGTCGATCAGGAAAATTGAAAAACTTCAATCGATCAGCAGCTGCAGCCCTGATTATTGTATTTCGACAGTGGAGAATTCCTGTCCCCATACACCTTTATTACTCAGAGTTCATTGCCTCCTTTGGAGTTGATAATTTATTTCTCACGCATCTCTGCGTATTCTTGTAGTGCTGGAATAGTAGAACTGCAAATAGATTAGTGTCTAGTTTCGTAGATTCTTGTCTATACAAGTCACAATTTTAACCTACATCTAAACATTACGGGCCAGATTCAGATACAAAAATGTATCTTTCCGGCGGCGTAACGTTTCCTCTTTACACTACGCCGCCGCAAATATTATGGGCAAGTGCCTTATTCAGAAAGCACTTGCTCCATAATTTGCGGCGGCGTAGCGTATAGTGCACGGCGTAAGGCCGCGCAATTCAAATTGCTGAAGTGGGGGCGTGATTTATGTAAATGAATCATGACTCCACGTAATTGACGTTTTTTTGGACGGCGCATTCGCCGTCCGTGGACGTTCCCAGTGCGCATGCACGAAATCACGTCGCTTTTTCTCAATGTAAACGACGTGAACGTAACTAACGTCGAGCCCCATTCCCGAACGATTTACGCAAACGATGTAACCGACGTACAATTCGACGCGGTCCCGACGTCCATACTTAACATTGGCTGCGCCTGCTATAGCAGGGGTAACTTTACGCCGGTCTCACGCTTACGCAAACGACGTAAAATACGACCCGCCGTCGCAAGTACACTCATGAATCTGCGTAAATAGCTCATTTGCATAATTTACGCAGAAAACGACGGAAGCGCCACCTAGTGGCCAGCCTAAATATGCAACTTAAGATACGACGGTGTAAGCGAATTACGCCGCTCGTATCTTAGAAGAAAGCCGGCGTATCTTCTTTTCTGAATAGCAAAAAAAGATACGCCAGCTATTCTTAGTATTTACGCGACGTCTCTCTTGATACGCTGACGTAAATGCTTTCTGAATCTGGCCCCACAATTTTAAATGACTTACTACTACTATAGGGTTGATTGCAAAGATTTCAGATATTTACAGTATTGCTGCTAAGAAATATACGCACACAGTATACTGTATATCCTATACATGTATATATGTATATGTCTGCACTACAACTATAACAGTAGGGAGTCATTTGAGACAATATAAAAGCCCTTCAGCCCTTCATGATGTTATACAGTGTTTGTATTTGTGAAAATTATGGCATCATTTCCTGACACTTATTTTGGTAACAAATTATAGACTTTGATGAATGCCAGACAAAAAAAGGAGGATGCCACCCATCAGCTACCTGCACAAACACGCCTGGAAGTTACAACTGCACGTGTCTGAATGGATTTACAGGAAACGGCATTGACTGCTGGGACATTGATGAATGCCAAGACAGTAGAAACAACTGTAGTCATTATTCGAAGTGTACCAACACTGCAGGATCTTATCAGTGTGCTTGTCTTATCGGTTTCCAAGGCAATGGAATCAACTGCACCGATATGAACGAATGCTCAGATGGTCATATTTGCGGTAACAACTCCCAATGTGACAACACCATTGGCTCTTATTTATGCTTTTGCCACTTTGGATATACATTTGCTCATGGCACCTGTAGAGACTTAGATGAGTGCATTAATCAGACTATATGCCACGATAATGCCACCTGCATTAACACAGATGGGTCTTTTCAATGTATTTGCAATAGTGGATATTCCGGGAATGGCAGCCATTGTGAAGACATTGATGAGTGCATCTTAGAACATTTAGTGTGTTCAAAGAATTCCACCTGCTTCAATAGCCTTGGATCTTATAAATGCCAGTGCTGGGATGGTTATAATAATAATGGATCAGCATGCATAGACATTGATGAATGCTTGGATCCCACCAGTTGCCATCATTTCAGCTCATGTTTGAATAGCCCTGGCTCATATTCTTGTATCTGTGGTATTGGTTATACAGGAAATGGCTCCTATTGTGAAGATATAGATGAATGCATGCAGTACCACCAACCAAGCATCTGCCATAATAACTCATACTGTATCAACACAGTTGGCTCATATCTATGTCATTGTGACTCTGGTTTTCATTATACCAAAGGTGTTTGCGTAGATATTGATGAATGTGACTTAGGCATATCAAACTGTGATATGCACTACAAATGTTTCAATACCGTTGGGTCTTACAGTTGTAAGTGTGATGTAGGGTTCACCAACAGCAGTGAAAGTTGCATCGACATTGATGAGTGTCTGTATAATTACACAGAGTGCCATGAAAAGGCTTCTTGTTACAACGCGCTTGGGACTTATGTCTGTATATGTCTATATGGCTTTACGGGAGACGGTAAGATGTGTCAAGATATTGATGAATGCCTTGACGTTTCCGCTTGTTCTGATCACATGGTCTGTGCTAACTCACCAGGTTCCTACCATTGTTCTTGTGACAAAGGATATAAAACCCAAGGCAACACCTGTGTAGATATCAATGAATGCCTAAACAAAACTCTCTTTTGTGACACCACTGCCATCTGTGTAAATCTACCTGGATCTTATTATTGTACATGTCCTCCGGGGTATAATCAGAAAGACAGCTCATGCATTGACGTAGATGAATGTTCAACGGTTGGAAGCTATTGTGCCAAGCAAGCTGTATGTGTGAACTCACCAGGATCATACTTCTGTAGTTGTGTTGAAGGATTTTTGTCAAGTGGAGATATCTGTTCAGACATTAACGAGTGTATGGTGGGAAATGAAGGTTGTCACTCTCATGCCATCTGCAGAAATACAATAGGAAGTTTCTCCTGCGAATGCAAGCCTGGATTTCATGGTGATGGACATCAATGTGACGATATTGATGAATGCGCCACTGCTAACATCTGCCAGGAAAAGTCAGATTGTGCCAACCTACTGGGGTCTTACGAATGCAGAAGTAATCATAGCCAGAGTTCTCTCCTTAATTCGGGCTCTGGTGTGTGTGCTTTTAATTGTATATACATAAGTCACTTTTGATCAAAACAATGATTTCTAGGTACCTACCTATATATTGCCTAATAGAATATATCGGTCAGTATACAACTATATCCAGGGGCAGACTGACAACTCATGGGGCCCCCGGGCAATAGAAGATTATGGGGCCCACAGGCTTACAAATGGCCACCAAGCCAGGTGGCAGTACAGAGGAGGGTTAGCTAAAATCTCAGGATTTTCACATCAAAAGCATGTAGGTTTTGGACATATCAGGGACAAATGTAAAAAAAACACAGATTTGTACATACTGTCCCTGGTTTTACTGAGCCTGGAAATCCTGATGGGGCCCCCTAGTGGCATGGGGCCCTCGGGCAGTGCCCGAGTTTCTCAATGGTCCGTCCACCCTGGCTATATCTGATTTATGAAGTGGTTAAACGCCACGCTTAGCTGACGTTAGTCAGCTCACTTTCACACTGCTGCTGGCAATAATTTGTTTATTTGAGGAATTCTTATTTTCTTTGGCGCAAAGTTTTTTTTGTTCATATCTGATTTATACATGCATAGACCAGAAATGACATGTGGTGACAGAGTCATCTATTATTAAAAAATGCAGACCATGCATGGACCTTCACATTATTTCTTTACAATTAATTACAATGTACAGTGCCTTGCGAAAGTATTCGCCCCCCTTGAACTTTACGACCTTTTGCCACATTTCAGGCTTCAAACATAAAGATATAAAACTGTAATTTTTTGTGAAGAATCAACAACAAGTGGGACACAATCATGAAGTGATTCAGTCCCCTTAAGTTAATACTTTGTAGCGCCACCTTTTGCTGCGAGAGAGACTGACATTTTTGCCCATTTCTCCTTGCAAAACAGCTCGAGCTCAGTGAGGTTGGATGGAGAGCGTTTGTGAACAGCAGTTTTCAGTTCTTTCCACAGATTCTCGATTGGATTCAGGTCTGGACTTTGACTTGGCCATTCTAACAACTGGATATGTTAATTTGTGAACCATTCCATTGTAGATTTTGCTTTATGTTTTGGATCATTGTCTTGTTGGAAGACAAATCTCCGTCCCAGTCTCAGGTCTTTTGCAGACTCCATCAGGTTTTCTTCCAGAATGGTCCTGTATTTGGCTCCATCCATCTTCCCATCAATTTTAACCATCTTCCCTGTCCCTGCTGAAGAAAAGCAGGCCCAAACCATGATGCTGCCACCACCATGTTTCACAGTGGGGATGGTGTGTTTAGGGTGATGAGCTGTGTTGCTTTTACACCAAACATGACGTTTTGCATTGTTGCCAAAAAGTTTGATTTTAGTTTCATCTGACCAGAGCACCTTCTTCCACATGTTTGGTGTGTCTCACAGGTGGCTTGTGACAAACTTTAAACTACACTTTTTATGGATATCTTTAAGAAATGGCTTTCTTCTTGGCACACTTCCATAAAGCCCAGATTTGTGCAGTATACGACTGATTGTTGTCCTATGGGCAGAGTCTCCCACCTCAGCTGTAGATCTCTGGAGTTCATCCAGAGTGATCATGGGCCTCTTGGCTGCATCTCGGATCAGTCTTCTCCTTGTATGAGCTGAAAGTTTAGAGGGACGGCCAGGTCTTCGTAGATTTGCAGTGGTCTGATACTCCTTCCATTTCAATATTATTGCTTGCACAGTGCTCCTTGGGATGTTTAAAGCTTGGGAAATTGTTTTGTATCCAAATCCGGCTTTAAACTTATCCACAACAGTATCTCAGACCTGCCTGGTGTGTTCCTTGTTCTTTATTATGCTCTCTGCGCTTTAAACGGACCTCTGAGACTATCACAGTGCAGGTGCATTTATACGGAGACTTGATTACACACAGGTGGATTCTATTTATCATCATTAGTCATTTAGGTCAACATTGGATCATTCAGAGATCCTCACTGAACTTCTGGAGAGCGTTTGCTGCACTGAAAGTAAAGGGGCTGAATAATTTTGCACGCCCAATTTTTCAGTTTTTTATTTGTTAAAAAAGTTTGAAATATCCAATAAATTTTGTTCCACTTCATGATTGTGTCCCACTTGTTGTTGACTCTTCACAAAAAATTACAGTTTTATATCTTTATGTTTGAAGCCTGAAATGTGGCAAAAGGTCGCAAAGTTCAAGGGGGCCGAATACTTTCGCAAGGCACTGTATGTAGTGTATGGTAGCTCTCCTGTCTCTAAAACAATGCAAAAATTTGCTTTTACATATTGCCATGGATATATATATTATTACCTTAAAGCAGTTGTAAAGGTACAATTTTTTTTCCCTAAATGGCTTCCTTTACATTAGTGCAGTCCTCTTTCACTTACCCCATCCTTCCATTTTGCTTTTTAATGTCCTTATTTCTTCTGAGAAATCCTCACTTCCTGTTCTTCTGTCTGTAACTCCACACAGTAATGTGAGGCTTTCTCCCTGGTGTGGAGTGCAGTGCTCCTCCCCTCCCTTGGACTACAGGAAAGTCAGGATGCCCACTAACACACAGCTCCTTTCTTTATCTGCAACGTAGAGAGCGTCCTGACTCTCCTGTAGTCCAAGGGACGGCCGAGCACGACACTCCACACCAGGGAGAAAGCCTTGCTTTACTGTGTGGAGTTACAGACAGAAGAACAGGAAGTGAGGATTTCTCAGAAGAAATAAAGACAATCAAAAGCAAAATCAAAGGATGAGGTAAGTGAAGGAGGACTGCACTAAGGTAAAGGAAGTTATTTAGGAAAAAAAATGTACCTTTACAACCCCTGTAACTACAATGTATCTAGTGTACAATTTTTCTTATTCAATTTCCTTTAGATTTACCTTCAACTATGTAGTGCCAGGGCCCACCTAAGTGCATACAAATTGAAAGTGTTTAGGTCTGATCTCATATTATATGGTTTTGGTAAATCTAAAGAAAAACTGTATAAGAAAATTGTATCATGTTTGGCCAGGCCCAGCCGTACTAAGGAGAAATTATTCAAAGTTACCCTGAAACTGTACAGCAGTTAGCATAAGGTGTCAGTGGCTTCTTTAATGCTGGCTGGGACCCCGTAAACATTCAGAACCTGGCAGTAGCAATGTCTATGCCTTGTGTCATGGCTGGTGAGGGGCAACCTAGCCTCTTTCGGTCCTCCAGGCGTGAAACCCAACATTAGCCCTGAAGCAGGCAAGCCTCCTAGGCTTCCCCTCTGCAACCCATCTATCTAGCCACTCAGCAGGGAACCACTGCATGGGAAATATGAGGCATGAGAAGTGCTCCTAAGCAAATTGTGGGTGTTCACCAAAAATACAGAGGTAGTTTTAGGGGCATGATTATCTTTCCCAAACTCAACCACACTCCCACCATAGCCACCACAAAATAGTCTGCAGTAGCCGTTCACTGGTAGGTCTTCACAAACTCTTAAAATAGCACCCTACTTCCAACCCAGCTGGTTTTCCAATACGATCAAGCAGGTCTTTACAACCCTTCTATCAGTATCCTACTTCAGTTGCCCACAGAGTACTTGTCTCTTCTAGTGCCATCACTGGTGGGGTTGTATTTAAACAGGAAGGAAGGTTTTCATGTTAAAAAAACAGGAGTCCGTCGGACCGTTTTCATCGGACATGTCTGAAGGGATCTTTTGGTCTAATGTGTGTACACACTATTGGACCAAAATCCCCTCGGACAGAGAACATGGTGACGTATAACACACCGACGTGCTCAAACAAGGAAGTTCGATGCTTCTACGCATGCGTCAAATCAATTCGCAGGATTTCGGTCCGATGGTTGGGCGTACTAACCATCGGACATGTCCGACGGACAGGTTTCCAGCTGACAAGTTTCTAAGCATGCTTAGAAACTTTTGTCCGCTGGAAAACTGTCTGCTTGGCCGTACACACGATCGAACATGTCTGCTGAAACTGGTCTGCGGACCAGTTTCAGTGGACATGTTCGATCGTGTGTACGCGGCCTTACGCTTATTTCAGGATCTTTAAATTATGCAGGTAAGTAAATATGATATTTTCAAGATTATTTTCCCTCCCTTTTTGATTTCTTCTAGAGCAGGGATCCTCAAACTACGGCCCTCCAGATGTTGTAGAACTACACATCCCATGAGGCATTGTAACACACTGACATTCACAGACATGACTAGGCATTATGGGAATTGTAGTTCCTGAACAACTGGAGGGCCGTAGTTTGAAGACCCATGTTCTAGAGTGTCACTTAACACAACACATTTCTTTATATAGTATTCTGTATATGTATATATAAATATATACAGCAATTAAATTTTTCCACATTTTGTTATGTACAGCCTTATTCCAAAATGGATTAAATTATTTTCTTCAAAATTCTACAATCAACTTCAACGTGAAAGAAGTTTGTTTGAAATCTGCAAATTTATTAAAAAAAAAAAAAAATGAAAAAAATAAATAAAAAATACCATGTATAAAAGTATAGCCTTTGCTCAATACTTTGTTGAAGCACCTTTGGCACCATTTACAGCCTCAAGTCTGATGCTACAAGCTTGGGACGCCTATTTTTAGTCTGGGCTCTGGCTAGGCCACTCAAGGACATTCACAGAGTTGTCCCATCTTGGCTGTGTGCTTAGGGTCCTTGTCCTGACGGAAGATGAACCTTCGCTCCAGTCTGAGGTCCAGAGTGCTCTGAAGCAGGTTTTCATCAAGGATACCTCTGTAAATTGCTGCGTTCATCTTTCCCTCGATCCTGACTAGTTTCCTATTTATTGCTGCTGAAATACATCCCCACGGCATGATGCTGCCACCACCATGCTTCGCTGTAGGGATTATATTGGCCAGGTGGTGAGCGGTGCCTGGTTCCCCCAGACATGATGCTTGCCATTCAGGCCAAAGAGTTCAATCCTTGTTTTATCAGATCAGAGAATTTTGTTTCTCATGCTCTGACAGTCCTTCAGGTGCCTTTTGGCAAACTCCAGGTGGGCTGTCATGTGTCTTTTACTGAGGAGTGGCTTCCGTATGGCCACTCTACCATACAAGCCTGATTGGTGGAGTGTTGCAAAGATGGTTGTTATTCTGGAAGGTTCTCCTCTATCCACAGAAGCTCTGGAGCTCTGTCAGAGTGACCATCGAGTTCTTGGTCACCTCCCTGACTAAGGCTCTTCTCTCCCGATCGCTGTTTTCCAGGCAGCCCACTCTAGAAAGAGTCCTGGTGGTTCCAAACTTCTGCTATTTACAGACTGTGGAGACCATTGTGCTCATTGGGACCTTCAATGCTACAGAATTTTTCTGTACCCTTCCCCAGATCTGTGCCTCCATACAATCCTGTCTCGTGGCTTAGTCTGTGCTCTGACATTCTTTGTTAACTGTGGGACCTAATATAGACAGGTGTGTGCCTTTCCAAATCTTGTCCAATCAACTGAATTTACCACAGGTGGACTCCAATCAAGTTGTAGAAACATCCCAAGGATGATCAGTGGATACGCAATGCACCTGAGCTCAATTTTGAGGGTCATGGCAAAAGCTGTGAATACTTATGTACATGGGATTTTTTTGTTTATTTTTAATGAATTTGCAAAGATTTCAAACAAACTTCTTTAACATTATCATTTTGGGGTGTTGTTTGTAGAATTTTGAGGATTATAATGAAGTTAATCCATTTTGGAATAAGGCTGTAACATAACAAAATGTGAAAAGTGAAGCGCCTTGAATACTTTCCGGATGCACTGTATATACAGTGTGTATATATATATATATATATATATATATATATATATATATATATATATTTTATTATCTAAACTTTTTTTTACAGAGAGTTTGCTGTACCCATATGGCAATAATGTTGGGGACAAAAAGGTTAATGCTGATGGGAGAGATGTCAATTCACAGTTTATCATGCCACCGATGGGATTCCAATTCCTTGGACAGACATATCATAAAATTTATGTAAGTTTTGTTCACTTAACAATTACAAATAGCAATTATTGAAAAAGTGCTCAGTGCAAAATATGTTTTTGGAGTTGCTGACTTCTTAGATTAAATATTTGTTCATGAAATACAATCATTTATGGTTCCACTCCATGGTCTGCACTCCTACGTTATACTGTTTATGTTTACAATTTGAATGGAAATTACGTTTCTGACTTTTTAACAATATTAAAGCACATTGAATAGATCAGCACCCCCTGATTTTGAAAGGAGTCAGTTGAGGTGGTTCGGAGATTGACAACTGGGAACTTTCCCTGTAAACATCCATTTACAAGCCTCCAGTCTGGAACACATCCAAAAGTACTACTTTCATTGGTACTGTAATAGAGTAGTTGATCCTTTTAGGTTAGTAAAGAATAACCTTCTTAATCCCCTTCAGTTCCCTTCCCCTGGATTTTGCCCTCAGCACTCCACAGAAACTGCTCTCCTAAAACTCACAAATGATTTACTAACAGCAAAAACCAATGGACCCTATTCTGTACTCCTACTTCTGGACCTTTCGGCTGCCGTTAATACAGTTGACTACCTACTCCTCCTCAAAAATCTTACTCCTTTGGTCTCCGTGGCTGTGCTCTTTTTTGACACTTATCCATCCTATCCCACCGAACCTTCAGGGTCACTTACAATTCTGCTTCATCCACTGCTCTTTCATTCTCCAACCCCCCAAGGTTCTTTTCTTAGACCTCTCCTATTCTCAATCTACACCTCCACCCTAGGTCAGATGATATAATTTCTATACTGATGACACCCAAATCAATTTTTCTACCCCTTAGATCACAATATCAGTCTCCTCACACATCTCCTCACACATCCCCCCATGCATCTCCTCAAGCATCATTAATTTACTGACCAACATATCAGTCTGGATGTCACACCACTTCCTCAACCTATCCAAAACCGAGCTCATATTATTTTCCTCTGACTTCCCTGTTAAGATCAATGGCACAACCATCAACCCGTCCCCGCATTCCAGGGTGCTAGGTGTAGTCCTGGACTCTGAACACTCCTTTTGGCCCTACATCCAATCACTTTCCAAAGCTTACTGCCTCAATCTCTGCAATATCTCCGAAATACACCCCTTCCTAACTGAAAATGCCACAAACCTCCTACTGCCTGGTTATCTCTCACCTCGACTACTGCAACTCCCTCCTCATTGGCTCACCTTTACATAGGCTATCCCATATTCAGTCCATCATGAATGCTGCTGCCAGACTCAACCACCTTACAAACCGCTCAATGTCTGTTACCCCTCTCTGCCAATCCCTCCATTGGCTGACACTCACCCAATGAATTTAAAGCGGTTGTATAGTCATTTTTACAGTGTAGGAGATATTCCCCTTGCAATGAGCCGCTGACTGCAGTGGTGCATACTAGCTCATTATGCCTTTTGCCTTACAGGGTTCTAAAAAAAAAGTTCACTTACAACTACTTTAATTGAAAATACTACAAACAACTTACAAAGCCATCGACAACTTGGCCCCCAGCTACATCACTAACCCAGTCATAAACTACCAACCTAATTGTTCTCTTCATTCCTCCCATGATCTACTGTCCGTTGTCACCTCCTCTCATGATCGCTTCCAGGACTTTTCCCGAGCATTTACAATCCTTTGGAATTCCCTACACCAATTTGTCCGACTATCTCCAGCTCTATCCACTTTTAGGCAAAACCTGAAAACGTTTCTTTTCAGAGAAGCCTATTCTGCCTCAACCTAACAACTGTACTTTTATTTTCTCCATCAGCTAATTTCCCACAAATATTACCTTTTTATATCACTTGACCCTCCCTCCTCGATTGTAAGCTCTAACGAGCAGGGCTCTCTGATTCCTAATGTAATGAATTGTATTGTTACTGTACTGTCTGCCCTCATGTTGTAAAGTGCTGCACAAACGATTGGCCCTATATGAATCCTGTATAATAATAATAATGATAATAATAAAAAGAATAATAGTAAATACCCATCTGAACCATACAGCTCCCTGCCCCTTGTGTGACACTCCCAGTCCTATCTATAAGGAAGCAGAGGAAGGAGGGCTGAGTTACAGAACTCTCCAGTACATTGCAAAGGGCTCATTATTCTCCTCTGCTGGGCCTTTGTAGGAAGGGATAATGTTGCAGTGGGCCAGCTCACTATGAGCCCCCCTGACAGGATTTAGGACTGTGAGCATTCCAAATTGTATGGAATGTTAGAACATTGTCAGACCAGTGGCATGGGCACAGGTCTCCCTCTTGCCAACTTCTCTCTAAGGCCTCAAAGACGCTTTCAACATGCTCACTTGTACCATCATCATTTGGTATGACTGTTATCCTTTTCTATAGTAAAGTTGGGACCCCTATTATTGAGGAACCTAGTGTGGACTCAGAGTGTGTGGACTCACTAGTGTGTTTATTACACACCAATAGGGGATAACTCTCATGCCTCGTGCATACAACCATTTTTCTTGTCAGGAAAAAAACAACGTTTTTCCCAATGTGATTCCTCTCCAGCCTGACCTGCATACACAGGTTCATTTAAAAAAAAAAGGCTGCTCAAAGCGCGGTGACGTACAACACATACGACGGAACTATAAAGGGGAAGTTCCTTTCAAATGGCGCCACCCTTTGGGCTGCATACTTGATTCTGAGCATGCGCTTTTTTCCCCTCGGAAAAGCATGCACACAACCATTTTTCGCGACGAGATAAAGACTGACAGGAAACACGATGAGAAAAAAAAGTTTGTTTCAATTTTTTTGTGGGCAGTTTTTTGGTGAGAAAACTGCTAGGGAGCATACACATGACCGGTTTTCATGACCAATACAAAAAATAGAATTTTTCTCGTTGTGAAAACCGGTCGTGTGTACAAGGCATCAGGCATGGACTTCTTTCTGGGGACAGAGCAGAATGTGATTTTCAGGTTAAAGAAAACATAAGGATGGTGGCCCTGAGTTCTAGTCAGGCCAGACTGGACCTTTCCCAGGACATCCCGGAGGTGAAGTAAGTGTGTTATCATCCCGTTATAACCAGAGTTCCTGGGAGCGCCTATGCTATGGAATTTTAAGGTGCCACAAGGAAGAGAGAAAAAGCACAGAAAGAGTTAATTATGTCTGCATGCACCTCGGTTTAAAAACAGTACTATTTTTACTATTATTGATACTATTAGAATTGCTATTATTGCAGCTATGTTAAGTATATCTAAATACTGTATATCTAAATAGTTTGTGTTTGAGGGGGTTCTGCTGTACTTCACAGTCATTAAATGGAAGACAATTTGGTTCCCTCTGATCTTACAGTTACTAATTTTACTGGTACTAAACATGTTATTACTGGTTATACTGTTACTACAAAATATTCAATTTATTGATTCTGCTGCTACTACTGCTAGAAATATTATTACAATTATCATTACTATCTTACATGTTTTTATAGAACAAAGAATGCAGGTATAAAATCCCATCATTTATTATGGTGCTTCTATGTTAGTTTTCAGATAATGGACTGATCCAGTTTCAGCTTTGGAACATCAATGAAAAATATTTATTCCCCAATCCCTTTGATAAAAGATTTTTGGGAGATGAGAAGGTGGCCATGCTCGCTGTCTTCTGGGATGATGCAGATCTCACGTTGGGAGATGGGGCACTTTGGTACCAGGTATGTGTGTTGATCTAAGCCATTGTTATTTAGATGGTCGCCAAAATATGTGCATGGGTTATGTGTAGTCATGCACATTCAGTTTCAAAACAGTTTCCTAAAATGGATGTATAGCCCAAACTTTTTTCTTTGAACATGTGTCCCCATTGGAACTCCTGTTCTGTAACAACTATAGCATTGCGTATTTCCCATCACTTTTTGTCTTAGGTTATTCTGTCATTAATGGTCATAAATAAAGAAGGTAATTTTCTCCAGTGGGTACACAGACAGCAATAAAAACCTGAGTTTTAACCCTTCTCTATCCAAAATGAAAAACAAATGTTTCCCAGTGGCACACTTTTCGAGGGATCACTTTTAGAGGTGGTGGGATAAGTGAGAGAGGCAGGACTAATATGCAGCACTGATGAGCACTGAGATGCTGTACTGATGGGCACTGACAGGTGGCACTGATGGCTGTGCTTTGTTCTCTGCGGGTCTCCTCCAGTATCAGCCTGGAGCTGCATAGCTGATTTTGTGTCCTCCTCCTTCCTCTGCCTAGATTTGGCTGGACTTTGTGTGGTGGGGGTTGAGGGTGGAGAGAACTCGCCAGTTTCCTGAGAAGGTGGGCTGTATCTCCAGGTGTGCAGCCGGCGCCATCTTGCCTTTTCCGCCAGCTGGCCGGCAGAGGGATAGAAGTCTGTAAGCTGCTGGAGAGGCTTTATGGACTTTCGAACAAGAAGATCCTGGGCGACAGCTTAGATGCCAGAATCAGCTCCTCTAAACTTGCTATGTTTGCCGCTGAACACCTCTGGAAGGCAGGCGCTCTGATCTAAGCGGCCTCTTCCTCACTGGTCAGACACGCCCCCTATTGACAGCTGAAATATCATTGGTTGTTAAGGATGTGGCGGCTCCGCTCCTTAACAACTAATAATTGCTGGCATTCTTTTCTTTACATTTAGGCTGTTAGCTGGGAAATCCCACTGACAGCTGAAAGAACCGAGCCAGAAGGTATCGGTTTTAGATATCAGTACACAGATTGAGCCAGGAAATAATGGACATATCTTGAATTACATGAGATGGGACAGTAATGATAATTCACAATGTATTGCAGGATATCTTGAAATATTACAGGTGGTTAATTCTGAACCCAACAGGTCAATACTAGTGTGATTCATTCAATGTGGGGAATTTAAGGTGTTAATTAAGTCTGGCTCCTAGGATATTTCATTGTGCTATGCTAATTGACACTGTTTTGTGTGAATTTCTATTGGTGATAGATGTGTTGAGGGTTGGCAGTCTGAAAGGTTAGATGTCTGACTTTTCAGCTGTAGTTGATTAGCATGTCAATTACGTCTACAAAGGAATGTGTATTGTGTAGCAGGTGAGAATAGCTTATCGCAGAGTCAGAATGTCGTTCTAAAATGTGAATTGAGGGGGACTCGTTAGGAACCATTGTGTGATGTTGTGGCTGGAGTGTGTCATTGTGCCTTTGATTACTGCAGCATGCTTTTGGTTGCTAACTGTATAAAAGCCTGAGTTTTACCATTAAAAGATCTATTCGTTTGGAACCAGAGACAGAGCTGTGTGTGTCTCGTTTTTCTGGGGAATTCTTATGGGTCCTGTCTGGTGGATTGTGGAGTGTCGAGAAGCTGTCATGGGTTGGTGGAATGGATTATAGTAAACGGTGTTAACCGCTGACCGTTACAGGTACATTTTCACGAGTAATGATACCCGTGCCAATGCCTAGTATTGCCACCGATACCGGTATCGGTGCAACCCTAATTAATATTATTTCCAAATGAACAGGAACGCAACCTTAAAGACTCTACCTATTTTAAATCTTTTTGCCTTTACCCTCATCTAAAAACGTCAGGACTACCAGAATTATATATCATTACACAACATTTCTGCAATGAAAAGTAAAAAAAAAATCTGATAAAACATTACATGGTTTTATGGTTTCCTTCAGATATATTCGGAGAAAGAGCAGAAAGACTTTTATTCACAGATAATATTCAATAGAACCAACGAAGAAGTGAACAGATACTTCTGTAAGAACATCACCCCCAATTTTACTGCAAAATGGATACTGAAAATAACATGGGACCAAGTACTGCCAGTCTCTTTTCAGAAAGTACTGCTGCAAGAGGTAAAGGACCATTGTCTACAAAATTGTAATAACTATGCTCTCATGTTTGTACATTAGTGGAGCCATTAAGATTATGGAAAAGAAAATTGAACTAGGTACAGACATAGGAGTACTTATGTAGAAGAAGAATATCCATTAAGACAGTGCAAAAAGCAACGACCATAGGGGAAAATGTTTTTTTTTATTATTTCACTTTCTTGCTTTATTAAATATTTATGTCCAAATGACAGACCTGTAAGCTGCAATATGTAAATATTCTTGCTTTTGGGTTTAGATAAGCTTAAAATTGTGACCCGTCATCTATTTTAACAATCTTTCCTCATGCACACTGGACTTTAAAATAACGTTATAAAAAGGGCAGTAGCTTTGCAGTGATTTTTTCAAGTGTTTTTTAGCGTTTATTAGCACTTTTAGCATATTTTCCGCATTTTTTTTCTTTTAACGGATCAATAATGTTAAACGCTGGTGAACCGTTTTCATATGTTTATCAAGTTTTATTTTTAAAAAATGTTTACAGCTGAAAAACTCCTCTCTCTCCACTTTTTTTTTCTCTACAGCCCAAAAATCGCCCCAGCCAGAAGCAGTTAATGACAGCCTATGTGTGCATGGAACAATAGGATAACATCATAAAGAGAGAAATTAGTGTGTGGGAAAAGCATAAGGCCGCGTACACACGATCGAACATGTCTGCTGAAACTGGTCCGCAGACCAGTTTCAGTGGACATGTTCGATCGTGTGTACGTCCTATCGGACCGTTTTCCAGAGGACAAAAATTTCCAAACATGCTTGAAAACATGTCAGCTGGAAACCTGTCCGTCGGACAGGTTCGATGGTTATTACACGAAATCATCGGACCAAAATCCCCCGCATGCGCAGAATCAAGTCGACGCATGCTTGGAAGCATTGAACTTCTTTTTTCATCACGTCGTTGTGTTCTACGTCACCGCGTTCTTGTCCGAGGGGATTATGGTCCGATGGTGTGTACGTACATCAGACCAACAGACCACTTCAGCCTGGTCCGATGAAAACGGTCCATCGGACATGTTTCCTCGGACATGTCTGATCGTGTGTACAGGGCCTAACAAGTTATAGTATGTGTGGCCTCATTATTCCCTCTCCGATAAACTCCGGAAGAGACTCCCTGCATGACCCAGATATGCCCCACTATGATGCTTTACTTGACTTTTCCACACCAGCAGTGGTGGCTGGTGGTCTTTTGTTTGGGGGGAGCGGCAAACAACAACCCCCTGTGGCACCTCAACCCCCCCCCCCGCTGTCTGCCGGTCCACTGGCACTTACCCCATCGGCGGCAGGGATCGGCAGGCACATTAGGGATTGAAAGGCACATCTGGGATCAGCGGGCTCATCGGGCAGGGGGACAGGCTGCGACGGGCATCTGGCAGTGTCTGCTGTGTCCACTTCCCTCCTGGGATCACGTCGTGCATCTCCTCCCCTCCTGCTAGGCATCCAATAGGATCGCCTGACCTTTCAGACAATCGGGAAACGTGTAACAGAACCATGCTTCCTGATTGGCGGAGAGGCAATTCAATGTTAGAAAAGGGAATATTAATTTGCTTTTCGAACACATCTGGGTGGGCTCCGAGTGCAATGATCTACGCTCCGAGTCCACCCTATTTTGAAGCCTAGGGTATGGACAGCCGCACTCCAAAAAAACTTGATGGTTGTCTTTATTTAAAAGGATGAATGCACTACAAACCACAGCAAAAAATACAGGGTTGAGCAGCTGATGCGTTTCGCACTATTAACTAGTGCTTGGTCAATAGTGCGAAACCCGTCAGTATTATACTCTTTGTTCTACTAGTTGCCTTGTGCATTGCTGGTACCCTTGATTTCCTGACACTGATCATTTAAACTAGGGTTGTCCCGATACCACTTTTTTAGGACCGAGTACAAGTACCGATACTTTTTTTCATGTACTTGCCGATGCCGAATACCAATACTTTTTTTAAATGTCATGTGACAGTTTTCAAACCACAATACAGACTAAGGATATTTTCTTTAGAATTATGAAGAACTCTAACACAAGACATTATAAAAGAATAAAAATTAGTAAAAATGAATAAAAATGTTTTATTTTCTTGTCACGCAGTAGTAAAAAACTCAAAGAATTTTCACAGAACATGTTGATAAATACAAAAAAAGTATTCTATTTAGGCATCGGGAGCATTTGCGCGAGTACAAGTACTCCCGCAAATACTCGGTATCGGTCCCGATACCGATACTAGTATCGGTATCTGGACAACCCTAATTTAAACATATCCACCTGGAGCGGTAAATCCCTTTCCCTATTTTGAAGCCTATTAGAGTCTATGGCTCTAATCAGGTGTTTAAAAAAAACACCCCGCCACTGTAATTCACATGCCCATCATCCTGAAAGGGGCCGAATGCATGAATCTATCCATTAACCATATAGGGGGTGACATGGATAGAAGGGCCGGTGCACGTGTGCCCTAAATGGACGGGCTGCTGCTGCACCCCAGTGTGCTTTAGCACCTACTGGCGGTAACTCAGTTTGGATTATCGCCAAAGAGACAATATGACCTATATATAATCTGTAGAATTGTAATAAGGAATGCTGTATTTTCCTTTCTATCCCACTTCTTTTTTCCATTCTACTTTTTCTCTTCTCATATTCTGTAGTTTCTTCTCCACCTGATTATTTTTCTCCAGTCATTATTATATCAAATTGTTTTAAAAGTAAACACCCTGTACCACACAGTACTTACTGTTACTTCTTTGTAGCTAAAAAAGATACTTATAATATATGTAAATTTCAAAAGATTTAAAAATATTTAAATCCTATCCTTTTATTCCTATTACAAGGAATGTAAACATCCCTTGTAATAGGAATCTGTGTGACAGGTCCGCTTTATGGAGAGATGCGGGGTCAATAAGACCCTGCATCTCTCCTCCAGGCTGGAAAGCATGAGATCGGTGAAAAAAAATTCACCGATCTCATGATTAGTGTTGCTTAGTAGCCGCAAAAACGCGGCTTTGTTTACTTGCGGGAACCTAGGCGTGACGTCATCACATCGCGCCCGGGTCCTCCAATGGTCATAGAGATGACTGGTGACCATCTGGATGATTCTTTCTCCGGGCCCCCGATGGCACGGGAGAGCCCGGAAAAGCACCGGATTGGTGGCGGGAGGGGTGGTGTCCCCTCCCGCCGCCTATAAGAACGATCAAGTGGCAGAACGGCTGCTATGATCGTTCTTATGTTGCACAGAATTGCCGGCAGAAGAGAAGGATATCTCTAGCTGCAGGCATCATTCAGACATCTCCCCGCAAAGCCCAGGACGTCGTATGACGTCCACCCAGGATGGGAGATTCCATCTGTGGACGTCATATGACTATAGGCGGGTATTTAAGTGGTTAATACTTGTTGAACCAATCCCTTAGGGATAGATATTGTCTACTGTTCTTGATATTCCTTCAACCATACTCAGCTGTCCCCTTGAGCCCCTGAGGAAGCTTACCAAAGTGAAACATGTCATGATAGGTCACCCCTCCCCTCCTTTTCCTGACATATTTTTGCTATTATACTTATGTTCAAAACAATGTTTATGTAAACCCCTCTCAATTGTGGTTGCAATAGTGAAAAAGGTGTGCAGAATTATTTTATGCTTTTAGGGGGTAATTTTTTTTTTTAAATTAATTAAAAAAAGTGTTTTGGTGAATTATTCTGATAGAATCCCATCAAAATATATGTAAACCCAAAGATAAAACATTTGTGTCTAGACAAAAAACATTATAAATACATTTTACCCTAACATCTGCCACATCTCAGGAATATTACATTTTGGGTTAACATATTCTATAAATACCTGACCTCTAGGCTAGCGCCCTTAATAGATGGTGAAATGTCCTCATGGCACAGGGGTGGAAGAATTAGCACTGAAGTGAAAGTTTTTTTGTTTGGCTAGAAAAGATAATAACTGGAATCTTGTAATATGCACTCCCGTACACACAATCAGTTTTCCCGCTGGAAAAAGTCAGATGAGAGCTTTTGGTCGGGAATCCCGACCGTGTGTATGTTGTAGTAGAAAAAAATATTGCGCTTGTTTAGGATTACACAGTAGAAGCAGCGATCAAAAAGATGTTATACCACATCACACAGAATATAAAAGGAAAAAAGGTCGCGCTAAAAAAATAATAAATGAAAAAAAGTCCTTAAAACAATATAGTCAGATGAACATTGATTGGGTAAAGTTTGTGGGCAATGTATTCAGGTAAAGTTGATCACAGAAAAAGCACAGTCCACCAAAGGAAAAATCATGGGTAATCTTCACCAGGTGAAAAAAGCCGTTTCACACTAAACCAGTGCCAGAAAGATGAGAACCTCCACCAATATGGTATATATACTCTTACCAGATCGGAATGATCCCTGGTTAAAGGAGATCATATACAGCGTGGTAAGAGCCTGGGATCGAAGATAGCCGGGACGGTCAGTGTCCTTAATATGTGAATGGCACTCCCAAATGGTTAATCCGAGGGTATGTAAGAGACAAGGAGCTCACATAGTGTAAAATCTTCATTTAATAGCGTAAAGCAAATAAAATCACTTACAATCAGGTTCGATGTGTAGAGCGTTTCAAAATAAAGCCGGCCGGCTTGGAACATGCAGCCCGTATCCGGGTGGAGAAAAACGCGGTGACGTCAGGACGCCGCCTCCCTAATGTATGTTCCATCTGACTTTTTCCAATGGAAAAACTGCTGGAAAAAGATAGAGAGCAGGTTCTCTTTTTTCCCATTAGGAAAAAATCAGATCGAAATTGTACAATGCATTTTTTGCTGTAAAAAATTCCAATGGTCCCAAAACTGCGTCAAAATTGTCCGAAGTGTCCGCCATAATGTCGCAGTCACGAACAAAAACGCTGATCGCCGCCATTAGTAGTAAAAATAAATAATTAATAAAAATGGAATAAAACTATCACCTATTTTGTAAACACTATAAATTTTTGCGCACACCAATCGATAAACGCTTATTTACCAAAAATAGGTAGAAGAATACGTATCGGCCTAAACTGAGGAAAACATTTTTTTTTATATATATATTTTTGGGAGATATTTATTATAGCAAAAAGTAAAAAATATCAATTTGTTTTCAAAATTGTCGCTCTATTTTTGTTTATAGCGCAAAAAAAAAAAAACGCAGAGGTGATCAAATACCACCAAAAGAAAGCTCTATTTGTGGGGAAAAAAAGGACACCAAATTTGTTTGGGAGCCACGTCGTACGACTGCGCAATTGTCAGTTAAAGCGACACAGTGCCGAATCGCAAAAACTGGCCAGGTTCTTTAGCTGCTTAAATGTCCGGGTCTTAAGTGGTTAAACTGGAAGCTGATTTTCTTGAAGAAAAAAATAAAAATATGAATTTGTGTGAAAAACAAAAAGATATTGTTTCTAACTTTATTTCTATGGTTTCCTTCTGTTGTGTTCAATAAACATAGACTAACACCTTCCAGTGTATACTGACGACCGACGGAACACATTCCTTTGCACTAATGAAATATTACAATATGTCGTGGAGTCCCGGACAGCGAGTATATCACAGAGCCCTGATTGGGTACACAAACGGGGAAGGTGTTTACTACAATGATCCACAAGCAATGAAGAA
This sequence comes from Rana kukunoris, assembly GCA_029574335.1. Classification (NCBI taxonomy): domain Eukaryota; kingdom Metazoa; phylum Chordata; class Amphibia; order Anura; family Ranidae; genus Rana; species Rana kukunoris. The sequence goes on along the minus strand of CM056052.1, from coordinate 532,214,019 downwards.
CAATACGTATGGGCCAGTGGGACGATACCGGCTTCATAAGGTTTTAGGAAACACTAATAGGACCGGACTGTGGGCCTATCAGCTGGACACCCCAAGTAATATAAATAAGACAAACTACCACAGGAAGTGCTGGAGATGGTATTACTCAGAGCCGGATAGTTCTTTGTGGGAAGATGGACTGCCATCTTGTCCGTGCCTGAAATCCCAGGCCGCTAAAGACTTTAATTTTATTCCTGAGATTCTTCCACCCTTCAGCTCTGATTTGGTTAAGACATTGAGACGGTTACAGGGCAATGGGACAACCTTCCAGTCGACTCTCCCCAATCGATATGCCGCTGGACACAGATGTGTCTATGACTCGGAAGGATATTTGATAAACGGATTCAAAGACCGATACTTTATATATGACTCAAATCAGGATGGTGTTCAAAATCACATAGGTAGGTCTGTGATATATATGGTTTTCTGAATTCTAGAAGAAAATTGCTGAGACTCACATATTATGGGCTAGATTCAGGTACAGCGGCGTATCTTCTTTACGCTACGCCGCCGCAACTTACAGAGGCAAGTGCAGTATTCACAAAGCACTTGCTCCTTAAGTTGCGGCGGCGTAGCGTAAATGGGGCGGCGTAAGCCCGCGTAATTCAAAGTAGCAAGGCAGTGGGCGTGTTGTATTGTAATGAACCGTGACCCCATGCAAATGATGGGCCGAACGAACGGAACATGCGCCGTCCGTGGACATATCCCAGTGCGCATGCTCAAAATCACGTCAAATAGAATGCTTAAGATACACGTCGAACGTAACTTACACACAGCTCCATTCACGTACGACTTACGTAAACAACGTAAAATTCTATGGCTGTTCCGACATCCATACCTTTGCATTAGCTGCGCCTCATTATAGCAGGGGTAACTTTACGCCGGACATAAGCCTTAAGCAAATCGCGTATATTAGGCGGCCGGGCGCATCTACGTTCGTGAATTGGCGTATCTTGCTCATTTGCATATTTTTGATGGGAACGTCGAATGCGTCCAACGTAACTATGCGCCCACGATACGCCGGCGTAGGCAAGTTACGTCGGACGGCTGAAGCCATGTTTTTCGGCGTATGTCGCTTTGTGAATCAGCGCAAAGATGCAACGGCACACATTTGTACTTACGTTGGCGTATCTCGAGATACGCCGGCGTAAACCTTTCTAAATCTGGCCCTATAAGTCCAGAAAAAGATGGATCACCACATGTGTCCATTTAATTCACGTTTTTGAAAATAACTTGACAAAAATTTTTGTAAAAAAACAATCAGTTCATGCAAAAAGAGGCGTTTCCGCCTAGCAAGGTTTTGTTCAGGAGACTCAGATATATACGCGCACACACACACACACACACACACACACACTATTGTCAAAAGTATTGGGACACCTGCCTTTACACGCACATGAACTTTAATGGCACCCCAGTCTTAATCCGTAGGGTTCAATATTGAGTTGGCCCGCCCTTTGCAGCTATAACAGCTTTAACAGCTTCAACTCTTCTGTGAAGGCTGTCCACAAGGTTTAAGAGTGTGCCTATGGGAATGTTTGACTATTCTTCCAGAAGACCAGGCACTGATATTGTTGGATGAGAAGGCCTGGCTCACAATCTCTGCTCTTATTCATCCCAAAAGTGTTCTATCGGGGTGACGTCAGGACCAGGCCAGTCAAGTTCCTCCACCCCAAACTCTCTCATCCATATCTTTATGGATCTTGCTTTGTGCACTGGTCCAAATCATTTGGTGGAGGGGGATTATGGTGTGGGATTGTTTTTTAGGGGTTGGGCTTGGCCCTTTAGTTCCAGTGAAGGGAACACTTAAAGTGATTGAAAAGGCTCGTATTTTTCCTATAAAAATAACAAACATGTCATACTTCTCGGGTCCCTCTTCTTAGATCCTGGCCCCTCACTCCTGTTCAGTGCCCCCACAGCAAGCAGCTTGCTATAGGGGCACCCAAGCTGAGTCACAGCTACCTGTGTTCATTCAGACACCGAGCCCCGACCCGGCCCCACCCTCTCTCTCCCCTAATTGGCTCCCATGGCTGCCAATCAAAGACACCTAGCCAATCAGGGGCGAGAGATGAAGGACAATCTGGGATGGCTGAGACACTCCTGGACATCGCTGGACAGAGAGGGACCTCAGGTAAGTGTAAAGCCGTGTACACACGATCAAATTTATCTGCTGAAACTGGTCCGCCGACCAGTTTCAGTGGACATATCCGATCGTGTGTACGACCTAGCGGACAGGTTTATCCAGCGGACAAATTTCAAAGCATGCTTTGAAATTTGTCCGCTGCAAACCTGTCCGTCGGACATGTCCACTGGTTAGTACGCCTAACCGGCGGACAGAAATCCCCCACATGCGCCGAATGGATTCGACGCATGCGTGGAAGTATTTTACTTCCTGGATTGGTGACGTGGCGGCATCAAAGTCACCGCCACGTCACTGCGCTGTCTGTCCGCGGGGATTTTGGTTTGATGGTGTGTACAACCATCAGACCAAAACAGCCCAGCAGACATATCCGTCGGACCGTTTTCATCGGATAAGTATGATCGTGTGTACGCGGCCTTATGGGGGGGACTGAGAGGACTGCTGCACACAGAAGGCTTTTTATCTTAATGCATAGAATGCATTACAATAATTAAACTTCTACCTTTACAACCCCTTTATGGCATCAGCATACCAAGACATTTTGTACAATTTCATGCTCCCAACTTTGTGGGAACAGTTTGGGGATGGCCCCTTCCTGTTCCAACATGATTGCATACCAGTGCCCAAAGCAAGGACGCTTGTCACTGCTTCTCAGGTGCACATCATTTTCAGTCTTGACATGTTTGATATCTATTTACTGAACGCGACCCCATCTTATATTTTGCCAACAAATTGGCCATCAATTGTGTGCGCTAAAATAAGTTTTAGTGTATTTTTCCTGAAATTTGCATTTGATCAATGACGGCAAGTATCATGTGATAATAATAAAAACAATGCATAATATAATACAAATTGCAACAGCCACCAAATTTATTCTCCAATAACTCTGCTTTCAAAAAATATATAATGTTTGGGGTAATTAGTCCAGAGATTAACCTCCCTGGCGGTATCCCCGAGCGTGACTCGGGGTGTTTTTTTTTGCAGAGATCGGTATCCCCGAGTCACGCTCGGGGTAGCCATGCAGAGCCTGCAGCGCGCGCTGTCTTACCTTCTTCCTGGATCCAGCGATGCATCCCCGCTGTGTGAGCGAGCGGGTGCTCGCTCGATTCACACAGCGTCCCCGTGTGCCGCCGATCTCCGTTCCCTGCAACGTTACGACGCACGGGAGCGGAGAACGGCGCCAAATTTAAAAAGGTAAACAAACACTTTACATACAGTACAATGTAATCTTATAGATTACAGTACTGTATGTAAAAAATACACCCCCCCCTTGTCCCTAGTGGTCTGTCCTGTGCCCTACATGTCCTTTTATATAATAAAAACTGTTCTTTCTGCCTGGAAACTGTAGATTGCCCATAACAACCAAAAGTGTCCCTTTATGTCAAAAATGGTTTTAGATCAGCTAGAAAACAGCGATAATAAATTATAATTACTTTCAGAATTGAGCGATAGCGATTTGTGGGGAAATTTGTCATAAAAAAAATAAATAATGACAGCGACAATTCTGCAACTGAGCAAATTTCAGTGTTTTTGAGTTGATTACATTATTGAATATTTTTTATTATAATTTGTTATAATTATTTATAGTTTTTTATTATATAAAAAATTATGATTTTGTTTTTCAAACTTTATCATACCCGGGATGTCTTGTTTGGACAGATTTAAGCAAGTTATTCCTAAGAATTGCAGGCCTACAGTATAAAACGCCAAACTTCCATGCAAATAATTGTACCGCTTTTGGTACGTAATTCCAGACAGAATCATACCGCCAGGGAGGTTAAAGGATAAAGCCTCTTAAAGAGGAATAAACCCTGGTGGGTTTTACTTCCTCTTTATTTTGCTGCAAAGGTAAAGCATAATGGACTACTATGCATTGCATAGTAGCCCACTATGTGTCACTTACCTGAAACCGAAGTCGGCACAATCACCGTTTATAAAGTGCGCCTACGCCATAGACATCGGTGCACGGCTCTATTGTAAATATATTCCAAACCGTCGAGGTTAAGGACATATTTCCAGCACCTATAGGTAAGCCTAAGGCCCCTTTTACACTGGGGCGGGAGGCACGGTGGCGGTATAGCGCCGCTAAAAATAGCGGAGCTATACCATCGGATTTTCCACGGAATTCGGCCGGTAGCGGTATTAACCCCCGCTAGTGGCTGATAAAGGGTTGATACGGTATTGGGTTGGGTTGGGCGGTATTACAGCGATATCGCGTTGTTTTAAAAGGGAAGGAGCAGTATACACACCGCTCCTCTCACCACTCCAAAGATGCTGCTAGCAGGAGATTTTTTTCTCTCCTGCCAGTGCATCGCCTCAGTGTGAAAGCCCTCGGGCTTTCACATTGAGAAGGCTGAGCAGGGGTTTTTCAGGTGGTATAGCAGCGTTTTTTTTTAGCACTGTAATGCCTGAAAAACTCCTCGGTGTGAAAGGGGCTTTAATCTAGGCTTACCTTTAGGTAAAAGTGACTGTACAAGGGTGTGCAACCACTTTAACCACTTAAAGACCCCCGCACGCACATATACGGCCACAACATGGCTCGTACAGGCACAAGGGCGTAAATTTACGTCCCCGCCTGAGTGCGGTTCGGGGGTCCCATCGGGACCCCCTCCGCGGCGTGCGGGGGTCTCCCTACCTCTGGGAGCGATCCGGGATCTGCGGGCGGATGTCCGTGTTTTCCGCCCCCCCCCGCGATCGCTCCCAGCCAATGGGAGCGCGCTCCCAGCCTGTCACTTCCTCCTCCTGTGTTTACACAGGAAGGAGGAAATGATGTATTCTCTCATCGCAGCGCTGTTTCCCAGCGCTGCTGATGAGAGAAGACATGCCAAGTAAGTGTGCACCAACACAACACTGACACACACTCACATAGGCATATTAACCCCTTGTGATCGCCCCCCCCACCCCCCTGTCACAGTGTTACTGAATGCAGTGATTTAATCACTGCATTTAGTGTCAGTGTGACAGGCACTGTAAAAAACAGTTAGTGTTAGGTTCAGGATAGCCCCCCCACCCCCCCTAATAAAGTTTTAACCCCCTGATCACCGCCCTAGTTAACCCTTTCACTCCCTATTGCCAGCGTCACTAAGCGATCATTTTTCTGATCGCTGTATTAGTGTCGCTGTTCCCGCTAGGTAGCTATTTTTTTTTATTGCGATTTTTTTTTTTTACTAAAGACATGTGGCTAAATAAATTTTGGCCTAAATGTTTGACTAAAATTTAGTTTATTTGATTTTTTTTTAACAAAAAGTAAAAAATAGTGTTTTTTTTTCAAAAATGTCGCTCTATTTTTGTATATAGCGCAAAAAATAAAAATCGCAGAGGTGATCAAATACCACCAAAAGAAAGCTCTATTTGTGGGAAGAAAAGGACGCAAATTTTGTTTGGGAGCCACGTCGCACGACCGCGCAATTGTCTGTTAAAGCGACGCAGTGCCGAATCGCAAAAACACCTTGGGTCATTTACCAGCGTATTGGTCCGGGTCTTAAGTGGTTAAGCTCTGCACCAGTGATCAGCAGAAGATCACTGGTGCCATGCAGTCTCCTGCAGACCTGTCAGTATATCTGTGTGCCTGTGCATCATACGGGTAAGACTGATAGGAAGACTCAATGAACTGCACACAGCACTTTACAGAGCCATGGTAGTTCATTGAATACTTCAAGCCGACAGTGGCATAGGATGTCAGGACTTGAATTTTTACATTCACAGAGGACTGTGAATGAGTGACATGGCCGGGCGGACAGAGACCAGCCCGGCCGCATTTTTTTTTTAATTGTGACAGCTAGCGGGGGGAGAGAACACCCCTGTTAGCTGTCAGAGAAGGGGATCGGGGGTAAGTGGGGGCTGGTCTATTTGTTACATGTTACACCCTCTATAGGGGTGTAACATGTAAACTTATGAAAGGTGATCTTTTCCTTCAAAGTGTCACTCCGCTTTTGTTAAGAAAAAAAGTATTCCCCTTTGGGTGATCTATGTACATTGCAAGGATTTTAACAAACTTTGTTGCAGATTCCTAACTTTTTGCTATTCTAAAAAAATAACTGTTTGTTTTTGAGTGAATCTGTATGAGGCTGGGTTCACACACTATACTACACGACTTTCATCCTACTTTGCTCTGTGTCATTGGTCCTACATTGGTCCTACATCCATCGACTTTGTCATAGTCTGACTTGTTCTTTGACCAATCAAAACAATCCCAGAGTGAGATAAATTCCTTTTACTGCTGCTGTAATCAAGTCGGATGGTAAGGATAAGGATCCTACTTTAATCCGACTTCAATGATATTCAATGGGCTGAAGGATCAAAGTCGGACCAAAGTAGTACAGGGAGCATTTTCAAAGTCGGACCAGTTAAGACAGCTCTCATAGGGAAACATTGATTTTCACACGTCTCGCGACATGAGCTCCCAATGTCAGAGCGTTTGTCGGACCAGTGTGAACCCAGCCTCAGAGTGACTTCACAATTATCAATCAGCTTCTGCACCTGCAAGGCTCTAATAAGAAGAATTGCAGGATCTGCAACCCCTTCTTTATAAGGGGGTGCCAAAAATCTGAGTTGTATTGTGCAGACATTTGGGAAAATCAAAAAGCCAATCACACAAGCAGTAAATGACACATCTAGGGGGTGTTCTGTACACCATCTGTGTACAGAGCACCTCCAGGTAGCCATATCGCATTTTACACTAATTTACAGGGATGCAGTTTGCAAAGCAAAGGTAAGTTTTAAAAAAAAATTATTACAATATGACTTGTGTTGCAATTGTATATGCTATATTATTTTTTAATTTGCATTTTTTTTCCCACAAAAGTGGAGTTACCCTTCAAATAGATTTATTTTTTATTTCTTTCTATTTCTGTATTTTTAAAGCATTATCGTCATATAACTGCCATTTTTTCACAACAGATAAAGATCTACTCCCTTTTCAGTGGTGCTGCATTAATACCCCTCTGTGCCATTTATTCTATGAGAGAAGACCCCCGGTATTCTGTTCAGACTATACATCACCAGGCATGGGTATGTCATTTATGTCATGTGTCAGAGTCACACTTTGTTTTCTCAGTTCAAGAATTTTAGTAGGAAAACTTCTGTAGCTGTTGCTATGGGGGTGCAGCTGTGCATATTAACCAATTAGCTTCTAACTTCAGCTTGTTCAATTAACTGCTTGTCGCCCGCCCACCGTCAAATGACAGAGGAGCAGTTCTATATGACGTTGACCCAGACGACTGCTCTAACTCGCCCGTGGGGGTGTGTGGTGCAGCAATCGTATCCTCGCCGTGTTGCTAAGACACGGCGCGACCCTGATCTCTGTAAAGAGCCATGGCCGTGGCTCTTTAACCATGTGATCCACTGTGTCCAATCACAGCCGGTCACATGTAAACACGGAAATGCCGGTAATCATCGCCTCATACTGACGAGGAGAGCCTATCAGCGGCATCTCCTCGCAGGGGACATTTAATTGATTACTGATTATAATTGATTATAAATCCTGTATAATAATAATTACAAAATGTATTGATTACAAAATGCACAACCAGTGCCAGCAATCGGTTCCTACAAGTGCCACCAATCAGTATCCATTAGTGATGCCAATCAGTGCTGGCTATCAGTGCCATCTATCAGTGCTGCCCATCATTGCTGCCCATCAGTGCCACCCATCAGTGCCCAGTGCTGCCTATCTGTGCCACCTATCCATGCCCATCGGTGCCACCTATTAGTGCCCACTAGCACAACCCATCAGTGCCGCCTATGATTGCTCATCAGTGCCACATATCAGTGCCACCAATCAGTGCCCATAAGTGTAGCATATTAGTGCCTCCTCATCAGTGCCACCTAATCAGTGCCCAAAAGTGCCGCCTCATAAGTGCCCATCAGTTTTGCTTCATCAGCGCACATCCCTGAAGGAGAAAAATTATTACAAAATGTACTGTTAGAAACAAAGAAACTTTTTTTTTTCAAAAAATTCCAGCTTTTTTTTGTAAAAAATAAAAAACCCAGCAGTGATTAAATATCACCAAAAGAAAGCTCTATTTGTGTGAAGAAAATGATAAAAATTTCACATGGTTACGGTGTAGCATGACCACACAATTGTCCTTCAAAATGTGACAGCGCTGAAAGCTGAAAAATGGCCTGGGCAGGAAGAGGGTTAGAGTGCCCAGTAGGCAAGTGGTTAAACTTTGACAATAACACTAGAAAGCTGATTGGTTACTATGCACAGCTGTACCAGATTCTGTGTGCGCTGGTTTTATTAACCACTTCTGACTGGCCCCACGTCCAAAGACGTCATTTTTTTGAAGATGGATATCTCGGTAACGGCAGCAGCTGCTGCCACAACCGAGATATCCATCTCTTCGTGGGGCGGTCCTGTTAACGATAACGGCGGTCATCGCGGCGGATTCGCCGCGAGATCGCCGTTACCGGCGGCGGGAGAGGGTGCCCCCCCCTCCCGCCGCTCTCCCGCGCCCTCCGCCGCTTACCGTAGCCGTCGGTAGCGGCGGAGGCGATCGGGTCCTGTTGCTGGCTGTCCGGGGATGCGACTGAGGGAAAAAATGTCCCTCAGCCGTCCCCATACCTCTGCTGGGCGGAAGTGACGTCAAAACGTCATTTCCGCCCAGCCTCTTAAAGAGACATTTAATTTGTTTACATTTTGACTTTTTTTTTTTTTTTCTTTTTTTTTTTGCATTTAAGCCTGAATATGAGATCTGAGGTCTTTTTGACCCCAGATCTCATATTTAAGAGGACCTGTCATGCTTTTTTCTATTACAAGGGATGTTTACATTCCTTGTAATAGGAATAAAAGTGATAATTTTTTTTTTTTTTTTTTTTTCAGTGTTAAACATTATAAAATAAATAGAAATAAAAACGAAAACCAAAAAAACATTTTTTTAAAGTGCCCCGTCCCGACGAGCTCGCGCGCAGAAGCAAACGCATACGCGAGTAGCGCCCGCATATGAAAACGGTGTTCAAACCACACAAGTGAGGTATCGCCGCGATCGTTAGAGCGAGAGCAATAATTCTAGCCCTAGACCTCCTCTGCATCTCAAAAAATGCAACCTGTAGAATTTTTTAAACGTCACCTATCGAGATTTTTAAGGGTAAAAGTTTGACGCCATGCCACGAGCGGGCGCAATTTTTAAGCGTGACATGTTGGGTATCATTTTACTCGGCGTAACATTATCTTTCACAATATATAAAAAAATTGGGCCAAATTTATTGTTGTCTTATTTTTTAATTCAAGAAAGTTAATTTTTTTTCAAAAAAAGTGCGCTTGTAAGACCGCTGCGCAAATACGGTGTGGGAGAAAAAGTATTGCAATGACCGCCATTTTATTTTCTAGGGTGTTAGAAAAAAAAAATATATAATGTTTGGGGGTTTTAAATAATTTTCTAGCAAAAAAAACTGTTTTAGTCTCGTAAGCACCGAATCTGAAAAACAGGCTCGGGGCTGAAGTGGTTAAATCTCCCCCACTGTAAAGTCTACACAACATGCTGCATCCTTTATGATTTAAGATTCTAGATGTTTTCTTTTGTTTGCAGGGCAAGTGTACGGGACTTTGCATTTCACAATGTTTGATGGACAAGAATACACATTTAAAGGTCTCGGAGAGTTTGTCATTGTCAGGCTTTCATCTGCCAAGGGAGCCAACGTCTTCACTCTTCAGGGTCAGACAGAGAAACGGGAGAATGGATATGCAAATACCACCGCGCTTATACGATTGGCTGCATTCTACCAAGGCACGCTCAAGGTACGTGACTAGCGCCCTCAAACATCTGTAGACGTCTTTCAGCATTTTTCTCATCCACTGATGTTTATCTCATTGTGTGGGGTGCAGGTGGAATGGCGAATCTCTGAAAACAGGAAAGATTTGCTTGCTTTAGTGGATGATAAACAAGTGGAATTCAGGAAAGGTGAGTATCTAAGTGTTATGGGGTAGAATATACTGTATATACAGACTAGAAAATAGGCCAGATTTTAAAGGGGGGGCATTTTACAAATAATGACAATACATCAAATTGCATATAGGCACTCTGAGCCAGATTCACGTACCTGGCGGCATAGCGTAGCATATCCTATTTACACTACGCCGCCGCAACTTACAGGAGCAAGTGCCGTATTCTCCAAGCACTTGCTCCATAATTTGCGGCGGCGTAGTGTAAATGGTCCGGCGTATCCCCGCGTAATTCAAAGGGGGCGGCTTGTATTTAAATTAAGCACGCCCCTGCGTCGAACGAACTGCGCATGCGCCGGCCGTAAACGTAGCCCAGTGCGCATGCTCCATAGTACGCCACAAATACATTGGTTTTGACGTGAACGTGAATAATGCAAATAACTCTGGAGATACACCGTCGTATCTCTTCTGAGAATCTGGCCCTCTATCTATATATTGCCTTAGATCACACGTGTTTTAGCACGTTCGAAAAAGCATGTCAAAACACAAAGGCGTAAACCTAGCGATTGATTGAACCATGTTTTCATCTTTGACACATATTCCATCTTATTTTTCAGATGTAATGTACTTCAGCCAAAACAGTTTTTCTCTCCTCAAAATAGAAGAAAAAAGGATTGCCATTGTGTACAGCTGTGGCCTGCAGGTGTCTGTGGGAATAGGCGAAGGCGCCATTTTGCAGGCCGTGGTTCTTCTACCGCAGACGTTCCTCTATAAAACGCTTGGCCTGCTAGGATTATGGAGCTCAAGTAAAGATGACGACATCACGCAGTCCAATAGACTTGTTTTGTCTTTCCCGGAGAACGTCCTGCCGAATGAGGAAAACCTTTATAATTTTGGCCTTTCGTGTAAGTTTTGTGAAGTACGGTGAGAGCTTTAACATATGGATTTACGAGAGGCAGCTGGGTAATCGCAGAACAAGTATTCTCTGCTAATGAGATGCAAAATCACTGAATCATTAATGAAGACAGGGTGTAATTACTTCTCTTGGAAACAGTAGACAAGTGCACCAGTTTTCCATAAATTATATGTTTGAACGTGTCAATGGGCATTTTTCCCATATTTACATTTCTTAGTGTGAACCTGAGGAATGTTACTATGCATCACTCTATTTTTATAGCATGCTCCGTGAAAATATTTATTGTAACCATCCACTGATTGATTTTGCTTTTGACCTGAATTTTCTTTTTTTAAAGTGGACTTATGACCAGCAGTGGGGGCTGGTGGGATTTTTTTGGGGGGGGCTCCAAATAGTATGCCACCCCCCCGGGTCGGTTGGTCGGTCCGTTGAGAGCACTTACCCCATCACCGGTGACTTCCCCCTACTTGGCGATAGCGGTCGACGGCAGCCTCCTGTTCTCCACCACTGGTGGCTTCTTGTTCTTCTGATCTCCACGGTGACGGCTTCTGTTTCCTCCCTCCTCGGCGGCCAATTGGTAGTCTTCTCTTTTTGGCCCATCGGAAAACAGGTCTCACTGATTGGCCAGATTGAGAAGCAGTGTTTCAACAACGAATATTCATTCACTCTTGTAACACACCTGGGTGGGTTTAAGGATGCATGCTCTGCGTCCCGAGCACACCCGATTTTCTGACTCTATCAAGTGCTTTAAAAATACACCCCCGCCGCTATAATTAATGCGCCCGGTGATCCGAAAATTGTTAAAGAGAAAGTGTAAAAAAAATAAAATAAAATAAACAATAAAAAAAAAAAAAAACAGTGCCATGTCCCTGGGAGCTCGGACACAGAAGTGAAGCGAACGCATACGTAAGTTGTGCCCGCATATGTAAACAACGTCCAAACCACACATGTGAGGTATCACCATGAATGTTAGAGCAAAAGCAATACTTCTAGCACTAGACTTCCTTTGTAGGTCTAAACAGTTAACCTGTAAAGAATGGTAAACCGTAACTTATGGAGATTTTTACGTACCAAAGTTTGGCGCCATACCACGAGTGTGCACAATTTTTAAAGCGTGACATGTGAGGTATCTATTTACTTGGCGTAACATCATCTATCACATTATATAAAAAAATTGGTCTAACTTTACTGTTTTTTATTTTTGTTTATTATTCATGGAAAATTATTTCCCCCAAAAAATCTCATTTGAAAAATAACTGTGCAAATACCGTGTGACATAAAAAGTTGCAATGACTGACATTTTATTCCCTAGGGTGTCTGCTAACAAATTTCAAGTTCAAGGGGGCCGAATACTTTCGCAAGGCACTGTGTATATGTGTATATATATATATATATATATATATATATAATTTGGGGGTTCTGAGTAATTTTCTAGCAAAAAAATATGATTTTTACATGTAGGAGAGAAGTGTCAGAATTTACGCGGTAATCTCAAGGATTTTGGATTATACTGCATGGCAAAGTGGATTTCCCATGGCAACCACAAGCCTCAATGGGCTAGTTTGACAAGTGGTGCCACCTATCAAACTCCACAAATCGAGTTAAAATTTACCAGTCATGAACTAATGCCCCATTCTGCTATAATGTTAGAATTTTGGAGTGTGGCCAAGGGGGTTGTGGTAAAACTGTGGCCCATGTCAGACAGTCATTATAGTATATCTTAATATATTTTTTTGGCTTATCATTATTAATATAATATTCTAGTATGAAATATATTATTATGTATAACACTTTTTTTTCTCCCAGGGGTTGTGCCAGCTCCTGAAAGCCTTTTGGCCTCTAAGCAAAGTGTGGAGATACGGAAAGCCTTTAAACCAACTTTCACTTCAGCTTTATTGACCACAACCGCCCCAACAGCATTGCGAGATGCAAATGAGACATGCTCAGGGTTAATCCAATGTGTACATGACTACTTGATGTCCAATAGCAGCGCTGTGGGCCGTCAGACAGCAAAAGCCTTTAATGACTTTAAACAGATGGTACCATTGTATGGTAAGAACACCACCCTTTCTGGTGCCCATGAACCTAACTTGCATTACACCCACTATGTCTCACAGCCCACCCTGTACGAAAGGATGTCACCAGTTCTTGGTTTTGAAAGTTCTCATTAGACTAGAGGAGACATGGGACTTTGCTACACATGTTTTTGGAAAAAGGTGTTGTAAAACTGAATAACCTAAAAACTGGTGAGCATCTGTGGGTAGCACCCCCTAAGACTGGCTGAAACATATGTAATAGTGAGTGGGGTGCATGGGCAGGTGTGTAGCAACTTGCTATGGGAGGCTAATTCGTCATGAGAAGTGAGCATGAGCTGATTCGTGGGGTAGATCCCACAAGTGGGTGGAGGGTACAGAGTATCTTTGAAGAAGGAGGTGGAAAGGAAATTACAAGAAGTGAGGGGAGGGATGAAAGAATAGGCAAGGGGGGAAAAAGTGGGAAAAGGTGGGGGGGTCGCCGGGAGGAGAGGGGGAAGGTGGGGTCCGGTGCAGGCCTTAGGAGAAGGAGAGTTAGGGGAGGGTTAGGGGATTAGGAGGGTGTTGTCAAAGTCTGGTGGAAGAAAGTGGTACACCCAGGGTTACCAAAGAAATTTGGTGATTTTATCAAGGACTACCTTTTATATTTTGGCGTGAATCATTGCCCTAGTGATTCTTTGCTTGACTTCAAGGATGTGTAAATTAGGGGATTTCCAGGCCTTTGCGATCGATTGCTTCGTGGCTGTGGTGACTTGTAGGAGCAATTTATATTGAAGGCGTGTTACCTCAGGGGGTTTTGTATAAAGTAGGGCGATGGAAGGAGTAGGTTCAAGGGTCACACCCGCTAGGGATTTTTTCTGTATTTATCCACCACTTTTCACAACATCTGTTTAAAATTTTTGTAGAAGTATCAGATGGTACATTTAAGTACATAATTGCACCGCCTTAAGTAATTTGAAAAGCTCTTTTGTTACCCAAGGCATAAATAGGATACCCTGGTCTGTAAGGACAATTTTGGGAATGGCTGCCCATCCAGCCGAACACCAGAAACAGCTATTCGGCTATTGTTTTGAACAAGATGCTCCGGAGAGGGATCACTTCCAGATAATGGTTGGCATAGTCCATTATCACTAGAATATGTTAATGCACCCTAGCAGACTTCAACGAAGGGCTGGTCAAATCCATGGAGATCCTCTCAAAAGGAACCTCAGTGATGAAGGGAAGAAACAGAGGGTTATTAAAATGTAACACTGGTGCAGACCTCTGACACACAGGGCAGGAAGAACAGTACATTTCTACCTATTTTCTACCTCAGATTTTCTCTGCCCCAAATACCCTCCCAGAATGTACCCATGGCCCATTTCCAATATCAACTTGGGGTAAAGTTTGGGAACCACCAGTTGCTCAATGGGTTACATAATCACATAGTTAGTTTGGTTGAAAAAAAAACACAAGTCCATCTAGTTCAACCAACAAAAATGAAATTTTACTTTACGAATAATTGTCATGTTTTTTTTTTAGAATAAGCTGGGGTCAGAGCTTTTGTTCTAAGAAATCTGGGGAATCTCTGCAAAAAAAATCTGCCATTGTTGGAAGCAACAAATTAGATTTTTTTTTTTATCAGTCGTTGAATCTTGTGGTTAGTTGGAGGTAGCTACAAGGCAATGTTAAAGGGGTTGTAAAGGAAAACATTATTTTCCCTAAATAGCTTCCTTTACCTTAGTGCAGGCCTCCTTCACTTATCTCATCCTTCCATTTTGCTTTTAAATGTCCTTATTTCTTCTGAGAAATCCTCACTTCCTGTTCTTCTGTCTGAAGCTGGACATTTCCTTTAAAACTACAATTAGATTAGTGTTTAGAGCAGCTTTTCTCAACCTTTTCAACACAGCGGAAGTCTTGAAATAACTTTCCTGGTCTCAGGAAACCTCTGCTAACAATTACTGTATCTACAAGTCATGATACATTAGTGTGATGGTGCTTACTTATGTGGACATTGGGAAGAATAGCCGTTAGCTATTACAGATATTTAAGAAGATCATTGGTGTCAGTGAGAAGGCTGGAATTGCCCATTGCTCAGGGAACCCCTTGTAACAACTGGAGGAACCCTAGGGATCCATGGAATGCTGATTGAGAAATCCTGGTTTAGACACTCAAATTAGAAAAAATATCTGGCCCATTTGGACCCTATTCTTCTAAGATTATCCTGCCCCTATACAATGCCAAATTGACCAAACCATGTCCAACTCTTTGTATAGCCATGTTTTTCTTTTTCTTTTATATTAGGTAATGGAGCTCCAAGACTTCTCGATCCTTCCATACTTCAGCTGAAAGTAAATAATACATTCAAGGTGATATTTAATGCATATGATGCAAATAATGACACAGTATCGTTTTCACTCGTACGGCCCATTCCAACAGGAGCTTCCATTACAATGAGTAAGTCATGGTGTCACCATAAAATAAGCAGATCGTGGATTACCGTATTTGTTATTAGATCTGTTTGTTGACTTTACCAGCCTGCTTCCCAGTTAAGAAGTTTTTGAAGTGTATCTAATACTCGCCAGGTTTTATTACCATCTGTGTCCCTGCTGGGAAGACATAGGCCCGGATTCACAAAGCCTTACGCCAATGTATCTCGAGATACGCCGTTGTAAGTACAAATGTGCACCGTCGTATCTATGCGCCGATTCCCAAAGCTAGATAAGTCGAAAAATAGGCTTCAGCCGCCCAACGTAACTTGCCTACGCCGGCATATCATGGACGCATAGTTATGCTGGATGCATCTGGCGTTCCCATTTTAACCACTTCAATACCTAGGCCGTCAATTGACGTCCTGGCTTTCAGTGGGGATATCTGAATGATGCTTGCAGCCACAGGCATCATTCAGATATCCATCTGTTCAGGCGGCGAATCTGCGCACCATAAGAATGATCATAGCGGCGGTTCCGCCGCTTGATTGTTCTTCTAGGCGGCGGGAGGGGACGCCCCCCCCTCCCGCCGCCATCCGGTGCTTCTCCGGGCTCTCCTTTGCCATCGGAGACCCGGAGAAACGATCCGCCGCCGTCCGTCGAAAACCATAGAGTAGACTGGTGACCAGATGGTCACCAGTCATCTCTATGATCGTTGGAGGCACGGGCGCGATGTTATGACGTCACGCCCGGGTCCTGGAATGTAAACACAGCCGCAACAGCGGCTGAATGCATTAGATCTGTGAATTTTTTTTCACGATCTAATGCTTTCCAGCCTGGAGGAGAGATGTTGGGTCTTATTGACCCTGCATCTCTCCATAAAGAGTACCTGTCACACACATTCCTATTACAAGGGATGTTTACATTCCTTGTAATAGGAATAAAAGTTAAAAAAAAAAAAAAAATGTCAAAAAAAGTTTAAAAATAAAAGAAATTGTGTAAAATAAAAAATAAAATAATACATTTTTTTTTTTTAAATGCCCCTATCTCCGGTAGCTCGCGCTCAGAAGCGAACGCACGCGTAAGTCCCGCCCACATATGTAAACGCTGTTCAAATCACACATGTGAGGTATCGCCGCGTGCGTTAGAGCGCCAGCAACAATTCTAGCACTGGACCTCCTCTGGAACTCTAAATTTGTAACTTGTAAAAAAAAAATAAGCGTTGCGTATGGAGATTTTTAAGTACTGACGTTTGGCGACATTCCATGAGTGTGCGCAGTTTTAAAGCGTGACATGTTTGGTATCTATTTACTCAGCGTAACTTCATCTTTCACATTATACCAAAAAATTGGGCTAACTTTACTGTTTTGTTATTTTTTAATTCACAAAACCATTTTTTTCCCCAAAAAAAGGCGTTTGAAAAATGATTGCGCAAATAATGTGCGAGATAAAAAGTTGCAATGGCCGGCATTTTATTCCCTAGGGTGTCTGCTAAAAAAACATATATAGTGTTTGGGGGTTCTGAGTAATTTTCTAACAAAAAAATTATGATTTATGCATGTACGACAAGTGCCAAAATAGCCCCGGTATTGAAGCGGTTAAATATGCAAATAAGTAAGATACACCGATTCACAAACGTACTTGCGCCTGGGGCATGTTTTAAGCATTTTGCGTAAGGGTTCCGTCCGGCGTAACGTTATTCCTCATATAGGAGGCGCAACCCATGCAAAGGTATGGACCAGGGAATAGACACCGTCAAATTTTACGTTGTGTACGCTGCTACGTGAATAGGGCTGGGCGTAGGTTACGTTCACGTCGTAGGCAGTGTTTTGACGTATCTTAGGCAGTTATTTTGACGTGACTATGAGCATGCGCACTGGGATGTGTCCAAGATATGACGCATGCGCCGTTCGTTTTCAGTACTTGTTTGAAGCTCAGCCCATCATTTGCATGGGGTCACGCTTCATTTAAATGTATCATGACCACTTCCAGCCCACTTCCACCTACTTTGACTTACGTCGGCTTATGCCGACGAATATACACTACGCCGGTGCAAGGTTGGGAGCATTTGCTTTGTGAATTCCATGCTTGCCTGGCAAAGTTGCACCGGCGTAGCGCAAAGAAGATACGCTACGCCCGCATAAAGATGCACCCAGGTATGTGAATCCGGGCCTTAAAATGTTACTAAACCCACGACAGTAAAATCAGTCTGTATATGCAGTAAATCATGCTTGTTATACTGACTATGAAACCTAGGGGGTTAATCCTCTGCATTTTGTAAAAAGACTGTTTGATCCTGTCTTCTTTGATTCCCCCTTTCTTCTACAGTCCCCAATCCATCTCCTGATAGTACAGAGCCTTGGGGGCACTCTGCACATGCTCAGTTTGGTGTGTATTGCTAGAGAGTTTTTTTTGGGGGGGGGGGTGCATGTAATCGGAACAGGGCCACCAGCACTGTCCTGACAGAGGGTCAAGGGTCATGCAGCCTCCTAGGACAGTCAAAGGCGAATGAAATCTCCTTCTACAAGCTTTACCCAGACACTGATAGAAGTCACTGCTATATACTGCTTATGAGAAAGGGTATTTAGCAGTTTATATTTACTAAAATAATTGCATTTCCATGTTCTGTGTAGTGTGGGAGACCAGATATAGTGAATGCAGGCTCCTGGGTTAATTAACACTTTAATGTCTCTATTTATTCTGATGACCATTAACGTGGGACAGAAAGTAATGGGTAATCAATAATTTTACAGTCATTGAAAGAGAAATAGAGTGGAAAGCTTCCAATGTCTAAGAGGGAATTTTCCCCTGTATACCTTTCATATCTACAGAACCAGAAGTATTGATAAATCAGTCCAAAAGTTACCCAGATGGCAAAAGCAGTGCACATTTTTTGTCAATGTTTAAATGACTTTGCCAATTTTCTTCAAAAATCATCGAACTACAGTTTCATATCTATGTTCCTGAAAGGGTAAAACTGTTTTGTTATAAACAAAGTTTTATTTATTGATCTGTTTGTATTACCAGGTGGTCAGTTTACATGGATGGTCCAGGATTTAAGACCTACACAGATAACCATACAGTTAAATGATCATCTTTCTGGTTCCATATTCATCCCAATGGTTCAACTCTGTAGATGCACCAATGGTGGAACATGTGATTACAGCATCATTGTTGAAAATTACTATGACATTAAACATCAGGTAATTAGGCTGGCATTATGAAAGCTTGGGATATAGCTATTGTCATGAAAAGCAAGCATTAGGATAGTTCTAACAGCTACCCCAATGGATCCAAACTCAGTACAATGAAAATGAAATACATTTGGATCACACTTTTTCCAGCCAGATTTACCTTGGATGGGGAACCATATTTTATTTATTGTTGGGTACAGTGTCTGCTTTACCAAAGTTTTCACTATTGTAAAATGTCCCCGATTGTGTGAACATTGAAGAGGAACAGGTAATAAGGCCACGCAGGTGTACTCTTAGGTAATGCAGAATAACTGACATTTAATGATTACACATGAATAGTTTCGGAGTGTTATGAAGAAATGTCTAGTTTATTGAACACAGATACAGAGTATTTATGCAGTTGTAAAGACGATAGTGGGGGCTAGGAGGGAGGTACTATAATACGTACGTATGTTATCAGGAAAAAGACACAAGACATCATTGGCAAAACACCTGTTTCCACCCTGATAATGCATGTTCCTGTTTCGATCTCAATGACGCACGTTACAGTTAGAACAGGAAATATATTCTGAGACTTTGGCCTAACCACAAGCCACAAGAATAAAAGTCTATGTATGTGAGAAACAGATGTTGCCTAAAGATAAGAAAATACTTATAGCCTTTTCCTAACATGGCAAATATATTTTAAAATAAAGTATCTCATGGTTTATACAAATTACAACAAACATGAGATCTTCCCCTTTGCCTTCATTACAGATCTCAAACTGCTCCACTGTTAATGCAGGCCACTTAGGAGAAAATGCAAATTTTGTTTTTATATATTTTCTTTAATATTTAAAAAATATTAAAATATCTTCCCCTTTTGTAGTCAGATCTGATGCATAGTATTATTTCATCTTTAAATTTACAGCCATGGGCTGTACGATTTTACAATTTGAGAGAGAGACAGTCTGAAAAAAAAAACATCCTATGCTTTCCACAATTTTTTGGAGTATGTTTGTGGACATTTGTGCCCATCCAGCCAAAAGGAGCATTTATGAGGTCAGGTACTGATGGTGGAAGAATTGTCCAACAATTTTCATTTTAATTTATAGCCAAAGGTTCAGTAGACATTAATGGTATACATTTTAAGTATACTTCTGTTTGTTCAGGTTGTTGGCTGTATCTGTCCAGATGGATTTTCTGGAACATTTTGTTCGAACCAGGCCACACCATGCCGTGGAGAACCATGCTTTCCTGATGTACCCTGCCTGAATCAGAAATATGGTACTCAGTATGTGTGCAGTAAATGTCCAACAGGAACTGTTGCCAATGGTAGAGATGGCGAGAAGTGTTTTTTGAATGGTAAATATATACATTTAGTTTCCTTTATTTCTTGGGGACACTGTTGGTGGGATCTCAACACTTGAATTCATGGAGCTGCACACCTGCTGTGGCTATAGTGAAAGGTTTGAGCTCTCACTGTTGTTTAGTTAATTTCTGTTTACTGTATGTCTTAGAGAATGAAAGAGGAGGAACCCATGGTGGGTGGGATCACCCAAAAAACTCCCAGGTTGACTGGAGGAGGGATTGGAAAGATTCTCAGGGAAATCGCACTGTTGTAGTCTTTAAGATACCTACAAAGCCAAGTGTTAAATTAAGCCCACCAGGCTGTACCACCTATGATGTAAATTAAGCCCACCAGGCTGTACCACCTATGATGTAAAATAAAAGTATCAGTTTTCGGTAGATTGACTGGTGATGGCTTTCACATTCCAATTTTCATCCCTTTTACATAGATTGCAGAGGTGTGCTTTTATTATCATTATGATAACCTAAACCAACCAAGAGACCTACAAAGCCAAGTGTTGATTCAGCACACCAGGCTGTACCACCTACAATGTAAAATAAAAGTATCAGTTTTCGGTAGATTGACCCTTTATTAGTTGGAGCCACACCTTGGCCAGGGCAGAATAGTAGATGTGATGGCTGTCCCATATCTTGAAACCTACAAATAATAAACATCAGCATTTAAATCATAGATAAAATAATTCTGTCAAGCTGGAAAATGATCATTGTAAGCATCTCTCAGTAATTTCTGGAATCACTGGGAGCCCAGAAACTGCTTCAGTGATGAGCAGGCTTGTGTAAGCAATACTGGTTCAACGGGGCAAGACTATTATCAGCTCAGAGCAGTACAAATTTTGAGGCTTCCAGGGAACTTGAAAAGGTCCCGTGTGTGCGGCCTGCCTTAAATTATTGTTACAACTGTTATAGTCCAACTATGTATTTCTTTCTACTTTTCGATAGAGTAGGGATGGGTAACGTCTCAGTCAAGTTTTTAATGTCTTTTTTGGACCCCACTGTAGAAATTATCTTTTTGGTCAGAAGTTGTTCAAAAGGGAATACAAAGATCTATGCTTGTTTTTAGTACAATAGAAAGGTTTAAAATGCCTGTCATGTATTCCCATTGGAAAGAGTCCTGAATATAAGAAGTGGGGTTATCCCCTACGCTACCCTAAACGAAATGTTTTGAGTAAAGTTTGTCTTTAAGCACCCTCAAAACCCTAACTGAACCCTTTAAAGTTGAAATGTTGCCTTTACTCCCAAACAGTCTGCCCTTTCTTGCTCTTTGCTGTAACAATCTCTGATCATACCTGTACTCAATCAGATGCTCCTATACTCATCTTATAAAATATGGACTGTTTTGTTAAGTGTGGATAGGATGTCTCATTCTCTTACAGTTGTTAACCTCCATGTTTGTACCTGCAGATCTGTGTTTGCCTCCTTATCCATACCCTTGCCATGAAAATGCTGATTGTATCAATTCCAACAGCTCATATACGTGTCGCTGTAAACCGGGATTCACGGGCGATGGCAAGAATTGTTCAGGTACATTTGACTGTTTGAGTAAAAACGATATATTATATAAACAAGTTCTGTGGGAAGAATGGAGCAACTACCAATCATGGGGCTCTACTGCAAAAATGTAATGGGGCCCAGCCACCTCTTTGTTCTCCCACCCACCTCTTTGTTCTCCCACCCACCTCTTTGGTTTCCCACCCACCTTTTTGCTCTCCTGCCCCCCTCAAGTTGAATCTCTGCAGCACCTGGCATTTCCACCCCTAAAAACAAGTATTTTCATCACTAGTGGCCAGCAGTCTATATATTTATATCTCCAACTTACTGCCGACTGGTGATGGCCTTCAAATTCAAATTTTTATCCCTTTTACATAGATTGCAATGGTGTGCTTTTATTACCAACCAACCATTAAAAGAGAAGTATGGGTTTGATTAAAAAGTAAACATTTATACTCACCTAGGTGGATGAAGCGTCGGTCCCCTGCTGCCTTTAAGACTGAGAACTGAGCGATTAAAGAATGCTTGTCACTCAGTTCTCTGTCTTCAGTAAACACAGAGCAGTGACTGTCAGTCACCGGCTGTCTGCTCTGACCCTCCAGCACTCACTGGAGAATCAGACTTTTGAGGAGCAGAAGAAGCTGGCTCATGCTCTCAGCGGAACGCTGAGAGGCTGAGTCAGCTGCCAGTAAGACATCTAGGTGGATCCCGACATTAAAGTTGGGATTAATCCAGAGCCTGGACTGGCTGAGTTACCTCACCCGAAAGCAGACTTTAGCCCGCTGTCAGCTGAATACATAGGAGTGCAGAACTCAGTGCGTGCATTCCTGTGACCCACAGGAAAAGTAGGGCCAAAAGAGCTTTGAATTTACTCCACCTTTATGAAGAAATTAGGGCAAACTAAGTGTTACCAATGAGTAAAACATGAACTTAATTAAAATAAATTACGGTGAGTATAATTAGTTAATTAATTTAAATTACTAAAATACATACTGTAGTATTTACATCATAACTTTTATTTTAAATATACTGTTTGGAAAGGTCAGTCATACAGTAGTGCTCACAGCCATTCCTGGGAGACACAGCATGGCCTGGCTGTCAAACTGACAGCAGAAGCCTGCTTATTATTGTAGCGGTACCCCCGAAGGGGCTGCTAAGAAATGATGGGATGGCATGTTATCTTATGGCTCTGGTAAAGTGTCTAGGGTGAACGATGTATACAGCAGCAGTAAAGGAATGTCCGCAAGGAGAATGTCTCTTTTATATGTACTCTTTATTACCCAGCCGGGTAAAAAAACAGTCAACAGGTGATGGAAAAGGATAGACGAAGGTTGGAAGGAGAACAGCACATTCAGGTATTCAACTTAGAAACAGTCCTGCTTCTGACAACACTTAAAATTCTTCGCCACTCCAGCCTGAGTGGGTATAGCCAGGGCTGCTGATAGAAATCATGGGGCCCCGTACAGCCTACCTGACAGGGCCCCCTTTAGCTCCACCCATGTTCCCGCCCCTGATCCCTCCTTCAGCCCCACCCCTGTTCCTGCCCCTGATCCCTCCTTCAGCCCCAGACCTATAGACAGCCTGTAGACAGGCTAGTGTATACAGGGAGCACCCCCCACCAATTTAATACAATTAGAGAATGATCGAATGGAATGGAATCAGTATACACAGGTTTACTTCTTCTGAGAGATATAAAAGGAACACTCTAACCACCATGACCACTTCAGTGATTTAAAGTGGTCAAGGTGGTAGGAGTCAGTATGTGGGATGGCATGAATATACTAAGGTGGTCTAATGATTGGCTTCTAACAGGGAGGGCTACACAGAGATCACAATTGGGCCGATTCCTGCTAAATTGAAATTTGATGTGTGTGTATACCCAACTTTACCTAATTCCTTGCTTCAGCTGGCTTCTTTCAGTGCTGACTGGTTCCCCGCAGTGCCTGTGTATGTTTTACGCTGCTTACACACTGGAGTGGGCAGGCGTTGACAGTAAATGCCGCTAGTTTTAGCGCCACTTTACTGTCATTTTAGTGCTGCTATTTGGTTGCTAGCAGGGCACTTTTAACCCCACTAGCAGCCAATGAAGGGTTAAATGCACCCCCGTGCAGCACTGCTGCCGAAGCACTTTGCAGGTGCTTTGGCAGTGGTGTCCATTGATTTCAATGGGCAGGAGCGGTGGAGGAGCAGTGTATACAGCAATCCTTCACCTCTCCAATGATGCTGCTTGCAGGAGGTTTTTTTAACGTTGTGCCAGCGCAACACCTCAGTGTGAGAGCGCTCAGGCTCTCACCCTGAGACTGCAGGGGAGACATTTTTCAGGCGCTTTACAGGTGCTATTTTAAGCCCAAATGCACATGAAAAATGCCTCCAGTGTGAAAGGGGTCTAACTGACCATGCTCAGTTTCTCACACTTCAGCCCCCTTATACCACACAAGGTAAATGTTCCTGTATGGTACGTGATGAGGCTGAGGTTTTGGTGGAGGAAGAGAATACTGCAGTTGGTTGTAGCTTTGAAACAGGTAAGTGAAAGAGTCTATTCTGCCTTCCCCCACACACTGCAACATTGGACTTTAATTTCCTGGAGATAGGCTGTATTCTTCTATCTATATCTATATATATATATATATATATATATATATATATATATATATATATATATATATATATATATATATATATATATTACACATGTTTTCCTTTAATGAACTTTTATGAATATGTTAGAAATACACTGGGACTTTTCAGGTACTACATAAATATATTCTACATACACATATATTAAAAATAATGATTTTGTGAAGTAGTGCAGTACCTGAAAAGTCCCAATATATATATATATTCCTTACATATTCAGGCATTTTACTTTCACTAGACCTGTCCTGCTGAGGCACAGGACAAGTTTACAGCACACATTTGTACAGAGACAGAACAATTGTGACTCACAAGAGAAGAATGCAATCTATCACATGTTATCTTGCCTTGAGGAGAGCTCCGGTGTGTTGTCCCGTTTGCTCTGCTCTGAAGTGTCTTATCTGAGCAGTGGCGATGTCCATGCTCCTGGGGTGACGCTCTCCTCCTCCCTCAGTCAGTCCTGTGCAGTGTGTAGTCAGAGACTTTTTTTTTATTCTGAACTCTGTTCAGTTTGCCGGGCCCCCCTGCTGGCCGGGGCCCAGTACAACAGGGCTGCCTGTACTGGCTTATCAGCGGCCCTGGGTATAGCATACCTGGACAGGTCTCTCTCACCGACCTGGAAGCCAGAGTATTGCTCGGACTTTAGGAAGATGTCTCTCTTACAGACCCTTCTAGGGTGAACTCAGGGAAGCGCCTCTGCCACAGGCCCTCTCCGATTGCAAATAAGGAGGAGCCCCTCCTAAGTAACTTTTTCCTGAACCTTCTTCTTAACATCGCCCAGGTACCGACTGAAAGAGGAATCAATCCTTCAGTGTCCAGTACCCTCGATCCCCGCTGGTTCATCGAAATCCTATTGGACCGCCAACCTCTCATTGGCGCTCCTCAGATGGACTCCCCACCGAACAGCCACACTTGCTTGGGATCTTCAAAAGTGAAGACCCAGTCAATCACTGGGTCCTAGTCCTGCTTGAATGTCCCAGGCTCTCATGGCCCAGAAACCAGGAACACGGCGTAGCACACACGCCCCAGCCAGGTAGGCCATAACGCTAAGGGCGCGGTGATGTGGTCATCCTTAAAGTGGGTGCCACACTCTGAAGAAGTTTCACCTAAAATGGCGTCTGTCTCATAAGTACCCTCTCCCAGCATGCCCAGCGAGGCCCTAGCCTCCCCATTGGCAGCTGGGAAAAGCACCCAAGTCCCGATTCCACTGCTGCCACCCATCGCCCCGGGGTGGAACTACACCCCAGGCATGACAGAATGAGCCTGCAGCACAGCCAGGCTGAAACAGAGACCCAATCAAACAATTAGCATTGAGATCAGAGTCCCTTACACTTTGATCATCCCTTAAATTTTGAATAGCACCGGTACTTGAAAGTACACAGGCGCTACATTATAGAACAGGGGTCTCCAAACTGCGGCCCGAGGGCCAAATGTGGCCCTTTGCTAGCCTTTATCCGGCCCTCAGGGCTTTATTCCTCCCACTGACTCCAACAAGTGGGGCACTTTTTCTTCCACTAATACCAATGATGAGATAAAATTACTCCTACCAATAGGGGCACTACTCTTTATCCTACTGATCGCAAACTATGAGGCATATTTATTCTAACCAATGGTGGGCCCCGAGGCTTTTTCTGCCCCCGCTGGCCACAATCCAGTCCTCCTAAAGGCTGAAGAATAAACTGGCCCTTTGTTTGAAAAGTTTGGAGACCCCTGTTATAGAAGATGAGCAGCTTTCCTGTTATAATATGTTATAATATGTGGGTTGGGCTGATCCGGCTCTTAGTATCAGAGGCCACTGTCAGTACTCCTGATACAAACAGTGGAATCCAGCCGTTGAGTTCTGCAGGACTCCAAAGGCAAAACATGGCTCAGCTGTCAAATTTACAGCAAAGCTTTGCTGATCACACCAGAGGCCTATGTACAATCTGCAGGCATGGCAGTTCTGCATAGCCTTGCTCCCAGGGCCATCGGGTGGTAGTTCCATGAATGGCTAAACTAAAGCCAAAAGCAGCCAATGTAATTTAATGTTGTAAATAAAAGAAATCGGATTGGTTGTTAGCAATAAGCCTCTGCATTTCTTAGTTCCAGTTTTATAGCTCAGGTCCTGTAAATCTATGAGTTTTAGAAAACACTATTTCTTTCTAGTGTGGAAGCGGAAAAATGAAATAACTGATATTACTTAAACAGAGGAATTACTGTTTGTCCCTGGAGGTGTTTTCCTAGGTAGAAAAATGCAGAAATTGAAGGAAAATTGTATTTCTTGTCAATAAAAGCAGATACATGAGGTTACATTTTTCTTATCTGAAATGTTATGTTTAGTATAAATTAAAGTTTTGAACAACAAATGGAAAAGGTTTTTTTATTTTTCAATAGGCACATTAGGCTCAGTTGACATCAAATGATAGCTTGGGAGAGGGATCTTCAGGTTGATTGGGATTTGAAAGATTGGTATTCTAATTTTGATAGATCCATGAAGGGCATTACTAATGTTTCACTTATAAAGGCTAATTTGAAGATATTTACTAGATGGTATTTGGTACCCTTGAAACTGGCCACTATTTATCCTTCTCTGTCACCTCTATGCTTTAGAGGGTGTCAAGGGGTTGGTTCTATGTTTCATACATGGTGGGACTGCCCAAAGATACGTGGATTCTGGAATAAAATATTTCATAATATAAGACGAATTACAGGTTGTAATATACATCAGTCTCCAGCGATTGCTTTGCTGAATGGACTTATACCACAGGCTCAAAAGTTTACCAGAAGACTAATATTATTTATCCTTATAGGAGCCAGAATTTTTATAGCAGCTGCTTGGAGAATTGGATGTGTTTTTAACCGTATCCAATTCGTATGACATATGAAAGAACATTGCTTTCTATTGTGCCTGTTCACATATATCCGGTGCAGCCGGAGTGCGGATTCAGTGCTATTCGAAAAAGAGTTCTGTCAGTTTTTTGAGCAGTGTGGTCTGGCTCAGGTGCGAAATTCAGGCCCATCGACTTCTATGGGAACGCTTCTGAATCGCACGTCATTCAGTTGTGAACAGGATAAAAACCAGACATCATACCGATGCAAATTTGACCTGGTCCTGATAAAAAAAACTCATCTGAAATGCTGAACAACTACTTTTTAAATTAGCTGTGAAAACAGAGCTTTAAATTTGCACTGCACATGTGTGAACCCAGCCTTAGAGAATTTGGTGTATTTTCACTAGTGATAACAAAGACAACAAGTAAAATTAATAACATTGATTATTTCATGACAATGGCACCTGGAAGTGGGTGAGATATATTAGGCAGCAAGTGAATATGTTATCCCTGAAATTGTCTTGAAAGCAGAAAAAATGGGCAAGTGTTAAGCCACATACACACGACCATTTTCCTTGCAAAAACCATCAAAAAAACAGCTGGAAGAGCTTTTTTGCCGATAATAACGGCTGTGTGTATGTTTTTCGTCGAGAAAACTGTTGTGGATCTCGACGAGAAAAAAAGAGA
Source organism: Rana kukunoris (assembly GCA_029574335.1). NCBI lineage: Eukaryota > Metazoa > Chordata > Amphibia > Anura > Ranidae > Rana > Rana kukunoris. Next base: position 532,186,438 of record CM056052.1, on the reverse strand, counting down.
ACATGCTCTCTTTTTTCTCGTCGGGAGTCTCAATTTTCTGGTCGTGTTTCTCGTCGGGCTGGTTTACGATGAGAAACATGTTCGTGTGTATGCTTAGAAACCAGAGCATGCTTAGAATAAAGTATGAGACGGGAGCACACCTTCGGTAAAAGTAGCGTTCATAATGGAGATAGCACATTTGTCACTGTAATAGACTGAAAAGCGCAAATCGACTCTCAACAAACTTTTACTTAAAGCAGGGCATGTAACCCACCCACCCGACCGGCAGTATGCCGGTGTTTTTTTTTCTTTTCTGTAGATACCTTTTTACGGCCTTTCTTCCGATCCGGCGACTGTGATTGACGTCTCCTCAGCCAGGCGCATACAGTGAGTCACAAGATGCCGAACGTCGGTGCGGCCCTATACGGCGTCTGCGCACCGACATTCGGGTTCCTTCGGCATCTCATGACGTGCTGTATGCGCCGGGCTGAGGGGACGTCAATCACAGCCTGTGATTGTAAACGCCCAGTACCGTGGGATCGCCGGATCGGAAGATAGGCCGTAAAAAGGTATCTACAGAAAAAAAAAAAAAAAACACTGGTCGGGTGGGTGGGCTCCATGCCCTGCTAGAAATTTTTTGGAGGGTGAACCTCCACTTTAACACGTGGTAACATGAGATTAGCAAAAGCAGCCCCAAGGGTGGCTCCAGTGAAATCGAACTTCCCCTTTATCCACTTAAGGACCCTGCACTGTATATATACGTCCTCTTTTTAAAGATGGATATCTCGGTAACGGCAGCAGCTGCTGCCACAACCGAGATATCCATCTCTTCAGTGCAGGGTCCTGTGTACAATAACGGCGGTCTCCGCGGCGGATTCGCCGCGAGATCGCCGTTATCGGTGACCGGAGAGGTGCCCCCCCCCTCCCGCCGCTTTCCCGTGCTCTCCGCCGCTTACCGTTGCCGTCGGTAGCGGCGGAGGCGATCGGGTCTGTGCTGGGATACGAGTGAGGGAAAAATCGCCCCCACCCGTTCCCCATAGCAGCGCTGGGCGGAAGTGACGTCAAAACGTCATTTCCGCCCACTGTCTTAACCACTTCAGGTCCGCGCTATTAACAGAATACGTGAACAGCGCGGACCTGAGGCGCCGGGGTCACGTCTTTGGACGTGATTTGCTTGTAATTCCCCGCGCGCGCCACAGGGTGGCGCGCGGCGGGGAAGAACAGTCCCGACGCATCACCGAGGATCCGATGCGTGTACCCGGCGGCCGCGATGTCCGTCAGGTACACGCGATCGTCTGTGAGAGAGCAGGGACGTGGAGCTCTGAGTGTAAACACAGAGCTTCACGTCCTGTCAGTGAGGTGACAGATGCTGTTTCTCTTGTACATAGGGAGACAGCATCGATCACCTCCCCCAGTCACCCCCCTCCCCCCACACAGTTAGAACACACCCAGGCAATACATTTAACCCCTTCCTCACCCCCTAGTGTTAACCCCTTCAATGCCAGTCACATTTATACAGTAATTAGTGCATTTTTATAGCACTGGTCGCTGTATAAATGTGAATGGCGCCAAAAATGTGTCAAAAGTGTCCGATGTGTCCGTCGCAATATCGCAGTCCCAATAAAAATCGCAGATCGCCGCCATTACTAGTAAAAAAAAAATATAAAAAAAAAAATCATAATTATGTCCCCTATTTTGTAGGTGCTATAACTTTTGCGCAAAGCAGTCACTTATTGTGATTTTTTTTTTTTTTTTTTTTTTTTTTACAAAAATACGTAGAAGAATACGTATCGGCCTTAACTGAGAAAAAAAAATATAAAAAAAAATAAAAAAAAAAATGGGATATTTATTATAGCAACAAGTAAAAAATATATATATATTTTTAAATTGTCGCTCTTTTTTTCATTATAACGCAAAAAATAAAAACCGCACGGGCGATCAAATACCACCAAAAGAAAGCTCTATTTGTGGGGAAAAAAAGGACGCCAATTTTGTTTGGGTGCCACGTCGCACGGCCGCGCAATTGTCAGTTAAAGCGACGCAGTGCCGGAAGCTGAAATTTCGCCTGGGCACGAAGGGGGTTTATGTGCCCAGTAAGCAAGTGGTTAAAATGACATTTTCCTTTTTTTTTTTTCTTTCTTTTTAAGCCTAAATATGAGATCTGAGGTCTTTTTGACCCCAGATCTCATATTTAAGAGGACCTGTCATGCTTTTTTCTATTACAAGGGATGTTTACATTTCTTGTAATAGGAATAAAAGTGATCAATTATTATATTTTTTTTTTTCAGTGTAAAAAATGTTAAAAATAAATACAAATAAATAGGAAAACAAAAAAAAATTTTTTTAAAGCGCCCCGTCCCGACGAGCTCGCGCGCAGAAGCGAACGCATACGCGAGTAGCGCCCGCATATGAAAACGGTGTTCAAACCACACAAGTGAGGTATCGCCGCGATCGTTAGAGCGAGAGCAATAATTCTAGCCCTAGACCTCCTCTGTATCTAAAAAAATGCAACCTATAGAATTTTTTAAACGTCGCCTATGGAGATTTTTAAGGGTAAAAGTTTGACGCCATGCTACGAGCGGGCGCAATTTCTAAACGTGACATGTTGGGTGTCATTTTACTCGGCGTAACATTATCTTTCACAATATATAAAAAAATTGGACCAAATTTATTGTTGTCTTATTTTTTAATTCAAAAAAGTGTATTTTTTCCAAAAAAAGTGCGCTTGTAAGACCGCTGCGCAAATACGGTGTGACAAAAAGTATTGCAATGACCACTATTTTATTCTCTAGGGTGTTAGAAAAAAAAATATATAATGTTTGGGGGTTTTAAGTGATTTTCTAGCAGAAAAAAATGTTTCAGTCTTGCAAACACCAAAACTGAAAAACACCCAAGGTCCTTAAGTGGTTATAGTGCCGTCGTATGTGTTGTACGTCACAGCATTTGAGAACGATGAGATATTGTCTCGACAGTGTGTATGCAAGGAAAGATAGACAAGAATCTCATCAAGATTCTCGGTCTTGTGTACGAGGCCTAAGGATTTGAGGGACTTTGACAAGGGCCAAATTGTAATGGCTAGGTGAATGGGTCAGAGCACCTCCAACACTGCATCTCGTGTAGGATGTTCCCAGTCTCCAGTGCTCAGAATTGACCAAAAGTGGTCCAAAGTAAGGGAAATCAGGGAACCGGTGGGTGTCCAAGGCTCATTGATGTACGTGAGAAGGAAAGGCTGGCCTATGTAGTCCAAATCAATAGAAGAGCTTGTGTAGCTCAAACTGCTGAAAAAGTTCATCCTGGTTCCAATAGAAAGGTGTCAGAACACACAGTGCCTGGCAGTTTTTTGTGTATGAGGTTGTGTAAACACAGACTGGTCAGGGTGCTCATGCTGACCTGTGTACACAGCCAAAAGGGCCTACAATGGGCATGTGAGCATCATAACTGGATCATGGAGCAATAGAAGAAAGTGGTCTGGTGTGATCATTCTCATTTTCTTTTACATCATGTGAATAGCCAGTTGTGTGTGTGTCACTTACCTGGGGAAGAGATGGCACCAGGATGTACTATGGGAAGAAGGCAAGCCGGTGGAGGCAGTGTGATGCTTTTGTCTAGTGGAGTCCATGCCTCACTGAGTCAGGGCTGTTTTAGCAGAAAAAGTGGGACCTACTCAACATTAGGTGGTTGGGCGGTCATAATGTTATGGCTGATCGGTGTGTGTGTGTCTATAGCGCAGCGTATCATTCATTTATTATTAGGTTACTGTATTTTTTTGTAGTTTGCTGTTGCTTAAAGCAAAGCTATTTCTTTAAACCATTGACATATATAAATGACAACTTTTTTTTTCCTGAATTTTAGATATCAATGAGTGCCAAAGTCTGACTGCATGTCCAAATGCTAAATACGAATGTATCAATAGCCTTGGCTCATTCAAGTGCGCTTGTCGCTACAAAAGCATTGATGACATACAGTGTGGTAAGTATTGCAATGTTTAGGGGAAACTAGTACATGGAAGTATGGCCTAACCCAGGGTTCTTCAAACGTTGTACTTCAAGGGCCACATCATATATTTTACAGATTTTGGGCCGGAAAAAAAAAAGATACTGTATTTATCGGCGTATAACACGCACTGGCGTATAACACGCACCCTAATGCCGCGTACACATGATCATTTTTTGTGATGAAAAAAAACGACGTTTTCTGTGAAGTAAAAAACAACGTTTTTGAAACGTCACTTTTCAAAGACGATGTTGCATACACACCATCGTTTTTTTCACAAAAAGCGAGGTTACGTTCACCACTCTTTTCCATTGAAGCTCGCTTCATAACTAGCTTCTGGGCATGCGCGGGTTGAAAAACATCGTTTTAAACGACGTTTTTGCTACACACGGTGACTTTTTGTGAAACAAAAAACGACGTTTTGAAAAACGACACAAAAAATTCAAGCATGTTGGAATTTTTTTTTGGTCGTTTTTTTAAGACAAACAACAACGTTTTGCCCACACACGATCAATTTAAATGACGTTTTAAAAAACAAAGTTTTTTTTCATCGCAAAAAACGACCGCGTGTACGCGGCATAACTTTAAGAGGGAAGTTTCAGGAAAAAATCTTTCTACAGCCCCCTGTAGAAAGGGGGTAACAAAAATTTGTGTTATATGCCAATAAATACGTTACTTAAAAAATCTCAGCTATGGAATATAATAGAATTTAAAAGGCTGCCATCAGCAAGGCTCCTCTGTCCTAAAGGAAGGAGCCCCATACACCAGGGCTAAATATTTAGTGTGCATGAGACCTTACATCTGTTCCTTTTAGAGTCGCCCCACACATTTGTGTCCCCTTCAGATTCTCCCCATATATCTGTGTTCCTATCAGAGGCTACATGCCCATTTGTGTCCCCTTCAGAGGCTCCTTGCCCATCCCTGTCCCTACAGATTCTCCCCACATAATTGTGTCTTCATCAGACTCTCCCTGCACGTTTGTGTCTCCCCCCCCCCCCTGTACATATATATCCCCATCAGAACCCCTGACACACACTTGTGTCATCTCAGAGCCACCTGCCCACACCCTTTAAAACGCCTCCTGCCCATTTGTGTCCCCATCAGAGCCCCCACATTTGTGTCTCACATCAGAGCCCCCCCCCACATTTGTTTCCTCTTTAGAGGAGCCCCCCTTCACACTGGTATCCCCATCAGAGCCCCCTGAACATTTTTGTCCACATTAGAGCCCCCCCACGCCTTTGTCCCCAATCAGAGTCCCCTCCCACATTTGTGTCCCCCATCAGAGTCCCCCCACACTTGTGCCCCCATCAGCATCCCCCCACACTTGTGTCTCCATCAGAGCCCCCTCCGCACCCTTGTGTGCCCATCAAAGCCCCCTCTGCACCCTCGTGTCCCCATCAGAGCCCCCTCCGCACACTTGTGTCCCCGTAGAGCCCCCTCCGCACACTTCTGTCCTCATCAGAGCCCCCTCTGCACACTTGTGTCCCCATCAGAGCCCCCTCCACACACTTGGGTCACCATTAGAGCCCCCTCTGCACACTTGTGTCCCCATTAGAGCCCCCCCACACTTGTGTCCCTATCAGTGTCACCATCATCACTTGTGTCCCCATCAGAGCCCCCTCTGCACACTTGTGTCCCCATCAGCTTCCCCCCACATTTGTGTCCCCATCAGAGGCCCCTCTAAACACTTTGTTGGGTTTCTACCCCCCCCCCCCCAAATCATACCAGACCACAAGAATTCAACATGGGGTGGTATTTTGGGGCAGGGGGGCTCAACCTCTACCAAAGCACCTTGTCGCCTTGTTGATGGGGTCAAGGGCCTCTTCCCCACAACCCTGGATGGTGGTTGTTGGGTTCGCAGATTTACCCTCAACTATGTAGAGCAAGGGCCGGCCTGATTGCATACAAATTTAAATTGTTTTGATTATTATATGGTTTTGGTAAATCTAGGAAAATTGAACATAAAAATTGTATGGCCAGTCTTAGCCTAGTATGCGCAGCGTACAAATGCATTTTAATTCCCCATCAGCTGAAAAAAGTGAAACGGAGTGACCCTTTATTTGGTTAGTGTATTTTTAGTGTATTTTTTCCCCCCATAAGACAGATATTACTGAACCTATATAATTGCAGAAGTAATCATGTCCCAGATTGTCACTCATTTAACAAGTTTTACCAACATGTAATATGTCTCCGACTCTATTTAGAGCTCATTAAATATTGTTGAATTGTTTCAACATGTCACTCACCGGGCTCTGTTTTCCCGCAGTAAGTGGCGTGTGCTAAGCACGGCTTGTTTTTAATTTATTCCAGAGTGTTCTTATATAAAAGTTCCATACCGAAAAGTGGGGCACAACACATTCTCCGCAGCGTGAAAAGGCAACACTGGAAGGGGTTCTGCTATTTAAAGCTCAGTAATTGAAAGCTTTAGCTGCATTAGTTTAACTTTTCGGCCCAGCGAGTGGTTTTAGGTATATTAAGCGTACAGAAAAACCTTGCTATTTAAAGTGCCGCTATGCCCAGGATACACGGCTTTCACAAAACGCTTTATGCAAAAAGGGGGTTTAATAACATTCATGGATCTGCATGTAAAGGTATAAGGAGGTTATCGGAACAGAAGCTGATTAAAATAAAAGCGGTGTAGCCGGGGGCTCTAGTCTTCCATGTAACAATGATTTCCTGTCCGGTGTTCCCACAGAAAAAAACAAAACTGGCAGCTGTCATTTTGGCACCTCAATTTGTCTCCAGTGGCAGCTTTGGCGGAGGTATGGGCTGCCCAGAACACTTACAGGAATGCCAACTAACTCAATTTTCTTCCAGAGTAATGGGATTGTTAGGTCAAAGTAGAATTTAACTGCTCTATATATTTTTTGTAAATGAGCCTCTGGAAGTCATAATGTGCTAGTATCAGGGCCGCTGATAGGGGGGACCACCAGTCCTCCTGTAGGGGGCCTGGGCACACAGGGGGGCCCAAACACCAGAGGGAAGGAGGGGCAATTACAGAATGCGCTGTGTGGCTCTCTGCAGCAGCTGAAAATTGGTTTCTATCCCTCCCGCCAACTTTCAGCCGCTGCATCATCCCTTGTAAAAAATAAATAAATAATAATATGTGTAAAAATTGTAAAATAAAATTATTTTAAAACATTTCAACTTTTTAAAAAAATTATAAAAAAACTATTTAAAAAAAGGCTAATTCACACAGCTTCACTGTTATCTTTGTGTCCGCTAAGAATGATTTCAGTATATTTATTGTGAAAATGTTGTTTTGATATATTTAAGGGGGGGCCCTGCCAGGTAGGCTGAACGGGGCCCTGTGATTTCTAACAGCAACCCTGGCTAGTATTCACTGCATACTAGCACATTAAGGCAGACCTACCTGTCATACTATGCCCTCCAGTGCTGCAGTGCACTGTCAGCACTTCAGCTGGTCCAAGATGTTTCTATGTTCTCCTGGGCTTCCTTCCGGGTTCACTCTGTTCAGTCGCTTGAATGGCTGAGCCATGATAACCTCACACCCACGCATAGTGCACGGTACTTGCTTCATCCCAGCACAGAGCGGTGCTGTAAATGTACTGTGAGCTGCGCTTGCGTGGCTCAGTGCAGAGCTCCCAACTGTCCCTGATTTGGAACAAAGTCCCTCTGTCCCTCATTCCTCCTCATTTTGGTCTGATCTGTATAGATGTATATAAAATGCACTTTTTATCTTTCAAAAAGTGTTTCCCAGTGCTAAACCTTTCATCCAATTTCTAAATTGCTGCATGTGTCAATTTCAAAACCCAATATAAAGGAATAGTAGAGGTAAAAAAAAGACACTTGAGGGTTTAAGCAATATTTTTTATGAAATGACCAGGCCATTTTTTGTGATTCGGCACTGCATTGTTTTAACTGACAGTCGTGCGGTCGTGCAACGTTGTACCCAAACAACATTTTATGTCCTTTTTTCCCCACAAATAGACCTTTCTTTTGGTGGTTTTTGATCATCTCTGCATTTTTTTCCCGTTATAAACAAAAAAAGGGTGACAATTTTGAAAAAAAAATAAAAAAAAATTCTCTTTCATTCATGGATGGACACAGCAGCATAATCTTGACATTAGGTATTATCCTTCTTTTAGGAGAGGACTACGCCTAATGTCACGATTATGCTGCTGTGTCCGTCCATGAACTTCAGAGAAAAGGATTTTACGGTGAGTACAAAAATCCCATTTTCTCTTTCGTTCATGGATTTTTTTATTTTTTGCTATAATAAGTAACCAAAATAGAATTTTAAAAAACAAATTTCTTCATCAGTTTAGGCCAATATGCACTTTTCTACATACTTTTGGTTAAAAAATCGCAATAAGCGTATATGTATTGGTTTGCACAAAAGTTATAGGCCCAGATTCACAGAGTGATTACGCCTGTCTAACTGGTGTTAGACAGGAGTAATTTCAAATTTTGCACGCCGTATCACTAGTTTGAATCCTCAAACCATGATACGGCGGGTCCGGGCTTCGATCCGAGAGGCTTACGTCTTTGTAAGCCTTCGGATCTACGCTGCAAACTTTTTGCGGCCGCTGGGAGGAGTCCGCGTCGTTTTCAGCGTCGGGATATGCAAATGACTTTTTACGGCGATCCACGAAGATACGAGCGGCCTTTGCAATCGCTTACGTCATTTTTTTGCTACGCACTGTTAGACCAGCTATGGTCTAACGGTGCGTAGCCCATGTTAAGTATGGCCGTCGTTCCCGCGTCAAATTTAATTGTTTTTTTTTTTTTTACGTAACTCGTTCGGGAATAGGAATGTCCGTAAACGACGCTACTCAAAAAAAAAAATGACGTAACGACGTGATTTCGCGCAATGCACGGCGGGAAATTTCTGAACGGAGCATGCGCAGTTCGATCGCCGCGGGAACGCGCCTATTTTAAATGCTTCACGCCCCCTACTCGCGTAGATGGCTTGCGCCGGGAGAAATACACTACGCCGCCGTAGTTTACTGGACAAAATCTACCGGGATTCCACGTAGAGCCAGGTGAAATACGGCAGCGTAGAGTATTTCTGATACTCTACGCAAATCTAATTGTATGTGAATCTGGGCCATAGCGTCTACAAAATAGGGGAAATATTTATGGCATTATTATATTTTTTTTCTTTTTAATTGTGGCAATCAGCAATTTTTAGCAGCACTGGGACATTGCGGTGGACAGATTGGTCACTTTTGACACTTTTTTGGGGGATCTTTATACAGTGATCAGAACTAAAATTATCCACTGATTACTGTATACATGTCACTGGTTGGGAAGGGGTTAACACTAGGGGGCGATCAAAGGGTTAAATGTTTACTAGGGAAGTGTTTCTAACTGTGGGAGGAGAGGACTGACTGGAGGAGGAGAGAGATCGCTATTCCTGATCACTAGGAACAGCAGATCTCTCTCTCCTCCCCTGTCAGAACGGGGATCTGTCTGTTTACATTGACAGATCACAGTTCTGGCTCTCTGTGGAGCGATCTGGTGTGGCCAGCGGACATCGCGGTCGCCGGCCACACGCATCGGCTCCAGCATTGTACCCGCTATCGCCCTTAAAGCGGCGGACGTACACTTTCGGCGATTCGCTCAGAGAGCCAACCTGCCGCAGTATAATGGCAGCAACTGGTCGGCAAGCAGTTAAAGTGACACTATCTTTATTCTTCAAAGATTACAAAAAAAATCATACACATCAACTACTTAAAGTGGTTGTAAACCTTACAGACCACTTTTACCTACACGTAAGCCTAGAACCTACACAGTTTAGGAGATATTTTCAGAAAAGACTGCACCGATGTCTATGGCGCATGCGCACCGTAGTCAACGACGCAGGCACACTGAATGTGCCGTTAGTGAAGGCGATCATGCCGTCACTGATGGCTCCTGTGCATGCACGGGAGTGACATCATCACGGTTCCAGCCAATCACAGCGCCGACGCCGCGATACACCGGAAGTGACTCCGGGAGAAATGGCGGCGATAAGGGGGAGAATGAGGGCCACTGTGGGGGCTTCGATCCGAGGTAAGTTTTTTATTTTTTTATTTAATTGCCCTGTCATCTATTTTTCATGAAATCTTTACTTACTGTGTTTTTCCTACATACATTGGGGACCATGCAGAACGTATGTAGTCACCCTCTAACAGCAAATCAGATCACAGCAGCAAAAATTGAATTTGGAGGAGGATGAGACCAATAGAAAGGACTTTTTAAGTTCGAAATACATATTTGAATATAATTTTTTTTATCCAGAGTTTAGTGTCACCGGTGGAATTGTAACATTTTAGTAAACACATAGCGGTAATAATTAGTTCCCATGATACCTTGATAATGTCCCTGCACTGTCTTCCCTGCTGTTACTGTGTTTCTGTGTATAACAAAATCAGGCTTAAACAGATAACATAGAAATACTAAATATAACTCGGCTAGATGCTGTAGATAATGCTTAACCTATTTTTATCAATGACTTTCTGTGGGATTAACATGTTATTGCTGATGTTTTTATGTTTTTATGTTTCTCATTCCAGGTGACTCAACAAATCCACCAGGTATACATGAATATCTTCTGTATTTTATTGCAAAATGTTGCAAAAGTGTATTTTTACCCTCAAAGCAATCATTCCTCCTCTCCATCCTCTTCTTGTTCTCTATGCAAATAGGGTCACTGGTGCAGCAAGGACCGGGTGAGTTTTCACCCATAAGGTAGGGTGACCAGACGTCCCCAGTTTCTGGGGACAGTCCCCAGATTGAGGACGCTGTCCCGGTCCAAGACTGTACCCGGGTTTGTATCTGGATTCAGTGGCATCACTATGGGGGTGGAGAGGCAGGCCGCACCTGGGTGAATGGCTCTCTCAGTACTCCCATCTCCCTGCCTTGCGCCTAGAGTCCACCCCCTTCTGTCAATCTTTTCAGACTTGCTGGTATACTGTAGTATACTGTAGTAGTAGTAGATTCAGCCCCTTACCCTGCCCACCTTGTCCTCATAGATGGGTGCACACTGCCCGGGCTGTGCCGTGCTGCTTGTTGAAAATCTGCGAGGGGGCAGGCTTTACTCCTGCTGTGGAGTCTCCTATGTCCCACCCACTTCTGTTCTGCACCTTCTTCTGCCTGCATGATGACATCGGATCAGTGAGTCTGATGAATAACTCTAAGAAACTGTACTTACCACAGTGCTGGAGGGGGGACACATAAGGTTCACTTGCACTACATATGTACTGGGGAGAAGGGGTTCTACTACTGAGGGGTCTGCACTGAGGAGGGGGGTTCTACTGCTGAGGAGTCTGCACTGGTAGAAAGGGGAGGGAAGTTCTACTACTGAGGGCTTTTCATCGGGAGAAGGGTGGTTCTACTACTGAGGGGTCTGCACTGGGAAAAAGGGGGAGTTCTACTACTAAGGGGTCTGCACTGGGGTGGCGGGGTTCTACTACTGAGGGGTTTGCACTGGGAGAAGGGGGATTCTACTACTGAAGGGTCTGCACTTGGAGAAAGCGGGAGTTCTACTACTGAGGGGTCTGCACTGGGGTGGGGGGTTCTACTACTGAGGGGTCTGCACTGAGGTGGGGGGGTTCTACTACTGAGGGGTCTGCTCAATTTTTTACTGTTCTGAATTGTAATTATATTGATATTGTTGAACCAAAATTATTTGGTAAGATTAAAATACAAAATATGCATTGAAAAGATTTTTCTCTATCTTATCTTAACATTTGGTAGTCCTATTCCCAATTTATCTCATGGACGAAATGTGAGGAATAAAGTATATATCATACAATCATTCCATAAACACATACCACATACACTGCTGCATATATAATTTGCGCATAAATTATTTTACCATTTGTAAAAAAAAAAAAAGAAAAATAAATATGTCTCCGGATTTCATTAAAAAAATCTGCTCACCTTACCCTAAGCGTCCGCTCAGCAGGGAATTTCTCCGCTGATACCCACTGAGATGACAGGTCTGTGTCTGCTCCGCTGATGCAAAGTGGACACAGCCCGCAGTTCTCTGTGGGGAGATTAAATGGAATTAGACTACCTGCCTATTTCCATCCGATCCACCAAACGGATCCCCATTTGAAGAATTGAGGTTCTGATCGGGTCCTGTGTTTGTGCGTTCTGGGGAGGACATTATGGGCCAGATTCAGGTAGATGAGAGCATCTTTGCTCCAGAGTAACGCTTCTCATTTACGTTACTCTGACGACCCTTTCAGCGCAAGTACTGTTATTCACATAGCAGTTGCGCGTAAACTTGCGCCAGAGTAACGATAATGCGCTGGCGTAACCCGACGCAAGGGGAAGTGGGTGTGATCATATGTAAATGATGGCCGGAGCCCAGCGCAGAGGCTTACGTTCAGCGCATCAACCACGGAGCATGCGCAGTGAGTGAGGCTCCACTCGCCCCCTTTGTGCGCATGCTCACAACTTCCGTCGGCACCACTTCACGGGAAACGTCAGCGCAATGCCTTCCGTTGGGCGTTAAAATGCGCCCGTAGAAGCGCCATTCCAGCACTAAAGTATATCCTGCTCCCCCTCCCCGCAGTGATGTTACTTTTGTTCTGAGATGGCTGCTCCCGTTCCCCGCAAACACACAGGAGAAAGCTGAACTTTAATGGCCAGGAGCTGTCAGCCGTCATCTCGGCTATGGAGACCTATGATGTCTTCCTCCATGGCTGTAAAATTTTTTTTTTTTTTTAAAGTTCTTTTTATTAAGGTATTTCACAACATACAAGAGAAAGAAACAACTCAATAACAACGACATACAGTACTCAAGTGCGTACAACATACAGCAACACAATGATTTAATAAACATCTGTAGCAATGTGCATGGACCAGGATGCGGCAGGGTGGGGGTGTACCAGTTCTCCTTACTGTATCGGCCTCAAGGTGCCTCTAGGGCAGCTCTATGGGACCGCTCGCCAGGACCATGGCAGTGGTTGCCAACTCAAGCCATATGTATTTAGCCAGCAGTACTAGACTCTGCCAGCCATGCACGCCAAACCTTGTCATATTTCAGTGGACAGCCACGGTTGATGTATGTGTCTCTGTACAGGGGAAGGCTGGCATTCACCAGACGCCTCCACTGCATCAGAGAAGGGGGTGAAGGTTTTTTCCAATGCATGGCAATATTCTTGCGTGCATAGAAAAGCAACAGACTGACCAACGTGCGCCCCGTGGAGGTTGGAACGATGTTCTCAATTATTCCCAGGAGGCACACCTCCATCGCTACCGGCAACTGGGTCGCTGCGACTGCATTGATCACTTCTAGCACCATTACCCAGTACCGCTGAACCTCGGGGCACTGCCAGAAAATGTGGGAGAAGTCACCTGGTGATGCCCTGCATCTCCAACACTCCGGAGAATGCGCCGGGTTCATCTTGTGGAGCCTGTATGGAGTGAAGTAAGCTCTGTGAACTATCTTGTATTGCACCATCCTGTCTCGAATGGAGACAAGTGAGCAGAAAGGGAGATCCCAGACCTCGTCCCAGTCGTCCGTATCTAGCGTGGGGATATCCCCCTGCCATCTGGACCGCAGCCCATCCAGAGGGGGGAGAGACACAAAGATCAGGTACGAGTACAAGTGCGATGTGGGTTTTGCGTCACAATTAAACTTTAGTGTTCTCTCCAACTCCGACTGGGCCACAATGCAGGACGACAAGGGGAACTGAGCCGCGAAGGCATGTGACAGCTGGTGGTATCTAAAAGCGTAGTGCTGGGGTAAGTTGAACATGGAGGAGAGGTCCGAGAATGGTATCAGAGCGTTTTGGGAGACTATGTGCGAAACAAGCTTAATGCCATACCTAGACCAGGCAATGGGGTCTGAGAGCTTATAAAAGTGTGATAAGGTAGGGTTGATCCAGATAGGGGCATTCGGGGATATTTCGGTGGGTTTACATTTTTCAATGGCCAAACCAGTCCGCCACGCCCGCAGGGTGGTGCGCATGGAGGGGGTCAGGGGATATGGGGCGCGAGGGCCCCGATAGAGCAGGAGCCGGAGGGCCTCCAGTGAACCGACCACCGAGGCCTCCAGTGCAGTGGAGGTGTTCATCCCATCTGGCCGCAGCCACCATGCCGCAGTCACCAACTGCGTGGCAAGGTAGTATTTGTAGCAGTCAGGGAAAGCCATACCACCCTGCGTCCGCGGTCTCATCAAGGTTGTCAGCTTGTATCTGGGTGGGGAGGGACCCCAAATAAAGGAGGAAAAAATTTGATTCAGCTTTTTGAAAAATGACTTGGGCACCCACTGCGGGGAGTGGTGGAAAAGGTAAATAAGTTTAGGGACAATCTTCATCTTAATTAGGTTCACCCTTCCCCAAACAGACAGGGGGAGGTTGCTCCAGGCTTTAAGCCTGGATTGGGCCTCTAGCAGCACCGGGGACAAGTTTTGCGAAATGTATTCGGTCGCCGAGGCAGAGATGGTTACCCCCAGATACTTAAAGGTGGTGACCCAGCTAAGGGGACTGTCGGGAGGGGTGGTGGACCTAGCCGCCTGATCTATAGGGAAGAGAAGGGACTTGGACCAATTCACCCTCAGTCCAGTGACCGAGGTAAACGTGTCCAAGACGGTCAGTGCACCCCGCAGCGAGGGGCCCGCATCATTAAGGAAGAGAAGCATGTCGTCCGCATACAGGGCCACCCTCTCCTCCAGCAGACCCACTCGGAGACCCTTGATATGTGGTGATGTGCGGAGAGCCTCCGCCACCGGCTCAATGGCAAGGGCAAACAAAGCCGGAGAGAGAGGGCAACCCTGCCGCGTTCCCCTGGAAAGTCTGAAGGGGGCAGACAGCCCCCCCCCCAGCCGTACTGAGGAAGTGGGGGCCCTGTATATCACCTGAAGCCACTTGATAAATAGCAGTGGGAAGCCCATCCTGCGCAGAGTCTCCCACAGAAAGGGCCACTCCACAGTGTCGAAGGCCTTTTCGACATCCAATGAGGCCACTGCTCGCGTTCCCACATTAAGATGCTGAGTATGGATATTGGTAAAAAGTCTCCTAAGATTGACATCTGTGGACCTCCGGGGCATGAAACCCGTTTGGTCTGGGTCTATCACTGAGGGTAACATGGGGTATAACCGAAGGGCAAGGAGCTTAGTTAGTATTTTAAAGTCTGAGTTAAGGAGTGCTATGGGACGGTATGAGGCACAGGAAGAGGGGTCCTTGGGGGGCTTGTATATAAGCGTTAGGTAGGCATGGTACATGGAGGCAGGTAGGCTGCCATCCGTCAAACACGCAGTGTAGAGCCGTGCCAACAAGGGGGCTAGGAGTCCGGAGTGGGCTCTATAGAAGTCTAGTGGAAGTCCGTCCGGGCCAGGCGCCTTGCCCGACGGGAAGGATTGGATGGCCCCCTGTACCTCCAAGGCCGTGAATGGTTGCACTAAGGCTTCTCTCTCTTGGTCGGAGAGCCAGCCAAGTGCCAATGGATCTAGCAGATCATTCAGCGTCTCCGGCCGGAAGTCCGCGGGGAGGCTAGAGGAATACAGCGACTTATAGAATTCACTAAAAGTCTGAAGGATGTCCGGGGGGGAGGACACGGTCCCCCCCCACAGAGTCCGCAGAGTCGAAATCGTTGTAAGGGGCTGGTCATGCTGGGCCATCATGGCCAACAGGCGGCCATTGCGATCGCCCTGTTCAAAGGCTCTCTGCTTGCCCTTGTATATGTCTAGGCGGGTAACCTCAGTGCAGATGCAAATCCCTCTGAGCTGCCATCATCCGATCAAACTGATCCGAGGTGGGGTCTTTATTATAAGCATCAGTATGTTCTATGACCGAACGTTCCAGTTCCAGTGTCTTGGCTGAAAGTTGCTTTTTGACATTGGCAATGGAAGAAATGTACTGCCCTCTGGTGTATGCTTTAAAGGTATCCCAGACGTTATCCAGGGGAGTGGAACCCTCATTATTCTCCCAAAATTCAGCTAGCAAGGGGGGCAAGACCTCTGCAACCTCAGGATGAGTAACCCACTGCGCGCCCAGCCTCCAAAGCGCAGCACTGCGCGTTGCCGGCGAGCGGAGCACCACCCTTAAAGGGCTGTGGTCGGACAGACCGCTAGGGAGATAGTCCGCCTCCAACACATCCGCTAACAGTGCGGGGTTGGAGAAGGCCAAATCTATCCTGGAAGCGGTTTTGTACGAGGTCGAAAAACAAGAATAGGCCCGCACACCAGGGTGCTTCCACCTCCAAACTTCCTCCAGACCCACTGCCTGAGCCCAGGTCAGCAGGTCCATACATCTATGCCTGGGCGGCGCAGGCCTATCCAGGTCAGGTGACAAGATGGCATTAAAATCACCCATTACCAACACTTTTCCTGGGCAGAAGGGTGCAACCTTCTCAAGCACGTCATATAACAGAGCAGGTGAAAAAGGGGGAGGGATGTACAGATTGACAACAATATACTTCTGTGCCCAAAGTGTGAAAATTAATATCACATATTTACCCAGGGGGTCCGTGCGGACCTCTTCTATCACACATGGAAAGTTTTTGTGGATTAGGATTGATACACCCCTAGCATATGTAGAATATGTGGCATGTATAGCACGCTGAATCCACGGCTTCTTAAGAGTCAGGACCTTGCTGCCCATGAGGTGAGTCTCCTGGAGGAGAACAAGCTGGGGAGAGTGGGACTTCAGATATTGAAAGAGAAGGGCACGTTTGAACTTAGAGTTAAGGCCTCTGACATTCCAGGAAAGAATGGCAAAGGAGTCAAATGAGCGGTCAGCCATCAGGCAAGGGAGGTAAGGGAATGGAAGGATATTTATGTAGATACACCCGGGAGCACCCCAGGAGCAGCAAGAAACCGAGCACATTGCATTGCATATTGATAGCACCTGAGCATATAGCAGCTAGAGAACAGAAAAAAACAGTGAACAAAAAAAACATAGCAAACATACAAAGAAACAAACTTCCCAGGCACCAGGTGCCTATCCTACTATGTCCCATCCCTCCAACAACGGTCAGGGGGGTGGGAATAGTTCTTTTCCCAAACAGAAAACAGAACATAGTGTAAATGAGCCCCGGAACTAGGGGCCCTACACGGCAGGCGCCAGGTCACCTGCTACTACAGCCGGACGACAGCGGTTATCAAATGACCACTTGGTCAGGGTCCGGAGTCCAAGTAGAAAAAAAAAAAAAAAAAAAAAGGGTGGGGGTACAACAAAGAAGGGGGGAGGACGAGGGGGGGGGGCAGGTGTAGCAGTCCTGGTGTGCTGCTACGTCAGTAGACCAAAGTCGTGTGTATCTCGTATCAGGCATTGAGCATCAAAACTCCTCTTGGTACAGTTGGGCTGGATTTCCCAATAAAACAAATCAGAGAGTCAAATCAAAGGAGGGTTGAGTAGTTCCGGGTCTCCAAGCTCAGGATGACCCCGTGAGGACATGACAGCCACCTCGCATCAGTTAGTGGTAGGGCCCGGGGGGGTAAAGGCACACCGCGGCCATATTGAAAAAGGGCCAGCTTGGGATGGCAAGAATACAGTACCATTTACCGGAAAAATGAAGGGGGGGGGGGGGGAGAGATAAAAATAAAAACAAAAGGTTAAAAACAAAAATTCTTGACAAAACAGGAACATCTCACCATAGCAGCGGGGTCCCTTCTAGATCACCAGGGGGACGGGAGGTAGTAGAGGCACGGGGGTGAACGGAATGCGGCCCCTCAGCGACCATCCAGCCACGACATCGCTGCCTCAGGGTCCATGAAGAAGCGCGTGCGGTCTCCATCGATCACCCTGAGCTTGCTGGGGTAGAGTAGGCTAAACTTGAGGCCTTGGTCCCTCAGGCGTCTCCGTACCTCTGTAAAGGATCTGCGGCGATGTTGAACCTCCGGGGAGTAGTCTGGGAACAGCATGATCCTGGTACCATTGTAGAGGAGGTCCCGTTTTTCCCTGGCAGCAGCCAGAATCCGGTCCCTGTCCCTGTAATTTAGCAGGCGCAACAGGAAGGGTCGAGGTGGAGCCCCCGGGATCGGTGGTTTGAGGGGGACTCTGTGGGCCCTTTCCACCACGAATGTAGGCGGCATCGCAGGCAGATCCAGGAGGGAGATCAGGAAGGCCTCTGTAAATTCTGCAGGCCTGAGGCCCTCTGCCTTTTCAGGGAGGCCCAGGACCCTTATGTTGTTTCTCCTGAGCCTATTTTCGGTGTCTATTGATTTCTCTTGCAGGGCTTTAACCTGCAGCTGTAAGGCATGAAGGTCCCTGGAATCAGCCCTGGTGGAATCTTCCAGCTGAGAGATGCGGCCCTCCGCCTCGGTAAACCGGGCCCTAAATTTGTCCATGTCATGCCGGATCAAGCTGACATCGGCAACGAGGTGATCTATCTTGACCATCACCGAGTCCCGACCCTCCTTGATGGCCGCCAGGAGCTCCGCATGCGAGGAGGCAAGGGATGCAGGTGGATTAGGGGAAGCCATGGAGCCGGCTGACATATTCCCTGCTGGGAGTCTCGTGGGCAAGATGGCCGCGGAGGACCCGTCCCTGGACACCGAGGACGAACGGAGCTTACCCGGAGACAGCGGAGGTGGCCTCGGGGTGCTGGATGTCTTCTTCCGCCCCAGGGTGTCTGAAGGTCGGACGCTGAAAGGAGGAATCTGCGCTGAAATCAGGTAAGGATAAGAGAAGGAGCGGAGCTCTGCCTGCACACGTCTGCTCTCGTTCACATCCCGGCCACGCCCCCATGGCTGTAAAATTTGACAGACAAGCATGGACAGAGGTGTTGTCCTGCAAGTGGGGGTGCTCAGCTAGCTCTTATCGTCGGTAACGCTGCTGTAGCTGCTCTCCTGCTGACCTGTGGCCATCTGGAGTAAAGATAAAGCAGCCTTTTGTAGAAATAACTTTGCGCCGGACGGACGAGATACGCGCGGCGCATGTAGCCAGCGTATGGTGCTAATCCGTTTGTGAATTGGGAAAAATCCCTCATTTGCATATTTGCAGGGGAAATCAATATGCGCGACTGATGCGCCAAGCGAAATTAAGCGCTCACCATACTCTGGCGTCGGAACGTTCCGCCGGTCGCAAATGGCCCGTTATTGGGCGCATCTAGTTTGGTGGGTACGGGCACATAGAAACGACGGCGCATCTTCACAGTTACGCGGCGCATATCGAAATACTCCAGCGCAAGTGTTGCTGAATCTGGCCCTATATGTCTACCCAAAATGGCAAATGCCCCATTCGACAAATGATGGCCAGTGTACCACAATGGCCATATAGGCCCCTTTCACATGGATATTCTCACTGGGCAGAGTCCCCCCAACGACAGAAAACTGTCCCTTTCTATCGAAAGTTTGTAGACCTCTGGCCTAATCCATACCCTGATACCCAACACTGCCTTAACCCCCTTTGCAACTGGACCTGATAAACTGGACCCGAGTGGATCTGGCTGGGTTGGGGTCACAAACCGTTTTACAATTTTTTCTCAAACTTTGCGGCAAACCCTATTGAAGTCGATGAGAGGGGCGAATCTTGATATTTAATTCTGGTCATTTGTAGGGCTAATAAGCACACAATTGTCAAACAAAATGTGTGGGAATCCAAGGACTTCTATAGGAGACATGTACCAACAAAAGTAAAAAAACAAGGCCTCTCGCTACATAGAACTCTCATTTCTGCCAACACACACTGAGAATACTGCTGCTGTGAGCCCTCTTTTTTACATTAAGGGGACTGATTTAAGCATTCCTTCAAAATATTGCAAGGTCAAAGGCTATACACTGAGATATAGGTTGTTCCTTATTTCTGGGGGTAAACCTTTGACGTTTTTGGCTAAAAGTTTGCATATTGCCAATCCATTCTAGGGTTTCTCCACAAGTAGTAGTGTAGGTAGTGGCAAACCCAGATCTCATCCCTACCCATTACTGAAAACTATTGATCCACAAAAAGTAAGCAAACCTAAATAAATAAATAATATACACCCATGCACATGTAGACATAATGATACTGTAAGATTTTCATAGATGATCAGCAGCTTTGCCGCTGTCACATTGACTATAAATTCCGGTAGGCCTCCTCTAGAACTAGAAGTCTGCAAGTGTCTAACGCCTTGTGTTCTTATTCTGAATTTTCCATGATAGAGATATCTCATGGATTTCCTTTTTATAGGTTGGAACATATTTAACTGCACCTTGAACTGGATGACATGGAACTTTACAGGAAACGTTTCCAAACTAAACACGGCCACTTTCCAAAAATACGCCAGACAGTATGAAAAAACTGTAAGTATGAGTTAATGACTTCATATCTACCTTTATGAAAAGGATTATGAGAGCGTGAGCTGGATTCATTAAAGAACACGGCTTCTATAAAACCCAAATCTGCTGCATTAGTTGGGAGGTTATGAGCAGAGAAGCTGCGGTGTGGTTGGTGTGGTCAGTATGAGCTTCCTTCAAGTTTCTTTTGCTCTGCTCTTCTACGTCATACATCAGGGTTGATTTGCTAAAACTGGAGAGAGCTAAAAGAGAGCTAAATCTGGTGCAGCTGTACATGTAAGCCAATCATCTTCTAACTTCAGCTTGTTCAGTTAAAGCAGACCTTCAACCCCCCCCTCCCCCCGAGGAAGATCCTATGTATGTGACTTGCCTTAGACATATTATACGCACACTGCCTCCTGAGATACAGTATGTACCTCACATTCCAGAAGGTATAAGCTTTCAATAAAGAACAGGAGGAGGGGGCGGGCCTATCGGCGCATCATTGAGAGGCCCGCCCGCTGAACCCAGAAGAGCCGGTGGGCCTCTTGGTGACATCAGATAGAACATGGCGGGAAGGGACGGAGCTGTGGCCAAGCATGAGGTGATCTCAGTGGGTCAACGCTGGATCCACTGGATGTGTAAGAATCTGAAATGTGCAGATACCACCATCAGGTAAGTGCTCTTCTACGTCATGCATCGGGGGTTGATTTGCTAAAACTGGAGAGTGCAAAATCTGGTGCAGCTGTACATGGTAGCCAATCATCTTCTAACTTCAGCTTGTTTAATTAAAGCAGACCTTCACCCTCCCGAGGAAGATACCACCTCTCCACCCCTTATCATTTCTTCTGACGGAATAGCGCACATTTTTTTCTTTTGTTTATGTCTTTTTGTATTTTGAAAATCCACCCCGACTTCCTATGTCAGGGGTCTCCAAACTTTTCAAACAAAGGGCCACTATATCGTCCTTCAGACTTTAGGAGGGCCGGTTTGTGGCTAGCAGGGGCAGGAAATGTCGCGGGCATTCAGCATGAGTGAGAATAAATATGGCCTCAGGTTTGGTGGTCAATAGGAGGAGAAGTATTCCCCCTATTAGTAAGCAGGATAGTATCCCATCATTGGTATCAGTGGAATATATAGTGCCTCCTATCAGTGGGAGGAATTTTGCCCCAAGGGCCAGGTTAAGGCTAGCAAAGGGCCATATCTGGCCCTCGGGCCGCAGTTTGGAGACCCCTGTCCTATGTACATCACTCACCTTAGGTGAGTGAGGCGCCCACTGCCCGCGGTGCCTCCTGGGATATGTACGTCACATTCCAGGAGGTATAGGCTTTCATTAAAGAACAGGAGGAGGGGGCGAGCTTATCAGTGCGTCATCCAGAGGCACGCACGGAAGAGCCGACTTGCCTCTCGATGTCAGGTAGAACATGGCGCGGAGGGACAGAGCTGTGATCGGGCATGAGATGATCTCAGGGGGTCAAAGCTTAACTATGGTTGGGTGAGTGTCTGAAATGTGCAGATTCCACCATCAGGTAAGTGGGGCAAAAAATGGGGAGGTCGGCCGGAGTTCCTCTTTAGGCTTTGGTTAAAAAAAAAAAAAAAAAATGACTGGTTTCTATGTACAGCTGCACCAGATTTTGCACTCTCCAGTTTTAGTAAATCAAACCCATTGCACACTCCTTAGACAACTTTCACACTAAAGTGACGCTCGTTTTAGCAGCGATTTACCGGCAGTAGCAGGGCGCATTTAACCCCAAAGAAGGGGGTGCCCGCAAGCACCGCTGTCGAAGCGCCAGGCTGTTTTGGGAGCGGTGTATACACAATTCCAGCACCGCCCTAAAGGTGCAGCTTGCAGGACCTGCAAGCACACCGCCTCAGTGTGAAAGCACTGCAGTGACTTAAGAGGCACTTTTCAGGTGCTTTACAGGCACTATTTGTAACGCTAAAGCGCCTCAATATGAAAGTGGCCTTATGGTGGCCATACATGTATCGGTCTCTTACAACATGAATGGTCAATCTATAGTCGATGACTCATTAATAGTGTTGAGCGGAATACGCCATATTCGATTTCGCGTTATTTCACGAATATATAGAAGAATATTCGTGAAATATTCGTTAATTTCGAATATTCGTGATATTTTATCAAAAAAAAAAATTTTTGCGAAATTTCGCTAATGCGAATCCGAAATTTCGCTAATGCGAATGCGAAGTTGATTGCGAAATTCTCGTCAACACGCGAAAACGGAGATCATTTCCTGGATTACTAAACTAATATACACTAAACACTAACTCTACTTAGACAAACTTATATGACTAAACTAAAGCTAATTTTTTTTTGTTTTTTTGTTTTTTATACACAAAACACAGAAGGGCAGAGAAAGTATTTGTGAATATTCGTAATACGAATATTCGCATTGCGAATATTCGGCAACATAAAAAGATCGCCTCAGCTACTCGGCCCAGGGTCTCTAATCATACCAGCAATGCTTTTAGACGTCGATGGAGATCACTAGGATGTGATCTGTTTTAAAAATAAATTTGAAAAAATATGAATATTCGCAATAGCGAATATTCACCGTGATATTCGATTTATTCGCGAATACTCGAATATGCAATATTCGTAACGAATATTCGCGATGCGAATATTCGTGAGCAACACTACTCATTAATTCAATATGCCACACACAGGGAAATGGATTTCATTTCATAGCTATGATACAGTCATATCCACCATGTAATATGATTGTATTGATAAACAAAGTATTTCTGACGATCAATGGAAAACAATCAATACCTTTCCAGCCAAATTGATCAACTTAGTTTGATTCTGATCAAAATTGAGTCTAAATCAAACAAAAGACTACAAAATATTGACCCTCTAGGACAGGGACTGTGTAGGCACTATCCAATTTTTTTAAAATATTGATTGTTAAATATTGTTAATATTGATTAAGTATTGATTGTTAAATATTGTTAATATTGATTACATTTTGATTGTTAAATATTTTTAATATTGATTAAATATTGATTGTTAAATATTGTTAATATCGATTACATTTTGATTGTTAAATATTGTTAATTTTGATTAAAAATAATAACATTTTGCGGCAAGGTGTCATGTATCATACTTTTTTTTTTGTTCAATAAATTTTTATTATTATTCTGAAACATAGAAAATATACAGGAACAGAGTAAAAAGATAAAGGAAAACCATTCCAAAATGTAGGACATACAGCACATCAGGTATAGTATAAGCAAATACGAACAGGTAATGAGAAACAAAGTGGGAGGGGGGGGCAGACTGTGCAGTCCGTCCGAGATGAGGAACAAAGTCCATCTCTATGTCATACAACCAAAACATATTAAACATTGTTGACACATCTCTACTGAAGGTAACCCCGGTACAGTGTCTCAATGAGGTTGTGCTTAAACTGTAATGTTGAAACTAAAGTAACCAATATTGGAATGTAAAGAGGGAGGAGAAAAGAAAATAAGAGAAGCAGAAGAAGGTAAGAAAAGACAGGACAAAGATAAAGGTGGGGAGGGGGAGGGAGGGGTAGTCCGCCTCAGGTGACCACCATGTGCATACAGGTAGGGTAAACATATAAAATAAGAGCAATGTAATACCACAATTCAGGACATAAGATTGGCATATGTAGTGGTAAATTTGAAAGCGAACCAGTCAGCCCATATTTTAATCGCTAAGTCAGATTTATTTCTGTTAGAAAGTGTGAGGTCCTCCATACGGTATGTATGGTCAACTACTTCCAACCATTGACGTAGAGTTGGGACTGTGGCTAATTTCCAAAACCTAGGAATTAGGGACTTCGCCGCATTTAAGAAATGCGGTGTCAAGGATTTCCTATATGAGCTGACTGACGCACCTGTACAATGTAACAGAACAACCCCAGGGTCATCTGGGGTCTCAAATCCCTGTATTTCCTTCATACAGGCAAGAACTGAGTTCCAAAAGGGGCGTATATTTGGGCAAAACCACCAAAGGTGAGCATGTGTTGCTCGGCTACCGCAGCCCCTCCAGCAGAGAGGGGAAGATTGGGGGAAAATTCCATGAAGTGTCGCCGGGGTGAGGTGCCACCTAGTGAGAACTTTGTAGTTCACCTCCGCTGTCCTGGAAGAAATCGAAGAGGTGTGGGCCAAACTAAGGATCTTGGACTTTTGCGTCTCCGTAAAGGATGTATTGAGATCCTGTTCCCAGTTGCGGAGAAAGATGGGTTGGCCTTTGGATGATATGGACAACAGCGCTTTGTAAAAGTAGGAAAGAGGCCTTTCCGGAGGGCGGTCCCCAGCAAAAGCTAATTCAATCAGTGACAAATCCGAGAGGCCTCGGAGTGGACGTGGAAGGGAGCGCACAAAGGCTGAAAGTTGGTGATATTTCCAATGATCCATGAAGGGCACAGGAGGGGGACCCACTAGGTCAGATAAGGAGGCCATCCCATTGGGAGTGATCACTTGATGCAGCATAGTCGCGTTACCTAGAGACCATGCCTTTCCAGAGGTGTGAGAACTCCCAGGGGGGAAATAATTGTGACCAGCAAGGGGCATCAGTGGAAAGTTGTGCTGCCATCCATGGGATCTACACAGCGAGTCCCAGATTGTTAAGGTAGAATGCGTAAGAGGGGAAGTGGACATAGCTAAGGATCTACATCTTCTGGGGATCCATAACTGCATAGAGAGATCAGAGATGCACATGGTCTCCTCAAGAGACACCCACAATTTAGAGCTCTTATGGTATTTCCAGTCCAGCATCCTATTAAGTACTACGGCTATAAAATAACTTTTAGCATCTGGCAGGGCCAGGCCTCCGTCAGATTTAGGCCTGAGGAGAGTAGATCTAGCTAACCTGGGTCGCCTCCCATGCCAGATGTATTTACGAAAGAGGGACCGTAGCACAGTGAAAAAACCCACCGGGATTTTAAAGGGTATCATTTGGAAGAGAAACAGTAGTCTGGGCAATATGTTCATCTTTATAACACTGATCCTCCCCAACCAGGAATGGGCAAGTTGGGACCACCTTTGTAAATCGGCTCTAATAGTGTTAAGTAAAGGGATGTAATTTGCTCGGAATAGGGATGAAGGGTTGGGGGTCAAAAAGATACCTAAGTATTTAAGGGATTGAGATTGCCAATTAAAGGGAAAGGATTCTTTTAGGCGGGATGCGAGCTCGCTCGGGACAGTAAGGTTCAGGATTTCCGATTTGGACATATTAATTTTAAAATTAGAGATAATACCAAATTTTGAAAAGGCGGACATCAAGTTAGGGAGGGAAATAAGGGGGCGTTGTATATAAAAAAGGATATCGTCTGCATATGCGGCATATTTATGCTCAACCGAGCCAACCGTGATCCCACGGATGTTCGGGTCCGATCTGATCGTTGAGAGGAAGGGTTCAAGAGAAATGGCAAACAAAATTGGGGAGAGGGGGCACCCCTGCCTGGTGCCATTGTATAATGTAAAAGGTTCGCTCAGGGTGCCATTTATCCGAAGTTGGGCGGTGGGGAAGGAATAAAGAGCCGAGATACGGGACAATAGGGAGGGACCAATGCCAAGATGGGAGAGGGTTGCCATTAGGTACCCCCAGTCCACCCTGTCAAAAGCTTTCTCAGCATCTGTAGATAGAAGAAGGGTGGGCTGGGAGAACCGGCGAACATATGACATCAATGAAAGGGTGCGGAGGGCGTTGTCCCTCACCTCTCTGCCGGGAATGAAACCCGTTTGGTCCATAGAAACCCAATGAGGGAGGAGCGGGAGAAGCCTGTTTGCAATGACCTTAGCATAAAGCTTGGCGTCGATGTTTAACAAGGAGATGGGCCTATAACTCTCACATTTACAGGGGTCCTTACCAGGCTTGGGGATAACCGAAATGTGTGCATGAAGAGTTTCAGGTCGAAAAGTACTAACCTCTGAGATGGAGTTGGCATAGTTAGTCAAATGCGGGATCAGTAAGTCAGCAAAGGACCGATAATAGTGAACTGTGAACCCATCTGGGCCCGGGGCCTTACCAGAGGCCATAGCTTTTAACGCAAAACGCATCTCAGAGATAGTGATTTCTCCTTCTAGGGCGGCTAACTTATCCACTGACAGTTGAGGTAAGTTAGATTGAGATAGGTATTCGCTGATGAGTCGAGACTTAACCTCCCTATCGACAACCGAACTATGTACATGGTACAAAGCCTGGTAAAACGAGCGAAATTCCTTAGCAATAGCAGAGGTGTCATGGACCACAGAGTCCCGTGTAGTTTTTATCTGTGCTACAAAAGTGGCTGTCTTTTTTTCCTGCAGCGAACGAGCCAGCAGGCGCCCAGGCCTATTGCCCCATTCGTGCAGGCGTTGAGCTACAATACGGTAGGATTGCTTCTGATCCAGATGATAGAGGGCCCGTAGCTCCTCCCTCCTCTGGGTCAAAACGTGGAAGGTCGTTTGAGAACGGCTAGATTTATGTTGACGTTCCAGAGTCTCAATGTCTCTGATCAGATCTTGCTGTTTAGAGGTACGTTCCCTCTTCTTTCTCGACCCCAATTCTAAGAATTTACCACGGATGAAAGCCTTATGGGCCTCCCATAGAGTGCCTGGTGCGACATCTGGGAGTGTGTTATCAGCAAAGTAATGGGATAGCTCAACCTGTAGCACCTTTTTATCCACTTCATCCATAAGAAGATTGTCGTTAAGCTTCCAGTTCGTGGGTCTATTAGGAATGGAGGGGACTTTTAATGTAAGGACAATCGGGGCATGGTCAGAGATAGTAGTGGCGGCTATCGATGAAGCCATCGGGAGGGGGAGGTGGTGGTGATCAATGAAGAAAATGTCTATCCTGGAATGGGTGCGGTGTAGATGGGAATAATGGGTATAATCTTTCACTCGGGGGTGCATGATCCGCCAGATGTCTATCAGTTGAGCATTATGTAAACATTTACGTAGAAACGACAAGCGTTTCTGTGATAAACAGGACTGACCCAGGGAAGTATCAAGTGATGGCTCTAAAGATACATTAAAGTCTCCGGCAAGGAGGACACAACCCCGGGCGAAATCCCCTAATTTTTTAAGGGTAGAGGCCAAAAAGGAAACCTGGTCCCGATTGGGGGCATATAAAGTGGCAATAGTGCATTGCATATTACCCAGACTACCTCGAAGGAATAGGAAGCGACCCAGATCATCACTAAGCATGGCGTCTAAAGTAAAAGGAGTTCCCCTGCGAAACCCAATGGCTACACCCTTAGATTTAGGAACGTCTGAAAGGCTATAATACCATAATGGGTATTTAGGGGAGGAAAGTTTCACTGAGGTAGTGTGCGTGAGGTGGGTTTCCTGCAAAAGAACAACATCCCCTTGCAGGCGACCCAGCTCCCTGTAAAGGTTATGTCTCTTACCTGGGGAGTGGAGACCCCGGACGTTCAGGGAGATCAAATTCAGCACAGCCATGGAGGTTCGTGGTAGGAGCACTCAGCAACAATATAAGCAAGGTGGCACCTGCGGCGGAGACAGAGAAATAGGGAATGGGGGGGGAGGACGTGATGGAAAGGGACCATTGAGGTAGAGAGAGAGAGAGAAAGAGAGAAAGAGAGAAAGAACAGGAAGAAAACAGAAACATAACAAATAACATTAGCCCCTGAGAAGGAGCCCACTGTAACTGCACGCAAGTAAATGCAGTGCAGGGAAGGGTGGTGCGAGCTGGTCGGCACCCCCACGCCCAAAGCACCCGAGGGGACCAGGGCATGGGAACGCCGGACAGCGCCGCACACCCTAAAAAGGGGGGTGAAACCGCGCCAGGAGGTGACGGCGGTCATTGAAAAAACCATGAACGCCGTCAGGGGACCCCAGCGCCGACACTTTTAACACCAGGATTACAGTCACAGTAAAATTCAAACACATTACACAAATTAAACAAATCAACAGTTTAGAACCTGCTATGTAAACAACAAACTTAACATAAAACCCATTGGGTAAGGTGAGCAGAACCAAAAATAAACTGAAGAGGGAGCATCTCACCAAGCACCCCAGAACAAGTAATGGATCGGCAAAACTCCAGGGAGAGGAGAATGACAGATGAGGGATCCATGTCAGATACTTAGAAAAAATATAGCCAGGCCAGAGCGGCAAAACAGGACTGAGACAATGACAGAAGGTCTTTCATCGGGTAGTACAGGTCTCACTCTAGAGGCGGGGAGGCTTCCATGTTGGTGGACCTGCGACCACGTCCCACATTTCGCCATTGAGGGGTCGGTGCAGCAGGGAGGGGGGGGATAACATCCTGCCAACCGGGCAGCTCCGGCGGGGAGATGTCGAGCTCAGAGCAAAACTTTTCCAGGTCCTCTGGAAAGCGGAGCACCGCAGTCTTACCTCCATGATGGGCAATTAGAGCCGACGGGAAGCCCCAGCGGTAGGAGATGGAGGCGGCTCTGAGTTTCTCTGTCAGGGGTTTCAGTGCTCGGCGGCGATCCAGAGTTTCCCTGGCAAGATCAGGGAAGAAAGACAGGGAGGCCCCATCAAAGTCCAGGGAGGTAGATTCCCGGGCCTTGCGCATTATCCGCTCCTTTTCTTCGTAGTAGTGGAGCCTGCAGATGACATCTCTCGGGGTGTCAGAGGAGAGATTGCGGGGACGCAGGGCCCTGTGGACTCTGTCCAGCTTGAGCAAATGGTCAGCCGGGAGGCCTAGCATACCATTGAAGATGCCGCGGACCGAATGGAGGAGGTCATCATCACCTGTCGCCTCAGGGAGACCCCTAATGCGAATGTTATTTCTCCTGGAGCGATTTTCCTGGTCCTCGATCTTGTAAAGGGCCATCCTGTGGGCAATAGCAAGGGATCTGGTGGTGGATCGCAGATCCCTAATGGCGGCCGCGTGGCGATCTAGGCGGAGCTCCGATTCCTCCACACGCTCCAAGACCAGCGCCAAGTCCCCTCTCACCGCGGAAAGATCTTTCTTGATCGATCGCTCCAGGCCCCGGAACATAGAGGCAAATTCAGCCTTGGTCGGGAAGTCCTCCGCTAGGGCCACAACACTAGAGCGGCCAGGGGAGCTCTCCACACCCTCCGAGCAGACAGACGAGGCTGGAGAGAGATGCCTGTGCTCCGACTTGCGGCGGGGGGCGGAACCTGCCCCGGAGCTGGTAGCACGTGTGGTGCGGCCTAGGCCGTCTGCGTCCGCCACATCTCCCGATTCCATGGAGAGGAATCTCTTGATGGAGCCCGAGGACGCTCCTGGTTTAGGGAGAGTCTTACCCGACTTCTTCCTCATGGTGAGCGGGTGTGGGGTTTCAAAAAGTAGCAATATAGCAGGTTTTCACTGTGCCGGCGCTGGAGCTCCAAAAGAACACGTCCTCACCGCTGCATGTCCAGGCCACGCCCCCGTCATGTATCATACTTGAACAATTTATACTGTTGTATCACTATTATACATATCTGTCCATTGCCGCAAAGTTTGTACTTTCCGACAATTCTTTTAATCCTTTTTGTATCAATAAATGTTGTTTAATCAATATTTGACAATTTTTGGATCGTGCCTACATAGTCCCAATCCTATAATTTTGTTATTTGTAAAAAAAAATATATTTGTTGTACTGCAGATCTAACAATGTCTTCCTGATATATTCGCAGCTAGAAAATATTATGTCCATGGGATTTCAGAACAAGTTCTACAATGTACAGTTCAAGGAATCTCTGATAGGAGGATCATTTGAATACAGGATCAATGTTTCCAGCGATACCCCACACTGGTTTGTAAAAGATTACTTAGGCCGAGTCCAAAGTCTCTATCAGATCGGCAGATCATCAGTGGAAGGTACGATGTGATTCTCCTCTTCATTATATATATTTTTTTTATTTACCTGTATTAGTTTTATCAAAATTTCCCTGGATAGATCTGCCAGTTTTATTAAAGAGGAACTTCATCCTTCCTGACGAGCTTCGTCCTCTCCATCCTGCCCTCCTCCGCTGCACAGTTATCAGGTTTTTTTCTTTCCTCCTCCTTTTTCTTTGTTTATTTTTTTTATTTCTTTCGGACCACTTTCCTGTCATTCGCCTAGACTAGCGGTCTCCAAATGTTCTAAACAAAGGGCAAGTTTAATATCCACCAGACTTAGGAGGGCCGAACTGTGGTCATCCGGAGCATGGGCAACTGCTGAAATTTTTTCAGAGGGGGGCGCTTCGGCAGCGGCGAAACACAGTCGCATTTTATCCTTTCTTCGACCACTAGCGGGGGTTAAAAGCGCCCCCCCCCCCACATTAAAATGTAAAAACACCCCACTGTGCCCCCTGCATCTTTCAATATCTCTTTGTCACTACTGTGTACCCCCTCTCCACAACTGTACCTCTGGACCCCTTTACATTACACAGCACCCCACAGCTCTGGACCCCTTTACATTAAACAGCACCCTGCATCACTGGACCCCTTTACATTACACAGCACCCTGCATCACTGGACCCCTCTACATTACACAGCACCCTGCATTACTGGTCCCCTTTACATTACACAGCACCCTGCATTACTGGTCCCCTTTACATTACACAGCACCCTGCACCTCTGGACCCCTTTACATTACACAGCACTCTGCATCACTGAACGCCTTTACATTACACAGCACATCTTTCCATTGACTAAAACACTACACTATATTGACAATATATTTATTTCAGGTCTAAAAGAGGAACCTTTTGGGATGAGGGACAAATGTATTTGATTCCAGAAGAGGGACAGGCACTCTTAATAAGGGACAACTAGAGGGGAGGGGAGGGGAGTGCTGCAGTCACCGCTTAAATTGTCCCCAGGGCCAGTTCGGCCCTGCTCCTGGCTCTCCCTGGCAATTTAAGGGGGGGCAAACGACCCCCCTTGCCCTATGGAGCGAACGCCCATGATCCAGAGTATAAAGTATCCTGGCATCAGTGGGAGTAAACAATGCATCTTTGGTATTAGGGGTTGAAATAGTGCCCTATTTCTGGTGTCAGTGGGAGGAATAATGTCCAATTGTTGGTGTCAGTGGAAGGAATAGTGCCCCATCACTGGTGTCAGTGAGATTAGTAGTGCCCCATTGTTGGTATCAGTTTGAGGAAGAGAGCCCCATCATTGGTGTCAATGGGAGGAATAGTCCCCTATTGTTGGGGTTAGTTTAATTAATAGTGCCCTATCGCTGGTGTCAATGGAAGAAATAATGCCCTATCATTGGTATCAGAGGGAAGAATAGTGTCTTGTATCATTGGAAACAAAAGTTCCTCAAGGACCGGATAAAGTCAAGCAAAGGGACACTTTCAGCCCCAGGGCCATAGTTTGGAGACCCCTAGCCCATGGCTCAAAATTTCAAGTCCTGAGCTACTAGCCAGGCCTCAAGAGTTACTCGCCACCAGTTGCTCCACCTAATTCATACACTGCCCTGCGCCTAATTGCACCCGTAAACACGCCCTAGTAGATTATCTCATGGAATGACACTGTTAAATGTTTTATGCAGAATCAAGTTACAAAATTAAATATTACCAACAACAACTTTAACAAAATGGGACAGGGCACTGCGGTCAGACCAGAGGGACAGGGCACTGGGGTCAGACCAGAGGGACAGGGCACTGGGGTCAGACCAGAGGGACAGGGCACTGGGGTCAGACCAGAGGGACAGGGCACTAGAACTGGGTGTCTTCCCCATTCTCTTGCTGTCTCCTCTGCAACTCCCATCCATCCTCTCTCTCTCTCTCCCATTCATCTCATCATCAGGAGCCTGTGTGTGCGGCTCCACGCTTGCATGTCCCCACTTCACCCTTTTATTCAGGCTGGCAGTGAGGAGAGGAGCTGCAGCACAGCGGGAGGGAGTACAATCCAGCGCTGAGCTCCACACAACTGCATAGCCATTGACACCATAGCACAGCACACACTGACACCGCACAGCACACATTGAGACCAGTCTGTTCACAGTGCTCAGGCTGAACTGTTGGACACTTACATAGACCACAAGGAGAAAAAAACTACACAAACTGGAAGGCTCCTGCTCTCATGTCAGGGCAACTTTCAGTGAGTGCTGCACCGGAGTGGTAATTTTCCCAATTCTCCACCTCACTCATTACTTTCTGCTCTCCAGCTACATTGGTCGGCGGAGGGGGGCAGGCTCAGAGAGGTCATACTGTTAGGTCCAATGGCTTAATGAGAATTGTAAGGAAAGCACCTGTGTACTGCTCTGCCAGGCTCACCAGACTACTTTTCCCGAGCATGCACCTTTCCTCTTCGGCCGCCAATCTCATCGGGACTCTAGGTGTAGGCACAGATTGGAGGGAGATTGGTCATTTAGCCCTGTCATCACTCGCCCCCAGCTTAAATCCACTCGCCTACTAGCAAATTTTGAGGGCTGCCCTAGCCCATATGAATAATGTTAGTGCTCCCGGGTGTCTTTCTGTAAATGTGACGTGGATATCCCAAGAGGCACTGGGGACATCCAATCACTAAAGTAGAAGGGGTCGGGCCTAGCTGTGCGTCATCGGTAGGAGTGCCACGTTTCATAGAACAAATAGCTCTGCAAATGTTTTAAAAAATACACCCTCAAGTCTTGGAGTTCTTTGTGTAGCTATGATGTCACATATTGTTAGTGTGGTACAAAAGCTAGCTGCTCAATTGGGGTGGATGGGGGCAGGTGAAGATATTTGGCAGAAAAGAAGAGCAGGAATTCTAAATCCAGCACTCTAGAGAACTTGTTTTATAGGGACACTGACTACAATAAAAACCCAACAGAAGCTCTGAACCTAACCCAATCTATTCAAAACAAAAATGAAGTTTGGGCTGGAGACCTGGAGTTGGGCTTCAGTAACAAAAAAAGATTTTGCTATTTGATGTGTCATGACCTTCCTGTTGTATAATGCTAATGTATCACAATGTTCTCATTTCACCGTACATTAGATGTTGATGAATGCTTCACCGGTGAGAACAACTGCAGTAGCACCTCCCTGTGTGAGAATACCTATGGAGGATACCGATGTGTGTGTAACACAAGCATGAAACTGGAAGGGGACAACTGTGTGTCTGGTAATGTGATTATGTCTGATTTACAAAGGACTTATTTAGAGTAAAGCAGTGGGCTCAGTGTAAAGCCTTGTACACACAATACAAATGTTGGCAAAGGATTGTCTGTTGACAGTCTGTTGTCCTAAAATCTTACCGTTTGTACACTTTGACAATTGTTGTCCAATTTTCCGCCAACAAATGTTGGGTGACAGGCTAGTAAATTTTTGGCGGACAATGGTTTGACATTTGATTTTTGTATGGTCAGTACACAAAATCCGTCACACAAAAGTCGAAAGTACAAACATGCATGATCGGAATCAATGCTCACAAAGCACGAAATTAACAGAAGGGGCCCAAAGGCTCAAGAACTGTAATTTCTTGTAGTACGTCACTACGTTCGTGTTTGTGGCACGACACTTGTGTAAAGTTAGTATGCAAGACAAGATCCTGGCACACGCCTTTTTTACAAAAATCAGACGCTCGGTTGGCCATCAATCATATCGTGTGTATGAGGCTTTAGATTACAGCAGCCTTCAGAACCTTTTTTGGGTAATACAAAGGCCTTATTCAAAATTGGGGATGGTGGTACCATTGCCTGATTAATAAAGCTGGCCGTGTAGATCATTTGAAAATTGAAACATTTATATATATATATACTGTATATATATATATATATATATATATATATATATATATATATATAATTATTATTATTATTATTATTATTATTATAGGGCCCAGAGGTCTCCAGGGCCCCCGGATGGCAACCCCCCCCTTTTTTTTTAATATATATATATTTTTATTAAAGGGCTCAGAGGTCCCCAGGGCCCCATGTGGCAACTCCCCCTTTTTTTATTTGTTTTATAAATGTTTATTTTTTTATTTTTGTTTATATTTGTTTATTTTTTATTAAAAGGCCCAGAGGTCCCCAGGGCCCCCCGGATGGCAACCTCCCTTATTTATGTATTTTTTATAAATGTTTATTTATTTATTTTTCTTTTAGGGGTCTGGAGGTCCCCAGGGCCCCGGACAGCAACCCCTACTTTTTTTTATTTATTTTTTATAAAAAAAAATGTTTTATATATATATATATATATATATATAACTATTATTATTATTAAAGGGGCCCTGGACAGCAACCCCTACTTTTTTTTATTTATTTTTTATAAAAAAAAATGTTTTATATATACATATATATATATATATATTATTAAAGGGCTCAGAGGTCCCCAGGGCCCTCATGTGGCAACCCCCCCCTTTTTTTTAAAATGTTTATTTTTGTTTATATTTGTTTATATTTTATTAAAAGGCCCCAGAGGTCCCCAGGGCCCCCGGATGGCAACCCCCCTGCTTCTCAATTTGCAGCAGCCCCCTGCTTCTCAATTTCAGATGGTAGCACCCCCCCTCCCGGTTCTCTGCTCCAGGGGGCCCATGCCTTAAGCTGTGTAAGGGGCCCCAAAATTCCTGATGGCGGCCCTGCGCATACCTCCCAACACGCACGGATTCTGCGGGACTTTCGCAGTCTCGCAAAAGGTTTAATTTTCCCGCACTGCAATAGGAGGCAGCACGGAAGCAGGAGGAACCGGAGCGGTGTGTGGAGGACTGTGGCTGCTGGAGGGAAGAAAGCCGGCACTCGGGCTAATGACAGTCTGTGGCCCTGGCTGTCGGCACAGGTGAGAGGCACTCCCCCCTCCGCTGAACAACTGCAAAACCTCCCCCAGGAGGAACCAGAGCGGTGTGGGGATGTCTTTAATGTGCAGCCCCCCGCTCAACAACTTTAATGCGCACCCCCCCGCTCAACAACTTCAATCCCCCCCCTGCTCAACAACTTTAATGCCCCCCCCCGCTCAACAACTTCAATTTGCCACCCCCACCGCTCAACAACTTTAATGCGCACCCCCCCGCTCAACAACTTTAATGCCCACCCCCCCTGCTCGACAACTATGACCCCCCCTCGCTCCAGGGGGCCCCTTCGACACTCAAGCCCAGGGGCCCCCACCACCCTAAGTCCTGCCCTGTTCTCCACCCTCCCTGTTTATCTTTCCCCTTTCCTAGCTTCTATTCCTCCTTGTTGCTTGACCTCTAGGGTCATACCTACTCAGTCTACAATCTGAGTTAACACGGTGATAACCATCAAAAATTGCGCGGGATGCAGAGACTCCCTAGATCCTGAAGCTCAATGTATGGATAGCTATATAAATGCCTATAACAGTGTGGTCAATGTTAGGTCCGCACATCTGGTCTTTTAAGTTGAATGGTGTAATGGTACAGTAGCCTTTGTAGACAGTGTTGGTAATACAAAAGCCTAAGTAGGCAGCTATGGTGGTACAGCGGCTTCAGTCTATTTTTAACAACAAAGTGGCCTTCACAGACAACAATGGTGGTACAGAGGCATTCTTAGACAACTATGTTGATATAGTTGCTTCCAATAAAAGGTATTTAATCGGTTAAGGACCGCCGCATGTACATTTACATCGGCAGAATGGCGCGTACAGGCACATTGGCGTACCTGTACGTTCCTGCCTAGACGTGGGTCGGGGGTCCGATCGGGACCCGCCCGATACATGCGGTGGTTCCCGTGGCTGTGCGAGCGATCCGGGATGAGGGGGCGGCTGTTGGTTTTTGTCCGCCCCCTCCGGATCGCTCCCAGCCAATGCGCGTCCTCCCCGCGTGTCACTTTCTCTGCCTGTGTAATGTAAACACTGGCAGAGGAAGTGATGTCGGCTCTCCTCTCGGCGGTATTTTCAATCCGCGAGAGGAGAGAAGACTCAAACAGTAAGTCGCACCAACACTACACTGACACCACACACATAGGCACACTTAACCCCTTCCGATCAACCCCCCACACCCCCTGTCACAGTGTCACTGAATGCAGTGATCATATATTTACTGATCACTGCATTTAGTGTCAGTGTGACAGTTAGTGTGACAGGCAGTTAGTGTTAGGTTCAGGGTAGCCCCGTACCCCCCTAATAAAGTTTTAACCCCTTGATCACCGCCCAAGTTAACTCTTTCACCCCCTATTGCCAGTGTCACTAAGCGATAATTTTTCTGATCGCTGTATTAGTGTCACTGTTGCCGCTAGGTAGCTAATTTTTTTTTATTGCGATTTTTTTTTTACTAAATACACGTGGCTGAATACATTTTGGCCTAAATGTTTGACTAAAATTTAATTTATTCGATTTTTCTTATAACAAAAAGTAAAAAATATTGTTTTTTTTTTCAAAAATGTCACATTAATTTTGTTTATAGCGCAAAAAAATTAAATCGCAGAGGCGATCAAATACCATCAAAAGAAAGCTCTATTTGTGGGAAGAAAAGGACGCAAATTTTGTTTGGGAGCCACGTCACACGACCGCGCAATTGTCTGTTAAAGCGACGCAGTGCCGAATTGTAAAAATGCCTCTGGGCATTTAGCAGCATATTGGTCCGGGGCTTAAGTGGTTAAACCTCAGTAGAAAGCCATGGTCACTACGTGGCACCATCAGTAAACTGTAGTAATACATGAGCCTCAGTAGTAGGTCACAGTGACCTCAGAAGGAAGCAATATTGATACAGTGGGTTCATTAGGAAACCATTTCTGACACAGTGGCCTCAGTGTGAAGCCATGAAAATACAGTGGCCTCAGTAGTAGTCCACAATAATACGAGGGTTCCAGTAAGAAGCAATATTGATACATTTGTCTCATTAGTAAGCCATAGCTATATTGTGACCTCAGTAGGAGCGGCTAGTGGTACAGTGGTCTCAGTAGTATTTCATAGTGACACAATGGCCCCCAGTAGGAAGCAATAATGATACAGTGACAGCATTAGTAAGTCATAGGGATACAGGGGCCTCATCAGTAAGCCATAGTTGTAGAATAGCCTCATTAGGAAAATGTTAGTGATACAGTGCCCTCAGCAGGAGCCACAGTAATACAGTGGCCTCAATAGTAGTCCATAGTGATTCAATGGTATAGTTATAATCATACAACAGCCTCATTGTAAGTCATACTTATACAGTGGCCTCAGTAGAAAGCTATAAATATACAGTGGGCTCAGTAGTAGTCTATAGGGATGCAATGGCCCCATTAGGAAGCCATAGCGAAACAGGGACTTCATAAAAAAAGTCAAAGTTATAGAGTGGCTTTAGAAAGAAGTTATAGTAATACAGTGGGCTCGGTATTAGTACATAGTGATACAATGTTTTCTTTAGGAAGCCATAATGAAACGGTAGGATCATTAAAAAGCTGTAGTTTACAATGACCTCATTAGGGAGCAATTAGTTATACAGTGGGCTTATCACGTATCCGGTAGCAGACCCTGATATGATGAGGAAGGCCTCTCTTAGGCTCTTTCCACCGATGTCCGCCTGTGGAGATCTCTCCGTTGATCTCCACTGAGCCGGCGGATGACAGATCCCTCTCTGCTCACTGAACGGGAAGGGGCTTGTCAAGCGCCGCTGTTTTCAATAGATGTCACCCGATCCAATTCACCAGAACGGATGGCGAACGTACCGCCGTACGATTGATATTGGTTATATGACGCTCCATAGACTTACATGGAGTGCCCGTTCAGGTCCACCGAAAAAACTATCAGGTCTGCCCGTTTGAAAGGGGCCTTACAGCTCTGACTCTGGGCCCCTGATAGTGGAGACAGGAGGCGCAGGAGTACAGAGTGGCAAGAGAGCCTGTATGTCTTGCTAGCAGCAGGGCAGGTGTCCACGCTGGGCAGGAAAAGTCATCAGATGGTTGCAGTAAGCAGTTGAGCAGGTGGGAAGTTGGCACTGGTGACAGCAGGCAGAGTAGCAGAGTCAGGCAGGCCGGGACAGGATGGATCATGTACAGGGCACAGGCAGGAAACCGATCGGTCTGGAACCGATTAGTATTGTATTGTATTGTTATTGCTATACATGTTTTCATAAGCAATTGTGCATACCAATTTTTTAAAATACATTTTATGTAATGATGTGACCATAGAAATTATTCTTATGATCGTTTCTTTGCATAAACACCCTACAGATGAAATACTATGTGATATATTTATATCATTCTTTTGTTGCTCAGCTTACAAGTTGGAGTCCGAGATGTGGGACCCCACTAGCAGTTCTGGAGACCGTGAAAAATTAATCCTTGCCTTAGCTTTGGGATTTGGCATTCCTCTTGTTCTTCTATCAATCCTGCTAATTTATTGCCTCTGCTTCAAGAAGAAGAAGACCGGAGAAGCGGTGTAAGTTGGAATTTAATGTTCCCATCCAAAAAAAAAAAAAAATACTAATGTGGCCTATGTAGTGATGAAAGTTCTTGAAGCAGTAGTCTCCCTTACATGGACATATTGTCCTTAGTTACTTTACATAGGGTGCATATGTATCTACATAAATTGACGTGTATGGGTTGTCCAGCTTAAAATTTAAAAATGAGCATCATTCAAAAACTAGAAAAATACACAAGGTAACCATCATGATTATGGCTTCTTATGGTGATTTACTAACAGAATGTAGTATTTTTTTGGGTTGCTGCTTAAACTAAAATTCCATTATCATGGGGATCCACTATTAGCATTGTGTAGATATACAAATGCAGTGTGCCTTCAGATACATTCTGACTCAGTTTAACCACTTCAGTCCACCTTCACGTCCAAAGACGTGAACAGCGCAGACCTGAGGCGCCGGGTTGACGTCTTTGGACGTGATTTGCTTGTAATTCCCCGCGCGCGCCACAGGGTGGCGCGCGGCGGGGAAAAACAGTCCCGACGCATCACCGAGGATCCGATGCGTGTACCCGGCGGCCGCGATGTCCGTCAGGTACACGCGATCGTCGGTGAGACAGCAGGGACGTGGAGCTCTGAGTGTAAACACAGAGCTTCACGTCCTGTCAGTGAGGTGACAGATGCTGTTTCTCTTGTACATAGGGAGACAGCATCGGTCACCTCCCCCAGTCCCCCCCCTCCCCCCATACAGTTAGAACACACCCAGGCAATACATTTAACCCCTTCCTCACCCCCTAGTGTTAACCCCTTCAATGCCAGTCACATTTATACAGTAATTAGTGCATTTTTATAGCACTGGTCGCTGTATAA
Organism: Rana kukunoris; assembly: GCA_029574335.1. Lineage (NCBI taxonomy): Eukaryota > Metazoa > Chordata > Amphibia > Anura > Ranidae > Rana > Rana kukunoris. The sequence goes on along the minus strand of CM056052.1, from coordinate 532,147,269 downwards.
ATGTGAATGGCGCCAAAAATGTGTCAAAAGTGTCCGATGTGTCCGTCGCAATATCGCAGTCCCAATAAAAATCGCAGATCGCCGCCATTACTAGTAAAAAAAAAATATAAAAAAAAAAATCATAATTATGTCCCCTATTTTGTAGGTGCTATAACTTTTGCACAAAGCAGTCACTTATTGTGATTTTTTTTTTTTTTTTTTTACAAAAATACGTAGAAGAATACGTATCGGCCTTAACCGAGAAAAAAAAATATAAAAAAAAAAAAAATGGGATATTTATTATAGCAACAAGTAAAAAAAATATATATATTTTTAAATTGTCGCTCTTTTTTTCATTATAACGCAAAAAATAAAAACCGCACGGGCGATCAAATACCACCAAAAGAAAGCTCTATTTGTGGGGAAAAAAGGGACGCCAATTTTGTTTGGGTGCCACGTCGCACGACCGCGCAATTGTCAGTTAAAGCGACGCAGTGCCGGAAGCTGAAATTTCGCCTGGGCACGAAGGGGGTTTATGTGCCCAGTAAGCAAGTGGTTAAGATGCTTCTGACTTTCTTCATAGGTGCTTCTGACCTTCGGTTGGCATCCTTCTAAGCTGCTTCAAGCTGCTTTTGTATCCTCATTGACTGGTATAGGTAGAAAAGCATTTCTGACACAAAACTAAACCCTATGGACAGATGCCCGTAGTTTGGTGATTACAATGTCAGCTCTGTTCATCTTGCCACCAAGCAAAGCTCATAATTATGGCTTGTAGTCAGGAGACTTGTTGGATGTGACTATTACACACACTGACGCACACATTTTCCATACAGATAACTGATTTTTTATCATGAACACAGTAATTGGTATCATTTTGCTGTCTTGTAAAAGCACCTAAAATAGTTCTTGTAGAATTGTGTAGCCAGTATGTGAAACTTCTCAGTGAATAATAACACATGCTTACAATGTGCAGAGAAATTGCCTTTGTAGTGTAAATATGAACTGTGCATTTAGGAGCTTGGCAAATTCCACAGCTCTGAATATGCTTGGTGGAATTTTTCATGAATACGAGATCTTTTTGCAGCATAAATCGTTGCTAGGAGTAACAGTTACATAGTTACATAGGTAGTCAGATTAAAAAAAGACACAAGTCCATCAAGTTCAACCACAAGAGATAAAACAATAATATCGTACAATCACATATACCCAATTCTATACCCACAGTGGGCCAGATTCTCAGAGGCGCTACGACGGAGTATCTCAGATACCCCGTCGTATCGCCGTTTTTTTTTGCCGGGTATCTATGCGAGTGATTCTTAGAATCACTTTGGCATAGATACGGCTGAAGATCCATCAAGTGTAATACCATTACACTTGCGGATCGTAGCTGTAATGACAACTCCGGCCACTAGGTGGCCTTTACGTTGTTTTCTCATTTGCCTATGCAAATGAGGCTACTACGCAGATTCCCTAACGCTTTTACGCCGCCCCGTCGTCGCGTACGTCGTTTTCGACCGCGTAAGGTTACCCCTGCTAATATGAGGGGTAACCTTACGCAGTACCGTCGGATGCCATGTTAAGTATGGCGTCGGGTCAGCGTCGGGTTTTTCCGTCGCTTACGTCGTTTTACTAACTCGTTTGCGAATAGGGCATTGCGTAGTGACGATCACGTCGTTTTGACGTCGGTTTCAACTACGCTTTCCGACGTGAGCTGGAGCATGCGCACTGGGATTTTTCCCCGGCCGGCGCATGCGCAGTTCGATCGACGCGGGGGGCGCTTAATTTAAATACAAGCCGCCCCCTTTGAATTATGCTGCCTTATGCTGGGCCATTTACACTACGCCTCCGCAAACTATGGAGCAAGTGCATGGAGAATACGGCACTTGCTCTGTTACGTTGCGGCGGCGTAGTGTAAATGGCTTACGCTACGCCAGCGAATTTCTATGATAATCTGGCCCAGTATCTCAACTGTTGTCTCCATGCCTTTAAAGCGAAGTTCCACCCTTAAAACCACTTGGTTTCATCCCATCCAGCATACTGGCATCAGCGCCGGTATGCTGTTTTTTTTTTTTTTAATGCATGTACTTACTTTATAATAAATCATTTAATTTCGTGCGCACCGCGGTATGTCGCCGCTATAAGGCGTCACGCCTTCCGAAAACAGCCGATTAGCGTTCGGCTCTTCTCGGCGCCTGTATTATAAAGTAAGTACATGCATTAAAAAAAAAAAAACAGCATTTTGGCGCTGACGCCAGTATGCTGGATGGGATGAAACCAAGTGGTTTTAAGGGTGGAACTCCGCTTTAAGGTCTCAATCATGCAGGGATGTGATTATATGCATTTATGGGACATTTCTAAATACCTATAAATGCATGTAATCATTTTAAATTGTATATTGTACATTGTGGGGTTGATTTAATAAAGGAATGACTGGTGCATAGCTGATGTACCATCTGCCCACCTGCCAACCATAACCCAAACCCATTTACCTTAAAGCGGTTGTAAACCCGCATATACAATTTTATTTTTTTTACACCTGCAAGGCAAAAGCCATAATGAGCTAGTATGCACCGCATATTAGCTCATTAGGAAATACTTACCTCGGAACTAGGAGAAGTGAACTTACCTGGTCCACGCCGGCGTGTCTTTCGGATATCGCCGCTCCAGCGCTGTGATTGGCTGGAGCGGCGATGGCGTCACTCCCGAGCATTCGCGTGGGAGATTTCATTCCGGCGGCGGCCGCCCCTTCAGCCAAGGATCCCCCCTGCGCATGCGCCGCTGCAATCAGCGGCGCATTACGAGGGGAATATCTCCTAAACCGTACAGGTTTAGGAGATATTCTTTATACCTACAGGTAAGCCTTATTATAGGCTTACCTGTAGGTAAAAGTCAAAAAGTGGGGTTTACAACCATTTTAACTTACCTAGCTAAATAAATACACCACACCACCTGGATTAAATGGCCTTCTGGCTCCTTTATTAACATAAAAAATTGTTATAAAATAACTCCAATTTAAATATATATATATACAGTACAGACCAAAAGTTTGGACACACCTTCTCATTCAAAGAGTTTTCTTTATTTTCATGACTATGAAAATTGTAGAGTCACACTGGAGGCATCAAAACTATGAATTAACACATGTGGAATTATATACATAACAAAAAAGTGTGAAACAACTGAAAATATGTCATATTCTAGGTTCTTCAAAGTAGCCACCTTTTGCAGCAGACACATCTCTAGAACAACTGATAAGAGGAGACTGTAAATCAGGCCTTCATGGTAGAATATCTGCTAGGAAACAACTGCTAAAGAAAGGCAACAAGCAGAAGAGACTTGTTTGGGTTAAAAAACACAAGGAATGGACATAGACCAGTGGAAATCTGTGCTTTGGTCTGATGAGTCCAAATTTGAGATCTTTGGTTCCAACCACCGTGTCTTTCTGCGACGCAGAAAAGGTGAACGGATGGACTTTACATGCCTGGTTCCCACCGTGAAGCATGGAGGAGGTGGTGTGATGGTGTGGGGGTGCTTTGCTGGTGAAACTGTTGGGTATTTATTCAAAATTGAAGGCATACTGAACCAGCATGGCTACCACAGCATCTTGCAGCGGCATGCTATTCCATCCGGTTTGCGTTTAGTTGGACCATCATTTATTTTCAACAGGACAATGACCCCAAACACACCTCCAGGCGGGGGAAGGGCTATTTGACCAAGAAGGAGAGTGATGGGGTGCTGCGCCAGATGACCTGGCCTCCACAGTCACCGGACCTGAACCCAATCGAGATGGTTTGGGGTGAGCTGGACCGCAGAGTGAAGGCAAAAGGGCCAACAAGTGCTAAGCATCTCTGGGAACTCCTTCAAGACTGTTGGAAATGACCCTGACCTGGTGGAGAAGCTCCTGCATGGCCTCACCACCATCCACAGACTTATCCCTAACGAAATATGGAGAGAGACGCAGATTAAGATTGTTCACCGAGCCCACATCCCCTTCAGCCGAGCCCATGCCACCCCAGAATGCCCCCTCTGTAAACAACCCAAACCTAACTTGACTCACAGGTTCTGGTCTTGTTCCCTCATAGCCAGTTTCTGGGACCAAGTCATCCAATACATTTTCGATGTCACCCTGCTACGCATACCCAGGGACCCGTTACTACTTATATTTGGGTACTGGGACCCCATACTACTCCCCTGGTCCTCTCCCTCCACCCCCCTGGGCAGGGACTGGACTCTGATATGCCTCTTGATAGCCCGTAGAGCCATCCTCCAGAAGTGGATATCAGCGGACTGCCCAACCACTGCTCAAGTTAAAAGGGAACTGTTGCAGCTCTTATACAAAGACAGGCTCAACACGGACCTGACCCACGAACCGAGCAAGAACCGCTTCTATCACTTATGGAATCCCTTTATGTCGTATACTTTCACTCCTACTGAATGGTTGAACTTTGAGAAAATGTCTTTTCTATACCAGGATCCCCCTCGGGATTGACATCTCTCCTACCCTCCCTCCCTCCTCCCCTACCCCCCCCCCCTCTCTTGTTGTTCCTTTTTGTTTGCAAGCACTACTATTTCACCTACCCCGTGACCACTTAACCTATACCCTCCCCCCTTATTTGTTCTCTCTGAGAACCTCTACATACACTGTTAATCTACTGCAATGTTCCACAGAAAATGCTTTTATGTCCTGTTTTTTTTTATGATTTCTCTGTTATGTAACTTCCTTAATAAAAACATATTTAAAAAAAAAAAAAAAAAAAAAAAAAAAAAAAAAGACTGTTGGAAGACCATTTCAGGTGACGACCTCTTAAAGCTCCTCAAGAGAATGCCAAGAGTGTGCAAAGCAGTAATCAAAGCAAAATTACCTAGAATATGACATATTTTCAGTTGTTTCACACTTTCTTGTTATGTATATAATTCCACATGTGTTAATTCATAGTTTTGATGCATTCAGTGTGAATCTACAATTTTCATAGTCATGAAAATAAAGAAAACTGTTGGAATGAGAAGGTGTGTCCAAACTTTTGGTCTGTACTGTATATATATATATATATATATATATATAACAGAAATATGTATATACAACATATACAACCCAACTTTTTAAACTGATTGCTATCTCTGAGGTTCAGGAAGGAAGGTATTCTATCGCATCAGCTGTACCACCACCATCCTGACCCCTAGCCCCGATCCCACCAGCTCAGGGACAAACTATTGCCACCTTCTTGCCAATGCAGCCTGATGACAGATAGGTTCAACCCATCCCCACACTATATACTGTAGACCTTCCATCATTCCAACCTTTATCAACCAAAGACCCCTGCTACCATCAACCCATCACAATAAGCACAACATAAAACATATCATACATCCGAAATACAGGGAGGGTGGTCGGAAAAAACTGCCTCTGTGTTGCCTCTTCACTTACTTCCACCAGACTAAGCTGATCCTGCCCCCCCACATAGACAACTTAACTGAAGCCGCACCTACCCCCCTACCCACTGATCATAAGCCTCCTCCCCTTTACCCATCCCCCTAACTCACAGGAATTAACCTGCGCTCCCTGCACAGCTGTCCCCCCAGTCATGTGGGCCCTTCATCCAGGTTCCCTTTTTGCTCTGGGCCTGTTCTAAAAGGGTATTCACTTTGCAAGTGAATTTTCTCTTAGGTTAGTGAATGGGTTGAAGCTCTGCTGACTTCCATCCTCCAATCACCGGCAAGTGATTGAGTATCATTTGCAAAGCGAATTTTCACTACATTTGTTATGCTATGAATGAGGGCTAGCACTTGAATGCCCCATGTTACCTATATTTGTTTCATACTTATTTGTACTATACTTGTGTAGCATTTGCGAAAAATAACACAACTGTTTCAATAAAATCAGAACAAGTAAGTGTTGTTATTTAAGTGCATTCTGTTCTATTTCCAGGATTGCCTCTGCACCACCTGAGATCCAGGTCGACAATGTCAACGTATATGACACCAGCGTCTACTGCTCACATCCAACTCCCTTCTACAAGGTGCACTTTACCCAGCCCAGAGAATAAGACCCAAAACCCAACAAACACCTACTACCTCAATGGAGTGTCACAGAAAACATGATTGCAACATGAAGCAGATGACCATCTAAGGACATCACTCCATCCTATTAGTCAAACCAGTAATTTTCTGTATCTAGTAGTGGCAGCCAGTTATGTGAGAACCATTTTTTTTAAATGACCACTTTATTCAGAACGTATATTTCAGGTTGTTCTCAAGGTAAACCACTAACAGGCATGCCCCACTTTTAGGTACACGATGGGGTTTATTTGCTAAAGCTGGAAAGCGCAAAATCATGCTCACTTCTGCACAGAAACCAATGAGCTTCCAGGTTTCATTACCAGGCTTAATTGAACAAGCTGGGGTTAGAAGCTCATTGGTTTCTACGCAGAAGTGAGTCTAATTTTGCGCTTCCCAGCCAGTAAATAAGCCCCGTTGTGTACTTAAAAGTGGGGTATGCCTGTACTGTTTTCTCATATTTGAGAGTCTCTAATTATATTACCATTAAAAATCCAAATGATAAAGTCACTTTTATGATGGATTCCCTATATAGTAGAATAAAACTTAACTGGGATGTTAATGTCATCTTTATGATTGATTGGACCCGGGGAAATAATATTCTTGCCCCACTCCCCAGCATGCAATATTGCTCTCCACCCCATTATCCCAAAAAACAAACACACAAATAGACCTAGCTGAAGAAACTTTATTAATGTAAACATAAAAAAACTGGTCCACGCTCACTAGTCAAAGCTAACTGATTGGTTGCTTGAAGTTACTGCACATTCTTACCACTCACTGATTGGTTGCTAGATGTTACTGCACTTCCTTACTGCTCAATGATTGGTTACTAGAAGTTACTGCACATCATTACCACTCGCCCGCTTATATCAAACTGTCCAGGAGAGCAAGTCGAGGGATTGGCTGCACCCACTAGATCTGGAAAAAATATTTGTGGGCAGCGTGGTCTCAAGGGGCAGCTGCTTTTGGTCCTCCCAAAAACGACTGGGCCCAGGGCAATCTGCCCATTTCCCCCCCTCTCTCCAGCCTCAATCAGTCTCTTTGGCATTTTCATAGTTCTAGGAGCATTGTATTCTGTGCCACCTGCTGCGCGCCACAGTTCCTTCCCTCAACCCCTATGTCCCTGCCGAGTCCTGTAAAGACATAAGGGCTCAGAGAATGGAACTATGGGGATATCTTGAAATCTTCATCGGGGGTGGGCAACTCATTTTCAAATAATTCTGCAACTTAATTATGCTCAGTATTAATTTGGGACATAGGAAAGTCCATAAAAAAAACAACAACAAAGGGTTATAACCCTCCCTTGCTCTATCCAAAATAAAAATATTCTCCTTTAGGGCTTGTTAAACTGCATTATTATTATTAAGGCTAAAGAACCAAATTCCTGCATATGCCCAGTTATGAATGTTTAAAAGATCCAATATTTTAGAATATGTATGCATTGTGTTATTAGTGACATGGGACTACTGCTTGCTTATTATCAGATTCCTAATTCACCTGGGATCTGCAATTCTAATCACACATACAGTACAATGCCCTACAGAAAATATCAAATAATACAAATAAAAAAAACTATTGTTGAATCACATTGCTGCTACAAACCAGAAAATAACATACCCTTCAATATTAACATAATAAAAGCCTTCTGTAGCTTTGATTGAAAATAGAAGAATGCCTCATCAGAAGTGAATAGAGGATGTTAATGTACCAGAATAATGAAATATGACAGTCCAGTGAACCCCACTAACTATGCAATGAAATGGCATGATTTATTCAAACTCCGCACTGTATGACTGCTGACGAATAACTCGAAATACTTCAGTGACTTCATTAACTTTCATATTCCCAGTCCTCATGTAAAGGTCAATGCCACTGAGAAAATAATAATAAGTAATAAGGAAATAAAACCATCGCTGGTTTACAATAAATAAGTCCCAGAGTATCATTTATTCCATCATATATAAATATATATATTCAATTTAACTGTAATATGTCTATTCATTTTTATTACAATGTCTACGGAACATACCGTATTTATCGGCGTATAACACGCACCCTAACTTTAGGAGGGAAGTTTCAGGGAAAAAAATTTCCACAGCCCCCTGCGTATAACACGCAGGCACAGTTTACCCCCTATTTTCAGGGTAAAAAAGTGGGTGTTATACGCCAATGAATACAGTAATATGGTAATGTGCTAATATACATTACCCATTAAGGGCCAGATTCTCAGATACCCCGTCGTATCGCCGTTTTTTCCCCCGGGTATCTATGCAAGTGATTCCTAGAATCACTTAGGCATAGATACGGGTGAAGATCCGTATGAGGCTAATACGCCGATTCCCGAACGATTTTACGCCGCCCCGTCGTCGCTTACGACGTTTTCATCCGCGTAAGGTTACCCCTGCAAAGATGTGGAGTAACCTTACGCAGTACCGTCGGATGCCGTCGGATGCCATGTTAAGTATGGCGTCGGGTCAGCGTCGGCTTTTTCCGTCGGTTACATCGTTTTACTAAGTCGTTCGCGAATAGGGCATTGCGTAAGTGACGATCATGTAGTTATGACGTCGGTTTCAACGACGCTTTCCGACGTGAGCTGGAGCATGCGCACTGGGCTTTTTCCCCGGCCGGCGCATGCGCAGTTCGATCGACGCGGGGGCTAGCTTAATTTAAATACAAGACGCCCCCTTTGAATTACGCGGCCTTACGCTGGGCCATTTATTTTACGCATCCGCAAACTACGGAGCAAGTGCTTGGAGAATACGGCACTTGCTCTGTTAAGTTGCGGCGGCGTAGTGTAAATGGCTTACGTTACGCCAGGGCAAATGTATGAGAATCTGACCCTAAATTGGCAGCTTCCTTTAAGCCTGGGGGTCAAATGACCCAAAACTGCTATATTTGTCCATAATGGAAGTCCAATCACTCATAAGCTTCCTCCCTCATTTGGGGATTCTGACAGTGAAATATCTGCAGTGAGTTCCTAACTCCACCCACTATCAATATCAGACGGTCTAAATTCAATATATTCTACATTATGAGGAAATTAGAACAAGTTTTCCTGCCAGACAGCAGGCCTTAACCTCCCTGGCGGTCTTCCCGTGTGTGGCACGGGGTGAGATTTTAAAGCTACGATCGGTAACCCCGTGCCACACACGGACTTGCCTCGCTGGATGCAGAAAAAAGTTTACTTACCTTTTCTCTGCGATCCAGCGATGAATCCCCGCAGTACACGGCGGGCGGATGTCCGCCTGATGCTGTGTGTTCCGCCGATTCCCTTCCCTGCGAGCGTCGCGACGTAGGGGGGGGAACGGCGCCAAATTCAAAAATGTAAACAAACACATTACATACAGTATACTGTAATCTTATAGATTACAGTACTGTATGTAAAAAATACACACCCCCCATGTCCCTAGTGGTCTGCCCTGTACACTACATGTTCTTTTATATAATAAAAACTGTTCTTTCTCCCTGCAAACTGTAGATTGCCCATAGCAACCAAAAGTGTCCCTTTATGGCAAAAATTGTTTTAGAGCAGCTAAAAAACAGCGATAATAAATCAGAATCACTTGCAGAATTTAGCAATAGCGATTTGTGGGGAAATTCGTCAAAAAAAAAAAAAAAATGACAGCAAAAATTCTGCAACTGAGCAAATTTCAGTGATTTTGATTTGATTACATTATTGAATAATTTTTACTATAATTATATTATTATTTGTTATAATTTTTTATAATTATTTATTATATTATAATTTTTAATAAGAAAAAAAAAAAATCATACCCAGGATGCCTATTAGACTCTTGTTTAGATAGATTTCAGTGAGTTATTCCTAAGAATTACAAGCCTACAGTATAAAACGCCAAATTCCCTTGCAAATAATGGTACCGCTTTTAGCACCTAAAATCTTAAAGAATCATACCGCCAGGGAGGTTAAGGCCTTTAACCTAACAAAAATGTGTTGTTGTGTTTTTTTTTTTTTAGATAAGGAGTGTGGGAATGTTGGAATCTTTGCTAGGTTTTTGTTGCTGTCTGTGTCATTGGAAGATAACAGTGCCTTGAAAAAGCATTCACACCCCTTGAAATGTTTCACATTTTATCATGTTACAACTAAAAACTTAAATGAGATTTTATTGGGATTTTATGTGATGGACCAACACAAAGTGACACAGATTTGTGAAGTGGAAGAAAAATGATAAATGGTTGTCCAAATTTTTTACAAATAAATATCTAAAAGTGTGGCTTGCATTTGTATTCTGCCCCCCTAAGTCAATACTTTGTAGAACCTCCTTTCTCTGCAATTACAGCTGCAAGTCTTTTTTTGGGGTTCGTCCCTACCAGCTTTGCAACTTCTAGAGAGTGACATTTTTGAACATTCTTCTTTGCAAAATAGCTCAAGTTCTGTCTGATTGGATGAAGAACATCTGTGAACTCAATGTTCAAGTCTTGCCACAGATTCTCAACTGGATTTAGGTCTGGACTTTGACTGGGCCATTCCAACACATGAATAAGCTTTGATCTAAACCATTCCATTGTAGCTCTGGCTGTATGTTTAGGGTCGTTGTCCTTCTGGAAGGTGAACCTCCGCCCCAGTCTCAAATCTTTTGCAGACTCTAGCAGGTTATCTTCTAAGATTGCCCTGTATTTGGCTCCATCCATCTTCCCATCAACTCTGACCAGCTTCCCTGTCCCTGCTGAAGAAAAGTTTCCCCACAACATGATGCTGCCACCACCATGTTTTAGGTGACCTAAACGCAAAACTCTATGTGTGGGTGAAAACTAACACTGCACATCTCCCTGAACACACCATCCACACACGACCGAGTTTCTCGGGAGAATCCAGCGAGAATGGGAGACGTATTCTGCCGAGAAAACCGGTCGTGTGTACTCTTTTCGCCAAGCATCCCGTCAGGAAGCTTGTTGAGCCAAAAAGAGAGCATGCTCTCTATTTCCTCATTGTTCTATGGGGAAATTTGGCTCAACAAGCATTTCGACAGCTGAACGGGAACCTCGACGGGCAGAACGATGAGTTTAGCCCGACAAGTTTCTCGGTCGCGTGTACGCGGCCTTACGGTGTGGATGGTGTGTTCAGGGAGATGTGCAGTGTTAGTTTTCACCCACACATAGAGTTTTGCGTTTAGGTCACCTGACCAGAGCACCTTCTTCCACGTTTGCTGTGTCCCCCACATGGCTTCTCGCAAACTGCAATCAGGACTTCTTATGGCTTTCTTTCACCAATGTCTTTCTTCTTGCCACTCCTCCATAAAGGCTAGATTTGTGGAGTGCACGACTAATAGTTGTCCTGTGGACAGATTCTCCCACCTGAGCTGCGGGTCTCTGCAGCTCCTCCAGAGTTACCATGGGCCTCTTTGCTGCTTCTCCGATTAATGCTCTCCTTGCCCTGCCTGTCAGTTTACGTGGACACAGAGGCGTTGCTAGGGGGGTGCGGGGGTTGCGGTCCGCACCTGGGTGACACCCACTAGAGGGGTGACACCATCCCGACGATGAGGATTTTTTTTTTTTTAGCTGACCCGTCACCCATTCGTTGGTTCACCGCTGGGCTGGAACAACATTACACCTCCAGCACCGCCACATGTGTTTCTGTGTCAGACACCTCCTTCTTCTTGCTCTGCTCCCCTACTGAGCCAGCGAGTGGCAAAGGGCTCAGCGGCGAGCCTCAGCTCAGCTTGCCTGTGCCTGTCACACTGCACTGTGCAATGATGTGACGTCAGTCACGTCACTACTCAGTGCTTTCAGTTTCTGCGCCCGGGCGGCGCGGCTCAGCGGCTGCACCATAACATCCCGGTAATCCCGGGCTCTAATGTAACAGGCGGCAGTGATCGATGCTGCGGGAGTGCGAGCGGGTGCAGAGAACCTGGCCGGACAGGAGGGGAGGACGAGCGTGTCTTGCAGGTCATGAGGAGCCAGAGCCTGGCAGGAGGGGCAGGATTAAGCCGCGCTGTATCTGAGGTCTGTGTTCGGAGGGGTGATTTTTTTAAAGTTGGCTTAATTATAGGAAGGGGGATGGGTGTCTGTGCTGGGAGAGGGAAGACAGTCCTGCACTCTGTACTCACTTGCATACTGAACCCACCACCACCCACCTGCACCCTGAACCCACCACCCACCTGCACTCTGTACTCACTTGCACCCTGAACCCACCACTCACCTGCACCCCCTCAGCAGGATAGGCAGTAGGGCATTATGCGCCTCTCATGTCGTCGTCCCCCAGCCTGCCGCAGTGCTAATTGATAGTGTCACCCAGGGTGTCTGTGCTGGGAGAGGGAAGACAGTCCTGCACTCTGTACTCACTTGCATCCTGAACCCACCACCACCCACCTTCACCCTGAACCCACCACCCACCTGCACCCTGAACACACCACCCACCTGCAATCTGTACTCACTTGTACCCTGAACCCACCACCCACCTGCACCCTGAACCCACCACCCACCTGCACTCTGTACCCACCATGTTTCACCGCACCGGGTGACACCAACCCTAGTGACGCCACTGCGTGGACAGCCATGTCTTGGTAGGTTTGCATTTGTGTCATACTTTTTCCTTTTTCAGTTGATGGATTGAACAGAGCTCTGTGAGATGTTCAATGCCCAGGTTATTTTTTATAACCTAACCCTGCTTTAAACTCCTCCACAACTTTATCCCTGACCTGTCTGGTGTGGTCTTGGTCTTCATGATGCTATTTGTTCACAAAGGTTCTCTAACAAACCTGAGGGCTTCACAGAACAGCTGCATTTAAATGGAGATTAAGTTACATTCTATTTACTAATTGGGTGACTGCTGAAGGCAATTGGTTCTTTTAGATTTTAGTTAGGGGTATCAGAGTAAAGGGGGCTGAATACAAATGCAAGGCACACTTTTCATGCATTTATTTGGAAAAAGTTTTGAAACCCATTTATAATTTTCCTTCCACTTCACATTTATATGCCACTTTGTGTTGGTCTATCACATAAAATCACAAAAGAATACATTTCTGTTTTTGGTTGTAACATGACAAAATGTTGAAAATGTTAAGGGATATGAATACTTTTTTAAGGCATTGTACAATTGTTCTGTTGACCATTCATCTTAATAGAAATTGAGGTCAAATTCCAAATGTTACAGTTGTCACCTAAAAACATGTAGAGGGAAATATTTAAACAGGTCACCAACTCCCATGACTACGGTCTAAAGATGGCCATGGATTTATAGATTTCTTTCAGTCAGCCTGTCAGCTGTACTACTGCTGGACCACAACATCCATGCTGTGTGCATGTGGGTTTGTGCCCCCTTATGGTCAGAAGCCATATTATCATCCCGGGCCCCACATCAGAAGAACATGGCACTGACTACAGAGTCCTTTTGATAGGTCCAGTGTAGAGCGCCATCTCTCTCCACCAGCTCTTGTACATTTCACCCCTGGACATCTTTCGCACATGGGCTAAAGGAAGTGCAGTTAAAAACACACACGTAATTAACCACTTAACCCCCGGACCATATTGCTGTCCAATGACCAGAGCACTTTTTGCGATTCGCCACTGCGTCGCTTTAACAGACAATTGCGCGGTCGTGTGACGTGGCTCCCAAACAAAATTGGCGTCCTTTTTTTCCCACAAATAGAGCTTTCTTTTGGTGGTATTTGATCATCTCTGCGGTTTTTATTTTTTGCGCTATAAACAAAAATAGAGCGACTATTTTGAAAAAAATGCAATATTTTTAACTTTTTTTCTGTAATAAATATCCCCCAAAAATATATAAAAATCACAGCCGGTCACATGTAAACAAAGAATTGTTAGTAATCGGTGCTCCTCGCCTCACACTGACAGTGTGTGGGATGAGGAGAGCCTTGCAGGGGACAGTAAGAGATGTAATCAGGGCACTGATGATCAGTGTCCTGATTACATTAGAGTGCAACCAGTGCCAGCAACCAGTGCCAACAATCAGTTCCCACCACAGCCAGAAATCAGTGCCAGTGATACCAGTCAGTGCTGGTGTTCAGTGCCGGCTAATTAGTGATGCCCATCAATGCCCATCACTAAAGCCCATCAATGCCTATTAGTGCCACCCATCAATGCCCATCAGTACCCATTAGTGCAGCCCATCAGCGCCGTTTATCAATGCCACCTATCAGTGCCCACCAGTGTTGGCTATCAGGGCCCATCAGTGCCACCTATCAATGCCCACCAGTGCCACCTATCAGTGCCACTCACCAGTGTTGCCCATCAGTGCTTATCAGCACCATATATCAGTGCAACCTATCAGTATAGATTGCATTGGTTGCATTGTCATTCGACTCTCAAGTTGCATCTAAAATCACACTAGTGTAAACCAGGCCTAAGGTATTTCAGAAAAGTATTACATTATGGACAATAGGTGGAGCTGACAATCAAAGGAAATAAACATTATAGGCAAAATAAAGGCACTAGTCGTGACAACTGTGCAAATACTTGAGACAATTGGTTTATGTAAATGAAAAACACTGCAAGTAGGCATTTGACCTACTTTATTTTGCTGGGCTTTCACTTGCAATGTATTAAGCTGGTGACAGAGGGTCTCTTTAAACACTAACATCACTTTAAAGTTTACATTCCCAGTACCATTTAACATTGTTCAAGAAAACTGGAAAACAATATTATAATTAAACACCAGAGGGTGCCAACTGGCTTTCCAAAAATATATCATTGGGGTCTACCGGTCTTTATATTACCACATACAAATCCTTTTAATTTTCCCACTCCTTCCCAATGTTCCCCCCTTAAAGTGTAGTGTACAAAATAACAAAAATGCCAAAAAAAAACAAAAAAAAAAAACAATTAGTCTGCTGTCAGGAAGTTTTTGATTAAGTGTTCCTCCGATTTCAAAGGAAAGTAAATGTATGAAGGGGAAAAATCTATCCGCAAAATAGATTCTGCTGAATCATTTTCATGTTTGTTGAAAGACAATGAAAGCAAACTGAGGATTTGTTGACAGCAGCTTTATAATAAGGAGAATATTAGGAATTTAGTATTTCACATACAGTATAAAAAATAAATAAAAAAGTAAAATATAGTTTTTTTTTGTCCCTAAGGCTGCATTCACACCTGAGCGGCAAGTAACGCCGCATACGCGGCTTTACTTGCCGTGCTTCGATTCATTTTTTTTTTTTTTACAAAGTCTCCCATTGATGTCTATGGCCGAACGCCAATGTCGCCTGAAAAAAAGGGTCCGGGACTTTTTTTCAGGCGACAGGCGTTCGGCGTTTCAGAGATGTGAACCATCTCTATAGACATGAATGTGATTTTTCCCCTCCAGCGGCACGAGCGTCGGGCGACAGGCGTTTTGTCGCTCAGGTGTGAATGCAGCCTAATGTAGCCCATGCCAAATATAATGTTAAGGAGGAACACTGATGTAAAGAACAATTTTCCTGTAAGGAGGGGTTGGTGGGAGGCATGCCTGTGTCACCAATTACAGCTATGGTATGTTGGGTTTGGAGAAGTGGCCTAACACCATGACGTCTCTTTAGCAACATTTTAGAAAAAGCCCCCAATAAAATTCCAGATCCCATAAATAGTACATACCAGTGCTCCTCATTTTCAAATAGTGCAAGCGCTTCCTATTACACAGGGAGACATGGGGGGGGGGGGGTCCTCTCCTCAGAAATTGCTGGCCCCTTGATGACCCTACATTAGTCATCTGCAGGATGAGCTGGATTCTACAAATATGGGCCCCCTAGTGCAGTGGTTCTCAACCCTGTGCTCAAGTACCTCCAACAGGCCATGTTTGCAGGTTTATCCCTTATCTTGCACAGGTGCTTTAAATCAAAGTCAATGGCTTGGTATTTTGGACAGCTATTCTAAGAGAAATTCCCCAAAACATGGCCTTTTGGGGGTACGTGAGGACAGGGTTGAGAACCACTGGTCTAGTGGAAATGTCTGCCCATTCAAACTGTGTGCATGCTAGGTGCAGCCTCTAGGGGGCGCATAGATGAAGTGCTCAGGCAGTCCTGCAAACATCAGGACAGAGGTGGATCAAGCAGCTGTAGCAATTGAAAATAAGGAGCGTTGGTATGTCCTATCCAGGGAATCTGGTATTGCGTCCGGGGGCTTTTTGTAAAATGTTGCTAAAGGTGAACGTAGACTTTAACCACTTAAGCCCCGGACCATTATGCAGGTTAAGGACCTTGCCCCTTTTTGCGATTCGGCACTGCGTCGCTTTAACTGACAATTTGCGCGGTCGTGCGACGTGGTTCCCAAACAAAATTGGCGTCCTTTCTCTGCGGTTTTAATTTCTTGCCCTATAAACAAAAATAGAGCGACAATTTTGAAAAAAATTCAATTTTTTTTTACTTTTTGCTATAATAAATATCCCCAAAAAAGATATAAAAATTTTTTTTTTTTTCCTCAGTTTAGGCCGATACGTATTCTTCTACATATTTTTGGTAAAAAAATCGCAATAAGCATTTATCGATTGGTTTACGCAAAATTTATAGCGTTTACAAACTATGGCCCTCCAGTTGTTCAGGAACTACAATTCCCATCATGCCTAGTAATGTCTGTGAATGTCAGAGTTTTACAATGCCTCATGGGATGTGTAGTTCCGCAACAGCTGGAGGGCCGTAGTTTGAGGATCCCTGAAATAGGGGATAGTTTTATGGCATTTTTATAAATATTTTTTTTTTACTACTAATGGCGGCGATCAGCAATTTTGTTCGTGACTGCGACATTATGGTGGACACATCGGACAATTTTGACACATTTTTGGGACCATTGTCATCTTCACAGCGAAAAGTGCTATAAAAATGCATTGATTACTGTGAAAATGACAATTGCAGTTTAGGAGTTAACCACTAGGGGGCGCTGAACTGATTAAGTGTGACCTCATATGTGTTTCTAACTGTAGGGTGCGGGGCTGGACATGTGATGTCATTGATCGTCTTTCCCTATATCAGGGAACAGACAATCGGTGACACTGTCACTGTGAAGAACGGGGAAGGTGTTTACACTCACCTCTCTCCGTTCTTCAGCTCCGGTGACCGATCGCGACCCCACGGCTGGGCCTTAAAGAGACACGTACGATTGTGAAAGTTTAGTTCCACTTTAAGTTCAACTATGAGAGCAACTACACATGGCAAGGGGCCCCCTAAAACAAAAAGTGTTTTTTTATCCATAGAAAGTAACATTATTCCCCTGACACATATGGGTGGAATGTTTTGGGTTTCTTTCCAATATAAATAGCTGTTTTATATTTTGGTTCCTTTACCTCAATATTAAAGTGATTGTAAAGGCTCATAGACTTTTTACCTCCATGCATTCTATGCATGAAGGTAAAAAACCTGTGTGCAGCAGCCCCCCTTAATATTTAACAGAGCCCATCTTGATCCATCGATGTGCATGAGAGCAATGGCTCTCCCGGGTCTCTTCCTACTCAGTGGCTTACACAGCAGTGGGAAGTATTGTATTTATTTTATAGTATTTGTTATAACTAAAATATTTATTACAGGCTTCACTGAAAAGATGAGTTTTTAGGGTTCATCTAAAGTGGACAAAATAGGAAATAGAGAGATGGGGTAGGGAGTTCTGGAGAATGGGAGAGGCTCTGGAGAAGTCCTGGAGGTGAGAAATTGAGTCACAATTAAAACCCGACCACATTGTCTAGGACGGACGGTGAGGGGTGGCCTATAAAGAGGACGGTGGGGAGTGGCCTATAAAGTGGGGGTGGCCCATAAAGAAACCGATCCGATCAGTTGCTTTACATGCTGCCCCGCCACCCCTCCTATCCACCTGCTACTGCCCCCGAGCCCCTGTGTGCTCCCCCCCCCCCCCTTCCCCTGCAGGGCTGCCGGATTTCCCTTTCCCCCTCTCCCGCCAGGGATGCTGTCAGGATGGAAAACAGGGAAGGGGCTGGAAAATGGGTAATTTACCGGCCCCTTCCTTGTTTTAATGAATAGAGTCAGTGATCTGTACCGAATCATAACTGAGGCATAGTGAACTGTGTTTACTATGTTTCAGTTTGTGAGTGAATGGGAGGCTCTGTACAGAGCTATTACTGTCCATTCATTCTGTGCTGCTGAGGCTGCAGAGAAGGAGATCATGAGCTGTGCCCTCAATCTCCTTTCTCTGTCTCATCTGAAGTCTGGTTAGGCCTCTGATATTTCACCAAAACCCCTACTACAGTGCCCATATATCACATTTCTTTTAAAATGGAAGCTGTCATTCTCTCTATCCCGGTACACATTCTAGACTTGGGGGAGTGAAGCTGGAAATAGCAAGCTTCACTCTGATTGCCCTACAAATGCAATGCAGCCTATGAACCAGAGAATGGCCACTTTCATTCTTCTTAGGCCGCGTACACACGTACGAGAACCTCGTCGGGCTAAACCCATCGTTCCGCCCGACGAGGTTCTCGGCCGGCCGTCGAGTTCGTTGACCAGGCTGTCGAAAAAGGTGTCGAGCCATTAGTCCCGATGGCACGTCGAGGAAATAGAGAACCTGCTCTCTATTTTGGCTCGACGCCTCGCTCGTCAGTTTGCTCGGCGAAAACGTACACACGATCGAGCTTCTCGGCAGAATATGGATCCCAGCGAGCTTCTCGCTGGATTCTGCCGAGAAGCTCGGTCGTGTGTACGGGGCCTAACAAAAACAATTCCTAGAGCTTTGAGCTCACAGTGCACTCTCCACAAATTGCAGAGTAAAGGGATTTTACACTACGATCCACAGGCCAAGTATGGATCTCATCTAATGCACAGTACATGCTGTGAACAGAAGGATATCAACGCTTGTATAAAAGAAAGGCTGTACATTAGAAGTGTTCTCGGATGGGGTGGGTCACCGCTGGAAACAGCAGCAAAAATGTACGATTACTTCAGTGCAAACTCCCAAGTTTTACATTTATTCTATATTATTGTAAAGCAGAGCACAGCGAAGCTGACAAAATATAATTGATACCAGTGGCGACTGGTGCTTAATTTTTTTTTTTTGGGGGGGGGGGGGGGGGGGGGAGGGCGCAAACAAACTGAAAAAAACAAACATCAATTGCCACCACTGTGCCCATTAAACGCAGCCAATGTGCCCATCAAACGCCACCAGTTTGCCCCCAATTGCGCCAGTTTGTGCCCCCAAATGCAGCCAGTTTGTCCCTCCAATTGCGCCAGTTTGTGCCCCCAAATGCAGCCAGTTTGCCCCCAAATGCAGCCAGTTTGTCCCCCCAAATGCAGCCAGTTTGACCCCCCAATTGCAGCCAGTTTGTCCCCAGCCCGGCACTAACCTTCCTCAGGTCAGTGCCGTCCTCCTCCACGCTCCCTTTCGCTCCCTCGATGTCTTCTCCTGCCCTCGATGTCGCTTCAGCCAATCAGGTGACCGGTAACCAGACCCGGTGCACCTGAGAGGCAGGTCAGTGTTAGGGAAGCGATTCCCTAACACAGCACTGTTTAACCAGTTTACGCACAGCCTGTGGGCCCTCTGGTTAACCATTTGGAAGCCGATTAGAGTCCACATGCTCTAATCGGGAAGCCTATTAGACCCTCTTTCTCTAATCAGGCACTTCCAAAACACACCCACCACTGTTATTCAGATGGCTGGTGCTCAACAGGGGGCCGGACACCTGAATAGTGGGTGTCAGCGGTGACAATACATAGATTCATGCAATGCATGAATCTATGTATTGTTGATTGATGGGTGCAGGAGAGAGGGGGTGGTGCTCCTGCACCCACTATGGACGCACCGCCACTGATTGATACACTGATCACTGTGGCTCTCTCAGTAAAGGTTAAAGCGGCAGTAAACCCTTCCTTTGCTATTTCCACCTTATCAACCTTTCCTACCTTATAAACGAGTTGCTCTATGTATAACGCTTCCTACCTTATCCCTTTCTGTGTAATCTGTCATTTTCTAATGAATGACGCAATCGGCACATGCGCAGCAGTTAGTGCCGTTTTTCCAGACCAGCTCTTCTTCTTGCCGGAAAACTGTGTACTTGCCAGGGATGCGTCATTTCCTTTGGCTGACGTCAGCCCCGAGATCCCGCGATACTCCCTCGCTGAGAAGCTGATTCTAACCTGGGGTGACCACATTTTCAAACTGCCTTTCAGGGACTCCCCCCCCCCCTCCTTCCTAAAAAAAAAAAAGATAACTTTTTAGGGAAAAAAATGTGCCCCACCATAATTTTCACTGGTTCATCCTGGGACCTGTAGTTCTTCACTAGTGGGTGTCACATCCTCAGCTCTGAGGGGTTCATGGTGGGACCTGTAGTCCTTCACTTTTGGGGGTTGCATTCCCCCCCAAAGTGAAGGACTACAAGTCCCAGCATGAACTCCTTATATCTAAAGATGTGACCACCCCCCCATTTGAAGGACTACAACACCCAGCATGAAACCCCTGAGATCTAAGGGTGTGATCCCATAGATTTCACAGGTTTATCCTGGGATCTGTAGTTCTTCACTATTTGGGGGGCAGGGGGTCTCACATCCTCAGCTCTGGGGGGGGGGGGGGTTAATGCTGGAACTTGTAGTCCTTAAATTTAGGGAGGTCACACCCCCCCTAAAGTAAAGGACTACCAATCCCAGCATGAACAGATGATATCTAAAGATGTGACCCCCCCCCCTAGTTTTGAAACTCCCAGCATGAACCCGTGAGATCTAAGGAAGTGACCCCATAGATTTCACAGATCTATGCTGGGACCTGTAGTTCTTCACTAGTTTGGGGGGGGGGGTCACATCTTAAGCTCTGAGGGGTTCATGCTGGGACCTGTGTCAGTTTAATTCCGGGACAGTGTATTGTCCCAGAGTGAGGGTGCCTGGGACAGACCTGCAAAATGCGGGACTGTCCCGGGCAATCCGGGACACGTGGTCACCCTATTCTAACCCCATGAGACTCGCCATGTCACAGGGGTTGGAGCGCAGAGCCGAGGACAGAACCTGCCTATCTGACACTAAAACGAGGCTTGGCTTCAGGAAGGAATGCGCACGTGTGGGGTTATGGGCACAGAAGAAGAGTGAGGGCGGAAATAAAATGCTACTGAAACACGAAAGACTGGAGTCAAAATGTCAGCGGCTGAGTACAAGCAAAGGCGATCATAAAAAGTCATTTTTTTCAAGTAAGAGCGTTCTATTTGTATAATGTATGTGGCGCATAGCTGCTAAACAGCAAGCTGAAATTGCATATTTCTGATTTGGGGTAACAGTTTCTGAGTTTACTACCGCTTTAAAGGAGAACTAAACTGCAATATGTTGCTGCGTACAGTCCTTAGATGTGGTGATTGCATTTGTTCTCTCGTTTGCCCCACAAGACGTCATCTATGATGAAACATGTTGGGCGGAGCTTGCTGTGACATCATCACACCTACCGGAAGTGAACAGGAAGTACGCAGGTAAAGCGATATCTGTGGTTTTGGATGGTTTTTACAGCGCTATATATTGTTTTGCCCCAATTTTTTGCTTTTTTATGAATAAATATATGCCGTTTTCACACAATGTGGAGCATGTGATCTTGTTTTTCTGGGTACTCGCCTGCACGCACGGACCCTTTGTGGCGAATGCACAAGGGGTTCGTGTCTGCACTAATTAAAAAAGGCAAACATTTTTTGTATAGATATATAAAAAAACACATAATAAATATTTTTTTCCCATGTAGCACTACCCCCCTCAAATATAAGGGTCCAAAGCAGTGGGAGAACTCTCAGGGTTGCAAAGGTTGTCTTGCCACCGAGCCCTGGTGTTCTGCCACTGTGGGGTTCCCCAGCTGTCCTGTCCCTGCCATTTACATCGCTGGTCTGGCATCTGTCTCCTTGGCAGCGGCGGCAGTCCATTAGGACCTAGTGCTGGTGACATTATGGGTGCATGCAGGAGAAGGCTGGCACTATTGGTTATAGAGAGCTGAGCCCCCAGCTGGTCACCTAGCAGCAGTAATGCTGTATAACCTTCTCTGTTGACATGCTGATCGGGATGTGATCCAGGTGATGCTCCCAGTCAGATCTAATAAATACAGTATTTATTAGCATCAAGAGTACAACCCCATATATATATATATATATATATATATATATATATAAAATCAAACGTATGTTCCGCAGCCATGTGGGCTCTATGCCTGTAAAGTGTGGGCTCTATGCCTGTAAAGTGTGGGCTCTATGCCTGTAAAGTGTGGGCTCTATGCCTGTAAAGTGTGGGCTTTGATCAATAAAATATCTGATATTTAACACTAGGATTTGACTGGGAGCATCACCTGGATTGCATCCCGATCAGCATGTCAGAGAAGGCTCCACTGCTGCTAAGCAACCTGCAGGGAGCTCAACTGTCTACAACCAATAGAGATGGGCTCGGGTGTGTTTGAAATCCCACATGCCCAATCCCGCCAGGAAGCCAACACTCCACAGTGCTAATCACAGGCAGTGAGACATTTCCTGATCTGTGCAGAGCTGCGGACCGGGAAATCTCTCACTGCCTGTGATTAGCGCTGTACAGTGTGGGCTTCCTGGCAGGCTCTGTCATGTGGATTTTTAAACATGCCCAGCCCATCTCTAACAACAAATTGTGCTGGCCCTCCTGTACATCAGCCCCATAAAGTAACCAGCACTGGGTTCCAATGTGCTGCCGCCACTGCCAAGGAGACAGAGACCAGCGCTGTCAATAGCCGGGACAGGACAGCAACTCTGGTTAATCCAGCACTGGTCCACACTGGGAGGATTCCCCCATCCACCTATAATGTGTAGATGGGGGAATTGGATCATTTCTTTTTTTTTTCATTCAACCTAATAGTTGAATGAAAAAAAGTGATCAATGTATAGGCTGCCTAAAAGCTAAGACCAGCCATAGACAGTTTAAATCTCAGCTGGTTCAGCAGGAACTGGCTGAGATTTGAACCATTAATGAGCAGATTCTCTTATGATTATCACTAGTGGTTGCTGTATAGCCACTAGTGAGAATCACTGTTTGTCGGGAGAATACAATTGCTGGGCAGGAGGGATATTCCCGTCAGCACTGTCTGTGTTGATGGGGGAATCATGCAAGTTTCTTTCTTGCAATCTGTGGATGTAGGAAAGAAATTTGCACTGTATATTACCTGCCTAACTGAAAGTGAAAGTGTAACAGAATGGCCCGTGACACCCAGAGACTTTTGAAGGATGGGTGGTACTCCTGTGCCAGCATCACTAATGACTCTTGGGTCTAGGGTCATCTTGTGCCCCTTTTGGGCATAGGGTGACTGAGAAATGATAATGATAAATTACATGGGATGGGACATTACTGATAATTCATGTTTTGCAGGATATCTTTAAATATTACAAGTTGTTAAAGTCTGACTCCGACAGGTCAATAAAGTGTTTTCATTCAATGTGGGGACACATGCTTTTGAGGTGTTCATTGAGTCTGCTCCTAAACATTCCATTGTGTGATGGATACTAATACTGTTTTGTGTTCATTGTGCTAATTAGGTCTGCTCCTTAGACCTGTTCGTTGTGTATGCTAATGACACTGTTAAGATGTGGAATGTGACTTGTCAAGCTGTAGTAATTAACCCCTCTAAATGCGGAGCCAGACCGTCTGGGTAATGAGTAGTAATTAAATCGGAATGTCATTATCTAAAAGAATGTGTATGAGGCCCCCCATTGTGTGATGTGTGGGTGGAGTGTGTCTTTGTCCCTGTGATTAACTGTAACATGCTTGTACTGTATATAAGAAAGCTAAGTTACCATTAAAGGATTCATTCATTCATTTTGGAACCAGTACCAGAGCTTGTGTTGTCTCGGTTATTCTGGGAAATGAAATGGGTCGTGTCTGATAAGCTGTCGTGGGGCGATGTAATGGATTATCGTAAATGGTGGTGACCGTTACAGAAAGTAAATTGTGAATGTCTTAAAAAGAACAGGAGAGGGGATGGAGATAGATGGGGAGAGAAGGGATGGAGATAATGCAGTTCAGTGATTACAGTGTACTGCAGTCTGCAGTGCACACACTTACCCACGGTCCAGGCTAGAATCTCAGGCATCATTCACACACATGCTCCTGATTTTCATATTTCCTGAATACACATCCCCTCTCTTCAGATTCAGCACACCGAGATAGTGTGGGCGGGACTGAAAGGAGGAGGAGGAGCTGTATTCCTCCCTGCTCGTATGTGAGGAGAGTGGGGGGGAGGTGGCTGGACTCGCTGGGCTGTAAAAGAGTGTCATAGACTGAGACTCGGCTCAGCTTGCAGTCACCACTCTCGGAATTTACAGGCTGGTTCTCCTGTCCTAAGGACGGGAGAAATCAGTCTGTTTTTTCAGTAACTGAGATGAAGGCTTGGGCCCTCCCGTCCCCCACAGTGCTCATGGAGTCCTTTCTGTAACTCGCTCTTCTCCGTGCCAATGAGGATGCATGGGAAGGAGCAGATTCGGCGGGTGTGGTTCTGTGAACACTTGCATTATGCAGTGTCAGCGGGCAGAGGGAGGGGGAGGAATGCCCCGCAGAGCTGACTGGGGACGCTCTTCCTCTCAGGAGAGACTGTTACTCCAGGGGGGGGGCACATGGTGGGGCACAGCATAATGTTGGGGGGGTCAGGGCCCCCTCTGCCCCCCCCTAGAGTTGCCTCTGGCTACACCCCTTTTTTGTAAGTGATCACATTCCCTCTGTTCCCTCTGTTTGAGCTGGGGGAGGAGAAGAAACAGCACACTGATCTTCCAAGTAAAAGGCTGTGCAGGGGGGTGTCAGGTCAAGTCTGATCAATAGAGGAGAGCAGCCTGAATTCCCAAGACAGCTGGGGAACTGACCACGCTGTGTTCTCATGCCTTGCGTGGTAAGTTTTTTTTTTAAATAGTAAAGCAAAGGGTAACAACACTTTGACTGCCCCCCCTTTATACACTGAAGAAGGCTGCTGAAAGCACAAAGGTTGGGAGATACCCCCAATGTCCTCTGTGCACATAGCTCAGTGCTCATTGCCAGGGTAATGATCCTGCAACTTAGGAAACCCCAACCTTGAAAAGAGAGAGATAAAAATGGTGATTTACCACCCCAGCACCCTGCAAAGACTGTCCTGAATTCTGCAATTCCTGAAAAATATCTGTCCCCATAATACACTTGTAGGGGTGGTGCAGAGACAATGATTCATAGAAGACTTGTATTGATGCAATGCAATAACAGTTCACAACAAAGCCGATGGGAAGGATTCTTATCTGGGTGCATTCAGTTTCCAGCAACGTGAAGGAAGTAGATTCCAGCTGCACTGACAGTATTTGTTGAGAAGGAATGTAATTGCCATCTAGTGCCCAATTGGAAAAGAGGTGCGAACCTACGCTTTCCCTCCCCATCAGGAACCTTTCCCTAATGCAAGTACTGTCTCTTACAGATGGGGTACTGTTCCCTACTCTGCCCACTAGCTAAATGTGCGCCAAGACTAGTAGCCAGTGCCTTAAATAGGCTCTGCCTGACCCAAGATGGCCTCTTGATGTACATGGGGTGACAGCATTCAACTGGATTGCTTCCCCAGTGACTCAGGAACCATGTTCCTCCTGACCTACTCTCCAGCTGAAGAGCACCGCCACTTGCAGGAGAGAAAGTAGACTTCAGCTGCCTACAAACCAATAATTGTGGCCTCCAATAGGATGTAGAATGCAAATATAGAAAACTGCTATTTAGATATTTCAAAGATCACCAAAGCCATGTTCATACTTGTTCATGCTCGTTCATAATCGTGTCATTTATGGTCATTTACAGTATATCATTTCAGACGTTTCTTTAGATATCACCTAAAGTACTAGAAGAGATGAACAGAATGTCTTGTAATATTTTATTCTATAAGTCATCTTACTTATAGTTGCCCTTTTGTACACCCACTCATCTTCTTAGTTTTACAGCTAGAAAGTTATTTATTATATTAGAGGGGAAAAAAAATACTTTTTTAAAGTGGTTTTAAAGCCTAAACATTTTTTACTTGAATGCATTTCTTGCATTAGGGTAAAAAATATTTAGGCCCCTCACCCCCCATACTTACACGAGACCTCATTTGATCCAGCGCTTTGCATGACTGAAGTTCTTGTCTCCCCTCACTTCCGGGTTTCACTGGTTTGCTGGGGCACTGGGAGCCATTGGCTCCCAGTGCTGCCAATCAAAGTCAGTGACGAGGAAGCTGGGGGGTGGGACCTAGTCCTGCTGTTTGTGTCAATGGACATGGCAGTGGAGCTCGGGAGCGAGGATGCATGAGTGCTTCCCATGAGGACACTGGACACAGAGGAGGAGCCAGGAGCGCCAGCGGGGGACCCAAAAAGAGAAGGTTAGGGGGACACTCTGTGCAATTCCGTTTGCACAGAGAAGGTAAGTATAGAGATATTTGTTTACCCGCTTGCCGCTCGTCCACCGTCAAATGACATAGCAGCGGTACGGCTCTCGTTCTGGGTGGACGTCATATGACATTGCTCCAGAACGGCTAATCTCGGGTGTCCGCAGGGGCATGCATCTTGGCGAATTGTGACCGCGCCATGTTCCCTGATCTCTGTAAAGAGCCGATGGTGTGGCTCTTTAACCATGTGATCAGCTGTGTCCAATCAGAGATGGTGACATGTAAATGTGGAAGTGACGGTAATCGTCTCTCATCGCCTCACTCTGACAGAGGTGAGGAGAGACGATCAGCGGCATCTCCTCGCAGGGGACACCAAGACAGGTAATCAGGGCACTGATCATCAATGCCCTGATTACAGTAAAGCACCAGCAGTGCGCAATCATTGCCACTAATCAGTGCCCACCAGTACCACCAATCAGTGCCCATCAGTGCCACCAATCAGTGCCTATTAGTGATGCCAGTCAGCGCTGCCTTTCCGTGCCCATCAGTGCTGCCCATCAATACTCATCAGTGCCACCTATCAGTGTCCATTAGTGCCGCCTATCCATGCTGCCTATCAGTGCCCACCAGTGACACCTATCAGTGCCCACCAGTGGCACCCTGCTTATTAGTGCCACATATCAGTGCCATCTATCAGTGCCCATAAGTACGGCATATTTGTGTCATCTAATCAGTGCCCATAAGTGCTGCCTCATCAGTGGCCATAAATGCCACCTCATCAGTGCCGCCTCATCAGCACACATCAGTGAAGGAAAAAAATTACTTATTTACGAAATGTACTGACAAAATAAGTAAAGGGACTTTTTCAAGGTAAGAATACATACATTAATGGATTTTTTGTCTTTTAACACAGAGTTTAGAGTCACTTTAAAGCATTATTGATTACAAACAAGCTTCACAGTGTCATTATGGGGTATGGTTTGTAGAATTGTGAGAAAAAATAATGAATTTAATCAATTTTGGGATTTGGCTGTAATATAACAAAATGTGGAAAAAGTGAAGCGCTGTGAATACTTTCCAGATGTACTGCATTCCAATTGGTGAGATTTTGCTTCACTTCCTGTCCCATAGCCAAAACAGGAAGTAAGAGGAATTTCCTCCAGCCTGAGGGAATGCCTTTTTGTCACTAGAACTAGTGTCCCCATTGGAAGATGTCCACTCTATTCAACTCAATCCATTCCTGTTTTGGTGACAACCCAAAATTTGGGATTTTGTTTCACTTTGACTCTCGGTGATGATGGTCACCAGGACAAACAGAGAGGGAGAAATTCCCTAAAGGGGACACTGACAGCAATACAAACCTGACAGGTATTCTAACCCCTTTCTACTCTAAAAACAAAACAAAAAAGTTTCGCCTTTAGTTGTAGGGGTTAAAGGATTTTTTTTTTTTTCATAATAAGCATTCTTTACCTGCAGACATTCCTCTTTTCACTTTTCGTTTTTGCTCAGAAGTTGCTCTATTTCTTCTCTGTTCTGTTCACTTCCTGCTTGTCTGATTGTTACTCACCACCGTGAAGGGAGACTTTACTGCGGTGGTCAGTGACGTGCTCGCCCCTCCTGGGAACTACATCTGTGCGGCAGGACGCTCTCTACGTGTTAGAGACTTCAAGGAGGTGTGAATTACTGGGCGTGCCGCAATGTATACTGGGAAATGTAGTTCTTACATGAACGAGCGCCGCAAACCAGGAAGTGAATGAGAGAACAGAAACTAGAACGCCGGAGGTGATATAGATGAAGGAATCTAATAGGTATTTATTCGTTTTTTTAACAGAATCATTACACTATTCTGTCTGCCTACCTTGCAGACATTAATTTTAGGCAAATTTTTTTTTTCCTTTACAACTCCTTTAACCACTTCCAGACCGCCTTACGAGTTTATACGGCGGCACTTTAAAGATGGATATCTTGGTAACTGCAGCAGCTGCTGCCACAACCGAGGTATCCATCTTTAGTGTGAGCGGGCCTGTAAAAGATAACGGCGGTCTCCGCCGCCGCTTACTGGAGCCGTCGGTAGCGGCGGAGGCAATCGGGTCCGCTCGGCTGCTGTGTGGGGATGCGAGTGAGGCCAACATGGCACCCACCCGTCCCCCATAGCTCTGCTGGGCGGAAGTGACGTCAAAACGTCAGTCCCGCCCAGCGTCTTAAAGAAACATTTTTTTTTCTGTCATTTTTTTCATCTTTTGCATTTAAGTCTAAATATGAGATGTGAGGTCTTTTTGACCCCAGATCTCATATTTAAGAGGACCTGTCATGCTTGTTTCTATTACAAGGGATGTTTACATTACTTGTAATAGGAATAAAAGTGATAATTTTTTTTCCAGTTTAAAAAATAATAAAATACATAAAAAGAAATAACAAAAACATTTGTAACTCAAAAAATGCAACCTATAGAATTTTTTAAACATCGCCTATCGAGATTTTTAAGGGTAAAAGTTTGACGCCATGCCACGAGCGGGCGCAATTTGTAAGCGTGACATGTTGGGTATCATTTTACTCGGCGTAACATTATCTTTCACAATAAATAAAAAAATTGGGCCAAATTTATTGATAATAATCAATAAAGCGCTCATTTACAACTAATAATGTGAAATCAAACAGTGAGAAACCATATATATAACCACATTGGGCCAGATTCAGGTAGATGGGCGAATCTTTATTTTGGAGTAACGTTTGTCATTTACGTTACTCCGCCGAAACTTTATGAGCAAGTACTGTTATTCACATAGCACTTGCTCCTAAAGTTGCGGCAGCATAGCGAAAATGAGCCGGCGAAATTCAAATTGGGCGGGTAGGGGGCGTGTATTATTTAAACTAGGCGCGATCCCGCGGCGAACGTACTGCGCATGCGTCGACTGTCAGTGCGCATGCTCCAAATTAAGTCAGTGAACGTCAATGACGTCAATCCCCATTCACAGCCGTTTTACGTAAACAACGCTAAACTTTTTAAATTCAACGCGATGACGACGGCCATATTTAACATAGGATACTCCACCTAGGGGGCATGTTTTTCTTTACGCCGCGTATCGCTTACGGAAACGTCGGAAAGTCACTGCGTCGGGCCCAAATACGATCGTGAATTTCCGTCTCTCGCTGATTTACATATTCTCGGCGTAAATCAGCGGGAATGCCCCGAGCGCCCATTTTAAAATTGTAGTTCCGATACGAAGGCGAAATACAATTACGCCGCTCGTATCTGAACTCAATCCTGGCGTATCTTGTTTTCTGACTACAGAAAACAGAAACGCCGGCTCAAAGTGAGAGTTATGCTGGCGTATCACTGAGACTCCAGCGTAACCCTACCTGAATCTGGCCCGATATATGTGCATAGTGTTCAATAGGGCCATAACAGGCCAATAGAAACTTGTATACGGTGAAAAAGTGATCCTGTGTTCACCCAAGCTGATCTCTGAAAACCACACTCATCCAAAGCTAGGTCTATAGGAAGATGCTAATGTTGAAAGAAAAAATCCAAATCCAGCAATCAATAATAGTCCCTTGGTATTTCAATAGCAGTGAAGGTAAGAAAACAATCCAATAACCAAGGAAAAATAAATCACATCCACATTCATAAGGTGTCAGCACTGCATTAACGACACTGGTCTGTTTCTGAAGTTTTCCTCAGATGTTATCTGGTACATGTAATAGAGAGAAAAAACATACCATGGCGCAC
Organism: Rana kukunoris; assembly: GCA_029574335.1. Classification (NCBI taxonomy): domain Eukaryota; kingdom Metazoa; phylum Chordata; class Amphibia; order Anura; family Ranidae; genus Rana; species Rana kukunoris. The sequence goes on along the minus strand of CM056052.1, from coordinate 532,117,292 downwards.
TGCACTGCAAGACAGTGAATGAATTGTGGCTAGGTGTGTGATATCACTCACAAATCCCCCGTTCCAAACGAACAGCCGCTCAGTATTGCTGAGAAAACGTATTGGAGACCTCCGCTGGTCTCAGCACGTTTGACTGTTGTCTTATTTTTTAATTCAAAAAAGTGAATTTTTTCCAAAATAAGTGCGCTTGTAAGACCACTGCGCAAATATGGTGTGACCAAAAGTATTGCAATGATCGCCATTTTATTCTCTAGGGTGTTAGAAAAAAATATATATAATGTTTGGGGGTTTTAAGTAATTTTCGAGCAAAAAAAAACAGTTTTAGGCCTCTTTCACACGGAGCGGTCCGTTTTTCGGTCGGCTCCGTGTGTCCGTCGGCTCAGCGGCGGTCCTCGCACACTATGCAGGGACCGCCCTGTCTCTCCTCCGCTATCCCCTATGGGGAATCGGATGGAAACGGACCGCCTGTCCGTTTGCATCCGATCCGATACGCCGGACGGAAGAAAAATAGGACATTCTTCCGTCCGAAAAAATGGATGCGGATCTTGCGGACGTTAGCGGATGCATCACCACTCTTTTCCATTGAAGCTCCCTTCATAACTAGCTTCTGGGCATCCGTAAACGGACTTGTAATGAGCGGACGAAAGGAGCGGACATGTGAAAGGGGCCTTATGCCGCGTACACACGATCATTTTTTGTGCTGAAAAAAAACTACGTTTTCTGTGAAGTAAAAAACGACATTTTTGAAACGTCACTTTTCAAAGACGATGTTCCATACACACCATCCTTTTTTTCACAAAAAGCGAGGTTACGTTCACCACTCTTTTCCATTGAAGCTCCCTTCATAACTAGCTTCTGGGCATGCGCGGGTTGAAAAACGTCGTTTTAAACGACGTTTTTGCTACACACGGTGACTTTTTGTGAAACAAAAAACGACGTTTTGAAAAACCACACAAAAAATTCAAGCATGTTGAATTTTTTTTTTGCCCACACACGATCAATTTAAATGACGTTTTAAAAAACAACGTTTTTTTCATCGCAAAAAAACGACCGTGTGTACGCGGCATTAGTCTCGTAAACACCGAATCTGAAAAACACCCACGGTACTGAAGTGGTTAAAGAGTGGAGCAGCATTATATTAATAATAATAATAATAATAATCAGGATAACTCCTCTAAAAATGATCCATCCCTCTGTACTGCATTCATACAAAAGTCACCAAGCACTCATTCTACTACATGTAACAAAACGGTTCTATTGACTTTGCTCCGTCAGCTCCAGTGACCGAGTCTTTCCAACAGTCAAAGCCAAATCAATCATTAATGAACACCCTCCCATCCTGTTTTCTCATGTTCTTATGGAAATTGCCACAATGATAAGAATTCCTCCCACCAGTGATTTCTAAGTCACAAAACACAGTATGGGACGGCTAATGCCAGAACATGACAGCTGCCATAGTTTACGCATGCACAGTTGGAGCCGGACTCCTGGGTCTGGGCAGGTCTACACATTGAAGAACACCCTTACGTTTAACCCCTTTCACTCTCCAGCCTTCAATAGATATCAGCTAAACATGGAAACAACCCTTAACCACTTCCGCCCCGGACCATTTTGCTGGTCAATGACCGGGCCACTTTTCGCGATTCGGCACTGCATCTATTTAACTGACGATTGCGCGGTCGTGCGACGTGGCTCCCAAACAAAATTGGCGTCTTTTTTTCCCCACAAATAGAGCTTTCTTTTGGTGGTATTTGATCACCTCTGCAGTTTTTATTTTTTGTGCTATAAACAAAAATAGAGCGACAATTTTGAAAAAAAATGAATATTTTTTACTTTTTGCTATAATAAATATCCCCCAAAAAAATATATAAAAAATATCCTCAGTTTAGGACGATACGTATTCTTCTACATATTTTTCGTAAAAAAATCACAATAAGCTTTTATTTTTATAGTTATAGCATCTACAAAATAGGAGATAGTTTTATGGCATTTTTATTAATATTTTTTTTTACTAGTAATGGCGGCGATCAGTGATTTTTATCGTACTGCGACCTTATGGCGGACACGTCGGACACATTTTTGGGACCATTGGCATTTTTATAGCGATCAGTGCTATAAAAATGCACTGATTACTGTAAAAATGTCACTGGCAGGGAAGGGGTTAACACTAGGGGGCGAGGAAGGGGATAATTATGTTCCCTAGGTGTGTTCTAACTGAAGAGGGGGGGTGGACTGACTTGAGGAAATGGCAGATCGCTGTTCATACATTGTATGAACAAACGATCAGTAATTCCTCCCCCTGAAAGGACCAGGAGCTGTGTTTACACACACAGCTCCTGGTTCTCGCTCTGTAACGAGTGATCGCAGGTCCCCGGCAGTGATTGCGCCCACGGGGAACGTGCGTCGGCACCAGGGGCGCGCCAGTAGTGGCAGAATTACGAAATCACGTTATATTACGTGCTTTCGCGCAGATGAGCTTACCTGACGCCGTAAAACTGTGGCGGCGGTTCAGCTAGTGGTTAAAGTTTTTTTTTTCATGTCACAATGTACAGTATAAGATTTCCTATCATCTGTGCCCAGTCTTGCCACACAGAGTTAATCCAGCTCTGAGCAATCCTCTTTTATTGTTCAGTGAAATAAAACAGACTTGCAGAGAAAAACCTTAGTCCGTTCCGCCCCCTTGCTGTGAGTGACAGGTTATTTAAATATCTTATGCACTAGCCTGGAGACAGGCATTATTTTTTAAATGCCACCCCCACTTCTTTTCTGAAGTCATGTGGTTACTTTTCTGGATTTTGACTGGATGTTAGTGATCATAGCACAATTTATTGTAAGGAATACACAGGAAAAAATGCATGTTGACAAGGGGAGTGTAGAGGAGGGCGGGGAGTCGACTGACATCACAACTCGACCCACAAAGCTCCAGACGACAGACCCACCCACAGAATCTGCGGTTAAAGAGATATTTTCACCAAAACGGGCACCAATGTCTACGGCACAGGCGCACTGAGCATGCCGATTTTATGAATGGCATTATTCTGGTTAATGCCTGTGTTTTCGCACATGCGCGGGGATCTGCCAGTCTGGTGCGCATGCGCGGGGGTGACGTTATTGCCGCTCCGGCCAATCACAGCGACGAAAACAGGAAGACATGGAACATGGCGGCGGTGGTGGACGGGACCGAGGAGGACTTCGGGGGCTTCGATCTAAGGTAAGTGTCACATAATGAGCTAGTATGCGGTGCATACTAGCTCATTATGCCTTTCTCTTGTAGCTGTTCTCAAAAAATCTTGAGGGTTTACTTTTTTAAATCTGAATTCCAAGTATGGATATTTTATACATAGTTTCTGGTCCAGCTTAGATCAATGTAACTATATACTGTATGTACCATACACCGCCGAAGCTCCTGGAAGCTGGAAATCACTGTGGTAGGTAGCACTTCTATGGTGATCTCCACCATCTTCGGGATCCTGTGCTGGAGGACTTACCTGCTGCATTGTCAACAAAGGAGTTGAACAATCAATCCAAAACTTTCTCTGATTGCACAAGGTAGAAAGGTGGGGGTGTCAAAATCTTTACCTTGTCCAATCAGGGAACACTTTGCATTCATTGAGAAAATGCAAAATGATATCTGAATGGTGCCCATGCTGAGCAGGCGGTCTTCTGTGTTCACAGTGCAGCAGGTCAGCTGCTTTGTTCAAGACCCGGAATGTGGAGATCAATGTAGTAGCGGTGCCTACTACAGTAATTTCCAGCTTCAACAGGGATCCCAGAGGTATGGCACATACATACTTACACTGATAATAATACTCAAAGGCCACAATCCCCTACCGCATTAGTGGACAACTAGGATTTGTCACTAGACTAATTGCGCGTACACACGGTCGGAATTTCTGACCGTGTGTAGGTCCCATCTGACTTTTTCTGTCGGAATTTCCGACAGCAAAAATTTGAGAGCTGGTTCTCAAATTTTCCGACGGGAAAAGTTCTTGTCGGAAATTCCGATCGTCTGTGTGCAATTCCGATGCGCAAAAAACATGCATGCTCAGAATTAATTTGACGCATGCTCGGAATCATTGAACTTTTTCTCGGCCCCACGTCACCACGTTCTTGGCAGATGGAATTTTGTGTGAATGTGTGTATGAAACACAAGTTTGAGCCAAAATTCAGTCGGAAAAAAGTCTCCGATCGTGTGTACGCGGCAAAAGACTGTTTCATCAAATGTTTATACATTTTAGGCCAAGTAAGTTTCACTTTAAATTAATTTTGTGCAGAACAGATAAGATATTACTCTCCTGAAATCTAAACTCCAACAAAAGTCTCATGCCGCGTACACACGATAATTTTTCGGGGTGTAAAAACGAAGTTTTTTAAAAATGTTCTTAAAAACGAGCATTTTTCGGGTTCTGAAAAACAATCCAAAAAAAAATCGAACAATGCTCTATTTTTTCACAACGTTTTAAACTATGTCATTTTTCGAGTTGTAAAAAATGGTCGTGTGTGGGCTTTAACGACATGAAAAACCCGCGCATGCTCAGAGGCAAGTTATGAGACGGGAGCGCCCGTTCTGGTAAAACTACCGTTTGTAATGGAGATAGCACATTCATCACGCTGTAACAGACTGAAAAGCGCGAATTGTCTTTTACTAACATGGAAATCAGCTAAAGCAGCCCAAAGGGTGGCGTCATCCGAATGGAACTTCCCCTTTATAGTGCCGTCGTACGTCACCGCGCTTTGCTAGAGCATTTTTTTTCCACGATCGTATGTAGGCCGTTTAAAAGATGAAGTTGAAAAAAAGTCATTTTTTTTCTAGAGCCTGAAAAACGTTGTTTTTTACAACCTGAAAAATGATCTCAAGTACGCGGCATTAGGCTCTGTTCACATCTCCACGTTCCGAATAGCTAGCGGAATCGCAGCGATTCTGGCCGTAAATCGCAATATCAGCAAATCGCCCGTGCTTTCCCGGTGCATTACCCGTCGATTTCTATAGCACTCCAAACATGGCGCGAACAGAATCATAAGACGCCTGATGCCCAAAAGAAGCACATGAGCTTCTTTTGGGCAACGGGAGTCCCACAATTCTATTTGCGCAAATTTTACCACGATTGTCACCCCCCCCCCCCCCATATGCCTAGATGTGAAATGGAGCCTAAAGTAAAACAGAACTTCAGGCATGTTGTAGGTAATATAGTTTTCTACGTTGCTAGGGAAACTCCAAAATCAGAACATACGTTGCAAAATATTGAAAGCAATATGCTACATATAGGGAAATGTGTAGGACTCATAAGGAGGAAATCATTTTAATAATTTAAAATTAAATAACAAACATGTCATACTTAGCTCCTCTGTGTAAGAGTTTTGTGGCCCGATCCTTTTTTTTCTGGGGTCCCCCAGCGGCGCTCCTGGCCCCTCCTCTTCTTGAGTGTCCCCACGAAGAGCCGCTTTTCATAGGGGCCCCCTAGCGGGCGCACTCCCGTTTCCTGCTACTGCGTCCATTGACACAATCAGTAGGAAGCGGCCCCGCCCCCGGCTCCTGTATCATTGGATTTGAGTGACAACAATAGGAGCCAATCTATCCAATGGGCACCCGAGACTGCAGCTGGAGCTACTGTGCTCATACTCATTGCTTGAACGATCGGGTTTAGGTAAGAAAAAAGGGGGGCTCTGGGGGCCAGCTACAGCACAGAAGGTAAAAAAAAAACACAAGACTTTACAACTCCTTTAAGACAATATGGTTTAACTGCTACATAAGAGTGACTATTCCAAAATAAATAAATAATTTAAAGTGATTGTAAATGATCGCCTTGTAAAACAATCCATTCAGTTTAAAATAGAAATGAAATGAATGGCAAAACATTTGTGTGTAGATATAAAAAAACATTCTAAATACCTTTTGTTCCCTTTTTAATAAGTGATCACATTCCCTCTGTTCTCAGCTGCATAAGATCTGGGGGAGGAGAAGCAGCAGTACACAGAGTTTCCAAGTGAATGGCTGTGCGAGAGGCATGTCAGGACAAGTCTGATCATTGGAGGAGAGCAGGCTGAGTTCCCAGCACAGCTAGAGAGCTGAACACAGTGTTCTATCTGCTAAGGCCGCGTACACACCACTAAATAAATCCGATCAAATCAGTCTGACAGACCGTTTTGATCGGATTTGTCTGCTGGGATATATTGGTTTGATCGTGTACACACGCGACAAAATGGTGTACGCGCGCAACAAAAAAGGGTCCGGGACTTGTTTGAGCTTCAGGCGTTCGGCGTTTTGTAGTGGAGATGTGAACCTTCTCCAAAGAGAATAATGTTTTTTCTCTCTAGCGTTTTTGAGCGTTGCGCTTCAGGCGACAAAACGCTCAGGTGTGAATGCAAGATCGATTGGAAGGAAAAACTATTTGATTAAATCACACATCGGTCAGATAATAAAATCGAAGCGTGTAGGGCTTCGATGGAAACCCATTTTCTCATGTGTGGCATATCAATCATTTGGGTTGCCAACTATGATTTCTACTGGAGGAGATCAATCAGAAAATAAATTGATATTTTTTGAACGTGTGCATGACCACCATTAGAGTTCTTCTTTATAATGCAGAAACTGACTGCTGGCGTCTATTCCTCTTTGTGGTGAGTACAGTTCTCCTCGTCATAAAGGACCCCGTCATCCACATTGGCCTCCGTGTTGCGATCTCGCTGTTTGTGTTATGTTTATAGTCGCTGTTTTCAAGCATTGATTAAAAGATCACCTCAACTTAGGAGGTTGTGTTGCTAGGCAGCTGTTATCTGTGTATAATATGACTGCTCCAAGTGACTGCTGACCCGTAGAGATACCGCCGCATTGTTTTCTGTACTAGCTAATTGTTCCATTGTCACATGGACTTGCGCACTTTCCCCCCCCCCCTAATCACTAACTTCAGTATTATTGCAGAGGAAGATACACCAGCCAGGAAAAATAAAACAGACAGAGACAGTATACTGTATTTCTGTGATTTCATATTTGTATTTTACGGCGGATTTTTTTTCTAAATGAAATGTTGAGATTTTCTTTTTTTACAAGCTTGCTCTTCCATATTTTTTTTGCAATATTAAAAAAAGAAAACTGCAGATCAGCCACCAGAGGGAGCTCTTAACCGCTTGCCGACTGCCTCACGTAGATCCCGCCGACTCCATGTCTGCCAGTGTCCCGCAATCGTTTCACGGAATGGCAGAACGGGGGGATGCCATTGTAAACAATCTCAGTAAATATTCCAATTGCACACCTTCCTGGATTTAAGCGGCCAATGAAAAAAGAGGGTGCTGAAGCGATCACCAGCAGGGAACTGGAACAGCAATCATGTAAAGATATTCGCCAGCACACCAAGGATCGTCTTAAAACGTCCAAATAGATTTATTGCAAAGAAACCATCACAAAAATAGCAACGTTTCGAATTCGCACAGGACCTCTTCGTCAGGCAAGGTATCACTTCGAAACATTGCTATTTTTGTGATGGTTTACACGCCTTTGTAAACAAGACATCTCCCTGTTCTGCCTTGTGACATGTCACTGCTCGTCTGCTTATTGCTGTATAAATGTGAATGGTCCCAAAATATAGTCAAAGGTGTCTGACGTGTCTGCCATAATGTCGCAGTCACGAATAAAATCGCAGATCGCAGCCATAACAAGTAAAAAAAAAAATGCCATAAACTACCCCCTATTTTGTAGACGCTATAACTTTTGCGCAAACCAATCAATATACGTTTATTGTGATTTTTTTTTAACCAAAAGTATGTAGAAGAATACGTATCGGCCTAAACTGAGAAAAAAATAATATATATAAAAAAATTGGGGATATTTATTATAGCAAAAATAACGCTCTTTTTTCGTTTATAGCACAAAAAATACCACCAAAAGAAAGCTCTATTTGTGGGAAAAAAAGGACGCCAATTGTATTTGGGAGCCACGTCACACTACCGCGCAATTGTCAGTTTACGGACAGTTTGTAAAAATCGGGAGATTTACAAACTGTCTGTAAATGTTCATTACAGACAGCGGCTGCCTGTAAAAAATATGGTAGCGGGCCAGCTTCGGAAATTTTGCATGCTCGGGCGGGCTCGGATGGGAGGGCAGGTGCACAGTGACATCATAGTGTTGCTTGGTGCTTTTTATGAATTGCTGGAGGGGGAGCCAGGATTCAGGATCGGGAGCACCACCGCCCGGCCCCCGACTGTGGAGGAGGTCAGTGACATGCAGCTCCAGCCTCCCATGGAATCTTGGTGTACCGCTCAGGTAATGCGGGGTGTGCTTGTAGGTTTTTTTCCGTATCCGCTGATAGGAGTGCTAACGAGGGATGGAGCCCATCATGGCTCCTGCTAGGACTCAAGGGAGAGAAAGGAAGTGATCCCTGTGCAGTACCAGGGATCACCTTCTTTCTCTTCCTTGAGCTCCAGTGGCCACACAAAGGATGTTGGGGGGTTACTGATGTAAGAGGGGGTAAGGTCGGACACTGATAAAAAGGTTCCCTTTTATGTCAGTAAAAAAAGGGCTCTGTCAGTAATTTTTTTTGTGTTGAGTCATTAAATTTCATTTCCATTTCAGGAGGTTGACAACCTGGCACCTCCTCAAATGTTCTCTGAAGAGTGATCCAAAGGTAGATCGCTTATGTAAAACGAGGCCTGAGGGGGGGTCTGTGTATAAAGAATTTTCACAAGCACAACGAATGATCACCGTATTGTTTGTATTATGATTATCTCCTATGGTTATCAGCGCCATCTAGTGACCATAAAGCATATTATCATGATGTATGTATACCACATTATTGTCATTAGATGGAGCTGATCACCATAGAAGATAATCAGAATACAAACAATAAGGGAATCATTTGTTGTGCCTGTGCCAATGTTTAACCACTTAAGGACCGCCTAACGCCGATATACGTCGGCAGAATGGCACGGCTGGGCACAATCACATAAGGGTACGTCCCCTTTAAGTGCCCAGGAGCTGAAGAATAAGGAGAGGTGAGTGAACACACCTTTCCCGTTCTTCTGTGTGGCAGTGTCTTTGATGGTCTGTTCCCTGATATAGGGAAAGACGGGCAATGACGTCACAAGTCCAGCCCCGCCCCCCTACAGTTAGAAACACATATGAGGTTACACTTAACCCCTACAAGCGCCCCCTAGTGGTTAACTCCTAAACTGCAATTGACATTTTCAGAGTAATCAATGCATTTTTATAGCATTTTTTGCTGTGAAGATGGCAATGGTCCCAAAAATGTGTCAAAATTGTTCGATGTGTCCGCCATAATGTCGCAGTCACGAAAAATATCGCTGATCGCCACCATTAGTAGTAAAAAAAAAATTATTAATAAAAATGCCATAAAACTATCCCCTATTTTGTAAATGCTATAACTTTTGCGCAAACCAATCTTTAAACGCTTATTACGATTTTTTTACCAAAAATAGGTAGAAGAATACGTATCATCCTAAACTGAGGAAAAAAAAAGTTTTTTTATATTTTTTGGGGGGATATTTATTATAGCAAAAAGTCAAAAATATTGAATTTTTTTCAAAAATGTCGCTCTATTTTTGTTTATAAAGCAAAAAAATAAAAACCACAGAGGTGATCAAGGTGCAAGGTCCTATAGCTGCATATTGGTCCGGGTCTTAAGTGGTTAAGACTTCCACATGGCAATTTTCTTTTACAAAAGCCCCTTATGCCGCATACACAAGATCGGACTTTCCGATAACAAAACCGTGGATTTTTCCGACGGATTGTTGGCTCAAACTTGTCTTGCATACACACGTCACACAAATGTTGTCGGAAATTCCGAACGTCAAGAATGCGATGACGTACAACACTACGCCGAGCCGAGAAAAATTAGTGGATGTAAACCCAAGAATTTTGCCCAGTCTTGCCATACAGAGTTAATCCAGCGCTGAGTAATCCTCTTTTAATGTTCAGTGAAAATTTACAGAATTCCAGATAAAAACTTGCCAAATTATAAAGTCCGTTTCTCTCTTCTTGCTTTGAGCGACAGGTTATTTACATATCTAGCTTGGACATGTTTATCATATGTTATGTTTTGTTTATCATAATATGAGGTGATTCAAAGTTCAATTTATATTACCAGGATGTGTTATGTGGGGGAGGGGTGGATTTCTCACTTTTTATACTGTGAATAAATAACCTGTCACTCAAAGCAAGAAGAGAGAAACTGACTTTATAATTTGTCAATTTTTAGCTGGAATTCTGTTAATTTGCACTGAACATTAAAAGAGGATTACTCAGCGCTGGATTAACTCTGTGTGGCAAGACTGGGCACAGATGATAGGAAATATTACACTCTACATTGTGACTTAAAAAAAAAAAAAATGTTGGGGTTTACATCCACTTTACGTTCAATGATTCCGAGAATGCGTCATATTGATTCCGAACATGCATAGAATATTCGTGCGTTGGATTGTGTACACGACAACTTTTGTTGTCGGAAAATTTGAGAACCAGCTCTCAAATTTATGTTGTCGGAAATTCCGACTTTAAATGTCCAATGGAGCCTACACTGGAAATTCCGAACGTGTGTACGCGGCATAAGACTAGATCTAAACCTTAACTGCATTGCACTTAGTGTATTTATTACAGGTATTTTATACAGCGCCCATAATTTACACATTGTACATTCACATCGGTGCCTTTCCTCGAGGAGCTTACAATCAAGGATCCCTACCTTACACACACACACACACATAATAGGGCCAATTTAGACAGAAGCCAATAAACATATCAGCATGCCTTTGGAGTGTGGGAGGAAACTGTATCTTCAGAAAACCTACGCAAGCACAGGGAGAACATGCAAACAGTGCAACAGCTAAAGTGTATTACAAAATAAAACCTATAAACAACATTTTATCTGCGTCACCTGCACACCATTGCTCAGGCTTCCTCACAATGGTTGCTGGTGCTGGAGGATTTTTTTTTTGGGGGGGGGGGGGGGGTGAGGACCTCCAGGTCTACCCTCACCCTATGGCAGAGATCCCCTGGACTGTCCAACGCCACAGCTTCTGTCTTCACCTGGATTCTAAATGGCCGGGATGTGGGAAGCTGATGCCGATTCGCTGGCATCGCCGGGGCAGAGGGCAGAGCACTGCGCCCCGAGGACAATATAAAACTGGCCAATTGGGGCTTTGGGATCATTGGATTAGCAACCTCTACTAAAGTGATTTGCAGCTTCAGAAGATCCCACAGGTATGGTATATGCATAGTTACTTTAACCACTTAAGCCCTGGACCATTTTGCAGCTAAAGGACCAGGCCACTTTCTGCGATTCGGCACTGCGTCGCTTTAACGAACAATTGCGTGGTCGTGGGACGTAGCTCCCAAACAAAATTGGTGTCCTTTTTTCCCCACAAATAGAGCTTTCTTTTGGTGGTATTTGATCACCTCACCGTTTTTTATTTTTTGTTCTATAAACAAAAACGTTTTTATTATTATTATTGTTAATTAGTTACATTGTATTCTTTTAGATGCAGCATTCGTTATTTTGGATAATTCTGAACTTCGGATAAATTCGTATTCGTTACGTTCACTAACAGACACATTTTAAAGGAAATTCCAATACCTATAATTTAATAGTTAGTAATAATTGTTAGTGTTAGTTAGTTATTATTTTGGATTTTCAAATTTTCAGCTTCGTTTTTTTTTTTCTTCGGATTTTCATTCTGATGCCGATCGGCATCAGAGAGACAGGAAATAACAGCAAAAACGAAACTAGAACTGCAGGTTGAATATATGATTGATTTTTTTTCTATTTTTAATCATTTTTAAAAGGAATCATTTAACTTTTATGTCTCTATACCCTGTAAACAGTCATTTCAGCCCAATTTTTTTTCCCTTTAGTGACCCTTTAAAAACTATACCCAGAAAGTGATGTCAATTGGGTGGAGGAAGTTGTAGTAAGTACACCCATTATATTTGTTATCACTCTATTGGTTAATTAGAGAGGAGGATCTTTCTCCTCGGCTATAAATTTGATCATCCAGAAACCGGAAGTAATGTACTTGATGACGCCCTGGAGGAGGGATGAAATGCGTTGATTTATTTCCAGTTTCCTGAGCAACGACGCCACTTCCATCCTCCATGGAAAGAACACGAATCTGCAGTGAACCCGGAAGAGCCTCACATTTGTCACATGCTCGTTTTATTTGGTATCTTGTAAGTATCGCTTTTGTTTGTGCAAATAAATAAATGTTTACAGTACTTCACTATGAGCATCATTTTGTTTTGACGAGCCTGGTGGATATCATAGCGACCCCAAAGATCTTATTTGGATATCTCACCAAGGGGATCCAGAGGCCCATCTTCACAACACCAGAAACAAGCGTGTTTGACCCCCAGACTGCTAAGCTGAGGGTCCACTATTTCTGGTGAGTGGGAATATGAGAGGGGATGTTGTTTACATGAAGCACTTCAGTACCTTTTAAACTTTTTTCGAGCACTGAGCACTTTATAAGAGACTACTTTGCAATGCAATTTTTTGTCACAAGAATGATATATGTATTATTGTATACTGTAGGCCAGTATTATTTTGATTGTCATTTGAGGTAATTTACCAACTGGGTGGACAGCAGCTGCAGGCTATTTATTTAATTTATTTAATCTACTTTGTTTTCACGATTTAACACTTAGGCCGCGTACACACGAGGGGATATGTCCGCTGAAAACGGTCCGATGGACCGTTTCAGCAGACATCTCCGCTCGTGTGTATGGGCTAGCCGACAGATTTGTCCACCCGACAGATTTCAAAGCAAGCTTTGAAATCTATCCGGTGGGAATCTGTCCGCCCGACATGTCTGCTGGCTAGTACACTTACCAGCAGACATGTCGGCCCCCACCGCCGCCGCGCCGCTGCCGAATGGATTCGGCGCATGCGCGGAAGTGTTTTACTTCCTGGTGCGGTGACGTGGCGGTGACGCGGCGGCGTCAACATCACCGCCACGTCACCGCGCCGTCCGGCGGCGGGGAATTTGATCCGATGGTGTGTACACGCCATCGGATCAAACTCCCGATCGGACATATCCGATGGAAATGGTCCGCGGACCGTTTTCATCGGATATGTCCGATCGTGTGTACGCGGCCTAAGTGGGAGTATTTATTTGTTTTATTGTATATAGGGAGAGTTGTCCCTAAAGTTTGTTCTGAAGTCAAATGGGCATCCCGTAACCTCCCATTCCCATCCAAGTTTTTACCCTCAATAAACCCATAACCTCCCATCCCCATCCAATGTTTTACCCTCAATAAATAGCAAAACAAAGTCACAGAATGTTTTTTGATGCTTTTTGAAAATACAATGTGCCTGGCTGTGCATGGTGGGTGATCCCAGTTCATCCGGGGCCCTTAAGGGGTGCACTACACAAGCAAAAGAAGGGAACTTTGCAGAAGCTTGCTGGGACCTGTGGTCCACCGTTGAAGCACTGACTTTTTGGGATCCCTGTGACCATGGACACCTCTACTCTGGCTCTTCCAATCATGGACTACACCCAAATAAATTTTACCTTTGCAGGTATGCTGGGGCAGCCACAACTAGTTAGGGAAAGGATGTTTATTCTTGCTGTACGTGTTATGCCAGGTCTTCAGTAAACATTGTTCAACTGCCACTAGCCTGGTCTAAAGTTGTTCAAAGGTGTGCATTTTGGATCATTCCTAGGGGAACTTGGGTCTGTAATAGCTCTATGGGGTAGGTGTAGCACCACAACAAATAAAAAAAAAAGTTACCCTACAAGGCTAAGAAGAGGAGATATTTGCCATGGGTAAACAAAGAGTAAAACAGCTACAGCAACCAGTCATTTGATGGAGTACTGGGTTAGGTGATGGGTCCTCTGGTAGTGAGGGAATCAGTGCTCCAACTCCCTCCCTAGCTATCCATCTCCTCCATTCACCAGGAGAAGACTATTCATTCGCTGTTGCACCACATCTGGGTGGGCTCTGTGCGTAATTCTGTGCCCTGAGCCCACCCTATATTGAAGCCTATTAGAGCCTCTGAATGGGGTCAGGCGCATGGATAGGGGTGGCGGCGGGGTATGAATACTGATGCCGATTCGCTGGCATCGCCGGGGCAGAGGGCAGAGCACTGCGCCCCGATGACAATATAAAACTGGCCAATTGGGGCTTTGGGATCATTGGATTAGCAACCTCTACTAAAGTGATTTTCAGCTTCAGAAGATCCCACAGGTATGGTATATGCATAGTTACTTTAACCACTTAAGCCCTGGACCATTTTGCAGCTAAAGGACCAGGCCACTTTTTGCGATTCGGCACTGCGTCGCTTTAACGTGGGACGTGGCTCCCAAACAAAATTGGTGTCCTTTTTTCCCCACAAATAGAGCTTTCTTTTGGTGGTATTTTATCACCTCTGCGTTTTTTATTTTTTGCTCTATAAACAAAAACGTTTTTATTATTATTGTTAATTACATTGCATTCTTTTAGATGCAGCATTCGTTATTTTGGATAATTCTGAACTTCAGATAAATTTGTATTCGTTACGTTCACTAACAGACAAATTTTAAAGGAAATTCCAATACCTATAATTTAATAGTTAGTAATAATTGTTAGTGTTAGTTAGTTATTATTTTGGATTTTCAAATTTTCAGCTTTTTTTTTTTTTTTTTTCTGACTTTCATTCTTATTTTCGAATTTCGAATTTTCTGGAAAAAATCATTAACCACTACACTACCGGCCGCCCCCTTAATTGACGGCGACACGATAGCTCTATTGTTCTGACGTCCTCGTCTTTTAGAGCCACTAGGAGGCGCGTACGCCCCGCCACGTTACTGGGAACACGATGCGTGTGCCCGAAGGCCGCGATGGCCGCCGGGCACCCGCGATTGCCAAGTAACTGAGCAGGACTGTGGATCTCTGTTTGTAAACACAGAGATTCACGTCCTGTCAGGGAGAGGAGACCAATGCTGTGTCCCTTGTACATAGGGACACAGATCGGTCACCTCCCCCAGTCAGTACACTTCCCCCACAGTAAGTATCACTCCCAGGGTACATATTTAACCCCTTCCTCGCCCCCTAGTGTTTAACCGCTTGCCTGCCAGTCACATTTATATAGTAATGCGTGCATATTTATAGCACTGATTGCTGTATAAATGTGAATGGTCCAAAAATGTGTCAAAAGTGTCCGATGTGTCCGCCATAATGTCGCAGTCCCAATAAAAAAAAAAAAACGCAGATCGCCGCCATTACTAGTAAAAAAAATTAAAAAAAATCATAATTATGTCCCCTATTTTGTAGGCGCTATAACTTTTGCGCAAACCAGTCACTATACACTTATTGTGATATTTTATTTCATTTTTTTCCCCCAAAAAAATTGAAGAATATGTATCGGCCTAAACTGAGAGAAAAAAATAGTTTTACATTTTTTTTATTGTAGCAAAAAGTAAAAAATATTGTGTTTTTTTAAAATGTATGCTCTTTTTTTGTTTATAGCACACACAATAAAAACCGCAGAGGTGATCAAATACCACCAAAAGAAAGCTCTATTTGTGGGAAAAAAAGGACATCAATTTTGTTTGGGAGCCACGTCGCACGACCGCGCAATTGTCAGTTAAAGTGACGCAGTGCCGGAAGCTGAAATTTTGCCTGGGCAGTATTTGTGCCCAGTAAGCAAGATGTTAAACAGAATTTAGTTAAAAAATTGCACATGTCTGATAAAATATCCATACCTGGAATTCTTCTTTGGAAATTAATATTTTTCATGATAAAAGTCCTTTAACATTTTTCACATTTTTGGAAATCCTAACATAGATGATTTTTGTTTTTTGAAGCGTATGATGGAAATGAGCGAGGACTTCTAATCACAGTGATTGACGTCTCCTAATATGATCATTTTCCATGCAGCCATTTGTAAATCATCTATTTCCATGTTCAGCAAGATTTACTTTAATCTAGCTGCTAATTAATCCTTGCAGAGGGTGTAGATACACAGTCAGGTATTTTAATGAGCCGGGCATTTACAAATTAGTGTTATGTTTTCCAAAATTACAAATGTACGCATAATAGTTTAGTAAGAGCCGCTGTCCCAGGTGACCACGCAGGGAAGTTTATATGTGTCTTAGGAGACCTTATCTACTTTAAGCAATGTTTACTTATCATCTGCGTGTTTTATCAGCCAGTATGTACAGCAATGGAAAATTCTTCAACCTATAACCTATGGTTGTACTCACCCAGTAAAATAAGCCTCTTCGTTGGTGTCAGTGGCAGTATTAGTAACCCCCAGCATTGGCATAAGTAAAAAAGATAATAACCCCCATTAGTGGCTGCATTATTAACCCAGCATTTGTGTCAGTGGCTGCAATAATAACCCCCAGCATTTGTGTCAGTGGCTGCAATAATAACCCCCAGCATTGGTGTCAGTGGCTGCAATAACAACCCCCAACATTGGTTTCAGTGGCTGCAATAACAACCCACAACATTGGTTTTAGTGGCTGCAATTATAACCCCCAGCATTGGTGTCAGTGGCTGCAATAATAAACCCCAGCATTGGTGTCAGTATTGCAATAAAAACCCCATAGTATTAGTGTCAGTGATTGCTATAATAACCCACTAGCATGGGCTGCAAAAATATACATTTTCTGGTGAGGGTTGATCGGTCGATCACTTAAACCCCCCTGTTGCTCGCTTGTTAATCTGCCCACCAGCCCCGCACTTACCCCATCTAGGTCGTGGGCAGCTTCGGCTCCTTCCTGCGTCTCCTCCTTCTCCTCGCAGCTTCACCCTGCAGCTTCTTCATTGGTGGCTTCCCTCCTTCTTACCTTTTTCCCTTGGCAGCCAATACGATCGCTTCTCCTTTTGACCAATTGGGTAGACGCCGCCAGACCAATGGTGCCATGACGTCACCAGGTCAGTTTCCCCACACAGCACGGGTGCTGTGTCTTAAGGAAGAGTTAAGCTGCCTGTGGAGGGTGCCAAGTCAGCAGATAACCATACTGTCCAAAGAGGCAGTATGTCAGTACAGAAAACATTACTTGAAATAGAACATACATTATTAGCACTATATAAATAGTTATGATAAATAAAAAGAACAAGCGAAGTTATCTTTTATAACACAATGCTTTTCAAATACTCTGCAATAAACTAATACCAACACAAAGCAGCAGATGGCAGTATTGGCAGCAATTGATTGTATATGGAGGGTAAATCATTCACTAGCTGTACTGGTTTTCTGTTGATTTCCTAATATTGATGCATTTTCTTGCAATGCTAATAACACACAAGTAATAAGCAGGATATAAATATATCCAGCTGTACTAGTTATACATTTCGTAATGCAGCTGTTGTGTTGCTGGCTGTGGGTGATATGGCTTATCTGTAGGACTGTACACAGTCAGATGTCACGGATGAGCTATAAACACTCATTTCTCCCATAGATCGGGGTGTAATATATTTGCAGAGGAGGTGATTTCCACTTGCCGGGTTGGTAATGGGATACCACTGTGCAGCAGCCATCAGCCTTGCAGTAATCCCGGCAGACTTATCATACAAGATGTTGTTGCCAAGGCAACCTGCATTTAAATGGCTGTGTAAAAGATGCCGGAATTAATTGTGACGATTAAAGAAGATACACAGAACATGGAGCTGAGTCACTGTGGAGAAAACAAGGTTTACACGGCACACATGCAAAGTGATGAATAAATCGCACATTACCGCTAACTGCCCTGTAAATTACGGATGGACAAATGGTGGCCCAGAGGCCACGCGGGGCGCTTCTGAGTCGTGCATGCAGCCTGGGTCATGAGCAGATATTGGTGGGGGTTTATCAAGATTTGAGCACACAGAATCTACATGCCAACCAATCAGCTTCTACCTGGCAGTAGGGTCATACAGTGCCATTGGTTGTTATGGTGCAGACGGCTCACTGCAGCTCAGAAACATTGCCCTGTATGCTCAGGGCAGCATTAGTGAGCCATTATGGGTGCACAGCGCCACCCCCCCTATTCATACCCTGCCGCCACCCCTATCCATGCGCCTGGCCCCATTCAGAGGCTCTAATAGGCTTCAATATAGGGTGGGCTCAGGGCACAGAGAATTACACACAGAGCCCACCCAGATGTGGTGCAACAGCGAATGAATATCTACGTAATGCTAGTCTTCTCCTGGTGAATGGAGGAGATGGATACCTAGGGAGGGAGTTGGAGCACTGATTCCCTCACTACCAGAGGACCCATCACCTAACCCGGTACTACATCAAACGACTGGTTGCTGTAGCTGTTTTACTCTTTGGTTACCCATGGCAAATATCTCCTCTTCTTAGCCTTGTAGGGTAACTCTTTTTTATTTGTTGTGGTGCTACACCTACCCCATAGAGCCTTTACAGACCCAAGTTCCCTAGGAACACCTTTGAACAACTTTAGACCAGGCTAGTGGCAGTTGAACAATTTTTACTGAAGACCTGGCATAACACGTACAGCAAGAATAAACATCCTTTCCCTATCTAGTTGTGGCTGCCCCAGCATACCTGCAAAGGTAAAATTCTTTTGGGTGTAGTCCATGATTGGAAGAGCCAGAGTAGAGGTGTCCATGGTCACAGGGATCCCAAAGAGTCAGTGCTTCAACGGTGGACCACAGGTCCCAGCAAGCTTCTGCAAAGTTCCCTTCTTTTGCCCATGTAGTGCACCCCTTAAGGGCCCCGGATGAACTGGGATCACCCACCATGCACAGCCAGGCACATTGTATTTTCAAAAAGCATCAAAAAACATTCTGTGACTTTGTTTTGCTGTTTATTGAGGGTAAAACATTGGATGGGGATGGGAGGTTATGGGTTTATTGAGGGTAATAACCCATTTGACTTCAGAACAAACTTTAGGGACAACTCTCCCTATATACAATACAACAAATAAATACTCCCACTAAGTGTCAAATCGTGAAAACAAAGTAGATGAAATAAATTAAATAAATAGCTTGCAGCTGCTGTCCACCAAGTGCTAAATTACCTCAAATGACAATCAAAATAATACTGGCTTACAGTATACAATAATACATATATCATTCTTGTGACAAAAAATTGCATTGCAAAAGTAGTCTCTTATAAAGTGCTCAAAAAAAGTTTAAAAGGTACTGAAGTGCTTCATGTAAACAACATGCTGTCCCATGTGCCACACTCCCCTCTCATATTCCCACTCACCAGAAAAAGTGGACCCTCAGCTTAGCAGTCTGGGGGTCAAACACGCTTGTTTCTGGTGTTGTGAAGATGGGCCTCTGGATCTCCTTGGTGAGATATCCAAATAAGATCTTTGGGGTTGCTATGATATCCACCAGGCTCGTCAAAACAAAATGATGCTCATAGTGAAGTACTGTAAAAATGTATTTATTTGCACAAACAAAAGCGACACTTACAAGATACCAAATAAAACGAGCATGTGACAAATGTGAGGCTCTTCCGGGTTCACTGCAGATTCGTGTTCTTTCCATGGAGGATGGAAGTGGCGTCGTTGCTCAGGAAACTGGAAATAGATCAACGCGTTTCATCTCTCCTCCAGGGCGTCATCAAGTACATTACTTCCGGTTTCTGGATGATCAAATTTATAGCCGAGGAGAAAGATCCTCCTCTCTAATTAACCAATAGAGTGATAACAAATATAATGGGTGTACTTACTACAACTTCCTCCACCCAATTGACATCACTTTCTGGGTATAGTTTTTAAAGGGTCACTAAAGGGAAAAAAATTGGGCTGAAATGACTGTTTACAGGGTATAGAGACATAAAAGTTAACTGATTCCTTTTAAAAATGATTAAAAATAGATACAAATCAATCATATATTCAACCTACAGTTCTAGTTTCGTTTTTGCTGTTATTTCCTGTCTCTCTGATGTACAGACCCAGAGAGCCAATAGAGGGCAGTGATGGTTTGTCTAAAACCCCTCAGCACCAACCCAGTTTCAGTTTACACACAGTAATCACACCTCCTTGATTAGTGACCACAGTGAGAAAGCTCCCAGCACTGTGGTTATAAGGAAACAGACAACCAGGAAGTGTGGAGATCAGAGCAGAATTACAGCAACGTCAAAGCAAAAACAAACAATGAGGACATGAAAACAGCACTGCAGTAAGGTAAAGGAAGCTATTTAGCTAAAAAAAAAATCCTTTAGTGACCCTTTAATATCCTTGCAATTAAACAATATGGGCCAGATTCATAAAGAATTTAAACAACGTATCTGTTGATACGCGACGTAAATTGTAGGATGCGCCGGTGTATCTTTTTTCTGTATTCAGAAAGCAAGATACGCCGGAATTGTGCTAAGATACGAGCGGCATAAGTCTCTTACGCCATTGTATCTTAGTTGCATATTTACGCTGGCCGCTAGGTGGCGCTTTTGTCGATTTACGTGTCGAATATGCAAATTAGGTAGATACGCTGATTCACGAACGTAGTTGCGGGCGGCGTATATATTTGCGTCGTTTAAGTAAGGCGTCGCACCAGCGTAAAGTTACCCCTGCTATATGAGGCACAGGCAATGTTAAATATGGACGTCGGGACAGCGTCGTCTTGTACGTCGTTTGCGTAAGCCGATTCAGAATGGGGCTTGGCGTAAGTTACGTTCACGTCGATATCAATGACTATTTGCAACGTGATTTTGATCATGCGCACTGGGATACGTCCACGGCCGGCGCATGCGTAGTTCGTTCGGGCGCGTCATTTACGTCGGGTCACGATTAGTTTACGTACAACACGCCCACTACCAGCCTACTTTGAATTACGCGCGGTTACGCTGGCCCATTTACGCTACGCCGCCGCAACTTACGGAGCAAGTGCTTTGTGTATACAGCACTTGCCTGTCAAAGTTGCGGAGGCGTAGCTTAAATAGGATACACTACGCCTGCACAAAGATACGCTCTCCATCCTGAATCTGGCCCTATATATTTAAATTACTACGCTATACATATGTGGACGCCTCTTACATCTACATGTAACAAATATTGTAACATATGGAGATAAAAATAAAAATTAAAGTAAAAATAAAAATGAAATAATAATAATAATGCTAAAAATAAAAAAGAATAAAAACTAAGATTAAAAAAAATAAAATAAACATACAAATGAAAATAAAGATGAATATTAAAAAAAAATGTAACAAAAAATATAAATAAAATAAATAACAATATCTGAAGAGCAAGTGTAGATTTTAGAGTTAAAGCATGATAATATTTTTTTTTTCAATCAATAAGCTATGTATAATAATTGATTTTACCAGTTGGATAAAAAACAATTAAGATCAAGTTCTATGTCCAACCCAAACGGACTCATAGTACCCAGCTGATGGATTCATTGGGCTAGATTCAGGATGGAGAGCGCAAGTTTTTGCGGCGGCGTAGCGTATCTGATTTACGTTACGCCGCTGCAACTTTTAAGGGCAAGTGCTGTATTAAAGCACTTGCTCTGTAAGTTGCGGCAGCCTAGCGTAAATGGGGCGGTGTATCGCCGCATAATTCAAATTGGCAATGTAAGGGGCGTGTTTTATGTAAACTAAGTGTGACCCGATGTAATCGACGCACCTAACAAACTGCGGATGCGTCGGCCGTGAACGTAGCCCAGTGCGCATGCTCCAAATCACATCGCAAATAGTCAATGAAAACGATGTGAACGTAACTTACGCCCAGCCCCATTCTGAATCGACTTACGCAAACGACGTAAACAACGTACAATACGACTCTGTCCCGACGTCAATACTTAACATTGGCTGCGCCTCATATAGCAGGGGTAACTTTACGCCGGACTTATGCCTACGCAAACTACGTAAAAAAAATACGCTACATTTGTGAATCGGCGTATCTATCTCATTTGCATATTCGCTGTGTAAATCGGCGGGAACGCCACCTAGCGGCCAGCGTAAATATGCAACTTAGATACGACGGCGTAAGATACTTACACCAGTCGGATCTAATGCAAATCTATTTGTAACTGATTTTATGAATCAGTCGCATAAATAGGAGGCATCTTCTTTGAGATTCGACTCTCTCCAGTGTGCTTCTACACAATTTCCTACACAAACACATACCTACCTACACAGAGGCGTATCTAGTGAAAATGGCGCCTATGGCGAGCAATGAAACTGCGCCCCTGTCAAAACATTTCAAACCCATCTTTTAGATAACCTTAACAAAAAAACAGCTAACAAAATAGTGATATTTATTATCCCTTGTGATACCTTGGGTAGTGACATATCCTCTTTATGGAGAAATCTGGGGTTTCTTAGACCCCTGATCCCTCCTCTGCACTCCAAGGCCAGGTAAATGCAGAACCACTGGAAGTGATGAACTCTTCATCACTTAAGGCCTCAGTTTTTACAGAGGAGAGGGAGAAACTGATGTTACCCCTTCTTCTTTGTGCGTTCGCTGCCAATCCAACTAGATGTAATGAGAGAGCCTGGGAGAACAGGGGAGGGCTGTGGCTAAACGCAGCAGGGATAGCGCTGCCATGGTCCATTAGCAAAGGTGCAGAAAAGGAGATCCTGCCTATGCTCTGGAGGAGGGAAGACGAGACCCTTAGACCCTGGTAAGTACTTTGCTGCCCTGCCACTCAACAGCGCCCCCTTCATATGGCGCCCATGGCACTTGCCATTACTGCCATACCCTAGATACGCCACTGTACCTACACCTAGCACACTAGAGGGTGCTACACCCGCTTTCTAGCTTTAGCCCTTCTGGGACCTGAGCTTCTTCCCTTTTATATCACAAGGGAGGGGAGGTTAGACCCCAGAAAAAGCCCACAAAAAAAAGCCCACAGGAAAGGCGGCAAGATGTATGACCCCATTCACCCGAACCTAGGCAGCCAAGTAACTAACTAAACACAAAACACATAGTACCGTAGGCAACCTGCCTACAAGCTTATCCATATTTCATACTGTATCTGGTTAAAAATACTACCTCCTAGGGATAGACATACCCTCGCCAACCAAAACTTCACACACTTTTGAAAGGAAAGTTTAATTTAAAAGTTTCACCTAAAAATGAGCAAGTTGAGGGCAGAATCGGGTTGTTGGGATCTGACCTGGGACTTCACCAGTTCACATTAAAGTGGAACTTCATTCTCTCCATCAACATTGGCTATTTATAATCCTTATACTGCTAACATTAGTAAATAGATAAGAAGGTATATTATATTTACGTGTTTTAATCTTTTTTTTACATTTATTCACATACTTTCTGTTTCCATGCCTAGGCAAATTATGTCATACATCCCAGGAGTCTTCAGGAAGGGAGGAGGGGCTTTATCAGCTAAGCACACCCTCCTACAGTACCTGCATGCCTAAGCTAGGGGCAGATTCCAGGAAGTAAATGCTATGGTCATGGCAAGAAATGCAAGGAGGGTGGTTTCAAAATTATTTCTGAACAAAATAACGCATGGAGACCTGGGTGGATGGGGGAGTTTGCTTTTAAGATTAAAAATGAATTAAATAGCGTTTTTGGTTTGTGGTGCTCAGATGCAGTGTCGCTTTAACCACTTCAGGCCCGCGCTACCATCGAATGATGGCAACAGCGCGGGTCTGAATATCCAACATGCCGTCAAATGACGGCATCTCCTTTGGGCGTTCCCAGCGTGCGCTGTAGAGCGCGCTTCGGGGAAGCCCTGTGTTGTCCGTGTCCCTTGGACACGGCCAATCACAGATCGCGGCGAACGGCCAATCAGAGTGGCCGTTTGCGATGCGATCTGTGGGCGATTGAGAGATGATCTCACAGATCATCTCTCATTGCCGTTTTACACAGAGACAGCGTCCTGTCTCTGGAGAGGAGGAGCCCGATCTGTGTTCCTTCCTACATAGGGACACAGATCGGTCACCCCCCCAGTCACCCCTCCTCCCCCCACAGTTAGAACACACCTAGGATACACATTTAACCCCTTCCTCACCCCCTAGTGTTAACCCCTTCAATGCCAGTCAAATTTATACTGTAATTAGTGCATATTTATAGCACTGATCGCAGTATAAATGTGAATGGCGCCAAAAATGTGTCAAAAGTGTCCGATGTGTCCACCATAACGTCGCAGTACCAATAAAAATCGCAGATCGCCGCCATTTTTAGTAAAAAAAAAATAAAAAATAATAATTCTCTCCCCTATTTTGTAAGCGCTATAACTTTTGCACAAACCAGTCGCTTATTGCGATTTTTTTTTTTTTTTTTTTTTACCAAAAATATGTAGAAGAATACGTATCGCCCTAAACTGAGGAAAAAAAATATATTTTTTTTTAATTGGGATATTTATTATAGCAACAAGTAAAAGATATTGTATTTTTCTTCAAAATTGTTCTTTTTTGTTTATAGCGCAAAAAATAAAAACCGCACAGGCGATCAAATACCACCAAAAGAAAGCTCTACTTGTGGGGAAAAAAGGACGTCAATTTTGTTTGGCAGCCACGTCGCACGACCGCGCAATTGTCAGTTAAAGTGACGCAGTGCCGGAAGCTGAAATTTCACCTGGGCAGGAGGGGGGTGTATGTGCCCAGTAAGCAAGTGTTTAAAGAGTTGATAGAATTTTATTATAAGTAGATCTTGATGGGCTTACCCAGTCCCTGGCTTATTGGGTCCTCAAATATCAACAACTACCTAGCATAAATCTCAGATATGGCATACAATAGGCCTGCTTGGGTTATTTACCTAGCCATAGCTGTAGTGCACATGTCCACTTCACTCCCTGTATTTGTATTCTAATGCCCCGTACACACGATCATTTTTCGGCATGAAAAAAAAACGACGTTGTTAAAAACGTCATTTAAAATGATCGTGTGTGGGCTGCACATCGTTTTTCATCTTCTGTAAAACGACAAATAAAAAATTCGAGCATGCTGCATTTTTTAACGTCGTTTTAAAAAATTTTGTTTTTTTGGGTTGTAAAAAATGATCGTTTGTGGGCTAAAACGACGTTAAAAATGAAGTTTTAAACCCGCTCATGCTCAGAAGCAAGTTATGAGACGGGAGCTTGAATGAAACTTCCCCTTTAGAGTGCCGTCGTACGTGTTGTACGTCACCGTGCTTTGCTCATCATTTTTTGAAAAACGATGGTGTGTGGACAACATCGTTTTTAATGATGAAGTTGGAAAAACTTTGTTTTTTTCCATGCCGAAAAGTGATCGTGTGTACGCGGCATCAGAATCTGGGAACTTCCCTTTGCTCACTTGTTTGTGATGCACTACAGCCAGGGGTGGACTGACCATTGATAAACTCGGGCACTGCCCGAGGGCCCCATGCCACTAGGGGGCCCCATCAGGGTTGCCGGGCTCAGTAAAACCAGAGACAGTATGTAAAAATCTGTTTTTTTTACATCTGTCCCTGATATGTGCGAAACCGACATGCTTTTGATGTGAAAATCCTGAGATTTTAGCTGCCCCGCCTCTGCACTACCTCCTGGCTTGGTGGCCATCTGTAAACCCAGGGGCCCCAGAATCTTCTATTGCCCGGGGGCCCCATGAGTTGTCAGTCTGCCCCTGACTACATCTATTCCCAGACACACCCATTTTAGATTCCCTGCAGTCTCTCACATGCAGAAAGTTAAAGTGTTTGTAAACCCCTATTTACGTACTACATAAACGATGTAAATTAAAATATAGCAGGGGTAACTTTACGCCAGACGTAAGCCTTACGCAAAGCACATATATGAAGCGGCCAGGCACATCTACGTTCGTGAATCAGCGTATCTTGGTCATTTGCATATTTTTAATGGGAACGCCGAATGCGTCTCCTAGTGCGCCCACGATATGCCGGCGTAGGCAAGTTACGCCGGACGACTGAAGCCATGTTTTTTCGGCGTATCTTGCTTTGTGAATCGGCGCAAAGATGCGACGACGCACATTTAAAATTACGGTGGCATATCTGGAGATACACTGGCGTAACTCCTTTGTGAATCCAGGCCGTAGTGTTTACATCTCTCTCCAAAGCTCTAAGTGTTGTTTCTTTCTGCTACTCCGTTCCTCTGCCACTTCACTTCTGACAAGTTCTCCAACAGATGAGATAACAGTAGCTGATAATTTGTGTCGTGGAGGGAGATAACCAGGCGCTTGTCTGTTCATAATACAGCTCTGCATGTTCCTTCCTTCCTCTGCAAGGCTGCATAAAATGTAAAAAAAAAATTAAGAAATGTTTTTTTTTTATACTTACTAGAAATGGCTGTTGCTAAGCAGATCGTCCTAATCTGCCACTTTCTATTCCGTGGTAGTCATCAGTCTTCTCCTCCTCTCATTGTTTTCTGGGACCTTTGGGCATGCTGCCATCTGGGACCTGTGTGTGTCCCAGAAGACAGTCGGCCATTCACAAAGCGACACGTGATGCGTCAGGAGACCATAAAAACCAGCTGACATTCGGCCCGTGTGTATGTCAGCTGGTCTGACAGAAGCTGAGCATTTGGCCGGCTTCTGTCGGATGAGCTTGCTGGAAAACCAGCAGCCGACTGGCTACTGATCAGCGCTCTCAGCCAATGTCTTCTTTTGGAAAAATAGAGAACCAGCTCTCAATCTTTTGTTGAACGGAAATTCCAACAGCAAAAGTGCGATGGAGCCTGCACACGGTTGGAATGCTTACATCAGACTTTTCTTGTCGGAATTTCCGGTCGTGTGTACGTGGCAAAAGTGTATACCCGGCTTTAGTACTAAGGATTTACAGTCCCTAGTCTAGATTAAATCCAGCCTAAACACAAGTCTGCCAATATGGTAGACGAAGATGTCCTGCGTGGCCTCGAAACATTGCACTTCTTGTGATGCTTTCTTTGCATTAAAAACTTTTGGGTGTTATATACGATCCGTGGTGTGCTGGCGAATATGTTCATGTGGTTGATTGTTCCAGTACCCGGCTGGTGATCGCTTTAGCACCCATTTTTGTATTTATGAGTCGTTTTTTCAGGAAGGTGTGCGATTGGAATATTAACTAGACTGCCAATATGGTAAGCGGACAATAGAAGACTGTAGAGCACATACTTTAGGAAGCAAACTCAACCACCAAATGTGGGAGAAGCTCCTTGGAATCGGCTGTAGTTTAGCTTAGAAAACTCAGAGTCAGAGTAATGTATAATGGTTTAGCACAGTTGCAGTATTTTCTGGCTTGCAGACTTTTTCATGATGAGAAAAATGCATTTTTTTTAATTTGTCATTAAAAAACGATTGTGTGTAAGCTCCAGAGCATTTTTCTCAACGTTTTTCATGACGTTGTTTTTCTCTTTGTGAAAAACGGTTGTGTGTAGGCTTTAACAATGGGGAAAAAAAACGTGCATGCTCAGAAGCAAGTTATGAAAAGTGAAATTTGCATAATCAGCCCAAAGGGTGGTGCCATTCGAATGGAACTTCTCCTTTATAGTGCCGTCACATGTGTCGTACGTCACGTGCACTTTGCTCCAGCATTTTTTTTCACGATCGTGTGTAGGGAAGGCAGGCTTGAGAGGAATCACGACATGAAAAATGGTCGTATGTACGCGGCTTAATGGTTTAACAAGGTCATCAAAATAGTTGCAGCCAGGAAAACTGTTTATGCGGGGGGCAGGGAAGTGGTTTATGGTCAGGAAGCACAGAAGATACATCATGAACACGGGATGGACAGTAGGCTGTTAAACAATAGCCCTGCCAAAGATAAAAATGTTCAGATGCCAAGGTTAAAAGCCTGAAGAGGATTAAAGAATTTCTTTGAATCCTGTTTAGAAGAAATTAATAAAAAAAATTAAAAAAAAAAATCTTTAATATGTTTACTGATACAAATGTAGATAGGTTGGAGATTAAGATAACTGGGATAACATTTCTGCTCCATTTTTCTGCACATCTTACTTCTTACTAGTCAGCAAAAGCATTTGGCAAATATACACTTCAGTCAAAAGTGAAAAAAAAAGTATGAAATGAGTGGAGCGCTACCCCCGAAGGAGCCGCTGGTAATTAATTGGGCCTGTACTCTGCTCTAACACCCCCAATAATTTGGTCTCACTCCCCTTGACACAGCTGTGGTGCAGGGCTGATGTGAAGCTCAATAATAAAAGACAAGTAAATAGACACAGATTATATTCACTTTACCTGTGTTGTCACCCGGGCATACACTGTTACACCTGCTGGGAGAATTAACAAGCCTCACAACAGATTGTGTTGAAGCAAAAAAGGTAACTTTACTAGAACAGGTTTTATCGCTAACATGGAATCACAATTGGTATACAATAATGAGACAAGAGGTTATAAGTGGCAATCGCCTGAGAGCCACCTGTATTGCTTCAGCAGGAGTGTCTCCAAGTGGGACTAATGCTCAGGCAACAACCTCAGCACTGGGCACCTTCCCACTTCCAGCACACTATGTAGACACTATAAGACACACTATGCGGCACACAGTATTTAGCAAGAATGATATAACACAATATAATTAACTCAACATTCCCCCTACAGTCTCTAGTAAGTGGTAACAGCACTGCAAGGCCTTGCGGCAAGAACACAGCACAGTCTCTTCTTTCTTCTGCTAGCTATGGTGAGACAAAGATTGTAATCCAAAGGGTTCTCCGATCAATAAAGCAATGTAGAACAACACAAATCAGCAGCTTAAATTGTGAAAAGTATCTGCACACTCCTTCCTAGAAATGTACTTCCAGTGGCAATCACCAAAACAATCAAATCAGGGTTGAGGCCTATGCACAGGTGACTCTATTGAACTGAACTGTTCCGTGGAAATACCAGTCCTAGCAACACTACGCAA
The DNA here is from genome assembly GCA_029574335.1 of Rana kukunoris. Lineage (NCBI taxonomy): Eukaryota > Metazoa > Chordata > Amphibia > Anura > Ranidae > Rana > Rana kukunoris. Next base: position 532,088,627 of record CM056052.1, on the reverse strand, counting down.
TAAGTCTAGGTGTGTGAAAAGCAGTACAAAGTTCTGGGCATCAGCCCTCTCACCGGACAGATGGATGCCTCCGCTCCACAGGATCTCAGTCTGTTTGCTGCGACCACACTGTCACGCTGTACTATTTCATAGACGACCGGGAGCTCTCAGTTACCTCTTCCAAGGGTCACTGGTCTGTCACACTGCTGCTCCAGTACGATATAGGCCAGAGCTCTAAGGAACACATACAGAGCTCTTCTGACAAGCCATGTGCCTCAGGAACAAGAGATCCAAGATGGCCACCACAGGGCCTTTTATCTCCTACCCAGCATGCACTTCAGCCCCAAGTGTTCATGGGTAAGTTATTTGCATATTTCACCATGTTCTTGAAAAAAACAAAAATCAATGAAGTCCATTTCACATTTTAACCACTAGATGGTGCCAAATACCAATTAATAGCACAAGTCATAGAATAACATTACACAACATTAAAAGGCAAAATGCCTGCGCTACATGAGGATTTACAGGGCTGTTAGTTTTCAGTGCAGCTACCTTTACGCAGATGCAGAATGACTGAACGGAAGACCCTGGTGGAGGATTATGGTGTGGGGTTGTTTTTCAGGGGTTGGGCTTTGCCCCTTAGTTCCAGTGAAGGGAACTCTTAAAGGATCACTAAAGAGAAATATATATTTATTTTAAATAACAAACATGTCATACTTACATCCACTGTGCAGCTTGTTTTGCACAGAGTGGCCCCGAACCTGGTCTTCTGGGGTCCCTTGGTGGCTTCCCCCCGCAAGAACTTTCCTCCCTCATGCGAGCTCTCTCGCATGGTTAAAAGTGATACTATAGCCGCTCACTGTATCACTCGGCCCTGCCCCGCATCATTGGATATGATTGACAGCAGTGCGAGCCAATGGCTGCGCTGCTTTAAATCAACCAATGAATGAGCCGAGAAGCCTACCGAGAAGCCTGGGAGTTCACAGCGCAGGACTTTCGAAGGGTCAGGTATGTAAATGGGGGCTAATGCTAATGCTGAGATGTTTTTTCACCTGCATTAAGGTAAAAAAACATGTCCCTTTACAACCCCTTTAAGGTGGTTGTAAACCCACTCCCCCTCCCCCAAAAAAAGAAAACACCTGCAAGACAAAGGTGTAATGAGCAAGTGAGCATAGCATACCAGCTCATTATGTAATACTCACCTCAGTTTGAAACCCTCGCAGCCATCCTCGTACATCGCTCCGGCGTCCGACATCGCTCCCAGGGGTTACTTCTGGATATCACGGCTCCGGCGCTGTGATTGGCTGGATCTGCGATGATGTCACTCCTACGCATGCGCGCGGGACCTGTCAGTCATGGCATGACCTCCTTTAGAAACGGCACAAATTACCATTTCTAAAGTGCGCCTGCACCGCTGTCTATGGCGAATGCCCATCATTATTGTAAATATCTCCTAAACCGTGTAGGTTTAGGAGATATTTCGAGCACCTACAGGTAAAGCTTAATCTAGGCTTACCTGTAGGTAAAAGTGATTGTACAGGGTGTACAACCACTTTAATGTGTCAGCATACCAACATTTTTTGGACAATTTCATGCTCCCAACTTTGTAGGGATGGCCCTTTCCTGTTTGCAACATGACTGCGCACCAATGAACAAAGCTCCATAAAGACATGGATGAGCAAGTTTGGGGTGGATGAACTTGACTGACCTCCACAGAGTTCTGACATCAGCACGATAAAACACCTTTGGGATGAATTAGAGCTGAGACCGTAAGCCGGACCTTGTCCACATCAGTGCCCGACCACAAATGCCCTTCTGGAAGAATGGGTCAAACATTCCCATATACACACTACTAAACCTTGTGGACAGCCTTCCCAGAAGATTTGAAGATTTTATAACTGCAAAGGGTGGGCCCAGAGCAGCTAATAGGGGGGAACCACCAGTCCTCCTGTAGGGGGCCCGGTCACACAGGGGGGCCCGAACAGCGAGGGGAATTGGTGCGGAGGATTCCCTTTGTGGTTCGCTACCCCTGAAGGGTGACCCCATGATTGTTGGGATCGGCACATTAAAGCGGAGCTCCACCCAGGAAAACAACATTTTCCCACGTTGTTTAAAAAAATTAAATAAAAAAAACCTGAAAAAAAAAAAAAAATACTCACCCGAAATACCTGTTGCTATGCGGAAGTCCGTAATCTGCCTCTTCCACTCCGCGGTGCCTTTTCTTCTTGTCCTTCTCCTTGTGAATGGGGCGCGCTGCTTTCTGGGAACTGTGTGTGTTCTCAGAGAGCAGCGCGCCCATTCACAAGCCAGCGTGAGACTCACGCAGGCGCAGTAGGAAATGGGCAGTGAAGCCGTACGGCTTCACTGCCTGTTTCCCATAGTGTGAATGGCGGCGCGGGACCCGGAGCGATCGTGGGACCGGCATCGGGGGGCCCATCAGCGCGGGCAAGTAGGACAAGGTAAGTGTCCTTATTTAAAGTCAGCAGCTACACTGTTAGTAGCTGCTGACTTTAAAAAAAAAAAAAATTGCGTCTGGAGCTCCGCTTTAAGTTACCCTAGCTTTGTCTAGGGGTGTGATGCAGGAACAGAGTAGTGAGCGGAGGTCCAGACAGTCAATAAAAGTTTTTCCCAATGCTTTATTTCCAGGCCAACACAGCCAACATCAACTTCAGTTAGGAAGAAAAAGGGTTGATGAAAGAAGAGGAGAACTTGCGGTGTCAAGCCTGGATATGAACGGGCATGTCTGCCCCCAGTAGTACCAATTTGTAAGCTCGTCGCCACTCCTGTCTGAGTGGGTGAAGTGCCTCCTGCGCGAGCCTGGCAGCCGAGGTGTCACTTTAGATTTTCTGGGAGGAACAGATCTCTCACACACAGACCCGGCTCTAGGGCCTCTGCCACAGGCCAATTACTTTAAACGAGATTAGGTGGATGAACAGAGCGAATCCTCCCAGTAGACTCTAGCACGGGTCACCGGGATACAGTAAAGCGTACCTGTCAGCATCCTGGTCACCAGATCCCTGATTGGTTCGTTCAAGCCCTGTTGGACAACCTGCCTCCAGGTTCCCCTCAAGCCGATCCCCCAATCGCACGGCACCCAGCCTTCGATCCCTTCAATAGGACTGGGAACCCAGTAGGTCTCTGGGGTCCCCTCTCGCCTCTGGTTGAGGCTCGGTGAAGCCTGTAAGCTTGGCAAGGAGGGCCACGCAGGCGGGGTCCATGGATGCGCGCACCCTAAAGGTGGATGCCGCACCTGGAACCAGGAAGATTCAGAACACATGACCCCTGTCCCAGATATACCCCTCCCCAGCATGCCCCGCGAGAGAAGAACTCCTCCTATTGGCTGCTGGGGAAGACTTGCTCTGCCAGAAACCCCTCTGGCGCCAACTGCCGACCAGAGATGATACCACATCCCTAGAATGCAGACTGACCCAGTGGACCTTTCCGGAATGACAGAGGTCACAATTTAGGCAAATCATGACTGGGAGCAATGTAACTCTCCCACTCCAACTAACTTTAGCGTAGTGCCCATGCTGAAAGCAAGGGGCGCTACAAAAATATTTGCAAAATGTTCAACAATTATTTTTTTTTTTATAAAATTTAAAAAAACGATTGAAACATGGCTAATTCACAGAGGTTCTCTGTTATGTTTGTGTCCACTAATAATAATTTTAGTGTAATTTTAGTGAAAATATTGTCTTGATATATTTGGGGAGGGCCTGCTAGGTAGGCTGTACGGGGCCCCGGGTGGGCCAACTTAATATTGAACCCTACGGACTAATGGCCCATACACACGATCCGAATATCGGACGAACACGATCGTCCGATTTTCGGATCGTGTGTACACTACTTTCGACAGCCGATCACGACCGTTCATCCGATTAAATTCGATCGGACAAGCGCGAACATTTTTCTCGTCCGATGTCCGATCGTCTGATTTTCGTTTAGTCAGTACAGCCGTCGTCCGACAATACAATACAAATACATTACAACACGTGACATCACTTCCGATCGTTTTTTTTCTATCGTACGATAATTTTCGTGAGTTTAAAACCCATTTTATTTTACTCGCGATTATTAAGCGAAAAAAGTCGTACGATCCGTCGGCCGATATTCGGATTGTGTGTATGGGCCATAAGACTGGGATGCTATTGAAGTTCAGGCGCGTGTAAAGGCAGGTGTCCCAAAACTTTTGGTAATATAGTGTAGTTAGAAAATTCGTTTTTCATTTTCAGACTCCCGAGGGCGCTGAATGGACCAGATTTTGGCTCATTTGAAAGATTTTCTACGTACATTCTCATCATTGGATCTCCAATGCAGCAATAAAATGTATTTCTAGGAGATGAGGAATGAGTTAAATGCTCAGGCATCATTTTTTGTAAGGTAACAGTTTACAGCGCAGTTCCGTTTACTAATGCACAGAGAGAAGGAGGAGTGTTTGTGCTGCTGCAAGGCTTTTAGATGGGAAATACAGTGCAGCATTAGACAAATTAAAACGTGTTTGAATGACAGTTCTAAATTTATAATGGCAATCAATTTATTGCCTGGCCAACCAGCTCCTCGCCTGAATATTGTGCTGCATTCCATTACTGCTCTGCAGGTTTCCTGAGAAGCCCGCGGTAATTGCTGCTCTGCATACAGCATGTCAGGTGCATACAACTGCAGGAGCCAATCAGAAGCCACGTCGCGCATTGTACACCGTGTTATCAGACAATAACTGCAAGGTCAGTCTGGACAACAAAAGTGCCGGATTTCCAATGACTCAATCCTACAACAAACTTCATGTGGGAGGACTTTACGCTCAACCTCACCCGATGCGGGTCTGTTTTTGCAAATCAGACATTTTTAAATATCTCTGGAACAACGATTTCACACTGGAGAAAGTTCACAGGGAATTTCTGCTTGGTGGGATGTCTTCTGAAGCTTAAAGGAACAGAAAACCTGAATACAACTTACCTTTGCCACTATCTATATTACATCATTTAATTAAACTGTGTAATATAATGTAACACCCTAGAGAATAACATGGCGGTCGTTGCAATACTTTCTGTCACACCGTATTTGCGCAGCGGTCTTACAAGCGCACTTTTTGTGGATAAAATACACTTTTCTTAATAAAAAATAAAACAGTAAAGTTAGCCCAATTTTTTTTTATATTGTGAAAGATAATGTTACGCCGAGTAAACTGATACCCAACATGTCACGCTTCAAAATTGCGCCCGCTCGTGGAATGGCGACAAATTTTTACCCTTAAAAATCTCTATAGGCGGGTCCGGACTGGGAAAAAAAATAGGCCCAGGCATGTTAGACTGAGCAACCAACTTTTCCAGGTACTGAAGAGGGGGGTTGGGGGAGCGTCAGACATTCTGGCATGGCTAGCATTGGTCCTCCACACTTTGATATAAAGGGAACTGCACTGTAAAGGGGCACTGCAATGATTACAGTGCCCCTTTACAACGCAGTCCCCTTTATATTACAGTGTCCCAGTCCTATTGTGGCCATACAATGCCAGTACTGTCTGTCTCCTATTGTGCCCACACTGTCCTGTGACACTGACCTGCTCTCTTTCTGGTGGTGCGGTACAGCGTGTCTCTCTGTCTCTCTGGTGGTGTGGGTACAGTGTGGTTCTCGCGCTGGTGGTGCGGTACAGCATGGCTCTCTCTGGTGTTGCTGGTACACTGTGGCTCTCTCTGGTGGTGCAGGTACAGAGTGGCTCTCTCTGGTGGTGCGGTACAGCATGGCTCTCTCTGGTGTTGCTGGTACACTGTGGCTCTCTCTGGTGGTGCAGGTACAGAGTGGTTCTCTCTGGTGGTGCGGTACAGCGTGGCTCTCTCTGGTGTTGCTGGTACACTGTGGCTCTTTCTGGTGGTGCAGGTACAGCGTGGCTCTCTCTGGTGTTGCTGGTACACTGTGGCTCTCTCTGGTGGTGCAGGTACAGCGTGGCTCTCTCTGGTGGTGCGGGTACAGCGTGGCTCTCTGGTGGTGCGGGTACAGCGTGGCTCTCTGGTGGTGCAGGCACAGCGTGGCTCCCTCTCTAGTGGTACGGGTATAGCGTGGCTCCCTCTCTGGTGGTACGGGTATAGCGCGGCTCCCTCTCTGGTGGTGCAGGTACAGTGTGGCTCCCTCTCTGGTGGTGCAGGTATAGCGTGGCTCTCTCTGGCGGTGTGGGTACAGTGTGGCTCTCTCTGTTCGCTCAAACTTGTGTTGCATACACACGGTCATACAAATGTTGTCGGAAATTGCGAACGTCAAGAATGCGGTGTACAACACTACGATGAGCCAAGAAAAATTAAGTACAATGATTCCGAGCATGCGTCAAATTGATTCTAAGCATGCGTAGGATTTTTGTGCGTTGAAATTGGATACACACGATCGGAATTTCAAAAATTTGAGAACCAGCTCTTTTTTTGTCGGAAATTCCGACAGCAAATGTCCGATGGAGCCTACACATGGTTGGATTTTCCGACAACAAGCTCCCATCGAACATTTGTTGTCGGAAATTCCAACCGTGTGTACGCAGCATAATACTCTGCATTGTGGTGTGTTGGTGTGCTGTTTATAATGAATGGCACTGAAACACAACATGGTGTTGTGATTTTTTTTCCTGCTATCAGCTAATCATTTTAATCAAAAACAGGGTCTTTCCCCCACACCACGTGCCCACCACACACATTGGTCTTTGTTCTTCACCCCCCCCCCCCCCCCACCCAGTGCACACACCTCCCCTTCCAGTGGCCCGTACATTACATAAATACCCAATTCATGGATGTTTTAGTATGAAAATTGAAAAAAATAAACTCAAAGCGTGTGGGTTTTTTAAAGCTGGGTTCCAACCACAATTAGCATTTTTTAAATGTATGTCCTTTCATCATGCGTTTTTATAATATAAATCCAGTCACTTACTATTTTACAATCTGCCGCCGCTCCGCATAGTTATTCAAAAAGATAGTTTATAAAACTAGGTCCACACGGTTGTCATTTTGCTTGTGGGCATTGTGAAGCCCACAAGCACTTACTTTCTGGAAGTCTTGGATGGGGAGTGATAATTGGGTAGCGCACTGCATCCTGGGAAATGTGTGTCATCATTTCCCAGGAGCATCAGAGGGAGATGATGTCAGAATCCTAGGTGATTCCAAGGGCAGATTTCGTGGGACTGCATAGCAACAGGCATTTTTTAGATGAGTAAAAAAAATGTTTTTTAGGTCTAATGAGCACAATAATGAAAACAAAAATTGTGATGGAAACTCCACTTTAAGGCAACAATATTTATAAAAAAATATATACATTTATTACAAGTTATAAATACAATAGAAAAATGAAAAAAACAATTCACAAAACAATGAAAATATGTACAGAGATTAAATTGAAAAATATATCATGATACTGTCCGTCCTATAATGCTCGTCACCAAGTAGTTGATGGCAAACAAGATGGATGTTTTAGTATTATTGTTATCAATATTATTATAGGCATTTACTGTACAGGGTCGAAAATGTACACTGCATTTTGCTTTGTATTCAGATCAGTCCCTGCCCATGAGGAGCTTAGAAATCTAAGGAAAAGGCGTTTTTTTTTTTTTTAACCACTTAAGGACCCCCGCACGCACATATACGGCCACAGAATGGCACGTACAGGCACAAGGGCGTAAATTTACGTCCCCGCCTGAGTGCGGTTCGAGGGTCCCATCAGGACCCCCTCCGCGGCGTGCGGGGGTCCCCCTACCTCTGGGAGCGATCCGGGATCTGCGGGCGGATGTCCGTGATATCCGCCCCCCCCGCGATCGCTCCCAGCCAATGGGAGCGCGCTCCCAGCCTGTCACTTCCTCCTCCTGTGTTTACACAGGAAGGAGGAAATGATGTATTCTCTCATCGCAGCGCTGTTTCCCAGCGCTGCTGATGAGAGAAGACATCACAAGTAAGTGTGCACCAACACAACACTGACACACACTCACATAGGCATATTAACCCCTTGTGATCGCCCCCCCACCCCCCTGTCACAGTGTCACTGAATGCAGTGATTTAATCACTGCATTTAGTGTCAGTGTGACAGGCAGTGTAAAAAACAGTTAGTGTTAGGTTCAGGATAGCCCCCCCACCCCCCCTAATAAAGTTTTAACCCCCTGATCACTGCCCTAGTTAACCCTTTCACTCCCTATTGCCAGCGTCACTAAGCGATCATTTTTCTGATCGCTGTATTAGTGCCGCTGTTCCCGCTAGGTAGCTATTTTTTTTTATTGCGATTTTTTTTTTTACTAAAGACATGTGGCTAAATAAATTTTGGCCTAAATGTTTGACTAAAATTTAGTTTATTTGATTTTTTTTTTAACAAAAAGTAAAAAATAGTGTTTTTTTTCAAAAATGTCGCTCTATTTTTGTATATAGCGCAAAAAATAAAAATCGCAGAGGTGATCAAATACCACCAAAAGAAAGCTCTATTTGTGGGAAGAAAAGGACGCAAATTTTGTTTGGGAGCCACGTCGCACGACCGCGCAATTGTCTGTTAAAGCGACGCAGTGCCGAATCGCAAAAACACCTTGGGTCATTTACCAGCGTATTGGTCCGGGTCTTAAGTGGTTAATATCTGCTGGTGTAAGCTTATTTGTTTTAGTTTATGTATATATTATTTTTTATATATTTTTTTGTATATATGTAAATATGTTTTTAATAACAAGTTGTATGTTTGCAAGATTTTTAAATAAACAAAAATTTACAATTTAAGGTCCCTATCTCATATACATACATACTAGGGCTAATTTCACATGTCTTTGGAGTGTGGGAGGAAACTGCTGTACCAGGAGGAAATCCAAGCAATCACAAAAAACATGCAAACTCCATGCAGATAGTGTCCCATGCTGGTTACATTTGCTAATTATAGATAAAATGCCACTATTAAAGCACATTAAAAAAAGGTCATGCGTTTATAAAATCTCTGCCACCTTGGGGAACAATATGATGTGTGCCTTATGCCAGGGATATAGTGGAGAGTGATATTTGCAGACGCTAACTGTCCAGTAATCCTGCAGAACCAAATGTCATTCTGAAGTTTTTCCTTTCATATCATGGCAGCTAACATAAAACAATAGCATTAGAAAGTCATATAAATGTCACATGTCTCCTTTTCTCTGCAGGTCATTTTGTAGCTTGGAATGTTACTAATTGTTTTTTCTTTTAACCACTTAAGCCCCAGAAAGGATTTGCCCCCTTAATGGCCAGGCCATTTTTTGAGATTCGGCACTGTGTCGCTTTAACTGAGAATAGCGCAGTCGTGTGATGCTGTACCCAAACAAATATGATGTCCTTTTTTTTACCACAAATAGAGCTTTCTTTTGGTGGTATTTGATCACCTCTGCGTTTTTCTTTTGCGCTATAAACAACAAAAAAAAAAGAGCGACAATTTTGAAAAAAATTATATTTTTAACATTTTGGTATAATAAATATCCCGCCAAAAAATAAAGAATAAATACTTCAACATCAGTTTAGGCCAATATGTGTTCTTCTACATATTTTTGGTAAAAAAAAAAATCGCAATAAGCTTTTATTGATTGGTTTGTGCAAAAGTTAGAGCATCTACAAAATAGTGGCTAGACTTCTGGCATTTTTATAAAAAATTTTTTTTTACTAGAATCGGCCGTGATCAGCTATTTTTAGCGGGACAGCGACATTGTGGCGGAAAGATGGAACACTTTTGACACATTTTTGTGACCATTGTCATTTATACAGTGATAAGAGCTAAAAATAGCCACTGATTACTGTATAAATGTCACTGACAGGGAAGGGGTTAAGTGTTTCCCAAAGAGGTGTTTCTAACTGTGGGGGCAGTGTAGTGACAGGTGGAGGAGATAGATCGCTGTTCTTAATCACTAGGAACAGATGATTTTTCTATCCTCCTCCTGAGTCCTGACAGAACGGGGATCTGTCTGTTTACATTGACAGATCTCCGTTCTATCTCTCTCAGGCGGCGTACACACGATCGGATATATCCGATGAAAACGGTCCGCGGACCATTTCCATCGGATATGTCCGATCGGGAGTTTGATCCGATGGCGTGTACACACCATCGGATCAAATTCCCCGCCGCCGGACGGCGCGGTGACGTAGTGGTGACGCGGCGGTGACGTTGACGCCGCCGCGCCACCGCCACGTCACCGCACCAGGAAGTAAAACACTTCCGCGCATGCGCCGAATCCATTCGGCAGCGGCGCGGCGGCGGTGGGGGCCGACATGTCTGCTGGTAAGTGTACTAACCAGCAGACATGTCGGGCGGACAGATTCCCACCGGATAGATTTCAAAGCATGCTTTGAAATCTGTCGGGTGGAGAAATCTGTCCGCTAGCCCATACACACGAGCGGAGATGTCTGCTGAAACGGTCCATCGGACCGTTTTCAGCGGACATATCCCCTCGTGTGTACGCGGCCTCAGAAGCAATAGCGGGTGGCCGGCAGACATCGCAGTCGCCAGCCATGCGCATTAAGGGTCTTAAAGCGGCTGTCGTACCATGACGGCGATTCGCCCAGGAGAGCCAACCTGCCGCAGTCCAACTGTGGCGGCTGGTATTTAAGTGGTTAAATAGCATTAGTTTTATGCTGAAACTTTAGTGGCCCTTTAAAGACAATCTCTCATGAAGCAAAATACCTGTGCATAAAGCTTTAGATGGAAGCTGCCATTCTTTAGCTTCCTGCCTGCGTGCTGCTTCCAGATTACAGCTAAGCTTTGCTTCAAGTGAAGTCACTTCCCCAGAACTAGATATAGTTGGGCCAAAAAAAGAGCGTCAAGCAAATGTTATCAAAACTCCTATATTATTTCATGACATCACTGTAACTGGGAGGGGGGGGGGGCACGTGGAACCCAGAAGCTCTTAGAAAGTATGAGATACTCTTGTTTCGGCTTTCCCAACGCCTCTTATGTGTTGATCACCCTGTGTCTCTAATAGGAGCTATGGGGGACTGAGAACCCCACTATGATCTGTGCTATTCAGATTTTATGCGGTATACATTATATATATTGTATATATATATATATATATATATATATATATTGTGTGTTGGCTGTTGTGTACTATACAGCTTGCTGTGAAGAGGTGGGGTGTGATTGCATTCTATTGTCTATTGTGGTAATTAAGTCTGCTACTGTGATAATGTGTATTGTAAGTTAACAGACAGCCTAAAGGTCAGGTGTCGGAGTCATCAGCTGTAGTTAATTAGCTCATGTAAAGTAGGTCAGTTCCCGGAGTCCGTGTGTCTGCTTAAAGATATATTGAGAATAATGTGTATTGAGGGAGCTTGTTGGGTAACCATTGTGTGATGTTGTGGGTGGAGTTTGGTCATTGTTCATTTGGTTACTGCAGTATCCCAAATTGTATATAAGAACCTGTATTTCTCAATAAAGGGTCAGACCTGCTGGAAACCTAACAACAGAGCAGTGTGTCTCGTATCTGGGGAAGAATTATTATTATGGGTCTTGTTCGCCTGACTGTGCAGTGTCGGTAGCTGCCTTGTGTTCGGAAAGGGAATATCCTAAACGGCCTGTCCCATTTGGGGTGCCGTTAAAATCACTGCCCCACTTTGTCCAATTAGAAAATGCTATACGTTTATTGAGAAAATGCAAATCATTCTCTGAATGGCGCTTATGCCCAGCAGCCGACCTCCTGTGTTCAGAATGCAGCAAAGCAGCCGCTCAGCACAGGACCCAAAAGCAAATGAGGATCCCTGGAGTAGTGGTGTCTACTACAGTGATTTCCAGCTTATAGTGGGATCCCTTAGGTATGGAATATGTATGGTCCAGTTTGTACCAATGTAACTATATTAAAAAAATGCCATACCTGGAATTCTCCTTATTTATTTTTTCAAAGACATGTAACAAAATTACAAACGCTCATTTAAACATAGCCATGGATATTACCATAGCAGAGCAAACGTATGTTTGCCATTTTAAAACTGATGTATAACATTATAGAGTACACATTGAGCACCTCCACAACACAATACAGAGAACAGATCCCTGCCCAGAAGGCCATAAAAATATCAATGCAAACAAAACATTTAGATTTAGATAAGAAAAAGACAAAAAGACAAAAGAGGAAACGATAAAAAGAAAGGTGACTGTGCATCCACACCGCGCTACCGAAGTTGAGCAAAAGAGCACTAGGGGTTCCCCCGTGAGATATTTGATTCATGGGTATCAAATTTTTTCGAACCCTCTCATTTTATCGTTCAAGATATTTGAAAGTCTTTTGTTAATCATTATCCAGGATAATTGAGGCTTAACCACCCCCATCAAATCATCCCCCGCAGCTATTACCTTTTGTACCACCACCCCCTCCCTTTAGAATGTAAGCTCTACGAGCCGGACCCTCCTGTCCCTTCTGTATTGATCTGTACTGTTCCCCCTCTACATTGCGTAAACTGTTGGCGCTATATAAATCGTGTATAATAATAATAATAATAACCAAGTCAAATGGGACTACCGAAGACTTCCCAGCCCTGGCAATAGCAGTTCTTGCAGCTATGAAAACAAACGCAATTAGCCATCTTGTGTACTGGGGAGCCTCCACTACAGGATGGCCCAAGAGAGCCTGTTCATCCAGTCAAATCTCCTCCATCCCATGTCCTTCTCCTCCTCCAGTCCCATCTCCTCCATCCCATGTCCTCCTCCTCCTCCAGTCCAATCTCCTCCATCCCATGTCCTCCTCCTCCTCTAGTCCCATTGCCTCCATCCCATGTACTCCAGTCCCATCTCCTCCATCCCATGTCCTCCTCCTCCAGTCCCATCTCCTCCTCCTCCAGTCCCATCTCCTCCATCCCATGTCCTTCTCCTCCTCCATTCCATGTCCTCCTCCTCCTCCAGTCCCATCTCCTCCATCCCATGTCCTCCTTCTCCAGGAAGAAAAGAGGGGGGCAGCAGGATAAAAAGGGGCCAGCAGAACAGGAGGGGAGCAGCAGGACAGGTGGGGCAGCGGAACAGGAGGCGGAAGTGTCATGGGAGGAGGTAAGTGGGACAGGTGGGGGCAGCAGGACAGGAGGGGGAAATGTCGTGGAAGGGGGGCAGCAGGACAGGAGGGTGGCAGCAGGACAGGTGGGGGGCAGCAGAACAGAAGGGGGAAGTGTCATGGAAGGAGGTAAGTGGGACAGGTGTGGGCAGCAGGACAGGAGGGGGAAGTGTCATGGAAGGGGGACAGCAGGACAGATGAAAGGGGATCAGGACAGGTGGGGGGCAACAGGACAGATGAGGGGGTGGCAGGACAGGTGAAGGGGACAGCAGGACAGGTGGGGGGCAGCGTCACAGGTAGGAGGCAGTGTCATAGGTGGGGGGCAGTGGGACAGGTGGGGGGCAGCGGAACAGAAGGGGGAAGTGTCATGGAAGGAGGTAAGTGGGACAGGTGTGGGCAGCAGGACAGGAGGGGGAAGTGTCATGGAAGGGGGACAGCAGGACAGATGAGGGGGCATCGGGACAGGTGGGGGGCAACAGGACATATGAGGGGGTGGCAGGACAGGTGAAGGGGACAGCAGGACAGGTGAAGGGGACAGCAGGACAGGTGGGGGGCAGCGTCACAGGTAGGAGTCAGTGTCATAGGTGGGGGGCAGTGGGACAGGTGGGAGGCAGTGTCACAGGTAGGGCCAGTGGGACAGGTGGGGGCAGTGTCACACACCTTGGAAAGCACCAGTCCTCCCAGCTCTCACCTGTCCAGCAGTGCCAGGAGGGCTAGCTGAGCCTGTGTCCCTACTCCACCAGCCTCTCCGATGGCAACTGCAGAAGGGGGCTCCTCCTCTAATTTCTTTCTGAAGGCCAGAAGATTCCCTTCTGATCGGATGCTGGTTGGTAAAGTGTTCCATAGGCGTGGTCCTTGGATATTTTAGCAATCACATTGCTATAATCTACTTATATGGACTATAAACTGAAAGACCTACCATTAAATGGTTGTGGAACGAATCACTTGAGTTTCCATTATTTTTTATGGGAAAATTTGCTTTGATATACAAGTGCTTTGGATTACAAGCATGTTTCCGGAACAAATTCAAGGTTTTCCATTCTTGGTTTTGGGTTAAATACCGCTCTCATTTCCTGAATCAGTCTTCAGGGTAAAGCAGCTATGTAACATGAGGGCCACTGACAGAAACCAAAGTATGTTTGCCCAGTAATAAAGAAAGACAGAATGACAGAAGCTGGCTGGAAAAATGTTTTTCCCTTTTTTATGATTGGAGCGTATCTTTAATATGACAGCTTGTGCTGACACTTGGAATTAGTACTAAAATGGCACAGAATGCCTAGCTTTTATTAAATCTGCAAGTCATGCCTGCAGGACAAGGAAAATAAAATAAAAACTACAGCAGTATTCTATGAGTCGGGTGTCCTTGCTGTAAATTGCTCCCGTTGTACATTCCCTGCAATGGTTTTATAGGAGACGCTGCTGCACCTGTCTGCTGTGAGCGCTCATTCCACCCAGCTTGCTGCAATGCACCACTTATATAGTGAAAGCATTCATCCTCCTAAGGACGCCCTGCTAACCCATCTCCCAGATCTGTCTGCATGTCTCCTCTGACAATTAGACCTACAATGTACTGCAGCACGCTGCTCATTTACCACATAGCAGTGAGCTAATGAACTAAGGTTTTTGTTTTTTTTTGCCTAGCTGGAAAGCAATGTTCTAATCGTGTTTGACAATTTAAAGCCTCTAAATCATTAATTCTATGGGGAAAAAAAATAACTAGATGCATAAATGGCGGATTCTTTTATGGATATCCTCTTTACTTAGCTGTCAGAACAAAAGGGGAACCTGTTATAGAAGACAGTGACGGACATATTGTCTGCGCTCGTATTGCCGCATCAGGGCCTCCGAGGACAAGAGGCTAATGAGGGTTTCTATCAGGGGATAGAGATACGGTAGTATCAGAAGCAAAGCCCAGTTCCAGCTTCCTAGCCCATCAATTAAATGTTTTTTAATTATTATTTCTTGTGTAGCAACCCTCTGACATCCCAAAGGCAGGATAGTACATCCAGAGGCAGGGTGGGCTAGAATTTCACCCCCAGGGCTGAGATCTTGGCTACAGTGGGGGGACTGAGAAGTGGCGGCTGGTGCTCAAAATTTGGGGGGGGGGGGCACATACAAACTGAAAAGAAAAAACATCAATTGCAGCTACTGTGCCCATCAAACACAGCTACTGTGCCCATCAAATGCAACCGCTGTGCCCATCAAATGCAGCCGCTGTGCCCATCAAATGCAGCCGCTGTGCCCATTAAACGCTGCCACTGTACCGAAAAAAAAAATTGCTGACACTGTGCCCATAAATTGCTGACACTGTGCCCATACATTTTTGCCAGTGTGCCCATCAATTGGCGCTACTGTGCCACATCAGATGCTGCCAGTGTGCCCATCAATTGCCGCTACTGTGCCCCATCAGATGCTGCCAGTGTGCCCATCAATAACCGCTACTGTGCCCCATCTGATGCTGCCTACTTACCTGAGTCTCAGCGGGTCAGCGACATCTGAGTTTTTTCATCAGAAATTCCGATGAATTCCGATGTGATTTGGCCGGGCAAAAGCCCGATCGTGTGTACGCGGCATAAAGGTTCAATTAATACAAATTCTCTGTACGAATGTCCCAGCATTCTCACAGCTATCGTAATTAAATCCCTGAATTGTGTCGAATATGTTTATTTCCTATGATTGTTAACTCCATCTAGTGGCCAAAGTGCAGTATTTTTTTGAAATACCCCAATCAGGAAAACACCCCATTATAGCCACTAGATGGAGCTGATGATCATAAATAGGGTTGTCCCGATACCAGTATCGGTATCGGGACCGATACCGAGTATTTGCGGGAGTACTTGTACTCCCGCAAATACCCCCAATACCTAAATAAAATACAACCCCCCCCCCCCCGCCGCCGCATACCGCAAAGCCGCCGACGCATACCGCAAAGCTGCTGCCGCATACCGCAAAGCCGCCGTGTTAATCCCCGTGCATCACAGCACGCATTACAGGCAGCTTTCGTTTGAATACTTCTAATGCACGCCGCGCCGTGTATAGATACTCCCCTTCTCGGGATTGGACTGATCTGTGGGGGGACATGGCTGCAATATGTGGGGGCACATGGCTGCAATATGTGGGGGGACATGGCTGGATATATGTGGGGCTGGATATATGTGGGGGGACATGGCTGCAATATATGTGGGGGGACATGGCTGCAATATGTGGGGGGACATGGCTGCAATATGTGGGGGGACATGGCTGCATTTGGGGACACGGCGAGTACATGAAAAAAAGTATCGGTACTTGTACTCGGTCCTAAAAAAGTGGTATCGGGACAACCCTAATCATAAACAAAGAAGGCAAAATACAGGGAATATTCATGACAGCTGTGGGAATGCCTGAGACATTCAAACGATGATTTTTTTAAATATAATTGGACCTCTTAGTGTTTATATGTTTGAGCTGTTTGTCTCAATACGTTCCTCTTAGCACTGATATCAGGTAACGATCAGGAAGTATTAAAGGGTACCTGTAAGGAAAGAAGGTACAGACTCCCAGGTATTCATTCCCATTCAGGCTTTAATATCTAGTGATCCATTGACCTGGAATGAGGATGCAGCTAGAGATGCCTAGAAAGCCTATACTTTGAGGGCCAGTTCACACAGGAACGCGGTGCAGGAAAACACGCGTTCCATGGGCATTTCCGGAACCATGTTTAAAACACACTACACTTGTGATCTGCAGCGGGTGTTCACCTAAATACTCATCAGATATAGTGAAGCGCAACACTTTACATATAAGAAACAAAAATGAAAAATAAATAAATAAAATGAAGTCCAAGCGTGAATCCAATTTATAGATAGTCCAGCACCCAGTGCTCTATATTTACAACATGTTCCAGCTTCTTGTGACAAGTGATCATCCAACACCAGTGGAAATGCCTGCTCCCCTCACACAAGGTAATTGAACGCTCATCAGATCAATCTCATCCGACAGGTTTTCCATATTCAAGGCAGAGACCTCCTCACCCTGGGAATCGGATCCTTCTCCTCTCGTCAGTTCCGCAACATATTAAATGGAACAAAAGGGCAGCAACATAGTGCTTTTCATTTAAAACAAATGTATTATCCCCCACTTTAAAATATACTACTGAAGAAGCCCATAAGGAGGGCGCAACGTGTAAGGGCTTACCTTGGTTGGAGTCCATAATGCAGAGTTGTATGCTCACCCTTGCAAGTACACACAGCCCACGGTAACAAGGTAAGACACTACCTGGGCTGTGAGTCTGTGCACAGGGGCTTGATAGGGATTTGCCAAAGAATAGTCGAAGTAAAGAAATGGTCAGGGATTCCAGAATTCAGAATAAACAATCAACATAGCCAGGGTCAGAAGCCATAGTCAGTCTTGTAGCTGAAACAGAACACCGGAAAACAGGGGCACAAGGGCACAGGAACACAGGAACCTTTGGTTGACAGGACAGAACAATGAACTGAAAAAACCCTCAGAGTGAGGCAGTGTTTTATACCCTAGTTGATTGGGTAACCTGCCTCAGCTGAACCAGGAAACACAGGTGCAGATTGCAAGGAGATCCAGAGAAGGGCGATCAGTACATCATTCAGAACCAGGCTTAGATGGAAAGCAGGCAGAATACTAAACTGAGGAGTGGCTCAGAGGCAAAGAATTGAAGCAGCAACAGAGAGGTCCCGGGTTTAATATCACCCAGAGCCACTTGGGGCACGACCAGGCCTGGTTGCCTGCATGACACGACAGGAACCGTGACACAATGTGTCTAAGAGGGTGGAGCTAAGTCTTTGATGTCACGCCACCACCGCAGTCAAGTCTGGAGTGGTGAACTGGCTGGAAAGTAGTAATATAAAAGTGCAGTCTTTTTGATATTCCTGTAAGTGTATTGTAAGTGGGGGATAATAAATTTGTTTTAAATGGAGAGCACTATGTTGTTGCACTTTTGTTCCATTTAATTTGTTGTGGAATTGGCGATAGGAGGTTCTCTTCAAATTCTCTTGAAAGAGGAGTGAGGAGGTTTCTGCATTGAATAAGAAATATCTGTCAGATGAGATTGATCTGATGGTTTAATTACCTTGTGTGAGGATTTTTCTTCACCTCATTAAGCAGTCTGTGCTGTGCTCTTGCAGTCATCTTTACAAGACGCCCACTCCTAGAGAGAGTAGCAGCAGTGCTGAACTTCCTCCATTTATAGACAATTTGTCTTACCGTGGACTGATGAACAGCAAGACTTTTGGCGATAATTTTATAACCCTTTCCAGCTTTACGCAAGTCAACAATTCTTAAGCGTAGGTCTTTTGAGAGCTCTTTTGTGCGAGGCATCATTCACATCAGGCAATGCTTCTTGTGAAAAACAAACCCAGTACTGGTGTGTGTTTATTATAGGGCAGGGCAGCTGTAACCAACACCTCCAATCACATCTCATTGATTGGACTCCAGTTGGCTGACACCTCACTCCAATTAGCTCTTGGAGATGTCATTAGTCTATGGGTTCACATACTTTTTCCACCTGTACTGTGAATATTTACATGGTGTGTTAAAAAAAAAACATGGTAACATTTAATTATTTGTGTGTTATTAGTTTAAGCAGACTGTGATTGTCTATTGTTGTGACTTAGATGAAAATCAGATCACATTTTATGACCAATTTGTGCAGAAATCCATATCTTGCAACTGTAGATATCAGGGAATTATCTCCTCAAGTCCTTACTCCTGCTGATTCATATAGAGCTATGCATATTTTAAGTTGGACAAAGGCACCCCTTCATGCCCTGCAAACACAGTATTGTGGATATAGTCTGAATTAAATGTTAATCCATAAATAACAAGGCTATATGAGCAATGAATACCGTGTAAAAATGTAAAAACTTTTAAACATTAAACATTACAACTGCAATAAAATTAACCGAAAACCATTACCATTTCCTTTTACTGCTAGAGCACTAATTTTTAACAGTGGCTTGATTGAATATGCATTCCTGTGAAGACAACAAGTGATAAGAGGTCCTGCATTCCAATTTTAAGCAATAAGCACTAAGTGCACAATTTATTGGCGTATACAAGGCCGAAAAACCTATATCTAAGCGGCATATAACACATGCATATCTGTTAATGCCCTGTTGAGGAGGATGAGGAAACTGAATCACTTGAGACTTCCTTTGAAAGCAATTTTTCCTCAACATCCCAGATAATTGCAATACTGTCTGACAGGAGAGGAAGAAAGAAAAACTACATATCACCTCTGCTTATTCAAGCCACACATATAGAACACACGTGTTGCCTAGCAACTGCACAGGGCGAAAGATTAGACATTTGTAACGGGATAAAACAAAAAATAAAGAGGCCTCCGTCTGATGGAAAGTTGCATTTGGGGAGGATAGATACGTTAACCGGGTGATAAAACATATTATTAACTATCAAAGAGGTGTTTATTGGCCAATGCTTTGCCTTTATTGCAATTCCAATATGCCTAGCTAAGCAGGAGCAAAGCTAGAATCATTAACATGATGTGACATTTTTACTACTTAACCAAGGACAGGGCAAACAGATCCTAATTATTCCCAGACTTTGGGCCAGATTCAGGAACAGTTAGGCTGGCGGATCCAGTGATCCGCCAGCCTAACTGTCACTTTGAGCCGGCGTTTCTGTTTTCTGTAACCAGAAAACAAGAAACGCCGGGTTGAAGGTCCGATGCGATCAGCGTAACTGAGTTTCGCCATCGCATCGTTACTTCAACTTAAAAATGGCGCCGGGGGCGTTCCCGCCGATTTACGCTCAAAAAATATGTTAATGAGCGGAAATCGGCAATTCACGATCGAATTCCGGCGCGACGCAATGACGGTACGACGTTTCCGGAAGGGATACGCGGCGCGAAGATATACCTACATGGGGTTGGAGTATCCTATGTTAGGTATAGGCGTCGTCATCGCGTCGGGAAAAAAAAAAATCACGTCGCTTGCGTAAAAAGTTCATGAATGGGAATGTGACGTCATTGACGTTCATTCACAGAATTTGGAGCATGCGCACGGGGATGTTTTGACACTCGACGCATGCGCAGTACGTTCGCGGCGGGATCGCGCTTCGTTTAAATACTACACGCCCCGTACCCGCCCAATTTGAATTCCGCCGGCTCATTTGCGATGCGCTGCCGCAACTTTAGGAGCAAGTGCTTCATGAATAACAGCACTTGCTCCTAAAATTTCTGCAGCGTAACGTAAATGAGAAGCGTTACTCTGGAGCAAAGATGCTCCCATCTACCTGAATCTGGCCCTTTGAGTTTGGAAATAAATACTATCTCTCTGTATGGGACTGAAGACAGAACAGGAAGTTCAATGCAGATTCTGCCCCATAATGGAGGAGTTCCAGTCTAATCGACAAGCAGGATATTGTTTTAGGCCCACTTCAGACCTTGGTGGCCTGTTTTGGGTAGGGTGACCACGTGTCTCGGATTGCCTGGGACAGTCCCGCATTTTGCAGGTCTGTCCCGCGCACCTTCATTCCAGGACAATACAGTGTCCCAGAATGAAACTGACACAGCCACCCCCCCCCCCCAGGCCGGTCTGATGCCCCCAAAAAAGGCCTCCACATCAACGCTTCACTCACTGACAGTACTTGTCCTGCCCAGGAATGCCCGGAGGAGCACAATCACGCCCC
Source organism: Rana kukunoris (assembly GCA_029574335.1). Lineage (NCBI taxonomy): Eukaryota > Metazoa > Chordata > Amphibia > Anura > Ranidae > Rana > Rana kukunoris. Next base: position 532,068,007 of record CM056052.1, on the reverse strand, counting down.
CTGCTTGTAATTGGAGAAATCATAAATCCCGCCTCTTGTGTCCAATCACTGTGCTGTGATTCGTTACAGCACAAGCTGATTTTTGGGTGGGAGGTGTCCCTGAATGGTAGCTTGGAAATGTGGTCACATTATGTTTTGGGGAATTTTCACACATGCTCATGTATTTTGTTAGTCGGGTTAAAGTGGTTGTACCCCGTACAAACACTTTTACCTGCAGGTAAGCCTAGATTAAGGCTTACCTGTAGGTGCTGGAAATATCTCCTAAACCTCCACGGTTTAGGAGATATGTACAATAGAGCTGCAGGCCGATGTCTACGACGCGTGTGCGCCGTAGACAATGGCGCAGGCGCACTTTAGAAGCAGCGATTGTGCCGTTTCTAAAGGGGGTCATGCCATGACTGGTGACTCCGGCCAGTGCACAGAGCCAGAGTCTGCGGCCCCAGAAGGAAGAGGGGTGAAGATGGATGCCCGCTGATATTGGGGACAGCGGTGACATTGCAGGCTTTGGTTTTAGGTAAGTGACACCTGCAGGAAAATAAAGAGGAAGAAAAACTCACGAGGGTTTAATTCCTCTTTAAAGCTTAACCACTTAAGACCCGGACCAATATGCAGGTAAAGGACCAGGCCCCTTTTTGTGATTCGGCACTGTGTCGCTTTAACTGACAATTGCGCGGTCGTGCGACGTGGCTCCCAAACAAAATTGGCGTCCTTTTCTTCCCACAAATAGAGCTTTCTTTTGGTGGTATTTCATCACTTCTGTGGTTTTTATTTTTTGCGCTATAAACAAAAATAGAGCGACAATTTTGAAAAAAAGGCAATGTTTTTAACTTTTTGCTATGATAAATATCCACAAAGTATAAATTCTGCGCTGATCTACTTGGGAAATACCTTGAAGTGAATAATATTGATAAGAAAAACTAGGTGGAAAGGGAAGGACAGAACCGCCAAGCAAAACAAACTCGGAAAAAGGGAGGGGGGGGGGGACATCAGAAGGGAAAGGTACAATAAGGGGAGGAAGGGATATAGGAGATAGGGATAAAGGGAAGGTTACGGGCAGAGGGGTTTTGTACAGAAATATATACATTTCTTTTTTTTTTTTTTCTTTCTTTTTGCATTATCCCTTTTTATGATATCTGACTAAAAAAAAAAAAAAAAAAAATAGGAAGGGAAGGATAGAAGAAAAAAAAAAAAAAGAGAAAAGAAATAAATGAAAATAAAAAAAAATAAAATAAAAAACAGCACAAATGATGCGAAACCGAGGAGGAAATGTGAAGGGCGGAAATACCGTGAGCATCCCTCACTCCCAACTTAACCGGTTATGACTGATGTGTAAAAAAAAAAAAAAAAAAGAAAAACTAGTGAAGCACAAAGCTGCAACATATACACGTGATAATCATGTGGCAAAATACAAAAACAAACAAATAGTTGCGCTAAGTATATAATATGTTATGCCCTGTACACATGATCACTTTTTGTGATGAAAAAAAATGTCATTTTTTGTCATGAAAAAAAACGACATTTTTCAAACTTCATTTTCAAAAATGACGTTGCGTACACACCATCATTTTTGGAAAATGATGAACAAAGTGACGGCACTCTAAAGTGGAAGTTCTATTTGCCTTGAGGCTGCTTTTAGCTGGTTACTTGTTAGTAAAAGACGATTCCTGCTTTTTTGTCTGTTACAGCGTGATGAATGTGCGATCTCCATTATGAATGGTAGTTTTACCTCCCGTCTCCTAACTTGCTTCTGGGCATGTGCGGGTTTAAAACGTCATTTTTTACGTAGTTTTGCCCACACATGATCATTTTTTATGACACAAAAAATGACATTTCGAAAAATGACATAAAAAATTCGAGCATGTTCGAAATTTTTTTTGGTCATTTTTCAGAAGACATAAAATGACATTTTGGCCACACACCATCATTTTAAATGACATTTTAAAAAATGTCATTTTTTTTCATCACAAAAAGTGATCGTGTGTACGGGGCATGAGTAATCAAAATAAAACTATGGTGATTGGATTCTTGTGAGAAAAACGGTGTCAGCACAGTTCAATAGACTACTGTGAAAAATGGGAATTGCCCTAGGTGAAGAGCAATGTCCAAGGTGAACAACACAAAATAAACAGAAGTCCTGCTCATGGACAAGCCATGGTACAACAGTCCGTGTATAATGAATTTTTCCAAATCCCAACCAGGAAAAGGGGATGGGTAGGTGAAAACAAGGATGAAGATGAAGCCACCACCACCGTATGTCTTTACTCCCGTGACAAGCAAAAAATAGAAATAGAAGGGGGGGGCCCTTACCACATCAGTTGGACCTTAGGATGTAAGGTCGAAAGTGCCTGTGCAGATATGAACCTCTGCGGAGGTTATGGATACAGAGAATCCCTCTCAGCTGTAGATCTACCGGAGTGTCCTCCTTGATCGGTATACGTCAGCCCAAGGGTGCTATCCTCTCTCCAGCGGATGTGGACCATAGACCGTAGAGTTGTAACAGAAAAGAGGCAACATGTGCATTATCCTCTTAAAAATAGGGATGTTTATTTAAAAGCTCCCATTAAAAAAAACATAGTAAAAAGTCCTAGCCAGCAGGCTAAAATGACATAATTTAAAAATCAGCAAACGAACACCCGTGCTTGCGGGGTCATGTGGGGACGTGGTGACATCATATACGCAGCACCGCCCTGACCAGTTTCGACACAATTGTCGTTCTCAAAGGGCACTTACACATAATGCCGCGTACACACGATCACTTTTTGCGATGAAAAAAAACAACGTTTTGAATCATGAAAAAAACGAAGTTTTTCAAACTTCATTTTCCAAAACGAAGTTGCGTACACACCATCGTTTTTCTACAAAGCTCTAGCAAAGCGCAGTGATGTACACCACGTTCGACGGCACTCTTTTCCATTGAAGCTCCCGTCTCATAACTTGCTTCTGAGCATGCGCGTGTTTAAAAACGTTGTTTTCAACATCGTTTTGCCCACACACCATCACTTTTTATGACACAAAAAACGACGTTTTGAAAAACGACACAAAAAATTCAAGCATGTTGGAATTTTTTTTTTTGTCGTTTTTTTGAAGACATAAAATGACGTTTTGCCCACACACGGTGATTTTAAATGACGTTTTTGAAAACGACGTTTTTTTTTCATCGCAAAAAGTGATCGTGTGTACGCGGCATAAAGAGTTTGGTTTATTCTTCCATATTGCTGGAAACAAGTGCAATCATCCAAACAGCATAAACAAAACATAAAATAAACCCTGGACACTTGGGGCATCTACCTTCACAACACAGGAACCTACCTATGGAGTCTGGCACAGCCTAATGCTGGGCAGACACTGCTGGTCATACAGCAGAGAAACAATAGTCTTTTTGATTTTTATCACACAGAAAAATCAACAACCACCTCACCTCTTCAGAAGTCGTTCTCACTGTTCTCCTTAAAGCTGAGGTTCACCCTAAATATAATATTTCCCATGTGATCCAGCATACTGGCGTCAGCGCCAGTATGCTGGTTTTTTTTTTAAATGCTCCACTTACTGTCTAATCTTGAATTTTGATTTATCTCCCCCGTGGTGGATGGCGTCTGTATATCCCGCCACGGCTTACGAAAATACCCGATTTAGGACTCGGGTATTTCCCGCAATACGGCGCCTGCGCACAGACCTAGGTGCTGACTGCGCAGGCGCCGTATTTCTCCGAGTCCTATTTCAGCTTTTTTTGGAGGGTGACTCGGAGAAATACGGCGCCTGCGCAGTCAGCTCCTAGGTCCTAAAAGAAAAAAAAAACAGCATACTGGCGCTGAAGCCAGTATGCTGGATCATATGGAAAATTGTATATTTAGGGTGAACCTCCTCTTTAACTCAAAAAGCCTCAGGATGCAGCAATCAGTAGTCATCCTTTGGATGTCTTTATAGAGGCCTTAATTGCCTCATTCTGAACAGCTGAAGTTTTCCAATGCCCTAAACCTTTCTGGCTACTTCTGCAGCCAACACCTGGTAGAAATTGGTGTATTGTCTAAACAAGGCAGAAACGTATCTCCCGTCTGTGACAACACCCACAGATTTACCTAACTTCCTGTCACAACAGACACAGACACACAGTATACACACACATACAGTATACATACACAGTATACAGACACAGATACACAGTATACACACACAGTATACACACACATATAGTATACATACACAGTATACACACACATACAGTATACATACACAGTATACAGACACAGACACACAGTATACATACACACAGAATACACACACACTCACACTGAAAAGGTACTGGAGAGGTGGGGCAGCTATAATCTTGTGATTTTTTTTAAAAACACGGGGCCAGATCCACAAAGATCTCCCGCTGGCGTAGCTTAAATGAGTTACAGCGGCGTATCCATATCCTCAAACAATTCCCGCTGTAACTTACGGCGGCGTAGTGTAATTGTTGCGGCGAAAGGCCGCGCAATTCAAATAAGCTAGATGTGGGCGTGATTTAATGTAAATCAACTTGACCCCACGTATTTGACGTTTTTTTTAACGGCGCATGCGCCGTCCGTGGAGATGTCCCAGTGCGCATGCGCGAAATCACGTCGAAAAAAGTCAATGAAAACGACGTGAACGTAACTTACAGAAAACCCTATTCGCGAAAGGTTTACGCAAACGACATGAACGACGGAAAATTCGAAGCTGGCCCGACGTCCATACTTAAAATTACGTACGCCTCTGTACAGCAGGGGTAACTTTACGCCGGACATACGCTTACGCAAACGACGTAAAAACACTGCACTGGCCGTACGTACAATTGTGGATGGGCGTATCTAGCTCATTTGCATATTTTACGCAGACAAAAAACGTAAGCGCCCCTAGTGTCCAGAGTAAATATGCAACTTAAATATGACGGCGTAAGCCGTCCTGTCTAAGCAAAAAAAACGGCTTATCTTGTTTTGTGGATACAAAACAAAGATACACCGGCGCAGATTTGAATTTATGGCGATACGCCACCGGAAGTGTCTGTGGATCTGGCCCACAGATTTTTACATACTGTCCCTGGTTTTACTGATGCTGGCAACCCTGATGGGGCCCCCTAGTGGCATGGGGCCCTCGGACAGTGCCCGAATGGTCAGTCTGCCCCTGGGAAACCGTATTGCTGAGGAGTGAGTAGCTGTGTGTAGCTTTTAAACTCTGGAAGGAGTACAACACAGTCAGCATAGAGATCCTGTAGTACATTCAGTGTGTAGAGTAGGGATGAGCTTCGAGTTTGAGTCAAACTCATGTTCGAGTCGAACATTGCCTGTTCGCCGAACAGCGAACATTTGGGGTGTTCGCGGCAAATTCGAAAAGCTGCAGAACACCCTGGAAAAGTCTATGGGAGAAATCTAAAGTGCTAATTTTAAAGGCTTATATGCAAGTTATTGTCATAAAAAGTGTTTGGGGACCCGGGTCCTGCCCCAAGGGGCATGTATCAATGCAAAAACGTTTTAAAAAAACTGCAGTTTTTTCAGGAGCATTGATTTTAATAATGCTTAAAGTGAAACAATAAAAGTGAAATATTCCTTTAAATTTCGTACCTAGGAGGTGTGTAAAGTTTGCCTGTAAAGTAGCGCTTGTTTCCCTTTGCTTAGAACTGTCCCTGCACAAAGTGTCATTTCTGAAGGATAAAAAGTCATTTAAAATCACTGCTCCCAAAAAAACTGCAGTTTTTAAAACTTTTTTTTGCATTGATACATGTCCCCTGGGGCAGGACCCGGGTCCCCAAACACTCCCCTGGGGCAGGACCCGGGTCCCCAAACACTTTTTAGGGCAATAACTTGCATATTAGTCTTTAAAATTAGCACTTTAGATTTTAAACGTTCGAGTCCCATAGACTTTAATGGGGTTCTAATTTTCACCCAAACTTTTGGTGTGTTCGCAGGTTCTGGTGCGAACCGAACAGAGGGGGTGTTCGGCTCATCCCTAATGTAGAGCACTCGGCAACTTTGCCACAGTTTGTGAAATGCAGAAAGAAATCGAGGAGTCCTCAAGTTAGCCATTCTTACAATTTTAGGGTTGACCCCATACTTCCTCCCCCTATACCAGTTCATTGTTCTCAATAAAACCCCAAAAATAAACCCCTTAGACTGTTCTTTGGAGCCAGTGGAAGAATACAGGAAATGCTGTGTGCCCACGTGTCCCGGATTGCCCGGGACTGTCCCACAATTTACATGTCTGTCCCGGGTCCCGGGCACCTTCATTCCGGGACAAGTGTCCCGGAATGAAATAAAGGACACAGCCACCCTCTACTAACTACATTAACTGGTTGCTAGGGCCGGCGCTGACTGGCGCCTTGAAACCAGTGACAATTTACTCTCAGACAGTGACACCAGGAGCGAGGCCTGCGCCTTGTGCAGCACTGCAGTCCCCACCCACCTCGGAACCACCTCCTTCTTTGGCACCCAGCGGAAAGCATCAGGGACTGGTGTGATCTTCACTCTCCAGATAGTGATGTCCTTCTATGTATGGGACTCATGCAGAGGGAGCTGTTCGCAGACGGGGGGGGTGTTCGGCTCATCCCTAGTGTAGAGCATTTGGCAACTTTGCCACAGTTTGTGAAATGCAGCCAAAAATTGAGGAGTCCTCAAGTTATCCATCCTTACAATTTTATGGTTATCCCATACTTCCTCCCCCTATACCAGTTCATTGTTCTCAATAAAAACCCCCAAAAAAACCCTAGACCAGGGGTCTCCAAACTGCGGCCCGGGGGCCGGATGTGGCCCTTTGCTAGCCTTCACCCGGCCCTTGGGGTAGTATTGCTTCCAACAATATGAGGCACTATTCCTCCCAATGGCACCAACAGTGGGGCACTATTTCTTAGACTAATAGCAATGATGGAGCACTATTCCTCCTCCTACTGCCCACCAACACTGGGGCCATGTTTATTCTCACTGATGCTCAGCCCTGGGGCATTTTTATACCTGATCCGGCCCCCCTGAACTCTGAAAGACCGTAAACTGGCCCTTTGCTTGAAAAGTATGGAGACCCCTGCCCTAGACTGTTCTTTGGAGCCAGTGGAAGAATACAGGAAATGCTGTGTGCCTGGCTGAGTGTGCTCTAAAAGAGGAAATAGGGCCAACATTTTCAGCGGCTCCTTAGGGGGTACGCTACATGTATTTGCTTGTTTAGAGTTCCTCTTTCCAATAGTAGGAAAGCAACTATTTGCATCCCCGTACCTGATAACTACCATTAGGTTTGTGTGTCTATCTCATCTTCTTCTACATCTGGATGATAGAAAGCTTTATGATGCATCAGGGGGGCTGAGTTTTTTCCCTAGTTCAAACCCATTCAGACGAGTTAAAAATAAATCCGCCACAAGCCTAGACAAATAAAGCAAGATGGAAATGTGCGTAAGCAGAGCAGAGGTTACATTCAGGGAAAACAATCTGTCAAAATGACAAACCGCTGCAGAGTAATATGTAGCTGAACGCATATGCAAATCTCACTTTACATATAGAACCCATACTTGGTCTCCTCCTTCCTACATCCCCAGGCTCCCTATTGGGAAATGAGGGGGCCCATAATGAGGGGGGTCAACAGGAATGTTCCAGATGTTGTAGAGGGGGAGGGGATCGCAACCAGTTTAAGATTAACATACGCTATATTAGCAAAAGTAAGACGCCTGCCTTACACGCACATGAACGTTAACCGCTTAAAGACCGGGTCATGCATATATACGTCGACACAATAAAATTGTGAAATCCTTCGCGCTAAAACAATCAATATGACAATAATAATGCTCAGATTGCAGCAAAAACTAGTAGTGTTTACCATACACAAGTGAAGCATAAATATAGAAGTGAATTTGCGCAAAAAAACACATCAATCAATAAAACATATGTGACAAATATGTAATAAATGAGTGAAAAGTAGATAAATAAATTAAAATAAAAATAAAAGTCCATATGTGTAAACAAAGTCCATATAGTGCAAACGTGCAGTGCACAAAAGTTGCTTTCAGTGAAGCTGTGAAGCTGACAATAAAGTGTTAGTGCTCCTCCGTGCATTCAGCCTCTCAGGCCTCTCACCTTGGTGGCATATAGAAATGCCGTGATAATGGGTCAAACTAGCCCGTGCCACTCCAAACACACAGCCTCACAGGCCTCTCACCTCTCAATAGATCAATAGTAAGCCTCCAAACAAATCCTCTGGGTAAATTCAATGATAGTGGACGACACCAGGAGCTATTCAGTCATCTCTATGTCTTGTGGTACCCCTTCGCTATATTACTCGGGGAAACATAAGGAAAGATAGGCCTCCAATGGTGTAGTATGTCACAACGTATATATTTATTAAAACAAAGTAATCTCCTTACATCAATAAAGAATAAAAGCAGGCATCAAATAAACAAGGCGGCATCTGCCATATATCTCACGTCACTTCCAGGTGTACGTCTGAATCCCTACGCGTTACGGCTCTCTTGCCTTCATCTGTTTCCCCGAGTAATATAGCGAAGGGGTACCACAAGACATAGAGATGACTGAATAGCTCCTGGTGTCGTCCACTATCATTGAATTTACCCAGAGGATTTGTTTGGAGTCTTACTATTGATCTATTGAGAGGTGAGAGGCCTGTGAGGCTGTGTGTTTGGAGTGGCACGGGCTAGTTTGACCCATTATCACGGCATTTCTATATGCCACCAAGGTGAGAGGCCTGAGAGGCTGAATGCACGGAGGAGCACTAACACTTTATTGTCAGCTTCACAGCTTCACTGAAAGCAACTTTTGTGCACTGCACGTTTGCACTATATGGACTTTGTTTACACATATGGACTTTTATTTTTATTTTAATTTATTTATCTACTTTTCACTCATTTATTACATATTTGTCACATATGTTTTATTGATTGATGTGTTTTTTTGCGCAAATTCACTTCTATATTTATACGTCGACACAATGCCCCCCGTGGGCAGATGTCAGGGCACCAATTTTGCGGACTTTGATCGCGCGCACATGCGCAGTAGAACAACGCGACCGCACGTCTCGATTCAGCGCATGCGCGCGCACGTACGCGGGCACGGTCCGGCGGCGCGACGTGTGCGGGAGCACGCGGCGCGAACTCACGCGATTCCGTCGGAGCCAATCACAGGGCTCACCACCCTATTTAAACCTGCCTTTGACACATGGCAGGTTGCTGGTTTGTCATCAGCTCCTGTATGTGTCTCATTGCTGCGAACCTGTTTGTCCTGAAAACCTTCTGGCTTACCTGTTTGAATCCTGATCTCGGCCTGCCTTGGACTCTGCTGACCTCTCCAACCCTTGACCCCCGGCTTGCACTCCCGGACTCTGCTAACCTCTCCAATCCTCTGATCTCGGCTCGTATCCTTGGACTTCCGCTGACCTCTCCGATCCTTTGACCCCGGCTTGCATTACTGGACTTCCTTTGATCTCTCTGACCCATGATCCACAACCAGTACCCTGAACTAGTTTTGCCTGTTTGGTCCTCTGTTCCTGTTGGTGCCACGAACGATCTCCTCGGCCTGTCTGCAGATCCGGTGCCTTCCTTGATCTACACCTTGACCCAGTTTCCTGTTTCCGGTACCGGTGCCTCCCGGTGCTGTCACCTCTCTGTCTCCATCACCAGAGGGCGGTCAGCACTGGTTCGCAAGGGTGAGCCGTCCGCAGCATCTTGGCCTCGGTAAGTTCTTTAGACTCTGATAGCAGATCGACATATGTATACGTCCCCTTTAAGATGCGACTTTGTGAGTCGGACTGTGGGCACAAGTGGTGTAGTGAGTAGCACTCTCGCCTAGCAGTAAAAGGGTCGCTGGTTCGAATCCCAACCTTGACACTACCTGCCTGGAGTTTGCATGTTCTTCTTGTGCCTGCGTGGGTTTCCTCCAGGTACTCCAGTTTCCTCCCACACTCCAAAGACACGCTGATGGGTTAATTGGCTTCTGTCTAAAATTGGCCCTAGTATATGAATGTGAGTTAGAGACTTTAGACTGTAAGCTCCTTGAGGGCAGGGTGACCACGTGTCCCGGATTGCCTGGGACAGTCCCACATTTTTCAGGTCTGTCCCGGGCACCTTCATTCCCGGACAATACAGTGTCCCAGAATGAAACTGACACAGCCACCCCCCGGGCCAATCTGATGCCCCCCAAAAGGTCGTCACATCACCGTTTTACTCACTGACAGTTCTTGTCCTGGCCAGGAATGCCTGGGGGAGCACAATCCCCGCCCCCTGTTCGTGATTGGAGAAATCATAAATCCTGCCTCTTGCGTCCAATCACTGTGCTGTAAATCATTATAGCACAAGCTAACTTTTGGGAAGGGATGGTGTCCCTGAATGGTAGTTTGGAAATGTGGTCACCCTACTTGTGGGTAGGGACTGATGTGAATGTACAACGTATATGTAAAGCATTGCTTAAATTGACACCACTATATAAGTACCTAAATAATAATAATAATACCAGCGATCGTCTCACAGAGAGGAAGAACGGGAAAATGCTGATGTAAACAATGCATTTCCCCAGTCTTCCGAGTGACAGGACACTAATCACAGCTCTCGGTAATCGGGAGCAGTGATCAGTGTCGTGTCACACACAGCCCACCCCCCCTACCATTAGAAGCACTCCCTAGGACACACTTAACCCCTTGCTCGCCCCCTACTACTTAACCCCTGCCGCCCTGCCAGTGTAATTTTTACAGTAATCAGTGCATTTTTTGGCACTGATCGCTGTATCAATGACAGTGGTTCCAAAATGGCATCAAAAGTGTCCGATGTGTCCGCCATAATGTCGCAGTCATGACAAAAAACGATGATCGCTGCCATTACTAGTAAAAAAATTATTAATAAAAATGCCATAAAACGATCCCCTATTTTGTAGACGCTACAGCTTTTGCCCAAACCAATCGATAAACGCTTAGTGTGATTTATTTTTTACCAAAAATATGTAGATGAATACGTATCGGCCTAAACTGAGGAAAAAAATTGTTCTTTTTTATATATATTTGGGGGATAGTTAATATAGCAAAAAGTTAAAAATATTGCATTTTTTTTTTCAAAATTGTCGCTCTATTTTTGTTTATAGCGCAAAAAATAGAAAAAAAAAACCACAGAGGTGATCAAATACCACCAAAAGAAAGCTCTATTTGTGGAAAGAAAAAAGGATGCCAATTTTGTTTGCAAAACGTGGCCTGGTCTTTGGCCAGCCAAATGGTCCAGGGCTTAAGTGGTTAATGACATCCCAGTCTTAGGCCCAGATTCACGTACATCTGCGCATTATTGGACTGGCGTAGCGCACCGCCTTTACGTTAGACTTGCGCAATTTTGCCGCGTAATCACCCTATTCTCGTAGCTTTTGCGCAGGAAATTGCGCATACGTAACGTTTTTCCAGAGGCGTAAGGAGGGGTAATACAAATGGGGAAGGACGTGGGCGTGTTACATTGAAATGAGCCGTGACCCCATGCAAATGAAGGGCCGGCCGGCTCGCGCATGCGCGCTTGAACGAGACCATGTCAGCTCACAACTCAGGAGCGGCGCAATCAGTGAAATTGGAAATGGACTAGGGCAACGTTGTGAACTACGCGAACAGTATAAATAGACACACACAAACACACTTCCTTTGCAAAAGTACATCCCTTTGTCCCTTCCCATTTAACAAAGTGCTTTTGTTCTTGTTGTTCGTTGCGGTGTGTTTTGTAGTTGTCAGATTAGTGTTCTGTGTGATCAAGTGGTTGTTAGTAGATTTTTGAAAGTGGTTTTTGATAAGTGTTTGAGAGACTGTTTGTTTGATTGATATATTTTTTTTGTTTCTTTTCCTGCTGTATTTTTTTTTTTTTTTTGGGGACTGTTTCTTGGTGAGTAGTTTTCTCTGTGTGTGTGTGTGTGTGTTTTTTTGTGATTGGTTGTGCTTGTTTGTGTGCGTGAATTTTGTTGACTGGGACTGTTTTTTTTTGGAAGGATGACTGAGAGAAAACGAAAGCTTAATTTTACAGTTGTGGAAAAACAGATTCTTGCCCGGGCCATTAGCGAGTATGGGCGTTACCTCCACGGCCCAGAGAGTGCCAACACCACCCCGGCCAGGAGGAGGGAGATTTTGGATAGGATCACTGACCAGGTGAATTCTGCGGGGCAGGGGGAGACACGGACCAGGTCTGGGATTGACAAAAAAATCAATGACCTCCGGCGTCTGGTCAAAAAGAAGTTGGCCAGAATGCATGCCCATGCCAGGGGCACAGGAGGGGGCCCACCATGCCGTATTAGCCTGACAGCGGAGGAGCGTGCGGTGGCCCTGACCTTTCATCGGCATGAAGTTGAGGGCCTGCCCGGCTTTGACTCCAGTCCCCAGCCCGTGGTGCCAGGTAAGTTGTTTTCTTTTTTAATATCAGGTGTGTAGCATGTGTGGGGGAGGGGGTGAAAGGGAATATGTGGCAAGTGTGTGGATCCTCCAACCTGTGAATGTTTTGTGTCATCCACAGATGTGCAGGAGGGTGCAGGGCCATCTGGCCTGACCGCACCAACCCCAGGACAGCAGCCTAATGAGGCCCCCCCAACAAGGCCGGAGTCCGAGGAGGAGGTTCAAGAGGAGGAGGACAATCATGAGGAGCAGGACAATCATGAGGAGGAGGAGAATCATGAGGAGGAGAAGTCCATGTCAGGCACTGGACCTTTGGGTTTTGAGGACTCCTCCCCTCTGGCTGCCAGCAGGCAGGCCTCCCTAAGGGGGAGCCCCCCCCCCCTCCTCCCCCAACATGGCTCCCCTCACAAGGGCCTCCCCTTCTCCCCGGCCACAAGCATCAGCTGGAGGCAGGATGTCATCCCAGACCACCAGGGGGTTGGCCGATCTCCTGCCCGCCACCCTGAGAAGGGACCAGTTCCTCCAGACCCGCCATCTGGGACAGGTCAGCCAGACATTGGTGCGGATGGAGGAGAGCCTGTCCTCCATCAAGGATACGCTGGGGAACCTGGACTCCCACTCCCGGGCTTTCACAACCTGCCTAAATGAACTGCAGACAACATCAGCAGGCGTTGGGCAGGATGTGAGGGCCCTTACCCTGGCTATCCAGGCCAACACGGCAACACTTGGTGCTGCCCTGGACAGAATTGCCGTGGCCTTGGAGGGCAGGCCACCAGGTGGGCAGAGATCAGGGGCTGATCCTCCTTCCCCGGTTTTACCCCTTCCCCATGAGTCTCCCCTGAGAAGCCGGGGCCGTGGCCGGGGGCGCCCCAGGCGTGGCTCACGCAGAGGGCAGTAATTTGTTTTTCCCCCAATATTTTTTTTTTTTCAATTTTTTTTTTTTTTGCTGGAAATTTTTTGATTTTGCAGGTCATTTTTTTTTTGGGTTGTGAATGCTGTGTGAATGTGGGGGTGACATTCCTGCCGGAAAAGGGGTGTCACCCTCAATTTTGGTGGAGAAGGGTTCCCCAGGACCAGGGAGAAGTGATCCTCAGGTCCGTGTGAATGGTGTATGAATGTACAGTGACATAATTGGAGCCTTGGCGTGGCGTTGCTGCTCACAAGTCCAGCATGGTGGACTGGTGCCAATCCAATTTGATGTGGATGTGGGGTGTGTGTGCTAGGGACCACAGTGGTGTGCATGCATGCATTCTCATTGTGCCATGATTAATGTGTATGTTTAACGTGCAAAGATGCCCAATGTGAGCTGTCTCCTGGCTGCTCTTCCCTCAGAAGACGGGTTAACCTCGGTTAGGGGGGGATTGTCTGGTTCGGGGGTCAGGTCATCACGTAGGTCAATCTGCAGGCCCTTTCTTTCTGCAAAGTTGTGCAGCATGCAACATGCACCGATGAGCTGGCACACGAAGTTTGGGGAGTACAAGAGGGTACCCCCAGACTTATCCAGGCATCGGAAACGTGACTTTAGGATGCCAAAGGTGTGCTCCACCACTGCTCGTGTTTGAGCATGTGCTTGATTGTATCTTTCCTCTCCTGGAGTTTGGGGGTTCCGGATAGGAGTCATGAGATGGGGTCCCAGTGGATATGCAGAGTCACCTGGAAGGGAAAAGACAGGAGGATGTTAGTCATGCATGTGCCCCTTGTGATGTGTGCATCATGGGAGGGGATAGTCATGCCTGCCACCCATGTCACTCACCAACCAGCCAGGTGTCCCCATACACGTTCTGATGGAATTCCATTCGGATGTGGCATTGATTGTATATGTAGCTGTCATGGCTGGACCCTGGGTGTTTGGCACGGACGTGCCATATGAGGCCTTGGGCATCGACTATCACCTGTACATTGATGGAATGCCAATGCTTCCGATTGCGGTACATGTGCTCTGTCTCCTGGGGGGGCTGGAGTGCCACATGTGTGCAATCAATGGCCCCCACAGTGCGTGGGAATCTGGCAATTCTGTAGAAATCTGTCATTGCCTTCAGCCGCAGCTCCTCAGTGGTGGGTTTGATGATTTGGTTGGCCATGCGTCTGAGTATTGCAGGGACAACCTGGTGCACACATCTGCTCATGGAGGACTGTGACATCCCAGCCACCACTCCACTTGTACGCTGAAAAGAGCCACTGGCAAGGAAATGGAGTGTTGCCAGGACCTTGACCAGTGGCTGCACTGCATGTGAGCGGTGTGTTGGGCTGGTGATGTCATCCTGCAGGGTTGTGGTTAATTCCAGGATGGCATGAGGGGTGAATCTGAAGATGCGATACACCTCAGAATCACTCATGCCAAACAGGTCTATGCGGGTGCGGTATATCCTCTCCCGTGCCATCCTCCGTGCCATCCTCCGTGCCCTCCTCCTTCTTTGTTCATCTAAAGTCAGTAGTATAGCTATGCGCGACGATGCCCCTGGCATGTTGGCATACAGATTGTTGAGCAACACGTGTGACTGCTGAGCTGCTCACTAACAGTGTTGCTTTATCTAACAAGTAGACTTTTTTTCTTTTTTTAGACCAGTTTTTATCAGCTCTAATTTTAGACAGGACATTTTGCTGTTGCGCAAACTGCGTCGCCTGCGCTGCCCCAACGTTGTTTTGTGGATCCCCGTAAGTCCCTCATTAGCATATTTGACTAGCAAATCAATGGTGTGTCTATCGCACTTTTGCGCGGACGGATGCGCCAGTCTAACGAAATTACGCGGGACAAAAAAATTTTTTTGCGTATCTCATTCTGGGGATGCCGCGCAACGAAACGCATGCGCACATTTAGACTTACGCACGCGCATCTCCTGTTGCGCAGGCGTAATCGCTCTGTGAATCTGGGCCTTAGTCTGTAGGGTTCAAAAGAATAACACTAAGAAACAATGCAATTTACAAGGCTGGATATTAGTAATGGAAATTAAGTAAACTTGTGGCAAAAAGTGTATAATGGAAAAATGCAAAAACAGAGGTTACCATTAGTGAAAATCGCATGTCATAATGGCCAGTGGATCCAGAGAAACAGGCAGCTAATATAATACACTATATTACCAAAAGTATTGGGACACCTGCCTTTACACGCACATGAACTTTAATGGCATCCCAGTCTTAGTCCGTAGGGTTCAATATTGAGTTGGCCCGTCTTCATCATTAAAACGACGTTGCCCACACACCATTGTTTTTAAAAAATGCTCTAGCAAAGCGCGGTGACGTACAACACGTACAACGGCACTATAAAGGGGAAGTTCCATGCGGATGGCACCATCCTTGGGGCTGCTTTAGCTGATTCCGTGTTAGTAAAAGACGATTTGCGCTTTTCTGTCTGTTACAGTGTGATGAATGTGCTTACTCCATTATGAACGGTAGTTTTACCAGAATGAGCGCTCCCACCTCATAACTTGCTTCTGAGCATGCATGGGTTTTTTAACGTCATTTTAGCCCACACGCGATCATTTTTTATAACCCAAAAAACGACATTGTTTAAATTGCGACATAAAATGCAACATATTCAAAAAAAAAAATTCTCGTTTTTCAAAACCCGAAAAATGATGTGAAGCCCACACACGATCATTTTAAATGACATTTTTTTAAAACAACGTTTTTTTCATGCTGAAAAATGATCGCGTGTACGTGGCATGACTCCCTTCATAGGTACAGTACAATAGAGCGAGTGAGTGTAGCCATCCTAGGACAGGACGATGTGTTATCATCAGAATTACCAGCTAGAAATAAGGGAAAAAAAGCTTGAAAAATTAACATTAATGCAGTCAACACATCTGGACTGGCACTGGTAAGCTGCAACCTATTCAATTTTAGTTAAAACTGGATGTGACCTGGCACATACACTATAGCACATGTGGCAACCTCTATCCCTAAATTCATTTATAGAAAAAGAGAGCTGTGGGACTTTAAGTAAGGCAACCTCCATGTCAGATGTAGACGGAAACATAAAATTTACAAGACATGATTTTTTGTTACATTGTAGAAAAATATTGTATCAAATATATAGGTACTCACACGACTTACACTAAATATGCTGCTACATAGCATGCAATACAAATGGTAATTCACATAATAATTGTACATAAAATAAATGGGTTAAGAAACATCGTAGGGACAGGTAACTTAGGGCATCTAGTGGCACTCAACACGTTTCCTGGCATTACAGCCATTCATCAGGAGTGTTGTAACATAATATACTGGAAAGGACATGGACAAGAATTAATAATGATGCCCTTAGACTAAATAGGAATAGAGAGACTGTGTCCCACTACACAGCCCCAAGGCAAGGCCCGGTGTCCGCCAGGGAGGATGGGGGTAACAGGTATTATGTCTCCCCCAGGGTTGAGACGGGGGGAACCCTCCAAGGACGGAGAACAGCGTCCAGAGCACAACATGGTGGTCACAGCATGATCCAATGGACTAAGTGTGCACAAAAACTGCATAGTGTTCCTGAATAGATATATGTCAAAAGGGGGAGATGAATTAAATATGTAGAAGTGTAAGGTGTGTAAAATATGGAAGAACATCTATGTGTTCCCACAAGGGGACTACACGAGGGGGTGTATGTGAAACCAAATAAGGGGGAAAAAAGACATACAAAAAGAGGATAGCTGAGCTCCCAACGAAGAGGGTAACCTATGTGTGAAAAAGTGTGTGCTTCCTTATGATTGAGTCAAGCAAATGAACCATCGGTTGCTTATGTTACAACATTCCTGATGAATGGCTGTAATGCCAGGAAACACGTTGAGTGCCACTAGATGCCCTAAGTTACCTGTCCCTACTATGTTTTTTAATCCATTTATTTTATGTACAATTATTATGTGAATTCCCATTTGTATTGCATGCTATGTAGCAGCATATTTAGTGTAAGTCATGTGACTACCTATTTATTTGATACAATACTTTTCTACAATGTAACAATAAATCATTTCTTGTAAATTTTATGTTTCTGTCTATATCTGACATGGCGGTTGCCTCACTTAGACCACATTCACACCTGGGTGTTTTGTAGCTTAAAGCCTGAAGCTACAAAACGCTGGAGGGGAAAAAAATCTATTATTCTCCATGGAGATGGTTAACATCTCCACTACAAAACGTGTGAAGCCAGAAGTTCCAAAACGCCTGAAGCTCAAACAAGTTCTGGGACTTTTTTTTAGGCAGATTTGGGCGTTTTTCTGCCTTTAACACTGGTGACCCCTAGACCTGTCCAAAATCGCGCAAAACACGGTAAATACGCAGTTAAAAATGCCACAAAAATCACTGGACAACGCAGTAAGAAACACTGCAAAAACACAGAAAACGCTACGCTCACAGCGCTCCTTTTCTATTCAATTTTAGTGTTTGGGTTCAGCTATGATTTTGAATAAATTTCTACAACGGATAGGTGAGGGAACAAAATTCTTTATGTGGTCATTACACCACAATATTTTATCTCTTCGCTTATAAAAGCAAACTGTATTTTTTCAGACTTAATTAATTTAAAAGCCACAAAACATAAAATAAAAGTTCTCATGTAAAATCTATACATTTCATTCACAGACACTACCTCGTATTTATACTTAAGACCCATTTGATCTGTTTATTTCACATGCCTTAAAATAGATTTATTTTTTCTAATAAATATGGCACAAGACACAAGGGTTGGGTCCTGGATGAGAGATTTGTGTCCCCTTTGTTGGGATTATAGTGTGGGCACAGCACCAGCCCTACCATGGGTCCCAGTGGGCAGCAAATTTAACCACGGCTGCCTCTCTTTTTCTTATATTTACCCAGCAAATTGTGATTTTTTTCCACCAGTTTTGTGTGTCATGATGACAACTGCCCTTCGGGCCACTCCGACTGCCCTTATACTACCCTAGCCTGCCCCTATACTGCCCTAGCCTGTCTATATACTACCCTACCCTCCAGTGGCGGCCCGTCCATAGGGGGTGCCCGGGCGCCGCCCCCCCCAAGTCAGTGATTATTTAAACATGTCTCTTTAAGAAAAAAAAATCTAAAAAAGGTCCTTATGTGCACTGTGCCTGGCGCCGGTCACAGTGCAGGACGGGTAGCGCCACGTCTGTGCAATCACGAGATTGCAGACGAGGCGCTACACTGGCAGTGATGGACTGTATTGCGGGTGCACACAGTACAGAGCTTTTTTCAGTTCCCCACTAGGCGGTGCTTTCTGTGCTACTGCTGACGTCACTGGAAGTACAGGAAAAGAGGTCGGCTTAGTGGAACTCATCGCAGTCTCCGTATCAGGTAAAGAACAGAAGCCTAGTTCATGCCGAGTGATTTTTTAAAAACAGCAGCCCAAACAACCCCCTTATTGAAGCGGCCGTCTTCCCAGTCACACATTTATTAACTTTTTTTTTTTTTTAAATGGCCGCGAGCACCCCCGCTCATTAACTTTTTTTTCTCCAAATGTTCCCCGCAAATAGTGGCCCCGCGAGCACCATCCCCCCCCCTGTTTTTTAACTTTTTTCCTGTAAATGTTCCCCAAAAATAGTGTCCGCCAGCACCATCCTTCCACGCGGGCCGGTACCCCCTCCCCCACCCGTCTTTTAAAATTTTTTTTTTGTAAATGTTTCCCGAAAATAGCGGCTCGAGCACCATCCGTGACCCCCCCCCCCCCCCTGCTTATTAACTTTTTTTCTCAAAATGTTCCGCCCAAATAGCGGCCGCGTGCACCATTCCACCCCCCCCCTATTAACTTTTTTCTTTGTAAATGTTTCCCTAAAATAACGGCTCGATCATCCACCCTCCCCCTGCTTATTAACTTTTTTTTTCTTTAAATGTTCCTCGAAAATAGCGGTGATTGTCGTGCAGCAAAAGGAGTGTGTAAAATGTGCAATACAAAATTTGGTCCCCGAGCTTCTTTGTCGCAGCAAACGCACATAGGGCAGCCCATTCAAGGGAATCAGCTGCCCTTTGCATGACACATGGAAAGTAGAGGAAATTGAACCCCCCAAGTTCGTACTACACAGTATGTGAACTGGACCTTGTGGACTGTTATTTTCAGCTAAGTCTTTGTGGCATTTTGATATTTATTTCAAAATGATTATTGATTTGTTTATGGGTATAAAGTTGAATTTACTTAATTACTTGAAGTGGAAGTTCACCTAAAAATAAACTTTTAACATTGCATTTATGACATTAATGACAATTAGAATCGGCCGTTTAAAAAAAAATATATATATGTCTGTACATACCGTTTCCTATATGCATTCTCCGGGTATGATGGTCGGGGATGGGCGTGCCTAATTGATTGACAGGCATCCTGTTTGCATTCTCACCGCCGCTTCCGGGTATGAAGGTCTGACCTGGGCCTTCATACCCGGATACAATAACTGGCCGATGTCTCCCAGCATTTGGCCTAAAAATAAACTTTTAACATTGCATTTATGACATTAATGACAATTAGAATCGGCTGTTTTTTTTTAAAAAAATACGTCCGTACATACCGATTCCTGTATGCATTCTCACCGCCGCTTCCAGGTATGAAGGTCTGAGCTGGGCGTGCCTAATTGATTGACAGGCATCCGACCGACGCATACAGCGCGTCACGAGATGCCAAAAGAAACCGAACGTCGGTGCGGCTCTATACGGCGCCTGCGCACCGACGTTCGGCATCTTTCGGCATCTCGTGACGCGCTGTATGCGTCGGTCGGATGCCTGTCAATCAATTAGGCACGCCCAGCTCAGACCTTCATACCTGGAAGCGGCGGTGAGAATGCATACAGGAATCGGTATGTACGGACGTATTTTTTAAAAAAAAACAGCCGATTCTAATTGTCATTAATGTCATAAATGCAATGTTAAAAGTTTATTTTTAGGCCAAATGCTGGGAGACATCGGCCAGTTATTGTATTGTATATATATATATATATATATATATATATATATATATATATACATACTGTGTGTATATATATATATATATATATATATATATACAGACCAAACTAGTGACAAAGGGTACAAGGATTGCAAAGAAGGGGGATCAGGGCTGGGAACAGAACAGAGGGAGGCAGGAGCAAGGCACAGACTAGATCAGGACAAGGCTAAGCAGCAAGGCAGGGACCAAAATCGTGACATGCCGGGGGAAGAAAATAGAAGCCTTAGGGCTCTTTCACACAGAGCGGAACCGTATTGATCCGCTCCGTTAGCCCGTTTGCTCAGCGGGGATTCCTCCCTAAAATCCCTGCTGAGCTGTCGGCTGACAGGGCGGTCCCTGCACACTGTGCAGGGACCGCCCTGTCTTTCCTCCGCTCTCCCCCATGGGGTAATCGGATGAATACGGACCGTGTGTCCGTATTCATCCGATCCGATCCGCCAGACGGAAGAAAAATAGGATTTTCTTCTGTCCGAAAAACCCGATCTTGAGGCGGATGTTACGGACGTTAGCGGATGCTCATAGGAAAGCATTGTGATCCCATAGGGAAGCATTGTGAGTCCGTAAACTCACTTATGAAAAGCGGACCGTTCGTCCGCTCGTGTGAAAGGGCCCTTAAGTAGCCACCAGGCTGCTGAACACTAATTAACCTGATTGCAACAGCCTGCTGGGTCCTGGGAGACAGCTGCTGGTGGACACTGGAACTGCAGCAAACAGCCCAAATCAGGATAGTGCCACCAGCAGGTAAACTTAAAACAGCTGCTCTGACCAGAGCTGACAGTTTTTTTTTCGTTCAACCCATGGGTTGAACAGAAAAAAACAATAATTTTTACTGGGCTATGCTAATTCTGGCTGGATTGCAGGATGTTAATATTTCTTGTGACATCTTTGGTAAGGGCATATGTAGCGCTAGCCCTGAAGGAGCCGCTGGGATTCAAGCCTGTTCCCCCCCCCCCCCCCCCCCCCCCCCCCCCACAGCAGCCACTGCATGGCAAAAGGAATTTTCCACACATTCCAGTTGGCTCAAGAAACAGTCTAAGGGTTTTGGTGTTTATTTTGGGAACAAAGAACTTGGATCATGCCTCCCAACTTTTTGCAATGGGATTGAAGGACGCCTTAAATCAAAAATATGTAGGCATATGTCACACCCCCTTTATAAATTATACAAAAAAAAAACAGTAATTAAGTCAAGTGCTTTTTTTAAAAGCCTTTATACTTGCTTTTGACATTTACAAATGCAGCAGTTTAGAAATTGGATGAAAGGTTTAGCACTGGGGAACACTTTTTGAAAGATAAAAAGTGCATTTTATATACATCTCTATAGATCAGACCAAAATGAGTGACAAATAAAGGAGAAAAGAGAGACAGAGGGACTTTGTTCCAAATCAGGGACAATCCCTCAAATTCAGGGATAGTTGGGCGCTATGCTTGGATAGGGATTGGGGGTACACAGTGTAGCACCCTCTTGTAGGTGCTAGAGTGAGATTTTTTTTTTGGTAGTGCAGGTAAATTTAAGCAGGCCTAGCCAAAAGCTAGGCCTGTTTATTTCGATCTGTGGACTGAGAGTGGCTTAGAGTAGGCTGGTGACTCACAGCTAGTTTCATCTTTCGGTTACCTCCCTTCTGCTTCTAGAGGCTTCTAGAAGGAAGATGGGGAAGAAAGGCTAAACTGTCTGGGGTGTTCTAAGGAGCCCTGACCAATCCCCAACCAGGATTGGCAGAAAGCAGGCCTCCTTAAAAACCTAGAGTTAACCCAGCTGGGGAAGAGTTGTTCGGGTTGAAGAACTGGACATGGAGTATTAGGCTGTTGGGGCCTTGGAGGGAGCCTCCTATTTTGGGGGGTGGCCTTGGGCCAGGGGCTCGGAGCTGAAAGGGAACCCCACACAACTCCTGTTCAGGGCTGTCCTAAACAGGAGCAGAAAAGGACAGTGGGGAATACTGCTGGGCAAGTCTTCTGGACGGATCCATTAGATGTCAGTGAGTGGCAAGCACAGTCGGGCATGCCCGGGCAGACTGGGAGTGTGCAGTCTGAGACGTAGGGCCAGCGGGAGAGACTATAATGTTATTGGCAGTAAAGTTGGCCCGCTGCAACTGGGAAAGTTGTCAGGGTCTGCAAGGGGCTGACTGGTATCAGTAGTCCACCAAAGAGGGCAGCTAGCACCAGTATACAAAATTGTATGGGGAAACAAATGAGCTGACGCGTTTCACACCAAAATACAGTGCTTATTCATAGCTATGAATAAGCACTGTATTTTGGTGTGAAACGCGTCAGCTCTTTTCTGTTTTTTGCTGTGACATGTTGACATTTGACATTTTTGTCATTTTTTGGAGTGCGGCCGTCCTGGTTTTTCTCCATACAATTTTGCATACTATTGCAGTGCCTGCACACAGGGGTTGGATCCTACCTTTCAGCTTTAGCTCCTTGGGACCTCTGAGCGGTTAACTTTTTCTCTCAGCTAGCACCAGTACTTTCCTTTTGCTACACTACAGGGGCCCTGCGGTCCCTGACTGTAATAAGGAACTTTACTAAGGCCTGGCTGAAAACCAGAGTTAGACCTAAACACGTGGTAGCTGCGCCTGAAGAATTGTGCTGGAGGGAGAAGGAGAGATAGTCTGCAGAAAGTGTTGTGCAGGAGGTGAATATCTAACTTGTCCCAAACAATGCAAGAAACATTTGCTGGGCATCCCATGAATTCCTTAACCCCATACAAGTCATAATCCCTCAATAAAAATACAAAAACAAAGCTGATTGACTGCTTCATTGTCTTGGAGTGTCTGGAAGGGAATGCCAGGCTGGGGAGGGTAACAGGTGGGCCACAATCATTTAGCAGCCCCTACTGGGGTACCGCTACAATAGGATGTCCCAAACTGAAGAAACTTGTAAACTCCAAACAAATGTATGAGGAACTGCTAAAGTCTCTGGCTACTAAAGTCCAACGGAACTATGCTGCACACCAGTGGGAGTAATGGTGCAGCAAAATAAAGATAAAGTTCAAAAAGTCAACATTGAAGAGTCAGCTCATGTACTGAATGAGAGCTGTAATAAAGTCAATGTCCACTCTGTAGGTGTCTTTTTCTGTGCTTTATTACCCAACAGGGTAAAAGTAATAAAGGTAGTAGCAGGTGAAAGGATAGAAGAAGAAGAGTTTTTATGGATTTGGGCGTTTAACTTTACTTCAGAAGCAGTCCTGCTTCCAACGACAACTTTCGTCGCTACCCCAGCCGGAGTGGGTATAGTACCTCTGGATAGGCCTCTCCCACCAGCCTAGCAACCAAAGTGCCACTCAGAAACTTTAGGGTGAAGTCTCTGCCACAGACCCTCCTAAAGGCAGAGATAGTTTGGGTCCAAAATCCTTCTCAACTGAATTCAGCACTCGGATCTCCTTCAAACAGCTTTAGTTATGTCAGAAACTGATAGGCGACCATCGTCCAGCCTCTCAGAAGTGAAGTGTCCTTCGATAAGCAAGTAGACCTCTCCTGGGACACCAGCCTCGTGCCCGGTATCCCCCAGACAGGTTCTTCATCTATCGGCTTCCTCCCACGGGATGTCACCTGGTGGCCCCGTTCCATAACGTTACAAGGGGACGGGGCCACCAGGTGATGTTTCCAGATGGCCCCACCCTTACCTATGTAAGAACTGTCAAAGCACAGAGGAGGCATTTATTGGGCAGTTGTCCTTGCTGCAAACCGAAAAGGGGGGTGTTCAGCCCATGTCTACTCTCCAGTAGTATATTCCAAAGTATATAAAAATGTGACCAGAGATAAGGGAAATTATAAGTGTTACAAAATCCTATGCAAATCCATAATCCAAAAGTCCATATTCCTTTATGAATATAACAAATGTACACAGTCAGCATCAGCAGATTTTTTTTCCAGATGCCAGGATTATGGAGACTCGCATTTATGTAAAAGACAAGGAAAGAAAAACGGCACCACCGACTAAGTGTAGTAGTTTAATTAGTTCTCAATAAAACAAAGATAATATAAACTGTGATCCAAAAAGCAGCATGTAGTGCAATTCCACTAGAATAAGTCTTGAGGCGTGAGGCTTGAGAAAGGGGAACAGGAACAACTCAAAATATATTGACACACCTTCTCTGGTCCCCTGCTTCCGCTCTGACGATCTCCATGTGGTCCACAGTGGTCCTTCTGGCTCCTGGCAAGAGCCTATCTGTATAAGGAAGTGCCTTGGCTGGCAAAAGACTGCCATCTAATATAATTGCTTAACATGCTGCTTTTATGATCACGCACTGTGATTTTTTTGCTTTTTTTGCTTTTATAAAACCTAATAAACTACCACACTTCGTCAGTGGCACTCTTTCCTTGTTTTTTACATACATGTGCAACTGTCCGATTAGATGCTGCTGCCCTAGTTGACCTGACGGGCCATCTTTGATGTGGGCAGTTCATATAAAACGCACTGTCCCCTTTTAGGTTGGTGTGCATTCAGTATGTAGGTAGATTAAGGACAGATCTCCCAATGGCTAGAGTCTAGAGACAGTGGGTCAGGTTTTTGCGGAGGAGGGAAAGAGAAGGGACTGTTGCTGTGCACCAGCAGTAGTCTTCCTGTGTTGGATGCTGTCAGGTGTCTCCAGTGTGTAAGGTACTCTGTCTTGTTCATTGTTAATGCTCCACTATGGCCGGTTCTGCAGAGTTCGCTGCTCTCTCTCTTTCTCTCCCTCTCTCAACAATACTTTGTTCATATACTTTGCTGCATCATCATGTCTCTGTGTGAGTTTCCTTCCCCTGCAGGCAGTAAGCCGGGGCCACACCTACAGGTTATTCATGGTGTATTCAGAAAAACTGAGAACTGGGAGCAAGCCATGTTCAACCCTCTGGGCTAAGAAGAAGAGTAATTTATACAGTAGCAAGTGTCACCTAGTTCATGGTTATGAGTAATTGTGTGTGTGAACCAACAAGCAGAAGGAGTAGCAGCCAGATGACAATGGGAGTGGTGACAGCGGCAGGTGACAGAGACCCTGATGGTGGGAGAACAGGTTGTACTTCATGCTTTCCACTTAGTGGCTGGGTCTTCATACTGGAGCCCACTGTAGTACAGGGCCTGCCTAGGGACCTAACCTGGGGTCATGAGATGCAAGGTCTTGCGGAGTGACATACTTCCATGGCTTCCATGTGTGCCCAAGGGTGTAACATATAATGAGAAGTGTCAAGTGAAGATGTGAGATTAGCTGTTGGAGTAACCTTTGCATGCACACAACATCATTTAGTTATTCAATAATTGCACACTGTTATTTACATGTTGGCCCCGAACAGTGCTTAATAGTGCCCCCTGCCTTCTAGCAACAAAGGACACTAGATGGCTCATATGACCTGTATCCTAGCAGCGAAGAATATATATTGGTCACACAATATTAGTGATCACACATTTAGTGATCACACAATATTATTTACGTGTCAGTCCAAACAGTGGCTGCCACCAATAGTGCTGTCTGCCCTCTAGCAACAAGGCACTCTAGGTGGCTAAAAATGCCTGCATCGTAGCAACGAAGGAAACCAATGGGCTTGAGCTGCCTGCATCCTAGCAAAGAAGTATGCATATCAGCCCTGAAGAATACATTCATAAGCAATTGTTGAATGCGTAAAGTGACCAGGCATCAGTTATCGAGCGATTGCACACTATTATTTACATGTTGGCACTGAACAGCCAATAGTGCCACCTGCCTCCTAGCAACAAAGAGTGTAAGGCGGCTCGAGCTGCCTACCTCCTAGCTCCTGGTGCCTAGCGTTTCATTGCAAGTTGGCTCCAAAAGGGTGAATTTTTGCCCTATATGTTATGCACATATAAATGTTAACACCTACTGTATATTTACATGCGTACAGCATACAATATATATATATACTTTCAGTAGGGGCGTTACGCTAAAGTTAGTGGGGAATGAGAGAGTTATGTAGCTCTCATTCACAATTTGTCAAATTTAGGCTGCTGTCATTCCCGGAGCTGTCCTGTGAATCAGTCTGCGCTCCAGGGGTGTGTTTCCACCCCTGGGCGGCAGCTGGCGCTAGAGGGGTTCTGGTGGACTTGTTTTCCTCAGCAGCCAATCAGAGGGGTTGGTTCCCTCGCTAAGGCATGCTGAGGGAGGCTATATCTGGGGCAGCCGCCTTGGCTTGATGGCCGTTTTTGCTTTCTGCCAGGTCCGAGTTCCAGGGGCACCATGCGGAGCTCTACTTGACATAGAGAGGGATCCCAGTAGCTGTTGGGTTCCAAACCTTTTCTGAAAGGATCCCAAGCTGGGAGCTATACGGTGGGGGATCGGCTTTAGAAGAACCCAGAGGCAGGTGATCCAATAGGGCTTGAACGAACCATTGGGGATCCAGTGACTCTAACTAAATCCATTGGGAGGACTTGCTCATTTCAATTCACGCTCATTCAAGTACTAGGCCTGTGGCAGGGGCCCGAGCCAGGCCTGTGGCAGAGACCTGGTCCTCATAACATTTGCAAGTGACGTTACGGCTGTCAGGCCTGTGTCAAGGGTCGGTCTGGGACACTTTACCCATTCAGACTGGAGTGGTGACGAACTGAGTTCATAATTGCGGAGAGCAAGACTGCTCCCTTCTTCATATCCAAGGCCTGATACTCAAGCTCTCTCTCTCTGCTTATCAACCTTTCCTGTCCTGTACCATGTTGATGAAGGCCATGTTGGGCCTTGGAATAAAGCATTGAAGAAAACCCAACTAAAGACTGGACATTCGCTCTCTGTTTCAACTCACAAGTATCACCCCTAGACACCTGCCAGGTAACACAACACGCGATCCTGCTTATACTCAGCGGCTCCTGAATGGGGTAGCTCTACATATATAAAAAAAACTTTTTGGGTTTTACAGGTCTGAATGCTGCTTTAGAATATGGATCCAGAAGCTGCCATATGTATTGATTAATCACTCTCATAAAGCTACGTTCAGATCTGCCATAGGGATTTAAATGCTGCATTTTTGCATCCATGTGCGAGGTTTGCAAATATACAGAAAAATATAAATAAAGGAATTGATATACTGAATTCTACAGATATTACCCCATACAGTTACCCAAATATTTCTTGTTTTAGTGAGCCTGGAACTTTCTTGTCTTTAATGGAAGATAAAAGTGAGAGCAGCTGCATTAGACAACAGCGAGAGCCGCTTTTAAGACCCGACGACAATTACATATTGACACTATCATTAATGTGACTGATCTGCTTTTGGTAGACTGCAGATGGTGCAGCTATTCCCATGTTTAATTAAACAGGTGCAGAAGATGTAAAAGGGAGAGAGATTCGCAATATGTTACAGTTATGTGTAAATGTACAGCTTCTGATAGCGCCACGCCAGATCGTCTCATCATTGGCACCCTTGGAGTATCTGTACACGGGGTAAATGGTTATTGGATAGGTGCCAGATAAGTGGTAGTAGGACTTTTCTTTAAAAAAAAAAATCAGAAATATTGAAGAGCATCAGTTGTCTGTTTCTAATATACACGTTGTATACAGTATAGTAACATTGCGCTACTATGTAACTATTCAGTGTACATTATAAGACAAGGCTTGGAGACACATTGGGACACACCTGATACTCAGTTCTAATGGCTAAGATAAACTAATAAACACATGTGCAAAACGCGCCTATGTAAAAGGGTCCCTTAGCGTCCAGGTTGTTACAACCAGGGTGCATTGTTCAACTTCGCAGAGGCAACAAGCTGAGGCTCCAACCTTATCCTGCCAGCTCCATAAATAATCAGGTTCACTTTGCTTCAGATCTACGCCTGGTCAGGACTCAAGAGTCACAATTGACACCTTGATCATGAGGCCGCAACTTACCAAAGGTTCCAAGTTAAAGGGTCACTAAAGTCAGGGATTTTATTTAAAAAAAATAACAAACATGTGATACTTACCTCCACTGTGCAGTTCGTTTTGCACAGAGTGGCCCGGAAACCTGTCTTCTGGGGTCCCTCGGCGGCTGTCTGGGCTCCTCCTCGCAAAAGCTTTCCTTCTTCATGCGAGGGCGCTCGCATGGAGGAAAGCTTTTGCGAGCGCGCTCCCGTGATACAGCGGCGGCCATAGCCGCCGACTGTATCACTCGGCTCCGCCCCCCAGCGCGCCGCGTCATCCGCCCTGATTGACAGCAGCGCTAGCCAATGGCTGCGCTGCTATCAATCCGCCCAGCCTAGCCAATCAACGGCCAGGCTGGGAACCGAAGAGGACGACGTGGACGCGCCCGGGACATTCGAACGGTCAGGTAAGTACAACGGGGGCTCGGGGGGGGGCGGTGCTACTAGATGTTTTTTTACCTTCATGCATAGGATGCATGAAGGTAAAAAAACTTGTACCTTTAGAACCCCTTTAAGTCCATAGGGGATCCCGTCCAACACCTGAGGACCATAAACAAAGAGGTCCCCTAGTGAACCTTACTGGCTACAACCACTGAGGAACCCTCCTCCGTCCCTAAATCACCACTCCCAACCTGAACTGACTGCTAGATTTCACTTTCCCTAAGGTTATTGGCTGTGCCCTTGCATCTCATAAAGTAGTGATCATCAGCCCTGTCTTCAGGGCCCACTAACAGGTAAGGTTTGCAAGATAACTGAAATACATAACAGGTGATATAATTTGCTACTCAGTGATTGCAGTATTCTAGTCTGCATCTCCCCAAGGTAATACATAAAAACTGGCCTGTAAGTGGGCCATGAGGACAGGGTTGATGACAACTGATATAGAGTATGTATGACCAGTCTGGAATTGCTAACAGCAGCACCATGGACTAGACCTGGCTGCTGCAAGATTTCACGTAGGTTAGCTTACTTCAAGTGCTGATTGTTTTTTTTACTAAACAAGTCAGCAAGATATTTATTGATTTTATTGAATATTTTAACAGTGTACAAAACCAAAGACAGCACAGGCAAGTTACAGTCTAGAAAACATAGAATGACTAATGCTGCGTACACACGGTAGGAACTTCCGATGGAAGAAGTCTGATGGGAGCTTTTCATCGGATATTCCGACCATGTGTATGCCCCATCTGACTTTTTCCGTCTGAATTTTCGATGGACTTTAGATAGAGAGCAAGTTCTCTATTTTTCCGTTGGAAATTTCGACAGAGTTTTGCCCGGTCTAAAGTCCCACCGTGGGTACGTGGCATAAGTCCAAAAAGATGGCAGGATTTATCAAAACAATGGTTGTTACCATTCCCAATTGTGGGCTACCATAGGAGAGGCTTTGCGGTGCTCGCGATGCTGATTAGAGGTGATTGTCCTAACTTCATGTGATCTCAATTCCCAGGCCTCAAGTTTAAGAAAGCGTGTATGTGTCCACTGGTTCATCTTTAATACAATTTCTCCAGACAATCCCTATCCTAGCTACTCCTACCCCTTAAATAGAAAGTGGGCAAATCCCTTCCAAGAAATGGTGTCCCGGAGCAAATGGAAAAGAAAGGAAAAATGAGGGACAGCCTGACAGGATAGACAGTAGGACAGTCAGGCAAGGAAAGGTGTCAGGGGCTCTTTAAGGCATGGGGTTATGTTAGGGGCTGGGAGGGGGTCCCAGGAAGTTTTGAGGGAGTGGTGATTAGTGAGGGGGCAAGTTGGGAGCTGAAGGAGAAGAAGAAGAAGCTTCCCACCCACCCTCCTTATGGTTAGTGTTTTTTCCAATGTGGCTGTCATGGCAGCCTGGCAATGGTGGGTCTTTGGAGGAGGAGAAAAAGTCTGGATTATAAAATAATCGGGACCCATCTGTGGTATGGGGTTCTTGGGAACATTCCAGTTTAACTCAAAATAGGTAAATGTAGGCCACTGCGAATGATGAGTATCGTCTCCGAGCCGGTGTGTTGCGACTGGAGGCCTAAGTTGAAGAAAAGTTTGTCGCAGTGACCAGGTTTTGTGTTGTTGCCCTAAGGCCTCATCCACACGAGGCAGACTCCTTCGTACTCCGTCACGACGGAGTCCGCCTGCTCCCGTCAGCTTAGCGGTAGATCAGTCCGCAGGTCTCCGCTGAGCCGACGGATGACGTGTTCCTCTCTGCTCACTGAGCGGGGAGGAGCTTGTGCAGCGCCGCTGATTCCTATGGAGCGATCTGATGAAAACGTTTTCATCAGATCTTACCTGATCCGATCCGTCATGACGAAAATGGACGTGGCCCCTATACGTCTGTTTTTAGCGGATCGGATCCGGTTGGATGTCAGCGGACATGTCTCCGCTGACATCCGACGCTCCATAGGGATGCATGGAGCGGCCGTTCAAGTCCGCCGTCAAAACTGACAGGCGGACCCGAACGGTCCGTCCATGTGAATGAGGCCTTAAAGACCATCAAGCTTTATTTTCGCCTTTTATGTTTAGTATGTTAGTTATTATTGGAAGTTATGTATTTTGTTAAATAAAAGGCTGCGATGGCCATTTAACTCCAAAAACGTTGTCAAGACTTTTATCTTTTAATTGGGGGTTGGAGGGTATGATCAAGCAGGTCTGGGCAAGGCTGAGGGAGTTATCTGTTCTTCACATGTCTAGACAGGGTACTAAACACCCAGAAAGACAAGACTCACTAGCAGGGCAGTATTCCTTTGCTTCACTGTGAGCTTTAGCCCAGCAAATGGTCAGTGTTACAGATCTCTTTCTTAGGTCTCCCTCCACTTGAAAGGCAACTAATGGTCTCTTAACACTATATTAGGCTGCATTTACATTTCAGAGTTTTAAATCATGGGCAGATTTGTTGTGATTCTGGGCGTGATTTGAAAGTGACAATTCACAGGACTCGCATTTAAGATAACATTTATTTGATTTATTGCACGACAATCGCTGCAGACCTGCACCGCAATTTTAGGTGCCATACAAATGAATGACATCTCAAATGCGAGTACTATCGCTTTCAAATCACGGGCAGAATCAATGAAAATCTCTCCGCGATTCAATATGCTGAAGTGTGAATACAGCCTTAGTGTGAAATTACCCACACAGTAAAACTTTCAGGAAAATTAAACCAGTTAATATAGCCATATAGTGGACTTTCAGAAGTAGGAAGTACAGTAAGACAAAGGTAATTTTATTGTGAAGCAACTAAAATGTGAGCAAACTTGTAAACACAGCACTGGGGAAACATACAGACAATACAAAATGAGTAATTCAAGATTCAGAACAAAACAAAATTAGCCATGAGGAGTAGAAATAAGTAACTAAATAAGAAATAAGGCACTAAAAAATAAGGCTGTCTACAGATGAGATGAGTCACTGTCAGGAGTGTGTAGCGTTCCTGATCCTTGATAACTGCTGGTCTAATTCCAGCATCTTGGTTTTGGCTGTGATACATTCTCCCTGTCTGTTTGAATAATGTAGCCAGTCTCTGGGTGGAGACCAAACCTGATTTAAGCCAGCCAAGCCTGCAGTCTCATGCCTGTGATATTTTGTTTGTAACACATGCTCCAAGCTCTCTGTTTGTCTGTTCTTGTTTGGATTCCCTCATTGATGACCTTGGATCGGATATCGACTACTCTTTGAACTCTGCCTGCCTTTTGACTACCGGTTTGACCCTATTCTAAACCTTGTCTGCCTTGTACCTGGCCTGTCATAGAACCACTCTGCCTATTTGCCACCTGTAAGTACCTGTTTGCTGTGCTCAGTTCGCATCTTCTCCGGTGTGGTAGCCAGGCACTATAGCATTGTGTATAGGTCCTGTGGGTAACCGAGTACTGATAGACCTGCTTGCCTTATGGGAAAGAGCTTTATATAGGTAAAAAACACAGAAGCCATCTATAGTGCCTGACCACTCCGCCTTCGATCCGAACGTATGTTCGGCTCGAACATCGTCTGTTCGACCGTTTGTCAAAATTAGAACGTTATGGACCGTTCGCGCCAAATTCGAGTGATGCGCCACGGCCCATAATTCACTGCGGCATTGCGCGCTGATGATTGGCCAAGCATGCACTATGACCTGCATGCTTGGCCAATCACAGCGCGCAAAAAACGGAGAGCCATAATTGGCCAAAGCCAGGGTGGCTTTGGCCAATTATGGCTCAGGGGGTTTAGTACATGCCCCACACTATAAAAGGCCGCCTGCAGGGCAGCCTTGTGTAGTGTGTTGCGGCAGTTAACAGAGAACAGAGAGAGACAGATAGAGTGTCATTTTTTGCAGGTAGATAGAGCAGGCAGGCAGGCAGGCTAGTTAGTTAATGTTACAGTGTGTAGAGGATATATATACATTCCAGGTGTTGTACATATATTTATACACTGTGTAGCTTAGCTTGATCAGTTCTTCCTAATTTACTGGCAGGCAGGTGATTGTGCTATTTAAAGACGTTATTACAGGTATAGACACCCAGCAGGTACAATATTTAACCACTTCAGGCCCGCGCTACCGTCGAATGACGGCAACAGCGCGAGCCTGAATATCCAACATGCCGTCATTTGACGGCATCTCCTTTAGGCGTTCCCAGCGCGCGCTGTAGAGCGCGCTGCGGGGAAGCCCTGTGTTGTCCGTGTCCCTTGGACACGGGCAATCACAGATCGCGGCGAACGGCCAATCAGAGTGCGAGATTATCTCTCATAGATCATCTCTCATTGCCGTTTTACACAGAGACAGCGTCCTGTCTCTGGAGAGGAGGAGCCCGATCTGTGTTCCTTCCTACAAAGGGACACAGATTGGTCACCCCCCCAGTCACCCCCCCTCCCCCCACAGTTAGAACACACCTAGGATACACATTTAACCCCTTCCTCACCCCCTAGTGTTAACCCCTTCAATGCCAGTCACATTTATACTGTAATTAGTGCATATTTATAGACGTATCGCCCTAAACTGAGAAAAAATGTTTTTTTTTTTAATTGGGATATTTATTATAGCAACAAGTAAAAAATATTGTATTTTTCTTCAAAATTGTCGCTCTTTTTTGTTTATAGCGCAAAAAATAAAAACCGCACAGGCGATCAAATACCACCAAAAGAAAGCTCTACTTGTGGGGAAAAAAGGACGTAAATTTTGTTTGGGAGCCACGACGCACGACGGCGCAATTGTCAGTTAAAGCGACGCAGTGCCGGAAGCTGAAATTTTACCTGGGCAGGAGGGGGGTGTATGTGCCCAGTAAGCAAGTGGTTAAAGGAATTTTTCATTTTTTTATTTTTATTTAAGCATCATTAAGATCACTGCTCTTGATGCAGGAGCAGTGATTTTAATGATGCTTAAATAAAAAATAAAAAAAATGAAAAATTCCTTTAAATATTGTACCTGCTGGGTGTCTATAGTTTGCCTGTGAGAACTTAATACGACAATAACTTGCATATTAGGCTTTAAAATTAGCACTTTTGAATTCGAACGTTTGAGTCCCATAGACGTCAATGGGGTTCTAAATGTTCGCGCGAACGTTCGGTCCGTTCGAAGGTTCTGGTGCGAACCGAACGGGGGAGTGTTCGGCTCATCCCTACTAACCACATGCGTTCGGAGTAAGCGTGAAAGTCGCCCATGTCCAGCTGTTTCCATCCAGGTCAGGTTTCATCTCTTTTTTTGTGGGATCGAGCAGACATCCACAATTGGGGTGGAATGGCATTAGGAAGGGTTATAATAACCTTTTTCCATTGGTGATGTTCCCATCTTGGATAAGCAGTTCCAGGGCCATTGTCCCTTTGGAAACATCTTTATTTATGTAGGGTCCAGTCCATGACTATGGTATAACTTAACATAACCCTTATCTGCTAAGACCCACATTTTACCCAACCTCTATCTTTAACCACTTAAGGACCGCCTACTGCACATTTACGTCGGCAGAATGGCATGGCTGGGCACATCAACGTATATATACGTTGATTTTAGTACCCAGCCGTGGGTCACGGGCGCGCGCCTGTGACCCGGTCCGAAGCTCCAGGACCGGGACTGCGGGATTCGCGGACCCGATCGCCGCTGCAGTGCGGCGATCTGTCCCTGGAGCGGAAGAACGGGGAGAGCCGTGTGTAAACACGGCTTCCCCGTGCTTCTCTGTGGCCGTAGCATCGATCGCGTCATCCCTGTAATAGGGATGACGTCACACCTACAGCCACACCCCCCCTACAGTTGTAAACACACACATAGGTCACACATCCCCTACAGCACCACCTGTGGTTAACTCCCAAACTGCAACTGTCATTTCCACAGTAAACAATGCAATTTAAATGCATTTTTTGCTGTGAAAATGACAATTGTCCCAAAAATGTGTCAAAATTGTCCGAAGTGTCCGCCATAATGTCGCAGTCATGAAAAAAATCGCTGATCGCCGCTATTAGTAGTAAAAAAAAAAAAATTTATAAAAATGCAATAAAACTATCCCTTATTTTGTAAACGCTATAAATTTTGCGAAAACCAACCGATAAACGCTTATTGCGTTTTTTTTTACGTAGAAGAATACGTATCGGCCTAAACTGAGGAAAAAAAATGTTTTTTTATATATTTTTGGGGGATATTTATTATAGCAAAAAGTAAAAAATATTGCATTTTTTTTTAAATTGTCGCTCTACTTTTGTTTATAGCGCAAAAAAAAAAAACGCAGAGGTGATCAAATACCACCAAAAGAAAGCTCTATTTGTGGGGAAAAAAGGACGCCAATTTTGTTTGGGAGCCACGTCGCACGACCGCGCAATTGTCAGTTAAAACTACGCAGTGCTGAATCGCAAAAAGAGGCAAGGTCCTTTACCTGCATTTTGGTCCGGGTCTTAAGTGGTTAATAAATAACTGAGACCACCACTTTAATGTTGGAGTAAAAAACTGGCCGTAGCAGCCTCCATTTATTTAAATAACCTTTTAAATATTAAATAACATTTTATAAACACAAAAATATGTATACCTGAGATACAACCACATTTTCTTTAACCCTACTAGTGCTGGACTTTGCAGGCACATTAACACAACTTGTAACCATTGTAAAACCTTTTTTGAGCACTGCGGTACCTCACCTCTGGTCATAGGCCTCAAGCCGACAAGCTGGCTCAGAGACGACCACTGACCGCAGTGCCCCCATTAACAACCTCCCAGCTACACTTGGTAAACTGGACTAACAGCCCCTTCAGAACCCATACCACCTCTGGGTAATGGCATCCACTTTAGGGGTAATTTCTTCTCCTGCAAAGTCCAAACACCCGCCACCAGCACCCAAAGGTAACTCCTTACATTTGGGCGCCCCTCCACACCCTCAACGCTCGCTGCAAGCTGTCTTGCAGGCCCAACACCCACATGTCAATCCTCACGTCCATCAAGTGCACTCCATCTCCCCGCAGATACCTCCATGTATCCACCTCCAACTCCGGATGTCTGACCACCAACCCACCATTCCTGATTACAAACCTTGCCACGTCCCGGTTAATATTCCTCCTGGCCCTGTTCACCCTCTCCACCGACCTGACCATCCTCCATGATGACCTGGGCACAATGTCCGACCACACAACTACCGTGTCCGGGTAGGACATGCGGATCCTTAAAAAATCAAATTTGATGTCCCTTGCGACATCCAACATGGTACGAACCCCCAGGTCATTACCCTCCGCCTGTAGCAACAAAACATCGGGTGGACGATCTAACTGTGCAAACTTGTGGACTTCCGGAACCACCCTGCTCCACAACATCCCTGGAAAACCCAACCATCGAATGCACGCTTCCTGTCTTGGGACCCCCAGCTGACGACCGTTCGGTCGCATGTCCGCTCTCCTAGCCCCCCAATGAACGAAGGAGTGGCCCATTATCCAGACCAGACCCTGTCCTGCACCTGAAAGACATTAAGCAAGAAATACATCACCAACAGACCCATCGGGAGACGCTCCCATCCCCGAAACCAACATGGTCCCTTAACCAACAACCCCCCCCCCACACACATAGGAGGTGACCCCCTAAACCCTTCCAGGTTCCCCCTCGTGACCTGCCCTCCCATTTACCCCCAAGTTCACCATTAAATGTGGTCTCACGTACAACCGAAACCTCCTCGACTCCCACCTGCCAATTCTTTTCACCATCTCATCATCCAGGCCACTACACGTCGCCTCCGTCGCGGCCCCAATCCTAAAAGAATGTGCTGAAAACTCCTTTGCCACGAGGCCCAATGCCTCCAGACACCTTCTAAACACCGTCACAAACTGATACCGGGACAAAGGTGTACCATCCTCATGCAGCAGAAATGAACCACCCAACGTTGGACGAATTCCCGCACCACCTTAATGGGGCACAGATCCGACCCCCCAATAGGGAACACCTGCACCACCTTGCTCGTCCCCTTCTGATCCGTTTTCGACCTCCGTAACCACAACCTGACCCCCTCCTGCGCCCACAACACATCCGTGGCCAACATGCCACCCTGTACCGTCTTCGAGGGGCTAACCAACTCCCCCACCCGAAAAGCTACAAAGAACACCAGCGCAAAAGCCGCCCGAAACAACAGCACTTCGTACCGGGACGTACACAACGTACCCAATTCCCCCATAATACCCCTGAGTATTTCAAATGACACCGGGCGACGGGCGTCCGCCCGCCGCCCCTGCTTCCTATAACCTTTGAGTGCCTGCCGCAGACAAAATTCCTTTGTAAAATCCGTACACCCTTGCCACTTCAACAAAAAGGCCAATCCCGCCAACTTCTTATCCAATACAGACTGAGACACCCCGGCCTCCATGTTCCTGGCCACAAAATACCACACCAGTCCCTTTACCTCGGGTCCACCGCCGCCTCACGAACCAGAGCCTGCCACTCTAACCAGACCTTCTTGTAGGCCGCCCATGTACCCAAACTTACCGACTTCCTGATCCATAGCCACTCCGGACAGGGTACCCCTTGCTCCTCTGCCTCCGGCACCAACTCCCGGAACCTGTCCCACTGAAAGTGAGACAAGGCGTCAGCCACTACATTGTCCACACCCGGCAAATGCACTGCATACACAAATATATTCATCTGCAAACAGCGCAGCACCAGGTGCCGCAATAGCCGAATAACCGGTGGAGAGGACGCCGTCACCCTGTTTATCACCTGAACCACCCCCAGATTGTCCCCATGAAACCGCACCTTCCGGTCCCAGAAGGACGAACCCCATAGTTCCACTGCCAGCACCAACGGAAACAGTTCCAGCAGCACCAAATTCCTACTGAACCCAGCTTCCAGCCAGGACTGGGGCCAAGGGCCAGCACTCCACTGACCCTGAAAAAATGCACCAAAACCCGAGCCCCCGTCCGCATCCGTGAACAACTCCATGTCGAAATTGCTGACCGGACCGGACATCCACAAGGCCCTACCATTAAAGGACTCCAAAAAGGAGTGCCACACCAACTGATCATACCTGTGATCCTGCACCAGACGGACATAGTGCTTTGAAAACCTGACCCCTGCTGTGCTCGCCGAGAGGCGTCTGCAAAAGACCCTCCCCATCGGCAGAATACGGCACGCGAAATTGAGCTTCCCCAGGAGCGACTGCAGTGCTCGGAGTTGCACCTTCCGTGAACCCAACATCTCGCTAATCTCCGCCTTAAGGCCGTTCAGTTTGTCTAGCGGCAACCTGCACTCCATTGCCTCTGAATCAATTACAATTCCCAAGAATTGGATGACCGACTTAGGTCCTTCCGTTTTCTCGGGAGCCAGCGGCACGCCAAAGCGCTCCCAAATGTGTTCCAGCGTGGCTAACAATATTGCGCAAATGCGCGACCCCGCCGGGCCGATGCAGAGGAAGTCGTCCAGATAATGGATCACGGAGCTCACTCCCGCCACATCCCAAACTACCCATTCTAGGAACGAACTGAACTGTTCAAACAAGGCACGTGAAATGGAGCAGCCCATCGGTAGACACTTGTCCACTTAGAACTCCCCACCCCAGTAGCAACCCAACAGCCGAAAGCTATCCGGGTGGATATGTCCGACTTGGCCATCAAGGCCCCCCGGCCATACTGCCTCACCCATCCCACCGCAGCATCAAAGGAAGTGTAATACACCGTACAATCCCCCGCGCTGATGGCATCGTTGACCGACCCACCCGTCCAAAGGAGGGGAGACAAAGGGACCCCCCATACGGCCCAGCGCAACTTCCTTCTGCAGTTTCTCCGAAACCACTTCTGGGAGTTGTAGCGCGGAACGCAAATTCCTAGCCACCGGGGGGACCACCGCCAAGTTGCAAGGAATAACAAAACCCTGAGAAACCCTTTTCTAATGACAGAGCAGCCGCCCTATCCGGATACCTACCGAGAAACGGTCGCATCCTTTCCACCATCACCGGAGTCCTCCCTCTTACTCGCAGAGTCTCCGGGACGTCCCTTGCCTTGTTTAAAACAACGGGAAGAGGGGTGATTGCCCCCGCAGCCGGAGCACTGGTGCTTAAACCGGCAGGACCCTCCAAACCTGCAGTTACCCTTATTGAACTGCCAGCAGACCCCCTTTTTCTTTCCGGCCGACTGTCCTGGGGAAGAGGTTCCACCGCCCCCCCCTGAAAAAAACGGCGTGGACGTCCGTGGGGCCGACATAAGCCGCATCCAAAGGCCAATGTCCTTGGTATCCCACCTAATGTCTGGCCTAATTGCCCGGCGCTGCCGGAATTGCTCATTGTACCGGAGCCACCCCGTGCCTCCGTAACACCGATAGGCCTCGCTGATCGCTTCCTGGTAACTCAAAAGCGCCGAACAGTGTTCAGGGTTTTTCTCGCCGATCACGCTCGCCATGATCGAATAGGCCTGCGACCAATTCGCAAACCTCCTCGGAATAAGCCTATACCTCCTCTTCTCCTCATCCTCTTTCTTGGACTCCTCCGGTTTAATCCTGTCCAGGTTAAACTTCTCAAGAGGCAACAGCGCAAATATCTCTACGTATTCGCTCTTCCAAATCTTGTCCCGCACCTCCTGCTTCAAATGCGAACCCAGGGGTGCCTCATAACAAGTGTAAACTTCCCCCTTTGCCGCGTCCGCCAACCGGACCAGATCCCTTTTCTTTGCGGAGTCACCCCCCGCATCCCCCTTATCACTTGGCTGTGTGGCAGACAATGCCCCATCCACAGCCGGACTCTTCCCTCCGTCCACCGGCACCACTGTCCCAGCCACAGCAGCTGCGTCCGCGGATGCCGTCACCCTGGCTCCTCCCGCCGGCACCCAGGCAGCCGCCGGGCCAACGGCGGGGCTCTCCCCCCCTTCAGTTGACTCACTAAGGCCTCCAGGCCCACCAAAAAATGCTGTAATCCTGCATCCCACCCTGACTGCTCCCCCTGGGCACCTCACCTCACCCCGCTACCCCCCGCCACAGCGGGCACCAACAACGACTTACTGGGCTGCATGGAAGCAATCCCACCAGCCGAACGACTCGTCTCCCGCGCTGTGACCTCCGTCCTGGGAACGACCTCCTCCTCAGACCCCGACAGCTCACCCTCCGAAAGATCACCCGGCCGGACGTCCTCTCCAGATGATGGCCCACCAGGCGTCTCGGGCCTGGAGGCCGAGGGCCCAGAGCTTGCTTCGCTCTCCCTGCGCACTTTGGACCCGTGCACCGATTTCCCCGACGCTTTCCTGGGTACCGGACACCCTCTGCCGTCTTCCACTCCCCCACGCCCACTCACCACCGGGCTGGATTGGAGGTGGCTAGCCACGGATGGTAAAAGGCTAGCCACCGCAGGTATAGACTTCCCTCGCCGAGGCTCCCGGACCTCCGGTGCACAACCGGGGTTGGAGCCCGCATCCCCCTGATCAACTCGCCGGACGGGCCTGGCCACCGCATTGGAGCCCCCTGGCCGCCCCCCCCCCCCCCGCGCCCCGTTGCCGGTCCGCTGCATTGCTGTGGCCCCCTCGCCACCGCCCCTGTCCGCTTCGCGGGGGGGCCCGAGGGGGCCCGGATGGTGCTCCCCCCCTTCTGCGGGATCTGGTGGATGGGCCCGGTGAATAACGGTTAGGAGGCCGGGAGAGCCGCGCTCGGGTGGTTTCCCCCCCCCCACCTGCACCGGAGCGTCCTGTAAAGAGTCCCCCCGCGGGAGGAGAGGCCCCAGCATGGCCTGCAGCCACCCCTCCCCGCACCGATCGGCTTTCTCCCTGAACTGGGCGAACATAGCATCCACCCCAGACATCACTGCAGAGCTAGCTAATCCCCCAGCCGCATATACTAACTCTGAACGTCTCCCGTCTGGCAGAGCTGGCTAATCCCCAGCAGCGTGTCCTACCTGAAACTTCTCCCCACGTGTGTTAGCCCGGGAAGCAGGAGGAGGGGAATTTAAAACCTCCCCTCCCCTTGCTCTGCTCCATCCTTGACCACTCCTACCGACCAGACTAGGGCTTTAGTTAACCCTGTCATGGCCGGCCCTCCGCTTATTGCAGTTTCTGTCATTGCTCCGGG
Organism: Rana kukunoris; assembly: GCA_029574335.1. Lineage (NCBI taxonomy): Eukaryota > Metazoa > Chordata > Amphibia > Anura > Ranidae > Rana > Rana kukunoris. The sequence goes on along the minus strand of CM056052.1, from coordinate 532,027,493 downwards.
CCTTACTGGAGTTCTGTTGTTCGCTTACTCTGTCTTCATTATTATTCATTACACACAAGCCTGACACAGATCAAACCTCAGTCTTACTCTTAGTAACCATGCTGCCGATCCCAAGTGGAAAGTATTGGGAGCATGGAAGGGTACAAGCACACAAAACTTGTCCCCTTCCACCTTCCAATGTGACAGCATTCAGTGCATATGCACAAAAACTACCACATGGGGGAATGCCAAAGCATATGCAAAGACTTTGAGAAGGTCAATATTTGCATAGGAAATTCTGCTGGCTGCTACAACCTGAAAAAGTTAAAGGTACCATTTGGCAACTTACTGTGCCTGCTATGGGTATGCTACAATGAACACTGAAAAATACATAGAGGAAGCACAGTCTACCTGCTCAGGGCTTATTTTTTTCATCCAGATAGGGCCAGATTCAGGTAGATGGGCGCTTCTTTACTTTGGAGTAACGTTTCTCATTTACGTTACTCCGTCGACACTTTCGGCGCAAGTACTGTTATTCACATAGCACTTGCGCGTAAACTTGCGCCAGAGTAACGATAATGCGCTGGCGTAACCCGACGCAAGTGGAAGTGGGTGTGATCATATGTAAATGATGGGCGGAGCTCAGCGCAGAGGCTTACGTTCAGCGCATCATCCACGGAGCATGCGCGGTGATTGAGGCTCCACTCGCCCCCTTGTGCGCATGCTCACAACTTCCGTCGGCACCACTTCACGGGAAACGTCAGCGCAATGTGTTCCGTTGCGCGTATAAAAGCGCTAGCGGAAACGCCATTCCGGCGCAAAAGTATTTCCGTTTCCCCCTACCCCAGGGAAGATACTTTTGCACTGTGATGGCTGCTCCCGCTACCCCCAAAGAGAGGAGGAACCTCAATTTCAACTCCCAGGAGGTGTCTGTGATCATCTCGGCTATGGAGACTTTTAATCAGTTCCTCCACGGGGAAAAAAGTAGGAAGACCAGCCGGGAGAGGAAGCAGGGCATCCTGGAGACCATTGCTGCTAGGGTCAATGTGTTAGGGTACTCCACCCGGACTGCTAGCGACATACAAAAAAAAATTAACGACCTGCGGCGCAAGGTCCGTGGCAAGGTGGCCACCATCAGGAGGCATGAGAGGGGCACAGGTGGTGGTCCACCATGTCCGGTCAGCCTGACCACGGAGGAGGAGGTGGTCGCCCGCTGCCTGGACAGGGAGCAGTTGGAGGGGGTCCCTGGCTATGACTCCATGGAGGAAGGCTCCAGGACAGGTAAGTGTTTTTTATCCCCTATTTGGTGTGTTGCATGTGGGGGGGGAGGGTACATGTGCCAAGTGTGTGGGACCACCAACATGTGTCTGCTTTGTGTCATCCACAGATGACGGAGCTGGGCCATCATCTCTTGCCGGCCAGTCCACCCCAACCTCCCAACGGGATCCTGATGACGAGGCCCTGGGTGCTGGAGACACCGAGGTGGAGGAGAGTGCTCACACCACTTCTGCAGAGGTGGTTGTGGAGGAGCCTGTCCCTGAGCAGGACTTTATGTTATTGTTGGAGGAGTCCTCCTCCTCTGCAGGGCCCTCTGTCATCCCCTCCCCCATCCTAGGTAGCCCCTCAAGGGCGACTCCATCCCCACGGGGACAACCTTCTCCTGGGCCCAGGAAGGCGACCCGTAAGACCAGGGGGGTGTGTGATATGGTCGAGGACCAGGTGCTGTTGGACCACGCCAGACAAACCCAACAGATGGGGGAGATGGCTGGCCACTTGGACCGGGTCGCTGACAGCCTGGCTCCATGTCACAGCTGCCCAGTGGTGTGCAGGACGTTGTCACCAGCCTGGGGGAGGTGCAGGCTGATGTACGGCACCTGACAGCAGCCGTCAACGCCAACACAGCTGCCATACGGGAAGAGGGGAGGCAGCGGCAGCGTGACCAGCGGCATCATATCACCCGCCAGCTGAGGATGCAGGCCCAGACCAACCTGTATCTCAGCCGTATTGCCGTGGCCTTGGAAGGCATGCAGCCAACAGCTCCCAGGAGTGGCCCACCCGGGGATCAGCCTCCTCCAGATGCCCCCCCACCCCCACCACCACCCACTCCCTCCAGGCAGCTGAGGAGCCCGAGAGTGCCCCCAAGGAGGAGCCCCCGTCATCCCAGATGAGGGTTTTTTTTTATATATTTTTTTTATTTTTTATACTCAGGTTATGAGTTTTTGTTTATTTTTTTTCTCATGTTATGAGATATGTATTTAATTTTTAACTGCACACGGTCAGGAGTGCAGGGGACAGTGTGAATGGTGTGTGAATGTGAGGGGGTGGCACTCCTGCCAGTAAGGGGTGTCACCCTCGGCCGTGGTGGTGAAGTTAACCCCACGGCTGTATGAATGACGTGTGAAAGGTGTATGAATGGACAGTGACATCATTGGGGCCTTGACGCTGGCGTTGCTGCTCCCAACTCCTACATGCTGGACTTGGGCTAATCCAATGTGATGTGCATGTGGTGTGTGTGATCTAGGGACATCAGTGGTGTGCATGCATGCATTGTCTGTGTGATTAATGTTTGGGTTTAGTGTCCAAAGATGCCTACAGCGAGGGTCTCCTCTGGCAGGGGGGGACTGTGTGGGTCGGGGGTCAGGTCATCACGCATTTCAATCTGCAGGCCTTTTCTCATAGCAAAGTTGTGCAGAATGCAACATGCACCGATGATCTGACACACAAAGGTAGGGGAATACAATAGGGTCCCCCCGGACTTATCCAGGCAGCGGAAACGGGACTTCAGGAGCCCGAATGTTTGCTCCACCACTGCACGGGTTTTGATGTGTGCTTCATTGTATCTTCTCTCTCCTCTGGTTTGGGGGTTTCGGAAAGGAGTCATTAGATGGGGTCCCAGTGCATATGCAGAGTCACCTAGAAGGGAAAAGACAGGAGGATGTTAGTCATGCATGTGCCACTTGTGAGGTGTGCATCATGGGAGGGGATAGTCATGCCTGCCACCCATGTCACTCACCAACCAGCCAGCTGTCCCCATACATGTTTTGCTCGAATCCTGCTGGGATGGGGCTCTGATTGTATATGAAGCTGTCATGGCTGGACCCGGGGTGTTTGGCACGGACTGCCATATGAGGCGTTGGGCATCGGCTATCACCTGTATGTTGATGGAATGCCAATGCTTCCGATTGCGGTATATGTGCTCTGTGGCACTGGGGGGGCTGTAGTGCTACATGTGTGCAATCAATGGCCCCCACAGTGCGTGGGAATCTGGCAATGCTGTAGAAATCTGTCATTGCCTTCAGCCGCAGCTCCTCAGTGGTTGGTCTGATGAACTGGTTGGACATGCGTCTGAGGATTGCAGGGACAACCTGGTGCACACATCTGCTCATGGAGGACTGTGACATCCCAGCCACCACTCCACTTGTACGCTGGAATGATCCACTGGCAAGGAAATTAAGTGTTGCCAGTACCTTCACCAGTGGCTGCACTGCTTGTGAGCGGTGTGTCTTGCTGGTGATGTCACCCTGCAGGGTTGTGGTTAGTTCAAGTATTGCATCTGGGCTGAATCTGAAGAGGCGATACACCTCCTCATCACCCATGCCAAAGAGGCTCATGCGCGTGCGGTATATCCTCTCACGTGCCCGCCTCCTTCTCCGGGGGACCCAGTACTAGTGCTAGGACCACGATTGCCCCTGGCATGTTGGCACACAGAGGTGTTGTCCTTGCACGTGTGGTTGTTCAGCTTGCTAGTTTCGTCGGTAACGCTGCTGCTGGAGCTGCTCTCCTGCTGACCTGAGGCCGTCTGGAGTAAAGATAAAGCAGCTATTTGTAGAAATAACTTTGCGTCGGACGGACGAGATACGCGCGGCGCATGTAGCCGGCGTATGGTGTTAATCCGTTCGCGAATCGGCTGATGCGCCAAACGAAATTATGCGCTGACGAGACTCTGGCGTCGGAAAGTTAAGCCGATCGGAAATGGCCCGTTTTCTGTCGCATCTAGTTTGGTGGGTACGGTCACATAGAAACGACGGCGCATATTCACAGTTACACGGCGCATATCGAATTACTCCAGCGCAAGTCTTGCTGAATCTGGCCCACAGTGGTGCACAAGTCCAGTCCAATAGCATTTATCAAATTTCCAGCAATCTGAGAACCCCTGTTCATGCTGCAGGAAAGAAATTCCCAGACATTCCTACTGCAAGCCCTTTGCTGTCTCAAATAAAAAAAATAGCCTAATGTATTAAAGTGTACAAAAGAACTGAGAAGTTTCTCACAGGCTTTAGCCAGACCTACTATGAATGCTTGAATATGGGTGACATACACAAAGCAAAAGGAGACCAAGTTCCACAGGATAGTCGCATAGCTCCCAACTGTCCCTGATTTGGAGGGACTGTCCCTGATTTGGAGCAATGTCCCTCTGTCCCTCATTCCTCCTCATTTGTCCCTCATTTTGGTCTGATCCATATAGTTGTATATACAATGCACTTTTTATTTATTAAAAAGTGTTTCCCGGTGCTAAACCTTTCATCTGATTTCTAAATGTCTGTATTTGTAAATTCCAGAAGCCAATATGAAGGAATAGTAGTGGTAAAAAAAGCACTTGTGGGTTTAACCAAACTTGTTTTTTTTGTGAAATTCTCTTTTAAGAGGGCGTGGCAATGGGTGTGTCCTCTTTCTGCATACTTTTACCTACTTTTGCCGATAGGTGTCCTTCATTCACATCTCAAAAAGTCGGGAGGTGTGTAGTTGTGGAGAAGTACACTCCCAGGCACAGTGGGATGCTGAGCAAGTCGACAGGTTTGCTTCAATGCCCCTCTACCCATCAGCACATTTTTTCTTTTGCTCCGCTTATAATAATGAAGACATTGCTCAGTAAGGAGATGCATTTCACTCCCTCCATGTTACAGTGCTGGTGTTTGACTGAACACTGTTGCATGCAGGGCTGTACTTTCTTTGCTCCAGGAGGCCAAACAACCTGTTTCTCAGAAATCTTCACGCCAGTCACGTGACTGGCAGAGTCCCCTTCCCCTTTGCCTTTTCTCTGGTGGTAGGTTGTCCTCAATGGTATTCTGAGTGCAGGGTGCCATGTTGAATCTCCTTTAGGGCCCATTCACACCTGAGCGTTTTGTAGCCTGAAGCATGAAGCTACAAATCGCTAGAGGGGAAAAAATTCATTATTCTCAATGGAGATGGTTCACATGTTTTTAATATGTATTGTCATAGTGTCATAGTGTCACCCATTGTTGGTTCTCCCGCATCCTGCTCTAAAGAGCTGACTGGGGCGGACTGCTTGTCTTCCTGATTTGGAGAAGGGTGTTTGCGAAGTGGTGATGTGGGCCGGCGAAATGGCCCCTGTGTGATGCACAGAAATTCACCTGTGGGGATGCGTCCGCTCTGCAAAAGCATTGTCGGTTTAGCGGATATATGCTCTTGTCATCTCTCAGAGCCTGATCAACATTGTATTGTGATGTGAGCATACACCTGCAGATAAGCTCCCCTCATCAGGAACTGTGTTCATTGGTTATTGTATTATTACTGTATCGTATTGTTCTTGAATTATTACTGTATCGTATTTTTGTTGAATTATTACTGTATCATTATTGTATCGTATCATGTTGTTGTTGTTGTATTATATTGTATTCATGTATTGTATGTATCTAAATATCCCTGTTGGAAGGGTTATCATATATTGTCACATCCATATATGGGCATTTGCTGTGTGGAGCCCCCATGCTGTGCCCTGACTTCCCATGGAGGAGGTCACATGCTGTGACATCACTTCCTATGGAGGAGGTCACAGCGTGTGACCAATCAGCTGTGGATTGTGAAAGCTTTTGTTATAATAACAGGACGCTGTGTGGGCGTCGGCAGACCAGTGTTTGCTGGGTGCTATGATGAGAACAGTTGGTGTTGAGGTCTCTTGACTTGAATGAATGGCAGATCGGATGAATGTTGAGTGAAACTTTTAGCTTAAAGATGGATTATTTCACTAAGATGAAGTGTGTGCTTATAGCACAAGGCAGAATGGCGGTGTGCTCTGCATACAACCAATTTTGCCACATCACATTCCAAAACGCCTGAAGCCGAACGCCTGAAGCTCAAACAAGTTCTGGACCCTTTTTTATCACTCAAATTGAGCTGATTTGGGCGTTTTTTGAACGTTTGTATTCCCATAGAAACTAATGGAAACGCTAGATTCAAGCGTCTAGCGCGACAATGAGCGTTTCTACGGGCGTTTTGTCACTTTAATCTGTTCTGTGAAATAGAATATTCACCCAGGAAGAAGATAAAACAAATCTAAAAACATAGCAACAAATGATGAAAGAGATGATAATTGTTTCTATTGGCTAAAATAAAAAACAACGAAGTTCAAAAACGTCGGACAACGCTGTATGAAAGCGCACGAATACGTGCGAATACGCGTGACAAAACGTGCGGCATAACGCCGAAAAAAACTTTCAAAAACGCTACGCTCAGGTGTCAATTGGGCCTCAGGGGGCAGGTCCATAAAGCTTTGTACCTACAGCATGTCCTCAATTTTCTGAGTTGAATAACAATGGACATCATTCACCCAGAAAAACTGGGGACATCTAGTGGTGAAAAGGAAATAGTGTAGAGGCAGCTCTATAGAAGAAGTCAGTACTGCGGCCAAAGATGTTTTTTTTATATTTGTTTTATTCACACCTTTTGTGGTACCATTTAAAATATAACTGCCTAAATTTGGCTTTACATAGATGCTGCTGGGGAGGTTTAAATTAAAGTGAACGCAATGCTTTGCCCTAAGCATAGTGTTAATGAGTGTATAGCATACAGTATCAAAAAAAAGTGAGTACACCCCTCACATTTTTGTAAATATTTTATTCTATCTTTTCATGTGACAACACTGAAGAAATGACACGTTGCTACAATGTAAAGTAGTGAGTGTACAGCTTGTATAACAGTGTACATTTGTCCCCTCAAAATAACTCAACACACAGCCATTAATGTCTAAACCGCTGGCAACATAAGTGAGTACACCCCTAAGTGAAAATGTCCAAATTGAGCCCAAAGTGTCAATATTTTTTTTCCATTATTTTCCAGCACTGACTTAACCCTCTTGAAAATTGAGTTCTCTAGAGCTTCACAGGTTGCCACAGGAGTCCTCTTCCACTCCTCCATGACGATGTCACGGAGCTGGTGGATGTTAGAGACCTTGTGCACCTCCACCTTCCATTTCAAGATGTCCCACAGATGCTCAATAGAGTTTAGGTCTGGAGACATGCTTGGCCAGTCCATCACCTTTACCCTCAGATTCTTTAGCAAGGCAGTGGTCATCTTGGAGGTGTGTTTGGGATCGTTATCATGTTGGAATACTGCCCTGCGGCTCAGACTCTGAAGGGAGGGGATCATGATCTGCTTCAGTAGGTCACAGTACATGTTGCCATTCATGGTTCCCTCAATGATCTGTAGCTCCCCAGTGCCGGAAGCACTTATGCAGTCCCCAGACCATGACACTCCCACCACCATACTTGACTGTAGGCAAGACAACCTTGTCTTTGTACTTCTCAGCTGGTTGCCGCCACACACACCTTACACCAGTGGTCATCAACCCTACCCCACAGGGCCCACTAACAGGCCAGATTTTCAAGATAACAGAAATACATCACAGATGATATTATTTGCTGCTCAGTGATTGCCGTATTCTAGTCTGCATCTCCCCAAGGTAATACATAAAACCTGGCCTGTTAGTGGGCCCTGTGGGGTAGGGTTGATGACCACTGCCTTACACCGTCTGAACCAAATACGTTTAACTTGGTCTCATCATACCACAGGACATGGTTCCAGTAATCCATGTCCTTAGTCTGCTTGTCTTCACCAAAATGTTTGCAGGCTTTCTTGTGTATCATCTTTAGAAGAAGCTTCCTTCTGGGACGATAATCATGCAGACCAATTTGATGCAGTGTGTGGCGTATGGTCTGAGAACTGACAGGCTGACTCCCCACCCCTTCAACCTCTGCAGTAATGCTGGCAGTACTCATACGTCTATTTCCCAAAGACAACCTCTGGATAGATTTGCAGTCCAAGGACCACGGCCATGGAATGCTCTAACCATGAACATCCGCATGGAAGAAAACCATCAGGCCTTCCAGAAAAATTTAAGACCTACCTCTTCTGAAGGATCAGGATGACACTGGATGCAAAAAGCACCTTGAGGCGATTTAGTTGGCATTTGTAGCGCTCTACAAGTTATTCACTCACTCATGTGACATATTGACACTTTGGGCCCAATTTTTACATTTTCAATTAGGGGTGTACTCGCTTTTATTGCCAGTGGTTTAGACATTAATGGCTGTGAGTTGAGTTATTTTGAGAGGACAGCAAATTTACACCGTTATACAAGCTATACACTCACTACACAACATTGTAGCAAAGTGTCATTTCTTCAGTGTTGTCACATGAAAAGATAGAATAAAATATTTACAAAAATGTGAGGGGTGTACTCACTTTTGTGAGATACTGTGTGTGTATATATATATATATACAGCCCTCAAAATTTCCACTCGCCTACTAGCATTTGGCGAGTGGATTTAAGCTGGGGGCGAGTGATGACAGGGCTGCATGACCAATCTCTCTAAAATCTGTGCCTACACTTAGAGCCCTGATGCGATTGGTGGCCGAAGAGGATTCAATGAGATAATCTATGAGGGTGTGTTTACAGGTGCAATTAGGCGCAGGGCAGTGTATGAATTAGGTGCGGCAACTGGTGGCGAGTAACTCTTGAGGCCTGGCTAGTAGCTCAGGCCTTGAAATTTTGAGCCCTGTATATATATCTATATATATATATATATATATATATATACACATCTGTGTAAAGAAACCGGCAACACCTTCTGCTCTTCTGCCACAGTTACACTTTAACCACTTAAGGACCGCCGCACGACGATATACGTTGACAGAATGGCACAGCTGGGCAAATGGACGTACAGGTACGTCCCCTTTAAGAGCCCAGACGAAGCTCCATGACCACGCCCGCGGGACCTGCGGATCCGATCACCGCCGGTGTCACGCAATCGGGTCACAGGAGCTGAAAAACGGGGAGAGGTGAGTGTAAACAAACCTTCCCCGTTCTTCTCTGTGGCAGTGTCAGTGATCGTCTGTTCCCTGTCATAGGGAACGATGATCAGTGACGTCACACGTCCAGGCACGCCCCCCTACAGTTAGAAAAAACACATTAGGTCACACTTAACCCTTTAGCACCCCGTAGTGGATAACCCCTTCACTGCCATTCTATTTTCACTGTAATCAGTGCATTTTTATACCACTTTTCGCTGTGAAAATGACAATGGTCCCAAAAATGTGTCAAAATTGTCCGATGTGTCCGCCATAATGTCGCAGTCACAAAAAAAATCGCTGATCGCCGCCATCAGTAGTAGAAAAAAATATATATTAATGTAGCGCTCACCCCCGAAGGAGCCGCTGGTTTGATGATGGGATCGGCAGATTAAGTTGCACTTCTTCTCACTAGGGGTGCACCAGAAATATTCAGTAACAAATGAAATGTCCAGACAGGAAAATAAAGGTTTTCCTCTGTATTTTTAATTCCAGGCCAACATAACCGAACATCAACTTAATAAGAATGAGACAGGTTGATGAAGAAAGAAACTCTCAATGTCGGGCCTGGATTAGAGCACAGCATAACTCAGCTGCCAAGTGTACAGATTTTCTTGCGTCGCCATTCAGACACAAACAGGGAGGAAAACAGGTCTCCTTCGTTGACCTGGCTTTAGGCCTCTGCCACAGGCCGGTGTAACTTGAATAATTTGCAGTTGTCTGAATAAAGCAAAGCCTCCCCGTAATGTTTTCTCAGTGTCTCATTCCGAGCGACATCGGCGCACACCTGTGTATGGCTCAGGTGCCTAATTCTCTCAACGGCATCGGAAGCCCAGCCACTCACTGGGGTCCCTCCAGACTTGTTTCCGACTGAGACTCTGTAGGTCCCAGACACTCGGCCAGGTGGGGTTCATGGGGAGGCACACCATAAAGGTGGATGCCGCACCCCGACTCCGGGACCCCCGGCAGGCGACCCGAAAAAGAACCCCGACACATGACCTGACTCCCAGATATATCCCCTCCCAGCATGCCCAGCGAGAGAAAACCCTCTCCAATTGGCTGCTGAGGAAGAATCCATCTGTCAGAAATCCCTCTGGCTCCCACTGCCGGCCAGGGACGGATTCACATCCCCGGAATGCAGTCCGAGCCAGTGGATCTTTTTGGAACGATACAGGTCACAAACCTAACAAATCGTGACCGGGAGCAAAGTAACTCTCCCAATCCAACTAACTTATTGTTTTTACTAGCGCAATACCCGTGCTAAAGGCAAGGGGGCGCTACATTAATAAAAATGCAAGAAAACTATCCCCTATTTTGTAAACGCTATACATTTTGTGCAAACCAATCAATAAACGCTTATTGCAAAAAAAAAATTACCAAAAATAGATAGAAGAATACGTATCGGTTTTAATTCGAGGGAAAAAAATATTTATTTATATATTTTTTGGGGATATTTATTATGGCAAAAAGTAAAAAATATTGCATTTTTTCCAAAATTGTCGCTCTATTTTTGTTTATAGCGCAACAAATAAAAACCGCAGAGGTCATCAAATACCACCAAAAGAAAGCTCTATTTGTGGGGAAAAAAGGATGCCAATTTTGTTTGGGAGCCACGTCGCACGACCGCGCAATTGTCAGTTAAAGCGACGCAGTGCCGAATCGCAAAGAGGGGCAAGGTCCTTTAACTGCATATTGGTCTGGTTCTTAACCGGTTAAACCAATATGTGGAAGATCATGAAGATATTAGGTGTATAAAATATTATATTTGGCAGAGTAACAATGAGCTAAGCAGCAATAAGATAGTCCGTCAACTCTGGTAAACATAGCGTGAGTGGGGCGCCTTTTACTGATTGATTTTTTACTCGGCGGTCAGGCTGCTGATTCTTCTAAAATTCATTGCAGATAGCATCATGCAAGGGCTGTTTGTCTTCTGCTTATTCCACCCGCATCCTGTAAACATTTGGCAGAACGCTCTGATGCAAACTCAGGCTCACTGCTAAGTTAAAGGGAAACAGTTATATATTTTCACTGTGTACCAATTTTGGGTTATTACTTTTACATTACCTAAAATAAAATGCTGATTTGTTTTCTTCTAGATTTATTTTTATTTCTGTGCTATATTACTGTAGCCGGTTACTGTTGCTGACTGTGTGAGAGTTGCACTGGGCTGTGTGTCTTCCGGCCAGCCAATATCCCTCCACTTCCCTGTTGTACTTCAGAGTGGGCTGTGTGCTCTGCAAATCTTCTCCTCCTTTCTTCTTGGCCCTGCTGTGTTGCTGAGGCAACTGCTGACAGAAGAGGCTCTGTGCGAAATCTGTGCGAAATCCCCCCCGCTACTTCCTCCCTCCTCCTCAGCAGCAGTGGACCAATCAGTGGGAGGCTGAAGGAGAATCGCAAGACATGTAGTCCTTAACCACTTAGGGTCCTTTCACACGGAGCGGACCGTTTTTCGGTCCGCTCCGTGTGACCGTCAGCTCAGCGGGGGGGTCTCCGCTCAGCTGTCGGTGGACGGAGCGGTCCCCGCACACTGTGCAGGGACCGCCCCGTCTCTCCTCCGCTCTCCCCTATGGGGAGTCGGATGGAAACGGACCGTCTGTCCGTTTGCATCCGATCCGTTTGGCCGGACGGAAGAAAAATAGGACATTCTTCCGTCCGCAAAAACGGATGCGGATCTAGCGGACGTTAGCGGATGCATCATCCGCTAACGGATCCGCTCCCATAGGGAAGCATTACAAGTCCGTAAACGGACTTGTAATGAGCGGACCATTCGTCCGCTAGTGTGAAAGGGCCCTAAACCCCCGGACCATATTGCTGCCCAACGACCAGAGCACTTTTTGTGATTCGGCACTGCGTTGCTTTAACTGACAATTGCGCGGTCGTGCGACGTGGCTCCCGAACAAAATTGGCGTCCTTTTTTTCCCACAAATAGAGCTTTCTTTTGGTGGTATTTGATCATCTCTGCGGTTTTTATTTTTTGCGCTATAAACAAAAATAGAGCGACAATTTTGAAAAAAAAAAAAATATTTTTTACATTTTGCTATAATAAATATCCACAAAAAATATCTAAAAAAAATTTTTTTTCCTCAGTTTAGGCCGATACGTATTCTTCTACATATTTTTAGTTAAAAAAAAATCGCAATTAGCGTTTATTGATTGGTTTGTGCAAAAGTTATAGCGTTTACAAAATAGGGGGTAGTTTTATGGCATTTTTATTATTTATTTTTTTCCAGTAATGGCGGCGATCAGCATTTTTTTTCAGTACTGCGACATTATGGCGGACACTTCGGACACTTTTGACACATTTTTGGGACCATTGGTATTTTTATAGCGATCAGTGCTATAAAAATGCATTGGATTACTATAAAAATGCCACTGGCAGTGAAGGGGTTAACACTAGGGGGCGGGGAAGGGGTTAAGTGTGTTCCTGGGTGTGTTCTAACTGTATGGGGGGGTGGACTCACTAGGGGAAATCACTGATCTTCCTTTCATACATTGTATGAACAGAAAATCAGCCTTTCCCCCGCTGACAGGACCGGGAGCTGTGTGTTTACACACACAGCTCCCGGTCCTCGCTCTGTACCGAGCAATCGCGGGTGCTCGGGGGTGATCGTGCCCGCTTGGCACGCGCACGGGACTCTGGGGCAAGCGGGGCCGCTAAAAGAGCCAACGTAGAGCTACGGGCTCTCGCCCAGGAGAGCTGGCCTGCCGCAGTAAAATGACGCCGCACGGTCGGCAAGCAGTTAAAGGGGTTGTGAAGGAAATTTTTTTTTTACCCCTAAATAGCTTCCTTTACCTTAGTGCAGTCCTCCTTTACTTACCTCATCCTTCCATTTTGCTTTTAAATGTCCTTATTTCTTCTGAGAAATCCTCACTTCCTGTTCTTCTGTCTGTAACTCAACACAATAATGCAAGGCTTTTTTTCCTGGTGTGGAGAAAGCCTCTTGAGGGGGGAGAGGGCGAGCAGGAGTGTCAGGACACCAACTAACACACAGCTCCTTTCTCTATTTGCAAAGTAGAGAGTGTCCTGACTTGCTTGCTCGCCCCCTCCCCCCTCAAGAGGCTTTCTCCACACCAGGAAGAAAGCCTTGCATTACGGTGTGTAGTTACAGACAGAAGAACAGGAAGTGAGGATTTCTCAGAAGAAATAAGGACATTCAAAAGCAAAATGGCAGGATGAGGTAAGTGAAGGAGGACTGCACTGACGTAAAGGAAGCTATTTAGGGGGAAAAAAATGTCCTTTACAATCTCTTTAAAGGTGCACTATACAATGACAGCAATGGAGGCTTGGGCTTCAATACCCAGGATGACCTGCTAACAAAAGAAAGAAAGATCAGTCTTTTCCCAGGCAATGGTCTGGCAGTCTAGTGTGGTGAACCAGGGAGTACAAACCTACTGCTTGGGTTTGTACACCACACCAGGAAAAGGATGTGTAGACGTGGAGCCATGTGTACCACCACCTGTGAGAGATTAAGCCCTTCTGGGCACCCATGAAGCAAGAGAGTCACTGTGGTTTGGGAACCAAGCTAGGGAGACCTGTTGCCATGTGTACCACATCAGAGAGGACCTGATCATGAGGACTGAGCTTTCTGGAATAGCTGACTGTCATAAGTATTGAAAGGGGAGAGGAATTATCACTCTTAATCCCTTACTGTCCACAGTTAACACCATGGGAGACTGCTCGCTACTTAATAGCTTATCAGCCATCCATTGAGTACAGTATTGAATGGACAGCTTCTTGTGCACCACCTTACAGGCAGGCCCCAACAATAGCCAGCTTAATGCTGCCAAAATAGGTGCCAGGTACTTTATAGCCACCTCCAGGGGTACCCTTGTCAGGAACGCATGTACCCACCCACTCTCTATTTATGGAAACTTTTCTTTCCTGGACACTAAGGCCCCTTTCACACATGCGGACAGTATGTCCGTATTTCATCCATCCGTTCTCGGATAAAATACGAACATACATTAATCCTTATGGGATAGCGGGTGTCAGCAGATGAACCCGATCTCATCAGTCCCCGCTATGGTCCTATTCTGCAGACGGAGGGAAATTCTATTTTTCCATCTATTTGTAGAGCGGATCGGGTGAACACGGACAGGCGGTCCGTGTTCATCCGATCCCCCCATAGGGGAGAGCGGAGGTCTGACAGGGACCGCCCTGTCATCTGCCGGCTCAGAGGGGATCAACGGAGCGATCCCAGCTGAGCAAGCGGATAAGAAAGGTACGGATCCTCACGAGATCTGTACGTGGGAAAGGCCAAAACGGACAAACGGAATGCCCGTGTGAAAGGGGCCAAGACAGATAAGTCCCACCTTAGGTTCCTCTATTTTCCTTACTTCAGATCACTTGCCTGTTTCCAGTTGCATGCACCACAATCTGTTCCCTCCCAAGTTCAACCTCTTCTGGCTGGGTAGAAAGACTTGGATATAGGGTAAACCCTTAGCATGTAGAACAGGAGTAGGCAACCTTGGAACTCCAGGTGTGGTGAAACTACAAGTCCCAAAAGATATTGCAAGCCTCTGGCAACCACAGACATGACTACCAGAGGCAGTGGCCTGGTGGGATTAGAAGTTTCACCACAGCTGGAGTGCCAAGCAGGGCCGATCCTAGGGTCACAGACGCCTGGGTGCAGAAATATTTATGGCGCCCCCCACATGGGCGTGGCCATCTTACTAACTCCTCCCCTTTACACGTTTCTATGGCTACGACTCAAACACAGAGATGCTCCCCTAAGAAGTCTTAATTAGTGTCCCCCATCAGAGTCCCCCATCAGAGCCCCCCCACAGCAGGTGTCCCCATAGATCAGTACTTGTTTATTAGATCCCTGTAGCTCGGACACCCTGGGAGCAGAAGCGCTTTACAGGGGGCGGGGCATATGTGGCATCTTTGGTTACTTGGAGGGTGGCACTCGGAGAGCATTTCTGGAAGTGCACGGGATGATTGGCAGTAGCTCTGGCCAACCCAGAAGCCTCTCATCACACCGCCTATGAGAGAAGAGCCAACACACGCAGAGGGGGCGGGGCAGACAGGAGACTGCTCCATGCACACTGGACAGAATTAATTAGTGGAGCCTAGTGCCGATACGTGTCCTGGTACTAGGCCCCAGATTCTGGGGACAGCGGGATGTATGGGTTCTTGTCAGTTGCCAGCGGAGAGAGCAAGCGGGATGGGGAACCGCCGCACCTGCTACATGCGATCCGCCTCTGGACACAGACAAGAAGGAGGGAGGGGAGCACTTTGGAGCTTCAGCGCCCACACCTAGGATCGGCCCTGGCGCCAAGGTTGCCTATCCCTGGTGTAGAAGCTCCCCAGGTGCCAGTGCTATGATTGCAGGCAGGGTGGATTCGAATTAAATAACAATTTAAATCATGATTTTCTAGCAAAAAATACTGATTTTAAAGAACAAGTAAACCCTCAGAAAAAAAAAACGAAAAACACTGCAAAAACCTGCATGACGTTGGCACATGCAAATACAGGGATATCTCCTAAACCGTGCAGGTTTAGGAGATATCCTTGTTAGCTACAGGTAAGCCTTAAAATAGGCTTACCTGTAACATTAAGTTGTAAACAAGGGTTTACAAGCACTTTAACTTGTAAGCAACAAGTGTCAGAAAAAGGATTAGGCATGAAGGGGTTAAAGGAGTTGCAAAGGAAAAACGTTTTTTTTGCCTAAAATGAATGTCTGCAAGGTAGACAGACAGAATAGTGTAATGATTCTGTTAAAAAAACGAGTAAATACCTATTAAATTCCTTCATCTATATCACCTCTGACGTTCTAGTTTCTGTTCTCTCATTCACTTCCTGGTTTGCGGCACTCGTTCATGTAAGAACTACATTTCCCAGTATGCATTGCGGCACGCCCAGTAATTCACACCTCCTTGAAGTCTCTAAGGCCCTGTACACACCATCAGACATGTCCGAGGAAACATGTCCGACGGACCGTTTTCATCGGGCCAGGCTGAAGTGGTCTGATGGTCTGATGTGCGTACACACCATCGGACCAAAATCCCCTCGGACCAGAACGCGGTGATGTAGAACACAAAGACGTGATGAAAAAACGAAGTTCAATGCTTCCAAGCATGCGTCGACTTGATTATGAGCATGCAGGGGATTTTGGTCCAATGGTTTGTGTACTAACCATCGAACCTGTCCGACGGACAGGTTTCCAGCGGACAAGTTTTCAAGCATGTTTGGAAATTTTTGTCCGCTGGTAAATGGTCCGATAGGATGTACACACGATTGAACATGTCTGCTAAAACTGGTCTGCGGACCAGTTTCAGCGGACATGTTCGATCGTGTGTACGCGGCCTAACACGTAGAGAGCATCCTGCCACACAGATGTAGTTCCCAGGAGGGGGCGAGCACGTCACTGACCACCGCAGTAAAGCCTCCCTTCACAGTGGTGAGTAACAATCAGACAGCAGAAAGTGAACAGAACAGAGAAGAAATAGAGCAACTTCTGAGCAAAAACAATCAATGAGGAAGTGAAAAGAGGAATGTCGGCAGGTAAAGGATGCTTATTATGAAAAAAAATGTTTTCCTTTACAACCCCTTTAAAAGAGCTAATTAAAAAAAAAAATCCCCATATAAAGCCCTAGGATATCTTTGTCTCTCCGATAGTACAACAATAAACCACCTTCATTATTTTAAACCTCCTTATCACTGTTCAACTATCATTTCATACCAAACCAGTAAGGCAGGGATGGCTTAAACTAACATGTTTTGCAGTGAATTAGTACTGCTTCTCAAAGAGTGTCACTGGAAGTAAGATCTATTATAATTTACAAGGTAAAGTATAACAAATTCCCGATGTACAAAGTATATATCTATATACAAAGAATACATTTATTTGCATACCCAGCTATATTAACTGCCACAATATTTTTATATGAACAAAATATACTGTGGTAAGAAACATAAATGTATATGCAAATAGATGTATGCTTGGTATATAGATATACGCTTTGCACATATAGACGTTTTTTTACTTTACC
Source organism: Rana kukunoris (assembly GCA_029574335.1). Lineage (NCBI taxonomy): Eukaryota > Metazoa > Chordata > Amphibia > Anura > Ranidae > Rana > Rana kukunoris. Next base: position 532,010,432 of record CM056052.1, on the reverse strand, counting down.
TTGTAAGTTATTATAGATCTTACCTCCAATGACACTCCTGATGAAGCAATACTAATTGACTGTGAAACGTGTTAGGTTAAGCCGTCCCTGCCTCACAGTGGAACCAGCTTCAGGACACATTTGGACATATAAAATGACAGCTATTCAGTAATAAACGGGAAGATTTAAAAATAAATTGGAACCTCAGATTGCGAGTAACGGGGTTAATGAGCATTTCTCAATACGAGCACTGTATTTCCTAAAATCCTAACTCGGTTTGAGAGTGTTGTCTCGGAAAACAAGCAGGATTCAGGCCAAAGCGGTGTGCAGTACAGCGTTTGACCTGAGGTGGGGGGGGGGGGGGCGCCGGTGCTTAACGCCACCGATCGGCGCCATTCGGAAACGGCCCAAAAGGCCCAAGGACAGTTCGGCTGACCTTGGCAAACCTCGGACAGACTTGTCTACGGAGTCTTTCTGAGGTTTGCAGAGGTCAGCCGAACTGTCCTCTGGCCTTTCCGGCCGTTTCCGAGGCTCTCCGGCACCTCCCACCTCATGCGGTATTGCATGCCATTGAAGTCAGAGAGCGCCCTGCCGCACAGATGTAGTTCCCAGGAGGGGGCGAGCACGTCACTGACCACGGCAGTAAAGCCTCCCTTCACGGTGGTGAGTAACAATCAGACAAGCAGGTGAACAAGTGAACAGAACAGAGAAGAAATAGAGCAACTTCTGAGCAAAAACGAACAATGAGGAAGTGAAAAGAGGAATGTCTGCGGGTAAAGGATGCTTATTATGAAAACATTTTTTTTCCCTTTACAACCCCTTTAAAAATAATTACCTATACTGTTTAACCACTTGATCTCTGGAAGGTTTACCCCCCTTGCTGACCAGGGCACTGCTGTACTTTAACTGACAATTGCGCGGTCGTGCGCTGCTCTACCCAAGAAAAATGTATGTCCTTTTTTTCCCACTGGTGGCATTTAAACACCTCTGCGTTTAAAAAAAATTTGTGCTAGAAAAAAAGAAGACTGACAATTTTGAAAAAAATTATCAACAATTTTTTTTACTTTCCGCTCTAAAACAGAGCGAGTTAGAGCAATAATTCAAGACCTCCTCTGTAACTCAAAAGATGCAACCTAAAGAATTTTTTAAACGTCGCCTATGGAGATTTTTAAGGGTAAAAGTTTGACGCCATTCCACGAGTGGGCGAAATTTTGAAACATGACATGTTGGGTATCATTTTACTCTGATTAACATTATCTTTCACAATATAAAAAAAAAAATGGGCTGACTTTTCTGTTGTCTTATTTTTTCCCCAAAAAAAGTGCGCTTATAAGACAGCTGCGCAAATACGGTGTGCCAAAAAGTATTGCAATGACTGGCATTTTATTCTCTAGAAAAAAATATATATAATGTTTGGGGGTTCTAAGTAATTTTATAGCAAAAACAAATGTTTTAAACTTGTAAACACCGAGTCTGAAAAACTTAAGGACCGCCTCCTGCAGATATACATCGGCAGAATTTCACGGCTGGGCACAACCACGTACCTGTACGTCCTCTTTTAGTGCCCGGCCGTGGGTTGCGCTCCCATGACCCGGTCGAAAGCTCCGTGACCGCAGCCGTGGAACCCGCGGACCCAATCACCGCTGGAGTCACGTGATCGGTCCCCAGAGCTGAAGAACGGGGAGAGCTGTGTGTAAACACAGCTTCCCCGTTCTTCACTGTGGCGCTGTCATTGATTGTGTGTTCCCTGATATAGGGAAACACAATCAATGACGTCACACATCCAGCCCCACCCCCCTACAGTTAGAAACACAGATGAGGTCACACTTAACCCCTTCAGCACCCCCTAGTGGTTAACTCCCAAACGGCAATTGTCATTTTCACAGTAAACAAAGCATTTATAATGCATTTTTTGCTGTGAAAATGACAATAGTCCCAAAAATGTGTCAAACTTGTCCAATGTGTCCGCCATAATGTCACAGTCACGAAAAAAAATCGCTGATCGCCGCCATTAGTAGTATAAAAATGCAATAAAACGATCCCCTATTTTGTAAACGCTATAAATTTTGCACAAACCAACCGATAAACGCTTATTGCGATTTTTTTTTACCAAAAATAGGTAGAAGAATACGTATCGGCCTAAACTGAGGAAAACATTTTTTTAATATATTTTTGGGGGATATTTATTATAGCAAAAAGTAAAAAATATTGAATTTTTTTCAAAATTGTCACTCTATTTTTGTTTATAGCGCAAAAAATAAAAACCGCAGAGGTGATGAATGAATGAATGACTTGTATAGCGCAACGCATGCGAACTGAATCGCCTCTGGGCGCTTTTTCCAGCCAGTGTCTGCTTGGCTGGTGCGGTCAGGATCCGTAGGATCTTGACACGCTAGGGACACACAGTCATACACACATATATACATATATATCAAATACCACCAAAAGTTGTGGGGAAAAAAGGATGCCAATTTTGTTTGGGAGCCACGTCGCACGACCGCGCAATTGTCAATTAAAGTGACGCAGTGCCGAATCACAAAAACTGGCCAGGTCCTTTACCTGCGTAATGGTCCGGGTCTTAACTGGTTAAATGACGCCTATGGAGATTATTAAGGGTAAAAGTTTGACGCCATTCCACGAGTGGGCGAAATTTTGAAGTGTGACATGTTGGGTATCATTTTACTCGGCGTAACATTATCTTTCACATTATAAAAAAAAAATTGGGCTAAATTTACTGGTGTCTTATTTTTTTTATTTAAAAAAGTGTTTTTTTTTCCCCCAAAAAAGTGCACTTATAAGACCGCTGCGCAAATATGGTGTGCCAAAAAGTATTGCAATGACTGCCATTTTATTCTTTAGAAAAAAATATATATAATGTTTGGGGGTTCTAAGTAATTTTCTAGCAAAAAAAATGTTTTAAACTTGTAAACACTGAGTTTGAAAAACAAGCTCGGTCCTTAAGTGGTTAAACAGCGGCAATGCGAGCGTCGCTTTACCACTAACGGCCGGGGCTTTCGGTGTGAAAGCAGCCTAAGATGTAAATGGGCCCTTAATCAAAGGTGGAGTCATCCTTTAATGATTAGATTATTTTGTATTAAATTGCTGAGAAGTAGAGCTGTTGTGTTCTGCAGATTCAAATCATCCTGGATAGTGAGCACTCTACAGTCTCAATCTATTGTAATAACTCATATTGATAATTTGATTTGTTAGGGAACCATGGGTTGGTGCACCTGCGAACCCTCAATCACTGGAGCTTATCAGCTTGTGTCAGGTTACAAATGCAGCTGAATGCAAAGCGGAGGCCTGGTTTTAACAGGACAGGATGGGAATGGTTAGCAAGCAATTTTCATAATTGTGGTTTTAACCCGAGAATACTGAGATTTCTTTTTCAAGCAGATCACACAAATCAATTTTTTAATCTAAAAAAATAAAATAAAAAATCTTTACTCTCAAAGACTAAAGTCTCATCACACTGTTTTGTTATTATACTCTTTCTATAATATATAGGCAGCAGTACCTTTCTCCCCAGCTAGATGGCACTAGAGGTATCTACATAATATTTCAACTGCAGGCAACTGCGGTTACTTTTGCTGGATCATGCCTGCCTACTTCTAAAAGGGTCAATAAATGTACATGACAACTTGGATTGCATAAACTGAGTTTCACAAAAGAATTATTAATAGTTATGTTAAAACACACTTGTCTTCAAACAACTGCCTCGAAATCAGGGACAGTTGGGAGCTATGCCTCCCCCCACCCCCAAACATGGGCATGGGAAAATGGTGTGTCCGTGTTCCTCCATACCTAATATTAGGATTCTGGTCAAAAAAGGTTAAAAAAGCAGAGGGTGTCGGGTACACAAATTTATTTCAAATGGTTAAACATTTTAGGTCTATAATCAGGCAGCTAAAGTCATGTACAGTAATACAGCGGTACCTTGAATTAAGAGCATAGTTTGTTCTAGAAGAATGCTTGTAATCCAAAGCACTCGTATATCAAAGCGAAATTTCCCATAGGAGTCAATAGAAACTCAGACAATTGTTATTGTATGCAGTAACACATGTGGCCACATGACAGGGAGCAGTAGATCAGTGTCCTGTCACAATGCAGAACAGGGAAATGCCTTGTTTACACAGGTTCTGCAGCTCCGTGACACGATTGCGGGACACCGTCGGACATCGAGCCCGTGTGTCCGGTGGCAAATTCAAAGGAACGTACAGGTACGTCCCTTTGAGCAGTCCTGCTATTCTGCCGACGTAATGCCGCGTACACGCATCTGTGTTTTGTTTGTCTCACACGTTGTTTGGCTCTCTCTCTTTCTTTCCCTTCCTGGGTTGGGGTAGTTAGAGTGGCTGGAACGCTTTTTGCGTTCCAGCCGCACAGGTCATTTCCGGGGTTTGCGGCCCATCGCGTGCACGCGCGCGTGCACGTGCACACGGCCGCGCACGTGCGCATTCTCGCAGCGGCCACGCAGGCGTGTGACGTCACCAGCGGGCATTTTAAAATCAGCTGCTCGCCCCATAGTCATTGGAACACGTTCCTAGGCGAGCAGCTAATCATTGTCAGACTTCAGGTCAGTAGGTAGTAGGCAGGGTCTTTGTGTTGTTCCCTCACTCTTTCTTTTGGTTTAATATGGTTTATGTATGCGTTTTTAAGGTGCAGTCCTTACCACTCTTATCTTCCTCTGACCTGGTAGTGTCCTGCTGCATAGGTCCAGCCATCATGGACCAGTCACCGCCCGCACATGGCCAGCCCTCACGCACAAGGTATGTGCAGTTGGAGGGGGGGGGGCGTAGGGTTGCAACTCTATTCCTTATAGAGTCGTCTTTGACTTATTTCTTTTTTGCAGCCCTTCTGATTCAGAACCTCATGCACCAAGCAAGTCCACCTCAGACCTTGCCAGGCCGAATCAACGTTCCTCTTCAAAGTCTAAGAAACGCAGCTCCTCATCTACCTCTCGTCACCATGAGAGAAGGTCACCAATATCGTGGGTTTCGGTGACAACGGATGCCAGCGGCTCCGGCTGGGGAGCCCTATGCGGCACAGAGATCGCACAGGGCAAGTGGGATGCCCGCCTTCGCGACCCAGGCTCGAACATCCTGGAGATCAGAGCGGCCTGGTGCGCCCTCCAATCCTTTCCCCAGCTTCTGAAAGGAGAGTCGGTATTACTGAAGATGGACAATACCACGGCAGTGTCCTATGTCAAGAGACAGGGAGGGACAAGGAACTCAGCTCTTTTACGAGAGATCGAACCAATCTTGGGCTGGGCCCAGAAGAATCTGGCGAACCTGTCCGCAGTCTATATTCCCGGAAAACAGAATTCTCAGGCGGACTTCCTGTCACGCACTCGGGTGGATGTCAACGAGTGGTCCGTCCACGAGGAGTCTTTTCAGTGGATTCTGTCCCTGGGGACCAATCCCCAAGTGGATCTCTTTGCCTCTCTATTCAACCACAAGCTGAAGAGGTTTTATACGAGGGGTCACTGCAGTCAGGCAACTGGGACGGACGCCCTGACAGACGGGTAGAGATTCAAGAGGGCGTATGCTTTTCCCCCGTTCTCAGTGATCTTCAAACTCCTACGGAGGCTCCAGTCGGAGTCAGTACAGTTAACACTGGTGGCGCCCTACTGGCCCAACAGGCCGTGGTTCCCCCTCTTGATCCAACTGAGTCACCGGGACCCAGTACCTCTACCAGCCAGACCGGATCTTCTATCCCAGGGGGCGCTCCTTCACCCCGCTCCATCCATACTGAAGCTAGCGGTATGGTTCTTGAGAGGGAAAGGTTAGAAGTCCTCGGCTGCGCTCCTAGGGTGATCGCAACTCTGATGAGCTCAAGAAGACCAAGTACAAATAAAGTCTATGAACGAATTTGGGCAAAGTTTGTGGAGTTTTCTGTAACATCAAGTTCATCGTTTACAAGTCCAGGAATACAGGATATCCTAAGGTTCCTCCAAACGGGGTTGGATCTTCCATTATCAGTAAGTTCCTTAAGAGTGCAAGTTTCAGCATTATCTGCCTTCTCCGGAGTATCTTGGGCGGCACATCCGCTAGTTAAGCAATTCTTCCGTGGAGCTTCAAGGCTGAGGCCTCAAAGAAAGCCAAGATTCCCCAAGTGGGATCTTCCCTTGGTTCTGGACTTTCTGAATGGACGTGATTGCCTGAAAAAGTCCGCCTTTCTACTACTCTCTGTAGTAATTCCTATTTTTGATTGATACAGCAGAATCTCCTTCATTATCACTGAAGGATTTCTCGGCTAAAGTGGCTTTCTTGGTCGCCATCACTTCGGCTAAGAGAGTCTCGGAGATTGGATCCCTGGGTTACAAAGAGCCGTTTCTAACATTCTTTCCAGACAGAGTAGTCCTGATTCCCATCTGGGAGTCAGAGAGTATCCACCCTTTGGACTTAGGGAAAATCCTTACGGAGTACATCCAAGTAACTTCTGCTTTCAGACGCTCAGATCATCTGTTCATCCTGCACTCAGGTATCAACAAGGGGAAGAAGGCCTCTTCAAGAACCATTGCGGCTTGGATCATCCAAGCGATTCAGCAGGCTTATAAAGTGAAGGGCTTGGCTCCTCCACAGGTGGTGACTGCACACTCTACCAGAGGGATGGCAACCTCCTGGGCAGCTGCCCATCATGTGGCTCCGGACGTTATCTGTAAAGCGGCCTCTTGGTCCTCCATTAATACCTTTATGTCTCACTATTGTGTTGAACCTGCATCCCTTTCTTCTGTAAACTTTGGCCGTTCAATCCTGTCGGCCGACAGGACAAATTAAAACAATTTTTTGTTCAGCATACCCACCCGTGTGGTTTGGCTAGTTATTTCCCACACGTAGGCTGCCATGGAGTCTGTCAGGAAAAAGGAAAATTTATTACCAAATACTTACCGTCATTTTCCTTTCCTGATGGACTCCATGGCAGCCGGAGTACCCACCCTGTAAGCATGGAGTCGGCTAGTTACGGAACACCAGCACTGAAGGTGAGCAAAGCTTGTTGGGTATGGGGTCCTATAGCATTGGAGAGGAGGCGGGATTAACCCACACGTAGGCCGCCATGGAGTCCATCAGGAAAGGAAAATTACGGTAAGTATTTGGTAATAAATTTTCCTTTTTATAGTGCCTTCGTACGTGTTGTACGTCACCGCGCTTTTCTTCACGATCGTGTGTATGCAAGGCAGGCTTGACAAGAATCACATCGAGAAAGATGTCGTTTTTTTTCCATGACATGAAAAATGGTCCTGTGTACGCGGCTTAAATGATTGTACGACGTTCGGCAAGTGGTTAAAGCTGAACTCCATTGTGATAAAATGCGCAAAACGGATAGGACAGGACTTAGGGTGGTGGGGGCTCCTGGGCTTAATAATCAACGACCTCTTCCCCACCTTCAGTAATTTTGGGGCCCCTTACACAGCTGCAGTGAAGGGGCCCCCTGGAGCATCAAAGTTCTTAAGCGAGGGGGGTGGGGGGGCTGGGGGCTGCCGAGAATTACATCCATCCACCGAAGTTGTTGAGCGGGGGGGGGGTGCTGAAATTACCACGAACGGGGGATTGCCGCAGAATTGAGGGAGGAGATTGACACTATTGCCTCGAAATTGCGGGAGAGGATTGCTGCCAGATTATGGGAGGGGCTTGCCGCGATTGCCGCAAACAGGGAAGGGGTTGGTGTGATTGGGCCCAGTCAAGCCCAATGATAAGTCCAGCCCTGAGCACGGAAGTGTGAATCTGCTGTAAATATTAGGGCCGACCCATGCATGGTCTAAAACATTAATTTGGGGCCAATAATTGCCTATTATTGTATGGGCACCATTTGGACTTGCCTGTAAAATGAGGCATACTTTGTTTGAAAGCCTGCTTAGCTTCAGTATTAGTGACATATTATTTTCCATTGGGTTGTCATAAATTTTTACATGAGATGATAAAGCTTATGGGCATATAAACCAGCGCACGACCTGTGGACCCTAATAACAAAGAGATTACCGGCTTTTACTGCCTAGGAGCACAGGCTGGTAACAAAGGTTACATTTTCCGAGAGTCGCTGTAATCAGTCCACATCCTACCACGAGTTCATTGCAATGTGGGAGCTTTGTTTTCTATTAGATCCGATGCTCTGTTTTATCTTATTTTATATGCCGAGTCCAATGCTTTGTATTGTATATTGCCACTTCTGGAAAAGCTGTTTCGATGACTATAAAATTATTCCTGGACTTTTTCTTTGATTAATGGTTCCTTTCTGCAAGCTTTTGTCCTTGGAAATACCAGAGCTTATCAGTCCCATACAATAAAAAAAAAATTCTGCATTCCAAATGTCATTTTACCAACAGTTACCAATAATCAGACATATGTAGGTCAATTTTTATTAATGAGCATATTGCAAACAAAGTATTTATATTTCAACTATAGTCCTAAAAATGGAGAACAGACTTCCAGGTAATGTCTTGATTGACAGGGCAGGTCTATGTTCAACCACTTAAGACCCGGACCAATATGCAGGTAAAGGACCAGGCCCACTTTTTGCGATTCGGCACTGCATCGCTTTAACTGACAATTGCGCGGTCGTATGACGTGGCTCCTAAACAAAATTGGCGTCCTTTTTTTCTCACAAATAGAGCTTTCTTTTGGTGGTATTTGATCACCTCTGCGGTTTTTATTTTTTGCGTTATAAACAAAAATAGAGCGATAATTTTGAAAAAAAATCTATATTTTTTTACTTTTTTGCTATAATAAATATCCCCCAAAAATATATTAAAAAAAAAAACGTTTTCCTCAGTTTAGGCCGATACATATTATTCGACATATTATTGGTAAAAAAAATCGCAATAAGCGTTTATCGATTGGTTTGTGCAAAATTTATAGCGTATACAAAATAGGGGATAGTTTTATTTCATTTTTATAATTTTTTTTTTTTTACTACTAATGCTGGCGATCATCGATTTTTTTTCGTGACTCCGACATTAAAAATACATTGTTTACTGTGAAAATGACAATTGCAGTTTTTTTTTTTGCGCTATAAACAAAAATAGAGCGACAATTTAAAAAAAAAATGCAATATTTTTTTTACTTTTTGCTATAATAAATATCCCCAAAAAATATTTAAAAAAAAAAACATACCACACAGCATAAAAAGAGGACTGCGAGCAAGCACCACACAAAGTTAGGGGCAGTTTTAATGCAGGCAAAATGTGTATTTGTCGTATAAGACGCACCAACTTCCTTTTTTGGGGAAGAAAAAGTGTGTTTTATACAGCGAAAAATACAGTATTTTTACCCTTAATAATCTCCATAGGCGTCATTTAACCAGTTAAGACCTGGACCATTACGCAGGTAAAGGACCTGGCCAGTTTTTGTGATTCGGCACTGCGTCACTTTAATTGACAATTGCGCGGTCGTGCGACGTGGCTCCCAAACAAAATTGGCATCCTTTTTTTCCCACAACTTTTGGTGGTATTTGATCACTTCTGCGGTTTTTATTTTTTGCGCTATAAACAAAAATAGAGTGACAATTTTGAAAAAAATTCAATATTTTTTACTTTTTGCTATAATAAATATCCCCCAAAAATATATTAAAAAAATGTTTTCCTCAGTTTAGGCCGATACGTATTATTCTACCTATTTTTGGTAAAAATTTTTTACAATAAGCGTTTATTGATTGGTTTACGCAAAAGTTATAGCGTTTACAAAATAGGGGATAGTTTAATGGCATTTTTATTAATATTTTTTTTTTTTACTAGTAATGGCGGCGATCAGTGATTTTTTTTCGTGACTGCGACCATTGTCATTTTCACAGCGAAAAGTGCTATAAAAATGCACTATTTACTGTAAAAATGACACTGGCAGTGAAGGGGTTAACCAGGAGGGGGCACTGTAGGAGTTAAGTGTGCCCTAAGAGAGTGTTCTTACTGTGGGGGGGGCGTGGCTGTGCGTGTGACATCACTGATCGTCGTTCCCTAACACAGGGAACAGACGATCAGTGACAGCCAGTGTTGCTCATCTTACTTTAAAAAAGTAATTAGTTACAGTTACAAATTACTTCTCCAAAAAAGAAATTGCTATAGTGACTCAGTTACTACATTGAAAAAGTAATTAGTTACTCAGCAAAGTAACTGTGACTTCTTTTTAAATATTCTACAATGCAATTACGTTCTATAACATCTTTAGTATCAAAGATGTTTATATTAACTGATTGAAGAATAAAAACACTATATACAGTATTTTAGAACATTTATTGCTAGTCAAATGACTTGGGCCGCGTACACACGATCAAATCTATCTGCTGGAAACGGTCGATTCGATCGTGTGTACGGGCGAGCCGACGGATTTGGCCATCCGACAGATTTCACAGCATGCTTTAAATTTTTTTCGGCTAGGAACCCGTCCGCCCGACATGTGTGCTGGTTAGTACGCTAACCAGCAGACATATGTTCTCGGACATGCGTCGAATGGATTCGACACATGCGCGGAAGTAATTCACTTCCTGGTGCGGTGACGTGGCGGCGTCAACGTCACCGACACGTCAGCGCGCCGTCTGCCGGCGTGGATTTTGGTTTGATCATGTGTACACGATCAAACCAATACATCCCAGCAGACAGATTTGTTCATATCAACTACTGGGTGCTGCCGCCACCATTCCTGGTAAGGGAACCAGGCAATGAAGCCTTTCGGCTTCACTGCTGGTTCCCTACTGCAGATGCGCGAATCATGCTGCGCTTTTTTATTTGCCCGGCAGGGGGGGGGGAGGAGGGGGACCAAACTTCCAGGACATCGGGCCGTGCACGTCTTCCGGAAGTGGGGAAGGGGACCTGTCAAAAATAGGTCCTCGTTCCCTCTCCCCCTGAAAGCATGATTGTGCACCAGTGCACAAATATGGCCCCTCGACGTCACGCATGACAAAACATGTCAGACGGAGCCACGCGCTGATGTCATCATGCCCTACGTGGCCCCAGAAGTGTTTTTGTGTCAAGCATTTGTACATAAAGATTTTAAGCAATAAACAAAGATTTAAAGATAACACACTATCTGAGCCTTTATTCCTCTATACGTGCCACTCTATCTCAGAAGATCAGGATCTTGAATAGGGATGAGCCGAACAGCCCCGCGTTCGGATCGCACCAGAACCTTCGAAAGGACCGAACGTTCGCACCAACATTTAGAACCCCATTGACGTCAATGGCACTCGAACATTCGAATTCAAAAGTGCTCATGCTTTTCATTATTGTTGGAAAATGTCTTTGAGAACTCGGGCCTTGCCCCAGGGAACATGTATCAATGGAAAAAGTTTTAAAAACTGTATTTTTTTCTGGAGCAGTGATTTTAATGATGCAGCATCATTAAAATCACTGCTCCAGAAAAAAACGACCATTTAAAAAAAAAAATGACCCAGGTTTTCAAAGATGTTTTCACAGGCATATTATAGACACCCAGCAGGTACAATATTTAAATGAATTTTTCATTTTTTTTATTTTATTTAAGCATCATGATGCTTAAATAAAGAAAAAAAGAAAAAAAAAGAAAAATTCCTTTAAATATTGTACCTGCTGGGTGTCTTTAGTATGCCTGTGAAGCTTTATGGTGCACACTGCAGAGGACACAGGCAATACACCACGTGAGAACACTACAGCTAGCACAATCAACTACCTGCCCAGTGGCGGCCCGCCCATATGGGCGCACGGGCGCCGCCCCCCCTCCCGCAGTCACAAAAAAAAAAAAGAATAAAAAAAAAAAAAAAACGGGCCCTTTAAGAACTTTTATTCGGCTAAAATGTCATTTTGACATTTTAGCCGAAGTTCTGGCGGCCGTCTATAGAGGGCGCTGCAGCGCCACCCCCTCTCGCAAGTAACACACGTTCAATGCTATGCATTGGACGTGTGTTACTGTTGCCAGCTGCCTGGTCTATTCGTATAACCGGACATGGGACGCCGGTTACCCGAATAGCGACAGCTGGTTGGCTGAGGGGAACTGCCTATCAAAGCCAGTGGCTCTGATAGGCTTTTCCAGTCCCGCCCTCCGGCTCTCGGAAGTCTATGCTCGGAGCGCAGACAATCTGCGGTCCTTGCATTAGACTGACAGCCGTTTCAGCCAATCAGGTTCCCGGATTCTGGTTTTCAGGAACCTGATTGGCTGAAGCTTCTCCAGGGCGGCAGAAGACATCGAGGGAGGACATGGAAGCGTCAGGTAAGTGATTTTTTTACAGGGAAAGGGGCAGCATGGGGCACAGTGGCAGCATGGGGCACAGTGGCAGCATGGGGCACAGTGGCAGCATGGGGCACAGTAGAAGCATGGGGCACAGTGGCATCATGGGGCACAGAGGCAACAATGAGCACAGGCCGGGCACAGTGGTGACAATTGATGGCACAGTGACTGAATATGATGGCATGGCAGAGAGGTGACAATTGATGGCACAGTGACTGCATTTGATGGCATGGCAGAGAGGTGACAATTGATGGCACAGTGACTGCGTTTGATGGCATGGCACAGTGGTGACAATTGATGGCACAGTGGTGGCGTTTGATGGCATGGCACAGTGGTGACAATTGATTGCACAGTGACTGCATTTGATGGCATGGCACAGTGGTGACAATTGATGGGCACAGTAGCTGCTTTTGATGGCATGGCACATTGGTGACAATTGATGGCACAGTGGTGGCGTTTGATGGCATGGCACAATTAGTGACACAAGTGGTGACAATTGATGGCACAGTGACTGCAAATGATGGCATAGCACATTGGTGACAATTGATGGCACAGTGACTGCATATGATGGCATGGCACATTGGTGACAATTGATGGGCACAGTAGCTGCATTTGATGGCATGGCACAGTGGTGACAATTGATGGCACAGTGGCTGCATTTGATGGCATGGCACAGTGGTGACAATTGATGGCACAGTGGCTGCATTTGATGGCATGGCACAGTGGTGACAATTGATGGCACAGTGGCTGCATTTGGTGGCATGGCACAGTGGCTACATTTGGTGGCATGGCACAGTGGCTGCATGTGATGGGCACAGTGAGGCTGCAATATTTTTTTTTTCGTTTGCGCCCCCCCAAAAATTTTGAGCACCAGCCACCACTGTACCTGCCAGTAAATTAGGAAGAACTGATCTAGCTAAGCTATACAGTGTATAAATATATGTACAACACCTGGGATGTATATATATATATCCTCTACACACTGTAAATTTAACTGACTAGTCCGCCTGCTCTATCTAGCTAGAAAAAAAAGACACTCTCTCTCTCTACGTGACTGTTATCTAACCAGCGACGCAACACAGTACACGAGGCTGCCCTGCAGGCGGCCTTTTTTAGTGTGGGTTGTGTACTAAAGACCTGAGCAATAATTGGCCAAAGCCACCATGGCTTTGGCCAATTATGGCTCTCTGTACTGATGGCGCTGTGATTGGCCAAGCATGCTGGTCATAGTGCATGCTTGGCCAATCATCAGCGCGCAATGCTGCAGTGAATTATGGGCCGTGGCACGTCACTCGAATTTGGCGCGATTGACCCGTTGTGTTCATATTTCGACGAACGATCGAACATACGATGTTCGAGGCGAACATACGTTCGACTCGAACACGAAGCTCATCCCTAATCTTGAGGAAGGTAGCTGTATATTGGGAAGGGCGCTCTCAGGCAGCCAGTGTATTCCCGAGCCAGAATCCATCCTAGAATGCTATAGGAGGTCCACTCCTTCTGGTAAGAGTCCCCACTTCTTTGAGTGATTGTCACACGGAGACAGGGCCGATCCGCCCTAAAGGCTCACTATGCAAGCCGCTTAGGGCCCCGCAAAGCTGCGAAGGGCCCTCCAAATTACTAGAGGCCCCGTCTGGTGAGAAGTCATTTTCGCCCCCTCACCCCGCTTCTCAACTCGCTGGCTGCATGGGAGAAGAGGTAAGAAGTCAGCACCCCCTGCTTCTCAATTTAATGTAAGATGTAATTTCTGACAGCAGAACACCCCCCTCCCCCCACTTTCTTTAATGTGACATGTCACTGTTGTCAGCGCCCCCCGCTTCTCATTTTAAATGTGTCATGTCATTTTGCTTAGGGCCCCAGGGAGGGCAGGATCGGCACTGCACGGAGATCTCAATTTTTTCCTTGGTGGTGGCGAAAGCCCCGGAGAATTTTTATCCTGCTGGAAGTTTCTCATTGAAGAACTAGCTATACTCCCTATCTTTAAGAGACTTTTACCTTTATTAATACCCCATTACATTCAATTGTGTTATTGATTTTCATATACAGTATTATTGTGTTTTACATGCTTTTGATTGCTACTTTGATTCTTTGGTTCATTCACATTTATTGAATAAGCGCAACGTTTATGTTTAATACGTTTATTAGTATCGATTGATGCCATTCAAAGTCGAAGGGATTGATTCCAGCATCGCCATGCGCTGCATAAATTTGCCGCGTTTGATGACCTGATCTATCAAACTGCGTTTTAAAATGCAATCATGCTTTCTTCATGCCGCTATTTCCTTGCCCACCTGGCAAACACGAGACGCTGTTAAAATGTAAAAGAAAACAGGAACACGACGCGGGGGATATTATTCCGGGAGACTGGAAAGCAATCAGCGTTGTGGAAGAAAAGGGCCAAATGCTTGCAGATGTAAAGGTGCCTTCCACCTACTCGTGCGGTTTAGTACGTATGGATAGATGTGGGTGGTGAGAATTAACGGAGTCACTGGAGCTAAACATAGCCGAGTAGCAGCAAGGTCAGGAGAATTCATACTCGCTTGGCAGATTGGGAGTCGCTGATTAAAGCGGCGTTTGGCACAGAGCTGCAATAATGTCCCATCTTATAACAAGGTAATAGATCTGCGATACGGTCACCTTTCACGGGCTGTGAGCGTCCTAGATCTACAAAGAAATAAATACATTTTAAAGCGTATGTTTTTCCAAAATTACAAATGTAGCTACTCAACTCCCCCTACCTTACTCCATCTATGTTTTCTCCACTTACCTGTAACACTGTAGTGCTCTTCAAAGCACATAACTTACCTGCACAGCAAATCCAGCATTGTCCCCCTGTAATCTGCTGTTTCCACATAGTATGTCACATGCCGCAATCTTGGTCATCCTCAGCTTGATGCCTCTTATGGGTGCAGGCAGTCCCACCCCCGTCTACCATGTGCCGATCCTACAGCCTTCAGAGAGATGTGATGTAAGTATCCCAGGAAGCTAGAGGACCAGGTACACACCATTGTGGCCTAGGCCAAAAAGGCGACAGGGGTGGGGCTGAAAATGTAAAAAAAAAATCAAAATTTCACAGAATTCTGTGTGGGGAGGGGGTAGGTGTTACAGCGGAACTAACTCCATATTGGGAGTTAAACTGGTTGTAAAGCCTTAACGTGGATGTAAACCCTCCATATACCCAGTGAAGTGAACAGCCTCAGAGGATACACAGAGATGAACCAAATCTCCCTACATAGGTTTTACATGTATATCTGATGTCTTCACATTTATATACTGTTTAGAAAGTTCATGTCGTGTTAGGAGATTTTCTCTTCCTGTTAAACACAGTGTGATGTCTGGGCATACAGCCAAGATGTCTAAAATTGCTGATTGGAGGAAAGGCACACCCCCCCTCATCATAGGCAGAGACTCTCAGAGGTGTTTTGAAACAGGACCAGGTCCCTGTTAATCTATTTTAGCAACCTCCCCTGACCAAAATTTCAGGCTGCTTTTGTCTGATGTGTCCGAGAATTTGTCAGCAGTTATCAGGCTGATAACAGAGGAACGGTACAGCAGAGAGCTAAGGGACTTAGCTCTTTGAAGAGAGATAACAAAACACTGCAGATATGTGTGCCCAGCTAAAAATTTCATGAATCACGTTTACATCCACTTAAAGGTTTTTCACCTTAAATCCACAACAGTAAAATCAGTCTGTATATGCAGAATAGCATGCTTGTTATACTCACTGTGAAACTTAAGGGGTTAATCCTCTGCATTGTGTAAAAAGGCTGGGCCAGATTCAGCAAGAATTAGATTCCCACAGAGTATCAGAGATACTCTACGCCGCCGTACTTTACCTGGCTCTAGGAGGAATTCAGAGAGATTTTGGCCCGTAAGGTACGGCGGAATTTCTCCCGGCGGAATCAAAATACGCGAATAGGGGGCGTGAGGCATTTAAATTAAGCGCGTCCCCGCCGCGATCGAACTGCGCATGCTCCGTTCAGAAATTTCCCGCCGTGCATTGCGCAAAATCACGTCGTTACGTCATTTTTTTTTTTGAGTAGCGTCGTTTACGGACATTCCTATTCCCGGACGACTTACGCAAAAAATAAAAAATAAATTGAAAGTCGACGCGGGAACGACGGCCATACTTAAAATGGGGCGCGTAACGTTAGACCAGCTAAAAGCTGGTTTAACTTTACGTGGCGAAAAAATGACGTACGCGATTGCGAACGACGCTCGTAACTTCGCGGATCTCCGTAAAAAGCTCATTTGCATACCCCGATGCTGAAAACGACGTGAACTCCACCCAGCGGCCGCAAAAAGATCGCAGCGTAGATCCGAAGGCGTACGAAGACGTAAGCCTCTCGGATCGAAGCCCGAAGCCGCCGTATCATGGTTTGAGGATTCAAACTAGTGATACGGCGCGCAAAATTTGAAATTACTCCTGTCTAACACCAGTTAGACAGGCGTAATCGCTCTGTGAATCTGGGCCGCTGTTTTTAACTATATGGACAGATCCTTCCCTCCTGCACTGTCTATCTTGGCAGGGCCATACAATACATTGAGGGTAGCCGTCCTACACATGCTCAGTTTAGTCTCTATTGCTGGAGATAACATTTCCTGTTTCAGTTGAACTGTTCAGGTCACATGATATTGACATCTCACATTTAGGAGATATTTATTTTACCTACAGGTGAGTCTTTTTATAGGCTACCTGTAGGTAAAAATCACCAAGCAGGGTTTACAACCGCTTTAAGGTGAAAAACCTTCTGTGCTGCAGCACCCCCCCACCCCCCCCCCCACAAGTACATAGTAATAACAAACATGTTATGCTTACCTGCTCTATGCAATGCTTTAGCACAGAGCAGCCCGGGTCCTCCTCTTGTTGGGTCCTACACCAAATGCTCCTGGCTCCTCCCTTCTGTAGCTTGCTGTGGGGGCACCCAAGCAGGCGCACTCCCAAGCTGTGGCTCTGTGTGTCTATTCACACACAGAGCCATGACTTGGTCCCGCCCCCTCCATCTCCAGATTGGCTCACTGGCTGTGAATGGACACACAGAGCCGTAGCTAGGCCCACCCCCTCCATCTCCAGATTGGCTCGCTGGCTGTGAATGGACACAGAGAGCCGTGGCTCGGCCCCACCCCCTCTGTCTCCAGATTGGCTCACTGGCTGTGATTGACTGCCAAAAGCCAATCAGGTAAATCAATAGCATGAGCCCCTGAAAAGGCAAGGCTCTTGTGGACATCGCTGGATTGAGAGGGGGCTCAGGTAAGTATTAGGTGGGGCTGGAAAGGAGGGGCGGGCTGCACACAGAAGTTTTTTTTTTTACCTTCATGCATAGACACTTTGTACCGGCTTTACAACAACTTTAATTACCCCTAAATGTATGAGCCTTTTTAAAGAAGGTCCAGAGACTGGAACAAGAAACTCTTCCTGATCCCCAACAAAGGAATGCAGTTGTAAACATAATAAAGGAATAACTGCTCATTCTTAGCAACAAAAAGCTTTTTATTTGCTATACTAAACGTTTTCTGTGTGAGAAAGGAATGCAAAGTGGGTTGATTTCCGTGAAAGTAAAAGAAGTAATAGCAAACCCCACTTATCAGTGTAATGATGTGTCATTTACATGTGCAAGCCTAGAGTAGGCAAAGTCCATCCCAGCACTTTGTTCTATCTGATAGCTAAAGATAACACTGAAAATATAGTTACACGTATTTAGTAATAGTCTGACACCTTCTTTTATCTAGACTAGTTGGCTGAACGTTTGCATTCTATGCATGAAGGTAAAAAACCTTCAGTACGCAGTCCCCCCCCCCCCTCCCCCCCACCACACACACACACACACACACACAATACTTACCTGAGCCTGATCCTGTGATGAGCACTAGAGAGACTGCTGTCTCAGGTCTCTGCCTCCTCATTGGCTGAGACACAGCAGTGGGATCCCATTGGCTCCCGCAGCTGTCAATCTGTGGAGGGAGCATGGTAGGGGGCGGAGCTGAGCCCCGTTCTGTGTGTCCAATGGACGTTCAGAGTGGGGCTCGGGAGTGAGCACGCACATGTGCACAGATCTGGAAGAAATACACAAAGCACACTAAGATTCAAGGAGAATACACATGCTGAATAGATTTAGACAACATGGCCCGGATTCACAAAGCACTTACGCCAACGTATCTCGAGATACGCCACGTAAGTGAACATATGCGCTGTCGTATCTGTGCGCCGTACCCATAGAACTAAGATACGCAAAAAAACTGACTTCATCCGACCGACGTAAGTTGCCTACGCCGGCGTAGAGTGGGCGCATATTTACGCTGGACGAATTTGGAACTCCCATTGATTTTCGATGCAATATGCAAATGAGGGAGATTCACAAACGTACTTGCGCCCGGCGCATGTTGTAAGCGATTTGCGTAAGGGTTACGTCCGCCTTCTAATTTAATGTAGTTTACGTAGTATGTGAATAGGGCTGGGCGTAGGTTACATTCATGTCGTAGGCAGTGTTTTGACTTATCTTAGGCAGTTATTTCAACGTGATTGTGAGCATGTGCACTGGGATGCGTCCAAGTTACGACGCATGCTCAGTTCATTTTAAGTACTTGTTTGAAGCTCAGCCTATCATTTGCATGGGGTCACGCTTCATTTAAATGTATCACGACCACTTCCACCTACTTTGACTTACGTCGGCTTACGCCGACGAATATACGCTACGCCGGCGCAACGTTGGGAGCATTTTCTTTTGTGAATTCCATACTTGTCTCCCTGCGTTTCGCCGGAGTAGCGCAAAGAAGATACGATACGGCGGCATAAACATGCGCCAAGGTATGTGAATTCGGGCCCATTTGTTTATCCCAGAGTTCAAGAATGTACTCATGAATAGAGAGATGTAATAAATGGTGTCTTTAAGATCTGCATGTTTCAGGAAGGTGGGAGGAGATGGCTACAGCTACAAAAATAGAATCTGAAGCATCTATACTGGTCACATCTACATTGGGGAAAATAATTATTTGATTTGATTTGACTTGTCTCTTATAGATTATGTAGGGTCTATCATTTTATCATAGGTGTATTTTATATGCTAGAGGCAGAATATCAACCAAAAATCCAGAAAAAAAACACATGATACAAATGTTATAAATTGAGTTGCAGCTCAGTGAGTAAAATAAATATTTGATTGGATCCTACTCTGAACTCCGGAATTTGATACATAGATGTAGAACTACCCCTGGACCTGGAGGGGGTTGAATATTTTGGGCGGCATGTTACCACTATTTTCTCGCTGTCCAGGGTAGTAGAAGAGAGTTAAAAAGGTTCAATGTCCACACTTTACACTTCCTTTTATAAGATTTATTTGCAGAACTTGGTTGGAAAATCAGAAATTGGTGGAGGGGTGGAAGGGTAAATAGGTAGATAGGTTCAGGTGCATAAACTCAATTAGGAAACACTCCTGCTTCCAGCAAACAGTTCTCGTCGCCATTCTAGCCAGAGTGGGTATTGCTCATCCGGATAGGTCCCTCTCACTGGCCTAGCAGCCGGAATGGCGCACGGAATAAAGTACAGTCTCTGCCACAGACCTTCCTTTTATAAGGAGACAGTTTTGGTCCAGAATCCCCTAACGCAGGATTCGGCACCCGGATCTCTCCAGATTCACTTCTGTAGAACTTAGATCTCACAGGCGATCACCTTCAAGCCTCTCAGTGTATGGTGCATCCTTCGATGAAGTTTCCAGGCCTTCTCCCAAGATACCGGCCTCTTGCATGGTCCTCTCAAGGATAGGGCCTCCCCTGGCTTCCTTCATCAAGTGGCTTTCTCCCGCAGGACAGACGGCACAGGATCACCTTGAAAGCGCAGACCCAGTCTGACTACTGGGCCTACTTAGATAGACCACGACCCCGGACCAACGTGGTCCTGGAGCCAGGATTTCAGGAGGATGCACCCCCGGCCAGGCTGGCCACGGGGTGCGTGGGACGACAGCCCGACGACCTTGGTTCAGTGGCATCTGTCCCTTAAGTACCCCTCTCCAGCATGCACAGCAGAGTGATCACCCCCACTGATTGGCTGCCGAGGGGGACACCCAATACACCCTGACTCTTCTGCTGCCACCCTTGGCCTGGGGTGGTAATGACACCCCTAGGCGAACATTAGTGGTTACTCCCAGCACAGCCATGGCCCAAACAGAGGCTAAATTTGGTCACATTTACACATGTCTGAGTCAACTAACACTTAGACCCCCTCTAAATTTAAAGCAGCGGCTGCCCAACAAGAGCAGTCCACTACATAGAGGACCATGCTCCAACACCAATATTACTCCCTCTATGCCTACCAAGCTTCGGGTCTAGGAGACTGCGCGGGCCAAGGTGGAGAAATTTAACAGCTGGCCCCCAAACACTCCGCTGTGGTGGAATCCGAGACTGACACATTTTCCATCCATCCCGGACCCTGTGATATGGGCCCAATATGGCATCAAAACGCTGGCAGATATTATCTTGCCTGATAGATTACGCACGTTTGATGCTCTAAAAAGAGAACGAGACATGCCTAACCATATGTTCTTTAGATACTTACAACTCTGCCATGCCTATCGGACCCAATTCACCCAATCTATAATATTGGAGGTTAGCGTATTCAAATCTCTATCTGCTCTCTACTCTGTGTTCATTGGATTAGACACCTCTAAGGTTTCCCAGCTGTTCTCGATGTGGCAGGCGGACATACCTACGCTCGTCGATGATGATTGTTAAGAGGGTATTCAACAATAACTCCCCCTCATGATTTCTGTGAGAGATAGGTTCACCCAACTTAAAGGGTCACTAAAGGAAAAAAAATGTTGTTTAAAATAACAAACATGTTATACGTACCTCCACTGCGCAGTTCGTTTTGCACAGGGTGGCCCCGATCCATGTCTTCTGGGGTCCCTTGGCTGCTGTCTCTGGTCCTCCCCGCACAAACTACACACATTCATGCGAGAGAGCCCGCATTGTGTGTAGTCTGTGCAGGCACGCTCCCGTGATACAGCGAGCGGCCATAGCGGCTCACTGTATCACTCGGCCCCGCCCCTCAGCGTGCCGCGTCACTGGCTGAGCGGCGAAGAGGACCTCGGGACCGAGCGTGGGACTTTCGAGGGGTCAGGTAAGTATAACGGGGGGCTGGGGGGGGGGGGCAGTATACTCTGAAGTTTTTTCACCTTAATGCATAGAATGCATTAAGGTGAAAAAAGTGTTTTCTTTACAACTCCTTTAAGTTTATACATCGGGCATAATACTCCCTACAGTGGGTAACCAGAATCTACTCTAACAGGAGTTTAGTCTGCCCCAAATGCACCTCGGAGGTGGGCTCCTTCTTTCATGTTGTCTGGCCTTGCCAGCAACTACAAGTGGCTAATGACATCAACTGTCTATGTCAAGGGTCTCCAAACTTTTGAAACAAAGGCCGGTTTATGGTCATTCAGACATGAGATGGGCCGGACTTTGGTCATTGGGTGTAGAAAAGGTCCCGATGTCAATGGAAAAAAGCAATGACCCATCTTTGGTGTAAGTGGAAAGAATTGTGCCCCATCGTTGGGTGTTGTTGGGAAGAATTGTGCCCCATCGTTGGGTGTTGTTGGGAAGAATTGTACCCCATTGTTGAGTGCTGTAGGGAAGAATTGTGCCCTATCATTGGGTGTTGTTGGGAAGAATTGTGCCCTATCGTTGGGTGTTGTTGGGTAGAATTGTGCCCCATTTTTGGTGTTGTTGGGAAGGAATAGTGCCCCTTCATTGGTGTCAGTGGCAGGGATGTATTCTGGCCTAGGCCAACAAGGCCCAGGCCTAGGGCGGCACTTTGTGGGGGGCGGCCCTCTTTCCTCTTCCCACGGTGTCCCTCTCTCCTCTTCCCACGGCGTCCCTCTGTCCTCCTCCCACGGCGTCCCTCTGTCCTCCTCCCACGGCGTCCCTCTGTCCTCCTCCCACGGCGTCCCTCTGTCCTCCTCCCACGGCGTCCCTCTGTCCTCCTCCCACGGCGTCCCTCTGTCCTCCTCCCACGGCGTCCCTCTGTCCTTCTCCCAGGGCGTCCCTCTGTCCTTCTCCCAGGGCGTCCCTCTGTCCTTCTCCCAGGGCGTCCCTCTGTCCTCTTCCCATGAATATGACAGGGATGTGGCTTAGAGGGTGCGCAAGTTTAGTCAGGCCTAGGGCAGCACAAAACCTAAATACACCTCTGGTCAGTGGCAGTAATTATTCCCCACTGTTAAGTATCAGTGGATGAAATAGTGCCCCAAGGGCCAGATAAAAGCAAGCAAAGGGCCACATCTGGCCCCAGGCTGCAGTTTGGAGACCACTGTTCTAGGTAAATTACGAGTCCCATGTGATTCATAACCACTACTACTGGGTATTGTTGACACATTGGAAGGCTCCCAATCCAAAAAACTGTTCGTATTCTACCCAGCCTTTTATGCCAGGAAACCAATCCCCCCAAAATGGAACGAGCCATCCCCTCCGACGGTGCATCAATGGAGAACCTTGGTAAATGCAGCCTGGCCCCTCTAAACAGTAAACCTATATGAGATGCAATTGGCCAAAAAAATTGATATGATATGGACGTCTGTGGGTTTGCAAGAGGCAGCAGACTCTGGAGTAAGGTTTGGAGCCAGGAATTAAGTAACATGGGGAATTGGTAAAAGTGACCAGATCACAGTTAAAGGGGAGTTCCACCCACAATTTCACTTTTTAAATATAAATACACCTGTAATACACAAGCTTAATGTATTCTAGTAAAGTTAGTCTGTAAACTAAGGTCCGTTTTGTTAGGTTGTTACAGCATTTAGATTTAGTTTTTAATCTAGAAATAGACCGTGGCCATCTTAAGTGTGGGCATCATGAAGCCAGACTGTATGACTTCCTGGATTTCAGCTTTGCATATCTCGCACATGCTCAGTGCTGCACAAGCAATGTAATAGGTTTCAGTCAGGTTTGCAAGGACTACTGGGAAACATGATGCCTATCCCAGAAACCCTTGCAAATAGCCTTGTGACTTAATAGCCTAGGCTAATAAGGAGGAGGAAGTAATGAAGGACTACAAAATAAAGGTATTTACAAGCAACAAAATAAATAAAAATTGTCCATTCTGAACACTATGGGCCAGATTCAGGAACGGTTACGCTGGCGGATCGAATGATCCGCCAGCCTAACTGTGGCTTTGAGCCGGCGTTTCTGTTTTCTGTAACCAGAAAACAAGAAACGCCGGGTTGAAGTTCCGATGCGAGCAGCGTAATTGAGTTTCGCCATCGCATCGTTACTTCAACTTAAAAATGGCGCCGGGGGCGTTCCCGCCGATTTACGCTCAAAAAATATGTTAATGAGCGGAAATCGGCAATTCACGATCGAAATCCGGCGCGACGCAATGACGATACGACGTTTCCGGACGGGATACGCGGCGCATAGATATACCTACATGGGGTTGGAGTATCCTATGTTAGGTATAGGCGTCGTCATCGCGTCGGGAAAAAAAAAAAAAACGTCGCTTGCGTAAAACGGTCATGAATGGGAATGTGACGTCATTGACGTTCATTCACAGATTTTGGAGCATGCGCACGGGGATGTTTTGACACTCGACGCATGCGCAGTACGTTGGCGGCGGGATCGCGCGTAGTTAGCATACTACACGCCCCGTACCCGCTAAATTTGAATTCCGCCGGCTCATTTGTGATGCGCTGCCGCAACTTTAGGAGCAAGTGCTTCGTGAATGACAGCACTTGCTCCTAAAATTTCGGCAGCGCAACGCAAATGAGAAGCGTTACTCCAGAGCAAAGATGCTCTGGACTACCTGAATCTGGCCCTATGAGATTAGGGCATGCCGCACAGACAAACATAAAAAAAATGGGTGGAACTCCACTTTAAATCTTCTGCACAATCAGATGTACATGTGGTATTAATTTCCTCCTCTGTCTGTGCCCCCTCCCCCATTCTTTCCTTTCCCCGTCTTCACTGAGGACAGTATACTCTGAATCTGTAATGTTTCTATCTCTAACCTTGACAATGGGATCCTTGGCGTGGGATCGCGCCCACGGAAGTTCGGGGCTCAGGTAAGTAAAACGGGGGCTGGGGGGGAGGGGCAAACACGATGGTTTGCAACCTCTTTTATCCCTAGTTCACCGGGTAACACTTGTGGGTTTTAGTTCATTCTCATTGTGTCTGTTAAAGAACTTGTCACTAAGAGGGCAATCCACCAAATTTGCCTGGAAATCACAAACCAGCATCAGATTGAATGTGGAAGTCCCAGAGGAGAGCCCTTCACCACTGTGCTCGTGGAAATTGTGTGGAACAACCCATGGCTTTATATTCTTCCAGGCACTGTCACATAATACAGTACACATTTGACAGGTAAAATAAATTGAATAAAACGTAAAAAAATAGGCAAAAATATTGCAACAAATACATTATGTAAAGTGAAAAGATATTTACTGTTTTTACTTTTCTTCTTCGAGCACTCGTTGCAAACAATGCATTCTCACATCATTACATAATGCACTAATGTGCACTGTCATGCATGTTAACACATGGTACAAACCAAAATAAACATTGCGTCCAATAAAAATGCACATACCACAATGCATGCAATAAAAAATAAAAAAAGCATACATATTTTTAACGTAAACCAAATAAATAAAAAATAAACCTAACACAGTATACCCTATATTGTGAAAAGTATTGGGATGTCTGCCTGTACACACATGAACTTTAATGGCATCCCAGTCTTAGGGTCCTTTCACACGGAGCGGAGCGTTTTTCGGTCCGCTCTGTGTGTGTTCGTCAGCTCAGCGGGGGGTCCCGCTCAGCTGTCGGTGGACAGGGCGACGGACGGACGAACGGAGGCGGACATGTGAAAGGGGCCTTAGTCCGTAGGGTTCAATATTGAGTTGGGCCACCCTTTGCAGCTATAACAGCTTCAATACTTTTGACAATATAGGGCGGGGCTGGGTTACGGCTCCATGTCTGAATGGACACGGAGCTGTAGCTTGGTTCGTTGCCCCCATAGCAAACTGCTTGCTGTGGGGGCACTTAAAGGGAGGGAGGGCCCAGGAGCACCGAAGATGGACCCTAGAAGAGGAGGATCTGGGCTGCTCTGTGCAAAACCACTACACAGAGCAGGTAAGCATAACATATTTATTATTTTTAACTAAAAATAAAAACAAGATTTTAGTATCAGAACGTTCCATAGTAATATTCAGTCTTTCATATTCACCTTGTTTAAAAATGTAAAACAAATGAAGGTTTGTTTCACATGAGCAGCAGTTTCTACCACCCTGTGAAAAAGAGATCTGCGGTGTCTCACTTTTCAGAGGGCAGCAGACCTCTGGGGGTTTGTTGCTGCCTCCTAAAAGCGTGTGATTTTTTTTATATCCAAATAGCGATTTTGGATAGAAGCGTTTGGCTTTGATTTCAATGGGTACGTTTGACAGGTAGTGTCAAATTTTCTGTTGCCATGGCGTGCATACAGTCCCCTCCGGCTGTATATTATGTTTCAGGTGGTTGGGGGGGGGGGGGGGTGGGGTGGCAAAACTACAGCCCAACTAAATCTGGCTGCCTTTGTAAAAACAGCCTTAATTTTTTATTTTATTTTAAATAAAGAAATATAACAAAGAAAATGATATGTAAAAGAAACTGAAATAAAACATTTCTCTTTATTCTCTTTAGATTTAGCTGGGCAGCTAATATGCAGACACCCAAGAAAATGTTGTGCCTGTGCCCAATCCCGCTAGTCCATCATGATGGGCGACATTCTGCCTAGAATGGATATTAGATCCTCTGCTAGGACATGCTGGGAAGTTGCTAACCACAGCAGCTGCATGTGCAGATGGCATTCGGGGGACGGGGCACTAGAAAAGACTTTATGAAATTATAATGAGGTTTTGTTATGTGGCCATTTTATATACATTTTATATACACACGCCGTTTTGCAGAGTCCAGCTTTAAAAGTACAATGCCGTTAAAACGGAAAGCCTTGGAATTTGTGCCGGGACTCGGCCCAAGTGGCCAATTCTTCTGTATCATCAGGCAAAGCTGCAGTACACGGGTATTGGAAGGAGGAAACCAACTTTCCAAGGACACTTGTGAAGACATACTGCTACGAAAGTGTAGAGACTCTGGGCTGAGGCCATCCCTCGTGTGCCAGAGTCAGCCGTATGTGTTAGGCCGCGTACACACGAGGAGACATGTCCGCTGAAACTGGTCCGCAGACCAGTTTCAGCGGACATGTTCGATCGTGTGTACGGCCTAGCGGACAGGGTTCCAGCGGACAAAAGTTTCTAAGCATGCTTAGAAACTTGTCCGCTGGAAACCTGTCCGTCGGACATGTCCGCTGGTTAGTACGCCCAACCATCGTGGAAGCATTGAACTTCCGTGTTTCAGCACGTCGGTGTCTTCTACGTCACCGCGTTCTGGTCCTAGGGGATTTTGGTCCGATGGTGTGTACACACATCAGACCAAAAGACCTCTTCAGACATGTCCAATGAAAACGGTCCGTCAGACCTGTTTCATTGGACATGTCTCCTCGTGTGTACCCGGCCTAAAGGGTACAAAGTGTCCAGAGACCTGAAGAGCTTAGTCTATTTAATTCCCAGTGAAAGGACTTTGCCTGGACTGGACACCAGAGGAACATTAACCCCTTTCTACCTGTGCTATAGCCAAAACGATGGCTACATCGCAGGCTTCCAGTGCCGGGAGGATGTCTATAGACGTCCGCCTGTGATTGTGCTGCTCGCACGCCCCCTGCGACATGCTCTATAATCATTGAGTCCTTCAGATAGAGAAGGGCCAATCACAGCGTTTCTTTTATAACATGATCAGTTGTCAGCCAATGACAGCTGCTTAAGGAAGGAAACAGAAGCCAGTTATCAGCTTTTTTTTCGCCTCACAATCAGCGCAAGGAGAGAAGAAGTAAGCCAATAACCAGCTTCTAATATAGGGCCAATCAGGGCTTATCATCAGTGTCACCTATCAGTGCCGCCTACCAGTGCCTATCACTGCCCATAAGTACCGCCTATTAGTGTCCATCAGTGCCGCTTATCAGTGCCACCTCTCAGAGCCCATCAGTGCCACCTATTACTGCCTCCTCATCCCCATCAGTGCCGTCTAATCAGTGCCACCTCATCAGTGCAGTCTATCATTGCTCATCAGAGCAGTCTATCAGTGCCCATCAGTGAAGGAGAAAAATTTCAAAATTGTATAACAAACTAAGTGCAGCACCCTATAGTGTGCTAAAAGTAGTATGGCTAGGATTTTTGATAGGGTAAATTTCCAGGCTTGGCTGCCAGCCAAGCCTGCGTATGTTTTGATATGGGTTGGGAGTAACTTAGGGCAGAGCTGGGTAACTCACAGGCAACATCACCAATACCTCACACTTCTTTCCAGAATATTCTTGCATCATCTGGAGAGGATAGAGAAGAGGAAAGGTGGAGCTGCGCTGCCCAATGTATTAGAGGAGCTCTGACCAATCCCAAACTTGGATTGGCAGGGGGCAGGCCTCCTTAAATACCCAGGGTCAGCTCAGCTGGGGGAGGAGTTTTGCGGGAGGAAGCTGGAGATTTAGTGCTAGGCTGCCGTGGCCTTGAGGGAGCACCCCAGTCTGGGGGGGGTGACCTTTGGTCTGGGCTTGAGGATGGACAGGAACTTCTAAGAACACATGGAGGTGTCCTGAACAGAAGGCACAGGAGCAAGGAGAGGACAGAAGGAGAGCACTGCCAGGGAAAGTCTCCAGGGAAGAACAACATCAGAGTCCCCTCTTACAGCGAAAGGAAACTCTGTGAGTCCAGATGTAACTATTAACTATTTATGATTAGAAATGTTATTTAATTGCAAAATATATGTATAAATCATACTATCAAAAAAAATGCTATGAGCCGCTAATTTGCCTGGCCTTTAAAGCCCTTTTAAAACCTGCTCTAGCCTCCACCACCATAAGGGTCAGGATGTCTACAGCTGGCTCTTCTGGGTGCAGGTCTGCCCTCTAACCTTGTTCTGGCCCACTAGCTGGGTACATCTGCCTGATGGAAGGGTCTCTGGCACCCATGCCACAAATATAATATGGCTCCTTCCAACCTGGCTTTTCAGGGGGTACTGGCCCATTACATCACTACAGGAGGGCTCTTAAAGCAGAGTGCCAGTCTCCTTTTTTTTAATTGCTCTGTATTTTTGCAAACATGTACAAGAACATTTAGAACATGTCATATGTGTTGCACTTTTACTTTCTGTAAAAATTGCTTATAACTTACATATCTCGGAAGCAAGCAGGTTCCATGTTAGTTTTGGGCATCTGAAGCCCTCCTGTCTTATTTTACGAGATTTCCATGCAGCTGGCTACCCAGAATGCACCTCCCGATCTCACTCATTGCGCAATAATTCCTCTCTGCGACTCTCTTTCTTCCTGACAGGTTGCCAACGCGAGATTTCGGCAGTAGGCTATTCGCAAGGACTCCTGGGATACATGATGCCGCAAATCCCGTGAAAGCTTGCGAATCACCTTGTGACGTAATTGCCTAGGCGGGGACTTCCGGAAGTGCAGGAGAAAGAAAATTAAAAAAGGTATTTCCATTAAAAAAATTAGCATTGGGAAAAAGATGAGCTAAGGGGATACCATAGAGAGAAAGTGCATAAAATGGTTGGAACTCTGCCTTTAACCACTTGCTTACTGGGCACATATACCCCCTTCCTGCCCAGGCGAAATTTCAGCTTTCAGCACTGCGTCGCTTTAAATTAAAATTGCGCGGTCGTGCGACGTGCCTTACAAACAAAATTGACGTCCTTTTTTTCCCCACAAATAGAGCTTTCTTTTGGTGGTATTTGATCACCTTCAGAGTGTGCGCGCATCACGTGCCCCGTCATCATGGCCTACCTGGCCGGGGCCCGTGCTACGCGGCGTTCCCAACTCTGGGCCCTCATGGCTCAGAGCAACTAAAGTTGCCGAGGGACCCCAGTGACTTACTGGGGTCCCACACTTCAAGAGAAATTGACTGAAAGGATACGCTCTATTACTCTCAAGTATCGGACCTGTGGCAGAGGCCTTTACTAATTTACTAGAGCCAAGTCGGTGGCAGAGACTTGTTCCTTCTCAGCATTCTCAATAACACTCTGGCTGCCAGGCCTGTGGGAGAGCCTGTCCAGGTGCACTGCACCCACTCCGGCTGGAGTGGCGATGGGAGAAAATAATACACTCTAAAAGCAGGACTGCTTCTGTTCATTATCCATAGCCTGACTCTGCAAAGTTACTCTTCTTCACCAACCTATCTTGTCTACCTCAAGTTGACTGTTGGTCGCGTTGGACCGAAAATAAAGCACTTAGAAAACATCGATCATTGGCTTGGACATTCCGTTACTGCTCTCACAGTTGCTACCATCAATTTCCCTAGACACATCAAAGGTAACTTGACTTACGCCGATCCCACATCTAACCAGCGGCTCCTGAATGGGGTAGCGCTACAAAAACGATAGAAAAAAAATGATTGTCTGTGTGAAAGTCCATCGATCAAAAATCCACGCATGCTCAGAATCAAGTTGACGCATGTTCGGAAGCATTGAACTTCATTTTTCTCAGCACGTCTTAGGCCTCGTACACACGATCGGACATATCCGATGAAAACGGTCCGCGGACCATTTCCATCGGATATGTCCGATCGGGAGTTTGATCCGATGGCGTGTACACACCATCGGATCAAATTCCCCGCCACCGGACGGCGCGGTGACGTGGCAGTGACGCGGCGGTGACGTTGACGCTGCCACGTCACCGCCACGTCACCGCACCAGGAAGTTAAACACTTCCGCGCATTCGCCGAATCCATTCGGCGGCGCGGCGGCGGTGGGGGACGACATGTCTGCTGGTAAGTGTACTAACCAGCAGACATGTCGGGCGGACAAATTCCCACCGGATAGATTTCAAAGCATGCTTTGAAATCTGTCGGGTGGAGAAATCTGTCCGCTAGCCCATACACACGAGCGGAGATGTCTGCTGAAACGGTCCATCGGACCGTTTTCAGCGGACATATCCCCTCGTGTGTACGAGGCCTTAGGCCGTGTACACACGAGGAGACATGTCCGCTGAAACTCGTCCGCAGACCAGTTTCTGCGGACATGTTCGATTGTGTGTACGGCCTAGTGGACAGGTTTCCAGCAGACAAAAGTTTCTAAGCATGCTTAGAAACTTGTCCGCTGGAAACCTGTCCGTCAGACATGTCCGATGGTTAGTACGCCCAACCATCGGACAGAAATCCTGTGCATGCGTCGAATTGATTTGACGCATGCGTGGAAGCATAGAACTTCCTTGTTTGAGCACGTCGGTGTCGTCTACGTCACCGCGTTCTCTGTCCGCGGGGATTTTGGTCTGATGGTGTGTACACACAACAGACCAAAATATCCCAGGAGACATGTCCGATGAAAACGGTCCGTCGGACGGATTTCATCGGACATGTCTCCTCGTGTGTACAGGGCCTTATGCCGCGTACACACGGTCGTTTTTTGCGATGAAAAAAAACGACGTTTTTTAAAACGTCATTTAAATTGATCGTGTGTGGGCAAAACGTCGTTTTTTGTCTTAAAAAAAACGACCAAAAAAAAATTCCAACATGCTTGAATTTTTTGTGTCGTTTTTCAAAACGTTGTTTTTTGTTTCACAAAAAGTCACCGTGTGTAGCAAAAACGTTGTTCAAAACAACGTTTTTCAACCCGCGCATGCCCAGAAGCTAGTTATGAAGCGAGCTTCAATGGAAAAGAGTGGTGAACGTAACCTCGCTTTTTGTGAAAAAACGATGGTGTGTATGCAAAATTGTCTTTGAAAAGTGACGTTTCAAAAACGTCGTTTTTTACTTCACAGAAAACGTCGTTTTTTTTCATCGCAAAAAACGACCGTGTGTACGCGGCATTAGTGTTTTACGTCACCGCGTTTTGGCAGGGTCAGATTTCTGACTGAAGGTGTGTAGGCACGATTGATAAATGTCAGCTTCATCGGATATCCAACGGAAAAATCCATCGGATTAGATTCCATCAGATATCCGATCGCATGTACGAGGCTTTACAGTCCTTAAACAACCTTTTTTTTTTATAGCTGCCTCTTGTTGCTGAGAGGTACATATGAATGGGGTTAAAACTGCATGTTACAGTTAATTGCATCACGAAAGTCAACAGGCCCTGTCAAAACTTTCAAATGCTTATGCAGAAATATTTCTCTGGGGTTCTGCGGTTAAGCATGCCAGCTATCAAGAGACAGACTGTAGGGATATATCACTGCTGACAGGCAGATAGAGCCAGCTCTGCGGGACATTGAAGGAATAGAGGATGCAGGGAGCCTAGCTGTCAGTCCAGCCAGGTATCCACATATCAATATGATTCTGCTCTATTATTAAAAACACAGCCCAAGGAGTCAGTTCTAGTGCTCATGACAAACTATACCTATATGTACACTTGCAGAAACCCTATAAAAAAAACTAGAAATTATGTACTGAAAAAAATTAGACAACCGTTCTTTTAAAGGGATGTTGTGGTTTATATTGGCTCCCCAGATAGAAAGCAATTCTGCTGCAAGTTCGAAAATGACTTTCTAAGCAATTTCTAGACGTGCCAGGCTTCACAAGTTTGTTGCACAATTGCAGCAAGTCCTCATTGCAACTGTCTTTGCAAACATTCTGCAAGTCTGCTGCAAGTTCTGGTTCAATTATGTTGTGCAATAGTCATCCCACCACAGGGGGCACTGTGGCTGAATTTTCATGCTGTAGACTTGCAGAGCTCTTGCTGTAGACTCACCACTGCAACTTTGCTCTTGTTGGAGACTTGCCACTCAAATTTGCTACAAGTGCTCTGCGAGTGTACAACTTGCCAGTGAAAATGTGCAGCAAGTTAACCGCTTGCTGACCGCCGCAAGACTATTTACTTTGGCAGAATGGCACGGCTGCGCACATACCTGTACGTCCCCTTTAAATCGCAGCATAGTGGGCATGCGCCCACAGCGTGCTCCGTGAGTGTTACTGCGGGTCCCGCTGCAGCTGCAGGCATCATTCAGATATCCCCACACAAAGTCAAGTGCATCATATGACGGCATATGATAGGGAAGTGGTTAAGGGAAACCTTTGTTTCAGCTCTCCATGTCCTCCTATGTCTAAGTTACCCTGTGTCTATTAGGGGCACAGGGTAACCAAGAAAATGGGACAGTAATATTTATCTCGGAAAATATACAAAGACTATTCCTGGTTTATTTTATTCTAAACTATACATGTTAATTGAAAGAACTGATCGCATTGGCCTCTGTACAATGTAGGAGACAGATAGTCTGCTACTGGTGGTCTCCTGCTATTGTGTGAAAGTGTCCTGTGTTTATACTTATGATAATGTGTATTGTAGTTTGTGAGCTAGGAGACGACAAGTCTGACCTGGAAGGCTGACCTAGGTTGGTTAAATGACTAGTTAATTAGCTCATGTTAATTTGTGTTTCTGGTTACAGTTTGCATTGTTAGAGTAATATGAACAGAAGGGGAATCACCTTCTCAAGTGTATAAAAGCCTGTATTCTTGTTCAAATAAACAGTTCTAGCTTTGCAGCCAAACAAGTCCTGCCTAGTTCTTGGCTGTAATATGCTATAATATCTAATATTTATATTCATACTGGAGGAAGTGGTATATGACGGAAGTACTCAAGCGGAGTGTGGGATTTTCTGTTACACCTTGGGTGCCAGATATTACCATTGACATATACGATGTGGTGGCCCATGAAGGTCCGAAGGGTATGGTCTCAAGGGGCTGCCCAGCAGTCTCTGGTGCAGCTTGGGGTATCCACCAGAAAGGAAAAGAGGGAGGTGGGAGAAACCTTATATAGTAGTTAGTTGGCCCAAAATGATAATAGATGGTTCAAAAGGTTCACCAATAGGAAAAGTAAGCAAAAAAGGTAATTATATCTGTTGCCCGTGGGTTCACCCTATAGTGTGGAAACATGCAACCTTACACGTATGCAGGTAGAGAAAACCCTGTCTCCAAGCAGGATTCAGTTGGTTGCTATTGATGTCATTGGGGTCCTAATCCTGGTTCCTCCGTGGAGTTCTCAGGCAGGATGTTTTGAAAAAAGCTTGTCAGTGGTCCGATTGGCTGTGGCGCCTGTTGTTATATGTCTAAGGATAGATCAGAGCAGGGGTTGACTCACCATTTGGGCTCTCGGACACTGCCCGAGGGCCCCATGCTACTAGGGGGCCCCATTCGGGTTTCCAGCCTCAGTAAAACCAGGGTAAGTATGTAAAAATCTGTGTTTTAAAAAAAATCCCAAGATTATAGCTGCCCCACCTCTCCAGTGCCCCAACTCTTTCAGTGTGTGTATGTGTATTCTGTGTGTATGTACTGTATACTGTGTGTGTATACTGTGTGTCTGTGTGTGTATACTGTGTGGCCCCATAATCTTTTGCCAGGGGGCCCCATAATTTCCTATTGCCCGGGGGCCCCATAATCTCCTATTGCCTGGGAGCCCCATGAGTTGTCAAACCGTCCCTGGATCAGAGTCATCTGTGTTGAAAGATTTCTTATGACATCATCATATTATCCCTAACATCAGTGTATCATCTTGAACCGAGGAAGTAGCAATTTGTAGCAACAAAATACTTTTTTTTTGTGAAATAAAGAAACTTGATGTTCGTTAAACTGATAGTAAGCCTGCAGTCAGTAGACGGCAGCAGACATCTTTTTACATCCACCCAAGTCCTGCGTTTCACTTTTTTTTACCAGTAGACTGAGCTTATATAGTAAAATAGAGTATTTTAAAATCTGTCAGACTCTTTTGATGTTGAATTTTAAAAGCAGCGGTGCTCTGTCAGATTAGCAACCCCGTGAGATCAGAAGGCTTGCCACTGCTTTTAAAATTCAACAGTGTCATAGATTTCAAAACACTGTATTTTACTATATAAGCTCAATTTACTGGCAAAAAAGTGTAAAATGCAAAACTTGGCTGGCTGTAAAAAGATGTCCGCTGCTGCCTTCTGACTGCAGGCCCCATGGTTGGTATCATTGGTAGGAATTGTGCTCCATCATTGGTTTCATTGGTAGGAATTGTGTCCCATTGTTGGCGTCATTGAGACCCATCATTGGCGTCATTGGGAGGAAGTGTGCCCTGTCACTGACATCATTGGGAGGAATTGTGCCCCATCATTGGTTTCATTGGTAGAAATTGTGACCCATTGTTGGCATCATTGAGACCCAATAATTGGCATCATTGGGAGGAAGTGTGCCCTGTCACTGACATCATTGGGAGGAATTGTGCCCCATCATTGGTTTCATTGGTAGAAATTGTGACCCATTGTTGGCATCACTGGGACCCCTCGTTGGCATCATTGGGAGGAATTGTGCCCTATCACTGACATTATTAGGAGGAATTGT
This sequence comes from Rana kukunoris, assembly GCA_029574335.1. Lineage (NCBI taxonomy): Eukaryota > Metazoa > Chordata > Amphibia > Anura > Ranidae > Rana > Rana kukunoris. The sequence continues at coordinate 531,975,919 of CM056052.1, read as the reverse complement.
GCCCCATCATTGATGTTATTGGGCGCCATTGTTGGCATCATTGCGAGGCACTGTGCCCCATTGTTGGAATCTTTGGTAGGAATTATGCCCCATCATTTGTGTCATTGGGAGGAATTGTGCCCCATTTTTTGTGTCATTGGGACACATTCTTGGTGTCATTGGGAGGAATTGTGCCCCATCATTGGTTTCATTGGTGGGAATTGCATCCCATTCTTGGTGTAATTGGGAGGAATTGTGCCCCATCACTGACGTCATTTGAAAGAATTGTGCCCCATCATTGGTGTCATTGGGCCGCAATGTTGGCATCATTGGGAGAAACTGTGCCCCATTGTTGGTATCTTTGGTAGGAATTATGCCCCATCATTTGTGTCATTGGGAAGAATTGTGCCCATCGTTGGTCCAAGGGCTGGAGAAAAGAAAGCAAAGGGCTGCATCTGGCCCCCCGGGCCGCAGTTTGGAAACCACTGACATATATCATGGAACAAAAGTTTCTAAAATTTCAGATTAAAAGCAAAATGCTAATTTTTTATACATGCATAGCAGACATCACCATCATTGTAGCCTTGACACTTGTCTATGGTCTGCACACCATAGCATGTGAAATGTGACCCAGGATTGTCTTGTCACAGCCAATAACTCCATTGTCTCCACGTCCTCACTTAATAAGGATGAGTGCAATTGAATTTTTTTTGCGCCCACCTGTCCCATATGGCAGCTAATGAATAATTACACTGTCTACAAATCAACACATATCCTTGCCACGCTGAAAGGCACAAAACACTCGCTCTGTACAGTATGTGAGATAAAATACGGCATTATGGAGAACATTTTACAAAGACAACCGGCCAATTTTTATTACTCAACAGTTCATGTCTTTGGAAAATGTTCATTAATGCACTTTGTATGTCGCTGGTAGTGACTGCAGTGAGTCACGCTAGAAACATATCGCCCATAGGAAAGGCCGCGGCTTTTATGGTACACCCCGCGGCGGCCTATTAGCGGGGGAGATGTGGACATTACGGGGGGAGATGTGTGGACATTGCCACAGTGCAGCACATTTATATAATTTTAATTTAATTACAGTGTATATTCACTAAATAGAATTTACTAGGTAGGCGCCAATTCTACTAAAACAAAAATTCCAATCCATTCATTACCCCATCTAGGTGGGATAAATATGTAGAGGCGGCCACCTTAGAAACTCCTTCCACTATAGCACATACATTTTATTTGAACCAGGTACACTAGGTTTCTCTGGCTCCTTTTTATCAAAACCTTTTTTTAAACCCTTTTCCCGCTGCATACATTTATTAACTTAGTTCACTTTACTCATTACGGGGGAGATGTGTGGACATTACTGGGGGAGATGTGGACATCACTGGGGAGATGTGTGGACATTACGGGGGAGATGTGTAGACATTACAGGGGGAGATGTGTGGACATTACTGAGGAGATGTGTGGACATTACTGGGGGAGATGTGTGGACATTACTGAGGAGATGTGTGGACATTACTGGGGGAGATGTGTGGACATTACTGGGGGAGATGTGTGGACATTACTGGGGGAGATGTGTGGACATTACGGGGGAGATGTGGACATTACTGGGGGAGATGTGTGGACATTATGGGGAGATGTGGACATTACGGGGGGAGATGTGTGAACATTACTGGGGGAGATGTGGACATTACTGGGGGAGATGTGGACATTACTGGGGGAGATGTGGACATTACTGGGGGAGATGTGTGGACATTACGGGGGAGATGTGGACATTAAGGGGGAGATGTGGACATTACGGGGGAGATGTGGACATCACTGGGGAGATGTGTGGACATTACGGGGGAGATGTGTAGACATTACAGGGGGAGATGTGTGGACATTACTGAGGAGATGTGTGGACATTACTGGGGGAGATGTGTGGACATTACTGAGGAGATGTGTGGACATTACTGGGGGAGATGTGTGGACATTACGGCGGAGATGTGGACATTACAGGGGGAGATGTGTGGACATTACGGGGGAGATGTGTGGACATTACTGAGGAGATGTGTGGACATTACTGGGGGAGATGTGTGGACATTACTGAGGAGATGTGTGGACATTACTGGGGGAGATGTGTGGACATTACTGGGGGAGATGTGTGGACATTACGGGGGAGATGTGGACATTACTGGGGGAGATGTGTGGACATTATGGGGAGATGTGGACATTACGGGGGGAGATGTGTGAACATTACTGGGGGAGATGTGGACATTACTGGGGGAGATGTGGACATTACTGGGGGAGATGTGGACATTACTGGGGGAGATGTGTGGACATTACGGGGGAGATGTGGACATTAAGGGGGAGATGTGGACATTACGGGGGAGATGTGGACATTACGGGGGGAGATGTGGACATTACGGGGGAGATGTGTGGACATTACGGGGGAGATGTGTGGACATTACTGGGGAGATGTGTGGACATTACTGGGGAGATGTGTGGACATTACTGGGGGAGATGTGTGGACATTAATGGGGAGATGTGTGGACATTACTGGGGGAGATGTGTGGACATTACTGGGGGAGATGTGTGGACATTAATGGGGGAGATGTGTGGACATTACTGGGGGAGATGTGGACATTACTGGGGGAGATGTGTGGACATTACGGTGGAGATGTGGACATTTCGGGGGGAGATGTGTGGACATTACTGGGGGAGATGTGGACATTACAGGGGAGATGTGGACATTACTGGGGGAGATGTGTGGATATTACAGGGGGAGATGTGTGGACATTACTGGGGAGATGTGTGGACATTACTGGGGAGATGTGTGGACATTACTGGGGGAGATGTGTGGACATTACTGGGGGAGATGTGTGGACATTACTGGGGAGATGTGTGGACATTACTGGGGGAGATGTGTGGACATTACTGGGGGATATGTGTGGACATTACTGGGGGAGATGTGTGGACATTACTGGGGAGATGTGTGGACATTACGGGGGGAGATGTGTGGACATTACGGGGGAAGATGTGTGGACATTACGGGGGGAGATGTGTGGACATTACGGGGGAGATGTGGACATTATGGGGGAGATGTGTGGACATTACGGGGGAGATGTGTGGACATTACGGGGGAGATGTGTGGACATTACTGGGGGAGATGTGTGGACATTACTGGGGAGATGTGTGGACATTACTGGCGGAGATGTGTGGACATTACTGGGGGAGATGTGTGGACATTACGGGGGAAGATGGGTGGACATTACGGGGGAGATGTGTGGACATTACGGGGGAAGATGTGTGGACATTACTGGGGGAGATGTGTGGACATTACGGGGGGAGATGTGTGGACATTACTGGGGGAGATGTGGACATTACGGGGGGAGATGTGTGGACATTACGGGGGGAGATGTGTGGACATTACGGGGGAGATGTGTGGACATTACGGGGGGAGATGTGTGGACATTACGGGGGAGATGTGTGGACATTATGAGGGAGATGTGTGGACATTATGGGGGAGATGTGTTGACGACGGTTATAATTAATTAAAATTAGTCGATTAATCGATTAAAAAAAGATTAATCGAAAACGAAAATTTTAATCCGTAACAGCCTTAGTAAATTGTCATTTGTTGAGTAAATTATGTTAAACATTACAGTAAAACAAAAAAGTTTGAGAGTAACTTGGTTTGAGAGCGTTTTGCAAGACAAGCAAAATGTTTTATTAAATTTTGCCTTGATATACAAGCGATGTCTTGAATGAATAAATGAAAACTTATATAGCGCGGCACATGCGAACTAAATCGCCTCTGGGCGCTTGTTGTTCCTGTCTCCTTTGGTATCAAAAGAGATGAGTCTTGATCTTTCTCTCTCCTGAATGCTAAGTGGTTCTCCTCCAACCGGATGCTGGTTGGTAGAGCGTTTCATAGTCTGGGACCTTGGACCGCAAATCTTCTAACTCCTTTGGACTTGTAGTTGGCTTTCGGTATCTGGAGTAGATTTTGATTGGTGGATCGCAGAACGCGATTGGGATTATGAGCTTTTATTCTTTCGCATAAATAATGGGGTGCATTCCCATGGATACATCTATGCGTTAGACAGAGTGCTTTAAAAGTAATTCTGTCTTTTACTGGCAACCAATGAAGGGTTCTAAGCGAAGGTGATATTGATTCCCAAGTCTGGCAGCCGTATTTTGAACGACTTGCAGACGAGCGATTTGGTACTTGGGGAGTCCGAGGTGAAGGGCATTTGCATAGTCCAGTCTTGAGTTTACAATTGTTCCCACCACAACCGCTATGTCTTCTTTAGGAATAAAAGGAATAAGTCTGCGCAGTAGGCGCAGCAGATGGTGAGATCCGCTGACTACTGACCCTATTTGTGCGTCCATTGTCATGTAGGAGTCGAAGATGACCCCGAGACTTTTGACTTTGGCGCTAGGGGTGATGATTTTGCCCAGAATGGGCGGGGGTGTCCAAGTTGTTGCAGGTTGATTCATACGCTTGGCGTGAAACAGGAGAAGTTCTGTTTTCGCTCCGTTGAGTTTAAGATAACTCTTTTGCCGCGTACACACGGTCGTTTTTTGCGATGAAAAAAAATGACGTTTTCTGTGAAGTAAAAAACAACGTTTTTGAAACGTCACTTTTCAAAGACAATTTTGCATACACACCATCGTTTTTTTCACAAAAAGCGAGGTTACGTTCACCACTCTTTTCCATTGAAGCTCGCTTCATAACTAGCTTCTGGGCATGCGCGGGTTGAAAAACGTTGTTTTGAACGACGTTTTTGCTACACACGGTGACTTTTTGTGAAACAAAAAACAACGTTTTGAAAAACGACACAAAAAATTCAAACATGTTGGAATTTTTTTTTGGTCGTTTTTTTTAAGACAAAAAACAACGTTTTGCCCACACACGATCAATTTAAATGACGTTTTAAAAAACGTCGTTTTTTTTTCATCGCAAAAAACGACCGTGTGTACGCGCATTAGTCATCCAGTTCTCTATCAAAGAGAGGCATGTCTCTAGATTGAGGTGGTGATCCTTTTTATTGCAAATGCGGAAATACAGTTGCGTGTCGTCTGCATATGAGTGATAGAGCAGTTTTTGGCTGCTGATGATTTCAAAAAGAGGACGAAGGTAGATGTTGAATAACACCGGCGACAGAGGGGATCTTTGAGGGCTACTCTTCATAAAAGAGTAGCGTCATGTCACAACTGAGTATAAAAAAAGGAAAGAGAGGAGACCGCGTACACACGGTCGTTTTTTGCGATGAAAAAAAACGACGTTTTTTAAAACGTCATTTAAATTGACCGTGTGTGGGCAAAACGTTGTTTTTTGTCTTCAAAAAAACGACCAAAAAAAAATTCCAACATGTTTGAATTTTTTGTGTCGTTTTTCAAAACGTCGTTTTTTGTTTCACAAAAAGTCACCGTGTGTAGCAAAAACGTCGTTCAAAACGACGTTTTTCAACCCGCGCATGCCCAGAAGCTAGTTATGAAGCGAGCTTCAATGGAAAAGAGTGGTGAACGTTACCTCGCTTTTTGTGAAAAAACGATGGTGTGTATGCAAAATTGTCTTTGAAAAGTGACGTTTCAAAAACGTCGTTTTTTACTTCACAGAAAACGTCGTTTTTTTTCATCGCAAAAAACGACCGTGTGTACGCGGCATAAGTGTAGCGATATGGTTACATTTAATGAAGGTACAACATTTATCAACTTATTGCCACACTTAGGCCGCGTACATACGATCGGTCCAACCCGATGAGAATAGTCCGACGGACCGTTTTCATCGGTTCACAGACTGATGGTCTGATGTGCATACACACCATCAGTTCAAAAACCGATCGGGTCAGAATGCGGTGACGTAAAACACAACGTCAGGCGTCCATCGGTCTGATTTTAAACCAAGTTTTAAAACTTTGGGACGACGGACTGATAGGCCGTACACACGGTCGGTTTGGACCGATGAAACTGGACTTAAGTCCATTTTCATCGGTTTGGACTGATCGTGTGTACGCGGCTTTAGAGGTGCCTCTCTTCTCTTTTATACCCTGTAAAAAAAATGCTTTGATATACAAGTGCTTTGGATTACAAGCATGTTTCTGGAACGAACTATGCTCGCTGTATTTAACTTTAAAATATTAAAGCAACCAAAAAGAAACCCCGTCAGGTTATCAATTCCTAGATATGGTGGCTGCATTGTTTTTCTTTCTTCTATTTTCTTCTGATGATCCAGCCAGTGAGTAGACATGTGCACTGCCAAAAAAATTGTTTGTTTTCGTTTAACCACTTAAGACCCGGACCAAAATGCAGGTAAAGGGCCTTGCCCCTTTTTGCGATTTGGCACTGCGTCGTTTTAACTGACCATTGCGCGGTCGTGCGACGTGGCTCCCAAACAAAATTGGCGTCCTTTTTTCCCCACAAATAGAACTTTCTTGTGGTGGTATTTGATCACCTCTGCGTTTTTTATTTTTTGCGCTATAAACAAAAATAGAGCGTCAATTTTGAAAAAAATTCAATATTTTTTACTTTTTGCTATAATAAATATCCCCCCAAAATATATATAATTTTTTTTTTCCTCAGTTTAGGCCGATACGTATTCTTCTACCTATTTTTGGTAAAAAAATCGCAATAAGCGTTTATCGGTTGGTTTTCGCAAAATTTATAGCGTTTACAAAATAAGGGATAGTTTTATTGCATTTTTATTAATTTTTTTTTTTTACTACTAATGGCGGCGATCAGCGTTTTTTTTCTTGACTGCGACATTATTGCGGACACTTCGGACAATTTTGACACATTTTTGGGACAATTGTCATTTTCACAGCAAAAAATGCATTTAAATTGCATTGTTTACTGTGAAAATGACAGTTGCAGTTTGGGAGTTAACCACAAGGGGGCGATGTATGAGTTATGTGTTCCCTGTGTGTGTTTACAACTGTAGGGGGGTGTGGCTTTAGGTGTGACGTCATCGATCGCGTCCCCCTATGACAGTGAAGCATGGGGAAGCCGTGTTTACACATGGCTCTCCCCGTTCTTCAGCTCCGGGGACTGATCGCGGCACTCTAGCGGCGATCGGGTCCTTGAGTCCCGTGGTCCCAGTCACGGAGCTTCAGGCCGGGTCACTGGAGCGCGCCGCAGGCGCGCGCCCATGACCCACGGCTGGGTACTGGAACCGACGTAAATATACGTGGATGTGCCCAGCCGTGCCATTCTGCCGACGTATATGTGCAGGAGGCGGTCCTTAACCACTTAAGACCCGGACCAATACGCTGGCAAATGACCCAAGGGGTTTTTGCGATTCGGCACTGCGTCGCTTTAACAGACAATTGCGCGGTCGTGCGACGTGGCTCCCAAACAAAATTTGCGTCCTTTTTTTCCCACAAATAGAGCTTTCTTTTGGTGGTATTTGATCACCTCTGCGGTTTTTATTTTTTCCGCTATAAACAAAAATAGAGCGACAATTTAAAAAAAAATGCAATATTTTTTACTTTTTGCTATAATAAATATCCCCCAAAAATATATAAAAAAACATTTTTTTTCCTCAGTTTAGGCCGATACGTATTCTTCTACATATTTTTGGTAAAAAAAATCGCAATAAGCGTTTATCGGTTGGTTTTCGCAAAATTTATAGCGTTTACAAAATAAGGGATAGTTTTATTGCATTTTTATTAATTATTTTTTTTTTACTACTAATAGCGGCGATCAGCGATTTTTTTCGTGACTGCGACAATATGGCGGACACTTCGGACAATTTTGACACATTTTTGGGACAATTGTCATTTTCACAGCAAAAAATGCATTTAAATTGCATTGTTTACTGTGGAAATGTCAGTTGCAGTTTGGGAGTTAACCACAGGTGGCGCTGTAGGGAATGTGTGCCCTAATGTGTTGTTTACAACTGTAGGGGGGTGTGGCTGTAGGTGTGACGTCATCGATCGCGTCCCCCTATTACAGGGATGACGCGATCGATGCTCCGGCCACAGAGAAGCACGGGGAAGCCGTGTGTACACACGGCTCTCCCCGTTCTTCCGCTCCAGGGACGGATCGCCGCACTGCAGCGGCGATCGGGTCCGCGAATCCCGCGGTCCCGGTCCTGGAGCTTCGGACCGTGTCGCGGGCGCGCGCCCGCGGGCGCGCGCCCGCGACCCACGGCTGGGTACTAAAACCAACGTATATATACGTTGATGTGCCCAGCCGTGCCATTCTGCCGACGTAAATGTGCAGTAGGCGGTCCTTAAGTGGTTAAGAAGTTAATTTTTTTTTTTTAGGGAAATTAAAAAATTAGTAAATTCGAAATTTCGAAAAGCCGAAGATTCGAGCTGGGCAGTAAAAACAGGTCGTTGTTGAGCTGTTTTACTCACTGCACAGACTGATAGGAGCAGACGCCATTGTCTCCCGCTGCTGTCAATCAAATTCTGTGATGAACGAGCATGTGGGGGGGGGGCGAGCCTGCACGAGTTCCTCCATGGGAAGGGGCTCCTGATGGGGGCACTCGCCAAAGAGGAGGAGCCAGGAGTGCGAGGGAACCCAGAAGAGGACGATCAGGTCTGCTATGTGCAAAGAGAAGGTAAGTATAACATGTTTGTTATTTTAATGGAAAAAAAAACGAAAGGTTTAATGTCGCTTTAAATTCATGAGGTTATTTTATTACTTTGTCAATGGATTTGAGACCGGTTTTGACTGCCACACAGGAGACTTTAGACATCATAAGCAACTCTTTGGTTTTTACAATGTTTACAGAAGCCATTGCCATGTATTATTGGCTTGTAAACAAGTCACAGGTGTCTTTTCCGTAAACAAAAGTTCTGCTCCAGTCTGTCTCTTAAGCCCCAGTTATTCTCCCATTAAATGCCGCCATATTGACTCCCACATGGCATAGAGAAGGCAGAGTGAAGGGTGTATCAGAAATTATTCATCTCCTTTCCACCACCAAAATCATACTGGCAATTTTTAACTGGCTGCAATACTTCGAGTCTCTGGCTCCTCCCCCCCCTCCCCCTTAGCTGGTATACAGAAAGTCTAAAGTCTTTATATACATTCTTGTTATTGGTTACTGTAACTTAATCTGTGATGTAAAGCCACAGCCCCCAACTGTCCCTGATTTGGAGCAATGTCCCTCTGTCCCTCTTTCCTCCTTATGCGTCTCCAAATTTTGGTCTGATCTATATAGTTGTATTTTTATACACATTTTATCTTTCAAAAAGTGTTTCCCAGTGCTAAACTTACATCCAAATTGTAAATTGCTGCATTTGTAATTTTTAAAAGCCAATATAAAGGAATAATAGTGGGTAAAAAAAAAATATCTTGTGGATTTAATTAACCTTTTTTGGGGTAAATCTCCTTTAAGGGGGTGTGGCAGGGGGCGTGTCCTATGCCTACATACATTTGCTAGTAGGTGTCCATCATTTCCATCTCAAAATGTTGGGAGGTATGGGTAAAGCAAGTGGGGCTGTGCTCTTCCAGCAATTGATCCTTTGTTCCTCCACTCCTCCAGAAATTGATCCTCTGTTCCTTCACGCCTCCAGAAATTGATCCTCTGTTCCTCCACACCTCCAGAAATTGATCCTCTGTTCCTCCACTCCTCCAGAAATTGATCCTTTGTTCCTCCACTCCTCCAGAAATTGATCCTTTGTTCCTCCACTCCTCCAGAAATTGATCCTTTGTTCTTCCACTCCTCCAGAAATTGATCCTCTGTTCTTCCACTTCTCCAGAAATTGATCCTCTGTTCTTCCACTTCTCCAGAAATTGATCCTCTGTTCTTCCACTTCTCCAGAAATTGATCCTCTGTTCTTCCACTTCTCCAGAAATTGATCCTCTGTTCCTCCACTTCCCTAGCAATTGATCCTCTGTTCCTCCACTCCTCCAGAAATTGATCCTCTGTTCTTCCACTTCTCCAGAAATTGATCCTTTGTTCTTCCACTCCTCCAGAAATTGATCCTCTGTTCTTCCACTCCTCCAGAAATTGATCCTCTGTTCCTCCACTCCTCCAGAAATTGATCCTCTGTTTCTCCACTTCCCTAGCAATTGATCCTCTGTTCCTCCACTCCTCCAGAAATTGATCCTCTGTTCCTCCACTTCCCCAGCAATTGATCCTCTGTTCCTCCACTCCTCCAGAAATTGATCCTCTGTTCCTCCACTCCTCCAGCAATTGATCCTGTTCATTTTCTGATGGGTAGCGCTATTCTGATATAACACTGGCATAGGGGGGACCCTCTCAGTGTGACATTTCTGGACTTGTCTGAACCTTTTTAAGCCAGAGCTATACTTGATAGAGTGCTGAAGACCATCCACCATAAGGTAGACTCCAGGTGACCGACGCTTGACATTTCACTTGGAAAGGCCAGTAATCCTCTATGTGTCTCTCATAGCACAGTGATCAAAACTCAGATCTTTTTTTAAGTCCAGTGAGGCCCGGAGTGACAGGACAGAAAAGAAGATAACGGAAGGCCGGGCATGACTGGGGTGGTAGGATGGGCAACAGAGAGTTAATGTGGGAAGGAGGCATTTGAGGGGAGTAGCCATAGGTCAATGTGTGGAGAGGGGAGGAGCCCTATATATAGGGGGCAGGAGTGCACGTGGCCACATTGCAGAAAGGAGTACGCACAGGGAGGCAGGTTTGTTTACCCACCCGCCCCGTTTTTTTTGTTTTGTGTTTGGTATTTGTGCGTTAGTTTTCTTTTCTTTCAGGTTCGGTGAGAAGGGTTGTCATGACAGCGTTGGTGGTGTCCTTGGTCTTTGATGGTGACAGTTAACAGATGGAATGGAAATGGTTGGGGGGCTCATTGGTGGGATGGGCCCCTTATGGGGTTATTTCAGTGGAACGGTGTCCGCTGTAATACGGTTACGGTGCACTGCGGGTTAAAAAGGGGTGTCTCTGAGCTGGAGTCGGCTGAAGGCCGGGTATGGTAAGGATACCGCAGTGTGGTGTTGAAGGAAAAGGTTAATGGGGTTTACTGTCAAAGACCAATTTAGACTGGTGTTAATAATAAAGTGGTTTGGTAAAATATTGTTAATAAATAAAGTTTGGAATTTTGGTTAAATATTTAATTTGGTTATAAAATAAAAATGGCTGTTGTGGCCAATTTTACTCCAATTTACTGTGTCGATCTCGTTACTGGGGAAAGAGGGGGAGGTGAATATGGAAAAGGGGGGAAGGTAACAATGGGGGTCAAGGGAAGGTTGGGTTTTCGGAACTACACTAGTCATGTGAACTCCCTACTTTTTAGAGAAAGACTAACATACAGCCGCAGGGGGGGGGAAACGGGTAAATTTGATCTTATATGGCAACCATGGATGGGGGATGCCAGACTCGCTCCACCACAGCTGGTAATGGATAGACTTCGGAGATAGGGATTCTGGAGGGGCTGCGGGGGGGGGGGGGGGTGAGATGGAAAGGAGCAAAAAATATAAATTTAAATAAAGGAAAAATATACACACTAGGGCCACGTACACACGATCGAACATGTCCGCTGAAACTGGTCCGCAGACCAGTTTCAGCGGACATGTTCGATCGTATGTACGGCCTATCGGACCATTTTCCAGGGATCCAAAGTTTCAAAACATGCTTGAAAACCTGTCCGCTGGAAACCTGTCCGTCGGACAGGTTCGATGGTTAGTACACAAAATCATCGGACCAAAAACCCGCACATGCTCAGAAGCATTAAACTTCGTTTTTTCAGCACGTCGTTGTGTTCTACGTCACCGCATTCTGGTCCGAGGGGATTTTGGTCCGATGGTGTGTACGCACATCAGACCAACAGACCACTTCAGCCTGGTCCGATGAAAACGGTCCGTCGGACAAGTTTCATCGGACATGTCTGATCGTGTGTACGCGGCCTAGGTCTAAAAACCCCGGGGGCAGAAGAGAAAAATAAAAATTAGACAAGATTTATACTTAAAAGAATAAAAATGGGGGTTGGGGGAAAGAGAAGGAGGGAAGGGGAAAAACTAAAATAATACACAAAAGATACACGGTAAAGACAAGGTAATACTCTGGGAAATAAGGGTAATAAGACCATATTAGATGTGTAGCGCTACCCCCGCTGTACCAGAAACAGGCATCAAATCAGATAGTGAAAGTAATTACAGTAGATATATTACAAGTTGTTCCAGTTGGTAACCAGGCAAATATTAAGTGATTTTAATGGTAATGGTACAGGCGTTAACTGACATTTGAGATATTTTCCTGCAAAAATGCCACGTAAGGTTTGAAATTCCATCTTCTGGTCAGCATAAAAAGTAATAACACCACCTGGAGGGAGGGAGCAGTAATGGGATCGGAGCTACCAACTGTAGATGATAAAATTAATGGGGCTAAGGGGAGATACCGATTGATAAATGAGAGAGGCAGTCCCTAATATGGCTCTTCTGCCGGCTATCCTTGGGGCCATTTAGGAACATTGGCGCACTTGATGAAAGTATTTTTATGAACCTGCAGGCAGTGTAATAGATGTAAGCTTATTTTAGTATGGAGTTTATAGCAGCGGTAAACTACAGTGGCAGTTTAATCCTCTGGCAGTTCAGGCTTTGGGAAGGTGCAGTGTGGCATTAATAGCAAGATACTGATTTAAATCAATCGCAGTCTAATTCATGGACATCCTGCTGTCAGCAGCTTTGTGTGTGCAAGTGAAAGAAAATATGGGCCGGGGCCCACTCATAAACTCCTGGAAGGGGGCAGTAGGCCTCCATGGCAGGAAGGGCCCCCTTCAGCTCTACTCTGATGAAGTCAGCATCCAGTGGTCTGTAGCAATGAACATAGTAGATGCTTGGTTCTCCTAGCGCAGGGGTGCCCAACCTTTTCAAGAGCGTGGGCGACTTGAGCTTTCTTGCCAAGTATACCGAGCGTGTGTACGAGGCTTTCAGGTTTCTCAGCAAGAAAACTGCCTAAAATCTCAACGAGAAAAATAGAGAACCTGCTCTCTATTTTCTCGTTGTGATTTTCTGCAGTGTTTTCCTGCCAAGAAACCCGAGAGTGTGTATACTTACCTGTTGCCGTGGAAACCCGTGCATGCTCAAAATGACTTTGACGCATGCGCGGTAGCTTTCTAGGCATAGGGAGGGTGCAGCAAGATGGCGGCGACGGCTTTGAATGTGACGAGCGCATGCTCGTCGTACACAATGACGTCACCGCGTTCTTGTATTTCAGAAGAACCGTGCACTCGGGCGTGTCTGTACAAGGGTTTTTTCCTGACGAGATTCTGGCCTGTGTGTACAGGGCTTTATGGTTGATAGACATCCCCCTATGCAATTATAATGGGGACTCCCAAAAAACAGCAAAAAAATGAATTTCACTGTGAACTTTCCAATGACACTTCTCATAAATCCATAACATACCCGCATGTTGTACTCAGCTCATCCATCAACATAGATTTCCCCAGGCAATCCCGGTCTGACCTGTAGCTGCTTCACCTGTTTTTTAAGAAAAGTTAAAAGGCAGAGCACATAACTTAGACTCCATCTCTCTCTCCCCTTTATTTTCTTTTTTTTACAATGGTCTAACATTTAAGACTTCTAATGCGGCGTACACACAATCATTATTCGGGTTGTAAAAAACTACGTTTTTTTTAAATGGGTTCTGAAAAACGGCAAAAAAAAACGGCAAAAAACGGCAAAAAAAAAAAAAATCGAACATGCTCTATTTTTTCAAAACGTTTTAAACAATGTCGTTTTTCGGGTTGTAAAAAATGGTCGTGTGTGGGCTTTAACGACGTGAAAAAAACGTGCATGCTCAGAAGCAAGTTCTGAGACGGGGGCGCTCGTTCTGGTAAAACTAGCGTTCATAATGGAGTAAGCACATTCATCACGCTGTAACAGACAGAAAAGCGCAAATCGTCTTTTACTAACAAGGAATCAGCTAAAGCAGCCCAAAGGGTGGGGACATCCGCATGGAACTTCCCCTTTATAGTGCCGTCGTACGCGTTGTACGTCACCGTGCTTTGCTAGAGCATTTTTTTTTCCACTATCGTGTGCAGGCAATGTCGTTTTAATGATGAAGTTGAAAAAAACTTTGTTTTTTAAAGCCCGAAAAATTATTTTGGGGACAGCTTCCAAAGTTCAGTTCCTCTTTAAAGTGGACCTTTACTCCCTTAACTACTTGAGATGCGCGCTATAGCTGAATGACGGCTTTAGCGCGGATCTAAATTACCAACAAGCCGTCAATTGACGGCTTGTCACTAGCAGCTTTCCTGCGCGCGCTCCAGAGCGCGCTGCGGGGAAACACTGTGTTGGCCGTGTCTCTTGGACACAGCCAATCACAGATCGCCGCGAACGGCCAATCAGAGTGGCCGTTTGCGATGCGATCTGTGGGCGAATGAGAGATGATCTCATATGTAAACATATGAGATCATCTCTCATTGCCGGCTCACACAGAGACAGCGTCCTGTCTCTGGAGAGGAGACCGATCTGTGTCCCTTGTACATAGGGACACAGATCAGTCACCCCCCAGTCACCTCCCCTCCCCCCACAGTTAGAACACTATGCAGGGAATACATTTAACCCCTTCCTCACCCCTAGTGTTAACCCCTTCAATGCCAATCACATTTATACAGTAATTAGTGCATTTTTATAGCACTGATCGCTAAATGTGAATGCCGTCAAAAATGTGTCAAAAGTGTCCGATGTGTCCGCCATAACGTTGCAGTCCCAATAAAAATCGCAGATCGCCGCCATTTCTAGTAAAAAAATAAATAAAAAATAATTCTGTCCCCTATTTTGTAGGCACTATACATTTTGCGCAAACCAGACGCTTATTGCGATTATTATTATTTTTTTACCAAAAATATGTAGAAGAATACGTATCGCCCTAAACTGAGAAAAAAAAGTGTTTTGTTTTTTAAAATTGGGATATTTATTATAGCAACAAGTAAAAAATATTGTATTTTTTTTCAAAATTCTCGCTCTTTTTTGTTTATAGCGCAAAAAATAAAAACCGCAGAGGTGACCAAATACCACCAAAAGAAAGCTCTACTCATGGGGGGAAAAAAACGTCAATTTTGTTTGGGAGCCACGTCGCACGACCGCGCAATTGTCAGTTAAAGCGACGCAGTGCCGGAAGCTGAAATTTCACCTGGGCAGGAGGGGGGTATAAGTGCCCAGTAAGCAAGTGGTTAAAGCAGTTTTCATCATCTAAAAAATTCCCAGTCCACCTTCTTCTATCCTTACTTAGGCAACAATAATGTGTACTTTGCTCCAACAGCCTTGTGGGATATCTATGGAAGATATCCCAGGAGGCATCAGCTTACAGAGAGAGACTGGAGGAGTGGGGGACCAGTGGTGTGTCATCAGTGGCTGGCTGTGAGAAGCCAGGAGAGGCAGCCAGCTCCCGATGATGTCAGAGAGGAGGGCGGCAGCTTGGGAGCCAGTGTGTGATGGGGATGGGCAGTCAATGCCCCATCTTTGGTATTAGGGGATGGATCATGTCCCAATGCTGGTGTCAGTTTGAGGGATAGTGCCCCAATGTTGGTGTCAGTGGGAGCAGTAGTGACCCATCATTGGTGTCAGTGGGAGGAATGGTGCCCCTATGTTGGTGTCAGTGGGAGGGATAGTGCCCTAATGTTGGTATCGTGGGAGGAATAGTGACCCATTATTGGTGTCAGTGGGAGGAATAGTGACCCATCATTAGTGTCCGTGGGAGGAATAGTGCCCAATAATTAGTGTCAGTGGGAGGAATGGTGCCCCTATGTTGGTGTCAGTGGGAGGGATAGTGCCCCATAATTATTGTCAGTGGGAGGAATGGTGGCCCTATGTTGGTGTCAGTGGGAAGGATAGTGCCCCAATGTTGGTATCATTGGGAGGAATAGTGACCCATCATTGGTGTCAGTGGGAGGGATAGTGCCCCAATGTTGGTGTCAGTGGGAAAAATAGTGCCCAATAATTAGTGTCAGTGGGAGGAATGGTGCCCCTATGTTGGTGTCAGTGGGAGGGATAGTACCCCATAATTAGTGTCAGTGGGAGGAATGGTGCCCCTATGTTGGTGTCAGTGGGAGGAATAGTGCCCAATAATTAGTGTCAGTGGGAGGAATGGTGCCCCTATGTTGGTGTCAGTGGGAGGAATAGTGCCCAATAATTAGTGTCAGTGGGAGGAATGGTGCCCCTATGTTGGTGTCAGTGGGAGCGATAGTGCCCTAATGTTTCTATCGGTGAGAGGAATAGTGACCCATCATTGGTGTCAGTGGGAGGGATAGTGCCTCTATGTTGGTATCGGTGGGAGAAATAGTGACCCATCATTGGTGTTAGTGGGAGGAATAGTGCCCCATAATTAGTGTCAGTCGGAGGAAATATTGGTGTAAGTTGGAGAAATAATGCCCCATTGTTGCTGTTAGTGAAAGGAATAGTGCCCCATCATTGGTGTCAGTGGGAGGAATAATGGCTCATTGTTGGTGTCAGTTGCAGAAAATATGCCCCACTGTTGGAGTCAGTGGAGAGCATAATGCCTTTTATCAGGGGGAAGAATAGTACCCAAGGGCCAGATAAAAGCAAAGGGCCACATCAGACCCCCAGGGCACAGTTTGGAGATCACTACTCTAGACAAAACAAACAATTAACCATTGGATTGGGGTGCAGCCCCACTGCAAGGGATCACTTTACATTTTCCAGACGTTGGATTTTAACCACTTAAGGACCGCCTCCTGCACATATACGTCAGCAGAATGGCACGGCTTGGCAGATGCACGTACATGTACGTCCTCTTTAAGTGTCCAGCCATGGGTCGCGGGCGCGCGTCCGCGACCCAGTCCAAAGCTCCGTGACTGCGGCCGCGGGACCCGCGGACCCGATCGCCACTGGAGTCCCGCGATCGGTCCCTGGAGCTAAAGAACGGAGAGAGCTGTGTGTAAACACAGCTTCCCCGTTCTTCACTGTAACGCCGTCATTGATCGAATGTTCCCTAATATAGGGAAACACAATCAATGACGTCACACCTACAGCCACACACCCCTACAGTTAGAAACACAGATAAGGGCACACTTAACCCCTTCAGCGCCCCCTTGTGGTTAACTCCCAAACTGCAATTGTCATTTTCACAGTAAACAATGCATTTTTAATGACAAAATGACAATGGTCCCAAAAATGTGTCAAAATTGTCCGAAGTGTTCGCCATAATGTCACAGTCACGAAAAAAATCGCTGATCGCCGCCATTAGTAGTAAAAAAAATATATATATATATAAAAATGCAATAAAACTATCCCCTATTTTGTAAACGCTATAAATTTTGCATAACACATCGATAAACGCTTATTTACCAAAAATAGGTAGAAGAATACGTATCGGCCTAAACTTAGGAAAAAAATATTTTTTTTTATATGTTTTTGTGGGATATTTATTATAGCAAAAAGTAAAAAATATTTAAAAAAAATTCAAAATTGTCGCTCTATTTTTGTTTATAGTGCAAAAAATAAAAACCGCAGAGGTAATCAAATACCACCATAAGAAAGCTCTATTTGTGGGGAAAAAAGGACGCCAATTTTGTTTGGGAGCCACGACGCACAACCGCGCAATTGTCAGTTAAAGCGACACAGTGCCGAATCCCAAAAACTGGCCAGGTCCTTTACCTACCTAAAGGTCCGGGGCTTAAGTGGTTAAATTAGATTCTAGTGACTGAATTCACATTTACTTTAAGCAGGCCAGGACATCCACTGGCCACCGACTTATGTGTGGTTTGGAGGCACAGCTTTGGATGGGATGTGTATACTTGCGCTCATCGCCTTCCTGTGCTTGAGCAGTCAGTCAATATTTCTGCCTTCACAAACCTGCCCCCCCCCCCCCCCCATGTCTCTGAAGAGCTAACAATTATCCGCTGACAGATAATTACAGCAGGCTTTATGTTACATCAGGTTAGGCAGAAGGGTGTAGCTAGAGGTTAGGTTGGGGTTTAGATGCACTCAATGCTTCTTTGAACTATATATTAAACAAGTTTTGCTGGTAAATTCAGCCTTCATACTGTGTTCAATTTTTTTCCCCCGTGGTTTTTAGGCTGAAACAAAAATGATTACAAGTGAAATAAAAAAAAAGCTGCATCTTTCATCTACTTTATGCCAGCATATAAAACACATGTATTAAACATTAGTGATGAGCGGAATACGCCATATTCGATTTCGCGATATTTCGCGAATATTTCGAAGAATATTCGCGAATATTCGTTAATATCGAATATTCGTGATATTTTATAAAAAAAAAAAAAAAAATTGCGAATTTTCGCCAATGCGAATTTTCGCTAATGCGAATTTTCGCTAATGTGAAATTTCGCGATTTTTTTTTTTTTTTTTTTTTTTTTATAAAATATCACGAATATTCGATATTTACGAATATTCGGTATATTTTATATAAAAATAAAGCGAAATTTCACATATGCGGTTGCGAATATTCGTTAATATCGAATATTCGTGATATTTGAAAAAAAAAAAAAAATTGCGAATTTTCGCTATTGCGAATTTTATTGCGAATTTTTTTGCGAAATTTGAAAAATATCGAATATTCGAAATAGCGAATATTCGCCGCGATATTCGAGATATTCGCGAATACTCGAATATGCAATATTCGTAGCCAATATTCGCAATGCGAATATTCGTGAGCAACACTATTAAACATGGGAAAGGTAAGGCTAAGGACCCTGGTGCCCAACCTGTAGCCCAGGGGCTGTATGTGGCTCTGTGGCAGCCCTTGTGGCCCCTGCAGACAGCAGTTGGTGTGGTTTTTTTTTATTATTATTATTATTAATAAAGCAGAGCTCCACCCAGGAAAAAAACATCTTGCCATGTTGTTTAAAAAAATAAAAAACCTGAAAAAAAAAAATACTCACCCGAAATAGCTGTTGCTATGCGGAAGTCCGTAATCTGCCTCACCTGCACCGCGGTTTGATTTCTTCTTGTCCTTCTCCTTGTGAATGGGGCGCGCTGCTTTCTGGGAACTGTGTGTGTTCTCAGAGAGCAGCGCGCCCATTCACAAGCCGGCGTGAGACTCGCGCAGGCACAGTAGGAAACGGGCAGTGAAGCCGTACGGCTTCACTGCCTGTTTCCCATAGTGTGAATGGCGGCGCGGGACTCGGAGCGATTGCGGGACCGGCATCGGGGGGCCATCAGCGCGGGCGCCTAGGACAGGTAAGTGTCCTTATTTAAAGTCAGCAGCTACACTGTTAGTAGCTGCTGACTTTAAAAAAAAAAATTTCACGGCTGGAGCTCCGCTTTAAGATGATTTTCCTTGGGCTGTAGCAATTTAATGGTTTGTTTTATTTCTTTTGCATGATATTCCTTCTTTCTGCGCTGTCCATCTCTGTTCATTTTTCATGGTTTGTTTTTACCTCTGATCCTTTATAATGGATCCTGCCGAGAGAAATATTAGATGAAGCTCAAGTAAGGTTTAAAGGGTCTGTAGGGAGCGCAAATCTGGAAGCATTGATTTGTAAGGTGGCTGTAATAACAGAAACCTCTTGTGTAATGTGTATCCAGTCTATGATTATCTTCTGAAGCACGTCATTAGTCTCCAAGTATTGCTATAAGCATATCTGCAGTCACTGACCATCTCTTGTAGCAGTTGTGGGGGGTGCTTAATGTTTTGGGGGGCAGCAAACCAACGCCACAAACCACCCTAGGGAATAAAACAACGGTCATTGCAACGTTTTATCTTGCACGGTATTTGCGCAATAATTTTTCAAACGCCTTTTTTTGGAAAAAAAAAAAATTAATGAATTAAAAAAATAACAAAACAGTAAAGCCAATATTTTTGTAAAAATTCGGTACTTAAAAATCTCCAAAGGAAATGTGTGTGACAGGTCCTCTTTATGGAGAGATGCGGGGTCAATAATTCACCGATCTCATGATCGGTGTTGCTCACTAGCTGCAACCGCGGCCTTGTTTACTTACGAGGACCGGGCGTGACGTCATCACATCGCGCCCGGGTCCTCCGACGGGCATCTGGTCACCAGTCATCTCTATGCTTCCTGCCAGCGCCAGACGATTCCTTCTCCGGGTCCCCGATGGCACGGGAGAGCCCAGAGAAGCACCGGATGGCGGCGGGAGGGGGGATGTCAAGCGGCGGAATCACCGATATCAGATATCCCCCGGCAAAGCCCAGGACGTCATATAACAATAGGCCGGTATTGAAGTGGTTAAAAACCTCAATCAGCAGAAAAAAAAACATTATAGCCACTAGATGACACTTATGATCATAGGAGATATTTATATCACACAAAATCAGACAAGTGTTATTGGGGCTATGCAAATGTTTGTCACATTCGAACAATTTAGTTTTCATACAAAGACCTCCTAGTGCAGGGATCCTCAAACTATGGCCCTCCAGCTGTTGTAGAACTACACATCCCATGAGGCATTGTAACAATCTGACATTCACAGACAAGACTGGGCATGATGGGAATTGTAGTTCCTGAACAACTGGAGGGCCGTAGTTTGAAGACCCATGTCCTAGTGTGTCTCTTCTGCATTAAAGGTACTTTCTGCTTGAAATTTTTTTTTGAATTCGGAGTTTAATAAGAACTCCAGTCCCCCTCCGCAAAATAAAAATAAAAAAGTCATCAGCTTCAAATACTGCAGGTGCTGACTTTTAATATAAGGATACTTCCCTTTCCAGTGATCTAGCACTGTCCTCACCCAAGCCGATTCTTTAATCAGCTTCAGATCCATGCGCCAGCATTTTAACTGAAGAAAACTGGCAGTAAAGCCTTGCGGTTTAATAGCCGGTGTCCTGACGAAAATGTTCCCCCGGCGTATTAGGACCCCTCTTTACTGCGCAGGTGTGGCGCTTGCACACTACAAACCTCAACCGAGCCCCCTTGTACTGCTCAGGTGCGGCGCCGAGTCTCCGAAAATAGCCGAACATGTACAGCTGAGAGTCAGCTCTACACGGCGCATGCGCAATGACTATCACATATGCCACACGCTCCCGATGCTAGTGCTACTCTGCAAGGGGAGGGGGGATTTTAACAATAAAGTACATGTCTTAGCGCGGCGTGTTGATGGGCGGGTTTTGCAATGGCAACGTTGATGGATTTGCACATTTAACTCAGATGGCCAACACGCCCTGCTAAGACGTGTACTTTATTGTTAAAATCACCACCGCCCCTTGCAGAGTAGCACTAGCATCGGGAGCATGCGGCATATGTGATAGTCATTGAGCATGCGCCGTGTAGAGCTGACGCTCAGCTCTACATGTTTGGCTATTTTCGGAGACTCGGCGCTATGCCTGCACAGTGCAAGAGGGTCCTTATCCGCCGGACGGAACTTATTCGGCAGAACACTGGCTTCCCACTGTGAACGCTGTGCTTTGTGAATGGTTCTGCAGTCTTCTAGGACCTGTGATGTGTCCCAGAGAGCTGTGAAGGAACAGGGGAAGCCGAGCTTCCACTCTGATCGCCATGGCAACCTGCTGGGAAGTGGGAGCGGGGACCATTTTTTGGTTACCCTTTGGCCCCAAAAAGTGGCAATTGTTAAAGGGTGAGGGATGCAAACAAGCAGAACTTCACCTTTTGGGTGATGTTTCGTTTTAACTTCAGTCCCTTGACTTCAACAAATAATAATAATAGTAATCAGTGAACTTTTACTAGAGAGAACTGTCAGGCCCTGTACACACGAGGACCGCGGACCGTTTTCATCGGACATGTCTCCTGGGATATTTTGGTCTGATGTGTGTACACACCATCAGACCGAAATCCCCGCGGACAGAGAACGCGGTGACGTAGACGACACAACGTGCTCAAACAAGGAAGTTCAATGCTTCCACGCATGCGTCGAATCAATTCGACGCATGCGCGGGATTTCTGTCCGATGGTTGGGCGTACTAACCATCGAACATGTCCGACGGACAGGTTTCCAGCGGACAAGTTTCTAAGCATGCTTAGGAACTTTTGTCCGCTGGAAACCTGTCCACTAGGCCGTACACACAATCCGACATGTCCACGGAAACTGGTCTGCGCACCAGTTTCAGCAGACATGTCTCCTCGTGTGTACGCGGCCTAAGAGACTGCATCTATGCAAAAGGAGATGGTCAAAGGCTACAGACATGCTATAGGAGTTGTTGGAGTCTGGGGACATGCTTCAGAAGACCGTCATAGTCTGCAGGCACATTACATTAGAGTGCTAGAAATCACTGCTATTAAAACCCCTTTATAAATCAATGCTTCCATATTTGTGCTCCCTATAGCCCAGTTAAAAACTACTTGTGCCATGGCAAGATCAATTCTAAAAGATCAGAGGGGAAAAGAAAACATAAGAGATAAGGAATGCACAGCACAGAAGAATGAAATACAGTGTGAAAGAAATAAACTAAGCCATTTATTAATAGAAGCCGTTCTAAAGAGCATTTTTCCTTCACTTGCCTGACTAAGCACCCAGGGAGGAAAAACACAGACTATGTTTGAAGGGGAACCAAGGGCCACAACAATAAGAGCCAAATGGTTCCAGGATGTAAGACATGCAATGGAAACTCCACAATGCGCAAACTTCCCAGAAAGATAGCAGTAGTTGCAATTCTATGTCAAAAAATAGTGAGGTCCTACCGTTCCAATGTTTTGGGGTACTGCCTGACCTTTTTGTAGGGGGACCTCCTGAAATAATGGATTGTAAGGATTTTGCTGTTTACTCAAAGATGTAGAAGAAGCTAGGGGAGATTTTGGTGCCAATGAAGGATGCTGGCCGATGTTGCACCGCTGGACGGGGGGGTATTGGAGGTTTTTTGCTGCTTTACATTCCCCTATAAAGGGCCGATCCTAGGCAGGGTGCACAGGGTGCTTTGCACCCAGGCGCCTGCAGAGGTGGGGGCGCCGAAGTGGCAGAGTTCTCCCCTCCCTCCTTCTTTCCTTGTTTGTGTCCATCCAGAACTAGTGTTCTGAGCATAGGTGTATGTCCGTCCAGAACTGATGTGTCTCTGACCATCTGCTGTCATATGTCTGTAGTCTCTGACCATCTTATGTACTGTGTGTGCAGTCTCTGATCATCTCCTGTACTGTGTCTGCAGTCTCTGATCATCTCCTGTACTGTGTTTGCAGTCCCTGACCATCTCTTGTATTATGTCTGCAGTCTCTGACCATCTCCTGTATTATGTCTGCAGTCTCTGACCATCTCCTGTATCATGTCTGTAGTCTTTGACCGTCTTCCCTGTACTATGTCTGCAGTCTCTGACCATCTCCTGTATTATGTCTGCAGTCTCTGACCATCTCCTGTATTATGTCTGCAGTCTCTGACCGTCTCCTCTACTATGTCTGCAGTCTCTGACCATCTCCTGTATTATGTCTGCAGTCTCTGACCATCTCCTGTATTATGTCTGCAGTCTCTGACCGTCTTCCCTGTACTATGTCTGCAGTCTCTGACCATCTCCTGTATTATGTCTGCAGTCTCTGACCGTCTCCTGTATTATGTCTGCAGTCCTCCTAACCACCCAACAAGTTGGGGTTCTGCCTGATCCTTTTTCAGGGAGCGCCTCCAGAAATGTTGGACTGTTGGGACCTCATTAATACTCAAATACCCACTAGAATGATTAAGGCTGAATGTACTCCTGTGTACATGTGTGGGAGTAACACCAACCCAAACTGAGCAATTTAGATAGCCAAAGAATCGCATTTACGCTACGCCTACGCCAATTACTGGAGCAAGTGCCGTATTCTCAAAGCACTTGGGCCCAGATTCAGATACAATTAGATTCGCGTAGAGTATCAGAAATACACTACGCCGCCGTATTTTACCTGGCTCTACGTGGAATCCCGGTAGATTTTGTCCAGTAAACGACGGCGGCGTAGTGTATTTCTCCCGGCGCAAGCCATCTACGTGAGTGCATGCTCCGTTCAGAAATTTCCCGCCGTGCATTGCGCGAAATCACGTCGTTACGTCATTTTTTCTTGAGTAGCGTCGTTTACGGACATTCCTATTCCCGAACGAGTTACGTAAAAAAATAAAAATAAATTTTAAATTCGACGCGGGAACGACGGCCATACTTAACATGGGCTACGCACCGTTAGACCAGCAAAAAGCTGGTCTAACAGTACGTAGAAAAAAATAGACGAAAGCGATTGCGAAGACCGCTCGTATCTTCGTGGATCGCCGTAAAAACTCATTTACATATCCCGACGCATGAAAACGACGCAAACTCCTCCCAGCGGCCGCAAAAATATCGCAGCGTAGCCCGAAGCCGCCGTATCGTGGTTTGAGGATTCAAACTAGTGATACGGCGCGCGAAATTTGAAATTACTCCTGTCTAACACCAGTGAATCTGGGCCTTGCTCCGTAATTTTCGGCGGCGTAGCGTAAATGCGGCGTCGTAAGGCCGCGTTATTCAAATAGTGAGGGAGGGGCGTGCTGTATTTAAATTAAGCGTGCCCCCGCGTCAAACAAACTGCGAATGCGCCGGCCGGGAAAAAAGCCCAGTGCGCATGCTTCAGCTCACGTTGTTGAAACCGACGTCAAAACTACGTGATCGTCACTTACGCAATTCCCTATTCGCGAACGACTTAGTAAAACGACGTAACCGACGGAAAAAGACGACGCCATACTTAACATGGCCACGACGGAACTTCGGAAACCTACCCCTCATATAGCAGGGGTAACCTTACGCTTACGCAACCTACGTAAACTACGTCGCCGCGTCGCAAAAACGTTCGAGAATCGGCGTATTGGCTCATTTGCATATTCGGCGGTGAAATCGATGAAAACAATGATACGCCGGAGGGAAATTCGAATTACGCCGGTGTATGTGCACATACACCGGCGTAATTCCTTTGAGAATCTGGCCCATCGAATCTGTCTTCTTAGACCTCATGCACATTGGGCTGTTTTTTAGACCCTTTGCATGATCTCCTGCTTTTTCCCAAATAAAGTAAATAAATTATCGGCTGATTTATGCCTTCCCCTCGATAAAACTTCGGTGATTCTGATTGCCCCAGATTGGCCTCGGTGCCCCTGGTATGCCGACATAGTACGATTGGTGGTAGATGTTCCTTGGTGACTGACGATGCGAGAGGACCTTCTGTCGCAAGGCCCTATACTTTATCCTGCTTTACAATAGCTGGCTTTAACTACTTCAGCCCCGGACCATATCGCTGCCCAAAGACCAGAGCACTTTTTGCGATTCGGCACTGCATCGCTTTAACTGACAATTGCGCAGTCGTGCGACGTGGCTCCCAAACAAAATTGGCGTCCTTTTTTCCCCACAAATAGAGCTTTCTTTTGGTGGTATTTGATCACCTCTGCGGTTTTTAGTTTTTGCGCTATAAACAAAAATAGAGCGACAATTTTGAAAAAATTTATATTTTTTACTTTTTACCATAATAAATATCCCCCAAAAATATATATAAAAAAACAATTTTTTTCCTCAGTTTAGGTCGATACGTATTCTTCTACATATTTTTCGTTAAAAAAAAAATCGCAAAAAAGCGTTTATTGATTGGTTTGCACAAAAGTTATAGTGTTTACAAAATAGGGGGTAGTTTTATGGCATTTTTATTAATATTTTTTTTTTACTGCGGTATTGCGACATAATGGCGGACACTTTTGACACATTTTTGGGACCATTGGCATTTTTATAGCGATCAGTGCTATAAAAATGCATTGATAACTATATAAAAATTCCACTGGCAGTGAAGGGGTTAACACTAGGGGGCAGGGAAGGGGTTAAGTATGTTCCTGGTTGTGTTCTAACTGTATGGGGGGGTGGACTCACTAGGGGAAATCACTGATCTTCTGTTCATACATTGTATGAACAGGAGATCAGCATTTCTTTCCCTGACAGGACCGGGAGCTGTGTGACCGGGAGCTTTACACACACAGCTCCCGGTCCCCGCTCTGTCACGAGCAATCGTGGGTGCCCGGCGGTGATCGCGACCGCCAGGCACGCTCGCGGGGGGGGGGCTCGCGGGGGGGGGGCCCCTAGTGGCCGCTTTGAGAGTCGACGTTATACTACGGTCTCTCGCGCAGGAGACTCAACCTGCCATCGTAAAACGACGGCGGGCGGTCGGGACGTAGTTAACGGCGTGGCTGTTGAAAGTCAGGTGCTAAGGGAACCGAGGTCTGTCGGAGTCGGCAATCTCCACTATGCTGAGGGCGCGGAAGTCACCTTTTCTAAAGATTTATTATCGCACATTGAAGGCCTACATCTCTATCTGTGAGGAGATTTGGTGGCATCCACGTACGTATTCGGTTTCCAGGGTTCTGCTGTTCTTGCAGCGGGGAGTGGATCAGAAACTTGCCAAGGGGCAGATTGCCTTGGCTGTCTTTTTTCAGAGTCCCTTGGCGGCTCATTTATTGGTGAGTACGTTTGTGCAGGGGGTTCGACATGTGGCCCCTCCGGTTCGACCACCGCAGCCTCTGTGGGATTTGAATCTGGTGCTCTCGGTACTTCAGAAACCGCCGTTTGAAAACATTAGGGAGATCCCCCTATTGTCACTCTCTCAGAAAGTAGCCTTTCTGGTGGCTATTACATCTGCCAGGAGGGTTTCTGAGTTGACGGCCTTGTCTTGCAAGTCTCCCTACCTGATCTTCCACAAGGATAAGGCGGTGCTACGCCCACAGCCTGCATCTGCGGAGTGCATTTGCGGATGCTTCCTTCAGCCGCAAGGTTTTGCAGGTGGTTGTTTAAGGTTGCAACTCCTCTGTTGAGGATCTCTGTTTGTTTGGGTGGAGTTTTTTACTTGTTGTTCCCACCCCTCATTTTTTGGACACTGCTTGGGACATCGCTAAGGTCAAGATTTAAAGTGCTGAGCTGCTGGATGCAGTGTGAGGGGTTATAGCCAGTAGGATCACCCCCTGGGCAGTACTGTGCAGTTTTGCTGTTTTTACACGTTCTGCCTAGTCCTCTCCTGAAGGTGGCTTTATAACCCTAAGGTCAAGATTGTGTCTGTCAATGAACTTCAGAGAAAATTATTTTAAGGTGATTACAAAAATCCTATGTTTAGAAAGTTTATTGGCTGTGCAGGGGCCCCAAATTATTTATTTTTGCGACCATTTATTGACTAACTAGACCAGGGGTGGGCAAACTTTTTGACTCGAGGGCCGCAGTTGGTTCATATATTGGACCCGGGGGCCAGACCAAGAGTAGATGGACGGTGTGTATGTGTGAAGTAATATAAATGTAATTTAAATTTGTAACATTAAATGATAAGATTAATTTAAGGTAGAAAAGCATAAAAAGAGTTATGTTACAAAACTACAATTGATGGCACAGTGGCTGCATTTGATGGCATGGCACAGTGGCTGAATTTGGCATGGCACAGTGGTGACAATTCATGGCACAGTGGCTGCGTTTGATGACATGGCACAGTGGCTGAATTTGGCATGGCACAGTGGTGACAATTGATGGCACAGTGGCTGCGTTTGATGGCATGGCACAGTGGCTGAATTTGGCATGGCACAGTGGTGACAATTGATGGCACAGTGATTGCTTTTGATGGCATGGCACAGTGGTGACAATTGATGGCACAGTGGCTGCGTTTGATGGCATGGCACAGCGGCTGAATTTGGCATGGCACAGTGGTGACAATTCATGGCACAGTGGCTGCGTTTGATGACATGGCACAGTGGCTGAATTTGGCATGGCACAGTGGTGACAATTGATGGCACAGTGGCTGCGTTTGATGGCATGGCACAGTGGCTGAATTTGGCATGGCACAGTGGTGACAATTGATGGCACAGTGATTGCTTTTGATGGCATGGCACAGTGGTGACAATTGATGGCACAGTGGCTGCATTTGATGGCATGGCACAGTGGCTGAATTTGGCATGGCACAGTGGTGACAATTCATGGCACAGTGGCTGCGTTTGATGACATGGCACAGTGGCTGAATTTGGCATGGCACAGTGGTGACAATTGATGGCACAGTGGCTGCGTTTGATGGCATGGCACAGTGGCTGAATTTGGCATGGCACAGTGGTGACAATTGATGGCACAGTGATTGCTTTTGATGGCATGGCACAGTGGTGACAATTGATGGCACAGTGGCTGCATTTGATGGCATGGCACAGTGGCTGAATTTGGCATGGCACAGTGGTGACAATTCATGGCACAGTGGCTGCGTTTGATGACATGGCACAGTGGCTGAATTTGGCATGGCACAGTGGTGACAATTGATGGCACAGTGG
Source organism: Rana kukunoris (assembly GCA_029574335.1). Classification (NCBI taxonomy): domain Eukaryota; kingdom Metazoa; phylum Chordata; class Amphibia; order Anura; family Ranidae; genus Rana; species Rana kukunoris. The sequence continues at coordinate 531,947,872 of CM056052.1, read as the reverse complement.
CTGCGTTTGATGGCATGGCACAGTGGCTGAATTTGGCATGGCACAGTGGTGACAATTGATGGCACAGTGATTGCTTTTGATGGCATGGCACAGTGGTGACAATTGATGGCACAGTGGCTGCGTTTGATGGCATGGCACAGCGGCTGAATTTGGCATGGCACAGTGGTGACAATTGATGGCACAGTGATTGCTTTTGATGGCATGGCACAGTGGTGTCAATTGATGGCACAGTGGCTGCGTTTGATGGCATGGCACAGTGGCTGAATTTGGCATGGCACAGTGGTAACAATTGATGGCACAGTGATTGCTTTTGATGGCATGGCACAGTGGTGACAATTGATGGTACAGTGATTGCTTTTGATGGCATGGCACAGTGGCTGAATTTGGCATGGCACAGTGGTGACAATTGATGGCACAGTGGCTGCGTTTGATGGCATGGCACAGTGGCTGAATCTGGCATGGCACAGTGGTGACAATTGATGGCACAGTGATTGCTTTTGATGGCATGGCACAGTGGTGACAATTGATGGCACAGTGGCTGCGTTTGATGGCATGGCACAGTGGCTGAATTTGGCATGGCACAGTGGTGACAATTGATGGCACAGTGGCTGCGTTTGATGGCATGGCACAGTGGCTGAATTTGGCATGGCACAGTGGTGACAATTGATGGCACAGTGATTGCTTTTGATGGCATGGCACAGTGGTGACAATTGATGGTACAGTGTTTGCTTTTGATGGCATGGCACAGTGGTGACAATTGATGGCACAGTGGCTGCGTTTGATGGCATGACACAGTGGCTGAATTTGGCATGGCACAGTGGTGACAATTGATGGCACAGTGATTGCTTTTGATGGCATGGCACAGTGGTGACACTTGATGGCACAGTGGCTGCGTTTGATGGCATGGCACAGTGGCTGAATTTGGCATGGCACAGTGGTGACAATTGATGGCACAGTGATTGCTTTTGATGGCATGGCACAGTGGTGACAATTGATGGCACAGTGGCTGCGTTTGATGGCATGGCACAGTGGCTGAATTTGGCATGGCACAGTGGTGACAATTGATGGCACAGTGGCTGCGTTTGATGGCATGGCACAGTGGTGACAATTGATGGTACAGTGATTGCTTTTGATGGCATGGCACAGTGGTGACAATTGATGGCACAGTGGCTGCGTTTGATGGCATGGCACAGTGGCTGAATTTGGCATGGCACAGTGGTGACAATTGATGGCACAGTGATTGCTTTTGATGGCATGGCACAGTGGTGACAATTGATGGTACAGTGATTGCTTTTGATGGCATGGCACAGTGGTGTCAATTGATGGCACAGTGGCTGCGTTTGATGGCATGGCACAGTGGCTGAATTTGGCATGGCACAGTGGTAACAATTGATGGCACAGTGATTGCTTTTGATGGCATGGCACAGTGGTGACAATTGATGGTACAGTGATTGCTTTTGATGGCATGGCACAGTGGCTGAATTTGGCATGGCACAGTGGTGACAATTGATGGCACAGTGGCTGTGTTTATTGGCATGGCACAGTAGCTGAATTTGGCATGGCACAGTGGTGACAATTGATGGCACAGTGATTGCTTTTGATGGCATGGCACAGTGGTGACAATTGATGGCACAGTGGCTGCGTTTGATGGCATGGCACAGTGGCTGCATTTGGCATGGCACAGTGGTGACAATTGATGGCACAGTGATTGCTTACAATGTAATGGTAAAAAGTCAATATAGAGTTAATAGTGAATTAAATAGATAATCCAATGGAATGCCACTGAGGAGTCTGTGATGGAGGGGTTAACATCAATCCTGAGTCATCCGAGTTGTCTTGTCACACTTGCATCACAGTAACAATCAGGAACCAAGTAGGAGATGCAAGTGTAGTTTAAACAGCTCAAGAGTACCTGTTAGAATGGGCAGCTGTCCTACTGCAGCAAGATGTTATAGGGTCGTAGCCTGAGGGACCCGAAGATGATGGGGTGATCCTGAAGGAGATGAGCAAAACACAAACGGATGCAGGTACTGACAGGCAAACCTGCATCAATGCCCGATGAACGGAGCCGCGCTTCAGCGAGAGGGTCCCTGACGCACGTGCAGCGGCGCCGGGAAGCCGTCCAATAGGAGGCAGGGCGCACTCCAATGATGTCAACCAAAACAATGATTGGACCAATGGGAGGCACAGACATGGCGTTGATAGCAACGCTGACGTGAGCCCGGAGAGGCAAAAATGAGACTAGTGCAGGGCATGAGGCTCACACTGCAGTGGCAATCAATGGAGATGGATAATAGCCCCGACTAATAGCATCAAAGCATAGGCCGCAAAGCCGCGGCCTCAATTAGCGGTGATCGCGGCATGATGGGATCGTGTGTGGGGGCCGGATTAAAAGGTCCGCCGGGCCGTAGTTTGCCCATTCCTGAACTAGACTGTAGTGCCAGCTTTGGAGGCAGGCCGAGCAATGTATGCAATATACCATGCCATGCATTTATGTTTTTACCTCAACTGTCACCCAGTTGAAATTTTTGAGTGGGGATACTAGTTGTTAGGGCCTGTAGGGAAATGGATTCCCTTAATTTGCATAGATTTCCTCTCACTTCCTGTTTGGCTATGGGACAGAAACTGAAGGGAAATCTCCCCAGTGGGACAGGGATAGTAAAAAATAAACTGACAGGGGCTATAACCCTCCCTTACTCTATCCAAAATGGAAAAAAAAGTGTTGCCTATAGTTCTACTGTAAGCACAAATTTCTGATCATTTTATGGAGAGGACCAAGAAGCTATAGCCATGCCAATGGTACAGCAGAAAAAATATAGCACAGGGAGGAAGGTTTGTGGTCCAGGCTGATAGGACAGTCAAAATTAGAAGCAGCTTGCGTTACACTAACAGTGTAGCGCAAGCCGGCGGGGACTCTTTCCGTGCTGCCCCCATGCAAAGTGCTACCCTAGGCCTGGGCCTTGTTGGCCTAGGCCAGGATACAGCGTTGCAACTATCACTCGATTGAATCCTGAGTGAAAGTTGTGTGTATACATATTTTAGAATGATTATTGGATGCTTCATTTAGCAACCATTTTTTGACTAATTAGACTGAAGTGACAGTTTTGGAGGCAGGCCAGTCTCTACCACAGGCAATGTTTGCATTATACCACACAATGCACTTATGTTTTAACCTCAACTGTCACCCAATTGAAGTATGATTGTAGGTTGTGTGAATGTATATTTAAGAAAGTTCATTGAATATTCAGGGGCCCTAAATGAATAATTTGGGGACCCTTTATTGACTGAATAGGTTACCGCGCCAGCATTGGAGGCATGCCTACCTCTACCTCAGACTATGCTTGCATTACAACAAATGCTTATATTTTCACCCCAACTTTCACCAAATTGAATTCTGAGTGAACATTGTGTGAATACCTATTTGGGACAGTTTTTTGGATGCTTAGGGGCCCTAAATGATTAATTTGGGGATCATTTATTAGCTGACTAGACTGTAGTAGCAGCTTTGGAGGCAGGCCAATCTCTACCTCAAACAATGTTTGCATTATACCAAACAATGCACTTATGTATCCCATTTATACCACACAATGCATTTATGTTTTCACCTCAACTGTCGCCCAATTGAACTATGAGCAGACCCGTTGCTACAGGACAGGCAAAACAAACAATTGCTTGGGGCCCCGAGCTGACCTGGGGCCCCAAACGTCCCCTTCCCAGGCTGTAGCGTGGCCAAGCTCCTCTTCCGGCTGGGTACTGCGCGTGGTACAGGAGATTCAGTTTCCTGTTCCTGGCCGGACTGACAGGAAGTGCACACTGGGTGCTCACTTCCTTTCAGTCCGGCCGGGAACACATCAAACTGAATCTCCTGTACCGCACGGTACCAGGCCCAGGTACTATCTGATAGGGGATTGGGGACCCATAAAGATAGAACACCGGACTGACAGGAGGAAGAGGAGCTCGGCCACACTACAGCGGCAGCCTACATGGAAGAAGGGGAGGTGAGAATAGAAAAACATAGGGACTGTGGGGGTGGAGTAAGAACATGGGTGTAAAAAATTAGTGTAGCGCTAACGTAGGCTTTGCGTGCGGGGGGGTGCTTGGGGGGCCCCCATTTTGCTTGGTGCCCCCAAATTCCTTCAAACGCCCCTGACTATGAGTGTAGGTTGTGTGAATGCATATTTAAGAAAGTTTATTGAATATTCAGGGGCCCTAAATGAATAATTTGAAGACCTTTTACTAAATGAATAGGTTACTGCACCAGCTTTGGAGGCAGGCCTGCCTCTACCCCAGACTATTTTTTGCATTACAACAAATGCTTATGTTTTCACCTCAACTTTCACCCAATTGAATTCTGAGTGAACATTGTGTGAATACATATTTGGGACAGTTTTTTGAATGCTTAGGGGCCCTAAATGATTACTTTTGGGAAGATTTATTAGCTGACTAGACTGTAGTGCTAGCTTTGGAGGCAGGCCAGCCTCTACCTCAATGTCTGCATTATACCACACAATGCACTTATGTTTTCACCTCACATGTCACCCAAATGAAATCTGAGTGAAAGTTGTGTAAATACATATTTGGAAAGTTTATTGGGATGTTCAGGGGCCCTAAAAAAAGAATTTGGGGAACATTTATTGGCTGACAAGATTGCAGCACCAGATTTGGAGGCAGACCAGCCTCTACCTCAGGCAATTTTTCCATTATACCACAAAATGTACATTCTGAGTGAAAGTTGTGAGAATACATAGTTTAGAAAGTTTCTTGGATGCACAGGGGCCCTAAATGATTAATTTGGTGACCATTTATTGACTAACTAGACTGTATTGCCAAATTTTGAGGCAGGTCGGCCTCTACCTCAGGCGATGTTTGAATTATACCTCAAAGTGTACTTATGTTTTCACCTCAACTGTCACCCAATTAAAGTCTAAGTGAAAGCAGTGTGAATACATATTTGGGAAATTTTATTGGGATGTTCAGGGGCTCTAATGATTCATTTGGGGAACATTTGTTAGTTGACTAGACTGTAGTGCCAGCTTTGAACCTCAGGCAATTTTTGCATTATACCACACAGGGTTTATATACTAAAGCTGCAGACTGCAAAATCAGGCTCACTTCTGCTTACCATGCACAGCTGCACCAGATTCTGAGTGCAACAATTATAGTAGGGCCCCTTTTACACAGGGCTGTGCGTGTACAGACTCCGCTTGCTCAGTGGGGATCCAGGGTAGTAAAAGAGAGTTGAAAAAGTTCAATGTCTACACTTCATTGGACTGGATGGACTGGTGTCTTTTTTCAACCTAACTATGTAACTTCACACTTCTTTTTCTAAGATTTATTTGCAGAACTTGGTTAGAAAAGAAGAAATTGGTGGAGGGGTGGAAGGGTAAATAGTAGACATGTGCAGACTGGAATATTTTGTTTTGTTTTTTCGTTTTCATTTGGAAAATAAATGTATTTAGTTACTCCCGAAAATCGTTTTGATTTATTTCGTTTTTCGTTGGGGAATAGCTTTCGTCCGAAAATCCAATAATACTTGGTTTCTGTAGAATGGTCAAAAGAATATTCGACGGAACGTCGAATTTTTTTTGTTCCTGTCGAATGGTCAAAAGAATATTCGACAGGACGTCCAATCTTTACGCCGAATCGCACATTTCCGTTCGAATATTCCGCCTACAAGAATTCTAATGTTGTATGACTAGTAATAATGTCGAATCTATTCTCTATAATGTCGAATCTATTTTCTCATAAATCAAAATCTATTCTCTGTAATGTCGAATCTATTATTTTTATAGTGTCGAATCTTTTCTCTATAATGTTGAATCTTTTCTCTATGATGTCGAATCTTTTCCCTATAATGTCGAATCTCTCTATATCGAATTTTTCCCGCAACGAAAACGAAAACGAAAATAAAGCATTTTTTATGTCGGATCTTTCGGTTTTCGTTTTTCTTGCACTTTCGTTATCGTTTGTTAAAACGATAACGAAAAAAACAGATTTTCAGACGAAAATGCGAAAACGAATGCACATGTCTAGTAGATAGGTAGATAGGTTCAGGTGCATAAACTCAATTAGGAAACTCTCCTGCCTCCAGCGAACAGTTCTCGTCGCCACTCTAACCAGAGTGGGTATCCTGGATAGGTCCCTCTCACTGGCCTAGCAGCCGGAATGGCGCACAGAATAAAGTATAGTCTCTGCTACAGACCTTCCCTTATGAGGAGACACTTTAGGTCCAGAATCCCCTAACACTGGATTCAGCACCCGGATCTCTCCAGATTAAAGCGGTTGTAAACCCGCATCAAAATTTTTTTTTTTCTCCTGCAAGGCAAAAGTCATAATGAGCTAATATGCACCGCATATTAGCTCATTATGAAATACTTACCTCGGAACGAGGTGTGTAGAACTTACCTGGTCCACGCCGAGCGAGATATCATCTTGACTCGGCGTGTCTTCCGGGTATCGCCGCTCCAGCGCTGTGATTGGCTGGAGCGGCGATGACGTCACTCCCGCGCATGCGCGTGGGAGATTTAAATCCGGCCAGCGTCTGGCGGTGGCCGGTTCTTTCGCCGTGGAGTCCCCCTGCATATGCGCCCGCCGCATTGCGAGGGGAATATCTCCTAAACCGTGCAGGTTTGGGAGATATTCTCCTTACCTACAGGCAAGCCTTATTATAGGCTTACCTGTAGGTAAAAGTGAAAAAAGTGGGTTACAACAACTTTAACTTCTGTAGAATTCAGATCTGATAGGCGATCACCATCAAGCCTCTCAGTGTATGCTGCATTCTTCAATTAAGTTTCCAGGCCTTCTCCCAAGATACCGGCCTCTTGCATGGTCCTCTACAGGATAGGTCCTCCCCTGGCTTCCTTCATCAAGTGGCTTCCTCCCGCAGGACAGACAGCACAGGATCACCTTGAAAGTGCAAACCCGGTCTGACTACTGGGCCTACTTAGATAAACCACATTCCCGGAGCCAGGATTTCAGGAGCACACACCCCTGGTCAGGCGGGCCATGAGGTGCGTAGGACGACAGACCGACGACCTTGGTTCATTGGCGTCTGTCCCTTAAGAACCCCTCCCCAGCATGCACAGCGGGATGATCACCATCGGTGTGCGCAGCCTATGGCATTAGGGTGTGCACCCCAAAGCTCCAACCAATAGGTGAGCACAGCCGAACGCATTTGGTGTGCACCCCAAAGTTCAAACACACACTACCGATCACTCACGCTGTTAATTCAGAATGGGAAGGCGCCAGTAAATTACATATTTATTGGCCCCTTGCCTTACTCACCCTGAAACATCCCCGCAGCAAGAGCAGGCAAGAGAGGAGAGGAGAGAAGTCGGGGTGCTGCAGGGGGGAAGGGCTAGGGCAGTAGGGGGAATCTGTGCTGCACAGGGTGATTAGGGTGTGCCTGGGCAAACCTGGCACACCCTGTGCACGCCTATGATGATCACCCCCACTGATTGGCTGCCGAGGAGGACACCCAATACACCCTGACTCTGCTGCTGCCACCCTTGGCCTGGGGTGGTAACGACACCCCCAGGGGAACAATGGTGGTCACTTCCAGCACAGCCATGGCTGGAACAGAGGCTAAATTTGGCCATAATTACACATGTCTGAGTCAATTAACACTCAGACCCCCTCTAAATTTAAAGCAGCGCTTGCCCAACAGCCCTTAGTCAATCCACTTAGTCAATAATTGGTCCCCAAATTAATAATTCCGGGCCCCTGAGCATCCAATAAACTTTCTAAAATATGTATACATACAACTTTCACTCAAAATTCAGCAACCCCCCCCGCTGAGCGCTCACATCGGCGTGACTTGACGGCTCAAATCGCTGCCTACTGCCAGCAATGGCACCTTCCCAATCGGTGCAACTCCAACTTTGCAGCTCCTCACCAATTTTCTAAAATAGTTCCTGCACCACTTTTGGCTACTTTGGGGGGGGGGGGGGGGGTGACTTCAATAGACGTCTGTGTGTAGCAACCTGTCAAGTCACGCCGATGTAAGCGCTCAGCGGGGGGGGCTGAATTTGAGTGAAACTTGAAAGTTGTATGTATACATATTTTAGAAAGTTTATTGGATGCTCAGGGGCCAGGAATTATTAATTTGGGGACCATTTATTAAGTAGACTGTAGTGCCAGCTTTGGAGGCAGGTCGGCCTCTCTACCTCAGGTAGTGTTTGCATTATAACACTCAATGTACTTATGTTTTCACCTCAACTGTCACCCAATTGAAGTCTGAGTGAAAGTTGTGTGAACACATTTATAAATGGACTCATATAAAGGAGTGTTATATTCTCATTTATTTATACACTTCATATTTATTAATACACTTCATTTGTATTGATATACGGTGTCATGGCTGCTGCAGACGAGGCTGTATAAGGTCTGCAGTAGACTCATGTGTTGGCATAGTACTGTAGAAGTTGGGAGGCATGGCTCTGTCGGTGATCGGAGCTCCCTCAGCCTCCAGTCTCCTCCTTATTGCTGCTGCGTTTTATCAGCAGCCCGTACTGCGCATGAGGCGCTGCGACCACACTGTGCATGTTCCGAGTGACGCATTGCAGGTACCGAGCGACCAATCAGCGCCCAGCTCTTAACCACCTCACCGCCGTCTCGCCTATTCCGCGTCCACAGAAAATAGTCCCCGCCGCCACCGGCCGCCCCGAGCCGCCCGACGCTCAAGGCCGCCAAGGGTTCCCGACCCTCCGCTAGGCCGTTTCCCGTTTCTTCCTGCCGCGGGGCCGGGAGAGAAAGGCGGCGGAGAGGATCCCGCGCTGAGGAGAGCCGCGCCATCGATTTCGTCCCGGGGTGGGGCGGAGCCAGCGCGGCGGCGGAGGGATCCGGGGCGGAGGGAGGTGTTTATGAAGAGCGGTTGGCGGCGGTTGGGAAAGTAGTCCGAGTCGAGCCTTCGAGGGGTGAGGTTGAGACTGCTGGAGCTGCGCGATACCTTCATCCATTCAACATGGTGAGTGACGCCCGCCGACCACCCACCACCGTACAGCCTGACCCGGGGATTGTCCGCTCTACTGACCAATGAGGGCTCAGACCCCCTGGGGGGGCGCCTGTCATCCGGGGATACGCCGGGATCTGACCGCAGGCGCACCTTACGGCCATTGTCGTGTGCCGGTTGACGCACCATATGAGAGATGGTTGTCTAGGCGACCATAGATCTGCTGTATGGTGCAAGGGGCCAGCGTGTTAAGGTGTGTCCTCCTATTGCATCGTCTCCTTGTACAATCTATGGGCACCTGAAGCTGTACAATCTGATTGTATGATCACCCTCTTCCATTTCCATGACCTCAGATTGTATGATCGCCCCCATTACAATGACAGTCCCTTCATTGCATGCAATCTAGCTGTACAATATGATTGTATGATCACCCCCTTCCATTGCAATGACATCAGATTGTATACTCGCCCCCATTACGATGACCGTCCCTATTGCATGCAATCTGATTTAGATTGATCACAACTGTAGTGACCCATTTAATGTGTATTGAAACTGGAAGCTCCCCCCCTCCTTTTTGCATGACAGTTCCAAAGGATTGTACAATCAGATTGTATGATCACATGCCCCATTACAATGACATCTGATTGTATGATTACACCCCCCCCCCCCCATGACAGCTTGTATTGGCTATTGCCGATTTGTATGCAATCCTAATTGTCCAATCTCTAAAACTAATGGCGACCCTTTTTAACTTGTATGGAAGGAGGGAGGCCCCATTGCATGACAGATCCAAAGGATTGTACAATAAGATTGTGTGTACAGCTGGCTTACCTAATGCAATCCAATTGTGCAATCGTTAAGACTTTTGAGCCATTTTTTAATTGGCATGTATGCAAGAAAGTTCATTGCATGACAGATCTAATCATACAGCCTAGTATAGGCAGAGCGTACCTAGTATGATTTTGTATGGATTTATCAGAACTATAGCAATTCATATGGAAGCAGGGAGGCCCATTGCATGACCGCTCTAAAAGATTGTGTAGCGGTATGAGGATTGTAAAGCTGGCTGTATACAATCTGATTGTACAATCCTCAGATCTGTCATGCAATGGGCCTCCCTGATGTCGTATGAATTAAACGGATTGTTATAGTTCTGGTAGATGGAAACTCGATTGTACTGGGTATGGGTATGCTCAGCCTAAATCTGGCTGTATGTGATCAGATCTGTCATGCCAATGGATTAACATCTAAGATTGTATGGTGTGTGTTTAGGCATTTCTCCCGATGCAGCCTGGTTTTGTGATTGGATACGTCTTTGTAACACTGAGCTTTGCTGGTTGGTTATTGTTGCATTGAATAAATGGTTGTATATATTCTTATACTGGTGGTTTGGATACATTGTCTCAAAGAACAGGACTTGGCAGTTTGTAGTATGATTAGAAATGGTCATCTATTCTGCACAGACCTTCAATGGGATGACAGCAGTGTGGTTAGGCTTTAGATTAATGGTATGCCGCTTGTATTTGGGGGTCTGTAGGGAGCTGGTCCCATTATGGGATCGCTGTCCATCATAGTGACAGATGGGTACATGACAGGTCTGCTTTGCCAAGGGATTTGACTGGCTAAAAAAGCATGGCTATGGGGAATCCCCGATAAATGGCCCTATACACGCGTTCAGCTTCTACAATAGTGTGGCTGGCATAGGTCTAGTCCTGTGTTTAGTAGCTTGCCCCACCTTTGCTGGTTTTGTGGACTAGTGGAGGTCTGGCTTTGGGAACCAGTTATTAGGGCGTGGGGGGAGGGGAGGGTTCTCTGGCTTTGCTAGGTATAAGTTTGCCATTGGCTGTTCTGGGTCAGAGTACTAGTGGGGCTTGGCATTTGGTTTGTGGACTAAGCGGCGTTAGTAAATCAATGACTTCTGTCATTCATTCAGCATTGCTAGGTGTAGCCCGTGAAGAATAGGACAGGAAGGTGTCTAGTTACCAGGGTTTAGGGCTGACTAAAGCCAGGGCTTGCCGCATGCAGATCTCCTCCCACGCCCTGCTAGTGACTGACAGGCTCTTTGTAGCCTGAAGAGGCTCTGGAGTGGCTGTTGCATAATCTGAAATAACCCGTTTTAAACTGGGTCGTTGCTCTAGGATATTGGCGATTGTGACCGAGCTCGGCCAAAATGAGAGCTATGGGTTTTATTTTTTGCAGCTCCTGAGGGTACGGGCACATTCTTCACTGTAGCAAAAGCACAGCCGTATGTGTGAATGATTATTCATGTTTTTGTAGGATTTCTAGAGACGTAAAATTGCACTCAGTATTTTTCTCTTGTCTAGGTAAACTGCAAAGGACAGCTTGTCGGATGGCCTGCTATTTTATATAAAAATGTAAACTATTGCAGGCTTGGTATGCTGTCCTGGCCAAAGTTCAACAAGCCCCTGAGAGGGAGTTGGCCAAAAGGCTTGCCAGAGGCAGTCATCTCCTCCCTAGATCAGGGTGGGTCCAGCCGCATTGTGCTGCAGTTTCCGGCAGGAAGGGTTTCAGTCCTGCCCATTTAGGCTTGGGTGTTGTAGCTTCCCCCCTGGGACTGTGCTCAGTCTGACTCAAACGCTTTCCTTTCCTCATCCATTTTATTCTACAAGGCCGATTTTAAGTTAATGTAAGAACAGGTTTTGTGCACTTTCTCTAGCGGTTGCAGGTTATAGATTTTAGGTATATAAAATGTGCATGATCTTGTAGGGACATGCATGTGTAAGATCATGGAAGTCTGCAATCTACTCTAACCCTTCTGGCCATGTACTTTTCCAATAGAACAGTACTTTCTCAGATCTGTTAAGTTTACTCCTGGTTGCTGAAACTTTAGTGAAATGCACATCGTTCTGCTATAATGTGAGCAGTGGTATTGTGCATACCCAAGGCCTTGGACATCAGTAGTGGAAGCAACTCCAAGAGGTGGGACAGTCTTTGTTAGAATGGTATTTATTCCTGTTTAATGTTTACTGTGAGGTAATTAAATGACTTGCATAGCTGAAGAAAAAATAGTTTGTCATTATAGAGCCTGCCCTAATAGTACGGATTACAGTGTTGGCTTCACAGAACAAGCATACAGAAAGCTGACTATTATAACCTCCAAGTATTAGATGGTGACCCAGAAAAATGAATGGCCAAACTAGTATTAGATCACCTATGGCAACCTGTGTTCAGTTCAAGCTTTCTTTACTGCAACTTGTCTAACCATTGTTTGGCATGTTGAGTTGTGACTGACTGGGCAAAGAACATGGTCAAGTGGAATTTTAGTCAAAAATGCAAACAGGCAGACTCTTTAATACAGAAGAGCCCATACTGTGTCCTGTGTTGCCTTTCTATTCACACTGTACTCCATGCTGTGCAGTTTCAGCATTTGCTGAGATGACTGAACCTCTGCACATGGGAGCATCTAAAGCCAGCCAAACGGCTGAAGATTTAAACCTGGAATTATTTTTGGCTGCAGATGTCAGTGGCTGGCAAGGAGTTTCTGCACATCACTGGAGTTGGGAGTATAGTTCCCCTTCAATGTGAATAGTTAGAAGTGTGTTTGATACCTGAAAGGCCTGTGGGGGGAGTGGCCAGCTCTGGAAGTTCAGTGTCCAGCCCCCTTTATAGGTGCAAAGTCAATTTTGTCATCTGAAATAATTTTCCTTTAGATTGGGTCCCCACTTCTATGTTACATTCACATGCTTTATTGAATGAACACCCTTTGGGGTGCTATTTAAACAGAACGAGATTCTAGGAAGTCAATGCGTTACTCTGCATAAGCAGACAAGTAACATTGTGGGGGCCTTTCCAGTTGGGGATCAGCTTGTACCAAGACTCTTCAGCTCTGTGGAACTAATAGACGATGATCTCCATTAGTTACAGGTAGTCTGTATTGAGCACTTGTCTCCACCTGTTTCTCAGTTGGCAGCTTGGTCAAGTAGACTACATGGCCTACTAACCAGACCTCAAGATTGTCTTTAAGCACCCCAGACTCATTGACATATGGTACAATAACTTTCAGGTTTTACCACAAAGTACCCTGTTCTGACTTGCCTGGACTAGATGGCCAAAATAAGGAATCCTTGACCTATATTGGTAAAAGGAACTGCACTTTACATATATTATATACACTGTAATTGCCAAATATGCTGCAGAAATCTCCCAAATCTGACTGCATCCATTTAAACTGGGCAGCTGATGCCTGTTTACTTCCTGGATTTATGTGCACACATTCAGCTCTCATTGGCCCTCTTATGCTCCACCCCCCCTCCCTTCCTGGGAAACTCTCACCAGAGCTGTGCATGATGTCATAAGTCTAGGCTTTTTTTTTCCCAGCCAAACTGGAAGTGGGCTGTATAAGGTATCTAACTGGCTGAAAAAAAAAGGTTTTACTATCCAAAGTTATAACCAGGTCAGAGGATTTATTAGAGGGAAAGATAAATGTAACTTCCACTTTAAGTTCTCAAACAAGTTTGTAACTTTGTCACAGAATGCAGCCAATCTACAAATGGAATCACATTTGGTACCTGTACTAATGAGAACCTGTGGTGTAGGATGCCATTGTGGGTGACATGCTGGAACCAGGGGGATGTCAGAACTCATTATCTGCATACTTGTTCCTACATGCGTTCTTGGCACTGGCTTTCACCTGACGTACAATTTTTGATGGCTTGACTTTGTGTTCTGGGCTCTTCTCCTGGCTAGATGTTTAACATCAATGACCCAGGCCATGTCCCTGACCATCCTAGTTGAAAAGGAACATTTTAGCTGTTGGGGGTAGGTTGTCCTTGGTTCTCTTAGTATAGCATGTAGTTGGGAGTAGCAATAGTCTCCACAGTGAAGTATCCTGCTATTCTAGTTATGTGGTGGCTTTTTTTATCTAGCAATATAATAGGATAAAGTGCAAGGTAGCAAATCTGCTGTAGTACAGAATTTTTTTTTCAAGCTGAACTATACATGCTCATATTTTTTTTTCCTTTCAATTATTGATATTGAGTTTCTGTACTTCTGTATGCAATGCAGAAATGTATAGCTTTGTGGGAGGGGTTTTAGTGCTGTAATGTCAGAAAGCTAACCTCTTTAGTACCCTATGGGTGGATTTGGGCACCATTAATGTCTGGGTGTAACATCCACACGTGATGCTGAGCCTCTGATTGGAAGAAATTAAATGCAGTGAATGAAAAGGGGTGGGAAGTCAAGGCGGGAAGCGGAGCTTGATATCAAACCTGGAAATGTGGGTTCTGATTTGCTGCAGTGAGAAGCCCGTTATGCACAGAAATTGGGGTTGGCATTTAAAGCGGTGGTTCACCCTAAATATACTATGTCCCATGTGATCCAGCATACTGGTGTCAGCGCCAGTATGCTGTGTTATTGGTCCACTTACTGTGTAATCCTTAATTTTCATTTTTTTTCCCCCGCAGTGGATGGCGCCGCTATAGCCCGTCATGGCTTCCGGAAATAGCCGATTTAGGACTCGGGTATTTCCGGTGCCGGCGCATAGGCCTAGGAGCTGACTGCGCAGGTGCCGTATTTCTCAGAGTCCTATTTCGGCTTTTTTTGGAAGGGCGTGACGCGCCATAGGGCTCGGAGAAATACGGCGCCTGCGCAGTCAGCTCCTAGGTCTGCACAGACGCTGTATACCCCCGGAAATACCAGAGTCCTAAATCGGCTATTTTCGGAAGCCGTGACGGGCTATAACGGTGCCATCCACCGCGGGGGAAATGAAATTAAGGATTGCATTACAGCCAGTATGCTGGATCACATGGGACATAGTATATTTAGGGTGAACCACCGCTTTAAGTACTGGTAACTGAGACTGAAGGCAAAGATGGAGGTTGGATGTTAAGCCTAACATGGTCTATACTCTGGCCAAGCAAACAAGCCATCTGCATTTTACAGGAACTGCAAATTGAAGTAACAAACTGAAGCCAGCATTGACAGCAAAATGGTCCCAGGATAGCTGGGTGCCATTGACAACCTATCCTTGGGATTTCATAGACTGTGTGATAAGCAATGCACTATAAATAGAGCTCCATAGCATCCAGTTGTATGCCATGTCTTTGGTCTACAATGTTGCTTGGAATCTAGTCCCTGTAGGGGCTTTTTTTTTTTTTCCTCTTCAGACTGGTTAAAGAGGAAGTAAAGCTTTTTAGGGTGATGCACCCTGCATAGCATACTAGCGCATTATGAATTGCTTACCTGAGATCGAAGCCCCCAGAGAGACTTTGGGGTATCGTGGCTCTGGCCTGCACACTGTTTTTAGAGTGCATGCGCCATAGATGTCTGTGCCTGTCATTTGCAAATATCTCCTAAACCAGAGATATGCAATTAGTGGACCTCGAACTGTTGCAGAACTACAAGTCCCATGAGGCATAGCAAGTTCTAAACCATGTAAGTTTAGGAGAGATTTCTTGTAGCTACAGGTAAGCCTTAACCTAGGCTTGCCTGTATGTAAGAATTTACAACCACTTTAACACTTGTAGTAAGTTATAGGACCTGCAGAGGGTAGTGACTGTTATTCACTGGCACTCTGCCCATCCAGCACTCGCTGGTGTGGAAGTGGTTGGCTCTGGCTTTCAGCAAGGTACTGAGAGGTTGAGTCAAGATAGTCTGTGATGTGTCCGAATGCCTGACTATCGGCTGATGTCAGTCTCTGGAGAGATCCTGGCTTTACAGGTCACATGAGTGCAGATCAAAGTGCTCTCCTGTGACCTACAGAAGTAGTGACCAAAGAGCTTCGGCCATTCTTCTCTAACCACTTCCCAACCACACTATATAGCCACGAACGGCTATAGTGGGGGCATCCCCATAGAACTGTGACTACTGTCCTATGGATACAGCTGATTGCGGTAAAGGGCCAGTCACAATGTCCCTTTACCATGTGATCAGCTGTATCCAATCACAACTTGCCAGTTATTCCTTTACTCATGCCTTGATGCAGTGTGACCTTTGCACTGATCAGCGTAGAAGTTATTTGCAACATTTTATAACGAGGGATATATATATATATTTCTGTTCTCCAAGCCCCTTATGCAGCTAAGATGGGAAGGAGCCTACCGTGCACTAATCTTCCTCATGAATGGCTATGCAGGAGGGGAGGGTTGGCACAAAGCTAGATTGGTGGTAAGCTGCAGTATGTTTTGGGTTTAAAGTGGTTGTAAACCCTCTACTTTTACCTATAGGTAAGACTTGCCTGTAGGTATTTGCAATATCTCCTAATCCTTCATGGTTTAGGATATATTTGCCAAAAAGAATGCACCACTGTCTACGGCGCATGCATGTCGTAGACAACTGAGCAGAGGTGCACGTAGCGTGCCAGTCTTGAATGGGATCTGCTGGTCCCGCACATGCGCAGCTGAGTGTCATCGCTGCTCCAGCTAGTCAGAGCGGCAATACCCAGAAGGCACGAGGAGCGCTTTGGGGGCTTTAATCCCAGGTAGATCATTCATAATGTGCTAGTATGCTATGCATACTAGCTCATTATGCCTTTCTCTTGCAGTTTTTTTTTTTTTTTTTTTTTTTTTTTTTAACACTTGGGGTTTACTGCTTAATACCATGTGTTTTAACGCATCCAGTTTTGCTTTAGTTGTCTGACTTTCATATTTCTGCATTAATCAATTGAATGTCTTGCCAAAACTGTCTGGACAATCTGAATAAATGTCAGTAGTGCTCTAACTGTAAAGCCATCAAATGGCTGTGTACCTAGCTCCCTGGCCTCTGTAGGTCAGAGGCTCCTAGCTCCCTGGCCTCCTGAAGGATTTAACTTGACAGATCGTAACCCACATTTAAACCTTTTTATTTTTTTGGCCCAAAAGTGAAATGCCTGTAAACTAAACGCAAGTTGCCATGTTTAGAGTTTAGCGCTTGAAATGCCTCAACTTTTTAAGAGAAAAGCCTCTAAACTGCCTAGAAACTACTATAAACGACCCTGTGTACTGATGACAGAGTTTAGGAGCAGTTAAAGAAAATGCCCCTAAACGTCGGTCTACTAGCAGTAGTGTACGTGAGGCCTTAGTTGGCGGTTTCCTTGGCTGTAAAGAATGGGGTTAGTTTTCAATAACTTAATGGCTGTCCATTACTACACAGGTTGGAAGACAGCATCTGCAGCCCGTGTGCTAAAGTGATGGCTGCTGTTTCAACCTGCTACAGTGTTGACTCTTGTCACAAGTCTGGCCTTGGCACAACATACTGTTGCTCATAAATATAACTATACTTGGGGCTAGTGTTTAGACACCATGTCCCTTAATTACAGGTAACCCTATAGTCACAGGAAATCGCTACAACTGTCTTTAAACAGAGCTGGTGTGCAAGGTCTTGGACTATTGGCCATTGAAGGCTCTCATACATGGACACTCGAATATTGCACGTACAAGAGGGTAAAGGGTAGACTTGACTATGTATTCTCATTGGCAGAGGAGTTCTTAATTTCTCAGTATATGGGGGAATGACTAAGGCCTGTATTGGCTTGTTTTCTTCACGTTCATAGACTTTCAGCAAGTGAGGTGTTTAAGGTGGCCACCATGGTAGATGCATGGTTTTGCTTATCCTGAGCCTTCAATAAAGATCAGTGATGCCACAAATCTGGGAGGTCTAGCAGCAGTGCCTTTGCTCTTTAGCGTTGGGTGGCTGTAGATACGCTTCCTACTAAACAAATACATGCTGATTGTGTTACAGAATTAAATGCAAAATTACTTTTCAGGTACTCTGGCATAACTGAGCTTCTAGATCAGTGGTTCTCAACCTTTTAGCACCATGATTCCTTGATAACATTTTCCAAGTTGTGGGGACCCTGTCCCCCCTAACGGTAAAACGATTTGAGTAGCGTGGGTTGTCGGCACTCAAGGCAAGTAATTTGTGCCCCTAACCCAGGGTTTGACAAATTTGCTTGGCATATAGGAGCAATCTAATAGTTAAAAGCCAGAAACGCGCCCTTTCCCACCAAGCTTTCACGCAGAAGCGAACGCATAGGTAAGTAGCGCACGCATATGAAAGTGTTCAAACCACACATGGGAATTGCTGCGATTGGTAGAGCTAGAGAAATTATAGCCCTTGACTTCCTCTGTAGCTCAAAACATGCAACCTGTATTTTTTTTATTTATTTTTTTCGTTGCTTGTAGAGATTTTAAAAGTTTGTCACCATTCCACGAGCGGATGCAATTTAGAAGCGTGACATGTTGGGTATCAATTTACTCACCGTTCCACGAGCGGATGCAATTTAGAAGCGTGACATGTTGGGTATCAATTTACTCGGTGTAACATCTTTCACAGTATAAAAAAAATTGGGCCGTTTGCCATTTTATTCTCTAGGATGTTAGAATAAAAATACATGTGTCCCTCTTTTCAGATGGATGAAAAACCGGACATAATGGTCCGCATGTGTGAAAGGGGCCTAAAATGTATTATGGAACATGAGGCTGTATATTCTGCAATATTTACATATTTTTTTTGGTAAGCACCAATTAATGCAAGTTGCCAGTGAATTTCATCTTAACATTTATTTTGCTTGTTTAGGTCGAAGGGTTCATGCACATTCCCTAGACTTCTCCTGGCAGCAGAAAGATGCCAGTAAAAGTGTGTGGTGTTTTGCCCCTCATTTAGCAGCGTCCAGCACTTGGGCATGAATGAATTTTGTTGGCCAGAATTCTGGCCAATGAAATGAGTGCTAAATGTGACTAGCATTAACTTTTTTTGGCTGCATTTGTTTTAGCTGTGTTCAGCTAAAACACACCACTGAATGCAGTTCTGCATTCAGGAGAGGAGCATTAACTGCCTCTAAAAGCAGCTGCTCCTAAACTCTGGGAAGGCTGCATGGGAGAATGGAATTTTACTTTTTATCACGTTCAGTGCTTCATTTCTGCACCTCGGTGTGAATCGGAACCGAAAAGGGTTCATTTTGATCTGCAAGGTGGAGTTGTACCAATTTGGTTCAATAGGCACAATGTGTTAAGGGGCATTGGTAAACTTAAACCCCTTCCCAGACCAATTTTCAGTGCTGATGCACTTTGAATGACAATTGCAATGTCATACAACTCTGTACCCAAATTATTTTCCCCACAAATGGCTTTTCTTTTTGGTGGTATTTAATCCTGTAGGACTCATGCAAAGGGAGGATGTCCATTGACGGCCTCCTGGAAATTCAGGTCTGTGCTGTAGCTGTCATTCGGCTATAGGGCAGATGGCAAGTTGTTAGTTTGTTTGCCAGGGTCAGTTTTTCAGTTTCCTGTAGCATATGAACAGAACAAACGCATTATGGCCAGAATAGCTATGCCATACTATTGGCACAAACATAGTAAGATGTATGTCCACCCCCACAGTGGTTTACTACTGCTTTAAAAGATTACATGCCTCATACTACTAGGGGCAGCTACAGGTAATTGGGTTATAGACAAAGCTTTGCAGTGGGTAGTGCCTCCTTATGTAAAGGATTATCTAGTCGCACTGGAGGACTTTTCTTAGTGGTCAGTGAATGTAGTCGGATTTGTATGGCGCTGCTGGATTTTAGTTGTGAAAGCTTCAGCTGAAGAAAGTTCTGGCCGTGCTGTTGCCTTCTGTATATTCGGGATTTTTACCACTACAAATTCTTGTCTCCAATCTAGCAACAAGGCATCTTGAAACCTTGTCAAAAACCTGCCTATGCAGGTAAGGGGTATCTGTAGATGAAGGCAAACTAAAGCTTTGACCAAAGTTGCATGATGCCCTTGCTAGCGTTGGGCCTTGTATTTCTCCCAGAGATGGTAGCCTCCTGTCCCGCCTTGCATGCCTAGCTCCTTCAAGCCCCTTTTTATGCGCTTTACTCCTATTTCAGTAGTTCTGACCTTAGGAATGCTGCCATGGAGGATATGGTGGACATGTGCAGGAGTTTGAGATCACTCCTGTGATGGTGTGCAGTAACTGCCTTGGCGACATCTGGGACAGGATGATTCAACTTTTTTTTTTTTTTTTAAACCGGGCTTTGGGAGGCACCTGGATGGCCTACAAATCCCATGAGGCATAGCAATACTGACAGCCACAAGCATGACACCCGGAGGCTTGATGGTACTTGTCGTCTTGCAACAGCTGGAGGTCCACTAATGGCAGATCCCTGTCCTACGCCTATAGTAAAACCATTCAACTGTAGTTGAGTTGCAGTTTTATCTACAGGTGCCCTACATTTGACACCATCTTGGATGTGATGGCCATAGCCCCAGCAGATGTGTCTTGTTCAAGTGACAAGCTCCAACTTATTGCCTCCTAGCAGCTGCATAAGGGAGGGTGGAAATGCTGGACTGGCACAAACCCTATGTAGCTGTGTTCAAGAGCATGGCTGTGCTAAGCAATTGGTTTGCCTGGAGTATTAAAAGGTAAAGCACATTGCAGGCAACTTATGGAACCAAAAACACTGCAAGTAACAGAAGTTTTGTGCTTTAACTGTATTAATGTTGTCAAGTCTTCTTGACTGTCAAGAAGTGATATTAAAGCTGCTTTTGAATTTTTTTATTTTTTATATGTTTACTCTGTGCGGTGGTTTTGCACAGGGCCGCACCAATTTCTCCTCTGGGGTTCCCATCTTCACTTCTGACTCCTGAGTGCCCTCTTAGAAGGCTGCATTATATGGGCAGGCTCACTTTTTGAGTTGTCCTGTCTGTCTGACACAGGGCAGCTCAACCTCACTGCTTCATCAAAGGAGCAAATGGCTTTCAATCTGTCTAGTGAGGAGGGCAGAGCTGCTGCTCTTGTGCACGTTGCTGGCTGGTAGTCAGGTAAGGAGGCTGGGGGGTTCCTGCAGTACACCCACCCCCACCTTTAAAGTTGTAGTAAATGCCCATGCATGATTTGTACATATAGGCAAGCCTATAATATCTCAAACATGCACTGTTGGGAGATATTTACTGTGCATGCTGCCAGTTACATCACTGACACATGTGCTCTGAAGGAATGGCACAGGTACATATCAGAGTCCTGCACTCTAAATATCGGCTCATGCATGCGCTTAATTGTGGCTAGCGCTGACAATTTAAAAATCGTGATCTCACTTCAACCCCCCCTGACTATCTCCATGCAGTTTTCCGATTCTTTCATATAACAAGTGGACTTATCTGCTCACTCAGCTGTCATAAGAAAAATATTCTGCCAGGTTTTTAACAGTAAACATTGTAACTAATGCTTCCTTCTTGGTTAAAGGGGGTAAACTTCTGGTGTAAAGAGAATCAGCAGTCTGCCAAGTCTCTAACCTGAAACATTGTAACCAACTTCCTTCTTGGAGCAAACTTGTGTACAAATGCAGGAAACTTAACCACTTCAAGTCCAAATCTTTTTGTGATACCATATTTGCTGGTATATGACGACCCCTAATTTTATAAGACTTTTTGCCTGTACTCGCTGTATAAGACGACCCCCCCCCCTTCCAAGGCTTCCAACGCTTTATATTCTTTCTGGAGCCATATTCTTCCTTCTTGCTGGAGCCAATCACGGCAATGTATTCTATTAATAAATACAAAGTCTGCTTGGATTGGCAGAGGCTGTAACATCAGCCCATGCCTCTCTGACTCTCAAAGCCAATCCGAACAGGGTACTGTATGTAGCCTGCAGAGGTTGCTACTTCACTCCAAGCAGTCTCTGTATTTGATTACATCACTCACCAGGATTGGCTAAGTGGTATATACTGTATGTAGCAAGAGCTACATACAGTATTGCTGCACATCAAGCAGGCATCCGAGCAGTTGACCCGGCATATAAGATGACCCCTGCTTTTTGGCCAGTTTAAGTGTAAAGGGTAGTCTTATAAGCCAGCAAATACAGTACTTGTTTCTCAAGTTAAAATCAATATTTTTGCTAGAAAACTACTTGGAACATTATATCTTGGCAGAGACATTGGGGAATAAAATGGCAATTGCTACAATATTTTGTCACACTATTTTCCCAGCAGTCAAATGCAATTTTTTTTGGGGGGGGCACTTCAATAAATAAATGTAAAGTTGGCCCAAATTTTTTATTGTGAAAACATTGCTTCTCATTTTAGCCAGAATCGTGTGGCTCAGCCATGCACACTGCTGTAGTCTCTGAATCCGGGAAGTAAGATGGGTAGAGAGGTGGCAGCTTGCTCCTGGAAGGGCTTTGTTCTAAGGTGACACATACTAGCACATTATGACTTTACCTTGCAGGTTTCAGGAAAAACATCCAATAGATCACTCAGTGTTTCTCAACTCCAGTCCTCAAGTCCCCCCAACAGGTCATGTTTTCAGGATTTCCCTCAGATGAAAAGGCTGTGGGAATTACTAAATTCCCTTTCACATGTCCGCTCCGTTCGTCCGCTCCCTATGGGAGCGGATCCGTTAGCGCATGATGCATCTGCTAATGTCCAAGATCCGCATCTGTTTTTTCGGACGAAAGAATGTCCTATTTTTCTTCTGTCCGGCGGATCGGATGCAAACGGACAGACGGTCCGTTTCCATCCGTTTCCCCATAGGGCGGTCCCTGCATAGTGTCCGGGGTCCGCCCGACAGCTCAGCGGAGACCCCCCGCTGAGCCGACGTACACACGGAGCGGACTGAAAAAACGGACTGATCAAATCGCCTGTGCAAAATAATGGAAATCCTGAAAACCTGACCTGTTGGGGGGGGGGGGGGGGCGCATGAGGACTGGAGTTAAGAAACACTGGTGATCACTAGTGCTGTAATTTATAAATCCATTCAAGTATAAAGCTTTAGAACTACTTTAAGCACTATTAAACCTAGGCCGTGTGTGTGACTGAAGCACAAGCTCAATCAAGGAAACTGAATAAATATAAACCTAAGGATGCTCTGAGCAGAAGTTCTTTGCCGAAGTTGTTTGAACAAGGCTTTTGGCTGCTGTTCAGTCAAATGTGATTTAAAGTCAGAAGGCACATAGAGTAGTGTCTATTATCTGCTAGTGCAGGCAATTGTTATCACAGCACAACTAAACTTGGGATGCAAGGCTACAGTCGTGTGTGTTCTTGCATAGTGCTTTTATAAGGAAAACTTGTTCTGCTTTCACACAAAGCCTCATGTATTTTACACCCTGGAAAAATTTATGTGGGAAACTTCAACTGCATTCCTGAAAATCCTCAATTATGTTCTGAAACTGGCTTCAAAGTGGAACTGATCTTCCCAGGAAGCTGCAATCTTCGCCTAATAAAATCTGCAGCTTCCATGGTGCTGCACACTTGACCAACTATGACACCAGCCGCTTGAGTAGGCATA
Source organism: Rana kukunoris (assembly GCA_029574335.1). Taxonomy (NCBI): domain Eukaryota; kingdom Metazoa; phylum Chordata; class Amphibia; order Anura; family Ranidae; genus Rana; species Rana kukunoris. The sequence goes on along the minus strand of CM056052.1, from coordinate 531,924,721 downwards.
AACATGCTGGCAGTTGGTTCAGTAATACCAGACATGCCTTGAACATGGCATACACTATGCATAATCTGGTAGGACTGCTGCAAACATTGATATTTTAATTCTAAGGAAGTAACATTTGAATGTTTAATTTGGGAAAACAGTTTGGTGAAACTATAGGCAAATTGTTTCCTATGGAGTAAAGGGGGAGGGAGACAGTAGAATTGTAACCCCTGTAAGTAATAAACATTCCCTCAATTGCCATCACTAGTGTTTTCATTCTATTCTGGGGACAATTTTTTTATTTTTAATCTAAATTGTCTTTGAGGGTTGAAACCATAAGGGTATCTTTAAAAGTGTCAATCTACCGCTCATTTGAAGAGTGATTCATGTCTGAATTTTTTAGAAGCAATTGATGGGCAACAATGTATTGCCGCCTCACCGCTTATTCAACCCCAGTGTTGCATGTGGGCAGTTTTGTGGTTATTCACTGTTAACTTGAATGGGTCACTATCTTTGGTATGAAGCATTGACTACAAAATGTAGTGACACCCCTGTCTGGTGCCCTTTGTAGGGGAGAGGGTAGTTTGGGTAGTAAACCAGTGCACATGACGCCTAAATTGAGGCCTTCATGTCATATTGCTCAACAGGAAGTAAGTTGTGGGCGCCTCATGTTCAGTGTTCTGTAACCAGATACTTAAATACAATTTTAAACTTTTTTTAAAGATATTTAAATTGTGCTTTGCTCAAACTTAAAGGTGGAAAATGTGTTGGTCCTTTTCACAGGGGCAGACCGTTCGTCCATTTATTACAAGTCCGTAATGATAACCTATGTGATCACGGCCGTTAGCGGATGAGCATCCGCTAACGTCTGTAATGACCCGCCTCTGCAAAAATCGAGTTTTTCAGACGGAAGAAAACCCTATTTTTCTTCCGTCTGAAGAATACGGACATGCGGTCCGTATTCATCCTATTCCCCATAGGGGAGAGTGGAGGAGAGACAGGGCGGTCCCTGCAGTGTGGGATCCCCGCTGAGCCGACAGACACACACGGAGCGGACTGAAAAACGGTCCGCTCCATGTGAAAGGACCCTTAATGCAATTTATTAAAACCAGCGGAAATCTGTTTGCAGCAGATGTAAATTTGTTCCCTGGTCTTAGAAGAAATTGTATGTATGGTCTCAAATGGGATTGGACATGTGTTTAATTATTGCTTTCTGTGGATTGTCATGGCACTGTCGGAGTGCTTTTGGCTTATTGGTTACTTAGGACATCCACCTTATCCAGCAGGGTTGCAGACCGCCTTCTCTAGGCAGTTGTGACCTATTTATATATGCTTGGATCCAACAGTGCTTCAAGGGGTGATCAATGTTCAGAATTTTTAAAACTGAATAGTGATGAGTCCCAACCTGTTATGAATCTGCTTTAATTTTCACTGAGGGGATGATCTTCCCATTGGTGTGAACAGGGCACATAACAGACATGTGTGTAAACTGATGTGAAACTGAGGTCAGTCTTCTGTTCATTTACCATCAATGCGGTGAACAAGCTCTCGGAGTTGAAGGTTAACTGGCTGGATCGCCAGATAATAAACTGTTGAAGCCACTGATATTGACATGATGATGTATTGTGGCTTTTTATATTTGGCTTAGTTTAATACGGCTCCAAGGCCTCACACCATTGTGCAGATGCATCTCTTCCCTGTAAGGCAGGGGTGTCTAACTCAATTTCATCATGGGCCACATCGGGATTAAGATTGTCCTCAAAAGGAACGGTTGTATCTGTAAGATTAGATGTCAGAAGTTGAGTCCCTTGCATCACAGTGGCTGGTGTCATAGCTGATCACATGTACAGCATCATGAGAATTACAGATCAAATAAGTATGGCAGCTTCCTTGGCTATAGATGGGAGTGATGTTTGATTGGTTTCTAAATGCAAAAATGTTAATACTTGCCTGTTCCAGTCCCAAACCTGTGTGTTCTGGCCATACAGTGGCTTAAACCCAACACCCTTCCCAAGATTTAATTGATGGCGGTAGTGGTGATCTGAAAGCTGCTTGAAATTTCCTTGTATGTCCAGCATTGGATTTTGTGGCGGTTAAGTTTGCGATTTCATGTTGCTTTGAGTGTTTAGTGCAAGAAAATGTAATTCTTTTTAGATGTCTCCTGAAGAGGTCAGCATGGTCCTTGACATGAAAAGGAGGATCTGATAGCTACTCATTATAGAACGTATAATGTAGGAAGAAGAAAATATGTAGCATTTAGTTTCTTCAGTTTTCTGACTTTGCCTAAAGGCAAACTTTTTTTTTTTTTTTTTTTGCCATTTTGGAGTATCAGTTACAAACTTATTGCTTCAAGTGGCTGAACTGGGTTGATGGCTGCAGGCATCACCCGGTACTAAAGTGGTCCGCTTTCTAGTAATTGATGCTGACCTATTCATGCCAAGGACCATGCTGACCTCCAGTAGCCAATCTGCCATTATCACAAGTAACATCTCACCCACCTTCCACTGCTCAGCCCAGGTTTCCTGTCCACCTGGGAGAGGCCCAAGGAAACCTGCCGGCATGTCCACCTGCTGGCCAGAGACCTTGGTAATTGAATACTTTAAGTGCAAAGGAGGGGTTTGTGTGGTCATATAGACTCCATAAAGAGTACCTGTTGCTGCCTAATTACTGTTCAGCAATGATGTAAACAGTAAAACTTTGAATCTACAGAATATCAGCCTCAAAAGCAGAATCGATTGTTTCTCACCCCATCCCAATTATAAGGCATAGTTGGTTCTAGGACAATTTTAAGCAGTGTATAGTAGATGCAGAGAGGGACTCTCTTCTAACACTTGTCTTTTTTTTTTTTCAGGCCGATCAACTGACAGAAGAGCAGATTGCAGGTATGTTTCTAAATTTCCCCCCCCCCCCCCCACAAGGGCAAATGTAACAAGGGGTATGGTTGGAATCATTGTAACTTCGAGTAAAGGTCTGTTTTAGGGTTTGGCTATAATGCTAATGGCTGTGGTGCTGGTTAGATTATCAAACGGCTTCCCACCCATTACCATCAATAGTCTCCATGTTCACTAAAGCTCATTTGAAAACACTACAATGAAGAAAGGTACTTCATGGCTAACTTCCTAGCACATGCCGTTGCAATGGTGTGACTGAACAAATGGGGGCATCAGACAGTCTGCATTGCCACAGCCCAATGCACTTTTCATGGATGGGTTCATGAAGTGGGTGTGGGTAACAGAGTGCACTTGGTTCTACACTCGCGTGACCTGACCCAGATGACGAAGGTCCCATTTAAATCTCTTCATAAAACATGGTCCTGGGTTTGCCATTGTGATGGTGCCTATTCATGTCAAGTGCATTACCTTAAACCAGTGATTTTCAACCTTGCTAGTGCCGTGACCCCTTGATAAAATTTCCCAAGTTGTGGGGACCCCAACAGCAAAAAATTTGTAGCGTGGATTGTCCGGGCCAAAGGCAAGACAAGTAATTTGTGGCTCTAACCCACCGAAACCTCTCCCTGAGTCCTTTCCAAAAAAATGAAGCCCTTCCTGTAATTCCAGTGCCAGCTGAAGTCCCATTAATATGGACAATGCTTGATTGTGGCATGCTGTACACTTTGGGTGTAGAAGCCAAATGGATATTATAGAATGAAGACTAATATGGGTACTTGCAGCACTAAAAGGAACTCAAGCTGTGGCTTTATTGCCTCCAAGTGGAACAAGAACTGGCAATATTGCTTGAAGGGGAAATTAAAATTTCAAGCCAACAGGAACTTATTGTACAAGTGTGCACAGCAAATTTAGGGAACTTATTGTAAAGTGCCACTTTGGCATTGTAATGGGAGCTCTGGCTTGTCACTCTGAAGCTGGTGATTTCGTTTCTTGTAAATCTGTGTTCAGGACTCTTTATCTGCCTTGATTGGCTGGGCAAAGGGTGACCCAACTTCCAGACATGTAGAAAAGTTTCAATATCTGTAGGTTTGCCAGGATTTTACACTGAACTTTGTGTGCAGGGAGAAGATTTTATGGCACAAGGCAAATGGTATTTTCTACAATAAATGTCTGCCAGTTAACAGCTTGGGCAAGGTGTGGCTCACTTAATCTGAGCAGTTATTGGCTGTATGCAATGTGTAACTAATTTTTCTGTAGCAATTGCTATAAAATTAATACTTGTGTAGCCTGCTAGTGTGGCTATACAATATAGCAGCATGATTCTGGCTTAAATGAATCCAAGATTTTTATTTTTTTTGCTTACAAGATCATGATTCTCACAGCATAACATTTTTCACATTCAAACAAAAAAATGGGCTAATACAGTGACAACATATTGCTGCAATAGCCATTTTATTCCCTAGGGTCTCTGTAAAATATATATAATTTTTGCGTGTTCCAAATTTTTCTAGAGGGAAATATTGTTGACTTGAGAAACAAGTGTCAAAAAAATTTGGTCTTGAAGTGGTTAAACTTCCTGCTTTTACAATGTTTCATGTTACAAACTTGGCAGACTGCCCAATTTTTCTTTACCCTTTTGATGCAAGTAAGCATTAGTTATGTTTCCTGCTAAGAACTTGGCAGACTGCCCAAATGTTTTCTCTTGGCAGCTGGTAGGTAGTGAGCAGGTAGTCTCAACTTGTTATATGAACAAATCAACAAACTCTGCATTGGAGATTGGGGGGGGGGTTGAATAAAGATCATGATTTTGATTGTGCAGCTATACTATACAATATTTTTAATAAAAGTTGTTCGTTTTTTTTTTTTCTAGAATTCAAAGAAGCCTTCTCACTATTTGACAAGGATGGTGATGGTACTATTACAACAAAGGAGCTGGGCACAGTGATGAGGTCGCTTGGGCAGAACCCAACAGAGGCAGAACTGCAGGACATGATTAATGAAGTAGATGCAGATGGTAAGTCATGTCCACTGGTCACTCGCCTGCTTTTTATCAATGCGTACATAAACGGTATAATCTTCCTAAAATCTATTGGATATGAATCTGTGTGGCTTTCACAAAATTGGTGTAGACTTGCATTGGTTCTTAATTTATATTATGGTGAATGTTCGCACAAAGGCTTTACAGGTCTTGTCTCTTTACAGGCAATGGAACAATTGACTTCCCTGAATTCTTAACTATGATGGCAAGGAAAATGAAAGACACAGACAGTGAAGAAGAAATCAGAGAAGCATTCCGTGTGTTTGACAAGGTAATGTCCTATTTTTGTATTGGGGGGGGGGGCTTTGCTTGAATGCTACCCTGAGCTAGATTTTCAATGCCTAAAAGCTCCATAATAAGATGAGATTGAATTTCAACCTGTCACTTTGTAAAACACTGGAACTGACTGAATTGAATATATATATATTAAATGTGTAATCCTTCGCGCTAAAATAATCAATAAAGAATAATATACAGATTGCAGCAAAAACTAAAAGTGTTTACCATACACAAGTGAGTCATATATATATATATATATATATATATATATGTGAATTTGCGCAAAAAAACACACACAATCAGACACTATAAAACATATGTAATCAATAGTGCAAAGTAGATGAAGTAAAATTAAAGTGAATAACAAATAAAGTCCATAGGTGTCAAAAAAGTTCATAAAGTGCAAACGTGCAGTGCACAAAAATTCTTTCAGTGAAATTGCCAAGCTTGCAGTAAGTGCTAGTGCTCCTTCGTGCGTTCAGCCTCACAGGCCTCTCACCTTAGTGACATACATCAATGGCGTGATATTAGATAGCTATTCTGTGCCACTCCAAACCACACAGCCTCACAGGCCTCTCACCTCTCGATAGATAAAAAAACGCATCCAAATAAATCCTCTAGATAGAACCAATGATCCAGTAATGATGGACAACACCAGGAGTATTCACTCTTCTCTATGTCTTGAATCAACCCTTCGCTGAGATACTCAGGGAAACATAAAAAGAAATAGGCCTCCAATGGTGTAGTATGTAACATCTAAAATATTTATTAAAACAAAGTATTCTCCTTACATCAGTAAAAAACACAGCAAGCATCAAATAATAAACAAGGCGGCATCTGCCATAGGTCTCATGTCACTTCCAGGTGTACGTCCAAATCCCTACGCGTTACGGCTCTTTGATGAAGGCAAAGAGCCGTAACGCGTAGGGATTTGGACGTACACCTGGAAGTGACGTGAGACCTATGGCAGATGCCGCCTTGTTTATTATTTGATGCTTGCTGTGTTTTTTACTGATGTAAGGAGAATACTTTGTTTTAATAAATATTTTAGTTGTTACATACTACACCATTGGAGGCCTATTTCTTTTTATGTTTCCCTGAGTATCTCAGCGAAGGGTTGATTCAAGACATAGAGAAGAGTGAATACTCCTGGTGTTGTCCATCATTACTGGATCATTGGTTCTATCGAGAGGTGAGAGGCCTGTAAGGCTGTGTGGTTTGGAGTGGCACAGAATAGCTATCTAATATCACGCCATTGATGTATGTCACTAAGGTGAGAGGCCTGTGAGGCTGAACGCACGAAGGAGCACTAGCACTTTACTGCAAGCTTGGCAATTTCACTGAAAGAATTTTTGTGCACTGCACATTTGCACTTTATGAACTTTTTTGACACCTATGGACTTTATTTGTTCACTTTAATTTTACTTCATCTACTTTGCACTATTGATTACATATGTTTTATAGTGTCTGTGTGTGTTTTTTTTGCGCAAATTCACTTAGAGAGAGAATATATATATATATATATATATATATATATATATATATATATATATATATATATATATATATATATATATATATATTAATATTTATATATATATTAATATTATATATATATTAATATTATATATATATATATATATATTAATATATATATATTAATATTATATCTCTCTCTCTCTCGATCACAGGATTGGTGCAGATGTTCTTGAGACCTCATGTATGGGGGGGGGGTTGCGCTCCCAAAAATGTTTTTTTCAGAAAATTCTTAAAAGGATCTAAAGCTTTTAGCAGCATCAAGCACTCCCCTGCCCAAATGCTGCTTCTCTTGGACGTGTTTTCCTGCTGCTAAAAACCTAACATGGAGGGGTGTTTAGAAGCAGCTGTAAATGGCCAGTGTGCATGAGGCCTGAAGTGGAACTGAACTCAAGAAGCTCTGCAAGGAGCTGGAAAATATTAAATAAGTGCCAAAGTTGAACTTATACGATGTGGCTTTTATTTTTCAAAGGGCTAATCTATAGTTTACTTTTGCAGATGGGATAACTACAGTATAGACTCTGCAGGTAGTAATTCACTGTAGCCTCTTCTGATTGACAGACGCCATGGTTCCCCATGTGGATTATCTGCAGCTGCTGTAGTTCTGTATAGGGCTTGTTTTGGCTCTATATAGGGCTTGTTTTGGCTCTATATAGGTCAGGGATGCCCAACTTTTTGAAGAGGGAGGGCCACTTAAGCAGCTTGGTAACCAATCGCGGGCCACAATGAGCAGAGAGGACGGATGACGGGTCATGGCTACTTTATTAGTTCTCCCATCTGCCCAGATGGGGAAAGGGGTAAATTTCCTTTTTTTGTTTTTCGGATTGGAAGTAGGTGGGCGTAAACTGACATCTGTCTCTCTGTAGAGGTGAATTGAGGGTCCCATTTGGTCAGGCTTAACATGGACGCATCAGCTTATGGGGCTCTGCTCCGCAGCTGCTTTCTTCCTCAACACTGATGTTGCACTATGGCAGGTCGGCAGCCTGCGATCTAGGCTTGCCAAGCTGCCATGCCAGAGTAGGAGGTCGGGGGCCACATGTGGCCCCCAGGCCGTTGGTTGGCCACCCCTGATATAGGTAAACAGGTTGCTATTGGGACACTGACAAACTTCCTGTAGAGGTTGAGCAGGCATCGGTTCTCATTATGAAGGAACAAACTTTCTTGCCATGCACTGTCCCCTGTTGAAGTCATGCAAACTTTTCTTTTACTTATTTTTTAGGACGGTAATGGCTACATTAGTGCTGCTGAGCTCCGCCATGTTATGACAAATCTCGGTGAGAAGTTAACGGATGAAGAGGTTGATGAAATGATCAGGGAAGCAGATATTGATGGAGATGGTCAAGTAAATTATGAAGGTAGGTTGCTTTGTGATTGGTCCTTGAAACAGATGGGCTTTGCTTAAATCATGTATGGGGGGGGGGATTGGGCCTCTTAACACAAGTTGCCACTTGCAAATCTGCAATTGTTGCTGACAGGGAAGCTATTTCAATAAAGTGTGCATGGCTAGTCCCCACCATAATGCATTATACAACCTCTGACTCTAAAACCACTTTAAAGGACTCTAGTCACCTTACTTTTTCATGTGGAATTTGGTTGGGCTGACCATATAATCAGTAGTCTATTCCAATTGGTTACTACTCCAGGATAATGCAGAATTGCCAATGTACTATCTCTAGATGGCGCACATGTAGCTACAGAACACTTGAGCAAATCCTCAATATTCACACTAGCCAGCCATGTTCCGTTTCCAGCAGTGACTGGCTACTTGGGTCAGTCTGCTTCTCCCGGCAGTGATTTATGGCATTCAATCTCTTAATAGAAGCACTAGCGGGTCATGCTGAGAAGTCATTTAGTGGTTCCTCTATGAATTTGATAATGTGTTCCACAATGCCTGCAGCTACAAGGTTAGTGGGACTAGTGTGAGTGTTTGCTTCTAATGCTTGACTGCTACAGATCTAGTCTGAAATGTAGGCTATAAAAAGCCTACCACATCTAAAATTGATTAGCAGTAACTTAATGCTTGCTTTGGAGGAATAGCGCTAAGCTTTTCACAAACGAATGAAATTACGTTAACTTGCTGCTGTATAGGAAAGTGTTTTTTTTTTTTTCCCCTCTCCACATTGTAGTTAAAGGCCTTGTTTGAAAGCTAACTTTAAGTCTAAATTTTTATTTAACCCTACGGCAGGGGTCTCTAAACTGCTGCCCTCCAGCTCTTGCACCTCCACAAGGCATTGTAAAACTGTTTAGACATGATGGGGATTTGTAGTTCCTGAACTAGAGTGCCATAGTTTGGAGACCCTTGCCCTAGGGAATAAAATGGCGATTGTTGCAATTTTGGCAAGCTGTGTTGGATCTATATGAAAAGAGATTTGCTGCTTGACATGTTGCGGTTTAAAATTGTGGAATGCTGACAAATGCCACTTGTAGGCATTGCCTATGGCGTTTAATGCCTTTACAGGTTGCCTAGAGGGGTGGGGGTTTGTTGGTGTTCAGTAAAATTAAGGGGTTCTCGCTGTACTAACTGCAATGTTGGCTCAGTGGGGAGATCACTACACTATTACTGTCTTGACAGGGAGCCTTCCTGCCAGACAACATGTCAGTCAGCACTTAGTCATTTGCTGCAAGTGAGCAGCAGTCCCGTGTACCTGTTTGACAGAAGCCGGATGTCGAGCTAGCTTCTGTTGGACAGTCTGCTGAAGACATGTGGTGAATGTCGTCCAGTTTCTGTTCGTTATTCCGCCCATGTACCAGGTTTTAGGGCCCAGATTCAGAAAGAATTGTCTAACTTTTGGTGGACGTAGCGTATCTCTTACACTACGCCGCTGTAACTTAGAGCGGCAGGTACCGTATTCAGATAAACTTGCACCCTAAGTTGCAGCGGCATAGTGTTTTTATAGTGTAAATGGCTGGCGTAAGCGCACGTAATGAAAAGTAGCCAGGCAGTGGGCGTGTTGTAGTAAAACGAGCTGTGATCCCATGCAAACGAGGGTCCGAACAAACGGCGCAAAATCCAAAATCACGTCGCAAATACTCAATGCTTTCGACGTGAACGTAACTTGCACACAGCCCTGTTCACGTACGACTTGCGCAAACGATGTACAATTCGACACTGTTCCGACATCCATACTTTGCCTGCCTCTCATAGCAGGGGTAAATTTACGCCAGTCGAATGCCTTAAGTAAATGACGTATATCAATCTGCCGGGCGCAACTACGTTCGTCAATCTGCGGTTTTAGCTCCATTGCATATTTAATGGGAACGCCGAATGCGTCCAGCTGAAGCAATGTTTTTCGGCAGATCTTACTTTCTGAATCGGCGTAAAGATGCGGCGGCATATCGGGAGATACGCCAGCGTACTTTCTTTCTGAATCTGGGCTCAGAGATTCAAACAAGGCTGTCAGTTGACTGTTGGGCTCTTTATTGACTAGTCAAAGAATACTTTTGAAATTGGCACATTGACTGATTACTGTTTTTTGTTTCTCTTGCAGAGTTTGTACAAATGATGACGGCAAAGTGAAGACTGTACAGAATGTGTTAAATTTCTTGTACAAAGATGTTTATTTGCCTTTCTTTGTTTGTAACTTATCTGTAAAATGTTCCCCCCTTACTGTCAGATTGCATGTATAGTAATTTTAGAATTCCAAACATGTTTCCCATACTGTCACTGTCTTTTTCTTTACAACTTACTCTTTTTGGTTTCCATGAAAAGTTGATAAAGTAACAAATGCTGCATGTGGCTTACTCTGGATTTTTCTCAAAGCCCTTTGTGCACATGGAAGATCTGGATGAATTGGATCACACAATGGAATATCTGGGCTCTACAGATTTATTTTCCTCTCCCAAAGTTGGATTTCTTCAAGTAACTTGTCTGCTTGTCGGAATGTGGAGTCAACAACTCTAAACTACAGATAGTTAAACAATATTGAACTTATGTTGCACTAATGCAAAGCTGGTGTATCCAGATACAGGTCTTGTATCTTTTATTTTTTATTTTTCTGCCTTCCCTCCCATTTCTTTGCTCCAGACCTCCTTATGGAACATCACTATGCTTTTTACTCCTTTTTTCTTTCTTTTCTATTTCTCTCTCCACTGTTGTGAAGGGTCTGCATGTGATTTGTAAACTCCTTCACCAGTCAAAGGTTTACTTTTTGGTTTAGCCACTTTTCAGAAAACCTGCTTATGGCACAATTTGCCTCAAATCCATTCCAAGTTGTATATTTGTTTTACAATAAAAATTAAAAAAAAAAATCCTTTTTGTCTTTGTTAACTCTGCTGATGAGAAAGGTCCTAGAGGCTTGGTGGCAGGATCCTTCATTGGATCATAACTACATTGGTTGAACAGATGTGTCATCTTGATATGATCATCTTGATATGATCAGACTAGGTTGTGGCATCGCACAATTTTGATCTTGTTGGCAGAGTCCCTGTTATGCACTACACATCACACTGGAACTGACTGCTGTGGGTAGTGAGAACAAGTCTTGTAACTCTTGGGCAGCGGGCTGATTTTTGCCAAGATTGGAAAGCTCTGATGTGTGACTCGCATATTGAGATGCCATTCATTTGAATGACGCCAAATTGCGGTGCAGGTCTGCCACAATTGTTGCACGACAATTCACACTAGGATCTGCATCGAAGGAAGCATGTCACCCCCAAAGATTTTGGAGCAACATTGTTTCCAGCAATGCGATTTGAGGTGTTCAAATGAATGGCATCTCAAATGTGAGTCCCGTAATGTCATTTCACACATCAGTGCTGTCAAATCGCAGGCAGAGTCATGGCAAATGTGCCTGCAATTTAAAATGTTGTAGTGCGTGCAGCCTAAACATAAAGCTCCTTTCCGTATATTTTTGGCCCATGTATAATGCACTCATGTTCCCTGGAGCCATCTGTTGGTTAACTGCTTCCTTGCTGGGCACCTCCTCCTACCCAGACCAATGTTCAGCTTTCTTTGCTTGCATGGACTTGTGTAACACTACCCCAAAAATTATCCACCCCAGAGCGTTCTTTTGGCTGTATTTGATCACCTCTGGGTTGTATAAAAATACTGAATTTTGAAAGTTATATTAACTTGGCAAACGTAACTTTTTCCATGTACATACACTGATGCTCTGATTGGCACCACTGGTGGGTATTCATGGGTGACACTGGCAGGCAGTACTGGTTGGCACAGATGAGGCAGAAGCTTGATCTGCCTTTTTTTTATTTTGTGTCGGAATAGAAAATCTATTACGGTGCTTCTGTTTACATTGCATGGTCAGCTGTCATTGGCTGACAGCTGATCACCCTGTAAAGGGCCACTATGATTGGCCTTTTACCACAATCTGCTGTCCAAAGGACATTGCATCCCAAGTGCACGACAGCATGCTTCTGGGAAATATCGCATGCCTGCACCACTACACGCATGCAATTTAATGACCTGACTTTAACATGGTTTAACTACTTGACGACCAGCTGCCGCAGTTATACAGCGGCAGCTCGGCTGGGCGAGATCACCCCAAATCTATATAAGTAACAGAGTATAAAATAGTGTAAAAAGCAGCTGCTAAAAACACAAAAGTAACAATTGATTCTGCTCTTGTCAATGTATGAACAGCGATCAGTCATTTCCCCAAGTCAGTACCACCCCACCCCCCCTTCAGTTAGAACACAACCAGGGAACATGATTAACCCCTTCCTTGCCCCTAGTGTTAACCCTTTCCCTGCCAGTGGCATTTTTTATAGTAATCCATGCAATTTTATAGCACTGATCGCTATAAAAATGCCAATGGTCCCAAAAATGTGTCAAGTGTCCGCCATAATGTTGCAGTACCAATAAAGTGTTTTTTTTTTTTTTAATGCCATAAAACTAACCCTATTGTAAACTTAATTTTTGCGCAAACCAATCAAATGCTTATTGCATTTTTCTTTAAAAAAAAGATATATCGGCCTAAACAGGATTTTTTTTTTACTTATTTTGGGGATATTTATTACAGCAAAAAGTATACATTTATTTTCAAAATTGTCGCTCCACTTTTGTTTATAGTGCAACTAATAAACGCAGAGGTTATCGAATACCACCAAAAGAAAGCTCTATTTGTGGGGGGGGGAAAAACAATTTTGTTGGGGAGCCATGTTGCATGGCTGCGCAGTTGTCAGTTTGCACAGGGAAGACCGTACATTCACAATACAGGAGGGATCAGAGGGCCCTGCTCGTAAGAGTTTACAATCTAGAAGGGAGGGTTAAGTGGAACAAAGGGTAGTTGGCTGTGGGGGGGGGGGGGGGATGATCAGATGGACTCAAATGAAAATACCGTTGCTAGGTGTGGGAAGGGTAGGCTTCTTTGAAGAGGATAAAAGGATATTAAAGGGATAGTTGACCCTCCTACAGAGGCGTATAGCCATGTTTTCTCGTTGCTTTCAATGGAGGAGTGGTAAACACCCCCTGCTCCAAAGATGTGGCTTTTGCAGTGGTCCTGCCTGCCCTCGGGGCTTTTACATTGGAGAAACTGCAGCTGACATTTTCAGGTTGGTTTGCAGGCGTTATCTATAGCGCCTCCAAACGGGTGAAAAGGGTCTTGGTGGGCAGGCTCTCGGCCAATGATGTTGTCTGTGGCCAGCTATGGCACAGATTAACACATGAGCCAGATCTGGCTGTTTTTTCTGGATTTCACTTGCTGTTCAAAGCTAAAATTGGGAAGGAAGTCAGCTAGTCTATGAATAAATCTGCACATGGTGATCCCTTTCATCACCCCACCAGTGTCTGCACTGTATTGGTGTCGCTAGTGACATTAGATTGCATCAGTCCCACTAAGTCACTGATCACTGCCATGGTTAGTCTAGTGTCTGTCCAGATAAGTATCCTAGTCAGTCCATTATACTAGTGTTCCCAAAAGTTTGTGGGGGTGGCTTTTTTTTTGAGCTGTACATACCTTATATTTGCAATCCGGGTACTCCCGTGGGAGTAGGCATTTCCAAGCTGAGCCTCAATGTAATCTGGAGTTCGCCCAGATTGATGTCCTTCAGAAAATGCTCTCGCCCGGCAGAATATGGGGGATATTGCGTAAGTAGCCGAACATGTAGAGCCGCGAGTTGGCTCTACACGGCGCCTGCGCACCGACTAGGAGCCGTGTAGAGCTGACTGCGCAGGTGCCGTATAGAGCCGACTCGCTGCTCTACATGTTCGGCTCCTTTCAGAAATGATAGACGACGATCTGGGCGAACTCCCAGATTACATTGCGGCTCAGCTTGGAAACGCCTACTCCCGCGGGAGTGAGTTACCCGGATTGCAAATATAGATTATAAGGTATCTACAGCCTAAAAGAAAGTGCCGACTGTACATGTTAGAAGTATAAAGAATTTGGTCTTATATAAATGTTGTTAGGGTGAACCTCCGCTTTAAGAGTATAATGTTGCATAACTGCAATTGTCATTCAAAGGGCAACAGCACTAAAAACTGGGCAGGGAGGTAGTGACGGTGCCTAGCATTGAAGCGGTTCATCTTTATCTGCAGTTGCACTGAATAACAAGCTTCCTGTTCATTCACAAACAGAAGACCTGCTCTACACCAGAGTAGTGATCGGTAGAGAACGGGAGAGTGATGAGAAGCTAGCAGCATTGTGGGGGATCACTGAAATGACTGTGATCTACTAGTAGAAGGGGGAGGCAGCACTGACTAACCTGGCCAGCTGGAAATGGTTCTGTTCCAGCTTTTGGATGCCCATCCCCCTTTAAATTCACATCAGTTTGGTGGTCCCTGTAGTCATCACTGAGCTGGTGGCCAATACTAAAAACGTTTAGTAGGCTACCAGTGCACAAAGTCCACTCAAACAGGAACCTGTAGAGCGTAGGGACAACGCCGCACGTTACCAGAAACTGTCAAAACCTGATTATATTAATGCATGCTAGGAATCTGAGCACTGGTGCTGCAGGAGGATGCATTGTAAGTTAACCATACTAGTTACAACCTAACTAACCTAATCAAGATTTAACAAAGCAACTTGCTATAAGGACCTACCTGGTCAATGCATTACATTTGTATCAAATCGGGCAAGTCCTGGTCTGTTTGGGATTGTAGTGATCAACAAGGAATAGGGGGCATCTACTGTGGCACCTGGCATTCACAAAACACTAATTGGGGTGATATAGAAGACTGTCAGATACCGTGGGCATCCTTCTGGAGATAATTAACTGCTTCCTGCCTGGCCATTGCAAAATGACACCCGAGCGGTAGCCCTAATGCTCTGAGTGGACGTCATGACGTCCTCCCCAGAACGCACCTCGCATGGGCTGTGTCCACTGCCGGTACCATGTGATCGCTGTGACCAATCACAGCAGATCACATGACAATTATAAACAAATGGCTTTGATCTATGCTATTCATTGTGTTTATCATTGATTGGTATAGATGGGGTCAATCGCAGCTCATTTGTACCATTTGATTAGCTGTGGTCAATCGCAACAATACACACTGAATAATCCATTTCATTCACTAAAATGCTTATAAGTTATAACTGTAAAATTCACTAAGCAATCGTGTGTGTAAAAAAAACAATAGTCTCCCCAGAGTAGTAGTGTTACTATGGTAACGGTATGTAAAGAAAAAATATAAACAAATTCGATTTTTTTATAAATTTTTTTACATATTGCTACTAGTCGGTTATATGACGACACTGCACTTGTGACAAAATGTAAACATTTAACAAAAATTTTTGACAAAAAGGTGAAAACTTCTAAAAATAAAAAAATTGCTGTGCCTTTTTAAATACCTTGGACTGTCTACGTTCTAAAAAAAAAGGGGGGGGGCTTATTTGGGGGATATTTGTACTGTTCTGGTATTTTTGGGCCTCAAGAAATGAGACTGTCCGTACATCAGGATTGATCGATTTTGGAGTCCTGCAAGGCGGCGTCTCCTAAGCTCTCTGACAGGCTTTCCCAGATTTACATACTCCCATCGGGCATACCTCACCCCCCCCCCCCCCCCTCAGAGTAGCTATATATAAACGTGGCCAGTCCACCTTGTGCCTACTGTGTGGCCAGGAAGCTGGCACATTTTTTCCATCTTATGTGGGCCTGCCCCAAAATACAAGGCCTATGGACACAAATTATAACCTTCCCACATGATGCCATGGGCTACCCAATAGCACTAGACCCAAAACACTGCCTCCTCTGGATATTTCCAGACACTATTGATAAATTCACTAAGATATTTCTCCATGAAACCCTGCATCTGGAACTTCCTCCTCCCAGCCACGTAGTACTCCCAAGGCTCCTGGGGTTGGAAACACTTGTTTCAGCTCCACATGTACCGCCTATGTTTAAGTCACCCTGTGTCTCTAATAGGGCCACAGGGGGACGAGAATCCCAGTCTGATCTGTACTAATCAGACTCACTGTACAACCACACTGGCATGTTGTATGTGTGTGTGTATATATATATATATATATATATATATATATATATATATATTAGGGCTGTTACTGATTAAAATTTTCATGTTCGATTAATCAATTTTTTTAATCGATTAATTGACTCATTTTGATTAATTATAACGCACATACATTTTTCGGTTTTCGGATCACCACCATATATAGTCCCCACTGTAATATCCACAGACATCTCCCCCCACTGTAATATCCACAGACATCTCCCCCCTGTAATATCCACAGACATCTCCCCACTGTAATATCCACAGACATCTCCCTCACTGTAATATCCACAGACATCTCCCCCACTAATATTTACAGACCTCCCCCCCCCCACTGTAATATCCACAGACCTCTTCCCCCACTGTAATATCCACAGACATCTACCCCCACTGTAATATTCACAGACATCTACCCCCACTGTAATATCCACAGACATCTCCCCCCCTGTAATATCCACAGACATCTCCCCCCCTGTAATATCCACAGACATCCCCCCCTGTAATTTCCACAATCACCCCCACTGTAATATCCACAGACATCTCCACCCACTGTAATATCCACAGACATCTCCCCCCACTGTAATATCCACAGACATCTCCCCCACTGTAATATCCACAGACGTCTCCCCACTGTAATATCCACCGACGTCTCTCCCACTGTAATATCCACAGACATCTCCCCACTGTAATATCCACAGACCTCTCCCCCACTGTAATATCCACCGACGTCTCTCTCCCACTGTAATATCTACAGACATCTCCCCACTGTAATATCCACAGACATCTCCCCACTGTAATATCCACAGACATCTCCCCCACTGTAATATCCACAGGCATCTCCCCCTCTGTATAGGAAGATTAGTGCTTGCTCAGTCTTACCAGAGAAGCCAGCCGAACACGAGCAGTTGAGACCAGGTGATGACGTCAGTGCGCTGCTCTAGGCTCACCTAGCCCGCCGCTGGGTGGACCAAGAGGGCCGCCGCTCCGGGAGCTAGGCCAAAGCCATGGCCTTACCTATGGCCGAGGCAGCAGCGGAGCTCTACGGATCACGTGGTGTGCCGTTCCGCATATGGTGCCCTGTTCGGATCATGGATCATTTACGGTCTGTTGCACCACTAGTACCGATCAAAAGAATTTACGATTAATCAAGGTATTAATCTTTACTTTCCCCAGCCCTAATATATATATATATATATATATATATATATATATATATATATATATATATATATTGTATATTGTCTCATACTGAGGTGTGCTCTGTGTTGGGTCATTTGGGGTGTGGTTATTTTCCATTGTCCTATTGTATCTGTCTGCCTTGGGTATTATGGGATGTGAATGTAGATCAGCTGTGAGAGGGGAGGAGGGAGGGGGAGGATTCCTCCAACAGCTCTCTCTGCTGATTGGACAGTCTGATGAGAAGTTTGAATATCTCTGTGTACCTGTGTTTCAATAAACAGTTCATGGTCAGCAGCCAAAACAAGTACTGCCTAGTTTGTGGTTGCAAGCGGGGGGGAAGATCTAATATGTATATTCAGACTGGAGGAAGCGGTATATGACGAAACCACTCAAGCGGGGTGTGGGAGGTCTTCTGAGCTCTTTTCCCTACTCCAGGACAATCAATTCTAGAAGGTCTTCTGAGCTCATTGTCCCCGCCACCTCCTGAAGCCCTCATCCGGGTGTTGTCCCACTCCCCACACCTGCTGCCACAGTCTGCATACTCGCCCAGGGCAGCACCTGATTGGTCAGGCTGTCCCTGGGCTCGCAGAGTGCCGGTGGGGGAGGTGGAGTCATCAGCATTAATAAGAAGCTTCAGGGAGAAGTGAGAGCTGAAAAGAAGCCCTGCACCAGGGCGAACCTGCCAGTAATTTTAATGGAGCCAAGTGCTGGAACTTTTTCCGGCACTTGGCTCGGCACCGGGACGTTGCTTGGATTCGCTGGGGCACTGGGACATAGATCAACTTCCAGGGCAGTTGGGGGATATGTACATACAGTAGCACAGATCTAGCTATCTGGCACTGAGCATGTGAGATAACAATTGGACAGAGATAAGAGTTTCTGCTTCTGGTCTGGGTAAAAATACAGCAGCAGTAGCTGCCCCTATTGTGATGGAGTGAAATAAAATGTCTATGTTATCTTTCTCTTTTAAGCACTCAAATATTGCTTTCCTTTCTTCTATTTTTTCTTTTTATTTATTTCTTGTTGCGATGTGTATGTATGTATATATATATATATATATATATATATATATATATATATATGTGTATTTCAGTATTCATGTGAGAAACATAAGTATTATTTTCCTTGAATGAAAGTCATGACAGAGTTAATCCTTCCAGAGTGAAGATGAAAAACAGATATCTATTAACTACTACTCCTCCCACCGAGCAAAGTGAAAATGGCCCCCCTGTCCTGGAATGCGAAGCCTCGTTGCCAGGAAGACATGTAACAAGAGAAGACCATATGAATGAGCCAATCAGATGCACCCATATGTGATGATGTTTGCTTATCTCACGATGGCTATAAAAGCTGTAACCTTAATAAAGGGTATCGTGTTGGAGTTGATGATGGAGACTGAAGCAGTGCATGCATGTACAGTACTTACATCATCATGAATTTGGCTTAGCAGCAGAATAGAACATGTATCCTGGAATTGGACCAGGGGAAAACTCTATTACACTGTGTGTATAAGATCATGTGACTCAGTTCTCATTCTCTCTCTCTGCACTTCCTCCTGCTAGAGTTTCTGACCCAGACACATAGAGACAGGAAGTGATGTACATAAATATACTCTGTGAACATTAAGTAGCAGAGCCACATACAGCCAGTAGAAAGCTGCACATCCTAATATTTGGTTGTGAGGTTTTGTAATACAGGTGGTTCCCGTGCATTAATTTATGTGTGTACAACAATTAAGCAATCCAGCCATGTTTGAACTTGCTGTCTTAAGAAAATGCAAATCAATTATGTAACAGGGGACTGTATCATCTAGTTTTGACAGCGGTAATCTATTGGCTGCCTTGTGTAAATAGTTCTAACTACAAATAAAAGATGTAAATCCAGTTTGGGTGCGGCTTTCTTAGAACATTGGTGTCAGTGACTTGCATCGGTTCTCCATTTGTCAAAAACTCTTCTTCTGGTGCAGGTTTGATCCAAGGCTTACAGGTCTTGTGTCTTTACAGGCAACGGAACAACTGACTTCCCTGAATTCTTGACTATAATGGCAAGTGAATTGGAAAACACAGATGAGGATATACGAGAAGCATTCCGTCAATTTGCCAAGGTAACATCCTGTCTTGTAAGTAAATTCTGTACAGTACTTATGAAGTGGTAGAGTAACTTTGCATACCTCCATTAGTGAGATTCAGACTTGGCTGAGCAATTAAATCTAATCGGGGAAGGCAAGGTTTGTCTCAGCTTGTACATGAGTCCTTAAGAGCAAATGGTCCATGATTTTCCTTCTATACTCATCAGGTTAGAAGAATGCCTAGACATTGACTAAAGCTTTGCACAATGAACATGTGCCTCCGTATCAGACCACATTCCCTGTGTTACTGCAGTTCTGTACTTTTCAGCCATTCCCAGTGGAGATTAAAGGGGCTGTAAAGGTTCGCTTTATCTTCTAAATAGGTTCCTTTTAGCTAGTGCATTGTTGGTTCACTTACCTTTTCCTTCGATTTCCCTTCTAAATGTTTTTTTTTCTTTGTTTGAATTTCTCACTTCTTGTTTTTTCCTCAGTAAGCTTTCCACCATCATCTGAGCGGTGGAAAGTCAATCAGAACAGCTTACAGAGTAGGAACAGGAAGTGAGAAATTCAGACAAAGAAATAAAACATTTAGAAGGGAAATCGAAGGAAAAGGTAAGTAAACCAACAATGCACTAGCTTAAAGGAACCTATTTAGAAAATAAAAAACGAACCTTTACAACCCCTTTAAAGTGGTATTGAACCAAAAACAGTTTAATATTGTAAATTAATGCCTATGGACACTTACCTGTCCAGGGCACCCGCGATGTCGGGTGGAGGCGCCACCATCTTCGGTAAGGGAATCAGGAAGTGATACCGCATAATTATTTTCTGCATGCATTAATTTATGCAAGTAAGTCATGTGACTGTGTTATCGCTTTTGGTAAACATTAGTGAATTGACCCCAAAGTCCCTCTATCATTCTTTCCTCCTCATTTGTCTCTTTTTTTGATCTAATCTATATAATTGTATATACAATTCACTTTTTATCTTTCAAAAAGTTTTTCCCAGTGCTAAATATTTCAATTAGTTTCTAAATTGATGTATTTGTAAAATTCAAAAGCCAGTATAAAGGAATAGTAGCACTTATGGGTGTAACTTATTTTTTTTTTAAATAGTTCTCCTTTAAGGGGGAGTGACTGGGGGGTGCGTCCTATGACTAAATACTTTTGCTAATAGGTGTTCCTCATTCCCAACTCAAAAAGTTGGTAGGTGTGGTCACAAGTCAATTTAGGGTCTCCTTCAGTTTTACATTCATTTTACAGCGGCAGGTCGGCTCTCCTGGGTGAGAGCCTGTAGCTATACGTTGGCTCCTTTTGCGGCCACTAGGGGGGGGCATGCATTGCCGGCGGCCTGCGCGAGCGCCCACGCTCACCCCCGAGTCCCGCGCACGTGCCTGGCGGGCACGACCGCCGGCGGGCACGCGCAATTGCTTGTTACAGAGCGGGGACCGGGAGCTTTGTGTGTAAACACAAAGCTCCCGGTCCTGTCAGCGGGGGAAATGCTGATCTTCCGTTCATACAATGTATGAACGGAAGATCAGTGATTTCCCCTAGTGAGTCCACCCCCCATACAGTTAGAACACATCCAGAAACATACTTAACCCCTTCCCCGCTCCCTAGTGTTAACCCCTTCACTGCCAATGGTATTTTTATAGTAATCCAATGCATTTTTATAGCATTAATCGCTATAAAAATGGCAATGGCCCCAAAAATGTGTCAAAAGTGTCCGAAGTGTGCGCCATAATGTCGCAGTACTGAAAAAAAAACGCTGATCGCCGCCATTACTAGTAAAAAAAAAATATTAATAAAAATGCCATAAAACTACCCCCTATTTTGTAAACGCTATAACTTTTGCGCAAACCAATCAATAAACGCTTTTTGCGTATTTTTTTCTACGAAAAGTATGTAGAAGAATACGTATCGGCCTAAACTGAGGAAAAAAAAACGTTTTTTTTTATATATTTTTTGGGGATATTTATTATAGCAAAATGTAAAAAATATTGAATTTTTTTCAAAATAGTCGCTCTATTTTTGTTTATAGCGCAAAAAATAAAAAACGCAGAGATGATCAAATACCACCAAAAGAAAGCTCTATTTGTGGGAAAAAAAAGGACGCCAATTTTGTTTGGGAGCCACGTCACACGACGCAATTGTCAGTTAAAGCGACGCAGTGCCGAATCACAAAAAGTGCTCTGGTCATTGGGCAGCAATATGGTCCGAGGGTTAAGTGGTTAATAGGCTTACAGACCTGTGCAGCTGTGTTCTTGGGCAGCCAATTATGACAGTTCTGAAAAGTTAAAACTATTATTGAAAATATGGAAGATTTCCACTCTATAGATGTAAAGATAAGTGGTCAGGGTCAGGTTTTATTTAGTCAGTTTACTTTAGAGAAGATGAGCGGCCTTGTCAGAACAATGCAGAAGACACAAATAACACTTGGTGCACTGGATTGAGACAAGTACACACTATAGAGATATGCTTTGTTCATATTTCATGTCTGAGGTTTACAATCACTTGTTTTCTTATAATGGGCATGTAACAATACACAAATGATCCCTTCTGTAAAAAGCTTGTTGGAACAATCAGTAGATCAGGAATATTGACAGCCAAACTGTGCTATACTTAGTAATGAGCTTTTCCATTGGTTCTGTAAACTGATGGGTGGCGACATTGATAAAAGGAACCTTTGTGGAAATGGTCAAGGTCCAGTCTTGCAGGGAAATACTTGGGCAGAATGTGTTGGTGTTGTGGGACACATGGTGCTTTAGAGGAATCTCCCATTTATTGGGACCCAAATTTTTTTTCATTTAGTTTGAAGTCACATGACCTTAACCACTTGCAGACCAGCCGCCCGCAATGTATTGTGGACAGGCGGCCTGTATAGGCATAGCTGCCTGTTTCCGGTGCCCCCTCTGCCGACACCCGCTGTGATTGTACACAGCAGGTCCTGGCCAATGATTCATGGGATAAGATACAAAGCAGGGATAAGAAACAAAGAGATCTTTAGTAAGAATCAGCACAAATTCCACCTTGTTAGGCACACTTTTAACCAGGGGCATCCCCTCCATTAAGGGTGCACGGGCGTGCCTCCCCCTTTCCAAAGCGTTCGGCCCCTTTCTTGACACCAGCGCATGGATTCCAATGCGGGAAGGCTGTTTTTTTGAAGCCCCAATTAGAGCCAGAGGCTCCAATAGGCTTCAATATAGGGTGGACTCAGGTAACAGAGAGTGCGCTCCGAGCCCACCCAGGTGTGTCACAACAGCGAATGAATATAACACTGATCCTTCTCCCGGTCAATCAGGGAGCATGTTTTGAGACTGGTCACCCGATTGACTGAAAGGACAGGCGATCCTATTGGATGCCTAGGAGGAGGAGGGGAGGAGCTGGAGGCTGCCATTGAGGAGATGACTCAAAGCCGAGCGGCTGCACCGCGCATTTTGGTCTCATCACTCCAAATGACTTTGTGCTAGATGTTTTGAGGCTTGTCTCTGTACTGTTTGGCATATTGTAAGAGGGATACTTTGTGGCATTTACGTGGGAATGGCTTTCTTCTGGCGACTCGACCATGCAGCTTATTTTTCTTCAAGTGTTTCCTTATTGTGCATCTTAGAAACAGCCACACCACATGTTTTTAGATAGCTCTGTATTTCACCTGAAGCTATTTGTGGGTTTTTCTTTGAATCCCAAACAATTTTCCTGGCAGTTGTGGCTGAAATTTTAGTTGGTCTACCTGACCGTGGTTTGGTTTCAACAGAACCCCTAATTTTTCACTTCTTGATTAGAGTCTAAACAATTCTGATTGGCATTCTCAATTCCTTGAATATCTTTTAATATCCCTTTCCTGTTTTATACAGTTCAACTACTTTTTCCTGCAGATCCTTTGATAATTCTTTTGCTTTCCCCATGACTCAGAATCCAGAAACATCAGTGCAGCACTGGATGAAAGATGTAAGGGTCTGTCAGAAGTCCAGAAACTCATTTACCTTTTATACACACACACACACTAATTACAAGAATACAGATCACAGGTGAGGATGGCTACCTTTAATAGCCATTCAAACCCCTTTAAAGCGGAGCTCCACCCTTAATTTAACTCACTCTCAATATTATTAATGGTCCAAAACAATGCCACATCCGATATTTTTAAATAAATAAATGTTACTGTACCGTCTGAGCTGGTATGTCTTCCGGTCTGCATCCCCTCGGGTTAAAGTCGGGTTTTCCCTGGTTTCCTCTCGTGGCGCTGTGTCTTCTGGGAGCTTGCCTCTTTGCTCCCTAATTATCATATTTGGCCGTGTGAAAGGAAACCTCGCGCAACTTCGTGTAGCAGGAAGTGATGCGAGGTAAACAAAGGAAGGCGGGTGGGCGTTTGGAAGAATCTACATTACTTTACGCCGCCGGCCAGTGCGCATGCGCGAGATCGAGCGGTGGATGCTGGGAGAGCATCCACCGCAAAGAGGAAGTGCCTGCATCTGGAAAAAGAATGCCCAAAGCTAAGATGGCAACGGGTGGAGCAGCAGAATATAAGTATTTATTTTAAACAGAATCACAGCGGAGCGGCGGTGGGACACAGGAAACGTGAGTTTAGCACAGCAGTGCTATTACACATGTAAAGAGCACATAAAGAAAAAATACATTTTGCATGGGACATCCGCTTTAACTTGTGTGCATGTTATTAGGCCAAAATCACCAGGGTATGTAAACTTTTGATCAGGGTCATTTGGGTAGATTTCTGTTGTCATTATATTGTATAATAAACACAGTTGATTAATAATAAATGGCTTCAAATAAATAAATAAATGGCTTCAGCCAAACACTAACCATGAGTGAAAGAAAAGTTTTTATGTCTGTATTCATATTAATATTCATATTCTGAATATTGAAAAATGGCCAAGAAATCATAAAATGTAAACTTATGAGCACAACTGTATATAAAAAAAAAAGAATAAAAAAAACAAAAAAAAAAAGACAGTGGTGAACAAATACCACCAAACGAAAGCTCTATTTGATATAAATTTTGTTTGGGTACAGCGTTGCATGACTGCTCAATTACCAGTTAAACTGGCGCATAGCAGAAAAATAGCCTGGTCATGAAGGGGGAAGTGGATATAGAGGAACTGATCTCTGGAACCTTTGTCCAAAAAACAAAACAAAAACTAGTAACACGTATTTCCTGTAAGCTTCCTACAGCTGATCATTTTCTTCATTACTGACTTTCCATATTGTTATGCAGCCATCGTGATAGACAGGGCTCTGCTTCCTCAGATTCTCAGCAAAGAGAACAGTGACATCACCAAATCTCATTTCAAAGCGGACTAATATCTCAGCAACTTATTTTGCATACTTTAACCACTTGCCGACCGCCACACTTACATATACTGCGGGCACCGACTCTCCTGCGGGAAATCATGTAACTGTACACAATGCAAAATAAAGGAAAGATTTCTGGACAGCCGCATGCCAAACTTGTTGCTTTTACACAGGACACGTGCAAACGGGGTACAAGCTGACGCGTTTCACACTAAACTTTAGTGCTTAATCATAGCTTACTGTACGCGATCTTGCTCTTCCGGGTCTGTGGTACGCTGCCGGCGACCAGCTCCCACAGTGATTCGACACAGTGGGAGGCAATCAGCGGGACCGGCTGACCCGATGTCCAACGGAACCCGCCAATTGTTGGCGTGAGAGTGGAAGAACAGCGGCATATTGCCGTTCTGTTAGTAGGGAAGAAAGGGATCTTGTGTTTTTGCCAAGCAGGAACATGTATCTCTTTCATCCCACAGTTAAATCACCCCCCACACAGTTAGAAAGCACCCCCTGGGGACACATTTAACCCTTTGTTCACTCCTGATGTTAACCCCTTCTCCGCCAGTGTCATTAGTGCAGTGACAGTGCATTTTTTTTAGCACTGATCACTGTATTAAAGTGGAGTTCCACCCAAAAATGGAACTTCCTCTTTAAGTGTAGGTGACCCACTGACATGCCACATTTGGCATGGCATTTTTTGGGGTGGCGAGAGGGTACCCTGTTTTTACAGGCACCCAGCTCCCACTTCCTCCCTGGCACAGCGGCCCTGGAAGGAAGATCACCTCTCCCCCCTCCCTCCCTGCAATCTTCTGGGACACATCACGGGTCCCAGAAGATTGCCCGGCCAATCACAACGTGTCTAATGCATGCCTACAGTAACAATGCAGGCGCCTCAGAGAGGAGAGGGAGAGGAGCCGGGCTTCGTACGCCCGCATTACTGGACCGTGGGATAGGTGAGTGTCTGATTATTAAAAGTCAGCAGCTACACATTTTTTAGCTGCTGACTTTTAAATGGCTGGAACTCCGCTTTAATGTCACTGGTCCCCCAAAAAAGTGTCACTTAGTGTCTGATTTGTCCGCTGCAATGTCACAGTCCTGCTATAAGTTAATGATCGCCACCATTACTAGTGAATTCCATGTAGACACTATGGGCCAGATTCTCTAAGAAATCTGGCGGCGTAGCGTAAGCCATTTACACTATGCCGCCACATCGTACTAGAGCAAGTGCCGTATTCTCTAAGCATTTGCTCCGTAGTTTGCGGAGGCGTAGCGAAAATGGCCCAGCGTAAGCCCGCGTAATTCAAAGGGGGCGGCTTGTATTTAAATTAAGCGCGTCGAACGAACTGTGCATGCGCCGGCCAGGGAAAAAGCCCAGTGCGCATGCTCCAGCTCACGTCGGCAAGCGTAGTTGAAACCGACGTCAAAACGACGTGATCGTCACTACGCAATGCCCTATTCGCGAACAAGTTAGTAAAACGACGTAAGTGACGGAAAAAGCCGACGCTGACCCGACGCCATACTTCACATGGCATCCGACGGCACCTGATGGCATCCGACACTACTGCGTAAGGTTACTCCTCATAGAAGCAGGGGTAACCTTACGAGTTCGTAAACGACGTACGCGACGACGGGGCGGCGTAAAAGGCGATCGGGAATCGGCGTAGTAGCCTCATTTGCATAGGCAAATGAGAAAACAACGTAAAGGCCACCTAGTGGCCGGAGTTGTCATTACAACTACGATCCGCAAGTGTAATGGTATTACACTTGTCGGATGTTCAGGCGTATCTATGCCAAAGTGATTCTAGGAATCACTCGCATAGATACGGGCCAAAAAAAAACGGCGATGCGACGGGGTATCTGAGATACTCCGTCGTAGCGCCGCTGAGAATCTGGCCCTATAACTTTTGCGCAAACCAATCAATATACGCGTATTGGGATTTTTCTTACAAAAAATATGTAGCAGAATTCATATTGGCCTAAATCAGGCATGTCCAAAGTCCGGCTTGGGGATTTAATATGGCCCCCTGGGGATTTGGAGATATATATATATAATATATATATATATATATAGCCATTGCAGCCTGACATGTGCCCTGTGCTCTGGGGGCCACAAAAGATATATACTATATTTATCTGAGCTGCCTCGGAGGGGACAGGACATGCGCCGTCAGATTACATGAAGAGAATCTCCTGTTTACTCTGCGGCATCTGTAATAGGAAGTCCCGTTTCCAGGGATGCCATTGGATGACTGTTCTGTCTATCATAGGAGGCGGGACTTTGTATAAAGAGGCCACAGAGTAAACAAGAAATTCTCCTGTTTGTAATCTGACGGCATTTGTCCCTCCATCTCCCTGTCCCCTCTGAGGCTGCAGATGGGCATTGATCAGGCTGCACTGATGGCAATGGTAAGGCTCCATTCAGGGCACATGTGAGGCTGCATTGATTGCAATTGTTATGCCACGTACACACGGTAATTTTTTGTCTTGTAAAAAAAACAACGTTTTTAAAACTTCATTTTAAAAAACGACGTTGCCTACACACCATCATTTTCTGAAAATGCTCTTGCAAAGCGCGGTTACGTACAACACATACGACGGCACTCTGTTCCATTAAAACTCGCGTCATAACTTGCTTCTGAGCATGCGCGGGTTTAAAAAATGTGTTTTAAACGTCGTTTCAGCGTACACACGATCATTTTTTATGACACAAAAAACGACATTCTGAAAAACGACATAAAAAATTGAAGCATGTTCGAATTTTTTTTTGCCGTTTTTTAGAAGACATAAAACGACGTTTTGCCCACACACGATCATTTTAAATGACGTTTTTTAAAACATCGTTTTATTTCATCACAAAAAACGACTGTGTGTACGCGGCATTAGGCTGCATTCATGGCAATGGTGAGGCTGCATTCATGGCAATGGTGAGGCTGCATTCATGGCAATGGTGAGGCTGCATTCATGGCAATGGTAAGCCTGTGCGTGTTATACGATGATAAATACGGTATACCCAAATAACACGCCCAAGCTCATTCTCTAGCAGCGCTTGGGGATTCGTTGGGGCCACAAAAGATATATATACAGTATATCCAAATAACACTCATCTTCACCACACACAGAGAATTCTTGTTGAGCAGTGTATTAGCGCTCGGACAAACACACGTAGATCAAATTTTATTGGTTCAAAGAATGTCAGGCAAAATGGTTGGCCCTCAAGTATGTTCACTTGATCAAATGTGGCCCTCTTTGAAATCCAGCGTTGATTGGATGGATTGGCTCACGCTGCTTTCAATATGGACGCTTTTAAATTCCAAACTTCCTGCAGAGATTCTGAGCAGGTAGCGGGTCTTTCGCCTTTTGAGGGAACAAATTTGCCCATAACAACAATTCTTCAGCCAATGTACAGAGAATCTACTGAAGACATGACATACAAACTGCTTCCCATGGGTGTATTGATACACAAGGCCGACTGTAACTCACTTTGTAAATTCCTCTACAATCTTTAACCGTTTTCTGTCTCTAGGATGGTGATGGCACCATTAGTGCTAAAGAGTTTCGTCTTATTATGGTGACCCTTGGTGAGCTAGCAACAGATGAAGAGATTGATGAAATGATCAGGGAAGCAGATATTAATGAATATGGTAAAGTAAATTCCGAAGGTATGGTGCTTTTTGATCAGTCTTTGTACTTTTTGAACACAAGTGGGTTTTCCTTATTGGGAAATTGGGCCTCATCCACATACTGTAGGCTGCCTTTGGCAAATATGCAATTCTTGTTGGGGCAAAACTATTCCCATTAGGGTGACCACATTTCCATACAGCCATTCAGGGACACCCCCCCCCCCAGCAAGCACCAGTCAGTGACATCACAAGGAGGCAGTGCCACCATATGACGTTACAGAGAAGCCCCACACCTTAGCTATTTAAAGCGGAGCTCCACCCAGGAAAACAACATTTTCCCATGTTGTTTAAAAAAATAAAAACCTTAAAAAAATAATTAAAATACTCACCTGAAATACCTGTTGCTATGCGGAAGTCCGTAATCTGCCTCTTCCACTCCGCGGTGCCTTTTCTTCTTGTCCTTCTCCTTGTGAATGGGGCGCGCTGCTTTCTGGGAACTGTGTGTGTTCTCAGAGAGCAGCGCGCCCATTCACAAGCCAGCGTGAGACTCACGCAGGCGCAGTAGGAAATGGGCAGTGAAGCCGTACGGCTTCACTGCCTGTTTCCCATAGTGTGAATGGCGGCGCGGGACCCGGAGCGATCGTGGGATCGGCATCGGGGGGCCCATCAGCGTGGGCAAGTAGGACAAGGTAAGTGTCCTTATTTAAAGTCAGCAGCTACACTGTTAGTAGCTGTTGACTTTAAAAAAAAAAAAATCGCGGCTGGAGCTCCGCTTTAAGCATTTGTTTGATGTATGTTAGCCCAACATTGCCACTTAGATTCACAGAGTGTAATTGTTCTTGCAATGTTGGACATGAAACAAATGTTGTTTATATGTAAGGCACTAAAGTTGTATATAAAACCCCTTACTATATACCACAAAATAAATACAATGACCCGAGGGATCTGGGGTAAAAACTGGACATACACTGACCTACCCGACTACTACACTGACCTACTGTACCTGATTCCTACGCTGACCTACCTGACCACTACACTGACCACTATACTGACCTACCTGACCACTACACTGACCTACCTGATTCCTACACTGACTACTACACTGACCTCCCTGATCCCTACACTGACCTACCTGATCACTACACTGACCTACCCGATTTCTACCCCCTCCACCCTCACATCCTCAGCTCTGAGGGGCTCATGCTGGGAACTGTAGTCCTTCATTAGGAGGATGAGGTCAGTGGCAGACTGGCAGTGCTGGGGGATGGGTTAAGTGGCAATGCTTGGGAAGTCAGAGTCTACTTGGGAGGGCAGAGGGGCTTGGTGAGGGGGGTGGGTGAGGGTGAGAGAGAAGGGGGGTGGAGAGAGAGAGAGAAGGGGGGTGGAGAGAGAGAGAGAGAGAGAAGGGGGGGTGGAGAGAGAGAGAGAAGGGGGGGTGGATAGAGAGAGAGAGAGAGAGAGAAGGGGGTGGAGAGAGAGAAGGGGGTGGAGAGAGAGAGAGAGGGGGGAGTGGGTGAGAGAAAGCAGGGGTGAATGAGAGAGAAGGGGGGGGTGAGAGTAGGGTGACCACATTTCCAAACTGCCATTCAGGGACACACCCCCTCTCTCACCTCCCCCCCAAAAAAATTAGGGGGGCGGGGGGTAATGTAGTCTCGGGGTAATGGGGAATTTGGCGGTGGGTTATTTGTCTGGTAAATTTGCCACTTGCCACCAGATGCAGTGCTGCTTGGCACCCATAGCCTGCCACAAGATGCAGTGCTGCTGCCACTCCCTCGGCATGAGCCATGTGCGTAGAAGGAAAGGAGTGGCGTCCATGCACACTAGGAGCAGAAAAAACGTCAACGTTTTTTGGTTGAAAACGTGGCATAAAAGACGCAGAATGAAAGCATAATCTACAAAGTTTAGGCGAGTCTATGAGAGTTTAGTTTATAGGCATTTTTTGCACTACACTCCCCTCTGCAAAAGTTTTTACTCCCACAACACACCTAAAAAAACGTTGGTACTTGACGTTCAGAAGAGTTCAGAGGAGTTTAGGAGAGTTTAGGAGAGACTGACGTTTTTACAGCTTCTAAACTCCTCCAGAAAACGTGATAGAGAAGGGTTTTTTTCCTGCCTCTGAACGTCCCTGACAGAAAACGCCTGTAGCAGTCAATAATGTGCAAAGACACATAGAGCACAATAGAAGTGCTTCTAGAGGCAGGAGAAAAAAACGTCAAACGCCTGTAGAATCAACGTTTTTTAAGTCCAGTGTGCATGGAGCCTTAAGATCACACCAGTGCCTGCTGCTTGCTGCTGGGTGCAGGAGAAGGAGGAGGTGCCGAGGTGGTTGGGGACAGTAGTGCTGCATTAGGCGCAGGCCTCGCTCCCAGTCTCACTGTCTGAGAGTAAATTGTCACTGGGTGCAAGATGCCAGGCAGCGCCGGCCCTAGCAACCAGTTCTGGAAATGTAGTTATTAGTTTGTAGGGGGTGGCTGGGTCCTCTATTTCATTCTGGGACATTGTATTGTCCCGGAATGAAGGTGTCCGGGACCCAGGACAGACATGTCAATTGCGGGACAGTCCCGGGCAATCCGGGACACGTGGGCACCCCACCCCCCCCCCCCCACACACACACACAATCTGACGGGAGAGGAGAGAGGGCTCGATCTGCACCTCTTCCTCTTGCCCCTACCCCTCAACTTCAATCCCTGGCGCTGTGCCTCAGAAAAGGAAAGTGGGGGATGGTTAATTTGAAGTCCAGCAGCCTCAGATACATCTGGATGAGAGGCGCTGACTATCAAGGGGTGAGTGAGCTCACCTTCCATCCCTGTCTGTGACTGAAGTCTCCCCCCTTCTCTCTCCTGCCTCTGAGTACACTAAGGTATATCAGGGTTCTCAGAGCACCCCTTACATCAGAGTTCCCCTTTATACCAGAGGCCAAAGTGTTCCCCCTTACATCAGGGTCCTCTCCTTACATCAGAGTTCTCAGTGTTCCCCCTTCAATCAGGGTTCTCAGAGCATCCCTTACGTTAGAGTCCACAGAGTTCTCCCTTACATAAGAGTCTGCAGAGTCCCCCCTTACAGTGTAAGGGAATTCTGTGAGTTCAGATGTAAAAGGGGTACTTTTGTGATTGACTTAAAGGGGTTGTAAAGGTACACGTTTTTTTACCTTAATGCATCCTATGCATTAAGGTAAAAAAACATCTCACAGCACCGCCCCCCCCCCCCCCCGAGCCCCCGTTGTACTTACCTGACCGTTCGAATCTCCCGGGCGCGTCCACGTCGTCCTCTTCGGTTCCCAGCCTGGCCGTTGATTGGCTAGGCTGGGCGGATTGATAGCAGCGCAGCCATTGGCTAGCGCTGCTGTCAATCAGAGCGGATGACGCGGCGCGCCGGGGGCGGAGCCGAGTGATACAGTCGGCGGCTATGGCCGCCGCTGTATCACGGGAGCGCGCTCGCAAAAGCTTTCCTCCATGCGAGCGCCCTCGCATGAAGAGGGAAAGCTTTTGTGAGGAGGAGCCCAGACAGCCGCCGAGGGACCCCAGAAGACAGCTTTCCGGGCCACTCTGTGCAAAACGAACTGCACAGTGGAGGTAAGTATAACATGTTTGTTATTTTTTTTTTTTAAAAGCCCTGACTTTAGTGTCCCTTTAATATGATTAGAAATGTTATTTCATTATAATATATATATATATAGTTTATACTATAGAAACATTGCTGTGTGCTACGGTGTCTAAGTGTTTAGGTTTGGCTTGAAGAAAAGGTGGCAACCCTACACATGTGGCTACGAAGTTCACATTGTCTAAGCACGCTCTGATCCCTTGCCAGCAGTGATTGGCTACTCAGCTCACCCTGCAGTGACTTTTCAGCATATTAATCTCTATAATGCAGCACAGAAGGGTAGGTAGGGGGAGGGGTTAGCAGGTCATGATAAGGTGCTGGGGATGCAACACAATTTAGTACTTTTGCTGTGAGATTGACAATTGGTTGTTCCACAGTGCCCACGGCTACAAAGGTTGGCGGGGACTTGTTTTTTGAAAGCTTATTAATCACTTTTGGGGAATATATAAATGCTGGAACGTTCCTACCCTGGCCACAGGTGCATTACCACAGGAATTAAACCCAAAATCAATTAAACCCAATCTTTAGAAGTTGTAACTGCATTATTTTTTTTAGGCTTCCCGTCCCCCTCTGTTTTCACTTGATAATTCAGCCAGGAAAACACCACCTGTATTGGGGTGTCTACTCTCTGGATGAGGGAGCAACAAACACCCTTGGACAGAAACACTCTTAATAACGGGGGAGGGGAGTGTTAGATGCACTAGCAGATTTAGATACACAAACAAACTGAAGCCAAATTCCAGCTCAAACATTTTAAGCAGTTACAGTAACAATGTTTTTTTTTTTTTTTTTTCGTATAAAGGTTTTTCAAAAATAAATAAAAGCACCCCTGTCAGTTTGAAATGGTTTATCTCAACACTCTTACTTTGTATCTGCAGAAATGATTGCTCCAGTGAAAAACCTACTTGAAAAAAAGAAAAACCAAACGCACTGCATCTAAAAGTTGGTAAGCTGCAATATAATGCTTGATTTTGGGTTGAAGCAAATGATAATTTACCTTAGTTGGTGAGAAGAGCTTGGATGTGCTGCTGTAATAGTGAGGATGATTTGCTCCACATTTGCTTCTTACATTGTGCAGAATCGCCGGCTGAAGAAGAGGATATCTGGATGATGCCTCTGGCTGCAGGCATCATCCAGATATTCGCCTGCAATGCCCAGGCCGTCAATTGACGGCCACTTAGGATGGTAAATCCCATCCCAGGCCGTCAATTGTATATGGCTGGGTATTGAAGTGGTTAAAAAAAAAAAAAACCTGAAAAAAAAAAAATACTCACCCGAAATAGCTGTTGCTATGCGGAAGTCCGTAATCTGCCTCACCTGCACCGCGGTCCGATTTCTTCTTGTCCTTCTCCTTGTGAATGGGGCGCGCTGCTTTCTGGGAACTGTGTGTGTTCTCAGAGAGCAGCGCGCCCATTCACAAGCCGGCGTGAGACTCGCGCAGGCACAGTAGGAAACGGGCAGTGAAGCCGTACGGCTTCACTGCCTGTTTCCCATAGTGTGAATGGCGGCGCGGGACTCGGAGCGATCGCGGGACCGGCATCGGGGGGGCCATCAGCGCGGGCGCCTAGGACAGGTAAGTGTCCTTATTTAAAGTCAGCAGCTACACTGTTAGTAGCTGCTGACTTTAAAAAAAAAAAAATTCGCGGCTGGAGCTCCGCTTTAAGTATAGATGTTGTCCGATCATGTTGGGATGTTACTATAAAAATGCAGTTTCAGTGGCAGCTGGTGCTCAAAGTTTTTGGGGGGCGCAAACAAACTGAAAAAAAAAAAAGCACATCAAGCGCAGCCACTTTACCCATCAATTGCTGCCAGTGTGCCCATCAATTGCCGCCACTGTACCCATCAATTGCTGCCAGTGTGCCCATCAATTGCCGCCACTGTACCCATCAATTGCTGCCAGTGTGCCCAATTGCCGCAACTGTGCCCATCAATTGCTGCCACTGTGCCCATCAACTGCTGCCAGTGTGACCCATTACTGACAGTATGACCCATTAATTGCCGCCAATGTGCCCCATCAATTGCCGCCAGTGTGCCCCATCAATTGCCGCCAGTGTGCCCCATCAAATTCTGCTCCAGTGTGCATCCCCCGTCCGGCACTTACCTGTCTTGGATCCACACTCCAAGTCCTTGATGTCTTCTCCCGTCCTGTGCTATGATTGGACGCCTGATAGGCATCCAATCACAGCGCCTGTTGCTTTAGCCAATCAGGTGATAGGTAACCTGACCCGAGCACCTGATTGGCTGAGAGGTGGGTCAGTGTTAGGAAAGTGATTTATTCGCTTCCCAAACACAACACTGAGTAAACAGCGAACACACAGCATTACGCTCGGTGTTTACCAATTTGGAAGCATATTAGAGCCAATGGCTGTAATAAGGACGCCTATTAGAGCCCATGACTCTAATCAGGCACTTCCAAAAAAATGCAATGCATGAATCTATCTATTAGTGATAGACAAGTGCAGAAGAGAGGGGGCGGCGCTTCTGCATCCTTTATGGACGCACCGCCACTGTGCAGTTGCATAAAGTAGCTCTGGCTGACTTGCCCAGAGAGTTTATTTTACAGAAAAACATGGAGCTCATTTTGGTCACATAAGCTCAGTATGAAGTGGGCTCTATATACATTCTGAGCTTTTACAGCTAAACAGGAAGTAAATGCAACACTTGACAAAAAGGATGCCCATTGTTTGCTTGTATGGCCTCTCTTAAGGGGGTTGTAAAGGAAAATAGTTTTTTTCACAATAAGCATCCTTTACCTGCAGACATTCCTCTTTTCACTTCCTCATTGTTCGTTTTTGCTCAGAAGTTGCTCTATTTCTTCTCTGTTCTGTTCACTTCCTGCTTGTCTGATTGTAACTCACCACCGCAAAGGGAGGCTTTACTGCGGTGGTCAGTGACATGCTCGCCCCCTCCTGGGAACTATATCTGTGCAGCAGGACGCTCTCTACGTGTTACAGACTTCAAGGAGGTGTGAATTACTAGGCGTGCCGCAATGCATACTGGGAAATGTAGTTCTTACATAAACGAGTGCCGCAAACCAGGAAGTGAATGAGAGAACAGAAACTAGAACGACGAAGGTGATATAAATGAAGGAAGGTAATAGGTATTTACTCGTTTTTTAACAG
Source organism: Rana kukunoris (assembly GCA_029574335.1). Classification (NCBI taxonomy): domain Eukaryota; kingdom Metazoa; phylum Chordata; class Amphibia; order Anura; family Ranidae; genus Rana; species Rana kukunoris. The sequence goes on along the minus strand of CM056052.1, from coordinate 531,889,700 downwards.
AATCATTACACTATTCTGTCTATCTACCTTGCAGACATTAGCCCAGATTCACAGAGAGTTGGGCGCACATTACGCCGCCGTAGCAAAAACGCCATACGCCACACCGACGCAGCACAGAGAGGCAAGCACTGTATTCAGCAAGCTATTGCTCTCAACGCTGCGTCGGCGTGGCATATTTTTCAAAGGCGCAGGCCGGCGTAGGTGGAAGTGGGCGTGACCCCATGCAAATGATGGTCCGAGCATGGTGCAGTGTTTTACGCCCGGCGTATCACAAACTGCCCATGCGCCGTGGCGTTGCCGTGACGTGGACGCCTGAAACTGCACCCTTATGCGCATGCTCACAACCACGCCGGCACAACTGCCTAAGCTACGCCAGATCACCACGTATGCCGTGAACGTAACTTACGCCCAATACGCCGGCCTGTGTTCTCTGGTGCAGACCTTTGCATGTCTGTTGCCGGGTTGCGCCTCATCTATAGGGAATAACTTTACGTACAAAGACGTACAATTTACTCGCACCTCGCGCAGCATGCGTCGGACGCACGTACATTCGTGAATCGCCATATTTCCCTCATTTGCATGTTTGAATGCCTAATCAATGGGAGCAGCAACATGCGTCCAGACAAAAAGTACACCCACGCTACGCCGGGGTATGTAAGCTACGTCGGCGTAGGGTGGCCAGTTTTTAGGCGTATGTTGGTTTATGGGTCTGGCGCACAGATACGCCGGCGCAAATTTGCACTTACCGGCGCACATTTGCACTTACGTCGGCGTAAGTGCTTTGTGAATCTGGGCAAATAATTTTAGGCAAAATTTTTCCTTTACAACTCCTTTAAGGGCTAAGGTACATACACTTTGAAAGCAATGATGTGCGCAGCCCATCACATTAGGGTATGCACACCAAAGCTCAAATACACACATGTGTGCGTATATACACTGCTCCAAAAAAAGGAACATTTTGAAAACACGTTAGGTTTTTAATGGGGAAAAAAATATCATGCCGGATATCTATACTGATATGAACTGGGTAATGTGTTAGGAATGAAAGGATGCCACATTGTTTGATAGACATGAAAATTATCAACCTACAGAGGGCTAAATTCAAAGACCCCTGGAAAATCAAAGTGAAAAATGTATGCAGCAGGCTAGTCCATTTTGCTGAAATTGAATTGCAACAATTCTGAATGGTACCCAGTAGTATAGCCCCCACATGCTTGACTAATGGTATCTTTGGGTATTTCCAAAGGCAAGGTGGAGGAGCGCAAGGTCTCTAACATCCACCAACTTTGTGATGTCGCCATGGAGGAGTGGAAGAGGACTCCAGTGGCCATCTGTGAAGCTCTGGTGACCTCTATGCCCAAAAGGGTTAAGGCAGTGCTGGAAAATAATGGTGGCCACACAAAATATTGACACTTTGGGCCCAATTTGGACATTTTCACTAAGGGGTGTACTTACTTTTGTTGTCAGCAGTTTAGACATTAATGGCTGTGTGTGGAGTCATTGTGAGGGGACAGAACATTTACAAGCTGTACACTCACTACTTTACATTGTTTACATTTTCACATGAAAAGATAGACGTAACTTGCCTACGCCGGCATATGGTGGGCGCATAGTTACGATGGACGCATTTGGTACTCCCATTGATTTTCAATGCAAATATGCAAATGAGGGAGATACGCCGATTCACGAACGTACTTGCGCCCGACGCATGTTTTAAGCGATTAGCGTAAGGGTTACGTCCGGCGTAAAGTTATTCCCCATATTGGAGGCGCAACTCATGCAAAGGTATGGACCAGGGAACAAACGCCGTCAAAGTTTACGTCGTTTACGTAGTACGTGAATAGGGCTGGGCGTAGGTTATGTTCATGTCGTAGGCAGTGATTCGACGTATCTCAGCCAGTTGTTTCGACGTGATTGTGAGCATGTGCACTGGGATGCGTCCAAGGTACGACGCATGCGCAGTTCATTTTAGGTACTTGTCTGCAACTCAGCCCATAATTTGCATGGGGTCAAGCTTCATTTAAATGTAGTACGCCCACTTCAACTTACGCTGACTTACGCCCAGGAATATACGCTACGCCGGCGCAGAGTTGGGAGCATTTGTTTTGAGAATTCCGTGCTTCCCTCTCCGTGCTGCATCGATGTATGTTGTAACGGAATGACCCGTGACAACCAGAGACTTTGGAAGGATGAGAGATACTCCTGTGCCAGCGGCCCTAAGAACTCTTGGGTCTAAGTTCACCCTGTGCCCCTTTTGGGCATGGGGTGGCTAGTGAATCATAGTTCATGTATTACATGAGATGGGACATTAATAATAATTCAATGTTTGCAGGATGTCTTGAAATATCACAAGTTGTTGGTTATTCAATGTGGGAAAACATTCTTTTGAAAGGTGTCAATTGCATCTACTCCTAGACTTTTCATTGTCTATTGTGTAAAGGTGTTAATTCAGGTCTGCTCCAAGACCTCTTCATTGTGTGATAACACTGTGTGATAGCCTATTGATGCCCAGGTGTTAAGACCCTTCTGCCGGAGACAGTACGTCTGTCTAAAAGATGTGGGTTGAGGTCAAATCATTGTGCGATAGTATTTTGTTTTGATGTCATTATCTAAAGGAATGTATCTCGTCAAGATCGGTGCCGAAATGTCTGGACACTAATTAGTAATTAGCCTTAGTGTGTGATTAGGGGGGTGGAGATTTCATTGTCCCTTTGATTACTGTCACATGCTTGTAACTGCATAAAAAAGCTGAGAAGAAACCATTAAAGCATTCAGTCATTTTGGAACAAGTACAGAGCGGAGTCTCGTCTTGATTCTGGGGAATTGATATGGATCGTGTATGCAGGATTGTCGGAGTGTGTCGGATAAGCTTGTCGTGGGTGGATGGAAGGTCGTAAACGGTGGTGACCGTTACATATGTGAATCCGGGCCAATATCTTTTGCGCAAACCTATCAATATACACTTATTGTGATTTTTTACCAAAAATATGTAGAAGAATACATATCGATCTAAACTGAGAAAAAAAATCACTAAAGAAATAATAAAAAAATTGCATGTTTATTATATCAAAAAGTTTAAAATATTGTATTTTTTTCAAACTTGACACTTTTCTTTTGTTTATAGCACAAAAAAATAGAACTGCAGCGGTGATCAAATACCACCAAAAGAAAGCTCTAATTTTGGGGGAAAAAAACATAAGAGACGTTTGGGTACAGTGTTGCAAGACCACGCAATTGTCATTCAAAGTGTGACAGCGCTGAAAACTAAAAATTGGCCTGGGTAGGACGGGGGGTGAAAATGCCCTTTATTGTAGTGGTTAAAGAGTAATTCCACTTTTTTGGAAAAAAAAATATAGAAAATAAAAATATAGCATATACAATTGTGACACAAGCCATATTTTAATTTTAATAACAATTCCCTTTTTACATTTTCTGTAGTGTAATTTTCTGTAAAATTCAATGCAATATGCCAACCTGGAAGCATTCTGTACACAGCTGGTGTATAGAACTTCTCCAGAAATGTGGCTCACTGGTTTACCCAGAAGTCTGCAATAAGACACAAGTCAGATTTTAGGTGTCCGCTGCAACAAAAATCTCATTGGGGAGATACTCCTAAAAGTTTCATCACTTCCAAAGTTATGCAGACCCTGTCACTTTCCTCATTAGAGCCCTGCAAGTGCATCAGCTGATCAATAATGAAAAAGTCACTCTCATAGAGAATCAGTGTCCAAAAACATAGAAGAACAAACAGTTATTCTTTCAGAGAAGCAGGTAGGAATATGCAACATAGCTTTTTAAAATCCTTCAAATGTTCACTGGTCACCCAGAGGGGACTGTTTTATTTCTCAACAAATTGGAATTAATGTTTAATATTGGCTCGTCACTCACTACTGTTTTTTGTTTCTCTTCCAGAGTTTGTACAAATGATGACGGCAAAGTGAAGACGGTGAAGAATGTTTGAAAGCGGAGGCCCACCCTAAAACATATTTTTACATTAGCAGTCTCCTTTAAATGTAATAAAAAACATTTTGTGAAAAAAAAATATTTTTTTTTCTTACCTAAAAGTGCCTGTTGCTAGGCAGTCATCCTAATCTGCCAAGGGCTGGATTAACGTAGGGGCAATTGGAGCTGCAGCTCCAGGCCTCTACCTCAATATAGGCCCAGCCACCCAAAAAGGAAGAGATCGCCCCAAACTGGCCCTGCATTCCACATGCACCTCCTGAGCAGAGTGGTGGAATTGATAATGGGCGCCGCATGAGAGGTCCTGAAGGTTCTGACGGAAGCCTGGGACACGCCAATGCAGGGCTCTTACAGAAATCTGGGGCTCCATAGTGTTAGGCTTGTGCGGCTACACCTTTTCAGCTCAGAGTGCACGCCGATGCGCGGCCCTTATGGGAACCTAGCAAATCAAATGCCAGGCTTCCCTAGTGTTACGCCTGTGCGGTTGGGTCCCTTTTGAGATTGGGCGCACGCCAGCACAGGCTCTTGGAAAGCAGAAGGGTTCCCAGTAAAAGGTCCACAAAAATCCTCAGCACCAAGCACATGATGCTCTTAATCCGGCCCTGAATCTGCCTACTTCCTAGTCCGCGGTGCTCCTAGTTCACTTCTTAACTCGCCTGGGCTCCTGGGAAATGACACATAATTTCCCAGGAGTCTGTGGGCATTACTGCGATGAAAAAAATCACGTTTTACGATCTGCAGAGTTTTGTTATCCAAGTTGTCATAACAAAGGGGCGGGACCTTCCTCCGTCGCCGCCTGTTGCTATGGCAACTATACAAACAATCGGCACTACTGCCACAGTTTAATAGCGCATGCACAAGATCAAGAGGTGCATGCTGGGTAACCAGCATACACCTCTCTCTCAGGAAATCCTGGAAAAAATATCAACATGCCCATATATAAATTGGAAACGGCTACAACATCAGGGAGAAGAAATTGAGTAAGTTAAATATATGATTGCCAAATAGAACGACAACTATTAATATAGGTTATTGGTTATATCTTGTGATAATGTGAGGATTGTAAAAACAAAAATAAATAAATAAAAAAACACTGCTTTAAATTTCTTGTACAAAGATGTTTATTTGCCTTTGTTTGTAACCTAATAAATGTTCCAAGCCTTACTGTCAGATTACATGTATGGTAATTCTAGAATTTAATGCCTTTACCATACTGTCTTTCTTTACATTTTAAGCTAGGTACACACTAGCAGGTGTGAAGAACTTGAGAGAGGCACTGTACTAACTATCCGATGTTAGTACAGAGATCTCCCCGCTGAGCTAATGTATTCTGACAGGGGTACAGCCCTCCCGCTAGAACACATCGGTCAGCAGTCTTAGCCATTGACTGAGGGCGCTGATCAGATGCCAGTTGGTAACCTTTTTCAGTCATGCCCCTGACAGAAGCCGGCTGCTGTCGGATCGGCAGCTGCACACACGGGTCGAATATTGTCTGGTTCTGTTCAATCGGCTGATTCGGCACATGTGTATGGGGCTTTGATCTTTTTGGTTTCCATGAAAAGTTGATAAAGTAACAAATGCTGCATGTGGCTTACTCTGGATTTTTCTCAAAGCCCTTTGTGTACATGGCAGAGCTGGATGAATTGGGCCATACAATGGAATATCTGGGCTCAATAGATTTCTTATGTAGCCCTCTTTTGGGGGGAAGAGGGGCGGTTATGACAAACCAACCTCCTCAAACAGGATATTGCACTAAAACTGTAGATAAAGAGAACCAGAACCTTCATTAAGTGGAAGAGTGGGTTTAATGAAAAAGTTGGCAGTGCCTCCATCCAGGTCATGGCCCCTGTGAAATTGCTGAGAAATTCATCAGTAATCTAATCAATTAATTGGGAGCAAAAGAACTACTGCAACCAGCATATACCGGTATATAGATGCACATCCGTCTAGAAATAATACAAACTCTCTATGGTACAAACAGGTAATATCAGCAAAGGACCCATCAATAGTCCTGGCAGAACTGTGCACATATACCTGGGTATATCTAAGTTATTAAAAGAGATACCGGATTTGAAATAATTTCAACCGGATTTGAAATAATTTCAACCGGATTTGAAATAATTTCAACCGGATTGGAAATTATTTCAACCGAATTTGAAATTATTTCAACCGAATTTGAAATTATTTCAACCGAATTTGAAATTATTTCAACCGAATTTGAAATTATTTCAACCGCATTTGAAATTATTTCCACCAGATTTGAAATTATTTCCACCGGTTTGGAAATTTAAACCGGATTGGAAATTATTTAAACCGGATTTGAAATTATTTTAACCAAATTTTAATTTTTTTCCACCAGATTGGAAATTATTTCCACCGAATTTAAAATTATTTTTCAACCGAATTTAAAATTATTTTTCAACCGAATTTAAAATTATTTTTCAACCGAATTTGAAATTATTTCAACCAAATTTAATTGTATGTATTTGTATTATTGTATTTGATTACATTCTATTAAATTCTATTCTGTTCTTTACTATTCTTTGATTTTCATTCTATTGTTTTATTATTTTATATTCTATTTTAGGGCTCTTTCACACGTCCGTTCAGTTTTTTAGATCATTTTTTTCCCCCTTCAGTTGATCCGTTTTTTTATCCGTTTTTCGTCAGTTTTCCGTCCGTTTACATCCGTTTCCGTTCCGTTTTCCATCCGTTGACGTCCGTTTTTCGTCCGTTTTTCATCAGTTTTTTTCATCCGTTTTTTCATCCGTTTTCTTTTTTTTTTTAGAACTTTTTTTTTTTTTTTTACATATTTTGATGAAAAACTGACGTTAGCGGATCAGATGGTAAACGGATCATCCGCTAATGTCCGTTTTTTCGTCCGTTCCGTTTTTTTGACGCAAGAAAAATAGGGTTTTCTTCCGTCCAAAAAAACGGAGCTTACCGCAGACGGATGTTAACGGACGTTAGCGGATGCTCATCCGCTAACGGAGGCTAACCCATAGGGAAGCATTGAGGTCCGTTAACGGACGTCCAAAAAACGGACGAACTGAACGGACGTGTGAAAGGGCCCTTATTGTATTCTTTTTTAGAAACGATTTATATTTTTTAGATTTTGATTCAAATTTGCTTCCAATTTTCATTCGAATTTGTTTTCGATTCGATTTGTTTTCTAATTCGATTTGAATAGAATTTATTTTTGCATTCGATTTCGTTTCAAATTCGAATTTCGTTTGCGTTTTTTCGAATTAGTTTAAATTCGTTGATTTTGTAATTCGAATGCATCTGAATTTCCGAATAATGAACAATTTGTCTGAATTCGAATTCGTAATGAAATGAAATGCACATGTCTAAGGTTGATCACGATGCAGTGTCCATCTTGGTGTCAGGGACCTGAAGGCAAGGTCAGCAGTGATGGGGGGTGATTCTTCAATTGATGCCTAACCAGCCTAACCAGCCTGGAATGCAGCTTTTCACCACAAAAGTTATCGTGTGACACCAGAATTCAGAATTCATCTATGTCTTAGTCCCTAGTAGTTTCTAATCTTTCGTGTAACTGGAGCTCTAACTACCACAAGTTGTCGTTGCTTGCCTAACCTGGCTCTAGCCTATGCTGGTTATTGAGCTCTGAGCTGAAGCTAGCAATATAATCCCAGTCCAGAATGTACAGGGTTAACTAAATAACAGATGCTGCATATAAACTCTATGGCAATAAACAGATTCACGCACTAATATAGTGAAAGTTGACCACTACACACATACAGTAGCACAGACCAAGCTATCTGGCACTGTGCATGTGAGATAATAACAATAGGGCAGAGATAAGAATGCCACAAGGATTCAGAAACACACTCAGGAAGCTATGGACAGCTGCAGTTAAACTAATAGAACATAGGATTACTTGCCCAAAGCTACATTCACATAAAAAAAAATTAGGCAGGTACGTATTGCAGCCACAGGAATCTCCTGCTGTGAGCACAACTAGGTATGGTCGACAGCCCCATTTATTATAATATTAAGTTGCCAGTGGCCGCAGCTATTTGTGGCTGTCCACACAGCCAGCAATTACCTGTGGTTATCCCTGATGGATGCACACAAAGTGTCCTTGCAAGCAAGCCAGGAGTGGTGAATTGTTCTTGGGTGGAGACATTGTTGTATGCAGTCAACTTATTGACTATTAATAAATATGGTAAGAAGAGCTAGGAGTGGAGTGTGGCTGATGCATCATTTCACAATGTTAATACTGGTTCCAATAGAAAGGTGTGAGAACACACAGTGCATTGCATTTTGTTGTAAATGGGACTGCCTAGTCGCAGACAAATCAGGGTGCCCATGCTGACCCATCTCCACAGCCAAAAGAGCCTACAATGGACATCAGCATCATAACTGCATGGAGCAATAGTAAAAGGTGGCCTGGTCTGATGAATCAAGTTCTTTCCCAAATCATCTTCCAGGAAAGCACATGAAAGAGAAGCTGGACAGTCATTAGATCAATCAGTTATTCTGTTCAAAATTGTAGGCACTCACATCCAAAAAAACATGTTCAGTACATGTAAAACAGCCAGCTGATACGGGGTGACGTGAAAACCTGTAGCTCTACCCAATGCATTTCCCCATACAAGGCATCTACTGAGAATAGAGCCGTTCCCAGTCGATGCCTTACATAGGGAATGTACTGAACACCGTTTTTTTGATGTTAGTGCCTACGATTTTGAATAAATCTTTTAAAGTGGAGTACTGCTCCATGAAGCCTCTTCTTTTTATCTTATGAAATTCTCCTGTTTGAAGGATTGCCTGTGAGGTAATATTCTGTGAGGTCATATGCTGTGTTGAGGTCATTTCCTGTGATGTCACTTCCCATGGAGGAAGCGATTGGCCGATTGAGCTGTGCTCGGTAATGGCAGAAGAGGACAATGGTACTGAGGACATAAGCTGTGGTCGTGTCTGTTTATTTGGGGATATGTGGGAAATAGAGTAAGTAGTAAGATGCATTATACTATTAGACTGAAATGTGTTGATTAGCACAGGAGATTTGGATTACGCATAGTGTATAGCCATATTTCCATAACATAGGCTATCAGGCATTTCAGGGCAAAACAGCGTAATACACAATTAGTGTTGGGTGAGCGGTTGAGACCGAGCATTAGTTCGGTCAGAACTTTGCCCGTTTGCTAACACGTGACTTTGTTGCGCTCGGTGAGAGGTTTACCCAAGAGGCCCCACAATGCACTGCACACTACACAATGCTTTTCCCAATCAGGCCACAGTGAATAGCTGGTTGCTATGAATAACTGATGCTGTTGCATCCATAACAATGGATGAGTCATAAACTGTCAATGGGCTTACCCGCAGACAGCTGAATGAAAAAGAAAGCATTGCTGGCAAATGAGAAAAAAAAAAAAGGGTGCGAGGGTCCCCCCCCCCCCCCCCCCAATCCATACTAGGCCCTTTGCGTCTGGTATTGATTTTAAGGGGAACCCCATGCCAAAATGTAAAAATAAAAATGGGCAGGGTCCCCCTCAAAATCCACACTAGATCCCCGGGCTGAGGGAGTCTGCGGGCATGGGGCTGATCGGAATCTGTAAGCCCCCTTTGACAAGGGGGCCCCCATATCCTAGCCCCCTATGTCAATGAGTATGGGGTACATAGAAAAAAGTGTAAAAAATAAATAAAAGCACACACACAGTTTTTAAAAATGTATTTATAAAAAACAATGTCCCCTAATGTAGATCCATCGTCAAATCATGATGCCCATCGCTCCAGCCGGACCAAAAAAAAAAAAAAAAAAAACCTCCTGCAATGACGAAGGCTAACCACTGATTGCCTGCTCTGCTGTTTGACAGTTCTTAAATAGGTAAGGGGCTGGGCCACCTGGCAACATCACCTGGTGGCACGCCCCCTCATGACATCACCGATTGGTGCATGCTGAGTCGGTAATGTCACATGGGGCACTGCCACCAGGTGACGTCGCCAGATGGCTCCGCCCCTTACCTATTTAAGAACTCATAGATGGCGGAGGAGGTAGACAGCGCTTAGCATTAGTCGCTGGCAGAGCTTTTTTCCTTTTCTTTAGTCCGGCAGTGGCGGCTGACATTGTGATTGATGATGGATCTACATCAGGGAGCATTGTTTTTTTATTTTTTATCAAAAACTGTGTGTGTGTTTTTAAATTTTTTTGACACTTTTTTGGTGAATGGGTAGGGGTACCCCCTACTCATTCACATTGGGGAATCTGGGGCCCCCTTGTTAAAGGGGTCTTCCAGATTCCGATACACCCCCTGCCCACAGACCCACACAACCACAGCCCTGGGTTATCAGGAAGATGCCCTTGTCCCAATCAATATAGGGGCAAGGTGCGTTGGCGTGGGGTGGAGGGGGCAGAGCCCAACCCCACTCCAGAGCACCCCCCCCCCAATGTTGAGGGCATGTGGCCTGGCATGGTTCAGGAGGGGGGCGCTCGCTCATCCCCTCCTTACCTGACCTGCCAAGCTGCATGCTCTGGTTAGGGTCTGGTATGGATCTTGGGGGGGGGGGCGCTTAAAGATTATTAACAGTACATACATTCAATGTACAAACAAGTATTATCAGCATAGGGCCCAACAAGAGTCCAAGTGGAATTGTATATATATATATATATATATATATATATATATATATATATATATATACACACACACACGTACAGGGCTTTTTTTCAGGGGGAACCTAGAGGAACTCAGTTCCACCACCTCTGGCTCAGACCCTTTGGTGCCTGCTCACCACAATCACTTGTAAACACAGAAGTCTGGTTTCTGTGTTTACAAGTGACAGCTCTGCAGTCTGTGTGTAATGCAATCCTGGTATTTATTATGCTTTTAAGACCCTCCTACTTTTTGTGTGAAATTTGACTGACCACATCCATTATTTGATGTTATTTGGAGGGTGTATGTGGGGGGGGGGATTTGGGGGGGGGGGGGTGCGGTTGAGTTCCAGCACCTATAGTTTAAGAAAAAAAGTCCTGTATATATATATATATATATATATATATATAGTTACTAGAGATACCTCCAGATGAATTTTGCAGTAAAGTCCAGTTGCAGAGACCCTGAGGTTGATTTTGATGCAGCATTTGTCTTAAAAACCTGAAAACAGGATCTGTGGTGATGATGATGAGACCCTCCAGCCATTGTCCAACCAGCCTGTAATGCAGCTTTTTGCCAGCAGGAACTGTGGTGTGGCACTGGAACTAAAAGTCATCTACTCTGTGCTTAGTCCTTGGTAATATCTAATCTGTCATGCAACTGGGCCATTTACTACCAGAAGTGGCTGTCAGATGCCTAACCTTGCTAAGCCTATGCTGGTTATTGAGCCTTGAGCTAAAACTAGGTATAGAATCCCAGAACTGAAGAAACAGGGTTAATTAAAATAACAAGCGCTGTATATAATCTCTAGACCGTAAACCACAAGGTCAGATGAGAAATTGTAGAAGTCTTTCAGATGATACGTTTTACCTTTAGTACAAATAGACTTCTGGCCATGTTGTACGAAACTACAGGTTGTGCACAGTGCGACATTAGTACATGCCCACCAATGGAATATGTAGCGGCGCAGATGGTGACGTGATGGTAGATTTGAATTTGCTGGGGGCAATCTTGTTTTTCAGATTCTGCGCTTTTCGATATGTGACCCTAGGGTGTACAGGGAGAATGTTTTTTATGGGTCTTGCAACAGAATATTCCAATGATTTAATAATATGTTCTCCATTTTTTTATATTGGGAATGGAATGTGGTGATAAATCTGGTGGAATGGTCGCCAGATTTGGGGGTAGGTTTGGAGTAGGTGCCCCATGCACATTGTATAAGGCTGCCCCTTGTAGTTCCATCATCCAGCTTTAAAAAGGAGCGCGGCTTTCAAGTCATCTACAGTGCACATGCTCAGGAAACGCGTTGCATGCCAGTGACATCATTCATCCTCGTCTCTGTAATGCCAGCTTTCGAGGCCTCATTATGAGCCCTTCCCCACCTCGGCCGGCTGTTTACATCAGCGGTGTAGAAGAGAGCGGTGAACGAGGAAACACAGAGCTCCCCACGCAGGATTGGACCGTCCACTGATGAAACCTTCCCCTTCTCACTCTGTTACCGGATGCCTTTTTTAACCTCCTAAATTTGAGTTGCCTACTGTTTGTGCTCAATAAATGTGTTATACTTCTACACCTAGAGGCGCCCAGGGTGGATATAAATCAATGAATTAAAAATAAAAAATAAATTTTATTATTTAAATCGATTTTTTTTTTATTACATTTATTTTAATAAAATGCTTTTGGAGTAAAAAATAAATAAATAATCGATTTAAAGATAGTTTTCCATTTAAGATACATTAATAATTTAGTTTATTCAGCATGAAATGGAGCTTAGTTACTGTATGTACAGTGGGGATCGAAAGTTTGGGCACCCCAGGTAAAAATTTGTATTAATGTGCATAACGAAGCCAAGGAAAGATGGAAAAATCTCCAAAATGCATCAAATTACAGATTAGACATTCTTAAAATAATATGTAAAAAAAAGTTAGATTTTATTTCCATTATTTACACCTTCAATATTACAGAAAACAAAAAAATGGCATCTGCAAAAGTTTGGGCAGCCTGCAGAGTTAATATCTTATACTGCCCCCTTTGGCAAGTATCACAGCTTGTAAATGCTTTTTGTAGCCAGCCAAGAGTCTTTCAATTTTTGCTTGAGGTATCTTTGCCCATTTTTTCTTACAAAAGTCTTCCAGTTCTTTGAGATCTCTGGGCTGTCTGTCACGCACTGCCCTTTAAGGTCTATCCATAGATTTTTATTTATGTTGAGGTCAGGAGATTGTGAAGGCCATGGCAAAACCTTCAGTTTACGTCTCTTCATGTAATCCCCCGTGGATTTTGAGGTGTGTTTAGGATTATTATCCATTTGGAGAAGCCATCCTCTCTTTAACTTCAGCTTTTTCACAGATGGCATCAAGTTACCACCCAAAATTTGCTGAAATTTTATTGAATCAATTTTTCCTTCTACTCGTGAAATGTTCCCTGTGCCACTGGCTGCAATACAACCCCAAAGCATGATTGATCCACCCCTATACTTAACAGTTGGACAGAGGTTCTTTTCATCAAATTCTGTGCCATTTCTTCTCTAAACGTACCTTTGCTCATTTCGGCCAAAAAGTTATATTTTAACCTCATCGGTCCGCAGAACTTGTTTCCAAAATGCATCAGGCTTGTCTATATGTTCATTTGCATTGTTCAAACGCTGATTTTTGTGGTGAGGACGTAGAAGAGGTTTTCTTCTGATGACTCTTTCATGAAGACCATATTTGTACCTTTTCATAGTGGAATAGTGTACCACAACTCCAGTGTCTGCCAGATCTTTCTGGAGGGATCGTGCAGTCAAACGTGGGTTTTGAATTGCTTTTCTCACAATCCTGCGAGGTGTTCTGTCTGATATTTTTCTTGGTCTTCCAGATCTTGTCATTTCTTAATTACATTCCGAACAGAGGATATTGACATCTGAAAACACTTTGCTATCTTCTTATAGCCTTCTCCAGCTTTGTGTGCGTCAACTATTTTCAGTTTCAGTTTTCTAGACAACTGCTTAGAAGAACCCATGGTGCCGAATGTTGGGGCAAGGTCAGATGAGTCTGGGCATTTAAAACCTTGGAGATTGACATTACCTGGTCTTCCCTGGTCTTCCCAGACAATGATTCAGAACAATCCATGACACTGGCAGGTCTCAGCTTTGCAAAGGGGGGCAGTGCATGCTATAAATTCTGCACGGTGCCCAAACTTTTGCACACGCCATTTTTTTGTTTTCTGTCATTTTGAAAGTGTAAATCATGGGTCCTCAAACTACGGCCCTCCAGCTGTTCAGGAACTACAATTCCCATCATGCCCTAGTCATGTCTGTGAATGTCAGTGTTTTACAATGCCTCATGGGACTTGTAGTTCCGACACAGCTGGAGGGCCGTAGTTTGAGGATCCCTGGTGTAAATGATGGAAATAAAATCTAACTTTTTTTGACATATTATAAGAATGTCTAATCTGTAATTTGATGCCTTTTGGATATTTTTTCTTCTTTTCTTTGCTTCGTTATGCACATTAATACAAATTTTTACCTGGGGTGCCCAAACTTTCGATCCCCACTGTAGCATAAGGCTGTATATTCTGCAATATTTACATTTTTCGTAAACTCATTCAATGAATCCAAGCTCTGCAAGCTGAGATAACATGCACTGCATTGATGCATTCACACAATTCCACAATAACCATAAAAAAAATCCCAAAGTTCAGGAATATTCCTTTATCCCATTGTTTTGCAAATCTATGTACCTTACAAGCTGTATGATTGAATCAGTTCCGATATTGCTTTTTTACTAACCTTATAGCTTATTATTCTAAATAGGAAACCTTCATTTTATTTGCAAATATTAAAGATTCTAACTACCAGCAAGAATAAGAGCACCTGTCATTTCATATCCATCATAGCAATGCCTGTTAGCACCTTGTTGTGTCACTGCTGCATCACCAGCCGTCTCATTAAAGTGAATGGGACTGTCAGTGAGTCACTAGCGGGTCAGAGGAGAGGACGTCGTAGGACAGAGATGACCGTTGCTCTTTAAAAATTATGATTTGATTATGAATTGATTTAAATCAAGCCTTTTTACTAGTAATTTAAATCATGATTTAAATCAAATCCACCCTGGAAGCGCGTCTCACTTTTTGTTAATTGCAGTGCACTGGAACCAAGTTTCTGTTCCCCTATAATGGCAATATAGATGTACGAAGGTACTATACTGCGCTAAACGTATAAAAATGATAAAGTGTTGGTGAAAAACAAAGCTGTGACACCTTAAAACATGCGATACTCATGTAAAAAGATAAAAAAAAAGGGGAATAAGGTCGCACTAAATACTATGTGATTCAAAGTGATATTAAACGTGCATATATAATTAAATGAATATGTGCTAAAAAGATGGCAAATATATATACATAAATAAAGTTGTATAAATAAAGTCCAAAAATGAATAAATAAAGAAAGTCCAATGCTGGTGAAGGTTCAGCCCTGACATTTTTCTGCATAAATGACGTTATTAAAGGGCACTTTGATAACGTAATTTATGACGAAACATGTCAGGGCGGAGCCACGCACTGATGTCACCACGTTCAACGTGACCCTGGAAGCACGGGCGTACGTTTGTATTTTATTTATTTTTTTGGCGGCAATTTTAAATTTTGTTCTTGTCTTTATCGTTTTATACAAATTTTTTTATCTAAATAAACCAAGCAAGTGGTTACGCTATTACACCGTCTCGAGCCCCCTTTTTTGTTCCTATGGCATGCTGAGTCAGAGTCCAAGAGCGGATCGTTCTTCCATGAGTGGGTGAGATCCCATCCAAGGGACACAACGGACGGGACACACGTAGCTGTTGGGAACTGATAGGAGTGGAGTGACGCACGGCTCTGGGATTTCCTGTTACACCACAGAGGGATATCTGCAGGCGCATACGACCTTGTCTAATAGGGGGTCCAACAGTTCTGGTAAGGGCATATACCTATTCTCATTTCCGGTGTACCTCTGAGGAGCAGTTTTTCTTTCAAGTATTTTTGAAGTGGTGGATATACTCACTTCAACATTATGTTTACGGCTGACAGCTCAACATTCACCAGTGTTGGACTTTCTTTTTTCTTTATTTACCCCTGAGTTGTGGATCCTAACCCCCTCCCCCTTATGGTCTGTGGATTTTTTTCCTTCATACCGTATTGGACATTTTTATTTATATTTATATATTGTTGTATATTTCTTATACCTGTCCCTTCCCATATGTCCTGTATTTGCCCGTTTTATATATGTAGGGCCTGGCTATTTTCAGAGCTGGTGCTATGGTAAATTTAGAGGGAGTTCAGAGAGGTAGTTTGCTCTGAACCTGTTATTTGGTTAAATTTGGGGTCTCTGCTCCAGCTTTGGCTGTGCTGTATGTGCATACTGTCGTTGTCTGGGGAGTGAGTTCCGCCCCAGGCCGACAGGTGGCAGCAGTGGGGTCAAGTGCAGTTAAATATCTCCTCCCAGCAGCCTATCAGGAGGGTTGGTTGTCTCGCTGTACATGCTAGGGAGGGGTATTTAAAGGGCAGACGCCATTAGTTTGGGTCGCTGTGTTCCCGCCCTTGAGCTGGGCAGTCGTCCAACCACCCCTGTGTGTGGCCCTCCTGGCCGGGGTGTGTGCATGTGTGTGTCACAGTGTTCCTGGCTCCGGGACCACGTTGGTCTGGAGTACATTCATCTGTCTGGTGGATCCAGTGAGTCAACTGTGTCCCTAATTTGCCAGATGGTCCTGGGCTGTCCGTCCAATTGGAGGAAGCCACCTGATGAGGAACCTGTCTGGGGGATCCCGAGCATGAGGCTAGCGTTTCAGGAGAGGTCTGTCCATTCATCAGAGGACACTTGGGTTCTGAGAGGCTGGATGCAGGTCGCCTATCAGTTGCTGATTTAACCAAAGCTGTGTGAAGGAGAACCGGGTGCTGAATCCAGTCAGAAGGATTTAGGACCGAAATTGTCTCCAATCTTCAGGAGGGTCTGTGGCAGAGACTTAATCCTATTCATCCGAGTGACACTCTGACTGCTAGGCTGGTGAGAGAGGCCTGTCCAGATGCACTATACCCACTCTGGCTGGAGTGGCAAAGTAAAGTTGTTGTAAGAAGCAGGACTGTTTCCATACCCAGTTACACCTGAATTAGCTGTCTCCTATTTTGCTACCCCTTCACCTTTCTACTGTTTATCGTTTTTACCCGGCTGGGTAATAAAAGCACAGAAAAGACACTTGTTGTGTGGACATTGACTTTGCTACAGCTCACATCCAGTACCCTAGATGGCAGAAATACAGAGGTAATGTGCCACCCAAAACAAACCAGCAGCTCCTTCGGGGGTAGTGTTACATGTATATTTCGGCTGCATTCACACCTAGGCGTTTTTACGCCCTACGCCTGCCGCTCGTGCCGCTGGAGGGGTGATTTTACATTGTTGTCTATGGAGATGGTTCACTCTATTTGAATGCTGAATGCTAGAGAAGCCGATATCCATGGACATAGCATCAGGGGTCACAATGGCGACCCCACTTATGCTCCGCGCTGCCTCCCTGCAACACTGAACCAGAGGGGTGGCATATACTAGAATAGATTACCTATATTTCCCACCTGCAGCAGCTGCCTGTTTAGGATATTTCGTCAGTTTGGCATCTTCATCCAGGGCACTGACTTTGTCCCGGTACGAAGGTGCGGAAGGAGTATGAAAGTCTAGTTTCGTCACGGCATACATTATTTTTTCTGTGTACAATTAAAGGGGTTGTAAAGACAAAAATATTTTCCTCTTAAATTAAAGTCTGACAGTAGCTGATAAAGTAAAAAGTAATGTTTTGCATTATAACTAGTTTGATCCTGTTGAAATCGAGCTGTTTTATTCACCTCTGTCACTCCTGAATCGTTCTTCTCACTGACTTCCTGGTTTGCGGTGCGCGTTCATTCTTGCTACATCATGTCCTAATGGGAACTACAGTTCCCATTAGGCTTAGCCTCCATGCCTATGAGGGTTAAGAGAGCATCTTCACGCAGGGCTGTAGTCATAGGGAGGGGGTGAGCACATTCTGCTTTCCACCATGCAGGTGGTGGCTGAAAGCAAGAAGAGGAGAGACAGGAAATGGCATTTTCAAACCTGGATTACTGTATTTTGGAGGTCAAAAGGAAAAACAAGGTAAGTGATATTTAAATGCTCTAGCTTACAGCAATCAATTGATCTAATAAAAAAACGAACCTTTAGGCCTCGTACACATGATGGAATTTTTCCGCTGGAAATGGTCCGACGGACCATTTCAACCGAAAAATCAGATCGTCTGTAGGGGCAAGCGGACGGATTTGGACTGATTTCTCCAGCGGAAAATTTCCAAAGCATGCTTTGAAACTTTTCCGCCAGACACATGTCCGTCGGATATGTCCGCTGGTCAGTACACTCACCAGCGGACATATCCTCCCGCACAAGCGTCGTATGGATGCGACGCATGCGTGGAAGTTGTTTACTTCCTGGTGCGGTGACGTGGCGGCGTCAATGTCACCGCCACGTCTGCCGGTGGGGATTTTGATCCGATGGTGTGTAGACACCATCGGACCAAAATAGCCCGGCGGACATATCCGATGGAAACGGTCCGAGGACCATTTGCATCGGATATGTGCGTCCGTGTGTACGAGGTCTTAGTGTTCCTTTAAGCAATCCACCCATGTTTGCATATACTGTCTTAAGATTATGCAGATCAATTATTTAAGAGGGACGGGATCAACTGGTTTTGACATTGATAATCTATTGGCTGCCTTTAATAAGGTGTAATGAGTTCTAACTACAAATAGAGGATGTAAATCCAGTTTGGGTGCGGCTTCTTTAGAACATTGGTATCAGTGACTTGCATTGGTTCTCCAATCGTCCAAAACTCTTCTTCTGGTGCAGGTTTGATCCAAGGCTTACAGGTCTTGTCTCTTTACAGGCAACGGAACAACTGACTTCCCTGAATTCTTGGCTATAATGGCAAGTGAATTGGAAAACCAAGACGAGGATATGAGAGAATCATTCCGTTCATTTGACAAGGTAATGTCCTATCTGAGATAGAAACTTGATTGTAAATTCTGTACAGTACTTATGAAGTGGTAGAGTAACTTTGCATACCTTCATTAGTGAGATTCAGACTTGGCTGAGCAATTAAATCTAATCGGGGAAGGCAAGGTTTGTTTCAGCTTGTACATGAGTCCTTAGGAGCAAATGGTTCATGATTTTCCTTCTATACGTATCAGGTTAGAACAATGCCTAGACCAGTGGCGGCTAGTGCTCACATTTTTTTTTTTGGGTGGTGGGGGCGCAAACAAACTGAAAAAAATATATATATATCATCAATTGAAGCCACTGTACCCATCAAACACAGCCACTGTGCCCATCAAGAGAAGCCACTGTGCCATCAAATGCAGCTACTGTAACCATCAGTTGCTGCCAGTGTGCCCCATCAGTTGCTGCCAGTGTGCCCCATCAGTTGCTGCCAGTGTGCCCCATCAATTGCTCCGAGTCCTTAATCCTCTTCCCATTTTCTGCTATGACTGGAAGCCTGATTGGCGTCCAATCACAGTGCCTGTCACTTCAACAACTCAGGTGACAGGTAACCAAACCCTGTGCACCTGATTGGCTGAGAGGCGGGTCAGTGTTTGGGAAGCGAATAAATCGATTTCCTAACACACTGGATAAACAACGAACATACAGCATTGCGCCCACTGTTTACCAATTTAAAAGCCTATAAGAGCATATGGCTGTAATCAGGATGCCTATTAGAGCCCACCGCTTTAATCAGGCGCTTAAAAAAAAAAAAACGCTGCTGTAATTCAGATGCCCGGCACACGAAAAGGGGTCGGACACCTGAATAGGGGCGTCAGTGGTGACAATAGATAGATTCATGCTATATCTATTGGTGATGATAGACAGATGCAGGAGAGAGGGGGCGGCCCTTTATGGATGCACCGCCACTGGCCTAGAGATTGACTAAAGCTTTACACAATGAACATGTGCCTCCATGTCAAATCACATTCCATGTGTTAATGCAATGCTGTGAGGGGACAAGGTCATCAAGAGCAATGTACCCCCAATAGGTCATGTTTTCAGGTTTATCTATATCTTGCACAGGTGCTTTAAATTAAGAGTCAATGGCTTGGTATTTTGGACAGCTATTTTATCTAGAAATTCCCAAAATATGGCCTGTTGGGGGGTACTTGAGGACTGAGGTTTTGGATCCACTGACCTAGAACCCAGGGCATACCAAACGGTGGCTTCTCCCAAGTTGTATGAGCATTAAGTGTCAGTAACCCCTCCCCCTCCAAAAAAATTAGAACTAATATGCTTGCTTACCTTCTAAGCATACGATCCCCCTCCTTTCAATACAAATCTGCCCTCCTGCTGAAATATCCCCTGGCGACACAAATCTGTGCCCCCCCCCCCCAGCTCAAATCCTCTCTCTCTCTCTACAAATCCCCCCAGCACAAATCTCACCCCCTAAAAAATCACCCCTCTTAGCAGAAAACCGCTACCCTTCAATTTTCTCTTTTATTCACAGATCCTCTCCCCCCACTCTGAATCCCCTCTCACAGCACAAATTCTCCCACCAATCCACCAATGATTTTAATAATGCTTAAAGTGAAACAATAAAAGTAAACTATTCCTTTAAATTTTATGCCTGTGGGTGTCTATAGTATGTCTGTAAAGTGGTGCATTTTCCCATGTTTAGATCTGTCTCACAGCAAAATGACATTTCTAAAGGAAAAAAGTCACTTAAAACTACTCGCTTCTGTAATGAATTGTCGGGTCTCAGCAGTACTAGATAAAACTCATTGAAAAAAATGGCATGTCCTCCCAGTCCATTACCAGGCCCTTTGGATCTGGTATGAATATTAAGGGGAACCCCACACCAAAAAAAAAAAAAAATGTGTGGGAGTCCCTCCAAATTCCATACCAGGCTCTTCAGGTCTGGTATGGATATTAAGGGGAACCCTGTGACATTTAAAAAAAAAAAGAGGCGTAGGGGTCCCCCAGCAAAGAAACTAGAGCAGTCATCAGATTTTAAAACCGCTTCAATACCAGGCTTTTATACCACCTCCATACCGGGCCTATTCTGACACTTCTCTCCTACATGTAATAATCATCATTCTTTTGCTAGAAAATTACACAGTACCCCCAAACATTATATATGTTTTTTTTAGCAGACACCCTAGGGAATAAAATGGCGGTCATTCCAAAGTTTTATCTTGCACGGTATTTACGCAATTATTTTTCAAACGCCTTTTTTTTGTAAAAAAATAGTTTTATGAATTAAAAAAATAACAAAACAGTAAAGTTAGCACAATTTTTTTGTATTATGTGAAAGATTATGTTACACTGAGTGAATAGATACCCAACATGTCACGCTTTAATTATGCGCACACTCATGGAATGGCGCCAAACTTCGGTACTTAAAAATCTCCATAGGCAATGCTTTATTTATTTTTTACAGGTTACAGTTTAGATTTACAGAGGAGATCTAGTGCTAGATTCGTTGCTGGCACTCTAACGCACGCGGCGATACCTCACTTATGTGGTTTAAACGGCGTTTACATATGTCGGTGGGACTTGCGTGTGCGTTCGCTTCTGCACGCGAGCTATCGGGGACAGGGGCGTTTTAATTTTTTTTTTATCTTTATTATTATTATTTTTTTTTTTTTTTGACTTATTTTTTATTTATTTTTACACTTTTTTTCATTTTTTTTTCCACTTCTATTCCTATTACAAGGAATGTAAACATCCCTTGTAATAGGAAATGTGTGTGACAGGTCCTCTTTATAGAGAGATGTGGGGTCAATAAGACCTCACATCTCTCCTCCAGGCTGGAAACCATGAGATCGGTGAAAAAAAATTCACCGATCTCATGAATGGGGGCTTACAGCCGCAATTGCGGCTTTGTTTACTTACGGGGACCCGGGCGTGACGTCATCAGATCGCGCCCGGGTCCTCCGACGGTCATAGAGATGACTGGTGACCATCTGGTCACCAGTCATCTCTATGCTTCCTGCCGCCGCCGACGATTCGTTCTCCGGGCCCCCGAAGGCACAGGTAAGCCCGGAGAAGCACCGGATGGCGGCGGGGGGGGGGATGTCCCCTCCCGCGGCCTGTAAGAACGATCAAGCGGCGGAACTGCCGCTATGATCGTTCTTACATTGTGCAGAATCGTCGGCTGAAGAAGAGGATATCTGGATGATGCCTCTGGCTGCAGGCATCATCCAGATATTCGCCTGCAATGCCCAGGCCGTCAATTGACGGCCACTTAGGATGGTAAATCCCGTCCCAGGCTGTCAATTTTCTATGGCTGGGTATTGAAGTGGTTTTAAGAATACGTAAACTGTGATAATCTGGTTTTGGATTTAATACGGCTTTAAGAAATTGTGAAACATTGGCAGATATTTATCAAGCAAATTGAAACAATTAGTCACAAGTCAGGTTTGGGTCTCCTTTAGCAAAGTCTGAAAGGCTTACAGACCTGTGCGGCTGTATTCTTGGGCAACTAGGTATGGCAGTTCTGATAATTTTTGACTAATACTAATACTAATAAGGCAGATGCAGTAAGAATATAAAGATAAACTGCGCCAGGTGAGAAACCAGATATCAGGCTGGTATAAGGCAATAGTTGATAAAAGTATGAATAAAAGCACATCCAGTCCAATAAAAGTTCATAGCAGCACCACCGTGTGTCAGAGACTTAAGTGTAAACACACCACCACCAAACGGAAAGCCGCTTACCAGAACAACCTGATAGCTAGGCATGTAGACAGAAATTATTCACAGGCTCCACATCAGGCTAGCGTCAGACTGGCAGGGGGTCCAGGGAGCAAATCTCGAATTACCCCACACCACCAAATGAACAGATCCTCGGTATGTGGACAAGAAAACGAACCATAGCGTGATACCGTAGAGGTTTTAATAAAAAATCATATTAGACATGTACTTACAAACATCTCATGTTAAAAGCGTATATAATGCCGGCCGGTGTACCGTCATACTCCGCTTCCCATCACAGACTGCTCCGGAAGTGCTGTGGCGGCCAACTGCGCATGCGCGATGCGTTCCAAACGCATCTGCGATGCGTTCCAATGCATTTACGACAGTGCACACCAGCGAAACCTCGTTCGGCATCCAGGCTCTTTCCTTAACATCCCCGTGGATTGGAGGATGTTAAAAAAAGAGCCAGGAGGCCGAGCGACCGGAGCGAGCCATCCGTGCGAAGCGAGGACGTGAGGTCGACTGGCCACTTTCCCCTAAGTCCACGTCGCTCTGAATGACGGCTTCGCTGGTGTGCAGTGTCGTTAATGCATTGGAACGCATCGTAGATGCATTTGGAGCGCATCGCGCATGCGCAGTTGGCCGCCGCAGCACTTCCGGAGCAGTCTGTGGTGGGGGAGCCGAATATGACGCGTCACCGGCAATAGGAGCTCTTTCTCCTTCAGGTGGAACGCGGTGACGTCAGTGCCCGCCTTCCCAGACAACGTTTCGTCATTAACAGACGTTCTCAATAACAGATAGCATAGCTCCCCAATAGGGATGGGCGAACGGTTCGGCCCAGGCATACGTTCAGGCCGAACTTTAGTTGTTCAGCCGTTCGTCGAACATCCGAACAAACGGGTCATTCGACCGTTTGTTGGCCCCCCTAACAGTGCATTGCAAGCCCTGATTGGCTGAAGCAGTAAAAGCTTCAGCCAAGCAGGGCACAGAGCACTGTCAGAGTCATGATTGAACTCTGTCA
Organism: Rana kukunoris; assembly: GCA_029574335.1. Taxonomy (NCBI): domain Eukaryota; kingdom Metazoa; phylum Chordata; class Amphibia; order Anura; family Ranidae; genus Rana; species Rana kukunoris. Next base: position 531,866,392 of record CM056052.1, on the reverse strand, counting down.
TCATGACTTTATCCAATCATGGCTCATTCCTGCCCCAAAGTATTCTTTCAATGGCAGCCATTTTCAGTGTGATTATGGCATGGAGGAGAGAGATAGAACAGGGCTCTGTTCATTGCTATTAGTTAGTTAAACAAATTGCAATGATTTGCACCTGTCAAACAGCTGCAGAAAAATTGGTCTTTGGGTGTTGGTGGCACCTTCCCTCTGTAAGTCTATAGAGGTGCTCTTGATAAAAAGCAAGAATTGGCCTTGCTGTAAACAATTGTAATGATAGGCACCTGTCAAACAGGTGCAGAAAAATTACTCTTTGGGTGTCTAGGGCGCCTTCCCACCGTAACCCTATAAAAGTGCTCTTGATGAAGACAAAATAAATTGCAATGATATGCACCTGTCAAATAGGTGCTGAAAAATTGATCTTTTGATCTTTGGGTGTTAATTGTGCCCATGAAACCTATACCAAAAACATTTTTCCAGGTGAAATGATTGAACACCCTCAAAGCTAGGCAGCCTCAAGGTGCTGTAGAGGTTCCACATCCCAAAAAGACTTAATTAGTGACATCGGCATCAGGGGCTTCATAACTGGTAATCCAGTACTGATTCATTTTAATGAAAGTCAAACGATCCACGGAGTCTGTGGACAGATGCGTTCTATGATCAGTAACAAAACCTCCTGCAGCACTGAACGGCCGTTCTAAAAAGCACACTGGATGCAGGGCAGCCAACCAACTCAAAAGCATACTGGGCAAGTTCTGGCCAGTGGTCTATTCTCATGACCCAGTAAGTCTGTGGATCGTCAGCTGGAAAGCTCTCCATCTCTGTTTTGGGCCTGAAGTAATCGCCCACCATGTGATGCAGACACTGCCGATGGGATGTGGAAGGTGACAGCCCTGGGCGGTGAGGACTAAAAAAAAACATCCAAAAATGCCTCACTTAGGTGGACGCCTTCTTCAACGCTCCTCTCTTGACCAACAAAAGATTTAAAGGGGTTGTAAAGGAAAACATTTTTTTTCCATAATAAGCATCCTTTACCTGCAGACATTCCTCTTTTCACTTTCCTCATTGTTTGTTTTTGCTCAGAAGTTGTTCTATTTCTTCTCTGTTCTCTTCACTTCCTTCTTGTCTGATTGTTACTCAACACCGTGAAGGGAGACTTTACTGCAGTGATCAGTGACGTGCTCGCCCCCTCCTGGGAACTACATCTGTGCGGCAGGACGCTCTCTACGTGTTAGAGACTTCAAGGAGGTGTAAATTACTAGGCGTGCCGCAATGAATGACCGTCGCAAACCAGGAAGTGGATGAGAGAACAGAAACTAGAACGCCGGAGGCGATATAGATGAAGGAACTTAATAGGTATTTACTCGTTTTTTAACAGAATCATTACACTATTCTGTCTGCCTACCTTGCAGACATTAATTTTAGGCATTTTTTTTTCCCTTTACAACTCCTTCAAATCTACATTTTCCATGACACTGTAACCTACTGGAATCAGAAAAAAACTTTCAATAAAATACTCTTTAACGTGTCCTTAAAGTGGGATTCCAGGATTCTTAGGACAGTAAGTTGAACCACCTAGGACCAGGAACTAGGCAGATTCCGAAATCTGCCTAGTAACAGCCAGATAGAAGTAAGTAAAAATTTTTGGTCCTTTCGCAGGCTTTGAAGCGTGAGGTTGCCCAATGCGCCTCAAATTTGCCGAAGCTTTAGATCAGACTCCTTGGGGTCACTCAGGATGATAGCATCTGGAACTTCCTCCTTCCAACCACGTACTACTCCTAAGGGTCCTGGGGTTGGAAAGCCATTGCTTACAGATTGACACATGTCTTCCTCTTCTTCGAAGCTTATGAACATGCCAGAATCCTCCTCCTCATCCTCCTCCCCTCTCTCCTCCTGTGTGTTCTGTGACATAGAAATTATGGTGTCTTGATAAAGTGGGCCTTAAAGGGGTTGTAAAGGTAAAAAAAAATCTTTTCCTAAATAGCTTTCTTTACCTCAGTGCAGTCCTCCTTCATTTACCTCATCCTTCTTATTTCTTCTGAGAATTCCTCACTTCCTGTTATTTTGTCTGTAACTCCACACAGTAATGCAAGGCTTTCTCCCTGGTGTGGAGTGTTGTGCTTGACCCCTCCCTTAAAATACAGGAGAGTCAGGACACAGCTCCTTTCTCTATCTGCAACATAGAGTTTGTCCTGACTCTCCTGTATTCCAGGGGAGGGGTTGAGCACAACACTCCACACCAGGGAGAAAGCCTTGCATTACTGTGTGTAGTTACAGACAGAAGAAGAACAGGAAGTGAGGATTTCTCAAAAGAAATAAGGACATTTAAAAGCAAAATGGAAGGATGAGGTAAGTCAAGGAGGACTGCACGAAGGTAAAGGAAGCTATTTAGGAAAAAACATGTTTTACCTTTACAACCCCTTTAAGAGGAAAGGAAGTCCTCCTCTTCTTCCTGCTGCTCTGCCTCCAGTGCCTGTCACATAATAAAATCAAAAAAGGTTAAAAACTTTCCAATTCACTTTTATTTTTCGACCAATCGCATCTTGAATTTTCAGTTTTGGTTTCGGTCCAGAATTTTCATTTCGGTGCACCACTATTAGGCTGGGTTCACACCTATGCAGTTTTAGTGCTTTTTGCAGATTTGCACCACAGTCCGTTTAACATGGTTTCCTATGGAACATGTTCTGTAGTGCAAATCTGCAAACTGCAAAAAAGCAGCAAAAATGCCTAGGTGTGAATCCAGCCTTACGGATGACTGTGGCTCATGACTATGGTATCACATAATATACGCTTTTTCTGCTAAGACCCACCCCTTTTACTCCCACTCTACCTTTTATAAATAATGAGACCACCACTGTAATTTGGAGTAAAAAACTGCCGTAGCAGCCTCCTTTTATTAAATAACCTTTTAAATATTAAATAACATGTAACCACATATACCTGAGAAAACAACAACAGTTTTAACCCTACTAGTGCTGGACTTTGCAGGCACCATTAACACTAATTTGTAACCATTTTAACATTTTGGGCACTGCCGTACCTCACCTCTGGTCATAGGCCTCAAGCCGACAAGCTGGCTCAGAGACGACCTCTGACAGCAGTGCCCCCATTAACCAACCTCCCAGCTACACTTGGTAAACTGGAAACAAACACCCCTTCAGAACCCATACCACCTCTGGGTAATGGCATCCATCTTTGGGGTAATTTCTTCTCCTGCAAAGTCCAAACACCCAACACCAGCACACAAAGGTAACTCTTTACCTTTGGGCGCACCTCCACACCCTCAATGCTTGCTGTACACCATCCTGCAGGCCCAACACCCACATGTCAATACCCACGTCTGTCAGGTGGACTCCATCACCCCTCCATGTATCCACCTCCAATTCTGGATGTCTGGCCACCAGTCCCCCATTCCTGATCACAAACCTCCCCACATATCGGTTGATCTTCCTCCTAGCCCTGTTCACCCCCTCCACTGACCTGGCCATCCTCCATGATGACCTAGCCACCATGTCCGACCACACCACCACCGTATCCGGGTAAGACACGCGGATCCGTAAAAAATCAAATTTAATGTCCCGTGCGACATCTAGCATGGAACAAACTCCCAAATAATTTCCCCCCACATGTAGTAACAACACATCTGGTGGACGATCCAACCGTGCAAACTTGTGCACTTCCGGCACCACCCTGCTCCACAACATCCCAGGAAAACCCAGCCACCGTATGCACGCCTCCTGTCTTGGGACCCCCAGCTGTCGACCGTCCGGTCGCACATCCGCTCTCCTAGCCCCCCAATGTACGAAGGAGTGGCCCATATTCCAGACCAGTCCTTGTCCCGCACCTGAAAGACAGTAAGCAATACATCCATCACCAAACAACCCCTGGGAGACGCTCCCATCCCCCGTAACCACATGTTCCCTTAACACAAAAAAAAAAACTGACCCCCCGCACATTGGAGGTGACCCATAACCCCTTCCCGTTACCCCCTTTTTTTAATTTATTTTTTAACATGTACCACCTCTTACCCCCAAGTTCACCAGTAAATGTGGTCTTACATACAGTCAAAACCTCCTCGACTCCCACCTGCCTATTCTCTTAACCATCTCCTCATCCAGCCCGTTACGTGCCGCCTCTGTCGCGGCCCCAATCCTAAATTAATGAGCCGAAAATTCCTTCGCCACGAGGCCCAATGCCCCCAGACACCGTCTAAACACCGCCACTAGTTGATACCGTGACAAAGGCGCACCATCCTCGTGCAGCAGAAATGACCCAGCCAACTTAGGGCGCACATCCAAGAAATCCCCCACCACCTTCATCGGGCACAGTTCCGACCCACCAATAGGGAACACCTGCACCGCTTTGCCCTTCCCCCTCTGATCCGTTTTTGATCTCCTTAAAAACAGCGTGACCCCTCCATGCGCCCATACCACGTCTGTGGCCAACATGCCACCCTGAACATTTTTGAGGGGCTAACCAACTCCCTCACCCGAAATGCTCCAAAAATGCCAGAGCAAATGCCGCGCGAAACACCACCTCGTACCGGGACGAACACAAAGTCCCCAATTCCCCCATAATTCCCTTCAGGATTTCAAACGACACCGGGCGCCGGGCATCCGCCCGCTGCCCTTGCTTCCTATAACCTTTTAGTGCTTGCCGCACCCAAAAATCCTTTGTAACATCCGGACACCCTTGCCACTTAAACAGGAAAGCCAAACTCGTCAATTTCTTATCCAATACGGACTGTGACACCCCGGCCTCCATATTCCTGGCCAAAAAATATATCACCAGCCCCCTTACCTCGGACCCAGCCGGGTCCACCACCGCCTCACGAGCCAGAGCCTGCCACTCCAACCAGACCTTCTCATAACCCGCCCATGTACCCTCACTTACCGATTTCCTAATCCAACAGGAGACGATTCCAACGGAATCCTCCACAGCCACTCTGGACAGGGGACCCCTTGCTCCTCTGCCTCCGGCACCAACTCCCGAAACCTGTCCCACTGAAACCGAGACAAGGCGTCAGCCACTACATTTTCAATGCACCGCATACACAAATATATTCATCTGTAAACAGTGCAGCACCAGGTGCCGCAGGAGACGAATAACCAGGGGAGAGGACGCCGTCACTCTGTTAATCACTTGCACCACCCCCAGATTATCCCCGTGGAAACGAACCTTCCAGTCCCGGAAGGCCGCGCCCCATAATTCCACCGCCAGCACCACTGGAAATAGCTCCAGCAGAACCAAGTTCTTAGTGAACCCCGCTTCCAGCCAGGACTGGGGCCAAGGGCCGGCACTCCACTGGCCCTGAAAGAATGCCCCAAAGCCCGAACCCCCGGCCGCATCCGTGAACAGCTCCATGTCAAAATTACTGACCGGGCCGGACATCCACAAAGCCCTACCATTGAAGGCTGCGGTCCATGGTTAGGGAGGTGTGATAGGCTTTTTGTGCCCTGATACCCCCCTTCTTTTTATATCTCTGTTTATTTCTTGTCTGCTCCCCACTTTTACTTAATATGTCCTAGTTTCTTCTTTTTGCTCCTGGGAACTGGATACCCCCAGCTTGTTGGTAAGCGCTTAGACGCGAGTTTCACAACTCGCATTCGGCGCCCTATAAGTATTTATTCCAATCCAATCCAATGACTCCAAAAAGGAGTGCCACACCAGCAGGTCTTCCCTGTGTTCCCTCACCAATCGCACATAGTGTTTGGGTGACCTAACCCCCGCCGTGCTCACCGATAGACGTCTGCAAAAGACTCTCCCCATTGGGAGAATACGGCAGGCGAAGTTGAGTTTCCCCAGGAGCGACTGCAGCGCTCGGAGTTGCACCTTCCGTAAACCTAACATCTCGTTAATCTCCACCTTGAGGCCTTCCAGTTTGTCCAGCGGCAACCTGCACTCCATCGCCTCCGAATCAATACCAATGCCCAAGAATTGAATGACCGACCCAGGTCCCTCCGTTTTCTCGGGCACCAGCAGTACGCCAAATCGCTCCGCAATGTGTTCCAGCGTGGCCAACAACACCGCGCAGATATGCGACCCAGCAGCCGGAAACTCTCCAGGTTGACCGGCCGAAGCCGAAAGGCAGCCTCGATATCCGGCTTGGCCATCAAAGCCCCCTCGACCATACCACCTAACCCATCCAACCGCCACATCAAACGAGGTGTAACACACCGTACAATCCCCCGCGCTAATGGTATCATTGACCAACCCCCCCCTTTGGAAAGGACAGGTGATGAATGAGCCTGAACTTGTTCAGCTCCTTCTTTGGCACCACCCCAACGGGGAAACAACCAACTCGTCCGAAGGGGGAGAGACAAATGGGCACCCCATCCGGCCCAGCACCCCTTCCTTCCACAGTTTCTCCGAAACCACCTCGGGGTGCTGCAGCGTGGAACGCAAATTCCTAGACACCGGGGGGACCACAGACAAAGTGCAGGGACTGGTAAAACCCTCCACGAAACCCCTGTCTAACGTCAGGGCAGCAGCCCTGTCAGGATACCTACCTAGAAACAGTCACATACTTTCCACCATCACCGGAGTCCTCCCTCTTACTTGCAGTATCTCCAGGACGTCCCTTGCCTTGCTTAAAACAACGGGAATAGGGGTGGTTGAACCGGCAGGACCCACCAAACTTGCAGCTACCCTCATTAAACTGCCAGCAGACCCCCTTTTTCTTTCCGGCCGACTGTCCCGGGGAAGAGGTTCCACGGCCCCCCCCCCTGAAAAAATGCAGTGGACGTCCGTGGGGCCGACATAAGCCGCATCCAAAGGCCAATGTCCTTGGTATACCACCTAATGTCCGGCCTAATTGCCCTGCGTTGCCTGAATTGCTCGTCATAACGGAGCCACCCCGTGCCTCCATAACACCGATAGGCTTCGCTGATTGCCTCCTGGTAACTGAAAAGCAACAGTGTTCGGTTTTTTTTCGCAGATCACGCTCGCCATGATCGAATACGCCTGCGACCAATTCGCAAAAGTCCTGGGTACAATCCTATACCTCCGTTTCTCCTCATCCTCTTTTTTGGACTCCTCTGGCTTAACCCTGTCCAGGTTAAACTTCTCCAGCAGTAACAGCGCAAATATCTCTACATATTCGCTCTTCCAAATTTTTTCCCTCACCTCCTGCTTCAAATGTGAACCCAGGGGCACCTCATAACATGTATATACTTCCCCTTTTGCCGCGTCCACCAACCGGACCAAATCCCTTTTCTTTTTGGAGTCTCCCCCTGCATCCACCTTGTCGCTCGGTTGAGCCGCAGTACTCGCCCCATCCACCACACGCTCTTCCCTCTTGCCACGGGCACCTCCGCCACTGGAGCCGCATCCGCGGACGCTGCCACACTGCCCCCCCTGCCCAACCCTAGCTGCCGCTGGGCCCACTGCGGGGCTGTCCCCCCCCTTTTAGCTGGCTCACCAATGCCTCCAACCCCACCAGAAACCGTTGCAATCCTGCATCCCCTCCAGTCATGTCCCCCCGGCACTAGACCCCACAACACTCCCCCCCGCCACAGCGGGCACTACCAACCGACCACGGGGCCCCTCCCCCCGTCCCCCTACTGACACACCAGCATTTTGTACCACAGGAGAAATAGCTGAAAACGACTTACCGGGCTGCCTGAAAGCAATTCCACCAGCCGACCGACTCGTCTCCCACACTGCGACCTCTGTCCTGGGCCCGAACTCCTCCTCCGATCCCGACAGCTCACCCTCCGACCGATCTCCGGGCCGGACGTCCTCCTCGGATGATGGCCCACCAGGCGACTCGGGCCTGCCGACTGAGGGCCCAGAGCTGGCATTTCTCTCTCTGCGCGCTCTGGACCCGTGCACAGATTTCCCCAACGCTTTTTTAGGTGCCGCTCTTCCGCTGCCATCTTCCACTCCCCCTCGCCCCCTCTCCTTCCGGGCTGGAATGGAGGTGGCTAGCCGCGGATAGTAAGGGGCTAGCCACCGCTGCGAAAGATCCCCCCCACCGAGGCTCCGGGACCTCCGGTGCACAACCGGAATTGGGCCTGGCCGCCGCCTTGGAGCCCCCTGGCCGCCCCCCCCCTGAACCGCACTTGCGCCTGGTTCTATTTCCGGGGCCCCCGTCGCTGCCGCCGATGTCTGCTTCGCGAGGGGGCCCGAATGGGGCTCCCCTCCCTCCTCTGTAGCCTGGTGGATGGCCCTGGGGAGTAACGCTCCGGAGGCCGCGAGCGCCGCGCTCGCGTGGCCTCCCTTCCCGCAACAGGCGATACGTGTCCATCTCCCCCTTGGGGGAGGAGCGGCTCCAGCCTCGTCTGCAGCCACCCCTCGCCACGCCGCTCGGCCTCCTCCCTGAGCTGTGCAAACATTCTTTCTACCGCCGACATACTGGCAGAGCGCACTAGTTCCCCAGCAGCACGGTCCTACCTGAAACTTTTTTCCCCACGTGTGTTAGCCCGGGAACGAGGGGAGGAGGAATTTATACCCTCTCCTCCCCTCCCCACCACCCTCTACTGACCACTCCCACCGACCAGACAAGGGTTCTCTGTTAACCCTGTCATGGCCGGCCCTCCGCCTATTGCAGCTTCTGTCTTCTGCTCCGGGCCTCACTTGATCTCAGCTTCTTATTTTCATATTTTAAACTCTCCCTGCAGGATTCTCAAGTTTGTCTAGTATTTGAAGTGTTTGTGGGATTACAGCATGAACTCTGCCTGTAATATCTCTGTACCGATATGGAGACAAAGGGGGTTATTTACTAAAGGCAAATCCACTTTGCACTACAAGTGCACAGTGCACTTGAAAATGCACTGAAAGTGCTCTTGGAAGTGCAGTTGCTGTAGATCGGAGGGGGACACTCAAGGAAAATAAAAAATAAAATCTTAGCTTGCACATGATTGAATAATAAAATCAGCAGATCTACCCCTCAGATTTACAGTGACTGCACTTCCAAGTACATTTTCAGTGCAATTTCAAGTGCACTTTGCAATTGTAGTTTGCACTTGTAGTGCAACGTGGATTTGCCTTTAGTAAATAACCCCCAAAGGGTTGTTATTCAAAGTCTTCTAAAGTCCAAACTTCCTGCAGAGATTCTGAGCACATATTTGCTCATAACAACCAATCTTCAGCCAATGTACAGAATCTACTGAAGACATACAAACTGCTTCCCATGGGTGTATTGATACACAAGACCGACTTCTATGTAACTCACTTTGTAAATTCCTCTACAATCTTTAACTGTTTTCTGTTTCTAGGATGGTAATGGCTACATTAGTGCTGATGAGCTTCGTCTTGTTATGGCAACCCTTTCTGAGAAAGCAACAGATGAAGAGGTTGATAACATGATCAGGGAAGCAGATATTGATGAAGATGGTTTAATAGCTTACCACGGTAGGTTGCTTTTGTCTTTGTACTTTTCGAACCCAAATGGGTTTCCTTTTTGGAAAGTTGGGCCTTTGTACATTTTTTTTTTCTAAATTTCAGCTCCTATGCACCAATATAGCATTCATGTACTTTTTAAATATCAAAGCTTTCCATTAAATGTATAGTCACTTACTTTTCTTGTGCTCATCCATGTATCCAGACAATTCCATTTGTAATGTTTGTCTTCCTGATCAGACTTTAAGGCTCCTTTCACACAGAGCGGACCGTTTTTCGGTCCGCTCCGTGTGCCCGTCAGCTCAGCGGGGGGTCTCCGCTCAGCTGTCGGCGGACAGGGCGGTCCCCACACACTGTGCAGGGACCGCCCTGTCTCTCCTCCGCTCTCCCCTATGGGGAGTCGGATGGAAACAGTCCGTTTGCATCCGATCCGTTTGGCCGTACGGAAGAAAAATAGGACATTCTTCCGTCCGCAAAAGCGGATGCGGATCTAGCGGACGTTAGCGGATGCATCATCCGCTAACGGATCCGCTCCCATAGGGGCCCATTACAAGTCCGTAAACGGACTTGTAATGAGCGGACGAACGGTCCGCTAGTGTAAAAGGACCCTAAGTCATAACACAGGAAGGAGTTGACCAGCTGACCTCATTAGCACACACCCTGCATCATCCACCCTCCCATTCCCAGGTGCACGTTTTTTAAATGAAAGGCAATCAATTAGTGATCACCCTTCTCACTAAATAGTGTATGGCCATCTCTATATATAATAGTGTACTCATCACACATAGGGCAGCCCATCCATCTGAATAGGCCACCCTACACACAGCAATCGCAAAAAGAAGCTTCAGGACTTTTTTTAGAGCGGAGCTTGGTATGTTTTTTACTGCAATTTTTGTTGTAGTGCATTTCTGAAATGCAAGGAAGCGCACATAATGTCGCATATCGCCGCCATTACTAGTAAAAAAAAACAATTATTAATAAAAATGACATAAATCTATCCCCTATTTTGTAGACGTTATAACTTTTGCGCAAACCAATCAATTATTGCGATTTTTCTTACCAAAAAAATGTAGAAGAATACGTATCGGCCTAAACTGAAAAAGGAAATTCTTTTTTTTTTTATATATATATATATTTTGGGGATCTTTATTATAGCAACAAGTAAAAAATATTGCTTTTTTTCAAAATAATCGCCCTTTTTTGTTTATGGTGCAAAAAATAAAAACCGCAGAGGTGATCAATCACCACCAAAAGAAAGCTCTATTTGTGGGAAAAAACGGACGTCAATGTTGTTTGGGTACAACGTCACATGACCGCGTAATTGTCAGTAAAAGCGACGCAGTGCCTAATTGCAAAAAAATGGCATGTCATTGGGCAGCCAAATCCTCTGGGGCTGAAGTGGTTAATCTTGCATAGATCTTTAATTTGGCATTTTGAAGTTTCCAGGAGATGAGATAGCAGTCTATGTGGATAGAGATGTAGGGCCAGATTCAGAGAGCCGTAACTCCTGTCTAACTGGTGTTAGACTGGAGCACTTTCAAATTACGCGCGTTTTTTAGCTAGTCTGAAACCTCAAACCATGAAAAGACGGCTGCGGGCTTCAATTCGACTGGATTACGTGTTCGTACGCCTTCGGATCTACGCTGCAATAAATTTGCGGCCACTGGGTGGACTTCCCGTCGTTTTCCACGTCGGGGTATGCTAATGAGCTTTTGCCGGCGATCCCCAGATTACGATCTTCAATCGCAATCTCTTACGGCATCTTTAGTCATCTTTTTTTTGCGTAACACTATACCAGCTTTTTGCTGCTCTAATATTAGACAGCCCATGTTAAGTATGGCCGTCGTTCCCGCGTCGAATTTCAACGTTTTCCGACGTCTTTTATTATTTTTTACGTAAGTCGTCCGGGAATAGGAATGTCCGTAAACGACGCTACTCAAACAAAAAATGATGTAACGACGTTATTTCGCGCAATGCACGGCGGAAAATTTCTGAACGGAGCATGCGCAGTTCAATCGCCGTGGGGACGCGCCTAATTTAAATGCTTCACGCCCCCTAATCGCGTATTTCGATTACGCGGCGAGAAATAGACTACGCCGCCGTAGCGTACGGGCAAAAATCTACCAGAATTCGGTGTAGAGCCTGGTAAAATACGTCAGCGTAGAGTATTTTGATTACAGAGCGCAAATTTAAGTCTACCTGAATCTGGCCCGTAGTATTGAAAACATGAGAAGGGTCTCATGAGTTCTCTAAATATCACCATACATTATACAATCCAATTGTACAAAATTTCCTTTAGATCTACCATCAACTATGTAGTGTAAGGGCCTGCCTGATTGGATACAGAGTGATTGACTAGATAGGTGTTTTTTTCTATTGTGTAAAATGATCTGAGCAGTCCATGTGACTATAGAGTCACACATGTGGGTGTATACACAGTGGCAAATGACAGCCCTTCTCCTTCATACCCACTAGCCAGCTAAACACAATGGTGGTAGGATATTACATGTAGATCAATGAAGGCTTCACCTCCCTCTTTTGCCAAGACACATCACGGAAGGTGGCTCACACATGTTTTAAGCAGTTACAGTACAGAAAAAAATATTTTGGAACAAAGGTTTTACATAATTAAATAACATCTGATCATTGTAAGCACCCCTGTCGGTGTTAAATGGTTTATCTCAACACTCTTAACCATTGCATCTGCAGAATTGATTGATCCAATGAAAAATCTGCTTGAAAAAAAGAAAACAGAACATGAAAACGAAAGCACCACATCTAAAGATTGGTAAGCTGCAATATAATGCTTGATTTTGGGTTGAAGACCGCTTTACTGCACATTATAATTGACCTTTCTTGGTGAGAAGAGCTTGGATGTGCTGCTGTAATGGTGAGGATGATTTTCTCCACATTGGCTGCAGCTAGAAGTCAGTGAGGCCTTGTTTAACCACTTCCTGACGGCCGTACGACTTTGTACTGCCGCAGTGTGGATCCCAATTGCCGGGAGGCCGTCTATATACGGCCTCCGGCTTCCAGCCACTGGGGGGCGCGCGCAGCATCATTGAGATGCCAATGCACGTGCCTGGTGGCCGCGATGTCCGCCAGGCGCCCGCGATCAGCGGTTACACAGACAAGGACGTGGATCTGTGTGTGTAAACACACAGATCCACATCCTGTCAGGGAGAGAGGAGACCGATCTGTGTCCCGTGTACATAGGGACACAGATCGGTCACCTCCCCCAGTCAGTCCCCTCCCCCCACAGTTAAAAACACTATGCAGGGTACACATTTAACCCCTTCCTCGCCCCCTAGTGTTAACCCCTTCCCTGCCAGTCACATTTATACAGTAATTAGTGCATATTTGTAGCACCGATCGCAGTATAAATGTGAATGGTGCCAAAAATGTGTCAAAAGTGTCCGATGAGTCCGCCATAATGTCGCAGTCCCAATAAAAATCGCAGATCCCCACCATTACTAGTAAAAAAAGAAATAAGAAAAAATAATAATTTCATCCCCTATTTTATAGGCGTATGTAGAAGAAGAAGCCTAAACTGAGATTTTTTTTTTTTTTTTTATTGGGCTATTTATTATAGCAACAAGTAAAAAATATTGCTTTTTATTTCAAAATTGTCGCTTTTTTTTTGTTTATAGCGCAAAACATGCTGGCCCTGCATGTCGAAACCCGTGGCGGTGGCGTTTGCCGGCCCTGCATGTCACAGCCAGGCGCAAAATGAAAACCTGTGGCTTTGTGTAACTAGAAGGCTTCATTCACCTGCTGGCCTTCAGATTGCTCTCTGCTGAAAATGGGTCACAGAAGTGCAAAACGAATTCCACTCCTGTGATCCATAGGAGAAGACCAGCCAAACGAGCTCAGACTGGACTTCTCCTTAAAGTGGTTGTAAACCCACTTTTTCGACTTTTACCTACAGGTAAGCCTATAATAAGGCTTACCTGTAGGTATAAAGAATATCTCCTAAACCTATACGGTTTAGGAGATATTACCCCCGCTGATTGCAGCGGCGCATGCGCAGGGGGGAATCTACGGCCAAAGGACCGGCCACCGCCGTCCTGGCCGGATTTAAATCTCCCGCGCGCACGCGCGGGAGTGACGTCATCGCCGCTCCAGCCAATCACAGCGCTGGAGCGGCGATACCCGGAAGACACGCCGAGTCAAGATGACATCTCGCTCGGCGTGCACCAGGTAAGTTCCCTACACCTCGTTCCGAGGTAAGTATTTCATAATGAGCTAATATGCGGTGCATATTAGCTCATTATGGCTTTTCCCTTGCAGGTCTAAAAAAAAAATATATTTTTTTTGCGGTTTACAACCGCTTTAAATGTTATTAACAATGCAGCACTGTCATTTTCTGTCAAATTCAAATGCAATATGCCAACCTGGAAGCATTCTGTACTGAGCTGATATACAGAACTGCCCCAGAAATGTGGCTCCCTGATTTACCCGAACATTTTGCACTAAGATACATGTCAGATTTTAGGCATCCTCTGCAACAAAAATCTCATTGGGGAGATACTCCTAAAAGTGGAATCACTTCCAAAGTTATGCAGACCTTTCTACTTTCCTCATTAGAGCCCTGCAAGCGCATCAGCTGACCAAGAATTAAAAAGTCACCCCCATAAAGAATAGGTATCCAAAAGCATAGAAGAACAAACAGCTATTCTTTCAGAGGAGAAGCAGAGCTTTTTCAAATCCTTGAAATGTTCGCTGGTCACCCAGAGGGGATTCTTTTATTTCTCAACAAATTGGAGTTAATCTTTAATATTGGCTCGTCACTCACTACTGTTTTTTGTTTCTCTTGCAGAGTTTGTACAAATGATGACGGCAAAGTGAAGACTGTGCAGAATGTTTTAAATTTCTTGTACAAAGATGTTTATTTGCCTTTCTTTGCTTGTAACCTAATAAATGTTCCCCCCTTACTGTCAGATTGCATGTATTTAACCACTTCCCGCCCGGTCAATGACAGATTGATGTCCGGGAAGTGGTTGTGAAATCCTGACTGGACGTCTATTGAAGTTTTGCAGGTTTTAATGCCAGGCGCCCGTGGGGGCGCGCAGCGCGGCGATCGATGATGCAGGGTGTTAGTGTGACACCCTGCATCTCCGTTCTCGGTAAAGAGCCTCTGGCGGAGCCTCGTTACCACCTGATCAGCCGTGTCCAATCACGACTGATCACGATGTAAACAGGAAGAGCCGTTGATGGCTCTTCCTCACTCGCGTCTGACAGACGCGAGTAGAGGAGAGCCGATCGGCAGCTCTCTTGACAGGGGGGGTTCGGGCTGATTGTTTTTCAGCGCAGCCCCCCCTCGGATGCCCACACTAGACCACCAGGGAAGGGCAAAAAATAAATAAAAAGGGGCAATAAAAAAAAAGTCAGTAAAATAAATGTAAATAAAAAAAAAGGCCAGTAAAAATAAAAAAGATGCCAATCAGTGCCCAAATGGGCACTGACTGGCAACATGGATCCATCAGTGCCACCCCACAGTGTCCATCAGTGCCACCCCACAGTGCCAATCCATGCCCAGTGCCCACCTATTAGTGCTCATCTATGCCACCCATAAGTACCCATCAGTGCCACCCATAAGTACCCATCAGTGCTACCCATGAGTGCCCATCTGTGCCATCTATAAGTGCCCAGTGCCGCCTATGAGTGCCCATCAGTGTCGCCTATGAGTGCCCATCAGTGCCGCATACCAGCGCTGCCTATCGGTGTCCATCAGTGCCACCTCATCGGTGCCCATCAGTGCCACCATATCAGTGCCCGTAATTGAAAGAGAAAACTTACTTATTTACAAAAAAAATTACAGAAAAAAATAAAAACTTATTTTTTAAAAACAATTTCAGTCTTTTATTAGTTGTTGCGCAAAAAAAAATCGTAGAGGTGATCAAATACCACCAAAAGAAAGCTCTATTTGTGGGGAAAAAAGCACGCCAATATCGTTTGGGTACAGTGTAGCATGACCGCGCAATTGTCATTCAAAGTGCAACAGTGCTGAAAGCTGAAAATTGTCTTGGGCAGGAAGGTGCGTAAGTGCCTGGTATGGAAGTGGTTAAAAATTCTATACGTTTCCCAGTCAACTTATTGATTATTAATAAATATGTCAAGAAGAGCAAAGAGTGGAGTGTGGCTGATGCATCCTTTCATAATGTTAATACTGGTTCCGATAGAAAGGTGTCAGAACACACAGTGCATTGCAGTTTGTTGTAAATGGAGCTGCCTAGTCTCAGTTGCCTAAATCAGGGTGCCGATGCTGACCCATCTCCACAGCCAAAGGAGCCTACAATGGGTATATCAGCATCATAACTGGACCGTGGAGCAATAGAAAAAGGTGGCCTGGTCTGATGGATCAAGTTCTTTCCCAAATCATCTTCATCTTCCAGGACAGCACATGAAACTCTATAACAGGAAACACGTCATTCACAATCAATAATAAGACAGAGTCGCCTTGAGTCCTCCTGCGTGACTCCAGGGACAGTGGACTTGGAAGGGATTCCTATCTGGGGGTTTTCCAGGCTAACTTTTTAGTATCCTAGTTGTGGAACCTTCCCTCCCCCTCACCTTCTCAGTTTTCCTGCAAGGTTCATTCTCCACCGGAGGAGAAGCAACTATGCCCTCGGGCAGAGTCTTGTAGAGCTCCCCCTTTCATTTGGTCAGGCTCTGAGTCCTCGTGGCCCACTGAGCCCCTGATGTATACTGCAGATTAGTGGGGATGGATCATGGCCCACCATATCCCCATATTTATGAATGAAACAGGTACGTGTTCCACCACCCTGTGTCACTTGGGAACAGGGAACCCTGTGTCACTTACCTGAGGAAGAGGCAGTGTGATGCTTTGTCTAGTGGGGTCATTGCCTTGATGGGTCTGAGCTGTTTTGACTGCAAAGGGGGACCTATGCAATATTAGGGGTTGATCATAAGGTTATGACTGATCTGTGTATATTACTGATCCAAGCTTCTTTGCCACCTCCTAGCTGCAGGAGTCCATCTTGAGAATCTTATGGTGTTGAAGCTTACCCTGGTACCCTGGTGGAAGACAACACTGCACCTCCAACACTTATGCCGCGTACACACGGTCGGAAATTCCGCCAGCAAAAGTCCGATGTGAGCATTTGTTTAGAAATTCCGACCGTGTGTATGCTTCATCATACGTTTGCTATCGGAATTTCCACCAGCAAAAGATTGAGAGCAGGCTCTTTATTTTTCCAACGGAAAAAATTCCGATCAGAATTTCTGATCGGCTGTGGCAATTCGGACGCATAAAATTCAGACGCATGCTCGTCTTGCGGGCTTCCTCCGACGTGTTCGGCGGGGGTGACCGGGCTTCTGTCGCTGTCTGCTGCTTCTTCTTCTTCTGTCGCCGTCTGCTTCTTCTACTTCTTCTGTTGCTGTCTGCTGCTTCTCTTCTTCTTCTGTCGCCGTCTGCTTCTTCTTCTCCTTCTTCTTCTTCGATGTTGAGGACACTTCCTCCCGCTGTACTACCTGGTGCACGGTTTGCACTGATTTATATAGGCCTCTTATGACGTCACAGTCCCAGCATGCTCCGGTACCAAACCACGCACCCGGCAGTACAGCGGGAGGATGCGACGTGTCAACATCGAAGAAGAAGGAGAAGAAGAAGAAGCAGACGGCAACAGAAAAAGAAGGAGAAGCAGCAGACAGCCACAGAAGAAGAAGAAGAAGAAGCAGACGGCGACAGAAGAAGAAGGAGAAGCAGCAAACGGCGACAGAAGAAGAAGCAGCAGACAGCGATAGAAGCCCGGTCACCCCCGCCGAAAACGTCTGAGGAAGCGCCCCCCCTCCTCCCAGCGGAAGAGATCGAGAAGGCGCCGAAGAGTGCCACATCCCCCTCCAGAAGACATCGAAGAGGCAGCCCCCCTCGTAAAAGAGCTAAAAAAGAGAGGGGGGGCACCGGAGCTGACTAATAAATTACTTTACCCTGGGTCGTGTGTTTTTTTTTTTACATTTTTTGTTCCGCCAGGTGAATGGCTAGGGCCAGGGTTGTCGGGAAGAGGCCCCGTCCTCATCAACATGGGGACAGGGTGCTTTGGGGTGGGGGGCCGCAGGGCGCCTGTTTACATCAGAGGTACAGAAGAGAGCAGTGAACGAGGAAACACAGCGCTCTCCACACAGGTTTGGACAGTCCACTGATAAAAACCTTCTCCCTCTCACTCTGTTACTCACTCTGTTTGTTGTGCTCAATACATTTTTTGTATACGTCTACACCTAGAGGGGCCCAGGGTGAATACAAATCAATGATTAAAAAAAAATAAAAAAAATAATCAGATTTTTTTCATTATTTTAATCAGATTTTTTGGATTTAAATCGATTTTTTTAGATTTTTATTAATTTTATTTTAATAAAATGGTTTTGGAGTAAAAATCTCTTTAAAGATAGTTTTCTATTTAAGATACATTAATAAAAAAAAAATTCTGCATGAAATGGAGCTTAGTTACAGTGCCCATGCAAAAGTATTCACCCCCTTGTCATTTTTCGTGTTTTGTTGCCTTACAACCTGGAATTAACATGGATTGTTTGAGGATTTGCATAATTTAATTTACAGAACATGTCCACAACTTTGAAGATGTTTATTTATTTTTTATTGTAAAGCAGACAAAATAACAGAAAAAGTAAATGTGCATAACTATTCACCCCCTAAAGTCAATACTTTGTAGAGCAACATTTTGCAGCTATCACAGCTCCTTCAAGTTGGATGGTTTGCGCTTGTGAACAGCAATCTTTAAATCTGACCACAGATTTTCTATTGGATTGAGGTCTGGGCTTTGACTAGGCCATTACAACACATTTACATGTTTCTCCTTAAACCACTCAAGTGTTGCTTTAGCAGTGTGTTTGGGGTCATTGTCCTGCTGGAGGGTGAACCTCCATCCTAACCTCAAATCACACACAGAGTGGTACAGGTTTTGCTCAAGAATATCCCTGTATTTAGCACCATCAATCTTTATCTCAACTCTGACCAGTTTCCCAGACCCGACTGCTGAAAAACAGTGGTGTTCTTTGGGTGGTGTGATGTGTTGGGTTTGCACCAGACATAGCGTTTTCTTTGATGGCCAAAAAGTAAAATTTTAGTCTTATTAGACCAGAGCACCTTCATCCATACATTTTGGTAGTCTCCCACATGCCTTTTCGTAAACTCAAAACGTGCCATTTTATTTTTTGCAACAACATTGTGCTTTACTTAATTGGAGAGTTTTTTGGTCTTCATGGCAGTGTTTGGTTGGTGGTGTCTCTTGTTTTATGTATATGTTTTTCTAAGTTTACTTTACTAACTTAGACTATTGTGTTCTGATCCATCACATATAATTTAGATATAAAAAAAAAAAAAACATTGAACTAAAGGCTGTATTGTAACACAATAGTTAAAAAGCCAAGGGGGTGAATACCTATGCAAGGCACTGTATGTAGCATAAGGCTGCATTATTTACATTTTTGGTAAACTCATTTAATGAATCCAAGCTCTACAAGCTGAGATGACATGCACTGCATTGATGCATTCACACAATTTCACAGTAAGCATAAAAAATCCCAAAGTTCAGGAATATTCCTTTATCCTATTGTTTTTCAAATCTATGTACACTACAAACTGTATACCTGCCCCTTCCTATATGTCCTTTATTTGCCTCAGTTTTATATATGCTAAGACCTGAAGGAAATTTGGTCTCAGTCACTTGCGCCTGAACTTGTCTATTAGTCGGATGTAAAAGGACTGTCTGTCCATTTACATCAAACTGTCATCCAAACCACAAGATGGGTGGGGAACAGATCCCCTATATATCTATTTTTAGCAGATAGCAGATAGGTTTGGATATAGACGGGTATCAAGGGACACATGTCCATTTACATGTGCCGCTCCATAGAGGGCAGTGGAAGGTCCGCATAAAAAAAAAACCTGACAGGCAGACCCGATAGGTCCACCACTGTGAAAGGTGCCTTAAACTGTCAAATTGCTGAATGCTGAATGCCGATATCCATGGGCGTAGCATCAGGGGTCACAATGGCAACCACACTTATGCTCCGTGGTGCCCCCCTGCAACACTGGACCGGAGGAGTGGCATATACTAGAATCGATTACCTATATTTCCCCCCTGCAGCAGCTGCCTGTTTAGGCTATTTCGGCAGTTTGGCATCTTCATCCGGGGCACTGACTTTGTCCCAGTAAGAAGGGGGGGGGGGGGGTTGCCAAACTCATTCTTTCCCCCGGGTGAATGAAAGTCTAGTTTCGTCACGGCATACATTATTTTTTGTGTGTACAATTAAGCAATCCACCCATGTTTGCATATAATGTCTTAAGATAATGCAAATCAATTATGTAAGAGGGACGGGATCAACTGGTTTTGACATCGATAATCTATTGGCTGCCTTGTGTAAACTGTTGTAACTACAAATAGAGGCTGTACATTCAGTTTGGGTGCGGCTTTTTTGAAACATTGGTGTCAGTGACTTGCATTGGTTCTCCAATCGTCCAAAACTCTTCTTCTGGTGCAGGTTTGATCCAAGGCTTACAGGTCTTGTCTCTTTACAGGCAACGGAACAACTGACTTCCCTGAGTTCTTGGCTATAATGGCAAGTGAATTGGAAAACACAGATGAGGATATAAGAGAATCATTCCGTTCATTTGACAAGGTAATGTCCTATCTGAGCTAGAAGCTGACATGTAAATTCTGTACAGTACTTATGAAGTGGTAGAGTTACTTTGCATACTTCCATTAGTGAGATTCAGACTTGGCTGAGCAATTCAATCTAATCGGGGAAGGCAAGGTTTGTTTCAGCTTGTACATGAGTCCTTAGGAACAAATGGTCCATGATTTTCCTTCTATACTCATCAGGTTAGAAGAATGCCTAGATAATGACTAAAGCTTTGCACAATGAACATGTGCCTCCGTGTCAGACCACATTCCCTGTGTTACTGCAAAGCTGTGAGGGGACAAGGTCATCTAGATTTTAGAGCAGGGGTCTCCAAACTTTTCAAAGAAAGGGCCAATTTATTTACCTTCAGACTTTAGGGGGGCTGGATTGTGGCCAACAGGGGCAGAAAATGTCATGGGCCCATCATCAGTGAGAATAAATATGGCCTCAGGGTTGGTGGTCAATAGGAGTGGTGCCCCTATTAGTAGGAGGAATAGTATCCCATCATTGGTATCCATAGAAGAAGAAAATGCCCCATTGTTGGTGTGTGAGTGGGAGGAATATTGACCCAAGGGCCAGATAAAGGCTACCAAAGGGCCACATCTGGCCTTCGGGCTGCAGTTTGGAGACCCCTTTTCTAGAGCAATGATTCTCAGCCTCAGTCCTCAAGTTTTCAGGTTTATCTTTAGCTTGCACAGGTGCTTTAAATTTAGAGTCAATGTCTTGGTATTTTGGACAGCTATTTTATCTAGAAATTCCCAAAATATGGCCTGTTGGGGGTCCTTGAGGACTAAAGTTGAGAACCACTGACCTAGAACCCAGGGCAAACATACCAAACGATGGCTTTTCCCAACATGTGTGAGCATTATGTGTCAGTAATCACCCCCTCCAAAAAAAATTAACTAATGTGCCTGCTTACCTTCCAAGCATAAATTCCCCCTTCGTTCAATACAAATCTTCCCTCTGTTGAAATACCTACTACCCAGGGATGGACTGAGACCAAAATTTGGCCCTGGACTTTATCCAGACCGGCCCACTTTATGTTTGCAAACAAGAACAAAAACAGTATATAAACTATACGCAATTGTGCAAAAAAACATAAGTAGCATAACATAAAGGAGTCCTCACTCACCTCTTTTATTATTTCACTTATTCTCCTCTGTATTTTTCTCATTCTTCTCACATCACTGCATGAAGTGGAGGGCGAGCTGCGCAGCCATTACTTTGACAGGCTGTCACTGAAACCGGCCCACTGAGCCATCGGCCCACCGGGAAACTCCCTGTAGTCCCTTTGGCCAGTCCATGCCTGCTACCAGGGCCGATCCTACCCGGGGTGCAAAGGGTGCAGTGCACCCAGGCGCCACAGAGGTGGGGGCGCTGAAGAGCCAGAGTGCCTGTCTCAAATCACTCTCTCTCCTTGTTTGTGTAGAGCCGCGAGCGGCGCCGCGGCTCTCCCCGCCGCCGCCGCTGCTGTGTTTGACGTGTCCCCCCTTCCTCCTCCTGTTAGAGAGGGAGTGAGGAGTCCGGAGATCAGAGCGGCTGTCTCTGTGTGGAGAGACGCTAGCTGCTCAGTGACCTCGCTGAGTGGGCGGTCCATCATGCCTGACACTGCTCCTCTCTGTGTGTGTCATAAGAGGACTCCTGTCTGCGGCGATCTGTGATCCACTCGGGCGGCGCGGCTGCACACTGTCCCCCTCCTCTGCAGCTGCCGCCCGGGTGGATCACAGATCGCCGCAGACAGGAGTCCTCTTATGACACACACAGAGAGGAGCAGTGTCAGGCATGATGGACCGTGTGTTTTTCAAGTAATGGAGGGGGGGGGGGGGTCTGTAGTAATGTAGGGGGCGTTTTTTTTTCCTGGGGGGAGTATGTACTAATGGGGGGGGGGGTTATCCCTGGGGTCTGCACTAATGAGGAGGGGTTATCCTGGGGGGTTTGTACTAATGGAGGGGTTTGTCCTGGGGGTCTGTACTAATGTGGGGGTTTGTCCTGGGTGGGTCTGCACTAATAGGGTAGTTTGTCCTGGGGGGGTCTGTACTAATGGGGGGGAGTCTGTACTAATGGGGGGGTTTGTACTACTGGGGGTCTGCACTAATGGGGTGATTTGTCCTGAGGGGGATCTGTACTAATGGGGGGGAGTCTGTACTAATGGGGGCGGTTTGTCCTGGGGGGTCTGCACTAATGGGGTGATTAGTCCTGAGGGGGATCTGTACTAATGGGGCAGTCTGTACTAATAGGGGGGCTTGTCCTTGGGATATGCACTAATGGGGGGGTTTATCCTGGGGGTCGGTACTAAGGGGGGTTTGTCCTGGGGGGTCTGTACTAATGGGGGGGTTTGTTCTGGGGGGTCTGCACTAATGGGGTGGTTTGTCCTGGGGGGTCTGTACTAATGGGGGGCTTGTCCTGGGGGTATGCACTAATGGGGGGGCTTGTCCTGGGGGGTAGGTACTAATAGGGGTGTTAGTCCTGGGGGGTAGGTACTAATAGGGGTGTTTGTCCTGGGGGTCTGTAATAATGGGGGGTTTGTTCTGGGGGGTCTGCACTAATGGAGGGGTTTGTTCTGGGGGGTCTGCACTAATGGAGGGATTTGTCCTGGTTGGGTCTGTACTAATGGAGGGGTGGTTTGTCCTGGGGGTCTGTACTACTGGGGGGGTTGTCCTGAGGTAGGTCTGTACTAATGGAGGGGGGTTGTCCTGGGGGTCTGTCAAGGGGAGTTTGTACTAATGGAGGGGGATTGGTTTGTCCTGGGGGTCTGTACTAATGGGGAGGTTTGTCCTGGGGGGTCTGCACTAATGGGGTGATTTGTCCTGAGGGGGATCTGTACTAATGGGGGGAGTCTGTACTAATGGGGAGGGTTTGTCCTGGGGGGTCTGCACTAATGGGGTGATTAGTCCTGAGGGGGATCTGTACTAATGGGGCAGTCTGTACTAATAGGGGGGCTTGTCCTTGGGATATGCACTAATGGGGGGGTTTATCCTGGGGGGTCGGTACTAAGGGGGGTTTGTCCTGGGGGGTCTGTACTAATGGGGGGGTTTGTTCTGGGGGGTCTGCACTAATGGGGTGGTTTGTCCTGGGGGGGTCTGTACTAATGGGGGGGCTTGTCCTGGGGGTATGCACTAATGGGGGGGCTTGTCCTGGGGGATAGGTACTAATAGGGGTGTTTGTCCTGGGGGTCTGTAATAATGGGGGGTTTGTTCTGGGTGGTCTGCACTAATGGAGGGGTTTGTTCTGGGGTCTGTTCTAATGAGGAGTTTGTCCTGGTTGGGTCTGTACTAATGGAGGGGTGGTTTGTCCTGGGGGTCTGTACTACTGGGGGGGTTGTCCTAAGGTAGGTCTGTACTAATGGAGGGGGTTGTCCTGGGGGAGTCTATACTAATGGGGGGGTTTGTCTTGGGGAAGTCTGTACTAATGGGGGGGGTTTGTCCTTGGGGGAGTCTGTACTAATCGGGGGTTTGTCCTTGGGGTCTGTCAAGGGGAGTTTTTAATGGAGGGAGATTGGTTTGTCCTGGGGGTCTGTACTAATGGGGGGTGGTTTTGTCCTGGGGGGTCTGCACTGACGGAGGGGGTCTGTACTGAGGGGCAACTATAGGTGGAGGAAGGGGGGTGACACCATGTTTTACCTCAACGGGTGACAACAACCCTAGTGACGCCACTGCAGCTGCGGGCGCTACCATCAGAGAGAGAACCCCCCTGCCGTGCGCCACCAGAGGGAAAGCCACACAGCCTAGTGCCATCCCTGGCGGAGAAAGGAATGGAATCATTGCCAGAATACAGATCTGGGCTCTACCCAGCGGAGTATCCATGGGCAATTCAGAGTGAGCTGACTCCTGATCAGAGGAACTGTTGTTGCTGTATCGCTGGGTCAGGTGAGAGCCGATCCGCCATTATCTACTTATGCCAATAGGAACTGTAGTCTCTGAACATCTCCTGTAATATGTCTGCAGTCTCTGACCATCTCCTGTATTATATCTCCAGTCACTGACTGTCTCCTGTAATATGTCTGCAGTCTCTGACCATCTCCTGTATTATATCTCCAGTCACTGACTGTCTCCTTTAATATGTCTACAGTCTCTGACCATCTCCTGTATTATATCTCCAGTCACTGACTGTCTCCTTTAATATGTCTACAGTCTCTGACCATCTCCTGTACTATGTTTTAGGACACTTTCTAACAGTATCAGAGAGGTTCCCCTCCAGGTCTCATTAGTGTACGCTCTTCCAGTATTTTCTTTATTGATAAAAGATCATGAGAGGATCCCAGGGCAACAAATACTTCTTAGAGGAGCATCTATGTGTTTGAGTCATTGCCATAGAAACATTTGTAAAGGGGAGGAGTTGGTAAGATGACCACGCCCCCTTTGTGGGGGCGCCAGAAATATTTCTGCACCCAGGCGCCTGTGACCCCAGGATCGGCCCTGCCTGCTACTACCTGTCATCACAAATCTGTGCCCCCACCTCCAAACTCTCTCTCTTCAAATTCACCCCAGCACATATCTTACCCCCAAAAAAAATCACCCATCCTAGCACAAAAACTGTTTTGACCCTCTAATGTCTTGTATACACGGTCAGACTTTTGACCATGCAAAAGTCCACCGTGAGTCGGAACAGGTTCTCTATCTAAGGTCCATCGGACTTCCGAGAAAAAAGTCAGATGGAGGCTAAACGCGGCCGGACTTTCCGAGAAAAAAAGCCCGTCTGACTTTTTTCTAGGAAAGTCCGGCTGTGTGTACGAGGCATAACTGACACTTTTGTTGGGCAACTTGGTCTGAAGTTGGTAATTTGCTCTTACTGGTCAAATGAGCAGGATAAAATAAAAGAAGACCTACAAAGGAGCTAGTGCAGCCACCACATTTTAAGAATATTCCACCCAAAAATTGAACTTCCCCTTTTCATAATCCTTCCCCCCTCCGGTGTCACATTTGACACTTTTCAGGGGGAGGAAGGAACAGATACCTGTGTAATCCAGCTATTTGCTTCCACTTCCGGGCATAGATCACCGCGGTGACCTTACGCCACGTCCAGCGCCTACTTCGTTCCCCCCTGCTGCCTTCTGGGAGGCAAACAGATCCTATATGACAGCAGGGACCAGTGGGAACGCGCAGCGTGACTTGCGCATGAGCAGTAAGAAACCAGAAAGTGAAGCTGCAAGGCTTCACTTTCTGATTCCCTTATCGAAGATGGCGGCGGCTCCACTCAAGAGCCGAATGACAGATCAGCCTTGGGTGCCGACATTGCGGGAGCCCTGTACAGGTAAGTGTCCATATAGTAACAGTTAGTAGCTGCAGTATTTGTAGCTGCTGACTTTAAAAAAAAAAATTGGCGGAACTCCGCTTTAAGCTGTGATATAATTTTTTGAGGATTTAGTACGACTTTAAGAAATAGTGAAACATTGGCAGATATTTATCAAGCAAGTTAAAACAATTAGTCACAAGTCAGGTTTGGGTCTCCTTTAGCAAAATCTGAAAGGTTTACAGACCTGTGCGGCTGTATTCTTGGGCAACCAAGTATGGCAGTTCTGAAACATTTAGGGCTAGATTTAGGTAGGAGAGCGGATCTCTATTTTGGCGTAACGTATGTCATTTACGTTACTCCTCCACAACTTTTTCAGGCAAGTGCTTTATTCACAAAGCACTTGCCTTTAAAGTTGTGGCGGCGTAGCGTAAATGACCCGGCGGAATTCAAAATAGGCAGGTAGGGGGCGTGTAGTATTCAAATCAATTTGAATTGCGCATGCGCCGGCCGTGACTAAATCCCAGTGCACATGTTCCAAATCACGTCGCTACTTGTCAATGAAAGCGACGTGAGCGTAACTTACGCCCAGCTCAATTGTGAATGGACTTACGCAAACAACGTAAATTACGTCTGTTCCGACGTCCATACTTAACATTGGCTGCGCCTCACTATAGCAGGGGTAACGTTACGCCGGGCATAAGTCTTACGCAAACGACGTAAACAGATACGCCGGCCGGGCGTACATTTGCATATTTTACGATGTGAACGCCACCTAGCGGCCAGCGTAAATATGCAACTAAGATACGATGGCGTAAGTGAATTACGCCACTCGTACCTTAGCAACATTTAAGCGTATCTCATTATGAGCATACGCTTAAATTTGCGCGGGCTCAGATTAGGACTTACGACGGTGTATCTACTGATACGCCCGTTGTAAGTCTTTCTGAATCTGGCCCTTAGACTATTACTAAAAATAAGGCAGATGCAGTAAGGCCATGACTCATGCAGATAACAGATAGCATAGCTCCCCAACTGTCCCTGATTTTGAGGGACTGTCCCTGATTTGTAACAAAGCCCCTCTGTCCCTCTTCCCCCCTCATTTGTCCCTCATTTTGGTCTGATCCATATAGTTGTATATAAAATGCACTTTTTATCTATCAAAAAGTGTTTCCCAGTGCTAAACCTTTCATCTGATTTCTCAATTGCTGCATTTGTAAATTTCAAAAGCCGGCATGAAGTAATAGTAGTGGAAAAAAAATTGCACTTGTGGGTTTAACTAATCATTTTTTTTTGTATATTTCCGAATAAGAAAAGTTTAATGTAAGCTTTTGGTTGGAAATGTATATGTATAGTGTATGCTGCATCTGACTTCAGTTATCCTTGCTACCTGGGCTTTCATGACAAGGCCATTTTTTTATGTAGTTATAGGACACGCCCCTTGCCATACCCTCTTATGCCACGTACACACGATCGGAAATTCCGACAAGAAAACCATTAAACCCACAAGTGCATTTTTTTTTACATAGTTACATAGTAGTTGAGGTTGAAAAAAGAAAAGTCCAACCTATGTGTGTGATTATATGTCAGTATTACATTGTATATCCCTGTATGTTGTGGTCATTCAGGTGTTTATCTAATAGCTTTTTGAAACTATTAATGCCCCCCACTGAGACCTCCGCCTGTGGAAGGGAATTCCACATCCTTGCCGCTCTGATTTCTGAGCCTTTCCAAGGGTTTCTGACTGCATCTGAATGGTGTCCGAGAATTTCCGAGTCTCTTCAGCGCCCCCCCCCCCCCCCCCACATCTGGCCACATGCGGTATTACATGCAATAGAAGTCAATGCGAAACTAATTATCCTTGTTTCCACTGACTTCTATGGGGAAACTCGCTTTGATATGCAAGTGCTTTGGATTACAAGCATTCTCCTGGAATGGATTATACTTGTAATCCAAGGTTCCACTATACACACATTTTCTGCTAAATCTCAGCATATAGACAAGAAAAAATAAAACATTCCAAATGTCATATTATTGTTAGTCACTCCTTGATTTCTACCTCCCTGAACTGCATATGAGATCTCATGGTTACCACTCACCTCTCTGCACACCACCACCAAAGTGATTCTATGGCTGCCCCAGCACCATTTAAGGACTGGAAGAATTTGCCTCCTTAATGACAGGCCATTTTATGCAATACGGCACTGCACGCTTTAACTGTCAATTGCACTTGCAACGATGTACTCAAACACAATTTATGTCCTTGTTTTCCCACAAATAAAGCTTTCTTTTGATGGTATTTGATTACCGCTGCAGTTTAATATTCTTGGGCTATAAACAAAAAAAGGCAAAAATGTTGATATATTTTTTTTATGGCATTTTTATTATTATTATTATTTTACTAGAAATGGCGGTGATCTGCGATTTTTAGCGGGATTGTGACATTGCAGTGGACAGACATTGACATTTATAAAGAGATCAGAGCTATAAATATGCACTGATTACTTTACAAATGTCACTGGCAGGGAAAAGGGTTAACACTAGGGGGCAATCAAGGAGTTAAGTGTTCCCTAGGGAGGTGTTTCTAACTCTATGGGGGCTGGGCTGACTGGAGGAGGAGAGATATCGCTGTTCCTGATCAATAGGAACAGCAGATCTATCTCTACTCCCCTGACAAAACAGGGATCTGTTTGTTTACACTGACAGATCCCCGTTCTGACTATATCTGGAACAATCGTGGGTGGTCGATGGAAATCGAGTCCACTGGACCGGCTTGTTGGCTTCCCCGCCAGCAAATGGGCACGCGCGCGCCCACAGATCGCCATGTATGCGGCAGGCGTACAATGTACAATGATGCCGATTCATGCAGCGGAGCCAACCTGCCGTAGCACAACTACGGTGGCTGGTCTTTAAGTAGTTAAAGAGAAACCTTACACACAGCAGGGAGCAAGGATGAAAATTCAGCCACAGTGCCCCCTGTGGTGGGATGACTATTGCACAACATAACTAAGCCAGAACTTGAAGCAGGCTTGCAGAATGTTTGCAAAGAAAGTTGATCTGGAGTTGTGCAATTGTGCAATACACTTTCAGAGCTGAAGTGGTAATACAGGAACTGAACTTTTTTCCAAAAACAAAAGAACTAGTGACACGTATTGCCTGTAAGCTCCCTACATCTGATTATTTTCCTCATTACTGACTTTCCATACTGTTAGGCTATTCACTTGGTAGACAGGGCTCTGCTGCCTGAAACTTGCACTGTAGATTTTAACAGCTTCCTTCCCCGCCCATATTCATATGACGTCCGCAGATGAGGAGCCGATGCGTGTGCCCCGAGCCCTGATGTCCGTCGAGCACCCACAATCGCTCGCGACAGAGCAGGAATGTGGATCTGTGTGCGTAAATACACAGATCCACATCCTGTCAGGGGAGAGGAGACAGATCGTGTGTTCCAAGTATATAGGAACACCGATTGGTCTCCTCCTCTAGTCAGTCCCCTCCCCGCACAGTTAGAATCACTCCCTTGGTAACACATTTTGCGCAAACCAATCAATCTACGCTTATTGCAAATGTTTTACCAAAAATATGTAGAACAATACTTATTGGCCTAAACTGAGGAAAAAATCTTTATTTTTTATTTTATTTTTTTATTAGAGCAAAAAGTAAAAATAAATATTGTGTTTTTTTCCAAATTGCCGATCTTTTTTTGTTTATAGCTTAAAAAAAAAAAACACAGAGGTGATCAAATATCACCAAAAGAAAGCTCTATTTGTGGGTACAGTGTTGCATGACTGCACAATTGTCATTCAAAATGTTAGAGCGCTGAAAGCTAAAAATTGGCCTGGGCAGGAAGAGGGTGAAAATGCCCTGTATTGAAGTGGTTAAATTACTAATATGCTTGAGTCTCCAGGCATTTTTCTATGGATACACCAGTATATCGACCGCAGAAAATTATCGACCAAACATAGGGTTATTGGTGTTCTCCCGATAATGGGATGATAATGGCATGCTGCATCTGACTGATTTCAGTGCAAAATCATGTCCCATTGGCTTTAATGCAAAAACTCCCCTTGTTAACTTCAATGCAAAATCGCATCCTATCGGTGATGGCTGGAGCTCAACATTTTTTGTGGGGCGCAAACAAATCGAAAAAAAAAAAACATAAATTGCAGCCACTGTGCCCATCAAATGCAGCCACTGTGTCCATCAAATGCCGCTGTGCCATCAAATGCAGCCACGGTGCCCATCAAGCACAGCTACTGTGCTCATCAAATGCCACTGTGCCATCAAATGCAGCCACTGTGCCCATCAAGTGCAGTCACTGTGCCCATCAAGGGCAGCCACTGTGCCCATCAATTTCTGCCACTGTGCCTATCAAGTGCAGCCACTGTGCCCAAGCACAGCCACTGTGCCCATCAAATGCATACACTGCCATCAAATGCAGCCACTGTGCCATCAAACGCAGCCACTGTGCCATCAAACGCAGCCACTGTGCCCATTAATTGCTGCTACTGTGCCCATTATTTGCTGCAAGTGTGCTTGTCAATTGCTGACACTGTGCCCATCAATTGCTCACACTGTGCATCGCCACCAGTGTGCATCGCCAGGACTTACTTGTCTCGCTGTGGGTCAGAGGCGGCATCCTGCACGCTCCTCTATGTCTTCTTCTGTCCTCTCTTTCAGGCGTCCAATCACAGCGCCTGACGTTTCAGCCAATCAGGTGACAGGTAACAGAACTGAGCACCTAAATGGCTGAGAGGCGGTTCAGTGTTAGCAAAGCGAATCCCTTTGCTTTGCTAACACAACGCTGAGTGAACAGCAAGCGTCCAGCATGGTGCTCGCTGTTCACCTTTTTACGGGACATATCCCATTGAATTTAACTTCTTGACAACCGAGGACGTCCCTGGGTTCCGCCGCTTGATCGTTCTTATAGGCAGTGGGAGGGGACGTCCCCCCCTCCCGCCTCCATCCGGTGCTTCTCCAGGCTCTCCCGTGCCATCGGGGGTCCGGAGAGCAAATCGAACGGCGCTGTCTGGAAAGCATAGAGATGACTGGTGACCAAATGGTCACCAGTCATCTCCATGACCGTCAGGCCTCGTACACACGATCAAATCTGTCTGCTGGAAACGGTCTGCTAGACCGTTTCAGCAGACAGATTCGATCGTGTGTACGGGCAAACAGACGGATTTGGCCACCCGACAGATTTCAAAGCATGCTTTGAAATCTGTCGGCTGGGAACCCGTCCGCCCGACATGTCTGCTGGTTAGTATGCTAACCAGCAGACATGTCTTCTCGCACACGCGCAAAATGATTTCGACGCATGCGCGGAAGTGTTTTACTTTCTGGTGCGGTGACGTGGCAGCGTCAACGTCACCGCCACGTCACCGACACGTCAGCGTCGGACAGACCGTTTTGAACAAATATATTTAATCGTGTGTACGAGGCCTCAGAGGTCCGGGCATGACGTTATGACGTCACGCCTTGTACCCGGAAGTAAACAAAGCCGCAATCGCAGCTGTCGGCATGAGATCTGTGAATTATTTTTTTTTGTTCACCGATTCCATGCTTGTAAGCCTGGAGGAAAGATGTGGGGTCACTGATTCCTATTACAAGGGATGTTTACATTCCTTGTAATAGGAATAAAAGTGATAAATTTTTTTTTTTTAAAAGTGTAAAAAATAAATAAATAAAATTAAGTAAAATAAAATAACATTTTTTTTTTAAACGCCCCTGTCATGAGTGTGCGCAATTTTAAAGCGTGACATGTTAGGTATCTATTTACTTGGCGTAACATCATCTTTCACATGATACAAAAAAATAGGGCTAACTTGACTGTTTTGTTAATTCATGAAATCGTTCCCCCCCCCCCCCAAAAAAAAGGCGTTTGAAAAATGATTGCGCAAATACTGTGCGAGAAAAAAAGTTGCAATGACCGCCATTTTATTCCCTAGGGCAGGGGTAGGGAACCTTGGCTCTCCAGCTGTTTTGCAACTACAAGTCCCATGAGACATTGCAAGACCCTGACAATCACAGGCATGACTCCTAGAGGCAGAGGCATGATGGGATTTGTAGTTTCACCACAGCTGGAGAGCCAAGGTTGCCTACCCCTGCCCTAGGGTGTCTGCTAAAAAAAAATATATATATATATATATAATGTTTGGGGGTTCTGATTAATTTTCTAGCAAAAAATTGAGATTTTTACATGAAGGAGAGAAGTGCCAAAATAGGCCCTGTGGTCAAGTGGTTAACCACTTCAGACCCGCGCTATAGCCGAATGACGGCTACAGCACGGGTCTGAATATCCAACCCGCCGTCTTTTGACGGCCGCCCCTATGGGCGTTCCCAGCGCGCGCTCCAGAGCGTGCAGAGGGGAAGCTCTGTGTTGGCCGTGTCCCTTGGACACAGCCAATCACAGATCGCGGCGAACGGCCAATCAGAGTGGCCGTTTGCTATGCGATCTGCGCGGCCAATGAGAGATGATCTCATATGAAAACATATGAGATCATCTCTCATTGCCGTTTTACACAGAGACAGCGTCCTGTCTCTGGAGAGGAGACCGATCTGTGTTCTTTGTACATAGGGAGACAGATCAGTCACCCCCCTCCCCTCACAGTTAGAACACTATGTGGGGAATACATTTAACCCCTTCCTCACCCCCTAGTGTTAACCCCTTCAATGCCAGTCACATTTATATAGTAATTAGTGCATATTTATAGCACTGATCGCGGTATAAATGTGAATGGCTCCAAAAATGTGTTCGATGTGTCCGCCATAACGTCGCAGTCCCAATAAAAATCGCAGATCGCCGCCATTTCTAGTAAAAAAAAAAAAATAATAATAATTTTGTCCCCTATTTTGTAAGCGCTATAACTTTTGCGCAAACCAGTCGCTTATTGCGATTTTTTTTTTTTACCAAAAAATATGTAGAAGGATACGTATCGGCCTAGACTGAGAAAAATTTTATTTTATTTTTTAAGCTGAGATATTTATTATAGCAACAAGTAAAAAATATTGTATTATTTTTTTTCAAATTTTTTTTGTTTAAGGTGCAAAAAATAAAAACCGCACAGGCGATCAAATACCACCAAAAGAAAGCTCTACTTGTGGGGAAAAAATGACATCAATTTTGTTTGGGAGCCACGTCACACGACCGCACAATTGTCAGTTAAAGTGACGCAGTGCCGGAAGCTTTAACTGACGGCGGCAACGGCGGCGGGGACGACGGCGGCTGGGGGGTTGGGCGAGGTATTCTATTTGGGTATCGGGGGTATTTGCGGGAGTACAAGTACTCCCGCAAATACTCGGAATCGGTCCCGATACCGATACTGGTATCGGTATCGGGACAACCCCAGTCCAATCTTCCTGCAGAGATTCGGAGCACAAATTTGCCCATAACAACCATTCCTCAGGCAAGGTACAGAGAATCTTCTGAAGACATGACATACAAACTGCTTCCCATGGGTGTATTGATACACAAGGCAGACTTCTATGTAACTCACTTTGTAAAGTCCTCTACAATCTTTAACTGTTTTCTGTTTCTAGGATGGTGACGGCTACATTAGTGCTAACGAGCTTCGTTTTGTTATGAAAACCTTTGGTGAACCAGCAACAGATGAAGAGATTGATGAAATGATCAGGGAAGAAGAAAATGGTCTAATAGCTTACGAAGGTAGGTTGCTTTTTTGACCAGTCTTTGTACTCTTTGAACCCAAGTGAGTTTTCCTTATTGGAAAGTTGGGCCTCATTCACATAGGCTGCCTTTGGCAAATATGCAATTCTTGTTGGCAGGGAAACTTTTCCCAGGCACACTTTGTGTGAGCACAGCCAGATTTATACCCTGTACAAGTCAATGTTCTGCTCTGTTGTATTTCACATGTAACCATGCATTAGGGCCTCTGATGTGCAATAGTCATCCCACCACAGGGGGGCACTGTGGCTGAGTTTTCATCATTACTCCCTGCTGTGTGTAAGGTTTTCTTTAACCGGTTAATGACCCGCTCACGAACATATACGTCAGCAGAATGGCACGGCTGGGCAAAGTGACGTATATATACACGTTACTTTGAATTCCCCTGCCGCAAGCTCCGTGACCATGCCCGCGGGACCCGCGGACTTGATGTCCGCCAATGTCCCGCGATCGGGTCACAGAGCTGCAGAACGGGGAGAGGCAAGTGTAAACAAGCATCTCCCCGTTCTGCCTAGTGACACTGATCATCTGCTCCCTCTCATCGGGAGCAGAGATCAGTGACATGTCATTCATAGCCACACCCCCTAACAGTTAGACGCACTCCCTAGGACACACTTAACCCCTTCCTAGCCCCCTAGTGATTAACCCCTTCACTGCCAGTTACATTTATACAGTAATCAGTGCAATTCATAGCACTGATTGCTGTATAAATGTTAATGGTCCCAAAATACCGTCAAAAGTTTCCGATGTGTCCGTCATATTGTTGCAGTCATGATGAAAATCGCTGAGAGCCCCCATTACTAGTAGAAAAAATATTAATAAAAATGCCATAAAACTATCCCCTATTTTGTAGACGCTATAACTTTTGCGCAAACCAATCAATAAACGTTTATTGTGATCCCCCCCCCCCCAATATGTAAAAGAATACGTATCGGCCTAAACTGAGGAAAAATGTTATATATTTTTTTGGGGATATTTAGTATAGCAAAAAGTAAAAAAAATTCAAAATTGGCACTCTACTTTTGTTTATAATGCAAAAAAAAAACGCAGAGGTGATCGAATGCCACCAAAAGAAAGCTCTATTTGTGGGGAAAAAATGACGTCTATTTTGTTTGGCAGCCACGGCGCACAACCGCGCAATTGTCAGTTAAAGCGACGCAGTGGCGAATCGCAAAAAGTGGCCTGGTCATTTCGCAGCCAAATGGTCCGGGGCCGAAGTGGTTAAAGGGTAAGTTCACCTTTGTACACTTTTTTTCTAAATTCCCACTCTCCTATGCACCAATATAGCATTCTACTTTTTTTTGCAAAAATATCAAAGCTTTCCATGAAATCTACAGTCACTTACTTTTCTTGTGCTCATCCGTGTATCCAGACATTTCTATTTGTAATGTTTGTCTTCCTGATCAGACTTTAGGTCATAACACAGGAAGGAGTTGATCAGATGACCTCATTAGCACACATCCTGCATCATCCACCCTCGCATTCCCGGGTGCACGTTTTTTAAATGAAATGTAATCAATCAGTGATCACCCTTCTCACTAAATACACAATCAGATTGCATAGTGTATGGCCATCATTATACAAGTACATAGGAGGGAGTGGACAGAAAAAGTCAGCTGCCAAGACCCTTTCACAACTCTGCATAGCGGGAACTCGCATTGCCACATTGGTTGTTTTTTTTTAGTGCAGGGGAGGCGTTTTGGAGCATTTTTCACTCATCACACATTGGGCAGTCCATCCACCTGAATGGGCTTTCCTACACTCAGCAATCGCCACAAAGAAGCTTCAGGACTTTTTTTAGAGCGGAGCTTGGTGTGTTTTACTGCGATTTTTGTTGCAGTGCATTTCTGAAATGCAAGGAAGTGCACAGATGTGAATGGAGCCTCATTGTTCTTGTGTTTATCGCACCAATTTCACTTTCAGGCCCCATTCTCATTCAGCATAGTTGAAGCGAACGCTTTGTGTCTCGTTTTTCCTGTGATATGCATAGTGCAGCCTATTGATTTAAAGGGGTTGTAAAGGAAAAAAATATTTTCATAATAAGCATCCTTTACCTGCAGAAATTCCTCTTTTCACCTCATTTTTCGTTTTTGCTCAGAAGTTGCTCTATTTCTTCTCTGTTCTGTTCATTTCCTGCTTGCAGACATTCATTTTAGGCAAAAAAATGTTTCCTTTACAACTCCTTTAACATGTGGTTAATGGGACATTTTGGCATTTTGTGGGTTGTGTTTTTTTTTTTTACTGTGCATTTTGGAGCATTTGTCCCTCGTTTTTTCACATGGCAAAATGTGTGTTTGCTTCTGTGTTTGGTGTTCTGTTAACAATTAATGGCAATGAAAACCCAACTAGTAATTTTTGGTGTATAAATATGACCATACACTGTGCAATCTGATTGTACAAACATCCGTGAGGACGGTGAAGTGTCTGTAGATTTTATGGAAAGCGTTGATATTTTTACAAAAGAAGTACATTAATGGTATATTGGTACATCATTTAGAAAAAAAAGGTGAACAAAGGTGAACACAGCCTTTATAATTTGTCATTTTGAAGTTTCCAGGAGATGAGATAGCAGTCTATGCGGATAGAGCTGTAGTATTGAAAACAGGAGAAGGATCTCCTGTGTTCTGTAGAGTTCACCATACACTATTCAATCTGATGCCCTGTACCTACGATTAGACCGGTCCAATGAGACTGGTCCGACGGACCGTTTTCATCGGACCGCGCTGAACTTGTCTGTTGGTCTTATGTGCGTACACACCATCGGGCCAAAATCCCATCGGACCAGAACGCGGTGACGTAGAACACAACGACGTGCTGAAAAAATGGAGTTCAATGCTTCCAAGTATGCGTCAACTTGATTCTGAGCATGCGTGGGTTTTTAGTCCGATGCTTTTGCGTATTAACCATCGTTTTGGTCCGACGGACAGATTTTAAAGCAAGTTTTAAAACTTTGGTCCAACGGACAACGGTCCGATGGGCCGTACACACCATCGAATTGGTCCGATGAAACTAGTCTTAATACCAGTTTCATTGGACCGGTCTGATCGTGTGTACGCGGCCCAATTGTACAACATTTCCTTTAGATCTACCATCAACTATGTAGTGTAAGGGCCTGCCTGATTGGATACAGAGTGATTGACTAGATAGGTGTTTCCTCCTATTGTATAAAGCTATCTGAGCAGTCCATGTGACTATAGAGTCATGTGGGCGTATACACAGTGGTAAATGACAGGCCACTCCCTCCTTCTCCTTCATAGCCACTAACCAGCTAAACACAACGGGGGCAGGATATTACATGTAGATTGATGAAGGCTTCACCTCCCTCTTTTTTGAAGACACAGGCTGGAGGTGGGGTGACACAGCCTGTGACTGGCAGAAATCCACCCACACCATGTTATGGCTAAAAAATAATAAAGATTTGATTTCAACTAAAGATTTGTATGACAATTGAAAACTCTTTATTGATTTTATTTATTTATTTTTTACTTTGAATTCAGAAAGCAGTTTTTTTTTATTTTGAACATGTGACCAGCAGCAGAGGACAAGAAGCTCCTCCTGCTTATGTTTCCCTGCAGACAGGCTGGGAAAAATCTGGGTCATGTGACAGCTATGTATATCTATTAGGAAAAAGGTACTTAGATGTTTTGTTTTTTATTAAAATAATTACAGTGACTTCATCCACATAGAGAAATAGAAGGGACAATGTAAATTATACTCGGTGTGTTTAGTATCACTTTAAGTGCCACTCGGGATAAATGTAAAAGTCATCTTGATTCTGTTACTTTTCTGTGAGGGGTTTAGTTGGGCTGACTATAGAACCCAGGCAGTTCTCACCGGTCACTACTGCAGGATAGAACATAAATACTGATGTACTATGTTGTGGTCCCCATTCAAGCTCTGTAGCTTTTGACACGTAGAGCACATGTGGCTACATACATTCTGGAGTAAAGTCTCAAAGTTCACATTGTCTAAGCACGCTCCGATCCCCCTCCAGCAGTGATTGGCTACTCAGCTCACTCTGCTTTCCCCTGCAGTGACTTTGCAGCATATTGATCTCTAATGCAGCACAGAAGGGTCGGTAGGGGGAGGGGTTAGCAGGTCATTCTAAGCTGCCGAGAATGCAACACAATTTAGAACTTCTTCTGTGAGATTGACAATCGTTTGTTCCACAGTGCTTACAGCTACAAAGGTTATTGGGAACTTGTTTTTTTAACCACTTAAGACCCGGACACTTACGCTGCTAAATGACCCAAGGTGTTTTTACAATTCGGCGCTGCGTCGCTTTAACAGACAATTGCGCGGTCGTGCGACGTGGCTCCCAAACAAAATTTGCGTCTTTTTCTTCCCACAAATAGAGCTTTCTTTCGGTGGTATTTGATCGCCTCTGCGATTTTTATTTTTTGCGCTATAAACTAAAATAGAGCGACAATTTTGAAAAAAATCACTATTTTTTTACTATTTGTTATAAAAAAAATCAAATAAACTAAATTTTAGTAAAACATTTAGGCCAAAATTTATTTAGCCACATGTCTTTAGTAAAAAAAAAAAATCGTAATAAAAAAAATAGCTACCTAGCGGGAACAGCGACACTAATACAGCGATCAGAAAAATGATCGCTTAGTGACGCTGGCAATAGGGAGTGAAAGGGTTAACTAGGGCGGTGATCAGGGGGTTAAAACTTTATTAGGGGGGGTGGGGGGGGCTATCCTGAACCTAACACTAACTGTTTTTTACAGTGCCTGTCACACTGACACTAAATGCAGTGATTAAATCACTGCATTCAGTAACACTGTGACAGGGGGGGGGGGGGGGGGGGGCGATCACAAGGGGTTAATATGCCTATGTGAGTGTGTGTCAGTGTTGTGTTGGTGCACACTTACTTGGCATGTCTTCTCTCATCAGCAGCGCTGGGAAACAGCGCTGCGATGAGAGATTACATCATTTCCTCCTTCCTGTGTAAACACAGGAGGAGGAAGTGACAGGCTGGGAGCGCGCTCCCATTGGCTGGGAGCGATCGCGGGGGGGGCGGAAAACACGGACATCCGCCCGCTCGTCGGCGATCGCTCCCAGAGCCAGGGGGACCGCCGCACGCCGCGGAGGGGGTCCCGATGGGACCCCCGAACCGCACTAAGGCGAGGACGTAAATTTACGCCCTTGTGCCTGTACGAGCCATGTTGTGGACGTACATAGGCGTGCGGGGGTCCTTAACTGGTTAAAGCTCATTTATCACTTTTTGGGAATATGTAAATGCTGGCATGTCCCTACCCTGGCCACAGGTGCACTACCACATGTATTAAACCCCAAAATCAATGAAACACAATCTTTAAATGTGGTAAGTGCATTTGCTGTCTTTTTAGGCCAGGGGTGCCCAACCTTTTGAAGCACAAGGGCCATTTAAGCGACTTGGTAACTGGTCGCGGGCCACAATCGGCAGATGGCAGGTCCTCGTCCCCTCTGCATATGCGGATTGGAATTAGGACACAAGTTGGTTTACATCTGCCACTCCTTAGAGGTGAATGGAGGGTCCAATTGGGTCGGAATGACCGTGTGAAAAGGGCCCATGGCTGCTTTCACACTCATGCGTTTTGGTTTACCCGCACCGTGGGTGCAACAAAGTGTACCTTTGGCTTTTCTGCACTTTACAATAGACTTCTATTTATTATCTGCAGGTTTGGTGCACTTTCAGAAAGCTCACAGGTAATAACAGAAGTCTATGGCTCAGTGCAGGTAACCCACAGGTGCACTGCTCTGCATCTGCGGATAAGTTTGAAAGCAGCCCAGTAATCACTGCAGAACAGATATGCCCATATATATACACTGTGATTTTAGTAACAAACTGACCTTTAATAACATTATTCTATTCTATCCCAGAGAAGGAGGTCGCGGGCCATATCAGAGGGCTCCGCGGGCCACTGGTTGGGCACCCCTGTTTTAGGCTTTTTCCCACCTCTGTTTTCACTTGATGATCCAGCCAGTAATACATAACCTGTATTAGGGTGCCTACTCTCTGGATGAGGGAACAACATACACCCTTGGACAGCAGCATTGTCAATAATGGGGAGGGGAAGGGAGTGTTAGATGCACTAGTAGATTTAGATGCACAAACAAACTGAAGCCAAACTATTTTTAAGCAGTTGCAGTAACATTCTTAACCATTGCATCCGCAGAATTGATTGATCCAATTAAAAACCTACTTGAAAAAAAGAAAAAAGAACAGCAAATCGAAAGCACCACATCTGAAAATTGGTAAGCTGCAATATAATGCTTTATTTTGGGTTGAAGACCGCTTTACTGCAAATGATAATTTACCTTAGTTGGTGAGAAGAGCTTGGATGTGCTGCTGTAATAGTGAGGATGATTTGCTCCACATTGGCTGCTCCACATTGGCTGCAGCTAGAAGTCAGCGAGGCCTTGTTTAAAAACACATTTTAGTTTCTGAGAGTCACTGCAAGGCCCCTAAAGTATAGATGTTGCCGATCATGTTGGGATGTTACTATAAAAATGCAGTTGTATAAAGTAGCTCTGACCTGCCTAGAGAGTTTGGGAACTTGGAAGTTCCCAAAGACACTGATGCAGCTCCATTATCTCTGCATTCAAATGTATGGAGGTGACTCTAGTTCAGTGTTTCTCAACCTTTGTTTAGCTAAGGCACCATTAAAAATCATGGACAGTCTCGAGGCACCCCAATCTGAAACATAAAGACAACATCCACATGTAGGACGCCCAATGTTAGAGGTGATTTATTCTTCCAAAACTAATACACTTTTGCACACTGGTGTTTCTCTTCTCCCTTAATTACTCTCCGTCAGTAAGCTAATAGGCATGTGCAAAAGTGAAAAATTTGTTTCGTTTCGTTTCGTTTCAATTCGTCATTTAATAAATTTCGTCAAGTTAGGTTCGTTACATGTGTTGAATTCGTTTTCGGAATTCGTTCGTTTTCGACCGAATTTCGAAAAATCCAGTCGAAATCTAAAATATTTCGACCGTTTTTCGAATTCGTTCGTTTTCGACCGAATTTCGAAAAAACGTTCGAAATCGAAAATATTTCAACCAGATTAGAAAACAAATAGTCTCTTTTCGAATAGAATTTTTTTCGAATTAAATTCGAAAATATTTTTTTTTTTTTTTTTTTTTTTTTTTTCGAATTCCGATCGAATTTAGTCCGCGGGTATTCGATTCGGAATTCGAAAAAAAATTTTTTTCGATTTCGACCATTTTTTTTCGAAATTCGGTCGAAAATGAACGAATTCCGAAAACGGTCGAAATTTTTCGCTAATATAGCAATTCGGGAATTCGTATGCATCCGAATGTCCGAATAATGGAAAATTCGTCCGAATTTCGATTCGGAACGAAACGAAATGCACATGCCTATAAGCTAATGTCACCCCAGTGCTGAGGGAGAGGGGCACAGGAGGGTCAAACAAGGATGCTGTGGAGGCAACCGACATCCTCCTTATCAACTGATGACATCATTGGTTGTTAGCATACCTCCCAACAGTCCCGGAATGGGCAGGATTTTCCCGCAAAAGGATGGCTTTCCCGCTGTCCCGGAAATGCTCTTCAGCTCAACAATTTTGATCCGTCCGATCCGCTCAACAAAAATGTCCTGCAGTACAATTTTAAAATGTTGAGAGGTATGTGTTAGGATGACAGTGTCTAGAAACTCATAATGGTTAAAAATAAAAACCTGTAGCTTTGTGTAACTAGAAGGCTTCATCCACCTGCTGGCTTGCATACAGTGTTTTATACATTTTTAGGCATTTTGCCCAGTCACCCATGAAGAAACCTCAAGGCACCCTGGTTCAAAAAGACTGCTCTGGAGTATCCAACAACTGTAGTGGTGCACTGCTGCGAGTTTCAAAAGATCCACACATCAACAGTAATTTGTGTTGTTTTGTTTTGTTTTGTTTATTTGGGGAATACAACTTGGATGGGGTACGGAGGATATGGGATGCCCACAGAACATGCGAGTATTTGTCATGTTAAAGTGGATTCAGCTTTACATGTACAAATAGATAATATCTTTATGAATAATATAGCGGTCTATATGTTACACTTCTCAGATAAAATAAAATGGCGGACCCTAATCCTGACAGACTTTTCACCTTAGAACTTTACCTCAGGACACTTCTCCTCCTGCACATTACTTTCCTGTCACAAATT
This sequence comes from Rana kukunoris, assembly GCA_029574335.1. Classification (NCBI taxonomy): domain Eukaryota; kingdom Metazoa; phylum Chordata; class Amphibia; order Anura; family Ranidae; genus Rana; species Rana kukunoris. The sequence continues at coordinate 531,825,321 of CM056052.1, read as the reverse complement.
ATTACTCCTGTCTTACCATTTTCAGTCACTAGGCCTTACTCTGAATAAGTCCTAGTAGTTTCTGTATCTGGTTGTACTTAGTGATGGTTGACTGCGTAGTTACTAGGCCCGAGGCCTGCAGAACCCCTCCCCGGAGGGCCTAGTAGTTTAACAGCTTGTACTTGGTGATGGACTACTGATCTCAGATAGCACTATTTGCAAATCCTGCGCCCTCAGGCGACATCGATTTGACACATTTCCCCACAGTCTCCCTCCTCTGATCCAGAACTCCTCATCACTGGCCTTGTAATGACAAAGCTCCCTCACAGACTCCCTGTGGCACACGCACTGACCTTTTTCTGCCATGATTGAGGATTTTATCTGGACGTACGTTCCAACAGCCACCAGCCACTCTCCCAGGCTCCGCCGCCGGGCCTCACACCCTCAAGCCTCAGGAAGAGGCTTGGTCCGGCGTGGAAGGCATGTGACGTCACGGGTCATGCGATCACTTACGGGAGCACTTTCGGGGGAGGGTTTCCATGAAAGGAAGAAGGCCGATTGAGATAACATGTTTCGGAACAACTGCTCCTTCTATTGGCCGGACCAAGCCTCTTCCTGACGGCCACAGGACAGGCTCCAGACTGAGCCACAACGCTCTGCAGTTTCACATTCCTGCACTCAATGGACCGGCCGGGACTGAGGACTCTATGATCATACAGATGAGCCTTTTACTTACCTTCTCTTGTGAGTGTGATTGTATACTCTGCTAGTAAAGAACTCTTGTAATACTGCACTTAGGTGGCGCTTCCTTTCTACCCTTTTCTTGTCTACAACAGAGCCAGCTCTCTGAGGACAGCAGCCACCATTGAACAGCCACAATTCTATTGTTTTTAACCTTTGAACTACCTAATACGCTATTATGAACTGATTGCTATATCCCAATTAATGTGTGCATTCATGTGTTTGCACTTACAATCATTATTACCTCTTTTCACCGTCACCACAGATGGCTATATTGAGCATAGAATTACACTCAGTACCCACACACTTTAGGCCTACTGTTACACATGTTCTGATTTTGCAAAATTGACTATCTGGACAACATGTATCCTATAGATTAATATATAGGCAACGAGTGTATGTCAATAAATATAAACAATGTTAATTCAATATATAAAGTGTGCAAAAACAGTATGTATACAAATATTATAGCCCTGTAAAAAAAGCAGTATAGCACTGAACAGCAGGTACCCAATAAATTAATATATAAGGTCAGGGCCGGATTAACATAGGGGCTGTTGGAGCTGCAGCTCCAGGCCCCTTTCTCAAGATAGGCCCATTTGCCCAAAAAAAAAAGAAAAAAGTTTGACTTCGGGGGTTGTAGCTCGACGACCAGAGGTCACAGAAACCCCACAGTTGGTGGGTAGGCAGTTGAAGACCTACCCCACAACCTGTCAAAATATGGGGTGGCTATCATTAATGGTTCCCGAGATACGGGCCTGTTTGCACAGCCTGTCAGAAGCTACATACAGAGTGGCCATTATAAATACAAGCTGACACACTGCAGCAGACTGAGAAAAAAAATCATCATTTGTTTGTTGCTAGTAAATGACTCTATGGTGGTCTTTGTAACTTTTTATGTTGCACGGTATAGAGCTGCACGATTCTGGCTAAAATGACAAGTGTCATTTTTTTGCTTAGAAGATAGATCACAATTCTCTCACGATTCGTACGGCATAACATCATCTTTCACATTAAAATGGAAAAAAAAAATGGGCTAACTTTACTGTTTTGTTTTTATGGTTTTTATTATTCATTGAAGTCTGCAAATGCAGCGTGACATAAAATATTGCAGCAATTGCCACTTTTGTCTCTAAAATATATATAATGTTTGGTGGTTCCAAGTAATTTTCTAGCAAAAAATATTGCTTTTTTACATAACCACTTCCATACTGGGCACTTAAACCCTCCTGACCAGACCAATTTTCAGCTTTCAGCGCTCTTACACTTTGAATGACAATTACTCAGTCATGCAACACTGTACCCACATGATTTTTTTGTCCTTTTTTTCCCCACAAATAGAGCTTTCTTTTGGTGGTATTTGATCACCTCTGCGGTTTTTATTTTTTGCGCTATTAATGAAAAAAGACCGAAAATTTGGGGAAAAAATGTTTTTTTCTTAGTTTCTGTGATAAAATTTTGCAAATTATACATTTTTCTTCATAAATTTTGGCCACAATTTATACTGCTTCATGTCTTTGATAAAAATAACCCAAAGTTTTCGGAAATTATTTGGTCTGTGTGAAAGTTTTAGAGTCTACAAGCTATAGTGCAAATCATAAAAAATGATCACATCGGATCACACCTGATGTACTGAAGGCCTCTCTCATTTCTTGAGACCCCAACAAGCCAGGAAAGTACAAATGCCCACAGATGGCACTGAGGCGGCACAGATGGCACTGAGATGGGCTCCGATGAGGCCTGTGTCCTGGTGGACACAGGTGGGCACTAATGAGGCAGCACAGATGGCACTAATGAGGCGGCACAGATGGCACTGAGATGGGTACTGATGTGCACTGATTGACTGCGGCACAGGTGGGCACTGATGAGGTGGCACAGGTGGGCACTGATGAGGTGGCACAGGTGGGCACTGATTGCAGATGGGCACAGGTGATACTGGTGGCACAGGTGGGCACTGATGGGCACAATGGTACTGGTGGTACTTATGGGCATGGTGGTACTGATGGGCACGGTGGTACTGATGGGCACGGTGGTACTGGTGGGCGCACGATGGCACAGGTGGGCACGGTGGTACTGGTGGGCACAGTGGTACTGGTGGGCACAGGTGGGTACGATGGTACTGGTGGGCACGGTGGTACTGGTGGGCACACGGTGGTACTGGTGGTCCTGGGGGCACAGATGGACCTGGGGGCACAGATGGTCCTGGGGGCACAGATGGTACTGGGGGGCACTGTGGTACTGGGGGGGCACTGTGGTCCCAGGGGCACAGATGGTACTGGGGGGGCACTGTGGTACTGGGGGGCACAGATGGTCCTGGGGGCACTGATTTTTTACTTAATTTTTTTTCCCCCTACAGCGCTGTAGCTCCGTTCGCTCTCCCTCCTCACACGCGCTGTCTGTGTGAAGAGGGAGAGTCGGCAATGAGAGATGATCTCATATGTTTACATATGAGATCCTCTCCCATTGGCCACACAGATCGCGCTGTAAATAGCCACTGTGATTGGCTATTTACCACGATCTGTGTTTGGCTGTGTCGAAGGGACACGGCCAGCACAGGAGTTCCCCGCTGCGCGCTCGGGAGCGCGCACTGGGAACTCCAAAAGGGGCGGCCGTAAAAACACGGCCAGTCAGATATTCAGGGCTGCGCTGCGGCTGTACAAAGTCCTACAGCCGTTAGCAATTGGGTAAGAAACAAGTGTTGGACTTTAAGTGGTTACATTTCTTGCATTTACACACAGAAGTTTGATCTAAGAAGGAAGTTGGTTACAATGTTTCATGTTGTTTACAAACTTGGCAGACTGCCCGGATATTTTCTTTACACACAGAAGTTTATCCCTTTGATCTAAGAAGAAAGCGTTAGTTACAATGTTTCCTGCTAAGAACTTGACAGACTGCCCAGATATTTTCTTTTGACAGCTGAAAGTTTCTCCACTTGTTATATGAAAGAATCTGCAAACTCTGCATTGGAGATGTCAGGGGGGTTGAATCACAATTTTTTAACGATTAATTGTGCAGCTCTAGCACGGTACTGTATTTGTGCAGCAATTTTTCAAACATGTTTTTTTTTTGGAAATAAACTGTTTCATTCATTAAAAAAAAAACACTAAAGTTGTGCAGCAATTTTTCAAACATGTTTTTTTTTTGGAAATAAACTGTTTCATTCATTAAAAAAAAAAACACTAAAGTTAGCAGGATTTTTTTGGTATCCTAAGCGATGCTTTAAATTTTAGGTTACATGTTTAGAGTTACAGAGGAGGTCTAATGCTGGAATTATTGCTCTCGCTCTAACGATCGCGACGTATTTCACCTGTGTGTATCTGGCTCTGATACTAGCCAGTGCCTACCCAGCCACTGACTGGTATCTCTCCCTAGCCTGTCCCCACACACCCTCTCACCTACTGACCTGTGGATGGAGGAATCACTCCTGTAGTGTTATTGTGTTCTGCCAGTGAGTACAATGATCAGTGTTGCTAACTATAGCTGGCAGCACTGATTGTTTTGGGAAAAACAGGCTGGTTGTACTCAAGTCGATTAATAGATTGACTTGTGTAAAACCAGCTAGCCCATACATAGATCGACTATGGCTGGTCTCTGCATACAGTGCCTTGCGAAAGTATTCGGCCCCCTTGAACTTTCCGACCTTTTGCCACATTTCAGGCTTTAAACATAAAGATATAAAACTGTCATTTTTTGTGAAGAATCAACAAGTGGGACACAATCATGAAGTGGAACTAAATTTATTGGATATTTCAAACTTTTTTAACAAATAAAAAACTGAAAAATTGGGCGTGCAAAATTATTCAGCCCCCTTAAGTTAATACTTTGTAGCGCCCCCTTTTGCTGCGATTACAGCTGTAAGTCGCTTGGGGTGTCTCTATCAGTTTTGCAAATCGAGAGACTGAAATTTTTGCCCAAAACAGCTGGAGCTCAGTGAGGTTGGATGGAGAGCGTTTGTGAACAGCAGTTTTCAGTTCTTTCCACAGATTCTCGATTGGATTCAGGTCTGGACTTTGACTTGGCCATTCTAACACCTGGATATGTTTATTTGTGAACCATTCCATTGTAGATTTTGCTTTATGTTTTGAGTCGTTGTCTTGTTGGAAGACAAATCTCCATCCCAGTCTCAGGTCTTTTGCAGACTCCATCAGGTTTTCTTCCAGAATGGTCCTGTATTTGGCTCTATCCATCTTCCCATCAATTTTAACCATCTTCCCTGTCCCTGCAGAAAAGCAGGCCCAAACCATGATGCTGCCACCACCATGTTTCACAGTGGGGATGGTGTGTTCAGGGTGATGAGCTGTGTTGCTTTTACACCAAACATAACATAACGTTTTGCATTGTTGCCAAAAAGGTTGATTTTGGTTTCATCTGAGCAGAGCACCTTCTTCCACATGTTTGGTGTGTCTCCCAGGTGGCTTGTGGCAAACTTTAAACGACACTTTTTATGGATATCTTTAAGAAATGTCTTTCTTCTTGCCACTCTTCCATAAAGGGCAGATTTGTGCCGTATACAGGGACTGATTGTTGTCCTATGGACAGAGTCTCCCACCTCAGATCTCTGCAGTTCATCCAGAGTGATCATGGGCCTCTTGGCTGCATCTCTGATCAGTCCTCTCCTTGTATGAGCTGAAAGTTTAGAGGGACGGCCAGGTCTTCGTAGATTTGCAGTGGTCTGATACTCCCATTTCAATATTATCGCTTGCACAGTGCTCCTTGGGATGTTTAAAGCTTGGGAAATCTTTTTGTATCCAAATCCGGCTTCTCCACAACAGTATCTTGGACCTGCCTGGTGTGTTCCTTGTTCTTCATGATGCTCTCTGCACTTTAAACGGACCTCCGAGACTATCACAGTGCAGGTGCATTTATACGGAGACTTGATTACACACAGGTGGATTCTATGTATCATCATTAGTCATTTAGGTCACCATTGGATCATTCAGAGATCCTCACTGAACTTCTGGAGAGAGTTTGCTGCACTGAAAGTAAAGGGGCGGAATCTTTTTGCACGCCCAATTTTTCAGTTTTTTATTTGTTAAAAAAGTTTGAAATATCCAATAAATTTCGTTCCACTTCATGATTGTGTCCCACTTGTTGTTGATTGTATGGCTTCTCCTAGGGGCTAAGGCACATGTACTTTGAAAGCACAGGTGTGCGCAACCCATGGCATTATATCTATATATATATATATATTTATATTTATTTTGTGTGTGTGTGTATATATATATATATATATATATTGTAAGATTGGGGTGATCAGACTCCAGCGGTAGGTGCGTTTTTAGTGAGTACGCCAGTCCAGAACTGAGTCCTCAAGGGCCTGGTTGCCCACTTTTATTTAAAAGCACAAAAGTTCACAAACACATCAGCAGCCCTCGCAGGGGGTTCCACCATTACTGTATCTTGCATACTCAACAGTTTAGCCTCCTGGCTTTCATTCTTGCCCTCCGGCTGTTTCAGGCTGTGCCATCAATTGTCACCACTGTGCCATGCCATCAAATGCAGCCACCGTGCCATCAAAACGCAGCCACTGTGCCATGCCATCAAAACGCAGCCACCGTGCCATCAAAACGCAGCCACTGTGCCATGCAATCAAAATGCAGCCACTCTGCCATGCCATCAAAATGCAGCCACTGTGCCATGCCATCAAAACGCAGCCACCGTGCCATCAAAACGCAGCCACTGTGCCATGCCATCAAAACACAGCCACTGTGCCATGCCATCAAAACACAGCTACTGTGCCATGCCATCAAATGCATTCACTGTGCCATGCCATCAAACACAGCCACTGTGTCATCAATTGTCCCCACTGTGCCCCCAATTGTCGCCACTGTGCCATGCAATCAATTGTCACCACTATGCCATCAAACACAGCCACTGTGCCCCTAATTGTCGCCACTGTGCCATGCCATCAAATACAGTCACTGTGCCATCAAACACAGCCACCGTGACATGCCATCAAACGCACTCACTGTGCAATGCTATCAAACACAACCACTGTGCCATCAATTGTCACCATTGTGCCATGCCATCAAACGCAGCCACCGTGCCATCAAAACGCAGCCACTGTGCCATGCCATCAAAATGCAGCCACTCTGCCATGCCATCAAAATGCAGCCACTGTGCCATGCCATCAAAATGCAGCCACTGTTCCATGCCATCAAAACACAGCCACTGTGGCATGCCATCAAAACACAGCCACTGTGTCATCAATTGTCCCCATTGTGCCCCCAATTGTCGCCACTGTGCCATGCAATCAATTGTCACCACTATGCCATCAAACACAGCCACTGTGCCCCCAATTGTCGCCACTGTGCCATGCCATCAAATACAGTCACTGTGCCATCAAACACAGCCACTGTGCCATGCCATCAAACGCAGTCACTGTGCCATGCCATCAAACACAACCACTGTGCCATCAATTGTCACCATTGTGCCATGCCATCAAACGCAGCCACCGTGCCATCAAAACGCAGCCACTGTGCCATGCCATCAAAACGCAGCCACCGTGCCATCAAAATGCAGCCACTGTGCCATGCAATCAAAATGCAGCCACTCTGCCATGCCATCAAAATGCAGCCACTGTGCCATGCCATCAAAACGCAGCCACCGTGCCATCAAAACGCAGCCACTGTGCCATGCCATCAAAACACAGCCACTGTGCCATGCCATCAAAACACAGCTACTGTGCCATGCCATCAAATGCAGTCACTGTGCCATGCCATCAAACGCACTCACTGTGCAATGCCATCAAACACAACCACTGTGCTATCAATTGTCACCATTGTGCCATGCCATCAAACGCAGCCACCGTGCCATCAAAACGCAGCCACTGTGCCATGCCATCAAAATGCAGCCACTGTGCCATGCCATCAAAATGCAGCCACTCTGCCATGCCATCAAAATGCAGACACTGTGCCATGCCATCAAAACGCAGCCACTGTGCCATGCCATCAAAACACAGCCACTGTGCCATGCCATCAAAACACAGCCACTGTGTCATCAATTGTCCTCATTGTGCCCCCAATTGTCGCCACTGTGCCATGCAATCAATTGTCACCACTATGCCATCAAACACAGCCACTGTGCCCCCAATTGTCGCCACTGTGCCATGCCATCAAATACAGTCACTGTGCCATCAAACACAGCCACTGTGCCATGCCATCAAACGCAGTCACTGTGCCATGCCATCAAACACAACCACTGTGCCATCAATTGTCACCATTGTGCCATGCCATCAAACGCAGCCACCGTGCCATCAAAACGCAGCCACTGTGCCATGCCATCAAAATGCAGCCACCGTGCCATCAAAATGCAGCCAATGTGCCATGCCATCAAAATGCAGCCACTCTGCCATGCCATCAAAATGCAGCCACTGTGCCATGCCATCAAAATGCAGCCACTGTGCCATTGCATCAAAACACAGCCACTGTGCCATGCTATCAAACGCAGCCACTGTGCCATCAATTGTCACCACTGTGCCCCCAATTGTCGCCACTGTGCCATGCCATCAATTGTCAGCACTATGCCATCAAACACAGCCACTGTGCCCCCAATTGTCGCCACTGTGCCCCAATTGTCGCCACTGTGCCCCCAATTGTCGCCACTGTGTCGCCACTGTGCCCCCAATTGTCGCCACTGTGCCCCCAATTGTCGCCACTGCGCCCATAGAGAATCAGTATCCAAAAACATAAAAGAACAATCAGCTATTATTTTTTAGAGGAGAAGCAGGTAGGAATATGCAACAGAGCTTTTTTAAATCCTTGAAATGTTCGCTGGTCACCCAGAAGGGATTGTTTTATTTCTAAACAAATTGGAGTTAATCTTTAATATTGGCTCGTCACTCACTACTGTTTTTTGTTTCTCTTGCAGAGTTTGTACAAATGATGACGGCAAAGTGAAGACTGTGCAGAATGTTTTAAATGTCTTGTACAAGGATGTTTATTTGCCTTTCTTTGCATTTTAAGCTAGGTACACACTGTGGCAGGCGCAGCACTATGAAGTGCCTCATGCGCTGTGGCATTAGAAGAATTGTGATATCTCTGACTTTTCAGTCCAACAAGACTGTCTATTACTCTGAAATTCCTCTATCGCCGTTCTATGGAAGCAGTAGGTTTAAAGAGCGCACCAAATGCTTAAAATAACTTCTTTATTAAATTCACTTTTCTTCATATATAATACTGCTGCTTTGCAACAGACAGTACATGTACAAAAACACATGATGAATAAAGTATAACAAAAATGGCGGTTCACATATTTAATCTTGTCATTTAACATAAGATGGTGGATATATTTCTTTCTTCATATCTTATACTCTCTCTGTAAGTTATTAAAGCATTCTCTAATTTCTCTGAAAGGTATAACTCTGTGGTTTGCAACTTGGTTTGGTTCGGTTAGGTGAGTTAGGTGAATTTGATGAGTTTGATGGAATTGTGAATTAGGTGGAACTACATGTGAACACATAACTAGTTCAGTATACAGTTCTAATCACATTATTTACAATAGGAACATATATATAACTATATGACATATCTATTTGGCCCCTTGCTTCCATAAACTGAACTCTGGTTCTGTGTGTGCTCTGTTCACTGTCTGTGGTGGAATGATTTTGCAGCCCATGTGCTGGGGAACTTCCCAGACAAAATGGATGCAAAGCTGGCTGTGATAGGTCAAGACTCTTGCTGAGTGTGAGACTGGCTGTGATTAGTCAAGGCTCCTGATGAGTCACAAAGTCTTAAATCTATACTTTCTGGTATAAATTCTACTGTGTTATTGAGCTTACCTTTTACTGTCATATAAATAAATGATTCTTAAAGGCACATTTTTCCTTTTGCTTCTGTGAACACAACATACAACTGTTATATGACATCCAAGCATAAAATCACAGTGAATAACTCTGCTATTGTCTCTCACATATACACATGTGCACTACATTTAGGTTATTAGCAGGTTTAGCGTCATATACATGTAGGTTATATTAGCGACCTAGGACAGGTTCTAGCTGGCCAGCTACACACACTAGCAGTTTTTTTCGGTTCAACCCAGCGTGCTGAATGAAAAAAACTGAAGAACTTGAGAGGAGGCTTTGTACTAACTATCCAATGCTAGTACAAAGATTTCCCCGCTGAGCAAATGTATCCTGACAGGGGTATGCCCCCCGCTAGAACACACCCGTCAGCACTCTCAGCCATTGGCTGAGGGCGCTGATCGGATGCCAGTTGGCTACCTTTTTCAGTCATGCCCCTGACAGAAGCCGACTGCTGTCAGATCGGCTGCTGCACACACAGGCCGAATATTGTCCAGTTCTATTGAATCAGCCAATTTGGCACATGTGTAAGTGGCTTTGCTCATATTGGTTTCCATGAAAAGTTGACAAAGTAACAAATGCTGCATGTGGCTTACCCTGGATTTTTCTCAAAGCCTTTTGTGCACATGGCAGCGCTTGATGAATTGGGCCATACAATGGGATATCAGAGGTGCCCTCATGCTATTTAATCTCAGCCAGCACTCAGGAACAATGCTGCTTTGTCTACAGCCTCCTGTGTAACCTATGACCCTGTGAATCTGTATCCTGTTTCCAGTTGCTGATCCAGCTTGTCTTGAGCATTCTCCACCTGCACCAACCTTGGTTTGTCCCCTGACCTCTGCTTCTGTCTGCTCCATTGGCTCTTTTTTTACTGATCAGTTCCAGACCTGGCTTGTTTCCTGACCATACTCCTGCCTGTACCCTGTACCCGATCCATCCTGTCTGTGTATGACCTGACCTGCCTGAGTCTGCTACTCTGTCTGCTGCCACCAGTATCAGCTGCTCATCTGCTTATTGGAGCCATCTGACCACTTCTGCCCAGCGTGGATACCTGTCCCTCTGCTAGAAAGACTTACCGGCACTCGTGCCACTATGTACTCCTGTGCCTCCTGTATACACTATCAGGGGCCCAGAGTCAGAGGTGTAAGAGAGGCATTTCTCATCATATTAGGCTCTGATACCAGGTACATGATACATACCTGCAGTATTACAGGCCTAGTTATCTGCCACTGTACATGTGAGATAATAACAATAGAACAGAGATAAGTTTGTGACAAGGATTTAGATACACACTCAAGAAGCTATGGACAGCTGCAGTTAAACTATTAGAACATAGAATTACTTGCCTAAGAGTCTCTGATTCTGGTCTGGGTGAAAATACATCAGCATTAGCAGCCCCTGTGTGTATAACATCATATGACTCAGTTCTCTGTCTCTTTCACCCCTTCCTCCTTCCAGAATTTTTGACCCAGACACATAGAGACAGGAAGTGAATAAATAATCTCTGTGAACATTAAGTAGCAGAGACACTTACATACAGCATAGAGCAGCACATCCTGACAGTTGTGAGATTATGTATTATATGGGATTCTCATACATTCAGGGCTAAAACTAGGGGGGAGGCTGCCCTGGGGCGCGGCATTGGGAGGGGCACTGAAGCTGGTACTGATCCTCCTGCAGCAGCTGAAAGACCGCTACTCCTCCTCTACCCCTTGCTAACATTCAACTGCTGCAGGACCAATATACAGGGATTGTACCTGTAAAGCTGACCCAGCTGCCACTCCTGTTCCTGCCCCTTCTTTTGCCCCCTTTCCGCTCCTCTGCCCCCCTTCTCTGGTCTCCCTGCAGTGCTCACCTTCTCTCCTTTGCTAGTTGTGCAGTGCGGGCTGAATAATGACAATATCCTCAGCACGGAGAAGCTCATCATACGATTCGGAAGTCAGGCAGCGACATAAAGTTATAACATAAGCTCCCCTGGCACTCCTTCTCCTGCTCTTTCCTTCCCCTGCTCTCCATTCTGTCTGCAACCACAGAGAATCTAGATGGAGAGCGGTGGAAGGAAAGAGCAGGAGAATGAGTGCCGGGGATATTATAACCTTGTGTGGCTGTCTGTCTTCCAGATTGTATGTTGAGCTTCTCCGTGCCAAGGATATTGTCATTATTCAGCCTACATTGCACAACTAGCCAGGGAGAGGAGGTGATCACTGCAGGGAGACCAGAGAAGGGGGGTACAGGAGCGGAGGGGGTACTAGAGGAGCACGGGGGAGGGGCAGAGGAGTATAGAGGGGCCAAAGGAGCACAGGGGGGGATCAGTGACACATGGGGACTAGAGGAACACAGGGGGGCCAGAGGAGCATAGGGGGGCCAGAGGAACACAGGTGGATCCTGGGAGCAAGGGGAACAAGAGAAGCAAAGGAAACCCTGAGGAGCAAGAGAGGAACAGGGGCACAGGGGGACCAGAGGAGCAAGTGAGCACCAGAGGAGCAAAGCGGAAACCCGAGGAGCAAGTGAGAACCAGAGGAGCAAGGCAGAAACCAGAGGAGCAAGGGGGAACCTGAGGAGAACAGGGGGAACCAGAGGAGCAAGGGGGAACAGAAGAGCACAGGGGGACCAGAGGAACAAGGGGAAAACCCGAGGAGCAAGGGTAAAACCTGAGGAGCAAGGGTGAAACCTGAGGAGCAAGGGGAAACCAGAGGCACATGGAAGGACCAGAGAAGCACAGGGGGGAAGAGGAGCACAGAGAGGACCAGAGGAGTTTGGGGGGACCAGAGGAGCATGGGATACCAGTGGAACACACAGGGAACCAGAGGTGCACAGGGGGGACAAGAGAAGCAAGGGGGGAACCAGAGAAGCACAGGGGGACCAGAGGAGCAGGGAGAGACCAGGGGAGAATGGGGGGGGGCAGAGGAGAACAGGGGGACCAGAGGAGCAAGGGATTGACCAGAGGAGAAGGGGATGACCAACGAGATGAGCATGAGGGGACCAGAGGAACAGGGGGGACCAGAGAAGTGGGGGGAATGAGAGGAGCATGGGAAGGACCAGAAGAGCAAAGGGGGAGGGACAAACTGACTGAACAGCTATGGCCTGTGATTTTCCCACTTTTCTGTCTAATCCCCCTGTCTGTTGTATCCGTTGCCCTGCTTGCATTATTTCTTTCACACGGGCAGGCGAACTTCGCCAGAAGATTTGTCTGCTCAGCATCGGATCTCTCTGCCAATCCCTGTTGAGCAGGCAGGTGACAGGTCTGTGTCCACTTCTCCTATACAGAGCAAACACAGACACAGCCCACTTTCCTCTATGACTATGGGCAATCAGATGTAAATGACAAAAAGGGAGAGGCAGAGAGGGGCATTTAATTATGAGAAATTAATTAATAAAATCAATTCTACAGAGACAATCAATCAACAATTAATTAGTGTAGAAAATAAATTAATTGATTAAAATTTAAATATTAAAAAATAAAATTAGCGATTAATGAAAAATGTATAAAAAAAATGTAAACATTGTTAAAGTAATAACACATCATCATTAGAAGCACCTTAAAATTTTAAAAAAAATGTAATTGAAATGTATAGTAAAATGTATTATTGTTATTAATACATTGTGTACATGCACACGTTATTACATGTGCATGTGTATAAATCACAAGTAGTGGATTGGATGAATACTATCATCTGAATTATGACTGGGAAGGCCCTACATTAAACATGGGATGGGGGTTGGAAAAAATGGTTAGACCTTGCCTACAAATATACACATGGGCCTATATGGACATAAACCCATATGCGTGCCTCAAGGTATCAGATGTTGCCCATCCTAAAGCACAGTGGCAATCTCAATCCCTTCATTTATACCTCCTGGGAGGGATCTGGAGATCTGCTGATCACCCATACTTGAAGTCCCTTGGTGGACTTATGATGGACATTAGCAAAATTTTGTGGGACACTGTGTGAGTCCTCACCCGCCTCAATGAATCATCTATGCTCACCCAACCTCTGCCTCAAAGGTCGAATGGTTCGGCCCACCCACATAGATCAGGCCACAGGGGCAGGTGAGACCATCTTTGAGATGATATGTTTTACCTTTAGTACAAAAGGACTTCTGGCCATGATGTTGTACGAAATTACCAGTTTTGCACAGTGCCTTACGACCTTGGTACATGCCCACCAATTGAATAAGTACCGGCGCAGATGGTGAAGTGATGGCAGACTTGAATTAGCTGGGGGCGATTTTGTTTTTCAGATTCTGCACTTTTCGATATGTAACCCTAGGGTGTACAGGGGGAATGGTTTTTAGGTGCAGGTCTTGTAACAGAACATTCCAATGATCGGATAATATATTCTCCATTTTTTTCTATTGGGAATGGAATGTGGTGATAAATCTGGTGGAATGTTTGCCAGATTTGGGAGTAGGTTTGGCATGTTTACCTTCCGAGTAGGTGCCCCGTGCACATTGTATAAGGCCGCCCCTTGTATTTCCACCATCCAGCTTGGAAAAGGAGCGTGGCACATGCTCAGAAAATGCGTTGCATGCCAGTGACGTTAACCATCCTCGCCTCTATAACACCAGCGTTCCAGACCCCATTTTGAGCTCTTCCCCACTACGGTCAGGTGTATCAGCGGTGTAAAAGAGAGTGGTGAATGAGGAAACACAGCGCTCTCCACACAGGTTTGGACCATCCACTGATGAAACCTTCTCCCTATCACTCTGTTACCAGATGCCCTTTTTAACCTCCTAAATTAGAGTTGCCTACTGTTTGTGCTCAATAAATTTGTTATACGTCTACACCTAGAGGGGCCCAGGGTGGATACAAATCAATGATTTAAAAATATATATATATATATATCAGATTTTTTTTTATTATTTAAAGTGGTTGTAAACCCACTTTATTGACTTTTACCTACAAGTAAGCCTATAATAAGGCTTACCTGTAGGTATAAAGAATATCTCCTAAACCTGTACGGTTTAGGAGATATTCCCCTCGCAATGCACAGCGGCGTATGCGCAGAGGGGAATTTACGGCCAAAGGACCACCCACCGGCCGGATTTAAATCAGTGACGTCATCGCCGCTCCAGCCAATCACATCGCTGGAGCGGCGATACCCGGAAGACACGCCGAGTCAAGAGATCTCGCTCGGCGTGGACCAGGTAAGTTTCCTACACCTCGTTCCGAGGTAAGTATTTCATAATGAGCTAATATGCGGTGCATACTAGCTCATTATGACTTTTGCCTTGCAGGTGTGGGGGAATTTTTTTTTTTTTTTTTTTGCGGTTTACAACCGCTTTAAATCAGATTTTTTGGATTAAAATAAGATTTTTTGGATTAAAATCAATTTTTTAGATTTTTTTTAATTGTATTTTAATAAAATGGTTTTAGAGTAAACATCTCTCTAAAGATAGTTTTCTATTTAAGATACATTATTAATTTTGTTTATTCTGCATGAAAGGGAGCTTAGTTACAGTGCCTTGCAAAAGTATTCACCCCCTTGTCATTTTTCATGTTTTTTTGCCTCACAACCTGGAATTAACATGGATTGTTTAAGGATTTGCATAATTTAAATGACAGAACATGCCCACAACTTTGAAGATGTTTATTTATTTTTTACTGTAAAGCAAACAAATAGGACAAGGGGGATTTTTTTATGGTTACTGTGAAATTGTGTGAATGCATCAATGCAGTGCATGTTATCTCAGCTTGCAGAGCTTGGATTCATTAAATGAGTTAACCAAAAATGTAAATAATGCAGCCTTATGCTACATACAATAAAATTGAAATATTCCTTTAAATTTTGTACCTGGGGGGGGGGGGGGTGTAGAGTATGCCTGTAAAGTAGCGCTTGTTTCCCGTGCTTAGAACTGTCCCTGCACAAAGTGTAATTTCTGGAGGAAAAAAAGTAATTTAAAATCACTAGCGGCTTTAATGAATTGTCGGCTCCGGCAATGCAGAGAAAAGCCATTCATAAAATAAAAAAAAATAAAAATGGATGGGGTCCCCCCAAATTCAATTAGGGGCTGGTGTGGATTTTTGGGGGGGAACTCCACAGCATTTATTTTTAAATTGGGGTGGAGTTCCCCTTAAAATCCATACCTGAAGGGCCTGTTAATTGAATTTGGGGGGACCCCCACACATTTTTTTTATGAATGACTTTTCTCTGTATTGCCGGGAGCTGACAATTCATTATAGCCACAAGTGATTTTAAATGACTTTTTTTCTTCAGAAATTACATTTTGTGCAGGGACAGTTCTAAGCACGGAAAACTAGGAATATTTCAACTTTATTGTTTCACTTTAAGCTTTATTAGGGTTGTCCCAATACCAATACCAGTATCGGTATCGGGACCGATACCGAGTATTTGCGGGAGTACTTGTACTCCCGCAAATGCCCCTGATGCCTCATCTGATACTACCCCCCCACCCCCCTCCTGCTGCCGCATCGAAAGCCGCCACCGTCGCCGCCTGGTTAAACAGCGTGCAGGAAACATTACAGCTTTCATTTGAATAGCTGTAGTGTTTCCCGCTGCGCCGCGTATAGACACTCCCCCTTGCTCGGGATTGGACGGGTGATCTGTCCAATCCCGAGCAAGGGGGAGTGTCTATACGCGGCGCAGCGGGGAACACTACAGCTATTGAAATGAAAGCTGTGATGTTCCCCGCACGCCGATTAACCATGCGGTGGTGCCGGCATCTAGGTATGGGGGGACATGGCTGGATATATGGGGGACATGGCTGGATATATGAGGGACATGGCTGGATATATGGGGGACATGGCTGCATATATGGGGGACATGGCTGCATATGTGGGGGACATGGGTGCATATGTGGGGGGACATTGCTGCATATGTGGGGGGACATGGCTGCATATGTGGGGGGACATGGCTGCATATGTGGGGGGACATGGCTGCATATGTGTGGGGACATGGCTGCATTTGTGGGGGGACATGGCTGCATTTGGGGACACATTTTAAAAAAGTATCGGTATCGGCGAGTACTTGAAAAAAAGTATCGGTACCTGTACTCGGTCCTAAAAAAGTGGTATCGGGACAACCCTAATTAAAATCACTGCTCCCGAAAAAACTGCAGTTTTTAAAACTTTTTTTGCATTGATACATGTCCCAGGGGCAGGACCCGGGTCCCCAAACACTTTTTAGGACAATAACTTGCATATTAGCCTTTAAAATTAGCACTTTAGATTTCAAACGTTCGAGTCCCATAGACTTTAACAGGGTTCTAAAGTTCACACAAACTTTTGGTGTGTTCGCAGGTTCTGGTGCGAACCGAACCTGGGGGTGTTCGGCTCATCCCTAGTTCTGATCCATCACATATAATTCAGATAAAAGTTAAAACGCCAAGGGGGTGAATACCTATGCAAGGCACTGTATGTAGCATAAGGCTGCATTATTTACATTTTTGGTAAACTAATTTAATGAATCCAAGCTCTGCAAGTTGAGATGACATGCACTGCATTGATGCATTCACACAATTTTACAGTAACCATAAAAAAAATCCCAAAGTTCAGGAATATTCCTTTATCCCATTGTTTTCCAAATCTATGTACACTACAAACTGTATACCTGCCCCTTCCTATATGTCCTGTATTTGCCTCAGTTTTATATATGCTAAGACCTGAAGGAAATTTGGTCTCAGTCACTTGCGCCTGAACTTGTCTATAAGTCGGATGTAAAAGGACTATAGTATTGTTAAGCCCCATACACCTGGTCAGACTATTTTAACAACAAACATAAAAACGAACGTTTTCCGATCGTTCTCAGAAAATTCGTTCGTTTTTAAACTGCATCAGAAAACCATTTTTGGGTTCAAAAAGTCTGGCCAACTGATCTCCCTTCTGATGAAAATCCACAGAAAAGTTTATTAGGCTTTACTGTACAAGTGTACTCACTACTCAGCACAAAAGAGAAGCTGCTTTCAGTCACTGAGGCTGGCCATACATGTTTCTTGTACAATTTTCTTTTAGATTTACCAAAAACCATATATGAGGTCAAACTAAACAACACTTTCAATTGTATGCAATCAGGCAGGCCCTTGCACTACATAGTTGAAGGTAAATCTAAAGAAAATTGCACAGAAAATTGTATCATGTATGGCCAGCCTAACTCTCTGGCCATTCAAAAAAAACATAAACAAAAGATTTGCATTTGAACCCGTTTCTTTTGTTATTTTCGTATGTTGATATGACACCTATAACAAAAAATTTGCCTTCAGTATTTTGAATACACAGAAAACAGAAAAAGGAATTCATTCAATATACATAATGAAATTCTTTTGTTATAGATGTCATTGAACATACAACTGACACTAAAAAAAGAAAAGCATTCAAGATACACAAAATGCAAATTGACGAAAATTCATGGTAATTATTGTCTAACAAGAAACGAACATGAATTAAACAGAATAACGAATCATCCCGCATGTACGAAAATAAAACGGTAACGTAAATACGAAACGATCGGAATACGAAAAAATCGCATCGTACGACAAACGAACGGGAACGAACGGGAAAACGAATTGGAAAACGGGCGTCTTACGAAAAACGAACGGAAACGAACAGACGGGGCCATACGAAACGGAACAAAAAAATATTTTTTTCTGTGCACATGTCTAAACGGGTATCAATGGACACATGTCCATTTACATGTGCCGCTCCATAGAGGGCAGTGGAAGAAAAACCTGACAGGCAGACCCGATAGGTCCACCACTGTGAAAGGTGCCTTACACTGTCAAATTGCTGAATGCTGAATGCCGATATCCATGGGCGTAGCATCAGGGGTCACAATGGCAACCACACTTATGCTCCGTGGTGCCCCCCTGCAACACTGGACAGGAGGGGTGGCATATACTAGAATCGATTACCTATATTTCCCCCCTGCAGCAGCTGCCTGTTTAGGCTATTTCGGCAGTTTGGCATCTTCATCCGGGGCACTGACTTTGTCCCAGTAAGAAGGTGGGGGGGTTGCCAAACTCATTCTTTCCCCCGGGTGAATGAAAGTCTAGTTTTGTCACTGCATACGTTTTTTTTTTTGTACAATTAAGCAATCCACCCATGTTTGCATATAATGTCTTAAGTTAATGCAAATTAATTATGTAAGAGGGACGGGATCAACTGGTTTTGACATCGATAATCTATTGGCTGCCTTGTGTAAACTGTTCTAACGACAAAAAGAGGCTGTACATTCAGTTTGGGTGCGGCTTTTTTAGAACATTAATGTCAGTGACTTGCATTGGTTCTCCAATCGTCCAAAACTTTTCTTCTGGTGCAGGTTTGATCCAAGGCTTACAGGTCTTGTCTCTTTACAGGCAACGGAACAACTGACTTCCCTGTGTTCTTAACTATAATGGAAAGTGAATTGGAAAACACAGAAGAGGAAATAAGACAATCATTCCGTGTATTTGACAAGGTAATGTCCTATCTGAGCTAGAAACTTGCATGTAAATTCTATACAGTACTTATGAAGTGGTAGAGTAACTTTGCATACTTTGCATACAAAATTTGGTCAAGGTACCCAAAGCCAGATACAAGTCCAAAGGAGAAAGAAGATTTGCTTTCCAGGGTCCCAGACTATGGAACGCTTTACCAACCAGCATTCGGTTGGAGGAAAACCACCTGACCTTCAGAAGACAGATTAAAACTCTGCTCTTTTGATGTCAAGAGAGACAGAAACAACAAGCGCCCAGAGGCGATTCAGTTTGCATGTGTCGCGCTATATACGTTTTTCATTCATTCATTCATACTTCCATTAGTGAGATTCAGGCCGCATACACACGACCAAATAAATCTGTTCAAATCAGTTGGACAGACCGATTTGATCAGATTTGTCTGCTGGGCTGTTTTGGTTTGATTGCTGTACACACGATCAAACCAAAATCCCCGCCGGCAGACAGCGCGGTGACGTGGCGGTGACGTTGATGCCGCCAAGCCACCGTCACCAGGAAGTAAAACATTTCCGCACATGCGTCGGATCCATTCGACGCATGTGCGGGCAGATATGTCTGCTGGTTAGTGTACTAACCAGCAGACACATCAGACGGACCGATTCCCAGCAGACAGATTTTAAAGCATGCTTTAAAATCTGTCTTCTGGCCAAATCTGTCTGTCCGCCTGTACACACGATCGAATCTGTCAGACCGTTTCCAGCAGATAGATTTGATCGTGTGTACGCGGCCTCAGACTTGGTTGAGCAATTAGTAAGTGGTTAACAACCCTTAGATGTCTTGGCTTTAATATTTTTTTTTTTTTTTAAGCTTGGGCTTTTTTTTCTTTTAACCTGCTGATCCAGCCAGAAACACTCTTCATGTCTTATGCCCTGTACACACGATCGGAATTTCCGATGAAAAAAGTCAGATGGACCTTTTCCATCGGATTTTCCGATCGTGTGTAGCCCCATCAGTTTTTTCATTGAAAATTCAGATGAATTCCATCGGAGTTTAGATATAGAAGATGTTCTATTTTTTTCCAATGGAATTCTGTCGGAATTCCAATGTGATTTGGCCGGGCAAAAGCCTAATCGTGTGCATGC
Organism: Rana kukunoris; assembly: GCA_029574335.1. Taxonomy (NCBI): domain Eukaryota; kingdom Metazoa; phylum Chordata; class Amphibia; order Anura; family Ranidae; genus Rana; species Rana kukunoris. The sequence goes on along the minus strand of CM056052.1, from coordinate 531,805,266 downwards.
GCCATTAGGGTGTCTCCACTCTGGATGGATGAGCAACAGATGCCTTTTGACAGCAGCATTGTCTATCTGGGGAGAGGAGAGCGTTAGATGCGCTAGCAAAATTAGATGGACTTGCCTAACAAAGCTGAACTCCAGCTACCACTTTTTAGGCAGTTAAAGTGAGAAAAGTGGTTAAAGTGGTTGGATCCCCTCCAATACCAAGCACTGTGTTTGGTATGAATCACGAGGGGGAACTCCACGCCAAATTTTAAATATAAAAACTGGCATGGGTTCCCCTCCAGGAGCATACCTGGCCCCTAGGTCTGGTATGGATTTTAAGGGGAACCCCTACACCCAAAAAAAAGTGTGGGGGTTCCCAGAAAATCCATACCAGACCCTTATCCAAGTACGCAGCCCGGCCAGGAAGAGGGGTGGGGACGAGTGAGCACCCCCCTCCTGAACCGTACCAGGTCGCATGCCCTCAACATGGGATGGGTACTTTGGGGCAGGGTGGCACCCTGCGGCTTCTGGGGTCTTCTTCTTACTTCGAAGGTCTCTTCCGACTCCCTCCTCTCTCCGGCCTCTTCTCCTGCTCTCCGGTGTCCTTCTGCTGGGCTCCTCCGCTATCTTCTTCCAGCTCTTTCACTAATGTTGGCCCGGTCTTCTCCGTCGTCTTCTTCCCTCTTCTCTTCTTCCGATGTTGACACAACGCTCTCTCCCGATGTAATGCCATGTGCGCAACGATTTAAATATGCATGGGGCGTGACATCACACGGTGACCCCGCCCCTTATTACGTCACAGTCCCGGGGCATGCCTATATAAATAGTTGCACACCGCGCACATGGCATTACAGCGGGAGAGAGCGTTGTGTCAACATCGGAAAAAGAGAAGAGGGAAGAAGATGACGGAGAAGACCGGGTCAATGCTAGTAAAAGAGCTGGAAGAAGATAGCGAAGGAGCCTGGCAGAAGGACACCGGAGAGCGGGAGAAGAGGCCGGATGCTAGTAAAAAAGCTGGAAGAAGATAGCGGAGGAGGCCGGAGAGCAGAGGGAGTCGGAAGAGACCTCTGAAGTCAGAAGAAGACCCCCGGAGCTGCCTAATAAATGACTTTAAAAACCTGTCTAGTGTGTTTTTTTATTGACACTTTTCCCCCCCCAGGTGAATGGGTAGGGGTACAATGTAATTGCACGCGCATCAGCCCCCATCGGAGACGCGGCAGGCGTGCGTGCCCCCCTTATGCCGGGAGGCAGAGAACATCACATGATGCCTGCCCAGGATGGGAGATCCTATCTGCGGACATCATATGAATATGGGTGGGGAAAGAAGTGGTTAAAATCTGCAGTGCAAGTTTCAGGCAGCAGAGCTGTCCAACAAAAGTGGAAGTTAGAGGGTCGAAACATCCCATCTAACACCAGCAGAGTTGTCACAATTGTCACTCTTTTTTTGTTTATAGCGCAAAAAAGAAATGCAAAGGTGATCAAATACCATAAAAAAAAAAAAGCTCTATTTGTGGGGGAAAAAATGATAAAATCTTAATTTGAGTACAGGGTTTCATGATTGCGCAATTGTCGTTCAAAATGTTACAGCACTGAAAGCTAAAAAGTGGTTAAATTACTAATATCCTTGAGTCTCCAGGCTTTTGTCCTTGCTGCTGTATGGAAGCACACTATGGATACACCAATATATCGGCTTCAGAAATCTATTATTATAGACCGAAAAAGGATTATCGCGTTCTCTTCAATACAAAATTGCATCCCTTTGACTTCAATGCAAAAACGCCAGCCACACAATAACATCTAAAATGTTTAAACACTGTCCATTTAGTTTTTAGTTTTCGGCCAATCATTACATTACATTACATATTACTGATGACTGTGGCTCATGATCTCAGCTCCTTATTTTGCATACTTTAACCAGCACCGGACCAATATGCTGCTAAATGCCAAAATTTGGCACTGCGTCGCCTTAATAGACAATTGCGCGGTCGTGCGACGTGGCTCCCAAACAAAATTGGCGTCCTTTTTCCCCCACAAATAGAGCTTTCTTTTGGTGGTATTTGATAACCTCTGCGGTTTTTATTTTTTGCGCTATAAACAAAAATAGAGCGACAATTTTGAAAAAAAATCAATATTTTTTACTTTTTGCTATAATAAATATCCCCCAAAAACATATATATATATATATATATATATATATATATATATATATATATATATATATAAAAATTCCTTAGTTTAGGCCGATATGTATTCTTCTACCTATTTTTGGAAAAAATTGCAATAAGCGTTTATCGATTGGTTTGCGCACAATTTATAGCGTTTACAAAATAGGGGATAATTTTATTGAATTTTTATTATTATTTTTTTTTTACGACTAATGGCGCCGATAAGCGTTTTTTTTCATGACTGCGAAATTATGGCGGACACTTCGGACAATTTTGACACATTTTTGGGACCATTGGCATTTTCACAGCAAAAATGAGCATTTCAATTGCATTGTTTATTGTGAAAATGACAGTTGCAGTTTGGGAGTTAACCACAAGGGGGCGCTGTAGGATTTAGGGTTCACCTAGTGTGTGTTTACAACTGTAGGGAGGTGTGGCTGTAGGTCTGACGTCATCGATCGAGTCTCCCTATAAAAGGGATCACTCGATCGATGCAGCCGCCACAGTGAAGCACGGGGAAGCCGTGTTTACATACATGGTGGTCCTGGGCAGTATCTGAGTGGGCTGCGCTGATAAACTATCAGCACAGACCCCCCTGTCAGGAGAGTGACCAATCGGCTCTCCTCGGCTCTCCTCTACTCGCCGTTGGAGACTCTTTACCTAGATCGGAGCTGAGGTGTGTCAGACTGACACACCGCAACACCGATCGCGGTGTTGCGCGCCCACGGGGGTCTGCAAAGTCTTGATATCCTGCCGACGTCATATGACGTCCAATCAGGATATCGCAACCACTTTGCCGTATTTATTTTGGTATATGGCGGGCGGGAAATGGTTAAACTCTCCTTGCAGTTTATCTAGTATTTGAAGTGTTTGTGGGATTACAGCATGAACTCTGCCTGTAATATCTCTGTACCAATATTGGGACAAAGGGTTGTTATTCAAACTCTTCTAAAGGTCCAAACTTCCTGCAGAGATTTGCCCATAACAACCATTCCTCAGCCAATGTATAGAGAATCTACCAAAGACATGACATACAAACTGGCAGACTTCTATGTAACTCACTTTGTAAAGTCCTCTACAATCTTTAACTGTTTTCTGTTTCTAGGATGGTGACGGCTACATTAGTGCTAAAGAGCTTCGTTTTGTTATGGAAACCTTTGGTGAGAAAGCAACAGATGAAGAGATTAATAACATGATGGGGGAAAGGGATATTGATGAAGATGGTTTAATAGCTTACGACGGTAGGTTGCTTTTCCATTAGTCTTTGTACTCTTTGAACCCAAGTGGGTTTTCCCTATTGGAAAGTTGGGCCTCATTCACATAGGCTGCTTTTGTCAAATCTGCAATTCTTGTTGGCAGGGAAACTATTCCCTAGCACACTTTGCGTGAGCACAGCCAGATTTATACCCTGTACAAGCCAATGGTCTGCTCTGCTGCATTTCGCATGTAACCATGCATTAGGGCCTCTGATGTGTAATAGTCATCCCACCACAGGGGGCACTGTGGCTGAGTTTTCATCATTCCTCCCTGCTGTATCTAAGCTTTTTCTTTAAAGGGTAAGTTCACCTTTGTACACTTTTTTTTTCAAAATTCCAGCTCCTATGCACCAATATAGCATTTATGTACTAAAAAGCTGGAGAATGTCGTGAGTTGCTGCTAAGGACTTACTCGGGTTTGTCAAGAAGATGATTATATTGTCAGCAAACAGATTGATAACATGGAAAGCATTATGACATTTAAAACCACTAATGTGTGGCGAGCTTCTAATGGCTTATGCTAGGGGCTCAATTAATAAATTAAAAATGGACGGAGACAAGGGGCAACCCTGCCTGGTTCAATTGGAGATATTTCAAACTTTTTTAACAAATAAAAAACTGAAAAATTGGGCGTGCAAAATTATTCAGCCCCCTTAAGTTAATACTTTTTAGCACCACCCTTTGCTGCGATTATAGCTGTAAGTCTCTTGGGGTATGTCTCTATCAGTTTTGCACATCGAGAGACTGAAATTTTTGCCCATGCCTCCTTGCAAAACAGCTCAAGCTCAGTGAGGTTGGATGGAGAGCGTTTGTGAACAGCAGATTCTCGATTGGATTCAGGTCTGGACTTTGACTTGGCCATTCTAACACCTGTATATGTTTATTTGTGAACCATTCCATTGTAGATTTTGCTTTATGTTTTGGATCATTGTCTTGTTAGAAGACAAATCTCCGTCCCAGTCTCAGGTCTTTTGCAGACTCCATCAGGTTTTCTTCTAGAATGGTCCTGTATTTGGCTCCATCCATCTTCCCATCAATTTTAACCATCTTCCCTGTCCCTGCTGAAGAAAAGCAGGTCCAAACCATGATGCTACCACCACCATGTTTCACAGTGGGGATGGTGTGTTCAGGGTGATGAGCTGTGTTGCTCTTATGCCAAACATAACGTTTTGCATTGTTGCCAAAAAGTTAGATTTTGGTTTCATCTGACCAGAGCACCTTCTTCCACATGTTTGGTGCGTCTCCCAGGTGGCTTGTGGCAAACTTTAAACAACACTTTTTATGGATATCTTTAAGAAATGGCTTTCTTCTTGCCACTCTTCCATAAAGTCCAGATTTGTGCAGTATACGACTGATTGTTGTCCTATGGACAGAGTCTCCCACCTCAGCTGTAGATCTCTGCAGTTCATCCAGAGTGATCATGGGCCTCTTGGCTGCATCTCTGATCAGTCTTCTCCTTGTATGAGCTGAAAGTTTAGAGGGACGGCCAGGTCTTCGTAGATTTGCAGTGGTCTGATACTCCTTCCATTTCAATATTATCGATTGCACAGTGCACCTTGGGATGTTTAAAGCTTGGGAAATCTTTTTGTATCCAAATCCGGCTTTAAACTTCTCCACAACAGTATCTCGGACCTGCCTGGTGTGTTCCTTGTTCTTCATGATGCTCTCTGCACTTTAAACGGACCTCCGAGACTATCACAGTGCAGGTGCATTTATACGGAGACTTGATCACACATAGGTGGATTCTATTTATCATCATTAGTCATTTAGGTCAACCTTGGATCATTCAGAGATCCTCACTGAACTTCTGGAGAGAGTTTGCTGCACTGAAAGTAAAGGGGCTGAATAATTTTGCACGCCCAATTTTTCAGTTTTTTAATTGTTAAAAAAAGTTTGAAATATCCAATTAATTTCGTTCCAATTCATGATTGTGTCCCACGTGTTGTTGATGCTTCACAAAAAATTACAGTTTTATATGTTTATGTTTGAAGCCTGAAATGTGGCAAAAGGTCGCAAAGTTCAAGGGGGCCGAATACTTTCGCAAGGCACTGTACCTAGATATTTTTTCTTCAATAAACCACCCACCGCCCACCGCAGGAATACTTTGAAGAGGAATACCGTTGTTATGTTAGCGGCTAGCTATTTTTTACTCTGAATTTAGAAAGCTGTTTTTATTTTTTATTTTGAACATGTGACCAGCAGCAGAGGACAAGAAGCTCCTCCTGCTTATGTTTCTCTGCAGACAGGCTAGGAAAAATCTGGGTCAAGTGATATCGATTAGGAAAAGGGTACTTAGATGTTTTTTTTTTTTATATTAAAATAATTACAGTGACGCCATCCACATACAGAAATAGAAGGGACAATGTAAATTAAAGTGGATGTCCACCCCATTTTTTTTTTTAAAAGCCAGCAGCTAAAAATACTGCAGCTGCTGACTCTTAAAACATGGACACTTACCTGTTCATGGTGCCCGCAATGTCGGCAGCCTAGGACGAGCAATCACTTGTCTCTCCTCTGCCCCCGCCACCATCCTCGGTAGGGGAATCAGGAAGTGAAGCGTTGCGGCTTCACTGCCCGGTTCCCTACTGCGCATGTGCGAGTAGCGCGGCGCTCCCTCACTGGTCCCTGCTTTCTCCTGGGACCAGTGTGTTTCCCAGGAGACAGTGGGGGTGGGGGACAGGAGGTGGTGTGACTCCCACATTTGCATATTTTACACGAAAACCGCCGTAAGCGCCACCTAGCGGCCAGCGTAAATATGCAACTAAGATACGACGGTGTAAGTGACTTACGCTGCTCGTATCTTAGAAGAAAGCCGGCGTATCTTCTTTTCTGAATAGCAAAAAAAGATACGCAGGCTATTCTTAGTATTTACGCAGCGTATCTCTAGATACGCTGACGTAAATGCTTTCTGAATTTGGCCCTCAAAGTTCACATTGTCTAAGCACGCTCCGATCCCACTCCAGCAGTGATTGCCTACTCAGCTCACTCTGCTTACCCCTGCAGTGACTTTGCAGCATATTGATCTCTAATGCAGCACAGAAGGCTCGGTAGGGGGAGGGGTTAGCAGGCCATGCTAAGCTGCTGGGGATGCAACACAATTTAGAACTTCTTCTGTGAGATTGACAATTGTTTGTTCCACAGTGCTTACAGCTACAAAGGTTATTGGGAACTTGTTTTTTTTTTTAAGCTCACTAACTACTTCAGCTCCGGTGGATTTGGCTGCCCAATGACCGGGCACATTTATTGCGATTTGGCACTGCGTCGCTTTAACTGACAATTGCGCGGTGTGGCTCCCAAACAAAATTGACGTCCTTATTTTTTTCACAAATAGAGCTTTCTTTTGGTTGTATTTGATTACCTCTGCGTTTTTTTTAATATCTAAAAAAATAGCAATTTTTTGGGAAAGAAAAGCAATTTTTTTACTTTTTACTTTTTGCTATAAAAAAGATATGTATATATATATATATATATAAAAAATCTCAGTTATGTATTCTTCTACCTATTTTTGGTAACGAAAATCGCAATAAGCGTATATTGATTGCTTTGCGCAAAAGTTATTGCATCTACAAAATAGGGGATAGATTAATGGCATTTTTATTGTTATTGGTAATGGTGGCGATCAGCGATTTTTATCGTGACTGCAACATTATAGCGGACACATCGGACACTTTTTACGCTATTTTGGGACCATTGTCATTTATACAGCCATCAGTGATATAAAAATGCACTGATTACTGTGTAAATGACACTGGCAGGGAAGGGCGTAACCATTGAGGGGCGAGGAAGGGGTTAAGTGTGTCCTAGGGAGTGATTCTAACTGTGAGGGGAGGTGGGCTACATGTGACACAACATTTATCGCTGCTCCTGATGACAGGGAACAGAAGATCAGTGTCCTGTCACAAGGCAGAACAGGGAGATGCCTTTTTTACACAGGCATCCCCCCCATTCTGCAGGTCTGTGACATGATTGTGGGCACCCGGCAGACATCGAGTCCGCTGGACCCGCAGTCACACTCACAGAGCTCATGGCAGGCGCACGCGCGCCTGCAACGTCGCGTCTTTAAGGGGACGTACGGGCACGTCCATATGCGCAGCCGTGCCATTCTGCCGATGTAAATAGTCGTGGCACGGATGACAAGTGGTTAATCACTTTTTGGAAATATATAAATGCTGGCATGTCCCTACCCTGGCCACAGGTGCACTGCCACAGACCCCAAATCAATTAAACCCAATCTTTAGATGTGGTAAGTGCATTTGTTTTCTTTTTAGGCTTTTTCCCATTCCCATTCTTTTCACTTGATGATCCAGCCAGTAATACATCACCTGTATTAGGGTGCCTACTCTCTGGATGAGGGAACAACAGACACCCTTGGACAGCAGCATTGTCAATAATGGGGGGGGGGGGGGGGGTGTTAGATACACTAGTAGATTTAAATGCACAAACAAACTGAAGCCAAACTCCAGCTCAAACATTTTTTAAGCAGTAACATTTTTTTCTTTTGGAATAAAGGTTTTACATAAATAAATAAAAGCTGAGTCAGTGTTAAATGGTTTACCTCTCTTAACTCTACACTCTTAACCATTGCATCTGCAGAATTGATTGATCCGATGAAAAACCTACTTGAAAAAAAGAAAAAAGAACAGGAAAACGAAAGCACCACATCTGAAAATTGGTAAGCTGCAATATAATGCTTGATTTTGGGTTGAACACCGCTTTACTGCACATTATAATTTACATTTGTTGGTGGGAAGAGCTTGGATGTGCTGCTGTAATGGTGAGGATGATTTGCTCTACATTGGCTGCAGCTAGAAGTCAGCAACATTGTTAAAAAAAAAAAAAAAAATGTAGTTGTTGTGAGTCACTGCAAGGCCCCTAAAGTATAGATGTTGCCGATCATGTTGGGATGTTACTATAAAAAAAGTTGCATTAAGTAGCTCTGACCTGCCTAGAGAGTTTGGGAACTTGGAACTTCCCACGTACGCCCACCTATGTTATCATAGAAACTTTTCCTTAGAAACAGTCATTCTGGTGTAATTGCTGAACAAAAAAAAAACTTATCGCCAGCCTAAATGCCCGCAGTAAGATATCAGATATCCCTATCCAAGCTGCCAAATGTATCTTTAATAAATACATCTTTAATCTAAATGCCTCCAATATAACCAGGTGAAGTTTAGAATGTTTTTGGATTTCCAAGAACTTGAAATGCTACTGTTAGGCCGCGTACACACGACCGAGAAACTCGTCAGGCTAAACCCATCGTTCTGCCCGACGAGGTTCTCGGCCGGCCGGCGAGTTCGTCGACCAGGCTGTCGAAAAAGGCTTAGAGCCATTAGTCCCGATGGCCCATCGAGGAAATAGAGAACCTGCTCTCTATTTTGGCTCGACGCCTTGCTCGACAGTTTTCTCGGCAAAAACGTACACACGATCGAGCTTCTCGGCAGAATATGGATCCCAGCGAGCTTCTCGCTGGATTCTGCAGAGAAGCTCGGTCGTGTGTACGGGGCCTCATTGGATAATCTAGCTGCTGGTGGTGGGCTCTTTAGTATTGGCCGTGGTGGCTGGTGCTCAAAATTATGGGGGGGGGGGGGGGAGACGAAAAAAAAACAAACAATTGCAGCCTCACTGTGCCCATCAAATGCAGCTACTGTGCCCATCAAGTGCAGCCACTGTGCCATGCCATCAAACGCAGCCACTGTGCCATCAATTGTCACCACTGTGCCCATTGTCACCACTGTGCCCATTGTCGCCACTGTGCCATCAATTGTCACCACTGTGCCATGCCATCAAACACAGCCACTGTGCCATCAATTGTCACCACTGTGCCATCAATCGTCACCACTGTGCCATCAATCGTCACCACTGTGCCCATCAATCGGCACCACTGTGCCATCAATCGGCACCACTGTGCCATCAATCGTCACCACTGTGCCATCAATCGTCACCACTGTGCCCATCAATCGGCACCACTGTGCCATCAATCGGCACCACTGTGCCATCAATTGTTACCACTGTGCCATCAATTGTTACAACTGTGCCATCAATTGTCTTCACATTAATGCCATGCCATCAAACACAGCCACTGTGCCATCAATTGTCACCACTGTGCCATCAATTGTCACCACTGTGCCATGCCAAACGCAGCCACTGTGCCATTAATTGTTACCACTGTGCCCATCAATTGTTACCACTGTGCCTAGCAAAATGCTGGCTGCCACTGTGACCTGTAAAATGCCCCCTACCCCCCCCCCCCCCCGCCTGGCACTTACCTTTCTGGTGTCAGCCGTGCTTCTACCGTCCCTCGATGTCTTCTCCCGCTCTCGGTGACGCTTCAGCCAATCAGGTTACCGGTAACCAGAACCAGTGAACCTGATTGGCTGAGACGCCTGTCACTCTTATCCAAGGAATACACCCCCTGTGCATCCCGAGGATAAGCATCTGGAAGCCATTTACAGCCTGAGAACCGCTGGCTCTGATAGGCACTTCCACAGCCACCGTTATTCAGATGGCCGGTGCCCGCCAGGGGGCAGGCCATCTGAATATTCAGCGGCAATACATAGATTCATGCAATGCAATGCATGAATCTATGTATATTGTGTCAGTGGCGTGTGCGGGAGCCAGAGGGGGCGGCACTCCAGCGTCCTCTATACACGCACCGCCATTGAATATTGGATAGTCAAAGAACCACTTTTGATAGCTGATAGCTGTTGGTGGTGGGTTCTTTGTGGTGGAAAAAATCTAACAAATAGAAAATATAGCATATACAATTGTGACACATACTGTATTGTAATTTAAAAGAGAAGTATGGGTTTGGTGGTTTTCACCCCATCATACTTACCTAGGTGGATGCTGCATCTGTTCCCCGGCGCCTCTACACTGAGAACCGAGCTATCGGACACCGCCGATGGCTCGGTTCTCTTACAGCTCCCCGAGCAGAGAGCTGCTGCCTGTCAATCATCACCTCTCCTCTCTGCTCCTCCACACTCACTGGAGCGCTGGGCTGTGGAGGGGCAGGGAGCGGCCGTCTCCAGCTCTCAGCAGCTCGCTGAGAGGCTGAGACGGGTGTCAGTCCAGGCACCTGGTGGATCCAGACTTTATTGTCGGGATGACGCAATGTCTGGTCTGATGGCAGTGCCGTCAGCAGAGAGTGAACTTTAGAATGCTCTCTGCTAAAAACGGGACACATAAGTGCAAAACGTATTGCACTCCTGTAATTAATAAGGGAAGCCCATGCTCACACTTACAGGGGCCTCGCTGCCACCTAATTTTCCTCTGCTCAATCACCGTGTGATAGATTCGTGCAACTTTCTGCAGCCATGTTTATTTGCTTGAAGGCTGGACTTCTCCTTTAATGTTATTAACAATTTCATTTTAAAACTGCAGCACTGTAATTTTCTGTAAAATTCAAATGCAATATGCCAACCTGGAAGCATTCTGTACTGAGCTGGTATACAGAACTTTCTAAGAAATGTGGCTCCCTGATTTACCCGAAAGTCTGTAGTAAGATACAGTAGTGTTGCTCACGAATATTCGCATTGCGAATATTCGCTACGAATATTGCATATTCAAGTATTCGCGAATAACTCGAATATTGCGGCGAATATTCGCTATGGCGAATATTCATATTTTTTCAAATTTATTTTTAAAACAGATCACATCCTAGTGATCTCCATCGACGTCTAAAAGCATTGCTGGTATGATTAGAGACCCTGGGCCGAGTAGCTGATGCGATTCTTTTATGTTGCCGAAAATTCGCATTGCGAATTTTCGGCAACATAAAAGAATCGCATCAGCTACTCGGCCCTTCTTTTGCATCAGAGCCAATCAGAATAACTCGAATATTCGACAAACGGAATATTGCGCGATTATCTTCTCCGCCCTTCTTTTGCATCAGAGCCAATCAGAATAACTCGAATATTCGGCAAAAGGAATATTGCGGGATTATCTTCTCCGCCCTTCTTTTGCATCAGAGCCAATCAGAATAACTTGAATATTCGGCAAAAGGAACATCGCGCAATATTCCTTTTGCCGAATATTCAAGTTATTCTGATTGGCTCTGATGCAAAAGAAGGGCGGAGAAGATAATCTCGCAATAGTAATATTGCGCGATTATCTTCTCCGCCCTTCTTTTGCCCCCTTATTCTCCTTTCTTTTAAGTAGAGTTAGTGTAGAGTTAGTGTTTAGTGCATATTAGTTTAGTAATACAGGAAATGATCTCCGTTTATGAGAATTTCGCAATCATTTTTGCATTAGCGAAATTTCGCAACATTTTTTTTGGATAAAATATCACGAATATTCGATATTAGCGAATATTCGCAAATATTCTTCTATATATTCGCGCAATATCGCGAAATCGAATATGGCGTATTCCGCTCAACACTAAGATACAGGTGAGATTTTAGGTGTCCTCTGCAACAACAATCTCATTGGGCAGAGTCTCCTAAAAGTGGAATCACTTTGAAAGTTATGCAGACCTTGTCACTTTCCTTATTAGAGCCCTGCAAGTGCATCAGCTGATCAATAATGAAAAAGTCACTCCCATAAGGAATCAGTATCCAAACACATAGAAGAACAAACAGATATTCTTTCAGAGGAGAAGCAGAGTTTTTTCAAATCCTTGAAATGTTCGCTGGTCACCCAGAGGGGATTGTTTTATTTCTCAACAAATTGGAGTTAATCTTTAATATTGACTCGTCACTCACTACTGTTTTTTGTTTCTCTTGCAGAGTTTGTACAAATGATGACGGCAAAGTGAAGACTGTGCAGAATGTTTTACATTTCTTGTACAAATGTTTATTGTCCTTGCTTGTAACTGAATAAATGTTCCCCCCTTACTGATTGCATGTATGGTAATTCTAGAATTAAATTAGGGTGGTGATGGGTGGGTGGGTGCTTGCCATGACTGCCGCCTTCCCATACGTCGCCTATGGGGAAGTGGCTGGTGTTAGTCCCCCCCTCCCCCAAAATATATAGCACCAGCCGCCGCTTCTGTAGATAAAAAGGAGAACCAGAACCTTTACAGGAAGAGTGGGTTTGATAAAAAAAAAAGTCATCAGTTCCTCCACCCAGGTCAAGGCTTAAGAAATTCATCAGTAATCAAATCAAAGTAATTGGGAGCAAACCATAAAATGTTTCAATTTTTTTTTTATTATTATTATTGTGAAGCAAACAACAAATAGGACAAACTAACAGAAAAAGTCAATGTGCATAACTATTCACCCCCCTAAAGTCAATACTTTGTAGAGCCAAATTTTGCTGCTATCACAGCTCCAAGTTTCTTTGGATAAGTCTTTGTGGTCCAGTTATGATGTTAATGTGTCCATTGTAGGCTCTTTGGAGATGGGTCAGCATAGGCATCCTCAGAGGTGGCTCTTTAACCACTTGCCTACTGTGCACCTACACCCCCTTCCTGCCCAGACAAAATTTAAGCTTTTCGGCACTGCGTCGCTTTAACTGACAATTGCGCGGTCGTGCGACGTGGCTCCCAAACAAAATTGGCGTCCTTTTTTCCCACAAATAGAGCTTTCTTTTGGTGGTATTTGATCACCTCTGCGGTTTTTATTTTTTGCGCTATAAACAAAAATAGAGCGTAAATTTTGAAAAAAATGCAATATTTTTTACTTTTTGCTATAATAAATAACCCAAAAAATATATTAAAAAAATATTTTTTTCCTCAGTTTAGGCCGATACGTATTCTTCTACATATTTTTGGTAAAAAAAAAATGCAATAAGCGTTTATCGATTGGTTTGCGCAAAATTTATAGTGTTTACAAAATAGGGGGTAGTTTATGGCATATTTTTTTTTTACTATTAATGGCCGCGATCTGCGATTTTTTTATTGGGACTGCAACGTTATGGCGGACACTTCGGACACTTTTCTGACATTTTTGGGACCATTTACATTTATACAGTGAACAATGCTATAACTATGCATTGATTACTGTATAAATGTGACTGGCAGTGAAGGGGTTAACCACTAGGGGGCGGGGAAGGGGTTAATTGTGTGTCCTATGAATGTTCTAACTGTAGGGGGAGGGGGGTGACTGGGGGAGGTGACCGATTGTGTCCCTTTGTACAAGGGACACAGCATCGGTCTCCTCTCCCTGACAGGACGTGTTTACATACAGAGCTCCACGTCCCCGCTCAGTTACTGGGCAATCGCTTGTGCCCGGCGGCGATCGTTGCCGCCGGGCACTCGCACCGGGATCCCAGCAGAGCGGCAGATGCGCGCGCGCCCGCCCACGCCTTTAAAAAGACATCACGTCATATGACGTGATGTCAGGACAATGGATTCCTCCGCCCGCCGTCATTTGACGGTGGGCGGTGGACAAGTGGTTAATTAGGCAAATTAGGCGGTCGCCTAAGGCCTCACAGTTACAGGGGCCTCGCTGCCACCTAATTTTCCTCTGCTCAATCACCGAGTGATAGATTCGTGCAACTTTCTGCAGCCATGTTTATTTGCTTGAATTTTTTTACCCATTATAGGCATGGTGGGGCCCCCGTGTCTAAGTTTTGCATAAGGCCTCACAAAGCCTAGAGCCGCCTCTGGGCACCCTGATTGGTCTGCGACCAGCAGTCCCATTTACAACAAACTGCAATGCGCTGTGTGTTCTGACACCTTTCTATCAGAACCAGCAATAACATTATGAAAGATGCATCAGCCACACTCCACTCTTAGCTCTTCTTGACATATTTATTAATAATCGATAAGTTGACTGCATACAACAATGTCTCCACCCAAGAACCAACCTTCTTTGATGCGTTTCACCACTCCTGGCCTGCTCACTGTACCGTTAGGGCATTCGCCCATCCCCCTTGTACCAGCTCTGGGGTTAGGCTATAAAAAAATATCCAAATCTATCATAACCAAATAGAAAGAACATGGCACAACAGCAAACCTGCCAAGAGACAGTCTCACACCAAAACTCACGGGCTGTGAAAGGAGGGCATTAACCAGAGAGGCAGTAAAGTGACCTAAGGTAACCCTGGAGGAGCTGCAGAGTTCCACAGCAGAGACTGGAGTATCTGCAAATAGGACGCCAATAACCTGTACGCTCCATAGAGTTAGTTGGGCTTCATGGCAGAGTGGCCAGACGAAAGCCATTACTTTCAGCAAAAAACAAAATGGCACTTTTTGAGTTTGCGAAAAGGCATGTGGGAGACTCCCAAAAAAGAGGAAGGTGCCCTGGTCTGATGAGAGTAAAATTTTACTTTTTGCCATCAAAGGAAACGCTATGTCTGGCGCATACCCAACAATCACATCACCCAAAAAACACCATCCCCACCATGAAACATGGTGGTGGCAGCATCATGCTGTGGGGATGTTTTTCAGCAGTCAGAACTGGGAAACTGGGAAAGATGGATGGTGCTAAATACAGGGATATTCTTGAAAAAGATCTGTACCACTCTGTGTGTGATTTGATGCTAGGACGGAGGTTCACCTTCCAGCAGGCCAATGACCCCAAACACACTGCTAAAGCAACACTTGAGTGGTTTAAGGGGAAACATGTAAATGTGTTGGAATGGCCTAGTCAAAGCCTAGACCTCAATCCAATAGAAAATCTGTGGTAAGACTTATAGATTGCTCTTCACAAGCGAAAACCATCCAACTTGAAGGAGCTGGAACAGTTTTGCAAGGAGGAATGGGCAAAAATCGCAGTTGCAAGATGTGGCAAGCTCATAGAGTCTTATCCATAGTGACTTGGAGTTATGTTAGCTGCAAAAGGTGGCTCTACAAAGTATTGACTTTAGGGGGTGAATAGTTATACACATTGACTTTCTCTGTTATTTTGTCCTATTTGTTGTGTGCTTCACAATAATAAAAAAAAACATCTCCAAAGTTGTACCCATGTTCTGTAAATTAAATGATGCAAACCCTCAAATATTCCATGTTAATTCCAGGTTGTGAGGCAACAAAACACGAAAAATGCCAAGGGGGGTGAATACTTTTGCAAGGCACTGTAGTTAGTAGAGATATCTCCAGATGAATGTTGCAGCAAAGTCCAGTTGCAGGGCCCCCCGAGGATGACTGTGATGCAGCATTTGTCTTGAAGACCTGAAAACAGGATCTGCAGTGATGAGGAGACCCTCCAGCCATTGTCCAACCAGCCTGGAATGTAGATTTTTGCCAGCAGGAACTGTGTGGCACTGGAGCTTAAAGTAATCCTATCTACTCTGCGCTTAGTCCTTGCTAGCATCTAATCTGTCATGCAACCAGATCTTTGACTACTAGGTGACTAACCTGGCTCAGTCTATGCTGGTTATTGAGCCATGAGCTAAAACTAGCTATAGAATCCCAGACCTGAAGGGACAGGGTTAACTATAACAGATGCTGCATATAATCTCTAGTGTAATAAACACATTAATTTACTAACAGATTGCAGGGTTCTGAAAGGGTAGATGCACATAAGGCTTTTCTGCTCCCTCTAACTCTTCTCCTTCCTCTGGGATCTCATGCTCTGATATCTTTAATACTTGCTCGCTAATGCCCAGGACCAGGCGGGAGCGCTTTCATGTGACATTAACTTTATGGGGGTACCCCACCTTAGAAGGGAGCTGTAAACCCCAGTGTCTCTGTTTTATAGCCTGACACTATTATACAAGTGTCTCCCAGGCCCACAATACATACAACTACTCAGGATGCAACGTTTTGAAGACACCACAGAGCAGTGTACCATTTCTTCAGTGCAGCTTGACTCTGCCATCTATCTCCCAGTGACAGAAGGGTGTCCCGCTAGGCACCAGCGCGAATCCCATGCGTACACATAATTAACTCTTGTCTCTTCCGTACCATAAAGCTTGGTCCCTAGGGTCTCTGCCATATGGATCCAGTCCCAGTTCCTGGGGCATCGACTACATACGAGGGAGACTATGAATCGATCTTTAGATGAGACCCATTACCCCTGCCGGCACCGCTCTCTCCCGCTGTCTGGCTGTCATATCTTCCTTCTATTATACTTGTTGCCCCTAGAAATGGCATGTCACCACTTCACCCGTTGTGTGTACATAACAGGCCCTGTTCTTCCATTTTCCAGTACCACCATGCATACTTTTTCCTAAACAAATCCCTAACTCAAGCCCCAGCCTACCTGCACAGGCAAGGGTCCATATACAGCAGAGCCCACAGTGGAAGATCTCCAGAACTGTTTTTCTTTAGGGAGGACTGCAGGTCCCAGCAATCAGTGAAGATCCGCTTTAAACTATTAGAACATAAGATTACTTTCCTAACAGTTTCTGCTTCTGGTCTGGCTGAAAATACAGCATCAGTAGCAGTCCCTGTGTATATGAGATCATGTGACTCAGTTCTCTGTCTCTCTTTCCACTTCCTCCTTCCAAAGTTTCTGACCCAGACACATAGAAACACTACGTGATGTACATAAATAATCTCTGTGAATATTAAGCAGCAGAGCCACTTACAGACAGTATAGGACAGTACATCCTGACAATTGGATGTGAGATTATGGATTACATGGGGTTCTCATGCATTATTTTATGTGTGTACAACAATTGAGCAATCAACCCATGTTTGCATATGCAAATCAATTATGTAACAGGGGGATCAACTAGCTTTGACAGCGGTAATCTGTAGGCTGCCTTGTGTAAATAGTTCTAACTACAAATAAAGGATATAACCCCAGTGTGGGTGCGGCTTTCTTAGTGACTTGCATTGGTTCTCCAATTGTCCAAAACTCTCCTTCTGGTGCAGGTTTGATCCAAGGCTTACAGATCTTGTCTCTTTACAGGAAAGGGAACAATTCACTTCCCAGAATTTTTGACTATAATGGAAAGTGAATTGGAAAACACAGAAGAGGAAATCAGAGAAGAATTCCGTAAATTTGACAAGGTAATGTCCTATCTGAGCTAGAAGCTGACATGTAAATTCTGTACAGTGCTTATGAAGTGGTAGAGTAACTTTGCATACCTCCATAAGTGAGCAATTCAATCTAACTGGTGCAGGCAAAGTTTGTTTCAGCTTGTAAATGAGTCCTTAGGAGCAAATATCATCAGGTCAGAAGAATGCCTAGACATTGAATAAAGCTTTGCACAATGAACATGTGCCTCCATGTCAGACCACATTCCCTGTGTTAATGCATGTTGTGAGGGGTTCCTTTTTGGCCAGGCCCAGTGGAGATTAAAGTACTATATTGTAATATCGTAGCTTAACAACTCTTAGGCCGCGTACACACGATCAAATCTGTCTGCTGGAAACGGTCTGCTAGACCGTCCCAGCAGACAGATTTGATCGTGTGTACGGGCGAGCCGACGGATTTGGCCACCCGACAGATTTCAAAGCATGCTTTGAAATCTATCGGGTGGGAACCCGTCCGCCCGACATGTCTGCTGGTTAGTACACTTACCAGCAGACATGTCGTCTCGCAGCGGCGCCGAATGGATTCGGCGCATGCGCGGAAGTGTTTTACTTCCTGGTGCGGTGACGTGGCGGCGTCAACGTCACCGCCACGTCACCGACACGTCAGCGCGCCATCTGCTGGCGGGGATTTTGGTTTGCTCGTGTGTACACACGAGCAAACCAAAATCCAAAGAGACAGATTTGTTCAAATCGGTCGGACAGACCGTTTTGAACAATTCTATTGCCTCGTGTGTACGAGGCCTTATATGTGGTGGCTTCAATTGTTTCTTTTCTCAATTGTGGTGGCTTGTTTTCCTTTTCACTTGGTGATCCAGCCAGTAACACACATCTTGTCTTAGTCCCCTTTCACACGGGGCAGATCAGTAATAATCCACCCCGTGAACCTCTGCTTGCTCAGCAGGGATTGCCCTGTTCATCCCCGCTGAGCCGGCAGATGACAGGGTGGTCCCCTCACACTGTGCAGGGACTGCCATGTATTTTCTACGCCCCCCCCCCTATAGGGGGATCGGATGAACACGGACCACGGTTCTCTTGAAAGGAAAGAAGGCGGTGACATCATCGCGTACGACGAGCATGCACTCGTCACATTCGATGCCGTCGCTGCCATCTTGCTTCACCCTACCTATGCTGTGGAAGCTACCGTGCATGCGTCAAAGTCAGGTAAGTATACACACTCTCTGGTTTCTCGTCTGGAAACAGAAAAACATGAATCTCAACGAGAAAAGAGAGCACAGGTTTTCTTTTTTTCTCGTCGAGTTTCTTGCCTGATTTCTAGAGGAGAACCCAAACGCCTTGTACACATGAAATGGAATCTCGGCAAGAAGCAGTTTTCTTGCTGGTTTTTGCAGAGAAAACCGGTCGTGTGTATGAGGCCTAGACTACAACTCAACCTAGTGCCCACTCCTTCTCAAGCATCACTGGAAATCCCGGATGATAAGTCAGTACAGGAGATTCAGTTTGCTGTTCCCGGGGCCAGACTGAAAGGAAGTGAACACTCAGTGTGTGCACTTCCTGTCAGTCAGGAACAGGAACCTGATTCTCCTGTACCGCGCGGTTATGGTACACGGCCGACCGGACTGCAGGAGGAAGCAGCGGTACCCGGGCGTGACATCATCACATCGCGCCCGGGCCTCTGATGATCATAGAGATGACCAGTCATCTCTATGCTGCACATCCGGCGGATGGCGATCATCTCTCCGGGCCCCCAATGGGACGGGAGAGCCCGGAGAAGCACCGGACGGTTCCGCCGCTTGATCGTTCTTACAGGTGGTGAGAGGGGACATCCCCCCGCCATGATCGTTCTTACAGTGCACAAAATCGCCGCCAGAAAAATGATATCTGAATGATGCCTCTAGGTGAGGGCATCATTCAGATATCCCCCCGCAAAGTGCAGGACGTCATATGACATCCACCCGAGATAACAAATCCCCGTTTTGGACGTCATATGACGGCGTGTGGGTATTAAGTGGTTAAATTTGGTTTTGGATTGAATACGGCTTTAAGACCCCTTTCACACTGCAGCGCTTTGCAGGCGCTATATTGCTAAAAATATCACCTGCAAAGCGTCTTGAAAAAGCCTTGTGTATACCGCTCCTCCACCGCTCCTGCCCATTAAAATGCAGGAGCACTGCGGGCCATACCGCCACTGTAGTGGCACTTTGCGGGTGGTTTTAACCCTTTTTCAGCTACTAGCGCCCCGCTAGAGGACGAAAACCTCTGCAAACATGCCGTTAAAGCGATGCTAAAAATAGCGGCACTTTACAGCTACCCATGCCCCAGTGTGAAAGGGGCCTAAGAAATTGTAAAACACTGGCAGGTATTTATCAAGCAAATTGGAACAATTAGTCACAAGCAAAGCTCCCAACTGTCCCTGATTCGGAACTAAGTCCCTCTTTCCTCCTCATTTGTCCCTTATTTTGGTCTGATCTGTGTAGTTAAATATAAAAATGCACTTTTTATCTTTCAAAAAGTGTTTCCCAGCTCTAAACCTGTCATGTTATTTCTGAATTGCTGCATTTGTAAATTTCAATAGCCAGTATAAAGGAATAGTAGTCGTTAAAAAATGCACTTGTGGGTTTAACTAATCATATTTTTTGTATAATTCCCCTTTAAGGGGGCGTGTCACGGGTGTGTCCTATGACTACATTATTTTGCTAATAGGTGTCCCTGGTTCCTGTTTTAAAAAGTTAATAGGTATGTTCACCAGTCAGTTTTGGGTCTCCTCCATTAAAGTTTGACAGGTTTACAGACCTGTGTGGCTGTATTCCTGGACAGCCAAGTAATACACTTCTGAAAAGTTAATTTCTGAAAATAAGGAAGATTTACACTCTACAGATGGAGCTAAGCGGTCAGGGTCAGGTTTTATTTAGTCAGTCTACTTTAGAGAAGCCGAGCAGCCTTGTAAGAAGTGACTCTTGCAGATAGCAGAGGAACGGAGCAGCAGACAGAAATGGCACTTAGTGCTCTGGATCGAGATAAATACACACTAGAGATATATACTTTATTCATATTTAATTTCTGAGCTTAACAACCACTGGTTTTGTTACATTGGTTATGTAACAATACACAAACAAATGCTTCCTTCAGTGAAAGCTTGTTGGAACAATCATTAGATCAGGAATATTGACAGCCAAACTGTGCTATACTTTAAAAGCCTTTCTATTGGTCCTGTAAATTGATGGGTGGCCTCATTGATAAAAGGAACCTTGGGAAGTGGAAATAGTCATGGTCCGATCTTGCAGGGAAATACTTATGCTGCATATGTTAATGTTGTGGGACACATGGTGCTTTAGGGGAATCTCCCATTTAATGAACTTCAGTTTGTCACATGACCGTAACTACTTGTGGATCGTCCCTCCACAATGTATTAAGGACTGGCAAAGCTGCCTGTTTCCAGCGCCCCTTCCACGACATCCGTTGTGGTTGTACACAGCAGGAGTCTGACAGCAGGTCCCGGCCAATGATTTATGGGATAAGATACAAAGCAGTAGAGATGGCCTGGCGGTTCTCCCGGCGGTCGTTTCGCGGTGAACTTTGCTTGTTCGCAGTTCGCCAAACAGGCGATATTCGCGGCGGTCCGCCATTTTACATTGAGAGGAACTTTGACCCATGACACATCCATCAGTTGGTACAGGACAGCCAATTGAGACATTTCAGCACATGGACATACCCCCACCTTATAAATAGACCTGATCTGATGGCCATGTTTGTCAGTGTAGGGAGAGGTTGCTGTGCTGTGTGGAGCAGGGACAGGCTGTAGTACTAGTGAAACAAATCGTTAGCTAACAGGTCCACAAAAGTCCTTTTAAGAACTGGTATAGGTGTACTATTGTTTGGTGTGCAGTATATAGGGGTGTAATATAATATACTTTTTGTCAGTGTAGGGAGAGGTTGCTGTGTGCGGAGCAGGGACAGACTGTAGTGACACAAATCGTTACCTAACAAGTCAATGCCTAATGTACCACCAGCCACACAATACAACGTTTTTTGCTGTCAGGTGAACGCCTGTGAGGTAATTTTTGGGACCTGTAATGGGCGGCACTTACTTCTGTATCCGGTGAATAGCTTAATGTACCACCAGCCACACAATACAACATTTTTTTTTACTGTGGGACAGTGAAAGTAATATTTACAGTAGCGTTTTGCTTTTTTATACTATAAAGGGCGAATTTTAGTTTATTTAACCCCATTATGTTACTAGCCGTTTAATCTATTATGAAAATTGTAATCGATTAATTTCATAATCGATTAGGTGTCGATTAGTTGTTTCGGCTCTACAATAAAGGTGTTTATATTGGAGTGTGGCTGTCCAGATCTTCCTTCCTCATTGCTACATGCTTAGCCTGCACCTGCTGCTTCCACCGCCATGAGAGCGTTTGGCTGGGAATCCGGCCGTGTGTATGCTCCATCACAGTTTTCCCGATAGCAAAACTGCAGGAAAAAAAAGAGAACATGGGATTCCCAGAGGTCTTTTTCCCGGCAGTTTTCCTATGGGAAAAACTCTGGTAGAGCATACACATGGCCGGGATTCCCAACCAAAAGCTCTCACTGCAGTTTTCCCAACGGGAAAACCTCTGGTGTGTACAGGGGGAACGTTACCGAGCAAGTTCTTGGTTTTCCCCTCGGGATTCCTGGCGGACCTGTTACCCCTGGAAATCCTGTTTATGTGTGTACAAGGCATTAAGCAAGGAATTCTTTCCAATGACCACAAGTGTGGGCAGCATTCTTCCCACTGTCCATCACACTAATATATCATAAGTTGAAGACAGTCATTTCTAGCAGGGGTTCCTTGAGCCCAGAAAGTTATTTCAAGGTTTCCTCTGTGTTGAAATGAAATGGACGTTCTCTGGCACAATTCCAAAGCAAAAACCTAAAACTACCTCTGATCCAAATTATGAAAGCAGGCAGAAAGAGAAGGACAGTCTGCTTGCTTCTGTGTGTCCAACCGTCAAGAGAGGCCGAACCCTTTTATTATCACAACTTTATAGACAGAATGACATCATTCATATGAGCACATTTGATTGGCTTAAGGCCCGTACACACGGTCGGACATCCAACAAAATTTCCCTTGGATTTTTGTCCTAATTCATTTGTCCGGGCACACCCATAGCATACACACAGTCAGACTTTTCTGCAAACTTTTCTAAATCATCACGTGGTTTTTCTGCTCTTTACCGCCACCCTTTGGTTAACTTCTGCTATTGTTGGTTGATTTTAACATTGTTTCTGAGCATGCACATTTGTCCAAAAGTCCCATGGTTTCCTGTACACAAGGTCGGACAAGGCACCATCGGACTTTTGTTGCCGAAAAGTTGGTCCGTTCGCAGACTCAACTTTTTGTCCGATGAAAGCCAAAAAAGTTGGTCCGATGGAACGTACACACGGTCGGACAAATTCAAAAAGTTGGAGATTTTGAAGTTGGTTGGCCAAAAGTCCGACCGTGTGTATGGGGCTTTAGTCCATATATGGCTTTCTTGTGACGTCTGTTCTTGCCATGCTGCACACGTTTCACAGTCTTGAGGGCCATCTTTTTTCAGTCGATGAAAGGGGTCATGGAAGGAGTAAGTAACAGCTGTCTTCACTTAATCACTTTCTGAAGGTTTTTTTTACTCTATACTCTATAACAGTGATGGCGAACCTCGGCACCCCAGATGTTTTGGAACTACATTTCCCATGATGCTCATGCACTTTGCAGTGTAGTTGAGCATCATGAGAAATGTAGTTCCAAAACATCTGGGGTGCCAAGGTTCGCCATCACTGCTCTATAACTTCATTTAAGGAAAGTAATATTGTAGTATATACCCACACACATATATATTTATCAAGAAATAAAAGAAAGAAAACAATATAAGAAAGAAAAGCAACATTTGAGTGGTTTAGGAAAAAGTAACATAAACACAAAATAATCATTTTAGTAACTCCATCACAGAAAAGATTGAGAAAGTCTGGTATAGAGTATCAGCAATGATCCCTGTATTAGTGTCACTGGTGATGTCAGTGGCAGTTAGTCAGTTCCGCCTCCCACCATCGCTGTTCCATTATAAGTCGCTAATCGCTGTCTTTTTTGAAGGAACACATTTGCCCACAACAGCCTTTCTTCAGCCAATGTACAGAGAATCTACTGAAGACATGACATACAAACTGCTTCCCATGGGTGTATTGATACACAAGACAGACTTCTATGTAACTCACTTTGTAAAGTCCTCTACAATCTTGAACTGTTTTCTGTTTCTAGGATGGTGATGGCTACTTTAGTGCTAAAGAGCTTAATCTTGTTATGGAAACCATTGCTGTTAAAGCAACAGATGAAGAGGTTGATGAAATGATCAGGAAAGCGGATATTGATGAAGATGATGAAGTAAATTCCGAAGGTAGGTTGCTTTTTGATCAGTCTGTACTCTTTGAACTCAAGTATGTTTTACATTTTGGAAGTTGGGACACAAACAAACTGAAAACAAATTCCAGCTCACACTTTTTAAGCAGCTATAGTAACATGGGATAAAGGTTTTACACAAATAAAAGCTGATCATTGTAAGCACCCCTGACAGTGTTAAAGGATTTATCTCAACACTCTTAACCATTACATCTGCAGAATGTAATGGTCTGGTGCAAAACCTACTTGAAACAAAGATAGAAGAACAAAAACCTGTAAACAAAGGCACAACATCTAAAATATGGTAAGCTGCAATACAATGCTTGACTTTGGGTTTAAGACCGCTTTGCTGCAAATGATATTTTACATTAGTTCATGAGAAGAGCTTGTTGCTGTAATGGTGAGGATGATTTGCTCCACATTGGCTGCAGCTAGAAGGCAGTGAGGCCTTGCTTAAAAGCAAATTTAAGTTACTGTGATTCAGCCCACATTTACATCGGCCTGTTTAATAGACATGCGCATTCGTTTTAGTCCAAATGCATTTTCGTCTGAAATTTGGGGTATTTTCGTTATCATTTTAACAAACGGATGCGCAGAATCCGAGATCCAAAAGATACGTAAAAAAAAAAAATGCTTTATTTACATTTTCGTTGCTACAACATTTCGATATAGATAAGAGATTCGTCATGACGCAGACAATTGCAATCTGTGTCTATCGAATCTGCGGTCGAATGTGCCTAACCTTAACTCTGTTAGTCCAAGATTATTCTACATAGAGAGGAAAGATTTAACATTATGAGACAGCGTTGGGGTAGACCATTCGACATGAACGATGAAGATTCGATGAAGCAGCGAAAAACATACAAACGTTGAATCTGTCATTGAAGGATTATGGTGTCTGTCGAAAGTTCTAAGAAGATTCGATGGAGCAGCTAAACTGTACGACGCCACACTCGTACATTTCTGGTCAAATCCCATAGGCTATAGAAGAATTTGAATGTTGGTTGACTAGTAATAATAATTTATAAATATAATTATTACTAGTGTCATACAACATTAGAATTCTTCTATGATTGCGGCGTCGTACAGTTTAGCTGCTCCGTCGAATCTTCTTAGAACATAGCTAGTAGCTATGACTAAGCACTATTAACAGTGTGAAACGCATCAGTAATTCATCCTGTACCCTGTTGTCCCTTGAACTTTTGTTATTTTATACAATAAAGGTGTTTTATATTGGAATACGGCTGTCCAGATCCTCCTTCCTCATTGCTACCTGCTTAGCATGCCCATGCTGCTTCTACCTCGAGGTTAGTTTCAGTTCTCAACACACCCACCCAGAGCAGTGATCTTCTCTCTGCCTCGCTGGTTTACCCAGAAGTCTGCAATAAGATACAAATCAGATTTTAGGCGTCCTCTGCAACAGAAATTCCATTGGAAGATGCTCCTAAAAGTTTAATCACTTCCAAAGTTTTGCAAACCCTGTCAGTTTCCTCATTAGAGCCCTCCAAGTGCATTAGCTGATCTATAATGAAAGTCACTCCCATAGAGAATCAGTATACAAAATACTTCTTTAGAGAAGAAACAAGTAGGAATCTGCAACAGAGTTTGTTAAAATCCTTAGAGCATAGGTGGCAAACACAAGGCCAGTGGGCCGAATCTGGCCCTTGCACCTCTCCTGCAGCTGCAGGAGAGCTCCAGCCCTCCTCTGGTCCTCCTCCAGACCCTTACTTTCTGCTTTCAAGCAATATATCCAGCTTCTTCCCAGCAGCATCATAAAGAAAGGGGGTGCACTATGATGTAAGGGAGGGTGGGGGACTCAACTTCTGGGTGGCTCTTGACATCTAATGTAAGGGAAGGGGACGCACTGGACATCTAATCTTAGGCCGCGTACACACGATGAGACATGTCCGCTCAAACATGTCCGACGGGCCGTTTCCAGCGGACATGTCTCATCGGATTTTGGTCCGATGGCGTGTACACACCATCGGACGAAAATCCCCTCGGGTTGAGGACGCGGTGACGTGGCGGTGACGTTGATGCCGCCACGTCACCACTCCAGGAAGTAAAATACTTCCACGCATGCGTCGAATCCATTTGACGCATGCGCGGAGATTTCTGTCCGCTGGTTAGTGTACTAACCAGCCGACATATCCGACGGACATGTCTCAGGCGGACAAATTTCAAAGCATGTCTGCTGAAACTGAGATGTCTGCTGAAACGGTCCGTCAGACCAGTTTCAGCAGATAAATTTGATTGTGTGTACGCGGCCTAAGGCCTCGTACACACGAGGCAATCTATTTGTTCAAATCGGTCGGACCGACTGATTTGAACAAATCTGTTTGTTAGGATTTTGGTTTGCTCGCGTGTACACACGAGCAAACCAAAATCCCCGCCAGCAGACGGCGCGCTGACGTGTCAGTGATGTGGCGGTGACGTTGACGCCGCCACGTCACCGCACCAGGAAGTAAAACACTTCCGCGCATGCGCCAAATCCATTCGGCGGCGGTGCGAGACGACATGTCTGCTGGTAAGTGTACTAACCAGCAGACATATCGGGCAGACGGGTTTGCAGCCGTCAGATTTCAAAGCATGCTTTGAAATCTGTCGGGTGGCCAAATCCGTCTGTTTGGCCGTACACACGATCGAATCTGTCTGCTGAAACGGTCTAGCAGACCGTTTCCAGCAGACAGATTTGATCGTGTGTACGAGGCCTTACAGATACAACTGGCCCTTTTGAGGGCAATCATAATACTGATGCGGCCCACAATGAAATTGAGTTTGACACCCCTGCCTTAGAGTGTTCAGTGATCACCCAGAGGGGATTGTTTTATTTTGCAACAAAGGTGGAGTTGTAGCAGGCGCAGCACTATGAAGTGCCTTTATGCGCAGTGGTATTAGAAGAATTTATATTTCTCTGATCTTTTAGTCCAAACAAGACTATCTGTTACTCTATAATTCCTCTAGCACTGGTCTATGGAAACAGTAGGTTTAAAGAGCACACCAAACTCTTGAGATAACTTCTTTATTAACTTCAGCTTTTCTTCATATATAAGACTGATAATTTTGCAGCAGACAGTCCATGTACAAACATGTGTTGAATAAGGTATAACAAATGGCGGTTCAACTGTTCAATCTAGTCATTCTACATAAAGTGGTAGATATATTTCTTTCTTCAGTATCCGCACTCTGACTTTGAGTTATTTAAACACTCTGAGCCCTAATGAATAGTTTTACTCACTCTATATTGCTGTTTGCAGTTTGAAATGTTATGTTTGGTAGCACGTTTGCTCTGATGTTTGGCATTGAAATGTGCTGTTTGTTTGGTGGAACTACAAGTGAACACATAACTAGTTCAGTATACAGTTCTAATCACATTATTAACAACAGGAACATAAATAACTATATTAAATACCTATTTTGGCCAATTGCTTCCATAAAACAGACTGGTGTGTTTCTGTTCAGATCTTCTCTCTCTCTGGTGTAATGAGTTCTAACAGCTCTGCTGGGAAGTTTCCAGTACACTCCGGCGCAGCGCTGAGAGGCATGCACTATATTCAGCAAGCTATTGCTCCCAACGATGCGTTGGCATGGTGTATTTTTCGAAGGCGCAGGCCGGCGTAGGTTTTGCTTTTAAATGTCCTTATTTCTACATAAAGTGGTAGATATAGATACAGTGTGCCCTTTCTAAAGTGAGTATGCCCCGAATACATCGGTGCATTTGCAGAAGACGACAGCATTCGGGGACATTGTAAATATCTCTTAAATCGTGTAGGTTTAGGAGATATTTCCAGCACCTACAGGTAAGCCTTAATCTAGGCTTATCTGTAGGTGAAAGTGGTTGTAAAGGGTATAAAGATACTTTAAGACTAAAGAGCTAAAAAGCACTACCATTACATCCTCATTACAAACAGGTAATCCTACTCATTCTTATGACATCTGCTGTTCGAGGTCCACTCAATAAGTCCCAAAGGGCCACAAGTTGGGTATCAGTGGTTGGAAACACACAAGTGTTCTTAACCCCTTTTATGACAGCCTATACGTGGCAGCAAAGTAGGTGGATCTTAACATCTACAAGACACATATATGCATTGTTGTGTTGTTCTGTGGGCATTCTCAATTGACACCCCCAGAACTGTGATCAAGCTGTCACCATCATAGTCAACTACCAACGATCAGGAGCCAGTAGGTTGGGCTCCCAATGATGCTATCACAATAGTCATCATCAATCACAGTGCCACATGATCTAGAGCCCCACCCAATGGGTGGCTTGGCTTTCTTATGCCTCATACACACGGCTGAACTTTCTGAGAAAAAAAGTCAGACGTTGTTGTGTTGTTCGGGGGGCATTCTCAGTTGACACCCGCAGAACTGTGATCAAGATGTCACCGTCAGTTCACAGTCAATTACCAAGATCAGGAGCCAGTAAGTTGGGCTCCCAATGATGCTATCACAGTGGTCATCACCAATGAATAACATTATCACCAATTACAGTGACACATGATCTGGAGCCCCGCCTAATGCCCTTGGGTGGCTTGGCTCTCTTATGCCTCGTACACACGGCCGGACATTCAGAGAAAAAAACTCAGACAGGTTTTCTTTTCTCAGAAAGCCGTGTGTAGCCTCCATCTGACTTTTTTTGTAGGAAGTTTGATGGACCTGTTCTCTTTCTTTCCGTCGGACTAATGCAGTGCTTCTCAATTCCAGTCCTCACGCCCCCCCAACAGGTCAGGTTTTCAGGATTTCCATTATTTTGCACAGGTGATTTGATCAGTTTCACTGCCTTAGTAATTCCCACAGCCGTTTCATCTGAGGGAAATCCTGAAAACATGACCTGTTGGGGGGGCGTGAGGACTGGAATTGAGAAACACTGGACTAATGGGACTTTGCTTGGTCGTTTTCAGTAGCTTATGTACTAACATTTATCCAAATAAAAGTGTAGAGGATTTTTGTAACATCATTTGGTCTTCTGCTAATCTTCATTATGAGATACTTAGCACAGCCCTCTGTAAGTATCCATTACATATTGTCGTTAAGTGTCAAAAGCACCCTGAGGACACCGGTGGGGGTATTGTCTTGACAATCCAGTTGGGTCACATGACGGCGTATAGCTGGGCTGTTTTAGAATGACTTGTTTTAGTTACCGGCAGAAACAGAAATGGCTGCAGTGGAATTAAGAAGAAACATTCGACCCGTGTTAAACAAAAAGGTAAGCGATACAATGAACGTTCAATTAGAAGGTATGAGGGCAGTCTGACATCGTCGGCTCAAAATGGTGATATTGTGATGTGTTAGTGCAGAGCCGTAAAAAGCCTAACGTAGTAATGTTCTGTGCAACATAACCTGACCACTGACAATCAATACTGACATTGTTTTAGCAGTACAACCAACTCATGTAACGTCGTTCTGTTGAAAAGAAAGTCCAATTTTAATCCAGTTTTTCATAATTTTGTTTCTACATTTGTTCAAATGTCTACAAGGATTCTCCTACCATTTCCTACCCGTCACGTGCCTTGCTAGCCCTGCCTTGTTATAAATCTGACATTAAAGTGATTGTAAACCCCCTTACCTTGTAAAACAACCCATTCAGTTTAAAATAGAAACGAAAGGCAAAACCTTTTTGTATAGATATAAAATAAACAATACATAGGAGTGCGCACATGGTGTGCCGGATGTGCCCAGGCACACCTTTATCACCCTGTACAGCACAGATTTCCCCTACTGCCCTGGGCACCCCCCCACAGTGCTTCCAGCTTCCCTCTTCTCTTCTGCCACTGTCTGCTGCTGCGGGCACACAGAGGGGGATGTTTTAGGATGAGTGGGGAAGGGGCCAGGAAATATGTGATTTACTGGCACCTTCCCCTTTTGAGTGAAAAACAATAAGCAATCAGTACCGTGTGTTTGAGCTTTGGGGTGCACACCCTAATCCAATAGGCTGCGCACACCTATGAAACAATACCTTTTTTTACCACTCTTTTTATAAGTGATCGCATTGCCTCTGTTCTCAGCTGCATAAGAGTTGGGGGAGGAGAAGCAGCAGCACCCTGAGCTTCACAGTGAAGTTGTGAAGCAGGGGCATGTCAGGACAGGAGGAGAGCACACTGACTTCACAACATAAGCTGGAGAACTGATCACGCTGTGCTCTCCTGCTTAGAGTGGTCAGTTTTTAATAGGAAAGCAGGGGGACTAGCAGGATCACCAGGGATTTCACACAAATGAAGCAATACAAAGAGAACAGGATACTTTCTCATACAAGTACATTGTTCAGCAGGCACAAATCAGAAATATGAAGTGTTGGGAGGGGGGAACAAATTCTTTAACCCTTTACAACCACTTTTGACTCGCCTAAGCCTAAATTAAGGCTTACCTGTAGCTACCATGGATGTCTCCTAAACCTGCATGGTTTAGGAAATATCCCCTGTATCAGGATGTGCTGACGTCCTCGGCACATGTGCACTAAAGCAATGGCACGCCCGTGCCATTGCTTCAGCTAGTATGCCGTTACTGGCGGCTCCCATGCGCAGGAGTGACGTCATCATGGCTCTGGCCAATCGCAGCACCAGAGCCTGCGATACCCGGAGGTAATTCCAGGAGCAATGTTGCCGGAGGTGTGTACGAGGACTGCTGTGGAGTCTTCGATCTAAGGTAAGTAATTCATAATGGGGCAGAGCCACAGCTCCATGTCTGAATGGACACACAGAGCTGTGACGCGGCTCAGGTGCCCCCATAGCAAGCTGCTTTCTATGGGGACACTCAACAGGAGAGAGGGGCCATAAACACCGGCGAGGGACCAGAAAAGAGGAAGATCTGGGCTGCTCTGTGCAAAACCACTGCACAGAGCAGGTAAGTATAACATGAAAAAACAAGACTTTAGTATTACTTTAAAGCGGGGATTCACCCTAAATCTATTTTCTAGCATTACAATGAGCTCAGTCTTTACATTGACACTATGCCTAATTTTTTATTTATTTTTTGCTGTACATACCTCCGTACAGCTATTTTCACCCGCGGCTTCCAGGTAGTGAATCCCTCGGGACTGGGCGTTCCTAACAAGCTGGTGATTGACGTGATGACAAAAAATATTTCCCCCCCGTCGCATGAGGAATGAAGCCAAACGGTCGTGCGCATGCGCAGTATAGCGCCGGCTCGCCGTTCGGCTTCTTTCGGCAATCGTGACGCTCCTTATGCGATGGGGGGGAAATATTTTTTGTCATCAAGTTAATCACCAGCTTGTTAGGAACGCCCAGTCCCCAAGGGATTCACTACCCGGAAGCCGCGGGTGAAAATAGCTGTACGGAGGTATGTACAGCAAAAAATAAATAAAAAATTAGGCATAGTGTCAATAAAAAGACTGAGCTCATTGTAATGCTAGAAAATAGATTTAGGGTGAACCCCCGATTTAAACCCCTGTACACATGATCAGTTTGTCCGATGAAAACAGTTGTTTTTATATCGGTGAAAAAAAAATAGAACATCTTTTACATTTTTCCTATGGATTAAAAACCGATAAAAAAAACAAAAAACGATCGTCTGTGTGGAAGTCCATCGGTCAAAAATCCACGCATGCTCAGAATCAAGTCGACGCATAGTCAGAAGCATTGAACTTCATTTTTCTCAGCAGGCCGTTGTGTTTTACGTCACCATGTTTGGACACGGTTGGATTTTTGACTGATGGTGTGTGGGCAAGACTGATGAAAGTCAGCTTCATCAGATATCCAACGAAAAAATCCATCGGATTAGATTCCATCAGATATCCGATCGTGTGTACAGGGCTTAAGTTTGAATCCCAAACAGGACACTACCTGCATGGCATTTGCATGTTCTCCCTGTGATTGTGTGGGTTTCCTCCAGGTACTCTGGTTTACTCCTACACTCCAAAGACTTGTTGGTAGGTTAATTCCCTCCTAACTACAAAGTGGCCCTAATATGTGAATGTAGATTGTAACCACCTTGAGGGCAGGGACTGATGTGACTGCACAGTATATGTACAATACAAAGTATTGCATACTAGGCGTGAGCACAGGGTGTGCCAGGTGTGCCTAGGCACACCCTAATCACCCTCTGTGGCGCAGATTTCCCCTGATATTTCACCAAAGCCCCCTGTTGGGGCTCCTAAAAAATGTGTAAGAAATAATAATAATAATAAAAAAATTAAACATACAAAATAAAATAATAGAAATAAAACCCACTGACAACATCCACAGCCCTACTGACAACAAGCTCTGCTCTACTGACACAGTCAGTATATAAACACACATGTACACACACACATACGTGTTTGAGCTTTGAAGTGCACACCCTAAAAAAGCAATAGGCCAGTGGTTCTCAACCTGGGGGTCGGGACCCCCTCGGGGGTCAAATGATGATTTGCCAGGGGTCACAAAATCCTGGGCTGTTCCTGAAGCCCGCACCTCTTTTTGCAGCCACCCAGCAGGGCTGTCCCTGGAGCCCACAGCCACCCACTCAGCCTCTTTGCAGCCGCCCATTCAGTTCACGACATGGCTGGGGGGGCAGAGACTCAAGGACAGCTGACTGGTGAGAAATGTGAAGTGGAAGACATAGTGAGTAACACAACCTGTGATTATAGTTCCCATTAAAAGTGTCCACTACAGTTCTCAGATCAGCAAATGACCTTGATCAAAAGCACCTATGTTGGCTGATCAGAGCTCTCCCACCAGCACTGCCACTCATCCCAACACTCCCACCAGCACTGCCACTCATCCCAACACTCCCACCAGCACTGCCACTCATCCCAACTCTCCCACCAGCACTGCCACTCATCCCAACACTCCCACCAGCGCTGCCACTCATCCCAACACTCCCACCTGCACTACCACTCATCCCAACTCTCCCACCAGCACTGCCACTCATCCCAACTCTCCCACCAGCACTGCCACTCATCCCAACTCTCCCACCAGCACTGCCACTCATCCCAACACTCCCACCAGCACTGCCACTCATTCCAACTCTCCCACCAGCACTGCCACTCATCCCAACACTCCCACCAGAACTGCCACTCATCCCAACACTCCCACCTGCACTACCACTCATCCCAACTCTCCCACCAGCACTGCCACTCATCCCAACACTCCCACCAGCACTGCCACTCATCCCAACTCTCCCACCAGCACTGCCACTCATCCCAACTCTCCCACCAGCACTGTCACTCATCCCAACTCTTCCACCAGCAGTGTCACTCATCCCAACTCCCCACCCCCAAGGAGTAAGGGAAGGAATTTAAATAGAGAATACGTGGAACGGAAATAAGGGGGAACAATAAAAAGGGAGAGAAAGATTAAGAGAAAGAGCAAGAACGACGCAAAAAAAAAAGAATAAGAGATTAGGATAGAGAGATAAAAGGGAAAGAAAGGAAAACAAAGAGTGGTACATACTTAAATGTACCATAAGGGGTTTTAATACTTCACAAGTGTATGGGTTAGGGGGTCAAATTACTTGTTTTGCCTTGGGTGCTGACAACCCACACTACGAACATTTTTACTGTTAGGGGTCCCCACAACTTGGGAAATTTTATCAAGGGGTCACGGCACTAGAAGGTTTGAGAACCACTGCAATAGGCTGTGCACACCTATGATTGCATACATTCTTGGTGCTATATAATCTGTAATAAATAAATACTTTGCGCCAGTTGCGAACATTTTCTAAAATCTTTAGGACTTTTTTTATCACCCACTTTTGTGGGATATACATATTTTCCTGTTAGTTTTGTTTACTATTTTACATTAGAATGTAGAATGCAAAATACAGTACTTTGGAGACATTAGCCGGTTTTACAAGATTATTATTTTGTAAGAGTACAAACATAAAGCAATCCACCTATTTTGCATATGCTGACTTAAGAAAATACAAATCACTTATGTATGGGTGGACCGGCTCAACTGGGATTGGCAGCGATAAACCATACACAAGCCAGGAATGCCCAGGAAGAGTTCAAGCAGGTTTTATCCTGCACTTTTATTCGGCAAGGCAATAAACAAACAAAATTAATGCAGGAGAGCTTTCTACAGCAAGTCTATATCATAAGACAAAGCACACCTGAGCATCTAGCTAAACTCTGGTTAGTTCCTGACTATAACCCTAATGGGTTTCCCAAAACAAACAGACAACCCTTGTACCTTTTTAGTGTTCTGTCAGCACTCAGCCTTTTCACTCAGCAGCAGGCTCTTACAACAGAGAGAATAAGAGAGCACTGAGGCTGAGGCCGGGTTCACACTGGTACGACAAACATCCTGATATTGGGAGCTCATGTCGCATGACGTGTGAAAATCAATGTTTCCCTATGAGAGCTGTCTTAACTGTTTGGTCCGACTTTGATCCTACTTCAGCCCATTGAATATCATTGAAGTCGGCTCAAATTAGGATCCTTGTCCTTACCATCTGACTTTTTACATCCGACATGTGATTACAGCATCAGTAAAAGGAATTTATCTCACTCTGGGATTGTTTTGATTGGTCAAAAGGACAAGTCAGACTATCACAAAGTCGGATCAAAGTGGTATCCTCCTGTATATTCAAGTCGGATCGATGTAGGACCAATGTTGGACTGATGTCGCAGAGCAAAGTAGGATAAAAGTCATATGACTGTTGTGTAGTATCAATGTGAACCCAGCCTCAGTCAGCTCACATACATTAAATAAAGGCTTGTTGACAGCTGGAGCCAATAATAAGGTCTGGCTTCCAGGTGAGATGTGGACCTAGAAATTGAGGCTTTATCCCATCCAATGCTCTACAATGCCTCCGGGGGGTCCAGGACAAATAGATTGTTTTCTTCACGTAAGGCACATACCCTAGAACATAGGTGTCCAACACAAGGCCCGTGGGCCAAATCCGGCCCTCCAGGCCATCTAATGTGGCCCTTGCACCTCTCCTGCAGCTGCAGGAGAGCTCCAGCTCTGGTCCTCCTCCAGACCCTGTACTTTCTGCTTTCAAGCAATGCATCCAGCTTCTTCCCAGCAGCAGCATAAGGAAAGGGGGGTGCACTGTAATGTAAGAGAGGGTAGGGGACTCAAATTCTGATGGTGGGGTGACTTTTGTTATCTAATGTAAGGGGAGGGGATGCGCTGGACATCTAATATTGCAGATACAACCGGTCCTTTTGAGAAAAATCATAATGCTGATGTGGCCCATGATGAAATTGAGTTTGACACCCCTGCCATAGAACATAACAAGAAGTACCACACAGTTGAGCCACAGGGAAATAGTACCACATAAACAAACCTCCACCTTCCACCATCTGAAAAGACAATCTTGTCTATAGCAAATAACGTCTAGACACCCACTATACATCTATACATCTACATATATCACCAACATATCATAATGTGTGCAGTATTAAGTGTGGTATTGGAAATAATACTATGGCTGTCCTTGGAGGGCCGTGAAGAATATTTGCTGGTGTCACATAAACACATGAGCCGAACTCTAAGCAGATAGAGAGGATAATAGTCAGACATCTAATGCAAGCTGTAGCATTGAGGGAGTGGCGAGCAACCAAGGGTCAAGCATCAACCATTCATATGTATATCTGCCATCAACCAGTGATATAGCCTCAGGGAGAAAGACAAGATGTACAGTACTGGTTCATTGCATAGTTATATTTCCTGGTGTCAGCTTGTAGCTCCGTGGTAGTGATGTGAAGTTGATATCAATGTGACAAGTCGAGGCTCCCGCCAACTCTCCTCGTGGCAGCTTGAATGAATGAAAAAAAAAAAAACAGCTCGGATACGTATTCAGTGTATGTGAAGGTAGCTTAGAGCGGCTCCGATAAGCCTACGGTCTGGCACTATAGCTCCATAACCATGGGAATCCGCAGGTAGGGGCAAGGGGTGTCAAGTGCCCCCCCCCCGTAGGGCTGGTGCTACCTATAGGCAAGTGTGCATATCAATCAGGGGCGCCACACTGCATGTCCCAGGGCCGTCACATACACAACATGGAGTGTGTGTCAGAAGTTATGGAGTTTGTGGCCATTGAGTTGGGGGAGGCAGTGCTCCCAGTAGATGGAAATACAAAGCTCTCCCGCAGCTGCCTGTTACCTTTCACTTTCCTACAGACAACGTCTGCTAATGCTCAGCCCGACCAGATCACTAAAGATGTATCTCCTCTCCTCCTCGGCTCGAACTGCTGGCTGCGTGTGCTCTGCCTAGACATGTGTGAGAGGCCCAGTGCTCCCTTTTCGATAGGGTCCCCTGACAGTGATGACTCTGTCAATAAGGGGCAGAGCATGGGTGACCTTAAAACTATGCCCCCCCCCCTTAAAAAAGTTCTGTGGATGTCCATACCCACAGTCATATTCATGCCATGGAAGCCCGATAGCTATGAAGCCACGTGAATGCAGGGGACAGTGTCAGACGCACAAGGGCATGACATCAACGCGTTTCACGGGGAGTACCCAGCTTTCTTGTGGCTCAACTGTGTGGTACTTTGAACTGTATCTCTTGTCTTGGTACAGTTCCATTATATGTTGGCTAGACATGTGCATTCATTTTCGTTAGAATGCATTTTAGTCCGAAAATCTGTTTTTTTCATTATCGTTTTAACAAACAATACCGAAAGTGCAAGAAACGAAAACCGAAAGATCCAACATAAAAAATGCTTTATTTTCGTTTTCGTTGCGGTAAAAATTCGATATAGAGAGATTCGACATTATAGGGAAAAGATTTGACATAATAGAGAAAAGATTCGACTTTATAGAGAAAATATTTGACACTATAGAAATAATAGATTCGACATTACAGAGAATAGATTTTAATTTATAAGAAAATAGATTCGACATTATAGAGAATAGATTCGACAACGGAACGGAAATGTACGATTCGACGTAAAGATTCGACGTTCCGTCGAATATTCCTTTGACCATTCGACAGAAACCAAGTATTATTGGATTTTCGGACGAAAGCTATTCCCCAACGAAAAACAAATTAAATCAAAACGATTTTCGTGAGTAACTAAATACATTTCTTTTCCAAACGAAAACTAAACAAAATATTCCAGTCTGCACATGTCTAATGCTGGCCCTTGACACCTATTAGGAGTGAGTAGATGAGTATCAAACGGTACTGTTTTGCACCCCTTATATAGATTTTGGCTCCCGACCTTTGTTTTGTAAATTTATTTTAGGGGCTTTTCCGTAAAGATAAAAAATTTTGATCTCGATCTGAATTGTGGAATTATAATTTCATATGTAATACAGTTGCTCATCATCTAAAACTGGGGTTTCTAAACTGTGGCCTGGGGGCCAGAGGCGGCCCTTTTGCTTGCCTTTATCTGGCACTGGGGCATTGTTCATCCCACTAGTATGAGACACTATTCTGCCCTCTGACACCAGGAATGAGGCATAAATCCTGCTACTGACATCAACAATGGGGCACCGTTCCTCCCCCTAATACCAAAGATGGGGCACTGTTTACTCCCACTAATGCCAGAAAAATGTTATATTTCCGCTGGCCACAGTCCGGCCCCCTTAAAGTCTGTAGGACAGTAAACTGGCCCTTTGTTTAGAAAGTTTGGAGACCTCTGATCTAAAAGGAAATCACTGGATCCTATCCCGATGTGTAATTGTTTCAGTTGTTAGGTGTTTAAGTTCAAACACAAAGGTGTTTAGGTTCAAGCTGTTTGCGTGTCTGGGTGTGATTGTTGTGAACTGAAAGTCAGAATTACAGATATGAGTGGACTTAATAATTACACTGGAATGTGCTTCTGGTAGGGTTGCCACCCTTTCTTTAAGCCAAACCTGAAAACTTCAGGGTCGCACATAAAAAAAATTTTCATAGTATGCGTAGATAAACTATGCATAGTTGTTGCTATTAAATAACATTTATAATAATGTGAAGTTAATCAGAAGAGTCCCCCTTTACATCAGAGTTCACAGAGTTCCCCCTTTACATCTGAATCCGCAGACTGCCCTTTCACTGTAAGGGGGGGGGGGGCTCGATCTGCAGACTCTGATTTAAGGGAGAACTCTGGGGACTCTAACATAAGGAGTGCTCTGGTGTACAGAGAGGACTCTGATGTAAGGGGAAACACTGTGGCCTCTGGTGTAAAGGGGAGCTCCGATGTAATGAGTGCTCTGAGAACCCCGATTACCTTAGCATACTCACTAAGAGGCAGGAGAGAGAAAGGGGGGGGGTGGAGATTTAGTCTGGTCTGAATAATGTGTTCGGGTCTCAGACAGTTTGAAACCCAGACACATGATTCCAAACCCGAACTGTCTGGGTAAATCCCGAACAGGTGGCAACCCTAGATTCTGGCTTCTTGAAGACAAAGATTGTAGGTAGTTATTGATGGAAAATGCATACCAATCTACTCCTTTATTTAGATAAACACCAAAATGACCCTTGGATTGTTCATGATAGAATACCGAACTGCTGCAGAGTACAAATGGATCCATAATTTGATGCGGTTGGTTTTAGTTGAACTCTTTGTTGTGTCCTTGTCTACAGGATCAGGATCTGGACAGACAGAAGAAAAATCAGTTCACTGAACGAGATGCCTGGTGGTTACACTCACTTAGGGTAAGGTTAAAGCATGTATGTATCGTGTTCCCCTAAAAATAAGACCTACCCCGAAAATAAGACCTAGTGTTGTTATCCAGGAGGGCTGCAATATAAGCCCTACCCTGAAAAAAAGCCCTAGTTTAAAATGCTTGTAAAATTCTATAATCCACTATATTACAGTAGTACATAATGTACAATGTGTGTGTTTCTGTAATATAAATGTGGGAAAGAGAGCTCCGGCTGGTCACTGAAGAGCAGAGCTGCACTATAACAAAGGTATTTGGCACAATTATATTACAGAAACACACATTGTACATTATATACTACTGTAATAGAGGGGATTATAGGATTTTACAAGCATTTTTACCTCGGTTCACACTGAGGATTCCTGCCAGGCAGGGAGGGAGAGGGGGAGAGAAGACAGCACGTTGCATAGTAAGACCTACCCCAAAAAATAAGCCCTACTTTGTCTTTTGTTGCTAAAATTAAAAATTAATACGACCCAGGCTTATTTTCGGGGAAACACGGTACTATAATTATTAGGGTTGTCCCGATACCACTTTTTTAGGACCGAGTACAAGTACCGATACTTTTTTTCATGTACTCGCCGATACCGAATACCGATACTTTTTTTAAATGTCATGTGACAGTTTTCAAACCACAATACAGACTAAGGATATTTTCTTTAGAATTATGAAGAACTCTAACTCAAGACATTATAAAAGAATAAAAATAAGTAAAAATGAATAAAAATGTTTTATTTGTTTGTCACGCAGTAGTAAAAAACTCAAAGAATTTTCACAGAACATGTTGATAAATACAAAAAAAGTATTATATTTAGGTATCGGGAGCATTTGCACGAGTACAAGTACTCCCGCAAATACTCGGTATCGGTCCCGATACCGATACTAGTATCGGTATCTGGACAACCCTAATAATTATACCAAGTCCATTTTTCTTACCTGTCCTATTTCTTTAGGCTTATAACTTGTTTGGACTATTCTGGTATCTCGAACTCTGGTAACTTTCTAAGTTATATATAAAAAATTACTTAATTATCAACAAATAGGGCTAGTTTAATATTTTTTTTTTCTTTTTTATTGTACACTTTAGTTGGTTTAACGTATACCCAACAGAATCCTCCAACTGCACAAAGGAGGACATTCTCCCCCCCCCCCCCATAGGACACTGTATTCTGACAGCTGCACCTGGCACTGTTAGAAAACACTGATTGGCAACTGTCCCTTCAACTTCTGTTGATCAGGGGTGGCCACACACTGATTGCATATCACCTGGTTCCTGTTGAACCAGGCAAATATCGATCAGTGTGTGGTTCACATTTGAATTTTTATCTAAGGTGTACTTACTGTATGTATGTATACCCAAATGTTTTGTATATATTAGGCTGCATTCACACCTTGGCGACAAAACGCCCGCCGCTCGTGCCGCTGGAGGGGGAATTTCCATTGCTGTCTATGAGATGGTTCACATCTCACGCCGAACGCCGAAACGTTGTACGCCTGCCGCCTGAAAAAAAGTCCCGGACCCTTTTTTTCAGGCGGCATTGGCGTTCGGCCATAGACAGCAATGAAAAGGATTTGTTTAAAAAAAATAAAAAAGTTAATCGAATCGCGGTAAAATAGGCCGCGTACGCGGCGTTACTTGTCGCCTAGGTGTGAATGCAGCCTTAGGGATGGGTTAAACACATGCCAGTTTATTTTTTCTGTCTGTTGCATTGGTAGGACTTCCCTTCACTTCCTGTCCTGGGGATGCGACAGGATGTGGCAGGAAATCTCTAGAAACAAGGAAATTTCCCTCTTAGACAGCTGTCTCCAAGCCACTGAAAGATTTCCCCTTACCTCTTATTTTGGTGACAACTGTGGAATTTTGGTAATCCCAGCAATTTCTGTTTCTGAGACAATGGATACCAGGACTATGGAATGGGTGAATTTCCCCAACAAAGCCACTTAAAAAAAAAAAAAAAAAATTGTCTAATCAATAAGGTTTGGCTATACAGTAAAACCTTGCTTTGCGAGCATAATTCGTTCCGGAAACATGCTTGTAATCCAAAGCACTTGTAAATCAAAGCAAATTTTCGCATAAGAAATAATGGAAACTCAAATTATTAGTTCCACAACTAGTCCTTCAGTTTATAGTCCATATAAAAAGATTATATCAATGTGATGGGTTGTGTAGCCACAAAATGTCCATCCACAAATGGAAGCCTCCACAAGGGGATTAAAAGCAAGATACAGAAGGAGCCACAGAGTATAAAAGAGAAGAGAGGCGCCTCTAATGCCCTGTACACACGATCGGTTCGTCCGATGAAAGCGGTCCGATGGACCGTTTTCATCGGACAAACCGATCGTGTGTGAGCCCCATCGTTTTTTTCCCATCCGTGAAAAAAAATAAAACCTGTTTTAAAATTTTCTGATGGTTAAAAAACTGATAGAAAAAAATGATCGTCTGTGGGGAAATCCATCGGTCAAAAATCCACGCATGCTCAGAATCAAGCCGACGCATGCTCAGAAGCATTGAACTTAATTTTTCTCAGCACATCGTGTTTTACGTCACCGCACTGGACACGATCGGATTATTAACTGATGGTGTGTAGGCAAGACTGATGAAAGTCAGCTACATCGGATATCTGATAAAAAAATCATTCAGTCCGTTTTCATTGGATGAACCGATCGTGTGTACAGGGCATAAGTGTAGCAATATGGTTACATTTAATAAAGGTACAACATTTAGCAACTCAAATTATTGATGATTAAAAGAGGCACATCTAAGTATGCAGGGATCCGGGGTAAAGCGATCCACATAGACCGTCCTCCTCACCGCCGGCACTTACCACTGTCATGCCGCGTACACACGGCCGTTTTTTGCGATGAAAAAAACAACGTTTTTTAAAACGTCATTTTAATTGATCGTGTGTGGGCAAAACGTTGTTTTTTGTCTTAAAAAAAACGACCAAAAAAAAATTCCAACATGCTTGAATTTTTTGTGTCGTTTTTCAAAACGTCGTCTTTTGTGTCATAAAAAGTGATAGTGTGTGGGCAAAACGACGTTTTTAAACCCGCGCATGCTCAGAAGCAAGTTATGAGACGGAGCTTCAATGGAAAAGAGTGCCGTCGAACGTGGTGTACGTCACCGCGCTTTGCTAGAGCTTTGTAGAAAAACGATGGTGTGTACGCAACGTCGTTTTGGAAAATGAAGTTTGAAAAACGTTGTTTTTTTCATGATTGAAAACGCCGTTTTTTTTCATCGCAAAAAACGATCGTGTGTACGCGGCATAAGTCTGCAATCATGACCGAGAAGACAACCCTGCAGTAGAGTGATCTGAAAGGGAGGCTTGAACCGCTCATGGAAGGGACGACATTGATGGTGGTGAGGAGGACGGTCTGTGTGGACAGCTTTACCCCGGATGCCTGCACTTAGATACACCTGTTTTAATCATCAACCATGTGAGTTACTAAAAGTTGTACCTTCATTAATTGTAACCATATCGCTACATTTAGAGGTGCCTCTCTTCTCTTTTATACTCAGTTGTGACATGACGCTACTTGTATATCAAGACATTGCTTGTATATCAAGTCAAAATGTATTTAACCACCAACCGACGGCTGTACAAGTTTGTACACCGCAGGGTGGTTCTACTTCTCTAACAGGCCGTGGTTTTACGGCCTCCACTCCGCCAGGCCACTGGGGCGTGCACGTGCCCGTCGCATCACTGAGATGCCGATGCTCGTGCCTGGCGCCCGCGATGTCCGCCAGGCACTCGGGAACGGCGGCTACAGGGACAAGACGTGGATCTGTGTGTGTAAACACAGAGATACATGTCCTGTCAGAGGAGAGAGGAGACCGATCTGTGTCCCTTGTACATAGGGACATAGATTGCTCACCTCCCCCAGTCAGTCCCCCTCCCCCCACAGTTAGAACACAATTCAGGGTACACATTTAACCCCTTCCTCACCCCTTAGTGTTAACCCCTTCAGTGTCACTCACATTTATACAGTAATTAGTGCATATTTATAGCACTGATCGCTGTATAAATGTGAATGGCGCCAAAAATGTGTCAAAAGTGTCCGATGTCTCCGCCATAATGTCGCAGTCATGAAAAAGACGCTGATCGCCGCCATTAGTAGTAAAAAAATAAAAATAAATAAAAAATAATAATAATTCTGTCCCCTATTTTGTAAGCGCAATAACTTTTGCGCAAACCAGCTTATTGCGATTTTTTATTTGTTTACCGAAAATATGTAGAAGAATACATATCGCTTAGACTGAGAAAATTTTATTTTTTTCTAAAAAATTGGGCTATTTATTATTGCAACCATTAAAAAATATTGGGCCAGATTCAGGTAGAGTTACTCTGGAGTATCAGTGATACTCCAGCCTAACTCTCACTTTGAGCCGGCGTTTCTGTTTTCTGTAGTCAGAAAACAAGAAACGCCGGGTTGGAGTTCCTATACGAGCGGCATAATTGTATTTCGCCGTCGTATCGTAACTGCAATTTTAAAAATGGCGCTGGGGGCGTTCCCGCTGATTAACGCCGAGAATATGTTAATCAGCGAGAATCGGCAATTCATGATCGTATTCGGGCCCGACGCAGTGACTTTCCGACGTTTCCGTAAGCGATGTGCGGTGTAAAGATAAAGCAGCCCCCTAGTGGAGTATCCTATGTATGGCCGTCGTCATCGCGTCGAAAAAAAAAAATTGAGTCGTTTGCGTAAAACGTCTGTGAATGGGAATTGACGTCATTGACGTTCACTGACAGAATTTGGAGCATGCGCACTGACAGTCGACGCATGCGCAGTACGTTCGCTGCGGGATCGCGCCTAGTTATAATAATACACGCCCCCTACCTGCCCAATTTGAATTCCGCCGGCTCATTTTCGCTACGCCGCCGCAACTTTAGGAGCAAGTGCTTTGTGAATACAGTACTTGCTCCTAAAGTTTCGTCGGAGTACCATAAAGATGCGCCCATCTACCTGAATCTGGCCCATTGTTTGTATTTCAAAATTGTCGCTCTATTTTTGTTTATAGTGCAAAAAATAAAAACCGCAGGGGCGATCAAATACCACCAAAAGAAAGCTCTATTTGTGGGGGAAAAAGGAGGTCAATTTTGTTTGGGAGCCACGTCGCACGACCGCGCAATTGTCAGTTAAAGCGATGCAGTGCCACAAGCTGAAATTTAACCTGGTCAGGAAGGGTGTATGCCCAGTAAGGAAGTGGCAAAAATGTTACTTGTCTTGCAAAATGCTCTCAAACCAAGGTTTTACTGTACATACACTTTAAAGAATATGTACAGCAATTGCTTAACCAGTTAAGACCCGGACCATTATGCAGGTTAAGGACCTTGCCCCTTTTTGTGATTCGGCACTGCTTTACTTTAACTGACAATTGTGCGGTCGTGTGACGTGGCTCCCAAACAAAATTGGTGTCCTTTTTTTCCCCACAAATAGAGCTTTCTTTGGTGGTATTTGATCACCTCTGCGTTTTTTATTTTTTGCACTATACACAAAAATAGAGCGACAATTAAAAAAATAAATCAGAATACTTTCTCATACAAGCAGCTGTGGGTGTGGCTTCTGTGCTCTTGGCACCAATAACAAAGATCACAGGCTGCATTGGCTGCATCACAATGCCAACCCTGTTCTATCGAGAAGTATAGAAAGGCATTGGCTGCTGCTGATGGTCAATGTCACGCAGGCCCGGTACAAGGGGTGGGCAGGAGGGAGGACTGCCCCTGGCGCAATGGTTTATTGCAGGGATGGGGGGGACCCTGACCCTAAGGGAAAGGGGGCACAGTTTGGCAATTTTGCTCTGGGCACTGGATGACCTTGTCCCGCCACTGAAGTTACGCATCC
The DNA here is from genome assembly GCA_029574335.1 of Rana kukunoris. NCBI lineage: Eukaryota > Metazoa > Chordata > Amphibia > Anura > Ranidae > Rana > Rana kukunoris. The sequence goes on along the minus strand of CM056052.1, from coordinate 531,761,249 downwards.
AAGAAGTGCCCATAAAGATATTGTCAGACAGGGGTTTACAAAGGTCCCCTACATGCAGACCTGCAGACCATGGAGCTATAATGAACAGGAAAAATGAAGTCGGGTCAGGATCCCCTCTGCCAAAAATAGCTAAACAAAAATCTAAACTGGAGTTCTGCTTTAGGACATACAAAATGTTATCAGAAGACAAAGATCTGATGATTTTTGTTTTTTTGCATGCACAGCTTATAACAATGTGTTGTTTGTGTTATAAGGAAACCCCCCATCCCGGCGCTTATGACCTTCGTGACTTCCTACAAGATGCAAAGCTTAACCCTGTGCAGGCGTCTTACAGCTTCAAAGGAGAAGGACGTAAAAAGCCTCTGAACCTGCCCGGAGCTGGAGAAGTTCTGTTGCCAGGCTGCTACAAGTTTCCTGAATTCGGTGATCTGGTGGAGAAGATCCCACTTACCTATGCCTTTCGGAACACCCCTAGGAATGCTGTACAACTAGGGGTTAGAGATAAGGTAACACATACAGGCACTCAGTGTCCTTAATCAAATGTTGTATGTGCTGGAGTAAGTAACAGAAACTAGTGAAAGATTTCCTATTTTCTCCTGTACCAGTTATAACTGGAAATTTTGGGATGTCCCCAATGGTCACCAGTAGGGCCAGATTTAGACCTTGGAGCAGGGCCCTCTTATCAGTGTTGTAACTAACGGCGTTAAAACAAACGCTGTTAGGTAACGATACCCCTTTTGAGGGTAACGAGTAATCTACCTGATTACTCTTCCCCTCTCGGCAACGCTGCTCCCAATACTGGGGCGGCAATACCGCAATTACTTACCTGTGTCAGCAGCAGCCGTCGCCGTCCATTATCAAAAGCCGTGCCTCCTCCTCAGGTTGTTCCGTGATAGGCGGAACAGTAATTTTCCCAGCAGTGCCTCTGTTTAGTGTTCAGCCTATTACGGATGCCTTCTCATCCTCAGCCTTGGCCTCGGACGAGAGGACATCTGTGATAAGCGGTACACTGAACAGAGGCTCTGCTGGGAAAATTACTGTTCCGCCTATCACGGAACAGCCTGAGGAGGAGGCGAGGATTTCGAATAATGGAGGATGCCGCCGACGGCTGACAGGTGGAGAACAGGAGAAGGTAGGAAGATTGTCATCGAGGCATTTTACAGGCACAGTGAGGCATGTATGATGGGACAGTGACTCACTGTCCCATCATACATGCCTCACTGTGCCTGTAACATGCATCATGCCTCACTGTGCCTGTAACATGCCTCATGCCTCACTGTGCCTGTAACATGCCTCACTGTGCCTGTAACATGCCTCACTGTGCCTGTAACATGCCTCACATGCCTCACTGTGCCTGTAACATGCCTCACTGTGCCTGTAACATGCCTCACTGTGCCTGTAACATGCCTCACTGTGCCTGTAACATGCCTCACTGTGCCTGTAACATGCCTCACTGTGCCTGTAACATGCCTCACATGCCTCACTGTGCCTGTAACATGCCTCACTGTGCCTGTAACGTGCCTCACATGCCTCACTGTGCCTGTAACATGCCTTACATGCCTCACTGTGCCTGTAACATGCCTCATGCCTCAAAAAAAAGTCAGTTACTTTGCTGAGTAACTAATTACTTTGCCAATGTAGTAACTGAGTCACTAACTCAATTACTTTTTCGTACAAGTAATTTGTAACTGTAACTAATTACTTTTTTAAAGGACAATCAGCAACACTGCCTCTTAAAAACATCATGGGCCCCTGGGAAAAGTAATGAACTGGGGCCCCTTCCACCCCACCCCAAAGTAATGCAATGGGGCCCATACAAGCCTGCCTCAATTTACGCACCTACTCCCAAGAATTGAAGTATAAATAGTTAATCGAATTAAACATATATTTTTTAGTACTTTAGAATTGATTTTAAACAGCAAGAAAACATGCCATGAATCAAAGACTAATCAACAAAAAGGCACAGAAAGAAGGGTGCAGAAGGGCAGAGTACAGGGGTAGTCAGGAGGGTACAATACAGGTTCTGGGATGCTGCCCGGGCCATCTCGGGACAGTTTAGTTAAAACATAACTGTCACTGCAAATCTGGGACAGTTGGCACGTATGATATAATTTAAGATTATTATGGGGCCCCCATGCAACTGGGGCCACTGGGCATTGCCCAGGTATGCCCAAGCATTAAGACAGCTCTGCCTTGGAGGGCCCGGGGCATTTCAGGTTTGGGGGGCCCCTCATACACAGAGTTGGTTTAAATTCTCAATGACAGACACACAATTCATAAACACGTATATATCAGGCCAATTCTGGCATTCCTTTCTTTCCTTTTAAAAATCATAATTTTATTGATAGAAAATTACTCAGAACCGCCAAACACTATGGGCCAGATTCAGCAACACTTGCGCTGGAGTATTTCGATATGCGCCGCGTAACTGTGAAGATGCGCCGTTGTATCTCCGCGGCCGTACCCACCAACCTAGATGCGCCAGAAAACGGGCCATTTCCGACCGGCTTAACTTTCCAACGCCAGAGTATCGTCAGCGCATAGTTTCGCTTGGCGCATCAGTCGCGCCAATTGATTTCTCCTGCAAATATGCAAATGAGGGATTTTTCCCAATTCACGAACGGATTAGCACCATACGCTGGCTACATGCGCCGCGCATATGTCGTCCGTCCGTCGCAAAGTTATTTCTACAAATAGCTGCTTTATCTTTACTCCAGACAGCCACAGGTCAGCAGGAGAGCAGCTACAGCAGCGTTACCGACGATAAGAGCTAGCTGAGCACCCCCACTTGCAGGACAACACCTCTGTCCCTGCTTGTCTGTCAACTTTTACAGCCATGGAGGAAGACATCATAGGTCTCCATAGCCGAGATGACGGCTGACAGCTCCTGGCCTTTAAAGTTCAGCTTTCTCCTGTATGTTTGCGGGGAACGGGAGCAGCCATCTCAGAACAAAAGTAACTTCACTGCGGGGAGGGGGAACAGGATATACTTTAGTGCCGGAATGGCGCATCTACGGGCGCATTTAAACGCCCAACGGAACGCATTGCGCTGTCGTTTCCAAGGAAGTGGTGTCGACGGAAGTTGTGAGCATGCGCACTGGGATGCATTGACACTCGACGCATGCGCAGTACGTTCGCCGCGGGATCGCGCATAGTTTAAATAATACACGCCCCGTACCCGCCCAATTTGAATTCCGTCGGCTCATTTGCGATGCGCTGCCGCAACTTTAGGAGCAAGTGCTTCATGAATAACAGCACTTGCTCCTAAAATTTCGGCAGAGTTACGTAAATGAGAAGCGTTACTCCAGAGCAAAGATGCTCTTATCTACCTGAATCTGGCCCTATATGGTAAATTCAGGTAGGAGATAAGCCGGCTTATCTCCAGATAAGCCGTCTTATCTCTGCATTTTATGCGCCCAATCTATGCCACTGATTCATAAAATCAGTTAAGCATAGATTTTCCTTAGATCAGACATGCGTATGTCTATTACGCTGTCTAATCTTATTTTCATATTTTAGGCTGGGTGCTAGGTGGCGTTCCCGTCTAAAATATGTAAATTACCTATATACCGATTCCCGAACGTACGCCCGGCCGGCGCTATTCAATTACGTTGATTGCGTTAGCGTATTACCGTCGTAATGTTATGCCTGCTATATGAGGCACAGGCAATGTTAAGTATGGACGGCGTGCCGACGCTTTTTTTTCCGTCGTTTACGTCGTTCACGTAAAACGTTCGCGAATAGGGTTTTGCGCAAGTGCCGTTCACGTCGTTTACACGTCGAATTGACGTTGAGATTTGGAGCAACCAATCACGGCCGGCGCAAGCGCAGTTCATTCGGCGCGGGGACGCGCTTCATTTAATTGATACACGCCCCCTACCCGCCGAATTTGAATTCGGCCGGCTCTTTTACGCTACGCCGCCTAAACTTTACAGACAGCTTTGAGAATAAAGCACTTGCCTGAAAAAGTTGCGGCAGCCTAGTTTAAAAGCCAGACGCTAGGCATGCCTATAGATAGGCATTTCTACGTGAATCTACCCCTATCGATATATATATTTTAGCAGAGACCTTAGAAAATAAAATAGAGGCAATTGCAATTTATTATGTCACACGGTATTTGCATATTGCCATCAAACTTCTGTATTTTAAATTCTCCATAGGCGATGCTTTAAAAGTTTTTACATGATGCCTGTTTAGCATTACAGAGAGGGTCTTGACCTAAAATTATTGCTCTCACTCTAATGTTTGCGGCGATACCTCACATGTGTGGTTTGAACACCATTTACATATGCAGGCACGACCTACATAAGCGTTCGCTTCTGCGTGTGAGCACAAGGGGACAGGGTGCTTTACGTTTTATTTTTTTACACGGTTCCTTTTAAAAAAAATAATAGGTAATAGACACGACAGGTCCTATTTACAGAGAGATCTGGGGTCTACAAGTAACCACATCTCTCCTCTATATTGGAAAGCCTGTAATAAAAAAAAAAATCTCAGTCTTCCCAGCAAAAAAAACAGCTGATGGCACTGGAAGTGACTTCATGATGTCGTTTCCGGCTTTCATGGGTCATAGAGATGGTCGGGGACTATCTGGTCCACAGTACACTCTATGGTAAACCATCACTACCGGCGGATTCCTTTTTTTTTTTTTTATTGAAAAGCCTGTGGCGTGCAAAACACAGACTGTGACGGTCGTAGAACATATCCCCGTCAAGCATTCCCTTCTTCTCCCATAAAAGAAATCACCCAATATTCCCCGACTAGGAATATCCCTGGAATCGCTGAATAATCCACACATGAGCCATGGCTTAATGCTGAATGTAACAGGACACACTTTATTGCAAGTACACAGCACACTTTATACAGGATTTGGAACATCCCGCCCCCAACAACCGCTTTCCCATTGGTCCATCGTAAAGTATGCAGTCTTCACTCTGGTCCTCTCAAACCATGTAAATGAGGACTTGAAAATGTCTCAGCAGAGATTGGTCCCAAAGCTTGAATAGCCTGAATAGGTGTGTTGAGACATAAGCCCCCAGGGGGTAATTACTACAATGAAGCAATCAGAACAACAATTAACACCTCTACACACTGGACAATAAAATGTCTCTCACAAGCCCGACTCCACTCATTTCACTAGTCGGAGCCAAGTATTGAAGTGTCATTGTCCTTTACTGGCAGCATGAAACCCTTTAGAATACAAAAAAATCACCTTTTACCTATAACACACAGACATCAAAAATAGCAGGGAGAGAATTAAACTGAAGTATATAGGCAATTGCATAAAAGTCCTTCACAATGGCCCCCCCTTTTCTCCCTGCTCCGGCAACTCGGTTGGACCTTTCCTGGTCCAGTAGGGTTGACGGGTTCCGAGCTTTTAGTCCGAGGTTAACTCCGTTTGGCGTGACAATCCATCGGCATTCCCGTTTTGCTTGCCTGGGCGGTAATGAATCGTAAAGTCATAGGGCTGTAAGGCCAAGCTCCAGCGTAGCAAACGGCCGTTGTCCCCTGAAACCCGGTTAAGCCACACCAAGGGGTTGTGATCGGTAATGAGAGTGAAAGCACGGCCATAAAGGTAAGGTGTGAGCTTTTTGAGGGGCCATATCAAGGCCAAACACTCTTTTTCAATGGTGGCGTAACTGACCTCCTTTGGCAACAGCTTCCGACTCAGGTATGCCACCGGGTGCTCTCCTCCATCCTCCCCGATCTGGCTATGTACTGCCCCCAGTCCAAACATTGAAGCGTCTGTGTGAACAATAAATCTTTTGTTAGGATCTGGGGTAATCAACACAGGAGCATTAACCAGAGCAGTTTTTAGTGCTTGGAAAGCCACCTCGCATTCCGGGGACCACAGGACTTGTCGGGGTAGCTTCTTTTTGGTTAAGTCGGTCAGGGGTTTGTCCAGGGCGCTGTAGTCGGGTACAAAGCGTCTGTAATAGCCGGCTGTGCCCAAGAAAGCCATGACTTGTGTCTTGGTGTGGGGAGTGGGCCAATTGGCAACGGCCTCGATGTTAGCCGACTCCGGCCGTTGCTTACCACATCCTACTCGGTGGCCCAAATATTGTACCTCCGCCATCCCCAAATTACATTTGTCGGGTTTCAGGGTCAGCCCGGCCCCTTTGATCCTATCCAATACTATCCCTACGTGCTCTAGGTGCGCTTCCCATGTATCGCTGTAGATGGCGATGTCATCCAGGTAAGCGCATGCAAAGCTCTGGAGACCCCCAAGTAACTGATCCACCATCCGTTGGAAGGTGGCCGGGGCGTTCTTCATCCCGAATGGCATAACCCGGAATTGGTATAGGCCGAATGGGGTGATGAAGGCTGACTTGGGTCTGTCCTCTTCTGCTAGGGGGATCTGCCAATATCCCTTGCATAGGTCTATTGTGGTCAGATACTTCCCTGCAGAGATACGGTCAAGCAGCTCGTCCATCCGTGGCATCGGATAGGCGTCCGTAACTGTCTTGTCGTTGAGGCGCCGGTAATCTACACAGAAGCGGGTTGTCCCATCCTTCTTTGGCACTAAGACTACTGGCGAGGCCCAAGGACTTTCTGAGGGTTCGATTACGCCTAGCCGAAGCATCTCATCTATTTCCTTCCGCATCCCCTCCCGGACTGCTTCGGGGATACGGTAAGGAGGCTGTCTCAGGGGTGCCTGTCCTGGAGTGTGTATCCAGGCTCCTGAGAGAATGTGGCCTGTTTTGTTTCTAGTAAGCGACCAGCTTGAGCCCGCTTTTGCGGCTCCAGCTGTTCCCCTAGCTGGACTTTCTCTATCTGGGTCATCCCCTCGTTACTGCCCAATAGGTCGGGAAGGGGTAGGGTCTCTGTGTCTTCTCCTGCTGGTGCACAGATAGCAGCTACCTCCTCTGCCCGTTCCTGATAGGCCTTGAGCATGTTGATGTGAAAGGTTCGTTTCACCTCTTCATCCTCGCAACTGGCTATCGTGTAGGTAGTGTCGCATATCTGTCCTATAACTGTATAGGGGCCCTGCCAGGCAGCCTGGAGCTTGTCTGTTCGGACCGGCCTTAATACCATGACCTTTTGGCCTATCTGAAAGCTCCGATGCCTAGCCCGTCGGTCATACCATACCTTCTGGCGCTGTTGTGCCGCCTGGAGGTTCTCTCGCACTGTCTGGGCTAATTCCTCCATGCGGTCCCTCAGCTCCAGGACATAAGGTACAACCGGGGTCCCCTCAATTTCTGTTTGCCCCTCCCAGTGATCCTTGATGAGATCTAAGGGCCCCCTCACCCGCCTCCCATAGAGAAGTTCAAAGGGTGAGAATCCGGTCAATTCCTGCGGCACCTCTCGGTAGGCAAAGAGAAGGTGTGGCAGGAATCGCTCCCAATCCTTGTAAGCCCCCGTGAATGACTTCAACATTTGCTTTAGCGTTCCGTTGAATCGCTCGCACAGGCCGTTAGTCTGGGGGTGGTATGGGGAGCTAGTCAGGGATTTAACTCCACAGGTTTTCCATATCTGCTGGGTTACCTCAGCCGTGAATTGTGTACCTTGGTCGGACAGGACCTCCTTGGGAAAGCCTACTCGGGAAAATACTTTAACTAGGGCCTCTGCTACGGTCTCAGCCTGTATGTTAGAGAGAGCTACCGCTACGTAACGTCTACTACTACGTGAGTATATACCGCTTGCCGGAACGGCTAGGTTGGGCCAGGGGCCCTATAATGTCCACAGCTACCCTTGTGAACGGTTCTTCAATAATGGGCATGGAAACTAGTTTAGCCTTTGGGTCTCCCTTTTTACCTATACGTTGGCATACCTCGCACGTTTGACAATATGCCCTGACGTCGTCGGATACCCCAGGCCAGAAGAAGTTCTGGGTTATCCGATACCCTGTCTTGCGTATTCCCAAATGGCCTGCCAAGGGTACGTCGTGCCCAATCCTCAATAACTCCTGCCGGTACTTCCGGGGAACTACCAGCTGGCGTTTTTGCTTAGGCCCTGGTGAATTACCCTGGGTCTCGGTGAGCCTGTACAAGCGGCCTTTCTCCCAGATAAACTGCTCCTTCTCTAACCCCCCTTGGCCCCCCTTGGCTTTCTCTCGATACTTTCTGAGGGAAGGGTCTCCGGTCACTTCCCGCCCAAAGTCCTCTGGGGTGTCCCAGGGTAGGGGTTCTACAGTCAAGGGTAGGTTGAGTTGGCTTACCTGGGTCTCAGTAGGAAGCGGATGGCTCTCGGGAGCGCGACTTTGCGCTCTGGTGGTTACTGCGTGGGCCTCCTGAGCGGTGGTAGAGGCGAACGCCGAAGTCAGGGGCCCAATGTCGTTGCCCAAGATGACTTCAGAAGGTAAGTCCTTTATGACGCCCACATGAACATTGCCAGCTCCTGCACCCCAGTCCAGGTGTACCTGTGCAGTAGGAATACGGTATACTGCCCCCCCTGCCACTCTCACAGCAATTGATTTCCCTGGTTTCTCTGATGCATTAATCAGGTGTCTTTGTACCAACGTGATGGTCGCCCCACTGTCTCTTAATCCCCGGGCGGTTTTTCCGTTAACCATGACCAGCTGACAATGGTGTTTCCTGTTGTCCGTAATAACAGATTGTACCATGAGGACTTCGTAAAGGGTGCCCCATGGTTCTTCCTGACCCAGCTCCTGGGAATCCCAAGCCGAGTCTACACAATGGGCTGCTGCTGGTGGACGGTACCCAGGTCGAGACCAATTTGACCTGGTGTTGTCATCCATGGGGCAATTCTGCTTGAAGTGACCCAGCTGTTTGCAGCGGAAGCAGCGTTGTTCATTGTCCTCCTGGCGTGGATAGCGAGGGCTAGATGTCACCAGTCTGTTAGGAGGTGGGTATCTAGCGGCTGGTGGGTGTGAGGGCACCGTTGGTCGTGGAAGTTGTACCCGTGGTGTGACCTGGTTCATCTTGCGAGTATCCGCATATTCATCCGCCAACTTAGCGGCCTCTGGTAGAGTCATGGGCCTGCGATCTCTCACCCAGTCTTTGACATCCGTCTGGATGTGATTGTAAAATTTCTCCAGGAGCATTAGTTGCAAAATGTCCTCTGCGGTGGTGGCCTGGCTGCTGTTAACCCAGTTAGAGGCCGACAGGGATAACTGGCATGCCCATTCCACGTAAGAGTCTTTCGTGGCTTTGCGTGAGTCTCTGAACTTCTGTCGGTAGGACTCTGGGGTTACTGCATAACGAGCTAGGAGCACTTCTTTGACCCTGGCGTAGCTATGGATCTCCTGCTCTGGCATGGTCCGGAAAGCGTCAGAAGCTTTGCCTGACAATTTGCCTGACAATATTGAAACCCACTCTCCTCTAGCTATTCGGTGTAGGTTACATTGTCTCTCAAAATCTGCCAGGTAGTTATCAATTTCACAGTCTTTTTCATCAAAAGCTTTAAAAGCGCTAAACGGAATCTTCCTTGTGTCTGCTGTGCTGTACTCACTGTTTGGAGAATGTGCGGCTGCTTGTTGGACTGCTGCCAGTTTTAACTGTAGCTCTGCGTCTCTTATTTGTTTAGCCTCCTCCGCTAACAGGTCCATCACTTTCAGCACAACATCCGCTGTTGGGTTCGGACCGAACCATGCTAGTTTCTCTCTTATCAGCTTGTTGGCTGGTGATTCCTCCTCCTGAATCACTGGTGTCTCCATCTCTTGTACTGCTGGCGTTGCTGCAACCGAGTTCCTGGTCTAGCTGCATTAATTCTGCTATGATGACCCGCTTGGTTTTGTTGCTAGCAATCCTTCCACGAACTTCCAGTAGATCTTTCAGTGTATTTCTTTTAAGCCGGGTGTACCAGTCTTCCATTCACTGTTCCCAGTGTCTGCTTGGAATCCTGGTGTAAAGGAAAGTAGAAAGGAAAATCCCGCTGCTGCCAACCAGTTTGTGACGGTCGTAGAACATATCCCCGTCAAGCATTCCCTTCTTCTCCATAAAAGAAATCACCCAATATTCCCCGACTAGGAATATCCCTGGAATCGCTGAATAATCCACACATGAGCCATGGCTTAATGCTGAATGTAACAGGACACACTTTATTGCAAGTACACTGCACACTTTATACAGGATTTGGAACATCCCGCCCCAACAACCGCTTTCCCATTGGTCCATCGTAAAGTATGCAGTCTTCACTCTGGTCCTCTCAAACCATGTAAATGAGGACTTGAAAATGTCTCAGCAGAGATTGGTCCCAAAGCTTGAATAGCCTGAATAGGTGTGTTGAGACATAAGCCCCCAGGGGGTAATTACTACAATGAAGCAATCAGAACAACAATTAACACCTCTACACACTGGACAATAAAATGTCTCTCACAAGCCCGGCTCCACTCATTTCACTAGTCGGAGCCAAGTATTGAAGTGTCATTGTCCTTTACTGGCAGCATGAAACCCTTTAGAATACAAAAAGTCACCTTTTACCCATAACACACAGACATCAAAAATAGCAGGGAGAGAATTAAACTGAAGTATATAGGCAATTGCATAAAAGTCCTTCACACAGACCAAAAACTTCAACAAGTGCAGGAAAAAATGTGCACACACATAAAGAGTGAAACACAAAAAACTGTGACGGGTGCATCGTCAAATAGTCCTCCGAAAAGGACCCAGCTCTAATCCCCCGGGGGGGTTAGGTTCCTGACAGGGAAAAGAATAAACTATGGTCCATGCAGCCGAAGCCACATGACCTAACATTCTCGGAGGGACTGCCGAAACATAAAGCCAGTAACATAAAGGATTACAAAGGTACATGCGGTTTAGTAATTATGCATATGAGCGTATTATTTTTTATTTATTTTTGGTGGGGGAGTGGATCTTGGGTGGAAGTTCCCACACTTTTTCCCCCAGGACTTGACCCCTGTTTAGGGGTGACGTGCATACCTGGGAACGTGCCAGAAAGTACCCAGCAATGCTGGAATTTTGGTCCAGCGGTATCCAGCATTCTGAAAGGTGTGAGTTTGGGGCTAATGTGAGCTCTGATGTCGCGTACACACGATCGTTTTTCGGCAATTTTATTAAATCAACCCTTTGCTGTCTGTGTGGAAGCAGAGCACTCTCTACAGAGGTCCAACACACCCTGCTGATTTAGATCTACAGTTCTGAAATCTGCAAAGTTTACACTCCCAGCTGATTGGAGACCTCTAGCTCTGACACGGTATAGGGTATGGTGGACTTCTGCAGAGAGACCACTCTCTAGCAGTGGCGGCACGTAATACAGGGGGCAGGGCTGCCACCCCCCTAATCCATGTGTCCGGCCCCCTAATCTACATGTGGGTGCTGGACGCATGAATTCCAGTGGAGTTTTTTTCTTTGAGCCAGAGGCTCTAATAGGCTTTAAAAAAGGGTGAGCTAGGGGCGCAGAACACAGCACCCCAAGCCCACCCAATTTTGTGACAATAACGAGTTAGTATTCACTATTGTCTTCCTGATTCTCCTCCCAGCAAGTCAGGAAGTAGATTCTGAGACCCGATTGCCAGAGAGGAGAAGCAAACACAGGGCCGTCTTCATAACATCATGGGCCCCTGGGCAAAGTAATGCTCTGGGGCCCCTACAATGGAGACAGTGCAGGTAAACATAAATCAAGTAGGTAGGGGACATCTAGGGTGTAGAGGGGTCAGAGTGTTGGGGGGATATCTGGGATGTAGAATGGCAGCCCAGGCTCAAGGATCAGCTGCTTTGGGGAAAGGGCAGGGACCCCCCATGCAGCTGGGGCCCCTGGGCAGTGCCCAGGTGTGCCCTCTTATTAAGACAGCCCTGAGCAAACATATTGCCCCGAGGAGGAGGAGGAGCAGGGAGGAGATGCAGGGGGAAGCCGCAGTGAAACACCAGGAGGAGGAGACGCCACCCGCCGCCCAGAGGAAATGTTGCCCGCATCTAGGTGTGGTAAGTGCGGGGCTGGTGACTGACTAACTGGGGGGGGTGCCCCTGTGAGCAGACCGCCAGGGGGGGCTTTGTTGGGTGGATTGTTTGCCGCTCACCAAAAAATATACCAGTGTTTTCTCATCAAAACTTACAAGGCAGCTTGTAGGAAGGTGTAGTCTACAGTCTCTACTAAAGGTGGCACTTGTCCGAAGCAGCATTGCAACTGGAGAAGGAAGTTGGGAGAAACTGGGGTTCTCTATGGTTTCCTCTGTCCCCTGGAGCAGTTGGATGTACTGGATACAGGTAACTCTGGTGGCCATCTTGGGTCATACCGAGTCCCTTTATGCATATGGCTAGTGTAGGGACAGGATACCCATCTGTCAGGGACAGCACTAGTGTTACAGAAAGGTTCCTGAGGAGTAGAGAAAGAGTAGGGCCTATGTCTTCTTCTGCAGCAAGCTCGTCTTTGGGTTGGACTGGCTACGCCACACTCTGTTCCCCTTGACAGATGCTTTTGCAGCTTGGACCTACACACGGCTGATTCTTCTCTGAACTGTCGTAAGTGACCAGTAAGTTGTACTATTTTACAATCTTTTCATCTTTGTACAGGATTATGTGTGTTTGCTGCTGTTGCACCACGCTGCACTGCTACCCAATAAGCTGTTTGTAGTTCTGCATAAAAAAAAAATGTTTTTCACATTTCCCGCGGTCACAACGTCCATACTTAACATAGGATGCGCCATCTTTTTGGTGCTTTATCTTTACGCCGGGAAACCCCTTACGGAAACGGCGTAAAGTCACTGCATCGGGCGGGCGTACGTTAGGGAATTGGCGTATCTCGCTGATTTACATATTCTCTGCGTAAATCAGCGGGAACGCCCCTGGCGGCCATTTTAAAAATGCATTTAAGATCTGACAGCGTAATACAATTACGCCTGTGGGATCTTTCCTGCAAACCGGCATATCTTGTTTTCTGAATACAGAAAACAGATACGCCGGCGCAAAGTCAGAGTTATGCCGGCGTATCACTGATACGCCGGCATAACTCTACCTGAATCTGGCCCCTCATCTGTAATATGCAGTTCAGTTTTTGGCACCAGTTCTCAAAAAGGATATCGGGGGACTGGAGAAAGTGCAGAGAACGGCAACAAAACTGATAAGAGGCATGGAGGAGCTCAGCTATGAGGAAAGATTAGAGGAACTGAATTTATTCTCTCTTGAGAAGAGGAGAATAAGGGGGATATGATCATTATGTACAAATATATAAGAGGTCCATATAGTGAACTTGGTGTTGAGTTGTTCACTTTACGGTCAACTCAGAGGACAAGGGGGCACTCTACGTCTGGAGGAAAAGAGATTTCATCTCCAAATACGGAAAGGTTTCTTCACAGTAAGAGCTGTGAAAATGTGGAATAGACTCCCTCCAGAGGTGGCTCTGGCCAGCTCAGTAGATTGCTTTAAGAAAGGCCTGGATACTTTCCTAAATGTACATATATAACTGGATACTAAGATCTGTAGGTAAAGTTGATCCAGGGTAAATCCGATTGCCTCTTGGGAGTCAGGAAGACATTTCCCCCCCCTGCTGTAGCAAATTGGATCATCGCTCTGCTGGGGTTTCTTGCCTTCCTCTGGATCAACTGTGGGTATAGAATTGGGTATATGGGATTGTTTGATATTTTTTATTTATTTATTTATTTTTATGGTTGAACTAGATGGACTTGTGTCTTTTTTCAACCTAACTATGTAACTATGTAAGAGTAGGCACATAAGATATAAAGCACAGTATTACTTGTATGAATCTATTATATAATATCCAAAATTAACTTTAATTGAGAGATGTATTCCAAAAAACCTCTGCGGTTTTTATTTTTTGCGCTATAAACAAAAATAGAGCAACAATTTTGAATTTTTTTTGAAAAAAAATAATATTTTTTACTTTTTGCTATAATAAATATCCCCAAAAAATATATAAAAAAACACGGAGCTTTGGACTGGGTTGCAAAAGTGCCGCTGGTGGGACACGCTTGCGACCCATGGCTGGGCTCTTAAAGGGGACGTATATATACGTCCATGCGCCCAGCCGTGCCATTTTGCCGGTGTATATCGTCGTGTGGCGGTCCTTAGAGGGGTTGAAAAGGTAAAAAAAAAAATCCCTAAATAGCTTCCATTAACTTAGTGCAGTCCTCCTTCACTTACCTCATGCTTCCATTTTGCTTTAAAAAGTATTTTTTTTCTTCTGAGAAATCCTCACTTCCTGTTCTTCTGTCTGTAACTAAACACAGTAATGCAACACTTTCTCCCTGGTGTGGAGAAAGCCTCCCGAGGGGGGAGGGGGCGAGCAGGAGGGTCAGGACACTCTCTACTTTGCAGATAGAGAAATGAGCTCTGTGTTAGTGGTCGTCCTGACACTCCTGCTCGCCCCCTCCCCCCTTAAGAGGCTCACTCCACACCAGGGAGAAAGCCTTGCATTACTGTGTGTAGTTACAGACAGAAGAACAGGAAGTGAGGATTTCTCAGAAGAAATAAGGACATTTAAAAGCAAAATGGAAGGATGAGGTAAGTGAAGGAGGACTGCACTAAGGTAAAGGAAGCTATTTAGGTTTTTTTTTTACCTTTACAACCCCTTTAAGTGGTTAAAATTCTTGAGTGAAAGAATATAAAAGAGACATATAAAATCATCTGTATGGATATCATACATCTATGTAGGTCTGACACGTTTCGTTGAGGTATACCAACTCTTCAGGGGCTAATGCAATGGTGTTGTCAACTGCATAGATATGAAGAGAGGATCGGAGCTGCTCGAGATGTCTGGCATGGGAGCTGAGGTAGAGACACGTGGACAAGCTGGGAGCACTGTGGATTCCACAAAGATAATGTGCAAGTATAGGTGACAGTGAGCTAACACTTCTTGTTGGTTACATAGATATATAGTAGGCGAGGTTGAAAAAAGACACAATTCCATCAAGTCCAACCTATGTGTGTGATTATATGTCAGTATTACATTGTATCATATAGAACTGGGAACCAAAATCACAAGTGAATGCTTGCATGTAAAGTGCTGCCAGAAAGACACAGAGACACCAAAACTTGGCATCTTACTGTACAGGATCCCTGGCTAACAAACCTGGAACAAATTATTGATGCCCCAGGTGCCAAATTCTATGCATATAAATTTACCAGAGAGGCAACCAAACAGGAACTGTCTTTCACCACACCGGTACTTCAGGGCTTCCCAGTCTGGCATACACAGAATCTGGTTCCAGAGTGAAGCTCGGCTCATTGCCTAATTGGTCCGCCCAAACAAAATATTCAGCAAACTGCCTGAATTTGGGACATGCACCCTATGCTAGATGCAACTGGAGATTTTTTATTGGCCTGCTGTCATTACATAAATTGCCTGTGGTGTCAGGGGACACTTTGCAACATCTGTCACAGAGAGACTGTTTCCCCTAGTGTTCCGTACAGACTCTGTTGGTTACATCCTGAATGCAGAGTGAGTAAGGACTTGCAAGCGAGCGGGTGAACTTGGGACATGTATTCCAGGGACCCAAGACTCACACTGGAGACTGATCGTTGGGGACTGCAAGTTCCAACCAGCTGGAGGAAGAAGACAGAAAGAGTCGGTCTCTTGGGACTAGGGATGAGCTCCGCATTCGATTCGAACGTATGTTCGACTCGAACATTGTACGTTCGACGAATTTCGAACAAAACGGGTCGTTCGCGCCAAATTCGAGTGATGCTCAACGGCCCATAATTCACTGCGGCATTGCGCGCTGATGATTGGCCAAACATGCAATATGACCCTGCATGCTTGTCCAATCACAGCGCGCAAAAAACGAAGAGCCATAATTGGCCAAAGCCTGCTGGGCGGCCTCGTGTAGTGTGTTTTGGCGCTGAACTGAGATCAGTCAGAGAGACAGAGAGAGTGTCTTTTTATATAGCTAGATAGAGCAGGCAGGTTAGTCAGTTTAGCTTAATTTACAGTGTGTAGAGGATATATATACATCCCAGGAGTTGTACATATATTTATACACTGTATAGCTTAGCTAGATCAGTTCTTCCTAAATTACTGGCATGCAGGTGATTGTGCTATTTAAAGACGTTATCACAGGTATAGACACCCAGCAGGTACAATATTTAAAGGAATTTTTTTAATTTTTTTATTTAAGCATCAATAAAATCACTGCTCCTGGATAGGGATGAGCTTCGAGTTCGAGTAGAACTCATGTTCGACTCGAACATTGCCTGTTCGCCGAACAGCGAACTATTTGGGGTGTTCGCGGCAAGTTCGTGTGAACTTTAGAACCCTGTAAAGTCTATGGGACTCGAACGTTTGAAATCTAAAGTGCTAATTTTAAAGGCTAACATGCAAGTTATTGTAATAAAAAGTGTTTGGAGACCTGGATCCTGCCCCAGAGGACATGTATCAATGCAATTTTTTTTTAAAACTGCAGTTTTTTTGGCAGCAGTGATTTTAATAATTCCTTTAAGTGAAACAATAAAAGTGAAATATGTAATTTCTGAAGGAAAAAAGTCATTAATAAAAAAAACCTGCATCAAATTAAAAAAATATGTGGGGTTTCCCCCAAATATCCATTCCAGACCCTTCAGGTCTGGTATGGATTTTAAGGGGAACTCCACCCCAAATTTTAAAAAAATGCCGTGGACCCCCACACATTTTTTTTTCTATGAATGACTTTTCTCTGTTTTGCCGGGAACCGACAATTCATTATAGCCGCAAGTGATTTTAAATTACTTTTTTTTCTTCAGAAATGACACTTTGTGCAGGGACAGTTCTAAGCAAGGGAAACAAGCGCTACTTTACAGGCATACTATACCCCCCCCCCCCCCCAGGTATGAAATTTAAAGGAATTTTGCGCAGAGACAGTTCTAAGCACGGGAAACAAGTGCTACTTTACAGGCATACTATACACCCCCCCCAGGTACGAGATTTAAAGGAATATTTCACTTTTATTGTTTCACTTTAAGCAATTATAAAAATGACTGCTTCTGAAAAAACGGCAGTTTTTTAAAACTTTTTTTGCATTGATACATGTCCCCTGGGGCAGGACCCAGGTCCCCAAACACTCCCCTGGGGCAGGACCAAGGTCCCCAAACACTCCCCTGGGGCAGGAGCCGGGTCCCCAAACACATTTTAGGACAATAACTTGCATATTAGCCTTTAAAATTAGTACTTTAGATTTCAAACGTTCGCAGGTTCTGGTGCGAACTGAACCCAGGGGTGTTCGGCTCATCCCTACTCCTGGAGCAGTGATTATAATAATGTTTAAATAAAAATAAAAAAAATAAAAAAAATCCTTTAAATATTGTACCTGCTGGGTGTCTATAGTTTGCCTGTGAAAACGTCTTTGAGAACCCGGGTCTTGCCCGAGGGAACATGTATCAATGTCCTGCTCCTGAAAAACGACCGTTTAAAAATAAATAAAATTCCATTGATACATGTTCCGTCGGGCAAGACCCGGGTTCTCAAAGACGTTTTCCAACAATAACTTGAATATTGGTCTTAAAAATGATTGTTTTTGAATTCGAACGTTCGAGTCCCATAGACTTCAATGGGGTTCTAAATGTTCGATCGAACGGGCGGTCTGTTCGAACGTTCTGGTGCAAACCGAACGCGGGGGTGTTCGGCTCATCCCTACTTGGGACCAAGGCCTTGATCTGGAAGCAGTGACCTGGACAGTTGGGAAGAGCAAGCCAGTACTGTGGGCTAGGCAGCAAGGGAGAGCACACGTGGATGCATCGATCATCGTCAGTGTTGGGTGGCAAGGGCACTGCATGCAGAATCCATTGCTTTGTTTCTCTCACTAAAGCCTTACAAGGAGTCACACACAACCACTATTGGGAATGTCATACTCACAAATTACATTGGGCCCATTCAATTGAGCTATCTGAAGATACAAGACACCTGCATCAAAAGGAATACTTTATCTCCCCCCACAGGAGAAAGAAACATTGGGCATTTATCTGACCCTATCGCCAAGGAACTCTTCCTTAGGGATCAATATCATATAATTTAGATACACGTATGTGTCAAGAGGCTAAAAGGAGCAGTCCGGCACCAGATTGGTCATTCTCATTCCCTTTTCTGACCTGCAGCCATAGACCTTGATTGGTTAATACTTGCTGCTCTATTGTTCTGCTAAGGAATATAGTAACTTGTGTAAATGCTCCGATACCTGAATCGAATACTTTGAGGCTCAATTCTTTCATCTGTCAGCAGGATTCTCCCCTGATGGCTGAAATGTAAAAATAAGTCAGCAATTATTGTTTGGTATGGTGTGGGACCACCGCATCCTTAACAACTGATGACTCTTTCAGCTGTCAGTGGGGTTGCCCAGTTGACAGCCTAAGTGTAAACGAGGTCCCAGTGTTCTATCGAATAGTGCCCTCCATTGAAAAGTGCAGAATGGAAGGGCACTCCAGTTGATTTCCAGATCAGCTGACGTGACGTCACATTGTAGGAGGCTTTTTTTGACTGGAGATACCATTTCACTGGCACAATTGAAAGCTTTGCAAAGAGCAGAGGGACACCGTAGTTGTCAGATTGTGCCTCGCTGTTGCAGGGCGGGTTGTGGGTGTATTGAAGGGTGGGTTTTGTCTGTGTTGCAACCCGCTCTTAGACACTGGCAAAACCCGCCATTCAACACACCAAATCCGCCCTGCAACACAGACATTAAACACGCTGTAAACCCTCGCCGGAAGAGCGAGGCACAATATGACAAATATGGTGTCCCTACGCTGTTTGCATAGCATTCAATTGTGCCCGTCAAATGGTATCTCCCATCAAAAAAAGTCTCCTCCAATGTGCGCATGCGCTATGTCACGCCAGCTGATCGGGAAATCAGCTGGTTTGCCCTTCTGTTCTGTGGTCACTTTTCGATGGAGGGAACAAATCGATATAACACTGGCAATTGGAGCTGTCAAAAAAAAAAAACCTGGGCAATGTTTATCAGCAATATTGCTCAGCCGCTGGAACAGAAAGATAAAAAGAAACATTGTTTCTTTTTATCTATCTTTCTGTGTATTCATTTACAAATTAAAGCAGTGTTTTTCAACTCCAGTCCTCAAGGCACACCAACAGGTCATGTTTTCAGGCTTTCCATTATTTTGCACAGGTGATTTGATCAGTTTCACTGCCTTAGTAATCACCACAGCCATTTCATCTGAGGGAAATCCTGAAAACTTGACCTGTTGGTGTGCCTTGAGGACTGGAGTTGAAAAACACTGGATTAAAGGGATGAACTTTGGTCTGCAGATGAAGTCAGATTTACCACTTTACTACCGGCCGCTGTCAATTGACGGCAGCACAATAGTGCTCTTGTTCTGTCATATGACGTCCTTGCCTTGCAGAGCCACTAGGGGGTGCGCACACCCGCCGCATTATTGGGAAACCGATGCGCGTGCCCGGAGGCCGCGATGTCCGCAGGGCACTCGCGATTGCCCAGTAACTGAGCAGGACCGTGGATCTCTGTGTGTAAACACAGAGATCCATGTCCTGTCAGGGAGAGGAGACCGATGCTTTGTTCCTTGTACATAGGGACACAGATTGGTCACCTCCCCCAGTCATTCCCCTCCCCCTACAGTTAGAATCACTCACTAGAGTACCAATTTAACCCCTTGACCGCCCCCTACTGTTAACCCCTTCCCTGCCAGTCACATGTACACAGTAATCAGTGCACATTTATAGCACTGTTCGCTGTATACATGACAATGGTCCCAAAATAGTGTCTGGTGTGTCCGCCGCAATATCACAGTCATGATAAAAATCACTGATCGCCGCCATTACCAGTAAAACAAATAAAAAATGCTATAAATCTATCCCCTATTTTGTAGCCGCTATAACTTTTGCGCAAATTAATCAATATACGTTTATTGCGTTTTGTTTTTTTACCAAAATTATGTAGACGAATACGTATATTTTTTATTTTTGTAAACCTGAAATTGAATTCATTTTATGCTAAAACATATATATTTGAGCTTCAATTGTGTATAAATAGAAAGCACGTAGCAGTAAATCTGCAGAGGACAGGCGGCACAGGAAGAAGTAGGATTGCTGGCGCTCAGCTATGTACTTCTGATATTTGTAGCTCGCCCTGGAGGGAAAGGTGACATTAAATATGTCTGTCTTTTATTTACCAACTGCATGGTGAAACAGGACACACATATTCCGCTGAAAGGAAAGGTGAAAGGTTCGCTCACTAATATACAGCTAGTTGACAGCCTGGCTCTGAGCGATATAAAACTGCCCATGGCGACAGATACATCGCAATGGTGAAAAGTACAGACCCTTCATTACAAACTACAGAAGGCTGACACACCGGCCCCATTTTAAATGTGAAATATTATATTTCTCTTTATACTCAGATGATGCTTGGAGTAGGGAATTTTTAGGCATGTGTAACATAACGGAATAAATTTGATCATTAAAAAATGCAAAGAGCATAGATAACATAACAAGTTTTGTAACTTAGGACAACCAATTCAATTATAATTTGATGCAGTGAAATCAGTGAATTGATTTCTGATTGGCTGCTGTGTCTCCTGGCTAGAAAGTTAAAGAGAGCTCACAGAGAGCAAAAATAAAACATGATGGGGATTTCATCCATTTCCTACTTAAAGTGGGGTTCCGGCATAATTTTTTTCTTTTTTGCAAGCTAAAATTAATCACATTAACCGCTTGGGAACCGCACTCCGTCAAATGACGTCCTGTCATTCAAAACCGATAGGGGGCGCGCACACGCCACCGGCGGCGCACTCGTGCACCCGGCGCGCTACTGGGAACTCAATGCGCATGCCCAGCGGCCCCGGTGGCTGCCGGGCACCCGCGATTGCCCAGTAACTGAGCAGGAACGTGGAGGTCTGTGTGTAAACACAGAGTTTCACATCCTGTCAGGGAGAGAGGAGACTGATCTGTGTCCCTTGTACATAGGGACACAGCATCGGTCACCTCCCCCAGTCACCCCCCACAGTTAGAACACTCAATAGGACACATATTTAACCCCTTCCCCCTAGTGGTTAACCCCTTCACTGCCAGTCACATTTATACAGAAATCAATGCATATTTATAGCACTGTTCACTGTATAAATGTGAATGGTCCCAAAAATGTGTCAAAAGTGACCGATGTGTCCTCTATAATGTCGCAGTTTGTAGATTGCCGCCATTCCTAGTAAAAAAAATATTGTTTTTTTTTTCAAAATGTACGCCCTTTTCTTGTTTATAGCCCAAAAAATAAAAACCGCACGGGCAAACAAATACCACCAAAATAAAGCTCTATTTGTGGGGAAAAAAGGACTTCAATTTTGTTTGGGAGCCACGTTGCACGACCGTGCAATTGTCAGTTAAAGCGACGCAGTGCCGGAAGCTAACATTTTGTCTGGGCAGGAAGGGTGTGTAGGTGCACAGTAGGCAAGTGGTTAAATAGTCCCTAAAACATATTAATAGCTCCCCAACCGAGGACAGGATCAAAATTATGGGTAGATCTCGAACAAGAAATTAGTCAAATCCCACTGCAAAGAGCACTCTGGTGCTATCAAATACTGCCGATACAATTAAAAAACCATCCAATTATAGGGACGACGCTAGCAATAGGCCATAAGATATGCCAGTTAGGAAAACACACCTCAAGCTTCTCTCCCTTTATCCAGTATTAGGAAACCCCTGCTTTCCACCAGGTATGGGGAGAAAAGGAGCATACAGGAGTCTCAGAGAGAGGCCTTACACAGATATCACATTTCTCAGAACAAGACAGATGGCCAACTGTACCTCATTGGTACTCCAGGAAAGAAAATATGGGATTAAAAAATTGGCAAGCGGTACAATTGTGCCATTTTCTGAACTCTCTGGGATCAACAAACAGATACAAAAGGGAATTAACACAATTTGAAGATATTGTGAAAACCAGGGAACCCCCGGATAAATTACTATCTAGGTTGTATAGGCGGGAACAACACCTTTAGAAGGCCAGGAGATACCATCTATAAGAGAATGGGCCAGAGATATGGAGAGGAATTTCTCACAGACTCAGCAGCAAAAAATAATCAATTAAACCATGAAAACATCAATAAGTACTAGGCTCCAAGAATTAAATGATAAAATATTAAATAGATGGTACTACACACCAGAGGAAATTGAGTAGGGCGTCTCCGGGAACCCTAGATATCTGTTGGAGATGCAAGGAAGATAGGGGAACCATATATCATTATTTTGGACCTGCCCAAAGATCAGGAAATACTGGCAGGAAGTATTAAGGATAACCCAAAAATTTACAACATATCAACCTGCAGGACGACCCAGCTTTCTGTTTGCTGCCCTAACACAGATTCCAATAAAAAATATATAAGAAATCGATCATTGCCATATGATCAACGAAAGCTAAAGCTGGATAACTCAAAACTGGAAAAAAAATAAATCCCCCCACGATAACCGACTGGCTCTATATAGGGTGAGGAATATTTGTGCAATAGAGGACGTGGTCTTATCAGCCCAAGATAGAAAGGGAACAATATAACTTGACCTGGGGAGCATGGAATGTATTCATGTACTCAGAAGAAGGGAGGAGTTTGATGGGAGAGGGGAGTGACGGACGGGAATGAGAGAAGCTCTAAGGAATTGGATGGAGAGCTCTGACCTATGAGAGGGGAGAGGAGGGAGAGAATTGGTGGGGGGGGGGGGGTTTTTCCCTTTTTTTTTTTTTTTGAAGGGGGATGGGGGAGGGTAGGACAGGAAGAGGGAAATAAAAGAAAAAAAAGGAGATATGGCAACACAAGAGAACATGGGAAATAAAAAATGGAATTAAAGACAGGGGGGAGGGCGAGGATAAAAAAAAAAAAAAAGAGACAATTAAAAATGGATAATGGGAGAGGCTGGAGAAAACAGGGGATCACAAACACCATCATCAAATAGATGGAGAACCCAAACCTGGGCAGGAACTACAGGAGATAATACAGGGCACTATCATTAGGCTAACCCTGGACGTAAATAACTACCTGCACCCACTCCTACCCTGTTATCCCCAAATATACCCCTGAGTCTTAAACGAGTACAAAGGACTACGAGATAATAAGTTAATGTTTTGTTTTATTTGGTCGATTCTAATGCAATAGTTAAGTAACTTATGCTGTAAAACTAATATTTCCTAAATAAAGAAGGATTAAATGAAAAAAAAAAAATAGCTCCCCAATCATTCCAAAAATCATTGCAAACACTTGCCTTATATCCTCCAGCTCATGTTGTGGCCGTATCCATTATATGTGTGGGCATGTGAAGCCCAGTTCCTTTTTCTTCCTGGTTTTCAGGGAGAGGTGCATGCTGGGCGATTTTTAGGCACAGAAATGCCCAGAGACTCCTGGGAAATGAGTGTCATCATTTCCCAGGAGGCAATGGGGTCTTAGGACAGGAATTTGAACTACCTAGAACCAAGAACTAGGCAGATTATGAATACTGCTTAGTAACAGCCAGATAGAAGTGAGTAAAAACATTTTTTTTTTCATTTGTAGCGCTACCCCATTCAGGAGCCGTTGGTTGATTTGGGACCGGCATATTGAGTTACCTTGTAGTGTGTCTAGGGGTAGTAGAAGTGAGTAGAAGCAGTGAGCGAATGTCCAGTCATCCAATGGGTTTTCAGAATGCTTTATTCCAAGGCCCAACACGGCCAACATCAACACGAGGTAGGATAGGAAAGGTTGATGAAGCAGAAGAACAAGTGCGATATCAGGCCCTGGATGATGAAGAAAGCAAGCCTGCTTTCAGTAGCAATGTAACAAACGTCACCACTCTAGCCAAAGTGGGTGAAGTGCCTCCCCACAGACCCCCACCACAAGCCTGGCAGCCGAAATGTCACTTTAGGTTGCTGGGAGGAACAGACCTCTGCCACAGGCCTGGCTCGGGCCTCTGCCACAGGCCTAGTACTTCAATACTTCAATGAATAAACGGATTGAGCAAATCCTCCCCGAGAATGCAATGAAAGGTCACTGGTTGACAGCTGCCATGTACCTGTTAAAGAAAAAAAAAAAAGAAAAAAAGAAAAAAGAAAAAAATTACCGCGCTAAATATCTAAATTAACAACAAAAGAGCTGCAACAGCTGAGTGTTATACACACACAATAATAAATGCAAAAAATGTGAAGTTGCGCTGTGAGAAAATTAACAGATAAACAAATAAAAATTATTAATATGGGTGAACTGACTAGGAAAAAAAGAGGTTGATATTAGGATACCAAGTCTGTTAAGGACTCAGTATATATGTGAAAAAATGTCTATAAAAATATAACAATGTAAAAAATGAAGATAATTAGTTAATTCCACGAGGCAGATTAAATCAAGTCTTAGTTGAATGGTGATTATGTGCAAAGTGATCAGTGAAGTCCAGATACGAGAATAACACCCGTCACCAAGAATACACCAAAAATGGATGGAGGCTTACCAGAGGGCAAGCTCAATGGGCTTGTGGCTATAAACCCTAGCCCGGGCCTTTAAAGGATCCTCAGCAAGTGTAGAATAGTTGTAAGGAACTCCAAAATTAACAAGCAGGAACAAGAGAAAAACTCACATGGTGAAGTATGTCTGCACAGCTTAAATGTGACACTATTAACACCACCACCGTATCACCCACATAAATTGAAGGCTTACCAGAAGCCAGAAATTGATCTTTCTATGGCTAAAATACCCTTAGCCTGGGCCTTGAGTGATGACACTGCTAGCTGGATGACTAATCCTCTCAATAACACGTCAGCGGTGATAACAATAAAGAATGAAAAAGGAAGCCCACATAGTGAAGTATGTAATAAAAGGCAAAAAATGTTATAAAAATTGCACTTACAAAACATCTCGATAAACAGGCAATGAGAAAACAAAAAGCCCCGGCTTAGATGAACGCCCGTTCCTCTTGGATCGTCACGTAGTTGCGTCAGCACGTCACCTTCCCGACGTACGTTTCGTCACACATTTGACGTCGTCTAGGGGCACGGGCGACGCACTGACGCACCGCGTGAAATACTGCACAGGAAAAACCAAGCCTCGATCTGAATCGGCAGATGGCTATCCCTATTGGCCATACAAAACCAATGAATCAAGCCTCGATCTGAACGACAGGGCTGAAAGTCAACAGATGGTGGTCTTGCGGGACCAAACCATAATTTAAAATGCGAAAAGATACATTATAAAGTATATAACAAAAAATGTGCCGGCCTATCAAAGGGCTCAAAGTCTATTTACAAATCGGAGCCTGCCTAAAGATATAGACTAGGCCAGTGTGTAATAAACTTCATCATGAAAAATAGAGAAATGCTGGACAGAGACCAGCACCGATCAGCACATAAACAACCCAATTAGACTGTAGTCAAATGGATTGATATATAATGAAATATATAAAAATTAAAATAAAGATATAGAAATAGAATTAAAAATAAAGATATATAAAAATAATATAATTGGAGAAACATATTATATTATGCAAATATAAAAAATATATTAAAAAATATATAGATTGGTCTGAGTTAACATAAGGCCAAATCTATAAATCGGTGTATTGGTGAATGTTTTTGTTGATTATTTATAGGCCACCTGAGAGGTCCACCACCCGAACCAGATCGAGTTCACAATAAAGTATGTAAAACCTCTTATTTAAACAAATAAATCTTGCAAATTAATAACACAAATATTCTTATGAGTTATCAATAAAGGCATTAACATCTACCTCTACATTGAGCCCAAAGGGGGTGTAGCTTTTAATTCTATGGATCCATGCCATTTCTAATTTTGACATACTCCGCACCAATCAGCTACCACGCCAGTGGGGACTGTACCTATCTATTCCCAGGAACAAAGTTTTGGAGGGGTCCTTATTATGAACCTGAAGGTAATGCCTCGACACCGGGTGTTTCAAAAAAACAGCTTTAATTCTAGTAATATGTTCATTTAGTCTGACCGAGAGGGGTCTCTTGGTCCGGCCCACATATTGAAGCCCACATGGGCATTGGAGCAAGTAGACCACCCCCTCGGTTGAACATGTAATGAATGGTTTAATTCTGTGTTCCTGTAAGGTGGTTGTAGAAATAAATTTATGGGTGCGTCTGTGAGGGCAGCTACTAAAAGAGCAAACACGACATTTTCTACACTGATAGAACCCTGTAAATGAATTGAGAAATGTAGTTTTCGCTGTGGGAGGTTCTAAAACATTAGGGGCCAGTTGGTGTCTCAAGGCTGACCCTCCTCTAAAGATCACCTGTGGTTTTTCCGGTAAAATGGCACCCAACACTGGATCATTTTTTAAAATGTGCCAGTGTTTTTTTATTACATTTTTCACACTATAGTGTTGGGTAGAGTATGTAGTAATGAATGGAGCTACAGCAAACCCCTTAGTTTGTATTTGTTTTTTGGTTAGTAAATCCATTCTGTTCCTTGATTTAACCTCTTCCAATGAAGCCATAAGAGAATCTAGTCTACATCCCTTTTCAAGGAATCTTTCAGTCAGGATGGCGGCCTGATTTAGAAAGTCAGCTTCATTTGAACAATTACGTTTGATACGTAGATACTGGCTTTTAGGGACGGATTTTAGCCACAATTCATGGTGGCAACTATCCATGGGAATGTACGAATTCTGTCGGTGTCTTTAAAAAAAGTACTGAGGTCCAAAAAATTGATAGTAGATTGGTTAGCCTCAAAACTTAGGTGGATACCCCTGGGGTTGTTTTTAAGGGAAACCCATAAAGGATTGAAGATCCTGAAGGGAACCATCCCATAGGAGGAGGATGTCGTCAATGTACCTGGCCCACAACTTGAGTTGGGGCTGATGGCAAACATAGACGACATCCTCCTCCCACATAGCCATAAACAGGTTCGCCAGGGAGGGGGCATATTTGGCCCCCATCGCGACGCCCCTATCTTGGCGAAAGAACTGGTTTTGAAACCAAAAATAATTCCTTGTAGCGGCAAACTGTAATAGCTCCATTATAAAATAAATCTGTTCGTCAAAAAGCCCAGAGTCTCGTCTGAGATAGTATTCTACAGCTGAAAGGCCTAGGTTGTGGGGAATCACTGTATATAGTGAAGTCACGTCAGCAGTGACTAACACATATCTTTAGTAGGCCTCAATTCAGACAGTATGTTAATCACATGTCGTGAATCTTTGAGGTGGGAGGGCATTTTAGACACCCAAAGGCTGGAGGAAAAAATCAATATACCTGCCCACCCGGGACGTAAGCGAGTCTATGCCACTCACTATGGGGCGTCCCGGGGGGCAGGTAAGGGTTGTTTATGAATCTTGGGAAGATAGTAAATCCAAAATCATTTGGATGGCATGATAGGTGGCACTGGCATTGATTGGATGGCACTCATAAATGGGGCACTGATGAGATGCACTAATAAGCTGCCTCCCTGCACTGATGCATAATGGGCACTGATGCACTTAGTGCATCTCATCAGTGCCACCTTTCAGTGCCAGTGCCCTCTATTAGTGCATCTCAGTGCCACCTTTCAGTGTCAGTGCCCTCTATCAGTGCAGATCAGTGCATCTCATCAGGGCCACCTTTTAGTGCCAGTGCGGGCAGAGTCCTGGAGGGAGTGTCAGGCTGCTGGGGGCAATGTGCAAACTGTATCTGGTGGCAGGCTGTGGGTGGCAAGTAGCACACTGTATCTGGTGGCAGGCTGCTGGTGGTAATGTGCATGCTGTATCTGGTGGCAGGCTGCTAGTTGCAAGTGGCACACTGTATCAGGTGGCAGGCTGCTAGTGGCAAGTGAAACATTGCATCTGGTGGCAAGTGGCACACTGTATCTGGTGGCCAGGGGCCTCATTGTATCTGGTGTAGTGATGAGCGGAATACGCCATATTCGATTTCACAATATTTCGCGAATATTTCAAAGAATATTCGCGAATATTCGTTAATATCGAATATTCGTGATATTTTATAAAAAAAAAAAATTGCGAAATTTCGCTATTTTTTTTGTGTGACTTTTAATATCGAATATTCGTGATATTTTATAAAAAAAAAAAAAAATGCGAAATTTCGCTATTTTTTTTGGATAAAATATCACGAATATTCGATATTTACGAATATTCGCTATATTTTATAAAAAAAAAAAAATTGCGAAATTTCACTAGTGTGAATGCGAAAATGATTGCGAATTTGATTGCGAAATTTGAAAAAATACGAATATTCGAAATAGCGAATATTCGCCGCGATATTCGAGTTATTCGCGAATACTCGAATATGCTATATTCGTAGCGAATATTCGCAATGCGAATATTCGTGAGCAACACTAATCTGGTGGCAGGCTGCTGGTGGCAAGTGACACACTATATGGTGGCAAGTGGCACACTGTATCTGGTGGCAGGCTGCTGGTGGCAATGTGCAAACTGTATCTGGTGGAAGGCTGTGGGGCACACTGTATCTGGTGGCAGGCTGCTGGTGGCAATGTGCATGCTGTATCTGGTGGCAGGCTGCTAGTTGCAACTTTCAGTAGCAATGTAACAAACGTCACCACTCTAGCCAAAGTGGGTGAAGTGCCTCCCCACAGACCCCCACCACAAGCCTGGCAGCCGAAATGTCACTTTAGGTTGCTGGGAGGAACAGACCTCTGCCACAGGCCTGGCTCGGGCCTCTGCCACAGGCCTAGTACTTCAATACTTCAATGAATAAACGGATTGAGCAAATCCTCCCCGAGAATGCAATGAAAGGTCACTGGTTGACAGCTGCCATGTACCTGTTAAAGAAAAAAGAAAAAAAGAAAAAAGAAAAAAATTACCGCGCTAAATATCTAAATTAACAACAAAAGAGCTGCAACAGCTGAGTGTTATACACACACAATAATAAATGCAAAAAATGTGAAGTTGCGCTGTGAGAAAATTAACAGATAAACAAATAAAAATTATTAATATGGGTGAACTGACTAGGAAAAAAAGAGGTTGATATTAGGATACCAAGTCTGTTAAGGACTCAGTATATATGTGAAAAAATGTCTATAAAAATATAACAATGTAAAAAATGAAGATAATTAGTTAATTCCACAAGGCAGATTAAATCAAGTCTTAGTTGAATGGTGATTATGTGCAAAGTGATCAGTGAAGTCCAGATACGAGAATAACACCGTCACAAGAATACACCAAAAATGGATGGAGGCTTACCAGAGGGCAAGCTCAATGGGCTTGCGGCTATAAACCCTAGCCCGGGCCTTTAAAGGATCCTCAGCAAGTGTAGAATAGTTGTAAGGAACTCCAAAATTAACAAGCAGGAACAAGAGAAAAACTCACATGGTGAAGTATGTCTGCACAGCTTAAATGTGACACTATTAACACCACCACCGTATCACCCACATAAATTGAAGGCTTACCAGAAGCCAGAAATTGATCTTTCTATGGCTAAAATACCCTTAGCCTGGGCCTTGAGTGATGACACTGCTAGCTGGATGACTAATCCTCTCAATAACACGTCAGCGGTGATAACAATAAAGAATGAAAAAGGAAGCCCACATAGTGAAGTATGTAATAAAAGGCAAAAAATGTTATAAAAATTGCACTTACAAAACATCTCGATAAACAGGCAATGAGAAAACAAAAGCCGGCCGGCTTAGATGAACGCCCGTTCCTCTTGGATCGTCACGTAGTTGCGTCAGCACGTCACCTTCCCGACGTACGTTTCGTCACACATTTGACGTCGTCTAGGGGCACGGGCGACGCACTGACGCACCGCGTGAAATACTGCACAGGAAAAACCAAGCCTCGATCTGAATCGGCAGATGGCTATCCCTATTGGCCATACAAAACCAATGAATCAAGCCTCGATCTGAACGACAGGGCTGAAAGTCAACAGATGGTGGTCTTGCGGGACCAAACCATAATTTAAAAATGCGAAAAGATACATTATAAAGTATATAACAAAAAATGTGCCGGCCTATCAAAGGGCTCAAAGTCTATTACAAATCGGAGCCTGCCTAAAGATATAGACTAGGCCAGTGTGTAATAAACTTCATCATGAAAAATAGAGAAATGCTGGACAGAGACCAGCACCGATCAGCACATAAACAACTCAATTAGACTGTAGTCAAATGGATTGATATATAATGAAATATATAAAAATTAAAATAAAGATATAGAAATAGAATTAAAAATAAAGATATATAAAAATAATATAATTGGAGAAACATATTATATTATGCAAATATAAAAAATATATTAAAAAAATATATAGATTGGTCTGAGTTAACATAAGGCCAAATCTATAAATCGGTGTATTGGTGAATGTTTTGTTGATTATTTATAGGCCACCTGAGAGGTCCACCACCCGAACCAGATCGAGTTCACAATAAAGTATGTAAAACCTCTTATTTAAACAAATAAATCTTGCAAATTAATAACACAAATATTCTTATGAGTTATCAATAAAGGCATTAACATCTACCTCTACATTGAGCCCAAAGGGGGTGTAGCTTTTAATTCTATGGATCCATGCCATTTCTAATTTTGACATACTCCGCACCAATCAGCTACCACGCCAGTGGGGACTGTACCTATCTATTCCCAGGAACAAAGTTTTGGAGGGGTCCTTATTATGAACCTGAAGGTAATGCCTCGACACCGGGTGTTTCAAAAAAACAGCTTTAATTCTAGTAATATGTTCATTTAGTCTGACCGAGAGGGGTCTCTTGGTCCGGCCCACATATTGAAGCCCACATGGGCATTGGAGCAAGTAGACCACCCCCTCGGTTGAACATGTAATAAATGGTTTAATTGTGTGTTCCTGTAAGGTGGTTGTAGAAATAAATTTATGGGTGCGTCTGTGAGGGCAGCTACTAAAAGAGCAAACACGACATTTTCTACACTGATAGAACCCTGTAAATGAATTGAGAAATGTAGTTTTCGCTGTGGGGGGTTCTAAAACATTAGGGGCCAGTTGGTGTCTCAAGGCTGACCCTCCTCTAAAGATCACCTGTGGTTTTTCCGGTAAAATGGCACCCAACACTGGATCATTTTTTAAAATGTGCCAGTGTTTTTTTATTACATTTTTCACACTATAGTGTTGGGTAGAGTATGTAGTAATGAATGGAGCTACAGCAAACCCCTTAGTTTGTATTTGTTTTTTGGTTAGTAAATCCATTCTGTTCCTTGATTTAACCTCTTCCAATGAAGCCATAAGAGAATCTAGTCTACATCCCTTTTCAAGGAATCTTTCAGTCAGGATGGCGGCCTGATTTAGAAAGTCAGCTTCATTTGAACAATTACGTTTGATACGTAGATACTGGCTTTTAGGGACGGATTTTAGCCACAATTCATGGTGGCAACTATCCATGGGAATGTACGAATTCCTGTCGGTGTCTTTAAAAAAAGTACTGAGGTCCAAAAAATTGATAGTAGATTGGTTAGCCTCAAAACTTAGGTGGATACCCCTGGGGTTGTTTTTAAGGAAACCCATAAAGGATTGAAGATCCTGAAGGGAACCATCCCATAGGAGGAGGATGTCGTCAATGTACCTGGCCCACAACTTGAGTTGGGGCTGATGGCAAACATAGACGACATCCTCCTCCCACATAGCCATAAACAGGTTCGCCAGGGAGGGGGCATATTTGGCCCCCATCGCGACGCCCCTATCTTGGCGAAAGAACTGGTTTTGAAACCAAAAATAATTCCTTGTAGCGGCAAACTGTAATAGCTCCATTATAAAATAAATCTGTTCGTCAAAAAGCCCAGAGTCTCGTCTGAGATAGTATTCTACAGCTGAAAGGCCTAGGTTGTGGGGAATCACTGTATATAGTGAAGTCACATCAGCAGTGACTAACCACATATCTTTAGTAGGCCTCAATTCAGACAGTATGTTAATCACATGTCGTGAATCTTTGAGGTGGGAGGGCATTTTAGACACCAAAGGCTGGAGGAAAAAATCAATATACCTGCCCACCCGGGACGTAAGCGAGTCTATGCCACTCACTATGGGGCGTCCCGGGGGGCAGGTAAGGTGTTTATGAATCTTGGGAAGATAGTAAATCCAAAATCCATTTGGATGGCACTGATAGGTGGCACTGGCATTGATTGGATGGCACTCATAAATGGGGCACTGATGAGATGCACTAATAAGCTGCCTCCCTGCACTGATGCACTAATGGGCACTGATGCACTTAGTGCATCTCATCAGTGCCACCTTTCAGTGCCAGTGCCCTCTATTAGTGCATCTCAGTGCCACCTTTCAGTGTCAGTGCCCTCTATCAGTGCAGATCAGTGCATCTCATCAGGGCCACCTTTTAGTGCCAGTGCGGGGCAGAGTCCTGGAGGGAGTGTCAGGCTGCTGGGGGCAATGTGCAAACTGTATCTGGTGGCAGGCTGTGGGTGGCAAGTAGCACACTGTATCTGGTGGCAGGCTGCTGGTGGTAATGTGCATGCTGTATCTGGTGGCAGGCTGCTAGTTGCAGGTGGCACACTGTATCAGGTGGCAGGCTGCTAGTGGCAAGTGAAACATTGCATCTGGTGGCAAGTGGCACACTGTATCTGGTGGCCAGGGGCCTCATTGTATCTGGTGTAGTGATGAGCGGAATACGCCATATTCGATTTCACAATATTTCGCGAATATTTCAAAGAATATTCGCGAATATTCGTTAATATCGAATATTCGTGATATTTTATAAAAAAAAAAATTGCGAAATTTCGCTATTTTTTTTTGTGTGACTTTTAATATCGAATATTCGTGATATTTTATAAAAAAAAAAAAAAAAAAATGCGAAATTTCGCTATTTTTTTTGGATAAATAATGCGAAATTTCACTAGTGTGAATGCGAAAATTATTGCGAATTTGATTGCGAAATTTGAAAAAATACGAATATTCGAAATAGCGAATATTCGCCGCGATATTCGAGTTATTCGCGAATACTCGAATATGCTATATTCGTAGCGAATATTCGCAATGCGAATATTCGTGAGCAACACTAATCTGGTGGCAGGCTGCTGGTGGCAAGTGACACACTATATGGTGGCAAGTGGCACACTGTATCTGGTGGCAGGCTGCTGGTGGCAATGTGCAAACTGTATCTGGTGGAAGGCTGTGGGGCACACTGTATCTGGTGGCAGGCTGCTGGTGGCAATGTGCATGCTGTATCTGGTGGCAGGCTGCTAGTTGCAAGTGGCACACTGTATCAGGTGGCAGGCTGCTGGTGGCAAGTGACACACTGTATCTGAAGGCAGGCTGCTGGTGGCAAGTGGCACACTATATGCTGGCAAGTGGCACACTGTATCTGCTAGCAGGCTGCTTGTGGCAAGTGGCACACAGTATCTGGTGGCAGGCTGCTGTTGGCAAGTGGCACGCTGTATCTGGTGGCAGGCTGCTGTTGGCAAGTGGCACACTGTATCTGTGGTAGGCTGCTAGTGGCAAGTGGCACACTGTATTTGGTGGCAGGCTGCTCGTAACAAGTGGCACACTATCTGGTGGCAGGCTGCTGGTGGCAAGTGGCACACTGTATTTGGTGACAGGCTGCTCGTAGCAAGTGGCACACTATCTGGTGGCAGGCTGCTGGTGGCAAGTGGCACACTGTATCTGGTGGCAGGCTGCTGGTAGCAAGTGACATGCTGCATCTGGCGGCAGGCAGCTGTGAAAAGTGATACACCACATCTGGTGGCAGGCTATGGGTGGCAAGGTAACGAGCTGCATCTGGTGGCAAGTGACAAGCTGATTCTGCATTATGGTGAGTTCAACTATTTCACTATATATTACTAGTGTTGCTCACGAATATTCGCATTGCGAATATTCGCTACGAATATTGCATATTCGAGTATTCGCGAATAACACGAATATCGCGGCGAATATTCGCTATTTCGAATATTCGAATGTTTACATTTTTTTTTTAGAACAGATCACATCCTAGAGATCCCCATCGACGTCTAAAAGCATTGCTGGTATGATTAGAGACCTTGGGCCGAGTAGCTGCAGCGCTCATTTTATATTGCCGAAAAATCGCAATGCGATTATTCGGCAATAGCGATATCGCGCGATTATTTTATATTGTAATGTATCACGAATATTCTGAGCCAATCAGAGTGCTCCATTCCGCATTTCTCGAAATTTCGCAATTATTTTATATTGTAATATGTCACGAATATTCTGAGCCAATCAGAGTGCTCCATTCCGCATTTCTCGAAATTTCGCAATTATTTTATATTGTAATATGTCACGAATATTCTGAGCCAATCAGAGTGCTCCATTCCGCATTTCTCGAATATTCGCAATTATTTTATATTGTAATATATCACGAATATTCTGAGCCAATCAGAGTGCTCCATTCCGCATTTCTCGAATATTCGCAATTATTTTATATTGTAATATATCACGAATATTCTGAGCCAATCAGAGTGCTCCTTCCGCATTTCTCGAATATTCGCAATTATTGTGTATTGTAATATATCACGAATATTCTGAGCCAATCAGAGTGCTCCTACCGCATTTGCCGAATATTCGCAATTATTGTGTATTGTAATATATCACGAATATTCTGAGCCAATCAGAGTGCTCCTTCCGCATTTCTCGAATATTCGCAATTATTTTATATTGTAATATATCACGAATATTCTGAGCCAATCAGAGTGCTCCTTCCGCATTTCTCGAATATTCGCAATTATTTTGTATTGTAAAATATCACGAATATTCTGAGCCATTCAGAGTGCTCCATTCCGCATTTCTCGAAATTTCGCATTCGCAATTCGCATTCGCATTCGCAATAGCGAAAATTCGCAATAATTTCATTTCCAAAAAATATCACGAATATTCGTATTTAGCGAATATATCTCGAATATTCGACTATATATTCGAGATATATCGCGAAATCGAATATGGCATATTCTGCTCAACACTATATATTACGATGTAGTAATAGAAATAATAGAATTTGATCATCCTGACACCATATCAAGCATGGTGTCAGGATGATTTTAAGCACTGACACCAGCCATATGCCTGACAAATCATTCCCATTGCCGATTTCCCTATCAACCCCAAGACTACATCCTTACCCCCACCCTCATCTTTTTTTGGGAAGGGGAGTGTCCCTGAATGGCAGTTTGGAAATGTGGTCTCCCTATGTTGCTGCTGGTGAGAGACTGCATAGCAGGTGGTATTGGTGGTGTTGCTGTTGCTCAAAGGTTGCACGGCTGGTACTACTGGTGAGAGTATATTTCATTTTATATATTTTGTTTTAGCGGAAAAAAAATTGCATTTTGTTTCCATAAAAAGGCCCGCCAAAATCCTCAGCTCCAGGCCCATGATGCTCTTAATCTGGCCCTGCCCTCTGTCCTGCATCGAGGGAGACAGCTTGATAAGTTAAAAGACTGGCTGGCTACAGAACGGCTCACCCTCGCGTAGTCCTGAGAATTAACATTAAAGAACTAATAATTCACTTTTATATTTGCAGGACTTGAACACAGATCCCTGTCGGTGTAATCTCAGTGCACGCCCTGTGGATATTTACCCTTGCAAGTAAGTCAGAATTATTGGATGTGAACCATTTTATGAAGGCTGTATTCACCTGAATTTTTTATTTCCACAATGCTACGTTCATGCCCTGTACACGCGATCAGTTCGTCTGATGAAAACAGACCGATGGATTTTTTCATCTGATATCCGATGAAGCTGACTTTCATCAGTGTTGCCTACACACCATCGGTTAAAAATCTGATCGTGTCCAACGCGGTGACGTAAAACACAACGACGTGCTGAGAAAAATGAAGTTCAATGCGTCGACTTGATTCTGAGCATGCGTGGATTTTTAAAGGATGGATTTCCCCACCGACGATCGTTTTTTTAACCATAAGAAAAATTTAAAACAGGTTCTATTTTTTTTCACCAATGGGTCCCACACACGATCGGTTTGTCCAATGAAAACGGTCCGTTTTCATCAGACGAACCGATCGTGTGTACAGGGCATAAGGCGAGATTCACACTATGACAAATTGGATGTGGGGTTCTCCGTATCCAATTTGCATGGTAGGAGATTGTGACCGGCTCACGCATCTCTGAATCGGCTCTGGTGCGAATTTCACAGAGGTCCTGTGCGTCTGTTGGTCCGTTTCAGGTTAGAATTCAGCCCAAATATTTGGCTGTGAGCCGATGCGTTGTCCACTGTGAACCCAGCCTAATGCTGCGTACACATGATTGGAAATTCCAAAAAGAAAAGTCCGATGTGAGCTTTTGGTCGGAAATTCCAACCGTGTGTAGGCTCCATCAGATTTTTGTTGTTGGAATTTGCGCCAACAAACGATTGAGAGCTGGTTCTCAAATTTTCAGATGGAAAAAAATTGTATCTGAAAATCCGATCCTCTGTAGCAATTCCGACGTGCAAAATTCAGACGCATGCTCAGAAACAATTAGACACATGCTCGGAAGCATTGAATTTCATTTTCTTGGCTCGTCGTAGTGTTGTACCTCACCGAGCTCTTGACGGACGAAAGTTCAGAGAACTTGTGTGTGGCCATGTATATGCAAGTCAAGCTTGAGTGGTATTCCATAAATACAATAAAAAAAAAGTCACTGCCCCTACCTATATACTATACTAACCAGGGCTTTTTTTCAGGGGGAACTTGGGGGATCTCAGTTCCACCACCTCTGGCTCAGACCCTTTGGTTCCTGCTCACCACAATCACTTGTAAACACAGAAGTCTGGTTTCTGTGTTTACAAGTGAGTGCTCTGCACTTTGTGTGTAACCCCCCTGAACTCTACACTCTGTATGTAATGCAATGCTGGTATTTAATGCCCCTTTAAGACCCTTCTACTGTTTGTGAAATTTGAATGGGGTCGTGGTTGAGTTCCTGCACCTATTTGTTGAGAAACAAAGCTCTGATACTAACTATATACATACAAAAACATGGAATATCCAGGCTCAAACTTACCGACCAATCAGCAACCAACCAATTTCATCTGTCTAACAGTGTGCATTAAAAACAGAGGTTTAGTTGCACGCATTTGCAAATGCATGTGTTAGCTGCAGGCCCCGTCAAGGCTCTCTGTATACTGCAGTCCTAACTATAACATTGCATTTTAAGTCTCCTCAGTAGGAGCACATGACTGCTGATGGATAGATAAGGGGCAGGTGACTGGAGGTAGCCCAGCCCTCATTAAAGGGGCAGGAGCACACTAAACACTCAGCACATCGAAGCAAAGGTGCAGTCATGTGCTCCTACTGAGGAGACTTAAAATGCAATGTCATAGTTAGGACTGCAGTATACAGAGAGCCTTGACAGGGCCTGCAGCTTACACATGCATTTGCAAATGCGTGCAACTAAACCTCTATTTTTAACGCACACTGTTAGACAGGTGAATTTGGTTGGTTTCTGATTGGTCGGTAAGTTTGAGCCTGAATATTCCATGTTTTTGTATTTACTTGAGTGGAATTACGTTGGAAAAACCATCCAAGTTTTTTCCGGCGGAAAATCTGATTGTGTGTACACGGCATGAGAGCTGGTTCTCAAATTTCCGTCTGTAGCAATTCCAATGCGCGAAATTCCATTGCATGCAATTTGACGCATGCTTGGAAGCATTGAACTTCTTTTTTTCGGCTCGTTGTAGCGTTCTTAAAGGACAAAAGTTCAGAGAACGTTTGTGTGACCATGTGTATGCAAGCCAATTAAGGTTTTTCCAACAAAAAATCTGATCGTGTGTATGTGGCATTAGACATACGAGAAGCTTTTAATTTTTCTTTTGGGTGTAGAAGGCAGGAACTGGTTGCAGGTAAATCTATAATTACCTTTGCGCTGGTATTAACCACTTAAGACCCGGACCAAAATTCAGGTAAAGGACCTTGCCCCTTCCCCCTTTGCGATTCGGCACTGCGTCGCTTTAACTGACAATTGCGCGGTCGTGCGACGTGGCTCCCAAACAAAATTGGTGTCCTTTTTTCCCCACAAATAGAGCTTTCTTTTGGTGGTATTTGATCACCTCTGCGGTTTTTATTTTTTGCGCTATAAACAAAAATAGAGCGACAATTTAAAAAAAAATGCAATATTTTTTGCTTTTTGCTATAATAAATATCCCCCAAAAATATATAAAAAAACATTTTTTTTCCTCAGTTTAGGCCGATACGTATTCTTCTACCTATTTTTGGTAAAAAAAATCGCAGTAAGCGTTTATCGGTTGGTTTTCGCAAAATTTATAGCGTTTACAAAATAAGGGATAGTTTTATTGCATTTTTATAATTTTTTTTTTTTTTACTACTAATAGCGGCGATCAGCGATTTTTTTCGTGACTGCGACAATATGGCGGTCACTTCGGACAATTTTGACACATTTTTGGGACAATTGTCATTTTCACAGCAAAAAATGCATTTAAATTTGCATTGTTTACTGTGGAAATGACAGTTGCAGTTTGGGAGTTAACCACAGGTGGCGCTGTAGGGGATGTGTGCCTATGTGTTGTGTTTACAACTGTAGGGGGGTGTGGCTATAGGTGTGACGTCATCGATCGCGTCCCCCTATTACAGGGATGACGCGATCGATGCTACGGCCACAGAGAAGCACAGGGAAGCCGTGTGTACACACGGCTCTCCCCTTTCTTCCGCTCCAGGGACGGATCGCCGCACTGCAGCGGCGATCGGGACCGCAAATCCCGCGGTCCCGGTCCCGGAGCCTCGGACCGGGTCGCGGGTGCGCGCCCGCGACCCACGGCTGGGTACTAAAATCAACGTATATATACGTTGATGTGCCCAGCCGTGCCATTCTGCCGACGTAAATGTGCAGTAGGCGGTCCTTAAGTGGTTAATTATATTTTATACAGCATGGTTTCCACCTATCATAATTATGTGTCTATTACTACTATTATTACTACTAATGCGATTCACAGCCCTGCAGGGAAACAATTTAAAGAATACATTTACCTTATAAGATAAATGATAAGATTATGGATAGCAATAAAAGAATAACAATGAAAGTAAACCTAAGGGCTCTTTCACATGTCCGTTCAGATCGTCCGTTTTTTGGACGTTCGTTAACGGACCTCAATGCTTCCCTATGGGTTAGAGTCCATTAACATCCGTCTGCGGTAAGCTCCGTTTTTTTGGACGGAAGAAAACCCTATTTTCTCGATGTGATTCTTGTCATGCCTGCCGTGCATACACACGATCGTGAAAAAAAAATGCTCTAGCAAAGCGTGGTGACGTACAACACGTAAGACGGCACTATAAGGGGGAAGTTACATTCGGATGGCGCCACCCTTTGGGCTGCTTTTGCTGATTTCGTGTTAGTAAAAGTTTGGTGAGAGACGATTTGCGCTTTTTTTAGTCTGTTACAGCGTGACCATTACAAACGCTAGTTTTACCAGAACAAGTGCTCCCATCTCATAACTTGCTTCTGAGCATGCACGTTTTTTTCCCGCCGTTAAAGCCCACACACGACCGTTTTTCATGACGTGAAAAATGACGAGAAAAAATAGAGCCCATTATTTCACGTTGAGAAAAATGCTCTGGAGCCCACACACGACCGTTTTTAACCTGTCAGCATGGTCTGTGGTTGCAGGAAAGAAGCTTGCTCCATGTATGGGCTGCTATAGTTACTAGCAAAAATCATTGTATTCTGCCGACCATGAAGGCTACCCACGCTATTCTGCTTTCTGAATACAACTGCCAGAGGCAGGAAGCATTCCCCCACCAAC
The DNA here is from genome assembly GCA_029574335.1 of Rana kukunoris. Taxonomy (NCBI): domain Eukaryota; kingdom Metazoa; phylum Chordata; class Amphibia; order Anura; family Ranidae; genus Rana; species Rana kukunoris. The sequence continues at coordinate 531,721,803 of CM056052.1, read as the reverse complement.
ACACTGACTGTGTAGATTGGGGAATCAATTTTTTTTCCTTCTATCCTTGGTAAAAGGAAAGAAAATCGATTTATCTATGGCTTGCATTATTCCCTTGGGGCCGAGTGTGCGCATATATGCGGCCTCGGCTTTAGGGGGTTAGAACGGGATGATGCTCGCAGCTGCAGGCATCATCCCGGTCCTGTTTTTTAGAGCGGGCAGTCCAGGGATAACAACCGATGAGGCTAAAAGCCGCTCGAATGTTATAAAGGAGGAGCAGGACGGGACATCCCCCCTCCCATTGGGAGACCCGATCCACGATTCGCTACTTCCCGTGTCTAGACAGAGACTGGCACAAAGCTGTAAACGGCTTTGTTACAGTCTCCTGTATGTAAACACGAAAGCGACGTCACAACCTCACTTCCGGTTTACTCGGCTGCCAATGGCGCCGGTTTAAAAAAAAAAAACAGTATTCAGAATCACAGTTTTTGACAATCTGAATAATTTGAAGAGTACCTGTCACCACCTATTAAGCCCCGTACACACGGCCGAGGTTCTCGGCAGAAACCAGCGAGAACCTCGCTGGGAGCCGCATTCTGCCGAGAACCTCGGCCGTGTGTATGCTCTCGGCGAGCCCCGCCCGTCGGGAAACCCATCGAGCAAATAGAGAACAGGTTCTCTATTTGCTCGACGGCCCGTCGGGATGAATGGCTGGTTGCCTTTCCCTAAGGGGGGGTCGCCGATTCTGACGGCCGGCAGAGAACCTCGACGGGCGGAACGATGTGTTCCCCCCGTCGAGTTTCTCTGCCGTGTGTACGGGGCCTGACTGTCACAAGGGATGTTTACATTCCTTGTGACAGCAATAAAAGTGATAATTTTTCTTTTTTTTAAACACAATGTAAAAATAAATAAAATAAATAAGAAAAAAAAAGTAAAAAATTTAAAGCGACCCTGTCCCCGCGAGCTCGTGCAGCAGAAGATAATGCATACGCATGTCGCGCTGGCATATGTAAACGGTGTTCAAATCACGCCTGTGAAGTATCGCCACGATCGTCAGAGCGAGAGCAATAATTCTTGCACTAGACCTTCTCTGTAACTCTAACCTGGTAACTGTTAATTTTTTTTAAAGCATCGCCTATGGAGATTTTTAGGTACCGTAGTTTGTCGTCATTCCACGAGAGTGCACAATTTCAAAGTGTGACATGTTTGGTATCTATTTACTCAGCGTAACATCAGCTTTCACATTATACAAAAAAATTGGGTTCATTTTACTGTTCATGAAATAGGCTTATGCCGCGTACACACGATCAGGCTTTTGCCCGGCCAAATCTCATCGGAATTCCGACGGAATTTCAATCAGAGAAAAATAGAACATGTTTTCTATCTAAACTCCAAAGAAATTCTTTGGATGTTCATATGAAAAAATTCAGATGGGGCTACACACGATCGGAATATCCTATGGAAAAAGTCTGTCTGACTTTTTCCATCGGAAATTTCGATTGTATGTACAAGGCATTAGTCATGAAAGGGTTATACATCTGTGATGTGTCATCTTATCCAGCTATTCTCAACCAGGGTTCCGTGGAGCCATAGGGTTCCCCCAGAAGTTGCTAGGGGTTCCTTGAACTGTGGATGATTAACTACTCAATTGATGGTTCTTGCATATATATCAGAGCTAGCAGCAGGGCACCAGTGATTCTTTTTACCTATCTGTAAATGTGGCATTCGAACTACACATGACCAGAATTTCCAATGGAATTTTCCGTTGGAATTCCGATGAAGCTGACTTCCATCAGTCTTGCATGCATACTGTCAGACTAAATTCCGACTGTCCAAAACGCAGTGACGTAAAACACTACGACGAGCCGAGGAAAAAATAATTTAAATGCTTCCGAGCATGCGTCGACTTGATTCTGAGCATGCGTGGGTTTTTCCTCCAACGGAGTTGCACACAGACGATAGGAATTTCCTATCGTTTTTTTTTTTTTCTATTGTTCTCTAAACACCGACGGAAAAAAGTCCTATGGTGCCCACACACAATCGGAATTTTGGACTTTTTTCATCGGAAATTGTGTGTACGTGGCATAAGAGGGGCATTCTTCCCAATGACCACCAATGTAAGGGGCATTTTCCCCCTGACACCCCATAAACTCATTTTTTTCAGGGTAACCCAAGACCTGAAAATGATTTCAAAAGTTCCAAAATGGTTGGAGAAAATCTGCTCTGTTCTCTGCTGTTGTGCACCTGTGTATGTACTGCTAACATGCCATGGGTGTGAAATTTATTTCAAGGGTTCATTTAGGGTAAATAGGTTGAGAAAGGCTTTTCTATTGTCTTCTCTGCTATTGTGCACCTGTGTATGTACTGCTAACACGCCATGGGTGGTGTGTCTCTTCTTTTCTACAGGCACTTCATGTTTCGTTCCGTGGTTCAGAGATTCCCAACCATCTACTTTATTCCAGTAAGTGTAATCAGAGACATACATAATGGTGGTAAAGACCATAAGCTCACTAATGGAGGCGCCATTCCAAGGTACCAGCCCTACTTCAGCTGTGTTTTTCAGTAGATAATGGAATACATTCTATTAAAGGTTCCAGTAATATTGCGAGCATTCAAATACTTAACCTTGGCTTTGCTTGCCTTTATCATTTGTATTGTACTGTTGATGTATATAGCTGCAACGCTGCAATAATAATAAAGCTTTGAAAAGTTTATGAAACGGTATAAAAGTGCATAGGACTGAATTGAAAAGCCATGGCACGGAGGATGCCATCATTTACTTTTTTAGACAAACTAAATGGAGATTTTACCTGCGTTGCCTAAAGTCAAGGCTGCACATTGTCTACCAGGAAATGTGCGAGGAAGGAATGAATTAGGCCCCTTTTACATTTATACGACTTGTCTCGCGATTTTGGACTGCAAAATCGTATGACAAGTCATTCTCCATGATTTTCAAAGAACACCATTCATACTGGCACAACTTTAAGTAGTGCCAACTTCAAAGTAGTCCCTGCACTACTTTGGTCTGATTTTGATGCCACTTACACAGGCATTCATTGAAATCGCGGCCGCAAATCGCGGCAAAGTAGTGCAGGGACTACTTTGAAGTCGGCACTACTTAAAGTCGTGCCAGTATGAATGGTGTTCATTGAAAATCATGAAGAATGACTTGTCATAGGATTTTGCAGTCCAAAATCGTGAGACAAGTCGTATAAATGTGAAAAGGGGCTAAAGTGGATGTAAACCCAAAATTGTTTTATTTATTTTTTGCTGTTACAATGTAGAGTAAAATATTTCCTATTATCTGTGCCCAGTCTTGTCACAAAGAGTTACTCCAGCGCTGAGCAATCCTCTTTTCTTTTCTCAGTGAAATAAACAGACAAACAGGAGAAAACTTTTGTCCGTTCCGCCCCCTTGCGGTGAATGACAGGTTATTTATGTAGCACTACCCCCGAAGGATCTGCTGAGTACTTTTGGGTGGCATGTTACCTCTATCTTCTGGCTGTCCAGGGTGACGTGAGAACCTGAAGAATTTCAATAGATATGGTTCCCGATAAAGGGATAGAGCATGGGACTGTACGAATGCATGTTAGTAATGTTGTATTAGAAAAATAGAAAAATAGTTTTCCGATATATATCTATTGAGTTGACTCTGAAACCGCAGAGACCATCTACTACAGACACAGTAATGCAAAAAATATAAATTTTAATAAATAATCACATGAATTAAATAAACATAATTATAAAAATATGAATTGATCATATAAAGGAGAAGATTTCACCATATTGGTGTGTATATGTGGTCCAACATGTTTCGCCTGTTCAGGCTTCCTCAGGGACAAATACACATATATACAGTAATCTACGAAAATAGAAAAAACAAAAATATGAATATCCTACTGTATAAACTAAACACAGCAAGCTATTTTTGTTTAGTTTATACAGTAGGATATTCATATTTTAGTTTTTTCTATTTTTGTAGATTACTGTATATATGTGTATTTGTCCCTGAGGAAGCCTGAACAGGCGAAACATGTTGGACCATATATACACACCAATATGGTGAAATCTTCTCCTTTATATGATCAATTCATATTTGTATAATTATGTTTATTTAATCCATGTGATTATTTATTAAAATTTATATTTTTTGCATTACTGTGTCTGTAGTAGATGGTCTCTGCGGTTTCAGAGTCAACTCAATAGATATATACCGGAAAACTATTTTTCTATTTTTCTAATACAACATTACTAACATGCATTCGTACAGTCCCATGCTCTATCCCTTTATCGGGAACCATATCTATTTTCAATAGGGACGGTAATGCTGTTAGCTATCTTATCCTAATTTGTGCTTGCTCTACATATATACTTCTTTTCTGAAGAATTTCAATGTCTACACAATGCACTTCTTTTCCTGGGATTTATTTGCAGAGCTTTAGTAGAAAAGAAGTAAAGGGGTGGAAGGGTAGGTAGGTTCAGGTGCATAATCAGGGATAGGAAACTCTCCTGCTTCCAGCAAACAGTTCTCGTCGCCAGTCTAGGCAGAGTGGGTATTGCTCACGCGGATAGGTCCCTCTCACTGGCCTAGCAGCCAGGATGGCGCATGGAATAAAGTACAGTCTCTGCCACAGACCTTCCTTTATAAGGAGGCACTTTTGGTCCAGAATCCTCTGCCAGAGAATTCAGCACCCGGATCTCTCCAGATTAACTTTGGTAGAACTTAGATCCGATGGGTGACCACCGCCAAGCCTTTTCAGTGTATGGTGCATCCTTCGATGAAGTTTCCAGGCCTACTCCCAAGGTACCAGCCTCCTGCATGGCCCTCTCCAGGATAGGTCCTCCCCTGGCTTCCTTCACCAAGTGGCTTCCTCCCGCAGGACGGACAGCACAGGATCACCTTTTCAAAAGCAGGCCCCAGTCTGACTACTGGGCCTACCAGGCGAAGCCGCGACTCTGGACCAACATGGTCCCAGAGTCAGCATTCAGGACACACAACTCAGGCCAGGCAGGCCACGAGGCGCGAACAACAACGACACTCAATTGCGTCTGTCCCTTAAGTACCCCTCCCCAGCATGCACAGCGGGGCGACCACTCCCACTGATTCGCTGCTGAGGGGAACACCCAATACACCTTGACCTTGCTGCTGCCACCCTTGGCCTTGGCCTGGGGTGGTAACCCCCAGGCGAACAATGGTGGAACTTCCAGCACAGCCAGGGCTGGAACAGAGGCTAAATTGCCCTTAATCACACTTGTCTGAGCCAAACAACAGCTCAGACCCCCACTAAATTTAACGCAGCACCTGTTTAACAGGAGTAGGGCGCTAAATTTACATATCTAATGCACTAGACTGGAGACAGGCATTATTTTTTAATTCCCACCCGACTCCTTTTCCAAAGTCATGTGGTTACTTTTCTGGATTTTGATTGGATGTTAGTGATCATAGCAGAAGTTCAGTGTAAGAAATACACAGGAGAAAATGCATGTTGACAAGGGGAGTTTAGAGGTGGGAGGGGAGTGTACTGACATCACGACTCCACCCACCGAGCTCCAGACAACAGATCCACCCACAGAATCTGCAGTTTTTCAGGTCTGATAACAGACAGAGGGGAGACATTTGACAGGTAAGGATACATGCAGGAGGCATCTATATCCTTATAGATCAGCACTATGGCAGTAGTTTAGAAAGGATGAGAGTGGGTTTATATCCACTTTAAGTTTACATTTTAACCCCTTCCACACCATGCACTTTCACCCCTACCTGCCCAGGACAATTTTTAGCTTTCAGCACTGTCGCACTTTGAATGACAATTGAATGACAATTGTGCGGTCATGCTACACTGTACACAAACTAAATTTGTATTATTTTCTTCCCTACTGTTATGGGCACGAATGTGGGCACTGACAGGCATTTATTAGGGGAGAGACTGGCAGGTGTTGGGCACTGTTTGGCACCTTTCTATGGGGGCTGCACTCATAATTAATGTGCTGATTTTCAGCACAGACCCCCCAACCCCTCCTCTGACAGGGAGAGCCGCCCATCGGCTTTTTTTTTTTTTAATCACGTCATTAGAGTCAAAGGCTCTAATAGGCTTCAAAAAAGGGTGCATGCGCCCTGAGCCCACCCAGTTGTGTGGCAATAGTGAATGAATATTGTCTCCTCCAGGCCAATCAGGAAGCAGGTTATGAGACCAATTTCCCAATTGCCCGAAAGGAGAAGCGATCCTATTGGCCTAGGAGGAGGAGGGAAGACACGCACGACCACTGTGATGTCGAGGAGACGCAGGGGAAGCCGACCGACCAACATGCCAACCGCCACTTGAAATCCGGGACAGGGAGGAGACGGAGGGAAGCCTACAACAAGATAGTCTGGGGGCAGCACAGGGTAAGTGAGCCGCTGGGCACTCGTATCAACTCCAGCGGCGAGCCACGGGCACGCGTGCGCGTCCTAGTGGTCAAAAGGCGAAGCGACGTAAGGTAACGTTGTTTCACCCAGGGGAGCCAACCTGCTGCAGTAGGCTTTTTAGCTTTTTAGCTTTGGACAGAATGGAGAAGGATTAGAACACCTGTCAGTTTTATTGCAATCTGTACCCCCACTAGGGAGATTCAGTCTATTTGTCCTGTTTACCATTATCATTAAAAGTGAAAGTAAAAGAACATCTTACATTTTGGATTGCCCCAAGTAAAGTGATAGAAGGGAAATCTTTCAATTGGGAAAGTTCTGGTGACTTGGGGGTCCCAAAGGGGCAAAGAATAAACTGACAGGGGTCATAACACTCCCTAATGCCGCGTACACATGATCACTTTTTGTGATGAAATAAAATGATGTTTTTCATCATGAAAAAAACAACGTTTTTCCAACTTCATCATAAAAAACGACGTTTCCCACACACCATCGTTTTTAAAAAATGATGAGCAAAGCACGGTTACGTACCACAGCACTCTAAAGGGGAAGTTCCATTCAAGCTCCCATTTCATAACTTGCTTCTGAGCATGCGCGGGTTTAAAACGTTGTTTTAGCCCACACACGATCATTTTTTACAACACAAAAAATGAAATTTTCAAAAAACTATGTAAAGCCCACACACGATCATTTTAACCGCTTAAGGACCAGACTAATATGCTTTAACAGACAATTGCGCGGTCGTGCGACGTGGCTCCCAAACAAAATTCGCGTCCTTTTCTTCCCACAAATAGAGCTTTCTTTTGATGGTATTTGATCGCCTCTGCGATTTTTATTTTTTGCGCTATATACAAAAATAGAGCGACATTCTTGAAAAAAATCAATATTTTTTACTTTTTGTTATAAGAAAAATCAAAAAACTAAATTTTAGTCAAACATTTAGGCCAAAATGTATTCAGCCACATGTCTTTAGTAAAAAAAAAATTGCAATAAAAAAAAAACTAGCTACCTAGCGGCAACAGTGACACTAATACAGCGATCAGAAAAATTATCGCTTAGTGACACTGGCAATAGGGGGTGAAAGGCTTAACTAGTGTGGTGATCAAAGGGTTAAACCTTTATTAGGGGGGGTACGGGGGCTGCCCTGGACCTAACACTAACTGCCTGTCACACTAACTGTCACACTGACACTAAATGCAGTGATCAGTAAATATATGATCACTGCATTCAGTGACACTGTGATCGGAAGGGGTTAATGTGCCTACATGTCCTGGTGTCAGTGTAGTGTTGTGCAGACTCACTTGTGTTGTCTTCTCTCCTCAGCGGCGGTTGAAAATACTGCCGAGAGGAGAGATTACATCACTTCCCCCTTCCTGTGTTTACACAGGAAGAGGGCGGGGGAGGACGCGCATTGGCTGGGAGCAATCCGGAGGGGGCGGACAAAAACGAACAGCCGCCCCCTTATCCCGGATCGCTCGCACAGCCTACGGAACCGCCACATGTACCGGGGGGTTCCGATCGAACCCCCAGACCCACGTCTAGGCGTCATGTGTCATTCTGCCAACGTAAATGTACATGCGGCGGTCCTTATGTGGTTAAATGACATTTTTTATTTCATCACAAAAAATAAACAAGTTTTGCCTATAGCTCTTCCCTAATACACTTCCCAACATTTTGTCTTTCCGTGGCTGTTAATCAGTTAAAAATTAAACAATACCTACCGCACATACACCTGTAGATATCATAGCGCTCATACAATAATAGACTCCATGGTGAAACACTTTCTGTGCACTGTCATGCCCATTCATGTCCTCTACTTAGAGATTATGTGAATAATGCATTGAAATTTTAGATTTGTTTGCCTTGCGCGGTTTAGGTTACGTCCTCTTGGAACCAGCGGCATGTATCCATGGTTGCCATTTCCACAACCTGTTGTTTGTAAGGATAGCGAGAATCAGACATTTGTGCTCCGATCACTACCTGTCCAACTCGCCCACCCATTTTGCAAATGTCCAGCTATAACATATAAAGGCGATGCTACAAAAGTCTTTTTTTGATAGAACCTCCAATCATTTCCTGTGATTTCGAGTTTCAACTCTGCAACGCCACAGTACTAGTCTCTAATGCCGCGTACACACGATCATTTTTCAGCATGTAGAAAAAATGACGTTTTTCCAACTTCATCATTCAACGTTGCCCACACACCATCGTTTTTCAAAAATGATCTAGCAAAGCGCGGTGAAGTACAACACGTACGACGGCACTATAAAGGGGAAGTTCCATGCGGATGGTGCCACCCTTGTGGCTGCTTTAGCTGATTCCGTGTTAGTAAAAGACGATTCACGCTTTTCTGTCTGTTACAGCGTGATGAATGTGCTTACTCCATTATGAACGCTAGTTTTACCAGAACGAGCGCTCCTGTCTCATAACTTGCTTATGAGCATGCGCGGGTTTTTAACGTTGTTTTAGCCCACACACGACCATTTTTTACAACCCGAAAAACTACATTGTTTAAAACGACGTTAAAAAATGCAGCATGTCCGTATTTTTTTGTCGTTTTTCAGAACCTGAAAAATGATGTGAAGCCCACACACCATCATTTTAAATGACATTTTTTAAAAACTTTTTTTTCATGCCGAAAAATGATCATGTGTACGCGGCATAAGAAATAATACTACTCCTTACCCCTTCCTACATTTAAATCTATATGTAGGTGAAAGTAGAGTCATTTTTCAAATCAAGTAAGTTGAATTTCTGTTGCCCATTAAAAATTGAAAGCATTTTCTTCGCTGCTAATGCCGCGTACACACGGTCGTTTTTTGTCTTGTAAAAACGGTCGTTTTTTCTCATGAAAAAAACGTTTTTCAAGCCTCATTTTAAAAAATGACGTTGCCTACACACCATCGTTTTCTGAAAATGCTCTAGCAAAGCGCTGTTACGTAAGACACTTCTGACGGCACTCTGTTCCATTGAAGCTCCTGTCTCATAACTTGCTTCTGAGCATGCGCGGGTTTAAAAACGTCATTTTAAACGTCGTTTTGCCCACACACGATCACTTTTTATGACACAAAAAACGACATTCAGAAAAACGACATAAAAAATTCAGGCATGTTCGAATTTTTTTTGGTCGTTTTTTTTAAGACATAAAACAACGTTTTGCCCACACACAATCATTTTAAATGACGTTTTTTAAAACGTTGTTTTTTTTCATCACAAAAAAGGACCGTGTGTACGTGGCATAAAAGGCCAACAGCTATTCCCATATTTTTGAAAATCAACATTTTTGGAACTATGAGTAACTTATGGCGTTAGAAGTTTTATTTCCTAATTTTTTTTCAAATATAGATTTTTATTGATTTTAACCACTTGCTTACTGGGCACATAAACCCCCTTTGTGCCCAGGTGAAATTTCAGCTTCCGAGCCTGCGTGGAGTTAACTTACATTTGCGCGGTCGTGCGACGTGGCTCCCAAACGAAATTGGCGTCCTTTTTTCCCCACAAATAGAGCTTTATTTTGGTGGTATTTGATCACCTCTGCGGCGTTTATTTTTTGCGTTATAAACAAAATAAGAGCGACAATTTAAAAATATATATATTTTTTTTAATTGGTGCTATAATAAATATCCCAATTTAAAAAAAAAAAAAAATGTTCTCAGTTAATGAATGAATGAATGAATGAATGACTTGTATAGCGCAACGCATCCGAACTGAATCGCCTCTGGGCGCTTTTTCCAGCCAGAGTCTGCTTGGCTGGTGCGGTCATTTTTACCCCGTAGGATCTTGACACGCTATGGACACACAGTCATACACACATATGTACATATATACTGGGTCAATTTTTTTGGACGATCCAATTTACCTACCAGCATGTCTTTGGAGTGTGGGAGGAAACCGGAGTACCCGGAGGAAACCCACGCAGACACAGGGAGAACATGCAAACTCCAGGCAGATGGTGTCGTGGTCGGGATTCGAACCAGCGACCCTTTTGCTGCTAGGCGAAAGTGCTACTCACTGGACCACTGTGCTGCCCTATTTCAGTTAAGGCCGATACGTATTCTTCTACGTATTTTTGTAAAAAAAATCGCAATAAGCAACTGCTTTGCGCAAAAGTTATAGCGCCTACAAAATAGGGGACAGAATTATGATTTTTTTTTTACTTTTTTTTTTTTACTAGTAATGGCGGCGATCTGCGATGTTTATTGGGACTGCGACATTACGGCGGACACATCCAACCAGAGTGTGAAACACAGAGCAATAGCATCAACAAATTTATGGTAACATTAAAGTGGTTGTAAACCCACTGTTACAACTTGCACCTACAGGTAAGCCTAGATTAAGACTTACCTGTAGGTGCAAGAAATATCTCCTTAACCTATACGGTTAAGGAGATATTTTCACTGAGTGTGCCGTTTTTGTGAATGGCATTAGTGGGGTTAATGCCATGTTTTCGCGTATGCGCAGGGATCTGCCGGTCCCGCGCGCATGCGCGGGAGTGACATCATTGCCGCTGTGGCCACTCACAGCGTCAGAGCAGTAAAAACAGGAAGAACCTCTAGTGGACATGGCGGCGGCGGTGGACGGGACCGAGGCGGACTTTGGGGGCTTCGCTCTCATTATGTCTTTCTCCTGCAGGTGTATTTATAAAAAAAAATAGTTATACACTCAACCTGATTCATTTGGTGGTAAATATTATATTGACAGCTTAATCACATATTCATTCCGACTGTCTGGTCCCTGACCGTGAAAGAAACAAAAGAAAATAAACAGAAGAAGCGGAAAAAGAGTAGACAAGAAAGAGCAGAAGTCCCGAAAAATAGCTAAAGAAAAGGGAAAAGCAAAATCAAAAAGGAGAGAGAAAAGAGCGGGGGGGGGGGGGCAAGTGACCCGAGAGCGATGTATGCCCACCATTTGCAGCCCACTTCCACCTACTTTAACTTACGCCGGCTTACGCCGACAAATTTATGTTACGCCGGCACGACATTGGGAGCATTTGCTTTGTGAATTCCATGCTTCCCTCTCTGCGTTGCGCCGGCGTAGCGTAAAGAAGATATGCTGCTAAGGCGGCATAAATATGCGCCGATGTATGTGAATCCATGCCATGGTTTTTCCTTGTAGGTAAGAGGGCTGGGCTAAAAGGGAGCATTTGTCTTTTAGACACACGCCCTCTTCTATGACACTGCAGTGAGAGGCGTGCCTCCACTGCAGCATTTTTATTGGACGGTTGGGACCAATGGTACTTTACCATTGGTCCAAGACTCCATGCTGTCCATTGAGCTCAGTGCCTCTGACAAGAAGCGATAGGCACTGTGAGCTCAATCTCTCAGTCTTCTGCAAACAGAGTGTGCCAGCTTGTATTTCAGTGTTCTGGAGTATCCAACAGCTGCCCTAAGCCCCCCAACCAAGTTTATCTGCAATAAACTTTTAAAAAGGCAACCCCCTAGATAACAGGTGTTAAACACAAGGCCCACGGGCCGAATCTGGCCCTCCAGGCCATTTCATGTGGCCCTCGCATCTCTCCTGCAGCTCTCCTCTGGTCCTATTTCAGACCCTGATACTGAGTACACACGATCGTTTTTCGGCATTAAAAAGAACAACGTTTTTAAAAACGTCATTTAAAATGATCGTGTGTGGGCTTCACATCGTTTTTCATGTTCTGAAAAACGACAAAAACAAAATTCCAACATGCTGCATTTTTTCACATCGTTTTAAAAAAAAATGTTTTTCGGGTTGTAAAAAAATGATCATGTGTGGGCTAAAACAACGTTTTAAACCTGCGCATGCTCAAAAGCAAGTTATGAGACGGGAGCGCTCGTTCTGGTAAAACTACCATTCATAATGGAGTAAGCACATTCATCACGCTGTAACAGACAAAAAAGCGCAAATCGTCTTTTACTAACAAGGAAACAGCTAAAAGCAGCCCAAAGGCGAATAGAACTTCCCCTTTAGAGTGCCGTTGTACGTGTTGTACGTCACCGCGCTTTGTTCATGATTTTTCAAAACGATGGTGTGTGGGCAACATCATTTTTAATGATGAAGTTGGAAAAACTTTGTTTTTTGGACATGCTGAAGAACAACATTTTTTTCATGCTGAAAAACGATCGTGTGTAGGCGGCATTACTTTCTGCTTTCAAGCAATACATCCAGCTTCTTCCCAGCAGCAGCATAAGGAAAGGGGTGCCCTGTGATGTAAGGGAGAGTGGAGGATTCAACTTCTGATGGTGGGGTGTCTCTTGACATCTAATTTAAAGGGGAGGGGATGCGCTGGATATCTAATGTTAGAGATACAACCAGCCCTTTTGAGTGCAATCATAATGCTGATGCGGCCCACGGTGAAATTGAGTTTGACACCCCTGCCCTAGACTGTCGCTACACTAGTGGTAAAAGAACCTGGGACATATATCAGCGGGCCTTGCAGGTGTAGACCGTGTAGCACTACAACTATGACAGAGAAAATGGTTTCATTTAACTGGGCTCTGCTATGTGGCTGGGCTGTAAATTTCAGGACTGGAACCAGCGAAATACTAATCCTTGGACCAGTAATGCAACTTCTTAATATGTACCAGTTTTCCGATGTTTGCCTGAAGTTTTGCTGTAAGCACAAATGCAATGTTCACTGACAGGATCAGCAGATGTGGAAAGATAATTGGGTTGCCTGCAGAGTACCGGCATCTGCAGATATCCAAGGGGTGACCAAGGTTAACAGCTCGTTCCCCTTGTTACTGACACACATTATCTAAGATTTACAGGTCATGTAGCTGATCAGTTTTAGTCATCGCCTTATACACATTTAGGGTCCATGCGCACTAGAGGAGTTTAGCATTTTGCCTGTAGAAGTAACTATGGTTATCCTATGTGTCATTGCACATTAGGATGTTTAGAGGTATATTTTAAGCTTAGTGTTGAAGCAGAAAAAAAAACCTTCTAGTTAGAGTTTTTAAGAGCAATTTTCTGGCAGAAAAAAAAATGTAAACACTCCTAAACACTATGAAGACAAAGAAAAATGGATAGCCGCACTCCAAAACCTGATGGGTGGTCTTTTATTCAATATTCAACAAAAATAGGGTCACAGCAGTAGAAACAAGGAACAGCCGACGCGTTTCGCACTGGATCAGTGCTTATTCATGGCTGAGCCATGAATAAGCACTGATCCAGTGCGAAACGCGTCGGCTGTTCCTTGTTTCTACTGCTGTGACCCTATTTTTGTACATGCTGTCTATTGAATAAAAGACCACCCATCAGGTTTTGGAGTGCGGCTATCCATTTTTCTTTGTCTTCATTTTGCTTAGTGCACCGCCAGCACCCTCGGTATCCTGCACCACCTGTAACCATTTAGTGATCCCACCTGGAGCGGTGACTCCTTTCTCTCTATCGTTTCTGGACTCCTAAACACTAGTACAAAAATGTTCAAAATTAGCTTTTTTCTCCTGCCAAGAGCACTGGTGTTTTTAATAGGCCTGTAGAGAGTCGTGATCCTCAACCCCATCTACTGCCAAGAGCACTGGTGTTTTTGATAGGCCTGTAGAGAGTCGTGATCCTCAACTCCATCTACTGCCAAGAGCACTGGTGTTTTTGATAGGCCTGTAGAGAGTCGTGATCCTCAACCCCATCCACTGCCAAGAGCACTGGTGTTTTTGATAGGCCTGTAGAGAGTCGTGATCCTCAACTCCATCTACTGCCAAGAGCACTGGTGTTTTTGATAGGCCTGTACAGAGTCGTGATCCTCAACCCCATCCACTGCCAAGAGCACTGGTGTTTTTGATAGGCCTGTAGAGAGTCGTGATCCTCAACCCCATCTACTGCCAAGAGCACTGGTGTTTTTGATAGGCCTGTAGAGAGTCGTGATCCTCAACCCCATCTACTGCCAAGAGCACTGGTGTTTTTGATAGGCCTGTAGAGAGTCGTGATCCTCAACCCCATCTACTGCCAAGAGCACTGGTGTTTTTGATAGACCTGTAGAGAGTCGTGATCCTCAACCCCATCTACTGCCAAGAGCACTGGTGTTTTTGATAGGCCTGTAGAGAGTCGTGGTCCTCAACCCCATCTACTGCCAAGAGCACTGGTGTTTTTGATAGGCCTGTAGAGAGTCGTGATCCTCAACCCCATCTACTGCCAAGAGCACTGATGTTTTTGACAGGCCTGTACAGAGTCGTGATCCTCAACCCCATCAACTGCCAAGAGCACTCGTATTTTTGATAGGCCTGTAGAGAGTCGTGATCCTCAACCCCATCCACTGCCAAGAGCACTGGTGTTTTTGATAGACCTGTAGAGAGTCATGATCCTCAACCCCATCTACTGCCAAGAGCACTGGTGTTTTTGACAGGCCTGTACAGAGTCGTGATTCTCAACCCCATTGAACATGGGATGGATTAGAGCGGAGATTGCAAGCCAGTGCCTGACCTCACAAATGTGCTTCTGGACGAATGGTCAAACATGGACAGCCTTCCCAAAAGAGTTGAAGCTATTATAACTGCAAAGTGTGGACCAACTCACTTAAGGAACGGAAATGGATTACAAATAAGAGGGGGGAGATGGAAGAAGGGGAGACAGTAGTCAAATAGACAGGGTCAGGGGATAGCGTCGTCACATGATCAGACATAGGGAAATTAGGTGAGACGTGGGGATCAGAGAGGACGGATTCCGTTTTTTGTTTAGCTATTATTGTACTTTTACCCTCTTTTTCTCATCCCCATCCTGCCTCTGAAGCCTCGTACACACGCTCGGTTTTCTCGGCAAGAACCAGCAAGAAAACTGCTGGCAGAGCTTTCTTGCCGAGTATACCGAGTGTGTGTACGAGGCTTTCAGGTTTCCAGACGGAAAATCTGGCCAGAATCTCGACGAGAAAAATAGAGACCCTGCTCGTCGGGATTCTTGTCGGCCTGTTTTGCGACGAGGAACCCAAACGTCTGTATACTTACCTGTCGCCGTGTAAACCCGTGCATGCTCGAAATTACTTTGACACATGCGCAGTAGCTTCCACGGCATAGGTAGGGTGAAGCAAGATGGCGGCGACAGCATCGAATGTGACGAGCGCATGCTCGTCGTACGCAATGGCATCACCGTGTTTTTTGCAATGGCATCACCGTTTTTTGCCTTTCAAAAGAACCACGGTTATTTTGAAAGGTCTGTGTGTACACTCGGACAGCAAGAGATTCTTGCCAAGAATATCGTCAGGAAAAACGTTTTTTTTTTCTGACGAGATTCTGGCCCGTGTGTACAAGGCTTTACTGTGAATGACACTAGGTGTCTTACTCTATCTTCCCCACCCCTAACAAAGTTTATTTTAGAAAGTAGGAACTAGTGGGATAAAAGGTATCAATTTAAAATATTAACTACTTCAGACCCGGGCGTATGTAAAAAAAGACCCGGCGCATCCCCGAGATGCCGATGCGCGTGTCTGGCGGCTGCAATGTCCGCCAGGTCCCCGCGATCGGCAATGACAGAGCAGGGACGTGGAGCTCTGTGTGTAGACACAGAGCTCCACGTCCTGTCAGGGAGAGGAGACAGATGCTGTGTCCCTTGTACATAGCGACACAGCATCGGTCACCTCCCCCAGTCAGTCCCCTCCCCCCACAGTAAGAATCACTCCCAGGATACACATTTAACCCCTTCCTCGCCCCCTAGTGTTAACCCTTTCCCTGTCAGTCACATTTATACAGTAATCAATGCATTTTTATAGCACTGTTCGCTGTATTAATGTGAATGGTCCCAAAAATGTGTCTAAAGTGTCCGAGGTATACACCGCAATATTGCAGTCTTGACAAAATTCACAGATCGCCGTATTACTAGTAAAAAATAAAATAATAAAAAAAAATCATAATTCTATCCCCTATTTTGTAGACACTAAGGGGCAGATTCACAGAGAAATGGATTATCGTAGCGTAGCAGAAATACGCTACGCCGCCGTTTTTTACCTTGCTCTACGTGGAATTCAGGTAGATTTTCTACGGTAAACGACGGCGGCGTAGTGTATTTCTCCCGTCGCAATCCATATAGACGAGTAGGGGGCGTGAAACATTTAAATTAGGCGCGTTCCCGCGGCGATCGATCTGCGCATGCTCCGTTCGCAAATTTCCCGCCGTGCATTGCGCGAAATCACGTCGTGACGTCATTCGTTGTTTATGTAGCGTACTTTACGGGCGATCCACGTCCCGACGAGTTACGTAAATAAAAAAAAAAATTAAATAAATTCGAAGCGGGAACGACGGCCATACTTAACATGGGCTACGTAAAGTTAGAGCAGCAAAAAGCTGCTCTAACTTTACGTATAAAAAAATAGACGAAAACGACTGCGCCGCTCGCTCGTTTGTTCGTGAATCCCCGTAAAAACACATTAGCATATCCCGACGCATTAAAACGACGCGAACTCCTCCCAGCCGCCGCAAATAGATGGCAGCGTAGATCCGAAGGCTTACGAAGACGTAAGCCTCTCGGATCGAAGCCCGAAGCCGGCGTATCATGGTTTGAGAATTCAAACTAGTGATACGCCGCGGGAAATTTGAAATTACTCCTGTCTAACACCAGTTAGACAGGCGTAATTGTTTTGTGAATCTGCCCCTATAACTTTTGCGTGAACCAATCACTATACGCTTATTGCGATTTTTTTTTACCAAAAATATGTAGAATACATATCGGCCTAAACTGAGAAAAAAAAATATTTAAAAAATGGACGCATTTTTTTGTTTATAGCGCAAAAAATAAAAACCACAGAGATGATCAAATACCACCAAAAGAAAGCTCTATTTGTGGGAAAAAAAGGATGTCAATTTTGTTTGGGAGGCACGTCGCACGACCGCGCAATTTTAATTTAAAGCGACGCAGTGCTGAAAGCTGAAATTTCGCCTGGGCAGGAAGGGGGTATATGTGCCCAGTAAGCAAGTGGTTAAACCCTACGGACTAAAACTGGGATGCCATTAACATTCCTGTGTGTGTAAAGGCAGGTGTCCCAATACTTTTGACAATATAGTGTATTTTTGCTTGGAACGTTCCCCCTCCAGCGCCTTTCATGTATAGTAGAATTTCCAGACATCAGGGTTCTTTCCAGCACACATGTTGCCTTCTCTCCTTTTCCAACATCTTCTAAACCACTGGAAAATTCCTTATAGAATCCTCCATCATCTTCTGAAGGGACAGAGAATATCCCGTCTGGTTACATTATCACAATTTTTAACATTAAGATTTCAGACCTCAGTAACTCAGTAAGCCTTATGCTTGATATTTCTTTTCACTTTCCCAGAGTGGTTATAAATGTGAAATGATATAAAGTGCCTATAATGCTATGTCTTCACTGTGACCCATCATCCAGTATAATGAGTTTCCGCCGCTAATGTGTTTCATGAAACTTGTAAGTTGCATCAATTGATGTTCTTCAAGTAGAAACACAAATCTCTCCTAGAATATTGCTTTTCTTCCAGAAGAACATTTCTTTCAACCTTTGAGAAACAAAAATCTCCGTATTCCCTTGTGTAATATATATGAAATTGATTTCAAGTGTTTCTGTTCCTATTAGTTTGGAGGGGAAGGATTTTGCTCTCGTACTTGGGATCATCGGCATTGCCATGGAATTTGTATGCATTTAAAGAGATCTAAACAAATTTTGGTGCTTTCAGAGATCTAAAATTGTTTTGAAATTAAAGGGGAGGTTCACCCTAAAACTACTCTGTCCCATAGCATCCATCATACTGGCGTCAGCGTCAGCATGCTGTTTTTTTTTTTTTTTTAATCGGTCTACTTACTGTTAAATGAAGAATTTTCTTTTCTCTCCACCACAGATGAACGGCGCGGCTATGTCGTGTCACATCTTCCTAAAATAGCCAATTTAGGACTTGGCTCTTTCCGGCGCTATACGGCGCCTGCGCACAGACCTAGGAGTTGACTGCGCAGGCGCCGTATATAGCCGAGTTCTATTTTGGCTTTTTTCGGAGGGCGTGTAATGCGCCATAGCCATAGAACTCGGCTATATACGGCGCCTGCGCACAGACCTAGGAGCTGACTGCGCAGGCGCCGTATATAGCCGAGTTCTATTTCGGCTTTTTTCGGAGGGCGTGACGCACCATAGCCATAGCCATAGCCATAGGACTCGGCTATATACGGCGCCTGCGCAGTCAGCTTCTAGGTCTGTGTGCAGGCGCCGTAAAGCGCCGGGAAGAGCCGAGTCCTAAATCGGCTATTTTCGGAAGGCGTGACACGACATAGCCGCGCCATTCACCCGCGGTGGAGAGAAAAGAAAATTCTTTATTTAACAGTAAGGCCGCGTATACACGGAGGGACATGTCCGCTGAAATGGTCCGACGGACCGTTTCCAGCGGACATGTCTCCTCCGGATTTTGCTCCGATGGCATGTACACACCATCGGATCAAAATCCCCGCCGGCAGACAGCGCGGTGACGTGGCGGTGACATTGACGCCGCCACGTCACCGCACCAGGAAGTAAAAAACGTCCACGCATGCGTCGCTTGTGCGGGCAGATATGTCCGCTGGTTAGTGCACTAACCAGCGGACATATCCAACGGACATGTCTCCGGGGTCCACTAGCCCATACACACGATCGGATTTGTCTGCTGAACTGGTCCGTCGGACCAGTTTGAGCGGACAAATTCGATCGTGTGTCCGCGGCCTAAGTAGAGCGATTAAAAAAAAAAAATAGTTTTAGGGGGAACCTCCGCTTTTAGTAGAAAAAAACAGCTAGCCAATTCAAACTTAAAGGGAAAGCAGGGAAGTGGTAACACAGAATACTTATTGTCATTTAAATCAATTTAGGGTAAAGAACAGTTGGAAACTAGATGGTCTAAATCAGGGGTTTCCATACTTTTAAATCAAAGGGCCAGTTTACGGTCTTTCAGACTTCAGGGGGGCAGGATTCTGACCAGTTGGAGTAGAAAATGCCCCAAGGCCGAACATCAGTGAGAATAAACATGGCCCCAGTGTTGGTGGGCAGTAGGAGGAGTAAAAGTACTCTATTAGTCTAAGAAATAGTGACCCCTTGATGGTGCTATTGGGAGAAATAGTGCCTCATATCATTGGGAGCAATACTTCCCCAAGGGCCGGATGAAGGCTGGCAAAGGGCCACATCCGGCCCTCGGGCCGCAGTTTGGAGACCCCTGGTCTAAATTACTCTCTGAAGCCTCGTACACACGACTGGTTTTCCCCTTCTGGAAAACTAACATGAGAGCTTTTGGCCAAGAAAACTGGCTGTGTGTATGCTCCATTGCTGTTTTCCCGACAGGAAAACTGCCGGGGGAAAAAAGAGGACTAGCCCTCTTTTTCCCATTGGATTCTCAGCGGTTTTTAACCCGGCAGTTTTCCCAATGGAAACAATGTGATGGAGCATACACACGGCCGGGATTCCCAACCAAAGCTCTCATGGCAGTTTTGTTTGTTTGGGTACAGCATTGCACGACCGCGCAATTGTCAGTTAAAACGATGCAGTGCCGTACCGCAAAAAAATTACCTGGTCATTAAAAGGGCAAATCCTTCTGGGACTTAAGTGGTTAACCACTTAAGGACTGCCTCCTGCACATTTACGTCGGCAGAATGGCACGGCTGGGCACAGGCATGTACCTGTACGTTGCCTTTAATAGCCCAACCGTGGGTCGCGCGCGACCCGGTCCGAAACTCAAAGCACGACCGGTCACAGGAGCTGAAGAATGGGGAGAGGTGAGTGTAAACACACCTTCCCCATTCTTCACTGTGGCAGTGACACTGATCGTCTGTTCCCTGATATAGGGAATGACGATCAGTGACGTCACGCCTACAGCCAGACCCCCTACAGTAAGAATCACTCTCTTAGGGCACACATAACCCCTTAGCGCCAACCAGTGGTTAACCACTTCACTGACATTGTCATTTTCACAGTAATCAGTGCATTTTTATAGCACTTTTCGCTGTGAAAATGACAATGGTCCCAAAAATGTGTCAAAAGTGTCCAATGTGTCCGCCATAATGTCGCAGTTACGAAAAAAATCGCTGATCACCGCCATTAGTAATAAAAAATAAATTATTAATAAAAATGCCATAAAACTATCCCCTATTTTGTAAACGCTATAAATTTTGCGCAAACCAACCGATAAATGCTTATTGCGATTTTTTTTTTACCAAAAATATGTAGAAAAATACTTATCGGCCTAAACTGAGGAAAACTATTTTTTTAATATACATTTTTGGGGGATATTTATTATAGCAAAAAGTAAAAAAAAAATGTTTTTTTTCAAAATTGTCGCTCTATTTTTGTTTATAGCACAATAAAATAAAAACCGCAGAGGTGATCAAATACCACCAAAAGAAAGCTCTATTTGTGGGAAAAAAAGGATGACAATTTTGTTTGGGAGCCACGTCGCACGTTAAAGTGACGCAGTGCCGAATCGCAAAAGGGGGCAAGGTCCTTAACCACTTGCTTACTGGGCACATATACCCCCCTCCTGCCTAGGTGAAATTTCAGCTTCCGACACTGCGTCGCTTTAACTGACAATTGCACGGTCGTGCGACGTGGCTTCCAAACAAAATTGACGTCCTTTTTTCCCCACAAGTAGAGCTTTCTTTTGGTGGTATTTGATCACCTCTGCGGTTTTTATTTTTTGCGCTATAAACAAAAAAGAACGACAATTTTGAAAAAAAATACAATATTTTTTTCTTGTTGCTATAATAAGTATCCCAATTTAAAAAAAAAAACACATTTTTTTCTCAGTTTAGGGCGATACGTATTCTTCTACATATTTTTGGTAAAAAAAAAAAAAAAATCGCAATAAGCGACTGATTTGCGCAAAAGTTATAGCGCTTACAAAATAGGGGACAGAATTATTATTTTTTATTATTTATTTTTTTACTAGAAATGGCGGCGATCTGTGATTTTTATTGGTACTGCGACGTTATGACGGACACATCGGACACTTTTGACACATTTTTGGCGCCATTCACATTTATACTGCGATCAGTGCTATAAATATGCACTAATTACTGTATAAATGTGACTGGCATTGAAGGGGTTAACACTAGGGGGTGAGGAAGGGGTTAAATGTATCCTAGGTGTGTTCTAACTGTGGGGGGAGGGGGGGGGGTGACTGGTGTACAAGAGACACAGATCGGTCTCCTCCTCTCCAGAGACAGGATGCTGTCTCTTTGTAAAAACGGCAATGAGAGATGATCTGTGAGATCATCTCTCATTCACCACACAGATCGCATCGCAAACGGCCACTCTGATTGGCCGTTCGCCACGATCTGTGATTGGCCGTGTCCAAGGGACACGGGCCGGCCAACACAGGGCTTCCCCGCAGCGCGCTCTAGAGCGTGCGCTGGGAACGCCCAAAGGGGCGGCCGTCTTTTGAAGGCAGGTTGGATATTCAGACCCGCGCTGTAGCCATCATTCGGCTATACCGCGGGTCTGAAGTGGTTAACCTGCATAATGGTCCGGGTCTAGTGGTTAAGTAAAATGTTGTTTACCAGATAAATCTGTAAACCTCAATAGAACTCAAAATCGAAATGCTCATGACTCGTAGTAAGCAAGATAAATACTGCAATAATATTAAAAATGCTTAACACCTTCCATTTAAATCATGGCGTTAAAAGACCTCATTTTGTGGTTAAAGCCACTAACAGAAGTAAATGTTCTCTAATTATATACCTTTAATATGGGTCTTTAGTTATGGAAGATCCCAAAGCCCCATAATGGTTTGTTGTCGGCACTTAAACGGTAGTTGCAGTTATGTGCGTGCTGCCGAACATTGTGCTGAACGCGCAGAGAAATATTTTAGGCAATCACAGCTCACATAGCTTACATGGCACAGAAAGGAAAGAAGTAAGACGAGTCACATAACCTATTATGTAGCTAAGCCCTGACTTAGTGGGATACACTGTTCGGTATTATTTAAATTAAACCATCACATGCTGCAGGGGATAGCACAGCCGGATGCTTGCCAAACCAGCGGGATTAATTGTTTTGTTTAACATCAACGGGTTATATTGTTTCTTACAGAGATCCCCAAAATCCCCTGAAAAATTTAAAGGAACATTCCAGTGGTGTCATTTATATTGTTAGTGTCGTGTTTTATCTCTTTTTTTTTTAAATACGTTTTTATTTTATTCTTTCACGACTTTCATGTCTACATCTGTCAATATTATTATGTTTCTTCATTAAATCTTTTCCCATTTCATAAATATATCCAAATCAACAGAAAAAGTGTCATTATACATTACATTCCACCTTGAAAAAGAAAAAACAACAGATAACAAAAAGGAAACAAAACAATAAAGACAAACAACCCCGTTACCCTGGTTGCAGCGCCCCCCCCTTTACTGACTTCCAATAATCAGACTATCCTTCTATTAGTGCCCCTCTTCTACTTATTCACCACTAAGAGTTGACCCCGAGTTCAACCACTCATCCCAAATTCTATAATATTTCTGGGGTGTTCCTCTATGCTCGTACAATAGTTTCTCATATGGAAGGATTTGATTTACCGCCCCAAGCCATTGTCCCTTCGAAGGAGGCGTAGGTTGCATCCATCCAAGTACAATTTGTTTGCGGGCCATAAATAAAGTTTCTTGTAAACAAGTCTTGGCATATACCGTATTTTTCGGGGTATTGCGCGCACCCGCGTATAGTGCGCACCCCCGACCTAGAAGGAAAATGTCAGAAAAAAAAATACTTACAGTTTGAATGCCCCTCGCTGGTGTCTTGCCCGGCGTCCCGTGTCCATCTGCAGCCTCGGTGGTGTCCTCCCGTGCTGTCTCCCCGCTTCCCGCGCTGTGTTTGAATGACGCCGCTAACATACACCGAGCGCAGTACACTTGGGCACACTCGGCCACGCTTGGCTTCATTCCTAAAAAGGCTAGGAGGTGGCACCCAGCGTGACCGCGAGGGGAGCCGAGCCTGGCCGAATGTACCCGAGTGTACTGCGCTCGGTATATGTCGGCGGCGGCTCCAAACACAGCACGGGAAGCGGGGATCGGCGTATATCGCGCACCCACGATTTTCCCCTGATTTTAAGGGGAAAAAAGTGCGCGGTATACGCCGATAAATACGGTACATTCCACCTCTGACTCTCAATTAACCCCAATAGACATACTTCTGGAGTAAATGGGGCGCATCCTCCCACCACTTCTGATAGTATATCCAAAACCTGTCTCCAATATCTACTGATGCCCGGACAAGACCACATCATGTGCTCCAAGTCGGCCCGTGGTAGGTGACATCTTGCACACTCCGCGTTTACTACTCTCCCCATCAGGCTTAGTTTAAATGGTATAAGATAAACCTGGTGTATTATGTAAAACTATCTATTATTGCTTGCAGGTGATACTGTCAAATGTGATTTGCAGGCTTCCCCCCCAAATCTCATCCGTCATAGATGGACATATCGTTTGCCACTTCCTCTTAACTTCTTAAGGACCGCCTCCTGCACATATACGTCGGCAGAATGGCACGGCTGGGCACATCCACGTATATTTACGTCGGTACTCGTACCCAGCCGTGGGTCACGGGCGCGCACCCGCGGCGCGCTCCCGTGACCCGGTCCGAAGCTTCGTGACCGGGACTTGCGGACCCGATCGCCGCTGGAATGCGGCGATCAGTCCCCGGAGCTGAAGAACGGGGAAAGCCGTGTGTAAACACGGCTTCCCCATGCTTCACTGTGGCGGCAGCATCGGTCGCATCATCCCTTTTATAGGGGGGACGTGATCGATGATTTTACACCTACAGCCACACCCCCCTACAGTTGTAAACACACACAGGGAACACATAACCCCTACAGCGCCCCCTTGTGGTTAACTCCCAAACTGCAACTGTCATTTTCACAGTAAACAATGCAATTTAAATGCATTTTTTGCTGTGAAAATGACAATTGTCCCAACAATGTGTCAAAATTGTCCGAAGTGTCCGCCATAATGTCGCAGTCACAAAAAAAATCGCTGATCTCCGCCATTAGTAGTAAAAAAAAAAAAATAATAAAAATGCAATAAAACTATCCCTTATTTTGTAAACACTATAAATTTTGCGAAAACCAACCGTCAAACGCTTATTGCGATTTTTTTTTTACCAAAAATAGGTAGAAGAATAAGAATCGGCCTAAACTGAGGGAAAAAAAAACATTTATATATATTTTGGGGGGATATTTATTATAGCAAAAAGTAAAAAATATTGCATTTTTTTTTTAAATTGTCGCTCTATTTTTGTTTATAGCGCAACAAATAAAAAACGCAGAGGTGATCAAATACCACCAAAAGAAAGCTCTATTTGTGGGGAAAAAAGGACGCCAATTTTGTTTGGGAGCCACGTCGCACGACCGCGCAATTGTCAGTTAAAATGACGCAGTGCCGAATCACAAAAAGGGGCAAGGTCCTTTAGCAGTATTTTGGTCCGGGTCTTAAGTGGTTAATCTGAAGCAGAGAGTCCCGTCTCTTGGCCTGCATAAAATATGTGTACAACTTGGATACTAATCCCTTTGGTCCTTGAGTTCTCATAATTCCTTTAAGGGCGAATCTAGATATATCTATACTTTTACTACCAAATTGGGCACTTAACACATTACTTAACTGTAAATCTATAAAAGAATGTATCAACTAGTTTATATTGTGTTTTCAAATAATTAAATGAGCATATAATCCCACTTTGGTATACCTGTTCCAGAGATACTATTCCTTTTTGCTTCCAAAATATACTATCCTCGAATGTATATAGTTCTCCAAACAAGGCATTATCCCACATAGATAGCTGAGCATGGATTTTCCTGAAGCCCATTAATTTTTTGACCTCCCGCCATACTGATCGTACCAATGAGAGCATCGGGATCTTGACCCCTGGTGTATGTATACATTTTGTCTCTAAGGCCACGTACACACGATCGGTTAAACCGATTGTAGTGATCTAATAAGGAGGTATAGTGTCCAGTCCGGTTGGATAATTGATGTTTAGATGTTAGTATGATGACTATAAACTAAATTGTTCCGCAGTAACACAGGTTCTCCAGAGAAAGCACTTTTAATTAACTTCCAACACAGAATAAAGTCCAAATTCCACAGATGATACAAATCCAGCAGAGTAATTCAAAGTCTCATCTTAGACCTGTGCTATATTTCTCAGTGACAAGACCGACTGAATGCAGCTTGACTGTCTCAAAAATTGGTCTCACACTGGTGAGAATGGTCTGATGGACCGTTTTCATCGGTCAAATACGATCGTGTGTGGGCGCCATCGGTTATTTAACCATCGGTTAAAAAAAAGCCAACTTGCTTTAAATTTAACCGATGGATCCCTAACCCATAGGTCAAAACCGATCGTTAGTAGGCACGAACCAACTGTTAAAGATCCACGCACACCGGTTGGCCAGCTTATGTCCAACAAGCATGCTCGATTGACAACAACAGAGCTGGGGGATGGCCGGATGTAGGAGTGTCTGCTGTGAGTGAGTGAGCGAGCAGCGTGCGTATCCCTCTGCTCCGCTCTGCTCTCCCTGGAATCCAAGCGCTGACAGACTATCGGTAGACATGGCTGGCAGGCTCTAAGGATACCCCCCCCCCCCAGTGCCTTCTTTCATTATCCTGACGGTCTCCCATAAGTCACCGCTCGGTTGCCACCCCCGGAAGCATGGCGGCGATACCCCCTGCAGGTTGCCCGCTCGGATCTCCTTGGGGTGCGACTAGAACAGTGTGTGCGGGCACTGCGAATTTCTGGACCCCCTATTGCAGGTTCACTAGAACAGTGGGACTGCGGGACTATTGCTTAGAGGCTCCGGGTTCCAGGACCTATCTCCCCCGACCCACCTGCAAATCCAGCAGTGTGGTCAGTACAAGCGCATTGCTCCAGACTAGGTCTGTAACTCACCTGGTCAGAACTGCTAATTGCCAATTTTTTTACCGCAGCAGATACATTATTTGGCCCCAACACAACATAGCTGCTCTTTGAGTGAGAGGGCTGAGGAACCTGAGGAACCTCTCCAGCCAATATAGTGTCGATATAGTGCCTCCCCTTGCCTTGAGTTTTTTCTTTTTTTTTTTTTTCTCATGGTTGTCGACCACTGCCAGCTATAAAGTGCCCCGTTTTTGAGGGCTGTTAACTGTTAACTGAAGGCTGACTGGCCTTTCTGAATGGTGTTTGTTTAACCAGCTATATTAAACAGCAAACCTGCACTCAGAACTTTGCCAATTTTTTGAAAGATCTATTTCTGGCAACTCAATTTGTTAATTTGTCTTAAGTCGTTCCCCCTTCTTTTGGATTAGCTCTGCAAAGAATGTCCACTACCAGATCTACCAAGGGTAATCAAGCCGCCGCAGCCAAACTAGAGCGTTTCACACACACTCCTGCTATTTCGCCGGCCAAAGGTCAACCAGCTGTAACAGCACCGCAGATCAAATTGCAGTCAACCTCATCCCAGGAAAGAAGAAGCCTCGGTCAAGCAGCCTCAAAATCTTCTAGTACGCCCAGCCTAAACAACGCTAAAACCGTGAGTACTAAAGGGCTGGGGACGGAGGCTCCTGGAATGGTAAATATGCATGCAACTCCGGGGTTGTCTGGTGAAATTGACCCTGTAACAAACGGTTCGACACTAGAAGGGGAACCAACTCTCAGAGATGTGTTATGTGCTGTGAACGCATGTAAGGACTTTATGGCCAACTTTGACAGGCAGCTAGCAGGTTTAAAAGACGAACTATCATCCATGAGGCAGGAATTACATGGGACTGTAATAAGAACAAACGCACTTGAGGAGAGACTAAGTGCAGTGGAGGACACACTATTTCCATTACAGAGGGAACTAGGGGGGCTTCAGGAGTTAACAGATCTACAAACGGCGAAATTAGATGCGCTGGAAAATAGGTTACGCAGAAATAACGTGAGAGTGGTAGGTCTACCCGAGGGAAGCGAGGGCCCAAACCCTGTCGCCTTCATGGAAAGTTGGTGTAGGGATATTTTTGGCCCTGAGGTTCTCTCACCATTCTTTTCCATTGAGAGGGCTCACCGGGTCCCCTTTAAAATTCTCCAGCAGGGGAAGTACCCCAGACCGTTCTTAATTAAACTCCTTAACTACACTGATAAGGTGACCTTGCTTCAAAAGGCTAGAGAGCTTGGAGACATCACATACAAGGGAGCAAGGGTCTCTATCTACCCTGATTTCTCACCTGACTTGCAGAAACGGAGAGCTGAGTTTACACCCGCTAAAAAATCTCTACAGAAATACAAAATTACCTATGCGCTTCTGTACCCAGCCCGTCTCAGAGTGGCTGCCCTGGGTAGGACTTTTTTCTTCACTGACCCGAGCGAAGTAGCCAACTGGCTGGAAGAAAATAAAACAGCCCTATAGCCCCCTAAAAAAAACAAGGAGGGGGGGTAGACCGCAGTACGGACGACGAAAACAAACGCAAACTAACAAACGGGACTGGAGGGACCACACAAAAATATTAATTGTTTTTTTTTTATTTTTTTTTTATTTTTTGATAAGGCCTCTTTATTAAGCCAAATAATACTTTTTGTTATATGTGGGTATATATATGTGTATGTATGTGTATATACATATACATGTGTTTTGTTTTTGTTTTTGTTTTTTTGTTTTTTTGATAAGTCCTCTTTATTAAGCCAAATAATACTTTTTTTTATATGTGTATATATGTGGGTATATATATGTGTATGTATGTGTATATATATATACATGTGTTTTTTCTTTTTTTCCTTTTTTTTTTTTTTTTATTGGAGAGGGGGACTTGTGCTCCCAGGGAATGGCAATTAGGCATATTCTCGGGGTCCTTGCGAGCATATCTGACCTTTCTGCTTATGGTTGCACTTATGCGATTCTGGATACTGGCAAGCAAAAAAATGTATTGATGACAACCTACAATCTTTGCTTGCATTTTCTTTTTTTTTTTTTTTTTCTTTTTTTCTTCCCCTTTCTTTCCAAGCAATCAATCACACCCTATAGGTCCTTTTGGAAATAATTGTACTTTTTTTTTTATGATAGCACTTATATGGTTAAGTATTTGCGTATGTAAAGAATGCAGTGATGCATAACTCACACACTCACAACGTCTCGGCTGAGATATTTTTTTACACTTTTACCAGGGCACCGATAATCATTTTTGCTTTAGCACTTGATCACTTAATCACCCTATCCAGGGTCCTGCCACAGTGAGTACACTTACTAACTTCCACCCCTGGGTTTTTTTTTTTTTTTTTTTTTTATACACATACTTACAAGGTCTCTTTGATATTTTTATCATACCATTTACACTATCACAAGGGCACTGCTAATCAATCTGCTTAAGTACTCCATCACTTACCTCTTGAATTTAGGGTTTGGCCATACTATGTATACTTATTAATCTTCAATCACGAGGGCATCATCTGTTTTTAGAACCCACAAATACATAGCTAGCTGCACGAGAGAGGAAAGCTATGCCTTTTTGTCTCACTGTCCCCTTTTTCTTTGCTCAATAGCCCAATTATTAAACTATATGGCACCCCAATTTGAGGAAAACCCATTTTTTTTTTTCCTTGGTTTTTGGTTCCAACTGGATCCCCCAGGGGGGGTGGGCAAGAGCAAGAGGGATACGTATTGGGATGCATTGGGGGATGAGTGTTAGTATGAGTAGAGCGGTCACTAGACAAGCCCCTATGGGGAGCCCTGCAGGGCAGGGAGGGGGGGAGGGGGGGGAGGGATGGGGGGAAAGGGGGGTTCATAGGGAAGGGGTTCGAGAGCATGCACCTCGGTTATTACAAATCATATCACCACTAGCAGGTGCAAGCGGCGCTAAGAAAGTAAGCTGGCTATCCACCGGTCAAACCCAACGAGGGTCACTAGCAACTGTACCAGATTTTAGCTGCATGACCAATGCCGAATACCTGACTACTATATCAACTTTGGTAGATGCAGGATAAATTAATGGTTATTACTTCCTGGAATGTACGAGGCATGGGTGACCCAGCTAAAAGAACGGCAGTTATGACATTCCTGGAAGACGGAACACCGGGAATAATATGCCTTCAAGAGACACATCTGACCAAAGAGTCGGTGCTGCTTTTGAATAGCCGTAAATTTCAAGCCCAATTCCACTCGGTACACTCCTCTTATTCAAGAGGTGTGAGTACAATGATTGGAAGAGGAATGACTTTTTCTTGCTCTAAATCTTGGGTAGATGAACAAGGTAGGTTTATATTTTTGTTTTGCCGTATTGAAAATAGACCTTATGTTTTGGCCAACTTATATATCCCTCCACCTTTTAAGTTTGATGTCCTATATAACCTGGTTGAGTTTACTCTGGATAAACCAAATATACCTGTCATAGCCATTGGTGACTACAATGAGGTGCTGGATAGAACTATTGACAGATTCCCCCCGGGGAACGGTCCCAAGGAGGGGCGGTTGGCTCGCTTCCTGGGCGAAACAGGGATGAGGGACATCTGGAGAACTGCCTACCCACAGACCCGTCAATATTCGTGTTATTCCACCTCCTACCACACTCTATCTAGGATAGATATGGCCCTGGGCAGCGATGGCGTAATGCCTCTGGTGAAAAAGATGCACTATGGCCCAAGGGGGGTCTCAGACCACTCTCTGCTGACTCTGACAATCAGGATAGGCAGCAGGATCTCGCGCAAAGAATGGCAGTTAAACCCAGGTTGGCTGGAGCTGATCGAGCAACCCCTAATGGTGGTGACACAGATAACTGAGTTTGTGTCCATCAACGAAGGAACGGCACCGCCGGGAGTGGTCTGGGATTCCCTCAAAGCCTTTGTGAGAGGCCTCCTGATTCAGCAGGCCGCTAGGATTAAAAAAGCAGATAGAGTGGAAGAGAGTAGGCTGGGTGGCGAGTCTACCCAAGCGGAAATGAGATATATTGAGAATCCCACCTCACCCTTGCGGTCTGCATGGCTGGCTAAACAAGATGAGTACAGAAGGTTTATATTAAAAATAGCAGAGAACAAGAGAATCCTACAGAAGCAGCTCCAGTTTGGCGAGGGCGAGAAGGTAGGGCGTATGTTAGCCCTCCTGACTCGAACTAACTCCCCCTCGTCAAATGTCCCTGCAATACGGACAAATACTGGTGAAACCTCGACAGATGGCCAGACCATATTAAAAACATTCTATACATACTATAAAGAACTTTACAAAACTAAAGGGAGGTTGGAGATAGGAGCTATGGAAACATTCTTTCAGAGGATAGTAGTCCCCAAGCTGTTAGACAAAGATAGACAGGAGTTAGACGCACCAATCACTTTAAAAGAAATTCAGCAAGCGGTTTCAGACATGCCAAACCAGAAATCCCCGGGTCCGGACGGGCTGCCCATCGAGGTGTACAAGAAGTTTGGCGAGATTTTGCTTCCAGAGCTGTTGAAGTCATTGGAGTGGGCTGCAGGTGCGGGGACTCTACCCTGCTCAATGACTGAAGCAACGATTATAGTTATACTCAAGGAGGGGAAGGACCAGTTGGAACCTTCATCCTATCGTCCAATCTCCCTTTTAACCTCTGATGTAAAGATCTTAGCCAAAATTCTTGCGACACGTTTAAATAAATTTATTAGTTACCTTATTCACCCAGACCAGTCCGGCTTTATTCCAGGCAGGGCAACAAGCGACAACATCAGAAGAGCCTTCCTAAACATATGTACACCAACAGATAGTGTAGGCTCCAGAGCAGTGTTGTCGCTTGATGCCGCCAAGGCTTTTGATAGCCTCGAGTGGGCATACCTGTGGAGGGTACTTGATGGTTTTGGTTTTGGCCCCCTCTACGTCAATTGGATCAAACTGTTATATGAAGAACCAAGAGCCAAGGTCAGAATTAACAATGAGACCTCCGAGATTTTTCAGCTGGAGCGAGGCACGAGACAGGGGTGTCCTCTATCCCCCCTTCTGTTCGCCCTCGCCATGGAACCCCTGGCAATCATGGCCAGGGCGAGGTCGGACATAACAGGGTTTAGAAGACACCATGGAGAAGACAAGATAGCTCTCTTCGCAGACGATGTCCTGTTCTTCCTGGGGGATGTTGAAAGCACACTCGACAAAGCGATCCAACTGGTGGAGGATTTTGGCTGGTTCTCAGGCCTTACCATCAACTGGACAAAGTCAGCTTTGTTGCTGCTAGACCAGGTAGACCTACAACGGTCGGCAGGTGCTTCGCAAATAATTGTAAGTACTGAATTTAAGTACTTAGGGATCTGGATCTCAAAGGACCCTACCCATTACATTAATTTAAACCTGGCCCCATTATTAGCGAAGTGGAAATACAAAAGTGAAATTTAGAAAAGACTGCCTTTGTCTGTTGCAGGCCGCTGCAATTTAATTAAAATGATCTGGCAGCCGCAGCTACTATACATACTACATAACTCCCCGGTATGGATAGGATACAAGTGGTATAAAAAGATAGACTCTCTATTTAGAGGACTCATATGGAGGGGTGGCCAAGCCAGAATAAGCCTACAAACCTTACAACTCCCTGTAAAAGAGGGGGGAATGGCGGTTCCACATCCAAGGTTATATTTTTTAGCAGCACAACTACAACATCTGGCAGGATGTGGAACCGTCAAAGGAGACGGCTCTAATACCCGACTTTTGTTGACAGATAACCCCCATAAACAACTAGTGGAAGCCTTAGAGGCAAACCTCTTTTGCCATAACCACTCGATTACAAAACTAGTTATTAAAACATGGTACACAGCCAAAAAAATATTGGGATACGCTGGTCCGACAGAATTCTCCCCTCTTTGGAACAATAATAACCTACAAGAGACACTAAGCATTGAGGTATCGCCCGAATGGACGAGTAAAGGCATAAGTCGCCTTAAGCAGCTGTTCAAAGGGAACACTATGAAATTATTTCAAGATCTAGTAAAAGAATTCAGAATCTCCAATAAAACTTTTTTTAAATTCCTACAGATCCGCCATGCTATACAGACACAATTTGGCCCCCAGATGGTCGAGTGGGCTGAGACTCCTGCTTTGCTTGCTGTAACTGGGGCAACAGCGGCCAAGGGTTTAATATCGGGGATGTATAGCAACCTATATGGGAGAATGACCTGGGACCAATATCTCCACAACAATGGGACAGGATTCTCCAACAGGGCACCTCGGTGTCCATCGCCCCGGGCCAAAGACTGTCCCACCTATTTCTCCTTTATAGGGTCTACCATACCCCCCATAAAATGTTTAAGCTAGGTTGGAGACAAGACAACCATTGTCCTCGATGTAATAACAAAGGGGATTTATTACATATGGTCTGGAAGTGTCCAAAATTATATGGTTACTGGGTGGGAGTTACAAAACGGATCAATGAGACATATGGTTCTCTTCTTGAGCCAACAGCCAGGGTATGCCTTTTGGGATGCATAGACAACAGCTGGGTAGTGCAGGGAACACTCGAGGCTATACTAAGGAGCCTATTCCAGGCTCGCAAGGTAATCGCCCAAAAATGGCAGACACAGGCTCCCCCGACCTTAGAACATTGGACAGCGGCTATGAAACAAACAATATCAAATGAAAGAGTCCACTTTACTAAACAGGGGAAACTGTCCAAATTTGTCAAACTATGGGGCCTTTGGCAGTATGGCATTGAGCATTCTACCTAGCACTACACAAAGCCATACTTGCCAGGCCCTCCATGATTCCGACCACCAAGGACAACTCCAGCTGTGACCTTGGCGGGGGCTCTTTGCGGCTGGCTGGTGCCCCTTGGCCGGCCCTGACTTCTTTTCTTGACAAGAAATGATATGACTTGTGACCTATGGCGTCAGCTAACATTGAGGTTGCATGCTCTCGAACGGTAGGGGGAAGGGTGGGAGGGAGAGGGGGGAGGGCAACATACATAGCCACTACATATCCAACAAGACTCAGTGGCCCCTAATCGGTTGTGCCACTAAGTCTAAATTAGCTCTGAATTATTCTGTTTCTTTTTTTTCTTTACATACTGTATGTAAAATGTTTGTACACTCTCTTGTTGGAATGTAAAAGGGTTTTAAAACAATAATAAAAAGAATTTAAAGTAAAAAAAAAAAAGATCCACGCATGCTCAGAATCAATTCGACGCATGCTTGGAAGCATTGAACTTCATTTTTTTCAGCAGGTCGTGGTGTTTACGTCACCGCGTTCTGACACGATCGGTTTTTTAACTGATGGTGTGTGGGCGCTACGGACCATCAGTCAGCTTCATCGGTTAACCGATGAAAACGGTCCATCAGACCATTCTCATCGGATGGACTGATTGTGTGTACGCGGCATAATACTACTAAAAAGTTCTCAGCTTGTATTATATTTAAAAAATACTTCTCTACTCCCGAGCTTTGTTCCTGTGTAAACCAGTTACGCAAATGTCTCATTTGTCCTGCCAAGTAATACAAATAGACATCTGGCAGCGCCAACCCTGCCTCTGTCTTTGGACGCTGTAATGTTTTCAGCTTTACTTTACATCTAGCCTTTTGCCCATATACATTTTATAAATTGTGAATTCAATTTTTTAAAGAACTTTTTAGGCACTACTACTGGGAAGTGTGAGAAGATGTACAAACACTTTGGTAGTAGGATCATTTTAATTAAATGTATTCTTCCCACCACTGACAAAGGAAGTTTACTCCAAATCCTCAACTTGACTTTAATATACTCCATCAATGGATAAACATTTGCCTCCAATGCCACCTGGGATTGTCTTGTTATATGGATCCCTAAATATTTAAAGGAGTCCACTATCTTAAGTGGGGTATCCGTCATCTCCTCCATTTCCCCCTCTCGAAGCATTGGCATTAGAAAAGACTTCTGCCAATTAATCTTAAGTCCTCTATCTATTATACTCATAGCATTCCTCAGGGTATCCTGTGTATCTCGCATATACAATATGCTGTCATCTGCATACAGTCCAATCTGTTCTGTACTGTCGCCCATTTCTATCCCCTTATATTCTTCAAACTGACGGAATCGTAAGGCTAATGACTCAATTGTAATAGCAAATAGAAGAGGAGACAGCGAACACCCCTGCCTCATACCCCTAAATGAGTTAATTTGTGTAAAGTCGTGTTTTATTTCTGTTATTACCGTATTTATCGGCGTATACCGCGCACTTTTTTCCCCTTAAAATAAGGGGAAAATACGCCGTTACCCGTTTCCCGTGCTCAGTTTGAACGCCTCGGGTACATTCGGCCAGGCTCGGCTTCGCTCGTGCTCACGCATAAACATCACAGAGCTTGAGCACGAGCGAAGCCGAGCCTGGCCGAATGTACCCGAGTGTACTGCACTCGGTATATGTCGGCGGAGGCATTCAAACTGAGGCGCGGTAAGCTGGGATTCGACTTGGAGACAGCGCGGGAGATGCCAGGAGGACACCACTGAAGCCGCAGACGGACGCCGGACCGGCGATGGACGCCGCGCAAGACACCAAAACTGTAAGTACTAAAATGTTTTTTTTACAGAAATTTCGGGTCCACATTAGGGGTGCGTGCTATACGCCGGTTCGCGCAATACCCCGATAAATACGGTATTTAAAGTGTAATGTCACCTTTGCTCCTAAACATATATGTATAAAACATACTCATACATTTCATTCAAAGATATGATTAATTCACAATAAATTATAGCATTCCATATTTAAAAATGATTTATGTAATTCAGTGCTTACAATGTCATTGTAACGTTGGTAACATTTATTTATGTATAGCCAATTTTTTGTTTTGAATATTGCAGTATCACATGCTTTCCTATCAAGTTGTAATAGGCCCACTTTCACTGACAGATAGCTGAGATTATTGCTGTTCTCTCTCTTTAACCACCTTATCCCCGGACCATTCAGCAGGTAAAGGACCTGGCCCCTTTTTGCGGCACTGCGTCGCTTGCACTGACAATTGCTCGGTCGTGTGATGTGCTTCCCAAACAAAATTGGCGTCCTTTTTTTCCACAAATAGAGCTTTCTCTTGGTGGTATTTGATCACCTCTGCAGTTTTTATTTTATTGCGCTATAAACAAAAATAGAGCGACAATTTAGAAAAAAAAAAAAAATCTATAATAAATATCCCCAAATAATATATAAAAAAAAAAAATTTCTCGGTTAAGGCCGATACGTATTATTCTACATATTTGTGGTAAAAAAAAAATCGCAATAAGCGTTTATTGATTGGTTTGCGCAAAAGTTATAGCATTTACAAAATATGGGATAGTTTTATGGCATTTTCATTAATATTTTTTTACTACTAATGGCGGCGATCAGCGTTTTTTTTTTTTGTGACTGTGACACTATGGCGGACACATCGGACACGTTTGACACATTTTTGGGACCATCGATCGGGTCCGCGGGTCCCGCAGGCACGGTCACGGAGCTCAGGACTGCGGCGCGCTCGCCACCCGCGGCTGGGCTCTTAAAGGCGACGTACCTGTACATGCCGACGAAGCAGAGTTCCACCAAATTTTGCAGGTTCGTATGTTCTCAATGCCCCCCCCCCCCCAGTTTACACTCATTAATGGATGTGTTTTTTTGTATTAATACCTTTTCCTTATATATCCGGGGGCACTTCCTGTCCCAGCTGCCTAGGCGATTACGTCATTGGGCGATTTCCATTGACTCCTGGTATATCTACATTTATCCCAGGAGTCTTCGGGAAGCCTAATGCTGCAAACAAACGATCGGAATTCCTGACAATGTGAGCTTTTGGTAGGATATTTTGACCATGTGTAGGCTCTGTCCGAATTTTTGACAACAAATGTTAGAGAGCTGATTTCTTAATTCCAACCATGTGTATCCAATTCCGTTGCACACAAATCCTACACATGCTCGAAATCAATTTGGCGCATGCTCGGAATCATTCAACTTAATTTTTCTCGGCTCGTTGTAGTGTTGTACGTCAACGCGTTCTTGGCGATCAGAATTTCCAAGCAAAATTTGCATTAGGGTGCAGAGGCGACTCTAGGGGGGGGCAGAGGGGGCCCTGACCCCCCCCAACATTATGCTGTGCCCCATGTGCCCCCCCCCCCCAAAACATTTTTTTTATTTTTTTTGTATTTTTCCTGGGCCGTCCCTGGAGTAACAATCTCTCCTGAGAGGAAGAGCGTCCCCAGTCTGCTCTGCGGGGCATTCCTCCCCCTCCCTCTGCTCGCTGACCCTGCATAATACAAGCGTTCACACAACCACAGCCGCCCGATTTCCGCTCCTTCCCCTGCATCCCCATTGGCACAGAGAAGAGTGAGTTGCAGAAAGGACTCCATGAGCACTGTGGGGGAGGGGGGGCCCAAGCCTTCATCTCAGTTACTGAAAAAACAGACTGATTTCTCCCGTCCTTAGGACAGGAGAACCAGCCTGTAAATTCCGAGAGTGGCGACTGCAAGCTGAGCCGAGTGTCAGTCTATGACACTCTTTTACAGCCCAGCAAGTCCAGCCACCTTCCCCCCCACTCTCCTCACATACGAGCAGGGAGGAATACAGCTCCTCCTCCTCCTCCTCCTTTCAGTCCCGCCCACACTATCTCGGTGTGCTGTATCTGAAGAGAGGGGATGTGTGTTCAGGAAATATGAAAATCAGCAGCATGTGTGTGAATTATGCCTGAGATTCTAGCCTGGACCGTGGGTAAGTGTATGCACTGCAGACTGCAGTACACTGTAATCACTGAACTGCATTATCTCCATCCCATCTCTCCCCCATCTTTCTCCCTCCCCTCTTTTGTTCTTTCAAGACATTCACAATTTACTTTCTGTAACGGTCCCCGATATTCCATCGCCCCACGACAGCTTATCCGACAGTCCGACAGACATCAGACACGACCCATTTCATTTCCCAGAATAACCGAGACAACACAAGCTCTGGTACTGGTTCCAAAATGAATGAATGAATCCTTTAATGGTAACTTAGCTTTCTTTTATACAGTACAAGCATGTTACAGTTAATCACAGGGACAAAGACACACTCCACCCACACATCACACAATGGGGGCTTCATACACATTCTTTTAGATAATGACATTACGATTAGTTAATTACTATTAATTACCCAGACGGTCTGGCTCCGCATTTAGTGGGGTTAATTACTACAGCTTGACAAGTCACATTCCACATCTTAACAGTGTCATTAGCATACCCAATAAACAGGTCTTAGGAGCATACCTAATTAGCACAATGGACACAAAACAGTATTAGCATCACACAATGGAATGTCTAGGAGCAGACTCAATTAACACCTCAAAAGCATGTGTCCCCACATTGAATGAAAACACTCTATTGACCTGTCAGAGTCAGACTTTAACAACTTGTAATATTTAAAGATATCCTGCAAAACATGAAATATCAGTAATGTCCCATCCCATGTAATTTATCATTATCATTTCTCAGTCACCCTATGCACAAAAGGGGCACAGGATGACCCTAGACCCAAGAGTCATTAGTGATGCTGGCACTCGAGTACCCCCCATCCTTCAAAAGTTTCTGGGTGTCACGGGCCATTCTGTTACACTTTCACTTTCAGTTAGGCAGGTAATATACAGTGCAAATTTCTTTCCTACATACACAGATTGCAGGAAAGAAACTTGCATGATTCCCCCATCAACACAGACAGTGCTGACGGGAATATCCCTCCTGCCCAGCAATTGTATTCTCCCGACAAACAGTGATTCTCACTAGTGGCTATACAGCAACCACTAGTGATAATCATAAGAGAATCTGATCATTAATGGTTCAAATCTCAGCCAGTTCCTGCTGAACCAGCTGAGATTTAAACTGTCTATGGCTGGTCTTAGCTCTTAGGCAGCCCATACATTGATCACTTTTTTTTATATCTATTCAACTATTAGGTTGAATGAAAAAAAAAAAAAAGAAATGATCCAATTCCCCCCATCTACACATTATAGGTGGATGGGGGAATCCTCCCAGTGTGGACCAGTGCTGGAATA
Organism: Rana kukunoris; assembly: GCA_029574335.1. NCBI lineage: Eukaryota > Metazoa > Chordata > Amphibia > Anura > Ranidae > Rana > Rana kukunoris. The sequence goes on along the minus strand of CM056052.1, from coordinate 531,683,599 downwards.
ACCAGAGTTGCTGTCCTGTCCCGACTATTCACAGCGCTGGTCTCTGTCTCCTTGGCAGCGGCGGCAGCACATTGGAACCCAGTGCTGGTTACTTTATGGGGTTGATGTACAGGAGGGCCAGCACAATTTGTTGTTAGAGATTGGCTGGGCATGTTCAAAAATCCACATGCCAGAGCCTGCCAGGAAGCCCACACTGCACAGCGCTAATCACAGGCAGTGAGAGATTTCCCAGTCCGCAGCTCTGCACAGATCAGGAAATGTCTCACTGCCTGTGATTAGCACTGTGGAGTGTTGGCTTCCTGGCGGGATTGGGCATGTGGGATTTCAAACACACCCGAGCCCATCTCTATTGGTTGTAGACAGTTGAGCTCCCTGCAGGTTGCTTAGCAGCAGTGGAGCCTTCTCTGACATGCTGATCGGGATGCAATCCAGGTGATGCTCCCAGTCAAATCCTAGTGTTAAATATCAGAGATTTTATTGATCAAAGCCCACACTTTACAGGCATAGAGCCCACACTTTACAGGCATAGAGCCCACACTTTACAGGCATAGAGCCCACACTTTACAGGCATAGAGCCCACACGGCTGCGGAACATACGTTGGATTATATATATATGTGGTTGTACTCTTGATGCTAATAAATACTGTATTTATTAGATCTGACTGGGAGCATCACCTGGATCACATCCCGATCAGCATGTCAACAAAGAAGGTTATACAGCATTAATGCTGCTAGGTGACCAGCTGGGGGCTCAGCTCTCTATAACCAATAGTGCCAGCCTTCCCCTGCATGCACTCATAATGTCACCAGCACTAGGTCCTAATGGACTGCCGCCGCTGCCAAGGAGACAGATGCCAGACCAGCGCTGTCAATAACAGGAACATGACAGCTGGGGAACCCCACAGTGGCAGAACACCAGGGCTCGGTGGCAAGACAACCTTTGCAACCCTGAAAGTTCTCCCACTGCTTTGGACCCTTATATTTTCTTGGTGTGCTGGTGACATATATCTCTTGTTTTCTGCCACCCTGGCCCCAGTATAGTAGGAAGGGAGCTCACTGCAGAACATGTAAAAGGGCCCATTGTGGGATCGTAGTAAAGGGCCCCAGGAGATATATATATATATATATATATATATAAGAAGGCCAGTATGGTGGCCTGAGTTTATGGGAGGAGCCCGGAGGGTATTTAAGCAGCCCACTCACACATGCTCTTTGTCGGTTCAGTGTGCAGTACTACACGTCACTGGGCCGACTCTTCCCAGCTCACCTCATGTCCGTGAGTCTGCGCATTCAATTGCATTCGACACCCTCCCGCCCTTCCCTTTTTCAGGGCACTTCTCAGCATATCCTTCTTCAACAACTACCCATTACTTACTTTGGGTATGCCCCCTTTTTTTGGCATACTGACCAGACCACCAAGGCACACTTCAGGTCTATTTATGTTGTAAGTCTTGTCGCGTGTTTATGTGATCCACATCACTCTCGGTCAGAGGGCCAGGACCATAAATATATATATATATATATATATATATATATATATAATTGCATTTTATAGTTGGCCCCTCTACTTTTGTCCCTGTCCCCCCATGTGCCCCCCCTAAATATGAAAGCTGGAGACACCACTGTTAGGGTGTGCACCCCAGAGCACAAACACACATGTGTGTATATCAGCAGAGCAGTGGGCGGTGTTAGTGGAGTATAGATAGGTGTCAGTAAGGCAATTGTAAAAAATAAAATTAAAAACTACTTACACCCTCCACGGGTGTAAGTAGTTTTTTTTTTTTTTACAATTTCTTTAGTAGCCCTGTTAGGGGGCTTTGGTGAAACGTCAATGGTCTAAACAAAGAGAAAGGGACTGAGGACAGAGCTCTGTAACCTCAGCTGCACTGGACAGTGAATGAATGGGAAGTGCTCTGTGCTAAGCGGCTTCCTGTTCATTCACAAACTGAAGCCTAGTAAACATGCTTTAGTTACGACATGCTTTAGTCGGTATCGATCACTCACTGTGTTCATTCATTCATCCATCCTGAAACATCCCCTGCAGCAGCTGGCAGTAGAGGAGAGGAGGGAAGCTGGCAGCACTGGGGGGGGGGAGACAGGGGGCACCAGGAAGCAGGTGGACTCTGCACTGCACAGGGTGTACCCAGGAATACCTAGCACAGCCTGTACACACACCTATGGTACTGCTGCTCATTCACGGTACAATTAGCAGGCCTGGGATGTGTTTTTTTTTTGCTGATGCAGAACAGCTCCCATATATGTATTTCACCTGTCAATTCAGTTGCCTGTCTGGATAGTCCCTTTATTGCTGCTGCCATGCATCAAATGTCAATACACCAATTAATTTCAATGTTAGAATCTGCTGTGAAGCTGTTGCAAGCTTATCTGAAATTTCCTGGGGACACATGTGTCTCTGTTAGAGGTAGACATGTGCAATCTGTTTCATTCCATTTTTGTTTTCGAAAACATCCGAATTAATGAAAACCCGTAAATTCGAATATTTAAACATTCATAGATTCAAAAACTCGAAAATATGAAATAATGAATATTAAATTATAGGTATTGGAATTTCCTTTCAAAATCCAAAACTAATGGAACAAAATAAATTAATAATAATAAATAGCAATAATAATAATAAAAACTTTGTATTACTATTATTTATTAATAATTTGTTCAGTTCCATTTGTCTAGATGCGGCATTCGTTATTTCGGATAATTCGTAACTTTGGATAAACTAGTATTTGTTACGTTCACTAACAGCCAAATTTGAAATGAAATTCCAATACCTATAATTTAATAGTTACCGTATTTATCGGCGTATAATACACACAGGTGTATAACACGGACCTTCAATTTAAGAGGGAAGTTTCAGGTAATTTTTAATTATTTTTTTAAATAAACCACTTTGAAAAAAAATAATGGTCAGTGACCATCAATCCAGTCTGATTAGTGCCCATCTTCAGCCTCAATGTAGCCTGATCTGTGCCCATCTGCAGCCTGATATGCGCCCATCTGCAGCCTAATCTATGCCCATCTGCAGCCTGAATGCAGCCCATTTGCAGCCTGATCTGCAGCCTAATCTATGCCCATCTGCAGCCTCAATGCAGCCCATCTGCAGCCTAATCTGTGTTCATCTGCAGCCTGATATGTGCCCATCTGCAGCCTAATCTATGCCCATCTGCAGCCTCAATGCAGCCCATCTGCAGCCTGATCTGTGTCCATCAATAGCCTGATCTGTGCACATCTGCAGCCTGATCTGCAGCCCATCTCCCATCAATGCAGCCCAATTAATGCCCATCTGCAGACTCACCATCTCTCATGCAGTGCAGGAAATCACTGAGCTGTCATCTCCTGTTTACTCGGCTCTCAGTCGGCAGTCACAAACACAGTCCTGCCTCCGCCATCGGCATTGAACCAGCTCCTGTGATTGACAGAACACTGGTCCAATGCCGGTGGCGGAGGCAGGACTGTGTGTGTGTGTGTGTGTGTGTGTGACGTGAGAGCCGAGTAAACAGGAGATGACTGCTCAGTGAATTCCGGCGGCGCTCGTCCCCTTCCTTCCCCTCCAAGATACACTATCGGCGTATAACATTCACCCGTGAATTTCTCTCAAATTTTTGGATTTTCGTTCTTTGGAATTTTCAGATTTTCGAATCTACAAATTTTCAAATTTACGAATTTTCTCATTTATGAATTTACGAATTGCGATCCTAACAAATGACCTAAAAAACGAAAAAAAAAAAATGAAACTAAAACAAACACATTTTTCGGCAGTGGTCTATTTAGGGGTTCAATGGACCGGACAAATAATGTACATTGCAACAGGAAGCAATGATGAGTTGTAGATGATCTGGAGATGTATGCATGCATCAGTATCTCAGCCTAGCAGAAGACGGTGTTATATGTGGGTGAAGGATGTGTACATTTCATTATCTGCTCCTCAAATAATAACACGTTTGAACCTGCTGACATGCTGTACGCCGTATCACACTGCTCCGCTCTCTCAGATGTTTAGTGTTTGGTAGAATTTTTGCCTCTTGAATTGTTGCCGGGCAACAGGAAAAGAACTTGTGTGTGGTGTCTAGCGCTGTGAATATGCAAGATCTGTGCCAGTTACATGCTGTACTCTGCCTATTTTTTTTGCTAGGAATTTACTCAGAACCCCCAAACATTTTTTAGCCGGGAGCCCAGAGAATAAAATGCCGATTGTTGCAATTTGTTATATCAAATGGTATTTGCGCAGAAATTTTTCAAACACAATTAAAAAAAATCACTTTAAAGTGGACCTTCAGTAATTTTTTCATCTTTCCATCTATTAAACCTTCTGCCCTTTTTTTTTTTGCCGCCAGTAAATACCTTATACAGCCTACTTCCCGTTTCTAGGCTTTTGACATCATGCACACCTCTTTCTCTGACTCTCGTGAGAGTTTGCCAAGAAGGGAAGAAAGATGAGTCATAAGAGGGCCAATGAGAACTGGAGGTGTGTGTCTGTGTAAATCCAGGAAGTGAACAGGCAGCAGCTTCAGCTGCCCACAGTTAAAATGGCTGCAGCCAGACTCAGTGGAGGGAGATTTCTGCAGCATATTTTGCAAGTACAGAATCACAGTATATATAAAACAATATGCAAAGTGGATGGAGGAAAGCTTCAGAATGGCAAAGATGTTTTTATTCCAAGTTATGTGAGAAGACTGCAGTTCCTCTTTAATTAATTAAAAGAAAAAAAAGACCATAAAATGTACCCCATTTTTTTGTATAATGTGAAAGATATCTGTCATGGACCTTGGAATGCTAAAGTGTTTCTACTTGAAATCTGTTATGCAGTGGGGGGGGTCTCTGCCCTGTCTCAAGGCTAACTCCCTCTCCAGACGGCTCCAATGTTCTGTGTCTGGCTATTGTGTACATTGATTGCCCCCTGGGGCTTCTGTCTCATTACACATAGCAGTCTTGTTATTCAAGCTATCGGACCAATCTCTGTTGACTATTCCAAGTCCTCATTTGCATGGCTAAGGAGGACCTGAGTGAGGACTGCATATACTTTACAATTGACCAATAGGAAAACGGTTGTTGGGGGCGGGATGTTTTTAAATTCTGTATAAAAGTGTGCTGTGCAGCTTTCAATAAAAGAGTCCTGTTTGAACTTACATACAGACTGCCTGGTGTTTGTTCTAATGGATCTCGAACGGCACATAGCTGTAGTTCGGATCCTGGAGCCTTGGATGACTGAACCATCAGACGTTGCAATCTGCAATCTGATCCAATAGTAGCAGAGGAGTGTCGGGAGAGCGGAACCGAGTGAGCAAGGGTCTCGTCACAATATCTAACATATAATAAAAAAAACATTGATCTCTGCTTTCCAGGAAAAAAACTGCCAGAAGTGGGGAGTAATTGCTGCAAAAGGGGTCCAAACCAAGTACTGAGTACATATGCATGCTTCTACTTTTCAGAGGTCCGAAAGTGTTTTATGTACTTCTACATAGACTGCCAATGTAAGGGATCACTTCAACAATAGCCGCCAATGTAATGGGTCACGTCTACATAGACTGCCAATGTAAGGGATCACTTCAACAATGGCCACCAATGTAATGGGTCACTTCTACATAGACTGCCAATGTAAGGGATCACTTCAACAACTGCCGCCAATGTAATGGGTCACTTCTACATAGACTGCCAATGTAAGGGATCACTTCAACAATGGCCGCCAATGTAATGGGTCACGTCTACATAGACTGCCAATGTAAGGGATCACTTCAACAATAGCCGCCAATGTAATGGGTCACATCTACATAGACTGCCAATGTAAGGGATCACTTCAACAATAGCCGCCAATGTAATGGGTCACGTCTACATAGACTGCCAATGTAAGGGATCACTTCAACAATGGCCAACAATGTAATGGGTCACTTCTACATAGACTGCCAATGTAAGGGATCACTTCAACAACTGCCGCCAATGTAATGGGTCACTTCTACATAGACTGCCAATGTAAGGGATCACTTCAACAATGGCCGCCAATGTAATGGGTCACGTCTACATAGACTGCCAATGTAAGGGATCACTTCAACAATGGCCAACAATGTAATGGGTCACTTCTACATAGACTGCCAATGTAAGGGATCACTTCAACAACTGCCGCCAATGTAATGGGTCACTTCTACATAGACTGCCAATGTAAGGGATCACTTCAACAATGGCCGCCAATGTAATGGGTCACGTCTACATAGACTGCCAATGTAAGGGATCACTTCAACAATAGCCGCCAATGTAATGGGTCACGTCTACATAGACTGCCAATGTAAGGGATCACTTCAACAATGGCCGCCAATGTAATGGGTCACGTCTACATAGACTGCCAATGTAAGGGATCACTTCAACAATGGCCGCCAATGTAATGGGTCACTTCTACATAGACTGCCAATGTAAGGGATCACTTCAACAACTGCCGCCAATGTAATGGGTCACTTCTACATAGACTGCCAATGTAAGGGATCACTTCAACAATGGCCGCCAATGTAATAGGTCACGTCTACATAGACTGCCAATGTAAGGGATCACTTCAACAATAGCCGCCAATGTAATGGGTCACATCTACATAGACTGCCAATGTAAGGGATCACTTCAACAATGGCCGCCAATGTAATGGGTCACTTCTACATAGACTGCCAATGTAATGGGATCACTTCAACAATGGCCGCCAATGTAATAGGTCACGTCTACATAGACTGCCAATGTAAGGGATCACTTCAACAATAGCCGCCAATGTAATGGGTCACATCTACATAGACTGCCAATGTAAGAGATCACTTCAACAATGGCCACCAATGTAATGGGTCACTTCTACATAGACTGCCAATGTAAGGGATCACTTCAACAATGGCCGCCAATGTAATGGGTCACGTCTACATAGACTGCCAATGTAAGGGATCACTTCAACAATAGCCGCCAATGTAATGGGTCACATCTACATAGACTGCCAATGTAAGGGATCACTTCAACAACAGCCGCCAATGTAATGGGTCACGTCTACATAGACTGCCAATGTAAGGGATCACTTCAACAATGGCCGCCAATGTAATGGGTCACGTCTACATAGACTGCCAATGTAAGGGATCACTTCAACAATGGCCGCCAATGTAATGGGTCATGTCTACATAGACTGCCAATGTAAGGGATCACTCCAACAATGGCCGCCAATGTAATGGGTCACTTCTACATAGACTGCCAATGTAATGGGATCACTTCAACAATGGCCGCCAATGTAATAGGTCACGTCTACATAGACTGCCAATGTAAGGGATCACTTCAACAATAGCCGCCAATGTAATGGGTCACATCTACATAGACTGCCAATGTAAGGGATCACTTCAACAATGGCCACCAATGTAATGGGTCACTTCTACATAGACTGCCAATGTAAGGGATCACTTCAACAATGGCCACCAATGTAATGGGTCACTTCTACATAGATTGCCAATGTAAGGGATCACTTCAACAACTGCCGCCAATGTAATGGGTCACATCTACATAGACTGCCAATGTAAGAGATCACTTCAACAATGGCCACCAATGTAATGGGTCACTTCTACATAGACTGCCAATGTAAGGGATCACTTCAACAATAGCCGCCAATGTAATGGGTCACGTCTACATAGACTGCCAATGTAAGGGATCACTTCAACAATGGCCGCCAATGTAATGGGTCACGTCTACATAGACTGCCAATGTAAGGGATCACTTCAACAATGGCCGCCAATGTAATGGGTCATGTCTACATAGACTGCCAATGTAAGGGATCACTCCAACAATGGCCGCCAATGTAATGGGTCACTTCTACATAGACTGCCAATGTAATGGGATCACTTCAACCACTGCTGCCAATGTAATGGGTGCTTTCTACATAGACTGCCAATGTAAGAGATCACTTTAACAACTGCCGCCAATGTAATGGGTCACTTCTACATAGACTGCCAATGTAAGGGAGGACTTCAACAATGGCCGCCAATGTAATGGGTCACTTCTACATAGACTGCCAATGTAAGGGATCACTTCAACAATGGCCACCAATGTAATGGGTCACTTCTACATAGACTGCCAATGTAAGGGATCACTTCAACAATGGCCACCAATGTAATGGGTCACGTCTACATAAACTGCCAATGTAAGGGATCACTTCAACAATGGCCACCAATGTAATGGGTCACGTCTACATAGACTGCCAATGTAAGGGATCACTTCAACAATGGCCACCAATGTAATGGGTCATGTCTACATAGACTGCCAATGTAAGGGATTACTTCAACAATGGCCACCAATGTAATGGGCCACTTCTACATAGACTGCCAATGTAAGGGATCACTTCAACAATGGCCGCCAATGTAAGGGGTCTTCTACACATTGTACACTGACCAACAATATAAGGGAGCAATACCATTTTCAGTCTGTGTTTCTCTGTTGGACATTATTATTAATCTAATTTCATAATTATTCAAAAATATTTTTGTAGCGCTTACCCCCGAAGGAGCCGCTGGTTGTTGGGATCGGCGTATTAAGTTACCTTGTAGTGTGTCTAGGGGTAGTAGCAGTGAGTAGTAGCAGTAAACGAATGTCCAGTCACCAATTCGATTTTCCACATGCTTTATTCCAGGGCCTAACAGGGCCAACATCAATGAAAGGTAGGATAGGAAAGGTTGATGAAGCAATAGAGAACTTTGCGGTATCAGGCCTGGATATGGATAGAGCAATTCTGCTCTCAGTAGTAGTCGAGACAGTTCGTCGCCACTCTAGCCAGAGTGGGTGAAGCACCCCCAGACAGACCCTTTGGCACAAGTCTGGCAGCCAAGGTGTCACTTATAGAATGCTGGGAGGAACAGGCCTCCGCCACAGGCCTGGCTCGGGCCTCTGCCACAGGCCTAGTACTTCAGTACTTCAGAGAACAGATTGGATTTTGAGCAAATCCTCCCAGTAATGCAATGAAAGGGGTCCCCAGTTGACTGCTTACACATACCTGTCAAATCCCAGTGACCAGATCCCCGATGGTTCGTTCAAGCCTTTTTGGATAACCTGCCTCCGGGTTCTCCTCAAGCCGATCCCCCACCGAACGGCACACAGCCTGGGACCTTCTCAGTAAGGTTGGGGACCCAGTAAGTCACTGGGGCCCCTCTCAACATCTGGATGGATCCCCATGGAGCAGGCAGCTCCGGCCAGGTGGGCCATGCGGGCGGGGTCCGTGGATGCGCGCACCCTAAAGGTGGATGCCGCACCTGGAACGTGGACCCCGCGAAGAAGAGAGAGAGCCGACCCAGAACTCCCCAGCATGCCCAGCGGGGGAAGACCTCCTCTAATTGGCTGCTGGGGAAAAGTGGCTCTGTCAGAACCCCTCTAGCGCCAACTGCCGCCCAGGGGTGTAATCACACCCCTGTGTCGCAGACTGACCTACAGGACAGTTCTGAAATAGCAGCAGCCTGCAATCTGACAAATTATGAATGGGAGCAAAATAACTCTCCCATTGGCCCACTAACTAGTGCTTGTACTGAAAGTAAGGGGGCGCTACCTTTTATTGTATTTGAAAGTCTCTACAACCTACAGATCATGCTAATGTACAATGTTCTCATTTTATTTGGTTCCCTGAGACTTGAAAACTATTTCAAAGGTTCCTCTGTGTTAAAAAGGTTGGAAAAGGCAATAGGCTGTAAGGTTCTATGAAAAGTGCTGTATAATTTGTTAACACTATAAACATATAAACATTATAAACTATTAAAATGAATGTGTTTTGTATTTATGGGACAGTTTATTTAGTATATAATATAATAAGTGACACCCTGTTACATTTTATTGCAGTGATTTCTCATTTTATGGTACCCAGTGCGGCCTGAGTGCCGGAGCTGAGGATAAAATATAATAAAGTCACCATGATATCCTTTGTTTAGTTCATGCTTCAAGTGTGCCCTTTATACCTGAGTGACAGTTTAGACCTAATACAAGTAAGTAAACAGCAGGTCTTTTCTTATTGTTCTAAAGCAGCCAGGGAAGCAAAAGGGACCAAAATAATTTTCAGAATTATATAATATATAAAGCAGCATAAAACATATCAGACATACAGATGTGATGTGTATATTACAATTTACAGATTTACTCACAATTAAAGCATGCCTTACAAAATACACAGAACAGGTTAGGAAAGTGTTCATTTAGGTATTTTAGCCAATCCTTGTATTTATTTATTATTTAGTATAGGTACTTATATAGTGCTGTCGAAATAAAGGCATTTACATATCTATTATAAACCCACATCGGTCCCTGCCCTCAAGGAGCTTACAATCTAAAGTCCCTTTAGAGCCAATTACCTATTTTTTTCAGCTACCATGCCCCCTGACCAATCAAAGCCTTCCTCTGGCACACCCCCCCTCCTTTTACAGCCCACCTCTTGAGCACACCCCCGGATCAAGCTCTGCTGGCATTTTCTCTCAGGCTCAATAGACTATGGAATATATGCACAATGTGTGTCCTGTAACTCCATGACCTACTATCAGGAAAAAGAGATCTACAATTGTGACTAGGGATGAGCCAAACACCCCCGGTTCGGTTTGCAGCAGAACATGCGAACAGGCAAAACATTTGTTCAAACACGCAAACACTGTTAACCACTTAAGACCCGGACCAATACGCTGGTAAATGACCCAAGGTGTTTTTGCGATTCGGCACTGCGTCGCTTTAACAGACAATTGCGCGGTCGTGCGACGTGGCTCCCAAACAAAATTTGCGTCCTTTTCTTCCCACAAATAGAGCTTTCTTTTGGTGGTATTTGATCACCTCTGCGATTTTTATTTTTTGCGCTATATACAAAAATAGAGCGACATTTTTGAAAAAAAAACACTATTTTTTACTTTTTGTTAAAAAAAAATCAAATAAACTAAATTTTAGTCAAACATTTAGGCCAAAATTTATTTAGCCACATGTCTTTAGTAAAAAAAAAAAATCGCAATAAAAAAAAATAGCTACCTAGCGGGAACAGCGACACTAATACAGCGATCAGAAAAATGATCGCTTCGTGACGCTGGCAATAGGGAGTGAAAGGGTTAACTAGGGCGGTGATCAGGGGGTTAAAACTTTATTAGGGGGGTGGGGGGGCTATCCTGAACCTAACACTAACTGTTTTTTACAGTGCCTGTCACACTGACACTAAATGCAGTGATTAAATCACTGCATTCAGTAACACTGTGACAGGGGGGTGGGGGGGGGCGATCACAAGGGGTTAATATGCCTATGTGAGTGTGTGTCAGTGTTGTGTTGGTGCACACTTACTTGTGATGTCTTCTCTCATCAGCAGCGCTGGGAAACAGCGCTGCGATGAGAGAATACATCATTTCCTCCTTCCTGTGTAAACACAGGAGGAGGAAGTGACAGGCTGGGAGCGCGCTCCCATTGGCTGGGAGCGATCGCGGGGGGGGCGGAAAACACGGACATCCGCCCGCAGATCCCGGATCGCTCCCAGAGGTAGGGAGACCCCCGCACGCCGCGGAGGGGGTCCCGATGGGACCCCCGAACCGCACTCAGGCGGGGACGTAAATTTACGCCCTTGTGCCTGTACGAGCCATGTTGTGGCCGTATATGTGCGTGCGGGGGTCTTTAAGTGGTTAAAGTCTATGGGACACGAACATGAAAAATCAAAAAAGCTAATTTTAAAGGTTAATATGCAAGTTATTGTCATAAAAAGTGTTTGGAGACCTGGGTCCTGCCCCAGGAGACATGTATCAATGCAAAAAGGAAAAAAAGTTAAAACTACTCGCGGCTACAATGAATTGTCGGGTCCCGGAAATGCAGATAAAAGTTTTTGAAAGTCATTGAAAAAAAATGCGTTTGGGTGGCCCTAAATTCTATTACCAGACCCCTCAGGTTTGGTATGGATATTAAGGGGAACCCATAAAAATCGCGTGGGGTTCCCCCAAAAAATCCATACCAGACCCTTCAGGTGTGGTTTTTTAAAAATGTTGGCGCGTATTGCCGGGACCCGACAATTCATTATAGCCACGAGTAGTTTTGAATGTTTTTTTTTACTTTAGGAATTTCATTTTGTGCCGAGACATGGAAAACATGCGCTACTTTACAGGCATACTATAGACCCCCCGGGATATTTCACTTGTATTGTTTCACTTTAACTGCTTACCGACCTGCCGCCGTCATTTTACTGCGGCAGGTCGGCTCTCCTGGGCGAGAGCCCGTAGCTCTACGTCGGCTACTTTCGCGGTCACTAGGGGGCGCGCACGCCGGTGGGCACCCGTGATTGCTCGATACAATTCCCCCCATACAGTTAGAACACACCCAGGAACATACTTAACCCCTTCCTCGCCCCCTAGTGTTAACCCCTTCACTGCCAATGGCATTTTTATAGTAATCCAATGCATTTTTATAGCACTAATCGCTATAAAAATGCCAATGGTCCCAAAAATGTGTCAAAAGTGTCCGAAGTGTCCGCCATAATGTCGCAGTACTAAAAAAAAACGCTGATCTCCACCATTACTAGTAAAAAAAATATTAATAAAAATGCCAAAAAACTACCCCCTATTTTGTAAACGCTATAACTTTTGCGCAAACCAATCAATAAACGCTAATTGCGATTTTTTTTAATGAAAATTATGTAGAAGAATACGTATCAGCCTAAACTGAGGAAAAAAAATTACCGTATTTTTCGCACTATAAGACGCACTTTTTCACCCCCCAAAAACGGGGTGAAATGTCCCTGCGTCTTATAGTGTGAATACTGACCAGGCACTGACCCCCCCGTCGCCACCGCCGCCGTGTCAAAATCCCTCTCTCCTTCTCTGTGAAGGAGAGATGACAGAAATGTGAGGCGCATCCTAGCAGGGGCATACCAAGAGGGAGCGGGGGGAGACGTTTTTCCCCGGGTGTCAAAACATGGAGGATGTCAGTAGCGGTGCTATGGGGGTGCGCTCTGCACCCAGGTCGGGTGTCACCCGCCAGAGGTGACACCATCCTGAAGGCAGTGAGAGCTTTTGCTGATTTTTTTTTTTTTCAGCTGAACCCCCCCCCCCCCCCGCCTTCCGGCACCGTGGTCTAGTCCTGTCTGACTTTCTGCTCCTTCCCCCCACAGCTGCTACTGTAAACGATGTCCCCAGTCCTCATTTCTAGCTGTTTCCTGGGTACATCTGAGCCAGCCAGAGGGGATTATAATGGCAGTGTCCTCCACTGCCTGAGGTGAGCCCTTGATAAGGGGGTGGGAGGTGTGAGCTGGTATGGTATCCATTGCTCATCACCTGAGCTAATGTGATAGAAGAGGCTTAAGGGGTGTTTGTGTCTGCCCTGCTACCCTGAGCTAATCTGAGAAGGGGGGGGGGGGGGGGTTGCTATGTTCACCACCACCACCGGATATAGTGTAGCTGAGCTGATTTGATAGGTGGGATGGTATTGCTGTGTGTCCACCACCCACTTATAGTAGTAGTATAATAAAATAAAAAAATAGTACACCATTTGGTTCAGAATATTTATTTTTCTTGTTTTCCTCCTCTAAAACCTAGGTGCGTCTTATGGTCAGGTGCGTCTTATAGAGCGAAAAATACGGTATATATTTTTTGGGCATATTTATTAGAGCAAAATGTAAAAAATATTGCATTTATTTCAAAATGTCGCTCTATTTGTTGTTTATAGCGCAAAAAATAAAAACCGCAGAGATGATCAAATACAACCAAAAGAAAGCTCTATTTGTGGGGAAAAAAAAAGACGCCAATTTTGTTTGGGAGCCATGTCGCATGTCAGTTAAAGCAACACAGTGCCGAATCACAAAAAGTGCTCTGGTCATTGGGCAGCAATATGGTCCGGGGGTTAAGTGGTTAAGCATTATTAAAATTATTGCTCCCAAAAAAACGTCTGTTTTTAAAAGTTTTTTTGTATTGATACACGTCCCCTGGGCAGGACCCGGTTCCCCAAACACTTTTTATTAACCTTTAAAATTAGCACTTTAGGTTTCTCCCATTGACTTTTAAAGGGTGTTCCGCGGCTTTTCGAATTTGCTGTTCGGTGAACGGGTAAACAGCCAATGTTCAAGTCAAACTCATGTTCGACCTGAACATAAAGCTCATCCCTAATTGTGACAGAGCCGTCCAGCACCCAGCTTGGTTGCTTCTGTCTGTATACAACTTCTACCAGTCTGGACTGAAGAAACAGGTATTATAGCTGAGCATCCAAGACCATACAACACTAGCTGTGATGCAAACTGGAACTCTTTTTATTGTAAAATCACACAGAATATATAGCACACCAGATCAGGTGAGCCTAATCACATTATCGCATGCAAAGGAAACATAATTAACATAACTAAGGAACAGCCAACACAAACAGTGTGCTAATTAAACAACTAGCCTTGATTAGTCAGGAGATGGCCAGACCATCTGGCAACAAATCTGTAATAAAGTACATTAGACATTATCATAGTAGTACAGAGTATAGAGTATAGAGTACAAGTATTAACAGAGATGAGCAGACGGACAGAAAAAATAGGCGACTCAATTACCAATGGGGATGCACACCTAGGAGGCACATAATGGAGAAAGTATACAATGGGGAAAAGACACTTAACACATAACACCTTGAACAGATTTTATCAGGAGTCCACAGAATCAGGTTACTTTGAGCTGATGATATTAGCATCTGTTCTGAGGATCACAATCTAACCCAGTCATGGCTGATTATAGGCAAAGAGACCCTAAATATGGATCCCACGCCTAGATTCCCAGAGTCTATGTGTTTCGTGGAGACAATCCTAAATCCAAAGCAAAACCTCTCCCAGGGTCTCTGGGCACACACCTCCCAAGAAGGAGTGTTCCCTTAAAAGCCAGGGCCAATAGTCACTAGGCAGTCTCCTCCAAAAGCCTGTGTCCTGACTGGGTCCATCACAATGATCACAACAGAACTTTTTAATCTTGTAAAAAAGGTGAAAATGCTTTATGTTTGTAAACGCGTGTTATGTGTTTACTTGCCTTCAGGCGTGTCAAGAGCTTGGGCATTAATTAATTTGGTGTTGATTCATTTATTAAATAGGCCAGAATAATAATTTACTCTGACATTTGAGTTTCTGAAACTATGCAAAAGCAAATATGGTGCCTGCAGAGTTTTAGATGTGTAGATGTGATTTTCTGTATTAAAAATTGTCTACAACATTTCATGTTCACAATTACTTTAAGGCTTAATTTTGGGCATAAATAAGATAAATCACACCCCCCCCCATGCTGCAGAATATAATGCTTGTTTTATGGGGGGCTGTTCTAATATACAGAAGTACTAAATCTACGGCTTCATAGTCTTAATCGAAACCGGTTTTGGTTGTGATGACTGGTTCCTCTAAGCCATTCCTCTTGTCCCATTGGGGAGATTTTCCCTTACTTACTGCCTCAAAGACACAACAGGAAATAAGTAAAAATCTCTTCAACAGTAGTACCAGAAACAGGCGTTCCCATTAAAACATTTTCCTGGGACAGCTGGAAAATGTTGGTTTTCTTATCCATTTGAAGGTGGACGGGCGGCAAGTAGTTAACTGCCTTCCGCCCACCGTATGGACAAATGACAGTGGAGCAGGGCAGCTCTTGTTCTGGTATGACATTATATGACAAGCCCAGTTCAGCCACGGTCGTACGCCAGCAGGTGTGCGCAGCACATCGATCGCTGGCTTGCCTTGTCTCTGGGGCATGGCTCAACACTGATCTCGGCAACGAGCCATGACTCTTTACCCATGTGATCAGCTGTGTCCAATCACAGCCGATCACATGTAAGCAAGGAGATATTGTTTATAGGCTCTCCTCACCTCACACTGACAGAGTGTGAAGTGAGGAGAGCCGATCAGTGGCATCTCCTTACAGGGGAGACGTGTAAAGATAATCAGGGCAATGATCATCAGTGCCCTGATTACAATGCGGCCCCAACAATGCCCATCAGTAACACTAGTCTGTACCAATCAGTGAGGCCAAACTGCACACATCAGTGATGTCAATCAGTGCTGCCTTTCAATGCCCATCAGTGCCTGCCCATCAGTGCCTGCCCATCAATGCTGCCCATCAGTGCCACCTATCAGTTCTCATAACTGCCGCCTATCAGTGTAAATTAGTGACACCTATCAATGCTCATCAGTGCTGTATATCAGTGCTACCTATCAGTGCCCATCAGTGCTGCATATTAGTGCCTCCTCATCAGTGCCACCCCATCAGTGCCACCTGTCATTGCCCATAAGTGCCGCCTATCAGTGTCCATTAGCGGCGTCAGTGAAGGATGAAAACAAAGAAAAACTTATTTTTTTCAAAATTGTTGGTATTTTTTCATTTTATTTGCAAAAATAAAATAAAAAACCCAGCAGTGATTAAACACCCCCAAAATAAAGCTCTATTTGGATAAGGAAAATTGTTAAAAATGTATTTGGGTACAGTTTTGCATGACCGCGCAATTTTCATTCAACATGTGACAGCGCTACACGCTAAAAAAGGGCCTGGGCAGGAACAGGTGAAAGCGCCCAGTATTGAAGTGGTTAAAAAAATAAAATAAAGCAATAATAAAAATCTGAAAAACGTTTGCTTCCTCATTTAATGGTTCATATCCTTATACAGTAAGTTATTGAGGTTGATGGAGCTATATTTGGAAGGTTTGGCTGTTCTTTAGCAGCTCTGTTGGAGTACGTCTGCCATGTATGCATGATGTATGCTCAAAACTCATTATAGCTTTAAATATGATACCGTGTGTTGATGTTACAGGTTTGTATTACACACAGGTTTCTCAAATTGTACTCCTTATCACACGGCATGACATTTGCACTTGTGTAAGTGATAATATATATGTGACTGGCATTTATTATGTATAGCTGTTTTCATCTATACAGGAATAGACCTTCTGTCATTATTTATAAATGGAGAGTCTCATAAGACTATATGCTTTGGGCCTTGGCAATGGCTATCATTATATATGAATGTTTACAAAATTAGGTTAATAATAATTATCATTTTTTGTTACTGATAAAAATTATCCTACTTTATAGAAAGGAGGGTTCCAAAAGGGCAGTGTCAAAACTGCTATTTGGTAATATAAGAGGAGTGTGGAGCAGGTGGACTTTTATGCCTTGTTTCCACTGCACGGAACGGTTCAGGTCAGTAAATTTGGAGCGGTTAGGATGGGACCGGTCTATTCTCGTGAGTGTTTCCACTGCAAATCTGACCGCCAGGGACCATTCCGGTTTTAGAAAAAATTCCTAGCGCGTCCACCAATCAGTGAGATGTATTGGTGGGTCCGCCCTAATGGAACCGTTCCACTTTCTCTGGACCCACATGAGAAGCAGGACCCTTGCTGGTGCGGTATGGTTCGCTTTTATGGCACGCTTTCATAATGGAAACACCCAAAATAGCGAACCGTACCGAACCGTACCGAACCGATCCGCTCAGTGGAAACGAGGCATTAGTGAGCAGTATAGGTCACTCTTCACTTGGCTTCGCTTTCTGACCGATGTTGGGTCACCCCATACACATATCCAACCATCTTCTTTTGGATAACATCATTTGGAGATTTGGAGGTCGTTTGTTAACTGCAGCATTGTTCGGTCCAATCACATTTACAACACGCTTGATTGACCCTCTCGAACATATGTTTCTTAGGCCCTGTACACACGATCAGACAGGTCCGATTAAACTTGGCCGACAGACCATTTTCACCGGGCCACGCTGAAGTGGTCTGTTGGTCTGATGTGCGTACACACCATCGGACCAAAATCCCATCGGACCAGAACGCGGTGACGTAGAACACAACGACGTGATGAAAAAAAGTTCAATGCTTCCAAGCATGCGTCGACTTGATTCTGAGTATGTGCAGGTTTTTGGTCCGACAGGTTTTAAAGCATGTTTTAAAACTTTGGTCCGCTGGAAAACGGTCCGATAGGCCGTACACACGATCAAACATGTCCGCTGAAACTGGTCTGCGGACCAGTTTCAGCGGACATGTTTGATCGTGTGTACGCGGCCTTAGGGTTCAATCCATCCGGTTAGCCTCTCTTCAGTTGGTGACGGCTTCTTTCTTCTTTGGTTTCACTAGAAAATATGGAAAAAACACTGCGCTAAACCAGGATGGGTGGAAATGCTGCTAGTACCAATAATATAGATAAATATATTGGAAGATATTGGAAAAAAGGGTGAGGTACAGCGCAAAACCAATATATGTGAAAATTATGATGATGATATCAAAAAATGAAATAGGTGAATGAATAGTGTTAAATAGTGTTAAACCAATCATTGGGGCCAAGATTGGCTGTGTTAAATATAACAAAACTAATGAAAGTGATGTAGAAATATTAAACACGTAAATAATACTAATTGGTGTATACCATGAAGTGGTTAAATTGAAAATAACCTGCATCTGTGAACAAAATAAAAAATCAATGACTAAAACTCAAAATGAAAAGTCCATAAAGTAGTTCCAGATATAAGAAAAATATTTGTGAAAAAGTGAGCTGTAAGAAGTCTTCCAATGGAGAGTATTCTAAAAATAGCACCACCTTCCACCAAAGGTACATCCGAGTGTCAGAAATGTAGTCTCCTTACCAGACGTGCTGACCACAAACAGCGGTCAGACTGAGCACGGGTTCATTTAGAGTCACCCAAACGACTATGTGCTGGAGCTGCTTCAGATCGAATACAATCAGCCAGAGCGGATGGATGTCTCAAACACAAAAAGAGAGAAAGGGGCCCATAGTGCAGCTTTGCAATACAATTTTAATGAAAAAGAAATATATTGCACTTACAGGAATTTGATGTAAAACAGGCCCAATCGAATGCACCACGTGCGGTCTAAAAACGGGATCTCAGCGTCCTCTTTGATTCACTTTCCTGGGTCAGTTCGTTTGGAAGAGCGTGATGACGTCAGAACGCAGGCCACACCTATGCCTTTCGTCATATGTTGACGTCGTCTGGGATTGGTTTAACACTATTCATTCACTTATTTTATTTTTTGATATCATCATCATAATTTTCTTTGGTTTCACGTTTGGAATTTTTGGAGCACCATCACTTTATAATTTTTTGGACTATCATTCACCTTTAAAGCGGAGGTTCACCAAAATAACATTTATATCAGACCAACTTCTTTATACTTTTCTAACATGTACAGTCTGCAATTTTTAATTTTTTTTGGCTGTACATACCTTCTAATCTATATTTGCAATACGGCTTCTGGGTACTTCTCCCCGCGGGAGTAGGCGTTTCTATGCTGAGGAGGCATGTCATCTGGGAGGTCGTTCAGATGATTGTCGTCCTTTCAGAAAAAGTTCCCCCCGGTGGATAAGGCCCCGCCCCCCGTATTGCGAATGCACGTCACGAGTCACAGCGTTTCCGAAAGAAGCCGAACATGCAGAGCTGCGAGTCGGCTCTATACGGTGCCTGCGCAACGACTAGGATCCGTGTAGAGCTGACTGCACAGGTGCTGTATAGAGCTTCTTCATGTTCGCCTTCTTTTGGAAACGCAATGACTTGTGACGCGCCTACGCAATAGGGGAGGGGGCCTTATCCGCCAGGGAGAACTTTTTCTGAAAGGACGTCAATCATCTGGACGACCTCCCAGGTGACATGCCTCCTCAGCATAGAAATGCCTACTCCCGCGGGGAGAAGTTCCCTGAAGCCGTATTGCAAATATAGCTTAGAAGGTATGTGCAGCCTAAAAAAAAAAATTGCGGACTGTACATGTTAGAAGTATAAAGAAGTTGATTTGATATAAATTTTTTGGGTTCTGAAAAATGCGCAATTTTTTTTTCGAACATGTCTTTAACGTTGTCGTCCTTCGGGTTGTAAAAAAAAGTCGTATGTGGGCTTTAACGATGTGAAAAAGCCGTGCATGCTCAGAAGCAAGTTATTAAGCGGGAGCGCTTGTTCTGGTAAAACTACCGTTCGTATTGGAGTAAGCACATTTATTACGCTGTAACAGACAGAAAAGCGTGAATCGTCTTTTACTAACAAGGAATCAGCTAAAGCAGCCCAAAGGGTGGCGCCATCCGAATGGAACTTCCCCTTTATAGTGCCGTCGTACGCGTTGTACGTCACAGTGCTTTGCTAGAGCATTTTTTTTTCACGATCGTGTGTAGGCAAGGTCGTTTTTATGATCAGGTTGAAAAAAACGTCCTTTTTTCTAGAGCCTGAAAAACGTTATTTTTTTACAACCCGAAAAATTATCGTGTGTACGCGGCATTAGTGTTTTCCCCCTTTCCTGCCAGTGTCATTTACACAGTAATCAGTGCATGTTTATAGCACTGATCGCTGTATAAATGACAATAGTCCCAAAAATGTGTCAAAGGTGTCCGGTGTGTCCGCCATAATGTCCCAGTCACGATAAAAATCGCAGATCGCCGTCATTACTAATAAAAAATAATAATAAAAAAAAATGCCATAAAACTATCCCCTATTTTGTAGACGCTATAACTTTTGCACAAACCAATCAATATACGCTCAGTGCAATTTTTTTACCAAAAATATGTAGAAGAATACGTATCGGTCTAAACTGAGAAAGAAATTATTATTTTTTATTTCTTTGTTGATATTTATTATAGCAAAAACTAAAAAGTAAAACATATTGCTTTTTTTCAACATTGTCGCTCTTATTTTGTTTATAGCGCAAAAAAATAAAAACCGCAGAGGTGATCAAATACCACTAAAAAAAGCTCTATTTGTGGGAAAAAAAGGATGTCAATTTTGTTTGGGTGCCACATCACACGACCGCGCAATTGTCAGTTAAAGCGACGCAGTGCCGTTTCGCAAAAAGTGCTCTGATCAGGAAGGTGGTAAAACGGTTAATAAAAATGTTATCATATACTAACATATTTGTTTTATCTGGGAGATAACACAATGCTCACTATGGCCTGTGGGTTACTAAACTCTCAGATCAAAGAGATCAGGCTCTATGCAGGACACAAGAAAACACAAGGGAAGGGTCTGTTTCTGATGACTTGTATAATGATTTAGATGGAACTGCGATCTTTTATGGAGAACTTGTTATGAGTAAAATATTAGGCAGCCATCGCTAAGCTAACTTCTTCTGTAAATGCTTTTTGCCTTGCTGACATGCTGATGAGTCGCTGACCTCAGGATGAGAAATGGAATGCCATCCCATTAACCACTTAAGGACCTGCTCACGCAGATATATGTCCTTTTTTTAAAGATGGATATCTCGGTAACGGCAGCAGCTGCTGCCACAACCGAGATATCCATCTTTAGCGTGGGTGGTCCTGTAAACGCCCTCTGCCACATTTTTAGTGTAAAAAATAATAAAGTAAAAATAAATAAAAACTAAAAAAAAATGTTTAAAGCGCCCCGTCCCGACGAGCTCACGCAGAAGCGACTGCATACATGAGTAGCACCCGCATATGAAAACAGTGTTCAAACCACACAAGTGAGGTATCGCCGTGGTCGTTAGACCGAGAGCAATAATTCTAGCCCTAGACCTGCTCTGTAGCTCAAAAGATGCAACCTATAGAATTATTAAACGTCGCCTATCGAGATTTTTAAGGGTAAAAGTTTGACGCCATTTCACGAGCGGCACAATTTTTAAGCGTGACATGTTGGGTATCATTTTACTCGGCGTAACATTATCTTTCGCAATATATAAAAAAGTTGGGCTAACTTTACTGTTATCTTATTTTTTTTATTCAAAAAAGTTAATTTTTTCCAAAAAAAGTGCGCTTGTAAGACTGCTGCACAAATACGGTGTGACAAAAAGTATTGCAATGACCGCCATTTTATTCTCTAGCGTCTTAGAATAAAAATGTGTAATGTTTGGGGTTTTAAGTAATTTTCTAGCAAAAAAAAACTGTTAGGCACGATCGGTCCGATGGACCATTTTCATGGGTTCACTGCTGAAGTGGCCTGATGGTCTGATGTGCGTACACACCATCAGTCTAAAATCCGATTGGTGATGTAGAACACAAGTTCAATGCTTCCAAGCATGCGTCGACTTGATTCTGAGCATGCGCAGGTTTTTGGACCGATGCTTTTGCGTACTAACCATCGGTTTGGACCGATGGTCAGGCGTCCATCGGTCCGATTTTAAAGCAAGTTCTAAGGCCTCGTACACACGAGGCAATAGATTTGTTCAAATCTGTCCGTCCGACAGATTTGAACAAATCTGTCTGCTGTCATTTTGATTTGCTCGCGTGTACACACGAGCAAACCAAAATCCCCGCCAGCAGAGAGCGCGCTGACGTGTCGGTGACGTGGCGGTGACGTTGACGCCGCCACGTCACCGCACCAGGAAGTAAAACACTTCCGCGCATGCGCCGAATCCATTCGGCGGCGGTGCGGAACGACATGTCTGCTGGTGAGTGTACTAACCAGCAGACATGTCGGGCGGGCGGATTCCCACCCGATAGATTTCAAAGCATGCTTTGAAATCTGTCGGGTGGCCAAATCCGTCGGCTCGGCCGTACACACGATCGAATCTGTCTACTGAAACGGTCCAGCGGACCGTTTCCAGCGGACAGATTTGATCGTGTGTACGAGGCCTAAAACTTTGGTCCGACAGATGCTGGACCGATTGGCCGTACACACGCTCGGTTTGGATCGACGAAACTGCCCTTAAGTCCAGTCTCATCGGTTTGGACCGATCGTGTGTACGCGGCCTCAGTCTTGTAAACGCCAAATCTGAAAAACACCCAAGGTTCTTAAGTGGTTACGCTGTTTCACAAGACATTTACATCAAGGGCATATCTTTAAAAATGTGGAAAAGAAAATAGAGAACTTTCTCATAGATGCCAAACAGTTAACTAGTTTAATGTTCCAAAAGAGAAAATCAGATTGGTCACAAAGGGCAAGTTGTCAACTTTTAGGGCAAAATTTATTTACGTATTATAAATCCTGTAGGCTTTTAACTAGCCCTAGATCGAAAAAAGAAAATATAATACCTTATTCCAACTATTAGGCACTCTTTATTAAAGTACAGTTATTTTGCCAACACAAAATGACCTGCATAGTGCCCTGTGATATTTTAGGACAGTCATGTGTAGTACATTAAGAGAAGCAGCTGTAGAATGTGACCCCCATCTCCGGAACTCAGCTCCATTCTCATCTCGGCTCGAATAACTCAGCCTGAGATCTAACGCAAATCCTGAGCTTAAATGAAAAAAATTAATAAAGACATGGAGAACTAGAGCTGGAGCCTCACCAACCATGTTGTGGAAGACACAGGTCACCACAAATGAGCAGAAAAAAGGAGGCGGCCAAGTGATTGTTTAGGAAGAAAATAATAATGGGCATCTCAACACTGAGTGATGGGTATTTAGACAACGTCCTAGACCTAGACATGTGACCATGAGGACACTGACAAATCAAATCAGTGTATGGCTTCTTTCAGCGGTTATAGTCATCTGGTTTTGGCCGACGTTTTTGTGCATAGTCACGTGATCATGTAATACCAGCACATGGGTGAGACTTAAAGGGATCACTAATTACCAACTGCAAAGTTTATCATTTTTCCGTATATCTACACTATGTTACCAAAAGTATGGCCACCCCTTAAAACACAGAGTTCAAGTGCACGAGGCCAGCTCCATAAAGACATGGTTTCAGGGCAGGGATAACATAGGGGCTATTGGAGTTGCAGCTCCAGGCCCCTTCCTTAATATTGGCCCATACACTGCACGCAATCGTCGGCTGAGACAGTTGCATAGCTTCTGCCTCGCTGTGAAACGGTGCTAGAGGGCCGAGCATGCTCCTCCTCTAGGGCCAACACACTTCCCTGTCAGACGGGGTGATCTCCACAGGGCGGGAGCTTCGGGAGGCTTGATGGGAGAGGAGTGATGGGGAGCAATAACTAAAGGGCTGGGGCATGGGCTACTAGTAGCAAATTATTATTTCCGATTCATTGTTGTGTCAGGCTGTCAGCACAGTGTGAACTTAAAGAGGAGCTCCACCCTTCACCTTCACTCCCGCTCGTCGGAACCCTCCCGCTTCCGGTGTCACATTTGACACCTTTCAGGGGGTAGGGGGGTGCAGATACCTGTCTCAAGACAGGTATTTGCACCCACTTCCAGCCACACAGTCTGCGGGTAGACTGCGGGCAGGACATCACCTCCCATCCCCCGTTGTGTTCTGGGAAACACTCGGCTCCCAGCACACAGCGGAAGTCAGTCAGCACAGTGCAGCACGACTCATGCATGCACCGTAGGGAACCGGGCATTCAAGCCGGAGCTCTTCACTTCCTGGTTCCCTCATCGAGGACTCCAGGACAGGTCAGGTAAGTGTGCCGATATTCAAAGTCAGCAGCTGCAGTCCTCGTAGCTGCTGACTTTTAATATATTTTTTTTAAGGGGACATCCGCTTTAAGTGATTTAACTCTTGGGGGAGGGAGGAGGCGGTTAAATTAAGAATACCATTTGTAATATGAATGGGGTTAATGTACTGTCACTGATGCATTAGTGACCAGTGATAGTTAATTAACCCTTTTGTGTGCTGCATTAGTGTCAGTGGCACGTGTCAGTGTTACCCCTTATATGCTGCAGCATGACGGGGTTTATAAACACTGACATTGGCGCCACTAATGCAGCACAAAGTATCTGATTGCTAATGCGTCAGTAACAGTACATTAACCCCCTCCATGCTGCATATTACAAATAGTATTGTTAATTATTTAACCACTTGCCTAATGTGCCATAGACATGACTACAGCGTGGTCGGCTGGTTCTGGGAGGGCATATATTGACGCCCATGTGGTCAATCATGTGTCCAATCACAGCTGATCACGTCTTCTCAAGGGCTGTGACAGCATGAGAAGAAGAGAGCTGGTAACTGGCAATCCTCACAGGGGACATCTACACTCACAATCAGTCAGTGCCACCTATCAGTGCACAGCAGTGCCGCCTATCAGTGCTTCCTCATCAGTGTGACCTATCAGTGCCCATCAGTGCCACCTATCAGTGCTTCCTCTTCAGTGCCACCTATCAAGGCCCATCAGTGCCGCCTATCAGTGCTTCCTCATTAGTGCCACCTATCAGTGCCCATCGGTGCTGCCTATCAATGCATCCTATCCCACGCTGAAGAAGTCTCGCCCACGGATGTAAAGCATATGAGGGTAGGAGCTATGTCTGATGTCACCCGCAACCATCATCTTGGTTAGATACTGTTAGACACTGTTACACGTTCGTTTACTGGCACTCGGCATGAGTGCAAGCTTTGTGAGTAGGTTTTATTATTCAGTTTTATCTGGAATTAAACTTTTAAAATGGAGCACATTAGATTGTCCCCTTCTTTTTATCCATATGCTGTGGGAGTTTGAAACGGCAAGTACTGATTTGTGATCCTTACCCCAGGAGTGGATTATAAGCTGAGTGACCTGATTCAGGTCGAATATGAGAGAGGCTTGATTATCTGTGGTGGTCTAGTTTGCACCTTATGAGGCAGTTTTTTTCAGTTGCTGCTATTGGATTTTCATGCACTATTAATTTATTTTATTTTACTTTATTTATTGTGCTGTACTATTCTGTTTTATATGTTCTGTTGAGGTATTATTTGAGTTAACCTTAAGTGTCAGCTGGCAATATATTGTTCTTTTTTGGTTGCTTTGTATTTTGTCAGCGCTAAATACTCTTTACATATATTACTTCCTCATCCGTGACACCTTTCAATGTCTATTAGTGCCACCTATCAGTGCCCATCGGTGCTGCCCATTAGTGCCGCCCATCAGTGCCGCCTATCAGTGCTGCCTATCAGTCTCCATTAGTGCTGCCTATCAGTTCCTGGCAGTGCTGCTTATCAGTGCCTATCAATACCCATCAGTGCTTCATCAAGTACTAAGTCATGTTTCGCTTAGGTAATTAAATACTTATTTCACTTACTGGATTGCAACTTAATTGATAGCATTTGTTTTATGTGTTCTTTTCTAGATTTTTGGTTGATATTCTGTCTATATCATTAAAAATACACAGACGATACAAATTATAGACCCTTAATTTCTTTGTAGTTGGGCAAACCTTATTTCCCCCACTGTATTGTTCCCACTGCAATACTTACATCCTATTGGTGGAAGGGCATGGCAGGAAGGGGCCCAGATAAATTCCCCAGTGGCTCACCACTGTGCTGTTACTTTGATCCGTAACAAAAACACTTCTAAGAAGGATATTATTAAAGGATTACAAGTTCAACAAGTCGGTTCAACTATCTGTTTTTCTAATGTAAATAATGTAAGATTTTTCCTACCTCAATTAAATGGTGCTTGTAATTGCTACTTGTTAATGTGAATGACATTGTTAAAGGACAAATAACTAATCGCTAATCCTGTTTATATAATAGAAACAAGGACCTGGACCAGGAGACTATAATCTGAAAAGCGTCCCTTCTCAGAGTATTTCATCAAGTTTCAAATCAAGCGTACCCAGGTTCCATTCATCTATTAATGTAAGTCCTCAGAAGCAATATTTGATCTTTGATCTTTTCCACTTGAAATAATTATTGGGTTTTAGGCAATTAAACAAGGCACAGGTTACAATTCAAAATGAGCATAACAGGCTTTGACAAAAGGATATATAGGAAACCATCATATGGCATGTGAAAATATTGGGCCAGATTGAGGTAGAAGTAAAGTAAAGTAAATAAGCGAGATACGCCAATTCACGATCGTACGCGGGCCCGACGCAGTGACTTTACGACATTTCCGTAAGAGATACGCGGCGTAAAGAAAAACATGCCCCCTAGGTGGCGTATCCTATGTTAAGTATGGCCGTCGTTCCCGCGTCGCCATTTGAAAATTTAACGTCGTTTGCATAAGTCGTCCGTGAATGGGGCTGGACGCCATTTACGTACACGTTGAAAACAATGACGTCCTTGCGACGTCATTTTGCGCAATGCACGTCGGGAAGTTTTTGGGACGGCGCATGCGCAGTACCTTCGGCGCGGGAACACGCCTAATTTAAATGCTCTACGCCCCCTACCCGGCTCATTTGAATTCCGCGGGCTTGCGCCGGGGATTTTCGCTACGCCGCCGCAACTTTACAGGTAAGTGCTTTGTGAATCAAGCACTTGCTCTAGTAAGTTGCGGCGGCGTAGTGTAAATGCCTTACTCTACGCCGCCGCAAATGTATGTGAATCTGGCCCATTGTGGTGAAGCAATAAAGAATATACACTAACATTTGGTAAGAGCCCGTATAACCAGGCTAATGAACCTCTGTGTTATGGACCCATTGGTGTACTAAAAACGGGTGGATCTAGGGGGCAACGGGGAAATTGCCCCCCCCCCAAAAAAAAAAATTGTTGTGGGTAAATGAGTGGGCGGGTGAAAGAGCGGGCGGCTCTGCGGGCCGGACGGCTCGGTGAGTGAGCAGGCAGGCAGCTTGGCAGACGGGTAAGAGAGCGGACAGGCAGCTGGGCATCTCGGTAGGTAAACGGGCAGCTGGCCAATCAGCGAGCCAGCGGGGGGAGCAGACAATCTGCATCTGGTGACAGGTGACGTGGCAAATGACAATCCGCAACGTGTGGCAGATGACGTGACAAGTGACAATTCGCATCTGGTGGCAGGCGATAGTGGCAAGTGACAATCCGCATCTGGTGGCAGGCGATAGTGGCAAGTTACACACTCGGGGCTCCCACTGCTTCGGCATTATGGTGAGTTGAACCATTTCATTTTATATAACAATAAAAGAATAGAAATAATGCCCTTTATTAATCCTGACACTATATCAGCCATGGTGCCAGGATGATTGAAGCGCCAACACCAGCCATTTCCCTGATAAATTGCCTGCAAAAAAACGTATTTTCTGACAGTGCCCTTCTAGACTCTGGATCCGCCCATGACTGAGGCCGCGTACACACGGCAGGGAATCTCGACGGGCAGAACACATCGTTCCGCCCGTCGAGGTTCCCTGCCGGCCGTCGAAATCGGCGACCCGCCCGTCGGGAATGGCAACCAGCCATTCTTCCGGGCGGGCCGTCGAGGAAATAGAGAGCGTGCTCTCTATTTCGGCTCGACGGGCTTCCCGACGGGAAGCTCGCCGAGACCGTACACACGGCCGAGGTTCTCGCTGAAAACCAGCGAGAACCTCGCTGGAATGCACATTCCAGCGAGGTTCTCGCTGGTTTTCAGCGAGAACCTCGGCCGTGTGTACGGCGGCTCACAAGTGCCTATGTAGGATCAGAGAAAGATAGGTAATGGAGAAGAGAGAGGGGGTAGGAAAGAATAAGTGTACAGAATGGGGGGACATTAAAATTAGGTAGGAGAACATAGAAAAGAAAGGTGTTGGGAAGAAGTTGAAGACCTGGTATAGATTTGCTAATTACAGAGTTCATCGGATAGTGAGCAGTGTGTGGTCAACGTTTGGAGAAATGCAATACTTTATCCATGTGACCAGACTTTTCTTTTTTTAAATCAAACAAGTACTTTATTTGAAAAAAAAGGGGATTTACTCTTTGGGGTTTTAAGGGCAATCGGACCAAGTCAAAAACCAAAATACACTTTGTTTTTAAAAAAATACATCTTTAAAATGTTTATAATTTAGGTCCCAGAGGACATTTATTTATATATGTGTAAATGGGTTTTTCTCTTACAGCGACCTATTACTCCACAGTTCTGGAACTATACATTTAAGTGCTTCAAATGCGTAGTGCAGAGAAAGATCGCTTTAAAAATAATGATGTTTTGATATAGGATAGAAGTCATAAATCGCCTGGACCCCTCTCACTCAGCTTTGTGTTGGCGTTGCGGTCTATGATAGACAGAACACTGGTCCAATGCCCTGATCCTACCCCTTATTTACAGGGACTCCTCTTCTCTGGTATAGCAAGGTCGGTTAAATGGTTCATTACCTACATTCTCCTGGCTGCTAAGAGCGCCATCCCATTATGTTGGCTGTCAACCGACCCACGCTCTCATCTTTAATTATTACAACTTATAGCTGAAATCAAGAGGATGGAATACCTAACCACTACTGTACATGATGCCATTCCTCAATTTAATAAAATCTAGGAAATCTTTGACCAATCTGACTACAGAGACAAACCACCCTTATTTATATCCATTTGGTTTATGTCTATTTTCAACTGACTCCTCCCATCATTTGTAGGGTGTATATTAGGGATGAGCCGAACACCCCCGAGTTCAGTTCGCACCAGAACCGTCGAACAGACCGACCGTTCGCGTGAACATTTAGAACGTTCGAATTCAAAAACGATCATTTTAAAGACCAATATTCAAGTTATTGTTGGAAAACGTCTTTGAGAACCTGGGTCTTGCCCGAGGGAACATGTATCAATGGAAAAAAGTTTAAAAAACTGTATTTTTTTTAGGAGCAGGACTCCTGAAAAAACGACCGTTTTTAAAACTTTTTTTTCCATTGATACATGTTCCCTCGGGCAAGACCCGGGTTCTCAAAGACGTTTTCACAGGCAAACTATAGACACCCAGCAGGTACAATATTTAAAGGAATTTTTCATTATTTTTTTTTAAAGTTAAGCATCATTAAAATCACTGCTCCAGGAGGAGTGATTTTATTGATGCTTAAATAAAAAATAAAAAAATGAAAAATTCCTTTAAATATTGTACCTGCTGGGTGTCTATACCTGTGATAACGTCTTTAAATAGCACAATCACCTGCCTGCCAGTAAATTAGGAAGAACTGATCTATCTAAGCTATACAGTGTATAAATATATGTACAACTCCTAGGGATGTATATATATCCTCTACACACTGTAACATTAGGCTAAACTGACTAGCCTGCCTGCTCTATCTAGCTATATAAAAAGACTATCTCTCTGTCTCTCTGACTGCTCTCATTAACAACCGCAACACACTACACGAGGCCGCCCAGCAGGCCGCCATATATAGTGTGGGGCGTGTGCTAAAGCCCTGAGTCATATTTGGCCAAAGACACCCAACATTTTAAGAGCCATACTTGCCAGGAACGTGTTCGATAGGAATATTGAAAAGACAAATTAGAACAGGGCGCATGGGCATCCCTTTAGTTTTAGGTTTACCAAAGCCAACCATGGATCCTTCTAGATGCCTTTCTCTAAATTTGAGTATATATAGATAGATAGAGACTGATCCAAGAGCATCTGATTTTTATACATGCCTGTGTCCGTACAACCCTCAGAAACAGCAAGGTGAGGCCCCAGGGACAAATTTGGCCAACCTCTGGGGTACTATGTACCAGCATATTAACAACTTATACTTGGCCTCCATGCCCATTGAGTCTATGGAGCAGTGGGCTACAGTGATTCCTTCCAGGTTTTTTATGTTGTCTCTGTAACTATTGGGAAGATTTTACCCCATTCCCTGTGCAGTAACCAAAAAAGGAAACCTTTCCAATGTGTTACAATACACACCTTGTCTTAAAAAAAAAAAAAAAGATTGGGGAAAGGTAATGAGCTCTATCAGGCTTTTACTGACATTTGTATTGTCCTTGGAGAAAATGGCCTCACTTCCTGTGTGGTCATCAGGATAGGAAGTGAGGTGGAATCCATGAATCTCCCAACAAGGGACACAATTGACTATAACATTTGACATAGGGGGTTAGTTACGAACGGCAAATCCACTTTGCACTACAAGTGCAAACTACAAGTGCACTTAAAATTGTACTGGAAGTGCAGTCACTGTAAATCTGAGGGGTAGAGCTGAAATGAGGGGAAGCTCTGCTGATTTTATTATCCAATCATGTGGAAGCTAAAATGCTGTTTTTTTTTTCTTGCATGTCTCTCTCGGATTTACAGCGACTGCACTTTTAGTGCAATTTTAAGTGAGTGAGTGAGTGAGTGAATAGCTTGTATAGCGCTAACAAATGCGAACTGAATCGCCTCAGGGCGCTTTGGTATCCATTTTCTGCTTCAGCCTCCAGAAGAGGTGGGTCTTGAGCTTTTTTCTGAAGGCCCGATGATTTACTTCCGTTCGGATATTAGTTGGTAACACGTTCCACAGTCGAGGTCTTTGGATTTCGAATCTTCGTTCTCCTTTGGACTTGTAGCGGGCCTTGGGGATTTGGAGCAGATTTTGGTTAGTTGATCGAAGGATGCGATTGGGGTTGTGGTATTTTATTTTCTCACATAAATATTGTGGGGCGAGTCCTTGTATACATTTGTGTGTCAGGCAGAGGACCTTAAATGTGACTCGGTCCTTTATGGCCAGGCAATGGAGGGACCTCCATTTTTTTTTTCCTGTTACCAGTCTTGCTGCCATGTTCTGGACTGCTTGTAGATGAGCAATGTGGTATTTTGGGAGTCCGAGGTAGAGGGAGTTAGCATAGTCGAGCTTGTAATTGAGAATTGTTCCAACCACTACTGCTGTATCCTCTTTCGGGATGAAGGGAATGAGTCTCCGTAGCAGGACAGAGAAGATGGTGAGATCCACTGATTACTGTTCCTATTTGAGCATTCATCGTCATGCCAGAGTCAAAGGTGACTCCAAGGCTTTTGACTTTGGTGCTTGGAGTGATGGTTTATCCCAAAATGGGGGGTGGCATCCATGTCGTCCTAGAGTTTGTCTTTCGGTTTGCGTGGATCCATTGAGTTTAAGATGACTCACCGTCATCAAGTTGTCTATCAAAGTGAGGCATTGTTCTAGACTGTGATATTGGTCTTTTTTGTTGCTGATGCGAAAGTAAAGTTGAGTGTCGTCAGCGTAAGAATGGTAGAGTAGGTCCTGATTACTGATAATTTTGAGGAGTGGGCGGAGGTAGATGTTGAATAGTACAGGCGACAGGGGTGATCCTTGAGGGACTCCGCATGAAATGGTTCGTGCTTTAGAAGTGAAGGGTCCTAATTTCACAGTCTGGGATCGATTTTCCAGGACTTTGCACTTTGTACTGCAAAGTGGATTTGCCTTTCGTAAATAACCTCCTCGATCTCATCTTTCCTCACTCTAACCAAAACTAAAATACCGTATATGTTTTGGCTGGGGCTGGCCATTATCTGCGTTTTGGAACTTGCCGCTTATACCACTGTTATCAACAGGTCTATATTACTATGACTTTTGTGATTGCAAAGTTCATCAATTCCAAATGAATATTCGTGCAGAATATATAGAATATTGCTATAGAATGACACCAAAGTAAAGATATTGAAAAGAAAAAGAAAAAAACTTTTACAATTTAATAAACACCAAACTAAATGCACGTCTCTGTCTGGCACAGAGAAGACCAGAGCTCCTAGTGAGGACATATAATTTATTTGGTTGTCTACAGACACAGGAAATACATAATTTACAGCTGATCTAATGGCTTAGCACCAGATAATAAGGCAGCTGCCCTGCCTTCTCTGGTTCCACTAAACGAGACGCAGCACAAAGGCAAGATCATGTAATCCAGAGCCTTGAAATGCTGGCAGGGAACCAATTGTACCTCGTAAGGCCCATCCGACTGGCAGTCATGTCACTGTTTATGTGATACAGGCAGACTTTTACTGCACACTTGTTTTAGTTCTTTCCAACTTCTGCGGTTTTAGAGATTAGGGTTGAAAAAAAACCCTGCCAACGTAATACATTTCCCATGAGATTAGGAGATAGCACAGTGCTTAGATCATGTATTAGCAGCTTGGCGCTTTTGTTTTTACATTACATCTAATAATACAGGCTTGAATAGGGTTTTAGAAAACCTAATCATGACATTTTAAATGAAGTAATTAAAGAGCGATTCTAGACAACCAGTAAACTTAAAGCGGAGTTCCGCCAATTCTATTTTTTTTTTTTTTAAGTCAGCAGCTACAAATCCTGCAGCTGGTTCCTTGGTGCGGCTCTGTGGCTCACGCATGCGCTTGCAAATGTGTGCAGACAAAACCCCTGTTTTTAACGCATATTGTTAGACAGGTTAATTGGTTGTTCTGCAAGCTGGTCGGTAAGGAGGCCTGTTTTTTTCCTGGGCATTCCCCAGGTATTGTTGTTTTCTACTTTAGCCTTCCAATGCCACTTACTGCGATTGCCAGCAATACACGTGGACACGTTTTTGTTTCACCTGTGGTGTTTATTTTGGTCCAGGAGTGTACCAACACCTTTGCAGCCATTGTGCTATATGCTGGGTGTTTGGTGTGCTCCTGTACTTTTAAGGAAGGGTGGCTCCCCTTCAGTCCACCTGCCCTCATCTATCCATTAGAATGCATGTGGGGACACTCATTGTTTGGTTTTAGGACCACAGATTACAGGGTCTGTCGCTCACCCATGCATTTGCGAATGCGTGTGGACAAAACCCCTGTTTTTAACGCATACTGTTAGACAGGTTAATTTGGTTGTTCTGCAAGCTGGTCGGTAAGGAGGCCTGTTTTTTTCCTGGGAATTTCCCCAGGTTTTGTTGTTATCTGCCTTTTAAAATAAAGACACTTACCTGTCCAGGGCGCCCGCAATGTCGGCACCCGGAGCCGATCTGTCCCTTGGCTTCACATCCTGATTCCTTACTGCACATGCGTGACTCGCACTGCGTGATCCCACTGGTCCCTGCTGTCTTCCGGGACTTGTTTGTCTCCCAGAAGACAGTAGGGGTTGACGGAGAAGCCGCCGTACATGGCGTAGATAGTCACGAGTGGCTCGGCTATCTATGCCCAGAGCAAAATACCTGTATTAGCTGGCTATTTGCTCCAAACGAAAGGTGCTCTGTGTGTTAATGGACAAAGAAATTAAATGTTACCATGTTTTTATTAAAAAGACCATGTAAACATTCACAGTGCAAGTGGAAAAAAAGTATGTGAACCCCTAGGCTAATGACATCTCCAAGAGCTAATTGGAGTCAGGTGTCAGCCAACTGGAGTCCAATCAATGAGATGACATTGGAGGTGTTGGTTACAGTTGCCCTGCCCTATAAAAACACACACTAGTCCTGGGTTTGCTTTTCATAAGAAGCATTGCCTGATGTGAATGATGTCTTGCACGAAAGAGCTCTCAGAAGACCTATGATTAAGAATTGTTGACTTGCATAAAGCTGGAAAGGTTCATAAAAGTATCTCCAAAAGCCTTGCTGTTCATCAGTCCATTGTAAGACAAATTGTCTTTAAATGGAGAAAGTTCAGCACTGCTGCTACTCTCCCTAGGAGTGGCCGTCCTGTAAAGATGACTGCAAGAGCACATCACATACTGCTCAATGAGGTGAAGAAGAATCATAGAGTGTCAGCTAAAGACTTACAAAAGTCTCTGGCATATGCTAACATCCCTGTTAGTGAATCTACAATACCAATCTACAATACGTAAAACACTAAACAAGAATAGATTTCATTGGAGGATACCACAGAAGAAGCGACTGCTGTCCAAAAAAACATTGCTGCACATTTAAAGTTTGCACAAGTACACCTGGATGTTCCACAGCAGTACTGGCAAAATATTCTGTGCACAGATGAAACCAAAGTTGAATTGTTTGGAAGAAACACACAACACTATGGGCCAGATTCAGGTAGAAGTTACCCGGCTTATCTGTAGATAAGCCGCGTAACTTCTAACCTACACCATCGTATCTGTTTTCTATAGTCAGAAAACAAGATACGCCGGGATTGAGTTCAGATACGAGCGGCGTAATTGTATTTCGCCGTCGTATCGGAACTGCAATTTTAAAATGGCCGCTCGGGGCGTTCCCGCTGATTTACGCCGAGAATATGTAAATCAGCGAGATACGGCAATTCACGATCGTACGCGGGCCCGACGCAGTGACTTTCCAACGTTTCTGTAAGAGATAAGCGGCGTAAAGGAAAACATGCCCCCTAGGTGGAGTATCCTATGTTAAGTATGGCCGTCGTGATCGCGGCGAATTGAAAAAGTTTCACGTCGTTGGCGTAACTCGTCCGTGAATGGTGATTGACGTCATTGACGTTGACAACGAAAACACTGACAGAATTTGGAGCATGCGCACTGGGATACATTAACAGCCGACGCATGCGCAGTACGTTCGCCACGGGATCCCACCTAGTTTAAATACTACACGCCCAATTTGAATTCCGCCGGCTCATTTTCGCTACGCCGTCGCAACTTTGGGAGCAAGTTCTTTGTGAATACAATACTTGCTCCTAAAGTTTTGGCGGAGTAACGTAAATGACGAATGTTATGCCAGAATAAAGATCCGCTATCCTACCTGAATCTGGCCCTATGTGTAAAAGAGTCACAGCACACCAACATCAAAACATCATCCCAACTGTGAAGTATGGTGATGGGGGCATCATGGTTTGGGGCTTCTCTGCTGCGTCAGAGTCTGGGCGGATTGCTATCATCGAAGGAAAAATGAATTCCTCAAGACATTTTGCAGGAGAACTTAAGGCCATCTGTCCACCAGCTGAAGCTCAACAGAAGATGGGTGTTGCAGCAGGACAACGACCCAAAGCATAGAAGTAAATCAACAACAGAATGGCTTAAACAGAATGGCTTAAACAGAAGAAAATACTTCCATCAGGAGTGGCCCAGTCAGAGTCCTGACCTCAACCCGATTGAGATGCTGTGGCATGACCTCAAGTAAGCGATTCACACCAGACATCCCAAGAATATTGCTGAACTGAAACAGTTCTGTAAATAGGAATGGTGAAGAGTTACTCCTGAGCGTTGTGCACGTCTGATCTGCAACTACAGGAAATGTTTGGTTGAAGTTATTGCTGCCAAAGGAGGTTCAACCAGTTATTAAATCCAAGGGTTCACATACTTTTTCCACCTGCACTGAATGTTTACATGGTGTGTTCAATAAAAACATGGTAATATTTAATTTTTTGTGTGTTATTAGTTTAAGCAAATTGAGATTGTCTATTGTTGTGACTTAGATGAAGATCACATCACATTTTATGACCAATTTGTGCAGAAATTTATATCATTCCAAAAGGGTTCACATACTTGTTGTGGCAAATGTAAATAGCCTCTTTGAAGTATTTACTGCACAGTACTCGTACCCACAAAATAGTTTCTAATTACTGTGCCACAAGCAATAGTCCCACAGACACACATAAACCTCAAAACAAAGGAGAATTTTACAAGTAAGTATTTTGTTACATATGCTTTTGTTTAGGCAGAATATAGAAAGAGAGCTAACATTGAAAGTGTTGGAAGCTACAACATCCAGAAACTGATGAGACAGTAAACACCTTGATTGGTAGAATGTAGTGTCCCTTAAATTGCTGGTCAATGGAAGAAAAAGCTGTCTAGGCATCAGTAGTCAGTGGTCAAATTCTTTATTTAAAGGGGTTGTAAAGTTACAAGTTTTTTTACCTTCATGCATCCTATGCATGAAGGTAAAAAAACATCTAGCAGCACCGCCCCCCCCGAGCCCCCGTTGTACTTACCTGACCGTTCGAATCTCCCGGGCGCGTCCACGTCGTCCTCTTCGGTTACCAGCCTGGCCGTTGATTGGCTAGGCTGGGCGGATTGATAGCAGCGCAGCCATTGGCTAGCGCTGCTGTCAATCAGAGCGGATTATGCGGCGCGCTGGGGGGCGGAGCCGAGTGATACAGTCGGCGGCTATGGCCGCCGCTGTATCACGGGAGCGCGCTCGCAAAAGCTTTCCTCCATGCGAGCGCCCTCGCATGAAGAGGGAAAGCTTTTGCGAGGAGGAGCCCAGACAGCCGCCGAGGGACCCCATAAGACAGCTTTCCGGGCCACTCTGTGCAAAACGAACTGCACAGTGGAGGTAAGTATCACATGTTTGTTATTTTTTTTTTTTTAAATCCCTGACTTTAGTGTCCCTTTAACAAGAAGGCAATTTCCAAGACTTCCAGAGAACAAAATGAGACTAGGGGGTTGATTTACCAACATTAGAAAGTGAAGCTGGGCATGGTAGCCAATCAGCTTCTAACTTCAAATTGTTCAAATAAACTTTGACAATAAAACCTGGAAGCTGATTGTTTTTTTATGTAGCACTGCGCCAGATTTTGCACTCTTCAGTTTTAGTAAAGTAAAGGGGTTGTAAAGGTTTGTCTTTTATTTTCTAAATAGGTTCCTTTAAGCTAGTGTATTGTTGGTTCACTTACCTTCTCCTTCAATTTTCCTTCTAAATGTTTTTTTTCTTTGTTTGAATTTCTCACTTCCTGTTTCTCCTCAGTAAGCTTTCCACCATCATCTGAGCGGTGGAAAGTAATTTAGAACAGCTTACTGAACACCTTACTGAGGAGGAACAGGAAGTGAAAAATTCAGACAAAAAAAAACATTTAGAAGGGAAATGGAATGAAAAGGTAAGTGAACCAACAATGCACTAGCTTAAAGGAACCTATTTAGAAAATAAAAAACAAACCTTTACAATCTCTTTAACCCTTAGACCCCGTACACACGATCAGACCGGTCTGATGAGACTGGTCTGACGGACCGTTTTCATCAGACAACTCTGAACTTGTCTGATGGTCTGATGTGTGTACACACCATCGGACCAAAATCTGATCAGACCAGAACGCAGTGACGTAGAACACAACGACGTGCTGAAAAAACAAAGTTCAATGCTTCCAAGCATGCGTCGACTTGATTCTGAGCATGCGCGGGTTTTTGGTGCGATGCTTTTGTGTACTAACCATCGAAGCTGTCCGACGGACAGGTTTCCATCAGACAGGTTTTAAAGCATGTTCTAAAACTTTGGTCAACGGTCTGATGGGCCGTACACACCATCGAACTGGTCCGATGAAACTGGTCTGCAGACAAGTTTCATCAGACCGGTCTGATCGTGTGTACAGGGCCTAAGGTGTACACCATAATACAGGATACAACCGTAAACATCAGATCAATATTACAAAATGGCAATAAGAAATCTATAACATATGTAGACTTGATGGTCTGTATGCGGGGAATACATAACCAAATGAAAACAAGCGACAAATCCCTTGTAATAAAAGAAGGAATGTTAAGCATATGATAACAGACGTGTTGCATGTGCAGGTCACAGAAGGAAACCACCCAGATTTTATAGGAAGATGGGGATGAAATGAAAAGGAATATGAGTAAAGCCTCATACACACGATCGGACTTCAAACAAACTTTTACTTGGATTTTTGTCCAAAGGCAGTTGGCCGGGCACACCCATAGCATACACACGCTCTGATTTTTCTGCAAACTTTCCTAAAACGTTCCCAACATCATGTGGTTTTTCTGCTCTA
Source organism: Rana kukunoris (assembly GCA_029574335.1). Lineage (NCBI taxonomy): Eukaryota > Metazoa > Chordata > Amphibia > Anura > Ranidae > Rana > Rana kukunoris. The sequence continues at coordinate 531,645,586 of CM056052.1, read as the reverse complement.
TACCGCCACCCTTTGGTTAACTTCTGCTATTGTTGGTTGATTTTAACATTGGTTCTGGGCATGCGTGTTTGTACTTTGTGCAAAAGTCCGATGGCTTGCTGTACACACGGTGGGACTAGGCAACACAGACTTTTCTTGCCGAAAAGTTTGTCCATCTTCAGAGCGAACTTTTGTCCGATGAAAACAGAAAAATGTTGTCCGATGGAGCGTACACACGGTGAGATTTTTTTTTGCGAACTTGCTCATTTTGAAGTTTGTTCGCAAAAACTCTGACCGTGTGAACGGGCCTTAAGTGTGGAAAGGAAATGGGGGAGAGTGAGAAAGAAGAGGAGGAGAGAGAAAAAGAAGAGGAAAAAAGAGAGGAAGAAAAAAAAGGAGGAAATGAGGAAAAGAAGGGGGAAGGGAGAAAAAGGGGTTGGTATGTCCAGGGGGAGGGCGCCCCCAGAACCCTCAAACCAGCGGGGCCTGCATCAAAGAGCGCCCTACCCTCCTCAGATTAGACAATGTCCAGGTTTTGGGGTACACCTCTCGTTTATGCTTTGTAAAAGCCGGTAGTCATTTGGAGGCAAGAGTGCAATGTCCTAAATGTTAATGTCAATGGGATGAAAAATTGCTCCATCACCAGTAGATGGAAAATGCTCTGGTTTTCATAGTTGAGAAAAAATGCCCCAGTGTCTGTGGGGGGAGAAGGCGAGTACCTTAAAGGGGTTGTAAACTCTCCTGTTTTTTCACCTTAATGCATCCTATGTGTTAAGGAGAAAAAACTTCTATCAATCACTGGCCCCCCAGCCCCCCCCCCCCCCATTTTACTTACCTGAGCCCTGGAATGTCCCTTGCCAAGGACGCGCTGTCTCTCTGCCTGGGGTTCTCGGCTCTTCATTGGATAGATTGATAGTAGCGCAGCCATCGGCTCCCGCTGTTGTCAATCAAATCCAATGATGCGGCCACCGGGGCAGGGCCGAGTCCTGCATTCAGAACGCCATGGATGCCAAATGCTGGACTCGGCCCACTTGGTAACCCCCTGGGAGAGCACTTCTCCTAGGGGGTTATCTAATGCAAGGAGAAGCCACGAGAGCCGCTGAGGGACCATAGAAGAGGACAATCGTGGCCACTCGGTGCAAAATGAACTGCACAATGAAGGTAAGTATGACATGTTTGTTGTTTTAATAAAAAATCGAAATCTTTAGTATAGCTTTAACCTCCTTACTACCGGCTGCCATCAATTGATGGCGGAACGATAGCTCTCTTGTTCTGAGAAGACGTCATGTGACGTCCTTGTCTTGCAGAGCCACTATGGGGCGCGCGCCCCCGCCGCGTTACTGGGAACCGCGATGGCAGCCGGGCACCTGCGATTGCCCAGTAACTGAGCAGGACAAAGATTGGTTACCTCTCCCAGTCAGTCCCCTCCCCCACAGTTAGAATCACTAGTAGGGATCACATTTAACCCCTTCCTCGCCCTCTAGTGTTAACCCCTTCCCTGTCAGACACATTTATACAGTGCATATTTATAGCACTAATCGCTAAATGTGAATTGTCCCAAAAGTGTCTGATGTGTCCGCCATAATGTCGCAGTCCCAATATGTAGAAGAATACGTATCGGCCTAAACTGAGAAAAAACAATAAAAAAAAAAAAAATTGAATATTTATTATAGCAAAAAGTTAAAAATATGTTTTTTTTTCAAAATTGTCGCTCTCTTTTTGTTTATATCACAAAAAATAAAAACCGCAGAGGTAATCACATACCACCAAAAGAAAGCTCTATTTGTGGGGGGAAAAAGGACGCCAATTTTGTTTGGGAGCCACGTCGCACGTGCAATTGTCAGGTAAAGCGACACAGTGACGGACGCTGAAATTTCGCCTGGGCAGGAAGGGGGTATATGTGCCCAGTAATCAAGTCGTAGTACTAGGGTTGTGACTGGTCCAATATAAACACACAGGGGTAGATTCATGTAGAGATCCGACGGTGTATCTACTGATACACCGTCGGATCTGTGAGATCTCCCTTAGAGCCGACTGGTGTAAGTGAGTTACACTGTCGGTTCTTAGGCTGCATTCTCCCGTCGTCCGCTAGGTGGCGCTTCTTTTTTTCTACGCGACGAATATGCAAATGAGGAGAACCGCCGATTCAGAACCGAACGCCCGGCCGTCGCTTTTTTTTTACGTCGTTTGCGTTCGTCTTTTTCCGGCGGATCGTTACCCCTGCTATATGCGGGGTAAGTGCGGCGGATCCTATGTTAAATATGGCCGTCGTTCCCGCGTTGAGTTTTGAATTTTTTACGTCGTTTACGTAAGTCGTCCGGGAATACGGCCATACGTTAATTGCGTTAACATCGAAAACAATGACGTCCTTGCGACGTCATTTAAAGCAATGCACGCTGGGAAATGTTGCCGGCGGCGCATGCGCAGTACGATCGGCGCGGGGACGCGCGTGATTTAAATAGTAAACTCCCCCTAGCCGCGGAATTTGCATTCCGCCGGGAGATTTACGATCCGCCAGGGCTAATTACGAGGCAAGTGCTTTCTGAATACAGCACTTGCCTCAAAAACTGGCGCAGGCGATTCGTAAAAAAGATAGATCACGCAGATCAAAAGATCCGCTGATCTACATGAATCTACCCCACAGAGTATTTTTATTCCTATATTAAAGGGGATATAGATAGAAAAGCAAATTGGGCCACTTAATAATACACACAAGAACAAAAGCAAAAAGTTAAAGAAAAATTCTAATTTATATAAAAAAAATAATAATTGGATATAGAACAATAGAATGTGTTTTTTTTTGGGTGATGCAGCTTTGAGGTCTGATCGTTTAGGGGAATTACATGTTACACATATAATTATTTTATTCATATGTATGTACAAACAGGGGGAACAACACACTGTCTGCCATGTACCTCCATTATCTACTACAAACAATAGAAACTATGTTCACCATGAAATTATTACCCACAGATATAAATATTACCTCCATATTAAACATTCAAACATGTGTGAGTTAATTATTGTTTAGAGAGTTAATTACTAGTTAATTAAAATGCAGCCTGTCTACAGCTCATGTATATTGTTTTGCTGCAGGCCAGTTTGGTGCGTTCCTGTAAATGGCTATGTGTATGTTTATATTAAAATACAAGCCAAAAGGGAAAGCGGTTCAGAGCGGACATCAATTTATTAAGCCTTACCAGTTATTATAAGCCTGTTTTCATTCCATGTAATGATATAATATATATTCTCATCAAAATATAAAATGAATGCACATAAATATCAATAAATATCAATACCTTATTTATTCACAAGCAAGAGGTATTTAAGGCAGAGTTCCATCCAAAAATAACAAGATGAAAATGAATAGCTCATTAAAAGATTAAAAAACTCATAGAGGATACACGTACTAAAACATATAAACTACAAATGAGTAGCAGCTTAAGCAATCTGTGACACTAGAACAGTGATGGAGAACCTTGGCACCCCAGTTGTTTTGGAACTACATTTCCCATGATGCTCATGTACTCTGCGGTCTACTAGAGCAGTGTTTTTCAACTCCAGTCCTCAAGGCACACCAACAGGTCATGTTTTCAGGCTTTCCATTATTTTGCACAGGGGATTTGATCAGTTTCACAGCCTTGGGCCTCTTTCACATGGAGCGGTCTGTTTTTCGGTCCGCTCCGTGTGTCCGTCGGCTCAGCGGGGGGGTCTCCGCTGAGCTGTCGGGCGGACAGGGCGGTCCCACACTATGCAGGGACCGCCCTGTCTCTCCTCCGCTTTCCCCTATGGGGAATCGGATGGAAACGGACCGTCTGTCCGTTTGCATCCGATCCGATCCGCCGGACGGAAGAAAAATAGGACATTCTTCCGTCCGAAAAAAACGGATGTGGATCCGCTAACGGATCTGCTCCCATAGGGGCCCATTACAAGTCCGTAAACGGACTTGTAATGAGCGGACGAACGGAACGGACTAGTGTTGCTCACGAATATTCGCATTGCGAATATTCGCTACGAATATTGCATATTCGAGTATTCGCGAATATCTCGAATATCGCGGCGAATATTCGCTATTTCGAATATTCGATATTTTTCAAATTTCGCAAAAAATTCGCAATAAAATTCGCAATAGCGAAAATTTGCAATTTTTTTTTTATCAAATATCACGAATATTCGATATTAACGAATATTCGCAACCGCATATGTGAAATTTCGCTTTTTTTATATATAAAATATACCGAATATTCGTAAATATCGAATATTCGTGATATTTTATAAAAAAAAAATCGCGAAATTTCACATTAGCGAAAATTCGCATTAGCGAAAATTCGCATTGGCGAAAATTCGCAATTTTTTTTTTTTTTTTTTTTTTATAAAATATCACGAATATTCGATATTAACGAATATTCGCGAATATTCTTCGAAATATTCGCGAAATATCGCGAAATCGAATATGGCGTATTCCGCTCATCACTAGAACGGACGTGTGAAAGGACCCTTAGTAATCACCACAGCCATTTCATCTGAGGGAAATCCTGAAAACTTGACCTGTTGGTGTGCCTTGAGGACTGGAGTTAAAAAACACTGCTCTAGTGGACCGCAGAGTACATGAGCATCATGGGAAATGTAGTTCCAAAACATCTGGGGTGCCAAGGTTCGCCATCACTGAACTAGATGCAAAAATTATGATAACTATATGAAGCCATTTTTTTGCGATACAGCACTGCATGCCTTTAACTGACAATTGCGCAGTCGTGCGACGTTGTACCTTAACAAAATTGACATCCTTTTTCCCCCCACAAATAGAGTTTTCTTTTGGTGATATTTGATCACCTCTGCGGTTTTTATTTGTTGTGCTGTAAACAAAAAAAAGAGCAACATATTTGATTTTTTTTTACATTTTTGCTATAATAAATATTCCAAAAAAAGTAATAAAAAAAAAAAAAAAACTTCATCAGTTTAGGCCAATATGTATTCTTCTATATATTATTGGTAAAAAAATAAATAAAAATATCACAATAAGTGTATATTGATTGGTTTGCACAAAATAGGGGATAGATTTATGCAATTTTTCTTTTTTTATTATTATTATTATTTTTTTTACTAGTAACGGCAGCGATCTGTGATTTTTAGTGACATTGCGGCAGATAGATCGGACACTTTTGCAACTTTTTTGGGATCATTGAAATTTATACAGCGATCGGTGCTATAAAAATGCACTGATTACTGTGTAAATGTCACTGGCAGTGAAGGGCTTAAAACTAGGAGGTGAACTGGTTAAATGTGTTCTCTGGGAGGTGTTTCTAACTATGGGGGGGAGGGGACTGACTGGAGGAGGAGAGAGATCGCTGGAGATCACTGGACTCTCTGGACACGCTTGCTAACTGGTTGTTTCTTTTTTTTTTTGCTATATGCATAGGCGTGCGCACAGGGTGTGCCTGTTGTGCCTGGGCACACCCTAATCACCCCATTTGCCACACATTCCCACTATTTTCAAAAATTGTAAAAAAAAAAAAATTAAACAAATAAAATTGTAAAAATGAATACAAAATAAAATAATTAAAAAAAAATACTAACACCATCCACTATCCTACTGACACCAATTTCTACCCTACTGACACCGTCCACTGCTCTAATGACAGTCAGTATATATACACATATAGAATGCGTTTGAGCTTTGGGGTGCATACCCTAATGCAAGGGTCCTCAAACTTTTTAAACAGGGGGCCAATTCACGGTCCCTCAGGCCTCGTACACACGAGGGGATATGTCCGCTGACATCTCCGCTCGTGTGTATGGGCTAGCGGACAGATTTCTCCACCCGACAGATTTCAAAGCAAGCTTTGAAATCTATCCGGTGGAATCTGTCCGCCCGACATGTCTGCTGGTTAGTACACTTACCAGCAGACATGTCGGCCCCCACCGCCGCCGCGCCGCTCCTGAATGGATTCGGCGCATGCGCGGAAGTGTTTTACTTCCTGGTGCGGTGACGTGGCGGTGACGCGGCGGCGTCAACGTCACCGCCGTGTCACCGCGCCGTCCGGCGGCGGGGAATTTGATCCGATGGTGTGTACACGCCATCGGATCAAACTCCCGATCGGACATATTCGATGGAAATGGTCCGCGGACCGTTTTCATCGGATATGTCCGATCGTCTGTACGCCGCCTCAGACTGTTGGGGGGCCGGACTATAGTTCAAAAAAATATGAACAAATTTCTATGCACACATCTTATTTGTAGTGCAAAAAAACAGGAAAAAATATTTAATATTTAAAATAAAAAACTATTTTAATCAACATAAACGTATTAGTACTGTATCTCAGGCCTCGTACACACGAGGAATTCGTCGTAAATGAAACATCGAAAACGGTGGTGTGTACGAGGCCTTACAGACTCCCCTCATCACAGATCCCTTCCCCCTCCCCATCACAGATCCCCCTACGCATCACAGAACCCCCTCATCACAGAACCTCTCCATCACAGATCCCCCCATCACAGATTCCCCCATCAAAAGCCCCCATTTCAGGTCATCTATCACATAGCCCCCCATAAAAGATCCCCCATCACAGACCCTCCCATCACAAATCTCCCTAACACAAACTCCTCTCCATCACAAAGCCCCCCCGTAACAAACATCCCGTCACATAGCCCCCCATAACAGATCCCTCATAACAGAACCCCCCCATCACAGATCCCCCTATAAGATTCCCCCCATAACAGACTGCCCAATCAAAAAATTCCAGCCCATCAAGTCTCCCCCCAATCACAGACTCCCCAATCACAAACTCCAACCCATCACAGTCTCCCTCCAATCACAGATCCCCCATAACAGACTCCTCCATTACAGACTCCCCCCATCACTGACTCCTCCCATCACAGATCCCCATCACAGACTCCCCCCATCATAGATCCCCCATCACAGACTCCCCCCATAACAGATCCTCCCATCACAGACTCCCCCATAACATACCAGACTCCCCCCATAACAGACTCCCCCATAACAGATCCTCCCATCACAGACTCCACCCTTAATAGATCCCCCATAACAGACTCCCCCATAACAGATCCCCCCTATCGATATTACACTGCCGCCCCTTCTATAATATCACAGCTCCCCCCCTTCCCGCTACTACCTTAATCAAACAAGACGTAAAGCAGGGCAGGTCCTGACAAAGGCTTTGCAAGTGAAAGGCAAGTGATTGATTGCTGCGACCGTCCCGCTGCCTAGTAACCAACCACTCGCTTCTTAACTCAAAAGGTCCCACCCTTTCCCGCCCGGACCTCTCATGTTTCTCGTTTTGTGTGATAAAGTTAGCAGAGGGGAGGGGGGATTGCTGCTTTGTTAAAGGGGCAGTCCGCAGGCCAGGTAAATCACACCGGCGGGCTGGATGCGGCCCGCGGGCCGTAGTTTGAGGACCCCTGCCCTAATGTAATGGGCTGCGCACACCTATGGCTATATGAACGTTTTTTTAAACCTATTGCCCAAGGATTTGCTTAGTGTGATTCCCTTTCCAAGTTTTACTTTGCTTAACACTAATAGGCAAGACTGATGAAAGTCAGCTTCATCGGATATCTGATGAAAAAATCTATCGGTTTAGATTCCATCAGATATGCGATCGTGTGTACAGGCCATATGCCATTCACATGACAACTGACAAGATGGGCCATAGTGTAGATGAGCACCTAATGGTATTTCATTTAATGCCCCTTTACACTACCTATATTTTCACTAACCAATTCCTCATTCTATATATATATATATTTCCCCAATGTGTTTATAATATAAAATGACAGCATCATACAGTGTTTTAATGTGAAATGTATATCGGTTAGAGTACATGCTATTGTTTTTTCACACACTCCATTTTTCTTCGGAAAAATAAAATCAATTTTTCTATGCTTCAGTAATTTGCTATATAGATTGACCTTTCACAGAAACCAGCGAGCAAGTCACAGTTCTGAGGTTCTTGGTCATCAGGGACATCTTTTTCCTTACATTTGCTGATAAATATGTAAGCATTTCAGGCGGTTATGGGCAATGTTTAAAAAAACTGGTCATTATGTATGAAACTCTTTCATTGAATTCAGCTAGTTTTCAACCTAGAATGCTTAAGCCACATACACACGACCATTTTTCATGTCATGGAAAAAAGCAAAGTATTTCTCGACGTGATTCCTCTGAAGCCTGCCTTGCATACACACGATCGTGATAAAAAATGCTTGAGCAAAGCTGATTATGCTAATTTCCCGTCTCATAACTTGCTTCTGAGCATGCACGTTTTTTTCCCCGTCGTTAAAGCGTACACACGACCGTTTTTCACAACGAGAAAAACGACGACGTGAAAAACGATGAGAAAAAATAGAGCATAATCTAAATTTTTATGCCCATTTTTCTCGTCGAGTAAAATGCTCTGGGGCCTACACACGGCTGTTTTTCACGACCAATTTAAAAAATGAAAATTTTCTCGTCGTGAAAAATGTGTGTAAGCACAGAAAAACCTTCATTACAAAAATGGAAGAAAGTCTAGATAGCAAAGAATGATGAAACCAAGATTACTTAATGTGCGCTGGTCATGCTCAGCCAAGTGTATAAACCAACATTTGTGGTACAGTGTGGGTGTCTGGTGCTGTATCTTCAAATCGGTTTCTTTGTCTTAAGGCCGCGTACACACGATCAGACATGTCCGATGACACTTGTCCAACGGACCGTTTTCATCAGACCACGCTGAAGTGGTCTGTTGGTCTGATGTGCGTACACACCATCGGACCAAAATCCCCTCGGACCAGAACGCGGTGACGTAGAACACAACGACATGATGAAAAAACAAAGTTCAATGCTTCCAAGCAGGGGTCTCCAAAGTTTTCAAGCAAAGGGCCAGTTTATTGTCCTTCAGACTTTAGGAGGGCCGGATTGTGGCCAGCAGGGGCAGAAAATACCGGCATCAGTGACAATAAAAATGGCCCCCAGGGTTGGTGGTCAATAGGCAGAGTGGTGCTCCTATTAGTAGGAGTAATAGTGTCCCATCATTGGTATCAGTGGAAGAAAGTGTGCCCCATTGTTGGTGTCAGTGTGAGGAATAGTGGCTCATATCAGTGGAAGCAATAGTGACCCAAGGGCCGGATAGAAGCAAGCAAAGGGCCACATCTGGCCCTCGGGCCGCAGTTTGGAGACCCCTGCTTCCAAGCATGCATCGACTTGATTCTGAGCATGCGCGGGATTTTGGTCAGATGATTTCGTGTACTAACCATCGAACCTGTCCGACGGACAGCTTTCCAGCGGACAGGTTTCAAAGCATGTTTTGAAACTTTTGTCCGCTGGAAAACGGTCCGATAGGCCGTACACACGATCGAACATGTCCGCTGAAACTGGTCTGCGGACCAGTTTCAACGGACATGTTCGATCGTGTGTACGTGGCCTAAGTGGAACTCCAAAGCTTGGTCTAGATCAGGGTTTCTCAACCAGGGTCCCATGGAACCCTTGGGTTCCTCCAGAGGTTGTTAGGGGTTCCTTGAGGAATGACCAATTTCTGTCTTTTAGATAATATCCCACTAGGCTACATTCACACATAGCCGACTCCGTCGCAGTCCGTTCCGACGGAGTCCGCCAGCTTAGCGGGAGATCAGTCCGCAGATCTCCGCTGAGCCGACGGATGACAAGCTCTGCTCTGCTCACTGAGCAGGGATGAGCTTGTCGAGCCCCGCTGTCCTCTATGGAGCGATCTGATGAAAACGGACAGCACATATACGTTGGCAGAATGGCACGGCTGGGCACAAGCACGTACATGTACGTCCTCTTTAAGTGCGCCCGCGACCCGGTCCGAAGCTCCGTGACCGTGGCAACGGGACCCGCTCGCTCGCGGGACCCGATCGCCGCTGGAGTCCCGCGATCGGTCTCCGGAGCTGAAGAACGAGGAGAGCTGTGTGTAATCACAACTTCCCAGTTCTTCACTGTGGTGCTGTCATTGATCGTGTGTTCCCTGATATTGGGAAACACAATCAATGACATCACACGTCCAGCCCCGCCCCCCTACAGTTAGAAACACATATGAGGTCACACATAACCCCTTCAGTGCCCCCTAGTGGTTAACTCCCAAACTGCAATTGTAATTTTCACAGTAAACAATGCATTAATATAGCATTTTTTGCTGTGAAAATGACAATTGTCCCAAAAATGTGTCAAAATTGTCTGATGCGTCCGCCGTAATGTTGCGGTCACAAAAAAAACGCTGATTGCCGCCATTAGTAAAAAAAAAATATATATAAAAATGCGATAAAACTATCCCCTGTTTTGTAAACACTATACATTTTGCGCAAACCAATCGATTAATACTTATTGCGATTTTTTTTTTTACCAAAAATATGTAGAAGAATACGTATCGGCCTAAACTATATTTTTGGGGGATATTTATTATAGCAAAAAGGAAACATATTGCATTATTTTCAAAATTGTCGCTATATTTTTGTTTATAGCACAAAAAATAAAAACCGCAGAGGTGATCAAATACCACCAAAAGAAATCTCTATTTGTGGGAAAAAAAGAATGCCACATTTTGTTTGGAAGCCACGTCGCACGACCGCGCAATTGTCAGTTAAAGCGACACAGTGCCGAAACGCAAAAACTGGCCAGGTCCTTTACCTGCATTTTGGTCCGGGTCTTAAAGGGTCACTAAAGGAAAAAAACATTTTTGCTGAAATGACTGTTTACAAGGTATAGAGACATAAATGTTAACTGATTCCTTTTAAAAATGATTAAAAATAGATAAAAATCAATCATATAATGTGCCTCTAGTTTCACTTTCGTTTTTAAACTGGTTTCATGTTTCTGTGAAGTACAGAAGACACACAGAACAAAAACAAACAAATCCAGGGCAGTGTTTTGTTTTTAAAATGAATCTGAGGAGTTTTAGACACACAGCTTGGACCACAGTGAAAAGCTGCCATGAGATTTTTCATAAGGAGCCAGACAAGCAGGAAGTGTGGAGATCAGAGCAGAATTACAGCAACTTCAAAGCAAAAACAAACAATGAGGATATGAAACCAGGACTGCAGTAAGGTAAAGGAAGCTATTTAGCTAAAAAAAATAAAAAAATCCTTTAGTGATCCTTTAAGTGGTTAATAATAATATATTTACATATTAAAAAAATAAGTACAAGTCAAGTGTCAACTCTTGTCTTATCATTGTACCATGGGATATGTAGTCCTTAGAAATTGAGGAGAAGCTGCAAAGTTTGCATTGAATCCAGGAAGTTGTGTAAAGAGACGGCCAGCAGACAGGCAGCACTCACAACATAAAAGGAGGTTTTTCATGTAGCAATTTATTGGATTGTCAAATATAACTACTGTGTGTATTATAATTACAATGCTGATGTTATAAAAATCAAAGTAAATGCTGTGACCATAGAACTCCTTTAACAATGGTCTCACATGTAGACGCAAGAAAAAGAAAATGCTTGCCAAAAAGTTTTTCATATGAATATCATTTTGTTCAGCAATATGCCGTCTGATATGCTACGCAGCAGCAAAGTTTGTAAAAAGATGGGAGACGGGGTAAAAGGCTATTTTTGCCTCTAATGATTGGTACCATGGCCCACAGAGGAGCTGGCTTTCTCAAAGGGAGTTTTATTTCCACAGCCCTGCTCCGCCGCCTCAAGCACTCCTTGTTATTATATAGTATTACATTAAGAGAGAAAGAGAGACGGAGCCAAATATAGTTGTCGTTCTTTGGTGAATCACTCTCCTGTGTATCATTAGTTACTTAAAGGAAAGCTTGGATTCCATTTATTCATGTTGCAGCTGTAAGCATGGGGAGCTTTGTGAAGTCTTGGCGTCACCTAGTGATGGCACACAACACGCTAAAGGGGAACTCCACTGTATCTGAACCAGTGTTAATTTCGTTGACTAAAACCGACTAAAACATTTTAGTCACCTAACTTAATACCATTTTAGTCTAACTAAAATACGACTAAAAGAAAAAAAAAAATAAATTACTAAAATACAACTAAAACTAAAATGGCATTTTAGTCAAAAGACTAAAATGGGACTAAAACTAAAATGTCATTTTATTTAACCACTTAACCCCCGGACCATATTGCTGCCCAATGACCAGAGAACTTTTTGCGATTCGGCACTGCGTCGCTTTAACTGACAATTGCGCGGTCGTGCGCCGTGGCTCCCAAACAAAATTGGCGTCCTTTTTTTCCCACAAATAGAGCTTTCTTTTGGTGGCATTTGATCATCTCTGCAGTTTTTATTTTTTGCGCTATAAACAAAAATAGAGCGACTATTTTGAAAAAAATGCAATATTTTTAACTTTTTTCTGTAATAAATATCCCCAAAAATATATAAAAAAAGTTTTTTTTCCTCAGTTTAGGCTGATACGTATTCTTCTACATATTTTTCGTAAAAAAAATCGCAATTAGCGTTTATTGATTGGTTTGCGCAAAAGTTATAGCGTTTACAAAATAGGGGGTAGTTTTATGGCATTTTTATTATTTTATTTTTTTACTAGTAATGGCGGCGATCAGCGTTTTTTTTTTCAGAACTGCGACCTTATGGCGGACTTTTCGGACACTTTTGACACATTTTTGGGACCATTGGCATTTTTTTAGCGATCAATGCTATAAAAATGCATTGGATTACTATAAAAATGCCATTGGCAGTGAAGGGGTTAACACTAGGGGGCGGGAAAGGGGTTAAGTGTGTTCCTGGGTGTGTTCTAACTGTATGGGGGGGTGGCCTCACTAGGGGAAATCACTGATCTTCTGTTCACACATTGTATGAACAGAAAATCAGCGTTTCCCCCGCTGACAGGACCGGGAGTTATGTGTTTACACACATAGCTCCCGGTCCCCGCTCTGTAACGAGCGATCGCGTGTGCCCGGCGGCGATCGCGCGCAGGACTCTGGGGCGCGTGCGCCGGTCGCCGGAGGCGTGCACGCGCCCCCTAGCGGCCGCTAAGGTGCCGACGTAGAGCTACGGGCTCTCGCCCAGGAGAGCCGACCTGCCGCCGTATAACAGCGGCGGCTGGTCGGCAAGCGGTTAAAAGACTAGAACGAAAACTGAAAATCTGAAATTTGAAGTCAAAATTAACACTGGTCTGTAGTGTTCATAACTCACTAACATGAATAATAACATATTCAATTTTTCACTCCAGCATTATATAATGAGTTTGCAAATTGTAGAGAAATGCTTAAAGCGAAGGTTCACCCTCAAACTGAACTTTCTATCTATCATTTCTGCAGCCTTAATAAATGCCTGTAGCGTTGTCATTTTTTTTCTAGATTTGTACCCTTACCTGTATTCTGCATGACTTCCGGGTCTTCTTCCCTGTGGGGAGTGGGCGTGTCGCTCCTTTTCCCCGATGACTTGAGGCGTAATGGGAGCTGTGCTTAAGGTCTTCTGGGAGTGAGTGACGTTTTAACACTCACAGGAAACCATCCGAAATAGTTAGGTGTGTATTCTCACGCTAGCTCGAGTGTTACGTGACGCGGGAATCCAGGAAGTGTTTGCTTGCGGGCTTCACAATGCCCACAAGCAAGATGGAAAAGCCCAGGACTATTTTTTATAACTGTTTCTTTTGAACGAAAACGGAACAGACAGACGTACGAGCGGCTAGCAAGTGAGTAGTACCGTGCTAGCTATATTACAAAGCATTGCAGATTTTAAAAAAAAATGCAGAACCTCCGCTTTAAATAATGCATTACAATTTAATTACACCCATTTGATTTTAGATGACTAAAATTAGTTTTAGTCGTTTAAAATGCACTGGAGATTTAGTCGACTAAAATGGGACTAAAACTAAAATGCCATTTTAGTTCTAAGACTAATGCCGCGTACACGCAATCGTTTTTGGGCATGAAAAAAAACATAGTTTTTCAGCATGTCGGAAAAAACTATTGGGCCAGATTCAGATACAATTAGATTCGCGTAGAGTATCAGAAATACACTACGCCGCCGTATTTTACCTGGCTCTACGTGGAATCCCGGTAGATTTTGTCCAGTAAACGATGGTGGCGTAGTGTATTTCTCCCGGCGCAAGCCATCTACGCAAGTAGGGGGCGTGAAGCATTTAAAATTGGCGCGTTCCCGCGGTGATCGAACTGCGCATGCTCCGTTCAGAAATTTCCCGCCGTGCATTGCGCGAAATCACGTCGTTACGTCATTTTTTCTTGAGTAGCGTCGTTTACGGACATTTCTATTCCCGAACGAGTTACGTAAAAAAAAAAAAAAAAAAAAAAAATGTAATTCAAAATTTGAAATTACTCCTGTCTAACACCAGTTAGACAGGCGTAATCGCTCTCTAAATCTGGCCCTATGTTTTTCCAACTTCATCATTAAAACCACGTTGCCCACACATGGTCGTTTAAAAAAATTATCTAGCAAAGAACGGTGATGTAAAACACGTACAACGGCACTATAAAGGGGAAGTTTCATTCGGATGGCGCCACCCTTGGGGCGGCTTTAGCTGATTTTGTGTTAGTAAAAGACGGTTCACGCTTTTCTGTCTGTTACAGCGTGATGAATGTGCTTACTCCATTATGAACGGTAGTTTTGCCAGAACGAGCGCTCCCATCTCATAACTTGCTTCTGAGCATGCGCGGGATTTTCATGTAGTTTTAGCCCACACCCGATCATTTTTACAACCCGAAAAACGACACTGGCTTCTAAGAAAAAAAAAATTCTGGTGAACCTCCGCTTTAAAGAAGTCTTTTCCCAAGAGCTAAATGACCAAGTTCCGGTAAGTCTATTAAGAAAGGCAAATAGATGATCAGGAACAGAGCGTTTTGTACATACTAAAGTGCATCATGCTAAAGAGTCTGTTCTTTACATAAACAAGGTTTTCATTGGGCTTCTGGGAGGGGCTTATAGGAGGGACTGTGCCCTCTTCTTATTTGATTCTATGCTGTGCTCAGGGCCGGCCTTAGGTGTTCGGCGCCCTGTGCGAGCTATTCCTGTGGCGCCCCCCCATCTTCACCCATCACCCCCTGGTCACCAAAACATACACAAAGAGGTCCCTTATATCCTCCTCCCCTTCTGTGTGTAGGCTGCCTATAAAAAGTAAATACTTTTTATTTATTTATTTATTCATTTTTATCTGAAAAGGTAGATGCATGCAGGTCCAGGGGCTCAGTGTGACTTACCTTTCAGTTGACGGTGCGGCATTGCATTGAAAAATGGCATCGGCCGGCGCTTAGATGCCACTGCTCATGCACCATCTGCCTGAGTATAGCCAAGCCTTTTCGAGCTTTCCCGAGCAGCGGCGGCGCATGCGCAGTGTGCCTGTCTGGGCCGGGACCAGCATTTTTTTTATCAGGTGCCGCAGCCGATGCATTGCTCTTCACCCAGTCCCAGGGCAGGGGGCCTGGCAGCGCGCAGGGAGACCTGGCAGCGCCTGCTGTTGTGATTTGTAGGAATCGGACGCCTGTGGTGTTCATGTGAGTAACTGACTGCGACTCACATTCTGCAAGCTGTGATGGCCGCATGGCGCCCCTGTTGCCCATGGCACCCTGTGCGGCCGCACAGCTCGCACGCTCCAAAGGCCGGCCCTGGCTGTACTACTCACTTTTCAGCTCTTGTGAGGACACCAGGAAATATAACAGTATAACAGCCTAATTTTTCATGAGGTCAGATATAGAAAGTGAAAAACCCAACAGGTCTTGGAATTAATTAATGAACGTACCCCTCTTCCCTGAACTTCTAAGGGAATTTTACATTGCTGCACAAGTATTCTAAAATATACTTTAGAATTGAGTATATACTCATCTGACAATCTGTAAGATCATCTAAATTATTACACAAGGAGATGACCCATGCAGCATGTCCTGGAGCAAAGCATTAAAAGCCTGGTGGAAACAATGTGCTCTATCAAGGGAACTAATAAAACCTTTCTGTAGCCACTTTACCCTCTCAAGGACCACGTGGTCTCTAGAACTCTGCTCCTCGTCAAATATTTGAACTGCCGTTTGCATCACTTATCTCATGTTTCATTTTTTCTTCTATTTTAGAAAAATCCTGGACCGGGAACATATGATCCAACCAGACATCTACTGAAACAACCACCCACACTTGCCAAAATGGGCCGCATGCACGGCCTCTTCTTCCGTAATTCATTTGACTTTTGAATTGTGAATCACGGGAGATAATTAGGGTTCTGATTCTGTCTGTAAAGTTCTATTTCTGAAAGACGACAGCACTATGAATATACCAGTCAGTGTCATGAGTACGGCTATTATCTAACGACTAATTCATGCTTATTCAGTAAGGCATAGAACAATGGCAGTGACCCAGAGAGATAGTCAACCTATTGCAACTAGAGATGAGCAGTTCCATTTGTGTGACTGACAACAAATTCAGACACTGCTCTGATCTGGGGTTTTCTGGAAAGCAGTAATCCACTTTTGTGGTGAACCTTTCAAGTGATCTACAGGACCCATTACCAGTTTACTTCTGGCACTAGAAAGGTGTTCAGTGGGACTTCCCATAGGCGTGTGATGGAAAAATATGGCTCTACACTACGCATAATCCATATTTTTCCTGTGATAATAAGCACCCATTCAACACATTTCAGTCTAATGGTATAATGCATCTTACTACTTACTCTATTTCCTGCATATCCCCAAGTAAACAGACATTACCACAGCTTACGTCCTCATCTCAGTACCATCCTCTTCTGTCTCTACCGAGCACAGCACTTGGTTTTTATTTATCCACAACAAAAGGAAATGACAAACAGGAAGTCATGGCCCCAACAGCCAACCCCTTCCTCCATGGGAAATTACATTACAGGATATGACCTCACGGGATATGAATGTCAACACAGGAATTCCTTCCAACAGGATGAGTTTATACAACAACCAATGAACAAGGACTAGGGGAGTCTTATGGGCGTGTCTGGGCAGGGATAGCGTGAATGATTTTCCACCCTCTGTACCTGGAAGCCATCATCATGGCTGGTCTTAGAATCATGAACTCTGTCCCTGTCCATAACAATTCAAAAGCTCCAGTTTTTTACCATTGGCATGAATCCTTATTCTGCGTTGTTCAGAGAACAATGCCGTAACGGAATGGCCCGTGGGACCCAGAGGCTCTTGAAGGGTGTGGGGTACTCCTGTTTCAGCTTCACCGATGACTCTTGTGCCTAAAGTCATCCTATGTCAACTAGGAGCATAGAATGACTGAGAAATTATATTTCGGATTACATGAGATGGGGCAGTAATGATAATTCACAATGTATTGCAGGATATCTTTAAATATTACAGATTGTTGATTCTAAACCCAACCGGTCAATAGAGTGATTTATTGATGTGGGAACACAGACTGTTAAGGTGGTAATTCAGTCTGCTACTGTCATGTAAACTAACTTTAGTCTGGCTTCTAAAGACCTTTTCATTGTGTGATGCTAATTAACACTGTATTGTGTGAAGTTCTATTGATGATAAATGTGTATTGTATAGCAGGTGATAAGACGGAGTCTTGATGTCTGACTTGTCAGCTGTAGCTAATTAGCTCATGTAGATTATCTCAGGCCAGAAAGTCTGACTTCAGATGTGTATTGGCCTCCTTGTGTTATGTTTTGGGTGGAGTTGAGTCATTGTTACTGACTGTATATAAAGAGCCTGATTTTCCCATTAAAATATCTATTTGTTTGTTTGAACCAGAGAACAGAGCTGTGTGTGTCTAGTTTCTGGGGAATCCTTATGGGTCCTGTTCAGCAGATTGTGGAGTGTCGGTAAGCTGTCTTGGATAGAATGGAATATCGTAAACGGCATTAACCCCTGACTATTACAAATGCATACCCAGATTATACTACCGTTCTTGCTGATGGGAGATTATCTGCAGGGGCACGCCCTGGCCCCCTGAATGTGTTGATCAAGCACATGGGGGTGACATGAACATACATCCGCTCATAACTGATAATGTCTTTGCAGAGTGAACACATCCCCCCAGACGTTCTGTGCATTGCACAGGGGCCCTTTCGCTGGCAGACATATCCCCACTCTGCAAACACTTCTCTCCAATGTCATGAAGTTTTTTACTACCAGATGGGACTCAACCAGCGTCAGTCTGCCCCAATCAGCTCTTTAGAGCGGGCTTTAGGACTACTAACACTGGGAGACACTATGGCAATACATATTAAATAAATCTTTATAAAATTTCCACTACAGGTGATTCATTATGTATACAGGAGAAGTAAACCCAAGCACTACAATTCTATCATCTTAAACATGCTAATATAATTTCAAAAGTTATTTAATATCTGACAATCCTATGAAGGCCCTTGGTAAGCACTTTCTTTTATAGGATGACACCACTCTGTCCCTGTCTTAAAATTGTGCTCCCCATATCGCGTATGTTTCTGCTAGGGACTATACGCTGCCATGCCAGCATTGTGCAGCCTCTGTGGGTGGGCTGTGAGTGGGTGCTTGTAGATAGGAAGTGGTTGCCAGAGGCTGAATGAGATCAGCAGCAGCATCAATGAAGGTCTGGGTTGCAGGTCTTCTGCATTTTGGACCTTCATCCCTGAACGCACAGGCTCCTAAATGCCAAAGCTTCTCATAGACTTTGACAGTCTGCCTGCAGTGAAGTTGGATGTTGCAATTGTACCCCTAAGCAAACCAAAATACCAGGAGATATGCACTGCTCCTAGATGGCACCATGTGCAAAGGGGATTAGGGCTTACATGTATTTTAACATCTTGCTGCCCGACCACATGTACGTCATCCAACCTGTTCTGGGTTGTGCTCACTGCTTACTCGTGCTGTCACTAGCTACAGTCAGCAGGTTCTGGCCAATGATCGTAGGGTGACCATGTGTCCCGGATTGCCTGGGACAGTCCTGGGTTTTGCAGGTCTGTCCCAGGTCCCGGGCACCTTCATTCTGGGACAATACAGTGTCCTGGAACGAGACTGACACAGCCACCTTACAAAGTTCATTCTATGCCCTGGTTGGGCAAAGCTTTGCTTAATCAGGGTGCAGTAAAACCTGGCTGGTTGTTAGGGAGTGGGTTCAGGAAGACGGTCGCCACGTCCTTAACAACTGATGAGTCATCAGCTGTCAATGGGGTTTCCCACTGATCGCTAAATAATAAGGGAGAAAAAAACTGCCAGCTCTATTAGTAAAAGCTGCACACATTACGCACATTACACTTGTTAGGCACACCATTAGCCTTTTTAATAATGTTACCTTGTTCCCAGCCAGTGTCATTAAAATAAAATAACAGTAGTGATTAAATACCACCAAAAAAAGCTCTGTTTGTGTGAAAAAATTATATAAGTTTTATTTGGGTACAGTGTTGCATGACAATTGCCAGTTAAAGTAGCACAGTGCTCAATAGCAAAAAATGGTCATGAAAGGAGGCA
This sequence comes from Rana kukunoris, assembly GCA_029574335.1. Classification (NCBI taxonomy): domain Eukaryota; kingdom Metazoa; phylum Chordata; class Amphibia; order Anura; family Ranidae; genus Rana; species Rana kukunoris. The sequence continues at coordinate 531,626,249 of CM056052.1, read as the reverse complement.
AAAGCTGATTGCAGCGGCGCATGCGTCATCACGGGCCCCGGACGGCGGTGATCCCCCGGATTAACAACAACCAAAGAGAGCGAGCGTATAGACGCCGACTGCTGCACGCTTGAACAACGAATCCAACTACTTCCTTCACTGTGGATGTGCGGCGCGGCTCACTAATATCACTGACATTCCCGATGATTACAGCTGTGGAGTCTTCCCTGCTCTGGCCATTCATTCACGTTATGCTGTGACCGCCATAGAGCAACTCAGGCAAGCAACGGAAACGTGACTTAACCTATGTTCCCGAGGACACGGTAAGGTGACATTCACCTATTGTCTGCAGGGGTGTTCAATTTGAACCCCCACTCAGCTATCATTGGATATATATTCACTTAAGGGGAATAACAGGTGCACCTTACTTGCTGCTTAAACATATGAAGGTTGTCAAATATCATGAACCATGGTATTGCATAATATAATTGACTTACATCATCATTGATGGTTCTATTTAACACCTTAAACATATGGGACTTGGCCATCCAGGACTAGATTCAACCGGATATTAACTCTATCTTCCTGTGTGACATCTTTGAAAAACTATCTTCAACAACTGGATTATGTCAGTATGTATAGCAATTTCCCATCAGCCTTGATCCCCTGTTATTAGCCACCGCTATTTCTATCCCCCGCGGGGACGCACTCATTGGGGTTTCCCTTTATATATGCTACCAAAATTTATTTTTTCATTATATTTTTTATGCGGTGTATTACCGCTGGGAACCTTAATCAGTGCGGTCACCACTGTCCGGACACCCGTTCTAATTCTTGTTATATGTTTGTATTTGTCTTTGTGTGTTGGTATTCAACACTTATACAGTGGACTAGTTGTTCATTGATGTGCCACTCTTTGTCTATTTAGAGACTCATTTGGCTTTGATTGTTTACAGCCTCCCCATATTTGGGGTAGGGGGTGCTTTTAGATAATATATTTTCTCTAAATAAATGTATTTGTATATATTATCTGTTTGAGTATAGCCCATTATTGCCTATGTAGCTCCTTTTGTCAACAGTGATCTCTCCAATCCTTGGAGACCTCCTGTTTGACAGTTCTTTTGTTTATGTGATTAAATACCACCAAAAAAAAGCTCTGTTTGTGTGAAAAAATTATATAAGTTTTATTTGGGTACAGTGTTGCATGACAATTGCCAGTTAAAGTAGCACAGTGCTCAATAGCAAAAAATGGTCATGAAAGGAGGCAAAAGCTGATTGCAGCGGCGCATGCGCAGCAGTGATCCTCGGCGAAAGGACCGGCAGCCACCGGACCTTGCCAAATTGAGGTCTCCTGCGTGCATGCGTGGGAGTGACGACATCGTCGCTCCAGCCAATCACAGCGCTGGAGCGGTGATACCCGGAAGACACGCCGGAGCAAGATGACATCTCGCTCGGCGTGGGCCAGGTAAGTGTTCTTCACCTTGTTCCGAGGTAAGTATTTCATAATCAGCTAGTATGCGGTGCATACAAGCTGATTATGCCTTTTGCCTTGCAGGTGGGAAAAACATTTTTTTTTCAATAGCGGTATACAACCGCTTTAATACCCTTTTCCAAACTAAATTTACAAAGACTCCAACCAGCCAAGAATGCTGCTCTGGGTTTGTCTGTAATACTCCCAATAATGATTTCTTCCCTTGCACCCCCTCTGCTGTGCTGTAACTATTCTCTATGGCATACAGCTATCTTTATTTTTGTTTCTATATATGTCATTTTTTTCTTTACCGTCTATCTTCTTCATTGCTTCACTTCTTTCATTATCTGCTTGCTGCCTACTGCGCGGAAAGGCCCATGGGGCAGATATATTTTATTGCATTTATGATAGTAGTCATATATCTATAGGTAATCCAGTCTTTACCGTTTATTGCTCCATAGGATGCACAGGATGGCATCCTTTTAAGGTGTGTATAAACCTATTATGTCTTTACATAGCGGCTTGTCTCCGCAGCACACATGGAAGGCTACAAGTTAAATGAGAAACATTCAAGCCATCGATATTACCTCATTAGCAGAAGCGCTTCCTAGCGTTATGTGAGGAGTAATGAAAACCTTTCAAGTTTGTTGTTTTTTTTTTCCATGTGGAACAAGAGATTATTGTTTAATAATTCATGAGCATGAAGAATTCATACAAGATAAAACTGCCATGTGTCTCGTTATTCAAGTTTCGCCAGTTAAGTTAACACAGATGCAAACTTTTTTAGACCTGGACCTGCTTCTCCTCAACCCAATATATATTTATATATATATATATATATATATATATATATATATATACTGTACACAGTAAAACCTTGGTTTGAGAGTAACTTGGTTTGAGGGCGTTTTGCAAGACAAGCTAATTTTTTTTATTACATTTTGACTTGATATACAAGTTATGTCTTTATATACAAGTAGCGTCATGTCACAAATTAGTATAAACGAGAAGAGAGGAGCCTCTAAGTGTAGCAATATGGTTACATTTAACCACTACAGCCCCGGACCATATTGCTGGTCAAAGACCAGAGCACTTTTTGCGATTCGGCACTGCATCGCTTTAACTGACAATTGCGCTGTCATGCGACGTGGCTCCCAAACAAAATTGGCGTCATTTTTTTCCCCACAAATAGAGCTTTCTTTTGGTGGTATTTGACCACCTCTGCAGTTTTTAGTTTTTGCGCTATAAACCAAAATAGAGCGACAATTTTGAAAAAAATTGAATATTTTTTACTTTTTACCATAATAAATATCCACCAAAAACATATAAAAAAACATTTTTTTTCCTTCCATTTAGGCGGATACGTATTCCTTTACATATTTTTCATTAAAAAAATCGCAATAAGCGTTTATTGATTGGTTTGCGCAAAAGTTATAGCGTTTACAAAATAGGGGATAGATTTATGGCATTTTTATTAATATTTTTTTTTTTTACTAGTAATGGCGGTGATCAGCGATTTTTATCGGTACTGTGACCTTATGGCGGACACTTCGGACACTTTTGACACATTTTTGGGACCATTGGCACTTTTATAGCAATCAGTGCTATAAAAATGCATTGATTACTATAAAAATGCCACTGACAGTGAAGGGGTTAACACTAGGGGGCAGGGAAGGGGTTAAGTATGTTCCCTGGGTGTGTTCTAACTGTAGGGGGGGTGGACTCACTAGGGGAAATGTCTGATCACTGTTCATACATTGTATGAACAGACGGTCAGGCATTTCTCCCCTGACAGAACCGGGAGCTCGCTCTGTAAAAAGCAATCGCGGGTGACCAGGGCAATCACTCCCGCCGGGCACACGCACGGGAGTGAGAGACGAGCGGGGGTACGCCCCTATTGGCTGCTGGGCGAGGTGACATATAGCTATGTGCTCTCGCCCAGCAGAGCCGACCTGCCGCCTTAAAACTGTGGCGGCTGGTCAGCAAGCAGTTAAAGAAGGTATAACATTTAGCAACATATAGGCGCATCTCTTCTCTTTCGCTTCTAATCCCCTTGGGGAGGCTTCCATTTGTGGATGGACATTTTATGGTTCCACAACCTGATCACATTGCTATAATCTTTATATATGAACTATAAACTGAAGGACCTATTAGAAAATGGTTGTGGAACGAATCATCTGAATTTCCATTATTTCTTATGGGGAAATTTGCTTTGATATACAAGTGCTTTGGATTATAAGCATGCTTCTGGAACAAATTATGCTCGCAATCCAAGGTTTTACTGTATATCTAACTACGTGCCACTCTAATACTACAGCAAAACTTTTTTTCTAGGACCAGCAAGTCTGAAAACCAACATTTGTCCACAACATTGGACCCTTGATAGCCGATATCTTTAGAATTCCACAAAAAAATTCTAAAAAGAAAGAAAAGCAAAGAATTGGACAGGAGAGCAGAGACGGATCAGTTTATTCTGGTGATGGGATCTCAGGACTGAAAGCTATTGACACATACTGTAGGTGTTGATTTACTAGGGGGCAATTAGACTATTCACTTTGCAAGGGAAGTTTCACTTTGCAAGTAAATCTTCCCAATAGCTTAGGAAATGAGGTGAAACTCTGCTGACATGGCATATCTCACCCCACAAAAAAGAAAAATGGGTTTGGGTGATTTGATTCTGGGAACACCTTCTGACTTTATTTTCATTTAGATTCACATGGTGTTCAAATCAAAAGTATCACTGCGATCATCAGAGCGAGAGCAATAATTCTAGCACTAGACCTCTTATGTGACTTTAACCTGGTAACCGTTAATTTTTTTAAAAGCGTTGCCTATGGAGATGTTTAGGTACTGTAGTTTGCCGTCATTCCACGAGTGTGCGCAATTTTAAAGCGTGACATGTTGGTATCTATTTACTCGGCGTAACATCATCTTTCACATTATACAAAAAAGTTGGGCTAACTTTACTGGTTAGTTTTTTTTAAAATTCATGTGTCTTTTCCCCAAAAAGTTGTGTTTAAAAGACTGCTGCACAAATACCATTTGACATAAAATATTGCAACAATCGCCATTTTATTCTCTAGATTCTCTGCTAAAAATATATATATTTTTAATAGCAAAAAATACGGATTTTAACTTTAAAAACACCAAATGTCAGAAATGGGCTTACTCATGAAAGGGTTAAAGTAATCCCTTGTTGCCTTCAGAAAGAAAATCCCTGTAGTTTACCCAATTCAGGGTAGTTGGCCTGGTGTGGAGTGTCGTGCTCTCCCCCTCTCTTGGACTACAGGAGAGTCAGGACGCCCACTAACACACAGCTCCTTTCTCTATCTGCAACATAAAGAGCAACCTGACTCTCCTCTAGTCCAAGGGAGGGGTGAGCACGACACTCCACACCAGGGAGAAAGCCTCGCATTACGGTGTGGAGTTACAGACAGAAGAACAGGAAGTGAGGATTTCTCAGAAGAAATAAGGACATTTAAAAGCAAAATGGAAGGAGGAGGTAAGTGAAGGAGGACTGCACTAAGGGAAAGGAAACTATTTAGCAAAAAATAAATTGTAACTTTACAACCCCTTTAACCACGTAAGGAGCGCCTCCTGCACATATACGTCGGCACGCCCATGGCGCACTTCCGTGACCCGGTCCGAAGCACCGGGACCGCGGGATTCGTGGACCCGATCGCTGCTGGAGTGCGGCAATCGGTCCCAGGAGCTGAAGAATGGGGAGAGCCGTGTGTAAACATGGCTTCCCCGTTCTTCGCTGTGGCGACGTCATTGATCGTGTGATCCCTTTTTTAGGGAGACCCAATCGATGATGTCACACCTACAGCCACACCCCCCTACAGTTGTAAACACACATTAGGGAACACATAACCCCTTCAGCGCCCCCTTGTGGTTAACTCCCAAACTGCAACTGTCATTTCCACAATAAACAATGCATTTTAAATGCATTTTTTTGCTGTGTAAATGACAATTGTCCCAAAAATGTGTCAAAATTGTCCGAAGTGTCCTCCATAATGTCGCAGTCACGAAAAAAATCACTGATCTTCGCCATTAGTAGTAAAAAAAAAATTATAATAAAAATGCAATAAAACTATCCCCTATTTTGTAAACGCTATAAATTTTGCGCAAACCAACCGATAAACGCTTATTGAGGAAAATATATATCTTTTTATATATTTTTGGGGGATATTTATTTTAGCAAAAGGTAAAAAATATTGCATTTTTTTCAAAATTGTCACTCTATTTTTGTTTATAGCGCAAAAAAATAAAAACCGCAGAGGTGATCAAATACCACCAAAAGAAAGCTCTATTTGTGGGAAAAAAAGGACGCCAATTTTGTTTGGGAGCCACGTCGCATGACCGCGCAATTGTCTGTTAAAGCGACGCAGTGCCGAATCGCAAAACCTGGCCGGGTCCTTTAGCTGACTAAAGGTCCAGGTCTTAAGCGGTTAATTGATTTTTTTACATTTTCAGAACATGAAAACAATAACTGAACAAAGATTCAAGCAGTATAGTAAATAATACAACAGTAGTACTCGGGGTTTCAGGATTGCAACAATGTATGTGAATGAACACTGAGTTTGATAACATAGTATAGCCTTTGTATCAACTCTAAAGCAAGAATACAATGTATAATAAATACAATGCAAAGTGGTTAGAAGTGGATATGGTGCTGGTTGTAAAAGATAAATGAATTCAGAATGCATTACTTCATTCTGAATAAAGAAGTCACCAGTTAAATGATTCTCTGTAAGCCCGGTGTGGTTATTAGAAAAAAAAATAACGTTATGCAGTTGCTTCTGCTCTACTTGCATGTCTAACATTTGCCAGCACACCATGGATCAACAAGGAAGCGTCCAAGCGAATTGCTTAATGCATGATCACAGCTTGATGAGCTTTTCCAGGAACGTGTGCAATGGGAATATGGAGTAGTACTAATAAGTATCTGGAATACACTTAATTAGTAAAATAGGTTATTTTAGGGGCCAGGCTAGGTTATTGTTGGCCACAGAGTATTAAGTGGTTTCCAAACAGAGGGTACAGCAGTAGCTGTTTGCCTTCAGACTCTGTCTAAGTAATTGTATATTCTGTACACCAGTGTTAATTTTGGCAGAAAATTTCGATTTAGTTTTAGTCTTATGCCGCGTACACACGATCACTTTTTGTGATGAAAAAAAAAACGTCATTTTATCTGACGAAACAAAACAACGTTTTTCAAACTTCATTTTCAAAAACGACATTGCATACACACCATCGTTTTTCCACAATGCTCTTGCAAAGCGCGGTTACGTAAGACACTTTCGACGGCACTCTGTTCCATTGAAGCTCCCATCTCATAACTTGCTTCTAAGCATGCGCGGGTTTAAAAAACGTTGTTTTAAACGTCGTTTTGCCCACACACGGTCACTTTTTATGACACAGAAAACGACATTTTGAAAAACGACACAAAAAATTCAAGCATGTTGTAATTTTTTTTTTGGTCGTTTTTTTTAAGACATAAAATGACCTTTTTGCCCACACACCATCATTTTAAATGACGTTTTCTAAAACGTCGTTTTTTTTCATCACAAAAAGTGATCGTGTGTACGCGGCATTATGCCACGTACACACGACTGTTTTTCGGGTTGTAAAAAATTATGTTTTTTTTTTTTTTTAATGTCATTAAAAACAATCGTGTTTGTGCTCCAGAGCATTTTTCACGATCTAAAAAATGGCCATTAAAAATTTCGAACATGCTCTATTTTTTCACAACGTTTTTAACACTGTCATTTTTAAGGTTGTAAAAAATGGTCGTGTGTGGGCTTTAACGACGTGAAAAAAAACGTGCATGCTCAGAAACAAGTTATGAGACGGGAGCACTCATTCAGGGAAAACTAGCATTCGTAATGGAGTAAGCGCATTCATCACGCTTTAACAGACAGAAAAGCGCGAATCGTCTTTTACTAACACAAAATCAGCTAAAGCAGCCCAAAGGGTGGGGACATCCGCATGAAACTTCCCCTTTATAGTGCCGTCATACATGTTGTACGTCACCGCGCTTTGCTAGAACATTTTTTTTTCACAATCGTGTGTAGGCAAGGCTGTTTTAATGATCGGGTTGGAAAAAACTTTGATTTTTCTAGACCTTTAAAAACTTCATTTTTTAGAACTTGAAAAACGGTTATGTGTGCGCGGCATGAGTCTTAGGACTAAAATGGCTTTTTAGGTTTAGTCCCTGTAACGGAATGAACCGTGACAACCATAGACTTTGGAAGGATGAGAGATACTCCTGTGCCAGGGACACTAATAACCCCTGGGTCTAAGTCTACCCTGTGCCCTTGTAGGCGTAGGGTGGCTAATAGGATCATAATTCATGTATTACATGAGATGAGACCAGGTCAACAAGACAGAGACTCATCCCTCTGTATAATAGGCTTTTAAAATGCTAAGTGACCCGGCTTGTGAAAGACATTTCATTCTGTTGAAAAGGTGTTAATTGCATTGGCTCCTGAAAGACCTTTTCATTGTGTGATAAAACTGTTTTAAAGCCCTGTGTTTACACTTAAAAGACTGTGTATTGTACTTCAAGTTAGCAGTCTCCATTCAGATGTATTGAATTAGCATGTCAATTATGTTTAGAAATGTATTGACGCCTAGGTGTAAGAACCTTCCCTTCAGAGACAGCCATCTGTCTAAAGATATGGTTTGAAGGGAAATCATTGTGTGACAGTATTTTGTTTTGATGTCATTATCTACAGGAATGTCATTCTCTCTGAGGCAGTAGTTAAGTCATGCTAAATACATCGGTGCCGAAATGTCTGCTAGAGAATTAGCCATAGTGTGTGATGAGGGGGTCTGTGATTAACTGTAACATCTTGTACTGTATAAAAAGCTGAGAAGAAACCATTAAAGTGTTCATACATTTGGAAACAAGTACAGAGCAGAGTCTCGTCTTGATCCTGGGAAATGGAATGGATCGTGTATGCAAGATTGTTGCAGTGTGTCGGATAAGCTTGTCGTGGGTGGATGGAAGGTCGTAAACGGTGGTGACCGTTACAGTCCCATTTTAGTCTTCTGCATTTGTTTTAGTTTTAGTTGTATTTAGTCAACTAAATCTCCAGTACATTTTAGTCGACTAAAACTCATTTTAGTAATCTAAAATCAAATGGGTGTAATTAAATTGTAATGCATTGGTGAACATTTCTCTACAATTTCCAAATTATATACTGCTGGAGTGAAGAATCAAATATATTATTATTTATGGTATTGAGGTATGAACATGCGCTACAGACCAATGTTCATTTTGAAGTCAAATTTCAATTTAGTTTTAGTTTTAGTCTTTTGACTAAAATGCCATTTTATTTTTAGTCATATTTTAATTATCTCAATTGTTTTAGTCCTTTTTTTATTTGACTAAAATAGTATTCATTTAGTCAACTAATATGTTTTAGTAATTTTAGTCGACGAAATGAACACTGGGGTACACAGCTGTACAGAGTAGGAAGAGAGGGAGATAGGAGGGGGGAATGAGTCCATTCTCTGGCAAGCTAGAGGCCGAATATGCTGCATGCATATATGCTCACAGGGTGCATGCTGACAAGAGGCGAGAGCAGTGCAAGAAGAAAAAAACATACAAATACAGAATTTTGCCTATTGGGACTTTAGATGAAGTGCCACACAGCCAGTAATACACGGTTACATACAGTAATCAAATAGTCCAAGTGTGTTATAGCATCTATGGTGACCCAATGCATTTTGTGAGTTCAGTCTCAATCGTCAGGGGTTGATGCACAGACGTAATCTATGAAGTAAAGTGGTTAAAAAATATAACATAGTAACGAACATGGAAATGTATCAGGTAGATTAAAATGTGAGAATCAAACTAAGGTATCCATACTCACAAAAATGCAGGATGCTGGCTTTTGAGTATGGATCCCTTAGTTTGATGGTGGTGAACAGCAGAGCTAGCAAAGATAAGACAGTAGTCATGGACATGTGTGTGAGCTGCTCAGGCTGTATGGGAAGGAAGTCCTGTGCCCACCGCTGTGAGTGCTGGTCGAAAAAGGAGCTTGTCTAGGCCTCAGGCAATGGTAGAGAGCAGGGCTGGACTGGGACAGAAATTTGGCCCTGGACTTCATCCAGACTGGCCAACTTTGACAGGTCTCTCCCATGGCGGCCGGACAACTCCCGAACCCCCGACCACCCAAGCCCCCTCTCACCCTTCACTAGCCACTGACCGTTCTACTTTATTAGAGTAGAACGGCTGGTACTGGTACTCCTATAGGCAGTACCAGTGGGGATTCTATACATTATTTCACCCGGGGCAAACAATCAGTTTGTTGCCCCCCCTTATGGGACAAGATTAGGCAGAAGGGAGAAACTCCCAGGCCATAGCTGTTGAGTCGACTGTCTCCTCCCCCATGCTCCTCTGTTGTCCCCCCTGCTCCTCCCCCTTCTTCTTTGTTCCCCTCCAGGTGAGCGCTGTGGGAAGTAAGAGACAGAGGAGTGGAGGGGTGCGGCAGTCCACTGTCACTGAAGCCAGCCCACTGAGCCATCGTCCCCCCGGGAAACTCCCTGTAGTCCCAATGGCCAGTCCATCCCTGGTAGAGAGTGATTAGTTGTCCTGGGAGCCGCCTATCAAGTAAAAACCTTCTGTATGGTAGTAAATAGCAGTCTCAGCCTGGACCCCCACCAGGCTATGACCCCCAATGCATTTCACTCTTCCCACCAGAGTTTACCTATGAATAAGCTCCGGTGGGTGGAGTGAACTGCATTCGGGGGATGGCCTGGCGGGGGTCCAGGCTTAGACTGCCATTCACTATCATACAGCAGATCTTGACTTGATAGGCGGCTCCCGGGACACCTAATCATGCTCTACCATTGCCTGAAGTATAGATGAGCTCCCTTCTCAGCCAACACTGCTTGGCACAAGACTTCATTCCCATACAGCCTGAGCGGCTCACACACATATCCTTGGTTACTGTTTTATCTTTGCTAGCCTTCCTCTGCTGTTCACCACCTTTAGCCTAAAATCAACTGCAGCACTGGCCACACCTTTTCCCTTGGACTTAATGTGGTTGTAAACCCACAAACAAAACAAAACAAAAAAAATGCAAGACAAATGCATAATGAGCTAGTATGCATAGCATACTAGCTCATTATGGATTAATTACCTTAAATTGAAGCCCCTGCAGTCCTCGTACACCGCTCCGGCCAGCAACATCACTCTCAGAGTTTATTGCTTAACTGCGGTAAACTAGAATGAGGTCATCCAACTCGGAACAGAGAGTTGCTTGTCTGCAGTAGAGAAGGGTAGGGTCACCAGACTGTGGGCTGGAAGGTGAACGGGTTGTTTTGCTTTTTTGAAGAAGAGAAGTGTAAGGTCACCAGACTAGGGGATGACTGGTGACCAGGCTGTATTGCTTAACTGTAGTAGAGTAGAGTAAGGTCCCCAGTCTGGGTGTAGCAAGGTGACCAGGCTGTATTGCTTAAAGGGGTTGTAAAGGAAAAAAACCATTTTCATAATAAGCATCCTTTACCTGCAGATGTTCCTCTTTTCACTTCCTCATTGTTCGTTTTTGCTCAGAAGTTGCTCTATTTCTTCTCTGTTCTGTTCACTTCCTGCTTGTCTGATTTTACTGACCATCGTGAAGGGAGACTTTACTGTGGTGGTCAGTGACGTGCTCGCCCCCTCCTGGGAACTACATCTGTGCGGCAGGACGCTCTCTACGTGTTAGAGACTTCAAGGAGGTGTGAATTACTGTCGCAATTCATACTGGGAAATGTAGTTCTTACATGAACGAGCGCCGCAAACCAGGAAGTGAATGAGAGAACAGAAACTAGAACGCAGGAGGTGATATAGATGAAGGAATCTAATAGGTATTTACTTGTTTTTTAACAGAATCATTACACTATTCTGTCTACCTTGCAGACATTCATTTTAGGCAAAATTTTGTTTTCCTTTACAACTCCTTTAACCACAGTAAAGTAAAGTAAGGTCACCCAACCGGGGGCAGGGAGGTGACCAGGCTCTATTGCTCATCTGCAGAAGGGAAGGGTAAGGTAACTAGACTGGGGGCAGGGAGGTGACCAGGTTATATTGCTTCACTGCAGTAAAGTTTAGTAAAGTCATCTGACTAGGGGCAGGGCGGTGACCAGGTTGTATTGCTTATTTGCAGAGATGGGTAAGGTCACCAGACTTGGGGTACAGGGATGACCAGGTGTTATTGCTTAAAGTGGTTGTAAAGGCAGAAGATTTTTTATCTTCATGCATTCTATGCATAAAGTTAAACAAACCTTCTGTGTGCAGCAGCCCCCCTCAGCCCCCCTAATACTTACCTGAGCCCTATCTTGATCCAGCAATGTTGCACGAGAGACTCAGCTGCCCGGGACTCTAGCTTCTCATTGGCTGAGACAGCAACAAAGCGCCATTGGCTCCCACTGCTGTCAATTAAAGTCAGTCAGCCAATGAGGAGAGTGAGGGGGCGGGGCAGGGTCGTGGCTTGGTGTCTGAATGTATACACAGAGCTGTAATTCAGCTCAGGTGCCACCATAGCAAGCTGCTTGTGGTTGGGGTACTTAACCACTTGAGGACCGCCACACGCAGATATACGTCTGCAGAATGGCAAGGCTGGGCACAAGGGCGTACATGTATGTCTCCTTTAAGAACCCTGCCGCGGTCCTCTTCTCCGTGACTGTCCCTACTTGAACAGCTGACACGATCGCCACTGGTGTCCCGCGATCGGGTCACAGAGAGGTATGAGCAGAAAATGTAAATCAGACCCGCACAGAGTCTAGTCCCAGTACTGCAGCAGCGCTGTATTCACAGTTAGTGTTGAATGACCAGATAAGGAGTGTTTCTAGTATAAGTGCTCCAATCACCAAGAATATTCACCACGTAGGGGGATATGTGGTCCCCTTCGGGGGAAACACTCACCAGATGGTAAATTCAAAACAGCATATCAATACACCTCCCTAATCTCCGTCTCTGTGGTTTATCACTCTTCCAGTATTTAGATGTAAAATCCGCAAGTAGATAGGAAAAAGCAAAGTCCATATAGAGCAGTATCGTTTGATAAATGTAATAAATCCCCAAATAGATACCCCCTTTACAAATACATGCGTACCATAAATGATAAACACCCAGGCATAAAATGTGTGTATAGTTTTCTCACTGGTTCTGGACCCTGAAGCCCGCCTTGGAACACTTCCTTCGGCGATTTCCTGGTTCGTAACCCGTGGAACGCGAAACAAAAAGAGGTAAGTGTAAACAAACTTCTCCCCGTGCTTCCTAGTGTGGCTATCTCTGATCGTCTGTTCTCTGTCATAGGGAACGACGATCTGTGACTTCACACGCACAGCCCTGCCCCCCCACAGTAAGACTAACTCCCTTAGGGCACACTTAACCCCTGCAGCGCCCCCTCCTGGTTAACCCCTTCACTGCCAGTGTCATTTTTACAGTAATCAGTACATTATTATACCACTGTTTGCTGTAAAAATGACAATGGTCCCAAATTGTGTCAAAAGTGTCCGATGTGTCCGCCATAATGTGGCAGTCATGATAAAGATCGCTGATCGCCGCCATTACTAGAAAAAATTTAATTATTATTAAAAATGCAATAAAACTATCCCCTATTTGGTAGACGCTATACATTTTGTGCAAATCAATCTATAAACGCTTATTGCGATTTGTTTACCAAAAATATGTAGAAGAATACGTATCGGCCTAAATGATTTTTTTATACATTTTTGGGGGATATTTATTATAGCAAAAAGTCAAAAATTGTAAATTTATTTCTAAATTGTCGCTCTATGTTTACAGTGCAAAAAATAAAAACCGCAGAGGTGATCAAATACCACCGAAAGAAAACTCTATTTGTGGGAAAAAAAGGACGCCAATTTTGTTTGGGAGCCACGTCGCAATACCGCGCAATTGTTAGTTAAAGCGATGCAGTGCCGAATCGCAAAAATTGGCCAGGTCTTTAAGCTGCATAATGGTCCAATCCTTAAGTGGTTAACAGGAGGGAGGGGCCTGGAGCGCTGAAAGAGTGATGTGAGAAGAGGAGGATTGGGGCTGCTCTGTGCAAAACCACTACACAGAGCAGGTAAGTATAACAAATGTAAAAAATGAGACTTTAGTGCATGGGTGTATTTAGGTTTTGTGCTGCTAGGCCTGATTAAACTCATGCACCCCCCCCCCCTAATTTAAATATTGTCCCATCCCTTTCTGCCAAGGCCACGCCCCTTTCTGATTAAAACCCCACCCTGGCATTTTTTATTGGGGACACTAGTTCTCAGGGCCTGGGGGGGGGGGGGGGGCATTGGATTCCCTTCATTTGCATCGATTTCCTCTAACTTCCTGTTTGGCTATGGGGCAGGAAGTGAAGGGAAATCTCTGCAATGGGGCAGGGATGGTAAAAAATAAACTGACAGGGGCTCTAAACCTCCCTTATTCTATCCAAAATGGAAAAGGCAGGCTTGTGGTCCAGGATGATAGGCCACTGTGTATTTGAAGCAACTTGCATTACACCAACAGTGTATTGCAAGCCGGCGGGGACTCTTTCCGTGCTGCCCCCCTGCGAAGAGCTGCCCTAGGCCTGGGCCTTGTTGGTCTAGGCCAGGATACAGCGTTGCTTTAGTGCCACGTTAACTGCAGTAGAAAAGAGTGAAGTCACCAGACTGGCTGGGCAGTGTGTCACGGCTGCCCTGCCTCATTTGCCATAAAAATGAACCTGAGCATTGGGCTTTCTGTATTCCATGATGCAGCGATGCCCTTATACTATTACCTACAACATTCTCCTAAATGTCTGAGCAGCTTCCACCAAACAGTACAAAGACGGCCAATTTGGATGCTAACAGGGACATAGGGAATTGGGTGTAAAGGGGTAACAGCTCCTTCCCCCAGAGGCAAAGTGGTGAAGTATGTTTTGGTGTCGCTTCCTCTATTAATTAGAATCGCACTGTAGACTGGAAGCACTCCGTGTATTACCTGGTTTCCAGAGCAACTGCTTCCTTCAGGGAGAGCGGCTCTGGCGATGAGATACTTCATGTATTTTTATTTTTAATTACTTTATACACAGTAGATCAGTAACGGAAATGAAATGCACACAAGCAGCGAGAGGAAATTGATCTATGCCAACCTCACTTCTTATGGATTTACTGAAACACTAAAATTAGCTCAATTATTTTATCTTTGTTTCCTTTCAACGGAGCCTAATGTCTCTAGTGAGGATGATGACGTTTAAATATGTCTGTTTTTCATTGTACAAAATCGCATGAAAACATTCTGTATACTGCATGTCACAAGTTACATAGTAAGCCCCCCATTCACACTAGGGCAGCCTTTCTCAATCTTTTTAGCACTGGGGAACCCTAAAAATAATTTTCAGGTCTCGGGGAACCCCTGCTAAAACCCATTCATTGGTCAGTGGGAACAATGCCCCTTACTTTGATGGTCAGTGAGAAGAATGCCCTTTTTTACAGTAGTGGTAAAAATGCCCCCCTTACAGAGAACTATGAAGATCATTGGTGTAATACCACTGGCTCCTCCAAGTGGAATTGGCTCAGAACTATGTAGGCACCATCAAACAGGAGCTAAATCAGCCACAGCTCAAGGAACCCCTAGCCAACTCTGGAGGAACCCTGGTTGAGAATGGCTGCACTAGGGGGTGGCAAGACATTGGGCTTTGCTACGCCGCATGTATCAATGGGCTGCCCTATGAGCTGCAAAGCAGCTAATACAGTAAAACCTTGGATTGCGAGCATAATTCTTTCCAGAAACATGCTTGTAATCCAAAGCACTTGTATATCAAAGCGAACTTCCCCATAAGAAATAATGAAAACTCAGATAATTTGTTCCACAACCATTTATTCATAGGTCCTTCCGTTTATAGTCCATATAAAAAACATTATAGCAATGTGATAAGTTGTGTAACCATAAAATGTCCATCCACAAATGGAAGCCTCCCCAAGGGAATTAGAAGCAAAATCCAACAGAAGCTACAAAGTATAAAAGAGAAGAGAGGAGCCTCTAAGGCCACGTACAGACGATCAGACCGGTCCGATGAAACTGGTCCGACGGACCGTTTTCATTGGACCACACTGAAGTGGTCTGATGGTCTGATGTGCGTACACACCATCGAACCAAAAATCCGATCAGGCCAGAAAGCCGTGACGTAGAACACAATGACGTGCTGAAAAAATGAAGTTCAATGCTTCCAAGCATGTGTCGACTTGATTCTGAGCATGCGCGGGTTTTTGGTCCGATGCTTTTGTGTACTAACCATCGAATCTGTCCGACGGACAGGTTTCCAGCGGACAGGTTTTAAAGCAAGTTTTAAAACTTTCGTCCAACGGACAATGGTCCGATGGGCCGTACACACCACCGAATTGGTCCGATGAAACTGGTCTTAAGACCAGTTTCATCGGACCAGTCTGATCGTGTGTACGCGGTCTAAGTGTAGCAAGCTGTTGCTAAATGTTGTACCTTCATTAAATGTAACCATATTGCTACACTTAGAGGTGCCTCTCTTCTCTTTTATACTCAGTTGTGACACGATGCTACTCTTATATTAAGACATCGCTTGTATATCAAGTCAAAATGCTCTCAGACCAAGATACAGTAAAACATTGGTTTGAGAGCATTTTGCAAGACAACATTTAAAAAAAAAAATTTGAGTTGATATACAAGCGATGTCTTGATATACAAGTAGCGTTGTGTCACAACAGAATATAAAAGAGAAGAGAGGAGCCTCTAAGTGTAGTAATATGGTTACATTTAATGAAGGTACAACATTTACCAACATATTGCTACACTAAGGCCGCGTACACACGAGGAGACAAAGCCGCTCAAATCGGTCTGACAGACCGTTTTGATCGGATTTGTCTCCTGGTATAAGTTGGTTTGATCGTGTACACACGATCAAACCAAAATCCCCGCCGGCACGTTGCCGCCGCCGCGGTGACGTGGCGGTGACGTTGGCGCCGACACATCACCGAACCAGGAAGTAAAACCCTTCCGCGCATTCGTCGAATCCATACGACGCATGTGCAGACAGATATGTCCGCTGGTTAGTGTACTAACCAGCGGACATGTCGGACGGACGGGTTTCCAGCAGACAGATTTTAAAGCATGCTTTAAAATTTGTCTGCTGGAAAAACCTGTCTGCTCGCCCCGTACACACGATCGGATTTGTCTGCTGAAACGGTCCGTCGGACCGGTTTCAGAACATAAATTCGATCGTGTGTACGCAGCCTTAGAGGCGCCTCTCTTCTCTTTTATACTCTGTGGCTCCTGCTGGATTTTGCTCCCAATCCCCTTGGGGAGGCTTCCATTTGTGGATGGACATTTTATGGTTACATAATTTATCACATTGCTATGATCTTTTTTTATGGACTATAAACTGAAGGACCTATAAATCTCTGGGGAACTCCATTTCCAGTGCTGGAAAATAATGGTGGCCACAGAAAATATTGACACTTTGGGCCCAATTTGGACATTTTCACTTAGGGGTGTACTCACTTTTGTTGCCAGCTGTTAAGACATTAACCTGCCTAGCTGTATTCCCAAGTCTGGCTCGGGGTGAATTTTACATATCAAAAGCGGTAACCCCCGAGCCAGGCTCGGGATCGCATTGCAGGATACAGGTGAAGTTACTTACCTTGTCCATGGATCCTGCGATGTGTCCCCAATGTGTGTGCGAGCTATCATCTCGCTCGATTCACACACTGGTGACTGCTGAGTGCTGCCGAGCTCCGTTCCCGAGCGGCGCAACGCACAGGGGCACAGAGTTCGGCTCCAAATTTAAAAAAGTTAAAACACAGTATAGATACAGTATACTGTAATCTTCAGATTACAGTACCGTATGAAATAATTACACACCCCCTTTGTCCCTAGTGGTCTGTCCAGTGTCCTGCATGCAATTTTATATAATAAAATGTTCTTTCTGCCTGGAAACTGTAGATTGTCCATAGCAACCAAAAAGTGTCCCTTTATGTCAAAAGTGGTTTTAGAGCAGCTAGAAAACAGCGATAATAAATTAGAATCACTTTCAGAATTGAGCGATAGCGATTTGTGGGGAAATTTGTCTTTGGTACTGAAAGTAATGACAGCGACAATTCTGAAACTGAGCACATTTCAGTGTTTTTGATTTGATTACATTATTGAATAATTTTTATTATAATGACATTATTATTTGTTATAATTATTTATAGTTATTTATTATATTATAATTTATGATTTTGTGTTTCAAACTTTATCATACACGGGATGTCTACTAGACTCTTGTCTGGACAGATTTAAGTGATCTATTACTAATGCCGCGTACACACGGTCGTTTTTTGCGATGAAAAAAAAAAAACGACGTTTTCTGTGAAGTAAAAAACGACGTTTTTGAAACGTCACTTTTCAAAGACAATTTTGCATACACACCATCGTTTTTTTCACAAAAAGCGAGGTTACGTTCACCACTCTTTTCCATTGAAACTCGCTTCATAACTAGCTTCTGGGCATGCGCGGGTTGAAAAACGTCGTTTTGAACGACGTTTTTGCTACACACGGTGACTTTTTGTGAAACAAAAAACGACGTTTTGAAAAACGACACAAAAAATTCAAGCATGTTGGAATTTTTTTTTGTCGTTTTTTTGAAGACAAAAAACGACGTTTTGCCCACACACGATCAATTTAAATGACGTTTTAAAAAAACGACGTTTTTTTTTTTCATCGCAAAAAACGACCGTGTGTACGCGGCATTAGAATTAGGGATGAGCTTCGAGTTCAAATAAAACTCATACTCGACTCAAACATTGCCTGTTCGCCGAACAGCGAACTATTTGGGGTGTTCACTGCAAATTTGAAAAGCCGCAGAACACCCTGGAAAAGTCTATGGGAGAAATCTAAAGTGCTCATTTTAATGGCTTATATGCAAGTTATTGTCATAAAAAGTGTATGGGGACCCGGGTCCTGCCCCAGGGGACAGGTATCAATGCAAAAAAAGTTTAAAAAAAACGGCTGTTTTTTTGGGAGCAGTGATTTTAATAATGCTTAAAGTGAAACAATAAAAGTGAAATATTCCTTTAAATTTCATACCTGGGGGGGGGGGGGGTGTAAAGTATGCCTGTAAAGCAGCGCTTGTTTCCCTTTGCTTAGAACTGTCCCTGCACAAAGTGTCATTTCTGAAGGATAAAATGTAATTTAAATGCACTGCCCCCAAAATGCACCTTTGCTTAAATTGGCAAAAATCCTTGCACCGGCCCTGCCTATGGAAATATATAACCACAGTGTATAATGTTGCTCCTTAGGCCTCATGCACACTGGAAGTTTCTGGAAGTTTTTACAGCTGCTGTTTTTGGCAGTAGAAGTTTTTTTCTACAGTCATTAAACTCTCCATTATGTTATCCTATGTGTCCATGCACACATAGGGCCAGATTCAGGTAGAGTTAGGCTGGAGTATCAGTGATACGCCAGCAAAACTCTCACTTTGAGCCGGCGTTTCTGTTTTCTGTAAGCAGAAAACAAGAAACGCCGGGTTGGAGTTCCTATACGAGCGGCGTAATTGTATTTCGCCGTCGTATCGGAACTGCAATTTTAAAAATGGTGCTCGGGGCGTTCCCGCTGATTAACGCCGAGAATATGTTAATCAGCGAGAATCGGCAATTTACGATCGTACGTGGGCCCGACGCAGTGACTTTCCGACGTTTTCGTCAGCGATACGCGGCGTAAAGAAAAACATGCCCCCTAGGTGGAGTATCCTATGTTAAGTATGGCCGTCGTCATCGCGTTGAATTTAAAAAAATTTGCGTCGTTTGCGTAAAACGTCCGTGAATGGGGATTGACGTCATTGACGTTCACTGACAGAATTTGGAGCATGCGCACTGACAGTCGACACATGCGCAGTACGTTCGCCGCGGGATCGCGCCTAGTTTAAATAATACACGCCCCCTACCCGCCCAATTTGAATTCCGCCGGCTCATTTTCACTATGCCGCCGCAACTTTAGGAGCAAGTGCTATGTGAATAACAGTACTTGCTCCTAAAGTTTCGGCGGAGTAACGTAAATGAGAAACGTTACTCCAAAATAAAGATTCGCTCTCCTACCTGAATCTGGCCCATAGACTGTTATCAGCAGTTTTGGGCAGTGGCGTTTTTGAGAAGTAAAAAATAAATAAAAAACGAGTGGGTTCTGAGAGACGCTGATAAACATCGATAAACGTTGATAAACGCTCAAAAACTTCACTCAACTTGATCCATTGAATAAAAAAGAAAAAAAATGTCTTCAATTAAAAAATGCTAAAAAACGCAGATTGCAAAAATGTTGAAAAAAGCTGAAAAACTCACTGCAAAGCTACTGGCGTTTTTATAGCGTTATTTTAACGTCCAGTGTGCATGGAGCATTATAGTCACTATTGGCCAGCCTGGTACTGTAGAGGTTGGCTGCACTGAAATGTTACACTGGGGATGGAAACACTTGAAAGCTGCCAACACGCCAGTAGGCAGTACGTTAAAACCCCATATACAGAAAAGTTATAATTATTCAAGTTGTATATGAGGGAATGAGTGAATATTAACTGTGTGTGAGCTTAGAATAGCAAACTTGTCTACTTTTCTCCTAATATTAATGTCTACATTGCAAGGAATGGCCTCACCACGTCTGAAAAGATGATTTAATAGCTGAGCGTGTCCTAAAATAGCTTACACCGATTCTTCTCAGTCCTATGTATTGGCAACATACACCACTGGCCTAATGTAAAGGGCATTATACTGGAGTGCCGGGGCATTTAAAGGGGATGTAAAGGTCCAATTTTTATTCCTAAATAGCTTCCTTTACCTTAGTGCAGTCCTCCTTCACTTACCTCATCCTTCCATTTTGCTTTTAAATGTCCTTATTTCTCCTGAGAAATCCTCACTTTCTGTTCTTCTGTCTGTAACTCCACACAGTAATGTGAGGCTTTCTCCCTGGTGTGGAGAAAGCCTCTTGAGGGGGGGAGGGGGCGAGCAGGCAAGTCAGGACACTCTCTACTTTGTAGATAAAGGAGCTGTGTGTTAGTGGGCATCCTGACACTCCTGCTCGCCCCCTCAAGAGGCTTTCTCCACACCAGGGAGAAAGCCTTGTATTACTGTGTGGAGTTACAGACAGACAAAAACGTTTCTGTCACTCATCAATCAACTGTGTTTACTCTTTTTAAATCATAATAGCAACAGAAACTACCCTGATCAAAGGTTTACATACCCCAGTTCCTAATACCGTGTATTGCCCCCTTCAACATCAATGACAGCTTGAAGTATTTTGTGGTATTTGTGGATGAGGCTCTTTATCTTCTCAGATGGTAAAGCTGCCCATTTCTCTTGGCAAAAATCCTCCAGTTCCTGGAAATTCTTGGGCTGTATGAACGGCACGTGTGAGATCTCCCCAGAGTGGCTCAACGATATTGAGGTCAGGAGACTGAGATGGCCACTCCAGAACCTTCACTTTATTCTGCTGTATCCAATGACAGATGGACTTGGCCTTGTGTTTTGGATCATTGTCATGTTGGAATGTCCAAGTACATCCCATGCGCAGCTTCATGGCTGATGAATGCAAATGTTCCTCCAGTATTTTTTGAACTGCATTCATCTTGCCATCTGTGCCTTTGTAGCTCACAGATCCCCAAAACATCAGCAATTCACCTCCGTGTTTCACAGTAGGAATGATGTACCTTTCATCATAGGCCTTGTTGACTCCTCTCCAAATGTAGTGTTTATGGTTGTGGCCAAAAAGCTTAATTTTGGTCTCATCAATCCAAATGACTTTGTGCCAGAAGGATTGAATCTTGTCTCTGTGCTGTTTGGCGTATTGTAAGAGGGATACTTTGTGGCATTTGTGTAGTAATGGCTTTCTTCTGATGACTCGACCATGCAGCCCATCTTTCTTCAAGTGTCTCCTTATTGTGCATCTTGAAACAGCAACACCACATGTTTTCAGAGAGTCCTGTATTTCACATGAAGTTATTTGTGGGTTTTTCTTCGCATCCCGAACAATTTTCCTGGTAGTAATGGCTGAAATTTTAGTTGGTCTACCTGACCGTGGTTTTCAACAGAACTCCTCATTTTCCTCTTCTTGGTTAGAGTTTGAACACTGCTGATTGGCATTCTGAATAGCTTGGGTATCTTTTTATTTTTCTATCCCTTTCCTGTTTTATACAGTTCAACTACTTTATCCCGCAGATCCTTTGACAATTCTTTTGCTTTCCTTATGACTCAGAATCAAGAAATGTCAGTGCAGCGCTAGATGAAAGATGCAAGGGTCTGTCAGGAGTCCAGAAACTCATGGACCTTTTATACACACACACTAATTACACAGGTGAGAAATGTTAACTTTAAAAGCCCTTCAAACCCTTGTGTCAACTTGTGTGCATGTTATCAGGCCAAAGTCACCAGGGTATGTAAACTTTTGATCAGGGTCATTTGGGTAGTTTCTGTTGTCTTTATGATATAAAAAGAGTAAACAGAGTTGATTGATAATAAATGGCTTCAGTCAAACACTAACCTTTGTGTTATTCATATTCTCTGAAAAATGGCCAAAAAATCATAAATTCTTCCAGGGTATGTAAACTTATAAGCACAACTGTATAAGAACCTGTAATGAAATAAAATAACTAGATTATTGTATGATCGCTTCAAAAGTGGTGCTTTATGTCCAACTTTCTCATGATGTGTACTAGACATTAATCAGTCCTAGCCGATCTGTCTTTTTGGTTCTCCTTTGAATGGAGTATGCAATTCTTTCTCTTTACAAAAATGTCTTCTACTTTTTCCCAGGAAGAATATGCATTTACTTCTGCCTAGTCAAGTGAAATCAGTGTCCCCCAGGCCAGCAAATCTTTTTTGAATGGCTTGCAGGAGTGGAAGGAAATTACGCTTATAAAATCATTCCTAAGCTTGGTTCCTAAGTAGACTATGACCTGCTGCTGCTATTAGAGGGGGAACACCAATTTCAAGTGAGATATATCCTCCATCAAAAAGGTGATTGGTATGATTTAAGACTTTCTGAGGTTAATCTCAAAACCTGACAAAGCATGAAATCTCTCCAGCTCTGCCATAATATTTGAAAATCAAAGTCGTAGGTTACAAAAAGCAAGATATCATCTGCAAAAGCTGTAGTCTGACAAGGAAATTCTGACAAGTAGTGTTGTCCCGATACCACTTTTTAGGACCGAGTACAAGTACCGATACATTTTTTCATGTACTCGCCGATACCGATTACCGATACTTTTTTAAAAAATGTGTCCATGTGTATCCAAATGTAGCCATGTGTCCCCAATGGTGTCCCCAAATGCAGCCATGTAACCCCTAAATGCAGCCTTTTGTCCCCAAATGCAACCGAGTGTCCCCAAATGCAGCCATGTGTAGCCTTGTGTCCCCAATGCAGTCATGTGTCCCCAGATGCAACCTTGTGTCCCCAAATGCAGCCTTGTGTCCCCAATCGTGTCCTCCAATGCAGCCATGTGTAGCCTTGTGTCCCCAATGCAGTCATGTATCCCCAGATGCAGCCTTGTGTCCCCAAATGCAGCCTTGTGTCCCCAAATGCAGCCATGTGTAGGTCCCCAGTGGCCTACCTGTGTAGGCAAACAGAAAGCCCCCCTGCCGCCGCTGGCGCCGTCGTCTGGTTGATCAGCACGCGGGGAACATAACAGCTTTCATTCCAATAGCTATGCGTTCCCCGCCACGCATCGTCATATATAGCCCCTTCCCCTTGTCTGTGCACTTTGATAGACAGATCACCCATCCAATCTATCAAAGTGCCCGGACAAGGGGGAGGGGACTATATTTGACGATGCGTGGCGGGGAACACACAGCTATTGAAATGAAAGCTGTTATGTTCCCCACGCCCTGATTAACTAGACAGCGGCAGCAGCAGCAGCTCTCCTCTCTCTTCCTCATAAGTGACATTATTCACACATTGACATTCTATTTTACTTACCCGAGGACTCTCCACTCGCTCTCTGCCTCCTCTCAGCCCGCTCCTTGCCCCCTCTCAGCCCGCTATCAGCCCGATGTTAGCCCAATCTCAGCCTCCTCTCCCCCTCCTCTCAGCCCGCTCGTCACTCACAAAAAAGCATCGGGTGAAGCATCAGGAGCATTTGCGCGAGTAAGAGTTCTCGCGCAAATGCTCAGTATCGGTCCTAATACCGATACTAGTATCAGTATCGGGACAACCCTACCGACAAGAAAACGGTAGATTTTTTTCCAGTGGAATTTTGACTCAAACTTGTGTTGCATACACATGGTCACACCAAATTCCGACCGTCAAGAACACGGTGACGTACAACACTACGACAAGGCAAGGAAAATTAAGTTAAATGATTCTGAGCATGCGCCGAATTGATTCGGAGCATGCCTTTTTATTTTGTATACAGACGATTGAAAGAACTTTTCCCGTCTGAAAAATTAGGAACCAGCTCTCAATTTTTTCTTGGCGGAAATTCCGTCAGAAAAATTCCAATGGAGCCTACACACGGTCGGAATTTCTGACCAAAAGCTCACATAGGACTTTTCTTGTCGGAAATTTTGAACGTGTGTACGCGGCATTAGACTAAAACTGAATTGAAATTTGATGTCCAAATTGATCCTGGTCTGTAGTGCATGTTCGGAATTTCCGACCAAAAGCTCACATCGGACTTTTCCTGTTGGAATTTCTGATTGTGTGTACGTGGCATAATGATGTTCCTGATTTTATGTGTAGCGGGGTCTCCTTGTCAGAGTCTAATGACAGGCCATCCCCGCTAAGACTATATTCACATCTGTAAATATGTACATTACCTTAAAGGGAGCTTTGCATTGTGGGATGGAAAGTAGCTGGAGATATGGACTCCATAGACTCTTATGAGAAACATACTACATTTCCCACAACATCCTGCCCTGTTGGAGCATGTAACGCCTCCGCACAGACTTGTGGGGGAGGATACTCAAGAAGAGGGAGAGGCGCTTTTTCTCTCTCTCGGGACCAGCTTTTCTCCTCTGCAGAGCTGCTGACCCAGAAGGCTGGGCCTAAATTTCCTGAGAGGCCAGCCATCCAGAAGGAAGCAAGACTCCTGCATCCAGCCTGTGTATCCGGTGATCGGAGAGGAAGCCCAGCTGACGATTGAAACAGTGGAAAACCCTCGTCCGGGATCTTTGTACCGTGGAGCAGTGATTCACCGACGTGCTTTCCAAGAGGGGATCAAGCGGATCGGCCTGTCGGGTGAGAGGGCACATGCTCAGCTTTTAGCTCTCTCTTTACACAAGACACTTTAGTATCATCTCACAGGCCTCCTGCCTCCCTGCTTGGTTTCCACCTTGAACTTTTACCTTTTTCACTGTCTATCGTAGTTACCCAGAAGTAACTAATGCTAGCTAGCGATCAGCTCATCAACATTTAGGTTGACCACGCTTTGTTGGATTAACTTTTCCTTACCTTTCCTTGTTTGTGGATTACAATTATAAAGTGCATCATCCGGCCGCAATGGGAACTTCAGCTGTTTGCAGGGTCGCCTGATAGAGGGAGCTCGCGAGCACAGACTGTTCACCAGTTACCATGATACCATTCTTTAGTATAGATCTGTTCCATTTATAAATGCAATTTTTCGATTTCTGCAAGGGCCCTTGCAAAATCACACTGTGTTATTGTCTACAACTGTTCATTTGATGGTGTAAATTAGTGTGTGTTTTTCTCGAGTATTCATTAAGTAAACTCACTCTCTTTTATTTAAATATACCACTTTGTGAGTGTATTCTTCTAGTCTGGAGGGGCCATCCATCATTCAGGTAATACTATCATTATATGTCATTGAATATTGTATGCCTGTCATTGTGCCTCTGCCCAGCAGGAGGTCACAATACTTCCCCCAGACTTCTGAAGTGTCAAGGGAGGGTTCGAGCAAGTTAATAGGGGTGTGTTCAATCAAAAGAGAGTAGATCCCATAACAATCCAGCGGCTCCTTCGGGGGTAGCGCTACATATGCAATAAGGCTTCTAGCAGGAGCATGAAAATCAGTGTAAAAAAGGTATACCCATATTGTACCCATTTTGTAATTATCAATATCTAAGGCCGCGTACACACGATAGGTTAACCAGAGGACAATGGTCTGATCGTGTGTAGGCCCCATAGGTTATTTAACCTTCGGTTAAAAAAAAGACAACTTGCTTTAAAATTTAACCGATGGACACCTTAAGCCTCGTACACACGATCAGTCCATCCAATGAGAACGGTCCGATGGGGCCTACACACGATCGGTTTTGACCAATGAATACGGTCCATCAGACTGTTGTCCTCTGGTTAACCTATTGTGTGTACGCGGCCTAACTGATAGGTCAAAACCGATCGTTAGTCGGCACGACCATCGGTTAAAAATCCACGCATGCTCAGAATCAAGTCGACGCATGCTTGGAAGCATTGAATTTAATTTTATTCAGCACGTTGTTGTGTTTTACGTCACCGCGTTCTAACACGATCGTTTTTTTAACAGATGGTGTGTAGGCACATCAGACCATCAGTCAGCTTCATCGGTTAACCTATGACAACGGTCCTTCGGATCGTTCTCATCGGATGGACTGATCGTGTGTACGAGGCTTGATTGTTCTAATTGTATTGGACAATTGGATGCCGAACATAAAACAATTCACATAAATGAAGCAAATAATACAGTATAGTAATACTTGGGCACTTCAAGATGTGACACCGCAGCTTGGCAAGCTTCAATGATGTTTTACAGCAGTGTGATAAAGCTGCAATGAGTAAAACGGTGCCTCCAAGCTACGAGGACACAGTCCTCAAATGGCACTCAAGCTTTATATCTGCAAGTCGTTATCAGGTCAGGTTTAAAATTACTTGCATATATCATTTAGGCAGGTAATATAACCCACTCAATACGAGCTAAGACAAAACACCATTAGACTCAAAGATGAGTTGTCTCTTTAATTATAGACCTCATAGTGATCCATGTAACACGCTGGCCTTTCGGTTCATGCCAGAACGGGGTTAAGTACCCTCACTTCATTTAAAGGGACACTTTAAGGAAACATTACCTACATTTAAAACTTCACACTTTGCACACAATGTTTCTTTCCATAGCCCAAAAAATTACTAAGCACACACTTAAATGTAGAACTAAAGGCAACGTTGTGTTTTTGTTTTTGCAGTAAGGTAGGGTTATAACCTCTTTCAGTTTTATTTTTTACTATATGTGTCACATTGGGGAGATTTCCCCTGGCTTCATATCCCATGGCCAAAACAGGAAGTGAGACAAAATCCCTCCAAAGGGAAGGAATGACTGGTTGCTTCTGGAAGATTTCCATTCTATTACTGTTTAGGGGACTATCCAGAGGTTTTCTTATACTTTCACTTTTGGTGATAATGGTAAACATGACTGTGACAGACCCATCCAGGACAGGGGCTTTAGGAGCAGACTGAAGGGTGGCCTCTTGCCTATTGACTATGGTCCCTGGCATTTTAGGGAACACTACTCTTTGGAAAGTGTGTGCCTGGGGGACCTTTGGAGTGGTCTTGTTTGGATTCAAATCCATATCCAAATCCATATCTCTCCAAAACACACAAACTGTTGTTTTTCAATGACATTAAAAACAGTCGTGTGTACGCAGCATGAGAACTGGAGGTTCCATATACATATTTGGGGCCTCTATGCCTCAAACCAGCAATGACTGTAAGTGGTAATGTAATCAGCTTAAACCTCTGGGGGCGCCATAATGTGTTTAGTGTAAGTAGGTATCTCCCATAGTGTGCGTCCTAAGTGTCTTTATCCCGTTGTTAATTGGATCACCTATTGTTTCTGTCTGTCTTCTCATCTATGTGTTTGTACTTGTAATAATTTGCATTGTACAGTACTTTATATTCAGGGTTGTAGGTGCCGAATGGTATGGTCACCTGGGCTGG
Organism: Rana kukunoris; assembly: GCA_029574335.1. NCBI lineage: Eukaryota > Metazoa > Chordata > Amphibia > Anura > Ranidae > Rana > Rana kukunoris. The sequence goes on along the minus strand of CM056052.1, from coordinate 531,598,914 downwards.
TTTAAGTGCCTAGTTAAATAGCTCATGTTAATTATATCACTGTCAGCTATTAGTTGCTAGATATGGATTATAGTATATGTTGCTTGTTCCTTAGTTATGTTAATTATATTCCTGTATATTGTTTCCTTTGCATACAATAATGTAATTAAGCTGATTTTGTGTGGTATATAAATTCTCTGTGAGCTTTCAATAAACAGTTTGATGTTTTTCACCGCCCTACACTGTGTCCCGGGTAGTGACTGCGTGGGCTGTGGGATCTTATATCGTTCTGTTACAGGGCAAGAGAAGCTTATACAATGGACATACTCCTCTTGAGTACCAGGGTTTGTCACAATGACAAACAGAGGAGTGAATCTCCCTGTTGGGGACACAAATAGCAATAAAAACCTGACAGGTGTTCTAATCCCACTCCTGTCTATCCAAAACTAGAAAACAAAGTTTTGCCTTTACTTTATACTGTAACCATTGAAAATATTTCCCTTGAATACATATTTGTTAAAACGCGGTGTAAATACTCTGCTGTCCGCTCTGCCAAGTGCCACTCTGATCCTGAGAAATTATCCTACGGAGTCTCCTGGAAAACTAACGCCTCCAAGTGTGTCAATCTCCAGGGTCCTCCACGGTTCCCACAGCTTCCTCCTATTGATACCTCCATGGTACCACTGCTTCCAGTAATGATGTGTTGGGCAGCAGAAGGAGCCAGTGAGCACTGTTGGGACCAGAAGATTGACACTGTTATGTACTCTCCGAAGCTAGGAAGTTGTGTTTGAGGTCAGGCCGTTGACAGGGCAGTAGCTGTAAAACTCCAGGTGTCCACTGAAGTTATGAGGGCATTGCCAAAACACAGCAAAGTAATAACAACCAGGTAGGCCACGGCAGTGGAGATGAGCCAAGTCTATATCTCAATCATAGTGAGAAATTATGATATGGAGAGTGAGGAGGGTGGGATGAGATATCGGACTTGGATGTAGAGACAGGTGATCCTAAATGAGAAACACCATGAATGGTAACAGTTTCGAAATCTAGATCAAGTCATACAGTCCAAATGGATCAGGGTCATGTATTTGTGCTTGGGCTGTGTAGTTTTGTCATGGTTAAAGTATATTTATAGGCAAAAAAAATTTTGGTTTGGATATAGTGGGGAAAGGTTATAAACCCTCGCAAGTTAAAGGGGAGGTTCACGTAAAAAAAAAAAAAAAAATGTTAACCTTGCATTTAGGCTATTCATTTTAATGAGAATCGGCAGTTTTTAAAAAAAAAATACTTGCGGTACATACCGTTTTCCATGCGTATGTTCACCGCGGCTTCCGGGTATGATGGTCGGGGTTGGGCATTCCTAACTGATTGACAGCATCCTCACCGACGCATACAGCACGTCACAAGTAGCCGAGAGAAGCCGAACGTCGGTGGGCAGGCGCCGTACAGAGCCGCACCCACGTTCGGCTTCTCTCGGCTACTCGTGATGCGCTGCATGCGTCGGTCAGGATGCTGTCAATCAATTAGGAACGCCCAACACTGACCATCATACCCGGAAGCCGCGGCGAACATACGTATGGAAAATGGTATGTACAGCAAGTATTTTTTTAAAAAAACTGCCGATTCTCATTAAAATGAATAGCCTAAATGCAAGGTTAAAATTTTTTTTTTTACGTGAACCTCCCCTTTAAAATTCTCAGAATCTGAGATTAAAGCATAACACCAAAATGTAATCATCCAAACAGATTTATTCCAAGCTTAAATGGGATAAACTTGTCACAAAGCCAACACGTTTCAGGTGTTTAACACTCTTTTTAACAGTTAAGGTTACCCCTAATAAACCTACTGTTACCCATGGGAAATTATTGAACAGAACCCCCAGATTCCTTTTAATGCACACTGAATGAGTATTGAATTAACTTTTGATATTATGGAGTTCCCTGATTAATGGTGAATGTCGAGCCTATAGTGCTATCCCCAAAGGAGCCGCTAGGTAGATTGCCTGGGTCCTTTTTCCAATAGTTCCCTTGCAGCTCAATTACTCTTCAGGCTCATCAACCAGTCTAACAATATAGTTTTTCTGATGCTTTATTGTAGAATTTGGATAGGAAGTGGGTAATGGTAGTATACTCAAGTAACCCTTAAAGTGCTAGTATACCCATGGTTTTAATATTTTTTACCTACAGGTAAGTCGATAACAGGGCTTACCTGTAGGTAAAATGAATATGGTTTAGGAGATATTCGCTTTGCATGCAGCCGTGACATAATCACGGCTCCGGCCACTCACAGCACCGGAGCCACGAACCCGGAAGAAACGCCAAGGGCAAAATGTCAGCTCCCTCGGGGACCGGGATCAGATGCCGACGCCTCGTTCTAAGGAAAGTATTTCATAATGAGCTAGTATGCGCTGCCTTACAGGTTATTTTTAATTTTTATTTTTTCTGTGCGGGTATACAGTCGCTTTAACAATGATTTGAGGATGCTGAACTTTCTTTTTCAGAACTATGAGCCAAGCCCTTGTAGAAGTAAAGAGTGGCCTTTGTAGTAGCAACTTGAGGAGAATTATCTGCAAGTTTGTGGAGAGTTAAAGCCAAGTGCTTTCATTAGGAATTAAATAGACTGAGCTCTTCAGGACAAAGGACACAATGTCCCCTTTAACCCTGCTGACTCTGGCACAAGAGGAATGGCCTTAGCACAGTCTCCAGGACTTTTCTCACTAGTGTGTACTCACAAATGTCCTTGGAAAATTTGTTGCTTCCTTTCAATACACTTACAACACTTTATGATACCAGACTCGATCCTCAGACGACGGTCCCTCAGTCAGCTTCAGCAAATTTCACCAAAGCAGTCCTCCAGGTAGCCCACCTGAGGCCTTGACACCCTGCCGGCACATGGCAGGATGGCCAAAGTGGGCTGTAATCTCCTTCATAGGACAAAGACCAGTCTGCTCTCCATCCCAGAGCATTTATACAGACTCCCAGTTACCATCTGGGCACCTGTCTCAAGGATTGGCAAGAGTTGTATGAATATTTAGCTGCTGATTAGACTCTTCCTGCCCTTTCTGGACCAGCCAGGGAGAAGCAGTCAGTCCTGCAGCAACTGAAATAGAACAGGGCAGAACAATCAACACATCCACACTGGATACAGTGAGCCCAAACTAAATTTACCTAATCTTAACACCTATTCACCTAATCCTAGCACTTATCTGGGAGGGTGCTACAAACCCATTAAACTTGTTAGCGTCTTCACAAAGTTTATCTCATATTACTTTTCCAGATGATTCAATTTTGTGGTGCTTCAATCTTAAAATGTTTTAAGTTACAAACCAAGAAGACAGTGGAAGACCTTTGGTGTAGAGAAGCTGGCAGCTTTAAGAATCGAGACATCCTAGTCAAATACCTCTACACCCCCCATAACAGGAGTCTTTTAACTTTGTAAACAAAGGGCCAGTTTACTGTCCTTCAAAATTTACGGGGGTCAGACTGTGGCCAGTGGCAGTAGAACATGCCCTTGTGACTGTAGGAGTAACAATGTCCCCTCTTTGGTATTAGAGGGAAGAATAGTTTCCCATCGTTGGTGTCAGTGGGAAGAGTATTGCCCCATCTTTGGTATTAAGGGGAGGGATAGTGATCCATCATTAGAGTCAGTGGGAGGAGTAGTGACCCATCATTGGTATCAGTGGGAGAAATTGTGCCCTATTATTGGTGTCAGTGGGAGGAATTGTGCCCCATCATTGGTGTCAGTGGGAGAAATAGTGACCCGTTGTCACTGGCAGGAGCTATGCCCTGAAGAGCCAGATAAAAGGCTGCATCCGGCCCTAAGGCCACAGTTTAGAGACCACTGCCCTATAATATTAGGGTAACTGTAAGGCCGCGTACACACGGCAGAGAACCTCGACGGGCCGAACACATCGGTCAGATTCGGCGACCAGCCCGTCGGGAAGGGCGACGAGCCATTCATCCCGACGGGCCGTCGAGCAAATAGAGAACCTGCTCTCTATTTCGGCTCGACGGCATTCCCGACGGGATGCTCGCCGAATCCGTACACGCGGCCGAGGTTCTCGGCAGAATCAGGATGCCAGCGAGGTTCTCGCTGGTTTCTGCCGAGAACCTTGGCCGTGTGTACGGGGCTTTACGGAATGACTTGTGACAGACTGAGATTCTCCTATGTCTAGGGTCACCTTATGTCCACTAGGGCCATAGGGTGAAAAAGAAATTATATCATGTATTGCAGAAGATGGGACATTAATAATAATTCATGTTTGCAGGATATCGAGATATTAAAGGTGTTCCTAGCAGACATCTGCTTTTAAAATGCTAAGTAAAGCCGGGCTTGTGAAATACCTTTCATTCTGTTGAAAGGTGCTAATTACATCGGCTCCTGAAAGACCTTTTGATTGTGTGATTCATTGTGTTTAAAACAATGTGTTAAAGACTCCATTCAGATGTACTGAATTAGCATGTCAATTATATTTAGGAATGTATTGATGCCCAGGTGTCAGAGACAGTACGTCTGTCTAGATAATATGGATTGAGGTCAAGGCATTGTGTAATTGTAGTTTGGAATGTGACAGATCTGTCAGTATCGGTGCCAAAATGTCTAGCTACTGATTAGATAATTGGCCTCAGTGTGTGAAAAAGGGGGTGGAGATTGCATTGTCCTGTGATTACTGTCACATGCTGTAACTACATAAAAAGCTGAGAAGAAACCAATAAAGTGTTCATAGATTTTGAAACCAGAGAGAACTTAGCTGCGTCTCGTCTTTACTCTGGGGAATGGAATGGATCGTGTCTGCCAGATTGTGGAGTGTCGCAAGCTGTCGTGGGTGGATGGAAGGTCGTAAACAGTGTTGACCGTTACAGTAACCATAAGGTTCCAGCGTTATACTTCCAAATGTATTTCCTAAATTTCCTAAATTTTTAGGGTTGTCTGTGTCCAATTGGAAAGATCCACCCTCTCAATTTCACCTAGTGACCACTGTCAGTAGGACAGATAGGCCTTGTACACACGACCATTTTCCTCAACAAAATCCATCAAGAAACTTGGTGGCAGAGCTTTTTTGCCGAGGAAAACTGTCGTGTGTATGTTTTTCGTCGAGAAAAAAAGTTCTCTTTTTTCTCGCCAGGAGTCTCTATTTCCTCGTCGTGTTCCTCGACGAGAAACACGTTTGTGTGTATGCTTAGAAACCCGCGCATGCTCAGAATAAAGTATGAGACGGGAGCGCACTTTCGGTAAAAGTAGCATTTGTAATGGAGACAGCACATCCGTCACGCTGTAACAGACTGAAAAGCGCGAATCTTCTCTCACCAAACTTTTACTTAACACGCAGTAACATGAGATTAGTAAAAGCAGCCCCAAGGGTGGCGCCAGTGGAATCAAACTTCCCCTTTATAGTGCCGTCGTACGTGTTGTACGTCACCTCGCTTGAGAATGACGAGATTTTGTCTTGACAGTGTGCATGCAAGGAAAGCTTGTCAAGATTCTCGTCAACCCTGACAAGGAACTCGTCGAGGAAAACAATGTTTCTTTTACGACGAGTTTCTCGGTCGTGTGTACGAGGCCATAGTGATGGAAAATCCAAAATGTTACTGTTGCCACCTAACACTTGGAACAGCTGTCAACGGTGGGATTTCCACTGACTCTAGGGATATTTCCACTCACTTTCAGTTGTGCTTCCAAAACAGGATGTAAAGAGATAACAACAGGATGCAAACAGCAAAAAATAAAACATCTGATAGGGTTTTTTAAGTTCTGCTCTACACAGGAAAGTTTAGAATGGTGATATTAGTAGGAAAGGTAGTGATGGAAAATCCATAATGTTACTGTTGCCACCATAACATTTGGACCAACCATCAAAGATTGGATTTCCATCGACTTTAGGGATATTTCCACTCACATTCAGTTGTGCTTCCAAAGCAGGATGTGAAGGGATAACAACAGGACGCAAACAGCAAAAAACACAAAAATCTGATAGGGTTTTGCTCTACACAAAATGTTTCGAAGGGTGATATGTTTTCACAAAGGCTTCTCAGAAATCTATTCATAGAACGAAATGTGAAGAAAGTAATCTTACATTATTTGAACTATTTATTTACAAGCTACTGAAACAAGGCTTTCTCGGCAAATGGGAGAAAAATTGCTGGGTTCACTTATCCTACCTAAGTAAAGCATCCATCAGTTATTACATTAGAAAGCTTCATTCAAGGCAAACATGTGAGCAACTGTGACAGAACCCCCCAGACTCTCTCGGCAGTCTTGTGTTTTCCAGACCTCATTAGTCTAATAATTACGGTAAGCGGATTGAAATGTGTACTTGGCTTGACATTTTGTTCTTACTGCAATTTTCATCCTAAGGAGTAAAATAATAAGGCTGGAGTAAAAATGGAATAGGTATTGGAAAAAAAACAAATACATCTGCCATGTTGGAACAATGTGTACCGCAAATGAACAATATTGAACAATGGTACAGCTGAAAGCATTGCTTTCTTTCTAGTTGTGTTGAAGGACAGACATTGTGCAGACTGAATGATAGTGGACAGAAAGGACTGTAAACACATTAAAGTGAACTTTGCAGTAAAATGCAAGGTCTGCAAGTGGGACTTCATTCTCTCAACCAACATTGGCTATTTTAATCCTCATGCTTCTAGAATTTGTAAATAGATAGGAAAGAATATTATATTCACTTCTTTTCTTTCCCACCAGATATGGAGGAAGGAGCCCTTATGGCCACAGTCCCGCCAACAGGCATCCGAGGTCGTCGGGTAGATTTGTTTAAGTCTAGTAGGAACCCTGTACCACCTAGTCAACACTTTAAACCCATTTTCCTGCATTTTTGTATTGACCGAGCTGGGATGAGTAAGACAGAACAACCGACTGAGCTAGATATCAGTGAACGTATGCTGCAAGTCTCTCTCCCACTCCCGAATATAAGCGGGCCTCCCAGGGGAACCCTGGTCCTCTAGCAGGCCATAGGGGACTGGGGTGGAGGACATGCACAGCTTCTCGAAGGGGGTAGCAGAGGTGGGAGAGCGTATGGCATGTAGTAGACCCTGTGCAAAATACTGAAGCTGCCCATATCTCTAGCCATCCATCGGGTACCACCCATGGTGTCATCAGGCCCCATTGCTGGATAATTGGTAGAAACGGTGCCTCATTGTTGGTGTCATTGGGAGAAAAGGTGCCCTATCATTGGTGTCATTGGGACAAATTGTGCCCCTAATTGGTGTTAGTGGGGAAAGGGGGATTATGCCCCATTTTTGGTACCTAAGTATGAAAAGTGGCCAAAGGGCCAAATCAAACCAAGCAAAGAGCGACATCTGGCCCTCGGGCCGCAGTTTGGAGACCACTCTACTAGGGGTGTTTTTTCAAAATGATTTCTCAGCAAAATAAAACACAGAGACGTGGTTGGATGGGTGAGTTTGCCTTAAATGTTAAAAATAAAATAAAAGCATTGTTGGTTTGTGGTGTTTAAATGCAGTCAGGGGCAGACTGACAACTCATGGGGGCCCCCGGGCAATAGAAGATTATGGGGCCCCCGGGCTTACAGATGGCCACCACGCCAGGAGGCAGTGCAGAGGCGGGCCAGCTAAAATCTCTGGATCAGAAGCATGTCAGTTTCGGACATATCAGGGACAGATGTAAAAAAAAACACAGATATTTACATACTGTCCCTGGTTTTACTGAGCCTGGCAACCCTGATGGGGCCCCCTAGTGGCATGGGGCCCTCGGGCAGTGCCCGAGTGACTCAATGGTCAGTCCGCCCCTAAATGCAGTGTAGTCATCTGGGCCCTCACCCATTTTGCAAACTATATACTGTAATGTTATTGGTGTAAACGTTACCTGTAAAACATAGTTTGTTTCATACTTCACCTTATCCTGTCATCTGCATTGCTGGGAGCGACATCACCTTCCTTCCATAAAGGTTCCTGGGGAATGCAGAGCAGGCCAAATCTCACAAGAAGACATTCCAGCCTTCTTGTGATGGGCACAGTGGCAGCATTTGATGGGCACAATAGCGGCAATTGATGGGCACACTAGCAGCAATTGGTGGGCACAGTAACGGCAGTTGATGGGCACAGTAGCGGCAATTGATGGGCACACTGGCAGCAATTGATGTCAAAGTGGTGGCAATTGATAGCATAGTGGCTGAGTTTGATGGCACATTGGCAGCAATTGATGGGCACAGTAGCTGCGTTTGACGGGCACAGTGGCTGCAATTGATTGGGGTTTTTTTTCAGTTTGTTTGCACCGGCTGCCACTGGTGACTATAGATAAGTTCTGCCACCAGATGTTTTGCCCGAAATCATTTTATCCCGTGTGAAGATGTCTAGAATTGAATATATATATAGCCGACCCGAATATAAGCTATTGACTCGAGTATAAGCCTAGGGTGTCCATCTACATGCCTCACTGTGCTTCACTTTGTCTCCCTGTGCCCATGCCTCACTGTGTCCATGACTAGACTTACATTTAACATGGGAGTATATAGAAGGGATGCCCAGGTTTGAAAAATCGGTGCTCCCCAGCCATAGGTCCTCCAGACAGCAAATTTTGTACACTTGTAGAGAAGAACTGGGGCTACATGTGTGCCAAGATTGGGGTCCAGGGGACCTATGGCCAGCTGGTACCGGGTCCCCGAATTTACCAGAGAAATTACCATTTAACATTGGAGTCTATATAAGGGGTGCCCGACTTTGAAAAATCGATGCTCCCTGGCCGTTGTTCTCCCCAACAACAAACTTTGCACACTTGCAGAGGAAGAGTGGACATATATGTGTGCCAAGATTGGGGTCCAGGAGGCCTACGGGCAGCTGGTATCGGATCCCCAAATTCCAGGGGGTTCAGGCACAAAAAGGTGACTCGAGAATAAGCCAAGGGGGGCATTTTCAGCACTAAAAAATGTGTTGAAAATGTTGGCATTTAGTTCTACGTTTCATACACATCCCATAAAATATGGGAGCGCCTTAAACACATTTTTGAGGGTCTCCCATTTAAAAATCTATGGGCCAAAAATGTGTGATTTTCCTTTACTACAAATGGCACATAAAAACATGCCAAAAATGCAGGAACAAGAAAAATCCCTCAATAATAGCCTGGCTAAGCTCACGCTAAGTGTGAACAGGGACTTAAGACTGAGCTCCTTGTAAACCCACATTACCTTTAATGCAGAGGCAGCTGTGGCAGCATTTAACTTATAGCCAATGTAAACTGACACGGAAAAATACAATTAAACTGCTAAACCCTGTTATTAAATATGAATAGGATCTTTAAAAAAAAAAGATTGATCGGCTTCTGTTGAGAAAAGCCTCTTGTGAATGCCTGAGATGAGATAAAACGACACACCAATAAAATAGCATTATTATGCACATAAATAGCAAACAATGGCAGCAAACAAGGCACAGAGCGCTGAATACATTTCATCGGGATGGGAAATATTCGCTGTGTTTTTACAAGTTTTATTGAGTTTTATTTTTATCCGCTGTGTTGTTAATTTTCAAGCGTGATTTCCCTCTTGGAAACGGCAATGGAATTCTCCAGTGAAGGAATCACTCTCATTGGTTTACATTTTTGTCAGTTTTATATCAAGTTATTCACAGCGCTTACACACAGCAGTTATCTATGGTATCAGAACAGAAATAGATGATGCATGAAATTGTCTGTAAGAACAAATGTCAGTGTTATGCCCACCACAACCAATAGGAGCTCTATCTTTCAATTTTTTTTTTTTTCAATTTTAATATTTGATAGAAAAATATAGGTAACAATAGTGTTCCGAAGAATGCAAAGAAATTTATATTGATATATTGTCATTTTAGTTGTTGAATACAATAGCAGTTGCAAAGAGGAGAATCCACCAGACTTCCAAGTTGAGTAAAGGCCCGTACACACGATCGGACTTCAAACAAACGTTTCCTTGGATTTTTGTCCGAAGGGAGTTGTCCGGACACACCCATACCATACACACGCTCTGACTTTTCTGCAAACTTTCCTAAAACTTTCCCAACATCACCTGGTTTTTCTGCTCTTTACGCCACCCTTTGGTGAACTTCTGCTATTGTTGGTTAATTTTAACATTGGTTCTGGGCATGCGTATTTGTACTTTGTACAAAAGTCCGATGGCTTGCTGTACACACGGTCGGACCAGGCAAGACAGACTTTTGTTGCCGAACAGTTTGTCCGTTTGCAGAGCAAACATTCGTCCGATGAAAACCGAAAAAGTTTGTCCAATGGAGTGTACACACGGTTATTAATTAATACATTTGTAAAGATCTATTTCTTATGGACTTATTTAATACATTTCAGAATTCAAAATCTGTTTTACGGTGTAAACCTCATCACCCTAACATCCACACTATACAGCCAATTGGACCTGGCTTCCATTGGCCATTACCCGTTCCCGGTTTTTCCTACGCTATCGGGATCCTTCTAGAGGCGTTCTGACTTTTTGTCTTGTCATAGTGATTAGCAGGATCGGTAAGCACACATATATATATTTTGTTTTATTATATACCTTTTATTTTATTTACACTAATTGTTAAGAACGTTTAAAGAATTGTATTACATAGTCTGCCATTGTTGTTGTTTTTTACTAATGGCATTCATTATCACATACAGACAGTGCCGATCCTGACCTCCCTGGGGCCCTAAGCAAAATTCTGCTAAGGGGCCCTCTATCTGACCTGTGATGCCATCACCCAGAACTCTTCACCAATCCCCTTGGATAGCGCCCGATCACATAAGAGGGACAGACCTAGAGTGGTGATAGGGTGACCTGTGGCCCCCAAATTTTACTATGGCCTCAGCAGGAGTCAGGACTAGTACCACAGTATGATTACACAATGCTCTGCCTGGGGCCCACATCACATACAGCAGTGCCGATCCTGACCTCCCTGGTGCCCCAAGCAAAACGACATGTCACATTAAAGTTAAGAAGCGCAGGGGTGGGGGTTGCTGCTGAAAATGACATCTTACATTAAAGTGAGAAGCAGGGGGGTGCTGACTTCTTACCTCTTCTCACATGCAGCCAGCGAGTTGCTGAAAGGGGCCAAAAATGAATTCTCACCAGACGGGGCCTCTAGTAATTTAGGGGGCCCTGTGCAGCTTTCCGGGCCCTAAGCGGCTTGCATAGTGAGCCTATAGGGCGGATCGGCCCTGCATACAGACGACCTTTTTCGGAAAAGACCAAGTTGTAAAGCCCTGAAGAAGCACGAAAGTGCGAAACTAGTCGGCAACCAGCATATTAGAACTTTGTCTTCGCTTTCTGTAAATACTGTGGTCGCTCTCTAATCAATTTGTTTTATATGTATAACAATTTTTATGTAAATTAAACTATCTATTTTGATATATTTATAACACATGTGTTTGGTGTGCTTACCTTATTACGATTGACATCTCACGTAAAAAAATCCCAATATTAGGTAAGAGGAGCCCCCTCTATCCTATTTGCTTTGTTTTTATGTACACACGGTCAGATTTTTGAAGTTTGTTGGCAAAAAGTCTGACCGTGTGTATGGGCCTTTAGGTAGGAGCATAGGTGTGCACAGCCTATTGCATTAAAGTGTGCACCCCAAAGTTTAAACACACACACACTGTCACAGGGAGGAGGCTCTGATGGTGGGAGACAGTTGATTGAGACCATATTGCGTTATACACCCTAAAAACGGGGGTAATGTGTTCCTAATGTTGAAATTAGCCTTTAATATAATGGGGGAATTTACACTGGCCACTGGCACCCCTAACCACCCACCTGGTGCTGCCCCTGAATAATGCTAATGTACATGGGGTGATTAGGGTGTGCCCAGGCACACCTGGCACACCCTGTGTGCACGCCTATGGGTAGGAGAGAATGAGAAGTGTTTGAGATCTGGAGGTTGAGACATAGGGGAAAATTGAGGCTAGCAAGGCAAAGAGGCGAACTGTGGTGGGGTCTGCGATGAAATGGAAAGGAGGAATGAGGACTAGAAATGGGCCAAACAAGCCCCTGTTGGGTTTACAGCAGAACTCCTGAACAGGGGAAAAGTTCTGCCCCGAACCGCAAACTCCATTAAAATCTATGGGAGCCGAACATGAGAAATCAAAAGTCCCCATTTTGAAGGCTTATATGCAAGTAATTGGTAAATAAAAAGGGTATGGGGGTCCAGGTATTGCCCTGGAGGACACATATCAATACAAACATTTTTTTAAAAACAATAGTTTTTAAAGGAGCAATGATTTTAATGATGCTTAAAGTGGAGAAATAAAAATGAAAAAATACATTTAAATATTTTGCCTGGGATGTCCGCTTAGTCTGCCTGTAATGTGGCACATCAGTAGCATGTATAGAACCTGCTGCAGCAAAAATGAAATTTCCCCCAAAAAAAGAGTCAAATCGCATTTAAATTGACTCAAGGTTGCAAATGCCGGCATCTTGCTAAAAAAATGAAGAAAAAAATTACATTGACAACCCCCTCCTGCCCCCCAGTCCATACCAGGCTATTTTTTTTATTTTTTTATAAATGTCATGGGGTCCCCCCAAATCCATACCAGACCCTTACCTGAGCATGCAGCCTGGAAGGCCAGGAAGGGGGGGGTGAGCGAGTGGCCCCCTACTCCTAAACCATACCAGGTCACATGCCCTGAATTTTGGGGGGGTGGGTGTTTGTCCCCATGTTGATGGGGACAAGGGCCTCTTCCTGACAACCCTGAGTGGTGGTTGTGGGGGTCTGCGGGGAGGGGGCTTATCAGAATCTGGAAGCCCAGATTCTATCCCCCACTCTCATGTGAATGAGTATATGGAACATGGATTTTAGACTTTAATATTTTTTAGACACATTAGAAAATGAAAAAAAAAATAGTTCTATTCCTTTTATCCTCCTGTTTTATCATGCATTGTATAAAAGCGCTTTATTTACACAGCATTTCCGATTGTCACACGGAAGGGGGTGTTGGTCTGTTGTCACACACTGTATAACATAGCACAGAGCTGAGTGTAATCTGGGACCTGAGTAGGGGGCGTGGACACATCCCACTCTACACAGTCTCATAATGGAAAAATATATAACTTAGGCAGTCAATATAAGGCTGGAGCCCCCTCCCCCCCCCCCCCCCCGGATCCCTTGGAGTTGGCATCTGATTCTGAGGGGACATATGCAGATAGCAGAGGAAAGAGACTGATTGAATTACACTATAGAAGGACATTTTGTTTATTTTTTATGTCCGAGGTTTACAACCACTTTAAAAGTCCTGTTAATGCCAAACCTTACCATGCACATGGCCAAAGATGGATAAACGCATTTAGAAAGTTTATCTTTAACCACTTAAGGACCGCCTCCTGCACATATACGTCGGCAGAATGGCACGGCTGGGCACAAGCACGTACAGGTACGTCCTCTTCAAGTGCCCAGCCGTGGGTCGCGGGCCCGTGACCCGGTGCGAAGCTCTGTGACCGCGGGACCCGCAGACCCAATCGTCGCTGGAGTCCTGCGATCGTTCCCCAGAGCTGAAGAATGGGGAGAGCTGTGTGTAAACACAGCTTCCCCATTCTTCACTGTGGTGCCGTCATCGATCGTGTGATCCCTTTTATAGGAAAAAATAATCAATGACGTCACACCTACAGTCACACCCCCTACAGTTAGAAACAAAAATGAGGTCACACTTTACCCCTTCAGCGCCCCCTTGTGGTTAACTCCCAAACTGCAATTGTCATTTCCACAGTAAACAATGCAATTTTTAATGCATTTTTTGCTGTGAAAATGACAATGGTCCCAAAAATGTGTCAAAATTGTCAGAAGTGTCCACCATAATGTCGCAGTCATGAAAAAAATCGCTAACCGCCGCCATTAGTAGTAAAACAATCAATAATTAATAAAAATGCAGAACCATCTTCTATTTTGTAAACGCTATAAATTTTGCGCAAACCAATCGATAAACGCTTATTGCATTTTTTTTACCAAAAATAGGTAGAAGAATACGCATCGGCCTAAACTGAGGAATTTTTTTTTTATATATATATATATTTTTGGGGGATATTTATTATAGCAAAAAGTAAAAAATATTGCATTTTTTTCAAAATTGTCGCTCTTTTTTTGTTTATAGCGCAAAAAATAAAAACAGCAGAGGTGATCAAATACCACAAAAAGAAAGCTCTATTTGTGGGAAAAAAAGGGTGCCAATTTTGTTTGGGAGCCAAGTCGCACGACCGCGCAATTGTCAGTTAAAGCGACGCAGTGCCGAATCCCAAAAACTGGCCTGGTCCTTTAGCTGCCTAAAGGTCCGGGTCTTAAGTGGTTAATCAGCTCTTTTTAACGTCAGCTTAAACCAGTAAGTATCTCTATACAGCCCATTACACGGCTGCAGAATCCGAGCGGTCACGTGTATCATTCTTATCAAGCCATGTGATGTATGTGCAGCAGCCGAATACAAAAATACACATTATTATTTGTTGGATAGACTTTGACATCATGTATTCTTTTATTTGCTGGTCTAAATATAGTTGGGTCTAATTTCAATGTGTCATTAAATAGAAAAAGAACGTTAGAACACAGCCAATGAAAAGCAGAGTGAAGCGCACAATTACCAAGAAAAATGAAATTGTCTAATTCTTCGCTGTTTTGACAAGATGCTGATGCCTCCCCGGACAATAAATCTTGTTGAGAAGACAGTGAAAAGTAATTAAAGAGCAGATTGAAAGAAAAAAAAAAAGGAGCAATTACTACATCCACCTGCAAAGGAGAAAGCGCCTCTGTTTTTGATAAAGGATGTGTTAAAGGGTACAAAGTAGCAGAGAGATTAATAAGTTATTCATGAGGCATTGAGAAATCCCGGCTCACAAAAACCAAATTGCATTTGGAGCGAGAATGCTCTTCTTGCGTGTAAGTAACAATATGATAATAATAGCGGATTTGGTTTCCGTCTCTGTGACTTGAAACTAAAAATGAGTTTAGAGGAAGTGCGAAAACTTGTTCTTGGTGAACTTCTAAAGTTCTATGTACAGCAATCAGTGGCGGCTGGTGCTTAACATTTTTTTTTGGGGGGGGGGGGGGGGGGCGCAAACAAACTGAAGAAAAAAACATCAAATGCAGCCACTGTGCCTATCAAATGCAGCTACTGTGCCCATCAATTGCCGCCACTGTGCCCAGCCACTGTTCACACCAAACGCAGCCACTGTACCCAAACGCAGCCTCTTTGCCATCAAATGCTGCCATTGTGCCATCAAATGCTGCCACTGTGCCATCAAATGCTGCCACTGTGCCATCAAATGCAGCCACTGTACCCATAAATTGCCGCCATTGTGCCATCAAACGCAGCACCTGTACCCATCAATTGCTGCCAGTGTGCTCATAATTGCTGCCAGTGTGCCCATCAATTGCTGCTACTGTGCCCATCAATTGCTGCCAGTGTGCCCATCAATTGCTGACACTGTGCCCATCAATTGCCGCTGCTGTGCCCCATCAAATGTTGACAGTGTGCCCATCAATTGCCGTTACTGTGCCCCATCAAATATTGCCAGTGTGCCCATCAATTGCCGCTACTGTGCCCCATCAAATGCTGCCCGGCACTTACCTGTCTCGCAGAGGGTCAGCTGCGGTGTCCTGCACTTCCTCCATGTCTTCTTCCATCCTCTCTCAGGCGTCCAAACACCCTACGTGTTTCGTCAACTGGCGCCGTCCTGGAGTTAAATACTTCTAAAGGGATGCAGAACCTACAGCTTTTTTTATTAGAACACTGAGCATGAACCAGGTGATTTTAATGAACCAGGCCCTCCCATTCAGGACCAGTCTGCAAAGAATGTGTTGAAATAAACAGCCTAGACAGGAAAGCAGAATGACATAGGAATCAACGGAGTACTGTGCGGCGTCACTTTCAATGTCCAGTCACCGGTGGCGGGCCTGTGATAGTCTGGGCTTGTAATCATATGAAGTGAGCTAAATGACATTTACTGCCATTCAACCTAAAAAAAAAACAAGGACATCTAGTGTAGTATTACTTCGGAGGACAGCTCCTGATTAAAGGAGAGTGTTGAAGCAAATGCTGTTTTTAGTGTAATCTTTGAATGGTATATTCAAGTCAAATTCTTTCATTCTCACTGCCGTTGTGCTTTAAAATACTGTTACAATCTATTTTGCTTCCAGTTTGCAGATTAAATCAAAAGAAAAAAATATTTTTGTTGCAGATTCCATGAATTTTTTGGACTGCTTGTTTAACCTTTAAATTAAGTAAAAAAATAAATAAAAAAAAGTCGATGATGATGATGACTGTGTCTCGGGACTGGTTACTAAAATAGCAGTGCGTCTTGGCAGTCATTCATTGCAGCAGCAGATTCTGTTAATGCAGAGCTACAGAGATCTGCTTAGTGATGGAGCGATTACACACAACAGGCGCATGCTTAGGAAAGTCACATTAAAATAGGACAGCAACAAATATTTCCTACATTTTTACATGCAGTATGAAAACATCATATAGCAAGAAAACATTGGAAAACAACAAAGTAAAAGTAAGATCGAAAATCTACTCGTGTATGGCCAGTTTTGGTAACACACATACCGTATTTATCAGCGTATACCGCGCACTTTTTCCCCTTAAAATAAGGGGGAAAATGTGGGTGCGCAATATACGCCGATACCCGGTTCCCGCGCTCTGTTTGAAGTAAGCCGCCGACATATACCGAGTGCAGTACACTCGGGTACATTCGGCTAGGCTCGGCTACGCTCGTGCTCACGCATAAACGTCACAAAGCGAGAGCACGAGCTAAGCCGAGCCTGGCCGAATGTACCCGAGTGTACTGCACTTGGTATATGTCGGCGGAGGCGTTCAAACTGAGCGCGGGAAGTGGGGATTCGAATCGAGACATCGCTGGAGAAGCCGGGAGGACACCGAAGATGGACACCGGACCAGACAAGGCCGCCAATGGACACTGCGCAAGACACCAAAACTGTAAGTACTAAAATGTTTTTTTACAGGAATTTCAGGTGCACATTAGGGGTGCGCGCTATACGCCGGAGCGTATTCTTCAAGACTATATCGGGAACACATGTACATTCCTCAGGTTACTCTTAATAATGAAGTGCCAAATGCTATCTGGAAGCTAAAACCACAATTGTAGTGAGAATTATGCTCTGTAGAAGGACCAGAAAAATTGGATAGAGGAATTACAAAGAAGAGGGCGCTCAGGCCAATGCAAATTAGATCTTCTAAGAGTTGGGAAAAGATGGGACAGTGGCACGGAGAATGCAAAGTTTGGGAGGAAATTGGGGGGGCAGTGTACAGAGTTCAATAGAGGGCAGTAGTAGGTAGGGCAGTGTACAGGCAGGGATTATGGGGCCCCTTACACAGCTTCAGGCATGGGCCCCCTGGAGCAGAGAACCGGGGGGGGGGGGGGATTCTGCCGCCTCAAATTGAGAAGCAGGGGGCTGCTACAAATTGAGAAGCAGGGGGGTGCTGCCGCGCGAATTGAGGTCGATGGGTTTTGGGTGCTGACGGAAAAAAAAAAGGGGGGGTATATATATATATATATATATATAAAAATATATAAAAACATAAAAGGGAGGTAGCCATCAGGCCCTTTAATAAAAAGAGAATAAATAAATAAAACAAAATATATAAAAAGAATAAATAAAAAAAAAAGGGGGAGTTGCCATCCGGGGCCCTGGGGACCTCTGGGCCCTTTAATAAAAACTAGTTTAAAAATATATATATATAAAAAAATTGTACTGCCTGTACCCCCCCTGATGGCGGTCCTGTGTACAGGTAAAAGTAGGGCAGTGGAAAGAGGTGAACAGGACAGGGGATTATCAGGGCAATGCACAGGGGGGTCAGGAGGGCGCGGTACGGGGGGCTCAGGGGGGTGGCATATTTCTGGGGGCTTAGGAAGGCATAATACAGAGGAGACAGAAGAGTACACCACGGGGGAGGGAGCGGGGCAAGAGAGCACACTACAGGGGGGTGGTTAGGAAAGAACACCACTTGGGGGGGCAGGAACGCACACAACTGGGAGCTCAGGAGGGCACACCACTAGGGGCTCAACAAGCATACACATACGTTTTTTTGAAGTAGCTCCCCTTCACCTAGTTTCTGCCATAGCTACAGATGTGGGGTACTCACATAGTAGGGTGCAGAATATAGGGTAAGGTGCCCAGAAGAAGTAACCTGGGTGTAGACTGTCCTTTAACAAAGTTCTTCTGGCAAAAGGGTGGGATGAAGAGCCTGGGTACGTATAAGTGATCTAGGCAGAAATAGCAGTAAAGTGTGAAACCAGCAATGTGATCATAGGCGTGCACACAGGGTGTGCTGGGTGTGTCTGGACCCCTACTCATCCTATGCAGTGCTAATTCCCCCTGAGGCACACCTCCAACTCTGCAGCTCTCATTGGCCCTCGTATGACTCACCCCCTCCCTTCCTGGCAAACTCTGACGAGAGTGAGAGAGAGAGCTGAGCATGATGTCATAAGCCTAGAGTAATTACCAGACAAGAAACAGGAAGTGGGCTGTATAAGGTATTTACTGGCAGAAAATAATGTTTTACTATCTAAAGTTAAAGCTGGTCTTCAGTAATTTTTTCATCTTTCCATCTATTAAATCTTCTGCTTTTGTTGTTTTAACTTTGGATAGTAAAACATTTTTTTTTTCTGCCAGTAAATACCTTATACAGCCCACTTTCTGTTTCTTGTCTGGTCATTAGCCTAGGCTTATGACATCATGTACATCTCTCTCTCTCTCAGTTGCATGAAAGTTTGACAGGAATGGAGGGGGGGTGAGTCATAAGAGGACCAATGAGAGTTGCAGAGCTGGAAGTGTGGTGGAGGGAAACTTCAGAATTGCAAAACAATTTTTATTACAAATTACGTGAGCAGACTGCAGTTCCTCTTTAAAACAAGGGCAGTAGATTTAATAGATGGTTTCTGAAGGTCCGCTTTAAGTCTCCCTGTAAGATCTCAAGTATTTTGCAAGCACAAGTTTCATTCATGTATAAATAATCGCCATACTTCCTGCAGCTACGGAGTGTTGCTTCTCTCTCTCTCTCTATATATATATTAGTGTTTTTTGTTTTTTTTTGCTAGAACGATGAAGAATTAATTTCTGTGGAATATGTTTTAAGCCTTAACCATAAAAATCTCACATAAAACTGCGGCTGGTTTGTGAAGATCCTACAAGGCTGAAAGGCGCTCCCCCTCGGCTCGCCGCGGTCACATGATCTTGCGAATGCCGTTATGTAAATACTGGCTGCAGGGCACATACTGGAGGAGTGTGGGAATTTTCCCCAGCCGTGCCCTGAAAAGGAGCAGACAGATCTGGGAAAGTCAGATGGAGAATAAATAAGCTGCAGCAGCCAAAATTCAGGGGCATCCTAAAAGCATTCATTTTACTGTCAGTGATGCAAGAATTTCATGTCATTAACTTTTCAGCAACAAAGAGAAATGAAGAGACATTTTATAGTGTAACTGAAGACTACGTGCAACTCCAATTATGCGTACACACGATAATTTTTCGGGATGAAAAAAAACAAAGTTTTTCCAACTTCATTATTAAAACAACGTTGCCCACACATGGTCGTTTTAAAAAAAATGCTCTAGTAACACGTACGACGGCACTATAAAGGGGAAGTTCCATTCGGATGGCGCCACCCTTTGGGCTGCTTTTGCTGATTCCGTGTTAGTAAAAGACGATTTGCGCTTTTCTGTCTGTTACAGCGTGATGAATGTGCTTACTCCATTACGAACAGTTGTTTTACCAGAACGAGCGCTCCCGTCTCATAACTTGCGTGAGCATGCGCAGGTTTTTAACGTCGTTTTAGCCCACGCACGATCATTTTTTACAACCCAAAAAACGACATTGTTTAAAACGTTGTTAAAAATGCAGCGTGTTCGATTTTTTTTTTTTGTCGTTTTTCAGAACCCGAAAAAATGAAAAATGATCGTGTGTACGCAGCATTGTGCCACGTACACACAACCATTTTTAATGGTTCAATGTTTTTTTCAACCCGATTCTTGTTAAGCCGGCCTTGCATACACACGATCGTGAAAAAAAAAAGCGCTCGAGCGAAGCGCCGTGACGTTCAACACGTACGACGGCACTATAAAGGGGAAGTTCCATTCGTGCTTTTCTGTCTGTTACAGTGTGATGAATGTGCTATCTCCATTACGAACGCTAGTTTTACCAGAACGAGCGCTCCCGTCTCACAACTTGCTTCTGAGCATGCGTGTTTTTTTTCACGTCGTTAAAGCCCACATACGACCATTTTTTACGACGTGAAAAACGCCAACGTGAAAAACGGCGTGAAAATTTAGAGCATGTTCTAAATTTTTATTGTCCATTTATAACGTTGCAAAATATGCTCTGGAGCCCACACACGATCGTTTTTAATGACATTAAAAAAATGTCACTGTTCACATCGTGAAAAACGGTCGTGTGTACGTGGCATTAAAGTTAAATTCCAGGCAGATAGAAAAGACACAAATCAAAGGGACGCTCACCAATATCCTTATTCTCCAAAAATAATCCATAAATGCAAATTAACGAATAAACTGCACAACACAAATTCTTGTGCCTTTGTGGCTGTGTGTGGTGAGGAATCTAAGGATGAGATTGGGGGTTTAAGAGGGAAGTTTCCATAAAGAACTGTGAAGCAAAATAAGGGTCAGTGCCCATCAATGCAGCCTAATCAGTGCCCATCTGCAGCCTCACCACTGCCATGAATGCAGCCTCACCATTGACATGAATGCAGCCTCACCACTGCCATGAATGCAGCCTCACCATTGACATGAATGCAGCCTCACCACTGCCATGAATGCAGCCTCACCATTGACATGAATGCAGCCTCACCAATGCCATGAATGCAGCCTCACCATTGCCATGAATGCAGCCTCTGAATGCAGCCTCACCATTGCTATGAATGCGGCCTTACCATTGCCATGAATGCAGCCTCACCATTGCCATGAATGCAGCTTCACTATTGCCATGAATGCGGCCATACTTTTGCCATCAGTGCAGCCTGAGCCATGCTCATCTGCAGCCTTGTAGGGGACAAGGAGGGGGCGGGACATGTGGCAACAGATTACATATAGGAGAATCTCATGTTTACTCTTTAATACAAAGTCCCACCTCCTATGATAGACAGAACAGTTGTCCAATGCCAGCCCAGGATACGGGACTTCCTATTACAGATGCCTAGTAAACAGGAGATTCACTTGTGCCATCAGCGCAGCCTCATCAGTGCCTATCAAATGAAGCCTTATCAGTGCCCCCTAATGAAGCTTATCAGTTGCCATCAAATGTAGCCTTACCAGTGCCCACCAAAGACAGCCTTATCAGTGCCAATCAAATGCAGCCTTACCTATGCCCACCAAACACAACCTTATCAGTGCCCATCAAATGCAGCCTTACCAGTGCCCACCAAACACAACCTTATCAGTGCCCACTGAATACAGCCTTATCAGTGCCCATCAAATGCAGCCTTACCAGTTCTCATGAAATGCATCCTGAAATGCGCCCATCAAATGCATCCTTACCACACAGAGCGGCGATCTCCTGCCCTGTCATGGAGAATGGATCTGAATATACTGGTGGCCTCCTAGATCCGGCTTCTCCTGTGATACCCATCACACTGATTCAATGTAGTGCCATTGGATTAGTGATCCGTCTATCACTGGTTCTAGGAGGCGGGACTTTGTTACGGCTGGCCGCTGTTCTGTTTGACAGAACACCGCCAAACACTCCCTGGCATAGTGGGAGATCTCCGCTGTTGTGACACTGACTGACGTACACGAGGAGGACTCTGGCACTGAAGCCTCGGCTCCCTCCCTCTGCCTCAGCCCGCGGTGACAGGATCAGCCGTGGGCGCCGCTGCAGCTGCTCAAAGCAGTACTGGTAAAAAAAAATGCCCTTGTGGATTTAATGAACTTTTTTGGGGGGTTAATTCTCCTTTAAGGGGATGTGGCAGGGGGCGTGTTTCCCCGAAAATAAGCCCAGATCTTATATGAATTTTTGCAACCAAAACACACTAGGGCTTATTTTCGGGGTAGGGCTTGCAATTTAATCCCCAGTGTGCACAGTCTAAAGGTGCTTGAAAATTGCCAGAATCCACAGCCACCACAGCAGAATATAATGCAAAGGGTATGTGTCTCTGCAATCCAATCGTGTCACATACCTTCCCACAGCGCTGCTCGGTGCTTCCGTGACCCACCAGATCGTTCTTCTCTGGCACAAGCACTGCAGAGGGAGGGGACCCAAGATACCCTGATGACAGCTGGCAGAAGAGGAGGGCAGCAGGGATCGGCGCTTCCGTGACCCACTAGATCATTCTTCTCTGGCACAAGCACTGCAAAGGGAGGGGGGCCCAAGATCCCCTGATGACAGCTGGCATAAGAGGAGGGCAGGGCGGATCAGCGCTTTCGTGACCCACCTGAGTTCTTCTACCCACTCTGAGCCTTGCAGAGGGTGGGCTGAATTCCCCCACTGACAGCTGGGAGAAGGGGAGGACACCAGCAGCAATAGAGAGGACTCCAGCAGCCCAGAACCAGCCTAAATTAGGGCTTATTTTTGGGGTAGGGCTTATATTAAAGCCCTCCTGGAAAATCAGGGTAGGTCTTACTTTCGGGGAAAATCGGTAGTAGGTGTCCCTCATTCCCACCCCAAAATGTTGGGAGGTATGAGGGCAGGCGGCCTACCGGGGAAATTTCCCAGTATCCTGATAGGCCAGTCCAGCCCTGCTTCCTTCTGAAGACTTTTCTATGAACTTTTTTGTGCTACACTTTTTACGCACTTTTAACGTTAGAAAGAACCAAATTTGTATCTGTTTTTAAAGTGGGTGTAAACCCACTCTCATCCTTTCTAAACTACTGTCATAGTGCTGATCTATAAGGATATAGATGCCTCCTGCATGTATCCTTACCTGTCAAATATCTCCTCTCTGTCTGTTATGAGACCCGAAATACTGCAGATTCTATGGGTGGGTCTGTTGTTCGGAGCTCGGTGGGTGGAGTTGTGATGTCAGGAGACTCCCCGCCCACCTCTACACATTTTTTCCTATGTATTTCTTACACTGAATTCTGCTATGATCACTAACATCCAGTCAAAATCCAGAAAAGTAACCACATGACTTCAGAAAAGGAGTGGCGGTGGGAATTAACCACTTCAGCCCCGGACCATTTTGCTGCTCAATGACCGGGCCCCTTTTTGAGATTCGGCACTGCCGTCGCTTTAACCGACAATTGCGCGGTCGTGCGACGTGGTTCCCAACAAGTTTTTTTCTCCACAAATAGAGCTTTCTTTTGGTGATATTTGGTCACCTCTGCGTTTGTTTTTTTTTTGCGCTATAAACAAAAATAGAGTGACAATTTTGAACAAAAATTTTTTTTTACTTTTTGCTGTAATAAATATCCCCAAAAATATATAAACAATTTTTTTTTTTCCTCAGTTTAGGCCGATAGGTATTCTTCTACATATTTCCCATAAAAAAAAATCACAATAAGCGTTTATTGATTGGTTTGCGCAAAAGTTATAGCGTTTACAAAATAGGGGGTCGTTTTATGGCATTTTTATTAATATTTTTTTTACTAGTAATGGCGGCGATCAGCGATTTTTATCGGTACTGCGACTTTATGGCGGACACTTTGGACACTTTTGACACATTTTTGGGACCATTGGCATTTTTATAGCGATCAGTGCTATAAAAATGCATTGATTACTATAAAAATGCCATTGGCAGTGAAGAGGTTAACACTAGGGAGCGAGGAAGGGGTTAAGTATGTTCCCTGGGTGTGTTCGAACTGAAAGGGGGGTGGACTGACTTGGGGATATGACTGATCGCTGTTCATACATTGTTTACACACACAGCTCCCAGTTCTCGCTCTGTAACGAGTGATCGCGGGTGCCCGGTGGTGGTCGCGCCCACCGGGCACACGCATTGGGACCGGGGACAAGCGGGGGGCGTGCACGCGCCCCTATTGGCTGATTCGCGAGATGATGTAATATTACGTGATCTCGCGTAGCCGAGCCGACCTCCCGCCATAAAACGTCGGCGGCTGGTCGGCAAGCAGTTAAAAATAATGCTTGACTCCAGGCTAGTGCATGAGATATGCAAATAACCTGTCACTCACAGCAAGGGGGCGGAACGGACTAAGGTTTTTCTCTATTAGTCCGTTTTATTTCACTGAACAATAAAAGAAGATTGCTCAGAGCTGGATTAACTCTGTGTGGCAAGACTGGGCACAGATGATAGGAAATCTTATACTCTACATTGTGACATAAATAAAAATAAAAATAAAAATCGTGTTTACTTCCACGTAAACATGCACATGGTAAATGACACTCCCCTCCCTCCTCCTCCTCCGTGTCATCCCTCTGATGATAGGAAAGACCTGGGAAACATGTGACCTCTGAACAGCAATGATTAAATAAGGTACTCAGATGATTATTATTATTATTATTATACAGGATTTATAAAGCAGATTTATTTCTATTAAATTAAATACAGTGGCATGATCTTTATACATAAATAGAAGAGATGATAGCAATTAAACATTGCAGCTTTAGCATCACTTTAAAACAGTGTAAATGGGCCCTTAATATGTTTTATGAGAAGTCTCAAACTACACGGCATGAAAACATCTTGATTTAATAGACTTTAATAAATTATAAATTAGCTGTTTATTATCCTCATCAGCACTGATTGACTCGGAAATGCATTTTACAAAATGAAATAGAAAAAGTAAAATATACCTGTAATCAGCTGAAACATTCACACATACCAAACAATGCAATAAAAACGTTTTCTCAGTTACAAATCCTTATTTTTTTTTATTATTGATCCATAACAGTGATGGTGAACCTTGGCACCCCAGATGTTTTGGAACTACATTTCCCATGATGCTCTTGCACTTTGCAGTGTAGTTGAGCATCATGGGAACTGTAGTTCCAAAACATCTGGGGTGCCAAGGTTCGCCATCACTGATCTATAACATACTGTACTAAATGACTTAGTCTGGAAGCTTCACTGTAAGATTTATTGGATCCACACAAATATAATACATTTTTTCATTAACCCGCTGCAAGATAAGTGAATTTTCCTGCTTTTAGTGAAATTTTCTAACAGCAATAGGCACCAATTACAGTAAAACCTTGGATTGAGAGCATAATTCGTAGAAACGTGCTTGTAATCCAAAGCACCTGTATATCAAAGCATTTTTTTACAGAGTATAAAAGAGAAGAGAGAAGCCTCTAAGACCCCTTTCACACTGGGGCGTTTTCAGGTGTTTTTCGGGCGCTTTGGCATTGAAAAAAAGCATGTAAAGCACCTGAAAGAAGCCTCATCTGCAATCCAAATGTGAAAGCCTTTCAGAGCCCTTTCACACTGCCAGCGCCCGAAAAACGCTGGTAAAGCGCCGCTAAGACCCCTTTCACACAGGCGCTTTGGCGCTAAAAAAGCTCCATCAATGGGAAGGGCGCTTTAGGAGCGGTGTATTCAACTCTCCTAAAGCGCTGCAAAGAAGCTGCTTGCAGGACTTTTTTTGACGCCCTGCCAGCACTTGGGCTTTCACATTGGGATTGCAGATGAAGCTTCTTTCAGGCGCTTTTTTTAACGCTAAATCGCCTGAAAAACACCTCAGTGTGAAAGGGGTCCAAATGTAACCATATTGCGACATATTGTGACATGACGCTACTCTTATATCAAGACATTGCTTGTATATCAAGTCAAAATTTATAAAAAAAAAAAAATAGCTTGTCTTGCAAAACGCTCTCAAACCAAGTTACTCTCAAACCAAGGTACAGTAAGTACCAGGAATAGCAATCAAGACGGACTCACTGGCATCTGAGTGCTGCTTAAAGTGGACCGCAACTAAAAAAGTGACTGTTTATGTTAATGGTGATCCTATGTATGTTTTTGGTTGCTCATAATTTCAATAAAGCTTTTGAAAACAAAAAAAAAGTGACTGTTTGATTTGTTGTGGGGAACATCTAGAAAAGTTAATAGTGATGAAGCAGTACCCTGAAAAATCGACCTTCCACCTGGAATTGCTTTCTGGTATAGAGGTGTAGGGCGGATCGTATCGGAGGGCCTATAGAATAGCCGTGATCTGTCATCCGCCCGCCATACTCATTGTGACCCAAGTTGCTTAAGTGGCCCTCTCTCTTCAAAAGGTTGGGCACCCCTGTCCTAAACGGTACATATTCAGAAACTATTTATTGTACCTATAGGTAAAAATCATACAAGGGAGTGTACTCCCACCTTAAGAGCCAGTAAAAAGGCCAAAGTGTGTGTGTGTGTGTGTTAGGGGGGGAGGGGGGGGTTCAATGTTTATGATTGACTAGAACAAAGAATACCCAAAAGGCAGAAAGATGGAGTTTTGAGGTACAGAAAATTAATCAACATCAAATTATCAAAAAATATATATTTTTTTATTACAGTATATTACATAGACAATAAAAAATGACTATAAAATATTCAGGCAAAAACAGCCCTGTGGTTACAATACAGAAGCATGGGTAGGTAGGTTGCCTCTACATGTTTTACTTCAATTGTGGCTTCGCCTGGAGCTTCTGTAGTACCTTTTAAATACAATATCACTAAAATCAAAAAAATCCCGCCCCAAAAAAAACATTATACGTTTTACAATTAATAAACACGTTTAAATATGGGGATCTTTTAGGGTCCCCCTATTTAAATGTGTTTATTAATTGTAACACTTATGTTTTTTTTTGGGAAGATTTTTTTGATCTTAGAGATATTGTGAACGTTACTACAGAAGCTCCAGACGAAGCCACGATTATGGTGAAACATGTAGAGGCAACCTACCTACCCATGCTTCTGTGTTGTAACCACAGGGCTGTTTTTGCCTGAATATTTTACAGTAATTTTTTATTGTCTATCCGCTTGCAGACCAGCCGCCGCAGTTTTACGTGATCTCGCCAAGCACCCAATAGGGGCGCGTGCCTGGCAGCCGCGATCACCGCCGGGCACCCGCAATCACTCGTTACAGAGCGAGAACCGGGAGCTGTGTGTGTAAACACACAGCTCCCGGTCCTGTCAGGGGGAGAAATGCCTCACCGTCTGTTCATACAATGTATGAACAGCGATCAGTCATTAGCCCAAGTCAGTCCCACCCCCCTTCAGTTAGAACACAACTAGGGAACATACTTAACCCCTTCCTCGCCCCCTAGTGTTAACCCCTTCACTGCCAGTGTAATTTTCACAGAATCAGTGCATATTTATAGCACTGATCACTGTAAAAAAATTACAATGGTCCTAAAAATGTGTCAAAAGTGTCCGCCATAATGTCGCAGTACCGATAAAAATCGCTGATCGCCGCCATTACTAGTAAAAAAAAAATATTAATAAAAATGCCATAAAACTATCCCCTATTTGTAAACGCTATAACTTTTGCGCAAACCAATCAATAAACGCTTATTGCAATTTTTTATGAAAAATATGTAGAAGAATACGTATCGGCCCAAACTGATGAATTTTTATTTTTTTAATATATTTTTGGGGGATATTTATTATAGCAAAAAGTAAAAAATATTATTTTTTTTCAAAATTGTCGCTCTATTTTTGTTTATAGCGCAAAAACTAAAAACCGCAGAGGTGATCAAATACCACCAAAAGAAAGCTCTATTTGTGGAGAAAAAAGGACGCCGATTTTGTTTGGGAGCCACGTCGTACGACCGCGCAATTGTCAGTTAAAGCGACGCAGTGCTGAATCACAAAAAGTTGCCTGGTCTTTGACCGGCAATATGGTCTGGGGCTAAGTGGCTATGTAATATCATTTTTAAAAAAAAACTTTATTTTTTCTGTATCTCAAAACTTTATCTTTCTGCCCTTTGGGTATTCTTTGTTCTATATTATTAGGAGGTGGTGCGTTTACGGTATAATATCACCAGGCTCCAATATTCACATACTGATAAACTGATTGACTGTTATGTGTTAAATTTTCCACAATGAATATACACACATTTTGGGTCATTTTCCATGTCATATATTCCTGAAAAACTGGTAGTTGTGAGTATGGAAAGTCAAATGTTTAGTGATCTCTGTTTGCATCAGCTCTCTGTTTACAGGACGCATTCAGCGGGACTTGTATGAGCCCTGTGTACGTTTATTTATGGAGCATTTAAAGCCGGGGCTCCCTGCCCTTATGTAATTATTGTTTATTAATATGATCTAAACCTAGAAAAATAAATCACTGTGGACGCAAAGCCAATCCCAGGAATATTAAAAATACTTTTGAAATGGCAATATTTGTATTCTGCGACTTTCATTAACCGCTTGCTGCCTGCCCACCAAGGGGGCACGCAGCACTGCGATCGCGGCTGTGCCATGTTGCTAGTATGCAGCTCTACCACGATCTCTGTAAAGAATCGCAGGCGTGGCTCTTTAACCATGTGATCGGCTGTGTCCAATCACAGCCAATCACATGTAAACACAGAGATGCCGGTAATCGTCGCTCCTCGTCTCAACACTGACAGAGTGTCTCCTCGCAGGGGACATCCAGACATGATCATCAGTGCCCTGATTACAATTTAGC
Organism: Rana kukunoris; assembly: GCA_029574335.1. Lineage (NCBI taxonomy): Eukaryota > Metazoa > Chordata > Amphibia > Anura > Ranidae > Rana > Rana kukunoris. The sequence continues at coordinate 531,570,443 of CM056052.1, read as the reverse complement.
GCCACCAGTGCCAGCAATCAATGCCCACCAGTGACAGCAATCAGTGCCCACAAATGTCACCAATCAGTGCCTATTAGTGATGCCAGCCAGTGCTGGCTATCGGTGCCCACCAGTGGCGCCTCATCAGTACCACCCCATCAGTGCCCATCAGTGGTGCCTCATCAGTGTCCATCAGTGGAGCCTCATCAGCACACATCAGTGAAGGAGAAAAATTACTTATTTACAAACTTTACTGACAGAAATCAAGAAAACCTTTTTTTCAAAAGTTTCGGTCCTTTTTATTATTTTTTTTTAATCAAAAAACCCAGCAGTGATTAAATACCACCAAAAGAAAGCTCTATTTATGTGAATAGAATGATAAAAAATTCACATGGTTGCAGTGTAGACTGAGAACTGAGCGATCAAACACTGCCAATTGCTCCGTGAGCAGAGAGCTGGTGACTGGCGGCTCTCTGTTCTCCCCCCCCCCCCCGATCTCACTAACTCGCTGGGCTGGGCTGTGGAGGGGCCGGCTTAGGATCTCAGTGGCTCTCTGAGAAGCTGAGCCTGGTGCCTGTCCAGGCAGCTGGGTGGATCCCGACCATATGGTCACAATCTTTCCCTAGCCTGCACCGGCTCCATGACAGCCAACAGCTGGCTTCAGTCTGCTGAAAATAGGTCACAGGAGTGCAAAACCAACTGTATTTCTTTGACCCACAAGAGAAGTAGAGCCAATAAGCTTTGGTTCTACTTCTCTTTTAATTCACACAAGAAAAACAAGAGGTGCTGTTGTGACACAGATCAAGTCCCAGCTGTCAAAGTGACAGCCAGGTATTGCCAGTTCATTTGCCCCACTCACGTTTGAGCTGAGCATCTTCAGATGTTTTTCTAACTCTTTTTTAAGGCATTTTTTTCAGGGTTTAGACTTGAGCACACATTCTTATTATTTTGTAGCCTATGAAAAGCTAGTTATTAGGCAAGAATCTGCATGAAAAATGTGCATAGTGTTGAGCATTGAAGTGTTTTGGTGAAGCGTCAAATGGCAATTTTAAAATGCTCAGGTATGAATGGGGCCTTATGCAACCAGAGGCCTGTGGGGAGGGGGATAAGCAGGGCATACTACACAAACCCAAAGGGCCAGATTCACAGAGCCCTTACTCCGGTCTATCTTGCGTTAGACCGGAGTACTTTCAAATTATGTGCATCGTTTCATTAGTCTGAAGCCTCAAACCATGATACGACGGCTTCGGGCTTCAATCCGACTGGCTTACGTGTTCGTACGCCTTCGGATCTACACTGCAATAATTTTGCGGCCGCTGGGTGGAGTTCCCGAGGTTTTCCGCGTCGGGGTATGCAAATGAGCTTTTTCCGACGATCCACGAAGTTACGAGCGTCATTCGCAATCTCTTACGGCTTCTTTAGTCATCTTTTTGCCGCGTAAAGTTATTCCAGCTTTTATCTGGTCTAATATTAGACAGCCCATGTTAAGTATGGCTGTCGTTCCCGCGTCGAATTTCAACGTTTGTCTTTATTTTTTATGTAAGTCGTCCGGGAATAGGAATGTACGTAAACGACGCTACTCAAACAACAAATGACGTATCGATGTTAGTTCGTGCAATGCACGGCGGTAAATTTCTGAACGGAGCATGCGCAGTTCGATCGCCGTGGGGACGCGCCTAATTTAAATGCTTCACGCCCCCTAATCTCGTATTTTGATTCCACCGCGAGAAATACACTACGCCGCCATACGTTACGGGCCAAAATCTACATGAATTAGTCGTAGAGCCAGGTAAAATACGGCGGCGTAGTGTATCTCTGATACTCTGCGCCAATGTAATTGTATGTGAATCTGGCCCAAAGTATTTAGGTGAAGGTTTCTTTTTTAGGGGGCATGTTTAGTACACCTAATTCCCACAACTGGTTAAATATTCCTGTTTTTTTTAGTCCTGAGCATAAAGAAAATGTATACAGAAGCAGAGCTGTCTTAATGAGAGGGCACACCTGGGCACTTGCCCAGGGGTCCCAGCTGCATGGGGGCCCCCTGCCCTTTCCCCAAAGCAGCTAGTCCTTGAGCCTGGGCTGCCCCTCTACATCCCAGATATGCCCCCAGCACTCTGACCTCTCTACACTCTAGATATCCCCTACCTCCTACCTACTTGATTTCTGTTTACCTGCACTGTCTCCATTGCAGGGGCCCCAGAGCATTACTTTGCCCGGGGGCCCACAATGCTTTTAAGGGGGCCCTGTACAGAAGTACTAAAGATAATGATCGGTATACAAAAGGTCCTCCTTAAAGCACACCTTTACCTTCAAACAAGGCAGGAGGGGATCATGCTCAGGGCCGTGTCTATGGAATGCTCTACTAACACCTCTCAGCACATAACGACGCAGCATTCCATATAGGGCCGTGTTTACTGGTCTCCAATGGAAACAAGCCAAACATGAGTGTTTCCCATTAGGCACACTTAATATTTCCCAGCACTTGTATAAGCACAAGTGAGCAAGATAGGTAATAAATTCTACTTTGAAATGTATTTTGCTGTCTTGTCTGACCATATAAAATGTACTAGAAAGGTAAAAATGGGCATTCAATATGAAGAGTCTGTGTAAATAAAAATGGTCAGTTTAACCCTCAGGCCTCGTACACACGGCCGTTTTCCTCGACAGAATCCATCAAGAAACTTGGTGGCAGAGGTATTTTTTTGCCTAGGAAAACGGTCATGTGTATGTTTTTGGTCGAGAAAACTGACGTGGAACTCGACGAGAAAAAAAAAAGTTCTCTTTTTCCTCGTCAGGAGTCTCTATTTCCTCGCCGTGTTTCTCGTCGGGCTGGTTTACGACGAGAAACACGTTCATGTGTATGTTTAGAAACCCGCGCATGCTCAGAATAAAGTATGAGACTGGAGCGCACCTTCGGTAAAAGTAGCGTTCGTAATGGAGATAGCACATTCGCTGTAACAGACTGAAAAGCGCGAATCCGTCTCTCACCAAACTTTTACTTAACACGTGGTAACATGAAATTAGCAAAAGCAGCCCCAAGGGTGGCGCCAGTGGAATCGAACTTCCCCTTTATAGTGCCGTCGTACGTGTTGAACGTCACCGCTTTTGAGAACGACAAGATTTTGTCTTGACAGTGTGTACACAAAGAAAGCTTGTCAAGATTCTCGACAAGCCTAACAAGGAACTCGTCGAGGAAAACGATGTTTCATTCATGACGAGTTCCTCGGTCGTGTGTACGAGGCCTCAGGCACAATGAAATGCGTTTTTTAGACTTTGTATGTGCTTATTATCTTATCTAATATAATATGCAATTGTTTTATTTAGAGGCAGTTGATGAGGGAATTTAGACTAATTCACTAAGGCAGTGTACACTCAAATAATGATGCAAAGGTGCCCCATCATTGGTATTAATGTGAGGAATAGTGCACCATCATTGGTGTCAGTGGGAGGGATTGTGCCCCATTGTTTGTATTAGTGGGAGGAATAGTGCCCCTTCATTGATGTCAGTGGAAGGAATAGTGTCCCATCATTGGAGTCTGTGGGAGGAATGGTACCCCATTGTTGGTGTCAGTGGGAGGAATAGTGCCCCATCATTAGTATCAGTTGGAGGAATAGTCCCCCATCATTAGAAACAGTAGGAGGAAATACGCCCCACTGTTGGTGTCAGTGAAAAGAATTGTACCTCATTGTTGGTGCCTTTGAGAAGAATAGTGCCTCAATAGTGGGATAAAGGCAAGCAAAAGACTGGATCTGGTCTACGTGCCATTGGACTAAAGCAACTAATCAGAATTCACCTTTTACCTCAGGGTGATTAACCTGTGGTCCGTGGGCCACATCTAGCCTGCAGAGTCCTCCGATGTGGCCTGCAACCTCAAACCAGGAAAGTGCATGCCTGGAGTAAGCAACCCATTGATCCCAATCTGGGCTCCTGCCATCCCAGAGCATCAGTGAGAGTGAGAGTGCAGTGTATTAAACAACACATACACTGGGCATAATAGCTTTTGCAATGGGCATATTAGCACCTTTAAAAGTGTTAACAACCATAATGGCACGTACACACAGTTGGAAAAAGTCAGATGGGAGCTTTTCAACGGATATTCCGCCCATGTGTATGCCCCATCAGACTTTCTCCGTCGGAAATTCCGACAGACTTAGATAGAGTACACGTTCTCTATTTTTCCGACGGAAAATCGGTTCATCTGTATGAAATTATGACAGGAAAAAAAACACTCATGCTCGGAGACAATTTGACGCATGCTCGGAAGCATTGAACTTCATTTTTCTTGGCTCGTCATAGCAATGTTGTACGTCACCGCGTTCTTGACGGTCGGAAATTTGGTGTGACCGTGTGTATGCAAGCCAAGCTTGAGCGGAATTCCGTCAGAAAAAACATTCATTTTTTTTCCAGTGAAAAATCAGTTCTTGTGTACACGGCATTAGACTGCTTTCACACTGATCTGGAGATGCAGTGCACCTGCAGCTTTCCTGTGGGTTATCTGCACTGAGCTATAGACTTCTATTATATCCTGTGGGTTTCATGTGCTTTCAGAAAGTGCATCACAGCCGCAAGATGTAATTGAAGTCTAAGGCAAATCACAGCTAACCTGCAGGAAAGCGGCAGTTGCACTGCACTCACGGTGCGGGTAAACCGCAGTGCATCAGTATGAAAGCAGCCTTTTAGAGGGCTCATGACTGTTGGGCCTCGTACACACGATGAGATATGTCCGCTCAAACTTGTCCGACGGACAGTTTAGAGCGGACATGTCTCATCGGATTTCGGTCCGATGGCGTGTACACACCATCGGATCAAAATCCCCGCCGGCAGACAGCGTGGTGACGCGGCGGTGACGTTGACGCCGCCACGTCACCGCTACGTCACCGCACCAGGAAGTAAACACTTCCGCGCGCATGCGTCGGATCCATTCACAGGATACGACGCATGTGCGGGAGGATATGTCCGCTGGTTTCCCGTACTAACCAGCGGACATATCCGAAGGACAGGTTTGTAGCGGACAAATTTCAAAGCATGCTTTGAAATTTGTCCGATGGACAAATCTGTCCGCTAGCCCGTACACACCATCGGATTTGTCTGCTGAAACGGTCCATCGGGCCGTTTTCAGCGGACAAATTCGATCGTGTGTACGCGGCCTAAGGGCTCAATTACATTTGCGGTTTAGGGAGCGTTCACTTAAGTGGCCCTTGCTCTTCAAAAGGTTGATCACCCCTGGTTTACCTGATATTTTGGATATGGATAGATGGCAGTTATTGGAAATGCCCATAAGTTGTTATATTACTCATAGGCTGCTATTGCCAGTTTTATGTGTGGTTAGTACAGTTCATCTATATCATAAATATACGGTTGCAAGAAAAAGTATTTGAACCCTTTTGTAATGATATGGATTTCTGCACAAATTGGTCATAAAATGTGATCTGATCTTCATCTAAGTCACAACAATAGACATTCACAGTCAGCTTCAAGTTATTACACACAAATAATTAAATATTACCATGTTTTTATTGAACACACCATGTAAACATTCACAGTGCAGGTAGAAAAAGTATGTGAACCCTTGGATATAATAACCCGTTGAACCTCCTTTGGCAGCAATAACTTCAACCAAACATTTCCTGTAGTTACAGATCAGACGTGCACAATGCTCAGGAGTAATTCTTGACCATTCCTATTTACAGAACTGTTTAAGTTCAGCAAAATTCTTGGGATGTCTGGTGTGAATCGCTTTCTTGAGGTCATGCCACAGTATCTCAATCGGGTTGAGGTCAGGACTTTGACTGGGCCACTCCAGAAGGCGTATTTTCTTCTATTTAAGCCATTCTGTTATTGATGTCTATGCTTTGGGTCGTTGTCCTGTTGCAACACTGTTGAGCTTCAGCTGGTGGACAGATGGCCTGTAAAATGTCTTGATAAACTTGGGAATTCATTTTTCCCTCGATGATAGCAATCTGTCCAGGCCCTGATGCAGCAAAGCAGCCCCAAACCATGATGCCCCACCACCATACTTCACAGTTGGGATGAGGTTTTGATGTTGGTGTGCTGTGCCTCTTTTTCTCCAAACATAGTGTTGTGTGTTTCTTCCAAACAACTGAACTTTGGTTTCATCTATCCACAGAATATTTTGCCAGTACTGCTGTGGAAAATCCAGGTGCTCTTGTGCAAACTGTAAACATGCAGCAATGTTTTTTTTGGGACAGCAGTGACTTCCTCTGTGGTAACCTCCCATGAAATCCATTCTTGCTTAGTGTTTTACATATCGTAGATTCGCTAACAGGGATATTAGCATATGCCAGAGACATTTGTAAGTCTTTAGCTAACACTCTAGGATGCTTCATAAGCTCATTGAGCAGTCTGTGCTGTGCTCTTCCAGTCATCTTTACAGGACGGCCACTCCTAGGGAGAGTAGCAGAAGTGCTGAACTTTCTCCAGTTATAGACAAGGCTTTTGGAGATACTTGTATAACCCTTTCCAGCTTTATGCAAGTCAAAAATTCTTAATCGTAGATCTTCTGAGAGCTCTTTTGTGCGAGGCATCATTCACATCAGGCAATGCTTCTTGTGAAAAGCAAACCCAGAACTGATGTGTGTTTTTTTAAAGGGCAGCTGTAACAAACACCTCTAATCTCATCTCATTGATTGGACTCCAGTTGGCTGACACCTCACTCCAATTAGCTCTTGGCGATGTCATTAGTCTAGGGGTTCACATACTTATTCCACCTGCACTGTGAATGTGTACATGGTGTGTTCAATAAAAACATGGTAACATTTAATTATTTGTGTGTTATTAGTTTAAGCAGATGGTGATTGTCTATTGTTGTGACTTAGATGAAGGTCAGATCAGATCACTTTTTCTTGCAACTGTATATTAGAGCCCTAGTTAAAGGGAGTGCATATTGTGTGTCCAACTACACACAGGACAGGCAAAACAAACAATTGCTTGGGGCCCCAAGCTGGCCTGGGGCAACCCCAACTTCCCCTTCCCAGGTTGTAGCGTGGCCAAGCTCTTCTTCCTTCCTTCCTCTTGTAGTCTTGTCAGTCCGGCCAGGTACCACGCGTGGTACAGGAGATTCAGTTTCCTGTTCCCGGCTGGACTGACAGTAAGTTCACACTAAGTGCTCACTTCCTGTCAGTCCGGCCGGGAACACAGGAAACTGAATCTCCTGTACCGCGCAGTACCCAGCACCGGCCGGGGACTATCTGATAGGGGACTGGGGACCCATAATGATAAAACACTGGACTGACAGGAGGAAGAGGATCTTGGCCACGCTACAGCGGCAGCCTACAGGGAAGAAGGGAGGTGAGAATAGAAAAACATAGGACTAGGGAGGGGGAGAGGAGTAAGAACATGGGTGTAAAAAATTAGTGTAGCGCTAACGTAGGCTTTGCGTGCGGGGGGGTGCTTGGGGGGCCCCCATTTCGCATGGGGCCCCCAAAATCCTTCAACCGGCCCTGACTACACAAAAGTGGCATTGGGGTATTCACCAGCCCATTTTATCATGTTTCCATGGAAGACAACTCAATACATTGATCAAGCACCAATGTGTTTAAGACCGATTACTCTTTAGTAAACAACAGTTCCATTTTTGAGTAGCCAACATTTCACAACTGCCAGGTTCAACTAGCACTTTCATGGTCGTGACAGATTTTTTAGGCTGAAGAAAGTCTATAATGAAAAGTGTTCCATCTTGCTTGGTGGGTTTGATGAAAAGGACCCGTTTTTGGTGACACACCTTGACATCTTCCAAAATCCTTTGCCACTTGCGGTTTTTTCGCTTACATGACATTTCAGAGCCACAAAGAAAGACTTCACTCTACCAAAAACTGTGATTGCAACTCTGAACAGGGGAAACATGTTGCTAAACAATGCCCAGCGTGTCACTGATTGATTGCATGTTCCACTTTGATGTCTGAATGAAGTATAGTAAAGGACGTATCTCCACACAAGGCCACAGGTATCTCACTAGTACTAGCCCTGGGGGCAATTGCCCCCCTGGCCCAAGCCCATTCTTTCCAATTAGGTATTTTAGACACTCACCTAGTCATGGATAAAAGGACACTTTGGTTTTTTATGACAGCAAATGATATAACCATGTACTGTATCTAGCTCTTAAAGCCCAACTCCATATAGAGCATTGTCTTAGCTTTTAACAGGTTCCCGACCGTCTCCTGTAGATTCACGTCGTCAGAATGGCACGGCTGGGCAAAGTGACGTATATTTCCGTCACTTTGAAATTCCTGCTGTGCCAGGCGTGCGCACGCCCCTGCCACAAGCTCCATGACTGAGCCCGCGGGACCCGTGGACTCGGTGTCTGCCGATGTCCTGCGATCAGGCCACAGAGCTGAAGAGGTAAGTGATCGTCTGTTCCCTGTCATTGGGAACAGTGATCAGTGAGGCGTCACATGCCTAAACCGAGGAAAAAAAAATGCTTTATATATTTTTTGAGGATATTTATTATACCGAAAAGTAAAAAATATTTGAAAAAATATTTTCAAAATTGTCGCTCTATTTTTGTTTATAGCACAAAAAATAAAAACCGCAGAGGTGATCAAATAGCACCAAAAGAAAGCTCTATTTGTGGGGAAAAAAAAGAACGTAAATTTTGTTTGGGAGCCAAGTCGTACGATCGCGCAATTGTCAGTTAAAGCGACACAGTGGCGAATCGCAAAAAATGCTCTGGTCTTTGGCCAGCGAAATGACCCGGGGCTGAAGTGGCTAATAAAGCAAGAAAGAGTTAGATCCCCTGCAGGGTTTCTATTGCTGTCTGGGAATATTTCACCTCTCTTCCCATCAGAACAGGAGGTGATGGAAAATCGTATCCACCTGGGACACATGTGTAATACAAACATATTTTTATTAAAGTACGGAAGAATTAGAACATGTTTTTGGTAACTGTTGCCCCCATTTCTTGTGCTTGCATAAGGAGGTGGAAAATATAGGAAACGTTTACCCTATAGGGTCATACAAAAAATAAAAACCTGAATAAAAATGTTAGCTTTTTCCCCACCCTATCAAAAAATACTCAAAATAGTTGGTTTGGAGCTTTAAAAGATTGATTGATTGATTGATTGATATACGTTCAGAGGTCCACCTGATTTCCAATTCCATAGCAGTTCTGTTTATATTGGATCAAAATTCTGACTTGGTGGTGGTAAATGTGATCACACACATTGCACAATCATATAAGAACACTTTGGTGCCGGGACTCGGATATCACCAAATCCCTCACAAGAAAAAGGCTGGTGGGTAATTACACCTGAGGACATCCACCCAAAACAGTGGGCTTTAAATAAAGAGAATCTTCCAGTTCCTGAAGAGCTCCTCACAGTTCACGAGGTATCATAGTGAACGGAGATATCGGGCTGCTGGACTCCAAGTCTAGTGCACTTATGAAACATTCTACAGCATCTTCATGCTTCCCCTGTGCTTGTAACACGTCACCCAGCCCTTTCCAGGCATCGTGTGATGTGCTCTGAATCTGTACCGCATCTCGTAGGAACTTCTCAGCCAGGCTGTACCTTCCGAGCCTCATCAGTATAAGACCCTGTAAAACACAAAAATAAGGCGTTATCCAATGTCACTCCAACAGTAGGGTACTTTACAAATAAAATGCAGTGCTAGTATTCTGGAATCAGTCCAGTGTAGAGTTTACATGTCTCCACAATGTTTCTTTGGGTTTCCTCCAGGTATTCGTGTTGTCTCCCCAAAAGGATTGAAAGCTGAGTTACTTCTGACCAGCTTGGCTCTGCAACATATATGTCTTCGAATGACTGAGTTAGGGACATTGGATTGTAAGCTCATTTGGCCCACTGCTGCCCCCAGCTTGAAAAAGGGCACAGCATGCCCTTTCAAGACGGCACATGCGCAGTAGAAGGCGTTGTTCGGGGAAATTGAAAATATCTCCTGAACGTGTAGGTTTAGGAGATATTTCAAGCACCTACAAGTAAGCCTTAATCTAGGCTTACCTGTAGGTTAAAGTAGTTGTAAAGGGTTTACAACCACTTAAGCCCCGGACCATTATGCAGCTAAAGGACCTGGCCCCTTATTGCGTTTCGGCACTGCATCGCTTTAACTGACATTTGCGCGGTCATGCGACGTGGCTCCCAAACAAAATTGACGTCCTTATTTTCCCACAAATAGAGCTTTCTTTTGGTGGTATTTTGCGCTATAAACAAAAATAGAGCGACAATTTTGAAATAAATCAAATATTTTTTTACTTTTTGCTATAATATATATGGCGGCTTCTAACCAACATCAAGGTCTCCTCATCACTGATAGTTTGCTATCAGTTTGCTATCAGTGATGAGGAGACCTTGATGTTGGTTAGAAGCCGCCATACTCTGACTTGACCCCGCAGGTCTTCTGAGTCATCTAATCCATCGGATGACTTTTTCTGGATGTGAATATTATCTTATCTGGTCTCCTACATATCCGGTTTGATGTCTCTCTACTTTGTTTCAACATTGGAGTATACCTGGAAGCTGTCTTTGATGTGTCACTAAGTGTGTTTTGACCTAATAGGTGTACACTTATTTTGGTCATTATCATCTGGTAAGCCTTCCATTATTATCACAGGTGGTGGATTACCTGGATTTTTTAACACTTAGTCGCGTCTTCATCGATTTTTCTGGACTTTTAATAAGACTATTACTTTACCATAGCCACTCTTTCTGAGCACTATTGGTGGCTATTTTGCCTATCCCCATTTGTGTTGATCAATCATCACAATTCTCTTACCACTATTTTAGCACTACACATTGCTTTTTCGTTTGCTATAATAAATATCCCCAAAAAAGATAGGTCAAGAAGCGTTTATTGATTGGTTCGCGCAAAATTTATAGCGTCTACCAAATAGTTTTATTGCATTTTTATTAATATATTTTTTTCCCTAGTAATGGCGGCGATCAGTGATTTTTATCGTGACTGCGACATTATGGTGGACACTTCTGACACTATTTTGGGACCATTGTAATTTTTACAGTGATCAGTGCTATAAAAATGCACGGATTACTGTAAAAATTACACTGACAGTGAATGGGTTAACCAGGAGTGGGCGCTGTAGGGGTTAAGTGTTTCCTAGGGAGTGATTCTTACTGTGGGGGGCGTTGATCGTCGTTCCCTATGACAGGGAACAGACGAACAGTGACAGCCAAACTAGGAAGCACGGGGATGGGTTTGTTTACAGTTACCTCTCCCCGTTCTTCCTCTCTGTGACCAGATCGCAAGACACCGGCGGCCATCGTGTCTGCTGTTCCCTTGGGGACGGTCACGGAGAAGAGGACCGGGTAGCGAGCACACTGTGTCTGGAATCTTAAAGGGGACGTACATGTACGCCCAGGGCCGGCCTTTGCGTTGTGCGGGCTGTGAGCCCGCACAAGGCGCCATGGGAACACGGGCGCCGTGCATAGGGTTGCCACCTATTTTGCCCGGGCACACATTCCACCGTCCTGTGGCTTGTAGCAGCCAGATTTCTGTCTCGGGCGGCGCGCGTGATCCCGTACTCTGCGCTGCGCTGGTGCCCTGTGATTGGCCGAACGGGCCATGTGCAATGTGCGAGGCGGGCCGGGAAGCAGATATGGGGGTCTATGAATGGCTGTGCTGATCATGTGTTAAGGTGTGGGCGGGGCTGCACTGTGGATACAAGGATCATCGTGCCTGCTTGCTCCCGGAGTCCTGCCTCACGATGTGAGTCCTGCTCATCTGCTTTGTCAGCTTACCTCCCTCCTCTGTTATGTCACCCCCCCCCCTCCTCTGTTGTGTCACCCCCCCATCTCCTCTGTTGTGTCACCCCCCTTCTCCTCTGTTATGTCACCCCCCTCCTCTGTTGTGTCACCCCCCCATCTCCTCTGTTGTGTCACCCCCCCATCTCCTCTGTTGTGTCACCCCCCTTCTCCTCTGTTGTGTCACCCCCCCCATCTCCTCTGTTGTGTCACCCCCCTTCTCCTCTGTTGTGTCACCCCCCCTCCTCTGTTGTGTCACCCCCCCTCCTCTGTTGTGTCACCCCCACTGTCCTCTGTTGTGTCACCCCCACTGTCCTCTGTTGTGTCACCCCCCATCTCCTCTGTTGTGACACCCCCCCTGTCCTCTGTTGTGTCACCCCCCCTGTCCTCTGTTGTGTCACCCCCCCCCATCTCCTCTGTTGTGTCACCCCCCTCTCCTCTGTTGTGTCACCCCCCCTGTCCTCTGTTGTGTCACCCCCCCCATCTCCTCTGTTGTGTCACCCCCCCATCTCCTCTGTTGTGTCACCCCCCCTGTCCTCTGTTGTGTCACCCCCCCTGTCCTCTGTTGTGTCACCCCCCCTGTCCTCTGTTGTGTCACCCCCCCTGTCCTCTGTTGTGTCACCCCCCCTGTCCTCGGTTGTGTCACCCCCCCTGTCCTCGGTTGTGTCACCCCCCCTGTCCTCTGTTGTGTCACCCCCCCTGTCCTCTGTTGTGTCACCCCCCCATCTCCTCTGTTGTGTCACCCCCCCCATCTCCTCTGTTGTGTCACCCCCCCCCATCTCCTCTGTTGTGTCACCCCCCCCATCTCCTCTGTTGTGTCACCCCCCCATCTCCTCTGTTGTGTCACCCCCCATCTCCTCTGTTGTGTCACCCCCCATCTCCTCTGTTGTGTCACCCCCCATCTCCTCTGTTGTGTCACCCCCCCTGTCCTCTGTTGTGTCACCCCCCCTGTCCTCTGTTGTGTCACCCCCCCATCTCCTCTGTTGTGTCACCCCCCATCTCCTATGTTGTGTCACCCCCCATCTCCTATGTTGTGTCACCCCCCATCTCCTATGTTGTGTCACCCCCCCATCTCCTCTGTTGTGTCACCCCCATCTCCTCTGTTGTGTCACCCCCCCATCTCCTCTGTTGTGTCACCCCCCATCTCCTCTGTTGTGTCACCCCCATCTCCTCTGTTGTGTCACCCCCCATCTCCTCTGTTGTGTCACCCCCCATCTCCTCTGTTGTGTCACCCCCCCTGTCCTCTGTTGTGTCACCCCCCCTGTCCTCTGTTGTGTCACCCCCCCATCTCCTCTGTTGTGTCACCCCCCCATCTCCTCTGTTGTGTCACCCCCCCATCTCCTCTGTTGTGTCACCCCCCATCTCCTCTGTTGTGTCACCCCCCATCTCCTCTGTTGTGTCACCCCCATCTCCTCTGTTGTGTCACCCCCCCATCTCCTCTGTTGTGTCACCCCCCATCTCCTCTGTTGTGTCACCCCCCATCTCCTCTGTTGTGTCACCCCCCATCTCCTCTGTTGTGTCACCCCCCATCTCCTCTGTTGTGTCACCCCCCCTGTCCTCTGTTGTGTCACCCCCCCTGTCCTCTGTTGTGTCACCCCCCCATCTCCTCTGTTGTGTCACCCCCCCATCTCCTCTGTTGTGTCACCCCCCATCTCCTCTGTTGTGTCACCCCCCATCTCCTCTGTTGTGTCACCCCCATCTCCTCTGTTGTGTCACCCCCCTCTGCTCTGTTGTGTCACCCCATTCTGCTCTGTTGTGTCACCCCCCTCTGCTCTGTTGTGTCACCCCCCTCATCTCCTCTGTTGTGTCACCCCCCATCTCATCTGTTGTGTCACCCCCCCTCTCCACCTCCTCTCTCCCACCCACCACTCTTTCTCTAATCCCCCACCAACTCACCCAACCCCCTCTTTCTCCCCCTCTCACCTCCTCCTCTCTCCCACCCACCACTCTTAAATCCCCCCTCTCTCTCTCATCCTCACCCCCACCAACACTCTCTCTCTCTCTCTCTCTCTCCATAATTAAAGGAAGGAAAACGACACTACAGTAGAGGAGCTCCACCCACAAACTCTGGCTCAAAGCGTCTCTCGGTAAGACAGTCTAATGGGGGTCTTTCATGGGGAAGGGGACACTGATGGGTGGGTTCCCTGATCTAATTAAGGGGGGACCGATATAAGGTAAAGGGAGTCCTGGTGGACTACAAGGCCCAGCATTTTACTATAGGAGGCATTGGTGGACTACAAGACCCAGCATTTTACTATAGGAGGCATTGGTGGGACTAAAATGCTGAGCCTTGTAGTCCACCAATGGATCTATAGTAAAATGCACCAATGCTGTAGTGTCAGTGTGTATTGTGCAGTGGTCTGTGGGTAGTGTATTGTGTAGCGGTCAGTGTGTATTGTGTAGCAGTCTGGGGGGGGGGGGGGGGGGGGCTCCACAGGATTAGCTCGCACAGGGCGCCTGAACACCTAAGGCCGGCCCTGTGTACGCCCTTGTGTCCAGCCATTTTGTCAACGTATATGGTCACGCAGCGGGCCTCAAGTGGTAAAAGAAAAATCTTGTGCTTCGCTCAAAGTAATACAATAAATTCTGGACTGCTGCAACTTTGACCCTTTAACCCAGACACTGGGCCAACAGAAAATCTTTCACAAAAAAATGGCACCGATAAAAAGGGACAGCGCACTTTATTTTTTTCTAAAGTGTTCATAGCATTGACTACTAAGTTTGCAGGACGAGAGCAAAAAAGAATCAAAATGAAAGCAAAAATTCTTTCCTAGCCAAGCACCAAAGGGCGAGGAAAGCTCTGATTTACTTTTCAAGGCACAGCAGAGTGACAGAGACTTCCTCTGCCCTCTAATGCTCTGCTCTGAGTTGTTGGGCTTGGTAAAAAATATCAGACCAGCATTTCTCATCTAGGGTTCATCCAAAGGTTGCTAGGGGTTCCTTGAGCAATTAACAATTTATGCCGCTTAGATAAGTAACCACAGACAGCAATGACCCTTTTAGCCTTCTTCCCAGTGACCATAAATGCAAAGAGCATATTTTCCAGTGACCATACCACTAATGTACTATGAGCCGTAGATAGAGTAATTATTAGCAGGGGCTCATTGAGAATGGAAAGTTACTTCAAGGGTTCCTTTAAGTCATAAAAGGTTGAGAAATGCTGTTTTAGACCAATAGTCCAGTTTTCTTGAGGGTGATGTTCTGCCCTAAGTACAACACAATTATACAGCAAGGTGCACCAACCTAAGGTTATTTTATGTGTGGTTTCAGATACTACTATACCCTACATCAGGGGTGTCCAAACTTTTTTCAAAGAGGGCCAGATTTGATGAAGTGAACATGCGTAAGGGCCGACCATTTTGCGTGACATTCTTTGAACCATTAATATTTGGTCTAAGTGTTTTCCCGAGCACTAATACACGGCCCAACAAGAATTCTCTTGCCTTTGTAGCTGTGTGTGGCAAAGAGATGAGCTTGGGCGTGTTATTTCGATATACCGTATTTAACGGCGTAGAACATGCGACTTCACTTTAGGAGGGAAGTTTTAGGGGGAAAATGTTTTAATAAAGAACTGTGAAGCACAATAAGGGTCATTGTCCATCAGTGTAGCCTAATCAGTGCCCATCTGCAGCCTCTCCATTGCCATTAATGCAGCCTGGTCGATGCCCATCTGCAGCCTCGGAGGGGAGGGGGGGGGGGGCGGGGCGAGAGCCAACAGATTACATACAGGAGAATCTCCTGTTTACACAGCAGCTTCTTTAAAACAATGTCCTCTTATGATAGACAGAGGAGTCGTCCAAAGGCAGCCCAGGAGACGGGACATCCTATTACAGATGCCGCCTAGTAAACAGGAGATTCTCCTGTATGTAATTTGACAGCACTCGTTCCCCCCTCCCTGTCCCCTCCAAGGCAGTGCCAATAAATACAGTATATATCCAAATTACCAAGGGGGCCACATTAAACTGGAACGGGGGCCACAATTGGCACCCGGGCCAGACTTTGGACATGCCTGCCCTACATCATACAGAGACTAAAAGGCTTAGACCAGAAATGTTATATCATGATGTATGACTTAGGGAGTTCCCCTAGTATATTGGTGTTTAGTGTGGAAGACTTTATATTTTCATTGCCTTGACTACAAGCCCATCATGATCCCCAGTGGAACCAGGATTGATGGAAGGGTCCTTGCATGGGCCAATTCGTTTGTTGAATTTATAAAGAAGTTATACACAAGGGAGTTGATTTACTAAAGACAAATAGACAGTGCACTTTGCAACTAATTTCCCCCAAATCTTAATAAATGTGGTGAAGCTCTTATTTTTATTATCCAATCATGTGAAAGCAAAAATACCTTTTTATTCATTTTCATTGCACCCGATTATTATTTACAAAGTGACTTACATTTACTAAGGCAGATACGTGCACAGTGCTCGCATGGTGGAAAGCTCTTGCGGGCGCGCACCTGTGATACAGCGGCGGCCATGGCCGCCGACTGTATTACTTGGCTCCGCCACCGGAGGATGCATTAAGGTGAAAAAAACTTTTACCTTTACAACCCCTTTAAGTTTGATGGATTCTGAAGACCAAACGGACCAGGCTTTGGCAGGTAACCACAGAACTGGAGTGGAGTGTTTAGGTATGAATCTATTTGTCTGTATGTGTATGCCCCTTGCTGTGGAATGTTAAATTTCAGAGTGGAGGCATTCTAATACAGGAGGTGTGTTAATGGCCAGATCACCAGCTTAAAAAAAAAAACTAATGCAGCCACAACATCTAATGATTTGGTAAGCTGCAATATATGACATTTTTGGTTTTGGCTTTATTACCACTTTCTTTGCCGTTACCAAAAGAATTAAAGAGTTTGTAAAGGATTTTTTTTTTATCTTAATAGCTTCCTTCACCTTAATGCAGTGCTGTTTTCATGTCCTCATTGTTCGTTTTTGCTCTCAAGTTGCTGTAATTCTTCTCTGATCTCCACACTTCCTGGTTGTCTGTTTCCTGATAACCACAGTCCTGGGAGCTTTCTCTCTGTGGTCACTAATCAAGGAGGTGTGATTACTGTGTGTCTAAAACCCCTCAGCACCAATCAGTTTCTTTTTCCAAACCATCACTGCCCTGTATTGGCTCTGTGGCTCTGTACATCACAGAAGCAGGAAACAGCGTGCAAAAACGAAACTAGAACTGCAGGTACATTATACGATTGATTTTTATCTATTTTTAATCGTTTTTAAAAGAAATCAGTTAACTATTATGTCTCTATACCCTATAAACAGTAATTTCAGCAAAAATAATCTTTTCCTTTACAACTCCTTTAAGTCTGTGGTTTTCTAAATAAACTGACAACAAGAGGCAGCAAGAAGGCAAAGTACCAAGTAGCTCATTATATTTGGAAGCTGGCGTTTGTGCCTTCATCCTTCTTCGCAGAAATGTATAACAGCGCTGGAGCGGCCTGATTACAAACGTATCCCATTGCAATGTTAATTAGCCGTGTATGGACTGCATCTATGTAAACTCTCAGCCTCCTGCAATTAGAAGTCAGTCTGACATGACTCCTAAATTGGCCGAGTATTGTTCTTCTTGTGCTTCCTGACCTGTTTCTCCGCTGCTATAGCAGCAGCCCACGTCATCCCGATAAGTGTTCCTGTCCGTCTTGAGCCTGTCTCTGCTTCTCGTGTAATTGAATATGAAGCAATTAGCGCAGAATTACTAGACTCCAGAAATTCGAGTTTTGCTAATCCATTCCTCCGACAGCCTATTGTCCACCCTGAGCTGCTTCCTCTAATAACTCAATAAATGGTCATTTGTTTTCACTGGAAGGGCCCAAGCTGGTGTAGTTTGACTTCCTCAACTCCCTTATAAACGGTTCGGTGTGACCCCAGTCTACAAAATAAATCAGCAATCGAAATGTTAAGGCAATCCAAGAAAACACTGGGCCAGATCCACAAAGCCCCATGTATCTCTCTTAGGGCGGCGTACCGAAAATGGGCCGGCATAAACCCGCGCAATTCAAATGGGGAAGAGGTGGGCGTGTTTTATTTAAATCAATCGTGACCCGACGTAAAAGACTTTTTTTTTTAACTGCGCATGCGCCAGGCGTGGACGTATTCCAGTGCGCATGCTCCAAATCTTGTCGCAAAACATCAATGAAAACGACGTGAACGTCATTTACGCAAATCCCTATTCGCAAACTGTTTACGCAAATGACCGAAAATTTGGTGCTGGCCCGACGTCCATACATTACGTACGCCTCCATACATCAGGAGTAACTTTACGCCGGACATACGCTTACGCAAACGATGTAAAAACACTGCGCCGGGCTTACGTACGTTTGTGGATCGGCGTATGTTACGCCGAGTAAATAGATACCAAACATGTCACACTTTATAATTGCACGCACTCATGGGATGGGGACAAACTACGGTACCTAAAAATCTCCATAGGCGATGCTTTAAAAAAAAAATACGGTTATCAGGTTACACAGGAGGTCTTTTGCTAGAATTATTGCTCTCGCTCTGACGATTGCGGCAATACCTCACATGTGTGATTTGAACACTGTTTACATATGCGGGCGCGACTTCCGTATGTATTTTCTTTGCTGCGTGAGCTTGCAGGGATGGGGGCGCTTTAAAAAAAAAGGATTTTTAATAAACAGCTTACCTGTAAAATCCTTTTCTTGAAGTACATCACGGGACACAGAGCGCATAGCCATTACACTTGGGTTATATGGGTACCTTCAGGTGATGGACACTGGTGTAATCAATTTCACAGGAAGTTTCCTCCCTATATAACCCCCTCCCACTGGGAGTGCTTCAGTTTTGTAGCAAGCAATTCCTCCGAGGTTACACAATGTTCCCCAAAAGAGGGGTGGGAGCTCTGTGTCCCGTGATGTACTTCAAGAAAAGGATTTTACAGGTAAGCTGTTTATTAAAAATCCTTTTTTCTTTATCGTACATCACGGGACACAGAGCGCATAGCCATTACACTTGGGATGTCCTAAAGCAATGCTCTATGAAGGGAGGGAGACCGTAAGGCCAAGAATAGCCAAACAAAAAATTATCAGGAAGTAAAGTAACTCCACCAACAGAAAAAAGGGGGCGTGACCCGGACCAGAGGATTCTATACTGCTGCCCGTAGGACCGCCTGCCCAAATGCTGCGTCCGTACCCTTTGCAACGTCCAACTTATAAAATTTAGTAAACGTATGTACGGAAGACCAGGTTGCCGCCTTGCAAACCTGTGCCATAGAGATCTGATGGTGTGCCGCCCAGGAGGCCCTCATGGCCCTCGTAGAATGGGCTTTAACTGATAAGGGAGGTGGAACGCGCTTCAGACCATAGGCCTGAAAAATCAGCTGCTTAATCCACCTAGCCAAGGAAGACTTGGCAGCCGGCTGACCCTTCTTGGGGCCATCCGGAAGAACAAAAAGCACATCTGTTTTCCAAATCTTCTCTGTAGCCTTGAGATAGACCCTCATGGCTCGAACCACGTCCAAAGTATGAAGCAGTCTTTCCTCTCTGGACTGGGGAGTAGGAAAGAAGGATGGTAGGACTAGGTCCTGATTCAAGTGAAAACTGGATATGACCTTAGGAAGGAAAGAAGGTTGAGGCCGCAGAACCACTCTGTCCTTATGCAGAATAAGGTATGGCTCCCTGCATGACAAGGCTGCCAGCTCGGAAACCCTTCTGGCCGAAGCCATAGCCACCAAGAAAACCAACTTTCGGGTTAGTAGCACAAGAGGGATTTCTGTCAGAGGTTCAAACGGCTGCCTTTGTAAAGCTGACAAGACCAGATTTAAATTCCAGGGGCAGAGGGGAGCTCTAATAGGGGGATTCACATGCAAGACCCCCTGCAAGAAGGTTTTCATAAGCGAATGGGTGGCCAAGGGTCTTTGAAACCATATCGATAAGGCCGACACCTGCCCCTTTAGAGTACTAAGAGCCAACCCTTTGTCAACGCCAACCTGGAGGAATCGCAAGATCCTGTCAATAAAAAACTTTCGAGGGTGCCATTTTTGAGACTCGCACCACTCCACATACTGTAGGTTCTCCAGACTCTGTAATAAATATTTCTAGAGACCGGTTTCCTAGCCTGAATCAACGTAGATATGACCTGAGCTGAGAGGCCTCTGCCCTTAAGAATTAGGGATTCAGCCGCCAAGCCGTCAAATTTAGCTGCTGTGAAGCAGGGTGGCAGATTGGGCCCTGAGACAGCAGATCTGGGCGCAGGGAGAGCGGCCACGGCGCCCCGACTGACATCCTCACGATGAGTGCGTACCAAGCCCTCCTGGGCCAGGCTGGGGCCACCAGGATCACAGGCCTGCGCTCCACCCTGATCCTCCGTAGAAGGCGGGGAATCATCTGCAGTGGAGGGAACGCATACAGGAGAGAAAACTGGTGCCAGGGGCAAACCAACGCATCGGTCCCGTAGGCCGAGGGATCCCTGGCTCGGGATATGAATTTGTCCAACTTTTTGTTGGATCTCGTTGCCATAATGTCCACATCTGGAACTCCGAATCTTTGGCAAATCTCTTGGAATACCTGGGGGTGAAGAGACCACTCCCCCGGGAGCAACTGTTGACGACTCAAAAAATCTGCTTGAGAATTGTCTATCCCTGGGATGAACACCGCCGAGATGCAGGGTACATGGGCTTCGGCCCATGAAAAAATCAGGTTTACTTCCCTTTGGGCTGCTAGGCTCCTCGTGCCCCCCTGGTGGTTTATGTATGCCACCGCAGTGGCATTGTCGGACTGTATCCTTACTGGCAGACCCTGAAGGGGAGAGTCCAGGCGATCAGGGCCAGCCGAGCAGCTCTGATCTCTAGGATATTGATGGGAAGCAGTTTTTCTGCCTCCGACCACTGCCCTTGCTGGGTCTGTCCTTCTAGAACTGCCCCCCAACCTGACAGGCTGGCATCCGTGGCTACTATCTTCCACGTGATGGGGCAAAAGGATTTCCCCTTTGACAAATTTTGAGGGACCAGCCACCAGAACAGGCTGCGCCGGACTCCTGGGGAGAGCACTAACGGACGATCTAACGCCTGAATGGACTTGTTCCAAGCAGAGAGAATGGCTGCCTGGAGATATCTGGTATGGATCTGGGCGTAGGGCACTGCCTCGAAGGCGGCCACCATCTTCCCCAGCAGTCGCATACATAGGCGAATAGTCGGCCTCTTCTTGCCTAAGATCACCTGAACTGCTTGAGTTATTGATCTGACCTTTGCTTGAGGTAAAAATATCCTCTGGCAGTCTGTATCTAGCCGAAGGCCTAGATATTCCAACTGCTTTGTGGGTTTCAATACCGATTTTTCTTGGTTCACAATCCACCCGAATTCCTCTAGATGCCGAACTGTGCGAACTACTGCATGATTGAGGCTGGAAGCTGAGCTGTCGATAACCAGAAGATCGTCCAGGTATGCCAGGACCAAAATGCCTTCTGTCCTTAGGACGGCTAGCACCGGGGCTAACACCTTTGTGAATACCCGCAAAGCTGTTGCCAACCCGAAAGGGAGGGCTACGAACTGGTAATGACGGTGATCTATCATAAAACGAAGAAACTTGTGATGTGCCGGGTAGATCGGCACGTGCAGATACGCATCCTTTATGTCTATAGATGCTAGAAAGTCGTCTTGATGTAGGCTGGCTGCCACCGAACGTATGGACTCCATACGAAAGGTCTGAATCTTTAGAAAGCGATTTAGGCGTTTTAGGTCTAAGATAGGCCTGACGTCGCCATTGGGCTTTGGTATTATGAAAAGGTTGGAGTAGAATCCCAGACCCCATTCCTGGGTTGGTACTTCTACAATTACTCCTTGGAGCAAGAGACGATCCAATGCTTTTACAAGAGAGGCCCTCTTTAATGGGTCGCTTGGAAGACTTGACCCCTGAAAATGAGGAGGGGGGACTTCCCGAAACTCTAGCTTGTAGCCCGTGGCTACCACGGACAGTACCCAAGAGTCGGGAATTCTGGCCTCCCACACTTCGGAGAAAAACCGAAGCCTTCCCCCCACCCAAGAGAGTGGGGGCGCCCCTTCATGAATCTGACTTGATGACTGGTTTAACCAGCTTGCGAGACCATGGCCTCTTGCCTGCCGTGGCTTGTCCTTGTGGGCGGCTATTAAATGCTGAACGCCTGGGAGGCCGTCGATACTGACGGGAAGTTGAAGGGGCCGAGCCTGCGAAGGCCTGTCGCTTAAACGCGGGCCCACGCGATCTTTTCTTGACAGGCAAGAAAGAACTTTTACCACTTGATATGGTCTGGATATATTTATCTAGGTCTTCACCGAAAAGTCTCCCACCATGAAAGGGAAATCCTGCTAAAAGCTTTTTGCAGGGTGCCTCTGCTGACCAGTTCTTCAGCCACAAAAGGCGACGCATATGAACCAACAGCAGAGATAAACGGGACGCCTGTTGAATGGAGTCCTTATTAGCATCTACTGCAAAGCAGAGAGCCCTTGGGAGGTCAGCCAATTCACGAGCTTGCTGAGCCGTTATGTCCCTTAATATCTGTTTAGTCTGATCCTTTAAAGCCTGACAAACGCCAATGGCTGCCACCGCTGGCTGAACCACGGCACCTACTGTGGTAAAAGAAGCCTTCAGTAGGGTCTCCAACTTTTTGTCGACTGGATCTTTAAACATCTGGACATTTTCAACCGGACAGGTCAGGGATTTATTTACGCAGAAAAAGGCTGCGTCCACGGTAGGGAGTGCCCATTTCTTTGCAAATTCCTCTTCCATAGGATAGAGAATAGTGAACCTTTTAGGAGGGATAAAAATCCTATCAGGTCGAGCCCAATCCTGAAAAATCACGCTCTCCAGAAGGGGGTGAACCGGAAAAGACGCACCACTCAACTGTGCCTTCAAGGAACCTAAAGAGGATACTGCGGGGGCTAATTGTTCTGACACTGGAAGTTTAAAAGCAGTGCGAACCATATCTGTCAGAGACTGGATCCACAGGCTCTCCGCTTGAGAAGCCGAAAAAATTTCATCTACAGTGGAACCCTCAATGTCTGAACCGTCGGGACTCGGGTCCGCTTGATCCCCCTGTGGGTCCAATTCCTCCGAAGAGAGGACCCCTGCATCTGAAAACACCAATCTAGGTGATGGGGATCTAGCCCGCTTGCCACCTGGCAAAGAGCGGGCAATTAAAGCAGTTAACCTTTCCTCTAGCCCACCCAGGGTGGTCGCTAGCATTTCTTCCGTAACGTAAACGGGAATGGGTTGATTGGGGGCCGCCTCTGCCCCTAGCACCCTCAATGGCTCCTGCAACATGCTGTTCGGTGGTCTATCTGGTGAGGGTGGGACCGCTAGAGCCTGGCCCAAATCCTCTGACCCCGATGGAGACCCCTTTTGTTTTTTGGTACCTTTTGCAGCCTTAGCTGGTCCTGATCCCTTGGGAGCCATTGCACAACCTTGAGACACCCCTAAAGCCAACACCCAACTGTTGTAGCTAGAAGTGAACCATTAATAAGAACAGGCTATGGTAAAAAAATTCCAAGTTTTCATACGCCCGAGAAGGCGGCAATACCGAGGAAGTCCTGTGAGTAT
The DNA here is from genome assembly GCA_029574335.1 of Rana kukunoris. Classification (NCBI taxonomy): domain Eukaryota; kingdom Metazoa; phylum Chordata; class Amphibia; order Anura; family Ranidae; genus Rana; species Rana kukunoris. The sequence goes on along the minus strand of CM056052.1, from coordinate 531,547,192 downwards.
TGCCACACCAATGCCCGTTAGCTGGAGCCCAAGGTTGCACCGACTCAGATACTGCCAGATCTAAGGCTGAGTCCCTTTAAGAAAAAAGAAAGTTTTTTTTTTTTTTCTCTGGTCAGTATGGATCTAAGTCCAGACCTGAAGATCCACAAACCCCCACTGGGTGTCACTGTATAGCCAGAAATGGCTCAGCTGCGCGCTCTGTGTCCTCAGCCTCCTCTGCTTTCAGGAGGGAATGACCAGCCAGGAAATGCTTTGCTGCTTTAACTGAGACCTGACGCTGCTGGCCCGCCCCGCCCACGCACGCTGACGCTGTAAAAGGCGGCGCGCACGCGCGCGCGCGCCCCCCCCAACGCTGAAACCAACATGGAGGAAGCAGAAAGCAGAGGAAAAGCCTGGACCAGCGCTAGCAACCCAACAGACACCAGGCAAGACACTAATCTTATTGTAGTGCACACATAGAGGAAGCTGTCCCCATAGGCTTCCTAAGAAACAGGAGTTTTGCCAGCATTTCCTCCTTATAGCACGTGGGGCTGCAGTATCATGCTAACAGGCACATCTGGGGGGAGTAGCAAATACATATCTTTAAAAGCATACATATACCTACATGTTATCTGGGTAAACATTAGTACATCCCATCCTGCCTCAAAAGACATAGTGGAGATAGTGGCTGATGCACAAGCATACCATTAGCCGACCCAGAACCCCCAGGGGGATACCTACTGTCGAACCAAGTCCCGCAGGTTCCCTCTTACCTGCTCCACGCCGCAGGGTATTGCAAAATGCAAGAGGCCCAACCTTCCCCCATCTCCGTGGGTATTGTCTTGGACCTTCAGGGACCGGGGTCCTGTGTTAAGGAACCCACACACCTGGACCTATATAGCATCCTGGCATCAGTAGCGTTTAGTTCTTGGAAGAGACTAAGGCACTGGAGCCCAGAATCCAGCCCTCCAAGGAGAGGCATTATAGGCAAAACCCCACTCCAGCAGGGCCCGGGTACCGTACACCTTGGCTTTGAAGAACTTCGGACGGATCCGGCTAGCTATCCTGGGTCCCGAGACCTCCGAGGGACAGCTAGACGTGACCAACACCTAAGACACTGGCGAAAAAACTGAAGCACTCCCAGTGGGAGGGGGTTATATAGGGAGGAAACTTCCTGTGAAATTGATTACACCAGTGTCCATCACCTGAAGGTACCCATATAACCCAAGTGTAATGGCTATGCGCTCTGTGTCCCGTGATGTACAATAAAGAAAAAAATTGTATTTATTTTATTTCTTTATATAGTTTTACATTGTGTTTAACCACTTCAATACCAGGCTTTTATACCACCTCCATACCGGGCCTATTCTAGCACTTCTCTCCTACATGTACAAATTATAATTTTTTTGCTAGAAAATTACGCAGTACCCCCAAACATTATATATGTTTTTTTAGCAGACACCCTAGGGAATAAAACGACGGTCATTGCAACATTTTATCTTGCACGGTATTTGCGCAATAATTTTTCAAACACCCTTTTTTTTGGAAAAAAAAATGTTTCATGAATTAAAAAATAACAAAACGGTAAAGTTATCCCAATTTTTTTGTATTATGTGAAAGATTATGTTACACCGAATAAATAGATACCCAACATGTCACGCTTTAATTATGCGCACACTCATGGAATGGCGGCAAACTTCGGTACTTAAAAATCTCCATAGGCAACGCTTTAATTTTTTTTTACGGGTTACCAGTTTTAATTTACAGAGAATATCTAGTGCTAGATTTGTTGCTGGCACTCTAGCGCACGTGGCGATACCTCACACGTTTACATATGTCGGCGAGTCTTAAGTGTGCGTTCGCTTCTACACGTGAGCTACCGGGGACAGGGGCGTTTTAATTTAATTTTTTCACTTTTATTTTATTTTTTTTACTTATTTTTCATTTATTTTTTTACATTTTTTTTCAAATTTTTTTTTTTCAATGTTATTCCTATTACAAGGAATGTAAACATCCCTTGTAATAGGAATGTGTGTGACAGGTCCTCTTTAAGGAGAGATGTGGGGTCAATAAGACCTCACATCTCTCCTCCAGGCTGGAAACCATGAGATCGGTGAAAAAAAATTCACTGATCTCATGAATTGTTGCTTACAGCCGCAATAGCGGCTTTGTTTACTTACGGGGACCCGGGCGTGACGTCATCACATCGCGCCCGGGTCCTCCGATGGTCATAGAGATGACTGGTGACCATCTGGTCACCATTCATCTCTATGCTTCCTGCCGACGCCGGATGATTCGTTCTCTGAGCCCCCGAAGGCACAGGAGAGCCCGGAGAAGCACCGGATGGCGGCAGGAGGGGGGGATGTCCCCTCCCGCGGCCTGTAAGAACGATCAAGAACGTTCCGCCGCTATGATCATTCTTATGTCGTGCAGAATCGCCGGCTTAACAAGAGGATATCTGAATGATGCCTCTGGCTGCAGGCATCATTCAGATATTCACCCGCAAAGCCCAGGCCGTCAATTGACGTCCACTTAGGATGGGACATCCCATCTCTGGACGTCAAATGACAATGGGCCAGTATTGAAGTGGTTAAAAAAAAATTCGATCACTTTTATTGCTGTCACAAGGAATGTGACAGTAATAGGTGGTGACAAGTATTTTTACGTAGGAATCGGAGGTCTAAAAGACTTCCAATCTCTCCTTTGCACTTCAAAGTATTTAGATCGCCAAAAACGGCGATTCTGAATACTGTATATTTTTTTTAATCTGGTGCCATTGGCAGCCAAGTAAACCGGAAGTGATGCTGTGACAGTCTCTGTCTAGACGCCGGAAGAGGCAGATCGTCAATCGGGTCTCCCGGTGGTATGGGAGGCCCGGTAAGAGTGGCGAAAGGCGGCAGGAGGGGGGATGTCCGCTCCTCTGGGATAATAACTGAGTGGCTTTTAGATGCATCGGTTGTTATCCCTGGAAAGCTGACCGCCCGCTCTAAAAAACGGTACCGGGATGATGCCTGCAGCTGCAGGCATCATCCCGGTATAACCCCCTAAATCCGAGGACGCATATATGTGTACGTTTGGTGGGAAGGGGATAAAAAATATATATTGTTTTTATAAATAATGTTATTATATTGGACTTTTTAATTAATATCATGAACTTTAATTAAGATGTGTGCAAACCTGGTAACCAACTACAAGAAAAGTCTTCCCAACCAGGGTTTCTCCACCAAGTACCAAGTCATGTTTTGGATCAAATACCGTGTTTCCCCCGAAAATAAGAACTAGCATTATTTTCCAGGAGGGATGCAATATAAGCCCTACCCCGAAAATAAGCCCCTAGTTTAAAAAAAATTGTAAAATTCTATAATCCACTCTATTACAGTAGAATATAATGTACAATGTGTGTGCTTCTGTAAGGCCGCGTACACACGATCAGACCGGTCCGAGGAAACTTGTCCGATGGACCGTTTTCATCGGACCACGCTGAAGTGGTCTGTTGGTCTGATGTGCGTACACACCATCGGACCAAAATCTCATCGGACCAGAACGCGGTGACGTAGAACACAACGACGTGATGAAAAAACGAAGTTCAATGCTTCCAAGCATGCGTCGACTTGATTCTGAGTATGCGCGGGTTTTTGGTCTGATGATTTTGTGTACTAACCATCGAACCTGTCCGACGGACAGGTTTCCATCGGACAGATTTTAAAGCATGTTATAAAACTTTGGTCCGCTGGAAAACGGTCCGATAGGCTGTACACACGATCGAACATGTCCGCTGAAACTGGTCCGCGGACCAGTTTCAGCGGACATGTTCGATCGTGTGTACGCGGCCTAATATAAATGCGGGGAAGAGAGCTCCGGCGGGTTACAGAAGTGCAGAGTGGCGTTATAACGAAGGTATTTGGCACAACTATATTAGAGAAACACACACAATGTACATTATAAAATACTATAATAGAGGGGATTATAGGATTTTCCAAGTATTTTAATCCCTGATTCCTGACAGGCAGGGAGAAAGAGCAAGAGAGAAGACAGCTCATTACATAGTAAGACCTAACCCGAAAATAAGCCCTACTGTGTCTTTTGTTGCCAAAATTAATATAAGACCCTGGCTTATTTTCGGGGAAACACTGTACTTACTGCGAAACGCTCGTTAACCGCATTACTCGCAATCTGAGGTTTCGCTGTAATTGAATTAACTGGTTTTCTTGGTTATTTATAATCTGCACTATATTGTATATGCCCAGCAATTTTGTATATTATTAACCACTTCAATACCCAGCCATAGAAAATTGACGGCCTGGGATGGGATCTACCATCCTAAGTGGCCGTCAATTGACGGCCTGGGCATTGTAGGTGAATATCTGAATGATGCCTGCAGCCAGAGGCATCATCCAGATATCCTCTTCTTCAGCCGACGATTCTGCACAATGTAAGAATGATCATAGCGGCGGTTCCGCCGCTTGATCGTTCTTACAGGCCGCGGGAGGGGACATCCCCCCTCCCGCCGCCATCCGGTGCTTCTCCGGGCTCACCTGTGCCTTCGGGGGCCCGGAGAACGAATCGTCGGCGTCGGCAGGAAGCATAGAGATGACTGGTGACCAGATGGTCACCAGTCATCTCTATGACCGTCGGAGGACCCGGGCGCGATCTGATGACGTCACGCCCGGGTCCCCGTAAGTAAACAAAGCCGCAATTGCGGCTGTAAGCCCACATTCATGAGATTGGTGAATTTTTTTTCACCGATCTCATGGTTTCCAGCCTGGAGGAGAGATGTGAGGTCTTATTGACCCCACATCTCTCCATAAAGAGGACCTGTCACACACATTTCCTATTACAAGGGATGTTTACATTCCTTGTAATAGGAATAAAAGTGGGAAAAAAAATGAAAAAAAGTGTAAAAATTAATAAAAAATAAGTCAAAAAAATAAATAAAAGATAAAAAAAAATTAAAACGCCCCTGTCCCCGATAGCTCGCGAGCAGTTTAAACCACATAAGTGAGGTATCGCCACGTGCGTTAGAGTGCCAGCAACAAATCTAGCACTAGATCTCCTCTGTAAATCTAAACTGTAACCTGTAAAAAATAAATAAAGCGTTGCCTATGGAGATTTTTAAGTACCGAAGTTTGGCGCCATTCCATGAGTGTGCGCATAATTAAAGCGTGACATGTTGGGTATCTATTTACTCGGTGTAACATAATCTTTCACATAATACAAAAAAAATTGGGCTAACTTTACTGTTTTGTTATTTTTTTAATTCATGAAACAATTTTTTTTACAAAAAAAAGGCGTTTGAAAAATAATTGCGTAAATACCGTGCAAGATAAAACTTTGGAATGACCGCCATTTTATTCCCTAGGGTGTCTGCTAAAAAAAACATGTATAATGTTTGGGGGTACTGTGTAATTTTCTAGCAAAAGAATGATGATTATTACATGTAGGAGAGAAGTGTCAGAATAGGCCCGGTATGGAGGTGGTATAAAAGCCTGGTATTGAAGCGGTTAAAAATGATAGCAAAACTGGCGTTAGGCTTTATTAAGCATCTGGGGCACTCCACATAATTATCCTTATTACAGTATGCGGCGTTATTTGACGGAAACATTGGCACCATTTCCCAAGTCACCCTTTTCTGCCCTGTTACCTCCACAACGGACCGCAAAACCCTTGACATTTCCAATTCTTGCAATTTACATCACTTTCCCTTTAATTAAGTGCATGTCAAATGTAAGTTTTCCTATAAAAATTCACCAGCGGCATTAATTTAATGCTTCTCAAACCAGGCACAACATTGTGCTTTGATTATCTAAGAGATAATAGTGTCTGCCACTAGATTTAGGAGCGAGTGATTAATATGAGGGAGCTGTGACTGGCATATTAATACACCTTTCCCGGCTCTCCGTCCCATGACACCGAGCAGAGGCGGCAGACAAAGGGCTTCATGTACTTTCTACGATCATGGCAAGAAAGACGCAGCATTCTATAAATGGTTTAACATTATCCCGGGGTTTATGATGGAGATCACTTAAAGCAGATGTAAATCCAATCACTAAAATCTCATATAAGCGTTAAGAGGGTTAATGTGATTTCACAAGTAATTGTCAGCATTTCTGAATCTGCGGCGCTCATTAAAATAATACCTGGTGATCCCTGTTCAGGCTCCTTCTATTATAGGGGGACATCGCTCGCTCCTTGGATCCTAATTGGGCCCTTGTTACAAGAGCTTCCAATGGAGACTACAAGTGGCACATTATGGGGCGGATTTACTAGAGGTAATTAGACTGTGCACTTTGTACACACCTACAGTTGCACTCTTAGTAAATGAGGTAAAGATTGGGCTAGATTCAGGTATAATCGCCTATTTTTGTGCTGGCGTAGCATATGCTGTTTACACTACACCGCCGCAACTTTTACGGGCAAGTGCTGTATTCACAAAGCACTTGTCTGTAAAGTTGCGGCGGTGTAGCGTAAATGGCCCGTCTTAAGTCAAATTGGGCGGGTAGGGGGAGTGTATTATTTAAATAACGTGCGATCCCGCGCCGAACGTACTGCGCATGCGCCAGCCATGAATTTTTCCCAGTGCGCATGCTCCAAATCCCGACGCCAATACGCAATGAAGACGACGTGAACGTCACTTACGCAAAGCCCTATTCGCGAACGTTTTACGTAAACGACGTGAAAAAAAACGCCGTCCATACTTAACATTGGCTGCGCCTCATACAGCAGGGGTAACATTACGCCGGACCTACGCTTACGCAAACGACGTAAAAAAATTGCGCCGGGCGGGCGTACGTTCGGGAATCGGCGTATAGGCTCATTTGCATATTTTAGACGGGAACGCCACCTAGCGTCCAGCCTAAATATGAAAATAAGATTCAAAGGCGTAAGAGACTTATGCATGTCAGATCTAATGGAAATCTATGCGTAACTGATTCTATGAATCAGTCACATAGATAGGAGGGCTCAGATGCAGAAATAAGCCGTCTTATCTATTTCCTGAATCTGGCCCATTCACTTTACAAAGAATACCCAATCACGTGCAAGGAAAAAAAAAAAACAACTTCAAAAATTTGAATAGAAAATTGTTCTTGACCAAACACATTTCTACTAGGGTGACCGCATTTCCAAACTACCATTCGGGGACACCCTCCCTTCCCAAAAAATCAGCTTGTGCTGTAACAAATCACAGCACAGTGATTGGACACAAGAGGCGGGATTTATTTCTCCAATCACAAGCAGGGGGCGAAGATTGTGCTCCTACAGGCATTCCCAGGCCACGACAAGTACTGTCAGTGAGTAAAGCGGTGATGTGGCGGCCTTTTTTGGGGGCCTTCAAATTGGCCTGGGGGGTGGCTGTGTCAGTTTCATTCCGGGACACTGTATTGTAGTATAATGAATGTGCCCGGGACAGACTTGCAAAATGCCAGAATGGGCAATCCGGGACACGTGGTCATCCTAATTTCTACCAGTGAATCCTGTTTTCGCCCAGGTTCACACTGGGTACGATTTGCTACGATTTGAGATGCTTTTTCACACGTTAAATCGCGTCTCAAATCGGCGGCATTTTCCGGCAATGGCACCATCCTAATCGGTGCGACGCCGCACCTGCGGCGCCGCACCGATTTCAAAAAGTAGTTCCTGTACTATTTTTTGCCATTTCGGGCCGCGGTTTACATTGACAGCACAGATGTCTCTGAAATCGCGGCCGAAATCAGAACTGCCAGCGGGAGTGAAATCGTGCGAGTTCAGCTGAACTCGCACGACTTCACTCCCGCTTCCCAGTGTGAACCTGGGCTTCATCTGGAAAATTCTCTTCATACCAAGACAAAATGTTGAAAGCAAAGGAAATTTTAAAGGGCCTTCGAATGACATCAAGTCTCTGTTGATATTATCAAATGTAGATAAGGACTTCCTTCAAACATCTTCCAGTGTACGGCCAGCTTGGCCTGGATGAAAATTTCCCGCGAGAAACGGCACTTATGTTTTAAGTTTTTACAAGTTGACTGTGGAAGAATTTTGGAGGTCGAAGAGAAAAAACTCAGCAGAATCGCAATTACAAACATTCGTCAGCTTAATGTATACAAAACTGCTGACATCTTTGTACTACAGGCAAAGCCTAAGATTGGTTATCAAAGATCTTTTTATCAAAGTGTTTTACACATTAGCTAAAGCCCAGCAAAAAGAGGCAGAAATAAAGGCTGCAAGGGCCGACATATATTACCAGCAATTGCCTATAAAGGCGAAGAGGAAAAAAATAAAAAAAGCTGCGGCACCAATAATATTCTATAAAAGCGAAGTGTGGAGTCAGCCGTTCTATTAAACCCTCACCTTTCCGCGGCTCGCGGTAGAGAAGAGCGATGCTCCGGCGGCCTCCTCCCGTCCCGTGCTCCAGCCACTCATGCTATAAGCTCTATTTATCTCTGACACACTAATGTGACTTTTACACTCCGCCATCTGTCAGCGCTTGTCTATTTACATGACAGGACCACGTGTAATTACATCTCTCTTAACAGTATCTCTTCTACATCAGTGCCTTTCATTTGTGTTCAGTGAACTAGGTATATCCCTCTGGTGATTAGGGGAGCTATCTGATGAAACATCGCACAGCATCGTTAGAGACACATCTGTTTATATACCATGTATATTAATCATATTACACAGGATGTATGGAAAACATCGGGAATATCTGTTGCAGGTCCCTATGCAATACAAAACCGCCTTCGGACGGTTGGATCACTTGTACACTATATTACCAAAAGTATTGGGACACCTGCCTTTACACGCACATGAACTTTAACCACTTAAGACCCGGACCAAAATGCAGGTAAAGGACCTTGCCCCTTTTTGCGATTCGGCACTGCGTAGTTTTAACTGACAATTGCGCGGTCGTGCGACGTGGCTCCCAAACAAAATTGGCGTCCTTTTTTCCCCACAAATAGAGCTTTCTTTTGGTGGTATTTGATCACCTCTGCGGTTTTTATTTTTTGCGCTATAAACAAAAATAGAGCGACAATTTTAAAAAAAATGCAATATTTTTTACTTTTTGCTATAATAAATATCCCCCAAAAATATAAAAAAAACATATTTTTTCCTCAGTTTAGGCCGATACGTATTCTTCTACATATTTTTGGTAAAAAAAATCGCAATAAGCGTTTATCGGTTGGTTTTCGCAAAATGTATAGCGTTTACAAAATAAGGGATAGTTTTATTGCATTTTTATTAATTATTATTTTTTTACTACTAATAGCGGCGATCAGCGATTTTTTTTTCGTGACTGCGACATTATGGCGGACACTTCAGACAATTTTGACACATTTTTGGGACAATTGTCATTTTCACAGCAAAAAATGCATTTAAATTGCATTGTTTACTGTGGAAATGACAGTTGCAGTTTGGGAGTTAACCACAGGGGGCGCTGTGACTTTGAGTGTTCCCTGTGTGTGTGTTTACAACTGTAGGGGGGTGTGGCTGTAGGTGTGACGTCATCGATCGCGTCCCCCTATAACAGGGATGACGCGATCGATGCTGCGGCCACAGAGAAGCACGGGGAAGCCGTGTTTACACACGGCTCTCCCCGTTCTTCAGCTCCAGGGACGGATCGCCGCACTGCAGCGGCGATCGGGTCCGCGAGTCCCGCGGTCCCGGAGCTTCGGACCGGGTCACGGGAGCGCGCCACGGGCACGCGCCTGTGACCTACGACTGGGTACTAAAATCAACGTATATATACGTTGATGTGCCCAGCCGTGCCATTCTGCCGACGTATATGTGCAGTAGGTGGTACTTAGTAGTTAATGGCATCCCAGTCTTAGGCCGCGTACACACAACCGAGGAACTCGACGGGCGAAACACATCGTTTTCCCCGTCGAGTTCCTTATTCGGCTGTCGAGGAACTTGTCGAGCCAAATTTTCCCATTCCCGTTGAGGAAAAATAAGACATGCTGGGGTAGATTCACATAGAAATGCCTATCTATAGGCATGTCTAGCGTCTGGCTTTTAAACTAGGCCGCCGCAACTTTTTCAGGCAAGTGCTTTATTCTCAAAGCACTTGCCTGTAAAGTTGAGGCGGCGTAGCGTAAAAGAGCCGGCCAAATTCAAATTCGGCGGGTAGGGGGCGTGTATCATTTAAATGAAGCGCGTCCCCGCACCGAACGAACTGCGCATGCTCCAAATCTCTACGTCAATTCGACGTGAACGGCACTTACGCAAAACCCTATTCGCGAACGTTTTACATAAACAACAGGAAAAAAAGCGCCGCCCATACTTAACATTGCCTTCGCCTCATATAGCAGGCATAACATTACGACGGTACTACGCTAACGCAAACAACGTAATTGAATATAAGGAAAGAAAAATGGACAGCCGCACTCCAATGGATGAAAAGACTTAAAAATAGTGCCTGTTTATTCCAGTCAAAAAACTAAAACAGCAAAAACAGCAAACAGTGGGGTAACAAAAGCTGACGCGTTTCACATCGACAACCGATGCTTAGTCATAGCTAGTCTATGACTAAGCATCGGTTGTCGATGTGAAACGCGTCAGCTTTTGTTACCCCACTGTTTGCTGTTTTTGCTGTTTTAGTTTTTTGACTGGAATAAACAGGCACTATTTTTAAGTCTTTTCATCCATTGGAGTGCGGCTGTCCATTTTTCTTTCCTTATATTGCACCACGCATTGCCTGCACCCATTTGGGTTTTTGAACTTTACTCACCACTGAAGAGTGTCGTCTGGAGCGGCGGTTTTCCCTTTAACGTAATTGAATAGCGCCGGCCGGGCGTACGTTCGGGAATCGGCGTATAGGCTCGTTTACATATTTTAGACTGGAACGCCGCCTAGCGGGCAGCCTAAAATATGAAAATAAGATTAGAGAGCGTAATAGACTTACGCATGTCTGATCTAAGGAAAATCTATGCTTAACTGATTTTATGAATCAGTGGCATAGATTGGGCGCATAAAACACAGAGGCTCTTTTTGGCTCGACGAGTTTCTCAACAGTTTTCTCTGCAAAAAATGTACACACGACCGGTTTTCTCGGCAGAATACGTCTCTTGATGTTTCTTGATGGATTCTGTTGAGAAAACCAGTCATGTGTACACGGCCTAAGTCTGTAGGTTTCAATACTGAGTTGGCCCGCCCTTTGCCGCTATAACGCCTTCAACTCTTCTGGGAAGGCTGTCCACAATTTTTAGGAGTGTGTCTATGGGAATGTTTGGCCATTCTTCCAGAAGCGCATTTGTGAGGTCATGTTGGACAAGAAGGTCTGGCTCGCAGTCTCCACTCTTATACCATGTACACACGATCGGTTCGTCTGATGAAAATGGACCGATGGATTTTTCATCAGATATCCGATGAAGCTGACTTTCATCAGTCTTGCCATCTGTTAAAAATCCGATCGTGTCCAACGTGGTGACGTGAAACACAACAATGTGCTGAGAAAAATGAAGTTAAATGCTTCTGAGCATGCGTCGACTTGATTCTGAGCATGCGTGGATTTTTGACCGGTGGATTTCCCCACAGACAATAGTTTTTTTTAACCACTTCCTCACAGCAGGACGTCATATGACGTCCTACACTTTGTGCGGTGATATCTGAATAATGCCTGCAGCCACAGGCATCATTCAGATATCGCCGTCTTCAGCCGGCGATTCTGTGCACCATAAGAATGATCGTTCTTATAGGCGGCGGGAGGGGACATCCTCCCCTCCCGCCGCCATCCGGTGCTTCTCCGGGCTCTCCCGTGCCATCGGGGGCCCGGAGAGCGAATCGGTCGGCGTTTCCTGCAGGACCATAGAGATGACTGGACAGTCACAGTCATCTCTATGACCGTCGGAAGACCGGGCGCGAGGTTATGACGTCACGCCCGGTACCCGCAATCGCGGCTAAAAGCATTAGATCGGTGAATTTTTTCACGATCTAATGCTTTCCAGCCTGGAGGAGAGATGTGGGGTCTTATTGACCCCACATCTCTCCATAAAGAGGACCTGTCACAGTGATTCCTATTACAAGTGATAAAAAAATGCCCCTGTCCCGGTCGCTCGTGTGAACACGCATGCAAGTCCCGCCCACATATGTAAACACCGTTCAAACCCCACATGTGAGGTATCATTGCATGCGTTAGAGCGAGTGCAACAATTGTAGCAAAAAATTTAAAGCGTCGCCTATGGAGATTCTTAAGTACCGACGTTTGGCGCCATTCCATGAGTGTGCACAATTTTAAAGCGTGACATGTTAGGTATCTATTTACTTGGCGTAACATCGTCTTTCACATTATACAAAAAAATTGGGCTAACTTTACTATTTTGTTATTTTTTATTCATTTTCCCTAAAAAAAGGCGTTTGAAAAATGATTGTGCAAATACCGTGCGAGAAAAAATGTTGCAATGACCTCCATTTTATTCCCTAGGCTGTCTGCTAAAAAAAAAATATAATGTTTGGGGGTTCTGATTAATTTTCTAGCAAAAAAATTTTGATTTTTACATCAAAGAGAGAAGTGCCAAAATAGGCCTGGTGATTAAGAAAAATTTAGAACAGGTTCTATTTTTTTTCACCGATGGGGCCCACACATGATCGGTTCGTCCGATGAAAACGTTTTTTTCATCAGACGAATCGATCGTGTGTACAGGGGCATAATTCATCCCAAAGGTGTTCTATCGGTCATGACTCTGTGCAGGCCAGTCAAGTTCCTCCACCCCAAACTCGCTCATCTATGTCTTTTTTGAGATAAATAGTTTTGGTATTTATTAATCATTTATTTTGTTTATTGAATAATTTGTTGTTGAAAGGAGAAAGAAGCATACAGCCGTGGCCAAAGGTTTTGAGAATGACACAGATATATATATATATATATATATATATATTTTTACAAAGTCTGCTGCCTCAGTTTTTTACTTTCAAAGTATTTTTTTTTTAGAAAGTGCACATAACAAATTATTGCATTGCATTTCGCCAAAAACAAAACCTGGAGGATGAGAGCTTTGGTTACAGGCGTGTTAGTGTGAGGAAAGGACGTCTTTAACTGCTTCCCGACTGCCCACCATCATATTACTGCGGGACAGTGGCTCTGTCTGGCGGGAGCACGTAGCTCTACGTCCTCTCTTTTTCGGCCACTAAGGGGGCGCGCGCGCCGCCTAGCCGGCCGGCGCGTGCGCCCCCCGCACGCCCCCAAGTTCCGCGCACATGCCCGGCGGGTACGATCGCCGCCGGGTGATCGCTCGTTACAAACACATAGCTCTCGTTCCTGTCAGCGGGGAAAATGCTGATTTTCTGTTCATACAATGTATGAACAGAACATCAGTGATTTCCCCTAGTAAGGCCACCCCCCCCCCCCATACAGTTAGAACACAAACAGGAACACACTTAACCCCTTCCCCGCCCCCTAGTGTTAACCCCTTCACTGCCAATGGCATTTTTATAGTAATCCAATGCATTTTTATAGCATTGATCGCTATAAAAATGCCAATGGTCCCAAAAATGTGTCAAAAGTGTCCGATGTGTCCGCCATAATATCGCAGTACCGAAAAAAAACGCTGATCGCCGCCATTACTAGTAAAAAATAAATATTAATAAAAATGCCATAAAACTACCCCCTTTTTTGTAAACGCTATAAATTTTGCGCTAACCAATCAATTAACGCTAATTGCGTTTTTTTTTTTACGAAAAATATGTAGAAGAATACGTATCGGCCTAAACTGAGGAAAAAAATGTTTTTTTATATATCTTTTTTGGGGATATTTATTATAGCAAAAAGTAAAAAATATTGCATTTTTTTCAAAATAGTCGCTCTATTTTTGTTTATAGCGCAAAAAATAAAAACCGCAGAGATGATCAAATACCACCAAAAGAAAGCTCTATTTGTGGGGAAAAAAGGACGCCAATTTTGTTTGGGAGCCACGTCGCACGACCGCGCAATTGTCAGTTAAAGCGACGCAGTGCCGAATCACAAAAAGTGCTCTGGTCTTTGGACAGCAATATGGTCCGGGGCTAAAGTGGTTAATTATGACATCAGCTTGTCATACAACATTTATAGCTCCCCTGAGCTGGGCCACCCCGAAGGAACCCCCCAAGCAACCCACCCACAGACTAGTTGGCCGAGAGGCGGGGTCCCCCTGATCCACGATACCCCTAACGGGATCAATCTGTACTGAGGGAGGGAACCCCCCGCCTACCCAACGGCCCCATCCCAGAAGGGTCCAACCATGAGGTCACTTCTTAGCCAAGGGAGTGAGCTCACTTTTGCCTAAGAACACAGCCATGAATAAAGAATGGAACAAAAACATCCTCCAAGAGCAACTTCTCCCAACCATCCAAGAACAGTTTGGTGAAGAACAATGCCTTTTTCAGCAATATGGAGCACCTTGCCATTAGAAAAAAGTGATAACTAAGTGGCTTGGGGAACAAAACATCAACATTTTGGGTCCATGGCCAGGAAACTCCCCAGACCTTAATCCTATTGAGAACTTGTGGTCAATCCTCAAGAGGCGGGTGAACAAAAAACCCACAGATTCTGACAAACTCCAAGCATTATACAAGAATAGGCTGCCATCAGTCAGGATGTGGCCCTGAAGTTGATTGACAGCATGCAGGGAGAATTGCAGAGACCTTGAAAAAGAAGGGTCAGCACTGCAAATATTGACTTGTTGCATAAACTTCATGTAATTGTCAATAAAAGCCTTTGACACTTATAAAATGCTTATAATTCTACTTCAGTATACCATAGTAATATCTGACAAAAAGATCTAAAAAAAATTAAAGCAGCAGACTTTGTAAAAATGTATAATTGTGTCATTCGCAAAACTTTTGGCCAAGGCAGTAGTCTGTATATTATAATTAGGGTTGTCCCGATACCGATACTAGTATCGGTATCGGGACCGATGCCGAGTATTTGCGCGAGTACTTGTACTCGCGCAAATACTCCCGATGCTTAAATAGAATACTTCGAAATACTGGAATATGTGGGGGACATGACATGGCTGCAATATGTGGGGGACATGACATGGCTGCAATATGTGGGGGACATGACATGGCTGCAATATGTGGGGGACATGACATGGCTGCAATATGTGGGGGACATGACATGGCTGCAATATGTGGGGGGACATGACATGGCTGCAATATGTGGGGGGACATGACATGGCTGCAGTATGTGGGGGACATGACATGGCTGCAATATGTGGGGGACATGACATGGCTGCAATATGTGGGGGGACATGACATGGCTGCAATATGTGGGGGGACATGACATGGCTGCAATATGTGGGGGGACATGACATGGCTGCAATATGTGGGGGACATGACATGGCTGCAATATGTGGGGGACATGACATGGCTGCAATTTGTGGGGGACATGACATGGCTGCAATATGTGGGGGGACATGACATGGCTGCAGTATGTGGGGGACATGACATGGCTGCAATATGTGGGGGACATGACATGGCTGCAATATGTGGGGGGACATGACATGGCTGCAGTATGTGGGGGACATGACATGGCTGCAATATGTGGGGGACATGGCTGCAATATGTGGGGGGGACATGGCTGCATTTGGGGACACATTAAAAAAAGTATCGGTATTCGGTATCGGCGAGTACATGAAAAAAAGTATCGGTACTTGTACTCGGTCCTAAAAAAGAGGCATCGGGACAACCCTAATTATGATATTTACGTGTATTGGTGTATAAATGTATTGGTTCACATTCCTTTATTCAGATTTAAATGGACAGCGCACCATTTTTTATAACACGTTTTTTTCATACTTTTTACTTTTCAGTAAGACGATTTACTAATTGGGTGTCTTCTGGGGGCAATTGGTTCCTCTAGATCAGGGGTGGCAAACACAAGGCCCGCGGGCCAAATCCGGCCCGCCAAGCCTTGTCATGTGGCCTGCCAGCCACCACCACTTGTTCCAGGCCTGCGGGCCAGTGCCGCCCGCTCTGTGGCCTGTGATCCGTCGTCTCATTAGGAGCATGCCCTGATGTTGTCAGGCATGCATACAAGCACTTGGGGGCCATATAAACTACTGAGGATCATTTTGAGTTGTTGCAATGAAATTTCAGCAAAATGGACGAGCTTGCAGCATCATTTTATCACTTTGATTTTCGGGGTGCCTTTGAATTCAGTCCTCTGTAAGTTGATCATTTTCATCAAGCGATGTGGCATCCTTTCATTCCTAACATTTTACCCGTCCATATCAGTATAGATATCCAGCATGAGATTTTTGCCCGTTGAGATCTGATATGTTTTTAAAGTGTTCCTTTAATTTTTTTGAGCAGTATATATATATATATATATATATATATATATATATATACACACACACCAGTATATATACACATTGGGCCAGATTCAGGTAGAGTTGCGCTGGAGTAATTCGATATGCGCCGCGTAACTGTGAAGATGCGCCGTCGTTTCTATGTGCCCGTACCCACCAAACTAGATGCGCCCAATAACGGGCCATTTGCGACCGGCGGAACGTTCCGACGCCAGAGTATCGTCAGCGCTTAATTTCGATTGGCGCATCAGTCGCGCCTATTGATTTCCCCTGCAAATATGCAAATGAGGGATTTTTCCCAATTCACGAACGGATTAGCACCATACGCTGGCTACATGCGCCGCGCGTATCTCGTCCGTCCGGCGCAAAGTTATTTCTACAAAAGGCTGCTTTATCTTTACTCCAGACGGCCACAGGTCAGCAGGAGAGCAGCTACAGCAGCGTTACCGACGATAAGAGCTAGCTGAGCACCCCCACTTGCAGGACAACACCTCTGTCCATGCTTGTCTGTCAAATTTTACAGCCATGGAGGAAGACATCATAGGTCTCCATAGCCGAGATGACGGCTGACAGCTCCTGGCCATTAAAGTTCAGCTTTCTCCTGTGTGTTTGCGGGGAACGGGAGCAGCCATTTTAGAACAAAAGTAACTTCACTGCGGGGAGGGGGAGCAGGATATACTTTAGTGCCGGAATGGCGCTTCTACGGGCGCATTTAAACGCCCAACGGAAGGCATTGCGCTGACGTTTCCCGTGAAGTGGTGCCGACGGAAGTTGTGAGCATGCGCACAAAGGGGGCGAGTGGAGCCTCACTCACTGCGCATGCTCCGTGGTTGATGCGCTGAACGTAAGCCTCGGCGCTGGGCTCCGCCCATCATTTACATATGATCACACCCACTTCCCCTTGCGTCGGGTTACGCCAGCGCATTATCGTTACTCTGGCGCAAGTTTACGCGCAACTGCTATGTGAATAACAGTACTTGCGCTGAAAGGGTCTTCAGAGTAACGTAAATGAGAAGCGTTACTCTGGAGCAAAGATGCTCTCATCTACCTGAATCTGGCCCATTGTGTGTATGTGTATATATATATATATATATATATATATAGACACAGAGTGAAACAATGATATGTTGTCTTTTCTTAGTAGGTCCCCTGTGATGCTTTGTGCTCTCTCTAGCTCCCTATGCTAATGCTTCACACAGTAAACATGATTGGATTTCCCTTTGGACAACAGAAGCTAGAAGATGCTTTCCTCTCTTCCAGCACAGGTAGAAGCGAGAATGGCAGCTTACTCTTAGGCCGCGTACACACGATCGGACATGTCCAATGAAACTGGTCTGCACCGCGTTCTGGTCCGAGGGGATTTTGGTCCGATGGTGTGTACGCACATCAGACCAACAGACCACTTCAGCTGGTCTGATGAAAACGGTCCGTCGGACATGTTTCCTCGGACATGTCTGATCGTGTGTACGCGGCCTTAGAGACATGCGGCAATCATTGGCTGCCCCTCTGAAAAGTGACCTGTGGTAAATCACTTTTCAAAAGGTGTTTGACAGTCAATGAGGAAGCGATAGAGTGTATCCAGAAAGAATTCACAGCCTTATTCCAAAATGGATTACATTTATTATTTTCCCTCAAGATTCTACAAACAATCCCCCATAATGACAACGTGAAAGAAGTTTGTTTGAAAGCTTTGGAATAAGGCTGTAACATACCAAAATGTGGACAAAGTGAAGCGCTGTGAATACTTTCCAGATGCACTGTATGTTGCCACCTCACCGCCTGTTTTATCCTTGAAAATTTCAACCCAACCACACAACTTTAGTCCCTGCATGCAAGGGTGTCTCCATAGCACCTGGTAAAAAAAGAGCCATTCTGAAACTGGAAACCTGGGGCAGAAATATTGGAACTGGCCGAGCGTGCCGAGCGCGTCCTGCACATTTACGTTGTCAGAATGGCACAGCTGCGCAAAGTAAGGTATATATACGTTACTTTGAATTTCGCGCACACGCCCCTGCCGCAAGCTCTGTGGCTCGATGTCTGCCGGTGTCCCGTGTTCGGGTCACAGGGCTGCAGAACAGGGAGAGGCCAGTGTAAACAAGGCATCTCCAAGTTCTTCCTAGTGACAGGACACTGATCGTCTGCTCCCTCTCATCGGAAGCAGTGATCAGTGTCGTGTCACAGTAAGCCCCGCCCCCACACAGTTAGAATCACACCCTAGGACACATTGAACCCCCTTCCTCGCCCCCTAGTGGTTAACCCCTTCCCTGCCAGTCACATTTACACAGTAATCAGTGCATTTTTATAGAATTGATCGCTGTATAAATGACAATGGTCCCAAAATAGAGTAAAACGTTTTCGATGTGTCTGCCATAATGTTGCAGTCACGATAAAAAATCGCTGATCGCCGCCATTACTAGTAAAAAACCATATTAATAAAAATGCCATAAATCTATCCCCTACTTTGTAGACGCTATAACTTTTGCGCGAATCAATCAATAAATGATTGCGATTTTTTTTTACCAAAAATATGTATTGGAATACGTATCGGCCTAAAGTGAGGAAAACATTTGTTTTTTTATATATTTTTTGGAGGATATTTATTATAGCAAAAAGTTAAAAATATTGCTTTTTTTCTAAATTGTCGCTCTATTTCTGGTTATAGCGCAAAAAATAAAATCGCAGAGATGATCAAATACCACCAAAAGGAATCTCTATTTGTGGGGAAAAAAAGGATATCGATTTGGTTTGGGAGCCACGTCGCACGACTGCGCAATTGTCAGTTAAAGCACCGCAGTGACGAATCGCAAAAAGTGGCCTGGTCATTTGGTAGCCAAATCCTGGTTAAATAAATCTCATGCTCTGTAAATTATTGAAGTAAACCCTCTTTGTGATCTTGTACCTACAGGAAAGGCTATAAGACTAGCAGGGTGTGGGGTCTGGGCAGCAGTTCCAGGGTGGCGGGCTTCCTCTCTGGTTCCAGCGGCTTCCTCCATGGCTCTACGTTTGGGGTCCAATAGGATTGCCTGACGTTGTGGTAAATTGGGAAATATGTCTCACAGCTGCTTCCTGATTGGCGGGGAGAAGATTTAGTGTAAAAATAGCAAAAATCCATTCGATATCGTTGCATAACTGGGTGGGTTTAGGACGCAAGTGCTCTGCGCCCTGAGCCCACCCATTTTTTAAGCCTATTAGAGCCGCTTTGTGATCTTGTACCTACAGGAAAGGCTATAAGGCTAGCAGGTGTGGGGTCTGGGCAGCAGCTCCAGGGTGGTGGGCTTCCTCTTTGGCTCCAGTGGCTTCCTCCCTGGCTCTAGCATTCTTTGCTGGGTTTGCAAGCTGTGATGCTGCTCCTGTCAATAACTCTTTGACAGCGGACATTATTAAGTTTGCTGCAGATCTCATATAATCAGGGACATCCATCCCAGTCCCAGTAAATCCCTTCTGGCTGACCCACCGGCATCCTGATCTTTGGAATAATTTCTCCCTAACAGAATGAACACCCCAAATTTGCATTAATTGTACATTCTGATACCTCTCTTTGACTGGCAACCTCATTGCTTGAACCCAGCGTGCTGTGTATATTTCCAATTCTTTTAAAACATATCCAATGAAATATTCATCATCCTTTTTAATACATGAACTAATTATCCTTCTCTACACACCCCTGAAGAAGATTATCCCGAAACGCGTCGGATATTAAGAAGGTTCTTCTTGTATTTATCTATATGGTGACAATCATTGGAACTCTGTATTTTAATTTGATATCTAAAAATGTTTTTGATGAATATGTACAATTGTGAATAAAACCTTTTTTATATTCAATATCCTGTATATTTTGAAATATTATTAGTGCCTTAAAAGTCCACCCAGGGGAACCCCCTTTTTTCTTTTCTGGCTCTGCGTTTGGTGTCCAATAGGATTGCCTGACGTTGTGGTAAATTGGGAAATACGTCTCACAGCTGCTTCCTGATTGGCTTGGAGAAGATTTAGTGTGAAAATAGCAAAAATCTATTTGTATCATCACATAACTGGGTGGGCTCAGGACGCATTACTCTGCGCCCCGAGCCCACCCTTTTTTTAAGCCTATTAGAGCCTCTGGCTGTAATCATGTGCTTCAAAAAACACACCACTCCTTAGGAATTAACCACTTCAGCCCCGGACCATATTGCTGCCCAATGACCAGAGCACTTTTTGCGATTCGGCACTGCGTCGCTTTAACTGACGATTGCGCGGTCATGCGACGTGGCTCCCAAACAAAATTGGCGTCCTTTTTTTCCCCACAAATAGAGCTTTCTTTTGGTGGTATTTTATCATCTCTGCGGTTTTTATTTTTTGCGCTATAAACAAAAATAGAGCGACTATTTTGAAAAAAATGCAATATTTTTTACTTTTTTCTGTAATAAATATCCCCAAAAATATATAAAAAAAAAATTTTTCCTCAGTTTAGGCCGCTACGTATTCTTCTACATATTTTTCGTTAAAAAAAACGCAATTAGCGTTTATTGATTGGTTTGCGCAAAAGTTATAGCGTTTACAAAATAGGGGGTAGTTTTATGGCATTTTTATTATTATTATTTTTTTTACTAGTAATGGCGGCGATCAGCGGTTTTTTTCAGTACTGCGACCTTATGGCGGACACTTCGGACACTTTTGACAAATTTTTTGGACCATTGGCATTTTTTTAGCGATCAGTGCTATAAAAATGCATTGGATTACTATAAAAATGCCATTGGCAGTGAAGGGGTTAACACTAGGGGGCGGGGAAGGGGTTAAGTGTGTTGCTGGGTGTGTTCTAACTGTATGGGGGGGGGGGGGTCGACTCACTAGGGGAAATCACTGATCTTCTGTTCATACATTGTATGAACAGAAAATCAGCGTTTCCCCCGCTGACAGGAACGAAAGCTGTGTGTTTACACACACAGCTCCCGTTCCCCGCTCTGTAACGAGCGATCGCCTGTGCCCGGCGGCGATCGTGCCCGCCCTAGTGGCCGTCGAAAGTGGCGACGTAGAGCTACGGGCTCTCGCGCAGGAGAGCCGACCTGCCGCTGTATAACTGTGGCGGCTGGTCGGAAAGCGGTTAATGTGTCCGGCGTCCTGAAAGGGTCAGGTGCATGGATAGGGAGGGCGGCGGCGGTGGCGCCTGTGTGCCCACAATACATGGGCCGCCAATGCTTTAAAGCTGGAAAGAAATCAGGAAAAATTATTTTAACCAGGGACAAAATTAGTGACCCGGTAACGCCGATCACCCTACTCAAAAGGAAACAAATATTGCATAAGCAGACATTGCCGGTTATTTCAACTGCTTAAAAATGTGATTTTTTTTTTCCAAATCATGTCATCCATAATAGTCATAGCAAGCCCAATTCTACAGCCTCGTGCTGCTATTTATAGTCTACAGATACTATGAGGAGCTGTGTAATGTTTTGTTCTCTACCCCACAAGATTATATATAATGAGTGGTTTCCATCTACATAATTGATAATAATCATTAATCACTGAACTGTAATAAGTATTAATAGAAGCTGTGCTGAGGGCCTAGTGGAGGGAGAGTAGAGTCAGGGCTTGAAATATGTCTAATTTCTCCCCCTTTTTTCTTTTTTCTCTCCTATTGGCCATTAAACTAATTCGTTAGACCATTTTGTCACTATATATTACTAGTGAATGACCTTTTATACTTAACAGGACCTATATCTTCTCCTCTTGATTTACTGCTATGTCTATGTTTCACAGATGCTTACTGCTAATGTACATATGTTTTATTTGTTTTTGTACCTCTTGCCACTGTACTTCATAACTGTATTGAGACCTAATTTTTCAATAAACCGTTTGTAAACAAAAAAAAGAAATATGTCTAATTTCTATAGCTGATCTCACTGCAGGATTATTATCCATTGTGCTTAATAAAATAACTTGCATTTTTTTTTTTCTCGCCTGAGGAATGTCACTTAGATGTTCAAATATACTCGTTGAAATGTCTGCAAGCCATTAGGGCCAAATATCAGACAAAGAGGCTTCCATTTACAGGCTTTTCCCTCTGATCTGTGAACGTAATTGACGGCAGGTTAAAACATACCATTAATGGTTCAAGTCTTTGCTTTAAAAGTCTCCTTGTTAGTGCTCTTAATATGACTCAGGCCAGCTTGTCTGATCCTTTCCCCATGAGACAAGACTGTTTTATTATATTTTATTCCCCGAGTTTATTTCACTACATACAACATTTTCAATTTTTAAAGGGAAAGAAAAAAAAAACTCCTTTGAAGTCTGGAAACCCCATTATGGTTAAGTATCCTATTAAAGTCCAGTTGACTTCACAAAATTGCACTCATCTTTTTAGGATGAACCAAAATAACACGTTTTAACCACTTCAGCCCCTGAGGATTTGGCTGCCCAATGACCGGGCTGTTTTTTGGGATTCGGCACTGCGTCGCTTTAACCACTTGTCCTCTGCCCACCGTCAAATGACGGCGGGCAGACGACTCTATTATCCTGACATCACGTCATATGACGTGATGTCCCTTTAAAGCCGCGGGCGGGCGCGCGCGTGTCGCCGGCGGCGCGCTCGCGCCCCCGCCGCTCTGCGGGGATCCCGTGCGAGTGCCCGGCGGCAACGATCGCCGCCGGGCACACGCGATTGCTCAGTAACTGAGCGGGGACGTGGAGCTCTGTATGTAAACACAGAGCTGCACGTCCCTGTCAGGGAGAGAGGAGATCGATTGTGTCCCTTGTACATAGGGACACAATCGGTCACCTCCCCCAGTCACCCCCCCCTCCCCCACAGTTAGAACACTCATAGGACACACATTTAACCCCTTCCTCGCCCCCTAGTGGTTAACCCCTTCACTGCCAGTCACATTTATACAGTAATCAATGCATATTTATAGCATTGTTCACTGTATAAATGTAAATGGTCCCAAAAATGTCAGAAAAGTGTCCGAAATATCCGCCATAACGTCACAGTCCCAATAAAAAAATCGCAGATCGCCGCCATTAATAGTAAAAAATAAATAAAAAAAAATGCCATAAACTATCCCCTATTTTGTAAACGCTATAAATTTTGCGCAAACCAATCGATAAACGCTTATTGCATTTTTTTTTTTTACCAAAAATATGTAGAAGAATACGTATCGGCCTAAACTGAGGGAAAAAATATTTTTTTTATATATTTTTTGGGTTTTTTATTGTAGCAAAAAGGAAAAAATATTGCATTTTTTAAAAAATTTACGCTCTATTTTTGTTTATAGCGCAAAAAATAAAAAACGCAGAGGTGATCAAATACCACCAAAAGAAAGCTCTATTTGTGGGAAACAAAGGACGCCAATTTTGTTTGGGAGCCACGTCGCACGACCGCACAATTGTCAGTTAAATCGACGCAGTGCCGGAAGCTTATATTTTGTCTGGGCAGGAAGGGGGTGTAGGTGCACAGTAGGCAAGTGGTTAACCACCTAACCCCCAGACCATATTGCTGTCCAATGACCAGAGCACTTTTTGTGATTCGGCACTGCGTCTCTTTAACTGACAATTGCGCGGTCGTGCGACGTGGCTCCCAAACAAAATTGGCGTCCTTTTTTTACCACAAATAGAGCTTTCTTTTGGTGGTATTTGATCATCTCTGCGGTTTTTATTTTTTGCGCTATAAACCAAAATAGAGCTACTATTTTGAAAAAAAAAAACAATATTTTTTACATTTTGCTATAATAAATATCCCCAAAAAATATCTAAAAAAAAGTTTTTTTCCTCAGTTTAGGCCGATACGTATTCTTCTACCTATTTTTCGTAAAAAAAAAAAATCGCAATTAGCGTTTATTGATTGGTTTACGCAAAGGTTATAGCGTTTACAAATAGGGGGTAGTTTTATAGCATTTTTGTTAAAATTTTCTTTTTTTACTAGTAATGGCGGCGATCAGCGTTTTTTTTCAGTACTGCGACATTATGGCGGACACATCGGACACTTGTGACACATTTTTGGGACCATTGGCATTTTTATAGTGATCAGTGCTATAAAAATGCATTGGATTACTATAAAAATGCCATTGGCAGTAAAGGGGTTAACACTAGGGGGCAGGGAAGGGGTTAAGTATGTCCCTGGGTGTGTTCTAACTGTATGGGGGGGTGGCCTCACTAGGGGAAATCACTGATCTTCTGTTCATACATTGTATGAACAGAAGATCAGCGTTTCCCCCGCTGACAGGACCGGGAGTTTTGTGTTTACACACACAGCTCCCGGTCCTCGCTCTGTACCGAGCGATCGCGAGTGCCCGGCGACGATCGTGCCCGCCGGGCACGCGCGCGGGACTCGGGGGCGAGCGAGGGAGCGCATGCGGGCTGCCGGCGGCACGCGGACGCCCCCTAGTGGCTGCTAAAAAAGCCGACGTACAGCTACAAGCTCTCGCCCAGAAGAGCCGACCTGCCGCAGTAAAATGATGGCGGCAGGTCGGCAAGCAGTTAACTGACAATTGCGCGGTCGTGCGACTTGACTCCCAAACAAAATTGATGTCCTTTATTTTCCCACAAATGGTATTTGATCACCTTTGCGTGTTTTTTTTTTTTTGCGCTATAAAACAAAATAAGAGGCATTTCCCATTGTGCCTCCAGAAAATGACTCCCCAATGGGACCACACAGAGAATAAACTAACAGGGGTTTTAACTCTTGACTAATAAAGGTTTTGGCTATACATATACTATAAAGATGGATCTTCCACAAATTTTACAATTTGCTGATCCAAGACAAGTATGCAGATATGACTTTCCTGATATGCAAAATGACACAAAATAGTGTTTTTACATAATAGCCAGGCTACTAGCATTTTCACAGACTGGCAATGGTAGCCTTTATTCATTTGAAAGTTCGGGATGGCAGCTAGGTCCGGGCTTGGTAGGCTCAAAAAGAGGGCTTGTAGATCGTGCAGGTTGCCAGTGTAAAGCCGCCGACATATGTTTCGCACGTTGTGCGTCTTCAGGGGGGCGTGCGAAACATATGTCGGCGGCTTTACACTGGCAACCTGCACGATCTACAAGCCCTCTTTTTGAGCCTACCAAGCCCGGACCTAGCTGCCATCCCGAACTTTCGGTGGACCATTGGAGTAAAGGAGCCGTGACACGCTATACTCCCAGTGCCAGGCAGGCACTAGCTGGGGTAGGAGGCCATTCGGCTGTATGTGCTTTTTTATTTGTTTTTATTAAAACGGTATTGTACCATGATGTTTTCCATTCATTTTTCTATCCATACATGAGCCTTCCTGTTAGTATTGTGGAACAGCACGATCCAGCATGCCCATAGTGTTCAGGCACTGATCCTGTCCTGCCCATCTGACCTACTTTTAACAGAGAGGTCATACCATCTGGTAAGCACTTAGTATTTCCCCAGCACCTGAGGTGGAACACGAATAATCCATTTTGGTGAAGGTTCTTTTCACACCCCAGAACCAGCACATCACAATCCTGACACAGATTTGTGCACAGACTTTTTGTTCAATCAAGAATTTATTCTGCAATAGGAAGATCTTCCTGATATCTCTCTAAATATTTCTACACCAATACTTATCTTTGGGATTCTAGGTGGACTTTTAACTGTTGTATTTACCATCACACCAACACCAATGTTTTGCACGACGATCAGGTCTTATTAATAATGTTGTCATTTCTGTAAATATTGTTGTTTTCATCACCTATGTTATACAGGTAATCACATTATGTATTATGAGTGAATTCTCTCATTTAGTCCTAGTGGCGCCCTCTATTGTTTCTTCATTTTCACTTATTATAGGTACACACTATACCACTGAGGAGCAGCACACCACTTAACTTTATTATCTTCACACAAGTGAAGACCACTATTTATTAGTTTTTGGCGCGGAAATTTTTTCCTTTTGCATGGAGCAAATGTTGGCTGGCTCATCAGGAACCAGGCAAAATGTGCTGTGTATATAGCCAGCTTAAAGCAGTTGTAAAGTATTTTTTTTTTTTAAATAATAAAGATGTTATACTTACCTGCTCTGTGCAATGGTATTGCAAAGAGCATTTACTGAACCTCCTCTTCTGGGGTTCCCCTCCAACACTCTTGGCTCCTCCTCTTGTTTTTGTGCCACCATAGGGTGCATATGTGGGGGACTTGCACTTGAGCTGTGTGTGACCATTGACACACACAATGCTGTATCCTGGCCTAGGCCAAAAAGGCCCAGGCCTAGGGCAGCACTTTGTAGGGGGGCAGCACGGACAGTGTCCCTGCTGGCTTGAGCTACACTGTTAGGCAAATTCATTTAGCGTCCCTATATCGGCCACACTGCTTCCAGCATGTGGGTGGTTGGTGGTTGGCATTTTGCAACTGTGGGGGGGGGGGGGGTGTCGCTTCAAATTTTTTACCATCCCTGTCCCATTGCAGAGATTTCCCTTCACTTCCTGTCCCATAGTCCAACAGGAAGTGAGAGGAAATCCATGCAAATTAAGGGAATACATTGCCCCCCCCCCAGGTCATCAGAACTAGTGTCCCCACCTGAAAATTTCAGGGTGGGTCTTAAACTGCAAGGGGTGTGGCCTTGAAAGGAAGAGGTGTGTCATATTTAAATTAGGGGGTGCACGAGTTTAGTCAGGCCTAGGGCAGCACAAAACCTAAATACACCCCTGGACACACACAGTGCGGTTTGGCCCCACCCCTCATTTTCAGGATTTTTATGACAGCCAATGGCTTTACATGCCATGGTTGTGATGCTTTGCGGCAAAAACTATCCAACGTGTCAAGATCAGCAGACGGCAAGCCTGCTGAACACAACCTATTGAAGCAACTTGGGAAGTGCTGCAAAAGGTCCGCAATGTGCAATACGTTTGTCAGCAAAAATGGGGTTAAAACTGGCAGTGAAGAGGCGTCACATCACCTCCCCACTGACTTTCAATCACCCCTGAAAAGCCATCCATAGGCAGATCATTCTTCAGAGGAGCAGTGGGTTTAGACACACGTCTAGCCTGAGTGTACAGCAAATATGCGGCCTCTCAGCGCCTGGTGATTGGCACAGAGGGTCGGCATATTTGCGTGAATTTCTGCCCAAAGAGCTGTGCCAAGAGTGTGCGCGCTACGCGCTCTCGACGCAGTTAATTTCACCTAACCAAAAGCTCCCGATTGCTGTTTGCGATCTGGAGTTTTCGGGTTTACGTGACCACCTTGACAGCCAATCACGGCGGTCATGTGCTCTTAATCCATGCGTAAAGGAGTTGTAAAGGTAGAAGGTTTTTGATCTTAATGCATTCTATGCAGCCATCTGTGTGCAGCAGCCCCTCCCCCAGCACCACCTAATTGCTTACCTGAGCCCCATCTCAGTCCCTCAGCTGTCTGAAACTCTCACTCCCGATTGGCTGAGACACAGCAGCGGTGCCATTGGCTCCCGTGGCTGTCAATTAAAGTCAGTTAGCCAATCAGGAGAGAGAGGGGGCGGGATCTGAGCTGCATCCACTGAGCTGCAGCTTGGCTCGGGTACCCCCATAACACGCTGCTTGCTTGTGGGGGAACTTGGCATGGGGAGGGGCCAGGAGCAGGAAAGAGGGACCCCAGAAAAGGAGGATTGGGGCTACTATGTGCAAATCCACTGCAATAAAGCAGGGCGTGAAAAAGGTTAAACTGCAGGAGAGAAAAATGAGGTCCTCTCCCCAGCCAACCAAGGCTGTGCTGTGTGGCAGAGTTGTGTAAATCTCAAGAACGGATAGACAGATATACAAATCCTTTGCCGGGTAACACAGCGCTCTTATATGTTTTTATTATCTGTGTATGTAGCCGTTTGCCTGGAGTTCAGCTTTATTGCAAAACTGAAAAGGAAAGACGATGCCGTTGCCAACGGCAACCAATCAGACGTTAGTACTCATTCCATAAAGGCTGCATGAAACAGATAATCTGATTTGCTTTTTAGAGGAATACTTCTTATCAATCATTGTCAGGTTAGGAGAAAGGCAAGAAGCACAGCCAGGCGTCAGTGACGCTCCCTGTAGAAGGCAGGTAA
Organism: Rana kukunoris; assembly: GCA_029574335.1. Taxonomy (NCBI): domain Eukaryota; kingdom Metazoa; phylum Chordata; class Amphibia; order Anura; family Ranidae; genus Rana; species Rana kukunoris. The sequence goes on along the minus strand of CM056052.1, from coordinate 531,518,970 downwards.
TGGTTCTTGCTGGAAAGGCGCACATACTCGGACACCGCTTCCCATTCATGTACAGCAGGACTTTCCACTACAGAGAAAGATCACAGTCCGGGAACAGAGACATAGACAGGGTGGGATGTTTCTGCTGCAATACGACAGACAGGGCTGCAGACAGGGAGGGATCTGGTGGGAAGAAGATGCCGTATTTTACCTACCAGGAAACTCTCACTCCTCTCCCAAACCGCAGAGAAGACAGCGCTGTGTCCATTCCCATCCATGTCACCTTCCACCCCCCCCCCCCCATTATACAGATCCCAGCCATGCCACCTTCCACCCCCCCCCCCCATTATACAGATCCCAGCCATGCCACCTTCCACCCCCCCCCATTATACAGATCCCAGCCATGCCACCTTCCACCCCCACCATTATACAGATCCCAGCCATGCCACCTTCCAACCCCCCCCCCATTATACCCAGATCCCAGCCATGCCACCTTCCACCCCCCCCCATTATACAGATCCCAGCCATGCCACCTTCCACCCCCCATTATACAGATCCCAGCCATGCCACCTTCCACCCCCCCCCCCCCCATTATACAGATCCCAGCCATGCCACCTTCCACCCCCCCCCCCCATTATACAGATCCCAGCCATGCCACCTTCCACCCCCCCCCATTATACAGATCCCAGCCATGCCACCTTCCACCCCCCCCCCTATTATACAGATCCCAGCCATGCCACCTTCCACCCCCCCCCCATTATACAGATCCCAGCCATGCCACCTTCCCCATATACCCCCCCCCCCATTATACAGATCCCAGCCATGCCACCTTCCACCCCCCCCCCATTATACAGATCCCAGCCATGCCACCTTCCACCCCCCCCCCCCCATATTATACAGATCCCAGCCATGCCACCTTCCACCCCCCCCCATTTATACAGATCCCAGCCATGCCACCTTCCACCCCCCCCCCCCATTATACAGATCCCAGCCATGCCACCTTCCACCCCCCCCCCCATTATACAGATCCCAGCCATGCCACCTTCCACCCCCCCCCCCATTATACAGATCCCAGCCATGCCACCTTCCACCCCCCCCCCTATTATACAGATCCCAGCCATGCCACCTTCCACCCCCCCCCATTATACAGATCCCAGCCATGCCACCTTCCACCCCCCCCCCCATTATACAGATCCCAGCCATGCCAGCCTTCCACCCCCCATTATACAGATCCCCCTAGCCATGCCACCTTCCACCCCCCCCCCATTATACAGATCCCAGCCATGCCACCTTCCACCCCCCCCCATTATACCAGATCCCAGCCATGCCACCTCCACCCCCCCCCCCCATTATACAGATCCCAGCCATGCCAGCTTCCACCCCCCATTATACAGATCCCAGCCATGCCACCTTCCACCCATTATACAGATCCCCCCATCCATGTCCACCTTCCCCACCCCCCCCCCCCATTATACAGATCCCAGCCATGCCACCTTCCACCCCCCCCCCCCCATTATACAGATCCCAGCCATGCCACCTTCCACCCCCCCCCCCATTATACAGATCCCATCCATGCCACCTTCACCTTCCACCCCCCCCCCCATTATACAGATCCCAGATGCCACCTTCCCCCCCCCCCCCCACCTTCCATACCCCCCCCCCATTATACAGATCCCAGCCATGCCACCTTCCACCCCCCCCATATTATACAGATCATTATACAGATCCCAGCCATGCCACCTTCCACCCCCCCCCCCCATTATACAGATCCCAGCCATGCCACCTTCCCCCCCCCCCCCATTATACAGATCCCAGCCATGCCACCTTCCACCCCCCCCCCCCATTATACAGATCCCAGCCATGCCACCTTCCACCCCCCCCATATTATACAGATCCCAGCCATGCCACCTTCCACCCCCCCCCCCCATTATACAGATCCCAGCCATGCCACCTTCCCCCCCCCCCCAACCCCCCCCCCCCATTATACAGATTCCAGCAGCCATGCCACCTTCCACCCCCCCCCCCCCCATATATACAGATCCCAGCCATGCCACCTTCCACCCCCCCCCCCCATTATACAGATCCCAGCCATGCCACCCTTCCACCCCCCCCCCCCATTATACAGATCCCAGCCATGTCATCACACTTACCCCCCCCCCCCACCCCCCCCCCCATTATACAGATCCCAGCCATGCCACCTTCCACCCCCCCATTATACAGATCCCAGCCATGCCACCTTCCACCCCCCCCCCCCCATTATACAGATCCCAGCCATGCATCAACCCCCCCCCCCCATTATACCCACCCACCTTCCCCCCATTATACAGATCCCAGCCCATCCATGCCACCTTACCCCCCCCCCCACAGATCCCCCCCCCCCCATTTCAACAGATTGCCATTCCACCCCCCCCCCCCAGATCCCAGCCATGCCACCTTCACATTATACCCCAGCCATGCCCCCCATTACCCCCCCATATACAGATCCCAGCCATGCCACCTTCCACCCCCCCCAGATCCCCATGCCACCTATATACAGATCCCAGCCATGCCACCTTCCACCCCCCCCATTATACAGATCCCAGCCATGCCACCTTCCACCCCCCCCCCCCCTATTATACAGATCCCAGCCATGTCATCAACCCCCCCCCCCCATTATACAGATTCCCAGCCATGCCACCTTCCACCCCCCCCCCCCCATTATACAGATCCCAGCCATGTCCTTCCCCCCCCCCCCATTATACCCCCCCCCCATTACCCCCCCCCCCCCCATATACAGATCCCAGCCATGCCACCTTCCACCCCCCCATTATACATTATACAGATCCAGCAGCCATGCCACCTTCCACCCCCCCCCCATCTTCATACCCCCCCCCCCCAGATTCCAGCATGCACACCCCCCACCCCCCATGTCATCTTCAGCCCCCCCCCCCCATGCCACCTATACAGATTCCAGCCATGTCACCTTCCACCCCCCACCCCCCATTATACAGATCCCAGCCATGCCACCTTCCACCCCCCCCCATTATACCATTATACCAGATCCCAGCCATGCCACCCCCCCCCATTCCACCCCCCCCCTTAGATCCCAGCCATGCCACCTTCCACCCCCCCATTATACAGATCCCAGCCATGCCACCTTCCACCCCCCCATATATACAGAGCCATGCCCCTTCCAGATCCAGCCACCTGATCCACCTGATCCAGCCATTCCACCCCCCCATCCACCCCCCCCCCATTATACAGATCCCAGCCATGTCATCTTCAACCCCCCCCCCCCCATTATACAGATTCCAGCCATGTCACCTTCCACCCCCCCACCCCCCATTATACAGATCCCAGCCATGCCACCTTCCACCCCCCCCCCCCCCCCCCCCCCCATTATACAGATCCCAGCCATGCCACCTTCCACCCCCCCATTATACAGATCCCAGCCATGCCAGATTCCTTCCATGTCCCCCCCCCCCCCACAGATCCCAGCCATGTCAGATCCCAGCCATGCCACCTTCCACCCCCCCATTATACAGATCCCAGCCATGCCACCTTCCACCCCCCCATTATACCATTGCCACCTTCCACCCCCCCCCCCCAGATCCCATACAGATCCCATTTCCACCTTCCACCCCCCCCCCCCCCATTATACAGATCCCACCCCTCCACCCCCCCCCCCCCCCATTATACAGCCAGCCATGCCACCTTCCACCTTCAGATCCCAGCCATTCCACCTTCCACCCCCCTCCCCCCCCCATTATACAGATCCCAGCCATGTTCCCTTCCACCCCCCCCCCCCCATTATACAGATCCCAGCCATGTCACCTTCCACCCACCTTCCACCCCCCCCCCCATTATACAGATCCCAGCCATGTCACCTTCCACCTTCCCTTCCACCCCCCCCCCCATTATACCCAGCCATCACCTTCCACCCCCCCATTATACAGATCCCGACCCCGTCATGTGTCATCAGCTCTCAATCAGTCAGTACGATGGAAGGAATAAAGGTGCCACATGGGATGAGATTGTGGAAAGAGGCAGATTTTTCTTTCACAATAAAAACCATGATTTCACTGAGCGCGGATAATTGATTCAGCGAGCCGAACAAATACATGAAAGAGGGAATTCCAAGGAGATGCTTGTTTGTTGTCTAATGATCAGATCTCTGTGTGTATGGGGGAACCTTGATTCACATCCGGTGAAGGAAATGGAATGTTATGTCACATACACACAACCATTTTTCGGGTTCTAAAAAATGGGCATTAAAAATTAAAAAAACGTGCTCTAGTTTTTCACAACGTTTTTAAGGTTGTAAAAAATAGTCGTGTGTGGGCTTTAACGATGTGAAAAAAACGTGCATGCTCAGAAGCAAGTTATGAGACGGGAGCGCTCGTTCTGGTAAAACTAGCGTTCGTAATGGAGTAAGCACATTCATCACGCTGTAACAGACAGAAGAGCGCGAATCGTCTTTTACTAACACTAAATCAGCTAAAGCAGCCCCAAGGGTGGCGCCACCTGCAAGGAACTTCCCCTTTATAGTGCCGTCGTACGTGTTGTACGTCACCGCGCTTTGCTAGTGCATTTTTTTAAAATGATCGTGTGTGGGCAACGTCGTTTTAATGATGAAGTTGGAAAAACAATTTTTTTTCTACATGCCGAAAAACATTGTTTTTTTTCATGCCGAAAAATGATCGTGTGTACGTGGCATAAGCCTAGGGTGTCCATCTGCATGCTTCACTGTGCCTCACTGTGTCCATGTGAATGCCTCACTGTGTCCAAGCCTCACTGTGCCCATGCCTCACTATGCCCATGTGAATGCCTCACTGTGTCCAAGCCTCACTGAGCCCATGCCTCACGGTGCCCATGCCTCACGGTGCCCATGCCTCACGGTGCCCATGACTAGACTGATGCCGCGTACACACAACCGTTTTTAGGGTTCTAAAAAATGATGTTTTTCAGGCTTTAGAAAAAAAAATTTTTTTTTCAACCCGATCATTAAACGGCTTTGCCTACACACGATCGTGAAAAAAAATGCTCTAGCACAGTACAACATGTACGACGGCACTAAAAAGGGGAAGTTCCATTCGGATGACGCCACCCTTGGGGCTGCTTTAGCTGATTTTGTGTTAGTAAAAGACGATTCACGCTTTTCAGTCTGTTACAGCGTGATGAATGTGCTAACTTCATTACGAATGCTAGTTTTACCAAACGAGTGCTCCCGTCTCATAACTTGATTCTGAGCATGCGCGTTTTTTTCAAGTCGTTAAAGCCCACACACGACCATTTTTTACAACCGTTAAAAACATTGTGAAAAAATAGAGCATGTTTGAAATTTTTAATGCCCATTTTTTACATTGTGAAAAATGCTCTGGAGCCCACACACCATCGTTTTTAATGACATAAAAAAAACGTCATTTTTTTGAGCCCGAAAAATGGTCGTGTGTATGCGGCATGACGTTTAACATTGGAGTCTATGAAAGGTGTGCCGGCTTTGAAAAACCGGTGCTCCCCTGTCGTAGGTCTCCTAGACAAACTTTGCACACTTTTAGAGGAGAAAGGGGGCTACATGTGTGCCAAGTTCCGGGTCCAGGGGACCTACGACCGGCTGGTACCTGGTCCCCAAAATCACCAGAGAAATTACCGTTTAACATGGGAGTCTATGGAAGGGGTGCCCGGCTTTGAAAAATTGGTGCTCCCCGACCGCAGGTCCCGCGGACAACAATCTTTGCACACTTGTAGAAGAAGAGTGGGGCTACATATGTGCCAAGTTTGGGGTTCAGGGGACCTAGGGCCGGCTAGTACCGGGTCCCCAAAATCCGGAAGATCAGGTGGGATTAAATAAATATATTATATTCACATACACAACCTTCTCGGAGAAGATGGGAGCCTCACCTTGTAAAAGAACACCCATGCTCGGAAACAATTCGACGCATGCTTGGAAGCATAGAACTTCATTTTGTCGGCTCCTCGTAGTCTTTTACGTCACCATGTTCCTGGCAGTCAAAAGTTCACCGGACATTTGTGTGACCGTGTGTATGCAAGGCAGTTTTGAGAGGAATTCCGTCGGGAAAACCATTGGTTTTTTTTCCGACTGGAAAACCGGTCGTGTGTACGGGGCATTAGAAGACCGCCTAATTTGCCTAATTAGAGATTGGCTTTGACTGGAGTTTCCCTTTATGTTGTCTGTTCACAAAAAGACAGAAAACGAGTTTACTTACTCATCACAGTCAACAACCGAATAGTTCCAGGGTACAGCTAAGAGTAAATAACAGAAGGAAAAAAAATGAATGCAAATAAAGATGAAGGAAAACCATAAAGATTTATTATAGAGATTTACAAACTGCATTAAAGGGGTTGTAAAGGTACAATTTTTTTTTCCTAAATTCTTACCTTAGTGCAGTCCTCCTTCACTTACCTCATCCTTTGATTTTGCTTTTAAATGTCCTTATTTCTTCTGAGAAATCCTCACTTCCTGTTCTTCTGTCTGTAACTCACCACAGTAATGCGAGGATTTCTCCCTGGTGCGGAGTGTCATGCTCGCCCCCTCCCTTGAGGGGGCGAGCAGGAGAGTCAGGACGCTCTCTATGTTGCAGATAGAGAAAGGAGCTGTGTGTTAGTGGGCGTCCTGACTCTCCTGTAGTCCAAGAAGTGCCGATCCTGACCTCTCTGGGGCCCTAAGCAAAATTCTGCTAAGGGGCCCTCTACCTGACCTGTGATGCCATCACCCATAACTCTTCACCAATCCCCCTGGATAGCACCCGACCACATAAGAGGGACAGACCTAGAGTGGTGATAGTGTGACCTGTGGCCCCCAGACTTTAGTATTGCCTCACCAGGAGTCACGACTAGTACCGCAGTATGAGTACACAATGCTCTGCCTGGGGCCCACATACATACAGCAGTGCCGATCCTAACCTCCCTGGTGCCCCAAGCAAAATGACATTTCACATTAAAGTTAAGAAGCGCAGGAGTGGGGGGTTGCTCCCGAAAATGACATCTTACATTAAAGTGAGAAGCGGGGGGGTGCTGACTTCTTACCTCTTCTTCCATGCAGCCAGCGAGTTTCCAAAATTACTTCTCACCAAATGGGGGCCCTAGTAATTTGGGGGGCCCTCCGCAGCATTGGGGGGCACTAAGCGGCTTGCAAAGTGAGCCTATAGGGCGGATCGGCCCTGAGTCCAAGGGAGCGGGCGAGCACGACACTCCACACCAGGGAGAAAGCCTTGCATTACTGTGTGGAGTTACAGACAGAAGAACAGGAAGTGAGGATTTCTCAGAAGAAATAAGGATATTTAACCACTTGCTTACTGGGCACATATAACCCCCTCCTGCCCAGGTGAAATTTCAGCTTCCGGCACTGCGTCGCTTTAACTGACAATTGCGCGGTCGTGCGACGTGGCTCCCAAACAAAATTGGCGTCTTTTTTTCCCAACAAGTAGAGCTTTCTTTTGGTGGTATTTGATCGCCTGTGCGGTTTTTATTTTTTGCGCTATAAACAAAAAAGTGCGACAATTTTGAAAAAAAATACAATAGTTTTTACTTGTTGTTGCTATAATAAATATTCCAATTGAAAAAAATTCTCAGTTTAGGGCGATACGTAAAAAAAAAAAAAGGGGACAGAATTATTATTTTTTATTATTTAATTTTCACTAGAAATGGCGGCGATCTGTGATTTTTATTGGTACTGTGACGTTATGGCGGACACTTTTGACACATTTTTGGCGCCAATCACATTTATACTGCGATCAGTGCTATAAATATGCACTAATTATTGTATAAATGTGACTGGCATTGAAGGGCAGGGCCGGTGCAAGGATTTCAGCCTAGACAAGCGAAGATCCATTTTGACCTGACTGTGCCCCATTACATGCCAGGCCGAGAGGGCCTCCGTGATAGGTGGACACTGAACACAGTGCCTCATGGGAAGCTGAATGTTCCGCCTATCACGGAACAGAAGACGTCGGAGGCGCGGCTTTTGAAAAATCGTACAGCCGCGATTCTAAGGTAATTTTTTCGCCCCATCCCAGGCTGCGGACCTGCCCGCCCCAAGCGGCCGCTTGGTCCGCCTGGTGGTTGCGCTGGCCCTGTTGAAGGGGTTAACACTAGGGGGTGAGGAAGGGGTTAAATGTGTATCCTAGGTGTGTTCTAACTGTGGGGGGAGGGGGGGTGACCGATCTGTGTCCCTATGTACACGGAACACAGATCGGTCTCCTCCTCTCCAGAGACAGGACGCTGTCTCTGTAAAACGGCAATGAGAGATGAACTCATATGTTTACATATGAGATCATCTCTCATTCGTCGCACAGATCGCATCGCAAACGACCACTCTGATTGGCCGTTCGCCGCGATCTGTGATTGGCTGTGTCCAAGGGAGACGGCCAACACAGAGCTTCCCCGCAGCGTGCGCTGGGAACGCCGAGAGGGGCGGCCGTCAAAAGACGGCGGCTTGGATATTCAGACCCACGCTGTAGCCGTCATTCGGCTATAGCGCGGGTCTGAAGTGGTTAAAAGCAAAATGGAAGGATGAGGTAAGTGAAGGAGGACTGCACTAAGGTAAAGGAAGATATTTAGGGGGGGGGGGGGAGAATTGTACCTTTACAACCCCTTTAATGCAGTTTGTAAATCGCTATAATAAATCTTTATGGTTTTCCTTCATCTTTGTTTGCATTCATTTCTTTACCTTCTGTTATTTACTCTTAGCTGTACCCTGGAACTATTCGGTTGTTGACCGTGATGACTAAGTAAACTAGTTTTCTGTCTTCACCCCTCCTAACCACATTAGAAGCCAATGATTACATAAGGGCAGGGAGCCCCGGCTATAAATGCTCCATAAATAAACGTACACAGGGCTCATACAGGTCACACTGAATGCTTCCACAAAACTCAGAGCCGATGTAATCTGAGATCACTAAACATTGGACTTTCCATACTCACAACTACCAGTTTTTCAAGAATAGAGGACATGGAGACCTAAACCCGTGTGTATATTTATTCTATCCTGCTGGTATACTGGTTTTTGTTTGGTAAAGAAAAAAAAAAAAAGCTCTATCATTAAGAAAAAAGCCAGCAAATTGAGAATCTCAAAGAGGAACTACAAGGTGTGATAATTCAATTCCTAGAATGCCCGTAGTGTAGCACTATGGTGGTGAGTAGGGTGACCACGTGTCCCGGAACAGTCCCACATTTTGCAGGTCTGTCCCGGGTACCTTTATGCCAGGACAATACAGTGTCCCAGAATGAAACTGACACAGACACCCTCAGGGCCAATCTGATGCCCCCAAAAAAGGCCGCCACATCACTGCTTTACTGACTGACAGTACTTGTCCTGCCCGGGAATGCCTGGAAAAGCACAATCCCCGCCCCCTGCTTGTGATTGGAGAAATTCCGCCTCTTGTGTCCAATCACTGTGCTGTGATTCGTTACAGCACAAGCTGATTTTTGGAAGGGGTGTCCCTGAATGGTAGTTTGGAAATGTGGTCACCCTAGTGGTGAGTCCTCCAGCCGTTCACACTCGAGCGTGTGCTAACATGTTTTAACTTGCATTCGCCTGGGTCGCAGACCGGTTGACTCTGTCTTTATGGAGAAGTAGAAGAAATAAAACATGTTGGTTGCACTACCTCGTTGGTAGTCTCAGTGGGGGAAACCGTTTAACCACTTGCTGACCGGCTAACGCCGATATATGTCGGCAGAATGGCACGGGCAGGCAAACGAATGTACCTGACCTGTATGTTGCTCTGAATCAGCTGCCTAGCGTGTGCGCATGTGCCCGCCGCAAGCTCTGTGACCGTACCCGCGGAATCGATATCCGCCGTTGTCACATGATTGTGTCACGGAGCTGCAGAACGGGGGGATGTCTATGTAAACAAGGAATTTCCTTGTTCTGCCTATCATTGGGAGCAGTGATCATTGTCGATCACTGTCGTGTCACTTGTAGCCCAGCCCCCTCACAGTTAGAGTCACTCCCTAGGACACACTTAACCCCAAAATCGCCCACTAGTGTCTAACCCCTTCCCTGCCACTGTAATTTACACAGTAAGCAGTGCATTTTTATAGCACTGATCGCTGTATAAATAGTGTCAAAAGTGTTCGATGTGTCACCTCTGTGGTTTTTATTTTTTGCGCCTGTTTAGATGACCACTATGACAGTGGTCTCTGCATGCGTGGGGATTTTAGGCCTCCCTCCGGACCCTCTGTAGTATATCTGGGGTGCTGTCTTGGTGACCTAAGTCCTGGCTCTGTGTGGAGTGCTGATCATTGCTGTGCCTCCTCCAACCTGCACAGAGCCAGGACTCAGGTCACAAAGACAGCACCCCAGATATACTACAGAGGGTTCGGAGGGAGACCTAAAATCCCCACGCATGCAGAGACCACTGTCATAGTGGTCATCTAAACAGGTGCAAAAAATAAAAAACCACAGAGGTGATCAAATACCACCAAAAGAAAGCTCTATTTGTGGGAGGAGAGGGACGCCGGTTTTGTTTGGGAGCCACGTCGCACGACCGCGCAATTGTCAGTTGAAGCGACGCAGTGCCGGAAGCTGAAATTTCGCCTGGGCAGGAAGGGGATAAAACCTTCTGGGGCTGAAGTGGTTAAGTGGTTAAGGTGACGATCGCTATCAAACTGTGTTCATCCAGCTTGCAGCTCCCCTAATCCTTAAACCTACACGCTACCTGGGGTCCCCTATAATCAAGGGACCGCCGGGAATCTGGTAAGCAGATTCATATACTCTGGTGGTGGAGGATTCTATCTATTGGATTGTCACTCCGATTTGGTGTTTTCATCTGATTGTCCAAGTGTGGACTCCTTTTTTTCTTCACTAGTGAAGGACTAAGTCACTTTGTTCAAATTGTGATCTGATCATCTATCAATTTATGGACATTTTCTTTGAGATTTCTTTGAATGATAATTGATCATATGTTAAGTGATTAATTTCCAATTCGTTTTCACAACATATTCTTGTATGTTTATTCACAATGTTTAGCGCAACTTTTTTTTCCCTACATGTTTAATACCGCAATTAATAGTAAATAAATAATAATAATAAAAATGCCATAAAGCTATCCCCTATTTTGTAGATGCTATAACTTTTGCACAAACCAATCAATATACGCTTATTGCTCTCATGCCCCATGTTCTTCAGCACCCCTTTACTCTCTGGCCCCCCCAGTGCTCTCAGGCCCCCTGTACTCATAAGCACTCTCCAGCCCCTCCCAGGGCTCACCAGCCCCTCCCTGTGCTCTCAGACACCCTGTGCTCTCAGACCCCTCTGTGCTCTTCAGCACCACTGTACTCTCCTGCCCCCCAGTGCTCTCAGGCCCCCCTGTGCTCATCGGCACTCTCCATCCCCTCCCAGGGCTCTCCAGCCTCCCTGTGATCTCAGACCCCCTGTGCTCTCAGGCCCCCTTGTGCACTCAAGCACCCCTTTACTCTCAGACCCCCCTGTACTCATCAGCAAACCCCAGCCCCTCCCTGTGCTCTTCAGCACCCCGTGCTCTCCAGGCCCCCCTGTGCTCTCTGGCCCCCCTGTGCTCTCTGGCCCCCCATGCTCTCCACCTCCCGTGCTCTTTACCCCCCTGTGCTGTTCGCCTCATGTGTTCTCTGCCCCTGCTTGTGCTCTCCAGCCCCCCCTGGTCCATGCCCCTTCAGTGCTCTCCGATCCCCTCTGTGCTTTCCAGCCCCTCTGTGCTCTCTGCCCCCCCATGCTCTTTGCCATTGTGTTCTCTGCCCCTGCTTGTGCTCTCCAGACCCCCATGGGCCCTACCCCCTCAGTGCTCTTCAACTCCCCCAGTGCTCTTCAGCTTCGCTGTGCTCTCCGACTCCCCCTACTACTCTCCATCTCGCAGTACTCTTCACCTCCTGTGCTCTCTGGCCCACCTAGTGCTCTCCACACTCCCTCGTTTTCTCCACCCCCCCCCCCCCCCCTGCTCTCCGTGCCTCCCGGTAAATATGCCATGGGCTGCTCATTGTAAATGCCCGGGCCTATTTTTTTTCCCAGTCCGGGCATGGTGGACACAGTTGTCCAGAGCCTCTTACAGAGTCTGCAGCAAATAGCTTATATTTTGGAGGATGCTGACAGCTTCTGCAACAAGCAGCTGGAATGTGGCCTGGTGGGTCCACACCCAACTGGTGGGTTACTCCAAGCAGAGAATAGGCATAGTCCCTAAGCTGTCCCTACTCCTCCAGAACCTCTCCCTAGCTCTAAACACCTTTCTGTTCCTACACTTAACACTCACAAAATGGCCACCAAACCCAAGAGCTAGTGTTTTAAATAGACACTGCCCAGACCCAAGATGGTCACGGGGTCAGTCAGGGTACCAGCGTCCAATTGGACAGCTGCTTCCTTGACATTAGCAGGAAGTTGTGAAGGAATAAAGTTCCCCAACCCTTCCATCCCCTTTTGAACCGCTGCTAGAGCCTTGCACCCAGTGTTGCCAACCTACAGTACCAGATTGAAATTTACTGGCACGACACCCGAAATTTACTGGCGCAGACACGGTTTTACTGGCATTTCACAAAAGTTAGTCAATTAATTTTTTAGGTGCAAATTTCAGTATTTAGGCTACAAACAAGTACGCTAGGCAAATAGCAACGTGATTTAAGGTAGATATTAAGGTAAAAAACATATTATTTTTGATATGATGAGGGCAAATTATTTAGTCACATCACCCCCTGCCTCCAATCTCCCCCAAGCCCCCTGCCTTCAATCACCCCCTACCTCCATCGTCCCCTGCCTCCATCATCCCCTGCCCCCATACCCTTCTGCGGTGCCACCAACAACCCTTGTCTTCATCTCCCACCCTCTGCGGTGCCACCACCCCCCTCTGCGGTGCCACCAACACCCCGTGCCTCCAATCACCCCCTACCACCAACACCCCCTGCCTCCAATCTCCCCCTGCCTCCATCCCCCTCTGCGGTGCCACCGCGGCCACCATCACCCCCTGCCTCCAATCACCCCCTGCCTCCAATCTCCATGCCAAACGGCACATTCCGGCAACCACAGACATTTACGAACGGGGGAAAAAAGTGCCAGTTTTTACGAACTGTCCGTAAAAATACAGACGGATTGGCAACACTGCTTGCACCACCTACAAAATAAAGTACTGACTGCACCTGCCTACATGCCCACCTGATATACAGTACTGTACTTTAATAAAAATAAAAAATAAAAGGAGCTGGGTGGGAAAATAGTTGTCCAAACGGCACCTGTATCCAATCAGATGCAGACAATGTTGTCCAAACAGCAGCAGTATCCAATCAGATGCAGTCAGACATTGTTTGAGTATACATTAACAGCTATTTCAGCCACCCACACTGTTTAGCTTGGATGGAAGAATCTTTTTTTTTTTTTTTTTTTCGTTCAGCCCGCAGACCACTCAGACAGGGAAACAAGCTGTGACATTGTAAAGATAAACTCCCCGACACGTGCCAGATGTAATACTGATTACACCAAAGGAACACCTATTATTAAGCCTCCTAACCGTCATGTGACATGAATATATAATTTACACACAAAGCATTCCTAACAGGGAATACATAAAACATCTTTTTTTAGCAGCGCGTCTGTATTATTATTATATGGCATGAATAATATGAAATTGCACTTCTCCCCCTCATATTTCACAGCATTAAAATAGACTGTAATAACATAGCACTTGCCTTCACAAATGGATTAGCATTAAATTGAAAACTTGCAGAGTGTAGTTACAGTGCTCCATACTCTTTACACCGGTGTTCACACTGTTGTCTATTTGCTAAAGATACTACAAGATGAAAAAAATGTGAGCAGGACATAAAAATGCAAAATGATAATGCTGCATCGTATGATTGTATCATTTTAAATGGGTCGTCAAACATTTAGGCTGATACAGATTTAGACCCTAATAACAAGGTGCTTTGGGGTGGGGGGCACAGGTCCCCCCCTGCCCCAAAGCACCCATCCCCCATGTTGAGGGCATGTGGCTTGGTACAGTAAAGGAGGGGGGTGCTCGCTCATCCCCACCCCCTTTCCTGACCTACCGGGCTGTGTGCTTGGATAAGGGTCTGGTATGGATTTGGGGGGGGAATCCCCACACCATTTTTTTGGTGTGGGGGTTTCCCTTAAAATCCATACCAGATCGAAGGGCCTGGTATGCTCTTGAAGGGGGAACCCATGCTGTGTTTTTTTTAACATTTTATGTGTAGTTTCCCTTCAAGGTCATCAGTCGCATGCCAAAGTCGGATCAGTCGTCCAAAGCTCTACTTGTACTGGACGAAGGTCATTGACACTAATAATGGTGCTTTCAAGGTTCGGATTCCCTTGGAGCCTAAGATTTATCTACTGGGGATAGCTGATGGCCTCCTAGTGGAGGATATCCCTAGACAAGCTATTGGTAGAGCCCTGTTCCAGGCTCGCTTGATGATCCTAAGGCACTGGAAGGACACTGAACCACCTACGGTGCAGGAGTGTATTACGCAGATGGGGGTTACATTGAGGCTGGAAAAAGTTGTGTATCAGAGGAGAGGGACCAGCGGCAAATATGAAAAGCTATGGGCCCCTTGGCTCAACGTCCCGGGTCTGGCCCCGATAGATCTTGTGTATGATCGTTTTCTCTAGGTTTGGGGTGGGGGGGAACATGTGTATGATATGTTATGTGTCTACTTACTGGAGTGTATTGAGGTAGGACGGGTATGGTGGGCGTTGGCTTGTACTTGAAAACTTTGAACTGCCCATTTTTTTTGCCTATGCTCTGGAGTTTTGTATGCTTTTTTACTTTTGTTCAATAAAAACCTTTGTTTGAGAAAAAAAAAGTTGGATCAGTCAAGATGGTGATCCGACTTCAGTGATATTTAATGGGCTAAGGTAGGATCAAAGTTGGACCAAAGTAGTACAGGGAGCATTTTCGACTTGTCGGACCAGTTAAGACGGCTCCCATAGGAAAACAATGATTTTCACACGTCATGCGACATGAGCTTACGATGTCGGAGCGTTTGTCGTACCAGTTTAAACCCAGCCTTAGGTCTATGGAAACTCAGGTGCCCTCCTCTACTTGGACTTTTTAATTGGCCCTTAAGGATTATTTTTAAGGCCCTGGCTCAGTTATAACCAGTGCTTGGTGCTATTTGTCTTCTCTCCGTGCTCGTTTACTCTACTACTATCAGAAAATTTCCATGCCACAGATCCTTAAAGACAATGCGGTTGATTTACTAAAGGCAAATAAACTGTGCACTTTGCAAAGTGTCGTTGCACACTGCAAGAACAGTTACTCCAGAGCTTAGTAAATGAGTAGAAGCTCTACTGACTGACCATCATCCAATCATGTGCAAGCAAAAGCGCTGTTCTTTTATTTGACTTGCACGTTATTGGGTATGCTTTTGCAAGTGTAAGCAAGATCCAATTTAAAAAAAATAATATTGAAAGAGGTAAGTGATAGATAGACTAGGAAAAGGATAGCGTGATAGAACTAAAAAAAGACATTCAAATATTAGAACACTGTATAAATATGTTTCTTGGGCATAGTTTAAATTACGCAAAATATTGGGCATGGCTTAACCACTTGTCGCCCAGCCGCTGTCATTATACTATATATTACACTCTATTGTGTGAATCGCCATAGTTGTACGTTGGTTCGTGCAATAGATATAGTGCCGAACACGCCCGCGGCACCGGAGCCGATGCATGTGGCCGGCGGCAGCGATTGCCGGGGTTCCGGTGTCTCTAACAGTTTGGGCTGAGTTCAGCTTTAACTTGCTTGTCTTACTAAAAGAAGGGGGTGGGAGATATGGTTTATCAATAGCTTTCTGAATGGCATTTTCAATCCTGATATAGAGTATTTATTTCCTTCATCGTGCCTGAAATGGAAGTATAGGTTCCAAATTCTTTGAAACACATCACAGAGCCGTAGTGAGCGGCTGATGAAATGTGAATAAATATCAGAATAAAATAACACTGATAAAGCATAACATTGAAAATGAGGAAAGTCTGGGAGAATTGGCTGCGGCACAGAGAGAATTTCATCTGCATTGCTATTCCTCTTGATAATGCTGCCTTGCTCCCGAGGCAGAATCCTCTGTGCAAGCGACACACACTTCCTATTCTTGATAAGCACCATGTAAGTGTCTCAGCTATCACGTCCCTGACAGTAATGCAGGATAAGCAGTGCAAGATACTTATCTGAAAAATAATTGACGTTTCTCTGCGGCTGTTGCTTACCGCCGATGAGCATATCCGCATTGATTCCAAAGGAAAAAAAATTTTTTATATTTATGTATAAAGTTGCAACTTTTAATACGGTGATAACTTTCCTGAAGATTTAGCACAGGCTGATGTTATCAAATGAAAGTGGCAGTTTAAAGCCCAACTGAAGTTTCTCACCTCATTTTTATTTACCAGTTCTGTACAGACCATATCTTTATTTCAGTTTTTTTGTTTAAATAGCATTAAAATTATTGTTTCTTAAAGTAAAGCTGCTGCTTGCTGCTTTCCCATTCCAGTGCTCTGTACTTGCATAGCTGAGTAACTGCCACACCCCTCATCAGAAGTGCTGAGAAAGAGAGGGGGTGTGTCTGACCAGTGGGGAAGGGTGAAGAAGGAATGTGACCAGGGCTGTTCAATCAGTGGTTTTCAACATTGAGACCATGGGCCAGTAATTTTTTTCAAAACCCCTGTGCCCTAACAGTAAAGAAAAGGTTTATACGCAATGGAGTTGATTTACTAAAACCGGAGCATGCAAAATCTGAAGCAACTCTGTAGAAGTCAGGGTTTTTTTTTTTTTTGTCAAACTTTCTTCGAACAAGCTGAAGTTGGAAGCTGATTGGCTACAATGCACAGCTGTACCAGATTTTGCAGTCTCCAGTTTTAGTAAATCAACTCCAATATGTATTGAAATATTGGAAGTCTCAGGGTGGGGCTGGGTGTAACTGTGGGGGGAATGGGGGTTCTGGTAGGGGTCACAGAAAACGTAGTAGCCCTGTAGGGTATGTGGTTTCTTGAGAGAGCTGGGGGCAACTGTGGGGGTTGCCCTTAGCTCTATCAAGAAACCGCCCATTACAGAGACTCCATGTCTCTGTAAGGGGCAGGGGGAACTCCAGGAGGCTGGGGGATTTGCAGGGTTCAAGGTGGGAATCTGGGGGACACTGTTGGGCATGCTCTGAGGGTCTGAAGGCTTTGCAGCTAACTAAATGCCACTGCAGAGGGCTCAGGGATTCTGTGAGAGGTTGGCAGGCACTGTGGGGACTCAGGGGTTTTAGATGGTTGGTTGAGAAGTTAAGGGGAGCTTGGGGTTACTAAGGGAGATTGGGGGCACTGCCGGAGGTTAGGGGATCTGCAGCTAGCTGGAGGCCCATGAGAAGGGAGGCTGAGGCCATTATTGGTCCTCGGCCTGGCGCTTAATTACTAATGTAGTAGATAACAGAGTGCACTAGGCGGCGCAGTCAAACTTTGGTGCTTTTCGAACTGCACAGCGAAATTTATAATGAAATGCTATGACCGGAAACTGAGGCAAGATTCCGAAAATGATAATCGTGAGGACAAAGGCAACCAAACGAAATATTGATTTCTGTGACTTCAATTGGACTTACATGTTGCCAACCTGTCTTTGACAGATCCACATACTATTCTTAAGAAGTGTTAGAGTTATTATTTCACCCTCTCATGCCATGACAAGAGCTTTTACACTAAACAGCACGTGGCTGGAAATTTCTGCAGTGGTATGCAAAGTCATCAGTGTTATGTTGGGCATGCTCATGAGCTTGTTCACCTGCCCATACTTTTGTGACTTCAAGGACAGTCCTAGGTTTTACAAAAACACTGGTGTTTGTTGTCCTAGGAGCTGTATCACATTTCAAGCACCAAAGATAATAATTATAATTATTTTTCTCTGAATGTTGTGTTAAGATTTAGGATCTTCCACATCCCGAGGGCTCTAATTTTTATTGTGTCATTTGTCTTGGACAGCTGCCTGCCTTACTTATGAAATACCTGTGGTAGCCGGTATTTCTAGTATTCCTAGACTTGAACGCTGTCTTCTGTTATCTCAATGGAGGAGCTTGAAATGCGCAATATAGCAGAACAAGAGACCGCAGTTCCTTTCACAAGCTGTTTGCACCTTTCGGCTGCCAAGGAATATACAGCTAAGGTCAATGAAGTGAAATTACTGACTTTTGAGGCAATATTTTTGCTTTTTGTATATATTTATAAGTCAACTATGTCTTTACTCATATTTTACACAATACAAAACATGTCAAATTATGAAAAATAATAGGGTGGGGGAGCACTGAATACAGCAGTGATGTGCAGGAATTTAACATGTATGAGGTTAACCTGGGGAGAGAAACTACCGGTAAGTAGGGAGAGAGAACAAATGGGAAGTATGTTCCAAAAGTCTTGAGGGTACCCAGCAGGGCTCAAGTCCTGCGGGAACGTGTGGGAACGGAGTCCCTGCACTTTTTTCACAGCAGGAACGCAGTTCCCTTTGCAGGACTAGAGCAACCGAGCCGCCCGAGCCAATCCTTCACTAAGCGGCAATGCCCAGCTCGAGTCAATGTCAGGGGCAGGTGAACCTTAGTAATCCTTTATATCAGCCCTCAAAATTTCCACTCGCCTACTAGCATTTGGCGAGTGGATTTAAGCTGGGGGTGAGTGATGACAGGGCTGCATGACCAATCTCCCTCCAATCTGTGCCTACACTTAGAGTCCCGATGAGATTGGTGGCTGAAGAGGAAAGGTGCATGCTCAGGAAAAGTAGTCTGGTGAGCCGCGCACAGGCAGAGCAGTACACAGGTGCTCTTCTTATAATTCTCATTAAGCCATGGGACCTAACAGTATGACCTCTCTGAGCCTGCCCCCCTCCCCCCGACCAATGTAGCTGGAGAGCAGAAAGTAATGAGTGAGGTGGAGGATTGCGACAATTACCACTCCGGTGCAGCGCTCACTGAAAGTTGCCCTGACATGAGAGTGAAGGCAAAAAAGACTGCACTTTGCAAGTTCAGTTGCTCTAGAGAAGGGGTCTCAAACTGGCATCCCTGGCATCCCTCCAGCTCTTTCAGAATGCAACTGCACTTTGCAAAGTGCACAATCTTTTTGTCTTTAGTAAATCCACCCGCATTTGGTCCAACATCAACGTTATATTTATTATTCTATATCACATCTAAGCAACATATGATTTGTTTATGAAAATTATGTATTTATATGACGGGTGGGATATAAACGTTTTATGATCAGGGCTATTTTTCTCAGATGATGTCTTCTGATGACGTCATTTTCGATGACGAAACGCGCCAAGGTAGGATGCACGGTGCAGTGTATTGGGCTTTAGGTGAAACGCATGCTCACACACCTGAGCCTCCCAACCCTTTCTATGGTTGATCAGATGCTAATTAATGCTAAACAGGAAATGTTTGCATCGATCCTGTTGGGTATTGTACCTGTTTTTTAAGCTTTTAGAATAAAGAGCAAATACTTTTTTACGCTATTTGGAGCTTGTTTTCTTTTTTATTGCCACGAGGTTAACACCTGGATTACGGATGCAGGAAGGAGACTATGATATAAGCTAGTTCATGGATCCTCTGGTCATTGAGACCGCAAAGCTCATTTGAACTCTCTTGTCATACGATATTGAGGGTCAACAACATTTGGTGAGTGGGGATCTTCACCTTACTTCTATGAGTCGTTTTGGGAGCACTTCTTCTTATTATCACTATATTGTGGGATTTCAATGGAGAACAAGAACTTTTTTTCTCTGCTAAAGAAGTCTAATATAATCACTACAGACTTATGGATTGTTGTATATACATCATATTTTTGGTCGTTTCACTAATAATTTGCACATTATGGGCCAGATTTAGGTAGATGAGAGTATCTTTCCTCTGGAGTAACGCTTCTCATTTACGTTACTCTGAAGACCCTTTCAGCGCAAGTCCTGTAATTCACATAGCAGTTGCGCGTAAACTTGCGCCAGAGTAACGATAATGCGCTGGCGTAACCCGACGCAAGTGGAAGTGGGTGTGATCATATGTAAATGATGGGCGGAGCCCAGCGCAGAGGCTTACGTTCAGCGCATCATCCACGGAGCATGCGCAGTGAGTGCGGCTCCACTCGCCCCCCTTGTGCGCATGCTCACAACTTCCGTCGGCACCACTTCCTGGGAAACGTCAGCGCAATGCGTTCCGCTGGGCGCTTAAAAGCGCTGGCGGAAACGCCATTCCGGCGCAAAAGTATTTCCGCTTCCCCCCACCCCAGGGAAGATACTTTTGTGCTGTGATGGCTGCTCCCGCTACCCCCAGAGAGAGGAGGAACCTCAACTTTAATTCACAGGAGGTCTCAGTGATCATTTCGGCAATGGAGTCGATTGCTGCCAGGGTCAATGTCCTGGGGTACTCCACCCGGACTGCTGGGGACATACAAAAAAAAATTAATGACCTGCGGCGCAAGGTGAGGGACAAGGTGGCCTCCATCAGGAGGTATGAGAGGGGCACAGGTGGTGGTCCCCCATGTCCTGTCACCCTAACCGCAGAGGAGGAGGTGGTTGCTCGCTGCCTGGAGAGGGAGCAGGTGGAGGGGGTCGCAGGCTATGACTCCGTGGAGGAAGGCACAAGGACAGGTAAGTGTTTTATAATCCCCTATTTGTTGTTTTGCATTTGGGGGGGGGAGGGTACATGTGCCAAGTGTGTGGGACCACCAACATGTGTCTGCTTTGTGTCATCCACAGATGACGGAGCTGGGCCATCATCTGTCAGCGTGCATTCCACCCCATCCCCCCCACGCCATCGTGTGCCCGAGCCACTGGGTGGTGAAGAGGTTGTGGAGGAGAGTGGCCACACCACACCTGCCGAGGTGGTTGTGGAGGATCCTGCTGTGGCAGAGCAGGACTTTTCATTAGTGTTGTCTGTCTCCTCCCCTTCTCCTGGGCCGTCTGTCGTCCCCTCCCCCATCCTTGGAAGCCCCTCAAGGGCGACTCCTTCCACCCGAGGACAACCATCTTCTGTCCCCAGGAAGGCGACCCAGAAGACCAGGGGGGTGTCTGATGGTATACAGGACCAGTTGGCGAGGGATCACGCCAGGCAGACGGAACAGATGGGGGCCATAGCGGTGCACTTGGAGAAAGTGTCTGACAGCCTGGGCTCCGTTGCCAACCTCAGCAACGCAGTGCAGGATGTCAGCTGCAACTGCGCTGCAGTGGTCACCACTTTGGGGGAGGTGCAGGGGGATATTCGGCACCTTACTGCAGCCGTCCAGGCCAACAGTGCTGCCATCCGGGACCAGGGGAGGCTGAGTCGGCGGGCCCAGCATTATCAGGTCACCCGTCAGCTCCGGATGCAGGCCCAGACCAACTCCTACCTTGGACGGATAGCCAGGGCCTTGGAGGGCACGCAGGCCACACCTGCCAGGAGTGGCCCACCTGGGGATCAGCCACCTCCAGATGCCCCCCCACCCCCACCCACTCCATCCAGGCAGCTGCGGAGTCAGAGAGGGGCCCCCAGAAGAAGCCCCCGGCATCCCCGATGAGGCCTTTTATTTTTTTCTTGTTTTATATTTTTGGTTTGGACATACTCAGGTCATGAGTTTTTTTTTTCTTTTTCTCAGGTTATGAGATTTTGTTTATTTTATTTATCAGGATATGATATTTTTAATTTCTTTTTGTACTGCACACGGTCAGGAGTGCAGGGGACAGTGTGAATGGTGTGTGAATGTGAGGGGGTGGCACTCCTGACAGTAAGGGGTGTCACCCTCGGCCGTGGTGGTGAAGTGAACCCCACGGCTGAATGAATGACGTGTGAAAGGTGTGTGAATGGACAGTGACATCATTGGGGCCTTGACGCTGGCGTTACTGCTCCCAACTCCTACATGCTGGACTTGGGCTAATCCAATGTGATGTGGATGTGGTGTGTGTGATCTAGGGACATCAGTGGTGTACATGCGTGCACTGTCTGTGTTATTAATGTTTTGGTTTAGTGTCCAAAGATGCCTACAGCGAGGACCCTCCTGACTGCTCTTCCATCAGCAGACTGGGTGTCCTCTGGCAGGTGGGGACTGTGTGGGTCGGGGGTCAGGTCATCACGTATGTCAATATGCAGGCCTTTTTTCATAGCAAAGTTATGTAGTATGCAACATGCACCGATGATCTGACACACGAAGGTAGGGGAATACAATAGGGCCCCCCCAGACTTATCCAGGCATCGGAAACTGGACTTTAGGAGCCCAAATGTTTGCTCCACCACTGCACGGGTTTTGATGTGTGCTTCATTGTATTTTCTCTCTCCTCTGGTTTGGGGGTTCCGGAAAGGAGTCATGAGATGGGGTCCCAGTGCATATGCAGAGTCACCTGTAAGGGAAAAGACAGGAGAATGTTAGTCATGCATGTGCGATTTCTGTTGTGCATCACGGGAGGGGATAGTCATGCCTGACTCCCATGTCACTCACCAACCAGCCAGCTGTCCCCATACATGTTCTGTTCGAATTCTGCTGGGATGGGGCTCTGATTGTATATGTAGCTGTCATGGCTGGACCCGGGGTGTTTGGCACGGACGTGCCATATGAGGCGTTGGGCATCAGCTATCACCTGTACATTGATGGAATGCCAATGCTTCCGATTGCGGTATATGTGCTCTGTGGCACTGGGGGGCTGGAGTGCCACATGTGTGCAATCAATGGTCCCCACAGTGCGTGGGAATCTGGCAATGTTGTAGAAATCTGTCATTGCCTTCTGCCGCAGCTCCTCAGTGGTGGGTCTGATGAACTGGTTGGACATGCGTCTGAGGATTGCAGGGACAACCTGGTGCACACATCTGCTTATGGAGGACTGTGACATCCCAGCCACCACTCCACTTGTACGCTGGAATGATCCACTGGCAAGGAAATGAAGTGTTGCCAGTACCTTCACCAGTGGCTGCACTGCTTGTGAGCGGTGTGTCTTGCTGGTGATGTCACCCTGCAGGGTTGTGGTTAGTTCAAGTATTGCATCAGGGCTGAATCTGAAGAGGCGATACACCTCCTCATCCCCCATGCCAAAGAGGCTCATACGAGTGCGGTATATCCTCTCACGTGGCCGCCTTCTTGGTTCCAGGGGACCCATCAGTAGTTCTAGGACCACAATTGCCCCTGGCATGTTGGCACACAGAGGTGTTGTCCTCCTTGCAAGTGTTGTTGTTCAGCAAGCTCCTATCGTCGGTAACGCTGCTGTAGCTGCTCTCCTGCTGACCTGTGACCGTCTGGAGTAAAGATAAAGCAGCCTTTTGTAGAAATAACTTTGCGCCGGACGGACCAGATACGCGCGGCGCATGTAGCCAGCGTATGGTGCTAATCCGTTCGTGAATTGGGAAATCTCCCTCATTTGCATATTTGCAGGGGAAATCAATGGGCGCGACTGATGCGCCCAGCGAAAATAAACGCTGACGATACTCTGGCGTCGGAACGTTCCGCCGGTCGCAAATGACCCGTTATTGGGCGCATCTAGTTTGGTGGGTACGGGCACATAGAAACGACGACGCATCATCACAGTTACGCGGCGCATATCCAAATACTCCAGCGCAAGTGTTCGTGAATCTGGCCCTATATGTGAGTTCTTTGTTACCACTTGATTTAGCAGGCACTGCTTGTTCACAGAAGTTTAGATTTTTGTGACACCACCATCCTTTTTTTCTCAGAGAATAGGTGCAGGAATTCCACTTTCTGAGTCATCCTTTATTGTGTTCCCTCCGCGTTCCCGCTGAAAAAATGCCCTGATTATGATACTACAATTGGAGTAACATATTGGAGTAACAATTTTCTATAATTTAAAAAAAAAAATGAAAACATTTTGAGTGGAATAAAATATCTAAGGTTTTTACAATTTGCTTTTTTTTTTTTTTTTTTAAAGTGTATTTTTGTGCGTGAACTCGAGAGAGAGGAGCCGGACTGCAGGAGTTGGGAGTAGGCAGACCCTCCCCCCGGAGGCAATCGCCATCCTTCTCCATGCCCCTGGTGGCAATGGCTGGTGTGAGGGGGGGCCTCCCACTGACCCCGCCCTACCTGCTCCTCTTGGGAGCCCAACTGGGGCCCAACAGGACCCCAATGGGGCAGAGGGACTCCCCCTATGAGGGAGTGAGGGGGCCTAGCCCACCCAGCCAGCCCCGTAGGTCCTTCGCCTCTCTTTATTTCAGGAGACCGCATGGCCAAAGTGCGTGTGTTTTAAATCAATTTCGTGTGCGTGCAAGTGTGGTGGTTTTTGTGGGGGGGGGGGCGTACTAAGCACAGGCGTACCATACCTTGCATAGCACACCCACCGGGAGCCGGGCTGAGACCACCAAACTCAATTCACATGTAGCCGAGACCGGGATCCGAACCCTTGGCTGCAGAAGTGAACGGCTTGTCAGCGCAGTGCCAATCACGTTGAGCCACCACAGCTCCCTTACACAATTTGCATTTCATTCCTTATGCCGCGTACACACAAACGTTTTTTTGGGTTGTAAAAAATTACGTTTTTTTTTTTATGTCATTAAAAACGATCGTGTGTGGGCTCCACAGCATTTTTCACAATGTAAAAAATGGGCATTAAAAATTTTGAACATGCTCTAATTTTTCACAACGCTTTAAACCTTGGCGTTTTTAACGTCGTAAAAAATGGTCGTGTGTGGGATTTAACGTCGTAAAAAAAACGTGCATGCTCAGAAGCAAGTTATGAGATGGGAGCGCTCCTTCTGGTAAAACTACCGTTCGTAATGGAGTAAGCACATTCATCACGCTGTAACAGACTGAAAAGCGCAAATCATCTTTTACTAACACAAAATCAGCAAAAGCAGCCCAAAGGGTGGCGCCATCCGAATGGAACTTCCCCTTTATAGTGCCGTTGTACGTGTTGTATGTGACCGCGCTTTGCTAGAGCATTTTTTTTCACGAACAGGTGTAGGCAAGGCCGCTTTAACGATCGGGTTGAAAAAAACTTTGTTTTTTCTAGACCAGTGGTTCTCAACCTGGGGGTCGGGACCCCCTCAGGGGTCAAATGATGATTTGCCAGGGGTCACCAAATCCTAGGCTGTTCCTGAAGCCAGCACTGTTCTCCCAGGAAGGGATATAAGAGGGGGAGGAACAAAGAAAAAGGGAGAGAAAGGAAAAAATAGAGAGCAAGAAAGACAGTTAGAGGGAAAGATGGGGGAAGAAAACAAGGAATTAGGATAGAGAGAGATGAAAGGGGAAGAAAAGAGAACAAAGAGAAAGAGTGGTACATCCTAAAATGTACCATAAGGGGTTTTAATACTGTACGGGTGGAAAGCACTCAGGGAGCGCTAAATGTCCGTGGGTTAGGGGTGCAAATGACTTATCTTGCCTTGGATGCTGACAACCCACGCTATGAAAATAATTTTACTGTTAGGGGTCCCCACAACTTGGGAAATTTTATCAAGGGGTCACGGCAATAGAGGGTTGAGAACCACTGTTCTAGACCATTAAAAATGACGGGCTAGATTCACGTAGCCCGTCTTATCTTTGTGCGGGCGTAACGCATGTCATTTACGTTACGCCGCCACAACTTTTTCAGGCAAGTGCTTTATTCACAAAGCACTTGCCTGTAAAGTTGAGGCAGCGTAGCGTAAATGACCCGGCGGAATTAAAATTCGCGGGTAGGGGGCGTGTAGTATTTAAATCCAGCGCGTCCCCGCACCGAACGAACTGCGCATGCGCCAGCCGTGACTGAATCCCAGTGCGCATGCTCCAAATCACGTCGCTAATTGTCAATGAAAGCGACATGAGCGTAACTAACGCACAGCTCCATTGTGAATCAACTTACGTAAATTACGTCTGTCCCGACGTCCATACTTAACATTGGCTGTTATATAGCAGGGGTAACGTTCGGCCGGGCGTAAGTCTTACGTAAACGACGTAAACAGATACGCCGGCCTGGCGTATGTTCGGGAATCAGCGTATTTGCTCATTTGCATATTTTACGATGGGAACGCCACCTAGCGGCCAACGTGAATATGCAACTAAGCTACAACGGTGCAAGTGCCTTACGACGCTCGTTTCTTAGCAACATTTAAGCGTATCTCATTATGAGCATACGCTTAAATTTGCGCGGGCTGAGATTAGAGATTAGACTACTGATACGCCCGTCTTAAGTCTTTGTGAATCTGGCCCGACATTTTTTACAACCCGAAAAACGATCGTGTGTACGCGGCGTTACGTTGCGAGCACCTTCAAAGTCCAACATTTCTCTTTTTTTTTCTGTTTGCTAAAGGCAGCTTATTTATCTATTTCACCTAGCTCCTGACCTTCCAATGTGGACTGGCAATTGGGGCAAAACCAAGCAGCCTTGGAAAGAATTTTATTTATTTTGGGTATTGATTGTTGGCAACAATGGCCAGAGCGTTCTGAAATGGATCCAATAAAAAATGCATTTTGTAATATTCACAAAGGGACAGTGAAGCTGACAAACACAGCTAAAATATACTATCATATGCCGCAACAAATGTATGCGCATAAAAATATTTTACACAAAAGGCTATAGCTAGGCACCAAAACATAAAATATTCTGGAACATTTATGATGGACTTGAAAGTTTATGGATCACGTAAAATAAATGCCTTTAAACCTGACTAATACTTGGTGGGAAGATATTAATAAGTCAGGATCTGTACTCACTCAAAGCTTTAGAAAGCATAATATTAAGGATTAAGCGACTGAAAGCATAACTAAGAACAAATACCATGCTTCTAGTGACAACAGGGAACGCACACAAAGAGAGGTAATAGTAGTATATCTATTGTACTCATTGTGACAGCTGGGTGACTTATGTCTGACCTTGGCACACCCAGCTCTGCACCTGCCTGTCTTATCCTTTGTAAAGCAGAACTCCATATAAATGCACAGGATATGCGGAGTCCCTCTGCACCCATCACACCTCGTGTAATATTGTGCGTTTATTTAACCCCTTCAGCTCTCACACCTGCACACCCCTATGGAGCAAACACAATTTTTACATTTTGGTTATGCACCAGTTTATTTGGCAAGAACTATGCCACTACTTAAAGCGTAACTACACTTTTAAGATAAAACAATTGAAAAAATTAAAAAAAAAAAAAAAAGTAATTTACTACTTAAAGCGGAGGTTCACCCTCAATAGAGAATCTATCTAATTCAGACCGCCACACTTAACCACTTGCTTACTGGGCACATACACCCCCCTCCTGCCCAGGTGAAATTTCAGCTTCCGGCACTGCGTCGCTTTAACTGACAATTGCGCGGTCGTGCGACGTGGCTTCCAAACAAAATTGACGTTATTTTTTCCCCACAAATAGAGCTTTCTTTTGGTGGTATTTGATCGCCTCTGCGGTTTTTATTTTTTGCGCTATAAACAAAAAAGAGTGACAATTTTGAAAAAAAATACAATATTTTTTACTTGATGCTATAATAAATATCCCAATTAAAAAAAAAAAAATTTTTTTCCCCCTCAGTTTAGGCCGATACGTATTCTTCTACATATTTTTGGTAAAAAATAAGCAACTGGTTTGCGCAAAAGTTATAGCGCCTACAAAATAGGGAACAGAATTATTATTTTTTATTATTTATTTTTTTACTAGAAATGGCGGCGATCTGCGATTTTTATTGGGACTGCAACATTATGGCGGACACATCGGACACTTTTGACACATTTTTGGTGCCATTCACATTTATACTGCGATCAGTGCTATAAATATGCACTAATTACTGTATAAATGTGACTGGCATTGAAGGGGTTAACACTAGGGGGTGAGGAAGGGGTTAAATATGTTCCCTGTATAGTGTTCTAACTGTGGAGGGAGGGGGATGACTGGGGGGTGACTGATCTGTGTCCCTATGTACAAGGGACACAGATCGGTCTCCTCTCCAGAGACAGGACGCTGTCTCTGTGTGAGCCGGCAATGAGAGATGATCTCATATGTTTACATTTGAGATCATTTATCATTGGCCGCACAGATCGCATCGCAAACGGCCACTCTGATTGGCCGTTCACGGCGATCTGTAATTGGCTGTGTCCAAGGGACACGGCCAACACAGAGTTTCCCCACTGCGCGCTCTGGAGCACGCGCGGGGAACACCCAAAGGGGCGGACGTCAATTGACGTCCAGTTGGATATTCAGGTCCGTGCTGTAGCCCAACGTTTTTCAACCAGTGTGCCCCAGGTGTGCCGCGGCAAAATGACCCCAAATATTGGCAGCTATGGCTGCTATCTAATGTAACACTACTGCAGGGCACTTCGTTATCATTTGACTTTACAGCGGTGTTGGTCCGCAGTGTAAAACTCATTTCCCGGCACCCAGGAAGCTGTGCTGGCTGTGCGGGCCTCCCGACCACGTCTTGCCAACCAAATACGTCATCAGTTGCTATGGGAGGGTCGGACGCACACACTGCTTCTGTGACGTGAGAGCCGCGGGTACTGTCCTGAGCTCTGCCTGGCACGCTTTTCCCTGAGGGGGATTAAGAAAGAGTAGAGTCACCGTGACCGACACTGCTCCCCTGCCCGCAGACATTGTCACCCGCTCAGAGAGGGAGAAGGCCCTAAAGCTGAATGAGCAGCACCAGGCCATCCTGTCTCGTATGCTGAGGGAGGAGGACAACAAGTACTGCGCTGACTGCGAGGCCATGGGTAAGGTGGTGAGGGGGGCTCTGCTATGAATAACCAGCTGTCTCGGTCACTGACACCCCACATCCTCCATTCATGGCTACAGCACTCTTGATCTGATTGGTTGTTGTGCAGCTCTGACAGTTCTTCTTTCAGTGTATGTGTGCACATGTCTGTTAGTGTGTGTGTGACAAAAGTAGTTCTGATGGTACAGGAATAGGGGGGTCAGGATTAAAAGTAACATACATACAGACAGATGTACGTGTGTCTGTTTGTGTGCGTGCGCATCTGTCTGTATGTATGTTACTTTTAATCCTGACCCCCCTATTCCTGTACCATCAGAACTACTTTTGTAGGGTTCGAGATAGCAGCAAGGACTATTGCTCCTCTAAAAAGCAATTTGTGTTCATATCGCTTTTCAGGGGCATTTGTCAGCCAGTAAAGAGGCATATCTTGCCTCCTCACCACCTGTTTTAAGGCCGTAAATGCAATGCACACAGTTGCGGGGTAGTTGCAGTGCAGCCCCATTATCCCTGGGTATACCTCCAGCTGCAGCTACAGCATGTTTACACCCCCAGCTGTTGCCTCTGCAGCTAAAGGGGCAAAAGTTGGGGGTGTTAAAAACAGCTCAACCATGTGGTTTTACTGCCCCTCCAGCCTGACATGTAAACAAGCTCCTGGTTCTGTGTGGATGTGTGCTGCGTGTAGGGCAGCCCATTCATTTCCCTACCCGCAGTAATGCGGGGAAAGAAGTTCCCGACCCTTTTTTTTAAATTGTGCCATAACAAAAGCAACCCATGTTTGCCAATGGATGTAGCACCATTAACAATTAATGGCACCCTTAAAGAGCAGAGCATTTGTCTGTGTGTCAAGAACGAGCGCGATTTTGCGCGTGTTCCGCAACACACATCGACGTGAACCAAGTCTTGGACAGGGGTGCCTCAAGACTGAAAATACTTTTCAAGGGCGCCCCAACTGGAAAAAGGTTGAGAAACACTGCTGTAGCCATCATTCGGCTATAGCGCGGGCCTCAAGTAGTTAATACATTTAAAGTCTGCTGTTAATTTTTTTTTAAACCATTACAGTACCTTTATTCTCCTCGGAATACCAGGCACTTCCGGGTATCCCTCCCGCGGAAGTGGGCGTGTCATTAAGTTAGTAAGCGCCCCAGTGTTTTCTGGGACTTGACCGCAAAGTCTCCTGGGAGCACAGCGTCATGCTTCCCAGGAGAGGAGTCATTAGGCAGATTCGGTGGATATCGCGGGATTTCACTCATCACGTGACCCATGAAGTAGGTCACATGATGAGGGCGGTTCGAATTACGCCATTTTATTTGCTGGCGAATAGGTAGATCGTGCCAATACACATTACCACACTGCACATGCGCAGGATAGAGCGGTGAATGCTGGGACATCAGCATTCACCTTATCCCGGAAGGATTTGCTTGTAAGCTTTAGAGTGCCCACAAGCAAGATGGAAGCGTCCAGCAAATATTTTTATAAATTATCTTTTACGGCAGAATGAGGGCTTTGAAAATAGGACATATTAGGAGCGGCAGATGCATCTAAAAAAAAAAAAACGAGTTCCCGCAGAACCCCCTGCTTCAAACTCTGGAATATTTTACTGTGTTCATGACCAGACACTTTTTTTGCAGTTTGGCACTGCACTACTTTAACTGCGGCAGGTTGGCTTGGCTGCGCAAAATCACGTAATATAACGTGATGTTGCGATTCGGTCACTAGGGGCGATTTTTTTTAATATATTTTTGGGGGATATTTATTATAGCAAAAAGTAAAAACTGCAGAGGTGATCAAATACCACCAAAAGAATTTGTGGGAAAAAAGGACGTCAATTTAGTTTGGGAGCCACGTCGCACGACCGCGCAAATGTCAGTTAAAGCAACGCAGTGCCGAATCGCAAAAGTGGCCCGGTCGGGTTTCACGTAAAGAAAAGGTGGCAACCCTGTGCACAGTGCAAATTAAAAACCCTTCTGGATAAGAGTAAAAAAAAAACAGCATGCAACATATTAAATAGTTAATAAAAGTCTAATAAAAGCGCTAACACCTTTCCTGTTAGTCTGTTTGATTTCCACATAGAGCGCATGACCCCTATTAACCACCTTCTCTAAACATTTAGCAACTCTTGGTAACACCTGCTAATACAGATCCCCCCACCGTACACGCAGTACACGTCTATGGCCGTGTCGTTATTGGGAAGAATTTCAGAAATTAATTGAGTTCATCGAATGTCAATGTGGAATCGTCTCTCTGGCTCAGCCGCTTCCATGCAAAGTGCGCTCTTCTTGTATCTACATGCCCACAATGTGATTTATCTGTAACATCTCCGGCAGCCTTAATTGTTATTCTTGTCAGACATTTAATTGAGATTTGTTAGTATTGCAGCAATAGCAGGAAATGGAATTTTTAATGTGACATGGAAGAACCGAGAAACATGTTCAGGTCTACTCCAGCCAATGAAGAACATACTGCACTTTGGGGCCCCGTCTTTCTGCTGACTGTCTCAATTCATATTTGCCATTGTCACATAGTTAGTTAGGTTGACAAAAAGTCCACCTAGTTTCCTTAGCCTGGTACACTCGATTTGATCCGGCCTTAAAGTGTTACTAAACCCACAACAGTAAAACCAGTCTGAATATGCAGTACAGCATGCTTGTTATACTCACTGTGGAACCTTAGGGGTTAATCCTCCCCATTGTGTAAAACGGTTGTTTGATCCTGTCTTCTCTGATCCTTCCATTTTTTTTACTCTCCCCAATCCATAGTACAGAGCCTTGGGGGCACTCTGCACATGCTCAGTTTGGTGTGTATTGCTAAAAGATTTAGGGCCAGATTCAGGTAGAGTTAGGCTGGAGTATCAGTGATACTCCAGCCTAACTGTCACTTTAAGCCGGCGTTTCTGTTTTCTGTAACCAGAAAACAAGAAACGCCGGGTTGGAGTTCCGATGCGATCGGCGCAATTGAATTTCGCCATCGCATCGTTACTTCAACTTAAAAATGGCGCCGGGGGCGTTCCCGCCGATTTACGCTCAAAAAATATGTTAATGAGCGGGAATCGGCAATTCACGATCTTTTTCGGGCGCGACGCAGTGACTTTACGACGTTTCCGGAAGCGATACGCTGCGTATAGATAAAGCAGCCCCCTAGTGGAGTATCCTATGTTAAGTATAGGCGTCGTCATCGCGTCGAAAAAAAAACAAATCGCGTCGCTTGCGTAAAACATTCATGAATGGGGATGTGACGTCATTGACGTTCACTGACAGAATTTGGAGCATGCGCACTGGGATGCATTGACACTCGACGCATGCGCAGTACGTTCGCCGCGGGATCGCGCTTAGTTTGAATACTACACGCCCCGTACCCGCCCAATTTGAATTCCGCCGCTCATTTGCGATGCGCTGCCGCAACTTTAGGAGCAAGTGCTTCATGAATAACAGCACTTGCTCCTAAAATTTCGGCAGAGTAACGTAAATGAGAAGCGTTACTCCAGAGCAAAGATGCTCTCATCTACCTGAATCTGGCCCTTGGTTTTTTTTCTTTGGAGGGTGCATGTGATCCGCACAGGGCCAATAAGCACTGTCCAGACAGAAAGTCAGGGGTCCTGCAGACTCATAGGACAGAGAACAGAAGAATAGACCTGGACGGCCGCACACCGATACAACACCTTTATTCTTGATTAAAATCCAAAAGTTCACACTGTACAAAAGAAGAGACAAACAGCTTACGTGTTTCACACCATAGATTGGTGCTTAATCATGATCAACCACTTGCCTACTGTGCACCTACACCCCCTTCCTGCCCACACAAAATTTTAGCTTCCGGCACTGCGTCGCTTTAACTGACAATTGCGCGGTCGTGCTACGTGGCTCCCAAACAAAATTGGCGTCCTTTTTTTCTCACAAATAGAGATTTCTTTTGGTAGTATTTGATCGCCCGTGCGAAAAGCGTAAATTTTGAAAAAAAAAACACACTATTTTTTGCTTTTTGCTATAATAAATATCCCATTTAATAAAAAAAAAAATATCTCAGTTTAGGCCGATATGTATTCTTCTACATATTTTTGGTAAAAAAAAAAATTAAAAATAAAATCGCAATAACCGTATAGTGACTGGTTTGCGCAAAAGTTATATTGCCTACAAAATAGGGGACATAATTATAATTTGTATTTTATTTTTACTAGGAATGGCGGCAATCTGCGTTTTTTTTCGGGACTGCGACATTATAGCAGACACATCCGACACATTTTTGGGACCATTCACATTTATACAGTGAACAATGCTATAAATATGCATTGATTACTGTATAAATGTGACTGGCAGGGAAGGGGTTAACAACTAGGGGGCGGGGAAGGGGTTAAATGTGTGTCCTAAGTAGTGTTCTAACCGTAGGGGGAGGGGGTGACCGATTGTGTCCCTATGTACAAGGGACACAGATCAGTCTCCTCTCTCCCTGACAGGACGTGGAGCTCTGTGTTTACATACAGAGCTCCACATCCCTGCTCAGTTACTGGGCAATTGCTGGTGCCCGGCGGCCGCCGGGCACGCGCACTGTGTTCCCAGTAACGCTACGGGCTCGCGCGCTGCCGGCGGTGCGCGCGCCCCCTATCGGCTTTAAATGACAGGACGTCATATGACTCCTGTAGGAACAATAGAGCATCCCGCCTGCCATCATTTGACGGCGGGCGGGTGTTAAGTGGTTAAGCATTAATCTATGGTGTGAAAAGTGCAAGTTGTTTGTCCCTTGTTCTTTATGAACTATGGCCTAGACTGACTTTTTTGGGATTTTATTCAAGAATAAAGGAGTTGTCTATTCTTCTGTTCCTGCACCTGTGTGCCTCACTAGGGCATGTATTATATAGAACTCCTGTCTGGAGGCTAAGCTAAATGCTTAGCCTCATAGGACACTCAGATAAGAATAAAAACCCCTCCTAAAAGCTAGGGTTGCACCGATACCGATATCTGTATCGGTACCGATACTAAGCATTTGAAATCTGTATTAGTACCCCTGCAAATGCTCAGATACCTGAAATTGATCCTTTCAGGCTCGGTTCTCTGAAATTTAAAGAATAAACAAAATAAAGGCAGCATATATATTGGTTGTTTTGAAGCGTCTTTAACAACCAATAACTCATTCAGCTGTCAGTGGGGTTCCCCTGTTGACAGCTAAAGTGTAAACTTAAGTCCCAGCAATTGGAGCTGTCAAAAAAAAAAAAAAGCAGCTGGGCAATGTTTATAAACAACATTGCTCAGCTGAAAGGTAAAAAATAAACATTGTTTCTTTTTGTATCTTACTGTTTTTCTTCATCTACAGATCAAAGCAATGAACTTCGATCTGCAGTTTAAAGCAACCTATCAAGTGAAAAAAAAAATAATTGTTTTTTTATTAAATGTCCCTCTGTTTAACCTCTTATTAATCCTTAATTTACCAGTGGTGGCTTTTTTTGGGGGGGGCAGCAAACAAAGCGTAACCCCCCCCCCCCCCCACCAGGTGCGCACTCGCCTTCTCGTCCAACATCAGTGCCTGATCTCACGAATGCGCTTCTGGAAGAATGGTCAAACATTCCCAAAGACACACTCCTAAACCTTGTGGACGGCCTTCCCAGAAGAGTTGAAGCTGTTATAGCTGCAAAGGGTGGACCAACTCAATATTGAACCCTATAGACTAAGAGTGGGATGTCATTATAAAGTTCATGTGCATGTAAAGGCAGGCGTCCAATACTTTTGCCAATATAGTGTATATTTACTGCCTTATAGGAAAATCTCTGTCAAAATGGTTTGGTGACAGGGTCTCTTTATAGAGATACAGTGCAGAAGGATCTTCTCCATATGCCTAAAGTCCTGCATGTTCTCTGCTTTGCCGTTACATCAGGATGCAGCAGCATTGTAGCAACCAGAGGGGGGAGCCATAGCATAAAAAAGGGTAACAAGTTATCTGACACACCAGGAAGTGTGTCTTTGACCACTGCAGCTTTTCATTTTTGCGATCATTTGCTAATTTTTATTTAAAAACCATACAGTCTAAGGCTGCGAGCAAGTTAGACGTCAATCCTTGGAGGGTGCGCTCATACTGAATCTTCTCTTCTTACCTTTCCTTTTCACATCCAAACTGTAAAAGCAGAAAAATCTGCAATTTAGACTGAAAATAAATAAGTGTGTTTTACTTGTGTTTAGACAGCCTCCATCAAACGCTCCTCAATTATCCCAGAACTGGCAGGATTATAAAAATAGAGAGACGCCACAAAGTGGAATTGCATCTATCTGTAGCCTAATATTGGTGCTGAAAACACTTGATTGTACAATTTCTATCAGTGTTATCCGGAGTGTATTATTACCGTTCATATCACTAAAGGGAACCTCTAATCCTGGCGGTGAAATCCATTGTCAGGATGAATGGGATTACGAGACAAGGGTAGAAATGTGTTTGCCTAGCCAGTGATTCTCAACTCCTGTCCTCAGGACCCACTAACAGGCCAGGTTTGCAAGATAACTGAAATGCATCACAGGCAGGGGCGGACTGACAACTCATGGGGCCCCGGGGCAATAGAAGATTATGGGGCCCCCAGGCTTACAGATGGCCACCACGCCAGGAGGCAGTGCAGAGACGGGGCAGCTAAAATCTCTGGATTTTCACATCAAAAGCATGTAGGTTTTAGACATATCAGGGACAGATGTAAAAAAAACACAGATTTTGACATACTGTCTCTGATTTTAATGAGCCTGGCAACCCTGATGGGGCCCCCTAGTGGCACGGGGCCCTCGGGCAGTGCCCAAATTCCTCAATGGTCAGTCCGCCCCTGATCACAGGTGATATAATTTGTTACTAGTGATTGCAGTATTTTAGTCTGCATCTCCCCAAGGCAATACTTAAAATCTGGCCTGTTAGTGGGTCCTGAGGACAGGGTTGAGAACCACTTGCCTAGTCCAACAACTGCTGACTTTAACTGGGCTATAAATGATAGAAGAATCAGAATTTTTTCTTCATTAATCATAAATTGAAAAGTCTTACTTGACGTCCAGAAGATTTACCCCCATTTTTTGACCAGAGCATTTACTATAACCGCGTAACTATAGCTGAGAATTGCGCGGTCATACACAAAATAGAGCTTTCTTTTGGTGCTATTTAATCACCTCAATCCCTTGAAGGATCTTCTCCATATGCCTGTGCCTCCTTAATCCGTTAAGAGTTTTTATATAGTTTATTAATTTACATATCTATTGGACTGTGTGCAATTATATTTTGGTGCTAGTTGATCACCTCAATCCCTTGAAGAAGTCACATGATCTGTGACGCAACACGTCGGGCGGAGTCGGTGTCGTCATCTCCAATGTCTCAGTTACCCGTTAGTAGTGGTGAGGGGAGATTTTATATCTTAAAGGCACTACTTGACCCAATGGGGTCATCCACAAAGCACTGAAAAACTCACTCTACAGCAGTGGTTCTCAACCTGGGGGTCGAATGCCAATTTGCCAGGGGTCACTGAATCCTGGGCTGTTTCTGAATCCCACACCGCTCTCCCAGCCTTTTAATAGCCGCCCACAGCTGGGCTGTTCCTGGAGTTCCACAGTGCCCACAGTACGATCACCCACTCAGCCTCTTCTCAGCCACCCATTCATTTCACGGCATGGCTAGGGGGCAGAAACTAGAGGTCAGCTGGCTGGTGAGGAATATGAATTGGGAGGGGCTGGAGGAGACCCCATCTCCTGATTTCGGCATAGGTGTCACTGCTGGGAGCACAGTGAAGTGTGAGACAAAGCGAGTAACACTACCTGTGATTATAGTTGCCATTAAAAGTCCCCACTACAGTTCTCAGATCAGCAGATCACCTTTATCAAGACCACCTAAGTTGGCTGAACAAAACTCCCCCCAGCACTGCCACCGATCCCACCCCCCACCAACACTTCCACTGATCTCACCCCCTACCCCCAAGAAGGAGCAAGAGAAGGAGTAAAAATAGAGAATACATCCTTCTGTTAAAAATAAATAAATAGAGAATACATGGAAGGGAGAGGAAAAAAGGGGAGGGACAAAGAAAAAGAGAGAGAAAAAATAGGAGAAAGAACAAGAGAGACGGCTAGAGAGAGGGATGGGGGAAAAAACAAGAAATTGGGATAGAGAGAGATAAAAAGAGAAAGAAAGGAGAACAAAGAGAAAGAGTGCTACATCCTAAATAGTACCATAAGGGGTTATAATATTTTACGAGTGGAAGGGAGCGCTAAATGTCCGTGGGTTATGTGTTCAAACGACTTGTCTTGTCCCGGGTGCTGACAACCCACGCTTCAATTGCATAACGGGTTCCATTTCTAATAACAGATCTCTGCTGCAAACCCATCATATTCCTGATATGTGGCCGCTGTACCATATACTTGTATCAAAAAGTCACTTGTTTCCTTTGTATTGCTTCCTTTATGTAAAATCTCTGGTGTTCCTTCCAGTCACTTCTAATGAAAACTGATCACACTAGGCATGAGAGCACAGTGTGGTGAGTTCTCTGGCTGTGCTGGGAACCCAGCCTGCTCTTCTCCAATGATCAGGCTTGTCCTGACACCCCTCCCCCTGCACACCCATTCACTTGGAAGACCAGTGTGCTCTTGTTTCTCCTCCCTCAGCTCTTTTGCAGCTGAGAACAGGGGGTATGTGATCACTTAAATAAAAGGGTAAACAAAAGGTATTTTTATATATATATATAATTTTTTTTGCCTTTTCATTTATATTAACCTGAACGGCTTGTTTTATAAGGTGGGGGTTTACATATACTTTAAAATTCTAAATGAGTGGCTTTATAACCTTGGAAAAAGGACAGTAAAATCACAGGTTGTCTGCAGTATAATGGAGAATATTTTCAATTATTTTACCGAAATATGATTTTAAAGCAATATTCTGCATTGAGATTAGATGGAGTTCTACTTTATGTGGCTGTTCTGTGCATTCAGAAATGCATTATTCCCATCTCTGCAGCTATTTTCTCTTGGCAGAGTACATGAGACCCGTACAGCACAGCAAAGACTCTGACATTCTTCCTCTCAGCAATACGTTTATCTGCAATGCAGCTGGGGCATGACAGACGAGAAAGGGAGAGCTTTTTTTTCCCTTTAGCAAGGACAATGAAGAGGACATTTAATAAGATGTACAGTGGATATATTCATGTCTTTGATATTTATAACAAAATGCAATAAAAGGGAATTCTTAGTGCATTGTGCAGGTTATGACGAAAGATGGCTGGCTCAGAGGACGTGGGGTGATATCATCAGGGCTGTAATCCACCAGGCCCAGTCTAAATTTGGGAGCAAATTTCAGGCCCTGGCCAAAATTCCAGCCGTGGATGGGCCTGTTGGCACCAGTGCCGGGGCAGGGTCATCTGGAGCCCCGGGCGAGCATGCCAAATCTTCAATCCTAGCACAAATCCTCTTCCTCCATCTCCCCTCTCAACACAAATCACCACACTTCCCCAACTGTCCCCTCCTAGAACAAATTACTTCTCCCAACATAAATACACCCCCCCCCCAATCTCCTTGTGGTGCCCCCGAAGCTCACATGATACAACAGTGCCCAGGACAGCCTCACCTCCTGCCCACCCCTTTTCCCTGTCCTGGTTGGCACCCTCCTGTCCGACATAGTTACATAGTTAGGCAGGTTAAAAAAAGAAACATCAAGTTCAACCATAAGAAATAAAATAATAATAATCATATTGTAAAATCACATATACACAATCCTATACCCACAGTTGATCCAGAGGAAGGCAAAAAAAACAGCAAAGCGTGATCCAGTTTGCTACAGCATGAGGCAATCGGATTTTCCCTAAATCAACGTTACCTAAAAAATTTTAGTACCCAGTTATATTATGTACATCTAAAAATTGAAGGAGGTGAGCAGAAAATGGTTAAGCAATACGTGCCTGCATCCAATCAGGTGCAGGTACTGTTGGGGTATTCTGAAAGTTAGGGGTGCTGGCTGTCAGGTCTGCCAGAATACAAAAGCCACCAGGGGAGATTCCTCCACCTATGCTATTTAGTGAGGATGAAGAAATTAATAGATGAGTCTCGTTCTTAAGTGTTGTGAAGCACCCTCCTAGTGTAGGATGCTAGGTAAATCTAGTTTTTGGCTCATTCTGTAATCAAAGCAGCAGTAATCACTTGTTCTGGTCTGTTACGTGTTTTATAGGATGGGAGTTTTATTGTTTCCCCTTGCCTCTAAAAGAAGCTTCCAGAGCTTAGGAGGGAAATTCAAACAACCAATCTGAATATATTTTAAGTCCTGGCCAATCCCTGGGGACTAGTGCCCAGGAGGTGGACTGGGAGATGTTAAATAGTCTGAAACCCTGGGGAGACTGTTCTTTTCCCTGTAAAGCAGGGGGTCTCCAAACTGCAGCCGAAGGGCCGGATGTGGCCCTTTGCTAGCCTTCAGCCGGCCCTTGGGGCAGTATTGCTTCCAATGACATGAGGCACTATTCCTCCCAATGGTACCAACAATGGGGCAGTATTTTTTAGACTAATAGCAATAATGGAGCACTATTCCTCTTCCTACTGCCCACCAACACTGGGGCCATGTTTAATCTTACTGATGCTCGGCCCTGGGGCATTTTCTACCCCAACTGGTCAGAATCCGGCCCCCCTGAAGTCGGAAAGACCGTAAACTGGCCCTTTGCTTTAAATGTATGGAGACCCCTGCTGTAAAGGAAAGTTCAGAGAGCTACAGGGGGCTGCTTGCCTCTGGTGCACCAACATAGTTACTGTTCTGCTGAGTCTGGGGTGCTGCAGGGCTGGAGACCTGGGACTAATCTGAAGCTGGCTGCAGGATTTCACTACAAGGGGATTGGGTCTGCAGAAGGAGAGTCTCACTCACTGAGCCGTGTTTAGAGG
This sequence comes from Rana kukunoris, assembly GCA_029574335.1. NCBI lineage: Eukaryota > Metazoa > Chordata > Amphibia > Anura > Ranidae > Rana > Rana kukunoris. The sequence goes on along the minus strand of CM056052.1, from coordinate 531,479,583 downwards.
AAGCTGGAAGGAGGAAACTGTCCTGGGGGCTTATGAGTAAAGACTCTAACTGACCCCCCTTGATTGTGCCGTACCCTAAAAATTGCCTGCTTAACCTGCTGGGTACTTATAGCTGTGCAGTTGTACAGGGTAACCAGATGCCAAAGAGACTTGCCTCATGGTCTTCAGCTGTGAGACCCTAGACTGTCCATATTCAGAAAGGAGAACAGTGTCCTCTGATCTATGTTACTGAATGTTTTGGAATATCCCACACCCAACCCCTCTCCTGTTACAAGTTCTACAAGCAATAAATTACAAAAAGACATCCTCTAAACTGTTTATTGGAGCCGGAGTGAATGGATTGTTGCTTGGGTGACTGGCGGCCTCGGTATTGTTTGGTAAAGAACCAGTTATTCCAGTGGCTCGTGTGGGGGTAATGCTACATTTGACTAGCTTAAATGACACCATTGTGGGTGACTAAGTCACTGTCTATGCTCTGTGACTCCAGTCAACACGCTATCTGCTTTACAATAGAGTGGCTTGGGTGTTACTGGACTAAAGAGAAACTCTCAGAACAGAAGGAGGACCTTTGCAACCTCTAACATTTGTTGACTTTTCCAGTTGAACAAAAATGAAATCTTATTCTGGACTCTTACAAGTGCAGTGGTTCTTCTATTCTCTAAGATGCCTCTATGTTTCTCTACTACAACTTTCACAGATCTCCCTGTGCGATAATTGTCTCTCGTTCTCAACCTATAGCACAACCTTTCTCAAACAGGGTTCTTTGGAACCCTATGGTTCCTCCAGAGGTTGACAGGGGTTCCTTGAGCAATGGGCAACTCCTGCCTTCCAGATGAGTAACCACTGACACCAATGATCTTTTAGCTATTTGCAAAGGAGGATTATCCCCATTGATCACAAATGTAAGGAGCATTCTTTCCAGTGACCCTCACACTATAGTATTGTGAGCTGTAGATATAATAATTTTTAGTAGGGGTTCCCTGGGCCTGGAAACGTATTCTATGGGTTCCTCCATGTTAAAACAATTTAGATAGGCTGCTTTATCAAATCTGAAAACCTCAAATATCACCAGCAATGTTCAAATCTTGGATGATCGATTTCCAGTTTATGGGCAACCAAAGCCTAAATTTTATAAAAGCATCACCCGGAAAAAAAATGCTGTGAGAGGATAATTATTAAAAAAAAAAAATTGGATAGTGTGTTTAAGGGTTGTCATAGTATGGAATAAGCTCTGCAATGTTAGTCTTCTAAAGTGTTGTGGCGGTTTGGAGCTGCCCAGGACACGTCCATCATTGGGGAATTGTAGCTATTTATTATAGCAAAATGTAAAAAAAATATAGATTTTTTTTTAAAAATTGTCGGTCTATTTTTGTTTATAGCGCAAAAAATAAAAAAAACTGAGGTGGTCAAATACCACCAAAAGAAAGCTCTATTTGTGGGGAAAAAAGGACGTCAATTTTGTTTGGGTACAATGTCGCACGACCACGCAATTATCAGCTAAAACGACTCAGTGCCGAATTTCAAAAAAAATTCTGGTCAGAAAAGGGGCAAAATCTTCCGGGGCTGAAGTGGTTAAACATAGTATTAAATGTGGAAAACAGATAAACAGTCTCTCCTTAAGATCCTTGATCATGTTGGACCAATCAAAATTCACTTTAATCCTCTGTGGTATTAAATCCTGCACCATATGATGTGCTCATAAAGTACACACGGTGCCACCTCAGTGCTCTCAGAACTCTCACCTCCGGAATACTAATCACTCACGTATATATAAAACCACCAGGGTCTCTCTACTCATTGAACTGGACACATCCAGGCCTCCTGTCTACTAAGGTTTCCCTTGGTGGAATAAGCAATTGTTACAGGCAATAAAGGGTGCAGTTCCTTTAAGTCTCTTAATTATTAATTCAGGCCAAAAACCTCACCCATGTTAAAAAAAAAGCATATAAAAAGGATATCATAGTGTAGTATTTAAAGAGTTAAAAGACCAATTAATTCGATAGAAATGTACAGTAAAAACTATTTAAAAAAACGTGTAAACACCATGAGAAAATACCATCTAAAACTGCTTTGTATATGACACTTGTAGGTCCAGGTCTGCCCGCTCTGCCCTACATGTTACGTCAATATCAGATGCAATGCACACGGTTGTGCCACACTAGTGTGGGGTATTAAAGAAGGGGAGGGGAAGCAGTAGGTACCACCCGTCAAAGCTTGTCTAAAGAAGTCCTAAGTAGGGATCATCTTTAACCTTAAAGAGATTTACTTAACATGTATCTCCAGAACAGGATATGAATGGAAATCTCCTCAGTAGGACACAGACTGAAGAAAAAAACCCTAATCTATCCAAAACGTAATGGGTTTTGTCAGACTTGCCCAATGGAGCCCAATGGAGCAGAGGAAGGTCTCCCGTAAGGATTCGACTCGCGGCCCCTGGTAGTGAAGACAGGAGGCAGTGTGGAAGGGTATAAGAGCCTGGAGGCCTGTTGCAGATGAACGGCTCAGGAATTATATGCAGAAGAGGTTGGTAGTCCGCTCGGACAGCGGGTAGGCTGGTAGGACCACTGGAGAGTGGAGCTGGGCAGGAACAGAGTAGAGTGGTCGGGTCACAAGCAAGGTAGGCAACGGTCGGGTACCGAGGTACAGTGGAGCAGGCAGATGCAAGGTAAGAACAAGCCAAAGTCAGATGCAGGTGGAAGGCAAGGAGAATCCAGGTAAACAGACCGGGGGGTCAGAAGGTCACGGTTCAGGCAGGTAGCAGGTATAAGGTAACAAGAAGCTAAAGATCCGACAGCACCAGTCTGAAGTATTCCAGGGGTTTAAATGGACTGTTTGGTGCCAGGTGGCGCGTGCGCACGCACCCCCGCGCACAGAAGCACAGGCAATCCAAGACGTGCCCCAGCGTGCATCTGTAGCCCGGGACGCTAACCAGCGCGCACAGAGTTATGCACAACAGCGTGCACCAGAGTGCACAAATCAGCGCACATCGGCACGCACCAAGGCGACCATAATCACGTCCAGCAAGGTGAGTTCTCTGACAGGTTTGCTTTAGCTACGGTTTAGGCTGGTTGTTTTCAATCTATATCTTAAGAAATCATGACTATTGCTTTCGTTTCCCATTAACAACCTTAATTTTTGGAAACCTTTTATGGGTCAAACTAACAATTCATATTCCCCAGCACAGTATATAACTTGCGTAGCTTGCATATTAATTCAAACCTATTAGATTTGTAAATGAGTTCTACTTTTCCAAAGGGTTGGGAAGGTCAGCGAAAGCAGCTTATGACATAATGCAAAGTGACACACTTATTGGATTCCTGGAAGACGAAAACTGAAAAGCGCATCTCGCCCCGGCAAGAGATTATTATAGTGAAGGAGAGGACATCTTCCGTCAGGAGTCAACCTCCCCTCCCCCCTCCAAGGGATGGTGTCATATTCTAGGGTTATTAAAACACGTGTGCCTTTTCACAAGGCTGCTGATCGTTACAAGCACAGAAAGTTTAATAGGCATAAGTGGTCATCTAACACCAAAATGACATGGAAGTACAAAAGGTATTAAGCCGGTTTCCATAACAAACTCTATTCCATAACATTAATTGTCTAGAACAATTGAAGGCTCCCCGATGGTTGACTTGTTTTCTGATCTCTGATTAGTAACCTTATGGCGAGGGTTCTGGTATCTCGTTTGATTTGAAATACTCTCCCGCATCAATGTTTAATTACAACCGCTATCAATTACACAATTATGAAGAGAGCAAATTAAGGCGAACTTGGATCTAATTAAAAGGCAGGGTATTGTTTCGAAATGATGGGCTCTCCAAATCACTAAACATAACCATTTAACACTTTTACCTACTCTCCATGTAACAGGAGAACGCCAGTCAGTTGTCTGACACCGCAAACTTTTAAACCTAAAGGTCAAATGTGACTTTTTAATTTTGCATTTTTCTTACAAACATTTTAGCATGTGATTTCTCAACTTAGTTGAGGTTCACGGAAGTGTTGAGGTCACTGGGAAATTCAGCAGTAGTCCAAAGTGGATGATCCACAAGGCGATCTAGGAAGGGTGCTAAGGTCTGAAGATGTCTAGAGGGCTCGGATTGGTCAAAGATGTGCAATACCAGCCCCATCAGACACCAGCTACAGACAGGTGTCTGTTACTTGCACTTGTAGTAGTAGGTAGCTGGTGTCTGATGGGGCTGGTATTGCCAATACTGACAATTCAGATTGGGCCACGACCATTGCCATCGTTATCGATGTAAACTGGGGTCCAAAGCTGGTATCACGCCTAGACTGCCATTTCTCCTTAACCACTTAAAGCGGAAGTAAACCCATCGATTTGATAGTTTAAAAAACTGTTAACATTCCCGGCATGCCGGAAATGCTAGCTGTCACATTTGCTTGTGCTCTCAACCTAACTGTCAAACCATCCAATGACTGCTTTCATAACTGATCACATGTGCAGCATCATGGCAGTTGCAGATTAAACACAGGCCAACATGTCAGCTTCCTTTGCTGAAAACGATAGGAGGGTTTACTTCCACTTAAAGCCCCGGACCATTTGGCTGGCCAGGGACCAGAGCACTTTTTGCGATTTGGCACTGCGTTGTTTAACTGACAAATGTGCGGTCGTGCAACGTGGCTGCCACACAAAATTTACGTCCTTTTTTTTCCCACAAATAGAGCTTTTATTTGGTGGTATTTGATCACCTCCGCCGTTTTTATTTTTTACACTATAAACAAAAATAGAGCGCCAATTTTGAAAAAAAGCAATATTTATTACCTTTTGCTATAATAAATATCCCCCAAAAATATATAAAAAAACGTTTTTTCCTCAGTTTAGGCCAAAACTTATTCTTCTACATATTTTTGGTAAAAAAAAAAAAGAACACAATAAGCGTTTATTGATTGATTTGCGCAAAAGTAATAGCGTTTACAAAATAGGGGATAGTTTTATGGCATATTTATAAATAAAAAAATTACTAGTAAAGGCGGTGATCAGCGATTTTTATTGTGACTGCGACACTATGGCGGACACATCGGACATCTTTGACACTATTTTGGGATCACTGTCATTGATACAGCGATCAGTGCTATAAAAATGCACTGATTACTGTAAAAATTACACTGGCAATAAAGGGGTTAACTAATAGGTGCTGAAGGGGTTAAGTGTGTCCTAGGGAGTGATTCTAACTGTAGGGGGATAGGCTATGTGTGACATCACACTGATCACTGCTCCTGATTACAGGGAGCTGTGATCAGTGTTCTGTCACTAGGAAGAATGGGGAAATGCTTGTTTACATTAGCATTTCCCCATTCTTCCACTCCGTGAGATGATCGCGGGTATCCCGGCGGACATCGAGTCCGTGGGACCCACCGTCAGACTCACAGAGCTTGCAACAGCCACACGCGTGGCCCAACAATGCTGCATCTTATAGGGGACGTACAAGTACATCCATTTGCCCACAAGAGCCATGGGGTTGATTTACTAAAGACAAATGGACTGCGCACTTTTGAAAGTACTCTGCAAGGGCACTTGCTCCAGAGCTTAGTAAATGATGGAGAGCTCTGCTAACTTCCATCATCCAATCATGTGCAAGGAAAATTATTAAAACAGTATTTTTTCTGACATGTGATTGGATGATGGAAGTCAACAGAGCTCTCCATTATTTAGGTTGAATAAGATTTTTATTTTAAAACAATTTTTAACAGAAGAAAATGGAACAACCGCCCGAAAAAGGGCAGCTCAATGCACAGAACAAGAAACATAAACATTCCATAACATAAAAGCAAGTGTGTACAAACATTTCTCCCGGCCTGGGCGCCCCTCCAAAGCTTTAGTAAATCAACCCCATTGTGTTGACGTATATAGTCATGCACTGGTCATTAAGTGATTATAGTGCCTTTCACACAATGGGTCCAATTGGTCCTGATCGGACCCTCCATTCTCCTCTAAGGGTAGTCAGATGTAAACGAGCTTGTGTCCATTTACACCCGGCTGTGATCCATCAAAAATAAAAAAAATAAACGTTCCCCCTCTATCTGGCTGGATCTGATCGAAGGGCAGTTGGGTGTAAATGGACGGCCAGTCCATTTACATCCAAATGCCCATAGAGCAGAGTGAGCTGTATCCTGTCATCCTTGTTCAGCGGGGATCGCTCCGTTGATTCCCGCTAAGCCAGCAGATGACAGGGCAGTCCCTGCACTTTTTTACTGGAGAGCTCTGCTGACTGTGCAGGGACCGCCCTGTCAGATCTCCGCTCTCCCCTATGGGGGATCGGATGAACACGGACCGTCTGTCCGTGTTCACCCAATCCACTCTGCAGACGGATGGAAAAATAGGATTTTCCTCCGTCTGCAGAATCGGAGCATTGCAGACACCGATGAGACCTGCTATCTTGTAGGGATTAATGTATGTCCCTTTTTCATCTGTAAACGGTCCGCATGTGTGAAAGGGGCCTTTGATTGCCTACTTTTGTCCTTAGCACCCGATTCTGTTCCTGACAATCCTTTCTATCACTCAGCTTGACCCCTGGTTCCTTCTGTTTATGACTTGTCTAGATTTCTGGTTGCTCATCTCAGTTTGTAACCTGCCCTGACACTTGGCCTGCTCACAATTACTGCCTTCAGCAAACCTTTGGCCTGGTAGCTGTCTGTTAGGCTCCATTCACACCTAATCGCGCGTCCTGACCCGCAATTTGCGGCGACAAATGTGAGGCGTTTTGTACCGCGATTTGCAGCGACAAAACGCCTCGTTTTTAACCTCCCTTTTTGGAGAGGTCCACTATCTCCTATGCCGAACGCCGAAGACGCCCGAAAAAAAGGGTCCGGGACTTGTTTTGAGCTGCAGGCGTCTGGCGTTTTGGCGTTCAGCGTGGAGATGTGAACCATCCCCATAGAGGGGAATGTTAAATTTCCCCTCTGGTGTATGCGGCGTCGGGCGTAAAAACGCCTAGATGTGAATGGAGCCTTAGAGGGCTGCAAGATGGGACCTGTTATATGGATAATCAAACCCTAATTACACTGGTGGTAAAGGTAAAGACGGTGCCTTACTTTAAACCAGGGGTGGGCTACCTCGGGCATCCAGCTGTTAAGAACCTACAAGTCCCATGAGACATTGCAAGCCCCTGACAATCACAGGCATGACTCCTAGAGGCAGAGGCATGATGGGATTTGTAGTTTCACCATAGCTGGGGTGCCAAGGTTGCCTATCCTTTTGAACCATGCCCATGACACTGAAGATTCACAACAGTCTGTAACAGGCTGACTATGATTAGCTGATGGCTAATATGTCTATGGATAGCATCTGACACCCCTAGTAAATCAGGAGGGATACCTAATCAGCTGGGTTGAATTTCTTGGACTAATCATTTCCATTTTCTCTGGTTATAGGCAGCATCATGGAGTTTCTTCACCCTCTCCTCCAATTACCTTTACATGCATGGTCAGGTGATACAGGTAAGAAACCTGTACTGAGAGAAAAATGGAAGCCGCAATATCTCCTACTGGAAATTCAGCAGTCCTAAAGCACATCTTGGTCCTAAACTGACAACTCTACTCCTCTATAGATACAGTACAGTGACTGTTGTTTCCATAGGATAAAAAGTGTAGTACTGAAAGGTTTAGATGGTGAAACATGAGAAAAAGTTAGAAAAATGAATGCAGACACAAAGAGGTTGATTTACTAAAGGCAAATAGACTGCAAGAGCAGTTGCTCCAGAGCTAAGTAAATGGTCAGAATCTCTGCTGACTTCCATTATCCAATCAAGTGCAAGCAAAAATGCATTTATTTATTTTTTGCTTGCATGTGATTGGGTATTCTTTGCAAGGTGAAGCTTTACCTCATTTACTAAGCTCTGGAGCAACAAGTGCACAGCCTATTTGCCTTTAGTAAATCAACCCCATAAGCTAAGGACTGGTAAGCCACAAAATAGAACATTTTTGTCTTTTGGTTAAATTGAAACTGAACTGTATCTGAGCACCACAAGCTAAAAACACGATTTTAATAAATGTGTTATAATTACTGAAGCGCTGAAGTGAATAAATAAACGTGAACCTAAAAATATTAAGATGATCAAAACTATTTAATACATTTTGTTTGGAAAAAAAAAAAGTACTTAATTTTTTAATAATTAACGTAGACTCACTCATCCATCTTATATTTAATTTTGGTGAGAAATCCCTTTTAAAAGCACCTTCCTAACATTTCTAGCTGCGGCCATCTTGAGTTAGGGCAGATGATTCCCGAAATAAAGCAGCAAATCTCCTGTGAGACATATACACAGTACACAAACATAAAAATATATAGAATTGCGCTTGTAACAGTATGGCCCGTGGGACCCAGAGGCTCTTGGAGGATGTGGGGTACTCCTGTTTCAGCTTCACCAATGACTCTTGCGTCTAGGGTCATCTTATGTCCACTAGGGGCATAGGATGACTAAGAAATTATATCATGGATTACATGAGATGGGACAGTAATGATAATTCACAATATATTCAGAATATCTTGAACTATTACTGGTTGTTAATTCTGAACTCAACAGGTTAATTGAAAGATGTTAATTGAAGTTAATCAACTCCAGCTACCTGGCTGTAGTGATAAAGCTTGCTGTGATTGCATTCTATTGTCTATTGTGTTAATTAAGTCTGGCTCCTAAGATATTTCATTGTGCTATGCTAATTTATACTGTATGGTGTGAAAGTCTATTGATGACAATATGTGATGTGAATTAGCACCCTCTAAAGGTCAGACATCTGACTTATGTTTACTAAAGGAATGTGTATTGGAGACTCGTTAGCACCCATTGTGTGATGTTGTGGGTGGAGTGTGTCATTGTCCCTTTGATTACTGCAGCATGCTTTTTGGTTGCTGACTGTATAAAAAAGAGCCTGAGTTTGTCATTAAAATCTATCCGTTTGGAACCAGAAAACAGAGCTTTGTGTCTCGTTTGTCTGGGGAATTCTTATGGGTCCTGTCTGCTGGATTGTGGAGTGTCAAGAAACTGTCGTGGGTTGGTGGAATGGAATATCGTAATGGCGTTAACCCCTGACCGCAACAGCGCTAATCAAACAAATTATAATACAGCAAAAACCTTGGATTGCGAGTGTTTCGCAATACGAGCATTTTTTTTTTTTTAATCCTGACTCGGCTTGTGAGTATCATCATGAAAAACTAGCAGGATTCAAGCCACAGCGGTGAGCAGTACCGCATTTGGCCAGAGGTGGGGGGGCACCGGAGCCAATCAGAAATACTCGGAAAAACTCAGAAATACTCAGTTCCCTGGCCTTTCTGAGTTTTTTTGAGTTTAGCAGAGCTGTCCCGAAGCCTTTCCGATGCTCTCCGGCGCCCCCCACCTCTGGCCACATGCGGTATTGGATGCCATTGAAGTCAATGCGGAACAAATTATTTTAGTTTCCATCGACTTCTATGGGGAAATTCACTTTGGTATGCGAGTGCTCTGGATTATGAGAATTCTCCTGGAACAGATTATGCTCGTAATCCGAGGTTCCACTGTAAATCAAAAATAACAAAAACGTCCACAGGTGTTGTGAAAATATATCTTAAAAACTCCTGGTGAGGATTTCCACCATCCACCACCTTTTCGTGATTTTATATATCAGTGCCTCCACCAACAGCTGAATAACTCGCTTTACAGCTCCTGTGGACCCTTCTTTACAAGGGGTTGTTTGCACTTGTGGCTTAAACCCAGCCAAGGCCTTTCCCCGGATCCAGTAACTCTCCTACACTGGATCACCCCTTGGCACCGTATTATATGTAAGATTCTCTCTCTCAAAAAAAAAAGTTTTTAGTAGTACTGATGAGCACTGGTAGGCAGTGTTGCCAACCTACCAGATTGAAATTTACTGCCACGACACCCGAAATTTACTGGCGCAGCCACGTTTTTACTGGCATTTCACAAAAGTTACTAAATTACATTTTTAGGTGAAAATTTCAGTATTTAGGCTACAAACAAGTACATTAGGCAAATAGCAATGTGATTTAAGGTAAAAAAAAAACAACATATTTTTGTTATTTTCAATATAATAAGTGCAAATGATTTAGTCACATAACCCCCTGCCTCCATCCCCCTCTGCAGTGCCAAAATCTCCCCCTGCCTCCAATCACCCCCTGCCTCCATGGTCCCCTGCCTCCATCCCCCTCTGCAGTGCCACAATCTCCCCCTGCCTCCAATCTCCCCCTGCCTCCAATCTCCCCCTGCCTCCATCGTCCCCTGTCTCCATCCCCCTCTGCAGTGCCACAATCTCCCCCTGCCTCCAATCTCTCCCTGCCTCCAATCACCCCCTGCCTCCATTGTCCCCTGCCTCCATCCCCCTCTGCAGTGCCACAATCTCCCCCTGCCTCCAATCTCCCCCTGCCTCCATCGTCCCCTGTCTCCATCCCCCTCTGCAGTGCCACCAACAACCCCTGTCTCCATCCCCCACCCTCTGCAGTGCCACCATCCCCCTCTGCGGTGCCACCAACACCCCCTGCCTCCAATCACCCCCTGACTCCAATCTCCCCCTGCTTCCATCCCCCTCTGCGGTGCCACTCCAGCCCCCATCACTCCCTGCCTCCAATCTCAATGCGCAGTTCCAAGCCGAATCAATCTAGGCTACTTTTACTGGCACATTTCCCCACAGACATTTACGAACGGGGGGAATAAGTGCCAGTTTTTACGAACGGTCCGTAAAAATACAGACGGTTGGCAACACTGCTGGTAGGTGGCACTGATTAGCAGTACTGATGAACACTGGTAGGTGGCACTGATTAGCAGTACTGATGAGCACTGGTAGGTGGCACTGATTAGCAGTACTGATGAGCACTGGTAGGTGGCACTGGTAGATGGCACTGATTAGCAGTACTCATGAGCACTGGTAGGTGGCACTGGTAGGTGGCACTAATTAGCAGTACTAATGAGCACTGGTAGTGGCACTGATTAGCAGTACTGATGGGCAATGGTTGGCGGCACTGGTGGGCACTGATTAGCAGAAGTGATGGGCAAATTTTGGAACCGATGTTCCTGTAACAAAAGACGCTGGAAAAGATATCCGGCTTCTGTTAACTTCTGTAAAGAGCTTTTCTGACAGCTGATCACGTGGTAAAGATCCATGATTGGTCCTTTACCCCGATATGTGATCAGCCGAGTCCACAGGTGGCACTCCAGCAGCGTTGGCATTTTAAGCCCGCGCTGTAGTCGCCTTTCGGTTGCAGTGTGGGCGTGAAGTGATTGCGATCGTATTTTTACCACATTCTGACTATATCACTGTTTACTGGACTGCATTAGCAGTTTATTGATTTTACTATTGGCATATAATTAATCTACAAGCCTCTGGAATGTTTATTTAACAAAAGCCGAACACCATTAGCAGCTCTTTTATACAAGCCGACCTGCAATTTACGATTACTGGCCTTTTAAGTAGAATTCACGGGGCTATTTAAAGGCATGTGATGTAATGACACCAAACAGAAATAGTTACTTGCAGAGTAACCTGAACCTACCAGGAGACATACTGCAGGAAAGGTTACACCTAGGCTGTGCCGTACAGACTGCCACCCTGCTCCCAGGTTCAGACGGGCTAAGTGAATGCTGCCACATGAGTCACGCTGTCTGCCGTCGCTTGCCGCAGCCGAGCCTGACACAGCCAGGCCAAGTACAAGTACAGCAAATCAAATGATGTGTGAGGGTAGGATGAGACAGGGTTGTGTGACGGCAGTGTGCAATGGCAATGGTGACATTATTACCGTATACAGGATTTATAAAGCGCCAACAGTTTGCACAGTGCTTATTTTTCTTACTTCCTGTGCTATCAATGTTTTACAAGGTCCAGAACCTATTATGTGCCTGATGGCAAGATATGGAAGTGATCATATCCTCAGAACGCATCAAGTGGATATAATCTAATACAGTGGTCTCCAAACTGTAGCCCGGGGGCCATATGTGGCCCTGTGCTTTCTTTTATCTGGCCCATGGGGCACTATTTCACCAACTGACACCAACGATGGAGCACTGTTCCACCTACTAACAACATCAATGAGGCACTTTTCTTCTCGTCGATATCAACAATGGGGCACTATTCCTTCCATCAAAACCAAAGGTGCGGCACTGATGCCAGGGCATCTTCTACTCCCGCTGGCCACCCCCCGGCCCCCCTAAAGCCTCAAGGACAGTAAACTGGCCCTTTGTCTAGAAAGTTTGGGGACCCCTGATCTAATACACGATTGTATAAAAGGGTGCAGCACCTAAAGCAGGTGTGCCCAACCAGCGGAGCACTTTGATGTGGCTCACGACCTCCTGCTCTGGGATGGAATAAAATAGAATACTGTTATTAAAGGTAAGTTTACAGTTTGTGTATATATGGGCATATCTGTTTCAAATTGATCCACAAGTGCAGAGAAGTGCACATGTGGGTTACCTGCACTGAGCCATATACCGGTATTTCTATTACCTGCAAGTCTGGTGTGCTGAGAGTAGAGTGCGCTGTATAGAGCCGAGTCAGCTGCCATCCACCCACTCCGCTCATTGTGGCCTGCGACCGGTTACCAAGTCACTTAAGTGGCCCCTGCTGTTCAAAAGGTTGGGAATTTAGTAAATGGGGAAAAGCTCCGCTGTTGTCCATTATCCAATCATATTATCAAATACATTTTTTCCCCCCAACATAGGACTTTAACCACTTGCCGACCACCCGCCGTCGTCATACTGCGGCAACGCTCCCACAAATCGCCGTAGGTGTACGTTGACTCGGGAACTCGCTTTTGTGGGTGTGCATGCTCCCATTGGACAGCGGGGGAGAAAATGTGTGGGTCCAGTGGACTCGATTTCCGCCGGCCACCCACAGTCATTCCCCGACGTGACAGAACTGGGATCTGCCTGTGTAAACAAGGCAGATCTCCGTTCTGACAGGGGAGATCACACAGATCCTGTCTTTCTGCTTAGCAGGAAGATGGATCTGTGTGTTTCCCTAGTCACACAGTCTGCCATACAATCAGAAAACACACCCAGGGAACACAGTTAACCCCTTGATTGCCCCTGATGTTAACCCCTTGATTGCCCCTGATGTTAACCCCTTCCCTGCCAGTGACATTAGTACAATAGAATGCATTAAGATAAAAAAAGAAAAACTTCTTTAGGCTTTGACAATAAAATCTGATGCCGATTGGCTACTATGCCCAGCTGCACCAGATTCTGTGTGCAACAGTTTTATATAAAAAAAAACAAAAAAACACTGTCACTATGCCCTGAATCAGTGGTGGCCGGTGCTCACATTTTTTTTTCGAGGGGGGGCAGCAAGCCAACACAATCCCCCCACCCCCCGTGCACAGGAGAGGATGGTGGCTTCCCAGAAGAGTTGAAGCTATTATAGCTCCAAATGGTGGGCCAACTCAATATGAAACCCTACAGCAAGGGTGTCCAAACTTGTTTTAAAGAGTGAAGTGAACGTGCTTGAGGGTTGACTATTTTGCCTGACATTCTTTGAACCATTAAAATAAAATGCAAATTAACTAATACACTGCCCAACATAGGTGTGCACAGCCTATTGCATTAGGGTGTGCACACCAAAGATCAAACACATAGTACCGATCACTCACGATGAAAGGGAAGGTGCCAGTAAGTTACATATTTACCAGCCGCTTCCTTCACTCATCCTAAAACATCCCTACAGCAACAGCTGGAGGGAGAGGAGAGTAGGGAAGCCAGAAGTGCTGCAGGGGGAAGGAGGAGAAACCAGGGCAGTAGGGGGAATCTGTTTTGCACAGGGTGATTAGGGTGTGCCTGGGCACACCCTATGCGCACGCCTATGCTGCCCAACAAGAATTCGCATTCCTTTGTAGCTGTGTGTGGTGAAAAGTCTAAGGATGAGCTTGGGGCGTGTTATTTGGATATACCGTGTTTATCGGAATATAACACGCACCTTCACCTTAAGAGGAAAATTCCCAGAACAAAATGGAATTTTAAATAAAGAACTGTGAAGCAAAAAAAGGGTCAGTGCCCAGTAATGCAGCCTAATCAGTGCCCGCCTGCAGCCTCACCATTGTCATGAATGCAGCCCCATAATTGCCTGAATGCAGCCCCATAATTGCCTGAATGTAGCCTCACCATTGCCATGAATGCAGCCTCATCATTGCCATGAATACGGCCTCACCATTGCCATGAATGTGGCCTTATCATTGCCATGAATACAGCCCCACCATTGCCATGAATACGGCCTCACCATTGCCATGAATGCAGCCTTACAATTGCCATGAATTAAGCCTCACGATTGACATGAATGCAGTCTCACCATTGACACGAATGCGGCCTCACAAGTGCCACAAATGCGGCCTCACCATTGCCATGAATGCAGCCTCACCATTGCCTTGAATGCAGCCTCACCATTGCCATGAATGCAGCCTCACCATTGCCATGAATGCAGCCCCACCGTTGCCATGAATACGGCCTCACCATTGCCATGAATGCAGCCTCACAATTGACACGAATGCAGTCTCACCATTGACACAAACGCAGTCTCACCATTGACCTGAATGCGGCCTCACAAGTGCCACAAATGCGGCCTCAGCATTGCCATGAATGCAGCCTCACCATTGCCATGAATGCAGCCTCATCATTGTCATCAGTGCATCCTGATCCATCGCCATATGCAACCTTGGAGGGAACAGGGATGGGGGCAGGATGAGCGCCAACAGATTACATACAGTAGAATCTCCTGTTTACTCGGCGGCCACTTTAATACAAAGTCCCGCCTCCTAAGACAGAACAGTTGTTCAATGCCAGCCCAGGAGACGGGACTTCCTATTACAAAGGCCGCAAAGTAAACAGGAGCTTCTCCTGTATGTAATCTAACGGGACTCGTCTTGCCCCCTCCGAGGAAATACAGTATATATCTTTTGTGGTCCCCTTACGAATAGGGGCCACAAAGGCAGTGGCGTATCTAGGGTATGGCAGCCATGGAAAGTGCTATTGGCGCCATACAGAAGGGGGCGCTGTTGAGTGGCTGAACATCAAGGCACATACCAGGGTCTCTTCTTCCCTCCTCCCGAGCAGAGGCAGGATCTTCTTTTCAGCACCTTTGCTAATGGAAAATGGCAGCGCTATCCCTGCTGCGTTCAGCCACAGCCCTCCCCTGTTCTCCCAGTCTCTCCCATTCCATCTGCTCGGATTGGCAGCGCACAAAGGAGGAGCATCAGTTTCTCCTTCTCCTCCTATGAAAACTGAGGCCTTAAGTGATGAAGATTTTATCACTTCCAGTATTGGTTCTGCATTTACCTGGCCTTGCAGGGCAGAGGAGGGATCAGGGGTCTAATAAACCCCAGATTTCTCCATAAAGAGGATATGTCACTACCCAAGGTATCACAAGGGATGATAAATATCACTAGTTTTGTTAGCTGTTTTTTATTTTTGTTAAGGTTATCTAAGAGATGGTGTAACGGTCACCACCGTTTACGACCTTCCATCCAACCACGACAAGCTTATCTGACACAATGCGACAATCCTGCATACACGATCCATTCCATTTCCCATAATAACCGAGACTCTGCTCTGGTACTGGTTTCAAAGATATGAACACTTTAATGGTTTTCTTAGCTTGCTTATATATCCAGTACAGCATAATACAGTTAATCACAGGACAATGCAGTCCCCACCCCCCTATTCACACACTGAGGCTAATTCTCTAGCAGACATGTCGGCACCGCATCATCAATAGACTTAACTCAGAGAGAATGACATTCCTGTAGATAATGACATCAAAACCAAATACTGTCACACAATGATTTTCCCTTTTGAATAATACACAATCACAGATAATCTTCACACCCATATAAGGAACCTCAATCACATTACCTAGACAGACTTACTTGCAGGACTGGCATATTACAAGGGGTCCATATTGACACCTGTTACACAGGACAGGCTAAAGGGCTTGACACCTTTGTACCATAGACAATGTATGGTCTAGGAGTAGATGCAATTAACACCTTTCAAAAGAATGAAATGTCTTTCACAAGCCGGGTCACTTAACATTTCAATAGCCGGAGCTAAGCATTGAATAAGCTTGTAATGTCCCTCTCCTGTGTAACAGGTGTCAATATGGACCCCTTGTAATATGCCAGTCCTGCAATATGAATTATTATTAATGTCCCATCTTCTGCAATACATGATATAATTTCTTTGTCACCCTATGGCCCTAGTGGACATAAGGTGACCCTAGACATAGGAATATCTCAGTCTGTCACGGGTCATTCCGTTACAGACGGGTTTCAAATGTTTTTGACAGGGGCGAAGTTTTAGTGCTTGCCATAGGCGCTATTTTCACTAGATACGCCTCTGCACAAAGGATATATATATACAAATTACCAGTGGGGTCGTATGAAACCGGACCACGGGCCGCAATCGGACTAAGACTGGGATGCCATTAAAGTTCATGTGTAAAGGCAGGTGTTGTGTACCTTCCTATGTGTTTACTTTGAGAAGGTTTAGTTCCACTTGAATGTAGAATAAAATAGTTTTAGTGAATGTTGAGAATTCCTTTAACAATGGCAGAACATTCTTCTTTCTTTTTTTTTTTTCACACAATTAACATTTACTATTACCACTTCTCCCAAGCCACTGAATGTAAAAATTCTAAAAATAATTACCTAATATTACCACACAATCAATGCAACAATGGAACCCACAGCTGCGGTCTCCAAAACACTCGCACAACGAGCGGAGCCTACAAACTTACCAGGCTGTGCATAATTTTCACTCCATCTGGATTGACTGTTAGTGCTTCGTTGTACAATTGCTCTGCCTCCTCCAAACAGCCTTTCATCTCGCAGAGCTTCCCACGCATGTACAGCACAGTGTGTGATGTGGGGAAAAGGCTGGCTGCCTCCTGGATACAAAAGCCTGCTTCTTTCATAAGCTGTTGTTCCATAAAGAGTTCAGCTGTACAATGGAGAGAGGAGGGGGGGGGGGTACAATAAAATAACTGATTATTTTTTAAATTGTGACAATTGTCAGAAAGCCACAAACATGCAGAGAAATAAAAATATACACAATATGACATAATAAACAATGGCGGCTTATGTGAGTGACTGGCAAGCTGTCATGGCGCATTGTGAGATCTGAAAAATTCATTGTATACACCAAAAGTCATTCCTTTAACCACTTAAGGACCGCCTACTGCACATATACGTCGGCAGAATGGCACGGCTGGGCACATCAACGTATATATACGTTGGTTTTAGTACCCAGCCGTGGGTCACGGGCGCGCACCCGCGGCGCGCTCCCGTGACCAGGTCTGAAGCTCCAGGACCGGGACCGCGGGACTCGCCGCTGCAGTGCGGCGATCCATCCCTGGAGCTGAAGAACGGCTTCCCCGTGCTTCACTATGGCTGCAGCATCGATCGCGTCATCCCTGTTATAGGGGGACGCGATCGATGATGTCACACCCCCTACAGTTGTAAACACACACACAGGGAACACTCAAAGTCACAGCGCCCCCTTGTGGTTAACTCCCAAACTGCAACTGTCATTTCCACAGTAAACAATGGAATTTAGATGCATTTTTTGCTGTGAAAATGACAATTGTCCCAAAAATGTGTCAAAATTGTCTGAAGTGTCCGCCATAATGTCGCAGTCACGAAAAAAATCGCTGATCGCCGCTATTAGTAGTAAAAAAAAAATAATCAATAAAAATGCAATAAAACTATCCCTTATTTTGTAAACGCTATAAATTTTGCGAAAACCAACCGATAAACGCTTTTTGCGATTTTTTTTTTACCAAGAATAGGTAGAAGAATACGTATCGGTCTAAACTGAGGAAAAAAATTTTTTTTTATATATTTTTGGGGGATATTTATTATAGCAAAAAGTAAAAAATATTGCATTTTTTTTTAAATTGTCGCTCTATTTTTGTTTATAGCGCAAAAAATAAAAACCACAGAGATGATCAAATACCACCAAAAGAAAGCTCTATTTGTGGGAAGAAAAGGGCGCCAATTCTGTTTGGGAGCCACGTCGCACGACCGCGCAATTGTCAGTTAAAACTACGCAGTGCCGAATCGCAGAAAGGGACAAGGTCCTTTACCTGCATTTTGGTCCGGGTCTCAAGTGGTTAAATAAAAAAAATAAAAAATAAAAATGTCATAGATACCGGGGACGATTTAACGGGTTTCCATGGAAAACGGAAATCCTCTGCATTGGTGTAACAATTGAAATCTCACACCTTTTTATGTCTTTATATTCCTGTACTTCCGCATCTTATCATTTGTGACAGATTTTTGCTTGGAAACACAATTTCATATTATTGTCTTTCTGTTCTCACACTGCAGTGCTCTCTGCTGGCAGAGCTCAGTAACAGCCACACCCCTCAGTACAAGTGTCCCTAGGGCAGTGATAGCGAACCTTGGCACCCCAGATGTTTTGGAACTACATTTCCCCATGATGCTCAACTACACTGCAGCTTGCATGAGCATCATGGGAAATGTAGTTCCAAAACATCTGGGGTGCCAAGGTTTGCCATCACTGCCCTAGGGCAGTGTTTTTTAACTCCAGTCCTCAAGGCACACCAACAGGTCATGTTTTCAGGCTTTCCATTATTTTGCACAGGTGATTTTATCTGTTTCACTGCCTTAGTAATCACCACAGCCATTTCATCTGAGGGAAATCCTGAAAACTTGACCCGTTGGTGTGTCTTGAGGACTGGAGTTGAAAAACACTGGCCTAGGGTGACCACGTGTCCTGGATTGCCCAGGACAGTGCCGCATTTTGCAGGTCTGTCCCAGGCACATTCATTATACTACAATACTGTGTCCCGGAATGAAACTGACACAGCCACCCCTGCAGGCCAATCTGATGCCCTCAAAAAAGGCCGCCACATCACCACTTTACTCACTGACAGTACTTGTCCTGGCCGGGAATGCCTGGAGGTGCACAGTCCCCACCCCCTGCTTGTGATTGGAGAAATCATAAATCCCGCCTCTTGTGTCCAATCACTGTGCTGTGATTCGTTACAGTGCAAGCTGATTTTTGGGAAGGGAGGGTGTCCCTGAATGGTAGTTTGGAAATGTGGTCACCCTAACTGTCCCCCACACAGAGTTTAGTATAATTTTATATAGTGATATGCCGATACCTTGGAGCCAGGGTTCATTTTGAAAAATTTTAGTCAACTAACTTGACAGGGAAAAAAATAACCTGCAAGAGAAAGGCATAATGAGCTAGTATGCTATGCATACTAGCTCATTATGTGGCACTTACCTGAAATAGAAGCCCCCAAAGTCCTCCTCGTTCCCCTCCGCCACCACCGCCATGTCTCCTCGCATTTTTTTCCTGTTATCACGGCTCCTGCGCTGTGATTGGCCGGAATGGCGATGACGTCGTGCGCAAAAATCACTTCATTAACCCCCGTTAATGCCATTGACAAAAACTGCACTGTCAGTGCGCCTGCGTCGTTCGGCGCCTGTTTGCAAGCATTTATTCCAGAAACATGCTTGCAATCCAAAGCACTTGTATATCAAAGCATTTTTTACAGGGTATAAAAGAGTAGAGAGGCGCCTCTAAGTGTAGCAATAAGTTGCTAAATGTTGTTCCTTCATTAACCACTTAAGGACTGCCTAACACCCATATACGTCGGCAGAATGGCACGGCTGGGCACAATCATGTACCGGTACGTAATTGGTTAATGCCCAGCCGTGGTCCAAAGCTCCGTGACCGCGGGACCCGCGAACCCGATCGCCGCTGGAGTCCCGGTCCCCGGAGCTGAAGAACGGGGAGAGCTGCAATTGTCATTTTTATAGTGCATTTTAAAAGCATTTTTTGCTGTGAAAATGACAATGGTCCCAAAAATGTGTCAAAATTGTCCGAAGTGTCCGCCATAATGTCGCAGTCACGAAAAAAACGCTGATCGCCGCCATTAGAAGTAAAAAAGTTATAAAAATGCAATAAAACTATCTCCTATTTTGTAGATGCTATACCTTTTGCGCAAACCAACCAATAAACACTTATTGTGATTTTTTTACCAAAAATAGTTAGAAGAATACGTATCGGCCTAAACTGAGGGGAAAAAACGTTTTTTTAGATATTTTTGGGGGATATTTATTATAACAAAAAATAAAAAATATTGCATTTTTTTCAAATTTGTCGCTCTATTTTTGCTTATAACGCAAAAAATAAAAACCGCAGAGGTGATCAAATACCACCAAAAGAAAGCTCTATTTGTGGGAAAAAAAGGACAGCAATTTTGTTTGGGAGCCACGTCGCACGACCGCGCAATTGTCAGTTAAAGAGGCGCAGTGCCAAATCACAAAAAGGGGCCAGGTCCTTTACCTGCATTTTGGTCCGGGTCTTAAGTGGTTAAATGTAACCATATTGCTACACTTAGAGACTCCTCTTCTATTTTATACTCAGATGTGACATGATGCTACTCTTATATCAAGACATTGCTTGTATATCAAGGCAACATGTATTAAAACATTTTGCTTGTCTTGCAAAACGCTCTCAAACCAAGTTACTCTCAAACCAAGGTTTTCCTGTAGACTCCATTTAGTTAATTTTTTTACATTCACAGCAAACTCGCCCACCCACCCAAGTATCCAATGGGGACTCTCCATGCTTTATTTTATGGAGAAATCTCTTTGAAAAACACCTCCCCGGCATTTCCAGTAAGGGCAGATGATTCATGTAGCATTTACTTCCTGGAATCCAAGAAACAGGGAGGGGGAGTTTTTTTCCCCCTTACATGTCTTGCAGAGTTCTGGCCACACTCTGAAGGACGGCTGCCTTGCTTTTTAACCCTTAATACCCCTTTCTTCTTCAACCACCCAACTTATGGATTCATCACCATCCAGTTTTTACAGTCACAGTCTATACCCCTAATCATTACTCAACTGGGAGCACCAGATAACACTGACTATACTGCTGACTTCCTGGAATTCATCTGCCCTTGGCTCAGTCATGTGGGCAGGAGGGTGTGCTTAGCTGAGAAAGACCCTCCTCCCGATTAAAGAAAAAAAAAATTCCCATGAAGACTCCTGGGATGCATAACATAATTTTGGCCTAGGCCAAAAGCCAAGAAGCAACTAAAGAAATGATTAAAAATAAATAAAAGTAACTTGAATATACACTATTACCAAAAGTATTGGGACGCCTGCCTTTACACACATGAGCTTTAATGGCATCCCAGTCTTAGTCAACAGGGTTCAATATTAAAGTGGAGGTTCACACAAAAAGTGAATCTCCGCTTTCTGGATCCCTCCGGTGACGCATTTGACACCTTTCAGGGGGAGGGGGGGTGCAGATACCTGTCTGATACAGGTATTTGCACCACTTCCGGGTTCGGATCCCGGCAGAGAATCCAACCTGGCAAGTCATCCCCCCTCTGTCTTCTGGGAAAAACTGTTCCCAGGAGAGAGTGGGGACCAGTGACGGCGCGCCGCGATCCTCGCGCATGCGCAGTAGGGAATCGGGCAGTGAAGCCGCGAGACTTCACTTCCTGATTCCCTTACCGAGGATGGCGGCGGAAGCAGCCGAGGACCAATCGACTGCTCAGCCTCGGCTGCCGACATCACGGGCATGCTGGACAGGTAAGTGCCCATTTTTTAAAAGTCAGCAGCTGCCGTATTTGTAGCTGCTGGCTTTAAAAAAAAAAAAAATTGGGCCGAACCTCCGCTTTAAGTTGCAGCTATAACAGCTTCAACTCTTCTGGGAAGGCCGTCCACAAGGTTTAGGAATGTCTATGGGAATGTTTGACCATTCTTCCAGAAGTGCATTTGTGAGGTCAGGCTCTGATGTGCACAAGAAGAATTGTCCAGTCTCCACTCTAATTCATCCCAAAGGTGTTCCATCAGGTTGAGGTCAGGACTCTGTGCAGGCCAGTCAAGTTTTTCCACCCCAAACTCGCTCATCCATGTCTTTATGGATCTTGCTTCGTGCACTGGTTTTTCAGGGGTTGGGTCAGGGCCGGCCCTATGATGGGACCGGGTGGTACCATGGGTACCAGGCGGCATTTTTAGGGGAGCGGCATTCTGCCGCCCCTGCCAGCCCGTTCCACCCGCTGCCTGTGAGAAGCACGGCGCAGGGCTGCCTGTGAGGACAGTCGCAGCCGAAGCAGTCAGCGAGTGAGAAGGGCAGGCGCTTCTGCCTCTCAGGAGCCCGGCGCCGCTGCTGTAGTGGTGACAGGACACAGGAGCGGGCGGGCCGCAGGGCTTGTCCGGATTCGACACATGTGCGTGACTGTGGGTGATCGTCATCGCGGCCACCCGGAGTCCCGCCCCCCCTGCCTGGCGCGCTGTTTCTTTTGACTGCCTTGGATGAGGTCTGTGTCATCCGCTCTTCCACCGGCCCGTCTGTCAGCCTGCCCCTCTCTGTAAGCTTCCCCCTGGCTGTCAGCAACCCCGTCAGCAACACATTCCTGTCAGCAACACCCTCCTGTCAGCAACAACCCCCTGTAAGCCCCCTCTATTTCAGCAAGCCCCCCCTCTGTCAGCAACCCCCATCAGCCCCCCTCCCTGTCAACCCCCCTCTCTGTCATCAACCCC
Source organism: Rana kukunoris (assembly GCA_029574335.1). Classification (NCBI taxonomy): domain Eukaryota; kingdom Metazoa; phylum Chordata; class Amphibia; order Anura; family Ranidae; genus Rana; species Rana kukunoris. The sequence goes on along the minus strand of CM056052.1, from coordinate 531,457,067 downwards.
CCTTGTCAGCCCGCCCCTCTCTATCAGCCTTCCTCTCTGTCAGCAACCCTCGTCAGCCCCCCTCTCTGTCATCAACCCCGTCCGTCAGCCCCCCTCCTCTGTCAGCAACCCCGTCCGTCAGCCACCCTGTCCATCAGCAACCCCCCTTTCAGTCCACTTCTCTGTCAGCAACCCCCCTCCGTCAGCCCTCTTCTCTGTCAGCAACCCACCCCTCTCTGCCAGCCCACCCTTCTTTGTAAGCCACTCCCCTCTGTCAGCAACCCCCCTCTCTGTCAGCCCCTCTCTGCCTCTGTCAGCAACCCCCCTGTCAGACCCCCTCTCTGTCAGCAGCCCCCCTCTCTGTCAGCCCCCCCTCTCTGTCAACCCGCCCATCTCCTCTGTCGCCCACCCCCTCCTCTGTCAGCTACCCCCTTCTATCAGCTACCCCCAAACAGCATGCAAACCCCTCCTTTCTTCCCCCGCTCCAGCAGGGCTAATGTCCTGCAGCCAGGTCACACTGCACTGTCTGTGCACTCCAGAGACAGTGAATGGAGGGCAACATCTTTGCAGCGGCTCCTGGTAGGTAATGTTTTTTTTTGTCTTGCTGTAATGGAGGTCTCTATTGTCACTGTCTGATATTTAATCTGTTATTTCCTTCTCTATTTGTGGGGTGCCTGTGGATTGCTTTAACATTTTTGGGCTTTTTTCTGTAATTAAAAGGTGCTTGAAAGGGTTGTAGAATGCACAGTGCCACTTTGTATACAGTTTGTATGGGGTTGGGTTTAGTAGAGCTGATTCAGGTTTTTGGATGGAGGTACAATGCTGCTGACACCGTCCACTGCCCTACTGACACCGTCCACTGCCCTACTGACACCGTCCACTGCCCTACTGACACCGTCCACTGCCCTACTGGCGGTTTTTATTTTTTGTGCTATAAACAACAACAAAAAATTACAATGATGTCTGGAGACTCGCTTTATTCACTTTCCACAAGTATTAACCCCTAGACAAGTGTAATTGATAACTTAATACGCCGACCCCGAAATCAACAAGCGGCTCCTTCGGGGGTGAGCGCTACATTTGGTACAAAAAAAACAACACAATTAGCGTACATGATTAGTTTGCGCAAAATACATTGTGGCGGCCGGCAATGCACAGGTCCCTTTATACTCCTGGATACATGTATAGAGCCATGACAGGTCCTTGTTATTCTCCTTTATACATGTATAGAGCCATGACAAGTACTCTTTATATTCCTTTACATGTAAAGAGCCATGACAGGTCCTCTTTTTACTTCTTTATACATGTATAGAGCCATGACATGTCCTCTTTATACTCCTATATACATGTATAGAGCCATGGCAGGTCCTCTTTATTCTCCTATATACATGTATAGAGCAATGACGTGACCCCTTTAGCTATCATGATATAAAATAATGAATGTGGGGGTCTTTTGGTGGGCGTGATTTATTTTGGGGGGGGGGGGGGCAGCATTTCATTCTTGGTCCCAGGCAGCACAATGTCTTGGGCCGGCACTGGGTTGGGTTGGCCCCTTAGTTCCAGTAAAGGTAACTCTGAAGGCGTCAGCATACCAAGACATTTTGGACAATTTCATGCTCCCAACTTTGTAGGAACCCTTTGGGGACGACCCCTTCCTGTTCCAACATGACTGCGCAACAGTGCACAAAGCAAGGTCCATAAAGACATGGATGAGTCTTGACCTCAAACCAACAGAACACCTTTGAATTAGAGCGGAGACGGCGAGCCAGGCCTTCTTGTCCAACATCAGTGCCTGACCTCACAAATGCGCTTCTGGAAGAATGGTCAAACATTCCCATAGACACTCTCCTAAACCTTGTGGACGGCCTTCCCAGAAGAGTTGAAGCTGTTATAGCTGCAAAAGGTGGGCCAACTCAATATTGAACCCTATGGACTGATGCCGCGTACACAAGATCACTTTTCGGAATGAAAAAAAATGATTTTTTGAAAAACGTAATTTAAAATGACCGTGTGTCGCACATCGTTTTTCATCTTCTGAAAAACGACCAAAAAAAAATTCGAACACGCTGCATTTTATAACCTTGTTTTAAAAAATGTTGTTTTTTCGGGTTGTAAAAAATGATCATGTGTGGGCTAAAAAGACGTTTTAAACCTGCGCATGCTCAGAAGCAAATTATAAGACGGGAGTACTCGTTCTGGTAAAACTACCGTTCATAATAAAGTAAGCACATTCATCACGCTGTAACAGACAGAAAAGCGCAAATCGTCTTTTACCAACACGGAATCAGCTAAAGCAGCCCCAAGGCGAATGTAACTTCCCCTTTAGAGTGCTGTCGTACGTGTTGTACGTCACCGCGCTTTGCTCATCATTTTTCAAAAACGATGGTGTGTGAGCAACGTCGTTTTTAATGATGAAGTTGGAAAAACTTTGTTTTTTGGACATGCTGAAAAATGAAGTTTTTTTTCATGCTGAAAAATTATCGCGTGTACGTGGCATAAGACTGGGATGCCATTAAAGTTCATGTGACAGGCGTCCCAATACTTTTGGTAATTTAGTGTACCTTCCCATCTATTTAGGAATGCTAGCAGCACAAGGATTCAAATAGTTCATGTTGATTGAGTTTAGTTCCGCTTTAACTGACACACGGGATATGGAACGTGATCAGTGCCCTCTGGTGTACTGAATGTTCTCAATGAATATGTTGAGTCACCTTTAATGAATGTCATTATCTACTTAGTGCCAACAATGCCAAGGTTACAGACGTGGATTGAAGCAACGTCCCTTGGGGTGTGACCGGTGTGTTCCATGCGTGAAGCACATTCGCTGCCAAACTCCATTCAGAAAGAAACACTTGTAAGTTTTCTTGAGAGACAAATTGCCCTGAGACCTCGGGGTCATTGTCACTTTTAATAAAGGGTTCCGATTTTTAATGTATCACATGATCGATGCCTCTGACTATCTTCCTGAGGTCAATGCTGTTTAGAAAATATAAAAAAAAGTTGTGCTGCATATACAGTATATATATATATATATACACACTACATTTGTATGTGTGTGTAGCACTGCCCCTGCAGGAGCTGCTTAGTAGACATGTGCAGACTGGAATATTTTGTTTCGTTTTTTTTCGTTTGGAAAATACATTTATTTAGTTACTCCCGAAAATCGTGTGGATTTATTTCGTTTTTCGTTGGGGAATAGCTTTCGTCCGAAAATCCAATAATACTTGGTTTCTGTCGAATGGTCAAAAGAATATTCGACGGAACATCGAATCTTTTTGGTTGCTGCCGAATGGTCAAAAGAATATTCGACGGAACGTCGAATCTTTACGAATCGTACCTTTCCGTTCGAATATTCCGCCTACAAGAATTCTAATGTTGTATGACTAGTAATAATGTCGAATCTATTCTCTGTAATGTTGAATCTATTATTTCTATAGTGTCAAATCTTTTCTCTATAATGTCGAATCTTTTCTCTATAATGTCGAATCTCTCTATATCGAATTTTTACCGCAATGAAAACGAAAATAAAGCATTTTTTATGTCGGATCTCTCGGTTTTCGTTTCTTGCACTTTTGTTATCGTTTGTTAAAACGATAACGAAAAAAACAGATTTTCAGACGAAAATGCATTCTAACGAAAACGAATGCACATGTCTACTGCTTAGTAGGTTGGGTTCTCTGTTGTTCTGCCTCAACTATGAGAACAACCTCAGCCTCCCTAACACAACAGGTTAAAGTGGTTGTGAAGCCACTTTAAAAAAAAACAAAAAACACCTGCAAGGCAAAGGCATAATAAGCTAGTAGCATAGCCTACTAGCTCATTATGTAATACTCACCTCAGATTGAAGCCCCCGCAGCTGTCCTCGTTCATCGCTACAGCGGGCGACATCTCTCCCGGGGGTTACTTCCGGGTATGGCGGCTCCGGCGCTGTGATTGGCCAGAGCAGCGATGACGTCACTCCTGCACGTGAGCGGGAGCCGCCAGTCACGGCATTACTTCCTTTAAAAACGTCACGACCGGTGTTTCTAAGGTGCGTATGCGCCATAGACATTGGTGCCCGTCATTATTGTAAATATCTCCTAAACTGTGCAGGTAAAAATAGGAGAAGCCCCCTCATTTATACATTTAGCCTAAGGACTTACGGATGCATCTGCACAGTGATGGTACGGCAGTGAAAATCATAGACCAGCCAGGTAAGTCACCTCCAGGAGCTAAGGAGGCGCGCAGGGCGACAACGGCCCACACAAGCAACACCCCAAGAGGGTCAGAGTGTGAGATACCACAGTGAGTCAATAATCTGTACAGGTATTCATTGTACCAACCACTCCTTGTACTATATTAAATATTCTACAGAATTATCAATTCATTGTGTAATATTTGGTTTGAATGAAATGTCTAAAAATATCATTGTATAGCAGAATGCATTAAAATGCCCACAACATTCCACCGAAACTGCCCTACTAAAGCAGCAGAATTCCACTAAAACTCACCATAGACCTACTAACGGCTGAGACATATTCTGCCGAGGTTCTCGGTCGTGTGTACACTTCCGACGAGCGTCCCGTCGGGAAGCTCGTCGAGCCAAGATAGAGAGCATGCTCTCTTTTTCCTCGTTGTTCAATGAGGAAATTTGGCTCGACGAGCTTTCCGACCGCTCATCGGGAACCTCGTCCGGCGGAACGATGAGTTTAGCCCGACGAGGCTCTCGGACGTGTGTACGCGGCCTCAAACCAATGGCCAGTTCTCCATAATTATATGCCTTGTACACACGACCGGTTTTGATGACGCAAAAACTGGCATTTTTTATATTGGTCGAGAAAACCAGTCGTGTGTATGCTCCCTAGGGCCGCGTACACACGATCGAACATGTCCGCTAAAACCGGTCCGCAGACCAGTTTCAGCGGACATGTTCAATCGTGTGTACGACCTATTGGACCGTTTTCCAGCTGGCAAAAGTTTTAAAACATGCTTAGAAACCTGTCCACTGGAAACCTGTCCGTCGGACAGGTTCGATGGTTAGTACACGAAATCATCGGACCAAAATTCCGCGCATGCTCAGAATCAAGTCGACGCATGCTTGGAAGCATTGAACTTCATTTTTTCATCACGTCGTTGTGTTCTACGTCACCGCGTTCTGGTCCGATCGGATTTTTGTCCCAAGGTGTGTACCAACAGACCACTTCAGCATGGTCCGATGAAAACGGTCCGTCGGACATGTTTTATCGGACATGTCTGATCGTGTGTACCTAGTAGTTTTCTCGACGAAAAAGCTGCCTGCAAAAAAATTGAAACCAGCTCTCTTTTTTCTCATCGTGTTTCCCCGTCAGTCTTTTTCTCGTTTCGGAAAACGGTTGTGCATGCTCAGAAGCAAGTTATGAGAGGGGAGCGCTCATTCTGGTAAAACTAGCGCTCGTAATGGAGATAGCACATTCGTCATGTTGTAACAGACTGAAAACCACAAAAAATAAAAAAGCGCAAATCGTCTCTCACCAAACTTTTATTAACATGAGGATCAGCAAAAGCAGCCCAAAGGGTGGCGCTATTTGAAAGGAACTTCCCCTTTATAGTCCCGCCGTACATGTTGTACGTCACCGCGCTTTGGTCGAATGTTTTTTTGCATGAACGTGTGTATGCAAGTCAGGCTGGAGAGGAATCACGTCGTGAAAAATGACAGCTCTTCAGGCCGCGTACACACGATCGAATTTATCTGCTGAAACTGGTCCGACGGACCGTTTCAGCAGACATCTCCGATCGTGTGTACGGGCGAGCAGACAGGTCTGTCCATTGCTACAAACCTGTCCGTCGGATCTGTCTGCTGGTTAGTACACTAACCAGCGGACAGAACTGTCCGCGCATGCGTCGAATGGATTCGACACATGCGCTGAAGGATTTTACTTCCTCGTTTGGTGACGTGGCGGCGTCAACGGCACCGCCACGTCACCGCGTTCCCTGGCCGAGGGAATTTTCATCCAATGGTGTGTACACACCGTCGGACGAAAATCCAGAGGAGACATGTCCGCTGGAAACGGTCCGTCGGACATGTTTCACCGGACATGTCCCTCCGTGTGTACGCGGCCTTAAACGTCAGGAAAAACGATGGTGTGTACGCGGCATTACTCTTGAACCGCTCTGCTGCCTTTGACACAGTAGACCACCTGCTCCTCCTCAGCAAACTCCACTCACAATACCACCTCTATGCCGACAACACTCACGCCGCGTACACACGAGGAGACATGTCCGCTAAAACTGGTCCGCAGACCAGTTTCAGCGGACATGTTCGATCGTGTGTACGGCCTAGAGGACAGGTTTCCAGCAGACAAAAGTTTCTAAGCATGCTTAGAAACTTGTCCGCTGGAAACCTGTCCGTCGGACATGTCCGCTGGTTAGTACGCCCAACCATCGGACAGAAATCCCGCCCCCCCCTTTCCCTCAGTCTATTATTAATTCTGTTGCTAGACTCATACACCTTACTAACTGATCTGTGACTGCTGCTCCTCTCTGCCAATCCCTTCACTGGCTTCCACTACCCCACCGTGTAAAATTCAAAATACTAACCACAACATACAAGGCCATCCACAACATCACCCCCCAGCTACATCACCAACCTCATCTGCAGATATCACCCAAATCGTCCTCTCCGCTTCTCCCAGGACCTCCTGCTCTCTAGCTCCCTTGTTACCTCCTCCCACGCTCGCCTACAGGACTTCACTAGAGCTTCTCCCATCCTCTGAAACTCCCTGCCCCATTACAGTATGTCCGATCAGCCCCTACCCTGTCCACCTTTAGGAGATCCCTGAAAATGTATTTTTGTAGGGAAGCCTATCCCACACCCACCTAAAAACTGTACCCAAGCCACCCATATCAACGTATCCCCTGCAGCTATTACCTTTTGTACCAACTCCCCCCTCCCTTTAGAATGTAAGCTCTATGAGCCGGGCCCTCCTGTCCCTTCTGTACTGAACTGTACTGTAATTGTGCATCCCCCCCCCTCCCCTACATTGTAAAGCGCTGAGTAAACTGTTGGTGCGGTATACATTGTGTATCATAATAATAATAATACAGTAAAACCTTGGTTTGAGATCAACTTGGTTTAAGAGCGTTTTGAAAGACAAGCAAAATGTTAAAATACATTTTGACTTGATATACAAGTGATGTCTTGATATTAGAGTAGCGTTGTGTCACAACTGAGTATACAAGAGAAGAGAGGCGCCTCTAAGTGTAGCAATATGGTTACATTTAATGAAGGGACATTTAGAAACTCACATGGACATTTAGACACTCACACTCACAGGCACATCTAAGTATGCAGGGATCCGGGGTAAATCGATCCACATAGACCATCTTCTGCACCACCATTGATGTTGTACCTTCCACGAGCAGTTCAAGCCTCGCTTTCAGATCGCTCTACTGCAGGGTAGTCTTCCCGGTTGCGATTGCAGACTGACAGCGGTGATGAAGACGGTCTATGTGGATCGCTTTAACCCGGATCTGTGCATACTTAGATGTGCCTCTTTTAATCATCAACCATGTGACTTTCTAAATGTTGTACCTTCATTAACCACTTAAGACCCGGACCAATACGCTGGTAAATGACCCAAGGTGTTTTTGCGATTCGGCACTGCGTCGCTTTAACAGACAATTGCGCGGTCGTGCGACGTGGCTCCCAAACAAAATTTGCGTCCTTTTCTTCCCACAAATAGAGCTTTCTTTTGGTGGTATTTGATCACCTCTGCGATTTTTATTTTTTGCGCTATATACAAAAATAGAGCGACATTTTTGAAAAAAAAACACAATTTTTTACTTTTTGTTAAAAAAAAATCAAATAAACTAAATTTTAGTCAAACATTTAGGCCAAAATTTATTTAGCCACATGTCTTTAGTAAAAAAAAAAAATCGCAATAAAAAAAAATAGCTACCTAGCGGGAACAGCGACACTAATACAGCGATCAGAAAAATGATCGCTTAGTGACGCTGGCAATAGGGAGTGAAAGGGTTAACTAGGGCGGTGATCAGGGGGTTAAAACTTTATTAGGGGGGGTGGGGGGGCTATCCTGAACCTAACACTAACTGTTTTTTACAGTGCCTGTCACACTGACACTAAATGCAGTGATTAAATCACTGCATTCAGTAACACTGTGACAGGGGGGTGGGGGGGGGGGGGCGATCACAAGGGGTTAATATGCCTATGTGAGTGTGTGTCAGTGTTGTGTTGGTGCACACTTACTTGTCATGTCTTCTCTCATCAGCAGCACTGGGAAACACCGCTGCGATGAGAGAATACATCATTTCCTCCTTCCTGTGTAAACACAGGAGGAGGAAGTGACAGGCTGGGAGCGCGCTCCCATTGGCTGGGAGCGATTGCGGGGGGGGGCGGAAAACACGGACATCCGCCCGCAGATCCCGGATCGCTCCCAGAGGTAGGGAGACCCCCGCACGCCGCGGAGGGGGTCCCGATGGGACCCCCGAACCGCACTCAGGCGGGGACGTAAATTTACGCCCTTGTGCCTGTACGAGCCATGATGTGGCCGTATATGTGCGTGCGGGGGTCTTTAAGTGGTTAAAGCGGTTGTAAACCCGCATATAATTATTTATTTATTTTTACTCCTGCGAGGGAAAAGCCATAATGAGCTAATTATGAAATACTTACCTCAGAACGAGGTAAGAGGAACTTACCTGGTCCACGCCGAGCGAGATGTCCTCTTGCCTGGCGTGTCTTCCGGGTATCGCCGCTCCAGCGATGTAATTGGCTGGAGCGGCGATGTCGTCACTCCCGCACATGTGCGCGGGAGTTTTCAATTCGGCAAGGTCTGGCGGCTACAGGTTTAGGAGATATTCTCCTTACCTACAGGTAAGCCTTATTATAGGCTTACCTGTAGGTAAAAATAAAAAAAAAGCGTTTACAACCACTTTAACCACTTCCCACCCGCCCGACTTTTTAAGTGGCTGTTAATTGCCGGGATGCCGTCTATACACGGCCCCCAGCCACTGGGGGTGCCCCAGCACCACAGGTGGCGCGCGTGCACGCCCGCCGTGTCACTCAGTTGCCGATGCGCGTGCCTGGAGGCTGCGATGTCCGCCAGGCACTTGCGATCGGCAGTCACAGAGACAGGGACATGTCAGGGAGGGGAGACCGATAGTGTGTCCCTTGTATATAGGGATAACATAACCATCGGTCACCTCCCCCAGTCAGTGCCCTCCCCCCACAGTAAGAATCACCTAGCAGGGCACACATTAACCCCTTCCTCACCCCCTAGTGTTAACCCCTTCCCTGCCAGTCACATTTATACAGTAACCAGTGCATATTTATATCATTGTTTGCTGTATAAATGTGAATGGTCCCAAAAATGTGTCAAAAGTGTCCGATGCGTCCGCCGTAATATCACAGTCCCAATAAAAATCGCAGATCGCCGCCATTACTAGTAAAAAAATAAAAAATAAAACAATGAAAGTCATAATTCTATCCCCTATTTTGTAGGCGCTATAACGTTTGCGCAAACCAATCACTATACGCCTATTGCGATTTTTTTTTTTACCAAAAATATGTAGAAGAATACGTATCAGACTAAACTGAGAAAAAACATTTTTTTTTTAATTGGATATTTATTATAGCAAACAGTAAAAAATGTTGTTGTTTTTTTCAAAATGGTGCTCTATTTTTGTTTATATCGCAAAAAATAAAAAACACACAGGCGATCAAATACCACCAAAAGAAAGCTCTATTTGTGGGGAAAAAAGGACGTCAAGTTTGTTTGGTAGCCATGTTGCACGACCGCGCAAATGTCATTTAACCACTTCAGGCCCGCGCTACCGTCGGATGACGGCAACAGCGCGGGCCTGAATATCCAACATGCCGTCATTTGACGGCATGTCATTCTGGCGTTCCCAGCGCGCGCTGTAGTGCGCGCTGCGGGGAAGCCCTGTGTTGTCCGTGTCCCTTGGACACGGCCAATCACAGATCGCGGCAAACGGCCAATCAGAGTGGCCGTTTGCGATGCGATCTGTGGGCGAATGAGAGATGATCTCTCATAGATCATCTCTCATTGCCGTGTTACACAGAGACAGCGTCCTGTCTCTGGAGGGGAGGAGCCTCCCCTGTGGCAGCTCAAGTAGTTAACATCAAGGGGAGCTGTTCCTCCTAGGTACGGATGGTGGTGGAGATTTGAAGTAGGAGAAAGTGTAGTGTTCAAACTTGGAGCATTCCTCCGTAGATAGTGAAGCTGTCATGAAGGGGCCCCATGTTGACAAGAAACGGGATTTTGAGGCTTCGTGGTTGAAGTCGACGGTTGCACGTTCCTTGTAGAGAAGCAGGAGGAGCTCATGTTGCACTTGAGTCGCCGTGGGGGGGAGAGTAGACGTCCAGTTTTTCAGGATAGCTCTCCGTGCGACAAGGAGACATATCAAAGGCCAGTCTTTATTGGCAATTGCAGGTGCCGGGTGGGCCGATCGGGACCATTGTAGTAGAAGGGGGTCCCAGTAACCAAAAATAAGGAGCAGGGGGTCTTTGGGTAGGTTTAGTAAGGTGATGTTGAAGATGTAGGCCAGCACCTTGTCCCAAAAGGAGGATATAAACGAGCATGACCAGAAACGGTGAGTTAGGGAAGGTTTCTGAAGGTGACACAGGGGGCAGTGAGTGGTAGCACGCTCCGTCGTGGAGTAGAGAAAGGGCATGTGGGCCCGGTGGACGATTTTAAGTTGGGTTTCTCTCCAGATTTCATTTGGTGTTAGACGTTGGACTTTGTTGAGGCCTTGAAGTAGCTTGTCAACTAGATTATCAACAGGGAAGTCTTTACTCCAATTAGCTGCGGATGAAGAATGTAGGGGAGGAGTGGTTTTAAGGAGAAGAGGTTTGTAAATGGTCGAAATTCTGTATGTGTCGTCTGCGAGAAGCTGGTCGGAGAAGTTGAAGGAGAAACGTTTTGCGGCCTCCGAGCAGGTAGTTTTCAGATAGTGGGTGCATTGCCAGAAATGGAATATATGGGAAGGAGGGAGCGAGAAAGCGGCGGCGACCGCCTCAAAGGTTAGGGGACGACCGGTTGAAGTGTCACAGAGGGATGAAAACTTAGTGAGACCTTTGTCTTGCCAGATCTTGAAGGGCTTGTGTTCCATGCCAGGGGGGAAGTTCGGGTTACCTTGGATTGGTACATGGCGAGAAACATATTGGGGCAGCCGAAGAATTTTCCTGATTTCTCTCCAGGCAACAGCAGTGTCCCTTAGTAGTAGGTTGTGTTGGTATGATGCCGGGACCGCTTTCCATTTGCTGTGAAGAAGAGCTACGAGGGAGAAGGGATGAGCCATGGCAGATTCCAGGGGGTAATTGGAATATCGTGAAGATTGCGTGATCCAATCTAGGCCGATCCTCATTAAACAAGCTAAATTATAGGTTCTTACATTTGGGAGACTAACACCCCCCTCGCGTCTGGGAAGAAAGAGCTTCTTTAAAGCAATGCGGGGCCTCTTACCCCGCCATATAAATTTCGAAACAGCTGAATCGAATTGTTTGATATCTTTGTGGCGAAGGAGCAGAGGTATAGTCTGCATCGGGTACAGTAGTCGAGCAAAGCTGACCATTTTTACAAGGTGACATCTACCCAGAAGCGAGAGGGGCAAATCCATCCAGTTTACCAGTTCTTGAGAAATTTTTGCTAGCAGAGGGGGGTAGTTCAGGCAATACAGGGAGGAGGGCGTCTTTCCTATTGAGATACCCAGGTAGGTAATATGGGACTTGGCAACCGAGAAGATTGAACTATGGGACCAAGAGGGGGTGGGCCCAGTTCCCAAGGGGAGTATTTCACTCTTGCCATAATTTATGCGTAGGCCCGAGCCGGTTTGGAAAGTGTCAAATACTCGTTTGATGGTGGACATATCGGAGGAGGGGTCGGCCGAGAAAATAAGGACGTCGTCCGCGAAGAGGGAAGAGCGAAGGTCAGAGTCGCCAATCGGGATACCGTGTAGGGGTGCTATCTGAATGAGGTGTCTGGATAAGGGTTCTAGGGCAATGTTAAATAAGAGTGGTGACAGAGGGCAGCCTTGACGGGTGCCTTTGTGTAGGTGAAATTCTTCTGAGAGTAGACCCGCGGCCACCAATTTCGCCGTGGGGGAGGAATACATGGAATTTATGAGATGACAGAAAGGGCCAGAGAATCCCATTTTTGACATAGTCAGAGCAAGCCAGTCAAAACTGACATTATCAAATGCTTTCTCCGCATCTAACGTTATGATGGCAAAGTCGCCATTTGGATGTTGTTTGGCGTATTCCAGTGCCAGCATAACTTTTCGTATGTTAAGGGTGGCTGTTCTACCCTTCACAAAGCCTGATTGTGCAGGGTGGATCAGAGAGGGAATGATATCAGAGAGTCGATTGGCTACAATTTTAGACAGGATTTTGACATCCAGATTAAGTAGGGAGATGGGCCTATAAGATCCTGGCTCTAGGGGGTCCTTGCCCTTCTTAGACAGCAGCTTGATGGTGGCCTGACGGCCTGACGGCAGATAGGGGCCGCCGGACCACATGCCCATATATACCTTGTGAAGGGTAGGCTCCACCAGAGTCTGGAGGGTCTTGTAGAACTCCCCGGTGAAGCCGTCAGGGCCAGGGGCCTTGGAGGGGGTGAGCTTGCGGATGGTGTCAGATATCTCAGAAAGGGTTATGGGAGCGTTAAGGGCCTCTAGTTGGGAGGGGGAGACCTTAGGGATGTTCAAGTTGTCCAAAAAGGCCTGAGCTGTCTGTGTATCAATTGGGTCAGGGGCATAAAGGGACGAGTAATACTGAAGCATAGCCTTATTTATCGTTGATGGTGTGGTGTTTACGTTACCTTTGGAATCTCTAAGGGACGTGATGTGGGTGGGACGGAAGGAACCTTTGCATAATCTAGAGAGTAGTTTGCCTGATTTATTTCCGAACCTGTGTAGGGTAGCGTCCAAATTTGCTTTCTTAGTCAGTTCTAGGGTGTCTGCCCAAGTGTCGAAAGAGCTCTTTGCTGCTAACCACTCCTCTCTGTCGCTAGGGGATCCGGTGGAGTATAATGCCCTCTGGGCCTGGTGTAGTCTAGAACTGGCCAATTTGTAGTTTGACAGAGTGTTGCGTCTGAAAGAGGAGGCATAGGAAATAATTTGACCCCTGAGAAACGCCTTACCAGCGTCCCAGAAGAGGTTGGGATTGTCAGAGTGAGAGGCATTAGCTGAGGAGTACTCCAACCATGCCTTCTCCATGGAATGTTGGAAGTCGGATTGATTGTGAAGGTATGAGGGGAAACGCCAAATTCTGGGGTGAGGGGGCAGGTCGAGGTTGTCTACGTTAAGTAAGATCGGAGCATGGTCCGAGATGGTCCGAGATGGCTATGTCTAGTATATCTCACTATCTCAGCTAATCAACAATGGTGGGATTGTTTCTTTTTGAAGCAATATTTTTCCTCTAAAATTTCGCCCAGAGGACTTCGGGTTCTTAAAAGTTGTTCTTTTTTGAACCCTGATGCTTGTATTGAGTGGGAAGGGATAGCAGAATTTTGTACCCAGAAATGGATACAAATCCTCATCAAGCATCGAAATGAACGTTTTCTGATGTTACGACAAAAGATCATAGACAACATTTCTAATTTTTATTCCACTCATTCCTCCCTACCTATTTTATGGTTTAAAACTTTTAAAATTAATACTAAAAAAAGTGAAGATTCTCTTATTGAGAATAAATTACATAAATTTAGGAGAGACCTAAATGATTACACACATAGTAGAGTGTTCAATTGGAAAAGGGCTCTGTCCCATCCTACTCCTGTACCACTCATGTCTCTGATTTTGAGACCGACGACCATTCAACACCTTATTGACACATCCACCACCCAATCTGGGATGATAACATCTTCCGCCCACATACCTACACATTCCACTGGTGCTTCTTATACTGATGCTATCAGCACCAGTGTGTCCCACGACCCCATTCCTTTGATGGAATCCTCCCATCATACTATACATTCAACTATTCCTGTTACGAGTGTACCCTCTAGTATTGATGACAGTGTGTCGGATGCAGCGCCTGCTGATACTGCACCAGTCCCTTCTGGAGGACCATCTACTACCATTCCCGACTCTTTTTTATCACAAGCCCCCCTTCCAAAACCTCTACCTTCCAAAACACAAACAAAAAGAAAACACATAGAAGAGGTACGAGAGGAGGCAGGGGGAAAAAGAAAGATAAATCCTCACTCTCCGCGCCCCGAAAAGTTGCGGAAACTGTGAAGATTTATAACCTATCCTCTCTTAAACTAGGTGCACAGGAACTCTCACTTTTAGCGAAAGGTCTCAATTTCGCTCCTACTATACACCCAAATTCTTTTACCATGTTTAAAGATCTCAATAAATTCATTCGTAATCTCACATTGAAAAGACATTTTAATATGAAAAATTCATCTGCTCCTATTGAGTCCATGGTGCAAAGTGATATCCCATTTGCCTTAGACACAACTGCAGACCTTCAGGCTATCCAAGATCTTTGTGATCTCTGGAATGCAGATGAAGAAGAGGAGGATTTGTTAGTATGGTCTCAATACACTGAGTCTCCTCGGTCTACAGTCCATACGTCTTTTAGACCTAAGTCTATTTTTTTCCCTGCACAATCTAAAGGCCCCTACCTTTCCACCTTCTATCAGGTGGTTTTTAAAGAGCTTACGGATCTCTGTAAAACAGACTCCAAGACCACCAGGTTTCATAGTAATCTTACATCTTCGGAATATTCAGCTCTAAAATCCCTTAGCACTAATCCTGAGATCATCATCAGATCTGCAGATAAGGGAGGGGGAATAGTTATACAGGACAAGGTTGACTATATGTCTGAAGCCAGACGACTACTCGCAGATGGAAATACTTATGAGAAACTTAAATACGATCCTCTGCCTAAATTCACTATTGAGTCATCTAACATTGTTCGGGAGGCCCTTGCTGTAGGCACCCTGAACAAATTGGAGGCTGCTTTCTTTTTAAAACCCTTCTTTCAAGTCCCCTACCTATATCATTTGCCTAAAATACATAAGGATGTTAATAATCCACCAGGTCGCCCGATTGTCGCCTCGATGGATAGCATCACTACCAGCTTTTCTCTCTATATTGACCATTTTTTACAACCGCTTGCCCAAGCTCTCCCATCCTATATTCGGGATGGTACTCATCTTATTGATTTGCTATCTCCCTATTCATGGGAACCTTCTTACCATTGGTTATCTCTTGATGTTTGCTCGCTCTACACCTCTATACCACACTCGGTGGGACTTGAGGCTGTCTCACATTTCCTTAACACAGACCCCAGTTTAAACACACTACAGATAGAATTCATTTTGCTGTCTACTCGCTTTTGCCTCGAACACAACTACTTCTTGTTCGATGATGAATTTTACCTACAAAAGCAAGGCACTGCGATGGGTGCTAATTTTGCACCCAGCTATGCCAACCTCACTATGGGTCGTTGGGAAGCCATTTATATAGACAAGAACAACCCATTTTCTGCACATATCGTCTTCTTTGGCCGATATATAGATGACATAATCATGATCTGGGATGGTTCCATTGATTCTATCACCAACTTTGTAGCCTACTGCAACAACAATCCTTTTGGCTTGAGCTTCACCTCAGTTAGTGATCCTGAGTCTATATGTTATTTAGACCTTGAATTGTTCCATGACCGGAATACTATCAGTGCCAAGAATTACACTAAATCTACAGCCGTGAATTCTTACCTCCATCATTCTAGTTGTCACCACCCCAAATGGATCAATAATGTTCCGAAAAGTCAATTCCATCGACTTAGACGGAATTGTACTAGATTGGAGGATTACAAATCTTTGAGTGTCAATCTTAAAGAGAAATTTATTACCAAAGGCTACCCTCCGAACCTCGTTGAGTCTGCTCGCATTATGTATGATTCTAATTCTCCACCTATATCTAAGAAAATTGAACAGGCCCCCACCACCAGGTTCATTACCCAGTACCATGCTAAACATAAAAAAATGGAAAACATTATTAAAAAACATTGGTCTATTCTAACTCAGGACCCCCTCTTGTCTTCATCTATCACTATCCAGCCAAAATTTGCGTACCGTAGGGCCCCAAATATCAAGAGTAAGATAGCCCCTAGCAAAATAAAGTCCAATGCTAACACCAAACTTCATAGGCTTAAACAACTAACACTTATACCTTTAGTAGGGATGTTTCAATGTAAAAAGGCCAAATGTCTAACTTGTTCTTATGTTAAACACGGTAAAAAGAATTTTACAGCCAACGATAAGACTTATAATTTGAGTTCGTTTTATAATTGCTCGACGACATATGTCATTTACTGTGTTTCTTGCCCTTGCGGACTCCTTTATGTGGGTAGGACAATTAGAGCCCTTCGTACTAGATTTGGGGAGCACCGACGTGCAGTTCATGCTGGTAACCCCAAATCTAGTATCGCACGACACTTTGCTATTCACCATCATGGTGACATTTCCCTTTTACAGGTTTGGGTCATTGAGGCCATTCCTGAAACCCCTACTGCAGTCGAGAGATTTCAACGACTATGCAGACAAGAAACCTTCTGGATTTATTCCCTCAATACGATGACGCCTCATGGACTCAATGAGGAAATAGAAACTAACAACATTATCTAAGACTTTTTTCTTTAGACCATTCCTATAATTACCCTTTTGCTGTTATGACTTTTATAATCATCATTTTTTACTTCCTTGCACCGTACTATATGTGTGGGTGTGCATGTGTGCATACGATTACACATGCATTTGTATATATACACATAGTATTTTTCTTACATGATTTCTTGCAGAGATTACATATGTTGCTGCACACTCATGACTATACAGGATTGCCATGTTTGTGCATCAGCTTTATTTTATATTTATATTTATTTTTTATTTTTATTTTTATCATTATTTTTATTTTATATTATATTATTTCCCCCCGCACACTACTGTTCAAACTGATTTTATGTATATACATGTGGGTGTATGTGTAGTACACCCCAGCTACATGTATATATTGTGCATATATTATCCTGGTCTGTGGATGTGTCACCTGGAGTCACCCATGAGCATATTCGTACGGTGACTCTATATATACATACCGAATTTATGTGCTTGACTATTATTTATTATTCATTATATTATTTCATCTTATATTAAGTCCCTGTGACTATGGCACTTTATGGCATTTTTTGGTATTTTTTAGTATATATATGTATATATATTTTTTAGTGTGTATGTTCTAGTATATGTATATAGATTTTTAATATATTTTTAGCATGTGTTATATATATATGTATGCATATTTTTTAATGTGTATATGTGTATATACATATACACTTTTTGTTAGAATTTTTTGAGTGATAATAATAATAATTTTTAGGATGTTGTCATAGATCTTTCTATTATATATATGTATGTGTTCTTTTTATATATATATATATATATATACTCATTTATTTATTTTTATTTTTATATATATATACCTCTTTATAATTTTATATATATATTCTTTAACAACATTTTTTATATATATTCTATTTTCCACATTTTTTCTTCTATATATATAGTTCTAGTGTCCGTTACTATCTGTGTTAGTATTTCCCAGTACTTCCTGTGTGCATTTGTTTACTAAGCCCCGCTGACCAATCACGATAATCCCCTGCATATATAGTACGTCCGCTTCTATTGGACGTTTTGGATCTGATGAACCAGCGGATGCTGAGAAACGCGTCATCCCATTGGCTGGCCCGAGATTCGACGTCACTTCCGGTCGTACGGCGATAGACTGCGCTTCATGCTGGAACGCATAGCGCGTCCTTTCCAGGAAACACAGCTTCTGGATCTCCTGTCGCTCCTTCCAGGCTTCCCCAGGATGGGTCTCCATAACTCCCAAGACTTGGCCAAGTCAGCCTGCCTGCAGATGTAAACGATCGCTGTGACCCTCGACCAGCCATTAACCCCTGATGTGCCCTTGCTCTCAATTGTTTTGTGAGTAGCCAATCTACTGTTTACTATTATTTTCACTTCATTAAATCCCTAATTTACTACACTTAGTTTGGCGCATGTCCTTCTTGTCTTTATATGTCTAGTATATCTGCGTTTGAAAGCAAGGGGATCAGATCGTCGGACCCGAAAAAGTAGTCGATCCTGGATAGAACGGTATGGGGGTTGGAATAGAAAGTAAATTCCCTGTCTGCGGGATGTTGTAAGCGCCACAAGTCTCGGAGGTGTAAGGAGTCCATAGTGGACGCAAAAAGCGTCGGGGTGGGTGAAGCAAGTCGTGGCCCGGTGTGTTTAGGGGAGGATCTGTCATCTATCTGGTTCATAACGTCATTGAAGTCACCTCCTACTAGATGGGGGAGGTGGGCGTTTTGTAGTAGCCATGTAGTCAGTGTACTGTAGAAGATTTTACCAGGGCTATTAGGGGCATAAACATTGGAGATCAGTAATTCCTTAGTCCCTATTTTTACATGGGCGGTCAAAAGTCGTCCGCTGGTGTCAGATTTTACTGCAATAACCGTGCATGGTAGATTCTTATGAACTAGCAGGAGGACTCCTGCCTTACGGGCAACGGCGTCCGAACCCATGACCGTGCCTACCCATAGTTTCTGCATGCGGTGAAAATCAGAAGTGGTCAGATGGGTTTCCTGCAGGAGTGCTATGTCAGTTTTAAGTCTTTTGAGGTGACGTAGGACCTTCATCCTCTTATTGGGGGATCTAAGTCCCTTTACATTCCAGGAAACTATTTTCATGTTATGTAGTCAGTGGAGGAGGGGGTCTGAGAAGACATTACATAAATGTTGTCGCGGATAGGAGCGGTTTGTGGGAGGGTTACCCGATCGAGGGGGGAGGTAATGGTTGCGCCACATAGGCTTGGTGTCAAGGGGCATACGTGGACATGAGTGCCTAAGATAAGGGGAGGAACGGGGGAGGTGAGGGGGGAGGGAGAAAAAGGGAACATAAACATTAAACCTAACAAAAAATGTGAGAGCTTCACTTTTTTCCGCATGGGATCACAGCGAGAGCCAGCTCCCATGTCACGACACAGCCAGCATGACTTCTGAGAGCCCGTGATTGGGTGTACGGATTCATGCGGCTAGGAGAAGTCGGTACAAGGGAGAGCATATGCAAGGCGCGCAGTGATGCCGGGGGAAGGCTGCATAAAAAGAACACTTATAACGGCAGTTGTAATAACACAAAGTATAAACAGTATAAACGCAAAAAAGAACAAGAACATTCTAGCTGAGTTGCAATGAGAACAATAACGAGATAAGTAACCAGGAACAGTTGAGCAGAGATTTCAAACAGGGCAGTCAGTAAGTATAAGGGTATATTACCACTGGACGATTGTAGGGAGTCACTTCCAATATAGATGGAGAGGGGGGGGTCGATGCGTTCCCCCCGAGCAGGCCATGCAGGAGCATGATTCTGGCCAAAGAAGAGAAAGAGAGCAACTGAGCTGATCCCTCTAAGCCAGATGGATGGCAAGGTAAGGCCAGTAGATTATAGAAGCTGGCTCAGGTCAGGTTTAGGGTGATCCGGGAGGGGTCTGGGATTGTAGGCCTGAAGCGCTTAGGTGAGTCTTTGCGCGGGCTTCTCTGATCCTGAGGACGGTTAAGTGCGGGGGCTTTCGACGGGGTCTGGGACTGCCGGCCCTGATGGTGGGAGCGTAGGAAGGCTTCGGCCTCTGCAGGGTCATGAAATGAGAGTTGTTCACCATTGGGGGCTCTGAGGCGGAGTATGGCCGGGAAAGCCAAAGTGAATTTCACTTGCTGTTGAAAAAGTTCAGTGCACACCTGCTGGAATGCCTTCCTCTTTTTAGATACCTCCATGGAATAGTCAGCAAAAATCAGGATCTTTAGTCCATCAATCTGGACCTGTCTGGCCTGTCTGAATTTTTGTAGTATAAGGGATTTGTCAGCGTAATTCAGGTATTTAGCAATGATAGGTCGAGGTGTTTTGCGGTCAGAGTTAAATGCTCCCATGCGGTGGGCCCTTTCCACTGCACAGGGGCCCGGGAGGCCCAGGGCCTCGGGTATTCGTTGCGCGCAGAAGTCTGCGAGGGCGGCCGTCTGCAACGATTCAGGGACCCCTACAAAACGTAGGTTACTTCTTCTAGATCTGTTTTCTAAATCATCTAGTTTTTGAAGTATATATTGGTTAGTTTTATCCTGAGCATGTTCAGTAGCCTGGGCCTGGTAAAGTTCATCTTCAGCATTTGATAGGCGGTGTTCCAAATCATTGAGCCTGGTGCCGTGCTCTTTGATCTGCTTATGGATCTGCGCCATCCCTGCATTCACCGCTTTTTCTACTGACGCGGTAATCATGGGGGACAAAAGAGCAGCCACTGCTTGGGCGATGCGCTCTGTGGTGTTGTCCCCTCCTGGAGGTGTCCCTGGGGTGTGTGGTGCAGGAGACGGGGATAGATTGCCGCTTACCTCCATCTCCGTGTGCCGCGCCGCCTCGTAGGCCGAGACCGGGGCCTCGATTTGCGGGGAAGCCGTCGGCGCCGCCTGGGCTGTTTGGGTGCGCGCACCCGATTTTTCCACGAAGCGGTCCATGGAGTCCGGGGGGTGATCCGGAGGTGGAGGGTGGTCTGCTGGGCGTCTCAGGCTGGCTTTATAGGCCGATTTAGGTCGCGCTGCGGGAGCCGAGGAGAGGAGCTGCTACTCCATGCGGCGCCGGAACCGGAAGTCGTGTTTTTTTTTTTAATTGGGATATTTATTATAGCAACAAGTAAAAAATATTGTATTTTTCTTCAAAATTGTCGCTCTTTTTTGTTTATAGCGCAAAAAATAAAAATCGCACAGGTGATCAATTACCACCAAAAGAAAGCTCTACTTGTGGGGAAAAAAGGACGTAAATTTTGTTTGGGAGCCACGTCGCACGACCGCGCAATTGTGAGTTAAAGCGACGCAGTGCCGGAAGCTGAAATTTTACCTGGGCAGGAGGGGGTGTAAGTGCCCAGTATGCAAGTGGTTAAAGCGTGACAGTGCTGAAAACTGAAATTTCGCCTGGGCAGGAGGGGGGTATATGTGCCCAGTAAGCAAGTGGTTAAATGTAACCATATTGCGACACTTAGAGGCGCCTCTCTTCTCTTTTATACTCTGTAGCTCTGTATTTTGTTTCTTATTCTCTTGGGGAGGCTTCCATTCGTGGATGGACATTTTATGGTTACATAACTTATCACATTTCTATAATCTTTTTTATATGGACTATAAACGGAATGACTTATAAATAAATGGTTGTGGAACGAATCAATTGAGTTTCCATTATTTCTTATGGGGAAATTTGCTTTGATATACAAGTGCTTTGGATTACAAGCATGTTTCTGGAATGAATTATGCTTGCAATCCAATCTTTTACTGTAATATACAGTATATATATATATCTGTATATCTGTATACAGTATATATTTGCGCGTCGGAACCCTTCGGGGTAAGACCGCGCTATATTGAGATACCTTTCAGCTCAACTCAGATATATCTATAGATATACTGTATATAGATAGATAGATAGAAAACCTGCAGGAAGTATCTTTTACAGGAAGGTATTCATACACGGATTCCACACTTTACAGTTCTGCTTTTTATTCATCCTCACACCTGGTAACAGGTTGTCAAGCCTTTGCCATCTCCCTCTCCCAGTCCCTGCTCGGTTACAGGCCTTGCAGCTTGATTAGCTCCCACGAGTCAGCATGCTGAGATCAATGTGAAAGGAGCTTCTGACAGTGGCATGTTATTCGCCATTCACAAGGTGTGAGGGACATGAGGGGAACCAAGTCCATTGCTCAGTGAGGCTCCAGATATTCATGTGGGTCATCAGAAAGTAAAATTCAGCTGTCTCCATTGATTTTTCAGCAGCTATTTGCCCTGATCCTCTTCCCCTCGTTGCATGCTATCATTTTACATTAGAGGTAGGGAAATAATTGGTGTGGCGCTGATGCCTTCCTGTCTGCAGAACAAAAGAATTCTAATGTGAAGTGTCAGGCAGTTCAAAATGTGCATCAAAACGCCAAGATACCGAAAGATTCGGGCCTGCAACAAGGGTGGTGTACCCAGAGTTTGCTAACCACTTAAGACCCGGACCATTATGCAGGTTAAGGACCTTGCCCCTTTTTACGATTCGGCACTGCGTCACTTTAACTGACAATTGCGCGGACGTGCGACGTGGCTCCCAAACAAAATTGCCGTCCTTTTTTCCCCACAAATAGAGCTTTCTTTTGGTGGTATTTGATCACCTCTGCGGTTTTTATTTTTTGCGCTATAAGCAAAAATAGAGCGACAATTTTAAAACAAAAAGGAAATATTTTTTACTTTTGCTATAATAAATATCCCCCAAAAATATATAAAAAAACGTTTTTTTTCTTCAGTTTAGGCCGATACGTATTCTTGCGCAAAATTTATAGGGGCAGATTCATAGAGCAATTACGCCTGTCTAACTGGTGTTAGACAGGAGTAATTTCAAATTTCGCGCGCCGTATCACTAGTTTGAATCCTCAAACCATGATACGGCGGCTTCGGGCTTCGATCCGAGAGGCTTACGTCTTCGTAAGCCTTCGGATCTACGCTGCCATCTATTTGCGGCCGCTGGGAGGAGTTCGCGTCGTTTTGATGCGTCGGGATATGCAAATGTTTTTTTACGGCGATTCCCGGATATACGAGTGGTCGTCGCAATCACTTTCGTCTATTTTTTTGTACGTAATGTTAGAGCAGCTTTTTGCTGCTCTAACGTTACTTAGCCCATGTTAAGTATGGCCGTCGTTCCCGCTTCGAATTTATTTATTTATTTATTTTGTTTACATAACTCGTTCGGGACTAGGATCGCCTGTAAACGACGCTACCTAAACAACGAATGATGTCACAACGTGATTTCGCGCAATGCACGGCGGGAAATTTGCGAACGGAGCATGCGCAGATCGATCGCCGCGGGAACGCACCTATTTTAAATGATTCACGCCCCCTACTCGCGCAGATGGATTGCGACGGGAGAAATACACTACGCCGCCGTCGTTTACTGGACAAAATCTACCTGAATTCCACGTAGAGCCAGGTAAAAAACGGCGGCGTAGTGTATTTTTGATACGCTACGATAATCCATTTCTGTGTGAATCTGCCCCGCAGTGTTTACAAAATAGGGGATCGTTTTTATTGCATTTTTTTTTCTACTAATGACGGCGATCTGCGATTTTTTTCATGACTGCGACATTATGGCGGACACATCGGACAATTTTGACATATTTTTGGGACCATTGTCATTTTCACAGCAAAAAGTGCTATAAAAATGCATTGTTTACTGTGAAAATGACAATTGAAGTTTGAGAGTTAACCACAAGGGGGCGCTGAAGGGGTTAAGTGTGACCTCATATGTGTTTCTAACTGTAGGGGGTGGGGCTGGACGTGTGACGTCATTGATTGCCTTTTCCTATATCAGGGAACAGAAGATCAATGACAGTGCCACTGTGAAGAATGGGGAAGGTGTGTTTACACTCACCTCTCCCCGTTCTTCAGCTCCGGTGACCGATCGCGGTCACGGAGCCTCCGGCCGGGTCGCGAGCGCGCCGCCGGTGGCGCGCTTGCGCCCCCACGGATGAGCTTAAAGAGACACGTACAGGTGGGTCCTTAAGTGGTTAAAGAGGCAAACAACAATATTAGGTCATTTACCATCCATACCCTATAAAAAACAATCAAAAACCTCCAAGATGTACACCCCTCAAAAAATGTATGTTTGTCCGTAAACAAAACCTGTATACATGATTGGTCAGAACTCATCCCTTATGCAGTAAAGCATGCTTGTTATACTCACTGTGGAACCTAAGGGGTTAATCCTCTGCATTGTGTAAAGAGGCTGTTTGATCCTGTCTTCTTTGATCATCCCCTTATTTTATCCTCCCAATCTATCTCCTGATAGTACAGAGCCTTGGTGTGTATTACTAGAGAGGTTTTTTTTTCTTGGCAGGGTGCATGTGATCAGCACAGGACCAAGTAGCACTGTCCAGACAGAAGCTCAGGGGCAAGCCCTGTACACACAGGCCAGAATCTCGTTAGGAAAAAAAAACGTTGTTTTTCCTGACGAGATTCTTGTCAAGATTCTCTTGCCGGCCGAGTGTACACACACTCAATTCAAAACAACTGCCATTCTTTTGAATGGCACGGACGCGGTGACGTCATTGAGTACGACGAGCATGTGCTCGTCACATTCGATGCCGTCGCCGCCATCTTGCTTCACCCTACCTATTCCTTCAAAACTACCATGCATGTGTCAAAGTAATTTCGAGCATGCGTGGGCTTCCACGGCGACAGGTAAGTATACAGACGCTCGGGTTTCTTGGCAGGAAAACACTGCCAAGAATCACGACGAGAAAATAGACATTCTGGGCAGTTTTCTTGACGAGAAGCCTCAAAGCCTCGTACACACGCTCGGTACACTCGGCAAGAAAGCTCTGCCAGCAGTTTTCTTGCTGGTTCTTGCCGAGAAAACCGAGCGTGTGTACGAGGCTTTAGTCAGTGTAGAAAGAAAACGACTCCTACAAGCTTTAACCAGACACTGATAAAAGGCAGACTGCTATATACTGCTGATGAGAAAAGGTATTTAGCAGTTTATATTTACTAAAATAATTACATTTCCATGTGCTGTGTACTGTGGTAGACCAGACATAGTGAATACAGGCTCTTGGGTTTAGTAACACTTTAACCACTTAACGACCGCTGCATGTATATGTACGTCCACAGAATGGCACGTACAGGCACATGGGCGTACATGTTCGCAGTACGCCCCTGGCTTGCTGTGGGTCGGGGGTTCGATCCGGACCACCCCGCTACATGCGGCTGTCGTTTTACCTGTGGGAGCGATCCAGGATGAGGGGACGGCTGTTGGTTTTTGTCCGTCCCCTCGCGGTCGCTCCCAGCCAATCCCCTGCCGTGTCACTTCCTCTGCCTGCGTAATGTAAACACTGGCAGAGGAAGTGATGTCAGCTCTCCTCTCAGTGGTATTTTCAATCTGCCGAGAGTAGAGAAGACATCACATTAAGTCGCACCAACAGCACACTGACACCATACACATAGGCACATTAACCCCTTCCGATCACCCCCCCCCAGCCCCCTGTCACACTGTCACCCCCCCTCAGGCAAGAGACCCCCCCCTCCCAGACAAGACACCCCCCCTCCCAGGTAGTACAGACGCTTCCAGCGTGTGTCCCACGAGTGCGGCTCCTCCTCCTCTGTGGATGTAAACAGAGGAGGGCCGCCGCCGGGTGTACCAAGATGGCCGCGGCTCCGGAGCTAGGCCGAAGCCGCGGCCTTTCCTAATGTTATGGCCGCGGCTCCGGAGCTAGGCTGAAGCCTAAGCCTTTCCTAACATTATGGCCGTGGCTCCGGAGGTAGGCCGAACCCACGGCCATTACATTAGGAAAGGCCGTGGCTTCGGCCTAGCTCCGGAGCCGCAGCAATCCGTGGATCACAGTGTGTGCCGATCCGAATGGGGTGACCCGTTCGGATGACGGATCAACTGTGATCCATTGCACCCCTACCTGCTACCGTGTTTTCCCGAAAATAAGCCTGGGTCTTATATTCATTTTGGCAACAAAAGACACAGTAGAGCAGTGGTTCTCAACCTTTCTAGTGCCGTGACCCCTTGATGAAATTTCCCAAGTTGTGGGGAACCCTAACAATAAAATTATTTACAAAGTGTATAGCACCCAAGCATGTATGTAGCACTGACACGGAATAACCACTTTTGAGGAACCAACTGCTTGCATAGCCACTAGACATGTGCATTTGTTTTCGTTAGAATGCATTTAACAAACGATAACGAAAGCGCAAGAGATGAAAACCGAAAGATCCGACATAAAAAATGCTTTATTTTCGTTTTCGTTGCGGTAAAAATTTGATATAGAGAGATTCGACATTATAGGGAAAAGATTCGACATTATAGAGAAAAGATTCGACACTCTATAGAAATAATAGATTTGACATTACAGAGAATAGATTTTGATTTATGAGAAAATAGATTCGACATTATTACTAGTCATACAACATTAAAATTCTTGTAGGCGGAATATTCGAACGGAAATGTATGATTCGACGCAAAGATTCGACGTTCCGTCGAATATTCTTTTGCCCATTCGACAGAAACCAAGTATTATTGGATTTTCGGACGAAAGCTATTCCCCAACGAAAAACGAAATAAATCAAAACGATTTTCAGGAGTAACTAAATAAATGTATTTTCCAAACGAAAACGAAAAAACGAAACAAAATATTCCAGTCTGCACTGGTATAGTATATAAGCTCTGTTTACTGGTAAAAATACATGTACAAGACTTCGGTGGGTGTAAAAAGATGTCCGCTTGCCGACTTCTAAATGTAGCCTTGCTGCCGACGAGGGTACCAAGATAGCGGCGGCGTCACTTCCAGTTAACTCCGCTTGCTGACTTCTAACTGCAGCCTTACTGCGGACGAGAGTACCATGATGGCGGCGATGGAACATCACTTCAGCACGGTTCTCCTCTCCCGGAAGTGACGTCTTGCTGGCCGAGGCGGACAGACTCAGGCGTAAACAGTAATTTTGGGTTTGTCTCGGCCAGCGTTACAGTTTGGACTAGCATTCGCGACCCCCGGCAAATTGCCAAACAACCCCCAAGTTGAGAACCGCTGCAGTAGGGCTTATTTTCGGGGTAGGTCTTACCATGTAATGTGATGTCTTCTCTCCCCCTCTCTCCCTCCCTGCCTGTCAGGAATCCCCAGTGTGAACTGAGTTAAAATGCTTGTAAAATCCTATAATCCACTCAATTACTGTAGTATATAATGTACAATGTGTGTGTTTCTGTAATATAATTGTGCCAAATACCTTCTTTATAGTGCCGATGGGCGCTTCTTTGACCTGCCGGAGCTCTCTTCCCCGCAATTATATTATAGAAACACACACATTGTACATTATGTACTACTGTAATAGAGTGGATTAAAGGATTTTGCAAGCATTTTAAACTAGGGCTTATTTTTGGGGCCAGGCTTATATTGCAGCCCTCCTGGAAAATGACGCTAGGTCTTATTTCAGGGGAAACACAGTATGAATTTGCACGTTCCCTGCTATCAGTCAGCATTATGATCTATAGGATCTTGGCCCGCACATATACTTTATTGCCGCGTACACATGATCGGATTTCCAATGGAATAAAATCCAATGGAATTTTCCATCGGAATTCCGATGAAGCTGACTTCCATCAGTCTTGCATACACACACTGTCAGACTAAATTCCGACCGTCCAAAACGCGGTGACGTAAAACACTATGACGAGCCGAGAAAAATTAAGTTCAATGCTTCCGAGCATGCGTCGACTTGATTCTGAGCATGCGTGGATTTTTCTCAAATGGAATTCCACCCAGACCATCGGAATTTCCTAAGCTCCGTGACCGCACCCGCGGGACCCTCGGACCCGATCGCAGCCGGTGTTCCACAATCGGTCACCAGAGCTGAAGAACGGAGAGAGGTGTGTGAAAACACACCCTCCCTGTTCTTCACTGTGGCAGTGTCATTGATTGCCTGTTCCCTGATATAGGGAAAGACGATCAATGACGTAACACATCCTGCCCCGCCCCCTTACAGTTAGAAACACATATGAGGTCACACTTAACCCCTACAATGCCCCCTAGTGGTTAACTCCTAAACTGCAATTGACATTTTCACAGTAATCAATGCATTTTTATAGCATTTTTTGCTGTGAAAGTGACAATGGTCCCAAAAATGTGTCAAAACTGTCCGATGTGTCCGCCATAATGTAGCAGTCACGAAAAAAACGCTAATTGACCGCCATTAGTATTAAAAAAAAATATTAATAAAAATGCAATAAAACTATCCCCTTTTTTGTAAACGCTATAAACTTTGCGCAAACCAATCGATAAACGTTTATTGTAGAAGAATACGTATCGGCCTAAACCAGTGTTTCTCAACTCCAGTCCTCAAGGCCCCCCAACAGGTCAGGTTTTCCATTATTTTGCACAGGTGATTTGATCAGTTTCACTGCCTTAGTAATTCCCACAGCCTTTTCATCTGAGGGAAATCCTGAAAACATGACCTGTTGGGGGGGCTTGAGGACTGGAGTTGAGAAACACTGGCCTAAACTGAGGAAAAAAAAGTTTTTATAGCAAAAAGTAAAAAATATTGAATTTTTTCCAAAATTGACGATGTCCATCGGACTTTTTTCATCTGAAAAAACAATCGTGTGTACGCGGCATAAGGGTTTCAGAAGCCAGGTTTGAACATACAATGCTGTTCTCTTGCAAAAAAAAAAAGGCAAATAATTAAATAGTTATGTTTTGGGATTTACCAGCTCATAATTGTATTGAAATATTTATCTCTAGGCTAGAGGTCTTTAACCTTCTGATCATTATGAACCTGTACAGTAATTCTCTGGCCTAGTTATCTACCAAATGTATGCCATCTGAATCCTGTTATTCTGACAGGTGAAGAGCACAACACTCTAAAATATACAACAAAAACATCAGTTAGGCCCCGTACACGCGGCAGAGAACCTCGATGGGCAGAACACATCGTTCCGCCCGTCGAGGTTCTCTGCCGGCTGTCAGAATCTGCGACCCGCCCGTCGGGAATGGCAACCAGCCATTCATCCCGACGGGCCATCGAGCAAATAGAGAACCTGTTCTCTATTTGCTCGACGGGTTTCCCGACGGGCGGGGCGAGCAGAGAGCGTACCAACGGCCGAGGTTCTCACTGGAATGCAGCTCCCAGCGAGGTTCTCGCTGGTTTCTGGCGAGAACCTCAGCCGTGCGTACACCGCCTTACACAGTTTGGCGCATTGATACATTGAACCTTGAAGTGGAAAGCAGTATTGCATTGATTAAAAGTTTAACTACTTCAGCCCCGGACCATTTGGCTGCCAAATGACCGGGCCACTTTTTGCAATTCAGCACTGCGTCGATTTAACTGACAATTGCGCGGTCGTGCGACGCAGCTCCCAAACAAAATCCTCACAAATAGAGCTTTCTTTTGGTGGTATTTGGCCACCTTTGGCAGAGGTTTCCATCTTAAAACCTAATCTTATTAGAGCCAAGTCGGTGGCAGAGACTTGTTCCTTCCCAGAAGCTCTAAGTGACATTCTGGCTGCCAGGCCTGTGAGAGGGGTCTGTCCGGGGGCACTTTACCCGCTCTGGCTAGAGTGGCGACGTGATAGATACAATTCTTGAAGGCAGGACTGCTTTCCTTATCCAAAGCTTGATGCAGAAAGGTTCATCTTTCTTCCATCCTTAGTCCTGTGACCCCTTGATAACATTTCCCATATTGTGGGGACCCCCAACAGTAAAATTATTTTTGTAGCGTGGGTTGTCAACACCCAAGGCAAGACAAGTAATTTACACCCCTAACCCATGTACATTTAGTGCTCCCTGAGTCAATTCCACTTGGTTACTAAGGATTAATGTGACAATTTTAATCTGTACTGTTAAGTAAATACTTTCAATAAAAAGCTTTTGTTAAAAAAAAAAAAACCCTTATGGTACATTTTGGGATGTACCACTCTTTTTCGTGGTTCTCCTTTCTTTCCCTTTTATCTCTCTCTATCTTAATTTCTTGTCCCCCTTCCCTATCTCTAGCCATGTTTCTTGTTATTTCTCTTATTCTTTCTCTCCCTTTTTCTTTGTTCCTCCCCCTTTTTTTCTTCCTTCCATGTATGTGGTATTAGTGGTAATGCTGGCTGGGAATTGGGACGAGTGGCAGTGCTGGTGGGGGGGATGGGATCAGTGGCAGTGCTGGGGGTTGTTCTGATCACCCAACTTAGGTGCTCTTGATCATCTAGTGATCTGAGAACTGTAGTGGGGACTTTTAATAGCAACTCTAAAAACAGGTAGTGTTACTCACTGTGGTGTCTCTGGCTTCACTGTGTCTCCAGCTCTGTGGTGTCTCATAGCAGTGACACCTGTACTGAAATCAGAAGATAGGGTCTCCTCCAGCCCCTCCCACTTCACATTCCTCACCAGTCAGCTGACCTCTAGTCTCTGCCCCCCACCCATGCCAGGAACAAAATGCGAAGAGGCTGAGTGGGCAGCCACGGGCTCCAGGAACAGCCCAGCTGGGCTTCCACAAGCTCCAGGGAGACAGCCCTGCTGGATAGACACAAAAAGGCTGGGAGTGCGGTGCAAGCTTCAGGAACAGCCCAGGATTCAGTGACCCCTGGCAAATTGTCATTTCGACCCCTGAGGGGGTCCCGACCCCAGGTTGAGAACCACTGCCTTAAGGCTTCCCATAAGTTCTTTAAAGGCCTGTGGGAATCTGTGCCCATTCTGTCAGAAAAGCATTTGTGAGGTCAAGTAGTTATGTTGGATGAGAAGACCTGGCTAACATTTATTGTTCCAACAATTTGGGGTGGAAGAACTTGACAGGCCTGCACAGAGTCCTGATCATAACCCGATAGACCATCTTTGGGATGAATTAGCGCAATCAGGGTATGCGCAGGCCAGTCAAGTTCCTCCAACCCAAACTCGCTCATCCATGTCTCTATGGATCTTGCTTTGTGCACTGGTGCGCACTCATGTTGGAACAGGAAGGGGCCGTCCTCAAACTTGAAGTTAGAAGCATGAAATTGTCCAAAATGTCTTGGTATGCTGATGCCTTAAGGGTATCCTTCACTGGAACAAAGGGGCCAAGCCCAACCCCTGAAAAACAACCCCACACCATAATCCCCCCTCCACCAAATGATTTGGACCAGTGAACAAAGCAAGGTCCATAAAGACATGGATGAGGGGGTTTGGGGTGGAGGAACTTGACTGACCTTCACAGAGTCCTGACCTCAACCCGATAGAACACCCTTTGGGATGAATTAGAGCGGAGACTGTGAGCCAGGCCTTTATTGTCCAACATCAGTGCATGACCTTACAAATACACTTCTGGAAGAATGGTCAAAAAAAAATTCCCATAGACCAGGGATCCTCAAACTACGGCCCTCCACCTGTTGTAGAACTACACATCCCATGAGGCATTGTAACACACTGACATTCACAGACATGACTAGGCATGATGGGAATTGTAGTTCCTGAACAACTGGAGGGCCGTAGTTTAAAGACCCATGCCACAGACACACTCCTAAACCTTGTGGACGGCCTTCCAAGAAGAATTGAAGCTGTTATATCTGCAAAGGGCGGGCCAACTCAATATTGAACCCTACGGACTAAGACTGGGATGCAATTAAAGTTCACGTGTGTGTAAAGGCAGGTGTCCCAATACTTTTGGTAATATAGTGTAAATATATATATATATAGGGCCAGATTCTCAAAGCAATTACACCGGTGTATCCACAGATACACCGGCGTAATTCGAATTTCCCGCCGGCGTATCATTGTTTTCTATCCAGAAAACATGATACGCCGGTTTTACGCTAAGATCCAACTGGATCTAAAATTTAATGTTACGCCGGCCGCTAGGTGACGTTTTACGTCGATTTCTCATTTGACTATGCAAATGAGCCTGATACGCCGATTCCCGAACGTTTTTGCGCCGCCGCCTCGTCGCCGTTTACGTAGTTTCCGTAAGCGTAAGGTTACCCCTACTATATGAGGGGTAACCTTACGTCGGTACGCCGTATGCCATGTTAAGTATGGCCATCGGGACAGCGTCGGGTTTTTCCATCGTTTACGTAACTCGTCGCGAATAGGGCTGTGCGTTACATACGTTCACGTCGCAACCAATGTATTTGCGGCGTACTACGGAGCATGCGCAATGGCCTACGTTTAAGGCCGGCGCATGCGCAGTTCGTTTCGGCACGGGGGCGCGCTTAAATTAAATACAAGCCGCCCCCTTTGATTTACGCGGGTATACGCCGGGCCATTTAGACTATGCCGCTGCAAATTACGGAGCAAGTGCTTGGAGAATACGGCACTTGCTCCAGTACGTTGTGGTGGCGTAGTGTAAATGGCATACGCTACGCCCCGCTCGTAGATACGCGGATCTACGAGAATCTGGCCCATAGTAAACAGTACAAATATAAAATGATGGTAGCACTTTGTATCTTGAATTTTCTGTGGAACTCTTTTCCTCCAGTACTGAAAATGACGTTAATCTCATTTATGTGCGACAATTATAGATGTCACTGCAAAAATCTTTATTTTCACATAAGTTGTCATGTATTGTACTGTATAAAATGAGATTTGAGCTTAACTAGGACAGAATCGAAATCAACATTCTGTCAGCATTTTAAATTATGCTGCAGGCAGAGCTAATGCAGGTATTTTGGATTCATCTGAGAGCCCTCCTCTGACAGGCCATATTGCTTGATAAGAAATGTGCATTTTAATGTCACACATAGATTTATGGCTAAAATAAATTATTTTGTTGTAAAGGGCTGTAGAGAAAACATCATATTAATGACCTTAGGTCTAATGCTGTAAACTACACAGCTTCGGACTGTTAAGTGTCGAAAAAAGGTGATCTAAGAAATAGTAGCAAATTCTACATTTCTGGTTTGGTCGTTGTTGGGGTGTTTTAGAGACCCCAGTGTCAGAATCTTCATCGGAGATCATTTTACCGCCCCACATGCTATGGTGCCTCATTCCTGCTAATAAAGAAGAAGCTCATTTCATTCACTGCATTTTCCAAGCTATGATTAAGCACTATTTTATAGTGTGAAACGCGTCAGCTGTTTTACTCCCGTGTTGTGTGCTGTGACTTGTAGTGCATTTTTCCTTTTTTAAATAAAGACAACCATCAAGGTTTTTTGGAGTGCGGCTGTCCATTTTTTTCCCATTTACTGCATTTTCCATGTTGTAAGATCAAAAAATAAATAAATAAATAAGGCATATCCAAGAGTGAGAACACATTGGAATGGGTATGGAAGATCTTAGAGGGTCTTAGAGGGTTCCAGCTTCCACTTCCACCTTGGGCACCGGAAAGGAAGTTCACCTCTCCCCCCCTAAGCAATCATCTGGGACATCAAATCAAGGTGTGCAGCCGGGCGCCCACAGTAGTGATGCCGGCACCACGGAGAGGGCAGGGCTTCGTTCCCCTGCATCGCTGGACCATGGGACAGGTAAGTGTGCAATTATTAAAAGTCAGCAGCTGCAGTATTTGTAGCTGCTTACTTTTAATAATTTTTATATTAGTAGGAACTCCAATTTAAGTTGGTTTTACACTTTCATTATAAAAGTAAACATACAGGCGTATCCCACTTTTAAGTACACAATGGGACCAGGGCACGTATGTAAAACATAGCGTCCCAGCGAGAACCTCGCTGGGAGCCGCATTCTGCCGAGAACCTCGGCCGTGTGTACGCTCTCTGCTCGCCCCGCCCGTCGGGAAACCCGTCGAGCAAATAGAGAACAGGTACTCTATTTGCTCGACGGCCCGTTGGGATGAATGGCTGGTTGCCTTTCCCGACGGGCAGGTCGCCGATTCTGACGGCCGGCAGAGAACCTCGACGGGCGGAACGATGTGTTCCGCCCGTCGAGGTTCTCTGCCGTGTGTACGGGGCCTGAGGCATGGACACAATGAGGCACCGTGAGGCATGCAGGTGGACCCCCTAGGCTTATACTCAAGTCAATACGTTTTCCCATTTTTTTTGTGATAAAATTAGGTGCCTCGGCTTATATTTGGGTCGGCTTATACTCGAGTATACACGGTACCTTTTTTGGGGGGTTAATTCTACTTTAAAGGGGTGTGGCAGGGGGTGTGTTCTATGCCTACATACGTTTGCTAGTAGGTGTCCCTCATTCCCACCCCAAAATGTTGGGAGGTATGGCAAAACAGTTAAGAGCAGAAGCAAAGGGAAGTGCCTGCGTTTCCTATGCCAGGCAATAGGATCTTTTCTTAAATTTTATTATTTGCACTTAAAAATACAGGTATAGTCTTACTGGCTGAGATATTTCTACTTTTGTCAAATTGGTGAATCAGAATGGTTGCAGCCCATTTGTATTTCATTATATGTGTTGGGTTTTGACACTCACCAGCCTGAAGCCATATCTGCTCGAGAGTGATCCATTGTTGCATTGGGCCCTGCTTCGGAGCACTGCTGTGCCTGGTGAACTCAGACATGGCCTGCTCCATGCGTGATGCGGCAATTGATGAGGCTCGCGGGGATCCTGCAAACACATAATTACAAATTTAACAGATAATATATACTTGGCTGCTGCTAACCAATAAGGGCCATCCAAGAGAACGTCATTTAATGAATCAAGTCAAGTCAAGCTTTAGGGCTCATTTCCACTGGCGTTTTTACAGCCACTTTTCTGAGCATTTTTTGCAGCTTAAAAACGCCTGTCCATGTTAGTCTATGGCCTCATGCCCACCATGACGTTTTTGAGCTGTAGATGGCTAAGCTGCAAAAAAAACGCGGGACCAGTGCGTTCTGAAGCTCCAGCAATAGAGCTGTAAAAACGTCAGACATTAAAAAACGCGCAAAAACGCGCACAAACGCTCAAAAACGCGGCCGCTGCGTTTTTAAAGCTCCAGCTCCAAAAAAAAAATAAACATGGACAGGCGTTTTTAAGCTGTAAAAAACATGGCTGTAAAAACGCCAGTGGAAATGAAGCCTTATTGTCATTCTGCTACATGTGAGGACATACGGTAGAACGAAATGTCGTATCTCACAGGGCCACAGTGCTACATATGAAGTAAACATAATTATAAACGTACAAAGAATAAAAACACAGTGAAGAACTAAAAAAAACAAAAAACAAACATATATAAACCTATACACATCTGGGAACTACGTAACTGTATGTATACTGTATGATTCTAAAAGTCTTTGTAGCAGCGAGTGTTTATATAAGTGTAGGGCTGCAACTTTTTCATAATCGATTAGTTGGCCGATTATTGTTTCGATTAATCGATTAATTGGATAATAGCCTTTTAAAAAAAAAAAAAAATTGTAAAAAAATGTGGCCCAATTTGTTGTTGGGCAGATTACAAAACACAAATTGCCGCAAAAACACATTACATGCCTTTCTGCAGCTTCTCCATTGAAGTATATTGAACCAAAAAAATAAATAAAAAATATCACCGTTTTGCGTTTAAAAGGGAACTCTTAAAGGGGTGTTCCAGCCAAAATGTATGTTTATTAAAAGTCAGCAGCTACAAAAAGTGTAGCTGCTGGCTTTTAATAAACAATCACTTACCTGCTCCAGCGTTCCATCGACGCGCCGACCGGGGCTCCGCTCCTCTCCCCCTCTCCCCGGCCGTCATCCTCATTGATACTGTGGGCACCCGGCCGTGACACCCACTGCGCATGCCCGGCCCCTTCCTGTTCCAACATGACTGCTCACCAGTGCACAAAGCAAGGTCCATGAAGACATAGGGCCAGATTCTCATATATTTTCGCTGGCGTAGCGTAAGCCATTTACACTACGCCGCCGCAACTTAACAGAGCAAGTGCCGTATTCTCCATGCATTTGCTCCGTAGTTTGCGGAGGCGTAGTGTAAATGGCCCAGCGTAAGCCCGCGTAATTCAAAGGGGGCAGCTTGTATTTAAATTAAGCGCGCCCCCGCGTCGATCGAACTGCGCATTCGCCGGCCGGGGAAAAAGCCCAGTGTGCATGCTCCAGCTCACGTCGGAAAGCGCCGTTGAAACCGACATCAAAACAACGTGATCGTCACTTAGGCAATGACCTATTCGCGAAAGACTTATTAAAACGACGTAACCGATGGAAAAAGCCGACGCTGACCCAACGCCATACTTAACATGGCATCCGACGGCATCAGACAGTACCGCGTAAGGTTACTCCACATATTAGCAGGGGTAACCTTACGCGGACGAAAACGACGTAAGCGACGACGGGGCGGCGTAAAAGCGTTCGGGAATCTGAGTAGTAGCCTCATTTGCATAGGCAAATGTGAAAACAACGTAAAGGCCACCTAGTGGCCGGAGTTGTCATTACATCTACGATCCGCAAGTGTAATTGTATTACACTTGTCGGATCTTCACCCGTATCTATGCCAAAGTGATTCTAGGAATCACTCGCATAGATACCCGAGGAAAAAAACGGCGATACGACGGGGTATCTGAGATACCCGTCGTAGCGCCTCTGAGAATCTGGCCCATGGATAAGCGAGCTTTGGGAGGAGAAACTTGACTGGCCTGCACAGAGTCCTGACCTCAAACCGATAGAACACCTTTGGGAGGTGTGTACGAGGCTTTCAGTTTTCTCGTCTGGAAATCTGGCCAGAAGCTCGACAAGAAAAATAGAGAACCTGCTCTCTATTATCTCGTTGAGATTCTTGTAGGCCTGTTGCTGTGGAAACTTGCGCATGCTCGAAATGACTTTGACCCAATGCCGGTAGCTTCCACAGCATAGGTAGCGTAAGGCAAGATGGCGGCGACGGCATCAAATGTAACAAGCGCATGCTCGTCGTACGCGATGACGTCACTGTGTTTTTGCCTTTCAAGAGAACCGCAGTTCTTTTGAAAGATCTATGTGTACACTCAGGCGGCAAGAGATTCTTGCCAAGAATCTCGTCGGAAAAACCAACGTTTTTTTCCTGATGAGATTCTTGCCTGTGTGTACGAGGCCTAAGAGCGGAGACTGTGAGCCAGGCCTCCTGGTCCAATACCAGTGTCTGACCTCACAAATGCACTTCTGGAAGAATGGTCATACATTCCCATAGACACACTCCTAAACCTTGTGGACGGCCTTCCCAGAAGAGTTGAAGTTGTTATAGCTGCAAAGGGCGGGCCAACTCACTATGGAACCAATCATGTTCGTGTGAAGGCAGATGTCCCAAAACTTTTGACAATAAGGGGCCAGATTCTCAAAAGGATTACGGCGGCGTATCTCCAGATACGCCGCCGTAATTTCAAATCTGCGGCGGCGTATGTTTTTATGCCGATTCTCTAACGCAGATATGCAAAAAAAATAGGCTTCCTCCCCCGACGTAACCTTTCTACGCCGGCGTATAATTGTGTGCAATTATACGCTGGCCGCTAGGGGCGCTTCCGTCGATTTGCCGCGTCGAATATGCAAATGAGCTAGATACGCTGATTCCCGAACGTAACTGAGCCCGCTAGTTGTTTTTTACGTTGTTTGCGTAAACGTAAAGTTGCCCCTGCTATATGAGGGGTAACTTTACGTAGGTGTGGCGTACACAATGTTAAGTATGGACGTCGGGACAGCATTGTCGCTTGCGTAACTCGTTCGCGAATAGGGCTTTGCGTAAGTTACGTTCACTTCGAAACCAATGTATTTGCGGCGTAATTTGGAGCATGCGCACTGGGATACGTCCACGGACGGCGCATGCGCAGTTAAGAAAAAATGTCAAAAACGTGGGCTCACGAATGTTTTACATAAAACACACCCACATTTAAATTACCCGGGCTTACGCCGGGCCATTTACAGTACGCCACCGCAACTCTGGACGCAAGTGCTTTGAGAATACAGCACTTGCGTCCTGAGTTGTGGCGGCGTAGCGTAAATAGGATACGCTACGCCCCGCTCGTAGATGCGCAGATCTACGAGAATCTGGCCCATAGTGTATATAGCAGCTATGGATCATGTAACTGTGGCAATCTATAACCATATAGACATTTACTGTAGCCACCAACCAAAGAGAGATTTCCACCCGCCATAAATCCCGGCTACAAAATATTGCGGTGGTTATAAAATCTGCCGGTTTAGTCTAAATAAACCTGCGCCTTACTTCTTTCTTTCCGCGTTCTAAATATCGGTAATATTATTGTACCTAAATATTGCATTAACAAGATTTCTTCTTCCAGCTCTGTTGAGAGCCTTCAGCACAGAACACGTGGGAAGAGCTGAAAGCCAGCAATTTAACCTACCTACCGAGCCGCGATCACAGCGAGCAGCTGGGTTAGCAGCTGTTAATCTGATAAACACTGCTACCATTTAATTCAATGCAAACTTCTGACCTTTACATGCCTTCGCTTCGCTTTAGATTTACCAAAAGGAAATAAGGCACAACAAAGACACACACAGATGAACAGTACAGAATTCAACAGATTTCCCATGATTTTCCTTGTATATATATAGTATGGGTACAATATATGTACAGTATATCATAAAAGTAAGTACACCCCTCACATTTTGCTACAATGTTGTGTAGTGAGTGTACAGCTTGTATAACAGTGTACATTTGCTGTCCCCTCACAATAACAACAGCGATTAACCACTAAAGACCCGGACCATTATCCAGGTTAAGGACCTTGCCCCTTTTTGCGATTCGGCACTGCGTCGCTTTAACTGACAATTGCGCAGTCGTGCGACGTGGCTCCCAAACAAAATTGGCGTCTTTTTTCCCCCCAAAAATACAAGCATACCCCGCTTTAAGTACACTCAGTACCGTACACATAGCCGTGAGTGTATGTAAAGGGCCTCACAAGTACCGTACAGGCATTTTGCAGCCACATTTGAAGGAGCTGAAGCTCAGAGAGCATAGCCCGCCCTGTTCCAGTGTGCCCCTGACACCCCCATTACAGCCTCTGAGACCTCAACTACTGCCCCCTGATCCCCCACTACAGCCTAGAAGTGAAAAAGGGTATTGTTTCACTTTAAGTACATTTTCGTTTAACATACATGCTCTGGTTCCATTGTGTACTTAAAAGTGGGGTATGCCTGTAGAGCAAAGGTGTCAAACACAAGGCCCGCGGGCCGAATCCGGCCCTCCAAGCCATTTCATGTGGCCCTTACCCTTCTCTGGTCCTCCTCAAGTCCCTTATTTTCTGTTTTAAAGCAATGCATTCAGCTTCTTCCCAGCAGCAGCTTAAGGAAAGGGGGTACACTCTGATGTAAGGGAGAGTGGGGGATTCAACTATTGATGGTGGGGTGGCTCTTAACATCTAATATAAGGGTAGGGGGTGCACTGGACATCTAACCTTACAGATACAACTGGCCCTTTTGATGGCAATCATAATGATTATGCGGCCCACGATGAAATTGAGTTTGACACCCCTGCTGTAGAGCTTTCTTTTGGTGGTATTTGATCACCTCTGCGGTTTTTATTTTTTGCGCTCTAAACAAAAATAGAGCAACAATTTTGAAAAAAA
The DNA here is from genome assembly GCA_029574335.1 of Rana kukunoris. Lineage (NCBI taxonomy): Eukaryota > Metazoa > Chordata > Amphibia > Anura > Ranidae > Rana > Rana kukunoris. The sequence continues at coordinate 531,418,092 of CM056052.1, read as the reverse complement.
AATCAATATTTTTTCCTTTTTGCTATAATAAATATCCCCCCCCAAAAAAAACATATTTTTCCTCAGTTTAGGCTAATACGTATTCTTCTACCTGTTTTTGGTAAAAAAAAATTGCAATAAGCGTTTATCGATTGGTTTGCGCTAAATTTATAGCGTTTACAAAATAGGGGATAGTTTTATGCCATTTTTATTAATATTTTTTTTTTTACTACAAATGGTGGTGACTGCGACATTATGGCGGACACATCGGACAGTTTTGACACATTTTTGGGACCATTGTCATTTTCACAGCAAAAAGTGTTAGAAAAATGCACGGATTACTGTGAAAATGACGATTGCAGCTGAGGAGTTAACCACTAGGGGGGCGCTGTAGGGGTTAAGTGTGACCTCATTTGTGTTTCTAACTGTAGGAGGGCAGGGCTGGATGTGTGACGTCAGCGATCGTCTTTCCCTATATCAGGGAACAGACGATCACTGACATTGCCACAATGAAGAACGGGGAAGGTGTGTTTACACTCACCTCTCCCCGTTCTTCAGCTCCTGTGACCGACCGTGGGACACCGGTGGCGAACAGGTCCGCGGGTCCCATGGGCGCAGTCACGGAGCTTTGGACTGGGTCGCGAGCGCGCCGCATGGCTGGGCTCTTAAAGAGGACGTACAGGTGCTTGTGCCGAGCCGTGCCCTTCTGCAAGCGTATATGGGCGTGAAGGAGTCCTTAAGTGGTTAATGTCTAAACCGCTGGCAACAAAAGTGAGTACACCCCTAAGTGAAAATGTCCAAATTGGGCCCAAAGTGTCAATATTTTGTGCGGCCACCATTATTTTCCAGCACTGCCTTAACTTTCTTGGGCATTGAGTTCACCAGAGCTTCACAGGTTACCACTGGATTCCTCTACCACTCCTCTATGATGACATCACAGAGCTGGTGGATGTTGGAGACCTTGCGCTCCTCCACCTTCTGTTTGGGGAGCCCCACAGATGCTCAATAGGGTTTAGGTCTGGAGACATGCTTGGCCAGTCCATCACATTTACCCTCAGATTCTTTAGCAAGGCAGTGGCTGTCTTGGAGGTGTGTTTGGGGGTCGTTATCGTGTTGGAATACTGCCCTATGGCCCAGTCTCTGAAGGGAGGGGATCATGCTCTGCTTCAGTAGGTCACAGTATATGTTGGCATTCATGGTTCCCTCAATGATCTGTAGCTCCCCAGTGCCGGAAGCACTCATGCAGCCCCAGACCATGACACTCCCACCACCATGCTTGACTGTAGGCAAGACACACTTGTCTTTGTACTCCTCGCCTGGTTGCCGCTACACACGCTTGTCAGCATCTGAACCAAATAAGTTTATCTTGGTCTCATTAGACCACAGGACATGCTTCCAGTAATCCATGTCCTTAGTCTGCTTGTCTTCAGCAAACTGTTTGTGGGGTTTCTTGTGTATAATCTTTAGAAGAGGCTTCCTTCTGGGATGACAGCCATGCAGACCAATTTGATGCAGTGTGAGGCGTATGGTCTGAGAACTGACAGACTGTCCCCCCACCCCCACCCCTTCAACCTCTGCAGCAATGCTGGCAGTACTCATACGTCTATTTCCCAGAGACAACCTCTGGATATGATGCTGAGCATGTGCACTCAACTTCTTTGGTTGACCATGGCGAGGCCTGTTCTGAGTGGAACCTGTCCTGTTAAACCGCAGTATGGTCTTGGCCACCATTCTGCAGCTCAGTTTCAGGGTCTGGGCAATCTTCTTATAGCCTATGCCATCTTTATGTAGAGCAACAATTCTTTTTTTCAGATCCTCAAAGAGTTCTTTGCCATGGGGTGCCATGTTGAGCTTTCAGTGACCAGTATGAGAGTGAGAGCGATAACACCAAATTTAACACACCTGCTCCCCATTCACACCTGAGACCTTGTAACACAAACGAGTCACATGACACCAGGGAAGGAAAATGTGGAAGTTCCGGAACTTCTTTTGAGCAACAGGAATTCCCGGGATTTTTTTTTGCGCGATCCAGAACCCCATGGTGTGATCGAAGCAATTAAGTGGATATAAACTCTCTCCTACACCCAGTGAAGTGAACAGCCTCAGATGATACACAGAGATGAAACATCTCCCTACATAAGTTTTACATGTATACCTGGTGTCTTTCCCATTCTACACTCTTTAGAAAGCGCACATCATGTTAGAAATCTCTATTCCTGTTTCAGCAGTGGGTGTGGAGTCTGGGATTACACTGTGTGAGAGCTGATTGGAGGAAAGGGACACCCCCCTCCACATAGGCAGAGGAACAAAGAAACTTGGAGATCTATCCCTAAGCTCCCTCTCGACACAAATTTCAAGCTACTTTTATCTCCTGTGTCCGAGAACTTGTCAGAAGTTATGCTGATAACTGAGGAAAGGAGCAACAGAAAGACACGGGACTTAGGGCTATGGAGAGAGATAAGTATATACTACATATATTCGTGCCCAGGTCAGATTTTATGAATGGGGTTTACAACTAGAAGTCGACCAATATATCGGCAGGCAGATATATCGGCCGATATTTGGCCGTTTTGGAGAAATCGTCATCGGCCGATTTTTCCCCAAATTAGGCCGATATTTAGCATGGCACTAGCGGTGCCACGGATCCAGAGCTAGGCTGAGGCCGCGGCCTTTCCTGATGCTGTGACCGCAGCGGCAATCCGCGGATTGCCGCCGCGGTCACAGCATCAGGAAAGGCTGCAGCTTCGGCCTAGCTCCGGAGCCGGGGCCATCTTTGTACACCCAGCATTGTCGGCAGCGGCAGCCGCCGATTGGCTGTTACAGGGCGTGAGCAGATAGCAGCAAGCGGGCCCCTCCTCCTCTGTGGGTGTAAACAGAGAGGAGGGGCCCGCTTGCTGCTATCTGCTGATGCCTGTAACAGCCAATCGTCGGCCGCCGCTGCCGACATTCTACACCGTAAAGAAAAACATCCCCTGACGTGCTGCGCGCCCAGCTTCTGCCTACAAACCCCAGAATGTTACTGGCCCGCTCTGCATTCTGGGATTTGTAGGCAGAGGCCGGGCGCGCAGCACATCAGGGGACTTTTTTTACAGTGTAGAATGTCGGCAGCGGCGGCCGCCGATTGGCTGTTGCAGACAGAGGTGGTTGGCACAGAGGTGGTGCACTGGTTGGCGATGCACTGAAGTGATGGCACTGAGGTGATGGCACTGGTTGGCACTGAGGTGGTTGGCACAGAGGTGGTTGGCACAGAGGTGGTTGGCACAGAGGTGATGCACTGGTTGGCGATGCACTGGTTCGCACTGAGGTGATGGCACTGGTTGGCACTGAGGTGATGGCACTGGTTGGCACTGAGGTGATGGCACTGGGGTGATGGCACTGGTTGGCACTGAGGTGATGCACTAGTGGGCAATGATGGGATGCATTGATGAGGTGGCACTGATGGGCTGCACTGGTGGGCATTGATGAGGTGGCACTGGTGGTGGACACTGATGGGCTGCACTGATGTGGCACTGACAGGCTGCACCCCACCTCTCCACCCTAAACAATTATCTCCTCCCCACTTCTCCACCCTAGGTTTTTTGAGATGAGGAGAAAAAAAAATCGGCCTAAAATATCGGCCGCAAAAATCGGCAACACATATCGGCCATCGGCCGCCCCGATTTCCAAATATCGGCATCGGCCAGAGAAAAACCCATATCGGTCGACCTCTATTTACAACCACTTTAAGGTCTCACTTAGACATGTGATTGGAAGGTGTCATAAATGTGCAGTTGAGTTTTTACTGCCTGCCAATTAACCCCCCCTTAAGCTGTAATAGGCAGCGAATGGTATGTTTACATACTGTGGTTGCAATGCTTTGCTTCGTGCCCATGGCAAAGTTGACCCAACTTGTAGCGATCGGAATGCAGCATCCTCGCTGAATGCTACACATTTAACTCAATAGGGAAGCGCCCCCAAACACCCCATAAACACATGCAATGCACGCGGTTTCTGTGCATTTGTCTGAAAAAAAGGCGATAAGGTTGCGTCACATAATTTCCTCCACGCCTGTCAGTAGCTTCTGAAGAGCAATTCGAGTGCAGATCGGGCTTCAGAGGCAGGGGAGATTTAGACACACATCTAAAATCTAAGAGGGGTTAGAACAGCTGTCAGTTTTTATTGCTGTCTGTGACCCGTGTTGGGAGAGTCGCTTTCTCTATTTGTCCTGTTTACTGTTATGACCCAATGTAAAAGTGAAAGAAGAACCCCTAAATTTTGGGTTGTCACCAGCACAGGGATAGAGGAAAATCTTTAAAAGGGGACATTCGTTCTGGTGACAACCAGGAATTCCATTGCTCTGCAGTGATTTCCTTTCATTTCCCTTTTTGCCTATGGGACAGGAAGCCACATCAGAACCAAAACCTGACAGTGGTTATAACCCTCTCATACGATATCCAAAATGGAAAAAAAAATATTTTTTATTTATTTATTTCATGAAATTTTACATACACTTGTGTGGAGTGTCCTGGATAATTTGTCCTAGTGCGTCGCGATGGCGTTCAGGAATAACCTTGACACAAATATTTCAACATTACATTTCATATTTCTAATTTAATGCTTCCTGTAATTAAAAAGAATGTTATATTGAATCGAAGACTTTCAAAGAATGACTTACACAAGGAGAAGTTCCTGATTAGCAGAATAAGATTTTTCTATTCTGGGCATTTTTTTAAAACAAAAACTAATTTTGTGGGAATCTGGGTTGTATTACTGAAGGGGGATCAAAGGCAATTTCCCCAGGCCTGTAGGTCTCTTTTGGATGAAGCTACACTATATTGTCAAAAGTATTGGGACACCTACCTTTACACGCACATACTGTAAACTTTAATGGCATCCCAGTCTTGGTCCGTAGGGTTCACTATTGAGTGGGAAGGCCGTCCACAAGGTTTAGGAGTGTGTCTATGGGAATGTTTGACCATTCTTCCAGAAGCGTATTTGTGAGATCAGGCATTGATGTGGACGGGAAGGTCTGGCTCGCAGTCTACGCTCTAATTCATCCCAAATGTGTTCTATCGGGTTAAGGTCAAAACTCTGTGCAGACCAGTCAAGTTCCTCCACCTCATCCATGTCTTTATGGACTTTCTTTGTGCCCTGGTGAGCAGTCATGTTGGAACAGGAAGGGGTCATCCCCAAACTGTTCCCACAAAGTTGGGAGCATGAAATTGTCTAAAATGTCTTGGTATACTGACACCTTAAAGGGGAGTTCCACCCACAATTTCACTTTTTAAATATAAATACACCTGTAATACACAAGCTTAATGTATTCTAGTAACGTTAGTCTGTAAACAAAGGTCCGTTTTGTTAGGTTGATACAGCATTTAGATAGTTTATAATCTAGAAATAGACCTTGTCCATCTTAAAGCGGAGCTCCAGCCACGGTAAAAAATTTTTTTAAAGTCAGCAGCTACTAACAGTGTAGCTGCTGACTTTAAATAAAGACACTTACCTGTCCTAGGCGCCCGCGCTGATGGGCCCCCCGATGCCGGTCCCACGATCGCTCCGGGTCCCGCGCCGCCATTCACAATATGGGAAACAGGCAGTGAAGCCGTACGGCTTCACTGCCCGTTTCCTACTGCGCCTCCGCGAGTCTCACGCTGGCTTGTGAATGGGCGCGCTGCTCTCTGAGAACACACACAGTTCCCAGGAAGCAGCGCGCCCATTCACAAGGAGAAGAAGAAGAAGAAAACACACCGCGGATTAGGAAGAGGCAGATTACGGACTTCCGCATAGCAACAGCTATTTCGGGTGAGTATTTTTTTTTTTTTTTTTTTTCAGGTTTTTTTTTTTTTTTTTTTTTTCAAACAACATTGTAAAATGTTGTTATACTGGGTGGAGCTCCGCTTTAAGTGTGGGCATCATGAAGCCAGACTGTATGACTTCCTGGATTTCAGCTTTGCATATCTCGCACATGCTCAGTGCTGCACAAGCAATGTAATAGGTTTCAGTCAGGTTTGCAAGGACTACTGGGAAACATGATGCCTATCCCAGAAACCCTTGCAAATAGCCATGTGACTTAATAAGGACTGCTAATAAGGAGGAGGAAGTAATGAAGGACTACAAAATAAAGGTATTTACAAGCAACAAAATAAATAAAAATTGTCCATTCTGAACACTGAGTTTAGGGCATGCAGCACAAACATAAAAAATGGGTGGAACTCCACTTTAAAGCGGAGTTCCACCCAGGAAAACAACATTTGGCCAAAAGTCTTAAAAAAAAAAGTGAAAAAAAAAATGTATATTCACCCGAAATACATGTTGCTATGCGGAAGTCCGTAATCTGCCTCATCCACACCGCGGTGTGTTTTCTTCTTCTCTTTCTCCTAGTGAATGGGGCGCACTGCTTTCTGGGAACTGTGTGTGTTCTCAGAGAGCAGCCGCCCATTCACAAGCCAGCGTGAGACTCACACAGGCGCAGTAGGAAATGGGCAGTGAAGCCGTAAGGCCCTAGTGTGAATGGCGGCGTGGGACCTGCATCGATCGTGGGACCGGCATCGGGGGGCCCATCAGCGCGGGCAAGTAGGACAAGGTAAGTGTCCTTATTTAAAGTCAGCAGCTATACTGTTAGTAGCTGCTGACTTTAAAAAAAATAAAAATTGCGGGTGGAATCCCGCTTTAAGAGTTCCCATCACTGGAATTAAGGGGTCAAGCCCAACCCCTGAAAAACAACCCCACACCATAATCCCCCCTCCACCAAATAATTTGGACCACTGCACAAAGCAAGGTCCATAAAGACATGGATGAGCGAGCTTGGGCTGGAGGAACTTGACTGGCCTGACCTCAACCTGAAAGAACACTTTTGGGACAAATTAGAGCGGAGTGTGTGAGCCAGGCCTTCTTGCCCAACATCAGTGCCTGACCCCACAAATACGCTTGTGGAAGAATGGACAAACACTCCCATAGACACTCCTAAACCTTGTGGACGGCCTTCCCAGAAGAGTTAAAGATGTTATAGCTGCAAAGGGTGGGCCAACTCAATATTGAACCCTACGGACTAAGACTGGGATGCCATTAACCACTTAATGACCGACGCACGACGATATACGTCGGCAGAATGGCACAGCTGGGCACAGGAAAGTATATATACGTCCCTTTTAAGAGCCCAGCCGCGGGTCGCGAGCATGCAGCTGGCGGTGAGCTCGCGACCTGGTCCAAAGCTCCATGACCGCGCCCATGAACCCGATCGCCACGGGTGTTCCGTGATCGGGTCACCAGAGCTGAAGAATGGGGAGAGGTGTATGTAAACAAACCTTCCCCGTTCTTCTCTGTGGCAATGTCAGTGATCGTCTGTTCCCTAATATAGGGAAAGACGGTCAGTGACGTCACACATCCAGCCCCGCCCCCCTACAGATAGAAACACACATGAGGCCACACTTAACCCCTACAGCACCCCCTAGTGGTTAACCCGTTCACTGCAATTGGCATTTTCACAGTAATCAGTGCATTTTTGTAGAACTTTTCGCTGTGAAAATGACAATGGTCCCAAAAATGTGTCAAAAGTGTCCGATGTGTACGCCATAATGTCGCAGTCATGAAAAAAAATTGCTGATCGCCGCCATTTGTAGTAAAAAAAAAAAATATATTAATAAAAATGCCATAAAACTATCGCCTATTTTGTAAATGCTATAAATTTTTCGCAAACCAATCGATAAACGCTCATTGCGATTTGTTTTAAAGAAAAATAGGTAGAAGAATACGTATCGGCCTAAACTGAGAAAAAAAAATATTTTTTTATATATTTTTGGGGGATATTTATTATACCAAAAATTAAAAAATATTGCATTTTTTTCAAAATTGTCGCTCTATTTTTGTTTATAGCGCAAAAAATTAAAACCCGCTGAGGTGATCAAATACCACCAAAAGAAAGCTCTATTTGTGGGGAAAAAAGGACGCCAATTTTGTTTGGGAGCCACGTCGCACGACCGCGCAATTGTCTGTTAAAGCGACGCAGTGCCGAATCGCAAAAAAGGGGCCTGGTCTTTAATCTGCATATTGGTCCGGGCTTAAGTGGTTTAAGTTTATGTGCATATAAAGGCAGGTGTCTCAATACTTTTGACAATAAAGTGTAACTTCATCCAAAAGAGACCTACAGGCCTGGGACAAATGCCCTTGATCCCCCTTCGATAATACAACCCAGATTGTCACAAAATGAGTTCTTGTTAAAAAAAAAAAAAAAAAATTGCCCAGAATAGAAAAATCTTATTCTGCTAATCACGAAGGAACTTCTCCTTGTGTAAGTCATTCTTTGAAAGTCTTCTGTTCAATATAACATTCTTTTTAATTACAGGAAGCATTAAATTAGAAATATGAAATGTAATGTTGAAATATTTGTGTCAAGGTTATTCCTGAACGCCATCGCGACGCACTAGGACAAATTATCCAGGACACTCCACACTCAGGAGCAATTGCTAAGCTGACATCATACATCCTCATGCAATAAACTGCCATTATCAGAGATCGCTCATGGGAGATGAAGTCTGATGATGGCACATTTATCAACGGAACATCCATTTTTACATTCTGGGTTCTGCCCACCACGGCAGAAGTCCTTGTTTGTGCCATGTCATTTATACATCATTTATTCCGCAATAATTAGCCAATACCCACCCCCAAAATCACCCACGGTGAATCCCAAGCCAACCCTTAATTATGAAAGAATAATAAGATAATTAATATGCTTTAATCAAGCAAGAGGAACAATGCAACAAACATTATTATCAAGCACTGGGGGTTATTTACTAAAGGCAAATCCACTTTACACTACGGGCCGGATCCACAAAGGCTGGCGTAACTTTTTTCCGGCGTAGCCGTAAGTTAGGAACGCAAGTGCCGTATCCACAAAGCACTTGCCTCCTAAGTTACGGCGGCGTAGCGTAAATGGGCCGGCGTACGCGCGTCTAATTCAAATGGGGAAGAGGTGGGCGTGTTTTATTTAAATTATTCATGACCCGACGTAAATGACGTTTTTTTTTTTTAACTGCGCATGCTCCGTCCGTGGAGGTATCCCACTGCGCATGCACGAAATCACGTCGCAAATAGTCAATGCTTTCGACGTGAACTTACGCAAAGCCCTATTCGCAAACGTTTTACGCAAACGACAGAAAATTTGACACTGTCCCGACGTTCATACTTAACATTGCGTACACCTCTATAGAGCAGGGGTAACTTTACGCCAGACATACGCTTACGCAAACAACTGAAAATTCGATCCTGTTCCAACGTCCATACTTAAAGATGTGGTTCACCCTAATTATAAGCCCTCCCATGTGATCCAGCATACTGGCATCAGCGCCAGTATGCTGTTTTTTCTTTTTTTAATCCATCACTTACTGTTTTATGGTCTATTTTAATCTCTTACCCCCGTGGTGGACGGCGCCAGTATAGCGCGTCACATCTTCCGAAAATACCCGATAAGGACTCGGGTAATCTCGGCGAAAATGCGGCGCCTGCGCACAGACCTAGGAGCTGACTGCGCAGGCCTCCGAAAAACGCCGAAATAGGACTCGGAGAAATACGCCGGCTGCGCAGTCAGCTCCTAGGTCTGTGCGCAGGCGCCGCATTTTCGCCGAGATTACCCGAGTCCTTATCGGGTATTTTCGCAAGATGTGACGAGCAATACTAGAGCCGTCCACCGCGGGGGAAAAAAATTAAATTCCAGCATAATACAGTAAGTGGGGGATTAAAAAAAAAAAAACAGCATACTGGCGCTGACGCCAGTATGCTGGATCACATGGGAGAGCTTATATTTAGGGTGAACCTCCGCTTTAACATTGCGTACACCTCTATAGAGCAGGGGTAACTTTACGCCGGACATACGCTTATGCAAACGACGTTAAAAGAATGCGCCGGGCGTACGTACGTTCGTGGATCGGCGTATCTATCTGATTTGCATATTTTACGCTGAACATCTACAGAAACGCCCCTAGCGGCCAGCGTAAGTATGCAACTAAGATATGACGGCGTAATAGACTTATGCCAGTCGTATCTTAGCGTAATTCCGGCGTATCTTGTTTTGTGGATACAAAACAAAGATACGCCGGCGCAAATTTAAAATTATGGCGGCGTATCTGGAGATACACCGTCGTAATGCTTTGTGGATCCGGCCCTACAAGTGCAAACTACAAGGGCAAAGTGCACTTGAAATTGCACTTGGAAGTGCAGTCGCTGTAAATCTGATGGTTAGATCTGAAATTAGGGGAAGCTCTGCTGATTTTATCATCCAATCATGTGCAAGCTAAAATGCTGTTTTTAATTTTCCTTGCATGTCCCCCTCAGATTTACAGCGACTGCACTTCCAAGTGCCCTTTCAGGGCAATTTCAAGTGCACTTTGCATTTGTAGTTTGCACTTGTAGTGCAAAGTGGATTTTGCACTACAAAAGAGGACAGCAGAAGCAGTGTAAGGCTCGGTTTCCACTTGTGTGACTTGTCATGCGACTTGGGAATGAAGAGTCGCATGACAAGTCACACCCCATTATTTCCAATGAGTTCCCCTCATATCTGTGTGACTTCAAGTCGCAGCAACTTCAAAGTAGTCCCTGCACTACTTTGGTCCCACTTTCATGCGACTTGAGGTCCATAGACCGGCTTCTAATCCCCTTGTGGAGGCTTCCATTTGTGGATGGACCTTTTATGGTTACACAACCTATCACATTGCTATAATCTTATTATATGGACTATAAACTGAAGGACCTATGAATAAATGGTTCTGCAATAAATCATTTGAGTTTCCAGTATTTCTTATGGGGAAATTTGCTTTGATATACAAGTGCTTTGGATTACAAGCATGTTTCTGGAACGAATTTTGGTTGCAATCCAAGGTGGATTGGATTGCATAGGATGCATTAACCACTTAAGCCCCGGACCAATGTGCTGCTAAATGCCCATAGGCGTTTTTACAATTTGGCACTGCGTCGCTTTAACAGACAATTGCGCGGTCGTGCGATGTGGCTCCCAAACAAAATTTGCGTCCTTTTCTTCCCACAAAAAGAGCTTTCTTTTGGTGGTATTTGATCGCCTCTGCGATTTTTATTTTTTGCGCAAAACAAAAATAGAGCAACATTTTTGAAAAAAAAAACAATATTTTTTACTTTTTGTTATAAGAAAAATTGAATAAACTAAATTTTAGTCAAACATTTAGGCCAAAATGTATTCAGCCACATGTCTTTAGTAAAAAAAAATCACAATAAAAAAAAAAATAGCTACCTAGCAGCAACAGTGACACTAATACAGCGATCAGAAAAATGATCGCTTAGTGACACTGGCAATAGGGAGTGAAAGGGTTAACTAGGGCGGTGATCAAGGGGTTAAAACTTTATTAGGGGGGGTACAGGGGCTACCCTGGACCTAACACTAACTGCCTGTCACAGTAACTGTCACACTGACACTACATGCAGTGATCATACATATATGATCACTGCATTCAGTGACAGTGTGACAGGGGGTGGGGGGGGGGGGGGGGGTGATCGCAAGGGGTTAAGTGTGCCTATGTGTACTGGTGTCAGTGTAGTGTCGGTGCGACTTACTGTGAGTCTTCTCTCCTCTCGGCGGTTTGAAAATACCGCCAAGATGAGCGCTGCATCACTTCCTCTGCCAGTGTTTACATTTTACAGGCAGAGGAAGTGACACGGCGGTGGCGCACAGGATTGGCTGGGAGCGATCACGAGGGGGCGGACAGAAACGAACAGCCGCCCCCTCAAGATGGATCGCTCCCGCAGGTAATCCGCCCGCAGCGGAGGGGTTCCCGATCGAACCCCCTGAACCGCTAGTAGGCAGGGACGTAAATTTACGTCCATCTGCCTGCCCGAGCCCTTTTGTGGACGTAAATAGGCGTGCGGCGGGCGTTAAGTGGTTAAGGTGAAAAAAACATGAACCTTTACAATCACCAATTTCTTTATTGTAAATAAAACTGGTGATATAAGTCAAATACTTTTTGGAATGCAATGACTCCAAAGAACTGTAGCTGACTGGCAGATAGGGGCCTGCCTCCAGCACCGGGTACATAGGATGTGCAACTCACCTACCTGTGTATATCTCCACTTCATGGAATGGGCACTCTTTATAATACAGGTGTATACCAGAAAGAGTCATCTTTCTACCAGGAAATGGAAAATGTATAATATTGCTACAATAAATGGGTACTAAATGCAGAAAGAATGGGTAAAATATACCAGTGGGCACCAGGAAGTAAACATCATTTATGGTGCCATTTACATGATATATGAAGATTCAAGGCTGCCAATGTGGGAATAAAGAAACTAGGGTTGTCCCGATACCACTTTTTTAGGACCGAGTACAAGTACCGATGCTTTTTTTCATGTACTTGCCGATACCGAATACCGATACTTTTTTTAAATGTCATGTGACAGTTTTCAAACCACAATACAGACTAAGGATATTTTCTTTAGAATTATGAAGAACTCTAACTCAAGACATTATAAAAGAATAAAAATGAGTAAAAATTAATAAAAATGTTTTATTTTCTTGTCACGCAGTAGTAAAAAACTCAAAGAATTTTCACAGAACATGTTGATAAATACAAAAAAAGTATTCTATTTAGGTATCGGGAGCATTTGCACGAGTACAAGTACTCCCGCAAATACTCGGTATCGGTATCTAGACAACCCTAAAAGAAACAATTAAATGGGTTTTAAAGGTTCATGTTTTTTCACCTTAATGCATCCTATGCAATCCAATCCACCTTGGATTGCAAGCAAAATTTGTTCCGGATATCAAAGCAAATGTCCCCATAAGAAATAATGGAAATTCAAATGATTCATTCCACAATCATGTATTCATAGGTCCTTCAGTTTATAGCCCATATAACAGTATTATAGGAATGTGATAAGTTGTGTGACCATAAAATGTCCATCCACAAATGGAAGCCTCCACAAGGGGATTAGAAGCAAAATCCAACAGGAGCTACAGAGTATAAAAGAGAAGAGAGGCGCCTCTAAGTGTAGCAATAAGTTGCTAAATGTTGTACATTCATTAACCACTTACCTACTGTGCACCTACACCCCCTTCCTGCCCAGACAAAATATAAGCTTCCCGCACTGCGTCGCTTTAACTGACAATTGCGCGGTCGTGCGACGTGGCTCCCAAACAAAATTGGCGTCCTTTTTTTCCCACAAATAGAGCTTTCTTTTGGTGGTAGTTGATCACCTCTGCGGTTTTTATTTTTTGCGCTATAAACAAAAATAGAGCGTCAATTTTTAAAAAAATGCCATATTTTTTCCTTTTTGCTATAATAAATAACCCCAAAAAATATATAAAAAAAATATTTTTTCCCTCAGTTTAGGCCGATACGTATTCTTCTACATATTTTTGGTAAAAAAAAAATGCAATAAGCGTTTATCGGTTGGTTTGCGCAAAATTTATAGCGTTTACAAAATAGGGGATAGTTTATGGCATTTTTTTTTTTTTTTTTTTACTATTAATGGCGGCGATCTGCGATTTTTTTATTGGGACTGCGACGTTATGGCGGACATTTCGGACACTTTTCTGACATTTTTGGGACCATTTACATTTATACAGTGAAAAATGCTATAAATATGCATTGATTACTGTATAAATGTGACTGGCAGTGAAGGGGTTAACCACTAGGGGGCGGGGAAGGGGTTAAATGTGTGTCCTATGAGTGTTCTAACTGTAGGGGGAGGGGGGGGGTGACTGGGGGATGTGACCGATTGTGTCCCTATGTACAAGGAACACAATCTGTCACCTCTCTCCCTGACAGGGACGTGCAGCTCTGTGTTTACATACAGAGCTGCACGTCCCAGCTCACTTACAGAGCAATCGCGTGTGCCCGGCGGCGATCGTTGCCGCCGGGCACTCGCACGGGATCCCCGCGGAGCGGCGGGTGTGCGCGCGCGCGCGCCGCCGGCGACGCGCGCGCGCCCGCCCGCGGCTTTAAAGGGACATCACGTCATATGACGTGATGTCAGAACAATGGAGTCGTCTGCCCGCCGTCAATTGACGGCGGGCAGATGACAAGTGGTTAAAGGGTCACTAAAGGAAAAAAAAAATTGGGCTGAAATGACTGTTTACAGGGTATAGAGACATAAAAGTTAGATGATTCCTTTGAAAAAATGATTAAAAATAGATAAAAATCAATCATATAATCAACCTACAGTTCTAGTTTCGTTTTTGCTGTTATTTCCTGTCTCTGATTTACAGAGCCAGAGAGCCAATAGAGGGCAGTGATGGTTTGTCTAAAACCCCTCAGCACCAACCCAGTTTCAGTTTACATACAGTAATCACACCTCCTTGATTAGTGACCACAGTGAGAAAGCTCCCAGCACTGTGGCTATCAGGAAACAGACAACCAGGAAGTGTGGAGATCAGAGCAGAATTACAGCAACATCAAAGCAAAAACGAACAATGAGGACATGAAAACAGCACAGAAATTCCGATCGTCTGTGTGGAACGCCGACGGGGAAAAAACCCCACGCATGCTCAGAATCAAGTTGACGCATGCTCGGAAGCATTGAACTTCATGTTTCTCAGCTCATCATTGTGTTTTACGTCACTGCATTTTGGACGGTCGGAATTCGGTCTGACAGTGACGGATTTTAACCCATCGGAAATTCCGATCGTGTGTACAGGGCATTACCAGCCCCTCTCTTCTCTTTTATACTCAGTTGTGACATGACGTTACTTGTATATCAAGTCAAAATGTATTTAAAAATGCACCTTGTCTTGCAAAATGCTCTCAAACCAAGTTACTCTCAGACCAAAGTGTTACTGTATTCCAAACAACAAGGAACTTCTCGCATCAGCCTCAGCCTAATCTTAACATCCAATGTCACAAACGCAGTTTGGATTGAAGTCAATTACAGTGGAACCTCGGATTACGATCATAATCCGTTCCAGGAGAATTCTTGTGATCCAAAGTACATATCAAAGCGAGTTTCCCCATTGAGGTCAATGGAAACTAAAATTATTTGTTCCGCATTGACTTCAACGGCATGCAATACCGCATGCGGCCAGAGGTAGGGGGGCGCCAGAGAGCCTCGGAAACGCCGACACCTCGGCTGACCTCGGAAAACCTCAGAAAGACTCTGTTCCCCAGATGTGCAGACGGCAGCCGAGGTGTCCTCGGGCCTTTCTGTGCATTTCCGAATGGCATTGATCCGCTGCAATCGGGTGCCATTCGGCTCCGCACCCACACCTCAAGCCAAACGCGGTACTGCACACCGCTTTGGCCTGAATTGCGATTTTTAAAAATACAGTGCTCGTATGGTGAAACGCTCGTTAACCGCGTTACTCGCAATCTGAGGTTCCACTGTACTCTACAAGTAAGAACATATAGAGCCCATGCACATAGATTGGAGTGTGGAAAGTAAACCCAGGACCACACAGCCACTGTGCCCATGAATTCAGCTGCCGCACAACAAGGCAAATGAGCTTTCCATTGAAATGTTTGTGAAGTGTAGAAAGAATAGCTGCTTGAACACACACTAGGCCTTAATGTGTGAATGATATAAATATAAATAATGAAGTATGGTTTTCAATTACTATCCATCAACCCCCAAATAATAACCCTTGGCCTTGCTCATTATTAAACTGCTTTGATTGTTTAATTATTAATTTCAGGCGTATTCGGTAACGTTATCCATCGCAGGTGATGTTCAAAATTTAAATACTTTCCATGAAAGCCATTCGGTGACCTTCCATAGTGTAGACATTTTCCGGAGGCAGTCAATGCGAGGGATATTGGAAACATGATCTTACTTAGCTCAGGAACAACAAAAACAAGCAATCTACAATCACAATGCATAAAACTTTACAGCGCTAAAAACACAGCTACATGTTCAAGATTCATCCATTGTGGATGCTGAAGGCACCAAAATGTGTAGGATGACACTATCTTCAGACCAGAACTAGAGGTAGACTCAGGGCTTTTTTTCAGGGGGAACTTGGGGGAACTGAGTTCCACCACCTCTGGCTCAGACCCTTTGATGCCGGCTCACCACAATCACTTGTACACACAGAAGTCTGGTTTCTGTGTTTATAAGTGACAGCTCTGCACTCTGTGTGTAACCCCCTGAACGCTACACTCTGTATGTAATGCAATCCTGGAATGTAATGCCCCTTTAAGACCCTTCTACTGTTTGTGAAATCTGAACGGGTCGTGGCTGAGTTCCTGCACCTATTTTCTGAGAAAAAAAGCTCTGGGTAGACTGATATGGGTATTTCTCTGGCTGATGCCAATGCAGATATTTAGAAATTGGGGCGGCCGGTGGCTGATATATGATGCCGATGATTGTGGCCGATATTTTAGGCTGATCAAAAAAAACAAAAAACAGAACTTCACCCACTCCACTCCTTCCTGCTTACTCCTGTCACTTTAGCACACACTTGATGTCCTCAGTACAAATGGCACTGGTTGGCACTGGAAGGTGGCACTGGTTGGTGGCACTGGCAGGTGGCACTGCTTTGGAACTGACAGATGGCACTATTGGCACTGGCAGGTGTCACTGACAAATGGCACTGATTGGCAGTAGCAGGTGGCACTGATTGGCACTAGCAGGTGGCACTGGTTTGGAACTGACAGATGGCACTGGCAGGTGGCACTGATTGGCAGTGGCACTGGCAATTGGAACTGGTTGGCACCGATTGGCGGTGGCACTGGCGGGTGGCACTGGCTGGCAGTGGCGGGTGACACTGGTTGGTAGCAATGATTGGTGGCACTGATTGGCGGGGGCACGGGCAGGTTTCACACCAAGCCGAGTATAACTGTAGCTATGCGAGGAGAGAGGAGCTGTCAGCTCGATGTCGGGGCTCGATGTCGGGGGTAGGCGGGACCCAGCAGCTAAATTACACCAGCCAATGCTTAATAAAGGGGGTGGGGCCACATACACGTAGCGGCCTGCCCATATACCATCCCATTGGCTGGTGTAATACAGCTGCTGGGTCCCGCCCACCCCGGCCGGGTAGCGCCCACCCCCGACATCGAGCTGACGGCTTCTCTTTCTCTCCTCTTTGTTACTTGTGAGTTTCACACTCAGCATGGCGCTTGATGCTGCCAGAGCCGCTGAGTGTGGAGAAGGGAGGAGGAATGGCGCTCAGTATAAAATGGGGAAAAAAACAGTCCGTAAAATTACAGTGACACTGGCTGTTGGAGACAACCCAAGTTCTACATACCCTGGCTACATTGACAGCAGCCCAAAGAGAGACAAAACAGACCTCCTGCTGAAACTGTTAAAAAATATTCGCCAGCACACCACAGATCGCAGATAGCGTCCAAAAATGTAATACAAATAAGGCATTACAAAAAAAGTGCAACGTTTCGAGGCCACGCAGGACCTCCTCGTCAGGCAAGTAAGCTGAAACTGACAAGAAAAGCATTTGGGGCGCACACTAGCATTTAGCTGTTCAAATGAAAGAGTATGAATAGGACAAGATAATTTCCACTCTACTCAAGAAAAGCATATACGAGTGTTCAACCTGGGAGCTTTGATTACATTTTTTTTTTTTTGAAAAGCCTGTGGCGTGCAAAACACAACCCAAAAACTTCACCCGGTGCAGGAAAAATGTGCACACACATAAAGAGTGACACAAAAAACTGTGACGGGTGCATCGTCAAATAGTCCTCCAAGGAGAACCCAGCTCTGATCCCCCGGGGCGTTAGGCTCCTGGCAGGGAAAAGAGTATAGGAGTCCAAGCAGCCGAAACCACAAGGACCCCACTAAGGCCCATGCAGCCGAAACCACATGGCCTAACATCCTCAGAGGGACTGCCGAAACAGAACCCTCCTCGGTGAGGCTCCCCCGAAGGGAGACCCCATGAGAGCAGGTGAACTAAGCCAGAAGGCCATGTCCACCTACTCCCAAGACTTTCAGAGCCAGCCCGAGGACCCGCACCCTACTCATCACACAAAAAGTGCAGGTGCACCAACATAAAAAGAAGAAACGTGACAAACGGGGTAAAACAAAAGAAAGTGGGGGAGAAGGAAGGTGGGAGACGTGAGTGGAAAGTGATCAACGTGCAATACGTTGACCGGCCCTCCGGCTAGGAAACAAAAATTCCCCTGGTCCTAGCCAAAAGGCTCGGCCCTAAGGGCAGGTGTTAAAAAGGTGTATGTGGAGATCAGTGATCTAAGGTGCCACACGTTGAGTGCCCCTCAAACACTCAGTGCAATGTATGGCACCCCTGGACTGCCACTCCAGGGGCACTATCTCCACAGGCTTTTCAACGGACCCTGACCCCCGGTCGGGACCGGCAGCACCCTTCCCAGCCAGGAAGGTAGGAGAAGAGGTTGGGGAGAGCCAGCCGCAGGTGACTACTACCCACAACCCCCATCTCTCCCACCTAATTACATTCGGGAAGTACTACCCGCCTCTCCCCGAAAGGATTAGCAAAGGTTCCCTCGCCGAACAACTGACTGGGGCAGACACCACCAAATCCAGGCCAAAGGCCAGGGTCCCGGCCCTTCAGCTTTGACCTCATGCCTCTCTGCCCCGATTAGAAGGCTTTCGCCTCTACACCAACAGGCTTAGCGTCCACCGACTGCCATCCCTTTCCCCCTCGCCAGGTACTGGGGACAGTCAGTTTAGCACCACCTATTGGCAACTGATAAGAACAGATACTACACTTGATCTTAGCCAAAAGGCTAAGTCACTAGGTACGTGACTTAGTCATGGGTAACTGCTTTGATTACATGGTTTAACAAACCCTTAAAGCAGGGGATCAGAGGGATGCTTAAAGCGGAGTTTCACCCTAAATATAAGATCTCCCATGCGCTTCAGCATACTGGCGTCAGCGCCAGTATGCTGGGTTTTTTTTTTTTTTATAGCACACTTACTGTTTTATCGTAGAAATCCTTTTCTGTCCCCCGCGGTGGACGGCGCCAGTACAGCGCGTCACATCTTCCTAAGATACCCGATATGGACTCGGGTATTTCCGGCGCTATGCGGCGCCTGCGCACAGACCTAGGAGCTGACTGCGCAGGCGCCGTATTTCTCCGAGTCCTATTTCGGAGGGCGTGACGCGCCATAGCCGTAGGACTCGGAGAAATACGGCGCCTGCGCAGTCAGCTCCTAGGTCTGTGCGCAGGCGCCGCATAGCGCCGGAAATACCCGAGTCCATATCGGGTATCTTAGGAAGATGTGACGCGCTGTACTGGCGCCGTCCACCGCGGGGGACAGAAAAGGATTTCTACGATAAAACAGTAAGTGTGCTATAAAAAAAAAAAAAACCCAGCATACTGGCGCTGACGCCAGTATGCTGAAGCGCATGGGAGATCTTATATTTAGGGTGAAACTCCGCTTTAAATTGGAGAATATGAAGCTTGGTCTGCCTTTTCACACCTAACCACACTTAAAGTGGAGTTTCCATCCAAAAAAATTGTTTTCATTATTGTGCTCATTAGACCTAAAAAAAAAATGTTTTACTCATCTGGAAATGCCTGTTGCTATGCAGTCCCACGAAATTTGCCTAAGGAATCACCTAGGATTCTGACATTATCTCCCTCTAATGCTCCTGGGAAATGTGTCATCATTTCCCAGGATGCAGTGCGCTACCCAATTATCACTCCCCATCCAAGACTTCCAGGAAGTAAGTGCTTGTTGGCTTCACAATGCCCACAAGCAAAATGACAACGGTGTGGACCTAGTTTTATAAACTATCTTTTTGAATAACTATACGGAGAGGTGGCGGATTGTAAAATAGTAAGTGACCGGATTTATATTACAAAAACGCATGATGAAAGGACATACATTTAAAAAATGCTAATTGTTGTTGGAACCCTGGTTTAGAACCCAAGCCACATCCCTTAAAAAGTTAACAACCCTTATCTAAATCTAAACCCTTATAGAAGGAGGGGATTATCAGTCATGGAAGTCAGGAAACTCATTTATCCTGACCAACATGTAGCACCGCCTGCACTCCCTGAGGAACCCATATGTCCTCGGACAAATCTTCAGTATTTGTGTAGTGTAAACATCCTCATCAGTGGTATTTTTAACTTAAAGCAGAACCAAATTAATTGATTTAACCATTTCCCAAAACAGTTACATTCAAAGCATGCTGTGAGAGATAACTGGGACACTTTTCTTGTGCTCTCAACCAAACTGTTAAGTCACCAAATGGCTATTGTCATAACTGACCTCACATGCAACATCATGGCTGCTGCAGACATGGGCGTCCGCAGGTAGGGGCAAGGGGGGTCAAGTGGCCCCTTCTGGCAGGGTTGGTGCTACCTATAGGCAAGTGTGCATATCGATCGGGGTGCTGCGCTGCATGTCCCAGGGCCGTCACATACACAACATGGAGTCCATCAAGAAACTTGGTATCAGAGCTTTTTTGCAGAGGAAAATGGTCGTGTGTTCGTTTTTCGTCAAGAAAACTGTTGTGGATCTCGACGAGAAAATAACAAGTTCTCTTTTTTCTCGTCAGGAGTCTCAATTTCCTCGTCGTGTTTCTCGTCGGGCTGGTTTACGATGAGAAACATGTTCGTATGTATGCTTAGAAACCCGCGCATGCTCAGAATAAAGTATGAGACGGGAGCGCACCTTCGGTAAAAGTAGCGTTTGTAATGGAGATAGCACATTTGTCACGCTGTAACAGACTGAAAAGCGCGAATCGTCTCTCACCAAACTTTTACTAACACGCAGTAACATGAGATTAGCAAAAGCAGCCCCAAGGGTGGCGCCAGTGGAATCGAACTTTCCCTTTATAGTGCCGTCGTACATGTTTTACGTCACCATGTTTGAGAACGACAAGATTTTTCTTGACACTGTGTACGCAAAGAAAGCTTGACAAGATTCTCGACAAGCCTGGAAAGGAACTCGTCAAGGAAAACTATGTTTCTTTTACGACGAGTTTCTCGCTCATGTGTACAAGGCCTGTGTCAGGAGTTATGGTGTTTGCAGGGGGGCAGCGCAGTAGAAGGGAAATACAAAGCTCTCCCACAGCTGCCTATTATCTTTTACTTTCCAGCAGACAACATCTACTAATGCTCAGCCCAACCAGATCACTAAAGATTTATCTCCTCTGCTCGGACTGCCGGCTTTTTGTGCTCTGCCTAGACATATGTGAGAGGCCCACCGCTCCCTTCTAGATCATCCACTGCATGGGGCCCAGCCCAGGGGCGGACTGACAACTCATGGGGCCCCCGGGCAATAGAAGATCCTAGGGCCCCCCGGGTTTACAGATAGCAGCTAAAATCTCAGGATTTTCACATCAAAAGCATGTCGGTTTCAGACATATCAGGCACAGCTTTTTACATACTATCCCTGGTTTTATTGAGCCTGGCAACCCTGATGGGGCCAGGCTTGAGAGTGCCCGAGAGCCTCAATGGTCAGTCCGCCCCTGGCCCAGCCTCATCTGAGCTGCTTGGCATGTACAGCAGTTGTTAAAGCCTTCCATCTGCCTTTTCTGGGGTTATTAATCCATTTAATTCTCTCTAATGTCATTGGAAGCTTGCAATATAGAAATTGATTGGAGGAGAGTTCTCCATGTTAGTGTGTGTATGCGGGTGTAATGTATCTGGGTGTATGGGGGTGTAATGTATCTGTACTATGTGCACAGTCTATGACCATCTCCTGTACTACGTCTGCAGCCTCTGACCGTGATGGCATAGTCGAAAAGGGGCAGAGCATGGATGACCTTAAAACTATGCAGCCCCCAGAAAAAGGTTCTGAGGATGCCCATGGCTGCAGATCAAACAGAGTCCAAGATGGCAGAAAGACAAATGCCTTACTCTGATAGACAACTGGATGACAGGGAGTCACCTTAAACTGAATAGATCAAAACCAGAACTCCTGCTTTACGTAAACCAAAAAAGACTGGCTAGGACGAAATGGAGCCCCCCCGCCCATCTTGGAACAAACCATTAGCCCTAGCACCAAAGTCAAAAGCCTCATGCCGCGTACACACGATCATTTTTTGCGATGAAAAAAAACAACGTTTTCAATCATGAAAAAAAACGACGTTTTTCAAACTTCATTTTCCAAAACGACATTGCGTACACACCATCGTTTTTCTACAAAGCTCTAGCAAAGCGTGGTGACGTACACCACGTTCGACGGCACTCTTTTCCATTGAAGCTCCGTCTCATAACTTGCTTCTGAGCATGCGCGGGTTTAAAAACGTTGTTTTCAACATCGTTTTGCCCACACACCATCACTTTTTATGACACAAAAAACGACGTTTTTGAAAAACGACACAAAAAATTCAAGCATGTTGGAATTTTTGTTTTGCCCACACACGATCAATTTAAATGACGTTTTAAAAAACGTTGTTTTTTTCATCGCAAAAAGTGATCGTGTGTACGCAGCATCAGAGTCACTTTTGACTCCGACATGACAATGGATGCACAAATCACGTCAGTAGTCAGTGGATCTCACCATCTTCTGCGGTTGCTACGAAGACTCGTTCCCTTCCCTACAGAAGACACCGCAGTAGTGGTGGGAACAATAATCAACTCCAGGCTCGACTATGCAAATTCCCTCTACCTCGGACTCCCAAAATACCAGATTGCACATCTACAAGTCGTCCAGAACACGGCGAGACGACTGGTAACAGGGAAAAAACCCTGGGAATCAATTACCCCCTCCCTGAGGTCCCTCTATTGCAGGGATCCTCAAACTACGGCCCTCCAGATGTTGTAGAACTACACATCCCATGAGGCATTGTAACACACTGACATTCACAGACATGACTAGGCATTATGGGAATTGTAGTTCCTGAACAACTGGAGGGCCGTAGTTTGAAGACCCATGCTCTATTGGCTGGCCGTAAAGGACCGAATCACATTTCAGGCCCTCTACCTGACGCACAAATGTATACAAAGAATCGCCCTCCAATATTTATGTGAGAAAATAAAAAACCACAACCCCAATCGCGTTCTTCGATCAACCAACCAAAATCTACTACAAATCCCCAAGGCCCGCTACAAGACCAAAGGAAAACGAAGATTTGCATTCCGAGGACCTTGACTATGTTCGCATTACCAACTAAGTATGTAATATAATACATTATTTTGTGTCATCTATACCCTATTTAAGCAGTGGTACAACGATATAGTGATTATTAAACATTGTCTGGATTGGTAGGTGAACAGTCATAATTGTATTTTTTAATAATGGTCACTGAAGATCTAACAGAGGCCAAGATTGTACTTTCCTTGGCTGTAACGTATAGGAGGGTTTAGTTCCACTTTAAAAGAATGAAAAATGCAACAATGAATCCGTCAATGAATATTGACTTATTGCTGGTCAATGCTATTTTTCTGCATTCATTTTTACATATGCACTCTTCCCTCATATGTTTTCTTACCATTCTCCTGGTCATGGCTGTCCGGAAGAGCGAGGTGCATCCCACTATGTTTTCTTGTCAGGGGAACATCAGCCAGGCTGCTCTCTTTTTCACTGTCACTAGAACAACATAAACAGCAATACATTCCGGTCATAACAGTATTCAGTAATAAACCACAAGACGTCATAATGGAGAAACTCTAATGCCGCTTACACGTGCTCAGAATTTTCGGACAACAAATGTTCGATGGGAAATGATGTCGGAAATTCCAGCCGTGTGTAGGCTCCATCGGACATTTTCTGTTCTCAAATTTTCCAACAACAAAATCCGTTCTCGTAAATTCCGATTGTGTGTGGCCAATTCCGATGCACAAAATTCTAAGCATGCTCTGAATCAAGTCTGAGACGGAAGCGAGCAGTCTGATAAAACTAGCGTTCGTAATGGAGATAGCACATTCGTCACGCTGTAATAGTCTGAAAAGCAGACTTCTACTAACACGACTGGTATTGAACTTCCCTTTAATAGTGCTGTCGTACGTGTTGTAGATCTTGGCGTTTGGAATTTCCAACATTTGTGCGACCGTGTGTATGTAGGACAAGTTTGAGCCAACATCCTTCAGAAAAAAAATCCACGGTTTTGTTGTCGGAATGTCCGATCGTCTGTACGCGGCATTATGGTCTTTTCTGTAGAATGACGAGCCTTGCGATTAGCTAAAAACCAGGCCTGGATATCCATAACCAAACCTGTAGGCACATGGTTTTTGGTGCCCCAGATAATTCACCTCAGAGAGAGTCATCTGGTTTTCACATAATGTTGTTCTGATCTGGCTTAGAATATTGTGATAGTCTCAAGATAAGCTTCTATGATTTACTCTACGATGGGGAAAACTATTTAGAGAAAAGTCACCTCATTGAATCTGCTTTCTAAAGGCATAAAGGCTACTGTGCCTAATGCAAAAGAAAATAAGATTGCGCTAAAAAAATATATCAATAAAAAAGTTAAGTGAAGTGCGTGACACAATAATATTCAGATGAATGTTAATCTTGAATAAACAGTCCACCAAAGGCAAGTTCATGAATAATCTCCACCATGTGCAAGACGATTTCACACTAGAAATCCGTATCCGGGTAGAGAACGCCGCCTCCCTACGTTTCGTCACGACAGGACTTGATCCCGTGACCAAGTCCTGTCGTGACGAAACGTAGGGAGGCGGCGTTCTGACATCACCGCGCTTTTTCTCTACCCGGATACGGGCTGTGTGTTCCAAGCCGGCCAGGTTTTTTATACGCTCTGCATATCCACGATATTGTAAGTGCATTTCTACTTGCTTTTATTAATTAAAATAAGGATTTTACACTATGTGAGCCCTTTATTTTTTGCATACCCTCGGATCGCTATTGGGAGTGACTCTTATATACCCAGGATACTGACTACCTTGGCTACCATCGATCCCAGTCTCTTACCATGCTCTTTATGATCTCCTTTAACCAGGGATCATTTTCATCTGGTAAGAGAATACATATTATTGCGGTGAAGGTTCTTATCTTTCCGGCACTGTTCTAGTGTGAAATCGTCTTGCACATGGTGGAGATTATTCATGAACTTGCCTTTGGTGGACTGTTTATTCAAGATTAACATTCATCTGAATATTATTGTGTCACGCACTTCACTTAACTTATTTATTAATATATTTTTTTAGTGCGATCTTATTTTCTTTTGCATATTGTTTGGTGTGGTATAACACTTTTTTGATCGCTGCTTCTTTTCTGTGTATTTAACAAGCGCAATATTTTTTCTTTTACTACTGTGCCTAATGGTAAATCTTGCCCAACTTAACTAAAAGCTTTTGCAGAACTATATGGATATATACGATGTGTGTTTATATACACTATATTAGAAAAAGTATTGGGACACCTGCCTTTACACACACAAACTTTAATGGCATCCCAGTCTTGGTCCGTAGGGTTTAATATTGAGTTGGTCCGCCCTTTGCAGCTATAACAACATTTGCATTCATCAGCCAGAAAGCTGCGCATGGGATATACTTGGACATTCCATCATGACAATGATCCAAAACACAACGCCAAGTCGATCTGTCATTGGCTACAGCAGAATAAAGCGAAGGTTCTGGAGTGGCCATCTCGGTCTCCTGACCTCAATATCATTGAGCCACTCTGGGGAGATCTCACACGTGCTGTTCATGGAAGACAGCCCAAAAATTTACAGGAACTGGAGGCTTTTTGCCAAGAGGAATAGGCAGCTTTACCACCTGAGGAGATAAAGAGCCTCATCCACTAATACCACAAAAGACTTCAAGCTGTCATTGATGTTG
The DNA here is from genome assembly GCA_029574335.1 of Rana kukunoris. Classification (NCBI taxonomy): domain Eukaryota; kingdom Metazoa; phylum Chordata; class Amphibia; order Anura; family Ranidae; genus Rana; species Rana kukunoris. Next base: position 531,392,485 of record CM056052.1, on the reverse strand, counting down.
AAGGGGGCAATACACAGTATTTGGAACTGGGGTATGTAAACTTTTGATCAGGGTCATTTGGGTAGTGTCTGTTGCTATTATGTAAACACAGTTGATTGATAATAAATGGCTTCAGCCAAACACTAACCATGAGTCAAAGAAAAGTTTTTGTGTTATCATTCATATTCTCTGAAAAATGGGCAATAAATCATAAATGATTACAGGGTATATAAACTTATGAGCACCACTGTAAGTACCATCCCTTGTGTTGATTTTTCTTATGCCGCGTACACACAACATCTTGGGGTTGTAAAAAATGAAATTTTTAATGGTCTAGAAAAAACATTGTTTTTTTCAACCCGATTGTTAACCACTTAAGGACCGCCGCATGTACATTTACGTCGGCAGAATGGCACCGACAGGCACATCAACGTATATATACGTTGGTGCCTTGGGGGGGATCGGGGGTCCGATCGGACCCCCCCCCCGTACATGCGGCGGTCCGCGCGGCTGCAGGAGCGATCCGACAAGAGGGGGCGGCTATCCGTTTTCACCCGCCCCCTCCGGATCGCTCCCAGCCAATGCGCGCGCCCGCCCGCCCTGTCACTTCCTCCTCCTGTGTAAACACAGGAAGGAGGAAGCTATCTGATCTCTCCCTCGGCGTTTGTTTCAAGCGCCGCTGAGGAGAGATCACAACACAGCAAGTAAGTCTGCACCAACAGCACACTTACACACACACAAAAACACATTTAACCCCTGCGATCGCCCCCCCCTCCCCCCTGTCACAGTGTCACTGAATGCAGTAATCATACATGTATGATTACTGTATTTAGTGTCAGTGTGACAGACAGTGTGACAGTCAGTTAGTGTTAGTGTCAGGGTAGCCCCCCCACCCCCCCCCCCCAATAAAGTTTTAACCCCTTGATCACTGCCCTAGTTAACCCTTTCACTCCCTATTGCCAGCATCACTAAGCGATCATTTTTCTGATCGCTGTATTAGTGTCGCTGTTCCCGCTAGGTAGCTAATTTTTTTTTATGCGATTTTTTTTTTACTAAAGACATGTGGCTAAATACATTTTGGCCTAAATGTTTGACTAAAATTTAGTTTATTGGTTTTTTATTATAACAAAAAGTAAAAAATATTGTTTTTTTTTCAAAAATGTCGCTCTATTTTTGTATATAGCGCAAAAAATAAAAATCGCAGAGGCGATCAAATACCACCAAAAGAAAGCTGTATTTGTGGGAAAAAAAGGATGCGAATTTTGTTTGGGAGCCACGTCGCACGACCGCGCAATTGTCTGTTAAAGCGACGCAGTGCCGAATCGCAAAAACCCCTTGGGTCATTTGCCAGCGTATTGGTCCGGGTCTTAAGTGGTTAACCTGGCCTTGCCTACACACGATCGTGGAAAAAAAATGCCCTAGCAAAGCGCCGTGACGTACAACACGTACGACGGCACTATAAAGGGGAAGTTCCATTCGGATGGCGCCACCCTTGGGGCTGCTTTAGCTGATTTTGTGTTAGTAAAAGACGATTTGCGCTTTTCAGTCTGTTACAGCGTGATGAATGTGCTTACTCCATTACGAACGCTAATTTTACTAGAACGAGTGCTCCCGTCTCATAACTTGCTTCTGAGCATTCGCTTTTTTTTTCACGTAGTTAATGCCCACACAGGACCATTTTTTACAACGTTAAAAACAACGTGAAAAATTTGAGCATGTCCTAAATTTTTAAAGCCCATTTTTTTACATCGTGAAAAATGCTCTGGAGCCCACATTGATAAGGATTGATAACCCCTGACACAACTTCAGGGCATAACCCATTCTGCCTCTAACCCAAATTATGAAAACACGCAGTGAGCAAGGGAGACAATCTGCTTGCTTCTGTGTCCAAGCATAAAGAGGAGGAGCCTTAATTGCTACTACAGCTTTATAGCCAAAATGACATCATTCATATAAACACAATTGATTGGCTTAGTCCATATAAGGGTCTCTTCCTGTGATGTCTATTCTTGGCACGGAGACCTCGTGGCACACTCATTCCTTCCACAGGCGCCATATTTGCTTCAGTCGATGGAGGGGGGCTTGGAGTAAGGAGTACAAGGGAGGGGTTTGGAGACATCTGTCTTCACTTAATCACTTCCTGGGCTCACATTTAACGCTATACTCTCACTTCATTGAAGGAAAATAATACTGTAGTATATACCAACACACACATATGTATATATATCTATCCATATATATAGATAGATATATATAGATCAAGAAATAAAATAAATAAAACAATATAAGGAAAGAAAAGCAACATTTGAGTGGTTTTAGTAAAAAGTAGCATAACACAAAATAATAATTTTATTTTAACTCCATCACAACACATGATCGTTTTTAGTGACATAAAAAAAACGTATTTTTTTTACAACCCGAAAAACAGTCGTGTGTACGTGCATTAGGCTTTAACTCAAAACAGTAATGATATGGCTTGGAAATGCCAACATGTATACTATTGATTGACTTGAAGTGAGATTTTTAATGACAGGTTCACTTGGCACATTCTAAGCTTTCTTCTGACCCAGTTTTCAGTCTATCAGAAAGTCATTGTCAACAGCAGATGAAAATTACCTGAGTTGTGAATTGTTAAACAGCTTCTGCCACAGGTATAACATATGGCGGCACGTTATCAGAGCCTCCTCGGGTCCTTTGTGCTTCCACTCCAGTTTTGTCTTGGTGAACAATAAACTAGATGGAAAAATAAACACAACTTTGTCAGTTCCCAAGAGCTGAAGATGAATTATCGAGAACAATAGTGATAATCTCCAGTACAGGGTCAAAAAAGTAAAACAACAGGAAAGTTTGCTTGTCTTTGGTGATAACGAAGTTATATCTACTGGCTGTTTATCACGTGTTCCTAAGTTACCATGAATAAGAGCGATGTATCTGCATGTGAATATAGTGGCAATGATAAAAGCAAAAAGGAAGTTTCTAAATACAAGTGCTATATTTCCTCATTTATTCTGCTTTGAGTGCGAAGGGAACAATAACCCACATCATTTTAGCCTATTAACCACTTGACAACCAGGACAATTCTGTCACTTCGCTCCTACATGTAAAAATCATAATGTTTTTGCCAGAAAATTACACAGAACCCCCAAACATTATATATATTTTTTTTAGCAGAGACCCTAGAGAATACAATGACGGTCATTGCAACTGTTTATCTCACATGATATTTGCGCACATGCTTTAAAAAAAGAAAAAACAGTGAAGTTAGCCCAATTTGTTTGCATAATGTGAAAGATGAAGTTACGCCGAGTAAATAGATACCTAACATGTCACGCTTCAAAATTGCACACGCTCGTGGAATGGCGCCAAACTTTGGTACTTAAAAATCCCAGACGCTTTATTTTTTTTTACTGGTTACGTGTTTTGTGTTACAGGTGAGGTCTAAGGCTAAAATTATTGCTCTCGCTCTATAACGTTCGCGGCAACACCTCACTTTTGTGGTTTGAACACCGTTTTCATATGTGGGCGGGACTTACCTATGCGTTCAATTCTGCGTGCGCACACACGGGGACAGGGGGGGCTTAAAAAAAAAAAATATTGTTGATTTTAGTTCATATTTTTTATTTTGACACTTAAAAAAAAAAAAAAAACATTTTGATCACTTTTATTCCTATTACAAGGAATGTAAACATCCCTTGTAATAGGAATATGACATGATCGGACCACTTTACAGTGAGATATGAGCATCAATAAGACCCCACATCTCACCTCTAGGCTGGGAAGCCTAAGAAAAATAAAAAAAAGATCACCGCTTTCTAGCCAAAGCGGCTCAGTTTTCATTATGCAGAGGCCGGGCGTGACATCATAACATCGTACCCGGGCTCCGACGATCATAGAGACTCCGGCGACCATCTAGTCCACCGGAAATCTCTATCGTCAACATCTGTGGCCAGCGGATCCGTTCTCCGACTCACCGATCGCACAGGTGAGTTGGTAGAAGCACCAGAGTGTGGCAGGAGGGGGGACGTCCCATTTTGCCACCTGTAAGAACGATCAAGCGAAGGAACAGCTGCTATGAAAATTTTTATGGTATAGGGAATCACCGGCTGAAAATGGCAATATCTGAATGATGCCTGTAGCTGCACCCATCATTCAGATATACCACCACAAAGCCGAGGACGTCTTTGGACGTTAGGCGGTCATCAAGTGGTTAAAATTACTCTTCTAATGCCGCGTACACACGATCAGACATTCCGACAACAAAACCGTGGATTTTTATCCAACAGATGTTGGCTCAAACTTGTCTTGCATACACACAGTCACACAAATGTTGTTGGAAATTGCGAACGTCAAGAACGCGGTGACGTATGACGAGTCAAGAAAAATTAAGTTCAATAGCCAGTGCGGCTCTTCTTCTGGATTCCGTGCAAGCGTAGAATTTGTGCATCGGAATTGTGTACAAACGCTCAGAGTTTCCGACAACAAGTTTTGTTGTCTGAAAATTTGAGAAGCAGCTCTTAAATTTTTGTTGTCGGAAATTCTGACAGCAAATGTCCGATGGAGCCTACACACGGTCAGAATTTCTGACAACAAGCTCACATCGAACATTTGTTGTCGGAAGCAAGAGAGCGACAGAAGAGCATGTGGATACCTACAATACCTCTTACTTTAGTAAAGTAAACGCTACAATAAATACAAACGAATCTTCCTAAAGGTGGTTACGGATTCCCTCTATTTATTGCATATATGTATTAATATTGTCTATACCGATATTTAGCTAGTCTATTAAGACTCTAAAAATCATGATGATATAAGGTTATTTATGAAAGTAAACACACTGCTTAGTAAAACTATTTTTCATTTATTTACCAAGAAAATAGGAATATACCAACATCAAACACTAACGTAAAGTATAACAGCAGAACATCAGAGATACTTGTCACAACGCTTTCCTCAAGATATTGTTTCGTCAGCTGGGCTCAGGATGGCAAAAGAGCCAGAACCATGAGGCTCATGGAAGCAGGTCAAAGGCAAAAAGGGACGATTTCTGTTCCGTGTGTCCTTTTTACACATCATTCACACCCACTTGTAACCACCCCCACTTGCTTCCTGTCCAATAAGATATTGCCAAGAGGTAGTTCTTTTAATATATTATATTGGTCTCTAGGGGCAGCATTGTCCATGTATAGAGTCTATGAGACCTGGGCCATATTCAGTGTAAGCTAGCCCTTGTTCTCTTTGAAGATTGCATGCAGAGTGGCAATCACTGATTTTCATGTTATCATCCTAGCCGGACAGGAGCCAGTCCTCTTTGTTCCAAACAGTTAGAGACATAATTGGTTATATTCCAACTTGGGGGCATCTGCCTGTATTCTTCATGGAGTGAAACACCAGAAATGATATTAAATCATGTTGCCTTCCATCATATGGCGCTTTGCGCCTAAAGTGCGCATATCATCCTTCTTCAGACACGACGTCTATGGAACAGTCCATAACTGACTTAACGCGTGTCGCTTCGTAACATGCGTTACCGAACCAGTTCCTATAGAACAGTGCATAACTGTCTTAACGAGTTGCGCTTTGCAACATGTGCTTCAGAAACAACTACTATGGAACAGCCCATAACGGTCTTAACGTGTTGTGTTTCCCAACATGCACTTCAGAAACTGCTCCATCACCGTATCAGGTTAGATTTTAGCCCGAAAATGCAATCATTTTATATTTACTAAAATAATTGTAATTCCATGCTCTGTGTACTGTGGGAAACCAGATATGCTGAATGCAGGCTCCTGGGTTTAGTAACACTTTAAAGAGGGATTCCAGCTGCAATTTTTTTTAAGTCAGCAGCTACAAAACACTGTAGCTGCTGACTTTTAATAAGGACACCTACCTGTCCTACTCGCCCGCGATGTTAGCCCCCCCCCGAGGCCGTTCCCTCGATCCTTGCAGCTCCCGGTACCACCATCCTCAGTAAGGAAAACAGGCAGTGAAGCCACGCTTCCTACTGCGCAAGCCACGCAACGGTTTGTGCAGCCTGCCCCATTCATCAGAAGACGAATTACGGACTTCTGCATAGCAACCGCTATTTCTGGAAAGTAAACATTTTTTTTTTCAATTTTTTTTAAATCTTTGGTCAAAAAGGAGGGTGGAACTCCACTTTAAAGAGTTACTAAAGAAAATGTATTTGTTTTTTTTAAAATAACAAACATGTTATACTTACCTCCACTGTGTTTGTTTTGCACAAAGTGGCCCGGATTCACATCTTCTGGTACCTCGTCGGCTGTCTCTGGTCCTCCCCGCAAGTACTGACCACATTCATGTGAGAGAGCTTGCATGGTGGTTAGTCCTTACGGGTGAGCCATAGCCGCTCACTGTATCACTAGGCCCCGCCCCTCGCGCGTCACTGGATGCGATTGACAGCAGCGTCAGCCAATGGCTGCGCTGCTCTCAATCCATCCGCTCTAGCCAATCAGCGGCCAGGCTGAGCGGCGAAGAGGATCTCGGGACCCAGCGCGGGACTTTCGATGGGTAAGGTAAGTAAAACGGGGACTCGGGGGGGCGGCATTATCAGATGTTTTTTCACCTTAATGCATAGATTGCATTTCCTTTACAACTCCTTTAATAAAAAATTAAGGGATACTTTAAAGTTTAAGTTCACCTTTACAGAAAGATCTGTAAGGTGAATACACAGGGCAAGATCTTCTTTGACTCCTAGCAGCTGAGAGCGTCAGCAAGAGAGCGACAGCAGAGAATGTGGATGTCTACAATACAGTGAACCTCTAGCTTTAGGATATGCATGAGCAAATCACAGATTCACTTTAAATTTTGACCTGTGTATACCTTTAAGTTTTATTATTCTGATTGTGCCTTGTAATAGGTAAAATACAGTGTAATTTTGCAAAGCTGAATGCCCTTCACTGCCTCTCTGCTTTTTCTAATGTGCACACATATTCCTGGCACACCAAAACTCTGCCCATATGTTTCGCTGTCCATTTAAGGCAAAATAAACTGGAGGTTACATTATCCTTTCAGTGCTCCAGTTCTATTTGGAATCCCCTGTTGAAGCCGGCAGACAACCTTCTGTCAGGTTATTTAATAAACGAGCCAGGGCCGGGGAGAATGAGACATGACATTAATTCCCTGTGTGCGCACTCTCCACATTCTGTCCAGCCATAGCAATCAATAGTAATTCAGTTCACATACCGATACATCATGCTGGATCATTTAGAGGAGGAAGTATCATTGCACAGCGCTGCTGATACAATCAGGAATGGATAAATGAAAGGCAGGCTTGTTTAGGGATTTGTTTAGACTTAACTCGCTTCTTTTCTCAGAATAGGCAATCCTGTAATCCCTTCTACGTCGCATGGTTTTATGATCAGGGAATCAAGTGTTTATGCAAAGCTGCATGAGATGTTACCTGTCTATATGCAAAATACTCAGCATAGAGCCGCTCCGGATGATGCTAGAATCTGGTAGAAGTAACAGCGCAAAAGCTTGCACTCAAACAAGTGATCTTGAATAAGGCTTTTGGCTATCTGCGGATATAGAACATCAAAGCAATAAACAGCACGGCAAAGTGAATATTTCCCAAGATGATATCAATCTACAGCACTAGCACAGATACTGTATCTACAAATAGGGTTGCCACTTTTCCGGGATTCACCCGGGCAGCCCGGGTTTTGAATCATGTGTCCGGGTTTCAGGCGAAATTAAACCTGGACACAATATTCAGACTGAGCTTTGGCTCCCCAAGTAACCAAGATAGTCAAGCACAAATCTGTTGCTGTCCGGGAGCTGCGGAGGCTGTCTGGGGGGACAGGTTTGGAATCACTGGGATGCAGGGTGATGCTGTCAGGAAGAGCAATTTGGCCACACCCACATTTCGCTGTGGCGCTCAATGTGTACTGCATTTCTACCCTCCTCAGGGGAACCCAAAGGTGTCCCAGGCTGCTAAAGTGTTCGGGTTTAGCTTGAAGAAAAGGTGGCAACCCTATCTACAGCGGGCATTTGGAACACCATGGGTTGGACATGGCATTCAAGGATACTACTTTCCACTTTCTCAAATGCTCAAACATAATCCACTAGCAGAGATCCATGGTGAAATATCTAGGGGTTGATTTTTTGTCCCACCTTACTTTTGTTGCTGTATTAAAGGGGTTGTAAAGGAAAACATTTATTTTTTTCATAATAAGCATCCTTTACCTGCAGACATTCCTCTTTTCACTTCCTCATTGTTTGTTTTTGCTCAGAAGTTGCTCCATTTCTTCTCTGTTCTGTTCACTTCCTGCTTGTCCGATTGTTACTCACCACTGTGAAGGGAGGCTTTACTGCGGTGGTCAGTAACGTGCTCGCCTCCTCCTGGAAACTACCACTGTGCGGCAGGACGCTCTCTATATGTTAGAAACTTCAAGGTGTGAATTACTGGGCGTGCCGCAATGCATACTGGGAAATGTAGTTCTTACATGAACGAGCGCCCCAAACCAGGAAGTGAATGAGAGAACAGAGACTAGAACGCCAGAGGTGATATAGATGAAGGAATTTAATAGGTATTTACTCGTTTTTTAACAGAATCATTACACTATTCTGTCTGTCTACCTTGCAGACATTAATTTTAGGCAAAAAAATGTTTTCCTTTACAACTCCTTTAAGTTGAAGCACCCAGCCGACTCGAGTACCTCCCCACACACTGTAGGTGGCTCCACTTCTCTCTCTCTTGCAGGGAGATCATCCATTGGGGGTGTTGGCCTCCTCATTGCACCCTGGGATCCTGCATCTCCCTCGTCCCCATACTGCACTTAGTGGGAGCCATTCAGGAGATCAGATCTACAAGAGCCATTGAGAGTCAAGCTGTCACTTGTAAACACATAGGTCAGACTTCTGTGTTTACAAGTAAGTTCCTTTGCAGCATAAAGGATCACATACACTTTAATAATTTTTTTTTTTTAATCCTAATGTAAAATGATGTATTGCTTTAACCACTTGACCACTGGGCACTTAAACCCCCTTCCTGACCAGACCAATTTTCAGCTTTCGGTGCTCTCACAATTTGAATGACAATTACTCAGTCATACAACATTGTACCCATTTGAAATTGTTGTCCTTTTTTCCACACAAATAGAGCTTTCTTTTGGTGGTATTTGATCACCTCTGGGTTTTTTATTTTTTGCGCTATAAAAGAAAAACAACTGAAAATTCTGTAAAAAAAAAAAAAAAAAAATCTTGTTTCTGTCATATTAGCAGGTTATTTCTCACACAGCATATGCATACCACAAATTACACCCCAAAACACATTCTGCTATTCCTCCCGAGTATGGCGATACCACATGTGTGAGACTTTTACACAGCGTGGCCACATACAGAGGCCCAACATGCAGGGAGCGCCATCAGGCGTTCTGGAACACCCAGACCAATTCTGACATTTCTCTCCTACATGGAAAAATCATCATTTATTTGCTAGAAAATTGCATAGAACCCCAAAACATTATAGATGTTTTTTTAGCAAAGACCCTAGAGAATACAATGGCAGCCGTTACAACTTTTTATCTTGCATGATATTTTCGCAGACATTTTTTGAACGCGTGTTTTAAAAAAAAAATGTTTTGTGCTTAAAAAAAAAAAAAACAGTAAAGTTAGCCCAATTTTTTTTCATAATGTGAAAGATGAAGTTACACCGAGTAAATAGATACCCAACATGTCACACTTCAAAATTGCGCACACTCATAGGCGACGCTTTAATTACTTTTATTGGTTACATGTTTTTAGTTACGGAGGAGGTCTTGGGCCAAAATGATTGCTCTCGCTCTAACGTTCGCAGAGATACCTCACATGTGTAGTTTGAACACCGTTTTCATATGTGGGCGGGACTTATGTATGCGTTCGCTTCTGCATGCGAGCACACGGGGACATGGGTGCTTTAAAAAATGGGTATTGCAGAGTATTTCAGTATTGCAGAGTATTGGGGTATTGCAGAGTATTGGGGTATTGCAGAGTATCGCGCAGGGTATTGGGGTATTGCAGAGTATTGGGGTATTGCAGAGTATTGCGCAGGGTATTGCAGAGTATTGGGGTATTGCAGAGTATTGGGGTATTGCAGAGTATTGCGCAGAGTATTTGGGTATTGCAGAGTATTGCGCAGGGTATTGCAGAGTATTGCGCAGGGTATTGCAGAGTATTGCGCAGGGTATTGGGGTATTGCAGAGTATTGCGCAGGGTATTGCAGAGTATTGCGCAGGGTATTGCAGAGTATTGTGCAGGGTATTGCAGAGTATTGGGGTATTGCAGAGTATTGGGGTATTGCAGAGTATTGCGCAGGGTATTGCACAGGGTACTGGGGTATTGCAGGGTACTGGGGTATTGCAGAGTACTGGGGTATTGCAGAGTACTGGGGTATTGCAAAGTATTGTGCAGGGTACTGGGGTATTGCAGAGTACTGGGGTATTGCAGAGTATTGTGCAGGGTACTGGGGTATTGCAGAGTACTGGGGTATAGCAGAGTACTGGGGTATTACACAGTATGGGGCAGGGATGGCTGAGCTGGGTTGGATGGATGGCTGAATCTGTGACTGCATTTGTCACAGATCCAGCCACAGCGTGCTGCTGCCACCCGCTCCCCCCTCTCCTCTCACACTGTACCGAACGGTACAGAGAGGAGAGGGAGGAACCGGCGTCATCAACTGACGCTGGTTTGTTTACAAGTGATCGCGCCGTCATTTGACGGCGCGATCACGTGGTAAACGGCCGCTATCAGCGGCAATTTACCGTGATCCGTGATGCGCCGGGTCTTCTAGATCCGGCGAGTACGGACACTTCCGCGAGCGTGTCCCAGGGGACGCGCAATCGCGGAAGTGCACGACGACGTCCCAGGGACGTCGTCCCAAGATAACTCCACCGCGCTCTAGCAGTAAAATACCTATGGCGCGGTGGGAAAGTGGTTAAAGGGGTGGTAAAGGTTCAAATATAAAAAAATCAAAAAACAAACATGCCCCGATCCTGGTCTTTTGGGGTCCCTCGGTGGCTGTCTTAGTTCCTCCCCGCAAGAGCTAACCCCCTTCATGGGAAGCTCTCTCCCAAGAGGGTTAGCTTGCAGGCACTCTCCCGTGATACAGCCGGCGCCCATAGCCACCAACTGTATCACACGGCCACGTTCTCCGGCGTGACGCGCCATTGATTAGATTGAAAGCAGCAGCAGCCAACAGCTACGCTGCTATCAATCTCCAATGAAGGGCCGAGAACAGCCTGAAGACAGGGGCGAGTAGCCAGCGCGTTCACGACGAGGGATCAGGTAAGTTAACCGGGGGGGCTGGGGGCTTGTAAGCGTCGGATGTTTTTTCACCTTAATGCATAGGATGCATTAAGGTAAAAAATGTGAGGTCGCGCCCTATTAATGTCAATGGAACCATTCTAATCACTCTGTAAGGTTTACTGTACTACTTAGGAGCAACTTCAACACAACTTCTGTTAAAGAAGTCAAATGCAAGCAGCGCTGAAGCCGCGCAGCGATGTGGTGCGACTTTTAAGCTGCGCTGGTGTGAACTTAACCACTTAAGACCCGGACCAATACGCTGGTAAATGACCCAAGGTGTTTTTGCGATTCGGCACTGCGTCGCTTTAACAGACAATTGCGCGGTCGTGCGACGTGGCTCCCAAACAAAATTTGCGTCCTTTTCTTCCCACAAATAGAGCTTTCTTTTGGTGGTATTTGATCACCTCTGCGATTTTTATTTTTTGCGCTATATACAAAAATAGAGCGACATTTTTGAAAAAAAAACACTATTTTTTACTTTTTGTTAAAAAAAAATCAAATAAACTAAATTTTAGTCAAACATTTAGGCCAAAATTTATTTAGCCACATGTCTTTAGTAAAAAAAAAAATCGCAATAAAAAAAAATAGCTACCTAGCGGGAACAGCGACACTAATACAGCGATCAGAAAAATGATCGCTTAGTGACGCTGGCAATAGGGAGTGAAAGGGTTAACTAGGGCGGTGATCAGGGGGTTAAAACTTTATTAGGGGGGGTGGGGGGGCTATCCTGAACCTAACACTAACTGATTTTACACTGCCTGTCACACTGACACTAAATGCAGTGATTAGATCACTGCATTCAGTGACACTGTGACAGGGGGGTGGGGGGGGCGATCACAAGGGGTTAATGTGCCTATGTGAGTGTGTGTCAGTGTTGTGTTGGTGCACACTTAGGCGCCGTACACACGGCCGAGGTTCTCGCTGAAAATCAGCGAGAACCTCGCTGGAATGCACATTCCAGCGAGGACCTCGGCCGTGTGTACGGTCTCGGCGAGCTTCCCGGCGGGAAGCCCGTCGAGCCGAAATAGAGAGCACGCTCTCTATTTCCTCGACGGCCCGCCTGGAAGAATGGCTGGTTGCCATTCCCGACGGGCGGGTCGCCGAATCCGACGGCCGGGAGAGAACCTCGACGGGCGGAACGATGTGTTCTGCCCGTCGAGGTTCTCTGCCGTGTGTACGGCACCTTACTTGTGATGTCTTCTCTCATCAGCAGCGGTGGGAAACACCGCTGCGATGAGAGGTGACATCGTTTCCTCCTTCCTGTGTAAACACAGGAGGAGGAAGTTACACGAAGGGGGAGCGCTCCCATTGGCTGGGAGCGATCGCGGGGGGGCGGGTAAACGCCGACATCCGCCCGCTCGTCCCGGATCGCTCCCGGAGCCAGGGGGACCCCCGCACGCCGCGGAGGGGGTCCCGATGGCACCCCCGAACCGCACTTAGGCGGGGACGTAAATTTACGCCCTTGTGCCTGTACGAGCCATTCTGTGGCCGTATATGTGCGTGCGGGGGTCCTTAAGTGGTTAATCACTATTCTACATGTGTACCACACCGTCCATTTTAAGAATTTAACCTCCCTGGCAGTGCTGAAAGCGGTACGATTATTTTGCATGGAAATTTGTCGCTTTATATTGTAGGCCTGCAATTCTTAGGAATTCACTTAAATCTGTCCAAACAAGAGTCTAGTAGACATCCCGGGTATAATAAAATTTGAAACACAAAATCATAAATTAGAATATAATAAATAACTATAAATAATTATAACAAATAATATAATAATAATAAAAATTCTTACTTTTAATTTTTTGATGACGAATTTCCCCACAAATCACTATCGCTTGATTCTGCAAGTGATTCTAATTTATTATCGCTGTTTTCTAGCTGATCTAAAACCACTTTTGACATAAAGGGACACTTTTTGGTTGCTATGGACAATCTACATTTTTATTATATAAAAGTGCATGTAGTGCACAGGGCAGACCACTAGGGACAAAGGGGGTGTATTTTTTACATACAGTACTGTAATCTATAAGATTACAGTATACTGTATGTAATGTGTTTATTTACTTTTTTTAATTTAGCGCCGTTCTCTGCCCCCGTGCGTCGTAACGCCGCAGGGAACGGAGCTCGGCGGCACTCGGCACTGTAAATCGAGCGAGGAGGACACGGCTCGATCACACAGCGGGGAGGCATCGCAGGATCCAGGGACAAGGTAAGTAACTTGTGCCTGTGAACGCTGCGAGGCGGTCCAGAGTCTGGCTTGGGGTTACCGCTTTTGGTCCTGAAATTCCACCCCGAGCCTGACTCGGGAATACCGCTCAGGGGGTTAAAAACAAATGCAAAAATGTTAGCAATTAACACTCTTTTCGCAACGACACCCAAATTAATCTCTCTACCCCTCAGCTCACTCCTTCCGTTTCCTCACGTATCACTAATTTACAAACTTGTTTCTTCTTCTTCTTTAAGTTTTTTTTTTTTACTTTCTTGGGCAAATCTCTTGCCCTTGGGAAGCACTGGTTGGTTACCACAGTATTGATGTTCTTGATGAACAGGTGGAAATGCATATTTATAATGATCTTATCTTTAGCTCCTGTTATGAAGGACTGCCATATTCCTGTTCTATTAATGTCATGATATATGGGATCATGTTGTACCAGACTACGTGCTTTCTGAATGTAACGCAATATCAAAATATCTAAAAAGAATGTAATATGTTGACAAAGCATAAAATCTGTCTTGAGTTGGACATCCAATCTATCCAAAACCGAGCTTATAATACTGATTTCTCTGTAATGATTGATGGCACTACTTTATGAGCCCGTCCCGGCATGCCAAGGTTCTAGGGCCACGTACACACGATCAAACCGGTCCGATGAGACTGGTCTGACGGACCGGTTTCATCGGACTACGCTGAAAGGGTCTGATGTGCGTACACACCATCAAATTGATTCTGAGCATGCGCAGGTTTTTGGTCCGATGCTTTTGTGTACTAACCATCCTTTTGGTCCAACATACAGGTGTCCGTCGGACAGATTTTAAAGCAAGTTTTAAAACTTTGGTCCGACGGACAACGGTCCGATGGACCGTACACACCATCGAATTGGTCCGATGAAACTGGTCTTAAGACCAGTTTCATTGGACAGGTCTTATCGTGTGTACGTGGCCTAGGTTAGGGTGACCAGACATCCCCAGTTTCAGGGGACAGTCCCCTGATTGAGGACACTGTCCCCGGACCAAGTCTGTCCCCGGTTTTGTCCCCAGATTGGATTTAATAGGGGGCAGGGGCAATTTCAAAGAAAGTCAGTGCAGAATTAAAATGAAAAAAATAGAATTACACACCCCCACTCCGCCGTGCCTACTAGCATAGGGGGGTTGTATTTTTCCCATTATCTGTGCCCTTTGATGATCATGTGCTGGTCGGAGCGGAGGGAATATTTCTTCAGTTTACGGTGCATGCCCATTCAGCTCTGCTCACATGTTCTTCTGCCTTGGCTCAAGTCCCGGCCAGCCGCCTGACTGCTTATCTCCTTGCCTTCCCTGGTGGAGTGATCTTCCTCCGCTCCCTATCCAGTAGTAGCCGGCGCCCGAAGAGTAAGACTTGAGAGGCTGTGAGGCGGGGGGCGACGGGCAGAGAGTCGCTGATTGCCGCCATTACTAGTAAAGAGAAAATATGTCCCCGGATTTCATTTTAAAAATCTGGTCACCTTAGCCTAGGTGTTACCTTGGACTCTAAACTCTCCTATTGGCCCCACATCCAATCATTTTACAAATTTTGCTGCCTCAACCTCCAAAACATCTCCAAAATATGAACCTTTCCTAACCAATAACACCACAAAGCTTCTATTTCACTTCCTGGTCATTGACTACTGCAACTTCCTCCTCATGGGATTACCTTTACACAAAGCTAACCCCCTTCAGTTCATCATGAATGCTCCTGCCAGGCTCATCCACCTTACCAACCACTCCGTGTCTTCAACCCCTCTCTGCCAATCGTTCCATTGGCTTCCACAAACCAGCAAATTAATCACTTAAAGACCGGACCAATATGCTGCTAAATGCCTAGGCCGCGTACACGCGATTGAATTTGATCGTGTGTACGGGGCGAACAGACAGGTTTTCCCAGCAGACAAATT
Organism: Rana kukunoris; assembly: GCA_029574335.1. Taxonomy (NCBI): domain Eukaryota; kingdom Metazoa; phylum Chordata; class Amphibia; order Anura; family Ranidae; genus Rana; species Rana kukunoris. Next base: position 531,377,075 of record CM056052.1, on the reverse strand, counting down.
TTAAAGCATGCTTTAAAATCTGTCTGCTGAAACCCGTCCATCCGACATATCAGCAGACATATCAGCAGACATATCTGTCCGCACATGCGTTGAATGGATTCGACGCATGCGTGAAAGTATTTTACTTCCTGGAGTGGTGACGTAGTGGCGTCAACGTCACCGCCACGTCACCGCACTGTTTGCCGGCAGGGATTTTGGTTTGATCGTGTGTACACAATCAAACCAACATATCCCAGGAGACAAATCCGATCAAAGCGGTCTGTCAGACCGATTTGATCGGATTTATTTAGTCGTGTGTATGCGGCCCCAGAGGCATTTTTACAATTCGGCACTGCGTCGCTTTAACAGACAATTGCGCAGTCGTGCGATGTGGGTCCCAAACAAAATTTGCGTCCTTTTCTTCCCAGAAATAGAGCTTTCTTTTGATGGTTTTTGATCACCTCTGCGATTTTTATTTTTTGCGCTATAAACAAAAATAGAGCGACATTTTTGAAAAAAAAATGATATTTTTTACTTTTTGTTATAAGAAAAATCGAATAAACCAAATTTTAGTCAAACATTTAGGCCAAAATTTATTCAGCCACATGTCTTTAGTAAAAAAAAAAAATCGCAATAAAAAAAAAATTAGCTACCTAGCGGCAACAGCGACACTAATACAGCGATCAGAAAAATTATCGCTTAGTGACACTGGCAATAGGGGGTGAAAGGGTTAACTAGGGTGGTGATCAAGGGGTTAAAACTTTATATGGGGGGGTACGGGGTTACCCTAGACCTAACAGTAACTGCCTGTCACACTAACTGTCACACTGACACTAAATGCAGTGATCAGTAAATATATGATCACTGCAATCAGTCACACTGTGATTGGGAGCTGGGGGGGTTTGCTTTTGCTTTTAAATGTCCTTATTTCTTCTGAGAAATCCTCACTTCCTGTTCTTCTGTCTGTAACTCCACACCGTAATGTAAGGCCCCATTCACACGGACGGACGGTCCGCCTGTCAGGCCCCGTACACACGAGCAAATACATCTGTTCAAATCGGTCGCTGACGTGGCGGTGACGTGGCGGTGACGTGGCGGTGACGTTGACGCCGCCACGTCACTGCACCAGGAAGTAAAACACTTCCGCGCATGCGTCAAATCCATTCGACGCATGTGCGAGCAGATATGTCTGCTGGTTAGCGTACTAACCAGCAGACATGTCGGGCGGACGGATTCCCAGCAGACAGATTTTAAAGCAGGCTTTAAAATCTGCCGGCTGGCCAAATCCGTCTGCTCGCCCGTACACACGATCAAATCTGTCTGCTGAGACCGTCTGTCAGACTGAGAAAGCCTTGCAATACGGTGTGGAGTTACAGACAGAAGAACAGGAAGTGAGGATTTCTCAGAAGAAATAAGGACATTTAAAACAAAATGGAAGGATAAGGTATGTGAAGGAGGCCTGCACTAAGGTAAAGGAAGCTATTTAGGGAAAAATAAATTTTCCTTTACAAACCCCTTTAAATTAAAAATACTAACAACTTACAAAGCCATCCGCAACTCGGTCCCCAGCTTCATCACTAACCTAGTCTCAAAATACCAACCTAATCGTTCTCTTCGTTCCTCCCAAGACCTCATACTCTTTAGTTCCCTCGTCATCTCCTCCCATGTTCGCATCCAGAACTTCTCCCGATCCTCTCCCAACCTATGGAACGCCCTACCCCAATCACATAGTCACATAGTAAGTCAGGTTGAAAAAAGACACAAGTCCATCCAGTTCAACTGTAAAAAAAAAAAAAAATAATAATATCATATAATCCCATAAACCTAATTCTATACCCACAGTTGATCTAGAGGAAGGCAAAAAACCCCAGCAGAGCGATGATCCAATTTGCTACAGCAGGGGAAAAAATTCCTTCCTGATCCTCCGAGAGGCAATCAGATTTACCCCGGATCAACTTTACCTACAAATCTTAGTACTCAGTTATATTATGTACATTTAGGAAAGTATCCAGGCCTTTCTCAAAGCAATCTACTGAGCTGGCCAGAGCCACCTCTGGAGGGAGTCTATTCCACATTTTCACAGCTCTTACTATAAAGAAACCTTTCCGTATTTGGAGATGAAATCTCTTTTCCTCCAGACGTAAAGAGTGCCCCCTTGTCCTCAGTGTTGACTGTAAAGTGAATAACTCAACACCAAGTTCACTATATGGACCCCTTATATATTTGTACATGTTGATCATATCCCCCCTTATTCTCCTCTTCTCAAGAGTGAATAAATTCAGTTCCTCTAATCCAGGGGTGTCAAACTGGCGGCCCTCCAGCTGTTGCAAAACTACAAGTCCCATGAGGCATTGCAAGGCTAACAGTTACAAGCATGACTCCCACAGGCAGAGGCATGATGGGACTTGTAGTTTCGGAACAGCTGGAGGGCCGCCAGTTTGGCACCCCTGCTCTAATCATTCCTCATAGCTGAGCTCCTCTTATCAGTTTGGTTGCCCTTCTCTGCACTTTCTCCAGTTCTCCGATATCCTTTTTGAGAACTGGTGCCCAAAACTGAACTGCATATTCCAGATGAGGTCTTACTAATGATTTGTACAGGGGCAAAATTTCTGTCCGACTATCTCCTACTCTGTTTGCTTTTAGATGATCCCGGAAAAACCTCCTCTTCAGAGAATCCTATTTTGTCCCCACCTGACAACTGTACTTTTATTTTCTCAATCAGTTGATCCCATACAGCTATCACTTGACCCTCCCTTATAGATTGTAAGCTCTAATGAGCAGGACCCTCTGATTCCTCTTGTATCGGATTATATTGTAACTGTACTGCTTGCCCTCATGTTGTAAAGCGCAAACTGTTGGCGCTATATAAATGCTGTATAATAATATTCTAACAAAAACATACAAAGCCATCCACAACTCAGCCCACAGCTACATTACTAACATTGGGGGTTATTTACTAAAGGAAACTCCAATTTGCACTGCAAGTGCAGTCGCTGTAGATCTGAGGGGGACATACAAGGAAAAAAAAACAGCATTTTAGCTTGCACATGATTTGATGATAAAATCAGCAGAGCTTCCCCTCATTTCAGATCTTCCCTTCATAGCTACAGCGACTGCACTTCCAAGTGCACTTTCAGTGCAAAGTGTATTTGCCTTTCGTAAATAACCCCCATTGTCTCAAAATACCAACCTTATTGTTCTCTTCATTCCTCCTAGGACCTTCTGCTCTCTAGTTCTCTTGTCACCTCCTCCCATGCTCACCTCCAGGACTTTTCCAGAGCCTCTCCCATCCCATGGAATTCCCTACCCAAATTTGTTTGACTATCTCCTACTCTCTTTGCTTTTAGACGATACCTGAAAACCCTCCTCTTCAGAGAAGCCTATCCTGCCAATACCTAATACCTGTACTTTTGTTTTCTCCACAGCTATTACCTTATGTATCACTTGGCCCTCTAACGAGCAGGGCCCTCTGATTCCTCCTGTATTGAATTGTACTGTAACTGTACTGTCTGCCCTCATATTGTAAAGCGCAAACGGTTGGCGCTATATAAATCCTGTATAATAATAACATTCTTTAAATATAACCCATGGTTGAATTGCTGATATTACCCTTTAAAAGGCAGGTTAATTATCTTTATGGATCAACTGCATCACCAATGACCTTCCTCTGGAATATATTAATGAGAAACAGTTGCATAAATCCTCAGCAAGGAAGCAATTAACGGACTATGTATACAATAACACTGTAACTGTAATGCTGCCTACACACGATCAGTTTGTCTGATGAAAACGGTCTGATGGATCGTTTTCATCGGACGAACCGATCATGTGTGGGCCCCATCGTTTTTTTTAAAAAGATGTGATGGTTAAAAAACTAATAGAAAAAACGATCGTCTGTGGGCAAGTCCATCGGTTACAAATCCACGCACATGCTCAAAATCGAGTCGACGCATGCTCAGAAGCATTGAACTTCATTTTTCTCAGCACGTCGTTTTACGTCACCACGTTATGACACAAAAGTTATTTTAACTGATGGTGTGTAGGTAAGACTGATGAAAGTCAGCTTCATCGGATATCTGATGAAAAAATCCATCGGTCCGTTTTCATTGGATGAACCGATCGCATGTACAGGGCATAAGAAGGCTAAAGTTATATCAAGAAATAAACAGTGGCTATGTAATAAATGTAACTACACACCAGGGGATACTATTCACATCCACTGCTTGAAAGAAGGTCCATGCACATACAATATATCAAAAATATAGTAAAGAGAATTTTATTTATTTTTTAAGTGTTTGTAAAGTAATTTTTTTCCTTTAACCACTTAAGTCCCGGACCAATATGCTGCTAAATGCCCAGAGGCGTTTTTACAATTCGGCACTGCGCCGCTTTAACAGACAATTGCGCGGTCGTGCGACGTGGTTCCCAAACAAAATTTGCGTCCTTTTCTTCTCACAAATAGAGCTTTCTTTTTATGGTATTTGATTGCCTCTGCGATTTTTTTTTTTTGCGCTATAAACAAAAATAGAACGACATTTAAAAAAAAAAAAAACAATATTTTTTACTTTTTGTTATAAGAAAAATCGATCGAATTTTAGTCAAACATTTAGGCCAAAATGTATTCAAACATTCAAATGTCTTTAGTAAAAAAAAAAAAAATCGCAATAAAAAAAAAATTAGCTACCTAGCGACAACAGCGACACTAACACAGCGATCAGAAAAACAATGGCTTAGTGACGCTGGCAATAGGGGGTGAAAGGGTTAACTAGGGTGGTGATCAAGGGGTTAAACCTTTATTAGGGGGGGGGGTACAGGGCTACCCTGCACCTAACACTAACTGCCTGTCACACTAACTGTCACACTGACACTAAAAGTGATCAGTAAATATATGATCACTGCAATCAGTGACAGTATGACAGGGGGGCGGGGGTGGGGGGGGGGGTGATCTGAAGGGGTTAATGTGCCTATGTGTATGGTGTCAGTGTGCTGTTGGTGCGACTTACTTGTGATGTCTTCTCTCCTCTCGGCGGTTTGAAAATAACCCTGAGAGGAGAGGTGACATCACTTCCTCTGCCAGTGTTTACATTATACAGGCAGAGGAAGTGACAAGGCGGAGGCTCAGTGGATTGGCTGGGAGCGATCACAAGGGGGCGGACAAAAACGAACAGCCGACCCGCAAGAAGGCAGTGACGTACATGTACGCCCATCTGCCTGTACGTACCATTCTGTGTACCATAGTCGTGCGGCGGGCGTTAAGCGGTTAAAATAAAAAACAGGTTGCTATGCTTTGTGGAATGGGATTGCGCAGAGCAGCCTTAATCTCCTTCTTCTTGGGTCCCCCACTGGTGCTCCTGGCTCCTCTTCTTGGGGTGCCACCACAGAAAGCTGCTTTCTATAGTGGCACACCTGTGGGCTTGGTCCCAAGCCCTGCTGTCTGTGTCTATAGACCAGGGGCGGACTGACCATTGGGACACTCGGGCACCGCCCGAGGGCCCCATACTACTAGGGGGCCCCATCAGGGTTGCCAGGCTCAATAAAACCAGAGACAGTATGTAAAAATCTGAGTGTTTTTTACATCTGTCCCTGATATGTCCGAAACCAACATGCTTTTGATGTGAAATGCCTGAGATTTTAGCTGCCCCGCCTCTGTACTGCCTCCTGGCGTGGTGGCCATCTGTAAGATCGGGGGCCCCATAATCTTCTATTGCCCGAGGGGCCCCCATGAGTTGTCAGTCCACCCCTGCTATAGACTATAGTATAGGCTCGGCCCCGCCCTTCCACGCCTTTGTCACAGCCAATGGCTCCCCCTGCTTTCAGCAAAGCCTGTGGGAATGGGGAAAAGAGGTATAAGCTACTGCGACAGGCACAAAGAAATCGCTGATCGCCGCCATTATTAGTAAAAAAAATGCCATAAATCGATCCCCTATTTTGTAAACGCTCTAACTTTTGGGAAAACCAAGCAATAAACACTTATTGCAATTTTTTTTTACCAAAAATATGTAGAAGAATACGTATCGGCCTAAACTGAGGAAAAACATTTTTTTATATCTTTTTGGGGATATTTATTATAGCAAAAAATATAGAATTTTCTAAAAATTGTTGCTCTATTTTTGTTTATAGCACAAAAAAACCCCCAAAAAAACGCAGAGGTGATCAAATACCACCAAAAGAAAGCTCTATTTGTGTGAAAAAAGGACGCCAATTTTGTTTGGGAGCCACGTCGCACGACCGAGCAATTGTCAGTTAAGTTGACGCAGTGCCGAATCGCAAAAAGGGGCCAGGTCCTTTACCTGCATAATGGTGCGGGTCTTAAGCGGTTAATTGGGGGTCAGATGGAAAATTGTCTATTACATTGGTCAGCAAGGTTGGTGAAACGGATCTTTCATGTTATACAGCGGGATCTGACAAGTGGTGTTGGCCCCAGAACTACGCAGAAACCATCAAATGGGGAGGTCAATCAACCCCAGCTCAAGGAACCCCTATCAATCTCTGGAGGAACTCTGGTTTAGAATGACTGTCCTCGACCTACATTTTGATGTAGCATATGCATGGTGGAGGATCACTTAACATTTTCCATAGCACCGCAAATGTATTTCTTTTCACTTGTGTGTTTACCCTTTATGGCCTGGAAATAAATCAGAAGCATTGCTTCCAAATAGGGGCTGTAAAGGTAAAAAAAAAAAAAAAATCTCTAAATAGCTTCCTTTACCTTAGTGCAGTCCTCCTTCACTTACCTTATCCTCTTATTTTGCTTTTTAATGTCTTTATTTCTTCTGAGAAATCCTCACTTCCTGTTCTTCTGTCTGTAACTCCACACAGTAATGCAAGGCTTTCTCCCTGGTGTAGAGTGTCGTGCTCGCCCTAGGGGCGGACTGACCATTGAGTCACTTGGGCACTGCCCGAGGGCCCCATACCACTAGGGGGCCCCATTAGGGTTGCCAGTTTCAGTAAAACCAGGGACAGTATGTAAAAATCAGTGTTTTTTTTTTTTTTTTACATCTGTCCCTGATATGTCCGAAACTGACATGCTTTTGATGTGAAAACCCTAAAATTTTAGCTGCTCCGCCTCTGCACTGCCTCCTGGCATGGTGGCCATCAGTAAGCCCAGGGGCACTATAATCTTCTATTGCCCGGGGGCCCCATAAGTTGTCAGTCCGCCCCTGGCTCGCCCCCTCCCTTGAGGGAGGAGGGGGCAAGCAGGAGAGTCAGGACGCTCTCTACGTTGCAGATAGAGAAAGGAGCTATGTGTCAGTGGGCGTCCTGACTCTCCTGCTCGCCCCCTCCCCCCTCAAGTAGGGTGACCACGTGTCCTGGATTGCCCGGGACAGTCCCGCATTTTGCAGGTCTGTCCCGGGCACATTCATTCCAGGACAATACAGTGTCCCAGAATGAAACTGACACAGACACCCACAGGACCCCCCAGTGCCAATCTGATGCCCCCAAAAAAGGCCGCCACATCACCGCTTTACTCACTGACAGTACTTGTCCTGGCCGGGAATGCCTGGAGGAGCACAATCCTGTCCCCTGCTTGTGATTGGAGAAATCATAAATCCCGCCTCTTGTGTCCAATCCCTGTGCTGTGATTCTTTACAGCACAAGCTGATTTTTGGGAAGGGAGGGTGTCCCTGAATGGTAGTTTAGAAATGTGGTCACCCTACCCTCAAAGGAGGGGGCGAGCACGACACTCCACACCAGGGAGAAAGCCTTGCATTACTGTGTGGAGTTACAGACAGAAGAACAGGAAGTGAGGATTTCTCAGAAGAAATAAGGACATTTAAAAGCAAAATGGAAGGATGAGGTAAGTGAAGGAGGACTGCACTAAGGTAAAGGAAGCTATTTAGGGATTTTTTTTTTTTACCTTTACAACTCCTTTAAGGGGTCACTTTTAGACCCCCTTTGTAACATCAGCAAACCCTGCGTCATTATCCGAGCAAATTCGACCGTATTCATGGTTTGTAAAATTGCATCGGATGATTTTATTGACATTTGTTTATATTTGTTTCATTACTATCCTTTGATCTAATTCCCTTGGAATGCATTTCCTGCATTGATTTCCCAGGGCAAATTATTGAACCCAATAAAGAAAGCTGTCTGCTGTTCTCTGGGTGATGTGCAATGTGTCACATCTGTGTATAGCTCATCGTTTACTCGCTGCAATGTCTTCTCATCTCCAGCTTGGAACAAGTCCAGGAACACATGAAATCATGGTCCGAACATACACTGTATACTGATAACGACCGTTGTGTCACACATTCATACAGGAAGGATGAAAGTCATACGGACGAGGTGTTATGCCGCGTACACACGATCACTTTTTGTGATGAAAAAAAACGGCGTTTTAAAAAACGTCATTTAACCACTTCTCTACCGTGGGTGATTTTCAGATTTGGTGTTTACGAGACTAAAACAGTTTTTTTTGCTAGAAAATTACTTAAAACCCACAAACATTATATATATTTTTTTCTAACACCCTAGACAATAAAATGGCGGTCATTGCAATACTTTTTGTCACACCGTATTTGCGCAGCGGTCCTACAAGCGCACTTTTTTTGGAAAAAACTAACTTTTTTTAATTAAAAAATAAGACAGCAATAAATTTGGCCGAATTTTTTAATATATTGTGAAAGATAATGTTACGCCGAGTAAAATGATACCCAACATGTCACGCTTACAAATTGCGCCCGCTCGTGGCATGGCGTCAAACTTTTACCCTTAAAAATCTCGATAGGCGACGTTTAAAAAATTCTACAGGTTGCATTTTTTGAGTTGCAGAGGAGGTCTAGGGCTAGAATTATTGCTCTCACTCTAACGATCGCGGCGATGCCTCACTTGTGTGGTTTGAAAACCGTTTTCATATGCGGGCACTACTCACGTATGCGTTCGCTTCTGAGCGCAAGCTCGTCGGGACGGGGCGCTTTACATTTTTTAATTTTTTTTTAATTATTTTTTACACTGGAAAAAAAAATAATAATAAAATTATCACTTTTTTCCTATTACAAGGAATGTAAACATCCCTTGTAATAGAAAAAAGCATGACAGGTCCTCTTAAATATGAGATCTGGGGTCAAAAAGACCTCACATCTCATATTTAGACTAAAATGCAAAAAAAAAAAAAAAAAATTTAAATTTGAAACTGTCATTTTTTCAAAATACAAAAAAAAAAAATGTTTCTTTAAGACGCTGGGCGGGACTGACGTTTTGACGTCACTTCCGCCCAGCAGAGCTATGGGGATGGGTGGGGGCGATTTTCCCTCACTCGTATCCCAACACAGCAGACGAACGGACCCGCCGATAACGGCGATCTCGCGGCAAATCCGCCACGGAGACCGCCGTTATGTTTTACAGGACCGCTCGCACTAAAGATGGATATCTCGGTTGTGGCACCGAGATATCCACCTTCAAAGTGCCTCCGTATAAACTCGTTCAGCGGTCGGGAAGTGGTTAAAATGACCGTGTGTGGGCAAAACGTTGTTTAATGTCTTCAAAAAAACAACCAAAAAAAAATTCGAACATGCTTGAATTTTTTGTGTCGTTTATCAAAATGTCATTTTTTGTGTCATAAAAAATGATCGTGTGTGGGCAAAACGACGTTGAAAACGACATTTTTAAACCCGCGCATGCTCAGAAGCAAGTTATGAGACGGAGCTTCAATGGGACAGAGTGCTGTCGAACGTGGTGTACGTCACCGCGCTTTGCTAGAGCATTTTGGAAAAACGATGGTGTGTAGGCAACGTCGTTTTGGAAAATGAAGTTTGAAAAACGTCATTTTTTTTCATTACAAAAAGTGATCGTGTGTACGCGGCATTAGAATCAATCACACTGGAAATACAGCGCCTGTACCGACCTCAATGACAGGGTGAGGGGGCAGCAGAAGAATTGCATTGAAATATGCAAAGAGGAAAGCTTTGTCACAGAGACATTGGGAAGGATCTACAAACCGAAGGACAGAAAGCAGGCGGTGATTTGGGTAACCATACACATGGAAATACATCGACGATGAGGGAGATACCCATAAATGTTTGTTGATGTTACAATCAAATTCATAACTTCAAAAAGGATCATTCCTCAAAAATGTTCATTAACCACTTCAACCCCGGACCATTTGGCTGCCAAATGACCGGGTCACTTTTTGCGATTCGGCACTGCATCAATTTAACTGACAATTGCGCGGTCGTGCGACGCGGCTCCCAAACAAAATTAGCATACTTTTTTTCCCACAAATAGAGCTTTCTTTTGGTGGTATTTGATCACCTCTGTGGTTTTTATTTTTTGCGCTATAAACAAAAATAGAGCGACAATTTTGAAAAATAAGCTATATTATGTACTTTTTGCTATAATAAATATCGCCAATTTTTTCTTGAAATTTTTTTTCTTTTCTTAGTTTAGGTTTGGTAAAAAAAAATCGCAATATGCATATATTGATTGGTTTGCGCATATATTGATTCACAGAGATGGGCGCATATTTATGCCGGCGTAGCGCACACATAGTACGCTACGCTGGCGCAGCGCGGAGCGGCATGCACTGAATTCAGCAAGCTATTGCTTCCAACTCTGCGCCGGCGTAGCGTATATTTCGTAGGCGTAAGTGGAAGTAGGTGGAAGTGGGCGTGATCCATGCTAATGAAGCGTGACCCCTTGCAAATGATGGGCTGGGCGCCAGACAAGTACTTAAATCTAACTGTGCATGCTTCGAGACGTGGACGTATCCCTGTGCACAACCACGCCGTGAACGTAACCTACGCCCAGCCAGACCCACGTCGCCCCATATTCACAGACGTCCAACGTACAATACGTAGGCTTGTGTTCCCTGGTCCATACCTTTGCATGGGTTGCGCCTCATCTATGGGGCATAACTTTACGCCGGACGTAAAACTTATGCAAACCACGTATATCATGCGCCGGGCGCAAGTACGTTTGTGAATCGCCGTATCTCCCTCATTTGCATATGTGAATGCCTAATCTATGGGAGAAGCAACCTACGTCCAGACCATATTTGCGCCCACCCCACGCCGGCGTAAGTAAGATACGCCGGGGTAGGAAGGCCTATTTTTAGGCGTATCTTGGTTTGTGATTCTGGCACACACATACGCTGGGCGCATATTTATGCTACGCCGGGAAAACATGAGTTACGTCGGCGTAAGTGTCTACAAAATAGGGAGTCGTTTTATGGCATTTTTATTATCATTTTTTTTTTACTTGTAATGGCGGCGATCTGCGATTTTTATCGTGCCTGCAACATTATGGTGGACACATCTGACCCTTTTGACGCTATTTTGGGACTATTCACATTTATACAGCGATCAGTGCTATAAAAATGCACTTATTACTGTATAAATGTGACTGGCAGTAAGGGGGTTAACCAGTAGGGGGCGCTGAAGGGGTTAAGTGTGTCCTAGGGAGTGATTCTAACTGTTAGGGGGTGTGGCTCACTGTCACACATCACCCGGACCTGTGTGTCTCCCAGAAGACAGCGTGGGGAGGGTCCGGACATGGCGTAGATCACCGCAGAGCCTGCGGCAATCTATTCCTGGAAGTGGGAGCAATTACCTGGATTATGCTCCCCCTGAAATGTGCCAAATGTGAGGTTTAATAATTTGTTAAATGGATTGTAAAGCTTCGTGTTTTTTCACCCTAATGTATCCTATGCATTAAGGTAAAAAAACACCTAGTAGTGTCTGGCCCTCCAGCCCCCCGTTTTACTTACCTGAGCCTCGAAATTGTGGGCGCGATTCCACGTCGCTCTCTCCACAGCTTCTCGGCTTTTCATTCGATAGATTGATAGCAGTGTAGCTATTGGTTCCCGCTGCTGTCATACAAATCCAATGCCCAATGTCGTTTTTTTTACATATATTGCCAAGTTCTTAAAAATGTGTTCCTGCTATACGGTTGACATAAGATCTGTTTTCCTTTCTTTTATAAATAAGACACCGTAGTGCTTATTTTCGGGGTAGGTCTTAACATGTAATGTGATATCTTCTCTCCTCCACCCACTCCCAATACCTTCATTATAGCTCTCTTCCCCGAAATTATATTACAGAAACACACACATTGTACATTGTATACTGCTGTAATAGAGGGGATTATAAGATTTAACCACTTCCCTACCGTAGGACGTCATATGACGCCCTGTACTTTGTGTGGGGATATCTGAATGATGCCTGCAGCTACAGGCATCATTCAGATATCCTTATTTTCAGGCGGCCATTCTGCTCACGATAAGAATGATCATAGCAGCGGTTCCACTGCTTAATAGTTCTTATAGGCATTCTTATAGGACGCCCCCCCCCTCCCGCCACCATTCAGTGCTTCTCCGGGCTTTCCCGTGCCATTGGAGGCCCGTAGAACAAATCACCTGCCGCTTGATGGGGAGGATAGAGATTTCCGGTGACCAGATGGCCACCGGTCATCTCTATGGCCGTCGGAGGCCCGGGCGTAAACAAAGCCGCAATCGTGGCTGAAAGCATGAGATCGTGAATTTTTTTTGTTCACAATCTCATGGTTTCCAGCCTGGAGGAGAGAGGTGGGGTCTTATTGACCCCACCTCTCTCCATAAAGAGGACCTATCACACACTATTCCTATTACAAGGGATGTTTACATTCCTTGTAATAGGAATAAAAGTGATAAAAAAAGTAGAAAAAAATGTGTAAAAATCTAAAAATTAAGTAAAATAAATTATACATATTGTGACAGGAAGTCAGGTAAATCTGTGTGTGTTTTCACAGACGGGAGATACATTTCTGCCTTGTTTAGACAATTCACCAATTACTATCAGGTGTTGGCTGCAGAAATAGCCAGAAAGGTTTAGGGCGTTGGAAAACTTCAGCTGTTCATAATGAGGCAATTAAGGCCTCTATAAGTCATTCCAGAGGATGACTACTGATTGCTGCATTCTGAGGCCTTTGAGTTAAGGAGAGCAGTGGGCTGAGAAAGACTTCTGAAGGTGAGGTTGTATGAGTATTTCTGTGTGATAAATATCAAAGAGACGTCTTGTTTTCTGCTGTATGACCAGCAGTGTCAGCCCAGCAATAGGCTGTGCCAGACTCGATAGGTAGGTTCCTGTGTTGTGAAGGTAGATGCCCCAAGTGGCCAGGGTTTATTTTATGTTTTGTTTTGTTTATGCTGTTTTGATGCTTGCACTTGTTTCCAGCAATATGGAAGAATAAACCATATCATTTGTTTTCAACCATCCTCAACACACACACCCGCTACCGAGCTAATCCCTCACAATATGTAAACGCTGTTCAAACCACAAATGTGAGGTATCTCCACGTGCGTTACGACCTATGTAACTCTATACTGGTAACCTGTAAAAAAAATTAAAGCGTCGCCTATGGAGATTTTTAAGTACCGAAGTTTGCCGCCATTCCATGAGTGTTCTCAATTTTAAAGTGTGACATGTTAGGTATCCATTTACTCGGTGTAACATCATCTTTCATATTTTACAAAAAAAATGGGCTAACTTTACTGTTTTGCTATTTTTTAATTCATGAAACTGTTTTTTTTTTTTCCCCCAAAAAAAGGCATTTGAAAAATTATTGCGCAAATACCGTGTGAGATAAAAAGTTGCAATGACCGCCACTTTATTCCCTAGGATGTCTGCTAAAAAATATATATAATGTTTGGGGGTTCTGAATCATTTTCTAGCAAAAAAACATATGATTTTTACATGAAGGAGTGGCAGTATAGGTGCGGCATGGAAGTCGTTAACAAGCATTTTAAACTAGGGCTTATTTTCGGGGTAGGGCTTATATTGCAGCTCTCCTGGAAAATAGCGCTAGGTCTTATTTTCGGGGTAGGTCTCATTTTCAGGGAAACACAGTAATTACAGGTATTACCCATATATAGTTAAGAGTATAAAATATTTATCTCTGTAGTTGGCCTTTAAGCAAAATCTTGCAGACCAATGGAAGGGTTACGTCTATTACTCAAGACTTATGACTTCTTAACCGATGAATATTTCGATAAGTGTTCAGAGGTGGTCATATATAACAAACATAAAAGAAGTGCTTCCCCCTTTAATCCCCCTTCTACATAAGCCCTGTAATAAATATGTCCTTCCATAATGTACATCGGTGAAGGAGGAGAAGGTGGCTTCTGTACATTTGCGGCATAGTTCCTCTTCTTGCCCATGATGCATGCATTTCTATAGCTATTTCTACAGGACCACTTGATGTGTGCTGAAAATATACAGAAATGTGCTAAGGAAGACGAAGATGGACTACTAACCCATCAGTAAAAATGACCCCGCTGTCCGTTTCCAGGTGATGTCATCTCATGACCTCGCTCTGCTGTTAGTACAGTTTTTACGATCCGCTATGATTTTGGCTGCAGTGTTCCATTGTAGGCCAAACGCCTCACAAGACCCAGAGCAATCATTAAATGCTTTGCTGGATATGCTAGGCCTGCCGTGAGTAAGACATCTGCTATTACAGATACCGACTCCTCTTCCCTCAAGGAAGCCTTCTTTATTATCAGAAATTGCCAATTCAAAGGGAAGCTTTGTACGTGGAAAAGAACGGCGAAGTTATTCAAGGATAAAACCTGCTATCTGGTTGGTTAAAGAGAACCAGACACATTATTTACAGACTAATCTGGTTTATATCTATGCACAGAAAGACTCTGGTTTTACATAATGTTCCAAAACAAACAGCTTATCTTTCACTAATGGGTGTGCAGCCTGAGGATTGCCACTCTGAAGAATGAAAATCCAGATGTATTCAGGAGACCCCCAAAAATGTCTATCCCTACAATAACAGAAAATACGGGCTTCAATCTGCTGTAAAAGTGGAACTGAACTCCACAAGGGAAAGTTTTCTGTCTTTTAGGGGACATTTAGAAATGTTAATTGTGCTTACCGTATTTGCCGGCGTATAAGACGACTGGGGGTATAAGACGACCCCCTAATTTTCTAGCTAAAATTTTGGTTTTGGGATATACTCGCCGTATAAGACGACCCTCTTCCTACTAGTCTGTCTGGAAGCTGAGGGGTAGCCGGAACAACCGCTGACAGGAAAAAATGCTGACAGGAACAGGCTTTATTCAGTTTTTTCAATTCTCACATTACATGCCTTATGCCGCGTACACACGGTCGTTTTTTGCGATGAAAAAAAACGTTGTTTTTTAAAACGTCATTTAAATTGACCGTGTGTGGGCAAAACGTTGTTTTTTGTCTTCTAAAAAACGACCAAAAAAAAATTCCAACATGCTTGAATTTTTTGTGTCGTTTTTCAAAACGTCGTTTTTTGTTTCACAAAAAGTCACCGTGTGTAGCAAAAACGTCGTTTAAAACGACGTTTTTCAACCCGCGCATGCCCAGAAGCTAGTTATGAAGCGAGCTTCAATGGAAAAGAGTGGTGAACGTAACCTCGCTTTTTGTGAAAAAACGATGGTGTGTATGCAACATTGTCTTTGAAAAGTGACGTTTCAAAAACGTCGTTTTTTACTTCACAGAAAACTTCGTTTTTTTTCATCACAAAAAATGATCGTGTGTACGCGGCATTACTGTGCCATTAAATGCCTCACTGTGCCCATTACATACCTCACTGTGTCATTACATACCTCACTGTGCCATTAAATACCTCACTGTGCCATCAACATACCTCACTGTGCCATCAACATACCTCACTGTGCCATCAACATACCTCACTGTGCCATTACATACCTCACTGTGCCATCAACATACCTCACTGTGCCATTACATACCTCACTGTGTCATTAAATACCTCACTGTGCCATTACATACCTCACTGTGCCATCAACATACCTCACTGTGCCATCAACACACCTCACTGTGCCATCAACATACCTCACTGTGCCATTACATACCTCACTGTGTCATCAACATACCTCACTGTGCCATCAACATGCCTCACTGTGCCATCAACATGCCTCACTGTGCCATCCCATGCCTCACTGTGCCATCAACATGCCTCACTGTGCCATTACATGCCTCACTGTGCCATCAACATGTCTCACTGTGCCATCCCATGCCTCACTGTGCCATCCCATGCCTCACTGTGCCATCAACATGCCTCACTGTGCCATCCCATGCCTCACTGTGCCATCCCATGCCTCACTGTGCCATCAACATGCCTCACTGTGCCATACCTTATTCCTGTACTGTGGGCGTCCATTATTCAAAAGCCACGCCTCCTCCTCGTGCTGTTCCGTGATAGGCGCCTGTTTTTCACCTATCACAGAGGATGCCGAGGATGGAACACCACAAGCAGGAGGCACGTCTTTTGAATAATGGATCCCGAGACAGGTACCGGCGTATAAAACAACCCCCGGTTTTTTGAGGCAAGATTTTAAGCCCAAAATGTCGTGTTATACGCCGGAAAATCTGGTAACCACTCGACAGTAGATATACGTCGGCATAAGGGCTCCTGTGGGCAAAGCAACGTACAGGTACGTTGCTTAGAAATTCACACCGTGCGGGCGCGCACTGCAAGCTTGGTGACCCGCGGACTCGAAGTCTGCTGGTGTCCCGCGATCAAGTCACAGAGCGGCAGAACAGGGAGATGCCTATGTAAACAAGGCATCTCCCTGTTCTGCCCTGTGACAGACTGATCGTCTGCTCCCTGTAAATCGGGATAAGTGATCAATGTCTTGTCACATGTAGCCCAGCACCCACACAGTTAAAATCACTCCCTAGGACACACTTAACCCCTTGATCGCCCCCTAGTGGTTAACCCCTTCCCTGCCAGCATCTTTTACACAGTGTTCAGTGCATTTTTATAGCACTGGTCTCTGTATAAATGACAATGGTCCCATAATAGCGTTAGAAGTGTCCGATGTGTCCGCCATAATGTTGCAGTCACGATAAAAATCACAGATCGCCGCCATTTCTAATAAAAAATAAAATATTAATAAAAATGCCATAAAAATATCCCTTATTTTGTAGACGCTATAACATTTGCACAAACCAATCAATATACACTAAAGCCAAAGCAAAAAAATTACATTTACAACCCCTTTAAGCTTCCCTCCAACAGCTTTGTATATTATTTTATATATATGGTGATTCTGTCTGTGCCAAATATGCTGCAAAAATCTCCCTCCACTGAGTCTGGCTGCAACCATTTTAACTGTGGGCTGTGAAGCTGCTGCCTGTTCACTTCCTGGATTTACACAGACGCACAGAGGCACGCCTCCAGCTCTGGAGCTTTCATTGGCCCTCTTATGACTGAAGTTCCACTTTAAGTCCAGACCTGCAGAGAAGAAGGGGGGATGATGTGGCAACCGATTGTAGTGTGGGAAGTAGGGATAGGGCCTGTTTTTGTATTTTTAATGCCATTGCCGTCCAAGTAGACCCCACCCCAGAGGTCCCAGTACCATTAAAGTGGTTGTAAACCCTTTACAACCACTTTAACCTACAGGTAAGCCTAGAAATATCTCCCAGACGTGCACGGTCTAGAAGATACTTGCAAACAGCCGTACGGCAATTTGTTCTGCGCATGAGCCAGAGCGTGCCCTTTCTAACTCGGGTCATGCCGTGATTAGAGACTCCCGTGATGTCACGCGACTCCGGCCACTCACAGAGCCGGAGTTCGTGGCCCCGGAAGGAAGAGGGTGAAGAATAGCAGCTTGCTACTCACAAGAAAAACGGGGACATTGCGGGCTTCTCCTGCAGGTGTCCCATAATGGGCTACTGTGTGATGCATAGTAGCCCATTATGCTTTAAGAGGAAGTAACACTCATCAGGGTTTACTTCCTCTTTAAAACCATTCCTTCGTTTCTCTCAAAAGTATAACAACACATACTGAAATGTACAAACTACACAATCAAACTTGGAACCGCCGTTTTCCCATTCTCATGAGTGTTGTTTTATATACGAGTCATTTATTGAAGGACGTACTTTATTTATTTAAGTGCAATTCATGTTATTACATGGCTTTATATAATAGAGTTACACTATTAGTGGTTCGTTCCTTCATGGTCCGCTACACATTGGATTCTGATTTGTGAGATGCATTTCATGTAGGAACACACGGAGGTCTCATAATAAGTGATAGATTTAGGTAATCACAGCAGAGGATGGCAATCACGATGGAGGTTGCTTGACCTCTAAGAGGCCCACTTTAAAGAGTTCCTTTTCAATCGAGCAAAGTGGTGAAGGAACACAAGAATTGCCTTGGTGGGTCAACAACAGAACTATTACACACATTTTAGGTCCTGATGGTATTGTTTTATTAGTAATTAGTTGTAATTTACTGTCACAGCATTATCCACCATATCATTGTGCCTCAATATTATCGTTTTATTCTTGTTTTGTACCCTACGGACTAAGACTGGGATGTCATTAAAGTTCATGTGTGTGTAAAAGCAGGCATCTAGGGGTGCAATGGGTCGTCATTGATTCGTGATCCGAAAGGGTCAACATCCGCGGATCGGCACACCACGAGCCCATAGGAAAGGCCGCGGCTTCGGCCTAGCTCCGGAGCGGCGGCCATCTTGATACACCAGGCGGCGGCCTAGGTGAGCTTCCCAGAGCGGCGCTGACTGGGGAGATGTGGACATTACAGTGGGGGAGATGTGGACATTATAGTGGGGGGAGATGTGAATATTACAGTGGGGAATATGTGGATATTACAGTGGGGGGAGATGTCTGTGGATATTACAGTGGGGGGAGATGTCTGTGGATATTACAGTGGGGGGGAGATGTCTGTGGATATTACAGTGGGGGAGATGTCTGTGGATATTACAGTGGGGGAGATGTGGGGAGATGTGGACATTACAGTGGGGGAGATGTGGACATTATAGTGGGGGGAGATGTGGATATTACAGTGGGGGGAGATTTCTGTGGATATTACAGTGGGGGAGATGTCTGTGGATATTACAGTGGGGGAGATGTCTGTGGATACTACAGTGGGGGGAGATGTCTGTGGATATTACAGTGGGGGGAGATGTCTGTGGATATTACAGTGGGAGAGATGTCTGTGGATATTACAGTGGGGGGAGATGTCTGTGGATATTACAGTGGGAAGATGTCTGTGGATATTACAGTGGGGGAGATGTCTGTGGATATTACAGTGGAGGAGATGTCTGTGGATATTACAGTGGGGGAGATGTCTGTGGATATTACAGTGGGGAGATATCTGTGGATATTACAGTGGGGGAGATGTCTGTGGATATTACAGTGGGGGAGATGTCTGTGGATATTACAGTGGGGGAGATGATGTGGATATTACAGAGGGGGAGATGTGGATATTACAGTGGGGGGAGATGATGTGGATATTACAGTGGGGGGAGATGTGGATATTACAATGGGGGAGAGGTCTGTGGATATTACAGTGGGGGGGAGATGATGTGGATATTACAGTGGGGGAGATGTGGACATTACAGTGGGGGGAGATGATGTGGATATTACAGTGGGGGGAGATGTGGATATTACAGTGGGGGGGAGATGTGGATATTACAGTGGGGGGGGGGGAGATGTGGATATTACAGTGGGGGGGGAGATGTGGATATTACAGTGGGGGGAGATGTGAATATTAAAGTGGGGCAGATGTGGATATTACAGTGGGGAGATGTGGATATTACAGTGGGGGGAGATGTGGATATTACAGTGGGGGGAGATGTGGATATTACAGTGGGGGAAGATGTGGATATTACAGTGGGGGGAGATGTGGATATTACAGTGGGGGGAGATGTAGATATTACAGTGGGGGAGATGTGGATATTACAGTGGGGGGAGATGTGGACATTACAGTGGGGGGAGATGTGGACATTACAGTGGGGGGAGATGTGGACATTACAGTGGGGGGAGATGTGGATATTACAGTGGGGGAGATGACGTGGACATTACAGTGGGGGAGATGACGTGGACATTACAGTGGGAAAGATGTGGATATTACAGTGGGCCAAACTGTGAGTTTTGTGATCCGTTGCACCCCTACAGGCCAAAACGCTACTACCAGGAGGAAAGGAGTCTAGGAGTTAAGAATTCATAGTTGAATAGAATTGTATTTTATTTAACCAGTTTAAAAAAATAAAAAATAAATTAAAAAACAACATTGTAATTGTTATTTTTTAATCAGTTAGCAGTTCTTAGAAAGCAATGCATATAATCCAATGACCGTGATGTCATGAAAACGTGTCCTTTTTCGTCTTGCTTACTATTCTGTTCTATCATTCCAATATATCATTTGTAGAGCGCACACAAAGAGCCGGAGTCAGGGGCCCCATCAATACTCTGTGAATTATTTTACTCAACAGACAATTACAGTAATTACATTATTGGTTGGCTTTAGTTTGCCGAGTCAACCGTTTATAGCCAATTAGTGTAATATGTCTAAAGAGCAATACCCAGGTTGCCCCATATTTCTTCAGAGAGACCTTCTTAGCTCTATTTTTCCTAAGAGCAACATGCAAGAGTGCAGTAACCAATTGCAGCCAATCGGAAACCACCTTGAATCGGTCCAACAAGACAGTAGTGACATGATCTGATGTGATTGGTTGGTGTACCTGCACTGTGGTTTATTAGATTACAATTTAAATTAAATTAAATTCGATTGTTGGTTAAAGGCAACAGCATAATTTTTTCACCAGTCTGTAATTCAGCACCTGTACTGTCAAAATAGACACCTGCACACAGTCACATTAACCACTTAAGACCCGGACCATTATGCAGGTAAAACTATCCCCTATGTTGCGATTCGGCACTGCGTCGCTTTAACTGACAATTGCGCGGTCGTGCGACGTGGCTCCCAAACAAACTTGGCGTCATTTTTTTCCCACAAATAGAGCTTTCTTTTGGTGGTATTTGATCACCTCTGTGTTTTTTTCGTTTTTTTTTGCGCTATAAACAAAAATAGAGCGACAATTTTTATTAATATTTTTTTTTTACTACTAATGGCGGCGATCAGCGATTTTTTCCTTGACTGCGGCATTATGGCGGACACATCGGACAATTTTGACACATTTTTGGGACCATTGTCATTTTCACAGCAAAAAATGCTATAAAAATGCACCGATTACTGTGAAAATGACAATTGTAGTTTGGGAGTTAACCACTTGGGGCGCTGAAGGGGTTAAGTGTGACCTCATATGTGTTTCTAACTGTAGGGGGTGGGGCTGGACGTGTGACATCATTGATCATGTTTCCTTATATCAGGGAACAGACGATCAATGACACTGCCACAACGAAGAACAGGGAAGGTGTGTTTATACTCACCTCTCCCCGTTCTTCAGCTCCGGAGGACCGATCGCGGGACACCAGTGGCGATCGGGTCCCACGGGCGCGGTCACGGAGCTTCGGACCGGGTCATGTGGGCTTAAAGGAGTCCCACCATCACTGGGGAGCCACATTCTACTATTGAACCAAGCACCTTCTGCGCATGAGTGTGGTGGACTAACAACAATGCTTGTTGCACATCGTATCTTGACTGGAGATGCGAACATGCCACGCCTTGCTGCCCTCAGAGGACTGGGGATGTCCCAATGACAAAAATTGTAAAAACAAGCAAACAAAAGAGGGTGCACCAGCCTAACTCATGGGCCACAGGGCAGTATTCCAACATGATAAGGTTAAAGGTGATGGACTGGCCAAGCATGTCTCTAGACCCAAACCGTGTTGAGCATCTGTGGGGGATCCTCAAACGGAAGGTAGAGGAGCGCAAGGTCTCTAATATCCACCAGCTCCGTGATGTCATCATGGAGGAGTGGAAGAGGACTCCAGTGGCAACCTGTGAAGCTCTGGTGACCTCCATGCCCAAGAGAGTTAAGGTAGTGCTGGAAAATAATGGTGGCCACACAAAATTGGGCTGAATTTGGACATTTTGACACATAGATGTCTATAACACCTCTATAGACATCCATGTGTCAGATCTATAGACATCCATGTGTCACCTCTATAGACATCCATGTGTCACCTCTATAGACATCCATGTGTCACCTCTATAGACATCCATGTGTCACCTCTATAGACATCTATGTGTCACCTCTATAGACATCTATGTGTCACCTCTATAGACATCCATGTGTTACCTCTATAGACATCTATGTGTCACCTCTATAGACATCCATGTGTCACCTCTATAGACATCCATGTGTCACCTCTATAGACATCCATGTGTCACCTCTATAGACATCTATGTGTCACCTCTATAGACATCCATGTGTCAGATCATTAGACATCTATGTGTCACCTCTATAGACATCCATGTGTCAGATCTATAGACATCCATGTGTCACCTCTATAGACATCTATGTGTCACCTCTATAGACATCCATGTGTCAGATCTATAGACATCTATGTGTCACCTCTATAGACATCTATGTGTCACCTCTATAGACATCTATGTGTCACCTCTATAGACATCCATGTGTCAGATCTATAGACATCCATGTGTCACCTCTATAGACATCCATGTGTCACCTCTATAGACATCCATGTGTCACCTCTATAGATATCCATGTGTCACCTCTATAGACATCCATGTGTCACCTCTATAGACATCCATGTGTCAGATCTATAGACATCCATGTGTCACCTCTATAGACATCCATGTGTCACCTCTATAGACATCCATGTGTCAGATCTATAGACATCCATGTGTCACCTCTATAGACATCCATGTGTCACCTCTATAGACATCCATGTGTCACCTCTATAGACATCTATGTGTCACCTCTATAGACATCCATGTGTCACCTCTATAGACATCCATGTGTCACCTCTATAGACATCCATGTGTCACCTCTATAGACATCTATGTGTCACCTCTATAGACATCCATGTGTCACCTCTATAGACATCTATGTGTCACCTCTATAGACATCTATGTGTCACCTCTATAGACATCTATGTGTCACCTCTATAGACATCCATGTGTCAGATCTATAGACATCCATGTGTCACCTCTATAGACATCCATGTGTCACCTCTATAGACATCCATGTGTCACCTCTATAGATATCCATGTGTCACCTCTATAGACATCCATGTGTCACCTCTATAGACATCCATGTGTCACCTCTATAGACATCCATGTGTCACCTCTATAGACATCCATGTGTCACCTCTATAGACATCTATGTGTCACCTCTATAGACATCTATGTGTCACCTCTATAGACATCTATGTGTCACCTCTATAGACATCCATGTGTCACCTCTATAGACATCTATGTGTCACCTCTATAGACATCCATGTGTCACCTCTATAGACATCTATGTGTCACCTCTATAGACATCCATGTGTCACCTCTATAGATATCTATGTGTCACCTCTATAGACATCTATGTGTCACCTCTATAGACATCTATGTGTCACCTCTATAGACATCTATGTGTCACCTCTATAGACATCCATGTGTCACCTCTATAGACATCCATGTGTCACCTCTATGGACATCTATGTGTCACCTCTATAGACATCTATGTGTCACCTCTATAGACATCTATGTGTCACCTCTATAGACATCTATGTGTCACCTCTATAGACATCTATGTGTCACCTCTATAGACATCTAGAATTGTATGGTGAATATATCTGTTCTACCAACTGATCCCATATCTGGAGTTACATTGTATATATGTATTTTCTTGCAGAATGCTGATATCACAGTATACATTACAGCAGACTCTCTATTTCCCAGATGATCTGCAATGCTTTCTAATGAGCCGTTTTATTTTTATAGCTCAGAAGAGGGAGGACACGCTGGTGCAGCAGGTCATAGGACAGGCCAGGTCCCCGGGAACTGCAGACTCGGGTGTAAAGTTCAGCCTTCCTCCATTTTTTTTTGTTACTAGCTCAGATTTACAGCTGCAAAGACTGGCCTTAGACACACTGCAGTCTTGCTGCAGGTCTACGCAGCCAATCAGGAGCAGCAGCCCACTTTGAAATGAAGCATTAATGCAGTGGGTTAGGGAAGGGAGAAAAAAAAAAAAAAACACGGGAGAGGAAAACGCTTTAGCGATTCCCAAGTAAGAAACACACAAAGTTCTAATTTAAATGCAGCGTCTTCAGGCTGAGCGGAATTGTTTTTCCAATTAGATAGAGCAGCGGAGGAGCCGTATAGATCATGGTGTAGTCATTGTGGGTGATGCCGTATTTAAGTCTGGGGCTGCTCCTGTTTGCACAGAAGAAAGGCAACTTAACTGCCTTTATTAATATTCAAAGAGATTTACTATGAAGCAGCACTAACAGAATCAAAGACTTACTGTATGTAAAACTGAAAACACGTCACGCACATTTTTAGCAGCAAAGAATGAACACACATGCACATACAGTGCCTTGAAAAAGTATTCATACCCCTAGAAATAGTCCATTTTGTCATGTAAAACCAAAAACGTAAATGTATTTTATTGGGATTTTATGTGATAGACCAACACAAAGTGGCACATATTTGTAAAGTGGAAGGAAAATGATTTTTAATTTATTTCTACAAATAAATATCATAAAAGTGTGGCG
Organism: Rana kukunoris; assembly: GCA_029574335.1. NCBI lineage: Eukaryota > Metazoa > Chordata > Amphibia > Anura > Ranidae > Rana > Rana kukunoris. The sequence continues at coordinate 531,352,680 of CM056052.1, read as the reverse complement.
AGCATTAGTATTCAGCCCCCTTTAGGCTGGGTTTACACAGCCGCATGAAGCAGCTCGTGGTAGGGATCCAGTACGTCCCTGTTCACTGTTCTGATTTAGTCTAAATCCTTGGCTGTGCAATTCGCACTGGAGCCGCTCCGGAGATGTGCGAACCGGCTCCATAGAGAGCCACAATCTTCTGACATGCGAATTGGAATGCGAGAAAACCTACTACCAATTCGCAATAGCGTGAGCCCCGCCTTACTCTGATACTGCTAACTAAAATCAGTTGCCTTCAGAAGTTACCTAATTAGTAAATAGAGTTCCCTTTGTGTAATTTAATCTCAGTATAAATATAGCTGTTCTGTGAAGCCCTCAGAGGTTTTCTCGAGAGACTCTTAGTGAACAAACAGCATCATAAATGAATGAAAACTTGTATAGCGCGGCACATGCGAACTGAATCGCCTCTGGGCGCTTGTTGTTCCTGTCTCCTTTGATATCAAAAGAGATGAGTCTTGATCTTTCTCCTGAAGGCCAAGTGGTTTTCCTCCAGCCGAATATTGGTTGGTAAAGCGTTCCATAGTCTGGGACCTTGGACCGCGAATCTTCTATCTCCTTTGGACTTGTATCTGGCTTTCGGTATCTGGAGGAGATTTTGATTGGTGGATCGCAGGACGCGATTGGGGTTATGGGCTTTTTTTTTTTTTGCATAGTGTAAAGTTAGGGGTTGTTAGCTCAAGTGGGATATACGTTTTTAAGCGATTCACGCCAGTCAGGAACTGTCTTTAAGGGCTTGTTGGCCCATTTTTGTTTGAAAAGGCAAAAATAAACAAAAGTCCAAACATAGGTTTCCCACGCAGGGGGGTTTTTACTGTCCACACAGAACGGTACCACCAGCCTCCTGGCTTCTGTCAGCCACCTCAGACTCTGGTCTTACAGTGCAGCCTGCACTCCAGCTTGTTCAGTGCACACCTGCACTCTCCCTTGCATGCCTGGTCTCCTCGGGACGGTGGAGCCCAGAATGCTGGTCCTGAGTCTCCTATCAGGCCCACACACACCTGCACAATCAGTGTGCTGATCTGACAGTCTGGACCCAGGACTGGGGTTTCATCCCACCCAGATCTCTTTGAAATCCCGGGGCTCCAGGTCCCAAAGTGGACTTTATTAAATGAGAACTAAAACGTCAGTTTCCTCTGTAAACTACTAGTTTCCTGGAGCCCCTCAACCAGAGCGGTTGAGAACTCTGGGTCACCACACCCCTGGGGTACTAGACTACTACAATAGATAATGGGGACCATTCCCATGAATACATCTATGCGTTAGACAGAAGGCCAAGAAACACAAAGGCAGGGGCAGACTGACCATTCGAGCTCTTGGGCACTACCCGAGGGCCCCATGTCACTAGGGGCCCCATCAGGGTTGCCAGCCTCAGTAAAACCAGGGACAGTATGTAAAAATCTGTGTTTTTAAAAAAAAATCCCAAGATTATAGCTGCCCCGCCTCTCCTGTACCTTTTCAGTGTGTGTATGTGTGTATATTGTGTGTATACTGTGTATGTGTGTGTATACTGTGTGGCCCCATAACCTCCTATTGCCCAGGGGCCCCATTATCCCCTATTGCCCGGGGGCCCCATGAGTTGTCAGTCCGCCCCTGCACAAAAGGGGGTTATTTATGAAAGGCGAATCCACTATGCACTAAAAGTGCAAACTACAAGTGCAAAGTATAATTGAAATTGCACTGAAAGTGCACTTGGAAGTGCAGTCGCTTTAAATCTGAGGGGCGCATCTGAAATGAGGGAAGCTCTGCTGATTTTATCATCCAATCATGTGCAAGCTAAAATTTTGTTTTTTATTTTCCTTGCATGTCTCCCTTGGATCTACAGCGACTGCACTTCCAAGTGCACGTTCAGTGCATTTTCAAGTGCACTTTGCACTTGTAGCGTGCATACATTTACATTTAATACATTTAAATTGGATGCACTTACAAACAAGCGATCAATTTGAGCATGTTAGTATGTAAATGGATCATCCAAGTTATTTCGGGGAGGGGGGGGGGGGTGTTGCCTGATCTCACTGGCTGGAAACAGTAACCCATGATCCGGCTGCACTGGTGGTGTCCATCGATTCTGGAATGCTGAGATGATGATTAGCGGTGCACAGCAACACCCCAAGATGACGTCACGTCCGGGTACAGGGTCAGCGGGCGGCCAAGGAACACACCAGACAGGTCAGGGATAAAGTGGTGAAGAAGTTTAAAGCTGGGTTAGGTCTAAAAAAATATCCCAAGCTTTGAACATCTCACAGAGCTCTGTTCAATCCATCTTCCGAATATGGAAAGAGTATGGCACAACTGCAGACCTACCAAGACATGGCCGTCCATCTGAACTGACAGACCGGGGAAGGAGAGCATTCATCAGAGAAGCAGCCAAACGGCCCATGGTAACTCTGGAGGAGCTGCAGAGATCCACAGCTCATGTGGGATAATCTGTCCACAGGACAACTATTAGTCGTGCTCTCCACAAATCTGGCCTTTATGGAAGAGTGGAAAGAATAAAACAATGTGGGGGACACAGCAAACATGTGAAAGAAGGTGCTTTGGTCAGATGAGACCAAAATTTTACTTTTTGGCCTAAAAGCAAAACGCTATGTGGCGGAAAACTAACAATACACATCACCCTGAAAACACCATCCCCACCGTGAAACATGGTGGTGGCAGCATCATGTTGTGAGGATGCTTTTCTTCAGCAGGGACAGGGAAGCTGGTCAGATTTGATGGGAAGATGGATGGAGCCAAATACAGGGCAATCTTAGAAGAATACCTGTTAGGCCGCGTACACACGAGCAAATGAATCTGCTCAAATCGGTCGGACAGACCGATTTAATCAGATTTGTCTGCTGGCTGTTTTGGTTTGATCGCTGTACACACCAGCAAACATATTGGTCCGACGGGTTCCCAGCAGACAGATTTTAAAGCAGGCTTTAAAATCTGTCTGCTGGCCAAATCCGTCGGCTCGCCCGTACACACGATTGAATCTGTCTGCTAAGATGGTCTGTCAGACCGTTTCCAGCAGATAGATTTGATCGTATGTACGCGGCCTTAGGCCGCGTACACACGCTCAGTTTGGTCCGATGAAACTGGCCTTAAGGCCAGTTTCATCGGTCCAAACCGAGCGTGTGTACGGCCCATCGGACCGTCGTCCATCGGACCAAAGTTTTAAAACCTGCTTTAAAATCGGTCCGATGGACGCCTGACCATCGGAGTAAAACGATGGTTAGTAGGCAAAAGCATCGGATCAAAAACCCGCTCATGCTCAGAATCATGTCGACGGATGCTTGGAAGCATTGAACTTTATTTTTTCAGCACGTCGTTGTGTTGTACGTCACCGCGTTCTGACCCGATAGGATTTTGGACTGATGGTGTGTACACACATCAGACCATCAGGCCACTTCAGCGGTGACCCGATGAAAACGGTCCGTCGGACCATTCTCATCGGGTTGGACTGATCGTGTGTACGTGGCCTTAGAGTCTGCAAGAGACAAAACTGGGGCGGAGGTTCACCTTCCAGCAGGACAAAGGCCCTAAACATACAGCCAGAGCTACAATGGAATGGTTTCGATCAAAGCATATTCATGTTAGAATGGCACAGTCAAAGTCCAGACCTAAATCCAATTGAAAATCTGTTGCAAGACTTGAAAATTGCTGTTCACAGACACTCTCCATCCAATCTGACAGAACTTGAGCTATTTTACAAAGAGGAATGGGCAAAAATCTCCCCAAAAAGACTTGCAGCTGTAATTGCAGTGAAAGGGGGTTCTACAAAGTATTGACTCAGGGGGCAAAATACAAATGCACTTCACACTTTTCACATATTTATTTGTAAAAAAAAGAAAATTAAAACCATTTATAATTTTCCTTCCTCCATCTTACAATTATGTGCCACTTTGTGTTGGTATATCACATACAATTCCAATAAAATACATTTATGTTTTTAGTTGTAACACAACAAAATGTGGAAAATTTCAAGGGGTATAAATACTTTTTCAAGGCACTGTACATGGACACAAACACACACATATACACACCCTACAGAACCTCATGATGTTATTTTAAGCCTAAAAAAACAACTGCAGCCAAATACAGCACAATAGAAACAAAGGGCCAGATTCAGGTAGAGTTAGGCTGGCGGATCAATGGATCCGCCAGCCTAACTGTCACTTTAAGCCGGCGTTTTTGTTTTCTGTAACCAGAAAACAAGAAACGCTGGGTTGGAGTTCCGATGCGATCGGCGTAATTGAATTTCACCATCGCATCGTTACTTCAACTTAAAAATGGCGCCGGGGGCGTTCCCGACGATTTACGCTCAAAAAATATGTTAATGAGCGGAAATCGGCAATTCACGATCTTTTTCGGGCGTGACGCAGTGACTTTACGACGTTTCCGGAAGCGATACGCGGCGTATAGATAAAGCAGCCCCCTAGTGGAGTATCCTATGTTAGGTATAGGCGTCGTCATCGCGTCGGAAAAAAAAAAAATCGCGTCGTTTGCGTAAAACATTCATGAATGGGGACGTGACGTCATTGACGTTCACTGACAGAACTTGGAGCATGTGCACTGGGATGCATTGACCCTCGACGCATGCGCAGTACGTTCGCCGCGGGATCGCGCATAGTTAGAATACTACACGCCCCGTACCCGCCCAATTTGAATTCCGCTCATTTGCGATGCGCTGCCGCAACTTTAGGAGCAAGTGCCTCCTGAATAACAGCACTTGCTCCTAAAATTTCTGCAGCGTAACGCAAATGAGATGCGTTACTCCAGAGCAAAGATGCTCTGATCTACCTGAATCTGGCCCAAAATGTTTTGGTATCAGTGGAAAGAATAGTGCTCCATCTTTGGTATTAGTGGAAGGAGTTGTGCCCCATTGCTGGTGTCAGTGGGAGAAATGATGCCCCATTGCTGGTGTCAGTGGGAGGAATGGTGCCAATTCATTGCTGGTGTGAGTAGGAGGACTGGTGCCCAATTGCTGGTGTCAGTGGGAGGAATGGTGCTCCATTACTGGTGTCAGTGGGAGGAATGGTGCCCCGTTGCTGGTGTCAGTGGGAGGAATGGTGCCCCATTGCTGGTGTCAGTGGGAGGAATGGTGCCTCGTTGCTGGTGTCAGTGGGAGGAATGGTGCCCTATTGCTAGTGTCAGTGGGAGGAATGGTGCCCCATTGCTGGTGTCAGTGGGAAGAATAGTGCCCCATTGCTGGTGTCAGTGTGAGGAATGGTGCCCCATAGCTGGTGTCAGTGGGAGGAATGGTGCCCCATAGCTGGTGTCAGTGGGAGGAATGTGCCCTATTGCTGGTGTCAGTGGGAGGAATGGTGCCCCATTGCTGGTGTCAGTTGGAGGAATGGTGCCCCATTGCTGGTGTCAGTGGGAGGAATGTGCCTCAAGGGCCAGAAAAAAGGCAAATAAAGGGCGGCATTCAGGCCATGGGCCAGAGTTTAGAGGGCACTGCTATAGTCATTTAGGCTGAAGCAGTATTTCAGGTCGAGGCTTTCTCCTGTTTCCAGAGAAGAATGCAACTTAACTGCCTTCATTAATACTTTAACAGATTTACTACGAAGCAGTACTAATGGAATTAAAGATGTATGTAAAATTGAAAACAATGTACGCACCTTTCTAGCTTTAAAGAATAAATGTACATGGACACACACACACAAACCACAGATAAACTAAATAATTTAAACTTAAAGTAGAACTCCAGCTAAATATAACACAATAGAAATACACAGCCCATAAAAAGATAAAATAACTAAACCAGATTTTACTTCCAATTCAAACTTCAACTTCTCCCACAGTACTTTTCTTTATTGTACATCACGAGACACAGAGCAGCCATAGTAATTACTATGTGGGTTATACGCCACCTATAGGTGACTGGACACTGGTACACTCAAAAGACAGGAAGTCCCCTTCCCTATATAACCCCTCCCATATAGGGAGTACCTTTGTTTTTTCACCAGTGTCTAAGGTGTTGGTGACGGTAATTGAAGTGCTAAAAATAAGCTCCGCAAAGACAGGATCATCATGCTTCGCAGTCGGATCCATTCAAAGTGCCAACAAAGGGCAAAATGGATGGTAGTCTCTAGGAAGAAGAACTGGGTTTCCTGCCTGTGATGCTCCTCTTTAAGGGCAGGACCCTGGTATCCAGCGCCTTGGTCACAAATACTAAACCAAAGGTTGCTCTGGCACGGTGCTGTACAGGTCCAAGGGAGAGGGCCCCATATATAAGGGGGACCCAGTCCTTGAAGGTCCGTCATGACATGGCCCGCTGTAATGGAGGCAGCCTCCAGGCAGTCACGACAGCCTCCGCTGTTAGGGTCAAAGGGTAGGCCCCAGGGCCAAGAATAAGGCCAGAAGAAGCCCTGGGAGCAGAAGCATTGAAAATCCTGTATTACTACTGTAATAGAGAGGATGAAATAGAGAGGAATAGGACTAGCAGCCCACAACCACTTTTACTTCACTTCACACTGGGGATTCCTGCCAGGCAGGGAGGGAGTGGGTAGAGCACATTAACCACTTAAGCCCCGAGCCTGTTTTTCAGATTCGGTGTTTACGAGACTGGTTTTTTTTTGCTAGAAAATTACTTAAAACCCCCAAACATTATATATATTTTTTTCTAAGACCCTAGAGAATAAAATGGCAGTCATTGCAATACTTTTTGTCACACCGTATTTGCGCAGCGGTCTTAGGCCGCGTACACACGATCGAACATGTCCGCTGAAACTGGTCCGCAGACCAGTTTCAGCGGACATGTTCGATGGTGTGTACGTCCTATCGGACCGTTTTCCAGCGGACAAAAGTTTCCAAACATGCTTAGAAACCTGTCCGCTGGAAACCTGTCCGTCGGACAGGTTCGATGGTTAGTACACGAAATCATCGGACCAAAATCCCACGCATGCTCAGAATCAAGTCGACGCATGCTTGGAAGCATTGAACTTCGTTTTTTCATCACGTCGTTGTGTTCTACGTCACCGCGTTCTGGTCCGAGGGGATTTTGGTCCGATGGTGTGTACGCACATAAGACCAACAGACCACTTCAGCGTGGTCCGATGAAAACGGTCCGTCGGACATGTTTCCTCGGACATGTCTGATCGTGTGTACAGGGCCTAACAAGCGCACTTTTTTTGGAAAAAAATTACTTTTTTGAATTAAAAAATAAGACAACAATAAATTTGGCCCAATTTTTTTTATATATTGTGAAAGATAATGTTACGCAGAGTAAAATGATACCCAACATGTCACGCTTAAAAATTGCGCCTGCTCGTGGCATGGCGTTAAACTTTTACCCCTAAAAATCTCGATAGGCGACATTTAAAAAATTCTATAGGTTGCATTTTATGAGTTACAGAGGAGGTCTAGAGCTGGAATTATTGCTCTTGCTCTAACGATCGCAGCGATACCTCACTTGTGTGGTTTAAACACCGTTTTCATATGCGGGCGCTACTCGCGTATTTGTTCGCTTCTGCAAGCTCGTCGGGACGGCGGCGCTTTAAAAAATTTTTTTTTGGTTTTCTTATTTATTTTTATTTATTTTATAATTTTTTACACTGAAGTAAAAAAATAAAAAAATATCACTTTTATTCCTATTACAAGGAATGTAAACATCCCTTGTAATAGAAAAAAGGATGACAGGTCCTCTTAAAGTGGTTGTAAACCCCACTTTTTGACTTTTACCTACAGGTAAGCCTATAATAAGGCTTACCTGTAGGTATAAAGAATATCTCCTAAACCTGTACGGTTTAGGAGATATTCCCCTCGCAATGCGCCGCTGATTGCAGCGGCGCATGTGCAGGGGGGATCCTCGGCTGAAGGGTCGGCCGCCGCCGACCCTTGCCGGAATGAAATCTCCTGCGCGCATGCGCGGGAGTGACGTCATCACCGAACCAGCCAATCACAGCGCTGGAGCGGCGATACCCAAAAGACATGCTGGCGTGGACCAGGTATGTTCACTTCTCTTAGTTCCGAGGTAAGTATTTCATAATGAGCTAATATGCGGTGCATATTAGCTGATTATGGCTTTTGCCTTGCAGGTGTAAAAAAAAAATAAAGAATATATGCGGGTTTACAACCGCTTTAAATATGAGATCTGGGGTCAACAAGACCTCAGATCTCATATTTAGACTTAAATGCAAAAAAAAAAAAAAAGGAAATTTTGTCATTTGAAAAAATGACAACAAAGAATGTCTCTTTAAGACACATGGGCGGGACTGACGTTTTGACGTCACTTACGCCCAGCAGAGTTATGGGGATGGGTGGGGGCCATCTTACCCTCACTCGCATCCCCACACAGACAGCCGAAGGGCCCGATCGGCTCCGCCGCTACCGACGGCACCGGTAAGTGGCGGAGGGCACGGGAGAGCGGCGGGAGGGGGGCCACCGATAACGGCGATCTTGCGGCGAATCCGCCTCGGAGGCCACCGTTACCGTTGACAGGCCCGCTCACTGAAGAGATGGATGAATTTGGTTTGGGAGCCACGTCACACGACCGCGCAATTGTCAGTTAAAGCAACGCAGTGCCGAATTGCAAAAACTGGCCAGGTCCTTTACCTGCATAATGGTCCGGGTCTTAAGCGGTTAATTGGGGGTCAGATGGGCTTATTTTTGGGGAAACACTGTCTATACATGTATTGTATGTACTAGTCTTGTTGTAAATTGTAAAAAAAATCCTAATGAATGAATGAATGAATGAAAACTTATATAGCGCAGCACATGCGAATTGAATCGCCTCTGGGCGCTTGTTGTTCCTGTCTCCTTTGATATCAAAAGAGATGAGTCTTGACCTTTCTCCTGAATGCTAGGTAATTCTCCTCCAACCGAATATTGGTTGGTAAAGCGTTCCATAGTCTAGGACCCTGGACCGCGAATCTTCTATCTCCTTTGGACTTGTAATTGGCTTTCGGTATCTGGAGTAAATTTTGGTTGGTGGATCGCAAGATGCGATTGGGGTTATGGACTTTTATTTTTTCGCACAGATATATGGGAGCTTTCCCATAGATACATCTATGCGTTAGACAGAGTGCTTTAAAAGCAATTCTGTCTTTCACTGGCAGCCAGTGAAGGGATCTCAGCGAAGGTGAGATGGATTCCCAGGGTTTTTTCCCTGTCACAAGTCTCGCAGCCGTGTTTTGCACGACTTGCAGACGAGCGATTTGGTACTTCGGGAGTCCCAGGTAAAGGGCATTTGCATAGTCCAGTCTGGAGTTGACAATTGTTCCTACCACGACTGCTACGTCTTCTTTAGGAATAAAAGGAGTAAGTCTGCGTAGTAGGCGCAGCAGATGGTGAGATCCGCTGACTACTGACCCTATTTGTGCGTCCATTGTCATGTAGGAGTCGAAGATGACCCCAAGACTTTTGACTTTGGCGCTAGGGGTGATGAATTTACCCAGAATGGGTGGGGGGGTCCACGTTGTTGCTGGTTGGTTCCTACGCTTAGCGTGAAACAGGAGAAGTTCTGTTTTCGCTCCGTTGAGTTTAAGATAACTCTTGGTCATCCAGTCATCTATCAAAGAGAGGCAATTCTGTAGATTGAGGTGGTGATCCTTTTTATTGCAAATGCGGAAATACAGTTGCGTGTCGTCTGCATATGAGTGATAGAGCAGTTTTTGACTGCTGATGATTTCAAAAAGAGGACGCAGATAGATGTTGAATAACACAGGCGACAGGGGAGATCCTTGAGGGACTCCGCATGATACTTTCCGTTTTTCCGAAGTAAAAAGTCCTAGCTTCACTATTTGCGATCGGTTTTCCAAGAAAGAGGAGAACCAGGATAGATCGCCTTCTGCGACTTTGGCTACTTCAGCTAGCCGAGTCAATAGGAGCTTGTGGTCAACTGTGTCGAAGGCTGCGCTTAGGTCCAACAAAACCAGAAGACAAGATTCTCCTTCGTCTGCGGCCTCGAGATAAAAAAGTATCCTAATAAAAATCAGATAAAAAAAAAAAAAACAAGTGGAAGCGCCAGCTTCAGTCCCAGGCTCCCCAGTTGGGACGGGAGATCCCAGAAAAGTGACAGGAAGGCTTTAATAGCTATCCACCAGCTAATTAGCTGCTAGGATTGCGTTTAAATTAAAGCCCATTGCCAGTTGAAAAAAATGTAGCTGCAGGCATCATATCATCCCCGTATAACCCCGTCAATCAGATGATGTACAGGTCGTCGCTGAGCCAGTGACCTCAAAGAACGTAGCAAATGAGGTTGGAACTCCAAACCTGTAAACCTGTTTCAGGTAGATCAGCAATAGGCACTCAGCAGGGGTTTTCAATCAAGACCTATTAGGTTATGAAATACTATAGAGGAGTGGCTACATACAATTTCTAAGTCTTCCTAACTTCCTATATTCAACATGCTATTGAGTCCTTTTTTTGAAAAAAAACCTCTGAGGCCCCATACACACGTCCGAGTTTCTCGGCAGAATCCAGCGAGAAGCTCGATCGTGTGTACACTTTCGTCGAGCGTCCCGTCGGGAAGCTCGTCGAGCCAAAATAGAGAGCAGGTTCTCTATTTGCTCGACGGGCCATCGGGACTAATGGCTCGACGCCTTTTTCGACAGCCTGGTCGACGAACTCGACGGCCGGCCGAGAACCTCGTCGGGCGGAATGATGAGTTTAGCCCGACGAGGTTCTCGGTCGTGTGTACGCGGCCTGAGTGCATTGGAATTGTGCTCTGTGGTCAGTTTAGATGTATAATGTCTTGGAGATAAATATGAAAATGTTCTATTTACGCCGACTCAGCTTATATCCTGTCATTCATTTCGGGCAGGTGGCTGCCCTGTTTGTTAACTCTTTATGGCTGCCAAGGCTAGGAAATTTATTTTCTGAATGGCCAAGGTCATAAGAGCTGCCAAGGGAGCATTAGAGAAGACCACTATTTTAGATGTACCAATGCTTGGAAACATCATAAAAGCAAGCTGGATAAACAATCTCTCATTCATTTAGAGCTGGTGTCTTCAAATTTAAACAAAGCCACACCTTTGGTATTCATAGGAGTAATAGTGCCCCATTATTGGTGTCAGTGGGAGTAATAGTGTCCCATCATTAGCATCAGTGAGAGGAATAGAGTACCATTGTTGAGTCAGTTGGGGAAATAGTGCCCCATTATTGGTGTCAGTAGGAGAAACAGTGCCCCATCGTGGTTGCCAGTGGAAGCAATAGTGCCCTATTCTTGGTGTCAGAAGTGGAATAAAATCCTATTGTTTGTGTCAGTGGGAGGAACAGTGCCATATTGTTGATGTCAGTGGGAGTAAATGTGTATAATCAGTGGAAGTGTCAGTGGAAATGGTGCTCAGAGAACAGGCCGTCAAAGTACTGGCAATCTTGCCAGTAGAAAAAATGGGCGCCATAGGTACATCATGTGACAGATGGCTCCCCCTGCTGGTCTATAAAAGGCTGCCTCTGTCTGACCCAAGTTGCTGGATTGTCTTCAGCTCTTCTCTGTTCCTGTGTTATACTTTCTAATGATTCCTGTTGTGACCTCGGCTTGCCTCCTGACCTGCTCTGATCTCCTCTCCATTGTTTGACCCTCGGTTTGGCTCACGGACCTTGCTATACTTGCAACTGCCTGATTACCAGTGTTTGACCCCTGGCTTGGCTTATCACTTACCTGTGATTGACCCCTTCAGCTGGTCTCACCACAGCCTTCAATCTGCTCTCCTGTGTTCTACCCTCAGCCAGGCTTTTACTAGTGTCCGGATTACTCCTTGTCATCTTCTCAAGCAAAGTCTCCAAGTGATCATCAGCTCAAGCCTTCTCAACCTGCTGGCAACATGTGCTTCTTTGAGCCCTATACCTCCTGTACCACCTTCAGGGGTATACTGTGCTTAGCCGCAAGGGGAGCCTCTCTCAGCATCTTGGCCTTGGAAAAGGCACCTGACAATAAGGAATAGTGTCCCACCATTGGTATCAGTGGAAAGAATAGTGTCGCATTGTTGGTGTCAGTGGGAGGAACAGTGTCCCATCATTGGTGTTGGTGGGAGGAATATTGCCCTCTTGTTGGTGTCAGTGGGAAGAATAGTGCTCCGTTGTTGGTGTCAGTGGGAGGAATAGTGCCCCCTTGTTGGTGTCAGTGGGAGGAATAGTGCCCCCTTGTTTGTGTCTGTGGGAGGAATAGTGCCCCATCATTGATGTCAGTGGGAGGAATAGTGCCCCCTTGTTGGTGTCTGTGGGAGGAATAGTGCCCCATCATTGACGTCAGTGGGAGGAATAGTGCCCCATCAATGATGTCAGTGGGAGGAATAGTGCCCCATCATTGATGTCAGTGGGAGGAATAGTGCCCCGTCATTATTGTCAGTGGGAGGAATTATGACCCATTGTTGATGTCTTTGGGAGGAATAGTGCCCCGAGGGCAGGATAAAGGCCTGCCCATGTGATAGCGATGGGCCAATCACAATGCACCAACACTGTCACATGAGAGAAGAATGAGTAACAAGCACTCCCATTGCTGGAAGTGCCGGATAAGCCCTAGTTTGAAGTGGTTGTCTCCTTCTCTTCTCCTGCCTGTCAGTAGGGGATCTTGGCCCCCCTCCCTCTGCAATGCTTGCATCATGGAAGAGCGCTCAGGCAGGCTATAGAAGCCTAGAGTGGCACTCAGATCTCCTTCTCCTGCCTGTTAGTGGGGGATCTCGGCCCCCCTCCCTTTGCAATGCTCGGATCGTGGAAGAGAGCTCAGGCGGCAATGGAAGCCCAGAGCGGTGCTATAATAAGGTACTTGACCCGACAGATTACAGAAACGCACACCTTTCCCACCATATACTACTGTAATAGAGAGGACTCTGGCAGCCCACAACCACTTTTACTTTACTTCACACAGGGGATTCTTGCCAGGCAGGGAGGGAGAGGGACATTTGGCCCTACCCCAAAAATAAGCCCTACTGTGTTTTTGGTTGCCAAAATTAATATAAGACCCAGGCTTATTTTCAACCGTTCATCATTAGGGTATATCAGTGTGTTTCCACTCTCTGCACAGGAAGAACTCAATAATCAGGTACAAAAAAAATATATTTGCAGTTTCAGGGACTCTAAATGATCCAAAACTGGAAACAGATTGAGAGTGAAGCACTAAATTAGTCTCTTTCAACTTTAGAATAATAACAGAAAATTGCAAATAAGAGCTCAAAGAAGAGCTCATCAGGTAAAGATTGTAGCAACTCAGAATCAGATATAATCTATGCGACTGATGGCTCCAGAGTCACTAAGGCCATGGGCAGTTTAGATAGAGAATCAAAAAGGAAAGAGTTGAGAGCACACTTATAGGGCCATATTCACGAAGAGTTACGCTGCCGTATCTACTGAGATACTCAGAATCTGAGCCGTCCTATCTTTAAGTGTATTCTCCAAACGAGATACGCTTAAGTCTTGCTAAGATACGGTCGTATCTTAACTGCATATTTACGCTGGCCGCTAGGGGGTTTACGCCTAAAATATGCAAATTAGCTAGATACGCCGATTCAGGAACGTACGCCCGGCCGTCGCAGTACAGATACGCCGTCTACGTAAGGCGTTTTCAGGTGTAAAGATATCCAACAAAAAGATGGCGCAGCCAATGTAAAGTATGGACGACGGGACCGCGTCAAATTTTTGAAATTTTACGTTGTTTGCGTAACTCGTCCGTGAATGGGGCTGGACGTAAATTACGTTCACGTCGTTTTCAATGACTCTTTGATGTCATTTGGGGCATGCAAACTGGGATACGTTCACGGCCAGCGCATGCGCAGTTTAACCACTTAAGCCCTGGACCAATATGCTGCTAAATGCCCAGAGGCGTTTTTACAATTCGGCACTGCGTCGCTTTAACAGACAATTGCGCGGTCGTGTGACGTGGCTCCCAAACAAAATTTGCGTCCTTTTCTTTCCACAAATAGAGCTTTCTTTTGATGGTATTTGATTGCCTCTGCAATTTTTATTTTTTGCGCTATAAACAAAAATAGAGCGTAATTTTTGAAAAAAAAAAACAATTATTTTTACTTTTTGTTATAAGAAAAATCAATAAACTAAATTTTAGTCAAACATTTAGGCCAAATTGTATTCAGCCACATGTCTTTAGTAAAAAAAAATCGCAATAAAAAAAAAAATTAGCTACCTAGCGACAACAGTGACACTAATACAGCGATCAGAAAAATGATCGCTTAGTGACACTGGCAATAGGGAGTGAAAGGGTTAACTAGGGCGGTGATCAAGGGGTTAAAACTTTATTGGGGGGGTACGGGGGCTACCCTGAACCTAACACTAACTGCCTGTCACACTGACACTACATGCAGTGATCATACATATATGATCACTGCAATCAGTGACAGTGTGACAGGGTACTGGGGGGGGGCGATCGCAAGGGGTTAAATGTGCCTATGTGTACTGGTGTCAGTGTAGTGTTGGTGCGGCTTACTGTGCCTCTTCTCTCATCTCGGCGGTTTGAAAATACCGCCGAGATGAGCGCTGCATCACTTCCTCTGCCTGTGTTTACATTTTACAGGCAGAGGAAGTGACACGGCGGCTCGCCCCCTCAAGTCGGATCGCTCCCGGAGGTAAGCCGCCCGCCGCACGCAGCGGAGGAGGTCCCGATCGGACCCCCGAACCGCTAGTAGGCAGGGACGTAAATTTACGTCCATCTGCCTGTCCAAGCCCTTTTGTGGACGTAAATAGGCGTGCGGCGGGCATTAAGTGGTTAAAAAAAACGTCATTTACGTGGGGTCACACTTATTTTAAATAAAACACGCCCAAACACATTTGAATTCGGCGGGCTTACACCGGCCCATTTATGCTACGCCGCCGTAAATTAGCTTAGAGAATACAGCACTTGCCTCTCTAATTTACGGCGGCGTAGCGTATCTGAGATACGTTACACCCGCAAAAATTTAAGCTGCTCTACCTGAATCTGGCCCATAGACTCTACAATCAGCGTTAACAAGGGACTGGGTGAATCAGGTCGCAAAGTCTTGCTTGGCTGTAGTGGAAACTTTGGCTGACAAGACACATCCAGAAGAGATAGAAAAGACGCATATGATAAAAGATTCCAGGTAGACGCTGGATTGCAAGAAAGATAGCACTGAGCATATGGGACACTCAACCCAGCCAATGATGTCAGCAGTGTTGCTCATCTTACTTTAAAAAAGTAATTACTTCTCCGAAAAAGTAATTGCGTTAGTGACTCATGCCGCGTACACACGGTCGTTTTTTGCGATGAAAAAAAACGTAGTTTTTTAAAACGTCATTTAAATTGATCGTGTGTGGGCAAAACGTCGTTTTTTGTCTTAAAAAAAACGACCAAAAAAAAATTCCAACATGCTTGAATTTTTTGTGTCGTTTTTCAAAATGTCGTTTTTTGTTTCACAAAAAGTCACTGTGTGTAGCAAAAACGTAGTTTAAAACGACGTTTTTCAACCCGCGCATGCCCAGAAGCTAGTTATGAAGCGAGCTTCAATGGAAAAGTGTGGTGAACGTAACCTCGTTTTTTGTGAAAAAAACGATGGTGTGTATGCAACATTGTCTTTGAAAGTGACGTTTCAAAAACGTCGTTTTTTACTTCACAAAAAACGTCGTTTTTTTTCATCGCAAAAAACGACCGTGTGTACGCGGCATCAGTTACTACATTGAAAAAGTAATTAGTTACTCAGCAAAGAAGCAGATGACGGGCGCTTGCCAGGGAGCAGTGAGTTAATACTCCAAGACAAAAGAATGGCAGATCCTTGAGAGAAGAAAACCGGAAACAAATGGTGATCTTGTGTATATCCCAGCCTAGGTGCATCCGTCCCACCATGTATGTGCAGCTAAAAGAACTTAAAACCCTTATCCATCTGCTACATATTACATCCAAATTATAAGCTGGATTAAAATGTGTGTTTATAATATACATTTCCTTGACGTTTACAGAGTCTGTAATTTTAAAACCTTATATTCGGCTTTATTATAATTTTCTATAGTTTATTGTTTATTATTTTATTTATCTTATATAAGCTTTATTAGATGCAAGGGATCTGGAATGGGGATGTCAGATTTTTCTTTGTTGTCTGATGAAGAGATGAAATCACTGACCAAAAATAACCTGCTGATCATTGGTCTATATAGGTGTCCTGCACTTACCATGTTGACCACTCGATGTCGCTGTGTACACTGTGTTGTATAGGGAACGTTTGTTCTGTGGAACATTTTGCCATGTGTTCCCCGGATCATTGATCAGGTTGCGCACACAGTGTGTGTGTGATCGATGTGAGTTGTTCCCCGGTGATAGGTCAGTGTGAGGCGGATGGGGCTCATTGTATCCAGGGCTCCTTGTGATTGGGAGTTTTCAGACCGCTGTGACAGGCCATCACAGCGGTCACATGATTCTAAAGTGGAGTTCCACCCATATTTATGTTCACAGCGCCGGCAGAAGCAATTATTCTGATGCCATCTAGTGGCGGTAGATGTAATTGCAGTAATGCCGCCCAAGTAATGGGAACTGCGTTACCGTGAGGGGAAGAGTAATCAGGTAGATTACTCGTTACCCTCAAAAGGGGCTGCGTTAGGTAACTGCGTTTATTGTAACTCCGTTACTTACAACACTGGATGTCAGTCCCTTAAGTCTGATAGACACAAGAATATCGGACCAATGATTATATCAAAAAACGAATAGGTTACTAGAGTTACGAAAATTCTCGTAAGACAGAATACAACTTCCCGCAATGATGTAATGCATTGTATTGTATTATAATTATTTTGTTTCCGATTATGTGCAGGCTTGGTCACTCGATTTTTTTATGGACGAATACTGTACTGATTAAAAGGAAAAGCGTTAGTTCTGTTATCGTACAAGAACATTTTTCATGCTTGTCCCATTTGGATATTTTTGCATGAACTGTCATTATTGACTCTTGAAAGCTGTGTACTAATGACCAGATCATTGGGCGATCCCTCTGAGAGCGGTATTTTTCTTCCGATTTTCTCATCATGTGTACTATGATTTAGTGTTGTTACATGGTTTCCATAGTTGGAGCGATCCAAGCAAATTAAGTAGCTCCCGGGGCTCCGCCTGATTTTTCAATACAACAACCTCTCACAACAGCTAGTGACTTTGTCTGGTCCACACATGTTGTACATTCATAAACTGGAGCTTTGGAGATGCATTTCTTCCTATTTTTCTACTTTCTCCGTGAGACTTCAGACCCAATGACACATTTTTACCCCGCTAATGGGGAACATCACATGACGAGCATATCAGAAATGTTTCAGGATTCCCTTAGAAACCCAACAATAAAGATGGTCATAAAAGAATAGAAAGTAGTAGTAGATAAACAAGAAAGATATATAAAGATAGAAAGCAAGAAAGGAATGAAGATAGATAAAGAAAGAAATATAGATAAAGAAAGAAGGGAAGATAGATAGATAGATAAGGAAGGGAAGGAAGGAAGATAGATAAAGAAAGAAAGATAGATAAAGATAGAAAAAAAGAAGAGAAGGAAGGAAGATAGATAAAGATCGATAGATAGAAAGAAGATAGATAAAGAAAGATAGATAGATAGACAGTGGCGGTGCATCTATAGAGGGCGCCGGAGCGCCGCCCCCTCTGGCTCAGCCGTGACAATGGGCACAGTGGTGACAATGGGCACAGTGGCAACAATTAATGGGCACAGTGGCATCAATTGGCACAGTGGCGACAATTGAAGGGCACAGTGGCTGTGTTTGATGGCATGGCACAGTGGTGACACTTGATGGCACAGTGGCTGCGTTTGATGGCATGGCACAGTGGTGACAATTGATGGCACAATGACTGTGTTTGATGGCATGGCACAGTGGCTGCATTTGATGGCATGGCACAGTGGTGACAATTGATGGCACAGTGGCTGTGTTTGGCATGGCACAGTGGTGACAATTGATGGCACAGTGGCTGTGTTTGATGGCATGGCACAGGGGTGACAATTAATGGCACAGTGGCTGTGTTTGATGGCATGGCACAGAGGTGACAATTAATGGGCCCAGTGGCTGCGTTTGATGGGCACAGTGAGGCTGCAATTGTTTTTTGTTTTTTTTATTTGCGCCCCCCCAAAAATTTTGAGCACCAGCCGTCACTGTAGATAGATTATTATCTATCTAGCTATCTATCTAGAGTGGCGGCTGGTGGGGGTGCAAACGAAAAAAAAAAAAGAGAAAAAAGAGAGAGAGAGAAAGAAAGAAAGGTGAAGAGAGAGAAGGGAATGAAGGGCACCCCATACATCAGTGTACAGTACTCATAGTACTCACTCAGAGGCAGGAGGGACTGACTGGATATCAGACTCCATCTTTCCTTTCTGTTTGCTGGGCTTGAATCTTCCCGCCCACATCCCTTAGGCAGCAGAACGGCGTCTGTCGGGAGAGTGGGCGGGGCAGACACGGGAGAAGAAGAGAGGAGGGGGAGGAGTAGAAGCAGCTCCTCTCCTCTAACTGGCCATGGGGGCAGCAAGGGGAGGGGAGAAGTGTCAGAGCTGGCTTTGATACCCCAGCTGATCTCTCTCTATCTGGCGCTGTGTTGGTGGTGTACACCCCTGGGGAGATGTGACATACGGCCCGCTGGCCACCGAGGGCCGGTCGCGGGCCGCAATCGGCCCGCTGGCCGCCGCGGCCCACCGGGCATTTGCCCGGTTTGCCCTATGGCCAGTCCGGGCCTGGGGAAGATCAAAGGATGGGAAACACAGGGTATAAATAGGCTAGCTCATTTATATGAGGGGAGTACTCTAAAAACATTTGCAGATCTGAGAAGAGATTATGATATACAAAACCACTCATTCTATACATACTTACAGATTAGGCACACGCTGGGAGTCCAGTTTAAGATACAAGCATTAAAATGGAGTAAAGCTTCCCTTCTCCGAAGAGTAATTAAGCTGGATACGACCTAGGGGCTTATCTCTGAACTATAAGCACAGATATGTAGCAAAAGTCTTAAAAGTAGGAGGAAGTGGGAAGAGGATCTAGGGGAAATAACGGAGGTGGAGTGGAGCAAGATACTGGAGCTGGGGCAATCGGTATCGGTCTCCCCCTCACAGAAAGTATTGCATTTGATGCCGATACATAGAGCATTACACCCCTGAAGACTGTTTTTGTTTGGTCAAAGACCAGATGCCAACTGCCCTATGTGCCAGGAGACGGGGGATCTAATACATATGGTATGGAGATGTCCAAAGTTATTCCGATATTGGGTCAATGTACCCCAATGTGGAGTACCCCAATGTGCTGTTTCATACAAAGTCCCACCATTTATGGAAGTCTCTTTCCCCATTTTCATTCTTATTCCGATATTGGGCAGAGGTACTTGTTACCATAAATATAACATATGGGACTACGAAATGGATGTCCGACTGGGATACAGGGAGAAAATCTGTGAAATAGCAAGCATTACAACAGTGGTAGTAAGGAGCCTATACCAAGCAAGAAAACTGATCGTGCAGAGATGATAGTCAGTGAGGTCCCCATCAGTGAGGGAAATGGTTAAAATTATAAATGAGATAGTATAGAGGAAAAGGGTAGTCTACACTAAAAGAGGGAATTTTAAGGAATTTGAAAAGATGTGGAAGCCGTGGTTGGAAAAGATGGGATTCCCCCCCCCCCTCCCTGTAGAAGGAAGAAAAGGGAAAAAAGATCAGAGTATCGGCCGGAAGTAATCTCACAGACAAGGAAACAAGATGTATAGAGAAGTATCAATGGTGGGATAGAACAGTAGATGAGAAAATAGGAGTAAAATAGTTATAGCCCAGGGTACATGCTAAAAAATAAAACGGAAGAAAAGGATATGGATATAAGAGACGAACAAGATGGAAGGATTAAGGGAGTATTAATAGGAATGGGAAGGCGGGGAGGTGGGGGGAGGGGTGAGGGGGAGTCAGTAAAGGGAAGAGGTATGTAATGCAACGAGAAACGTAATGCTGCGTACACACGATCGGAAATTCCGACAAGAAAAGTCTGGTGTGAGCTTTTGGTCGGAAATCCTGACCGTGTGAAAGCTCCAACTGAATTTTTCAGATTTTCTGCCAAGAAAAATTTAAGAGCTGGTTCGGGAAAAGTTCAGATCGTCTATATGCAATTCCGACTGAGAAAAATCCTACGCATGCTCGGAAGTCGACATATGCTCGGAAGCATTGAACTTTATTTTTCTCGGCTCGTCGTAGTGTTGTATGCAGGGGCGGACTGACCATTGGGACTTTCGGGCATTGCCCGAGGGCCCCATGCCACTAGGAGGCCCCATCAGGGTCGCCAGGCTCAATAAAACCAGGGACAGTATGTAAAAATCTGTCCCTGCTATGTCTTAAACCGAAAATGCTTTTGATGTGAAAATCCTGAGATTTTAGCTGCCCTGCCTCTGCACTGCCTCCTGGCTTGGTGGACATCTGTAAGCCCAGGGGCCCCATAATCTTATATTGCCCGGGGGCCCCATGGGTTGTCAGTCCACCCCTGGTTGTACGTCACCCTGTTCTTGGAGGTCGGAATTGGTGTGGTCGTGTGTATACAACACAAGTTTGAGCCGAAATTCAGTCGGAAAAAAATCCACAGGTTTCTCGTTGGAATTTCCCATCTTGTGTACGCTGCATAAGAATATTGGAAATATGTTGCTGTAATATTTTTATATGGTTGTTTTTATAACTGGAGCGGAGCATGGAGGGGGATCGGAGGAGCATGAAGGGGGACTGGAGGAGGATATGGGGGATAGTCAGGGACAAGTACTCAGGCAAATGCTCGTTATTGTACCGGTCTCGGTGCAACCCTACTGACTACGACTTATAATGTGTTTCCACCTTTGCAATCAAATTTGAGAAACACCCACTATATGCCATGCTTTCCCATTCACACAGCACAATACTTAAAAATATTTTGTAACAGCATCTCACCCTTCTAATTGTTTCTGCAGCAGGTTTATTTATAGGACGCAATAGGCAGCTTCTATTGTTTAGAATAGCTTTCAATGTGCAATTAGGGGACAGACGGAAAGACAATTTTTGTTTCAAAAGTGTAATAAAGCGCTAGTGAAGTCTTAAAAAAAAAAATACACCCCCCCCCCTTCCCCGCAAGTTAAAGGCATAGGGCCAGATTCTCTAAGAATTCCGGCGGCGTAGCGTAAGCCAGTTACACTACGCCGCCGCATCGTACTAGAGCAAGTGCTTTAATCTCAAAGCACTTGCTCCGTAGGTTTCGCCTGCGTCGCGTAAATCGTGCAGCGTAAACCCGCGCAATTCAAATCGGGCGGCTTGTATTTAAATTAAGCGCGCCCCCACGTCGAATGAACTGCGCATGCGCCAGCCGGGGAAATAGCCCAGTGCGCATGCTCCAGCTCACGTCGGAAAGCGTTGTTGAAACTGACGTCAAAACGACGTGAGCGTCATTTACGCAACTCCCTATTCGCGAACGAGTTAGTAAAACGACGTAAGCGATGGAAAAAGCCAACGCTGACCCGACGCCATACTTAACATGGCATCCGACGGTACTTCGTAAGGTTACTCCACATAGAAGCTGGGGTAACCTTACACGAACGAAAACGACGTACGCGACGACAGGGCGGTGTGAAAGCGATCGAGAATCGGCGTACTACCTCATTTGCATATGCAAATGCGAAAACAACGTAAAGGCCACCTAGTGGCCGGAGTTGTCATTACAACTACGATCCGCAAGTGTAATGGTTTTACACTTGTCGGATGTAGAAGCGTATCTATGCAAAAGTGATGCTAAGCATCACGCGCATAGATACGAGACAAAAAAACGGCGATACGACGTGGTATCTAAGATACTCCGTCGTATCGCCGCTGAGAATCTGGCCCAAAATTTTCTAGTATGCACTGCATTATAACAGATTTATGCATGAATCAGATGCCTCCAGAGGTGTACTGACATCGCTGCCAAGGCTTCCATCTTCACCTGGTCTTCCGTCATATGCTGCGGCCGAGCTGCAGTGACATCACGCACACGCAGAAGCCACGGTCATGGAACACCATTCTGGATTGTGGGCACATTTAAGTGTACCTGCCCTCAATCCAGAGCGCAGTGCTCAAGCGCCGGTGAGGTCACCGACATAGCAGAACTTGTCAATATCTCCTATACAGTGCATGCTACGCAACTCTTCTTTTCTATGCCCCTCTAAAAATAAACAAGCAGTTAATGCTTGCAGTGTGAGTGCTGCCCTACTTAACCACTTGCTTACTGGGCACATAAACCCCCTTCGTGCCCAGGTGAAATTTCAGCTTCCGGCACTGCGTCGCTTTAACTGACATTTGCGCGTTCGTGTGACGTGGCTCCCAAACAAAATTGACGTCCTTTTTTCCCCACAAATAGAGCTTTCTTTTGGTGGTATTTGATCACCTCTGCAGTTTTTATTTTTTCCGCTATAAACAAAAAAAGAGCGACAATTTAAAAAAAATATATATTTTTTTTACTTGTTGCTATAATAAATATCACAATTTTTATTTTTCTCAGTTAAGGCGGATACATATTCTTCTACGTATTTTTGTAAAAAAAAAAAAAAAATCGCAATAAGCGGCTGGTTTGCGCAAAAGTTATAGGCCCAGATTCACAGAGCAATTGCGCCTGTCTAACTGGTGTTAGACAGGAGTAATTTCAAATTTCGCGCGCCGTATCACTAGTTTGAATCCTCAAACCATGATACGGCGGCTTCGGGCTTCGATCCGAGAGGCTTACGTCTTCGTAAGCCTTCGGATCTACTCTGCAATATTTTTGCGGCCGCTGGGAGGAGTCCGCGTCGTTTTCAGCGTCGGGATATGCAAATGACTTTTTACGGCGATCCACGAAGATACGAGTGGTCTTCGCAATCGCTTACGTCATTTTTTTGCTACGTACTGTTAGACCAGCTATTTGCTGGTCTAACGGTGCGTAGCCCATGTTAAGTATGGCCGTCGTTCCCGCATCGAATTTAATATATATTTTTTTTTTACGTAACTCGTTCGGGAATAGGAATGTCCGTAAACGACGCTACTCAAACAACGAATGACGTAACGATGTGATTTCACGCAATGCACGGCGGGAAATTTCTGAACGGAGCATGCGCAGTTCGATCGCCGTGGGAACGCGCCTATTTTAAATGCTTCACGCCCCCTACTCGCGTAGATGGCTTGCGCCGGGAGAAATACACTACGCCGCCATAGTTTACTGGACAAAATCTACCGGGATTCCACGTAGAGCCAGGTAAAATACGGCGGCGTAGAGTATTTCTGATACTTTACGCCAGGGGTCCTCAAACTACAGCCCTCCAGCTGTTCAGGAACTACAATTCCCATCATGCTTAGTCATGTCTGTGAATGTCAGAGTTTTGCAATGCCTCATGGGATGTGTAGTTCCACAACAGCTGGGGGGCCGTAGTTTGAGGATCCCTGCTCTACGCGAATCCAATTGTATGTGAATCTGGCCCATAGAGCCTACAAAATAGGGGACAAAATTATGATTTTTTTTTTTTACTATTTTTTTTTTACTAGTAATGGTGGCGATCTGCGATTTTTATCGGGACTGCGACACTACGGCGGACACATCGGACACTTTTGACACATTTTTGGGACCATTCACATTTATACAGCGACCAGTGCTATAAATATGCACTAATTACTGTATAAATGTGACTGGCATTGAAGGGGTTAACACTAGGGGGTTAGGAAGGGGTTAAATGTATTCCCTTGGTGTGTTCTAACTGTGTGGGGGGAGGGGACTGACTGGGGGAGGTGACGGATCTGTGTCCCTATGTACAAGGGACACAGATCGGTCTCCTCTCCCTGACAGGGACATGGAGCTCTGTGTTTACACACAGAGCTCCACGTCCCTGCTGTCACCTGCTGTGTTCTCGCGGCCGCCAGGCACACGCATCGGCTCCTCAGCGATGCGCCATGCACTGTTTTTTCCCGCTGCGTGCCGCCCAGTGGCGCGCGCAGGGAATTACAATAACATGACGTCCAAAGACGTGATCCCGGCACTTCAGGTCCGCGCTGTGGACGTCTTTTGTCCATAGCGCGGATCTCAAGTGGTTAAAGGGAGAATTTCCAGATTTCCAAGAGGAGGACTTTAACCCTTTGCCAGGACAAACCACTAGGGGTGCAACGGATCAAAAAACTTACGGTTCAGAACGTTTCTCGGATCAGAGTCACGGATCTGATCATTTTTCCGATTAGCAAAAAAAAAAAATTCGTAGCGTGGCTCAAGCACTTTCAGCATGTGTTTAAAGCCCTTGTTTTTCACAATCAAATTAGTTTTCGCTTTCACTTTCACTCCTGTCGATGAAACACCAGGGTGATGTCGCTTCAAATGCGTGGCCATGCTTGATGTGTTTCCACTGTCATATGGCTTTCTTGTGCCACTGTGCCTACACACCGTCACGGTTTTATCCACTAACCTCTTTCCTTCATCATTATATTTGACAGGGAAGCCAAAATGCTTCCATACAGGGGATTTAAATGACACGGGGCGTTCAAGCTCCTCCGTCCCTTCACTCGCCATGACCACGCTGTGTGTGGACTGAACATGGGCACAACTTTTTTTTTTCAGAAATCAATCCGCGGATCACGTGTGTGCGGTTCGGATCAATATCTTCGGCTTGGATCACGGATCAATGATGATCCGTTGCACCACTACAAACCACACATACACACAAATTTAGTGAACAACTGATAATGAGATCTGCCTGCACAATATAGATAGGGTTAATGGGGTTGTAAAGGTGTATATATATATATATATATATATATATATATATATTTTATTTTTTTAAATAACAAACATATCATACGTACCTCCACGACATACGTGGCCCCGATCCTGGTCTTCTGGGGTCCCTCGGCGGCTGTCTCGCCTCCTCCCTGCAAGAGCTATCCCCCGTTCTGAGAAGCACTCTCCTAAGGGGTTTAGCTTGCTATAGCCGCCAACTGTATCACTCGGCGCGCGTCATTCATTTGAATGACATCAGCGGGAGCCAGTGGCTGCGCTGCTATCAATCTCCAATGACGAGCCGTCTCAAGTTGGGGAAACGAACACGGGATCGCGCCCAAAGAGTCTCGTGGCTTAGGTAAGTAAAACTGGGGGGGCCCGAGATTGCAAGGTGTTTTTTCACCTTAATGCATAGAATGCATTAGAGTGAAAAAACATGAAGCTTTACAACCGCTTCAATTATGGTACTTTTAACCCCCACCCCGAACATTACATAGAAGGGGAAAGCTAATAGTACTTTCAGGATTTACAAAGCAAGTTAAATGTAAGCAGCATTTTTTTAAGATTTCTTAAAATTTATGCTAAGTAAATGGGACCATGTAAAAAAATATAATTATTAGGTAATAATGATCTCAATTTGGCTGCAAAAGTGGTAAAGCATACAGAAAGAGCGAATCTTATTCACAAGCAGCAGCCTAGCAATAACTTTTTGGCTTGATTTCCTTTAGAATTGTAATAGATATATATATATATATATATATATATATATATATATATATATATATATATTTATATATATTATATATATATATTTATATTTATATATCTCCAATATATATATATACACACACACACACACATACATACATACATATGCACACACACAACTCTATACAATTGATATAAATATTATGCTCCTTAGAATGAAATGCAATAAAAAAGGTATATATATATATATATACACCCACATTTTTCTATTTCTAAGGAGCATAATACGCATATCAGCTCATTACTACAAGGCTGATTATATAACATGTTGTCTGTATTGTGCAGGGGAACACTGCCCCTGGTGGTCAATACTGTCCTCCAAAAGTGTCACTATTATGCATGATTTACCAAGCAGAAACGGATGTATTCTTGGTTTAGCCTTTACTATCCGGGATTAACTGGTTTAATGCTGCAACTCGGTGGTCATTCCAAGAAAGTGTTAAACTTTCCAGTAGATTTATAGACAAACGTTTGTACAAAAATTCTCATCAGTACATTCGATGACTTGACAACATTTTGTTAACATTTTCTTAACAATACATTTGGGATGAATGGACATCCTGAATGAAAACCGCATACACTGTAAAGGCCCATACACACGATCTGACTTTTCGACAACAACGGTCAGACGGTCGTGTTTTATCGGACAATTTGACTGTACGCTCCATCAGACAATTGTTTTCGGTTTTTTAACTGACAAATGTTCGTTGTGTATGCTCTCAAACTTTCCTGACAACAAATGTCCGACGGAGGACACTCCGATCGTATGTACACAAGTCCATCGGACTAAAATCCAAAGTACAAACACGCAGGCTCAGAACCAATGCTAAAGATCAGACAACGATAGCAGAAGTTGCCAAAAGGGTGGCGCTAAAGAGCTTAAAAAACACGTGATTTGGTGAATGTGGGCTGAAAAAGTTCTTCTGTGTGTATGCAGAACAAGTTCACGGCCAACGCCCTTTGGACCAAAATCCCTGCAAAAGTCAGATGGAAGTCTGATCGGGTGTATCAGGCTTTAGAAAGGTATTCCTCCCTGCTCCTTCAAAGGATTTGGAAATCGAACAACCATTCCTGAAACAAAAGTCTTCAAAACCCAGGGATGGCTTTACTTAACCACTTGCAGACCATCCACCCCCCCCCCCCCCCAAAGTGTACTGCAGATTAGGAATGAGCTTTGAGTCAAACTCCTGTTCGACTCGAACATTGCCTGTTCGCCGAACAGCGAACAATTTGGGGTGTTCGCGACAAATTCGAAAAGCCGCAGAACACCCTGGAAAAGTCTATGAGAGAAATCCAAAGTGCTCATTTTAAAGGCTTATATGCAAGTTATTGTGATAAAAAGTGTTTGGGGACCCGGGTCCTGCCCCAGAGGACATGTATCAATGCAAAAAAAGTTTTAAAAACTGACGTTTTTTTTCGGGAGCACTGATTTTACTAATGCTTAAAGTGAAACAATACAAGTGAAATATTCCTTTAAATTCCGTACCTGGGGGGTGTAAAGCATGCCTGTGAAATAGCGCATGTTTCCCGTGCTTAGAACTATCCCTGCACAAAGTGTCATTTCTGAAGCATAAAAAGTCATTTAAAATCACTGCTCCCAAAAAAAATTCAGTTTTTAAACCTTTTTTTTGCATTGATACATGTCCCCTGGGGCAGGACCCGGGTCCCCAAACACTTTTTAGGACAATAACTTGCATATTAGCCTTTAAAATTAGTACTTTGAGGCTCCATTCACACCTAGGCATATTTACGCCCTACGCCCGACGCTAAATACGCTCGAGGGGTGATTTAACATTGTCGGCTATGGAGATGGTTCACATCTCCACGCCAAACGCCGAAACGCCGTACGCCTGAAGCTCAAAACAAGTCCCGGACCCTTATTTTCAGACGGCTTTGGCGTTTCGGCAAGTCACCCCTCCAAGCGAAAACAAGGCAAAAAACGGCGCGTTTTGTCACGGCAAATCGCGGGACAAAACGCTGCAATTTGTCGCGCTACAATACGTCGCGTTATAATGTGAATGCAGCCTAAACGTTTGAGTCGCATAGACTTTAATGGGGTTCAAAAGTTCACACAAACTTTTGGTCTGTTCGCAGGTTCTGGTGCGAACCGAACGGGGGGGGTGTTCGGCTCATCCCTGCTGCAGATGGGTGTCCCATGCTTCTGGATTTAAGGCACACGCATGCGCCCCCGACACCCACTGTAATTGTACACAGTGAGAATCTCTCAACAGATTCCGGCCAATGATTCATGGCTGGGACCTGCTGATCAGCTGTGTCCAATCACAGCCCAGAACCCTGCGTTGACAATAACAGAGGGGACAATCTCTGTAGACTTGTAGCAGAATACATTTTGGCCAATATTTATAAAGATTAACTAAATAATTATTTTATTTAAAAATAAGTTGATTTAAAAAAACATAATAATATTGGATATGTTTTATAGCAGAAAGTAAAAAATATTGTGGATTTCTGTCTTTTTTTTTTTTTTTGCTTAAATAATAAATGATCAAATACAACCAAAAGAAAAGCTCAATTTGTGTGGAAATATAAATGATATATATTTTGTTTGTATACAGTGCTGCATGACCGCACAATTACCAGTTAAAGTAGTACAGTGCTAAATAGCAAATATATATATATTTGATTTCTTTGTTGTTTATCTGCCTTATTGTTTGTTTTTGCGGATGAATAAATAACGTGATAAATAAAGTACTACAGTGAATAAAAGATGAATTCATATAAAAAAATAGAAAAAATATGGCCTGGTCATGAAAGGGGTGAAATGTTCCGGAGCTGAAGTAGTTAAATGAAGCACGCACAATTTGGTGCAACTGTGTATAGTAACCAATCAGCTTCTAACTTCAGTTTGTTCAATTAATCGCTTAACGCCCGCCGCACAACTACAGTAGGTGACTGGGATATTGTGTCAATCTCGCTCCCTTTATCGGCGAGATTGAGCACTTGCGAGCCCCATAGCGGTAGCCAGCGCCGAGCTGGCTTGCCGCAATGGAGACAAAGCCGTCATAGAAGCGACGGGGATCCGACGCGGATTCCCGCCAATTCTACACGTGGGCGGAGTTTGTTATGAATCCTGAGAAGGAAGTCCCCGCCGGATTTTAAATAAAAATCCGGCATGGGTTCCCCCCCTCAGGAGCATAACGGGCCCTTAGGTCTGGTATGGGTTGTAAGGAGACCCCCCTACGCTGGCCCCCCCACTCCCCTTCTGACCGGCCGGCCGGCGTGCTTTGGATACGGGTCTCTATTTGTGGGAAGAAAAGGACGTGAATTTTGTTTGGGAGCCACGTCGCACGACCGCGCAATTGTCTGTTAAAGCGAC
The DNA here is from genome assembly GCA_029574335.1 of Rana kukunoris. Classification (NCBI taxonomy): domain Eukaryota; kingdom Metazoa; phylum Chordata; class Amphibia; order Anura; family Ranidae; genus Rana; species Rana kukunoris. The sequence goes on along the minus strand of CM056052.1, from coordinate 531,323,924 downwards.
GCAGTGCCGAATTGTAAAAATGCCTCTGGGCATTTAGCAGCATATTGGTCCGGGTCTTAAGTGGTTAAGCTTTGACTATAAAATCTGGAAGGAGATAGAGACCGCCGCTCCAGATGAGTGCACCGCGGTGGTGAGTGTGGACTCAGAAAAATCCAATGGGTGCAGGCAATGCACGCAGCATAAATGGAAGCAAGAAGGTATGGACAGCCGCACTCCGATAAATGTAAAAAACAATAAAAGCCTTTAATCCAGTAAAAAAACACTGCACAAACAGAAAAACAGCAAACGGTGGGATGATATAGTTGACACGTTTCACATTGTTGTACAATGCTTAGTCATAGCTAAGCATTGTACAACAATAATGCACATATTAAGGCAGCCTATATATTCATTATTACATTTTTTTTGTGCAGAAAAATAATCCAATTCCCCCATCCACACAATATATGTAGACAGGGAAATCCCCCCCCCCCCCCCCCGCCCCCCACACACAGCACAATTGTGTTATGACGGCTGGGAGCCTTCCCCACCATCAGAATACAATGATCCGTGTTGCCAGCTATAGCCACTGATCGATTGGACAGACAGGCTGTTGTACAGAGGCCGATCAATAAATCAACCAGGGTGCTCATACATGGGTCGAAATGTGTCTGGTGCCTGCGGAACTCTTCTCCTTAAGCAGTGAGCCAGTTTGATGTGTAGCCTTGGCCTGCCCTGCTTGTGGGTCAGTGGAAGTCATAGGGAGCCATGCATTTTCAGCTGCATTCTGTTAGAGCAGGAGTGTCAAACGGAATTTCATTGCGGGCTGCATCCGCAGTATGGTTGGATCTGGGGTGTGCTATGTACAGAGTGCAGGGTAAGTAGTGTGTTATGTAAAGAGTGAATGGTTAAGTAGTGGTTTACGTACAGAGTGTAGGGTTAAGTAGTGCATTATGTACAGAGCACAGAGCTCAGGATTATGCTACGTACAGAATGCAGAGTTCAGGAGAGCACTGTGTACAGGGTGCAGGGTCCAGGGTTGCATTATGTACAGAGTGAAAAGTTCAGGGGTGCACTATGCACAGTTCAGTTCAGATGTGTGCTGTGTAAAGAGTGCAAGGTTCAGGAGTGTGTTACGTACCGAGTTCAGGGGTGTGATGTGTACAGAGTGCAATGTTCAGGAGTGTGTTACGTACAGAGTGCAAAGCTCAGGATTATGTTACATACAGAATGTAGAGTTCAGGAGCGCACAGTGCACAGAGGGCAGGGTTCAGGGTTGCATTATGTACAGAGTGCAAAGTTCAGGAGTGGGCTATGCAGAAAGTGAACAGTTTAGTTCAGGGGTGTGCTGTGTACAGATTGCATGGTTCAGGAGTGTGATACAGAGTTCAGGGTTCAGGAGTGCTTTATGTACAAAGTTCAGGGGTGTGCTGTGTATAGAGTGCAGAGTTCAGGAGTGCATTATGTACATACCTAAGGGGTGTGGTGTGGATTAGGAGTGAAGGGTTCAGGAATGTGTTATGTACAGGGTTCAGGGATGCGCTATGTGCAGAGTGCAGGGTTCCGTGGTGTGCTGTGTACAGAGTGCAGGGTTCAGGAGTGTAATGCATACAGAGTTATGGGGTGTGCTGTGTACAGAGTGCGATGCATACAGAGTTATGTTGTGTGCTGTGTACAGAGTGCAGGGTTCAGAAGTGCAATGCATACAGAGTTCAGGGGTGTGCTGTGTATAGAGTGCACGGTTCAGGAGTGCATTATGTACAGAATTCAGGGGTGTGCTGTGTTCAGAGTGCAGGGCTCAGGGGTGTTCTGTGTACAGAGTGCAGGATTCAGGGGTGTGCTGTGTGCAGAGTTAAGGCGTGCAATACATAGAGTTCAGGGGTGTGCTGTGTGCAGAGTTAAGGCGTGCAATACATAGAGTTCAGGGGTGTGCTGTGTATAGAGTGCACGGTTCAGGAGTGCATTATGTACAGAATTCAGGGGTGTGCTGTGTTCAGAGTGCAGAGCTCAGGGGTTTTCTGTGTACAGAGTGCAGGATTCAGGGGTGTGCTGTGTGCAGAGTTAAGGCGTGCAATACATAGAGTTCAGGGGTGTGCTGTGTATAGAGTGCAGGGTTCAGGAGTGCGTTATTTACAGAGTTTATCGACATGGATATTTATTATAGCAAAAGGTACCCAATGCACGTAAACAGACAGATCACCATTCTGACAGGGCAGTTAGAGTGAGATCTGCTGTTCCTAGTGATTAGGAACAGTGATCTCTCTCCTCCTCCACTCAGCCCAGCCTCCATTCAGTTAGAAACACTTCCCAGGTAACACACTTAACCCCATTGATCACCTCCTAGTGTTAACCCCTTCCCTGCCAGTGACATTTATACAGTAATCAGTGGCTATTTTTAGCTCTGATAACTGTATAAATGTCACTGGTCCCAAAAAAGTGTCAAAAGTGTCCAATTAGTCCGCCGCAATGTCACAGTCCCGCTAAAAAATGCTGATCGCCGCCATTACTAGTAAAAAAATGAAATAAATAGAAATTACATAAATCTTTTCCCTAGTTTGTAGACGCTATTACTTTTGCGCAAAGAAATCACTAAACGCTTATTGCTTTTTTTTTTTTTTTTTTACCAAAAATATTTAGAATACGTATCGACCTAAACTGATGAAGAAATTGTTTTTTTGAATTTTTTTGGGTGGGGGGGTGGGGTATTTATTATAATAGTTTTTTTTTTTTTTTTTAATTGTCGCTCTTTTTTTGTTTACAGCGCAAAAAAAAAACCCCGCAGAGGTGGTCAAATGCCACCAAAAGAAAGCTCTACTTGTGGGGAAAAAGCCCCATAAATGTTGTTTGGGTACAGAATCGCACAAACGTGCAATTGTTGGTTAACCCCTTAAGGACCGCCGCATGTACATTTACGTCGGCAGAATGGCACCGACAGGCACATCAACGTATATATATACGTTGGTGCCTTGGGGGGGTTCGGGGGTCCGATCGGACCCCCCCCCCCGTACATGCGGCGGTCTGGTTACCTGGCCGAGCGATCCGGGATGAGGGGGGCGGCGGTTGGTTTTTGTCCGCCCCCTCCGGATCGCTCTCAGCCAATCCGCGCGCTCCCCCTGCTTGTCATTTCCTCCTCCTGTGTAAACACAGGAAGGAGGAAGTGATGTGATCGCTCCCTCTGCGGTTTTTTCGACCACCGCTGAGGAGAGATCACATCACACAGTAAGTGTACACAACAGCACACTGACACACAGACACATAGGAACATTTAACCCCCCCGATCGACCCCCGCCCTACCCCCTCCCCCCTGTCACAGTGTCACTGAATGCAGTGATTATATGTATGATCACTGCAGTTAGTGTCAGTGTGACAGGCAGTTAGTGTTAGGTTCAGGGTAGCCCTGTACCCTCCCCTAATAAAGTTTTAACCCCTTGATCACCACCCTAGTTAACCCTTTCACTCCCTATTGCCAGCGTCACTAAGCGATCATTTTTCTGTTAGCTGTATGAAGCCGCGTACACACGGCAGAGAACCTCGACGGGCAGAACACATCGTTCCGCCCGTCGAGGTTCTCTGCCGGCCGTCGAAATCGGCGACCCGCCCATCAGGAATGGCAACCAGCCATTCATCCAGGCGGGCCGTCGAGCAAAAAGAGAGCGTGCTCTCTTTTCGCTCGACGGGATTCCCGACGGGCGGGGCGAGCGCTCTGTGTACACACGGCCGAGGTCTTCGCTGGAATGCAGCTTCCAGCGAGGTTCTCGCTGGTTTCCAGCGAGAACCTCGGTCGTGTGTACGCCGCCTTAATGTCGCTGTTCCCGCTAGGTAGCTAATTTTTTTTTTATTGCGATTTTTTTTTACTAAAGACATGTGGCTAAATACATTTTGGCCTAAATGTTTGACTAAAATTTAGTTTATTTGATTTTTCTTATAACAAAAAGTAAAAAATATTGTTTTTTTTTCAAAAATGTCGCTCTATTTTTGTATATAGCGCAAAAAATAAAAATCGCAGAGGCGATCAAATACCACCAAAAGAAAGCTCTATTTGTGGGAAGAAAAGGACACAAATTTTGTTTGGGAGCCACATCGCACGACCGCGCAATTGTCAGTTAAAGCGACGCAGTGCCGAATCGCAAAAAGGGGCCCGGTCATTTGGCAGCATTTTGGTCCGGGTCTTAAGTGGTTAAAGTGACGCAGTGCCGTATCCCAAAAAATGGCCCGGTCAGGATGGGGGTAAATCCTTCTGGGGCTGAAGTGGTTAAATAGAAAGAAATGAAGAGCTGGGAAGAGTCGGGCCGGCGTGATTCTTCCTCCTGTATTATGTGACATACACTAAATATAGAATGCCATCCCTGTTCAATATTCTGTGCCCTACAGCAGCTTCTCCGCCAAGGAAGAAACGCTTCCTGGTTGCCGCGGTGATGTCGGATGCTTCCTGATTTATGAAGCCGCTTGATTGGATGGCGGGCCGAGTTTAAAGGCTGCACTTGGTGTTTTCCTATTGGGTCAGACCTCTCGTTGTCGCTGGGGGAAAGCTAGAGCAAGAGATTCACAAACAACTCCGATCAGCTGGAAGGAATAATGTCATTACACGGCTCCGCTGTACATGGAGACAGCAAGGTTGTGTAATGCAATTCTCCGGAGAAACATCCGAGGTGATTAACGGCAATCTCAGATCAGGAGAGGAACGGTGAAAGGACAAAATACGTCTTCATAGCGCAATCATTTTCTGCAATTTTACCATAATGCCATTCTGTGCTGTACTAGAATTTTCTTTATTTTTGCCCCTTTTTCTTTATTCCTAAGACCCCTTTCACACTGAAGCATTTTTACAGCGTTTTAGCGTTAAAAATAGCGCTATTAAAACGCTCTCCATGCATCTCAATGGACCCTTTCACACTGAGTCCTGCAAGCAGCATCTTTGGAGCAGCTTTTGGGCGCTGAAAAAAAACGCTGCAAAAACGCCCCTCTCCATTGAAATGAATTGAAAGCGCTGTAAAAACGCCTTACCCTTTCACACTGAGGCACTGCAAAAACGCCCTGTGTTTGAATGCCCCCCGCCGATATATACTGAGCGCAGTACACTCGGGCACGCTCGGCTCCTCGCATAAAGGCTAGGAGGCGTGACTGCGAGCGGAGCCGAGCCTGGCCGAGTGTACTGCGCTCGGTATATGTCGGGCCGCGGCGTTCAAACACAGCGCGGCAAGCAGGGATCGGCGTATATCGCGCACCCACTATTTCCCCCTGATTTCAAGGGGAAAAAAGTGCGCGGTATACACCGATAAATACGGTATATTGATGAAGGCTTTACCTCCCTCTTATTCTTATGGCCCATACACACGATCCGAATATCGGACGAAACGATCGTCCGATGATGGATCGTACGATTTTCGGATCGTGTGTACACTACTTTCGAGAGCCGATCATGACCGTTCATCCAATATTTTTCGATCGGACATGCGCGAAAATTTTCCTTGTACGATTTTCGTTTAGTCAGTACAGCCGTCGTCCCACAATACAATACAAATACATTACAACACGTGACATCACTTCCGATCTTTTTTTTCTGTCGTACGAGAATTTTCGTGAGTTTAATAACCTATTTTATTTTACTTGCGATTATTAAGCGAAAAAAGTCGTACGATCCATCGGCCGATATTCGGAACGTGTGTATGGGCCATAAGACACAGGCTGGAGGGGGGGGGGGGGTGATATAGCCTGCGACTGGCAGAAATCCAGCCACACCGGGTTATTTCTACAAAATAATACAGATTTGATTTCAAATATAGATTTGTATGCCAAATGAAAACAGTCTATTATTTATTTATTTTTACTCCGTATTCCAAAGGCTGTTTTATTTTTATTTGGAACATGTGAGCAGTATCAGAGGACTAGAGGCTCCTCCTGCTTATGTTTCCCTGCAGACAGGCTGGGAGAGAGCTGGGTCATGTGACAGCTCTATATCCATTAGGAAAAAAGGTACTCAGATGTTTTTTTTTTTTATTATTAAAATAATTACAGTGCCGTCATCCACATACAGAAATAGAAGGGACAATGTAAATTATACTGTGTGTGTGTTTAGTATCACTTAATGGCACCTTCCTACATGCAGCCCCCAAAGTATGTGCAAGCTTAACAATGTGTGTAAAGACAGGGACACCATTTTCTATGGGTCAGTAATATTGTCCCTAGCTGCATTGACTATGAGGCCTCATACACACGACAGAGAACCTCGACGGGCGGAACACATCGTTCCGCCCGTCGAGGTTCTCTGCCGGCCGTCAGAATCTGCGACCCGCCCGTCGGGAATGGCAACCAGCCATTCATCCCGACGGGCCGTCGAGCAAATAGAGAACCTGTTCTCTATTTGCTCGACGGGTTTCCCGACGGGCGGGGCGAGCAGAGAGCGTACACACGGCCGAGGTTCTCACTGGAATGCAGCTCCCAGCGAGGTTCTCGCTGGTTTCTGGCGAGAACCTCGGCCGTGTACGGGGCCTAAGACATCTTTACCTTATGTCATGGAGAAGATAAGAAGTGGAGTAGCTCTATGTTCCCTGCTCTAGGACAACAATGCTGATCCTCCTTAGATAAGATACAGTAAGGTGAGTGACCCATTGTCACCCTAGGACAGGAAGAAGTGTGTTACTGGCAGGATCAGGGGTGCCCAATCGCCACATGTCTAATCCCTCTGATGTGGCCTCATCCACTGGGATGGTGGATCAGTAAGCCCAGCGGGTTCCCAAACCGCCAACCCTGAGCATCAGTGTGGAGAACAGAGCCAGCTCTAGAGGAAGCAGAGCCAATCCTTTCTGTATAGTGCCAACTCCTGTCACAGGCGGAGTGATACCAAATGTACTCCGCCTGTGACAGGAGCGATACCGGTACAAGCAGCATTGGCTCTGCTCTCTACTGCAGCCCCATGCTTCCTCCAGCACCAGCTCCTGTCACACGGATGCTCAGGGATGGCGGGTCAGGAACCCATGATCTGGGACAGCAGCATGTAGTACCCACCAGCAGTACCAGCCAGCAGCACCCACCAGCATTACCAGCCAGTAGTAAAAGCCAGCAGTACCCACCAGTAGTAACAGCCAGTAGTACCCAGCCTGCAGTACTCACCAGAATTACCAGCCAGTAGTTACTGCCAGCAGTAGTAACAGCCAGCAGTACCCACCAGTAGTACTCAGCCACCAGTACCTGCCAGTAGTACCCATCAGCAGTACCCACCAGTAGTACCCACCAGCAGTACCAGCCACCAGTACAAGCCAGCAGTACCTGCCAGTAGTACAAGCCAGCAGTACCCACACCAGCATTACCCACCAGTAGTACTAACCAGCAGTACCCACCAGTAGTAACAGCCAGTAGTACCCACTAGCAGTACCAGCCAGCAGTACCCAGCCAGTAGTACCCACCAGCAGTACCATCCAGCAGTACCCAGCTAGCAGTACCCACCAGTAGTACCAGCCAACAGTACCCAGCTAGCAGTGCCCGTGAGTAGTACAAGCCAGCAGTACCCACCAGTCGTACCAGCCAGTAGTACCAGCCAACAGTACCTACCAACAGTACCCAGCTAGCAGTACCCACCAGGAGTACCCACCAGTCGTACCAGACAGTAGTATCAGCCAACAGTACCCACCAGTAGTACCAGCCAGCAATACCCAGCTAGTAGTAACCACCAGCAGTACCAGCCAGCAATACCCACCAGTCGTACCAGCTAGTAGTATCAGCCAACAGTACCCACCAGCAGTACCAGCCAACAGTACCAGACAGTAGTACCCACCAGTAGTAACAACCAGCAGTACCCACCAGTAGTACTGCCCATGTTATCCGATTCCGGTGAGGCAAAAAAAAAAAGATGCCTGCACCTTTTTTATGCGGTGTGAATTGAGCCCATACAAAATGAATGGGCTCAAATCACACTGCAAAGAATCGCATGTGATTTGAATAGGAATGCAGTGTTAATCCTATCCGAATCGCATGCGCTGTCCTGCGATGGCATGCAATGTCAGTGTGAACCCAGGTTTCCTGAACTGCAGCAGAGACAAATCAGGCCGCCCGTCCTACCAGACAAGGCTGTGTTGAGTGGCAGAGCCGTGTAAATCTCTGAACTGGTTGTCCAGAAATAAAACTCTTTGGGCAGACAGTTGATCGGGGTATTTCGAGGTTTGCCCCGGGGGTTCTGCGATGCCACAAGAGGTAAATGGTGATTGTGGATTGGCGTTTGTATGGGGCTCAGGTTGCATTGAGGAAAACATCTGTTTGGGAATAGCGTCTTTCTCTGGAATAGGAATGTAATGAGGACAAGATTCATGCACTAGATATTGCTAAACAGAGAGAGCAGATTTGTTTCCATATTAAAAAGCTGCCAGAGCGAGCTGCTATGGAAACGCTGCAATATACACTGTACACAGGATCGGCGGGAGCTTTTATTAGTCAGGCAGGGATGACACCTAATAAATCAGGATTTATTTTCTACGTATTGGCCGCTTGTTATAGGATATTAATGGAGGAAATGCATCAAGACGACCGGCCGGCATATGAAGGAGGAGGGGAATGATTGTTGTCTGATACACATACGCAGATTTTGATTTTTCCGGACGCTATTTTGTACGAGACTTCGCCGTTAACGGTTTGTTTAGACGCGCTTTGTAACTGCAGATACAATGGAGGCCAATTACCGCGCCGATCGCGTTAAATAACGCTTTCCAGACGCCTGCTCTGTGTTGATTTTCTATTGTACGGATGGTAACGCGTTCAAAGCGTACTGTAAATGCCGTAGGGGGTGTTTGCCAAGTGTTTGCAGTGCATTTACATTAACATGAATGGAGGCGTTTGGGGAGTGAACGATACACGGCGCAATGCGAACGCAACCATGTGAACAACACTGTCAACTGCAAAACGCTCAACGGACGCAGAGCGAGCATCGTCTATTAACCATTCACTACCCAGGCCAATTTTCACACTTCGCTCCAACTTGTTAAAATCATAGGGCCAGATCCACAGTGTCCCATATACGCTACGCCGCTGTAAGTCACAGCGGCGTATAACTAATCCTCAATGAAATGCCTCTGTAACTTACGGCGGCGTAGCGTAAATGGGCCGGCGTTCGCGCATATAATTCAAATTGACTAGGGGGGCGTGTTTTATTATAATTATGAATGACCCGACGCAAGCAACGCTTTTTTTTAACTGCGCATGCACCGGCCGTGGACGTATCCTAGTGCGCATGCGTGAAATCACGCCGCAAATAGTCAATGAAACGACGTGAACGTAACTTACGCCCAGGCCCATTCTGGATCGGCGTACGCAAACGACGTCCAATTCGACGCGGTCCCAAAGTCCATACTTAAAGGGGAGTTCCACCCACAATTTTACTTTTTTAAATATAAATACCCCTGTAATACACAAGCTTAATGTATTCTAGTAAAGTTAGTCTGTAAACTAAGGTCCGTTTTGTTAGGTTGTTACAGCATTTAGATAGTTTATAATCTAAAAATAGACCGTGGCCATTTTAAGTGTGGGCATCATGAAGCCAGACTGTATGACTTCCTGGATTTCAGCTTTGCATATCTCGCACATGCTCAGTGCTGCACAAGCAATGTAATAGGTTTCAGTCAGGTTTGCAAGGACTACTGGGAAACATGATGCCTATCCCAGAAACCCTTGCAAATAGCCTTGTGACTTATTAGCCTAGGCTAATAAGGAGGAGGAAGTAATGAAGGACTACAAAATAAAGGTATTTACAAGCAACAAAATAAATAAAAATTGTCCATTCTGAACACTATGAGATTAGGGCATGCAGCACAGACAAACATAAAAAAATGGGTGGAACTCCACTTTAACATTGGCTGCGCCTCCATATAGCAGGTGTAGCTTTACGTCGGAGATACGCTTACGCTAACGACCGCTCGTTCGTTTGTGGATTGGCGTAACTTGCTCATTTGCATATTTTATGCTGGAAGCGCCCCTAGCGTCCAGCGTAAATTTGCATCTAAGATACGATGGTGTAAGAAACTTACGCCAGTCGTATCTTAGCGTAAGGCCAGCGTATCATGTTTTCTTGATAGAAAACAAAGTCACGCCGGTGGGGAATTCTAATTACGCCGGTGTATGTGTAGATACACCGGCGTAATTCTCTGTGGATCTGGCCCATCGTTTGTTTGCTAGAAAATTTCCCCAAAACATTATAAATGTTTTTTTTAGCAGCAACCCTAGGGAATAAAATGGTGGTTGTTGCAACTTTTTATCTTGCACGGTATTTGCACATTAACCACTTGCATACTGGGCACTTACACCCCCCCCCTGCCCAGGTAGAATTTCAGCTTGTGGCACTGCGTTGCTTTAACTGACAATTGCGCGGTCGTGCGACGTGGCTCCCAAACAAAATTTACATCCTTTTTTTCCCACAAGTAGAGCTTTCTTTTGGTGGTATTTGATCGCCTGTGCGATTTTTATTTTTTGCGCTATAAACAGAAAAGAGCGACAATTTTGAAGAAAAATACAATATTATTTACTTGTTGCTATAATAAATATCCCAATTAAAAAAAAATAATAATAATTTTTTTTCTCAGTTTAGGGCGATACATATTCTTCTACATATTTTTGGTAAAAAAAAAAAAATCGCAATAAAAGTTATAGCGCTTACAAAATAGGGGAGAGAATTATTATTTTTTATTATTTTTTTTTTACTAGAAATGGCGGAGATCTGCGATTTTTATTGGTACTGCGACGTTATGGTGGACACATGGGACACTTTTGACACATTTTTGGCGCCATTCACATTTATACTGCGATCAGTGCTATAAATATGCACTAATTACAGTATAAATGTGACTGGCATTGAAGGGGTTAACACTAGGGGGTGAGGAAGGGGTTAAATGTGTATGCTAGGTGTGTTCTAACTGTGGGGGGAGGAGGGGTGACTGGGGGGGTGACCGATCTGTGTCCCTATGTAGGAAGGAACACAGATCGGGCTCCTCCCCTCCAGAGACAGGACATTGTCTCTGTGTGAGCCGGCAATGAGAGATGATCTATGAGATCATCTCTCATTCGCCCACAGATCGCATCGCAAACGGCCACTCTGATTTGCCGTTCGCCGCGATCTGTGATTGGCCGTGTCCAAGGGACACGGACAACACAGGGCTTCCCCGCAGCGCGCTCTACAGCGCGCGCTGGGAACGCCTGAATGACATGCCGTCAAATGACGGCATGTTGGATATTCAGGCCCGCACTGTTGCCGTCATCCGACGGTAGCGCGGGCCTGAAGCAGGCATGGACTGGCCATAGGGACTACAGGGAGTTTCCCGGTGGGCCGGTGGGTCAGTGGGCCGGTTTCAGTGACAGCCTGTCAAAGTAATGGCTGTGCAGCTCGCTCTCCACTTCATGCAGTGATGTGAGAAGAATGAGGAAAATACAGAGGAGAATAAGTGAAATAATAAAAGAGGTGAGTGAGGACTCCTTTATGTTATGCTACTTATGTTTTTTGCACAGTTGCGTATAGTTTATATACTGTTTTTGTTCTTGTTTGCAAAAATAAAGTGGGCCGGTCTGGATAAAGTCCAGGGCCAAATTTTGGTCTCAGTCCATCCCTGGCCTGAAGTGGTTAAAGGGGTTGTAAAGATACAATTAGGGCAGTCCTCCCTTACTTACCTCATCCTTCCATTTTGCATTTAGGCCGGATTCACACCTATGCGAATTGGTTGCGGCTTAAACCGCATCCAATACGCAAAACATTTCTAAATACATTGTTTTCAATGAGGCTGGTTCACATATGTGCGATGCATTCGCACTGCGCATTGCAGAAAAAACGTGTGCGTATTTTAGGCATTGCGGTGCGGCTCAGGTGTGAATTCAGTCCCATTATCTTCTATGGGTACACAGCCGATTCGCAGATGTGTTCATTTCTCTTCAGGAATTTCTCTCATTCAGCTCAATACATTTCTCCCCCACTCTCCTCTCACCTGTAGCTTCTCCCAGGTCTCCAAATTCACAGCTAAAACGGAGCTAATCTGCTGAACATCTCTGTAATCTCTCTGCAAAGATAAGAGGGCTGAAATTCGCACCGCACAAGTGTGATTCCGGCCTTAAATGTCCTTATTTCTTCTAAGAAATCCTCACTTCCTGTTCTTCTGTCTGTAACTCCACACAGTAATGCGAGGCTTTCTCCCTGGTGTGGAGTGTCGTGCTCGCCCCCTCCCTTGGACTACGGGAGAGTCAGGACGCCCAGTAACACACAGCTCCTTTCTCTGCCTGCAACACAGAGAGCATCCTGACTCTCCTGTAATCCAAGGGAGGGGGCGAGCACAACACTCCACACCAGGGAGAAAGCCTCACATTACTGTGTGGAGTTACAGACAGAAGAACAGGAAGTGAGGATTTCTCAGAAGAAATAAGGACATTTAAAAGCAAAATGGAAGGATGAGGTAAGTGAAGGAGGACTGCACTAAGGTAAAGGAAGCTATTTAGGGATAACAACTACCTTTACAACCCCTGTAATGTATTTTAATAAAAAAACAAAAAAAAACAAAGCCGTAAAGTTAGCCCAATTTTTTTGCAGATGCTCAGAAAGTTCTTTGCCATGGACGTGCCATGTTGAAATTCCAGTGAGCAGTATGAGGGAGTGAGAGCGATAAAAATCGAATTTAACACACCTGCTCCCCATTCACACCTGAGACCTTGTAACACTAAGGCCCTGTACACACCATCAGACGGACCGTTTTCATCAGACAACTCAGGACTTGTGTACACACCATCGGACCAAAATCCGATCAGACCAGAACGCAGTGACGTAGAACACAACGACGTGATTCTGAGCATGCGCGGGTTTTTGGTCCGATGCTTTTGCGTACTAACCATCGAACCTGTCCGACGGACAGCTTCCATCAGACAGGTTTTAAACCATGTTTTAAAACTTTGGACCAATGGAAAACGGTCCAATAGGCCGTACACACCATCGAACTGGTCCGATGAAACCGGTCTGCAGACCAGTTTCATCGGACATGTCCGATCGTGTGAATGCGGCCTTACAAGTCACATGACACTGGGAGGAGAAAAGGACTGGGGCTGTCCCAATGACAAAAACTGTAAAAACAAGCAAACAGAGTGCTCCAGCATTAAATTAATATAGTAAAAATAGTAATAATATAGTAAAAAGTCCACTGGTGAAATTGTGATAGAAGCCAAAAAGTATTTTATATTTAATAGGTGAATACAGATGCTGCAATTTCCACGCAAGCGAGCGGTGTCCGTGTGTCACTTGTGCCCCCCCTGTATAGTTGCACTCGCCAGATAAATCTCCCACTCAGGGGGTAACCCGTGTTCACAGTTGCCATAACGTCACATGTCAAGCCCCGCCCCCCTACAGTTAGAAAAACATATGAGGTCACACATAACCCCCCTACAGCGCCCCCTAGTGGTTAACTCCAAACTGCAATTGTCATTTTCACAGTAATCCATGCATTGTTATAGCACTTTTTGCTGTGAAAATGACAATGGTCCCAAAAATGTGTCAAAATTGTCCGATGTGTCCGCCATAATGTCGCAGTCACGGAAAAAAACTGCTGATCGCCGCAATTAGTAGTAAAAAAATAATAATTAATAAAAATGCAATAAAACTACCTCCTATTTTGTAAACGCTATAAATTTTGCGCAAACCAATCGATAGGCGCTTATTGCGATTTTTTTTTACCAAAAATATGTACAAGAATACGTATCGGCCTAAACTGAGGGAAAAAAAAAGTTTTTTATATATTTTTGGGGATATTTATTATAGCAAAAAGTAAAAAATATTGCATGTTTTTCAAAATTGTCGCTCTATTTTTGTTTATAACGCAAAAAATAAAAACTGCAGAGGTGATCAAATACCACCAAAAGAAAGCTCTATTTGTGGGAAAAAAAGGACGCCAATTTTGTTTGGGAGCCACGTCGCACGTCCGCGCAATTGTCAGTTAAAGCGACGCAGTGCTGAATCGCAAAAACTGGCCAGGTCCTTCACCTGCATAATGGTCCGGGTCTTAAGTGGTTAAAGGGACATCGGCACTGATAATCAGGGAACTGATTATCAGTGTCCTGATTATCAGTGCAGTCCCACCAGTGCTGCCAATTAGTGCTCATCAGTGCCTCCTCATTAGTATCACCTAACAGTGATGCCTGTCGGTGCCCATCAGTGTTACCTACCAGCGTCTATCAATGCTGCCAATGAGTGCGCCCTCATTAGTGATGCCTATCAGTGTCCATCAGTGCTGCCAATAAGTGCCTCCTCATTAGTATCACCAATCAGTGATGCCTATCAGTGCCCATCAGAGTTGGCTACCAGCGTCTATCAATGCTGTCTATCAGTGCAGATTCATCAGTACACACCAGTGCCACCTCATCAGTGGAAATCAGTTACACCTGTCAGTGCCCATCAGTGCCGACTCATCATGTCCACCAGTACAGCCTAATCAGTGCCCATCAGTGGAGGAAAAAACATATCTGTTTTATAACAAACTATGAAAAATGCCCTTTTCATTTGATTTGCAACCTTTTTTAAAACCCCAGTGATGATTAAATACCACCAAAAGAAAGCTTTATTTGTGTTAAAAAAATGATAAAAATGTCATTAGGGTACAGTGTAGCATGACCGTGCAATTGTCATTAAAAGTGTGACAGCGCTGAAAGCTAAAAATTGGCCTGGAAAAGGGGTAAAAATGCCCAGTAGGCAAGTGGTTAATTATTGATCAGCTGCTGCACCTGCAGGGTTCTAATGAGGAAAGTGGCAGGGTCTGCGTCCCTTTAGACCAGGGATCTCAAAAACGACGGCCCTCCAGCTGTTGCGAAACGACACGTCCCATGAGGCATTGTACAACTCTGACATTCGCAGACATAACTAGGCATGATGGGAAGTGAAGTTCCCGAACAACTGGAAGGCCGTACGTTGGAGGCCCATGCTTTAGACAATTTCCCTTTGGGAGTATCTCATCAAAAATGAAATTTTTGTTGCAGGGGATGTCCAAAATGTGACTTGATTCTAAATGCAGACTTCTGGAGAAAATCTGGGCTGCTGATTGAAAAGGAAAGGGCATTTTTTAATACCTTTATATTGCAATATGACTTGTGCTGCAACTGTCTATGCTATATGTATGTATATGTATATGTATATATATATATATATATATATATATATATTTGCAATAATTTTTCCCTTAATAGGGGAGTAACTTTTAAATAAGAGGTGGTCTATGTAATATGAAGTAATAGTGAAATACCAGCTGCATGAAAAGTCCTTGTCTCCCTGGAAGCGATGGATGCGAGTTGTTAGTGACATTTCGGCACATTACAATACAAGTATCTTTCCTGAGACGTGTGATCTTGCCTTGGAATGAATTTTAGCAGTTAATGTCAGAGCATCCGGGGAAATGTGAAGAGGTTTAATGATCAGGATAAGAATAGGGAGCTACTGCACAGCCAAGCACAGGATTCCACATTGCCGCACTAATTAGCAGCCGCCACCGGTAAAGATCTGTCTGAGCATAATCGTCTCTACCCAGCCAACAGTGTGCTGGAGCCTGAAGAGTTCACAGTGCTGCTTATAAAAGAGAAAATAATGGAGACCATCTTTATCATTATTCCTCAATAAAACGTTCTCGGAATCCAAATCAACCAATCATATTTCTCCTCTCTGTCTCAGACACGGCGACCCTTTTTCGGATGCAGTTGGTTATTGTATTTTGCATGTTGCACTTTTCTCAATGCCAGTCCTCATGGTGCCCCAACAGGTCACGTTTTCAGGATTTCCCTCAGATGAAACGGCTGTGATCAAATCACCTGTCCAAAAGCCTGAAAACATGACCTGTTGGGGTGCATTGAGGACTGGAGTTGAAAAACACTGCACTAATTGTGGTGCTCCATTATGGTCCTACACACAATTTTTCCCATGGGTGCAAGCTCCGCTCCTCCCAATAAAGCATGTACGGTTACATAAGTTCAGACTTTTCTTACTCCAAGAAAATCCTCTTTATTTTACCACAAAAGGAACATAACATAGCAGCAAAACTATGTAGGGCATGAGAACTGTCTACGCATTTTAGCCTACATCATGGATGGGAGTCATGATTAAGTGCTCGTGTAGCACGAAACATGTTGACTTTTCTTACTCAAAGAATGTCCATCTTTACTAAATCATAAAAGCAACATAACATAGCAGCAAATCACTGTTGGGGTATCAGAAGATTCAATGCTTTTCGCACTACATTATGCATAGGTTTTATGATTAAGCACTGATTTAACATGAAACGCGTAGGATTTTCTCACTCCAAGAATGTCCATCTTTATTATATCACAAAAGCAATATAACATAGCAGCAACACATGTTGGAGCATAAGAAGTGTCTAAATATTTCAGGCTACATCATGGATGAGAGCCATGATTTAAGGGCTGATGTAGCACGAAACAAGTAAACTTCCTCACTCCAAAAATGTCCATCTTTATTATATCATAAAAGTGACATAACATAGCAGAAAAACACTGTAGGGCATGAGAAGAGTCTACACATTTCGTACTACATTATGGATGGAAGTCATGATTAAGGGCTGATGTAGCACGAAACACGTAAAACTTTTCTCACTTCAAGAATGTCCATCTTTATTCAATCATAAAAGCAACCTAACATAGCAGCAAAACACTGTGGGGTATCAGAAGGGTCAATGTGTTTTGCACTACATTATGCATAGGAGTCATGATAAAGCACTGATTTAACCTAAAACATGTGGACTTTTCTCACTCCAAGAATGTCCATCTTTATTATATCATAAAAGCAACATAACATAGCAGCAAAACACTGTAGGGCATGAGAAACGTCTATGGATTTCACCTTACATCATGGATAGGTGTAATGATTAAAGGAGTTGTAAAGGCACAAGGTTTGTTATCTTAATGCATTAAGATAAAAAGCCTCCCCAGTACCCCATAATTACTTATCTGAGCCCCATCTCTCCCCAGCGATGTCTAACCTGTGCGGTACATTCCTCCTGATTGGCTGAGACACAGCAGCGGCACCATTGGCCCCTGTGGCTGTCAAAGTCAGTCAGTCAATCAGGGGAGATAGGGGGTGGGGCTGGGTTGGGGCTCTGAGTCTGAATGGATACACGGAGCTCTGACTCAGCTTTGGTGCCCACATAGAGAGCTGCTGGCTGAGTGGGCACTCAATAGGAGGGAGGGGCCAGGAGCAGCAAAGAGGGACCCGAGAAGAGGAGGATCTCTTCTCGGGCATTGACTCTTCTGATACTCCACAGTCTGTTCAAAAATAACTTCACAGAGGAGGTACGTATAACATGCTTGTTATAAAAAAATAAAATAAAATTAACCTTTAAGTGCTGATGTAGCACAAAACATGTAGACTATGCTCACTCCAAGAATGTCCATCGTTGCTGAATCATAAAAGCAACATAACAGCAGCAGAACACTTGAGAAAAGTCTACGTGTTTCGTGCTACATCAGCATCTAATCATGACTCCCATCCATGCTGTAGCGTGAAAGACATAGGCTCTTCTCATACCCCAGAGTGTTTTGCTGCTATGTTATGTTGCTTTTATGATTCAGTAAAGATGGACATTCTTGGAGTGAGAAAAGTCTACGTGTTTCATGCTACACGAGCACTTAATCATGACTCCCACCCATAATGTAGCCTAAAAAGCATAGGCTCTTCTCATGCCCAACAGTGTTTTGCTGCTATGTTATGTTGCTTTTATGATTCAGTAAAGATGGACATTCTTGGAGTGAGAAAAGTCAACGTGTTTCGTGCTACATAAGCACTTAATCATGACTCCCATCCATGATGTATCCTGAAAAGCGTAGGCTCATCTCATGCCCAACAGTGTTTTGCTGCCATGTTATGTTGCTTTTATGAAAGAATAAAGATGGACATTCTTGTAATGAGAAAAGGCTACGCGTTTCAGTCTACATCAGCGTTCAATAGTGACTTCCACCCATGATGTAGCCCAAAAAACGCAGACTCTTCTTGTGCCCCAAAGGGCTCTATCACACGGGCGGACCTTATGTCCGATTTTTCATACATCCGTGTACGGATGAAAAAGGGACATACATTGGTCCCTATGAGATTGCAGGTGTCACCCGGTTCAGCAATGCTCCAATTCTGCAGACGGAGGAAAAACATTATTTCATCCCATCCCCCCATAGAGGAGAGCGGAGAAAAAACAGGGCGGTCCTGTCATCCGCCAGCTCAGTGGGGATCAGCAGACCGATCTCTGCTGAGCAAGCGGAGATTCACGGGGCAGATCACCACTGATCTGCCCCCTGTGAAAGAGCCCAAAGTGTTTGAGGAGATGGACATAGAGCAAGGAGGCAATGTGACTCCTCCTTACCGCCAGTTTTAAGATCATTTTTGCTGAACACACGCATTACAACCACGCAATTCATGTTCACTTGAATGGGTCGCATTTAGCAAGGTGTCCCGCCTGCAGATCCCAATATGTTGGATAGTTTTTTTTTTGTCTTTGCCACCAAGTGAAGCGCCCTGACTGCAGAATGTAAACAATCTCATTCGCTAGCTATGCAACTTAAGGAGGGGCGGCTGAGATAAAAACGTGTCACGTGTTTTGTCCGCACGTCTAAACTTGACCTTAGAAATTCATTCACTTGGGTAAAAATTTCCATTCCACTGCTCTGATTTTATTTTTTGTCACTGGTCGAAAAAGAACGTTGATTAGACTTTATTAACAATGAGACAACTGAACGAACTTTCTTAAAATGAAAACTGGAAACAAAACATTTTGAAAAACATTCTGCTAGTGTTTAGCCAGCTTATGCAAAAAAAAAATTAAAAATTACAAAAAGAGGAATGGACACCTACCTGAAGTTTTCGGGGTACTCGGATATGGCCATATCGATGACATCCATGGCGTGTTTATACTGTTTTTGTGCCGATAATAAAAGGGCCAGAAGGTGCAGAGAGCTGATATCATCCTTACAGAGCCGGAGTGCTTCCTGTAGATGTTCTATTGCATCTGATATCTGAAAAGACAAAGAATGTCTATAACATACTGAGCAATATAGAGATCAAGAGACCACTGTACTTTCACACGGTAGGCTCATAGGCAGCTAAATACAAGTGAGTGGGAAAAGGAGAGGTTTAGGTGTATTTTACAAAGAGGCAGAAAAACACAGTGGGATAGATTCATTTAGAATCGCCTATCTTTGTGCGGGCGTAGTGTCTGCTTTTTACACTACGACGCCGCAACTTTTACAGGCAAGTGCTTTATTCACAAAGCACTTGCCCGTGAAGTTGTGGCGACGTAGCGTAAATGGCCCGTCTTTATTCAAATTGGGCGGGTAGGGGGCATCTATGATTTAAATAAAGCACGATCCCGTGCCGAACGTACTGCGCATGCGCCGGCCGTGAAAGTTTTCAAGTGCGCATGCTCCAAATCACGTCGCAAATTGTCAATGAATGCAACGTGAACATAACGTACGGCCAGCCCATTCTGAATCGACTTACGCAAACGATGTAAACGTCGTCTGTCCCGATGTCCATACTTAATATTGCCTGTGCCTCATATAGCAGGGATAACTTTAGGCCAGGCATAAGTCTAACGTAAATGATGTAAACAGATACGCCGGCCGGGCGCACGTTCGGGAATCGGCGTATACGCTCATTTGCATATTTTAGACGGGAACGCCACCTAGCGTCCAGCCTAAAATATGAAAATAAGATTCAACGGCGTAAGAGACTCATGCCAGTTGGATCCAATGGAAATCTATGCGTTACTGATTCTATGAATCAGTCGCATCGATAGGAGGGCTCAGACGCAGAAATAAGATGGCTTATCTGGAGATAAGCCGTCTTATCTCTTTCCTGAATCTGGCCCTGTAAGAAGTAAATTCATGAAAATTTGATTACAGGGCCATTAAGTAGTGCATGTGTATGGATTATTTTTGGGGAATAAGGATATCAATTTGTGTCCTAGATATAACTTATTGTCCATAAGTATGTAGCTACTACATCATTGTGGAGTACTTAGTATAACCTCATAATTCCAGATATATACTCACTACAGCTCTACTGTAAGCTGTATAGGAAGTGTGTAGTACAGGCTTTGCGTCCTCCCACTCTTGGCCCCTGGATACCAGTTTGGCTAAAGGTTGTAATGGTGCAGGGAACTTTGGGAAGGTGACCCCTGGGGGGGCCCTGCTCAACTAAATGATGGACTAAAATTGTAAGTTTGGTGAATGATGTTATGCAAATGGAAGAAATGTTAGCACTTGATAATGACTCTTTCTTCTTCCGACACCCTCACAGAGATGCTCACCACGTCTGGTGGCTCACCATGTGTCCCCCTTAACTCAGCAAACCCTTTTATTGTATTGTTTTAAATATTTGATACTGCACTTCTCTCAGCCCAATGGATCACATCTTATGCCGCGTACACACGATCACTTTCTGTGATGAAAAAAAACAACGTTTTCAAAAACGTCATTTAAAATGATCATGTGTGGGCAAAACAACGTTTTATGTCTTCAAAAAAAACCGACCAAAAAAAAAACTTTGTTGGGTGTCTGGTTGGGTTAGTACGCCCAACCATCGGACCGAAATCTCCCGCATGCGTCGAATGGATTCGACACATGCGTGGAAGCATTGTACTTCCTTGTTTGCGCACGTCGCGGCGTCAACGTCACCGCCACGTCACCGCATTCTCTGTCCCCGGGGATTTTGGTCTGATAGTGTGTACACACATCAGACCAAAATATCCCAGGAGACATGTCCAATGAAAACAGTCCGCGGACCGTCGTTTTCATCGGACATGTCTCCTCGTGTGTACGCGGCCTAAGGCGGCGTACACACGACAGAGGTTCTCGCTGGAAACCAGCGAGAACCTCGGCTGTGTGTACGCTCCTGGCTCGCCCCGCCCGTCGGGAATCCCGTCGAGCGAATTTTGCTTGACGGCCCGCCTGGATGAATGGCTGGTTGCCATTCCCGACGGGCGGGTCGCCGATTTTGACGGCCGGCAGAGAACCTCGACGGGCGGAACGATGTGTTCTGCCCATCGAGGTTCTCTGCCGTGTGTACGAGGCCTAAGAGTTATCATTTGTATCCCAGTAGCCAGTCTTTCCAATCTAGAAGCCAATGTGCAATTTTATGAAGCCAGGAAGTGAAGCCGCAAGGCTCAGTTCAGTGTCAGTTGTTGAGAGAGTAGGACGCTCTCAAACGAGTCTCTCTCTCAGGGATAGCTCAGCCAGGCAGGGTCCTCCCACTGTGCGGCTCCAGGCCTCGCAGGCAAGCAGGGCTCCCACCTCCCTGTCTCCCTGTCTTGGCTGCCACTACTTACAATTTTACCTGTCCCTGGGTACCTCCGGTTCAGTGATCCAGCCCTCCCCTTCAGGTAAGAGCCTCGCTGGGACCACTGACGGCCGTCCTTTTGAGGACAGCCGCCACAAACATCCATGCCCCACGGCTCTCCCCTGCTCCCCTGCTCCTTCTTCCCTTCCACGGTTGCTTCCCCGGGTGCTTTTTCCCGAGAACCGCGCCAGCTTGTGGGGAATCGCGGGCGCCGCGATCTAGGAAAGACCGCGGCTTCACTTGCGGCCTACCGCCGCGCCGATCCCCACACGCTGCTACAGGCCAGAAATCCCCCCCCTCACCCCAGAAGCATCTCCACATCACTATCACTGCTCGGGCGTCCTTTTCGCCATGCAGCCCTACTAGCCCCCGATCGTGGCAGCAGCGGCAGCCGCGACTCAGGAAAGGCCGCCGCTTCATCCGCGGCCTAGCGGCGCGCCGCTCCCCACCTCCAACTATTGGTACTTTTCCCCCAATCGGGCCAGGAAGCCCCCCCCACCCCTGCAGAGTCCCCTCGCCCCCGATCATCCTTCTCAGCCCCCCTGGCGGCACAGATAGTGATCCTCTTAGCCTGGTACCCCCCCAGCCTGGATCCTGCTGTCAGGTTGGTGGCCAGTTTGCTCCATCCAGCCCTATCTCCCCCTGCTCATACTCATTTATTACTTGATCCAGGGCTAAAACCCGATCGCCTATTTAGGGGTCAGGAAGGAATTTTTTCCCTACCACAGCATATTGGCACAGCGTGGTCAGGGTTTTTTGCCTTCCTCTGGACCAAGCCAGGATCAGAGGATTCGGTTATCCTTGAGAATCCACCCCCCCACTCCTGCCATGGTTAATCGGCAATACTCGGCGGAGAACATTTGGGATCTGGAGCGATTTGCCGCAATTCTGTCGGCCGCTACCAAAAAGATCCTAGGAAATCTGCGACTTTTGAGGATCGAGCGACGATCGACTACAAAAAATCGCAGGCAGTTACCACAGCCAAAGCACATATCATGTGCTTTGATTTACACTAGATCGGCAGTAAAACATCGATTAGAAATCCACGATTTCTTATTGCAACATGACTTAGACTGCCTCTTTATCACAGAGAGCTGGCTCACAGCCGACTGTAACACCATTCTTGGAGAATTGGTGCCAGAAAACTACCGTATTATAACGGAAAATAGAATAGGGCAAAGAGGAGGAGGATTGGCGGTGATTCATAAGACACGTCTTGCGATCACAAAACCAAGCCTCCAAAACCCTCTTCCATTCATGGAAACCCTTACTCTCCAACTGCAAGTAAACGGCCAGGAGACCGTCCGGATTCTACTCTGCTATAGGCCACCTGGCCCCAAGTCGCAGCTGCTCCCATCCTTGACGGATTTTGTCTCCACCTACACCCTGAATAGCAGACACCTTTTGCTGCTCGGGGACTTCAATCTCTGGGCCAACTCCCCGCAAGACCCCATTGCCGACGCCTGCATCGACCACCTAGAAGGATTAGGGCTTCAGCAACTAGTATGTGGGCCCACACATGCTTCAGGTCATACGCTCGATCTTATTTTCAGACAAGATCTGGAAATAAAAATCTTGGAAAATGAACCATTGCCATGGACAGATCACCATGCAATTAAATTCATTATTTCCGATTTCCCCCCCTTAACAAAAACATCAAATCCAGTGACAACACACTGGACTAGATGTCAGAAGAAGCTCCACTCTGAGCTTTTCAAAGCCACGTTAGGGGAAAAAATAAATACAATTCAGCCGCACCAAACAGCGGAAGAAACATTGGTGGCCATAAACACAGCACTATTGCAGTCAGCTGACTTGATAGCGCCTAAACGAAAGACCCAGATCAGGAAAAATAACTCCGGCTGGTTCAACAACCAGCTGGCGTTACTGAAGCAAGAGCGCAGAAGGGCAGAAGCAGCCTGGAAAAGAAACTCTTCAGATGAGAACCTCTTGATCTACAAGGTAATAACTAGAAAATACTACAAACAAATCTTTGAAGCCAAGAAAAATTATTTTTCTGAGGCTATCAACGGTGCCCTAAATCGCCCCCGCGAACTCTTCAAGCTGGTCACTCAGACCATGAATCCAGGATGTCTTGTGGCCCCCAACTTGGATTCACAAGAATTTTGCGATGAGTTAGCGGATTGCTTCATTACCAAAATTGAGGTAATCCGGCAAGGCATTCAGCAAATCAATCGCTCTTCCAGCCCCCCCCGGAGTCGATTACACTGCACCGGCAGTAAGTCACCACAGTTAGGTGAGTTCACGCTGGAACCCATCTCCATTCAGACCACTAAAAATATCATCGGCACTCTGCGCAACAGCACTGCGCCAAATGATATTATCCCCACCAAACTGCTGAAGGAATGCGCCGACATCTTGGCACCTCCTATCACGCAGCTTGTCAACCAATCCTTCAAGGAGGGCATAATGCCCTCCCAGTTGAAGGAGGGCTTCATTCAACCCATCCTGAAGAAAGCCACCCTGGATCCTAAGGATCCACTCAACTGGCGCCCCATAACAGGCCTAAATGTTCTCTCCAAGGTAATGGAGAAAGCAGTGGTGCAGCAGCTGCAACAGCATCTAGACACCCACAACTTACTCGACCCATTTCAATCAGGATTCCGTCCCGGACATGGGACGGAAACCGCATTGCTTAAGATATGGGACGACGTTCTCGAGGCCGCAGACGAAGGAGAATCTTCTCTTCTGGTTCTGCTGGACCTAAGCGCAGCCTTTGATACAGTAGATCACAAGCTGTTGCTGACTCGGCTGGCTAAAATAGCTAAAGTCGCAGAACGCGATCTACCCTGGTTCTCCTCTTTTTTGGAAAACCGATCGCAAATAGTGAAGCTAGGACCCTTCACTTCTGAACAACGCACATTATCGTGCGGGGTCCCTCAAGGATCTCCCCTGTCGCCGATGTTATTCAACATCTATGTGCGTCCTCTTTTCGAAATCATCAGCAGCCAAAAACTGCTATATCACTCCTATGCAGATGACACGCAACTGTACTTCCGCATTTGCAATAAAAAGGATCACCACCTCAATCTAGAGACATGCCTCTCTTTGATAGAGGACTGGATGACAAAGAGTTATCTCAAACTCAACGGAGCAAAAACAGAACTTCTTCTGTTTCACGCCAAGCGTAGGAATCTATCGACACCAACTTGGATCCCGCCGACCATTCTGGGCAAAATTATCACCCCTAGCGCCAAAGTCAAAAGTCTTGGGGTCATCTTTGACTCCGACATGACAATGAACGCACAAATAGGGTCAGTAGTCAGCGGATCTCACCATCTGCTGCGCCTACTACGCAGACTCACGCCTTTTATTCCCAAGAAAGACATAGCGGTCGTGGTGGGAGCGATTGTAAATTCCAGACTGGACTATGCAAATGCCCTTTACCTCGGACTCCCCAAGTACCAGATCGCTCGTCTTCAAGTCGTTCAAAATACGGCCGCCAGACTTGTGACTGGGAAAAAACCATGGGAATCAATCTCACCTTCACTGAGATCCCTCCATTGGCTACCAGTTAGAGACAGAATCTCCTTTAAAGCTCTCTGTCTAACGCATAGATGTATCCATGGGAATGCTCCCCATTATCTATGCGAAAAATTACAAGTTCACAATCCCAATCGTATTCTACGATCCACCAATCAAAATCGGCTTCAGATACCAAAAGCCAGATTCAAGTCCAAAGGAGACAGGAGATTCGCTGTCCAAGGTCCCAGACTATGGAACGCCTTACCAGCCAGCATTCGGCTGGAGGAGAACTATCTAGTCTTCAGGAGAAAGATTAAGACGCATCTCTTTTGATCTCAAAGGAGACAGGAACAACAAGCGCCCAGAGGCGATTTACTTTGCATGTGCTGCGCTATATAAGTTTTCATTCATTCATTCATTCATTCATTTGTAGCATGCCTGTTTTAGGAAACCTTTAAATCGATGGGTTTAGTTCCACTTTAAGTGAGTCAAGCCCATTAAGATCTGGTCAGACATTTTGTCTACTTTCTATTACGATTAAATGTGCGCATGCTACATATCTGTGAAGAAAGAAATGTTAAAAATCAAGATTTTATGTACTAGTATCTGAGCTATAAAAAAATGAATGCACTAAGAACTGTTGGTAAAAACAGCCTGAAGGACCTACGTGCTTCCCAGGCTCTCCGCAGACAGCTGAAATCCTGTTATTCCTGCAGAACATGCCTCCGGACTGGGACCATGGAGCCATTATGCTGGAGTCCACATACCAGCTGTTCTGTAATATCATTCTGCACATACTTCAACTGACCTGAGAAGATCATGTTCACCATCAGGTCAAATGTCTCTAGACACCATTTACACCCATTGTCCAAGAAGCTCAATTATCAAACACATGACAAGCCTCTCCTTGTCACTGCTTTTCCTGTTTTCGCTTTAGGGGGTCTATTCATAAAAACATTGCTGTACAAATATGACAAACATTTGCACAGCTGCAATGGGAAAATCGCCGTATTTTGTATAATATGATTATTTCCTATGATCATAAGCGCCATCTAGTGTTTTTGTCCTGAAGTGCATGTCTACCTTTACATCCAACCTGAGATAACACCCACTTTATATCTGCTACATATTTCCATTCTCACAGAATAATTGAATAATAAAAATAAACGACACATTATATAAATACGTTTTCTGATTGGACAAGGTGGAGAGGTGGGGTGTGACGGTGACATTCATTTAGAAAACACAAAGCATGCTCTGAATGGGGTCTGTGCTGATTGGACGACCTCCTGTGTTCTCAGTGCAGCATGGCAGCCACTCGGTACGGAACCCGGAAGCAAGTGGAGATCATTGGTGTGAGAGGCGATTCAGTTCACTTGTGCCGCGCTATATAAGTTTTTCATTCATTCATTCAGTATCTGGTAATGAGTGATTTTATGGCAGTAAATCCCTTATACAGCCCACTTCCTGTTTCTTGTCTGGTGATTAGCTTAGGCTTATGATATCATGCACAGCTCTCTCATGAGCGTTTGCCAGGAAGGGAGGGGGGTGAGTCATAAGAGGGTCAATGAGAGCAGCAGAGCTGGAGGTGTGCCTCTGTGTGTCTGTGTAAATCCAGGAGGTGAACAGGCCTGATTATTTTGCCTCGTAAACACGATCGTGATTTCTGAAAAGAAAACCAAGGGGTTTTTTTTAGCAGGAAAACGGCTGAAACTTGTCTTGCATACACACGGTCACGCTAATCTTGGGCGAAATGGCGACCGTCAAGTAACCTTCTCCTCTGGGTGATCTTCACTATATTGGCAAAAGTATTGGGACACCTTATATATATATATATATATATATATATATATATATATATATATATATATACTATATATATATATATATTATAAAAATTACGTTTTTAAGGGTCTAGAAAAAAAAAAAAATTCAACCCAATCATTAAAACGGCCTACACTCGATCATGAAAAAAAAAATTCTCTAGCATGACGCCACCCTTGAGGCTGCTTTAGCTGATTTTGTGTTAGTAAAAGACGACTTGCGCTTTTCTGTCTGTTACAGCGTGATGAATGTGCTTACTCCATTACGAACGCTAGTTTTACCAGATCGAGCGTTCCCGTCTCATAACTTGCTTCTGAGCATGCGCGGATTTTTCACGTCGTTAAAGCCCACACACGACCATTTTTTACAACCTTAAAACCGACAACGTTAAACACGTCGTGAAAAAATAGAGCATGTTCGAAAAAAAAAATTGGCCATTTTATTAGAACCCAAAAAATGCTCTGGAGCCCACACACGATCATTTTAGATTAGAACCCGAAAAACAGTCGTGTATAAGCGGCATTAAGCCTCAGGCCCCGTACACACGACCGGTTTTCTCGGCAGAATTCAGCAAGAAACTCGATGGGAGACGTATTCTGCTGAGAAAACCATTCGTGTGTACACTTTTCGCCGAGAAAACTGTGGAGGAACTCGTCGAGCCAAAAAGAGAGCATGTTCTCTATTTCCTCGACGGGCAATGGGAAAATTTGGCTCGACAAGTTTTTTGACACCCGAGCAAGGAACTCGATGGGGAAAACTATGTGTTTCGCGCGTCGAGTTTCTCGGTCGTGTGTACGGGGCCTCATACACACGTACGGGATTCCCGGCGGTAAAAAGTCTGCCAGGAAATCCGAGGAGAAAACTGAGAACCTGCTCTGTAACTTTTCCCCCTACACACGTCCGAGTTTCCCAATAGGAAAACTGCCATTAGAGCTTTGGTCGGGAATCCTGGGCCGTGTGTATGCTCCATCTCAGAGTTTCCCATAGGAAAATTGCCGGGAAAAATAAGAGAGCAGGTTCTGTCTTTTTTTCCGGCAGTTTTCCTGTCGGGAAAACTGCAATGGAGCATACACACGGCTGGTTTTCCTGACCAAAAGCTCTCATGGAAGTTTTCCCTACAGGGAAACCGGTCGTGTGTACAAGGCTACATGCACTTTAATAGCATCCCAGTCTTAGTCCGTAGGGTTCAATATTGAGTTGGCCTACCATTTGCAGCTATAACAGCTTCAACTCTTCTGGGAAGGCTGTCCACAAGGTTTAGGAGTGTCTATGGCAGGGGTGTCAAACTGGCGGCCCTCCAGCTGTTCCGAAACTACAAGTCCCATCATGCCTCTGCCTGTGGGAGTCATGCTTGTAACTGTTAGCCTTGCAATGCCTCATGGGACTTGTAGTTTTGCAACAGCTGGAGGGCCGCCAGTTTGACACCCCTGGTCTATGGGAATGTTTGACCATTCTTCCAGAAGTGCATTTGTGAGGTCAGGCACTGATGTTGGCTCGCAGTCTCAGCTCTAATTTATCCCAAAGGTTTTCTCAGGGCTGCTGTTAGAAATCACGGGGCCCCATACAGCCTACCTGACAGGTCCCCCCCCCCCTTATTTATCAAGACCATATTTTCACAAAAAATACACTAAAATAATTGTTAGTGGACACAAACATAACAGAGAACCTGTGTGAATTAGCCCTTTTTTATTTGTTTTTTACACAAAAAAAATATATATTCACAGTGACAAGGGGACACACGGGGGGTAGATCAGAAGCCGGCAGAACAGGGATGGGAATCAGGGTCAGGGAAGCAATTACAGGAAAGATGCCCTGTGTCTGTGTCTCTCTCAGCAGCAGCTGAAAGCCAGCAGGAGGGGGAGAAACTGGCTTTCAGCTGCTGCAGAGAGCTGCACAGGGCATCCTTCTGTAACTGCCCCTTCCGCCAAACCACACTAATTACCCCTGCTGTTTGGGCCCCCATGTGTGCCCGGGCCCCCTACAGGAGGACTGGTGGTCCCCCCTATCAGCGGCCCTGGGTTCCTCCACCCCAAACTCGCTCATCCATGTCTTTATGGACCTTGCTTTGTGCACTGGTCCAAATCATTTGGTGGGGGGGGGGAAATATGATGTGGGTTTTTTCAGGGGTTGGGCTTGGCACCTTAGTTCCAGTATAGGGAACTTATAAGCCATCAGCATTCCAAGACATTTTGGACATTTTCACGCTCCCAACTTTGTGGGAACAGTTTGGGGTGAATTTACAGAATTTACAGAAGATCGGCAATTGTAGCCCCCTTGTTCTTTAATGATCGGATTACATGAGCATGATATTATATATCCAGCAGACGGATGTGGGACTCAAGACAAGCGATTATGGCGAGAATCGTTCAAAAATCTCGGAACATGGACGTCTCTGTTCTCCGTTATCGCAATCAAATCCCGGCAAGATGAGCCATGGAGATATTCTTCATGTAATCAGTGATTCATTGTGTGTTCAGAACCAGGCTGGATCATCAGTCAATGAATCACCCCCTACTACATGGAGAGTCGCTGTGACCAGACGTAATTCCTTTAGCTTCCTCTATATATTTACATTATGCAGCTGTAATGTGATTATAGCCCCGGCCTCTTATCTCGTTCATTTGATTATTGGCATATCATTAGCCCGACAAAATCTCATAATGTCAAGAGGTTCTCCAGTTACACCAGCCTAAAGTGTTACTAAACCCAGGAGCCTGCATTCACTATATCTGGTCCCCACAGAACATGGATCATTTTAGTAAATATAAATGGCTAAATATCTTTTCTTATCAGCAGTATATAGCAGTCTTGTGACTTCTATCAGTGTCTGGTTAACCGCTTAAAGGAGTTGTAAAGGAAACATTTTTTTTTTTGCTGAAATGACTGTTTACAGGGTATAGAGACATAATAGTTAACTGATTCCTTTTAAAAATGATTAAAAATAGATAAACATCAATCATATAGTGTACCTGTAGTTTCTAGTTTCGTTTTTGCATGTTTCCTGTCTCTCTGATGTACAGAGTCACAGAGCCAATACAGGGCAGTGATGGTTTGTAAAACGAAACTGATTGGTGCCGAGGGGTTTTAGACACACAGTAATCACACCATATTGATTAGTGACCACAGAGAGAAAGCTCCCAGGACCGTGGTCATCAGGAAACAGACAACCAGGAAGTGTGGAGATCAGAGAAGAATTACAGCAACTTGAGAGCAAAAACGAACAATGAGGACATGAAAACAGCACTTCATTAAGGTAAAGGAAGCTATTAAGATAAAACATTTTTTTTCCTTTTCAAACCCTTTAAGAAGGGCACGGCTGGGCACAACCACGTACTTGTACGCCCCCTTTAAGATCCCAGCCGTGGGTCGCGAGCGTGCCGCCGCTGGCGTACTCATAACCCGGGGCTCTTCTCCGTGACCGACCCTGCAGGAACAGTGGACCCGATCGCTGCCAGTGTCCAGCGATTGGGTCACAGAGAGAAAGAACGAGGAGAGGTAAGTGTAAACAAACCTCTCCCCATGCTTCCTAGTGGCATGTCACTGATCATCTGTTCCCTGTGATAGGGAACGACGATCAGTGACGTTACACGCCCAGCCACGCCCCCCCAAAGTAAGAAACACTCCCTTAGGGAACACTTAACCCCTACAGCGCCCCCTCCTGGTTAGCCCCTTCACTTCCAGTGTCATTTTCACAGTAGTCAGTGCATTTTTATAGCACTGTTCGCAGTAAAAATTACAACGGTCCCAAAATAGTGTCAAAAGTGTCCGCCATAATATCAGTCACGATAAAAATCGCTGGTCGCAGCCATTACTAGAAGAATTTTTTTTTTAGAAAAATGCAATAAAACTATCCTCTATTTGATAGACTCTATTCATTTTGCGCAAACCAATCAAACGCTTATTGCGATTTTTTTTTACCAAAATTATGTAGAAGAATATGTATCAGCTTTCCCTGAGAAAAAAAAATGTTATATCTTTTTTGGGGATATTTATTATAGCAAAAAGTTAAAAACATTGCATTTTTTTCAAAATTGTCGCTTTATTTTTGTTTACAGCGCAAAAAATAAAAACGGCCGAGGTGATCAAGAAAAAAAAACTCTCTAGCAATACACACCAAACTTAACAGGCGTTTCAGATCCAAGCTGTGTCACAGCGGGAGATCCACTTACGCGACTGTCAGGGGGGCATTTTCAGCCCTAAAAAAAAGGGCTGAAGAACTGGGCTTATACTCGAGTATATACGGTAATACATTTTTGCTTTTGGGTTTAATACAGCTTTAACTGCAACAGAAAAGAATAAGGTCTCCTGCCCTGCTCCTGAGTGACAGTGCTGTTTACCACTTCCCGCCCGGTCAATAGTGAATTGATGTCCGGGAAGTGGTTTTGTTATCCTGACTGGACGTCTATTGATGTCTATTGTCTATATAACAGCGGCCGTGCGCCCGGGGGGTGCTTATCGCAACGATTGGTGATGCGGTGTGTCAGTCTGACACATGGCTACATCGATCTCGGTAAAGAGCCTCCGGCGGAGGTTCTTTACCACGTGACCAGCCGTGTCCAATCACGGCTGATCACAATATGAACAGGAAAAGCTGCAGATCGGCTTTTCCTCACTCGCGTCTGATACACGCGAGTAGAGGAGAGCCGATCGCCTGCTCTCCTGACAGGGGGGGGGGGGGTTGTGCTGATAGTTTATCAGCGCAGCCTCCCCTCGGATCACCGCAGAGGACCACCAGCATGCGCCCAGGACCACCAGGGATGGGCATCCACACTGGACCACCAGGTTTTCCCCCTAGACCACCAGGGAATGCCAATCGGTGCCAAGGCAGCTGCCAATCAATGCCCAGGCAGCTGCCAACCAGTGCCCACTGAAAATTCCTGCCAGTGCCACCAGGGATACCCATCAGTGCTGAATATCAGTGCCGCATGTCAGTGCCCATTAGTGCCATGTATCGATGCCCATTAGTGCCCATCAGTGCCGCCCATCAGTGGCCAGCAGTGCCGTCTATCAGTGCCGCCTATCAATGCCACCCATAAGTACCCACCATTGCAGCCTTTCAGTGCCCATCAGTGTCGCCTATCAGTGCCAATCAGTGCCACCCATGAGTGCCCATTAGTGCTGCCTATCAATGCCCATCAGTGCTGCATATTAGTGCCACCCAACAGTGCCGCCTACTAGTGCCCATCAATTTCGCATATCAGTGCCCGTCAGTGACACCTCATTGGTGCCCGTCAGTGCCGCCTTATCAGTGCCCATCAGTGAAGGAGAAAACTTATTTACAACATTTTATAACAGAAAAAAAGAAAAACTTTTTTCAAAATTTTCGGTCTTTTTTTATTTGTATAGCAAAAAATAAAAACCCCAGAGGCGATCAAATACCACCAAAAGAAAGCTCTATTTGCGGGAACAAAATGATAAAAATTCTGTTTGGGTACAGTGTAGCACAGCGACAGCGCAGAAGGCTGAAAATTGGCCTGGGCAGGAAGGGGCGTGCGTGCCTGGTATTGAAGTGGTTAATTTTTAGGACTGAATGGACAAAAATACAAGGTACAACAGCTCTCTAGTTGACTAATTGGTGTGTTTATCGGTTTGCCCGGAGTTTGGGCACATCGGGTGGTGGCACAGAACATGTGTATGAATAAAAGGGCTTGGTGGGGTGGCAGCCTATGTCAGCCGTACAGGTTGCTTAGCTCCAGATTTTATTCTTTTGCTTTGCACAGCCAAGTATCTACTGACAGATGTCACCGCTTATTTCATTAAGGAGCGCTGTAATGCGAGGAACACGGAAGTTGGCTTCCCAGATGGCGTTCTGAAACTCTGGGACCTGGGCTCATTTGCCAGCTTGGATTCCCAGCCAGTGCTGAGCTCTGCAGCAATCTCCTATCAGATTGGACTGCCAATTCTACCGGGGGGGGGGGGGGTGCTGCAGCGGGCTCCGCGCCGCCATCATCGCTCGGTGCTTTCAGGAGTGGAACGACTCTGATGGTATGTACTGTACGGCCGACCGTGGTGAAGGGCAAGGCCATAAAGCAATATGCCATGAAAGCACTGACACAGCATTAGGAGGGAAGTGCGCGCTGTAAAAAATCAGAATCAGGGGTAATGGTCCGTAGGGCGATAACTAATTTGGTGGAAATGCTGCCACTGCCGCTTGCCAAAAACAAGAAAACTTCTGCATAATCAAGTTTAATGATTATTTGTCTTTCTTCCATCAACCTAGAACCGAACCAATGTAAACACTTCATCTGTCCAAATATCATTTTCTTCTTCCGTACTTCATAAGAGCGAATATATAGATCCTTAACCACTTCAGCCCCGGAGGATTTGGCTGGCCAATGACCAGGCCATTTTTTGCGATTCGGCACTGCATCACTTTAACTGAAAATTGCGCGGTCGTGCGACGTAGCACCCAAACAAAATTAGTGCCCTTTATTCCCCACAAATAGAGCTTTCTTTTGGTGGTATTTGATCACCTCTGCGGTTTTTATTTTTTTTGCACTATAAACAAAAATAGAGCGACAATTTTGAAAAAAAACAATATTTTTTACTTTTTGCTATAATGAATATCCCCCAAAAAAGATATAAATTTGTTTTGTTTTTCCTCAGTTTAGGACGATACGTATTCTTCTAGATATTTTTGGTAAAAAATAAAAAAATAAAAATCGCAATAAGCGTATATTGATTGGTTTGTGCAAGAGTTATAGGGCCAGATTCAGATACACTTAATATTGCGCTGCGTAATCGAAATACTCTACGCTGCCGTATTTTACCAGGCTCTACACCGAATCCTGGTAGATTTTTGCCCGTACGCTACGGCGGCGTAGTCTATTTCTCGCCGCGTAATCGAAATACGCGATTAGGGGGCGTGAAGCATTTAAATTAAGCGCGTCCCCGCGGCAATCTAACTGCGCATGCTCCGTTCAGAAATTTCCCGCCGTGCATTGCGCGAAATCACGTCGTTACGTCATTCGTTGTTTGAGTAGCGTCGTTTACGAACATTCCTATTCCCGGACGACTTACATAAAAAATAATAAAAGACGTCGGAAAACGTAGAAATTCGACGCGGGAACGACGGCCATACTTAACATGGGCTGTCTAATATTAGAGCAGCAAAAAGCTGGTATAGTGTTACGCAAATAAAAGATGACTAAAGATGCCGTAAGAGATTGCGATTGAAGATCGTAATTTCAGGGATCGTCGGCAAAAGCTCATTTGCATACCCCGACGCGGAAAACGACGGGAAGTCCACCCAGTGGCCGCAATTTTATTGCAGCGTAGATCCGAAGGCGTACGAACACGTAATCCAGTCGAATTGAAGCCCGCAGCCGTCTATTCATGGTTTGAGGTTTTCGACTAGCTAGAAAACGCGCGTAATTTGAAATTACTCCAGTCTAACATCAGTTAGACAGGCGTAATGGCTCTCTGAATCTGGCCCATAGCGTCTACAAAATATGGGATAGATTTATGGCATTTTTACTGCAATATATTTTAGTACTTCTGAAAGGGAACGTACGGGTACGTCCATGTGCGCAGCTGTGCCATTCTGCCGACGTAAATAGTCGTGCAGTTGTCGACAAGGGGTTAATGTATAGAACTAAAGGGGACCTCTGCTTAATGCTATCAGCATGAGTACTGGCCCCATAACATGACCTATGCAATTTTGGTTTCCCAGATCGGCACAAGAGCTGCAGCCATTACAAATGGGGCTCAACCCCCCCCCCCCCCTATTCAATTTTATTGGACATGATGCAGGAAAACTAAAGAAAGGTTTGGTGCCAATTTGAACAATGGGGGGGGGGGGGGGGGGGGTCTGCGTTAGCTACCTTTCCTGTGGTGATGCACTATATTGTCAAAAGTATTGGGACACCTGCCTTTACATGCACATGAACTTTAATGCCATCCCAGTTTTAGTCCATTGGGTTCAATATTGAGTTGGTCCATCCTTTGCAGCTATAACAGCTTCAACTCTTCTGGGAAGGCTGTCCACAAGGTTTAGGAGAGTGTCTATAGGAATGTTTGACCATTCTTCCAACAATGGGGCACTATTCCTCTCATGGACACCAACAATGATATACTATTCCTTCCACTGACAACATTGTCGAGGCATTATCCCCCCACTCACTTACAGACCACAGGCACTATGTCATTTTCTTAGTTCCACCAACACTTGGGCATTTTCGACGTTGCATACACGCGCTCAGACAAAAGTCAGCCCGTCCAAAGCGCAGTGACATACAACACGTACAATGGCACTATAAAGGGAAAGTTTCATTCCAACAGCGCCACCCTTTGGGCAGCTTTTGCTGATCCACATGTTAGTAAAAGTAAAAGTTTGGTGAGAGACGATCAGGGCCGCCATCAGGAATTTTGGGGCCCCTTACACAGCTTCAGGCATGGGCCCCCTGGAGCAGAGAACCGGGGGGGGGGGGGGGGGTGCTGTCGCATGAAATTGAGAAAGGGGGGGGAGGGGCTGTGTTGCCGCAAATTGAGAAGCGGGGGGGCTATTTACAAAAAGAATAAATAAAGAAAAATATATATAAAAATAATTTAATTAAAAGAAAAAAAGAGAGAAAAAAAAATATATATATATATATATATATAAAATAAAAAACAATGTTTTAAAAGGGGTGGTTGCCAACTGGGGCCCTGGGGACCTCATTTTTTTTTTTTTTTTTATAAAAGGAAATTACAAAAAAAGGGGGCTTTCCATTCGGGACCTCTGGGCCCTTTAATAAAAAGAAACCTTTGGGCCCTTTAAAAAAAAAAAAAGAAATAAAAAAAAATATATAAAAAAAAGAAATAAACATTTGTATATATAAAAAAAAGTATATGGGGACCTCTAAAAAAAAGGGGGTTGCCTGACCATGGGCCCTGGGGACCTCTTGAGCCCTTTAATAAAAAATAAAAATATAAAAAAATATATATAAACAAAAATAAAAAATACAATTATAAAAAAAGGGGGTTTGACACATGGGGCCCTGGGGACCTTTGAGCCCTTTAATAAAAATACATCTATATATTAAAAAAAAGAAATGAAATAATATAAAAAATTATAAAAAAAGGAGAAGATGTGTGTATAAAATATATTTTTTTTTATAAAAAAAAGAGGGGTTGTCATCTGGGGCCCTGTGGACCTCCATAAAAATTGGCCCTTTAATAAAAAATAAAAGAAAAATATATTTAAAAAAATATATTTTTTTTATTAAAAAATAAATAAAAAAGAAGGGGTTGCCATCTGGGGCCCTGGTGGCCTACGGGCCCCTAGACCCCTAAAAAAAATGGCCCTTTAATAAAAAAAAAAAAAAAAAAAATATATTAACAAAATATATATATTTTTTTTTTATAGAAAATAAATTTAAAAAGGGGGGTTGCCATCCAGTGCCCTGGGGGCCTCCGGGCCCCTGTGGACCTCCGGACCTCTAAAAAAAGAAAAGAAAAAAAATTGGCCCTTTAATAAAAAATAAAATAAAAATATATTAAAAACATATATATTTAAAAAAAAAAAAAAAGAAAAAAAAGGGCTTGCCATCTGGGGCCCTGGTGGCCTCTGGACCCCTGGGGACCTCCGGACCTCTAAAAAAAATAAAAGAAAAAAAATTGGCCCTTTAATAAAAAATAAAAGAAAAATATATTAAAAAAATATATTTTTTTATAAAAAAAAAAAAGGGTGGTTCCCATCCAGGCCCCTGGGGACCCCCGGGCCCCTTACAGGTGTACTACCTGTACCCCCCTGATGGCGGCCCTGGAGATGATTTATTCTTTTCAGTGCTTTGCAGCGCCACAAATGTGATATCTCCATTACGAACGCTAGTTTTACCAGAAAGAGCGCTCCCGTCTCATACTTGATTCTGAGCATGCATGTTTTTTTGCCCGTCGGAAAAACCATACAGACGAATGATTTTCCTGATGGGGAAAAAAGAGATCCTGCTCCAGTAGCCTTCCCGTTGGAAAAACTGCGATGGAGCATACACACATACTCACTGAACTGGATTTTTGCAGAGGGCTGAGCTGTGGGAGGGACCGAGCAGACCCCAACCACTACAGGCTGTGTGCAGAAAACTTTAGGAGGGGGCGGAGACATGACCAGTCACTCTGCACAAGGAGACAGAGCAGCAGTGAGCGGTCTTTATTACAGGAAGTTCCTACACAGAGGTAAAAGCTCAGATTGAATTACTGCACAGATCCAAAAGAAATGCACAAAGCACACCAAGATTCAAGAAGAATACACATGATGAAAGGATGTAAACAATAAATTCTTATCCCAGCGTTCAGCTTTT
Organism: Rana kukunoris; assembly: GCA_029574335.1. Classification (NCBI taxonomy): domain Eukaryota; kingdom Metazoa; phylum Chordata; class Amphibia; order Anura; family Ranidae; genus Rana; species Rana kukunoris. The sequence goes on along the minus strand of CM056052.1, from coordinate 531,287,036 downwards.
AACATAACAAACGCAGCTATTTTGTAAACCGAATCATGAAAACGCCAATTAATACTCAGCAGTACCTCTATACATCATTAGGAACAGCTGGAAGTGTGACCTAAACAGGGGTTCCTCGGCACTGCACCTACTGTATGTGATATAAATATAATAGACTCTCCCTAAACATGAGCCATATTTCTCATTGAATACTGAGTGAGGTAGATGATTATCTGTGAAAAATAACAATAAATACAATCTGCTGTATGTGAAAATTTCCAAGTAATAATTATCAGATCTGTTAGCCAGAAAGTCAATATATTCAGTTTTATTTTTGTGGGCTGAAAAAAAGAGAGATACAAAATTTAGAATAAATATTTATCTGGTAAGAAAATGAACTACAATCTAAAATAAATCAAATTTTTTCAGTAAAAACTAGAAGCATGCATTATATTTTTTAATCAACTGCTCGTAGCGGTTAATTAATTAGTTATTATCTTTCAGTTTTTAACCCAGGCTAGTGAAAGGATATCTGAAATTTGTTTGGCAGTTATAAGCTACACAGACTTTAAGCCCTTCCCAACCAACTCTAGAAGTAGGCTCTAAAAGGCTCTTTACACCTAGGGCAGGAAGGATTAGTGATCATGTGACCACCGTGATTGGCTGGGGCCCTATTAACCACTTAAGACCCGGACCTTTAGGCAGCTAAAGGACCCGGCCAGTTTTTGCGATTCGGGGATGCGTCGCTTTAACTGACAATTTTTTTGGCCTTTTTTTCCCACAAATAGAGCTTTCTTTTGGTGGTATTTGATCACCTCTGCGGTTTTTATTTTTTGTGCCCGCAACCCATGGCTGGGCACTTAAAGAGGACGTACCTGTACGTGCTTGTGCCCAGCCGTGCCATTCTGCCAACGTATATGTGCAGGAGGCGGTCCTTAAGTGGTTAAACAACTTAGAGCACAAGTGACAAACACAAGGCCCGCAGGCCAAATCCGGCCCTCCAGGCCATTTCATGTGGCCCTCACACCTCTCCTACAGCTCCAGTCCTCCTCTGGTCATCCTCCGGAACCTTACTTTTTGCTTTCAAGCAATGCATCCAGCTTCTTCCCAGCAGAAGCAGAAGGAAAGAGGGGGTACACTGTGATGTAAGGGAGAGTGGGGGACTCAACTTCTGATGGTGGGGTGGCTCTTGACATCTAATGTAAGGGGACGGGATGCGCTGGACATCTAATCTTACAGATACAATCGGCCCTTTTGGGGGCAATCATAATGCTGATGCGGCCCACGATGAAATTGAATTTGACACCCCTGGCTTAGAGTGTCGCTCCAAGTGCCAAGGGTAATGCTCCGGTGATCCACTGAATCCAGGTGCTGGCGTCTCTAGTGTTCATCTACTTTTATAACTAAGCCCTGCGGGTGGGGTGAAACGCGTCTGAATTGTATCAGAGGTCATGGCCTGGGAGGAGGCTAAAGCCGCTTTCTATCCTTCTTTGCACTTGGGCTGTTTAGGAATGCAGCATTTTTGTATCTCAAATTATATTGTGATTGGCTAATACAGTGGACACATGATGGGGAGTTGGTCCTGCCAGCCACTAATCATTAGTCTTTGACAGCTCGGTCTCTGTGAGGCAGCGTACACACGATCAGACATGTCCGACGGACCGTTTTCATCGGACCAGGCTGAAATGGTCTGATGTGCGTACACACCATCAGACCAAAATCCCCTCGGACCAGAACGCGGTGACGTAGAACACAACGACGTGATGAAAAAACGAAGTTCAATGCTTCCAAGCATGCGTCGACTTGAATCTGAGCATGCGCGGGATTTCGGTCCGATGATTTCGTGTACTAACCATCGAACATGTCCGATGGACAGGTATCCAGCGGACAGGTTTCTAAGCATGTTTTGAAACTTTTATCCGCTGGAAAACGGTCCGATAAGCCGTACACACGATCGAACATGTCCGCTGAAACTGGTCTGCCGACATGTTCGATCGTGTGTACGCGGCCTGATGGTAGTGAGCAGTGAGCATGCTCTCAGCATAATTATTATTTTTTTTTTTAGTTTCAGTACTTTTTGTATTCTTTTCATAGCAATACAAATTATACATTTATACATCAATTTTGTCTAGATACATTATCTTCCTTCTAACAATCATCTTCCCCATAAGAAAAAAAAAACAACATAATTTGTCCTCCCTTTACTGTAACTCCCCCACAACCCCCCAAAAAAGCATAGAAACATTGACCATCCAGGGACGCATATGTGCAGCATTTGGGCGTTAAAGCCCACTCTCTTGTCGTGGTACATATACTATATTGCCAAAAAAGTATTGGGACGCCTGCCTTTACAAGCACATGAACTTTAATGGCATCCCAGACTTAGTCCATAGGGTTCAATTTTGAGTTGGCCCACTCTTTGCAGCTATAACAGCTTCTACTCTTCTGGGAAGGCCGTCCACAAGGTTTAGGAGTGTGTCTATGGGAATGTTTGACCATTCTTCCAGAAGTACATTTGTGAGGTGAGGCACTAATGTGGAAGAGAAGGCCTGGATTGCAGTTGCCGCTCTAATTCATCCCAAAGGTGTTCTATCGGGTTGAGGTCAGTACAAAGCAAGGTCCATAAAGACATGGATGAGTGAGTTTGGGGTGTAGGAACTTGACTGGTCTACACAGAGTCCTGACTTCAACCCGAGAGAACACCTTTGGAATGAATGAGAGCGGTGACTGCGAGTCAGGCCTTCTCGCCCAAATCAAACCAAATGCGCTTCTGGAAGAATAGTCAAAGATTCCCAACGACACACTTCTAACCTTGAAGCTGTTATAGGTGAAATGAGTTGGCCAACTCAATATTGAACCCTACGAACTAATAGCCAGATTCAGGAAGACTTACGACAGCGTATCCAAATGCGCGCCGTCGTATGATTTAGCGTATTCTGGTAACCAGATAAATGTGGTGTAAGTCTCCTACACCCAGGTATGTTAGCTACATATTTATGCTGGCCGCTAGGGGCTTGTACGTTGATTAATGCCTAGAATATGAAAATGAGCAAGATACGCCTATTCACGAACGTACACTCGTCGCAGTAAGCTATGCCGTTTACGTAAGGCGCTTTTCAGGTGTAAAGATAAATCACCAAAAAGATGGCGCAGCCAATGTTAAGTATGGACGTCGGAACAGCCGTCAAATTTCATGTCGTTTACGTAAGCCAATTCAGAATGGGGCTGGGCGTAGGTTACGTTCACGTTGAAAGCATTGACTATTTGCGACGTGATTTTGAGCATGTGCACTGGGATACGTCCACGGCCGGCGCATGCGCCGTTCGTTCGGCGCGTCATTTACGTGGGGTCAGGATACATTTACATGTATCACGCCCACCTTCCACCTACTTTGAATTACGCAGACTTACGCCGGCCCATTTACGCTACGCCGCCGTAACTTAGGGAGCAAGTGCTTTGTGAATACAGCACTTGCCTCTCTAACTTGCGGCGGCGTAGCGTATATTCGATATCCGACCTGCTCCGATCCGCCAAAGTGTGACGGAGGAAAAACCTACTTTTCCATCCGTCTGGCGGATCGGATCGGGTGAACACGGACAGACGGTCCGTGTTCATCCAATCCCCCCATAGGGGAGAGCGGAGAGCAGACAGGGCGGTCCCTGCACAGTGTGCGAGGACCTCCCTGTCATCCGCCGGCTCAGCAGAGATCAACGGAGCGATCCCCGCTGAGCAAGCGGAGGTGCACGGGGTGGATCATTACTGATCCGCCCCGTGTGAAAGAACCCTTAGTGTATGACCAGCTTTATGGTCAGTTAATGGCTGTACATGTATAAAAAAAAAAATAACAAAAACACAACTTTGTTGCACTGGGATCAAAGAAGCAATGAAATAAAAAGCAGCTGACACAAAATGCAGGAAAAGCACAATAGAGATATATAGAAAATGGTGCAGCGCTTATATGGGAACTGAATCACTCATAACATTAAATGTAATTTAACAATAATAAAGTCCATATAAAAATTCTTTTGGAGATCACTGGTTCGGACACCACCACCAACACCCAAACACACTGCTTCTTAAAACTTGCAAAGGGTGTAGAGAAAAGGCAGCAGCTCCTTTAGTACAAGTCAGCAATCCTGGATGCCTCCCAAGATAGGATCCTCAGCATGGCCCTGAAGACGTTAGTAATGACGAAACTAGTAGGGAGGAGCCTGTAACATGTGACGTAACACTTATCCTGAGACACAACGGCATCTTTATGGTTAGAAGCGCTGGACGTTTCTTCAGTTTTTTATCTGCTTGATATTTACTTCATAAATTTGAGTGTATCAACTTCTTTATCCTTTATTAAACCACTTCTTTGGATGGCTGCACTATGAAGTGTTTTCTTTTCTTTGCTGGGTTCTCAACTATTGAGGTCGAATAAGGGCCTGATTATGCTCATGCTGCTGAGGATACTATTTTGGGAGGCATCCAGGATTGCTGACTTGTAATAACATACCTCCCAACTTTTCAACTTCAGAATGAGGGACAAATGAGCATACCTCCCAACGAAGTTGTTGAGCGGGGGGGGGTTCCCCAGATCGGTGTTTTTGAGCGGGGGGGGTTCCCCAGGCCGCAGATCAAAGTTGTTGAGCAGGGGGGGGGGGGTTCCACGGCTCGGAGTTGTTGAGCGGGGGGGGGTTCCATGGCTCGGAGTTGTTAAGCGGGGGGGCCAGGGGGGTTTACCGCGAATCGGGGACAGTTGGGAGGTATGTAATAAAGGAGCTGCTGCCTTTTCTCTACACCCTTTGCTGTTAAAGAGCTGCTATTTATATATTGTCTTGTGAGTTTGTATCTTCCCTTCGGTAAGAAGCAGTGTGTTTGGGTGTTGGTGTCCAAACCAGTGATCTTCACAAAAAATGTTATATGGACTTTATTATTGTTCAATTACATTTAATATTATGGAGTGATTCAGTTCCCATAAAAGCGCTACGCCATTTTCTATATAATGGCTGTGCATGGCTCTCCTGCACATAACATGGCTCACTTACCTGCCGGACGAGTCCCAGCTGAAGTGACAAGTAAAGGATAATCTGATTGTCCTCTGGATCTAACAGATGTGCCCTGCAAAACAACAGCACTCAATTATCACAGATAGCTTCTCATGTTTTGGTGTCCATGCTTTAAAAACAAACCATCAAAACCCATATATACATTGCCAAAAGCTTGTGGACACCTGACTATTACATCTATAGGAGCTTGTTGGACAACCCATTTCACAACCATGGGCATTACTATAGGGTTGTTCCCCCTTGTATTGCTATCACAGCTTCTGCTGTTTTGGGAAGGGTTTCCACAACATTTTGGAGGGTGTCTCTGGGAACTTGTGCCCAATTAGCCAAACAAGTATTTGTGAGGCCAGGTACTGATGTTGGAAGAGTGGACCTGGCTTGTAGTTTGCATTCCAATACATTCCAAAGGTGTTCAACAGGGCTGAGGTAAGTGCTCTGTGCAGGTCACTAAAGTTTCTTCATACAAAAACGTATGTTTTAGTGGAGCTAGCTATGTGTACAGGGCCAAGTGGAACAAAAAAGGGCCTTTGCAAGTACTCTTCACTGGAAACACCTGACCTGAATGATTTTGAGTGGCGTCCACAAAAGCTTTGACCAGTACAGGAAATGCTGGGTAAGATATTTATAAAGGCTAATGCCGCGTACACACGACCATTTTTAATGGTCTAGAAAAAAAAACATTTTTTTCAACCCGATTATTGTTAAACCGGCCTTGCCTACACGCGATCGTGAAAAAAAAATGCTCTAGCAAAGCGCGGTGACGTACGACGGCACTATAAAGGGGAAGTTCCATTCGGATGGCGCCACCCTTGGGGCCGCTTTTGCTGATTTCGTGTTAGTAAAAGACGATTCGCGCTTTTCAGTCTGTTACAGCGTGATGAATGTGCTATCTCCATTACAAACGCTAGTTTTACCATAACGAGCGCTCCCGTCTCATAACTTGCAGGTTTTTTTCACGTCGTTAAAGCCCACACATGAGCATTTTTTACGATGTTAAAAACAACGTAATAATTTATAGCATGTGCTAAATTTTGAATGGCCATCTTTTAAGTCGTGAAAAATGCTCTGGAGCATTAAAAAAAAAAAAAAAAAAAAAAAAATGTTTACATCCGTGGAACGCGACATAAGAGTTGACCAATACATGAATGGAACGTATTGAACACAGGAATTTGACATGTGCACACTGAAACTTTTGTTTGGAATTTGTCTAAAAAATACAATTTAGTTACTTCCGAAATTCGTTTTTATTTATTTTGTTTCGTTAAAAATTGCATTAGTCCGAAAATCTGAATGAATTAAGCTTGAATCTGTCAATTTAAGGCTAATGCCACGTACACACAATGGGACATTCCGACAACAAAACCGTGGATACATTTCTGACGGATGTTGGCTCAAACTTGTCTTGCATACCCACGGTCACAAAAATGTTGTTGGAAATTCTGAATGTGAAGAACGCGGTCACGTACAAGACGTACGACAGCACTATTAAAGGGAAGTTCAATACCAGTCGTTTTAGTAGAAGTTTAGTGAGAGACGATTCGCGCTTTTCAGCCTCATGCTTTTCAGATCGTTACAGTGTGACGAATGTGCCATCTCCATTACGAACGCCTCGTACTTGATTCCGTGCATGCGTGGAATTTTGTGTGTCGGTATTGTCCACACACGATCGGAATTTACGAGAACGTTTTTTTTTTTTTGTCTGAAAATTTGACAACCAGCTCTCAAATTTTTGTTGTCCGAAATTTCGACAGCAAATGTCCGATGGAGCCTCCGACAACAAGCTCCCAACGAACATTTGTTGTCGGAAAATTTCCGACCGTGTTTACGCAGCATTATAGTGTATGTCGAATGTTCTAAGAAGATTAGATGAAGAAACCAAACTGTACGACGCCGCAATCATACATTTCCGGTCGAAAGCTAGTAATAATTATATTTCTTCATTATTATTACTAGTCAACCAACATTAGAATTCTTCTATAGCCTATGGGCGGAGCATTTGACCATAAATATCCGCTCCTGGCCATTGTATGTTTTTAGCTGCTTCGTCGAATCTTCTTGTCTCTATAATGTCGAAACTTTTCTCTCTATGGGCCAGATTCAGGTAGAGTTACTCTGGAGTATCAGTGATACTCCAGCCTAACTCTCACTTTGAGCCGGCGTTTCTGTTTTCAGTAAACAGAAAACAAGAAATGCCGGGTTGGAGTTCCTATACGAGCGGCGTAATTGTATTTCGCCGTCGTATCGGAACTGCAATTTTAAAAATGGTGCTGGGGGCGTTCCCGCTGATTAACGCCGAGAATATGTTAATCAGCGAGAATCGGCAATTCACGATCGTATTCGGGCCCGACGCAGTGACTTTCCGACGTTTCCGTAAGAGATACGCGGCGTAAAGATAAAGCAGCCCCCTAGTGGAGTATCCTATGTTAAGTATGGCCGTCGTCATCGCGTCGAAAAAAAAAAAAATTTGAGTCGTTTGCGTAAAACGTCCGTGAATGGGGATTGATTGACGTTCCCTGAAAGAATTTGGAGCATGCGCACTGACAGTCGACGCATGCGCAGTACGTTCGCCGCGGGATTGTGCCTAGTTATAATAATACATGCCCCCTACCCGCCCAATTTGAATTCAGCCGGCTCATTTTCGCTACGCCGCCGCAACTTTAGGAGCAAGTGCTATGTGAATACAGTACTTGCTCCTAAAGTTTCGGCGGAGTAACGTAAATAAGAAACGTTACTCCAACATAAAGATTCGCCCATCTACCTGAATCTGGCCCTATGTGGAATAATCTTGGACTAATAGAGTTAGGTTAGGCACATTCAACCGCAGGTTCAATAGACACAGAACGCTATTGTCACCGTCATGTCGAATCTTCTATCTATATTGAACTAAGGAGACTTAAAATGCAATGTTATAGTTAGGACTGCAGTATACAGAGAGCCATGACGGGGCCTGCAGCTTACACATGCATTTGCAAATGCATGCAACTAAACCTCTGTTTTTAACGCACACTGTTAGACAGGTGAATTTGGTTGGTTGCTGATTGGTCGGTAAGTTTGAGCCTGGATATTCCATGTTTTTGTATATATTGAACTGTTGTCACAATGAAATGAAAATAAAGCATTTTTTATGTCAGATCTTTCAGATTTCGGACTCTGCACATTCGATATCGTTTGTTAAAACGAAAGCAAAAATCCCCGAAATTCGGACAAAAACGAATGCACATGTCTAACGGGAATACAAAAACAGCAGATTCCACAAGGTGGCAGGTATTAACTTTCCTATCCTTCATGCTTCACTTGAAAGTACTTTCACCTTGATATGGAAATTTGACTTTCCATGATTAGGTGCCTCATTAATCAGCTAAGCTGTCTTATTTGACTGGGGGTTGGCAGGCTTTGTGTCACTAGGTGGGGCTTAGGTCCTAATCAAAGAAAATCAAACCACCATGCAAACTTTCCTTTCTCTACTTAGACCATTGTGGAAAAGGCAAAAACAGGCACCTTTTGGTATGCATCAGTAGGCAACATGTATACAATGTAGTTTCAGCTAGTTGTCATGAAGGGCGGGTTCACTTTAAAATGAGTATCAAACATTTGTAAGATCCAAATGCATAATTGTATAGCAAACACAAAAAACAAAGAGGACAATTGTACAAAAAAAAAAAATGTGTTTTTTTTTAAATACAAAAGTTTAAATTCCATGTTGCATAGATACAGTACATTATAAATAATGAGTGAGTGCGCATTTCAGTGTTCCCTTTACATGGAGATTACACAATTGTTACCAAATTCATAACCCATAACCGTTGCTGACATTTATAATTGTAGAATCTGCTTTAGTTATATTAAGCTATGATTAAGCACTAATTTATAGTGCAAAACGCATCAGCTGTTTTACTCTTGTGTTGTGTGCTGTGACTTGTAGTGCATTTTTCCTTTTTTAAATAAAGACAACCATCAAGGTTTTTTGGAGCGCGGCTGTCCATATTTTCTTTTTCCATTTGTAGAATCTGTTTCTCTGGACTAACCTCCAAACTCACCTTTAGCCAAAATCTGAATTTATGCTCTCATTTTACTCCAATGAGCTGCGTGGTGGGTCATTGCCACCCTGCAGCCTGCCTCTTTGTTTACCAGTGTAGGTGGGTAGAAATGGCCTGGGGCACAGCTTGTTGAAGTAAAAAAGGAGCATGAGTTCCAAGTTTGGCTAGAAATGAGTATGGAGGACATGCAAGCCTCTACTCAAGACAGGGTGGATGTATGAGTGTCAAAAAGAAGCATTATTATTAATAAAACCACATATACCAAAGACATAAAATCACTTGGATCCTCTTACTTTAACTAATTACCACTGAGACTACCCCCTGGAGACCATTATGCCTCCCAAAGGGGAAGGAAAGTGAGTCCTAACACATTTGTAGCAATCCTTACCCGTCGTAAATTACCCCTTGGTCCAATGTTTTAGTTCTGGTGGCAGTCTTTCAATAAACCTGTTGGACGAATGTTGGTGTGCAGCTAATCTTTTTCACTTTCTCTGTTGTATTGCCATCCAGCTGGGCAAATGAAAAGAGGCTCCTTTTACTTTCTTTCTGAATGTCCCTTTGTTCAACTGAACGGCATTACAACAGGGAAGGTTTGCTACAGATTTGCATGTGTGCTGTTCATAAGGTAGGATCCTGGGCTTGATCTGTCTTAGGGGATCCTTTTCTTCCCCTGCAAGTGGAATAGTCATCTCCAAGGGGTAGTTATGGTGGTAATCAGCTGGAGTAAAAGGATCCAAGTGATTTTATGTCTTTTACAGTATATGTACTGTATTTATTGGCGTATAACACTCACTTTTTTACCCTGAAAATAGAGGGTAAACTGTGCCTGCATGTTATACGCAGGGGGCTGTTTTTTTCCTGTAACTTCCATCTTAAAGTTAAGGTGCGTGTTATACGCCTGTGCGTGTTATATGCCGATAAATACGGTATATGGATTAAACCAGGGCTTTCTAAACAAAGGGCCAGTTTACTGGCAAGCTAAGGGCCACATGGACCGCAGTTTGGAGGCCACTTGGTTAGACTAATGTAACATGAAGTGCCTGGAGTGCAATGGCATAGGACACAATTAGTGAGAGCTCCGCTTGCCCAAACTCCTTCTATACCCATCCTGTGCATCTGCTGCTATCCTGTTCACCTGGGGTCCTGGTCTGCCTAGTCTGAGATCCCGTGTGTGCACTAGGAGTGGCCGCGGCTTCAGCCTAGCTCCCGGAGCGGCGGCAATCTTGGTGCACCCGGCGGAGGCCTCAGAGCACTTTCCTGATTCCCCTGGCGACTCAGCGGTCCATCCCCCCCTTGAACAGCGACCGAACGGCCTGGGGACGCCGCTGGAACACGGTTATACCCTAACTTTGCTCCTGCACTCTGGAACGGCGGCCATCTTGCACACCACCTCCTGGAACGGCTTTTGGGCTGTATGAGGCCACAGTGAAACTATATATAAGCCCTGTCTCTGCTTTGGGGCTGTGGCCCTGACCTGACCTAACGGCAGCCTTCTTGCTCCACTTGGTGACGGCCTGGGCATTCACATTTCAGAGCAGGAGAAGGCCATGTCTCCGCCAAAAAGGACCTCGGGGGCGGTGGACAAGCTAGCAAAATTTTGCCATCAGGATCAAGAACTGCAGGCCAAAGATGGCAACAACACGTGCTCCGTGGTCGTCCACCAGGCTGGATGTCATTGCGTCGCAGCAGGGAACACGCCTAGACACGTATCGGAATGGCAGAGGACATCCTGCACCCCCGGAGCCACACCACAGAGGACCTGCAACGTTAGATCCGCCAGCTACACGCTGATCAGGACGACATGGAGAACCTTCTGAGACGCTGCAACCTCCGATTCCTCGGTCTACCTGAGAAGGGTGAAGGTACCAACCCTGCTGGAATCCCTCCTGATCCAACATTTTGGAAGAGAGGCCTTTTCTGTGATGTTTGCAGTGGAAAAGGCTCACCGCATCCCAGCTAAACCTCCACCTGCAGGAGCCCCCCCAGGACCTTTATCGTTTATGAATTTCAAAGACAAAGATAAAATCCTTTGGTTGTTTAGAGAAAAAGGTAACATCCCCCTGGGAAACGGCCACGTCGCAGTGTTTCCTGACTTCTCCAATGAAGTTCAACATTCAAACGTCCACCCTGTCCTGAGGAAGACGTAAAAACTGTAACAAGGGTATTGGGTTATTAATGTGGTAAAAAATAGCTTAACTTCTGTCTGAAAGGAAGATGCTGTAATGTACACTTACCCATTTATTTATTTTTAAAGTACTGTTTATGTGCAATATGGAATTGAATTTTTGGGTTTAATAAAAATAAAACATTTTTAGTACAATTATTCTTTTACATGCCGTCACATAGAAAATCTCAGAATCTGTGTTTTTTGTGTTTGCTATCACTTTAGAGTGACTTTGCACCATTTACATTTCAAAATCAAAGGCATCCCTGCAAAGAACAAAAGACAACAGAATCAGAATTAAAAAAAAAAAAGTTGCTCGCAAATCAAAACGCTCTCAAACTAAGTTACTCTTAAACTGAGGCTCCACTGTACTGCAATCACTGAGCGGCAAATTATATCACCTGTGATGTATTTGAGCTATTTTGCAAACCTGGCCTGTTAGTGGATCCTGAGGACAGGAGTTGAGAACCACTGCCCTAGAGGAACACTTGAAATAATTTCCGATGTCTGGGAACCCTTGTTAAGTCCATCAGCGGTCACAAGGAAAATGCCCCATTACATTGGTGGTCAGTGGAAGAAATAACCCCATACAGTGCGTGTTAGAATGCCACCCTTACATGATGAAGAGAACAAAAAGATCATTTGTGTTATGCTACTGTCTCTGCCAAGTGGAAATGGTCCTGGAACTACAAAGGCACCATCAGATTGGAGGCCAACTAGCCACAGCTCAAGTAACCCCATAGCAACCTCTGGAGGTTGAGACCGACTGTTCTAGAGCAGTGATGGCGAACCTTGGCATCCCAGATGTTTTGGAACTACATTTCCCATGATGCTCACGCACCCTGCAGTGTATTTGAGAATCATGGGAAATGTAGTTCCAAAACATCTGGTTACCAAGGTTTGCCATCACTGTTCTAGATGGTTCTATAGGTATGGTACATTCAAAGCTACATTGGCCCAAGCCGGACCAATGTAACTACTGTTTATACCAGGAGTCTCAAAGTACAGGCACGTAGACCGGTAATAAATGGCCCGCGGACCGGTAATAAATGGGCCGCGATTCGCAGTATATCCCCGCGATTCGCGGTAAATCCCCGCTCAACAACTCCGAGCCGTGAAACCCCCCCCCGCTCAACAACTTTGATCTGTGGACCCCCCCCCCCACAACAACTCCGAGCCGTGGACCCCTCAGCTCAACAACTTTGATCTGCGAACCCCCCCGCTCAACAACTCCGATCCGCGGAACCTCCTCCGCTCAACAACTTAGATCCGCGGACCCCCCCGCTCATCAACTATGATCTGGGGACCCCCCTCCCGCTTAACAACTTCGTTGGGAGGTATGCTCATTTGTCCCTCATTCTGAAGTTGAAAAGTTGGGAGGTATGCCTGATGTGGTCTGATTGTGCCCTGATGTACCCCATGTACCCTGATATGCCATGTGCCCCAGGTACCCTGATGTGCTCTTCTGATGTGCCATGTGCCCCATGTACCCTGATGTGCCTCATGTACCCTGATGTGTCCCCGATGTGCTGGGCTCTGTACATCAGGGTACCCTGTGCCCTGTACCCTGTGCCCTGTACCCTGATATGCCATGTGCCCTGTACTGATGTGCTGTGCCTGATGTGCTCTCATGTGCCCTGATATGCCCTATGTGCCCTGATGTGTGCCATGTACACTGATTTGCTGGGCTTTGTACCCTGATGTGCTGTTTCATGTGCCCTGTACCCTGATGTGCCATGTCCTGTACCCTGATGTGCCATGTGCCTTGTCCTGATATGTCCTGTCCTGATGTGCCGTGCTCTGTACCCTGATGTGGCCTGTTGTGCTGTACCCCTATGTGCTGTGCTCTGATGTGCCCTGTACCCTGTTGTGCTCTGATGTGCTGTGCCCTGTACCCTGATGTGCTGCGCCCTGTACCCTGATGTGCTGTGCCCTGTACCCTGATGTGCTGTGCCCTGTACCCTGATGTGTGCTGTGCCCTGATGTGCGCTGTGCCCTCATGTGCGCTGTGCCCTGTACCCTGTACCCTGATGTGCTGTGCCCTGTGCCCTGATGTGCTGTGCCATGTGCCCTTTTTTGCTGGTCTCTGTGCCTTGATGTGCTGTACCCTGATGTGCTGTGCCCTGTACCCTGATGTGCTGTGCCCTAATTTGCTGGGCCCTGAGCCTTGATGTGCTGTGCCATGATGGTGAGTGGTCAGTGTGTAGTGTAGTGGTCTGTCGGCAGTGTAGTGGTCTGTCGGCAGTGTGCAGTGCAGTGGTCCGTGTGCAGTGCAGTGGTCCGTGTGCAGTGGTCCATGTGCTGTGGTCCGTGTGCAGTGGTCCGTGTGCAGTGCAGTGGTCAGGGTTAATAATGCGTTTGCTGACACCAATATTAGGGTTTAATAATGTGTCCGCTGACACCAGTGCTGGGGGTTAATAATGTGTCCGCTGACACCAGTGTTGGGGTTTAATAATGTGTCCGCTGACACCAGTGCTGGGGGTTAATAATGCGTCCGCTGACACAGAGCTGGGGGTTAATAATACGTTCGCTGACACCAGTACTGTTTTTAAAGTTTGAAAGTTTGCATGCGGCCCCCCATGGGATATGAAAACTTGTCTTGCGGCCCTCAGGTAATTTGAGTTTGAGACTCCTGGTTTATACAAATACCCATACATGGAATTATTCTTGAAAAAAAAAAGACAAAGTCACTTTTAGGTCACTAATCCAAACTCATTAGGGGATCTATGTTTGCAATGCTGTAATAGTATAGATGTATAGATCACTATTATTCTATGCTTACTTTCAACTATGCTATAGGAGTGTGATTAAAGTACACATAATCATCATCTTACTTCTGCAATGCCTGGAGAGCCTTCTTGCTCCAATCATCCTGAGTGCTTTTCTGAGTGGCTGCAACAATGAGAAATGTTTCTGTTGAGATCAGCTAAACATAATAAATTCTGAATGGCTAAGCAAAGAATTTAAAGTTATGGAGAAGCTAATTCATCCTCTAAGTATTTATCTTCCAAGAGCTCAGTGTTTAAATGATGGCCTGCAGATTAAATATAAAACAGTTCCTTGCCAGGTGTAGTATAATAACATTTTCATTGCAAAATAAAAATGAAACAGTTGTAGTCCTTTTTTACAAACCCATGGAGATAACATCAAGCACCATTATCACCTTTCAATTGGCAAGTAAATTATGTGCATAGCATTATGGAACACAGGACTGGCTTATATCTCATGCCGCGTACACACGACCGTTTTTAGGGTTCTAAAAAATGACGTTTTTAAGGGTCTAGAAAAAAACAGCGTTTTTTTCAACCCGATCATTAAAGCGGCCTTGCCTACACACGATCGTGAAAAAAAAAAAATGCTCTAGCAAAGCGTGGTGACGTACAACGGCACTATAAAGGGGAAGTTCCATTCGGATGACGCCACCCTTTGGGCTGTTTTAACTGTGATTTCGTGTTAGTAAAATACAATTCGTGCTTACTCCATTCCGAACAGTAGTTTTACCAGAACGAGCGCTCCCGTCTCATAACTTGCTTCTGAGCATGCGCAGGTTTTTCACGTCGTTAAAGCCCACACACGATCATTTTTTACAACCCGAAAAAATCAACGTTTAAAACGTTGTAAAAAAATAGCATGTACAAAAAAAAAATTGTAGTTTTTCAGAACCCGAAAAATGATCTGAAGCCCACACACTATCGTTTTGAATGACAATTTTTTAAAAACGTTGTTTTTTACAACCCAAAACATGATCGTCTGTACGCAGCATAAGGGCATAAAGTGCACATATGTGTAGGAAAAAGTAGTATCAGGAATGCAGGAGGACTTCCAACTGGGAGGGTCAAAGAGAAGAAAGGCTTAAGCTGGTCATAGATGGATCCAAATTCAGACAGTTTAGCAGGGACTGGATGAATTTCGATCTGTCCATGGCCGTTTCCGGTTCAAGCAAAGTCGATCTAATGATGAACTTTTCTCAAACAGAACTATTGAAAAATATTTGTTAGATCAGCGCCTGCAGCTGATTAAAAAATAATGATTCATGCACGGCGTGCTTTAAGCTGTCTAAACACGCATCAAATTTTGGCCTGTTTAACACCTAACCACCAGCCTTGTTCAACTCCCAACCATGTCCAGACAGCTGACCATGACATGGAAACCTACCAACCACACAGGGCCACAGGTGAGTGCCTAGCACCCTGTGAGATGTATGAGATGTTCTCTTTAAAACTGGAAGTCATGAAATATAATAATTGTAATATATTATAATAACTTTTGAACTCTGGTCTTATATTACTTTGGAGTGCTTTGTGTCTTCAATAGCACATGGTTAATTGTCTCTGCGGCTTGCCAGGTCCCAGGAGTTTAATTACAGATCAAGTTTACCACACTTGAACTACCACAGTTTATGTTTTAGAACAAATAGATTCACACAATTTTACTGTAACAAATTTTAACTTTGAAAATTACATTTAATAGTGCTTTTATTAATATTGTATGGACAAAATGTTTATTTATATACAAAATACCAAGATTTTTTCTTTTTAAAGGTATTACAAACCTTCCGACTTGCACCTTGTTTTTTTCACCTATATAAGATGTGCATTGCTCATGTAGTTTCATTGTGTCATTTGTTGCCCAGTGTCAGCACTTTCTGTTATGTTCAAACATGAAGCATGCAGTATGGCACCACTCTATGGGGTAATGCCTGACCTCTGTTTGTAGTGTGAGAACAGACACTTCCTGTGAAAAAACTATATATCCCACAATCCCTGGATCTCTCAGTCTAGTGCTTATGCTGGTGAGAGCTAAACTGTAATTCGATTGCACACAAACACCAACAGGCAGAGCATTTACAGACAAACAGAGAACTCACTCATGTAGGGTTTCATCACATTAGCACTACCACATTTGTGATGCAACACAGAGGGCATGGTGAGGTATGTATTGGGAGCTGTGTGGCCCTGAACAGGAAAATTTCCTATTTCCTTGACCCAAAGAGACCAGCTAGCTGAAGGAATACATGGACGCAAGGGAATCGATCAGCCATGACACTTCAAACTACAGCCACAACATGTAAGCCTGTTGTTACAAGGCAAGGCAACCAAGCAACACAGGGAATATAACTTCATTACTACCTAGTTAAAACAATGATATACAATTTAAAGTATACAATGACTTTAGAGAAACGGCTCTTCTGTATGATATGTGGCTGAAAGAAGAGATGTCAATGTAATAACCAGGACTGATGTGAATGTGCAATATACTGTATGTAAAGAGCTGCTTAAATTGACAGTGCTATACAAGTACCTATAATAAATAAATAACGCATATCAACTATTTAGAGTCTACCTTAAATGTTTCAATCTTAACCATCATAGTTGAAAATGTCGCTGAGAACACTTTATAATGATTCTGATACATTCCTGTTTGCTTCTTCAAAAGAAAACTCCACCCCTGACCCCAAGTGATGGAACAGGGATACATACCTTACCTGTCTCTCTCATCCCTTTTTCTGTTTTTAAACCAGACCAGGGCCCTTCCCCCTTGATCAGGGGTCCGTTACTCCCATTATGGGACCCTTTATTCTTTAGGAAGCAAGGCCCTGCTCCTCTACCAAGATGGGAACTTCCACACAGAGATGTATTGAAGAACATAGCATTGTAAGCCATTAGAAAGAATGAAAATAAGATGGTGAGGTGAGTGGAAGCATTCAGCTGGAGCGCTGCTGGTCTCACCCATAATCTCTCCAATTTCTGCGCTCTCTCTCCTTCCCACATAGTAAACCACTGACACCCTGATGCACCCACCGCTGAGCATCTGGCCCATATTCTGGTTGGGGTAAGAAGCTCAAGTTCTCAGCGCTAAGGGGGCTCTCCTGGCCTCTAGTACCCACGTGGCGACCTGTGCTTGATCATTTTTTGACATGGGGTCGCAGACAGAGCTGGAGGAAATGGCTGCCACATCACAGCCAGAGATTGCTGCCAGGCAAAGATAGCCTCCAAAATAGAGGCTGTATAGCTGGATGTAAGGCTCCTCCGCCAGGACACTGACAAGGTGCGTTCCCGGCTGTCCTCGGTGGAGTAGTATTTAGACCACACTGAGGACGTGGTCGCTGAGCATACTACTGCTCTATGCTTCCTGCAGACAAAGGTCCGGGCACTAGAATACAAGGCAGAAGATGCGGAGAACTGCAATCATAGAAACAACCTACGCATTATGGGCCTGGCTGAGGGACCCAAGCCGACCATATTTGTGGAGGAACTGTTCCGCAACTGTTACCTGCAGCCCAGTTTTTACCCTACTACACTGTAGAGACACCACCCAAGCCTGGAGCCCCACCGTGCACTTTCCTCCTGAGGCTTCTCAATTTCCGGGACAGGGTTCCCTGTGCTGCCAGGGTGCAGGGTGACATCGCTTACCAGAACCGTAAACTGCTAATCTTTCCCGACTGAAGTCATTCCACCAAGTAAAGGCAGCCCTGTGGACTTGTAGACTCTGTTACAGCGTCCTTTTGCCAGCTCGTCTGAGGGTTCAAGATGGAGAAACAGTCTGTTTTTTTGCACCTCTCCTTGTGAGGTGTCCACCTGGATGGATTCACTACCGCCATTTTGCTGATTAATAGCCCTGTGAGTTGCTTTCCAATTATCTCCCCGGATGCATGTTGCTAATTCCCCCCACCCTCTTCTCTATGGTAAGCAGAAGGGGCTGTTTCACAGTATCTGACTGACACTGTAGTATTTATTAATTCTCTAGCACCGGTTGTAACTGTTCCTTTATTGGATTGTAACCAAGAACTGTGCCCCTGGCTTGCTCTCTCTGTCTGTTTTAGGCAGACTCCTCCATTCTGACACCCACTTGCCTACCAATATGGGGCTTACCCCTTCTAACTTTGCCTGTAAGGCTCCAAGTGCTGCAGGACCCAAAAAGGATGAAAATATTCAGCTTATGGAGTCTGCGGGAAATACTTCTGATCAATAATTTGCCCCCTTGGGCACACCTTCCGCAGAACGGGTCCTCTTTAATGGTAAAACTTATTTTTATTTTTATGCACAAACAGACAGAAAAACATCTAAAGAGAGAGGATATTACCATCAGTAGCTTGCAAGCTGTACACCAGTCCCAGTGCCAGGAATGCTTTTGCGAGTGACTCTCCCGCTCCATCTCCCATGTCTGTCACTTGTTTCGCAAAACGCTCCCCTTCTTCCAACTGCAATACAGGAAATAAACCAGAAATAAACATGTCAGCTGCAAGGGCGCTAAGGCATCTGTTGTATACATAGCATTTAAAATAGCATTATTTTAAATATACAGCACCAACCTAAAAAAAAAAAAACTTGATGCTTTGAACAAACCCATGTGATCACCCTGACAGTGCTGAATCAACCCTAACACAGTCACCAGTGCTGACATCATAAAGAAAGAATTAGGGTTAGCATTAGGGCATAGCTGTTCCATAATATTAAATGTCACGTAACCAACTAAAAAGGCATAAGAACAAGTTCATGGTAGTTGAAAGAAACTTCTGTAACCCTCAGGAGCCATTTAAAGTCCCTTGCACCCTTGAAAACTATCCAAAAAAAATTAAATTATAGTGGCTGCAAACCTCTACATATGCCCTCTGAAGTGACTGGCCTCATAGATAAAAACAAATCCTCTTATATGAGTTGTACCCGTTTATCTCTAGCTCTCTCACTATAGTCAGGTCTCCCTACAGCCACTTAAAGCACACATTTTACATGGCATTCCTTAGCGCCAGAATGAAGGGGGGCGGGGATCTGATGTCATACAACTGCACAGCATGGAGCAGAGAACTGAGTGTAATGTGAGACCTAAGTGGAGGGAGGGGATACACACCCCCTCACCCCCATCAGTATCATAAGGAAACATGCACAGTTAAAGAGGAACTGCAGTCTGCTCACATAATTTGTAATAAAAACATCTTTGCTATCCTGAAGCTTCCCTCCAACCACTTTGCATATTATTTTATATATACTGTGATTCTGTACTTGCCAAATATCGGGATCGCCGCATCCAATTCGCAATAGCAGGAGAATGTGAATGTCTCTCTATGTAGGCGGTTCACATATCTCCGATGTGGCTCCGCTGCAAATTTTCACAGGAGCCCTGGGCGTCATTTGGTCTGTTTCAGGTCCTAATTCAGACCAAAATTCGGGCTGAAATCGGACCTGAAACGGTGAACCAGGACGCACAGCACCCTTACTGGGAGCCGCATCGGCATCCAGTGTGAACCGAGCCTTATTGCAAACATTTCCCTGCCGTAACTTTTTTCTGATACTAGAAGCCCTCAGTCTGATTGCAAGAATCATTCAATCCACCTCTGAGTCCAGGTCATACTACACCAACTCCCATCATGCTCCTTGCCAACACATCGGCATGCAGCATACATGTCCTGCCCCCCTAGGGGATTGCAAGAGTCTGATACCAAATCAAATCCAGGTACTTGCATAAAAATACATTAAAAAGGTACATTAACTAGTTCAGCTCTTTGGGCATGAACCTTTATTCACAAGCTGATGACTGCAGCTTCTGCAGGTTTTCTTCAGCCAGCTCCTGCCTTGAAGATGATGCAGCAGCTCCCTAGCTGTCAGTCACTTCACAGAGCAGTACAGCCAGGGGACACACCTAACCAAGCCGATCTGTGCTTTGTCAGATGGTGTGACAGACAGGGGAGACATAAATAAAAGAAAAAAGTTAGAAAAATAAAATACTATTTAAAAAATAAGACAAATTGGCATAACCCTCATTGCACTGCACTCATGCGCAAATGCAGGCCCATGGTGCGCATGTGTTTGTAAACCACAGTCGCACCACAAGTGTGACATATCGTGTTGAACGACAGATTGAGAGCAATAACTCTAACACAAGAGCTCCTGGTGAAACTGATACTAAAATCTTTTTTTTATATACTTTCCTGCTCTGTGCAATGGTTTTGCAAAGAGCAGCCCAGATCCTCCTTTTCTCGGGTTTTACATCGGCACTCTTAGCCCCCTGCTGGGAGGCCCACAGCAAGTAAAAAAAAGGGGGGTATTCCAGCGCTCGTAATGACTTGATGCCTGGGAAGCAACAGTGATGGTGGTAACTTGAACCGTACCTATAGATAGGGTCTCACGGATGAATGAACTACACCCCGATGGACTACTACTCCCAGCGAACCTGTGAGTATACACTTTTATACTCACATTTCAGTAGAATGCTCTTTTAAAGTTAATTTTTTGAGTTGGCGCCTCCAGGCCCACAGCAAGTAGCTTGCTATAAGGTCACCCGAGCCGAGCCGCTGTTTTGTGTGTTCATTCAGACACGGAACTGTGGCTCGGCCCCACCTCCTCCTGATTGGCTCACTGGATGTGATTGACAATGGCTCCTGCTGCTGCCAAAAGCCAATCCGGAGTGCATGTCTCTGGAGAGGCAAGGCTCTCCTGGACATTGCTGGATCGAGAGGGGGTTCAGGTAAGTATTAGGAGGGGCTGGGGGGGATGCATGAAGGCAAAAAACCCTTGTACCTTTACAACCACTTTAACTCTTAAATGATGAGCTGTACAAGCTTTTAAAGCATCACCCTTGGCAATTTTTGGGCATCATCATTTTTTTGTGATATCACGGGTGCACATAATTTTAGGACTTGGCATGTTGTGTATCCATCTACTTGATGCAGCCTCATTTTTTATATTTTACCAAAAATGGGTATTATATTGTGTGTATTTACACTAAAATTTATTGCAGATTTCAAACTCTAATCAAGAAGTAGAAAATAAGGGGTTCCTTTGAAACCAAACCACGGTCAAGTAGACCAACAAAAATTTCAGCCACAACTGCAAGGAAAATTGTTACAGCTCAATAAAGTGAATTGCAGTCTCCTGACCTCAATATCATTGAGCCTCTCTGGGGAGATCTCAAACGTGCCGTTCATGCAAGACAGCCAGGCCCGGACTGGAATGTGGGGTAAGGTAAAGAAATATAGATAGACAGATAGATAAAAGGAAGAAATAAGATTAGTAGATAGATAAATAACGTGAGGGAGAAAGATAGATAGACAGATAGATAGATAGATAGATAGATAGATAGATAGATAGATAGATAGATAGATAGATAGATAGATAGATAGATAGATAGATAGAAAGAAAGAAAGGTGAAGAGAGAGAGAAGGTAATGAAGCGCACCCCTACATCAGTGTACAGTACTCACTCAGAGGCAGGAGGGACTGGATGGATGGATATCAGACTCCATCTTTCCTTTCTGTTTGGCTTTAGTTTGAATAAAGACACAGGGGCAGACACAGGACGAGAGGAGGGAGAGGAGTAGAAGCAGCTCCTCTCACTGGTTGTGTAGGCAGCAAAGGGAGGGGTAAAATGTCAGAGCTGATCTCAACTTTCTCTATCTGGCCCAGCTCATCTCTATCTGGCGCTGTGTTGGTGGCTGGTAAACTGGGCTATTAGGTAAACTGGAAGTCCCCTCTTGGCCTGCAACCCCTTGGTACACTCCTGGGGAGACATGACATGCAGACCATTCGCGGGCTGTTATTGGCCCGCGGGCAGTTCGTGGGCCACCGCGGCCCACCGGGCATTTGTCTGAAGACAGCCCAAGAATTTACAGGAACTGGAGGCTTTTTGCCAAAAGGAATGGCAGCTTTACCATCTGAGAAGATAAAGAGCCTCATCCACAAATACCACAAAAGACTTCAAGCTGTCATTGATGTTAAAGGTTATTAAAGAGTTTGTAAACCTTTGTGTTTTTTCACTTTAATGCATCCTAGGTATTAAGGTGAAAAAAAACTTGCAGTGTCTGTTTTACTTAACTGAGCCCCGAATTTCCATGGGCGCGATCCCGCGTTGCTCTCTCCACGGCTTCTTGGGTCTTCATTGGATAGATTGATAGCAGCACAGCGATTGGCTTCCGCTGCTGTCAATTAAATCCAATGATACGGCTGAAGGGGCGGGGCTGAGTTATAAACTTGGCATCTATGGATGCCGTGTGTATGACTCAGGAGCACGCCTGTAAGGTAACCTCCTCAGAAGAGAGCATCCCAGAGGGGATTATCTAATGTGGGGAGGAGCCACGAGAGCCGCCGTGGGACCCCAGAAGAGGACAATTGGGGCCACTCTGTGCAAAATGAGCTGCGCAGTGGAGGTAAGTATGGCATGTTTGTTATTTAAAAAATAAATAAAAAAGGAACCTTTACAACCACTTTAAAGGTGGGTGTTTTCTGTTGCCACTCTGATTTAAAAAGAGGAAACACAGTTGACTGATAATAAATGGCTTCAGCCAAACACTAACCATGTGTGAAAGAAAAGTTTTTGTGTTATCAATTATATTCTCTGAAAAATAGCCAAGAAATCTAATTTTGCCAGGGTATGTAAACTTATGAGCACAACTGTATATATAAAACATATACATTGTAGACAATATAATAATATATTGGAAATGCAAAAGCTTCATCTTAGGCTGGAGTTGCACTTCCCAGTCTCTGCAGATATTGGCACGCATGGTAATATAAGCACGTCGCCTTTATCTCCTTCGCTCAGGTTGCACTGTACAGAGACAACAAATACATAATACATGAACAACTGTCGGGTTTAAATCTGTTTTACCAAGAGACTGCTTTGTGCTGTTATTAATTTCTGCAGAATCTGGCGGTAGGTAAAGAGAAGTCGGCGTCCTCGTTTCACCTGCTCCCCACATGTGTAGCCCTTTCAGGAGCCTCAGTGTAAAATCTGCAACAAAAGCGCACCTAGGAACATCCTGTACGCCAGATGCACATTAATGTGGAAGCCACTAGAACTGGAGCATGAAATCCAGGCATTAATTCACCTTTAACAAGCAAGCGTCATTAGAAGTCCAACCTGCAGCCTTCCCGCCGTGAGAAAACTGACAGTTGGCTTATTGTTATTGGCTGCACCCATAGACGGCTTCTCAAGAATTTGTGAAATTCTGTCCTTATTGAGAAAAACACATTGTATAATGTGAGATCCATATCTGAGAGTTGTGAAAAATTATGCCTGAGAGATAATGATGTGGAGGGGATGGAAATTAAAGAAATGGGCTTTCGGCACCATTCGCATTATTGTATATTACATGCATTCGTGTGATGCACTGTCAATAATCCTGAACGCACCTTCTCAATGCACTAAAATGTGTGTGTTGCTAAAAATGCCGTATGCAACTTTTTGTTGATGCCTTAGGCAGATGATTTATTTGAATGGCTTGCTTTAATGCACCTTTACACTTGTGCGCTAAAGTAGCCCACCCGTGTGAGCGCAATCTAAAAGAGACAAGTCACTTTGCCCATGCAGGACAATATTATAGTTGGATTTATGTATAAAACCACTTCACCTCCAGAAGATATATCCCCCCGACCAGGTAATTTTTTTTGCAAAATGGCACTGCGCTACTTTAACTGACAATTGCACGTTCATGCTACGCTGTACCCAAATAAAATTTTCCCCTTTTTTCCCTATAAATATAGCTTTCTTTTGGTAATATTTGATCACCTCTGTGGTTTTTATTTTTTTGCAATATGACCGACAATTAAAAAAAAAAGGGTTATGCCGTGTACACACGGTCGTTTTTTGGGATTAAATTAAACAACGTTTTAAAAAACGGCATTTAAAATGATTGTGTGTGGGCAAAACGTCGTTTTATGTCTTCTGAAAAACGACCAAAAAAAAAATTCGAACATGCTTCAATTTTTTATGTCGTTTTTCAGAATGTCGTTTTTTGTTTCACAAAAAATTATCGTGTGTGGGCAAAACTACGTTTTTAAACCCGCGCATGCTCAGAAGCAAGTTATGAGACAGGAGCTTCAATGGAACAGAGTGCCGTCGAACGTGGCGTACGTAACCGCGCTTTGCAAGAGCATTTTCAGAAAACGATGGTGTGTAGGCAACGTAGTTTTTTAAAATGAAGTTTGAAATGCGTTGTTTTGTTTCGTGAGATAAAACTACGTTTTTTTACATCACAAAAAGTGATCGTGTGTACGCGGCATTAGGATTAGAGGGTTAGGGGGTTAGGGTTAGAGGTAGGGCTGCAACTAACGATTATTTTCATAATCGATTAGTTGCCCAATTATTGTTTCGATTAATCGGATAATAGCCTTAAAAAAAAAATATATATATTTTTTTTTTTGGGCCAATTTGTTGTTTACAAAACACAAATTGCCGAAAAAACACATTACATGCTTTTCTGCAGCTTCTGCATTGAAGTATATTGAACCAAAAATTGCACCGTTTTGCGTTAAAAAGTCCTTTCCCTTTCCAAATACGCAACAGCTGAAAGAAAATCATGGATGTGAACGTGTCCCATAGGAAAACATGTAAATGAACTGTAGTGTGTTTCTGCAAAAAGCACCAAAAAACACACAGAGGTGTGACCTCCGGCCTGAGATGTTTAGTAACATAATGGGGTTTAAAAAATAAAAAAAAGTACAAAAAGAGCAAATAACCGCTACTGTAAGGGGTTCATTTTTTTACCGTAGGACAGTGAAAGTAATATTTACAGTAGCGATTTGCTTTTTTTGTACTATAAAGGGCTATTTTTTTTTTTTTAACCCCAGTATGTTACTGGCCGATTAATCGATTATGAAAATTGTAATCGATCAATTTCATAATCGATTAGTTGTTGATTAATCGATTAGTTGTTTTGGCCCTTGTTAGAGGTTAGGGGGTTAGGGTTTCCCCTTGAAGAAAAAAGCTAGGACTCAGGATTTGGAATAGGGACCTCCCGCAGGGGTCAAAGGTCAGAAGGCAGGTTGCCAGGGGTCAATGGTCTTGAGGCGTGGCCGACCCACCCCCACCAAAGTGAACCGCCTACCTCAACTCGGGGAATGAACAAATCAGGGAAAGCGTTTAGCGCACGCTTCTTTCTGCTATAAAACATATCCCATAAAAAAAATGAAAAAAAAACTTCTTCATAAATTTAGACCAATATGTATTCTGCTACATATTTTATAACTGTAGCAATAATACTGATATAGGGCGGTAGACAAGTGGTTAACCAAACTGGGTAGGTCACCTGAGGCCAGGTGATAGATGCACACTGCTGGGGTTAGGAGCACACCGCTAAGGTTGTGGACCTTTCAGTAACTCTGGGTGGTTCAGGAAAGCAGCTTCATCTGAACACTGACACGGACCAAGCGGGAAGCTAGAGCTTAAGATTTCCCAGGGCACAGAGTCTAAGGCCGCTTACATACGATCGAACATGTCCGCTGAAACTGGTCCGCAGAACAGTTTCAGCGGACATGTTTGATCGTGTGTACAGGCCTAGCGGACAGGTTTCCAGCGGACAAAAGTTTCTAAACATGCTTAGAAACTTGTCAGCTGGAAACCTGTCCGTCGGACATGTCCGATGGTTAGTACGCCCAACCATCGGACCGAAATCCCACGAATGCGTCAAATTGATTTGACGCATGCGTGGAAGCATTGAACTTCCTTTTTCCAGCACGGCGGTGTGTTCTACGTCACCACGTCCGTCGGACCTGTTTTCTCGGACATGTCTGCTCGTGTGTACGCGGCCTAAGAGGCAGCAGGTATTCACCAGAGCCTCTAGTGGTGAGAAAGGATTTGGCTGCAGCTGACTCCGGGTCGCGGCCCATGGGGTCTCTCAGCTCATACTCACGGACTGGCTCTGGTGGACAGAGGGGAAGCAGCAGTTCTGAGTTAAGCACAGGATAGTCAGGAACACAAGCCAAGATCGGGGCAACTAGCAGATAGGAATGGTCAGAGGGACAGATAACATACAGCAGAAGCCTAAACATAACTGTTGCCCAGGCAAGGTTGGCTTGCAGTGCACAGAGTTAAATTGTGTTTCCTGTCAGTGCCTGGGGTGGAGCCATGCTGAGAGAAGATTACTTAACTGCTTGCTGACCAGCTCACGCAGATATCCTGTGGCAGGTTGGCAGTTACAGTATTTGTTTTAGGGCGGGTAAAGCCTTGACCAGTGTCCTCCCCCCTAATCCATCCGTCCGGCCCCCAAATCTACATGTGGGGCACCGGACGCGTGGATTCCAATATTTTTTTTTTTTAGAAGCACGTTATTAGAGCCAGAGGCTCTAATAGGCTTATAAAAAGGATGGGCCCTGGGAGCCTCCAGAGCACTGCACCCAAGCCCTCCCAGTTGTGTGACAATAGCAAAATAATATTTGCTATTGTCTTCCTTATTCTCCTCCCGACCAAGAAGCGAGTCCTGAGATCCCTTCACCTGATTGGCTGTGAGGAGAAGCAATCCTACTGGCCGCTGAGAAGGAGGAGGGAGGAGACGCAGGGGAGACCGATATAAAGCATCTGGGAGGAGGAGACGCCGCCCACAGGAAGTGCTGCCCGAGACCTAGATGGGTCAAGTGCGGGGCTGGTGACCAACCGACCCACTGATGCCGGGGGGGAGTTGTGAGTGTTAGCGGGTGGATTTTTTGCCCCCTCCCAAAAAAATACCACCAGCCGCGACTGGCCTTTACCACTTATGATTGGCCAAGGACAGTGACAGCTTCCTGGTGGGACCACTCAGTTGGATTCAAATACAATACAATCTCCTTAACAAGGGATTTAATATGTATGTTTTACCTACCCCTCTTTTTCTCATCTGCAGGGTCTGTGAGGTACCCCTTTCTCTCAGGGGATTGTGGGGGAATTTTTTGTGGCGCAGCTTATCGTACATTTCCTCCATATGTATATTTTAAATAAATTCAGTTTTTCTATCTTTGTTACCTGGTAAGACTCTAGTCATGGTTTTCAGCTAATGTATTTTATCACATATGCTATATATGCAATAATCTATAATTATGTCTTGATTGATTTGTTTCTTGTTAATTCATTTGTCCTTGAATTCTTTCTCTGTAAATTAAAACTACAT
This sequence comes from Rana kukunoris, assembly GCA_029574335.1. Classification (NCBI taxonomy): domain Eukaryota; kingdom Metazoa; phylum Chordata; class Amphibia; order Anura; family Ranidae; genus Rana; species Rana kukunoris. Next base: position 531,259,950 of record CM056052.1, on the reverse strand, counting down.
ATATATGTTCTTCAAATATTTACATGAGCACTCATATTCTGTCTTTACTTCTAGTACATAATAAACACCATTCAATCTTCTCCTGAAGAAGCTCCATCCTGAGCGAAACATGTCAAGAGTATTGGCTCCTTATGTACCTGTTTAGGATTAAGTAGGCTCTCTGAATATGTACTGTCTTATGTTTTCATTTTAAATTTTTGCAATAAAATTTTCTATTTTTTTATTGGTTTGTATTGATCGTTTATGTGGTTATTCCACTACTTGACGCCTTTAAAAAAACGAGGCCTGTGACCTCTTGCCCTTCTCTGTTGTATAGGATCTGCCTAAACTCATTCCCCCGATGCAAAGAAATACCGTACTTGAAAGTGCAATAGGCACTGAAGTGACTTCAGTTTCTGCGGTTGCAGCTGGCTCTGCTCTCTATCTCTACCAGTCTATCATTATGATGGACGGGCTCATGAAGCAATACCTAGACCATGAAGGAGGAGGGTGCAGAGACAGCCGGGAACCCACATATTAGGAGGTCAGATAGAATAGTCCTAATGAATATTTGCTTTACTATGCAAAATAAAACTGCCTTGCATTTGCATAAACAATGTACATGCCATATTATAAATTCCGCTCTGCGTAGACCTAAGACCGGCGGCCTTTTATGACCTCTATCTCCTCTAAATATATTCCTCCACAGCAAAAATTAATATCTCTCCAAAAGTCGTTTACTGGAGGAATGATAAATACGGCTGCATATGTGGCACAAAAGTTACAAACAACAAATTTAAGATCATTGTTGGGCAAAGGCCAATGTGAAGTCAATGTGTCCTCTAAAAGTGCACATTTGGCAGGTGGAAAAGCTGACGCATTCCATCTACTTCACTCTCTAGCAATAAAAGCCTCTGATATTGTGCAGACTTAACACACCATAGCTGACCCATAACCATGGAATGCCAATGGTGGACGATCCAAAACAGTAGTTAGAAGCTTAACAAAAAAAAAAGTCCATCTGTGGTGCATCCACATCAAATCTATGACTCATACACCAAATGAAATGACATTCCATTCCTAAATTCTAACAGCTGAAACGTATACATAAAAACAGTTTTTGAAAATCCAGAAGGGAAGGGGCACTGTCCTAGAGTATGAATTTAAATCCAGGAATTCAGCTTCTTTGTAAAAAGTGAAGGCATGCTATGAGTTAATTCCAAGGAGGTGCATGCTATCTTCTGGGCTTACTGCTATATCTTGCCTTATAGCTGAAAGGTTTATAGTACTGTATTTACGAGAGCCCGACGCTGATTCTTCTGATCTCTGCAGCTTCAACAGTAGAGTCACTGCAGCTGCTATACCTGCCCCCCTCCTCCTCCTGCCTAAGCACAGAAGCCTTGGCATTTTGTGAACACATTTACAAAATACCAAGGCTTCTGTGAACAGGCAGCAGAGGGGAGTGGCGGGCAAAGCTGCTCTGTGTGTTTCTATCCTCTCAGATCCCGGAGTGTCTCTCTGGCAGAGCAAATATAAATAGAGAGAAGTCCAGGAGATGTCATGCACCTAGTTGGACTTAACTCCTATAGTGTCCTTACTTTTTACAAAATGGCTAAATTCCTGGAATTGGGCTTTAACCAATTGTCATTGACAGGTTGTTTATAAACAGCCTGTACCCCAAGTGGTTAACAAGCTTGCGGCTTAGTTTTTATTTTCAGCATGCTGCTTGCTATTTAGTAAATGTGATGTGTGTGTGTGTTTGTGGTGGGGGGGGGGGGGGGGGTAGAGTCACAATCGGCAGGAAATCACAATCTGCTGCCAAATCCAAGATGGTAGAGTGGGAGTGAAGACAGCTCCCAAATTCAAGATGATGGTATGGGAGTGAAGACAGCTCCCAGTATCAGAGAAAAGACAGCTCCCAAATTCAAGATGATGGTGCGGGAGCGAAGACAGCTCCCAAATCCAAGATGGTAATATGGGAGCGAAAACAGCTCCCAAATCCAATATGGCAGTGTAGGTGTGAAGACAGCTTCCAAATCCAAGATAACAGTATAGGAGTGAAGACAGGTACCAAATCGAAGATGGCAATGTAGGACCGAAACAGCTCCCAAATCCAAGATGGCGGCGTGGTAGCGAAGACAGCTCCCAAACCCAAGATCATGTTGTGGGAGCGAAGACAGCTCGAAAATCCAAGACGGTAGTGTGGGAGAGAAGACCGCTCCCAAATCCAACATAGCAGTGCCAGAGAAAAGACAGCTCCCCATTTCAGGATGGAAGTGTAGGAGTGAAGACAGCTCCCAAATTCAAGATGATGGTGAGGGAACAAAGACAGCTCCTAAATCCAATATGGTAATATGGGAGCGAAAACAGCTCCCAAATCCAAGATGGCAGTGTAGGAGTGAAAACAGCTCCCAAATCCAAGATGGCATCGTAGGAACGAAGACAGCTTCCAAATCCACGATGGCGGTGTGGGAGCGAAGACAGTTCCCAAATCCAAGATCGTGTTGGAACGAAGACAGCTCGAAAATCCAAGATGGTGGTGAGGGAATGAAGACAGCTTAAAAATCCAAGATGGCGTCGTGGGAGCGAAGACAGCTCGCAAATCCAAGATGGCAGTGTGGGAGAGAAGACAGCTCTCCAATCAAAGATGGCGGTGAGGGAGAGAAGACGGCTCATTAATCCAAGATGGCGATGAGGGAGAAAAGACAGCTCGCCAATCAAAGATGGGCTGGCAAGTACTTTTTTTTTCTAAAGAAACTAGAACCTACAGTACTTGCATGTGACGACTTTTTCAAACCCAGTATTTGTTTAACAGAATATTCAACGGATAAACAAGAGAAACACGAGGAGTTGATTGTTAGGGTTTACATACACATTGATTTACACTCTACCTAATTATCACTAACGGCGCTCAAATTGTGCCGATGGAAATCAATGCGGGAATTTTATCGAGCACGGATCTCAGGCTACATTAGGAGATGCTCCACATTACTGCGATGAATGTTTTGCTGAACCCACTTTGGCAGCTAAATATAATTTCCACGCTTGGATTTAATTCAAAAACGCTCCTTTTGAATGGAGTTTGTATAAACATGACAAGTAGTCATTTGCTGGGTATGTGCCGTGAAATGTCCTGGAAAATGTGAACGTATCTGTAATTATGTGCGTCCAAATTACAGTTTTGCTGCAGCAGTTGCAGCACAAAAATTGTTTGTCAAACATTGGAAAAAAGATACCGACAAATGTAAGGTGCGTGCAGCCCGAGGATCCGGTGGGGGTTTGGGAGTCAGAGGGACTAGAAACTAATGTAAAATGTCAAAGCTCTGAACATTAAAAGTTATATATGATAAAAGAGACACAGTTTTCCAGGATATAGGCTTACCTGTATATAAGAACTGTTCACACCAGTTACAAAATGCACTACACTTGTGACCTGCAGCGGGTGTCAGTGATAAAATGGTTCCAAGATAAACAGCCCATGTCCTGTCAGGGGAGAGGAGACCGATGGTGTGTTCCTTGTACAGAGGAACACCGATCGGTCTCCTCCCCTTGTGAGTCCCCTCCCCCTACAGTTAGAATCACTCCCTAGGTAACGTATATACTTGAGTATAAGCCGACCCGAATATAAGCCGAGGCACCTAATTTTACCACAAAAAATGGGAAAGCGTATTGACTCGAGTATAAGCCTAGAGTGTCCATCTGCATGCCTCACTTTGCCTCACTGTGCCTCACTTTGCCCCACTGTGTCCATGCCTCACTGTGCCTCACTTTGCCTCACTGTGTCCATGCCTCACTGTGTCCATGCCTCACTGTGCCCATGCCTCACTGTGCCCATGCCTCACTGTGTCCATGCCTCACTGTGTCCATGCCTCACTGTGTCCATGCCTCACTGTGCCCATGCCTCACTGTGCCCATGCCTCACTGTGCCCATGCCTCACTGTGTCCATGCCTCACTGTGTCCATGCCTCACTGTGTCCATGCCTCACTGTGACCATGCCTCACTGTGACCATGCCTCACTGTGCCCATGCCTCAATGTGTCCATGACTAGACTGACGTCGGTGCTCCCCAGCTATAGGTACCCCATACAACAAACTTTGCACACTTATAAAGGAGAAATGGGGCTACATGTCTGCCAAGTTCCGGGTCCAGAGGACGGCTGGTACCGGGTCCCCAAAAATCACTGGAGAAATGACAGTTTAACATTAGGCCGCGTACACACGATCAGACCGGTCCTAGGTATCGTATATACTTGAGTATAAGCCGACCCGAATATAAGCCGAGGCACCTAATTTTACCACAAAAAATGGGAAAGCGTATTGACTCGAGTATAAGCCTAGAGTGTCCATCTGCATGCCTCACTGTGCCTCACTTTGCCTCACTGTGTCCATGCCTCACTGTGCCTCACTGTGCCCATGCCTCACTGTGCCCATGCCTCACTGTGTCCATGCCTCACTGTGCCTCACTTTGCCTCACTGTGCCCATGCCTCACTGTGCCCATGCCTCACTGTGCCCATGCCTCACTGTGTCCATGCCTCACTGTGCCCATGCCTCACTGTGCCCATGCCTCAATGTGTCCATGACTAGACTGACGTCGGTGCTCCCCAGCTATAGGTACCCCATACAACAAACTTTGCACACTTATAGAGGAGAAATGGGGCTACATGTCTGCCAAGTTCCGGGTCCAGAGGACGGCTGGTACCGGGTCCCCAAAAATCACTGGAGAAATGACAGTTTAACATTAGGCCGCGTACACACGATCAGACCGGTCCGATGAAACTGAAGACCAGTTTTATCGGACCAATTCGATGGTGTGTACGGCCCATCGGACCGTTGTCCATCCGACCATCTGTCACCTGTCCGTCGGACCAAAACGTTGATTAGTACACAAAAGCATCGGACCAAAAACCCACGCATGCTCAGAATCAAGTCGACGCACGCTTGGAAGCATTGAACTTAGTTTTTTCAGCACGTCGATGTGTTCTACGTCACCGCGTTCTGGCCTGATCGGATTTTTGGCCCGATATTGTGTACACACATCAGACCACTTCAGCATGGTCCGATGAAAACAGTGCGTCGGACCAGTCTCATCGGACCGGTCTGATCGTGTGTACGTGGCCTTAGAGTCTATGGAAGGGGTGCCTGGCTTTGAAAAATCGGTGCTCCCTGGTCGTAGTTCCCCTGGACAACAAACGTTGCACACTTGTAGAAGAAGAGTGGGGTTACATGTGTGCCAAGTTTACAGACAGCCGGTACCAGGTCTCCAAAGTCCGGGAGATCTGGCGCAAAAAGATGACTCGAGTATAAGTCGAGGGGGGCATTTTTAGCACAAACAAATGTGCTGAAAAACCCAACTTATACTCAAATATATAAGGTAACACATTTAACCCCTTGATCGCGCCCTAGTGTTAACCCCTTCCCTGCCAGTTGACATTTACACAGTGCATTTTTATAGCACTGATCGCTGTATAAATGTGAATGGTCCCAAAATAGTGACAAAAGTGTCCGATACGTCTGCTGCAATGTCACAGTCACGATAAAAATCGCATCAATCAATATACACCTATTGCGATTTTGTTTTACCAAAAATATGTAGAAGAATACCTATCGGCCTAAATGAGGAAAAAATTTTTTTTTTAATTGGGATATTTATTATAGCATAAAGTAAAATATATATATATATATATATTTTTTTAAACTTACCACTGTTCTTTTGTTTATAGCGCAACAAATAAGAACCACAGAGGTGATCAAATAGCCCCAAAAGAAAGCTTTATTTGTGGGGGGGAAAAATCATAAAAATGTCATACGATTATAGTGTTGCATGACCGCGCAAATGTCGTTCAAAGTGTGACAGCGCTGAAAACAAAAAATTGGCCTGGGCAGGAAGGGGGTTAAAATGCCCGGTATTGAAGTGGTTAACCGCTTAAGGACCGCCGCACAATGATATACGTCGGCAGAGCGGCACGGCTGGGCATAAACATGTACAGGTACATTGCCTTTAAAAGCCCAGCCGTGGTCCTGGTCCTGAGCTCCGTGACCGCGCCTGCGAACCCAATCGCCGCCAGTGTCACGTGATCGAGTTACAGAGCTGAAGAACGGGGAGAGTTCAAACCTTTCCCCATTCTTCCTAGTGGCAGTGGCAGTGATCGTCTGTTCCCTGTCATAGGGAACAACAATCAGTGACGTGTCACATCAGCCCATGCCCCCCTACAGTAAGAATCACACACTAGGGCACACTTAACCCCTACAGCGCCACCTAGTGGTTAACCCCTTCACTGCCAGTGTCATTTTCACAGTAGTCAGTGCATTTTCATAGCACTGATCGCTGTAAAAATGACATTGGTCCCAAAAATGTATAAAAAGTGATCGATGTGTCCGCCATAATGTCGCAATCACGATAAAAATCGCTGATCGCCGCCATTACCCGCCATTACTAATAAAAAAATATTTTTTTAATAAAAATGCCATAAAACTATCCCCTATTTTGTAGATGCTACAACTTTAAACTATAATAATTCTGCTATTTTGTAGGCGCTATAACTTTTGCGCAAACCAGTCGCTTATTGCGTTTTTTTTTCTTTTTTTTTACCAAAAATATGTAGAAGAATACGTATCGGCCTAAACTGAGAAAAAAAAAACGTTTTTGTTTTTTTTAATTGGGATATTTATTACAGCAACAAGTAAAAAATATTATATATTTTTAAAAAATTGTCGGTCTTTTTTGTTTATAGCGCAAAAAATAAAAACTGCACAGGCGATCAAATACCACCAAAAGAAAGCTCTACTTGTGGGGAAAAAAGGACATCAATTTTGTTTGGGAGCCACGTCGCACGACCGCGCAATTGTCAGTTAAAGCGACGCAGTGCCGGAAGCTGAAATTTCACCTGGGCAGGAGGGGGTTTATGTGCCCAGTAAGCAAGTGGTTAAGGACGTAAAAAACCCGCGCATGCTCAGAAGCAAGTTAGGAGATGGGAGCGCTCGTTCTGGTAAAACTACCGTTCGTAATGGAGTAAGCACATCCTGTAACAGGCAGAAAAGCAGGAATCGTCTTTTACTAACAGGAATGTAGATAAAGCAGCCCAAAGGGTGGCGCCATTCGCATTGGAACTTCCCCTTTATAGTGCCGTCATACGTGTTTTACGTCACCGCGCTTTGCTAGAGCTTTTTTTTTAGAGATTGTGTGTAGGCAAGGCCGTTTTAATGATGAGGTTGGAAAAAACTTTGGGCCAGATTCACGTAGTGCGGAGTAAAGTTGTGCTGGCGTAGCGTATCTCAGATACGCTACGCCGCCGTAAATTAGAGAGGCAAGTGCTATATTCACAAAGGACCTGCTCCTTAAGGTACGGCGGCGTAGCGTAAATGGGCCGGCGTAAGCCCGCCTAATTCAAATGTGGGCGTGTTTTAGTTAAATGAAGTGTGACCCCACGTAAATGACTTTTTTTTTTAAACTGCACATGTGCCGGGCGTGAACCTTTTCCAGTGCGCATGCTCCAAATGAGGTCGAAGAGAGTCATTGAAAACGACGTGAACGTAATTTCACGTCGGACGAGTTACGCAAACAACGTAACATTTTTAAAATTCGACGTGGTCCCGACGTCCATACTTAACATTGGCTGCGCCATCTTTTTGTTGGAATAACTTTACGTCTGAAAACGCCTTACGTAAACGGCGTATCTGTACTGCGATGGCCGGGCGTACATTCGTGAATAGGCGTATCTCGCTGATTTACATATTCTGGGCGTAAATCAGCGTACACGCCCCTAGCGGCCAGCGTAAATATGCAGTTAAGATACGACGGCGTAATACAATTACGCCGCTCGTATCTTAGCTCAAACCCGGCGTATCTTGTTTTCTGAATACAGAAAAAAGATACGCCGGCGCATTTTAGAAGTTACGCGGCGTATCTCGAGATACGCCGTCGTAACTATTGCTGAATCTGGCCCTTTGTTTTTTTCTAGAGGCTGAAAAACGTTGTTTTTTACAACCCGAAAAATGATTGTGTGTACGCGTCATTATATTCTCTAGGGCAGTGATGGCGAACCTTGGCACCCCAGATGTTTTGGAACTACATTTCCCATGATGCTCCAGTACACTGCGGAGTGCGTGAGCATCATGGGAAATGTAGTTCCAAAACATCTGGGGTGCCAAGGTTCGCCATCACTGCTCTAGGGCCTCTGTTAAAAATATTTATAATGTTTGGGGGTTCTGAGAAATTTTGTAACAAAAAATACAGATTTTTACTTGTAAGCAAAAAGCGTCAGAAAAGGTCTGGTCCTCAAGTGGGGTAACGTCCAGCTTTTTTCTGTCGCACATAAGGGTATAAAAAGAGTTCCTATATACAGGTAAGCCTGGATCTGCACTGACTTTGTCGTGTTTTTAGGACATGCTTTCCATTGTTACAAGCAGATTGCTTATTATGCAAGGCCGGATGCCGCTCAATTCCTGTACCAAAGGCTGTTCTCATTAAAGCCTTGGAATGGCGAGCTTCACAGCAAATGATCCGCCGCTCATGAGGGTGCAGCGCCTGTTTAATTTATCAGCAGAAATGTTGTCCCGCGGGTTTTGTTAAAGCCCGGATTCTGCCTATCAAACAAATTTTATATTAAAGTGGAAGTAAACCCCCCAAAAAAATGTTTTTTTGATGTCACAATGTAGAATTCCAGATAAAAACCTGCCTAAATAAAAAGTCTGTTTCTCTCTTCTTGCTTTGAGTGACAGGTTATTTACATATCTAGCTTGGACATGTCTATCATATGTTATGTTATGTTTATCATAACATGAGGTATAAAAAGTGAGAAATCCACCCCTCGCCCACATAACACATCCTGGTAATATACAATGAACTTTGGATCACCTCATGTTATGATAAACATAACATAGCATATAATAAACATGTCCAAGCTAGATATGTAAATAACCTGTCACTCAAGGCAAGAAGAGAGAAACAGACTTTATAATTTGGCAAGTTTTTATCTGGAATTCTGTTAATTTTCACTGAACATTAAAAGAGGATTACTCAGCGCTGGATTAACTCTGTGTGGCAAGACTGGGCACAGATGATAGGAAATCGTATACTCTACATTGTGACATCAAAAAAAAAATTGGGGTTTACATCCACTTTTAGAAGTGAGGCAGAAAAATGATCAACTTTGTAAACATTATTTATTACCTGTCCCAGACACTTCCAAAATGTAGAAACAGTGCTAAAGCACATCAAACATTTACAGATTAATGGCTCAGCGGCAGGTAAACATTATTACGGGTTAGAAGGATGACATTACCGCCGTGTCCAAAGCCGCCGGATTTTCGGAAATTGGAATCATTGTCTTGGCGATGATTAGGCGGTCTACGGAGCGCTAAATGTCTTCCAGAAAACACACTAAAGTGAGTAACAGCCCACATGTAAAAAACAGGACATGGTCATAATCGGGGCTTTTTTTCACAAACGATAGGTGCTGGAACTCAACCTCGACCACCCAAAACCCCTCCCCCACCCACACCCTCCAAATCACATCAAATAGTGGGTGTGGTCAGTCAAATTTCACAAACAGTAGGAGGGGGCATTAAATGCCAGGATTGCATTACATACAGAGTGCAGAGTTCAGGGGGGGTTACACACAGAGTGCAGAGTTCAGGGGGGTTACACACAGAGGGCCAGATCCACGAAGAATGGCCGCTGGCGTAGTTTATCTAATTTAAACGATGCCGCTGTAAGTTACAACGGAGTATCCTTATCCACAAAGAATTGCCGCTGTAACTTACGGCGGCGTAGTGTAATCTTGGCGGCGTAAGGTGGCGCAATTCAAATTGAGAAGATGGGGGCGTGATTTATGTTAAATCAGCATGACCCCATGTAAATGATGTGTTTTTTGTTATGGTGCATGCGCCGTCTGTGGAGGTATCCTAGTGCGCATGCGCAAAATCACGTCGAAAATAGTCAATGAAAACATCGTGAAGTAACTTACGAAAATCCTATTTGCGAACGGTTTACGTAAACGTCGTGAACGACTGAAAATTAGACGCTGGCCCGACGTCCATACTTAACATTACGTACGCCTCTATACAGCAGGGGTAACTTTAAGCCGGACCTAAGCTTATGCAAACAACGTAAAAGGAATGCGCCGGGCGCTCGTACGTTCGTGGATTGGCGTAACTCGTTCATTTGCATATTCAAAAACTATGGAAGCGCCCCTAGCGTCCAGCGTAAGTATGCAACTAAGATACGACAGTGTAATAACGTTACGCCAGTCGTATCTTAGCGTAATTCCGGCATATCTTGTTTTGTGGATACAAAACAAAGATACGCCGGCGGGAATTTGAAATTATGGCGGCGTATCTGGAGATACGCCACCGTAGTTCTTTGTGGATCTGGGCCAGAGTGCAGAGCTGTCACTTGTAAACACAGAAACCGGACTTCTATGTTTACAAGCAGGGCAGCAAACACAAATTTTGGGTCCCCTTACACAGCTTAAGGCAGGGCCCCCCTGGAGCAGAGAACCGGCAAGGGGTCCTGCTCTCTTCTGCTGTGAGATATTAAATAGGGAGGGGGTTGTGGTAACGAAAGTGTAATCTCTTCTTTTCTCTCTCCTGCCGCCAGATGATAAGCGGGGGGGGGGGGGGGGGGGTTGGTGCTGACGAACAAAGTCAACTCAAGTCTTCTCTTCTCTCTCCTAAAGTTAGACGAAAATAATAATATATAAATAAAAACAAAAATGGGGGCGGGCCCCTGCCACGAGTTGCTGAAGGGGGGGGGGGGTCAGACAAAAAAAAAACAAGGGGGGCATGGGGACCCTTACAGGTGTACCTCTCCCCCCCCCCCCCCCCCCTGTTGGTGGAACTGAATCCCACCAAGTTCCACCTAACAAAAAGCCCAGGTTTTTCCTTATCAATGCTGCAGGTTCTCTTGAAGGTACCCAAACTTCAGCCCCCCATGGTTGGAATACCCCCAAAGAAGTCTTCTGGATCTGGGTGCCATAGGAAAGGACCATAGCTCTGGATCTGGTTCATGCATAAAACACCCCCCACCCCCCCGTTCACACCGAGCGACTTTTCATGCGATTTGACAGGTCAAATTGCATGACAAGTCACGGCCTATTGCCGGCAATGCCACTTGTATATATTGGTGTGACGCCGACTTTACGGCGCCGCACTGATTTGCAAAAGCAGTTTCTGCACTACTTTTCACAATGTCGGGTGCGACTTGAATAGGCATCATGCGATTTTAGATGAAGGCGCACAATTTCAAAGCCGCAGGCTTTACAGTGGTTCTAAACCCCCGTGTATTTTCACCTTAATACATCCTATGCATTAAGGTGAAAAAACTTCTGTCACTGACCGCCTCCCCATTCCCCCCGTTTTACTCTCCTGAGCCCTTCGTTCCCTCAGCGGAGATGTGCTCTACCTCTCTGGGTTCTCGGCTCTTGATTGAACAGATTGATAGCAGCACAGCCATTGGCTCCCGATGCTGTCAATCAAATCCAATGACACAGGCGCCGGGGGACGGGGGCTGAGTCCGGCATTCTGTGTCTATGGATGCAAATGTTGGACTTGGAAACATGCCCCCAAGGTAACCCCCAGGGAGAGTGCTTCTGCTAGGGGGTTAAACAATGCGATGAGTGGCTGCAAGCGCCATTGCGGGACCCCAGAAGACGGTGATCGGGGAGACACGCGGTTCAAAATGAACTGCACAGTGGAGGTAATTATGATATGTTTGTTAATTTAAAAAAAAGGGTTTACAACCCCTTTAACCACTTCAGCCCCGGACCATATTGCTGGTCAAAGACCAGGCCACTTTTTGTGATTCGGCACTGCATCGATTTAACTGACAATTGCGCGGTCGTGCGACGTGGCTTCCGAACAAAACTGGTGTCCTTTTTCCCACAAAAGGAGCTTTCTTTTGGTGGTATTTGATCACCTCTGCGGTTTTTAGTTTTTGCGCTATAAACAAAAATAGAGCGACAATTTTTATATTATTTTATATTTTTTACTTTTTGCTATAATAAATATCCCCAAAAAAAGATATAAAAAAGTTTTTTTCCTCAGTTTAGGCCGATACGTATTCTTCTACATATTTTTCATAAAACAAAATCGCAATAAGCGTTTATTGATTGGTTTGCTCAAAAGTTATAGCGTTTACAAAATAGGGTATTGTTTTACAGCATTTTTATTAATATTTTTTTTTTACTAGTACTGGCGGCGATCAGCGATTTTTATCGTAACTGCGACATTATGGCGGACACTTCGGAAACTTTTGACACATTTTTGGGACCATTGGCATTTTTTTTTTGCGATCAGTGCTATAAAAATGCATTGATTACTATAAAAATGCCACTGTCAGGGAAGGGTTTAACACTAGGGGGCGAGGAAGGGGTTAAGTATGTTCCCTGGGTGTGTTCTAACTGAAGGGGGGGTGGGACTGACTAGGGGAAATTGTATGAACAGACGATCAGGCATTTCTCCTCCTGACAGGACCGGGAGCTGTGTGTTTACACACACAGCTTCCGGTTCTCGCTCTGTAACGAGCGATCGCGTGTTCCCGGCGCTGATCAAGACTGACGGGCATGTGCGTCGGCTTCAGGGGCAAGCGGGCGCCCGCCCCTATCGGCTGCTCGGCGAGATGACGTATAGCTACGTGATCTCACCCAGCAGAGCCGACCTGCCGCCGTATAACTGCGGCAGCTGGTCGGCAAACGGCTAAAGGGGTTGTAATGGTAAAAAATGTTCCCCATATATAGCTTCCTTTACCTTAGTGCAGTCCTCTTTCACTTACCTCATCCTTTGATTTTGCTTTAAATTGTCCTTATTTCTTCTAAGAAATCCTCACTTCCTGTTCTTCTGTCTGTAACTCCACACAGTAATGCGAGTCTTTCTCCCTGGTGTGGAGTGTCGTGTTCGCCCCTTCCCTTGAGGGGGCGAGCAGGAGAGTCAGGCACCCACTAACACACAGCTCCGTTATCTGCAACATAGAGAGCGTCCTGACTCTCTTGCTCGCCCCCTCAAGTGAGGGGGCGAGCACGACACTCCACACCAGGGAGAAAGCCTTGCATTACGGTGTGGAGTTACAGACAGAAGAACAGGAAGTGAGGATTTCTCAGAAGAAATAAGGACATTTAAAAGCAAAATGGAAGGATGAGGTACCGTATTTATCGGGGTATAGCGCGCTCCCGCGTATAGCGCGCACCCCTAAAGTGGCCCCCATACCTGTGGAAAAAAAGATTTTTATACTTACAGTTTTGGTGTCTTGCTCGGCGTCCATCGGAGGTTTCGGGTGTCCTCTTCGTCGGGTCCGGCGTCCTTCTGCGGCGTCCTCCCCGCTCGATCCTCGCTTTCCCATGCCAAGTTTGAATACTGCGCCTGCATATACCGAGCGCAGTACACTCGTGTATAGTCGGGCAGGCTCGGCTACTCTCGCGCTCACGTCCTGTACGTCCAGCCGAGCCTGCCCGACTATACGCGAGTGTACTGCGCTCGGTATATGCAGGCGCAGTACACTCGTGAATAGTCGGGCAGGCTCGGCTACTCTCGGGCTCACGTCCTGTACGTCCAGGACGTGAGCACGAGAGTAGCCGAGCCTGCACGACTATACACGAGTGTACTGCGCTCAGTATATGCCGGCGCAGTATTCAAAATCGCCACGGGAAAGCGGGTATCGGCGTATATCGCGCACCCACGATTTTGCCCTGATTTTCAGGGCAAAAAAGTGTGCGGTATACGCCGATAAATACGGTAAGTGAAGGAGGACTGCACTAAGGTAAAGGAAGCTATTTAGGGATTTTTTTTTTACCTTTACAACCCCTTTAAGGTTATGATGCCATGGAAGGCTTCCTGGTGAAAGTCTGAATTTTGATCGATCTATGGATGGACTTCAGTACAAGCAGCCTGTCTTTTTTTTTTTGCCTTTCAATCACTGCCGGTGGCTGTAGCGGTAATAATTGTATTCTGATGCCCTGGGAAACCTCCTGCTGTCAGAATACAATGGGCCAGATTCATCAAGATTTACGACGGCGTATCTCGAGATACGCCGCGTAACTTCTAAAATGCGCTGGCGTATCTTTTTTCTGTATTCAGAAAACAAGATACGCCAGGATTGAGCTAAGATAGGAGCGGCGTAATTGTATTACGCCGTCGTATCTTAGTTGCATATTTACGCTGGCCGCTAGGTGCCGCTTCCGTCGATTTACGCGTTGAATATGTTAATTAGCTAGATACGCCGATTCACGAACGTACGTCCGGCCGTCGCAGTAAGATACGCCGTTTACGTAAGGCCTTTTTCAGGCGTAAAGTTATTCCAACAAAAAGATGGCACAGCCAATGTTAAGTATGAACGTCGGGACAGCGCCAACATTTTTACATTTTAGGTTGTTTGCCGATTCAGAATGGGGCTGGGCGTAAGTTACATTCACGTCGTTTTCATTGACTATTTGCGACGTGATTTGGAGCATGCCCACTGGGATACGTCCACGACCGGCGCATGCGCAGTTCGTTCAGACCGTCATTTACAACGGGTCACCGTTCATTTCAATACAGCACGCCCCCTACCTGCTAATTTGAATTGTGGGCGGATACGCCGGCCCATTTACGCTGCGCCGACGCAACTTACGGAGCAAGTGCTTTGTGAATACAGCACTTGCCTGTAAAAGTTGCGAAGGCGTAACGTAAAAAGGATACGTTACGCCCGCACAAAGATACGCGGCTCTACCTGAATCTGGCCCAATAACTCCAAGTGAAGGATACACTGACTGTATTGATGGGGGAATCGAGCAATGGGTCGAAGGAAAGAAAATTGCACAATGTATGGCCTGCCTTGAGCTGTCGGAGTCACAAGATCCTTATTTTTGCTGTTAGTGAAGGCAGAACGCAGTTCCCTGAGCTGGCGTAGCTGTTATTTTGTGTTTCTACATTAATCCTTAAAAAAAATTCTGCTTCTAATAAATGCGGCTCCAGCAACTCCCTCTCCAGATGTAAATGCTGTACCTATTTTTAAACACCATGGTAGCACACTGCGGAGCCTCATGCATTATGTAAGACTCCTTCCTCCGGCGGACTTACCCAGTGAAGTGGCCCAATGCAGACCTTGGCAGCGAGGAGCAGAACAGTTGGGTCTGTGGGACGCAGCTTGCTGCACTCTCTCAGTACCGACACCGCAGAGGAATACTGGAGGAGGAAAGGTGAGAGAGGATTAGGAGCCATGAATCATTATTTCTACAGATACTCATATATGGATCTCTGTGCGTGAATAGAAAAATTAGGTTTTTATACTGCTACTATATTTTCCAGCTTTTTACAGAGAATACTGAACACTTACTATAAGCCAATTGCAGGGTTTGCTTGGAATCTAGGAGCCAGCTACAAAAATTAGGAGCCAGGAACGCACTCCGTCCGGCCGAGCTCGCACGCAGAAGCGAACGCATACATGAGTAGCGTCCGCATATGTAAACAGTCTTCAAACCACACATGTGAGGTATCTATGCAATTGTTAGAGCGAGAGCAATAATTCTAGCCCTAGACCTCCTCTGTAACTCAAAACGTGCAACCTGTAGAATTTTTTAAAACGTCACCTATGGAGATTTTAAAGGGTAAAGGTTTGTCGCCATTCCACGAGCGGACGCAATTTTGAAGTGTGACATGTTGGGTATCAATTTACTGGGCATAACATTATCTTTCACAATATAAAAAAAAATTGGGCTAACTTTACTGTTGTCTTATTTTTTTATTAAAAAAATTTAATTTTTTTCCCAAAAAGTGCACTTGTAAGACCGCTGCGCAAATGCGGTGTGACAGAAAGTATTGCAACGACCGCCATTTTATTCTCTAGGGCAGGGGTGGCCAACCAGTGGCCCGGGAGCCA
Organism: Rana kukunoris; assembly: GCA_029574335.1. NCBI lineage: Eukaryota > Metazoa > Chordata > Amphibia > Anura > Ranidae > Rana > Rana kukunoris. Next base: position 531,244,123 of record CM056052.1, on the reverse strand, counting down.
CATGTGGCCTGCGGAGCCCTCTGATGTGGCACGCTACCTCCTGCTCTGGAATGGCAGGCTGGCAATTCCAGATCGCAGATTGCCGACCCGCCATACCACAGCATCAGTGGTGTGAATGAAGCTGGTGGTAGAGGAAGAAAGTGGCTGCGGAAGGCAGAGCCCCATAAGCCGATGCTTCCTCTACAGCACTGGCTTTTGCCACAGGAGGAGTAGGAGGAGTCTGTGGCAAAGTTCAGCTAACCCGCAGGATAGACACAGGTGCACTACGCTGCACCCGCAGTGTGGGTAAACTGCAGCACATCAGTGTGAAAGCAGTCTTAGCCCTTTTCACATGACCAGCCTGACCAAATGGGACCCTCAATTCACCTCTATAGAGAGTCAGGTGTCCGTTTACGCCCACCTACCTCCAATCCGAAAAACAGAAGGGAATTCATCCCCTTCCATCAGAACGGATCAGAGGGCCTATAAAATAGCCGTGACCTGTCATCTGCCCTCTCCGCTCATTGTGGCCCACGACTGGTTACGAAGTTGCTTAAGTGGCCCTCACTCTTCAAAAAGTTGGGCACCCCTGCTCTAGGGTGTTAGAATAAAAAAATATATGTAATGTTTGGGGGGTCCAATTAGAGGGAAGGAGATGGCAGTGAAAACACTGGAGAAGCTCCATTACAATTGCTGGTTTACTTGTCTTGCCAGCGGCCACTACAAAATGGCGCCAGATCACAGAAGGAAGCATAGGCCTGCAGAAGGCTGCAAAGCCGCGGCTCAATGCAATCGCGCGGCTGGGGAGGTGGGGGCGCACGGAGACACAGGATGGGGTATCCTGTATCTCCGTAATATTTTCCATCTGTCAATGCCCACAGGTGGATGGTCAACATCAGTCAAAGTGTACAAGAGCACAAAAACATCTGTCAGTGTCCCACCAATAAATGAGAACAATTTTTAAAGCGCCCCCTTGCTTGTGTGCAAAGGTGAATGCACACGTTGGTCTTGCATGCATACGTAAACGGTGATCGCACCGCACGTGAGGCATCGCCCCGAATGTCTGTGTGACTCTAAACTGGTATCCAATAAAGGCTTATAAAAGCATTGCCTATGGTGATTGTTAAACACCCAAGTTAAGCGCCATTTCACAAGCATGCGCAATTTTAAAGTGTGACATGTTTGGTATCTGTTTAGCCGGCGCAACGTCAAATTTTATATTTCACCAAAAACGTGGGTATTATATTGTCTTTGTGTGCATTTGAAATTCAATAAAATGTATTAATGCATTATTGTGTAAAACTGTGTTTGCAAATACCGTGTGACATAAAAATTAGCAAAATCCACCATTTTATTTTCTAAGGCCCCTGCTACAAAAATATATAATGTTTTGGGGTTCTACATAATCTTCCAGCAGATTTGTACTTGTAAACAAAAAGTGTCAGAAGAAGGCATGGTTTTAGGCCTGGTTCACACCTATGCATTTTTTAGTGCATTTTCAGTTTTGCAGAAACACCCTACAGTCCATTTAACATGGTTTCCTATGGGTCGCGTTCACATCTGTGCATTTTATGGAAAGGGTCAAGGAGTTTTTTTTTCTTCAGTTTTTTGGTTCCATAGACTTCAACGGACTTGTTCCAAGCTGTCTCCTGTGTTTTTTTTTAGCATTTTTTACATTTTTTTTTTTTGTAAAAAGGTAGGGGTACAATGTACCCTGTTACCAAAAGCACATTGGGGGGGGGGGGGCAGATCTGAGGGTCCCCTTTGGACCTTAAAGCATTCTCCCCATGTTGGGGGCATGTGGCCTGGTACGGTTAAGGGGGGGCACTCTCTTGTCCCCCCTCTTTTCCTGCGCTCTGCCAGGTTGCGTGCTCGGGTAAAGGTCTGGTATGGATTTTTGGGGGGAACCCCACAGCATTTTTATTTTATTTTGGCACGGGTTCCCCTTAAAATCCATGCCAGACCTGAAGGGCCTAGTATGGAATTTGGTGGGACCGCCACGCAATTTGTTTTTTACATTTTAGTTCGGGGTTTCCCTTAATATTTATACCAGACCCAAAGGGCCTGGTAATGGAGGGGGGGGGGCATGCTGTTTCTTTTCAATTACCTTTATCTGTATTACCAGGACCCAACAATTCATTGTAGCCGCGAGTAGTTTTAAATTACTTTTTTTTCCTTTAGAAATCTCATTTTGTGCAGGGACTGTTCTAAACACAGGGAAAATGCGCTACTTTACAGGCATACTATAGACACCCCCCAGGTACGAAATTTAAAGGAATGTTTCATTTTTATTGTTTCACTTTAAGCATTATTAAAATCACGGCTCCTGAAAAAAATGTAGTTTTTAAAACCTTTTTTTTGCATTGATACATGTCCCCTGGGGCAGGACCCAGGTCCCCAAACACTTTTTATGACAATAACTTGCATATAAGCCTCCAGAATTAGAACTTTTGATTTCCCCCATACACTTTTAAAGGGTGTTCCATAGCTCTCGAATTTGCCAAGAACACCTCTAAGGCGGCGTACACACGAGGGGATATGTCCGCTGAAAACGGTCCGATGGACCGTTTCAGGAGACATCTCCGCTCGTGTGTATGGGCTAGTGGACAGATTTCTCCACCCGACAGATTTCAAAGCAAGCTTTGAAATCTATCCGGTGGAATCTGTCCGCCCGACATGTCTGCTGGTTAGTACACTTACCAGCAGACATGTCGGCCCCCACCGCCGCCGCGCCGCTGCCGAATGGATTCGGCGCATGCGCGGAAGTGTTTTACTTCCTGGTGCAGTGACGTGGCGGTGACGCGGCGGCGTCAACGTCACCGCCGCGTCACCTCGCCGTCCGGCGGCGGGGAATTTGATCCGATGGTGTGTACACGCCATCGGATCAAACTCCCGATCGGACATATCCGATGGAAATGGTCCGCGGACCGTTTTCATCGGATATGTCCGATCGTCTGTACGCCGCCTAAGGCCTCGTACACACGAGGGGATATGTCCGCTGAAAACGGTCCGATGGACCGTTTCAGCAGACATCTCCGCTCGTGTGTATGGGCTACCGGACAGATTTCTCCACCTGACAGATTTCAAAGCATGCTTTGAAATCTATCCGGTGGGAATCTGTCCGCCCGACATGTCTGCTGGTTAGTACACTTACCAGCAGACATGTCGTCCCCCACCGCCGCCGCGCCGCCGCCGAATGGATTCGGCGCATGCGCGGAAGTGTTTAACTTCCTGGTGCGGTGACGTGGCGGTGACGTGGCGGCGTCAACGTCACCGCCGCGTCACCGCCACGTCACCGCGCCGTCCGGCGGCGGGGAATTTGATCCGATGGTGTGTACACGCCATCGGATCAAACTCCCGATCGGACATATCCGATGGAAACGGTCCGCGGACCGTTTTCATCGGATATGTCCGATCGTGTGTACGCGGCCTAATTGTTTGCTATTCGACGAACACCCGATGTTCGAGTCAAACTCACGTTCGACTCGAACAGCGGACTCGTCCCTAGATAGGCACCATAGCTTGTGGACTTTATAACTTTCACAAAGACCAAATAATATACACTGATTTGGGTTATTTTTACCAAAAAAATGTATATATTTTAGTCAACATTTATGAAGAAAAATGTATTTTATTTTCAGAAATGTTGGTCTATTCTCATTTGAAGCGCAAAAAAAAAAACAGTGTTAAATACCAAAGGAAAGCTCTATTTTTGTGAAATGACCGTGCAATTCCTTTTCAAAGTGTGATAGCGCTGAAAGCTGAAAATTGGCCTGGGGATGGGGGTGAAAGTGCCCGATAAAAAAGTGTTTATAACCCTAAAAAAACAAAAACAAAGATCCTGATACTTCAAGGCATGAATAACAGCACAGTGCTTGTGCTGTGCAATTCTTCTCTTCCTGTAACTTGTAATAAACCTGGCTGATCCTGCCATTTCCTGTGTCCCCCTGCCTCTGCTGACCACGATAATCATGGCCGCTGAGCCCTGACAACTGTGGTCAGTTAACGTGCCTCCGTCACCCGCAGCTCTAATCTCTCCTCTGACAGTCTCTCCCCCCCCCCCCCTTCCTCCCTGTCTGCATGAGAGTGCTTTCCTCCCCGCCCCTCCTACCTCTATTCAGCATAATGCAGCACAATATGTGTGTCTGTGTGTATGTCTGTGTGAAAAGGGCCTTAAGCCTCGTACACACGACCTGTTTTCTCTGCAAAAACCATCAAGAAAACTGACGGCAGAGCTTTTTTGCAGAGAACGGTCGGGAGTCTCAATTTTCTCGTCGGGCTGGTTTACGACGAGAAACACGTTTGTGTGTATGCTTAGAAACCCGCGCATGCTCAGAAAAAAGAGACGGAAGCGCACCTTTGGTAAAAGTAGCATTCGTAATGGAGATAGCACATTCGTCACGCTGTAACAGACTGAAAAGCACGAATCGTCTCTCACCAAACTTTTACTAACACAAGATTAGCAAAAGCAGCCCCAAGGGTGGCGCCAGTGGAATCGAACTACCTCTTTATAGTGCCGTAGTACGTGTTGTACGTCACCGCGTTTGAGAACGACGAGATTTTGTCTTGACAGTGTGTACGCAAAGAAAGATTGACAAGAATCTTGTTGAGGAAAACTACATTTCTTTTACAACGAGATTCTCAGTCGTGTGTATGAGGCCTTAGGCCGCGTACACACGATCGGTCAAAAACTATGAAAACGGACTGAAGGACCGTTTCATCAGTCCAAATCGATCGTGTGTGGGCCCCATCGGTCAGTTATCCTTCGGTCAAAAAAAAGAGAACTTGCTTTAAAATGTTACCGATGGACGCCTAACCGATAGGTCAAAACCGATCGTTAGTAGGCAAAAGCATCGGTTAAAAATCCAGGCATGCTCAGAATCAAGTCGACGCATGCTTGGAAGCATTGAACTTTGTTTTTTTCAGCATGTCGTTGTGTTTTACGTCACTGCGTTCTGACACGATCGGTTTTTTAACCGATGGTGTGTAGGCACATCAGACCATCAGTCAGCTTCATCGGCTAACCGATGAAAACGGTCCTTCGGATCGTGTGTACGCGGCCTTAGTGTTTGTTATGCTAAATATATTTTCTGACGGCGCTCTCATGCGGTCACGTGATCTCCAGTGCTGGCCGGCCTCGATCTGTGGAAAAAAGCGGGAGGAGCTGAAATTCCCCTGTGACGTCAGCCAGCCAGCAAAGGGGAATCTCGGCCCCTCCCACTTTTCTCCACAGATCAAAGCCAGCCAGCACAGGAGGATCACGTGACCGCATGACTGCAAAGTCAGAAAAGGTGTATAGCCTTTTCATTTCTAACAAACACTTACACTTTTGTTAATGGCAACATACCTGCATGGGATACATGTAAAGTCACATAGTGACTTTACAAACACTTAAAGGTGGTTAAAGAGGAACTGCAGTCTGCTCACATAATTTGTAATAAAACATCTTTGCCATTCTGAAGCTTCCCTAGAACCACTTTGCATATTCATTTATATACACTGTGATTCTGTACTTGCCAAATATCTGCAGAAATCTCCCTCCACTGAGTCTGGTTGCATCCAACATTTAACTGTGGGCAGCAGAAGCTGATGCCTGTTCACTTCCTGGATTTACACAGGCACACAGAGGCACACCTGCAGCTCTCATTGGCCCTCTTATGACTCACCCCCCTCCCTTCCTGGCAAACGCTCACGAGAGTGAGAGCTGTGCATGATGTCATACATCTAAGCTTTTTACCAGACAAGAAGCATGAAGTGGGCTCTATAAGGTATTTACTGGCAGAAAAAAAAGTTTTACTATCCAAAGTTAAAACAACAAGGGCAGAAGATTTAATAGATGGAAAGTTGAAACAATTACTGAAGGTCCGCTTTAGGGAGGAGGAGGAGTCAGTGCAGAAATCTCTGCTTGCAGGCAGCAATGTACCATGGGATATGTAGTCCTTAGAAATTGAGGAGAAGTTGTGGATAGAGACGGCCAGCATACAGGCAGCACTCACAACAAGATTTTTCAAGTTAGCCTATATTGGATTGTCAAAAATAACTGTTGTTTGCATTGTTATTACAATGATGATGTTAGAAAAAGAAAATGTGAGCTGGGAATACAAGTTTCCTTTGATTTTATTACAAAGATTGATCAAATATTCTATCTATCAAACTACCATAACATTGCATCTATGGGGACAATGAAAGGGAATAAGCTGACCCCCACCCAGCTGCTTTACTTACTCCGTCCACCCTCTTCTATCTTTATCTCTATCTACGACCAATTCCAAAGCTTCCTGGCCTCAATACACAGAACTGTGCACACAGATCTGAAGCCGCCAGCAAATTAAAGCTGGAAATCCCTGGACAAATATACTTTTATTAGAAAAAGACGAATCTCCACCTTCCTGTGAACAGAAGTGACTTCATTTTACGGAGTTCTAATTGAAAATCATTGCAGAGCCAACAAACCGGCGATACAATGATCGCTAGTGTTGTGTTTACTCAACTTCCTTCACTAATCGGTATTTAAAACAGAACTGACCTCTCTCAATCAACATTGACTATTTTTAATCCCTATTAGTAAATAGATATGAAGGTATATTCATTTTTACTTGTTTCTCTGTCATTTTTTTTACATTTATTCAGTTACTTCCTGGTTTCTGGCCTAGGCCAAAATGATGTCATACATCCCAGGAGTCTTCATGGGAGGAGGGACCTTCCATACCTCCCAACTGTCCCGAGATTCACGGTAAATCCCACTGCACCTCCCCGCTATTCGCGGTAAATCCAGCGGTCCCGTGCCCCCCCGCTCGACAACTTTTGATCTGCCAACCCCCCCCCCCTCAACAACTCAGATGGAAACCCCCCCCAGCTCAACAACTTTGATCTGCGAAACCCCCCCCCCCCCTCCGCGCTCAACAACTCCGACCCACGGAACCCCCCCCCGCTCAACAACTCCGATCCGTGGAAAATGTGTCCCTCCCGGAATAAGCCAGCGCCATCTTAAAGGGGTTGTAAAGGTTCGTTTTAAAATTTTCTAAATAGGTTCCTTTAAGCTAGAGCATTGTTGGCTCACTTACCTTTCCCTTCTAAATGCTTTTTTTCTTTTCTGAATTTCTCACTTCCTGTTCCTCCTCAGTAAGCTTGTCCCCATGAGCCGTTCTGGCTGGGGGTTAGTCAGCGCGCTCGCCCCCTCCCTTGTGACTACATGCCTGTGAAGGGAGAGCGTCTACAACTAGGGCTGGGAAAAAAAAACATTTGAATCTTGAAATTTGAGATTTTTTTCCATAGTTTGGCGCTCCGCGGACTGGGTCGATGCTGCGGCCTCACTTAAAAATCCTGTCCACTTTTCCCAGTGTCACGGTGGACTAGGCCGAAGCCACGCCTTGCCTAAAAACCTAGGACTAGCCTAGGACTGGCGCAGTGTCCATGGGGAAAAAAAATGGCCTAACATCGCCCAGCTCTATCTGCAACCCCTTTAAAGTATAACCAAAGGCAAACCCTTTTCTTTATTTTTGGATAGGGTGGAGAGGGATTAGTACCCCTGTCAGTTTTTATTGCTGTCTGAGCTGCCATTAGGGAGATGTGCCCTCTCTATTTGTTCTGTTTACCATTATCATTGGAAGTGAAACTAAAAGAAAATATCAAATGTTGGGTTGGCCAATAGAGTAATAGAAGGGAAATCTTACAATAGGGACACTAGTTTTGATGACCTGGGGGTCCCCACAGGTTTCTTTGAATTTGGCTATGGGACAAGAAGTGAAGGTAAACCTCCCCAATAGGGCACAGATGGCAAAAAAAAATGAACCAACAGGGCTTAGAACTCTATCCAAAATCCTTACCCTATCCAAAATGAAAAAAGTTTTGCCTATAGTTCTAATTAATTTAAGTGTTGTCTTCCGAGTCTGTAGTGGAATGTACTTCCGCCAGTGGTGACCCATGCATTAGGGGGCGCACGAGCGCCGCCCCCCCATCCATGCATCCGGCCCCCTGATCTACATACAGGGCACCAGACTATGAATTCCAATGTTTTTTTTTTTTTCAAGCGTGTGATTAGAGCCCCCGCTGTGCCTCTAAAGCCTCATACACATGATCGGACTTCCATCGGACTATTCCGTGGATTTTTGCTCAAAGGGTGTTGGCCATGAACTTGTTCTGCATACACATGGCGGGACTTTTTTAGCCAACTTTCAGCTTTTTACCACCACCCTGTGGGCAACTTCTGCTATTGTTGTCTGATCTTTAGCATTGATTCTGAGCATGCGTGTTTGTACTTTAGTCCATCGGACATTTGTTGGCAGAAAGTTTGTCTGTTTGCACACAGAACATTTGTCCGATGAAAAGCACAAAAAGCAAACACACGGACGGATTGTCCGATCAAACAGGTCCGTCGGACATTTGTTGTCAAAAAGTCTCATCGTGTGTATAGACCTTAAAGGGTTAGTAACGGAAATTCTTTTTTTCCTTTAAAATTACAGACATGTCATACTTACCTCCACTGTGCAGTTCGTTTTGCACAGAGTGGCCCCGATCCATGTCTTCTAGGGTCCCTCGGTGGCTGTCTCCGGTCCTCACCGCAAGTACTGACCACAGTAATGCGAGAGCTTGCATGGTGGTGGGTAATTGCGGGTGCGCACCCGTGATACAGCGAGTGGCCATAGCCACTCACTGTATCACTCGGCGCGCCGCATCACTGGATGTGATTGACAGCAGCCCCAGGCAGTGGCTGCGCTGCTCTCAATCCATCCGCTCTAGCCAATCAGTGGCCAGGCTGAGCGGCAAAGAGGATCTCGGGACCGAGCGCGGGACTTTGGATGGGTAAGGTAAGTATAACGGGGGGGCAGCAGCATCAGATTTTTTTTCACCTTAATGCATAGATTGCATTAAGGTGACATTTTTTATTACTTTACAACTCCTTTAAGAACCGAGTAATCTAACACCGCCGATCGTTCGGTTCTCAGAGCTCTGTAAGCAGAGAACTGGTGACTGTCAGTCATCAGCTCTCTAGACTCACTGGAGCGCTGGGCTATGGAGGGGGCGGGAGCAGCTGTCTCAAGCTCTCAGCAGAGGTTGATCCGAGTGCCTATCCAGGCATGTGAGCGGACCCTGATTCCATTGTCGTGATCCTCCCGGAGCCTTTACCGGATCTGTGACGTCAGCAGACAGCGGACTTCAGCCCGCTGTCTGCTGAAAGCAGGTCACAGGAGTGCAGAACAAACTGCACTCCTGTGATCTACAGGAGAAGTAAGGCTAAATGAGCTTTGGCTGTACTTCTCCTTTAATATTTAGGCCAAGTGCAATGAACCAATATCTCAAACCTACCGACACAGGTTTGCTTCTGCTGCGCAGTCTACTCTTGCTTTTTATTGGGTATCACCTGCACTCCTGTTCTCTGGTTTGCTTTTTATTATTAAATAATAATCCAATTCCAACTTTTAGAAACCGGTTTTCTAGTTAAGTGAGTGGTGCCAATATAGACTCAGAGCACATTTTCAAATTCAGCATCCATAGTCCCAAATGATACTACCCTACAGCACTGCACAGTAATCAGCAGACCGTGTGGGATGATGTGATACTCCAGCTGGACTGCAATTCTGTGATAAGTTGAAAACACTACACAGTTATGGAGACCACATAAAGGATGCCTAAATTCTCGCAGTAATTGTTTCACATGATCCATGTGGAATATGACTCACTTTGGTGACTGCACTGGGTTATGAACAAGCTGTGGGGAAAATATGTTGTTTTGTAATATTTAACCCTTCCCAGGAAAGTTGATGATGACGGGGATCTACGAGGGCTGCATGCAAAAGTGGCCATAACTTTTGTATTATCTTATGTAGGTCATTCAAATTTCACATGCTGGTGGAGTAAAGGCCCGTAAACACGACCCAATTTTACGGCAATAATTGTCTGATGGACGTGTTGTGTCAGATAATCCAACCGTGTGTATGCTCCATCAGACAATTGTTGGCGGAATTAATGACAACAAATGTTGACTGTTCAAGCTCACCAACTGTCTGACAATAAATCGGATTACCGGATTATCCGAGAGTGTGTACACAAATCCGTCCAACTAAAATCAAAAGTACAAACACGCATGCTCAGAACCAACATTGAGACAACATTAGCAGAAGTTGCCCAAAGGGTGGCGCTAAAGAGCAGAAAAAACACATATTTAGGTTTTGTTGGCTGAAAATGTTCTACCGTCTGTTTGCGCACCAAGCTCACGACCAACACCCTTCGGACCAAAATCCACGGATTTGTCTGATGGAAGTCCGATCATGTGTACGAGGCTTAACTCTTCCTCTATAATAACTCTAAGGGCCATACACACAATAGGACTTTTTGACAACAAATGTCAGACGGACCTGTTTTAGCGGACAATCCGACCATGTGTACGCTCCATCGGACAAACTTTTTTGCTTTTTCATTGGACAAATGTTCGCTGTGAGAACAGACAAACTTTACGGCAACAAATGTCCTATGTCTAATTAAGGGTTGATCCGCGCTAGGACTAGGGATATGAGCTGCTGCCTTCTATATAATCTCTCTGGGAGAGATGGGATGTTGAGATAGTCTTAGGTACAGATAATTGGCGCTGCTTTTTGAATGTGATGTATATTTCTCGTGTCGGGTACTTGTAGCGGATGGGTTTATTGGGAATAAAACTCACCGCTTCAACAAGTGATCCCTTCTTACTGATAATCCCTCAAAGGGAAAAAGGAGGCCGCTTTGTTGTGTCCTCATGTGACCCTATTAATGAGTGCCTTATGGAAATTGGTATTTGTGATAGCTATCGTATGTATTTTATTGCTTTGTAAGGACTGGTATGAAGTGTGGTATTGACAACTCAGTGTTTGGTGGTAATACAATTGCAGTATTGTAGTGTGCAGTGTTGAGTGCTATATAAAAAATGACAAATAAGCAAAAACGAAAAGAACTATGTAACCATATAGTATTCCAAGTTGTGGTAGATAATTGTGGTTCCCTCCACCTTTAAGTGTCTGTGGCCCAATGCATGTAGGCAAAAATCATTGAAATTAGGCAAAAAATCACTCTATAGTGCAATATATTCTTCCCAAAAAACAATAATAGTGATGAAGATTATCTGTGATAAATAATGAAATAAGAAATAAAGAAATAGATGTGACGTATGTAAAATATCGATAGAGCCCTACTGATGGATCACAATTACAATAGTCAGCTGATTCCTAAGCAGACAATTAATACAGTATATGGTAATCAGGTAGTGTCCGTATTTGTTATATTACATCAATGACGTGGTAGGTAAACTCCAGTAAAGTGCTGCGTGGTCACCTTGGATGTAAATAACAGATATTGCACTGCAGGTGACAGCGAAAATGCCAATTGTCCCCCCACATGTATCCCCTCTTACCAGATTGTAGTCCCCACAGCGGGGGTGTAGAGCCTTGGGGATCAGTGGGTAGTAGCTGTTTACCAACCTCTGTGCTTGATGGGTCAGTAGCGGCGCGTGGGTATTGGATCAGTCGCCGTACTTGATGGTCCTTGGGGTGTGATCAATGGCTCCAGGAGGGATGGCAGTAGTTATGAGGAGGCAAGAAAAAAAGAAGAAATCCTCATGGTGTAGTACTTCCTGATGGTTTTTATTGTAAACCCGTTTCCCATAGGAACAACAGGGTAAAAATACTTAAACTTTTTTTAAAAAATTAAAAGAAAACAAAAAGTTAAAAACATAGAGGCTGCTGCACCGCAGCTAGACAAGAATAGTCCCGTGGGCTGAGCTGTACCAGTCGGGTTATGGGAGCCTCTGCATTCACTATCCGTGTGGAGCGCGTGGAGCTGCTGCTGTTTGCGTTCCACTGGTGAGCGCGTCCCAACCCGGAAGTCCTAGCTGGTCTAAGCTGAGCGTGCCAGAGCGCGTGACGTAAGGGCGTATAGTCACCTGACCGGTTTCGTCTATGGACGTTTTCAAAGGTGATGCTTTAGACGAAACCGGTCAGGTGACTATACGCCCTTACGTCACGCGCTCTGGCACGCTCAGCTTAGACCAGCTAGGACTTCCGGGTTGGGACGCGCTCACCAGTGGAACGCAAACAGCAGCAGCTCCACGCGCTCCACACGGATAGTGAATGCAGAGGCTCCCATAACCCGACTGGTACAGCTCAGCCCACGGGACTATTCTTGTCTAGCTGCGGTGCAGCAGCCTCTATGTTTTTAACTTTTTGTTTTCTTTTAATTTTTTAAAAAAAGTTTAAGTATTTTTACCCTGTTGTTCCTATGGGAAACGGGTTTACAATAAAAACCATCAGGAAGTACTACACCATGAGGATTTCTTCTTTTTTTCTTGCCTCCTCATAACTACTGCCATCCCTCCTGGAGCCATTGATCACACCCCAAGGACCATCAAGTACGGCGACTGATCCAATACCCACGCGCCGCTACTGACCCATCAAGCACAGAGGTTGGTAAACAGCTACTACCCACTGATCCCCAAGGCTCTACACCCCCGCTGTGGGGACTACAATCTGGTAAGAGGGGATACATGTGGGGGGACAATTGGCATTTTCGCTGTCACCTGCAGTGCAATATCTGTTATTTACATCCAAGGTGACCACGCAGCACTTTACTGGAGTTTACCTACCACGTCATTGATGTAATATAACAAATACGGACACTACCTGATTACCATATACTGTATTAATTGTCTGCTTAGGAATCAGCTGACTATTGTAATTGTGATCCATCAGTAGGGCTCTATCGATATTTTACATACGTCACATCTATTTCTTTATTTCTTATTTCATTATTTATCACAGATAATCTTCATCACTATTATTGTTTTTTGGGAAGAATATATTGCACTATAGAGTGATTTTTTGCCTAATTTCAATGATTTTTGCCTACATGCATTGGGCCACAGACACTTAAAGGTGGAGGGAACCACAATTATCTACCACAACTTGGAATACTATATGGTTACATAGTTCTTTTCGTTTTTGCTTATTTGTCATTTTTTATATAGCACTCAACACTGCACACTACAATACTGCAATTGTATTACCACCAAACACTGAGTTGTCAATACCACACTTCATACCAGTCCTTACAAAGCAATAAAATACATACGATAGCTATCACAAATACCAATTTCCATAAGGCACTCATTAATAGGGTCACATGAGGACACAACAAAGCGGCCTCCTTTTTCCCTTTGAGGGATTATCAGTAAGAAGGGATCACTTGTTGAAGCGGTGAGTTTTATTCCCAATAAACCCATCCGCTACAAGTACCCGACACGAGAAATATACATCACATTCAAAAAGCAGCGCCAATTATCTGTACCTAAGACTATCTCAAATGTCCTATGTCGGCTAATCCTATTGTGTGTACACAAGTCCATCGGACTAAAGTCCAGAGTACAAACACGCATGCTCAGAACCAATGCTAAAGATCAGACAACAATAGCAGAAGTTGCCCAAAGGGTGGTGGTAAAGAGCAGAAAAAACACGTGATTTGGTGAAAGTTGACTGAAAAAGTCCTGCCGTGTGTATGCAGAACAATTTAACGGCCAACCCCCCTCGAACAGAAATTCACGGAAAAGTTAGATGGAAGTCCGATCGTGTGTATAAGGCTTTATTTTTTCTTCTTCTTTTTCATTGCAGGTAAATAGTGGATTCTGTCAGGTCACCTGTGGCCAGGTGACAGATGCACCCCGTTGGAGACAGGAGTGCACCGCAAAGTAGTGAACCTAATAGCCGACTGCTACAGATGGACAGGAAACATGAACCCAAGATTCCCCAGGGCGCGAAGTCTAAGGTCCAGCAGGTGTTCACCAGAGCCTCTAGTGGTGAGGATGGCCTTCGCTGCAGCTGAACCCAGGCCGCGACCCCTGGGGTGCCCTCAGCCACTGAGAACACAAAGGATAGTGATGGGTAAGCCGAGGTCGGGGCAACAGGCAGACAAGAGTAACCAGGGGACAGGTCAAAAGGTCAGGGTCACAGGCAAACAAGAGTAGTCAGGGACGAGCCAAAATCGGTACACAGAAAGGTTAATTGTATCACACGGCAGACAGGAACAGCTAACAAACAAAGTTGAACAGCAAAGCAGACCTGCAGTGTAAGAGTTAATATAGACTTCCTGGGATGACCTGGGGTGGGGCCATACAGGAAGGAGAGATGATAAAAAGGCAGCCAGAACAGAGTCAGGTCTCTAATGGACACATGAGAAGAAGGTAAGCTGCCAGACTTTATTGCATATCCATGACAGTAGAAGCAATTTGCCATCAATGAGGTCTTGGTGAAAGAGGGGTGCAGGCTGTCTGATATTGAAGTGTCTCTCACTGCGTGGTTGGTCTTTAAATGTTGGTTTGACCTTCTTTAAACTTCTTCATCCAACTGTGTACATTGCTCTTGTCATTGTCATCATCGTAAACATTCTGTAGCCTTCTGTGGATGGCAGACACCCTGCACCCCTCCTACATCAAGAACTCAATGAGGGCACATTGCTTCTGCTTGGAATTTATTACTTACCTGCGATGAATAAGAAGATGAGATGAATAAGAAGAGGAAGAATTATGCTAGTCAAGATGTGAAATTTGAACAACCTATGTACAGTGCCTTGAAAAAGTATTCACACCCCTTGAAATTTCCAAATTTTGTCATGTTACAATCAAAAACATGAATGTATTTTATTGGGATTTTATCTGATAGACCAACACAAAGTGGCACATAATTGTGAAGTGGAAGAAAAATTATAAAAGGTTTTCAATTTTTTTTTACAAAAAAATATGTGAAAAGTGTGGGGTACATTTGTATTCAGCCCCTTTGAGTCAATACTTTGTAGAACCTCCTTTCTCTACAATTACAGCTGCAAGTCTTTTTGGGGATGTCTCTACCAACTTTGCACATCTAGAGATGGACATTTTTGCCCATTCTTCTTTGTAAAATAGTTCAAGTTCTGTCAGATTGGATGGAGAGCGTCTGTGAACAGCAATTTCCAAGTTTTGCCACAGATTCTCAATTGGATTTAGGTCTGGACTTTGACTGGGCCATTCTAACACATGAATTGATCTAAACCAGTGTTTCTCAACTTCAGTCCTCAAGGCGCCCCGACAGGTCATGTTTTCAGACTTTCCATTATTTTGCACAGGTGATTTGATCAGTTTCATTGCCTTAGTAATTACCACAGCCATTTCATCTGAGGCAAAACCTGAAAACAAGACCTGTTGGGGCGCCTTGAGGACTGGAGTTGAAACACTGATCTAAACTATTCCATTGTAGCTCTGGCCATTTTGGAACGCTTGAAAGGAGAGAGAAGATTGAGAGGATTCGTTGTTTACACTGGCTGTTGGAAGTTGCATTCCTTGCATAACTTATGTGGATACCTTAAAGGAATGGGAGTACCTTAGACACAAAGGCCCTTGTTGGGGGTCAAGGCTCTCTGGCAGGAGCACACCTTTATTACTGGTGGTGGGTCGTTCACAAAATAAAAGTAGTTGGTGACACAACAGTCAAGTATTTATTTTAGACTCTTGGACTCACTTTGATGTTTTTTTTTTTTTTTGTTTTTTTTAAGCGCAACACATTTATTTACAGCTCTGGCTGTATGTTTAGGGTCGTTGTCCTGCTGGAAGGTGAACCTCCGCCCCAGTCTCAAGTCTTTTGCAGACTCCAACAGGTTTTCTTTTAAGATTGCCCCTTATATGGCTCCATCCATCTTCCCGTCAATTCTGAAAAGCTTCCCTGCTGAAGAAAAGCATCCCCACAACATGATGCTGCCACCAGTGGCGGTTCGTCCATAGAGGGCGCTGGAGCGCCGCCCCCTCTGGCTCTCACCGCCACTGAGTCTAATAACATAGATTCAGGCATTGCACGAATCTATGTTATTATCGCCGCTGCTGCTGTTATTCAGATGGTTGGCGCTCATGTCCGGCCATCTGAATAACGCCAGCTGGTTGGCTGTATGGAAATGTCTATCAAAGCCAACAGCTCTGATAGGCTTTCCCAATACAGCCCTCGGGTCCCGGAAGCTTATTCTCGGAGCGCACAGACTGTACGCCCCTTGGATAAGATGGCAGGCGTCTCAGCCAATCAGGTTGGCCGGTTCTGGCTACCGGTAACCTGATTGGCTGAGACGCCTGTCAGTCATCGAGGGCGGGAGAAGACATCGTGGGACGTGGATGCCTGACTCCAGCAAAGGTAAGTGCCGGGCGGGGGGGGGAGAGAGCAATTTACAGGGCACAGTGGGGACAATGGGCACAGTGGTGACAATGGATGGCACAGTGGCTGGTTTAATGGCATGGAACAGTGGTGACAATTGATGGCACAGTGGCTGATTTAATGGCATGGCACAGTGGTGACAATTGATGGCACAGTAGCTGGTTTAATGGCATGGCACCGTGGTGACAATGGATGGCACAGTGGCTGGTTTAATGGCATGGAACAGTGGTGACAATTGATGGCACAGTGGCTGGTTTAATGGCATGGAACAGTGGTGACAATTGATGGCACAGTGGCTGGTTTAATGGCATGGAACAGTGGTGACAATTGATAGCACAGTGGCTGGTTTAATGGCATGGAACAGTGGTGACAATTGATGGCACAGTGGCTGGTTTAATGGCATGGCACAGTGGTGCAAATTGATGGCACAGTGGCTGCGTTTGATAGCATGGCACAGTGGCTGCGTTTGGGCACAATGAGACTGCAATTTTCTTTTTCCTATGCTCCCCCCCAAAAATTTAGAGCACCAGCCGCCACTGGCTGCCACCACCATGTTTCATGGTGAGGATGGTGTGATCAGGATGATGTGCAGTGTTAGTTTTCTGCTACATGTAGCGTTTTGCTTTTAGGCCAAAAAGTTACATTTTGGTCTCATCTGACCAGAGCACCTTCTTTCATATGTTTGCTGTGTCCCTCACATGGCTTCTCGCAAACTGCAAACGAGACTTCTTTCTTTTTGGCTTCCTTTCACCAATGTCTTTCTTCTTGCCACTCTTCCATAAAGGCCAGATTTGTGGAGAGCACGACTAATAGTTGTCCTGTTTAGAGTGCGGCTGTCCAGAGACAATCTTTGTTCCAGGTTTGCAGTTGTGTCATACTCTTTCCATTTTTGGATGATGGATTGAACAGAGCTCCGTGAGATGTTCAAAGCTTGGGATATTTTTTTATAACCTAACCCTGATTTACACTTCTCCATAACTTTATCCCTGACCTGTCTGGTGTGTTCCTTGGCCTTCATGATGCGGTTTGTTCATTAAGGTTCTCTAACAAACCTCTGAGGACTTCACAGAACAGCTGTATTTATACTGAAATTAAATTACACACAGGTGGACTCTATTTACTAATTAGGTGACTTTTGAAGGCAATTGGCTCCACTACATTTTAGTTAGGGGTATCAGAGTAAGGGGGCTGAATACAAATGCACACCACACTTTTCACATATTTATTTGTTAAAAAAAAAAATTGAAAACCATTTATCATTTTCCTTCCACTTCACAAATATGTGCCACTTTGTGTTGGTCTATCACAATACATTTACATTATTGGTTGTAACATGGCAAAATGTGGAAAATTTCAAGTGGTATGAATACTTTTTCAAGACATTGTATGATCTAAAGCCCAAGATCCTGACTTTTTCTCATAGGGATGGATAGGTAAGCTTAGAACCTGTATTTCTGTGCAGTGCGTCCTAACTGGTTCCTGCTATCTTCAGGGGGGGGGGGGGTGTCGTGACTCCTGCAGGAGTTTATGCCCGGAAGTGGGTGCAAAAACCTGTACTATACTGAAAGGTACGAAATGTGACACCAGAAGGGGGGGGGGGGGGGTCCCAAAAAGCGGAGGTTTCATTTTTGTATAGAGTATAAGCCGAGGACTTAATTTTATCACAAAAAAAAATGGGAAAACGTATTAACTCGAGTATAAGCCAAGGGTGAGAATGCAGCAGCTACTGTAAGCGGAAAAGAGGGTGAACAATGCCCATTTGCACGCCTCACTGTGCCCATTGCAACATCACTGTGCCCATTGCAGTCTCACTGTGCCAAACCTCACTGTACCCATTGCAGTCTCACTGTGCCATACCTCACAGTGCCCATTGCAGTCTCACTGTGCCATACCTCCCTGTGCACATTGCAGTCTCACTGTGCCCATTGCAGTCTCACTGTACCATACCTCACTGTGCACATTGCAGTCTCACTGTGCCCATTGCAGTCTCACTGTACCATACCTCACTGTGCCTATTGCAGTCTCACTGTGCCATACCTCACTGTGCCCACTGCAGTCTCACTGTGCCCATTACAGTCTCACTTTGCCATACCTCACTGTGCCCATTGCAGTCTCACTACGCCATACCTCACTGTGCCCAATGCAGTCTCACTGTGCCCACTGCAGTCTCACTGTGCCATACCTCACTGTGCTCATTGCAGTCTCACTGTGCCATAACTCACTGTGCCCACTGCAGTCTCACTATGCCCATTGCAGTCTCACTGTGCCATACCTCACTGTGCCTATTGCAGTCTCACTGTGACATACCTCACTGTGCCCATTGCAGTCTCACTGTGCCATAACTCACTGTGCCCACTGCAGTCTCACTGTGCCTATTGCAGTCTCACTGTGCCATACCTCACTGTGCCCATTGCAGTCTCACTGTGCCCGAGTACCTGTATTCTTGACAGGTGTCCATTTTTTTTAAAGTCGCGGCTTTCTCCTGGCGTTCCGTTCTGTGATAGGCATTCGACACTGTGTTCCACCCATCATGGAGGTCCTCTCATCCTGGGACAGTTTACCAGCAGACACTGTGTTCAGTTTTCCGCCAATCACGGACATTCTTTCATCCTCGGACAAGAGGACGTGCGTGATTGGCGGAACACTGAACACAGTGTCTGCTGGGAAACTGTCCCAGGATGAGAGGACCTCCGTGATAGGCGGAACACAGTGTCAAATGCCTATCACGGAACGAAACGCCAAGAAAAAGACGTGACTTTAAAAAAAAAGGATGCTTGTCAAGAATGCAGGTACTGACTCGAGTATAAGCCGAGCGGAGTATTTTCAGCCCTAAAAAAAGGGCTGAAAAACTCGGCTTATACTCGAGTATATACGGTAATACAGTTTACTGCAAAAATAATAATAATATAAGCCCTAAATACACCACTTGATATGCTATGAATGAAAAGGACAGAAAATGAAACCCAAATGCCCTTCGACGGGAGAAGAGCTCCATACAAATAACTACAGAGCTGTAAATACATGTAATTGAAGTGATGTTGTTCTAGGGAAAAGGTTTAAAGGCTTGTTCTGCAGATAATACGACGGCATTATCTAACTTGCTCTGGGCTTGCACATATTCATTACCGGCACTTTTTACCACTTTGTTAAATCTATACAAGAATTGTCCGACGTTTTAAGGCCGCTTTTGCTCAAACGAGGATATAATGAATATACACAGCTGGAGATCTTCAAAGTCCTCGCTGCAGCACATCTTTCATTGCGATCTCATCTATAAATAGTTTATTTCTTAAGCTCACGCTAATAAAATAAAAAAAGGCTTTCTCCATGAGACTTTTCTTTCACACGCTTCTCTTCGTGTGCTTGAGAAAAAAAAAAAAAGACAACGACACTGACCGATGCCATGAGGATATGAAAATGCAAAATAGAGATTGGGGGATGAGCAAGAACGGGACAGCTAATGGCTGACATTGTCTGAAGGAGCCTCCAGAAACCGGAGAGAATCCGCTCATCTTTCCATTTTAGGCTCTGTTTCCACTATTGCAACCCCAAAGTCGTGCAATTTTGCCGCAATTTTATGCCGCGATTCTACCGCGACTTGAAGCAATGCTTGTGTATTCTTGAGGTCCTGGACCTCAAATCGCATCAAAGTGGTACCAAATTATTGCAGGCAGGGCTGCTTATAGGGGGGGGGGGCACCAGCCCTCCTGTAGGGGGCCCAGTCAAACAGGGGGCCCAGACAGCAAAGGGAATCATTGTGATTGGATGGAGGGGCAATTACAGAATTACTTTCCCCTTCCCCCGCACAGATTCCCCGCCCTGTTCTGCCTTCTACTGAACCCCCCTATGGGCCCCCCTGTCACTGTGCTGCCCCCCCATGGCACTGCTGGCTTACCTGTCTCATAAAAAAAATAACAAATTATAAAATAAAATACTTTTTAACCACTTTAGCCCCGGACCATATTGCTGTCCAAAGACCAGAGCACTTTTTGTGATTCGGCACTGCGTCGCTTTAACTGACAATTGCGCGGTCGTGCGACGTGGCTCCCAAACAAAATTGGCGTCCTTTTTTTCCCCACAAATAGAGATTTCTTTTGGTGGTATTTGATCATCTCTGTGGTTTTTATTTTTTGCGCTATAAACAAAAATAGAGAAACTATTTTGAAAAAAAAAATGTTACATTTTGCTATAATAAATATCCCCAAAAAAGATATAAAAAAAAATTTTTTTCCCTCAGTTTAGGCCGATACGTATTCTTTTACATATTTTTCGTAAAAAAAAAATCGCAATTAGCGTTTATTGATTGGTTTGCGCAAAATTTATAGCGTTTACAAAAAAGGGGGTCGTTTTATGGCATTTTTATTAATATTTTTTTTTTACTAGTAATGGCGGCGATCAGCGTTTTTTTTCGGTACTGCGATATTATGGCGGACACATCGGACACTTTTGACACATTTTTGGGACCATTGGCATTTTTATAGCGATCAATGCTATAAAAATGCATTGGATTACTATAAAAATGCCATTGGCAGTGAAGGGGTTAACACTAGGGGGCGGGGAAGGGGTTAAGTGTGCTCTAACTGTATGAGGGGGGGGGGGTGGACTCACTAGGGGAAATCACTGATCTTCCGTTCATACAATGTATGAATGGAGGATCAGCGTTTCCCCCGCTGACAGGAACGAGAGGAATGTGTTTACACACATACCTCCCGTTCCCCGCTCTGTAACGAACAATCGCGCGTGCCCGGCGGCGATCGCGCTCGCCGGGCACGCGCGCGGGACTCGGGGGCGAGCCGGCGGCGCGCACGCGCCCCCTAGTGGCCGCGAATGTCCCGACGTAGAGCTACGGGCTCTCGCCCAGGAGAGCCGACCTGCTGCCGTAGAACGACGGCGGCTGGTCGGCTAGTGGTTAATACATTTTAACATTCTTTAAAAAATTATACACTTGTGCCCGGTGCGAATTTCAGCTCTCTTATCTTTGCAGGGAGATAAGGGAAGTGTTCAGCAGATTAGCAACATTTTAGCTGCGAATTTGGAGACCTGGGAGAAGTTCCGGGTGAGAGGAGAGTGGGGGAGAAGTGTATTGAGCTGAATGAGAGAAATTCCTGAAGAGAAATGAACACATCTGCGAATCAGCTGCGTACCCATAGAAGATAATAGGCCTGAATTCGCACCTGAGCCGCACCGCAAGGCATAAAATCTGCACACGTTTTTTCTGCAATGCGCAGTGCGAATGCATCGCACATATGTGAACCAGCCTCATTGAAAACAATGTATTTAGAAATGTTCTGCGTATTGGATGCGGTTTAAGCCGCAACCAATTCGCATAGGTGTGAATCCGGCCTAAAGATTTTTTAAAACTATTTTAAAAAGGGCCAATTCACACAGGTTCTCTGTTATGTTTGTGTCCTGTCCACTAATAATTTCAATGTATTTTGTTTGTGAAAATATCGTTTTGATATATTTTGGGGGGCCCTGTCAGGTAGGCTGTACGGGGCCACGTGATTTCTAACAGCAGCTCTGATTGCAGGGACTACTTTGAAGTTGCACAGATAGGAACGGTACTCATTGTAAATCATGGGGAACGACTTGTCATGCGACTTTGCAGTCCCCAACTGGCATGATAAGTCACACTACTGGAAACCGAGCCTAGGGCCCCTTTCACACTGGGGAGATTTTCAGGCGGTTTAGCGATAAAAATAGCGCCTAAATAGCGCCTGAAAAACTCCTGTTCTGCAGTCTCAATGTGAAAGCCAAAGGGCTTTCATACTGAGGCGATGCGCTGGCGGGAAGACAAAAAATCTCCTGCCAGCAGCATCTTTGGAGCGGTGAGAGGAGCGGTGTGTATACCGCTCCTTCTCATTGAAAACAATGGGACAGCGTGGTAATACCGCTGGCAATGCGCCTCTGCAGAGGCACATTGCGGGCAGCATTAACCATTTTTCGCCCGTTAGCGGGGGTTAATACCGTTAATAACGCCGCAATTACGATGGTATAGCGCTGCTAAAAATAGCGGCACGATACCGCCGCCGCACATGGCGCCCCGGTGTGAAAGGGGCCTAAGTGTGAATGTGTTTGCCATTAACATTTTAAATCAAGAGGACCGGTGTATTCACCTTTACTAAAAATCTGCCTAAATGCAAAACGAGTTCAGAGACGGGTAACAAAAATGGTGAAAGGTCTGGAGGATAAAACATATCGCGAGCAACTTCAGAAACGTAGTGATTGTAAAGGTATATAAAAAAAAAACATGTCTATACTTACCTGCTGGAATGGCACAGAGTGGCCCAGAACCTCCTCTTTTTGGGTCCCCTGCCGCTCCTGGCTCCTGCCCTCTGTCCAGTGCACCCATGGTAAGCCGTTTCCATTGACACAGACAGTGAGACTCGGCCCCGCCCTCCCAGTCACTGGCTTTGATTGACAACTTGGGGAGCCAATGGTTCCCAGTGCCCAGCAAAGCCAACGAGACCCGGAAGTAAGGGGAGGGACGAACTGCAGACGTGCTCAGCGCTGGATCAAATGAGGGCTCAGGTAGGCAGCTATGATTAAGCGCTGATACCCCAGTGCGAAACGCGTCAGCTATCCACCCCACTGTCTGCTGTGACTTGTAGTGCCTTTTCCATTTTTTACCCTTAAAGGCAACTTTTTAAAGAATTTTTCGGCTGTCCAGTCTTTTCTCCAAATTTCGCAGACGTGCTCAGCGCTGGATCAAATGAGGGCTCAGGTATGTAGGGGGTGAGGCGAGATGCTGACACCTAAAAATGTTTTACCTTAATGCACGGATGCATTAAGGTGAAAAATATTTAGGATTTACAACCACTTCAACCACTTGCCGACATTATACTGCGGCAGGTTGGCACGGCTGCGCGAATCGCCGTAGGTGTACGGCGGTGCCTTTAATGGCGATAGCTCCACAGAGATTCAGAACGGGGATCTGTCAATGTAAACAGACAATCAATATACACTTATTGTCATTTTCTTACCAAAAATATGTAGAAGAATACATATCGGCCTAAACTGAGAAAAAAAATAGCTTTAAAAAAAAAAAAAATGGGATCTTTATTATAGCAAAAAGTACAAAATTTAAATTACTTTTTTTTAAAATTGTCGCTCTATTTTTGTTTATAGTGCAAAAAATAAAAACCGCACAGGTGATCAAATACCACCAAAAGAAAGCTATTTGTGGGAAAAAAAAATTTTCAATTTTGTTTGGGAGCCACGTCGCACGACCGCGCAATTGTCAGTTAAAGGAGTTGTAAAGGAAAAAATGTTTTGCCTAAAATGAATGTCTGCAAGGTAGACAGACAGAATAGTGTAATGATTCTGTTAAACGAGTAAATACCTATTAAATTCCTTCATCTATATCACCTCCGGCATTCTAGTTTCTGTTCTCTCATTCACTTCCTGGTTTGCGGCGCTCGTTCATGTAAGAACTACATTTTAACCGGGATGATGGTACGTTTTTATTTCATGATTATTCATCTTTACTTGAGGCTATACTCCCATTTTTGTCAATACTTATTGGGTGGATAACACACCCGCTTCTCTTTTCCTGAGTGCCTCTAATTTTAATTCCCTCTCTATCATTATTATTACCTCAGTGAATGCTCTGGGTTGTAGCAGTGAAACTAGTAGTATCCACAGACCAAACTGCCGTGGTAAGTATCTTGTTACCTTACATCACCACACACCCACCCAAAATTCCTCCCCCCCACTTTCAAACCTCCCCCACCTACCCCCCCCTTTTTTTTCCTCCCCCACCACTCCCTTTCCCCCTTCCTCCCCCCCCCTCCCCTCATCCCCTGTTTTTCCCTTCTCCACCCTCCACCTTTTTTCCTCCCCCCTCCACTACTTCCCCCACCTTTCCCCTTCCCTCTCCTTCCCCTTCCTATATCCCTCATTCCTCCCTCCCTTTCCCTCCCTCCCCCCCTTTTTCCCCCTGCCCTCCCACTTCCTTCAATTTCCCCCTTCCCCCCTCCTTCTCTCCTCCCTCCTTCCACCTCCTCTCCTCCCTCCTTCCACCTCCCCTCCCTCCTCTCCCCTCACCCCCTCCCTCCCCCCCCCTTTTCCTCCCAATTTTCCCTCCCCCCACCATGTTTTGGGTTGTGTATACCTATATGCATGTGACTGCATATCTGTATTTATAATTATATACATATATATCCATGATGCCTACTTTCCAGAGATCCACGATTATACCCCCATGTCCGCCGCGGTGGAAATTAACCTGGTTGTCCAGCCCCGTGCTGTATCAAATCGCTCATAGCGTAAATCATCAATTACATTTTTCTTGTATTTTATTGTATTTTATATACCCTAATGCTGAACCATACTACATGTCTTGTATTCCTATTTGTGTGTTCTACAGATTGGTTTGTCCTGATGAAGCCGTGAATTCCACGAAACTTGTTGACGTTGACCAATCAATGAATTGTACAAATTTCTGTCTTGTGCCTTTTAATCAATAAACCTGTGTTTTACAATTCTGTTTATATTATTTCAATAGTACCGATATAGTCCCTTTATCCAATCATGTGGTTAGCCCTGTAGTCTGGCGTCAGCAACCTTTCCACTGCTCCCACTCTCCCCCTTTTCGCTAAAAACTACATTTCCCAGTATGCATTGCGGCACGCCCAGTAATTCACACCTCCTTGAAGTCTCTAACACTTAGGCTGGGTTCACACCTGTGCGGTGCCTATTTCAGCTCTTTTATCTCTACAGATAGATAAAGGAAGTGTTCAGCAGATTAGCTCCGTTTTAGCTGCGAATTTGAAGACCTGGGAGAAGTTCCGGGTGAGAGGAGAGTGGGGGAGAAGTGTATGGAGCTGAATGACAGAAATTCCTGAAGAGAACTGAACACATCTGCGAATCAGCTGCGTACCCATAGAAGATAATGGGACTGAATTCGCACCTGAGCCGCACCGCAAGGCATAAAATCTGCACACGTTTTTTCTGCAATGCGCAGTGCGAATGCATCGCACATATGTGAACCAGCCTCATTGAAAACAATGTATTTAGAAATGTTCTGCGTATTAAATGCGATTTAAGCCGCACTCAATTCGCATAGGTGTGAACCCAGCCTTAGAGAGCGTCCTGCCGCACAGATGTAGTTCCCAGGAGGGGGCGAGCACGTCACTGACCACCGCAGTAAAGCCTCCCTTCACGGTGGTGAGTAACAAGCAGACAAGCAGGAAGTGAACAGAACAGAGAAGAAATAGAGCAACTCATGAGCAAAAACGAACAATGAGGAAGTGAAAAGAGGAATGTCTGCAGGTGAAGGATGCTTATTATGAAAAAAAATGTTTTTCCTTTACAACCACTTTAAAGTGACGCAGTGCCGAATCGCAAAAAGTGCCTTGGTCTTTGGCCAGCCAAATGGTCCGGGGCTGAAGTGGTTAAGGACATCCTCATTGATATAATGTATATACATCTCGCTCTAAGATCTATTTCCTAACCAAGGACCCCCTTTTGATATTCCCCGCCTGCTTCAAAAAGTAATTATTCTTTTAAAGGCTCAGCTCTGCAAAGACCCAAAAGACTGCGGACCTTTCCAATGACATCATTCTCCAAAGGAAACAGTTAATATTTTCAAATTTCATTCCCCCGATGATTCTATATATGGAGCCATAAGAGGAATCTTCTATCCCAAGGCTCCTGGCGACCAGGCAAAGACAAACATTCTTCTCTGGCGCTGGTCTCCTAGCAACCCGGCTAAGCTTAAGCACAAGGAAACCCAATGTCATCAACTTCCTCCGCTGCTCTCGTACACCAGGCTGTTCCAAGCTGGATCTATGAGAGGATACTGTACATAGGAAAGTTCTAGTGAAATAGAAGATGGCCATAATTAACCACTTTAGCCCCGGACCATATTGCTGCCCAATGACCAGAGCACTTTTTGCGATTCGGCACTGCGCCGTTTTAACTGACAATTGCGCGGTCGTGCGACGTGGCTCCCAAACAAAATTGGCGTCCTTTTTTTCCCACAAATAGAGCTTTCTTTTGGTGGTATTTGATCATCTCTGCGGTTTTTATTTTTTGCGCTATAAACAAAAATATAGCGACAATTTTGAAAAAAATGCAATATTTTTTACTTTTTGCTACAATAAATATCCCCCAAAAATATATAAAAAACATTTTTTTCCTCAGTTTAGGCCGATATGTATTCTTCTACATATTTTACGTAAAAAAAAATCATAATAAGCGTTTATTGATTGGTTTGCAAAATAGAGGGTAGTTTTATGGCATTATTATTAATATTTTGAGCATTTTTTTTTCAGTACTGCGACATTATGGCGGGCACTTCGGACACTTTTGACACATTTTTGGGACCATTGGCATTTTTTTAGCGATCAATGCTATAAAAATGCATTGTATTACTATAAAAATGCCATTGGCAGTGAAGGGGTTAACACTAGGGGGCAGGGAAGGGGTTACGTGTGTTCCTGGGTGTGTTCTAACTGTATGGGGGGGGGTGGCTAGGGGAAATCACTGATCTTCTGTTCATACATTGTATGAACAGAAGGTCAGCGTTTCCCCCACTGACAGGACCAGGAGCTTTGTGTTTACACACATAGCTCCCGGTCCTTGCTCTGTAACGAGCGATCACGTGTGCCCGGCGGCGATCGTACCCGCCAGGCACGCGCGGGACTCGGGGGCGAGCGGTGATGCGCACGCTCCCCCTAGTGGGCGCTTTAATGCGGACGTATAGCTACGGGCTCTCGCCCAGGAGAGCCACCGTCCCGCAGTAATATGACGGCGGGCGGGGCTGAAGAGATTAAAGCCCAACTCCGGGTAAATAAAAAAATGATCCCTTGGAGTAGGGTTGTGCCCGCACTGCAAGGGTTAATTACTCATTTATGTCTCGGCACTTAACGACCGTCCTACAGCAGGGGTGGCCCCTGTACTCAGAATAACGTATACACAGTATCTCACAAAAGTGAGTACACCCCCCTCACATTTCTGTAAATATTTTATTCTATCTTTTCATGTGACAACACTGAAGAAATGACATTTTGCTACAATGTTGTGTAGTGAGTGTACAGCTTGTATAACAGTGTACATTTGCTGCCCCTCAAAATAACTCAACACACAGCCATTAAAGTGGTTGTAAACCCACTTTTTTGACTTTTACCTACAGGTAAGCCTATACAGAGGCTTACCTGTAGGTATAAAGAATATCTCCTAAACCTGTACGGTTTAGGAGATATTACCCCCGCAATGCGCAGCGGCGCATGCGCAGGGGGAATCCTCCGGCCAAACGACCGGCATCCGCGACCCTGGCCGGACTTAAATCTCCCGCGCGCACGCGCGGGAGTGACGTCATCGCCGCTCCAGCCAATCACAGCGCTGGAGCGGCGATACCCGGAAGACACGCCGAGTCAAGATGAGATCTCGCTCGGCGTGCACCAGGTAAGCTCCCTACACCTCGTTCCGAGGTAAGTATTTCATAATGAGCTAATATGCGGTGCATATTAGCTCATTATGGCTTTTCCCTTGCAGGTCTAAAAAAAAAAAAAAATTTTTGTTGCGGTTTACAACCGCTTTAATGTCTAAACCGCTGGCAACAAAAGTGAGTACACCCCTAAGTGAAGATTTCAAAATTGGGCCCAAAGTGTCAATATTTTGTGTGGGGGATGCCATTAACCACTTGACAACTGGCAATTGACAAAAGACGGCCACAAGGCGGCTCTCAATTGCCGGGAGGACGTCTATAGACGTCCTCCGCTCCTCCGGCCACTGGGGGGCGCACGAGCGCCGGCGGCAGCACGCGCTTGCCTGCCGCATCACTGAAGTGCTGATGCGCCTGCCTGGCGGCCGCGATGTCCGCCAGGTACCCGTGATCGGCGGATACACAGACAAGGACGTGGATCTGTGTGTGTAAACGCACAGATCCACGTCATGTCAGGGAGAGGAGACCGATGTTGTGTGCCTTGTACATAGGGACACAGATCAGTCACCTCCCCCAGTCAGTCCCCTTCCCCCACAGTTAGAAACACTATGCAGGGCACACATTTAACCCCTTCCTCGCCCCCTAGTGTTAACCCCTTCCCTGCCAGTCACATTTATACAGTAACCAGTGCATATTTATAGCACTGGTCGCTGTGTAAATATGAATGGTCCCAAAAATGTGTCAATAATACTTTTGGTAATACAGTGTATTTTAATGAGGTATTCACTTTATATTTACAGTGGAACCTCGGTTTAAGAGTAACTTGGTTTGAGAGCGTTTTGATTTGCGAGCAACTTTTTTTTTTTAATTCTGACTCAGTTTGTGAGTGTTGACTCGCAAGACCATCAGAATTCAAGCTAAATAGGCCTGCAGTGCCTAATTTGGCCTGAGGTACGGGGGCGCAGAAGCCGAGCAGAGCCAAAAATAGGCCTGCAGTACCTAATTTGGCCTGATGTACATGGGCGTAGGAACCGGGAAAAGCCGAACATTGGCCTGCAGTACCTCATTTGGCCTAAGGTACGGGGGTGCATGAAACAAGCCGAATGTGTCCTCGGGCCTTTTCGGATGTTTTTGTCGCTCTCTGGCGCCCCCTCACCTCTGGCTGCATTCGGTATTGCCTTCAATGGGAAAACTCGCTTTGATATGCGAGTACTTTGGATTACGAGCATTCTCCTGGAACGAATTATGCTTGCAATCCGAGGTTCAACTGTATTTCAACTGAAAAGGTAGGGGGATAGAGATGAGCCCATTGAAAGATCAATGACAAACACAGCATACACAGCACACATGGAACACATACACATTTGAACTTACACAAAGCTTAAAAGGGTTGTAAAGGTTTTTTTTGTTTCGCTTTAATGCATCCTATGCATTAAAAAAGGGGCTTTAAGGGAAAACATTTTTTTTTTTTTCATAATAAGCATCCTTTACCTGCAGACATTCCTCTTTTCACTTCCTCATTGTTCGTTTTTGCTTAGAAGTTGCTCTATTTCTTCTCTGTTCTGTTCACTTCCTGCTTGTCTGATTGTTACTCACCACCGTGAATGGAGGCTTTACTGCGGTGGTCAGTGACGTGCTCGCCCCCTCCTGGGAACTACATCTGTGCGGCAGGACGCTCTCTACGTGTTAGAGACTTCAAGGAGGTGTGAATTACTTTACTGGGCGTGCCGCAATACATACTGGGAAATGTAGTTCTTACATGAACGAGCGCCGCAAACCAGGAAGTGAATGAGAGAACAGAAACTAGAACGCCGGAGGTGATATAGAAGAAGGAATTTAATAGGTATTTACTCGTTTTTTTTAACAGAATCATTACACTATTCTGTCTGTCTACCTTGCAGACATTCATTTTAGGCAAAAAAATGTTTTCCTTTACAATTCCTTTAAGGTAAAAAACACCTGGCAATGACAGCCCCCCCCCCCCCCCCCCCCGTTTTACTTACCTGAGCCCGTTCACCTGCTGAGAGTCCTCTTCTCCACAGAGTCTGGGCGTTGTTTGGCTAGATTTAATGTATTGATAGCAGCGCAGCCATTGGCTCGCGCTGCTGTCAATCACATCCAAGGGCGCAGCTCGCCGGGGGGTGGGGCTATAGCCGCCGGCTGCATCACAGGAGCGCGCCAGCAAGCTAACCCCCTTGGGAGAGAGCTTCCCATGTAGGGGGTTAGCTCTTCTGGGGAGGAGCCGAGACAGCCCCCGAGGAACACCAGAAGACGAGGATCGGGGCCACTCTGTGCAAAACGGACTGCACAGTGGAGGTAAGTATGAAATGTTTGTTATTTAAGCAGAGCACACAATACATGCCACACACAGAGTACATTTACACTGCTAAGGTAACTAAATCCCATTCAGTATTCAGCACAATGAACTGTAGAAAGTCCCCAATGTGTACAGATGTAATTGGAATTATAAGAAAAACAAATAAAACTATCTTCTGCTATTGTGACTGGTAAAGCGTACAAGTTTATTCAGAGGGGACCTCAAAGCTGTTTGTTTTAAGCAGCGACTTGTACATTACAAAGTAGAACTGTAATCAGTATTTTACAGACATGGAGAGTAAGGGATGTGATATGTTATATTTATTTTCCAACTAGATGCTGGACATAGAAATGCAAAGTATAAAAAGTAGGGGTTGACTGATTATCGGTGCAGTCAGTTATGGGGGGGGGGGGGATATTCACTTTTTTTAAAGAATCTGTATCGGTCACAGACTTACTGACATTACCGATATTGGTCTCCCCCTGTCGGGGCAGCCATCTTTTTGGGGCCGACTATGTCATCAGCCCGGGAAGAAGAAGCCAGGTCCCAGAAGGTTTTGCACTGCAAACCTTTCTGACAGTCTGACTGAGACCTAGCTTCTTCTACCCAGATAGGGCAAAGGACGCTGTTTCCCTTGCCTCGGAGGGTGCAAAGCACATAGAAAAACGGGACCAGAGAGGACACGCCAGCTAGTCGCCCACACACAGCAGGGTGTCAGCAACCCACACACAGCAGGGTGTCAGCAACCCACACACAGCAGGGTGCCAGCCAACCACCCACAGCAAGGTACCAGCCATCCACAGCAGGGTATCAGCCAGCCCCCCACCCACAGCAGGGTGCCAACCAGCCAGTCACCCACCCACAACAGGTTGCCAGCCAGCCTGCCATACTCAGCAGGGTGCCAGCAAGCCACCCACCCACAGCAGGGTGCCAACCAGCCAGTTACCCACCCACAGCAGGGTGCCAGCCAGCCACCCACCACTGGGTGCCATCCAGCCAACCACCACAGCAGGGTGCCATCCAGCCACAGAAGGGTGCCAGCCACACCCACCCACTGCAGGATGTCAGCCTGCCAAACTAATAATACCCTTCTTGTTGTAGAAGAGAAGGGGAGTCATGCTCACACATGCTGGTGACATTACTTTCCTATGCTCTCATCTACAACCCCCACATCAAGGACACATCTACCCTTTCTGTTGTACAACATAGAGTAGGTAGGTCAGGCTCTCAATCACAACCCCCACATCAGACACCTCTACCCTTCTTGTTGTACAACACAGAGTAGGGGGGTGAGGCTCTCAATCACAACCCCCAAACCAAAGTAACTTCTACCCTTCCTGTTGTACAACATAGAGTAGGGTTGTCAGGCTCTCAATCACAACCCACACATCAAAGACACATCTACCCTTCCTGCTGTACAACATAGTCAGGCCCTCAATCACAACCCCCACATCAAAGACACATCTACCTTTCCTGCTGTACAACATAGTCAGGCCCTCAATCACAACCCCCACATCAGACACCTCTACCCTTCCTATTGTACAACACAGAGTAGGGGGGTGAGGTTCTCAATCACAACCACTGCATCGAAGATACCTTTACCCTTCCTGTTGCAGAAACAGAGTAGGTGAGTCAGGCTCTTAATCACAACCCCCAAACCAAAGAAACTTCTACCCTTCCAGTGGTACAACATAGAGTAAGGGGAGTCAGGCTTTCAATCACAACCCCCACGTCAAAGACATCTCCACCCTTTGTGAAGTAAAATATAAAGTAGGGGAGTCAGGCTATCAATCACAACCCCCAGGTCAAAGACACCTTTACCCTTCCTGTTGTACAACATAGAGTAGGTAGGTCAGACTCTCAATCACAACCCCCACATCAGACACCTTTACCATTCCTGTTGTACAACATAGAGTAGGGGGTTCAGTCTCTCAGTCACAACCACCACGTCAAAGACACCTCTACGCTTCTTCTTGTACAACATAGAGTAGGGTTGGTCAGGCTCTCAATCGCAACCTTTACATCAAAGACACCTCTACCCTTCATGCTGTACAACATATAGTAGGGTTGTCAGGCTCTCAATCACAACCCTCACATCAAAGACACCTCTACTCTTCCAGTTGTACAACATAGAGTAAGGGGAGTCAGACTCTGAATCACATCCCCCACATCAGACACCTCTACCCTTCCTATTGTACAACATAGAGTAAAGGGGGGTCAGGCTCTCAATCACAACCACTACATCGAAGGTACCTCTACCCTTCCTGTTGTACAACAGAGTAGGGGGAGTCAGGCTCTCAATCACAACCCCCTACCCTTCCTACAGAAAAACAAACAAGGCGCCTCCAAGTGCAGAAGTATAAAACTGTTAATATCCCCTAAAGGGGTTAAAAACACTTACAAGATGGTGGATGAAGCAGGCATGTAGCAGGTAAGTGTGTCCAGAAGATGTTCCTGTTGTACAACATACAGTAAAGGGGTTATGCTCTCAATCACAACAGCCACATCAAAAACACTTCTACCCTTCTTGTTACAGTGGTGTCACGGCTCTCTACAAGGCAGATAGGATATGTCACCGGCCAGGGGGCACTCGTTACGTCTAGAGAAAAAGAGATTTCATCTCCAAATACAGAAAGGTTTCTTCACAGTAAGGCCACGTACACACGATCAGACCAAACCGATGAGACTGGTCCAAAGAACCGTTTTCATCGGACCACGCTGAATTGGTCTGATGTGCGTACACACCATCATCACCATCAGTCCAAAATCCCATCTGGCCAGAACGCGGTGACGTAGAACACAACGACGTGCTGAAAAAACGAAGTTCAATGCTTCCAAGCATGCGTCGACTTGATTCTGAGCATGCGCAGGTTTTTGGTCCGATGCTTTTGTGTACTAACAATTGTTTTGGTCCGACGGACAGGTGTCCATTGGACAGATTTTTTTTTTAAGGACCTTTATTGGGAGTGTGGAAACATCCTGGTAATCCTGTTTTTTACAAGTCGATGCGCCTATTTTTGGTGAAATCAAGCCCAGTTACAAGTTTTTATAATAAAAACAGCATTTGCCCTTTTTAATGTGTCATAAAACACTCAAAATTGCATTCCTCCACTGTGCCGGGCAGTCTGTTCATCGTTTAGTTCCTCTTTATCCTTTTCTCTATCTCTGTTCCAGTCCTTCAGACCCTCAGGAAGTGTTGTGTCCTCCTCCAAGCTACCAGTACCTTCAACAAACTCCTTGTATGTCGATTTTTCTGCAAAGGGTCTTTTACCCAGAAGTTCAACCATATCACTTTTATCCAGCACCTCCTTTTCTAATGGACAGCGGTCCGATGGGCCGTACACACAAACAATTTGGTCCGATGAAACTGGTCTTCAGGCCAGTTTCATCGGACCGGTCTGATCGTGTGTACGCGGCCTAAGAGCTGAAAATGTGGAATAGACTCCCTCCAGAGGTGGTTCTGGCCAGCTCAGTGGATTGCTTTAAGAAGGGCCTGGATTCTTTCCTAGATGTATATAACATAACTGAGTACTAAGATTTGTAGGTAAAGTTAATTCGGGGTAAATCCGGTTGCCTCTCGGAGGATCAGGAAGGAATTTTTTCCCCTGCTGTAGCAAATTGGATCATCACTCTGCTGTTTTTTTTTTGCCTTCCTCTGGATCAACTCCGGGTATGGCGTTAGGTGTATGGGATTGTACTGTTTTTTTTTTTTGTGGTTGAACTGGATGGACTTGTGTCTTTTTTCAACCTGACTAACTATGTAACTATGTAAGGCTGCATTCACACCTAGGCGTAGGCAATTTGCTGCGTCTTTTACCGCAATTTGCCGTGACAAATTGCTGCATTTTTCCCCGCGATTTGCCGCGACAAAACACTGCGTCTTTCCCCACGGTTTTGTACAGGTCATTGGCATCAATGTAAAACCCCAAGCCGCCCGATTCACGTCCGGGACTTGTTTGAAATTAGGCGTTCGGCGTTCTTTCGGCGTACGTCGTTTTGCGTTGGAGATGTGAACCATCTCCGTAGAGAATAATGTTATTTTTCCCCTCTAGCGTCTTTGAGCGTCGCGCTTCAGGCGACAAAACGCTCAGGCCATGTACACACGGCAGAGAACCTCGACGGGCAGAACACATCGTTCCGCCCGTCGAGGTTCTCTGCCGGCTGTCGAAATCGGCGACCCGCCCATCGGGAATGGCAACCAGCCATTCATCCAGTCGGGCCGTCGAGCAAAAAGAGAGCGTGCTCTCTTTTTGCTCGACGGGATTCCCGACAGGCGGGGCGAGCCAGGAGCGTACACACGGCCGAGGTTCTCGCTGGAATGCAGCTTCCAGCAAGGTTCTCGCTGGTTTCCAGCGAGAACCTCGGTCGTGTGTACGCCGCCTCAGGTGTGAATGCAGCCTAAGGGCCAGATTCTCAGCGGCGATACGACGGAGTATCTCAGATACCCCGTTGTATCGCCGTTTTTTTTGCGTATCTATGCGCGTGATGCTTAGCATCACTTTGGCATAGATACGCTTCAACATCCGACAAGTGTAAAACCATTACACTTGCGGATCGTAGTTGTAATGACAACTCCGGCCACTAGGTGGCCTTTACGTTGTTTTCTCATTTGCATATGCAAATGAGGCTAGTACGCCGATTCCTGATCGCTTTTACGCTGCCCCGTCATCGAGTACGTCGTTTTCGTCCGCGTAAGGTTACCCCAGCTTCTATGTGGAGTAACCTAACGAAGTTCCGTCGGATGCCGTCGGGTGCCGTCGGATGCCATGTTAAGTATGGTGTCGGGTCAGCGTCGGCTTTTTCCGTCGCTTACGTCGTTTTACTAACTCGTTCGCGAATAGGGCATTGCGTAAGTGACGATCACGTCGTTTTGACGTCGGTTTCAACGACGCATTCCGACGTGAGCTGGAGAATGCGCACTGGGCTTTTTCCACGGCCCGCGCATGCGCAGTTCGTTCGACGCGGGGGCGCGCTTAATTTAAATACAAGCCGCCTCATTTGAATTACACGGGCTTACGCTGGGCCATTTTCGCTACACCAACGCAAACTACGGAGCAAATGGTTAGAGAATACGGCGCTTGCTCTAGTACGATGCGGCGGCGTAGTGTAAATGGCTTACGATACGCAAGCGA
Source organism: Rana kukunoris (assembly GCA_029574335.1). Taxonomy (NCBI): domain Eukaryota; kingdom Metazoa; phylum Chordata; class Amphibia; order Anura; family Ranidae; genus Rana; species Rana kukunoris. The sequence continues at coordinate 531,209,119 of CM056052.1, read as the reverse complement.
ATTTCTTTGAGAATCTGGCCCTAAGTCTGAGATTTAAAAAAAAAAACATCTAAGTAGGCATATCGGTAACGGCACCATGTAGTCTGTCCAGCCAGGATGTTCAGTGTGTGAATGTAAAACAGCTTATGGAGCAGAATAGGAAAGTACAGGTATGTTTACGTGTTTGGGAAATGTTCACTTTAATGTGACATCCGAAAAAATGACAAGGACTCGGCGTGCCCTGAGTAGCAGCTCTAAAACTTGTCACTACATCTGCTGCTAATCTGTCTTGTACAGGAGCTCCTGCATGCATGACATATCCCTGCAGTGCTAATCAAGATGTCTCTCTAATTCTCAGATCCCATTTCACCATGATGCAATGATGGCAGCAGCAGGATAGAGCCAGTTGTCTCGAGCAGAGAGCCGTGTCCTATAAATTCAGTTTTAGAATGCGGATCTAGACACAAAGGGCGATGCTGAAATTCCCCTATCTCCACACCCACTGCATTTTATTATGACCGATAGCTTGCTCTAAAGGAGCCCTGTCCCTAATGCTTTGGTCGGCACACATTCAACACACTGTAAACTGCTGAGCTTCCAGCAGCAGCGTGACGCATTGCAGAGACTACGACAGGAATCCTTTGGGACTGCATATGAAACACTGCACAGAGGGGATTGTAGAAGAGAAGGATTCCCCACTTACCCTTATAAGGCCTTGACTATTTCTAGCACCCGTCCGTTATTCAAAACCATTTCACTACTAGCCCCCCGCCTGGGTTCTGAGCTCACAAAGTAAATGGGGTTATGTCATTGCAGCTGTCAATAACACGTAAAGTTGTTTACTTGTGTCTTTTTTTTTTTTTTTTTGCAAGCATCCTTTCAAATTATAAATAATGCTCCATAAGGCTAATGCTCCATGCACACTGAAGCTGATAAACTGGCGCTTTGACCGCCAGATTTCTGGCAGAAAAAGCTGCTTTAAAATCTAACTTTTATCAGCGTTTTGTATCAGCGTTTATCAGCGTCAGCGTTAATGAGCGTTTTTATTGTATAAACACTAAGGACACTCCAAAAATCACACAATTCATTCCAGAACTCCCAGAATGCATTTTTTTTAAAGCTCATAAACGGCCGCTAAATAGCGTTAATTAGCGTTAATTGGCATTAATTAGCATATAGCGTTTTTTGGCATTTTCCCCCGCCGAAAAACGGGCACATTGAACGCAAATTTCAGGCGTTCAGAAAAAAGCCAATAAACTCCAAAGCTCATTATAGCTAAAAAACACCCAGGTGTGCATGGACACATAGGCTAACATAAAGTTCAGTTTATGGGCTTTTTTTTTAAATGCCAAAACGCCAATAAACTGCAGTTTATCAGCTTCAGTGTGCATGGAGCCTAAAGCCCCATACACACGTTTGGACTTTTGGCCAACCAACTTCAAAATCGGTGACTTTTTAATTTTGTCCGACCGTGTGTAGGTTCCATCGGACCAACTTTTTCTGGTTTCATCGGACAAAAAGTTGGGTCTGCGAACTGACCAACTTTTCGGCAACAAAAGTCCGATAGTGTCTTGTCCGATCGTGTGTACAGCAAACCATCGGACTTTTGTACAAAGTGCAAATACGCATGCTCAGAACCAATGTTAAAATCAACCAACAATAGCAGAAGTTATCCAAAGAGTGGCGGTAAAGAGCAGAAAAACCACGTGATGTTGGGAAAGTGTTAAAAAAGTTTGCAGAAAAGTCCGAGCGTGTGTATGCTATGGGTGTGACCGGACAAATCAATTAGGACAAAAATCCAAGGGAAATTTGTTGGATTTGTTGGATGCCTTTAGGCTCCATGCACACTGAAGATGATAAACTGCAGTTTATTGGTGTTTTGGCTTTTTTTTTTTTAAAGCCCATAAACTGATCTCTATGTTGGCCTATGTGTCCATGCACACCTGGGCGTTTTTCAGTGTTAATGAGCTTTGGAGTTTATTGGCTTTTTTCTAAACGCCCAAAATTTGTGTTCAAAGTGCCGTTGTTTGGCGGGGGAACGTTAAAAATGCAAAACACTCAAAAACGCCGGCGCCAGCGTTTTTTAGCATTTTTTATTATATTTTAAAAAAAAAGTAAAAATAAATAAAAAGCTGATAAAAGCTACACTGAAAAACGCTGATTAAAGCTATTGCAAAACCGCTAAAAAAACGTTGCAAGGCTCCCTTCAAAGCTACTGGCGCTTTTTTATAGCTTTTATCAGCTTCAGTGTGCATGGAGCCTAAAGCAAAAATGAATGGTTCTGTGACTTATTGGAAACTATGAGCCATTGCACACAATGCAGACACGCTGGTCCTATTATCGAGCACCATTTATGATAACTGGGGCAGGTCTTGTCATAGCGCAGGAAGATAGATATTCCAACTTATATTTTTAATGTGACACTAAAGCCCCTTTTACACTGGGGCGAGAGGTGCGGTGGCGGTATAGCACCGCTAAAAATAGCAGCGCTATACCGTCGTAATTGCCGCGGGATTCGGCCTCTAGCAAATTATCCCCCGCAAGCGGCCGATAAACGGTTAATACTGCGGTTTCCCATTGTTTTAAATGGGAAGGAGCGATGAAGGAGTGGTATACATGCCGCTCCTCTCACCGCTCCAAAGATGCTGCTAGCAGGAGATTTTTTTCTCTCCTGCCAGCGCATCAGCTCAGTGTGAAAGCCCTCTGGCTTTCACATAGAGATGGCTGGGCAGGAGCTTTTCTGGCGGTATAGCAGCGCTATTTTTAGCGCTGTGCCGCCTGAAAAACTCCTCAGTTTGAAACCCCTTTTACACTGAGGAATTTTAAAAAACTTCTGCCCTGCAGTTTCAGTGTGAAAGACTGAGTGCTTTCACACTGAGTCGATGTGCTGGCGGGACCGCTCCAAAAGTCCTGCTAGCAGCATCTTTGGAGCGGTGAGAAGAGCGGTGTGTTTACTGCTCCTTCCCATTGAAAACAATGGGACACCGCGGCTATGCCGCCGCAATGCGCCTCTGCAGAGGCACATTACCGGCGGTATTAACCCTTTTTCGGTCGCTAGCGCGGGTTAAAACCGAAAGCCGAATAACTCCGCAATTCCGATGGTATAGCCCGCTAAATATAGTGGCGCAATGCAGCCACCGCGCCCCCCGGCCCAGTGTGAAAGGAGCCTAAAGGTTCACAAACATGTCAAACTTACCTCCACTGTGCAGTTCGTTTTGCACAGAGTGGCCCCGATCCTCCTGTTCTGGTGTCCCACAGTGGCTCTCGTGGCTCCTCCCCGCAATAGACAACCCCCCCCGTGAAAAGCTCTCTTCCGAGGGGGTTACCTTGCGGGCGAACTCCCGTGTCAAACAGTCAGCGTCCATAGCCGCAGGGTGTATGACTCAACCCTTGTGTCCGCCTCATTGGATTTGATTGTCAGCAGGAGCCAATGGCTGCGCTGCTATCAATCTATCCAATGAAGAGCCAAGAGGCTGTGGAGAGATGGACGTGGGATCGTGCCCATGGAAATTCGGGGCTCAGATAAGTAAAAAGGGGGCTCGGGGCAGACAGTGCAAGTGTTGTGCATAGGATGCATTAGGGGGGAAAACATGAACATGGGTCTGTTTTAGCTCAGAATGGTGCCCTTTGGTATCCTTGCCTTGGGTGACAAAGGACCTTGTCCAGTCACTGTTGGCATATATTGCAATATACACTCACAGGCCACTTTATTCGATTCACCTTGCTAGTACCGGGTTGGACCCTCTTTTGCCTTCAGAATTATCCTGCTGGAAGGAGCCATCAGAAGTATACTTACCTGCTCTGTGCAGTGGATTTGCACAGAACAGCCCAGATCCTCCACTTCTCGGATCCCCTGCCGGCACTTCTGGGCCCTCCCCCCTGCCGAGTGCCCCCATAGCAAGCAGCTTGCTATGTGGGCATCCGCCCAGGCTCGCCCCTGAGTCATTGCCCTGTCTGTTCATTCCAACACAAAGTGCAGCTCGGCCCTGCCCCTGCTCTCTCCTCATTAGCTCACTGGCTGTGGATTACTTTAATAGTACTCGATGGCTCCTGCTGCTGTCCCAGCCAATGAGGTGTATTCTCCTGCATACTGCTGGATCGAGATGGGGCTCAGGTAAGTATTAAGGGGGAATGAAACCGCTGCTGCACACAGGTTTTTTTACCTTCATGCATAGAATGCATGAAGGTAAAAAAACCTTGAGCCTTTACAAAGTACAACATACACTGATTAAACTAGCCATGGACAAGTCCAAATTTGAGCCCTGGGTGGCCCTGCAAGCACCACCTAGCTTGAAGTCAATTTAGGCTTTATGCACATGGTCACAAGAGGGAATACGGCATGCATGGAGCATACATACTGGTGTAAGAGAGTCACAGATGCAGCATACAGTCTCCCATTGCAATGAACAAGGATTTACACTGGTGCTGGCATAAACTGCCACATGAACATAGGCTTACATTCCTGGATGCAAATAATGTGCAACCAGGCAATTGTACCAGAAACATAAATGCAGCACACCAAGATGCTAAATGTACCGGAACCCCAAATGGGACAGGGGTTAAAGCCGTTTAGGATATTCCATTCCCGCACACAAGGCAGCCATCGACACTCCACAATCCGGCGAACACGACCCATACGAATTCCCCCAATAACGAAACACAGCTCTATTTGAGGTTCAACAGAAATGACCAATCTTTATACACAAAAAGAATACTGCAGTAACCCAAATGAACAATGACCCAACTCCGCCCACAACATCAGACAATGGTTCCTAACGAGCCCCCCCAATACACATCTTTTAGTAGACATTCTGTCTCCGGGATCCTGGCCTAATTTACATGAGCTAATTAACTACAGCTGATAATTTATACACCTGACCTTTAGGCTGTCTGTTAACTCACAATACACATTTCATCAAAAGACCTTCACACAATACAGGGTCAATTAGCACAAGCCACAATGAAAGATCCTTAGAAGTTAGTCTGGATTCAATACACATTTCACAGTAGCAGACTTAATTACCACAATAGACAATAGAATGCAATCACAGCAATCTTTATAGTACACTACATCCAACACACAATAGATATACAATATATACCGAGGGGGGTTCTCACTCACCCTGTGCCCCTATTAGAGACACAGGATGATCTACACATAAGAGGCATCGGGGAGCTTCTGGCTCCCACGGGCCCTTCCGTTACACTAAATGATATTTTTTCTTTATTAACTTCTTAAGGACTGCCTCCTGCACATATACGTCGGCAGAATGGCATGGCTGGGCACATCCACATATATTTACGTCGGTTCCAGTACCCAGCCGTGGGTCACGGGCGCGCTCCCGTGACCCGGTCCGAAGCTCCGTGACCGGGGGACTCTCGGACCCAATCGCCGCTGGAGTGCGGCGATCGGTCCCCAGAGCTGAAGAACGGGGAGAGCCGTGTGTAAACACGGCTTTCCCGTGCTTCACTGTGGCGGCAGCATCGATCGTGTCATCCCTGTTATAGGGGGATGCGATTGATGACGTCACACCTACAGCCACACCCCCCTACAGTTGTAAACACCCACAGGGAACACATAACCACTTGTGGTTAGCTCCCAAACTGCAACTGTCATTTTCACAATAAACAATGCAATTTAAATGCATTTTTTGCTGTGAAAATGACAATTGTCCCAAAAATGTGTCAAAATTGTCCGAAGTGTCCGCCATAATGTCGCAGTCACGAAAAAAAACGCTGATCGCCGCCATTAGTAGTAAAAAAATAAAAATAAAAAAAATAAACGCTTATTGCGATTTTTTTTACCAAAAATAGGTAGAAGAATACGTATCGGCCTAAACCGTAAAAAAAAATGTTATATATATTTTGGGGGGATATTTATTATAGCAAAAAGTTAAAAATATTGCATTTTTTTTAAAATTGACTCTCTATTTTTGTTTATAGCGCAAAAAATAAAAACCGCAGAGGTGATCAAATACCACCAAAAGAAAGCTCTATTTGTGGGGAAAAAAGGACGCCAATTTTGTTTGGGAGCCACGTCGCGCGACCGCGCAATTGTCAGTTAAAACGACGCAGTGCCGAATCGCAAAAAGGGGCAAGGTCCTTTACCTGCATTTTGGTCCGGGTCTTAAGTGGTTAATAAAGCCAGCAGGAACAGGTTCTATTCTGACATGTTTTTCCCTAGGCACAGCGCTTTCTGTTTTTGTCCAGGGTTTTACACCAGTGTGCATTCGTGAGCTTATGCGAGTGTTGGCATAAACCCTCATATAACAAGGAACATCTCTTCATTGCAATGGAAGCTGTATGTTGCACCTGTGGCTCCCTTATTTACGCTCCACATATGCAGAGAGAAAATCAAGCTGCATATGGCTAGCTTTAGTATATGGCTTTAGACATACTTTAACTATCCAATCCATGGGCTTAGGGTGGTTTGGTGAACAAGCTGTATAGCCTAACCAAAATGAAGAAAAATAAGTCACTGACCTAGATATACAGTATGGCATTGATGGTTTTATATATGCAGTTGGTATACTGCAGGGTTTGACAAATTTGCTTGGAATCTAGGAGCCAGCTAAAAAAGTTAGGAGCCAAAAAACGCACCCCGTTACGCCAAGCTCTCGCACAGAAGCGAACGCATACGTGAGTATATGTAAACGGTATTCAAACCACACATGTGAGGTATCGCCACGATTGGTAGAGCGAAAGCAATAATTCTAACCCTAGACCTCTGTAACTCAAAACATGCAACCTAAAGTGTAAAAGTTTGTTGCCATTCCACGAGTGGACGCAATTTTGAAGCGTGACATGTTGGGTATCAATTTACTCGGCGTACCATTATCTTTCACAATATAAAAAAAAATTGGGCTAACTTTACTGTAGTCTTATTTTTTAATAAAAAAAAAAAAGAGTATTTTTTCCCCCAAAAAAGTGCACTTGTAAGAGCGCTGCGCAAATACGGTGTGACAGAAAGTATTGCAATGACCGCCATTTTATTCAAATATATATAATGTTTGGGGGTTCTAATTGGAGGGAAGGAGATGGCAGTGAAAACAGTGAAAAAACACATTAGAACTGCTGTTTTTTACTAATTGTAATGTAATGTAATGTAACCTGTAAAGCCAACGGCCACCACAAGGCCACTCCTAGATTCCTTCTGCAAGCCTCAGTTTCCTTCTGTGAAGGCTGCAAATCTGCGGCCTCAATTACCGGCGGGCGGGGGCCCGCCGAGATCGCGCCGCGTGGCTTTGTGCACTTCTGCAGCCCTAAGCTTCCCAAGGCACCAGGTCACAATTTCTTGTCGCAATTGCAACCGGGCGCCCAGATTTTGTCGAGGCCTGGTATACTGGAATGCAAGTATATCTACAGTAGTGTCAAAACATTTATTGCACCTGAGTGCAAACCACCTCTATGTTATCACCGGATCAGGTGTTCCTGTTGGGAGATTTCCCTTCATCCCCTGTTCTGGTGACAACTGTAACATTTTTGATTTTGCATCTCTTTCTGTACTAGTGAAAATAAAGAGAGTGATTCTCCCCAGAAGCGATAACAGACAGCAATAAAAACCTGGGTGGCACAAAGTCTTAGGCCCAATGCACACTTGACCTAGCTTTACTTATGTATAATGCAGAATGAGATCAGGGACAAAGCCTGGAACTCTGCATTCTGGGCATTTGCCCCTAGGCACATACTACTCTAACTGTAAGTACCACCCGATACACCATCAAGCCACAGGAGTTGTCAAAGTTTAACAGGTTGCCCCCTGTGCCTTTTTCTGTAGCTAAATCCAAGAGCCCCATACACTGTAGCTAAACACGCAGTGTTCATGGGGCATTTGTGGTTAGCACCTATGACTTGCAGTACTAGAGTACTAGTGGTTAAAATCTAGGCAAGGGGTCTCCAAACTGTCTAAGCAAAGGGCCAGTTTAATATCCTTCAGGCTTTAGGGGGGCCATACTGTGGCCAGTGGGAGTAAAGAATGCCCCGTTGTTGGTATCAGTGGGGGTAAACAATGCCCCATGGTTGGTATCAGTGGAAGCAATAAGGCCTCATTGATGGTGTCAGTGGGAAAAATGGTTTTCATAATATTGGTGTAAGTTGGAGATGCAGTGCCCCAAGGGCCAGATAAAAGCAAGCAAAGGACCACCTCCAGCCCTCGGAGACCACTGTTCTAGGCCAAGACATTATCTACCTGGAGTTTGTATATCCTCCTTGTGCTTGCATGAGTTTCCTCCCAAAGACATGCCAATTCGTATTTTGTCTCTAGTACACAGGTGTCAAATACAAGGCCCGCGGGGCGAATCCGGCCCTCCAGGCCATTTCATGTGGCCCTCACACCTCTCCTGCAGCAGCAAGAGAGCTCCAGCCCTCCTCTGGTCCTCCTCCATACCCTTACTTTTTGCTTAAAAGCAATGCATCCAGCTTCTTCCCAGCAGTGGCATAAGGAAAGGGGGGTGCACTGGTATGTAAGGGAGAGTGGGGGACTCAACTTCTGATGGTGGGGTGCCTCTTGACATCTAATATATGGGGAAGGGAGGGGATGCGCTGGACATCTAATCTTACGGATACAACAGGCCCTTTTGAGGGCAATCATAATGCTAATGTGGCCCACAATGAAATTGAGTTTGACACCCCTGCTCTAGTATGTGTGTGTATACATTGGCTTTGTACATGCATTATCACATTCTACAGTCCCAAGCCTCATTAACAGGGGTGGGGACCTGGAGACCTACCTCATACAAAAATTGACCAAGGAAATCATATGGAAAAGGCTTTCAAGTGTAATAGACATGGTGCCCAAGGAGCTGACCAATAGAATCACCAAGATTCAGAGCAAAAATCTCAACAGAATTTCTAACCATTCCCTATACCAGTCCTTCTTAACCTTTTTACCCCAAGGGAACTCCTAAAATAATTTACAGGTTTTGATGAACCCTTACTACAACCAACTCATTGAGGACCAAAGTGGAAAATGCCCCTTACGGTGATGGCCAAGTGAAAGTATGCCATCCTTGCAACCAGCTAAACCTATAATTGGTGCCTTGCTGCCCAGGTGTAAAAGACCTGGTACTATCAAATAATAGGTCAATCAGATACAACTCAAGGAACCCCTAGCAATCTCTGGGGGAACCTTAGGGCTCCTTGGCACCCTGGTTGAAAATTATTATATTAGATCAAAAAGAGTGGCATTGGCTGCAGAACTATCTGGCCACCATCAAATGGAAGATGAGTCAGCCGCAACTCGATGAACCCCTAGCAGGGCCGTTTGAAGGAATTTAGGGGCCCCAAGCAAAGTCGGGGCTCCCAAGCTACCCCCCCCCCCCACATGCAAAGCCTCCGTTAGTGATACACTAATTTTTTACACTCATGTTCTTGCTCCCCCCTCCCTAGTCCCTACGTTTTTCTACTCTCACCTCCCCTTCTTCCCTGTAGGCTGCTGCTGTAGCATGGCTGAGCTCCTCTTCCTCCTGTCAGTCCGGTGTTATATTATTATGGGTCCCCAGTGCCCTATCAGATAGTGTCAGGGCCGGGCTGGGTATCGCGTGGTACAGGAGATTCAGTTTCCTGTGTTCCCGGCTGGAGTGAAAGGAAGTGAGCACTCAGTGTGCACTTCCTGTCAGTCCGGCCGGGAACAGGAAACTGAATCTCCTGTGCCACGCGTGATACCCGGCCGGACTGACAGGACTCCAGGAGGAAGGAAGAGGAGCTCGGCCATGCTACAGCTTGAGAAGGGGTAGTTGGGGGCCCCAGCCTTGCTCGGGGCCCCAAGCAATTGTTTGTTTTGCCTGTCCTGTAGAGACGGACCTGACCCCTAGCAATCTCTGGAGGAAATGACTGCCCTATACCATGCAAAAAGTAAAAAAAATTCAAATCGTTTTACTTATAGATATGAATATCTTCTCTTCACATTATCTCCTAAATTGTCTTTATATCCATCCCTGAATTAATTCATGAACTAACTTCTCTTCCAAATCAAAGCCTTAATGAAAAGAATGTAAATGAGATATATCGGCCTATTGACCGGATTCTGTCCATGCAAGCGGGGACTAGCTGGCAGTTCCGTTCCCGGCTCCCCAGTGTGTATTTCTACCCGAGCTGCGGTCTTCATTGTCTTTTTGTCAAATCCGATATGACGAGCTCAGCAGTCCTGACTAGGGGGATATAATAATTTACAAGGCGACGGCTGTATTGGATTCCTGTGGAAGAGTTATTTGCGGGGAGCTATTTAAACCCTGCAGTGGACGATATGACATAAGATGATTCATTGTGTCATGTTCACTTAATGAGAATGCAGCAGGACGGCGTTTGGCAAAGTGACATCAAATAGCGAAGCTGGTATTTTGAGGCACAGCTCGGTTACATCTCACTCTCAGATTTCACCCACGAGGAAATACAAACTTCACAGACTACTATCAGCTGTGATGTAACTTCACAGAGAAAAGTGTTTTATTCTTCGAACTTTGAGAAAAGACAAAATGGGAAAATTCAAGTTTAAATGTTCAGACTTGTTGCTTAGAAGATTTTTATGTACGCCCATGCTGGGTTGTGAAATGACATGGCTGTAGCAATTACTAAATCGTGAAACGGTGTCTGTGGTTAGTGGCTTAGGCCATGTGCACACTGGACAGAAGCTGTCAGCCTTTCTTTTGCCGCGTACCCACGACCGTTTTTCGCGATGTGAAAAATCCTTTTTTTTTTTATGTCATTAAAAACGATCGTGTGTAGGCTCCAGAACATTTTTCGTGACGTTAAAAATGGCCAAAAAAATTTAGAACATGCTCTAAATTTTCGTTGTTTAACGTTGTGTGTGGGCTTTAACGACGTGAAAATTACGTGCATGCTCAGAAGCAAGTTATGAGACGGGAGCGCTTGTTCTGGTAAAACTAGCGTTCATAATGGAGATAGCACATTCATCACGCTGTAACAGACTGATAAGCACGAAGACTGAAAAGCGCGAATCAGCAAAAGCAGCCCCAAGGGTGGCGCCATCCGAATGGAACTTCCCCTTTATAGTGCCGTTGTACGTGTTGTACGTCACCGCGCTTTGCTAGAGCATTTTTTTTTCATGGTCGTGTGTAGGCAAGGCCAGCTTAACAATAAAAAAACTTTTTTTTCTAGACCATTAAAAATTTCCGTGTGTACGCGGCATTAGAGTTTAACAGGTTGCCACCTGTGTTCTCCACCAAGCCTAAGTCTAGGTTCACATCAATGCAGGCTGCCCTTGATGCGCTTTTCAGGCATGTTTTGCCTTTGTTAAACCCTCGTTTTTATTGCTTTTTTTTTTCTCTTTCAACAAAATACTGTATATAGCTTGTTGCTAAAGACTGGACCAGGAAGCCAGCCACTTTGTCCTTAACAACCAATGAGTCATCAGCTGTCAGCAGGGTTCTCTGCTGACAGCTGAATGTAAGAAAAAGAATTGGCCGCAAACAAAATTGTGACAAAACCGGCGTGGGGTCGGCCTCCAATCCATACCAAGCCCTTAAGGTCTGGTATGGATTTGGAGGGGACCCCCACACCAATTTTTTCCAAAAAATGGCATGCCCCCCCCCCCCCCAAATGCATATCAGATCCTTATCCAAGCATGCAGGTCAGGAAAGGGAAGGGAAGAGCGAGTGCACTTTCCCTCTCCGGAACCCAACCAGGCCAGATGCTTCATACCAGGCTCTGTCCACCCCCCCCCCCCCCCAAAACATCTTGTCCCAATGATGATGGGGACAAGGGTCTCTTAACCACAACACTGGCCAGTGGTTGTGGGGGTCTGGGGGCAGGGGGGTTATCGTAAACTGAAAGCTCTCTTTGAAAAAGGGGGCTCCTGGATCCCAGGGTTGACCCCATGACACTGTTTTTTTACATTTTGGCATGGTATGGCTCTGGGGGGCGGGGACTTTTTTTTTTTACATTCCGCTGTCACCCCCTAATCATACCACCACCCCCTTTTGATGCATCAGGCCCCTTTTAGGCTGAATTATAGCAGCTGTGGTGTTTTTTTGAAGCACACGATTAGAGCCAGAAGTAGGATGGGCTTGTGGTGCAGAGCATTGCGCCAGGAGCCCACCCAGGTGTTAATACAGTGAATGAATATTGGCTATTGAAACACTGATCCTCAATCCGGCCAGTCAGAAGCAGGTCTGAGTGGAGGGAGGAAACGGAAGCCGCCGCAATGCCCGTGGAGAGCAGAGGAAGGGAAAGCCTTTTGCTGCCGAGCAAGGCCGTGAGAAGCACTGCCCACCATAGATGGGGTAAGTGCACCAGACCCACCTGACTGACCGCCGACCAACTGACTGGGAGGGGGGATTACTGTTTTTGCCGCCCCCCCAAAAAAAATTACCACCGCCACTGATGCAGTAACTTCACAAATAAAGTCATGATCCAAACTGCCTTGTGTGAAACAAAACTGTAGGTTGAAAAAAAAAACATTTTAAATGGAAACTATAATTTTTTTTTTATGTTTAGGATTTAATACACTGATTAAAATTACTTCCTATATGAAAAAAAAGAACAAAATAGAACTAGAGGAAGCTTGAATATTCTCTGTCTGGCAGGTGGCAACTTCAAACTTAGCTCTCTTTCAGAGCTATGGCTGCTGGTAATATTCAGCCCTTCTGGTTGTGTCAGATGCCACACCCCCACGACTACAGACTGTGGCCCCTCCCGTCAGCCTCTACATCACTACAGGACACAGCAGTGACCTATGGGCCAGCAGGTGGAATTACAGCACCCAATAAGGTATGTAGAATCTGGCAGATACTGCCGTTGGCCATAGCTCTGCAAGAGGGCAAATATCAAGGTCAAAGTTGGAAGAACAAGTACAGTGCCTTAAAAAAGTATTCATACCCCTTGACATTTTTCAAATTTTGTCCTGTTGCAACCACATGGCTTCTCGCAAACTGCAAACGGGACTACTTATGTCTTTATTTCAACAATTGTTTTCTTCTTGCCACTCTTCCATAAAGGCCAGATTTGTGGAGAGCTCAACTAATAGTTGTCCTGTGGACAGATTCTCCCACCTGAGCTGCGGGTCTCTGCAGCTTCTCCAGGGTTACCATGGGCCTCTTGGCTGCTTCTCTGATGAATGCTCTCCTTGCCCGGCCTGTCAGTTTAGGTGGACGGTCATGCCTTGGTAGGTTTGCAGTTGTGCCATACTCTTTCCATTTTCGGATGATGGATTGAACAGCTCCGTGAGATGTTCAAAGCTTGGGATATTTTTTAAATAACTTAACCCAGCTTTAAACTTCTCCACAACTTTATCCCTGGTGTCAGGAATGGTCCCCCCTGTTGGTAAATCTGCCTGTTAGTCTGGCTGCAGTACCGGCCTCCACCAGGGGGGGGTTCCTGGTCTTCTGGAGCTCACAGCTTTTCCTACGTTCAGGTGTGACCTGAACGTAATTAAGACACCCCCTATTTATACCCGGCGAGCTCAAGCAGAGCTCGTCCTGGTATCTTCATATCTGCTGGACCTAAGCCTGTACCCTGACCTGTATTCTGATCCTGATTCGGTACCTTGATCCTGTTCTGATCCTGATCCCTGATCCCGCCTGGACTTGTCTGCCCTGCATCCTGATCCCTGATCCCGCCTGGACTTGTCTGCCCTGCTTCCTGTTCCCTGTCTCCCCTTAACCTGTATCCTGCAGTTAGTCCATCCATCCGACCCCTGCTCCGTCCTGTCCCATCTGCTGGTATCCCTTGTGTATGACCTCGGCCTGGCTTGACCTATCTGTACGATATTCCCTTCTTGATTATATATATATTGTTTGCTATCTTTACTGGTTGTCCTTATTTACTTTATTAAACACCTCTTACTTCATTGATCATATTGTCTGGTCTCTCTGTGCAGTCACACGGGTCTGATCTCTCATCCCTCCTGACACCTGGTGTGTTCTTTGGCCTTCATGATGTTATTTGTTCACTAAGGTTCTCTAATAAACCTCTGAGGGCTTCACAGAACAGCTGTTTTACTATTTACTAATAAGGTGACTTCTGAAGGCAATTGGTTCCACTAGATTTTAGTTAGGGGGTATCAGAGTAAAGGGGTCTGAATACAAGTGCAAATACACTTTTCAAATATTTATTTGTAAAACATTTTGAAAACCATTTATCATTTTCCTTCCACTTCACAATTATGTGCCACTTTGTGTCGTCTATCACATAAAATCCCAATAAAATACATTTACATGTTTTGGGTTGTAACATTGTGGAAAATGGTCAAGGCACTGTAATTATTCTTGTTTCTCTTGCATTGTGGCAGTAGCTCTGTGAAACATGCTATTTGAAAATAGGGGGAAAATCATGGGTGCGTGAAATATGCTAAAAGCTTTGCAAAATGCTGCTGTACAAACTGCTCTTCTACTAGATGAATCCCATAACAATTAAAATCTGACTGATACAGGTTACAGCTAAAAAAAATTCTCCAGATTACAAAAATAATCCCAAAATTGTAATCTTCATTGTGTCATGTATCTTATGTTGTTATGTAGACAAGAAGGACATGCGCCAAACTATGTGACACTTAGTTTGGCGCATGTCCTTCTTGTCTACATATATCTTTCAGAGTCTGCTTCTGCTTCAGGATTGTGCTGCCACTAGTGTTGCTGGATCAAACATTGAACTTTTGGGACTTTTTATTTTGACCATTTTTTGTATGGTCATTCATTTGGACTAACATTCTATGGTCATTTAATTTATTTATTTTTTTTATTTATTTTTTTCTTTGATATTGACATGGACCTTATGATCTACTAATTGTTAATTATATTATTAATTCTTTTGATTGCATTCTTTAAGTCATGCGCCATCTACCTATATTTTTTACTTATCTTATGTTGTTACCTTGCCACAAGATATCATGGATAACGCCAACTGATACCAAAGATGAAACTCTCCACATGCAAACTTCATGGCTCTCTCCAGACACTGGAAAACAGAGAAAACCCAAATCAGGAAAAAAGTTTCAGGTAAGAAAGAACTCTAGTCTATCTAGTAATAGTTAGTAACATTCACTCGGACATGTTCTGTAAATTTGAAGATGTATCGTAGCCTCGCCAAGCCACTTCTTCCGTTCTAATGAGTGTCAGGAACATATTCCAACATTATATCCACACACAGGGCCTCCATCATGGGGGTGAAGGGAATACACCTGTAAGGGACCCGATGGCCCCCTAGCTTTTTTTTTATTATTTGCATTACACCTGTCCAGACACCCCTCCCGTTTTTTTTTCTTGCTTTACACCTGTAAGGGGTCCAATGGTCCCCTGGGATGTGTAGCTATTGATTGCAAATAAACAGGGCGGAGGTGTGAAATTTGTAGAACCATCTATGGCAGTGGTCTCCAATGTGGTCCTATGCTTGCCTTTAATCAGCCCCATGGGTCACTTTTCCTTTGAATGATAAAAGACTCTATTTCTCCCACTGACACCCACAATGGAGCAATATTCCTGCTACTAACATAAAAAATGGGCAGTATTTTTCCCATTGATGCCAATGATGGGGCACTATTCCTCAAACTAGCACCTTCCTACTGACATTAGCGATGGGGTACTGTTGGAAGCAGGGGCGGACTGACAACTCATGGGCCCCCCGGGCAATAGAAGATTATGGGGCCCCCAGGCTTACAGATGGCCACCAAGCCAGGTGCCAGTACAGAGGCGGGCAGCTAAAATCTCAGGATTTTCACATCAAAAGCATGTAGGTTTTGGACATATCAGGGACAGATGTAAAAAAAACACAGATTTTTACATACTGTCCCTGGTTTTAATGAGCCCAGCAAACCTGATGGGGCCCCCTAGTGGCATGGGGCCCTCGGGCAGTGCCCGAGTTCCTCAATGGTCAGTCCGCCCCTGGTTGGAAGGCAACATGAGTTAATATAATATTTCTGGAGTTTCTACATGTCTGTTTCCTGTTCCCAAAGATCAGCCAGACTGATACTTGCAGCTCCATGTTTTTAAAGGATAAAGGGTATTTACAGACAGATGGCCCCAAGCAGCATCTACATAGCAAGGGGGGCTGGCTCCTGTCTGGCTAGGACAGTGTTTCTCAATTCCAGTCCTCACGCCCCCCCCAACAGGTCATGTTTTCAGGATTTCCCTCAGATGAAAAAGCTGTAGGAATTACTAAGGCAGTGAAACTGATCAAATCACCTGTGCAAAATAATGGAAATCCTGAAAACCTGACCTGTTGGGGGGGCGTGAGGACTGGAATTGAGAAACACTGGGCTAGGACAATAAGATGAGAATCAGTGATTACCACTCTGCAAGCAAGCTTTAAAGAGAATAAGGGCTAGTTATGATGGCCCAGGGCTCATGGAGATAATATGGGCAATACTGCCACCTAGAGGCCAATATAATATATTACAAGGACTACCTTTGGTAATATCTAATTGGACAATATGCAAGTGGGGGTGGTTACAAGTGGGTGTGAATGTGAGTAAAAATACACACAAAGAAAATAAAAGTTTGGCCTCTTTAGCTGCTGTCCTTTGCCTTTGTCTCTCATTTCACCATCTTGAGACCTTGCTCTGGATGCTGGTTTGGGCCTAAGCAATGCGGCCCAGATTCTTTTTACAATCTTGAGACCAGCCAACGAGTCTATTCTAGAGGATGTGAATCAGTATCTTTGATGTTTTATTGTTGTTATATGCTCTATAGATATCTGCTGTTTAGTGTGTGTTATTCATATTTTCTTGGGAAATAAATGTAACATTGTTTACTAAGAAGATGTGTTTGTTATATAGTGCCTATTGTAGTGAAGTCATATATAGTGGGGTCCGGTTAGATAATTGATATTCAGGTATTAGTATGATGACTATAAATTATGTTCCGCAGCAACACCCAAGTTCTCCAGAGAGTGCATTTTATTTGGCTTCCAACACAGAACAAAGTCCAAAGTCCACAGATGATACAAATCGAACAGAGTATATAATTCAGAGTCCCATCTTTTCCTACATCAATTCTAGACCTGTGCCTTCATATTCATACAGAATATTTTGGGAGTCTCTTAGATCAATTCTAGACATGTGCCATATTCATAGAGAATATTCTGAGAGTCTCCTAGATCAATTCTAGACCTGTGCCATATTCATAGAGAATATTCCGAGAATGACTAGACTGATCTCGAGAATTATATTGCCTATCCACTGAATAGCTGAGCAATTTGATTGGCCATCTTTGATCCACATCCTGTCTTTCAGAGTGACAGATAATGACTCCAGCCGGAGACATGCCCTAATTTGCATTCTAACAAGCCTCCCTTGATATGTGCAATTAGATACCAAAGGTGGCCTGAGCACATTAGAGTCATTATCTGTCCCCTTTGATATGTGTAGTAAATCTTGTTTGGCCACTAACCCCTTTGGTCAACAAACACCCTTTGATGTTGTAATCTTGAATGCCTGTATGGAACACATATATATTGTGCCATACATATAACACAATATATATAATACTTACACATATATATTTATATTACAACACCTATCAGGCGTGCAATCAAAACACAGGGCGAGAGGAGGAGTGGGCAAGAGAAGCAATCGGGGTCAGGGAAGATGGACGACACCAGACACCGCCTGCCGTCGTCATCCGCTGCCCACCCGAGACAAAGTATGTGCCGGGCAGATGATGGGGGGCACAGTGGCAGCACTTGGTGCACAGTGGAAACATTTGGGGCACAGTGGCAGCACATGGGGCACAGTGGCAGCACTTGGGGCACAGTGGCAACGTTTGGGGCACAGTAGCAGTATTTGGGGCATAGTGGCAGCACTTGGGGCACAGTGGCAACGTTTGGGCACAGTGGCAACGTTTGGGGCACAGTAGCAGTATTTGGGGCATAGTGGCAGCACTTGGGGCACAGTGGGAGCGTTTGATGGGCATAGTGGCTGCATTTGATGGGCAAAGTGGCTGCATTTGATAGGCACAGTGGCTGTGTTTTATGGGCACAGTGGCTCCGTTTGATGGGCACAGTGGCTGCAATTGATGGATTTTAGCCCCCCCCCAAACATTTTGAGCACCAGCCATCACTGCTGCCCACACAGAACAGCTTTGAACTGGCTGCTTAGGCATCCATCCATTTAATATGAAAGAAAGGAGAGAGATGCTATCCACATCTATAACACTGGCAATTTCTCTTTGATACAGATGGCTCAATGGAGCAGCAGGGGCACAAAGGAAGTTATATGTTTGAGAGGGACTATTTAAGTGAACCCATTGTCTTGCATAGGCATAAGGCTCATGTTCATTCTAATCTATGCTTTATATCAGGGGTCTACAAACTTTTGAAACAAAGAGCCAGTTTACGGTCTTTCAGACATTAGAGGGGCCGGACTGTGATCACTGGGCATAGAACAGGTCCTGATGTCAGTGGGAAAAAACAATGCCCTTTCTTTGGTGTCAATGGAAGCAATTGTGCCTCTTCGTTGATGTCATTGGGAGGAATAGAGCCTCATCATTGGTGTCATAGGAAAGAATTGGGCTCCCCATTGTTGGTGCCAATGGTGCAAATTGGGCTCCCCATTGTTGATGTCAGTGGGAGAGATTATGCCCCATAGTTAGTATCAGTGGATGAAATTGTGCCCCAAGGAACAGATAAATGCAAGCAAAGGGCCACATCTGGCCTCCGGGCCGTAGTTTGGGGAACACTGCTTTATATCATTGAAACCTATTGATGGGACTTACAGCTTTTTTAGATATTTTTAGGACTCTTCTCACAATGCCATGTTCTGCAGTCTCCTTGTCTGAAGTAAGGAGAGTAGTGTTCACAACCAGGGCACAGTGAACCTGAATAAGGAATATCTAGAGAATAAAGATACTGACAACCACAGAAACTGAGCAGAGCTGCCAGATGCAGAACATCTATTGAAGGATGAAATTAAGAAAAACTTGTCAGGTGGCTTGTCGCCAATGGGTCAGTTTCCATTCCCTTTAATGGATGCGTTCCAATGCAAAAATATGTGTATATCTCTATATAGATATGTATAGCTCAGAGATCTTGAGCATTGATAGACTGAAAAGGAGAACCCCTTGCTACCTCTTCATTTTCCAGGGTGCACGGTATAGAGCGAGCACCGGTCACGATGTTGGTGTTTCTTCGGCCGGTGGGTGCAGATGTTATGGTGTGATTTCATGCAGAAGTATGGTGGAAAGCAGTCATCCACACAGCTCTATTCCAAGCACATGAGCAATTAAGCTGTGTAAAAGCTGCAGGATCAGAGCTGCCAAAAATCATGGGATCCCCGCAAATGGATTTATGAATCATTGCAGCAGTAATATGCTGTAAAGAGCTTAATGAACACTAATAGAACCAATGTACATTCCAGGTAAGAAGAAGCAAAATTAAACTGTAAGATGCTTTGGGAACATAGAGCTTCACTGCAGGAGTATAGGAAAGGTGGCCATTAAAGTTATAACTCTATACATCATATACCATGTATACTCCAGTATAATCCGACTGGAATATAAGCCGAGGCACCTAATTTTACCACAAAAAAATGGGAAAACGTATTGACGAGTATAAGCCTAGGGTGAGAAATGCAGCACCTACCGTAAGTGCAAAAGAGGGTCAACAATGCCCAACTGCAGCCTCACTGTGCCCATCTGCAGCCTCACTGTGCCCATCTGCAGCCTCACTGTGTCCATTTGCAGCTTCACTGTGCCTATTTGCAGCCTCACTGTGCCCATCTGCATGCCTCGCTGTGTCCATCTGCATGCCTCACTGTGTCCATTTGCAGCCTCACTGTGCCCATCTGCATGCCTCACTGTGCTCATCTGCATGCCACACTGTACTCATCTGCATGCCTCACTGTGCCCATCTGCATGCCTCACTGTGTCCATCTGCATGCCTCACTGTGTCCATCTGCATGCCTCACTGTGTCCATCTGCATGCCTCACTGTGTCCATCTGCATGCCTCACTGTGTCCATCTGCATGCCTCACTGTGTCCATCTGCATGCCTCACTGTGTCCATCTGCATGCCTCACTGTGTCCATCTGCATGCCTCACTGTGTCCATCTGCATGCCTCACTGTGTCCATCTGCATGCCTCACTGTGTCCATCTTCATGCCTCACTGTGTCCATCTGCATGCCTCACTGTGTCCATCTGCATGCCTCACTGTGTCCATCTGCATGCCTCACTGTGTCCATCTGCAGCCTCGTGTACCTGATCTCCAGAACACCGGCGCTGTGACATGCAGTCTAGTCGGCGGCCGTCCAAGGTAACAAAGCCCCGCCTCCTCCTTGCCCGTGAAGGAACAATGATTCAGTTTCCCAGCAGTGAATCAGTGTTCCGCCTATCACGGACAAGGACGAGGAGAATGAGGGGCTTTGTTACACTGGATGGCCGCCGACTAGACTGCATGTTACAGCGCCGGGAGATCAGGCACATGAGGCTACAGATGGACACAGTGAGGCAGGAAGACTCGAGTGTAAGCCAAGGGGGGCTTTTTCAGCACAAAAAAAATGCTAAAAAACTTGGCTTATACTCGAGTATATATGGTATATAGCAATGATGGCGAACCTTGGCACCCCAGATGTTTTGGAACTACATTTCCCATGATGCTTATCTACACTGCAGAGTACATGAGCATCATGGGAAATGTAGTTCCAAAACATCTGGGGTGCCAAGGTTCGCCATCACTGGTATATAGTGTGTAGAGAAAGTATTCACAATTCCCCACATTTTATGTTTACAGACTTATTCCAAAATAAATTAAATTCATTATTTTCCTCAAAATTCTACAAACAGTACCCCATAATGACAACATGAAAGAAGTTTGTTTTAAATCTTTGCAAATTTATTAAAAAAAATCCCATGTACATAAAGTATTCACAGCCTTTGCCATGACACTCAAAATTGAGGTCAGGTGCCTTCTGTTTCCACTGATCATCCTTGGGATGTTTCTACAACTTGATTGGAGTCCACCTGTGGTAAATTCAGTTGATTGGACATGATTTGGAAAGGCACACACCTGTCTATATAAGGTCCCACAGTTAACAGTGCAGGTCAGAGCACAAACCAAGCCATGAAGTCCAAGGAATTGTCTGTAGACCTCCGAGACAGGATTGTATGGAGGCACAGATCTGGGGAAGAGTACAGAAACATTTCTTCAGCTCTGACGGTCCCAATAAGCACAGAGGCCTCCATCATCTGTAAATCTAAGAAGTTTGGAACCACTCTCCTTTGAGTGGGCCGTGTGGCCAAACTGAGTGATAGGGGGAGACGGGCTTTAGTCAGGGAGATGGACAAGAACCCAATGGTCACTCTGACAGAGCTTCAGTGTTTCTCTGTGGAGAGAGGAGAACCTTCCAGAAGCCACTCCTCAGTAAATGGCTCATGACAGCCCGTTTGGAGCTTGCCAAAAGGCACCTGAAGGACTCAGACCATGAGAAACAAAACTCTCTGGTCTGATAAAACAAATATTGAACTCTTTGGGCTAAATGACAAGCGCTATGTTTGGAGGAAACCAGGCACCACTCATCACCTGGCCAATACCATCCCTACAGTGAAGCATGGTGGTGGAAATTCCAAAATTTTGAGTGCTCACCAGAACAGGAATAGAGGAATAATTTAACAATGTGGACACTAGTTCTGGAGACAACCAGGGCTTCTGTCACTTTGAAGGGATTTACTCTCACTTCCTGTTTTGGCCATTAGACGGGAAGTGAAGGAAAATCAGACTGAATAGGACACAGATGACTAAAAAAAATCCAACAGGTGTAATAACCTTCCCTTATTCAATCTAAAATTCAAAAAGTGTTGCCTTTAGTTTTCCAGAGTATTTTTCCCATTTTCTTCTTCCCTGCAGCTTAATGTTTACATATTAATTAAAGCACAAATGGCAGCAGTGACCTGTGATCACCCGATTCCCTTATCAGCCTTGTCTTCCTCTTTCCATAACTCATAAACAGACTCCACAGTATTCTCAACTCCATCTGGTAGGTCATCTCTTCCCCATGCAAAGTAATGCTTACTTGTACAAAGTCATGCAAAATCAGTTTATCTGTTTATTATTAATATTGTATAGAATATATTGACTACCTCAGCCTCCGAAAAAGATTTTACCCCCCTTCATGACCAGGCTATTTTTTGCTTTTCAACATCCGCTACTTTAACCCCTTCCATACAGGACATTTTTACCCCCTTCCTGCCCAGACCAATTTTTAGTTTTCAGCGCTGTTGCACTTTGAATGACAATTGCGCGGTCATGCAACACTGTACCCAAATAAAAACTTTATGTCCCCCCCCCAAAATAGAGCTTTTGTTTGGTGGTATTTGATCATCTCTGCGGTTTTTATTTTTTGCTCTATAAACAAAAGAAGAGCGACAATTTAAAAAAAAAAAACACAATGGCCCGGAATCACTTTACGCCGACGTAGTGCAAATGTGCGCCTGGCGTATGTGTGCGCCACACCCACAAAACCAACATACGTCTAAAAACAGGCCATCCTACCCCGATGTATCTTGCTTACGCTGGCGCAAATATGGTTTGGACGCATGTTGCTTCTCCCATTGATTAGGCATTCAAATATGCAAATGAGGGAAATACAGCGATTCACGAACGTACGTGCGCCCGACGCATGCTATGCGATGTTTGCGTGAGTTGTACGTCCGGAGTAAAGTTATTCCCCATAAAGGAGGTGTAACTCAGCAACAGACATGCTCAGGTCTGCACCAGGGAACACAAGCCGGTGTATTTTACATTGGACGTGTGTCTGGCTGGGCGTAGGTTACGTTCACAGCGTACACAGTGATCCGGTATATCTTAGGCAGTTGTTCCGATGTGGTTGTGAGCATGCGCGGCGCATGCGCAGTTCGTTATACGTATTTGTCTGGCGCTCGGCCCATCATTTGCATGGGGTCATGCCTCATTTGCATGGATCACGCCCACTTCCACTTACGCTGGCCTGCGCCTTCGAAAATACTCTACGCTGGCACATCTTGATGAGCAATGGCTTGCTGAATGCAATGCTTTCCTCTCCGCGCTGCGCTGGCGTAGCGTACACCGGCGTAAATGTGCGCCCACTCTCTGTGAATCTAGGCCAATATTTTTTACTTTTTGATTTATTAAATATCACAATTAAAAAAAAAAAAAAAAAAAATGTCCCTCAGTTTAGGCCGATACGTATTTCTTCTACATATAAGCGTATACTGATTGTATTGTGCAAAAGTTATAGCGTCTACAAAATAGGGGATAGATTTATGGCATTTTTATTTATATATATTTTTTTTTACTAGTAATGGCAGCGATCTGCAATTTTTATAGTGATCGTGACATTGCGGCGGACACATCGGACACGTTTGACACATTTTTGGGACCATTCACATTTATACAGCGATTAGTGCTATAAAACTGCACTGGTTACTATGTAAATGTGACTGGCAGGGAAGGGGTTAATATGTTTCCTAAAGTGTGTTCTAACTGTAGGGGGAGGGGACTCACAAGTGGAGGAGACCAATGTGTGTTCCTCTGTACTGGGAACACACATCGGTCTCCTCACCTCTGACAGGACGTGGATCTGTGTGTTTACATACACAGATCCACACTCCTGCCGTGATCACCGGCAATCGCAGGTGCCCGGCAGACATAGCGGCCGCTGGGCTTGCACGCCGGGTCACGAGCGGTGCCACGGGCGCGCCCTGGATAGAAGAAATGTCGAGGGAGGGTTCCTGCTGGCGTAGGTCCTCTCATCCTCTGACTTTCCCAGCAGACACTGTGTTCAGTGTTCCACCTATCATGGACGTCCTCTTGTCCGAGGATGAAAGAAGGTGATTGGCACAACACTGAACACAGTGTCTGCTGGGAAAGTCCGAGGATGAGAGCACCTCCGTGATAGGTGGTAGCGGAACACAGTGTCAAACGCCTACCACGGACCAGGAGGAAGCCCGCGACCTGACACGTACACGGAAGGAACGGGCACAGTGAGAATGGACACAGTAAGGCTGCAATGGGCACAGTCAGAATGGGCATAGTAAGGCTGCAATAGGCACAGTCAAAATAGGCATGGGGGGGGGGGGGTGCGGACAGGGGGTGACGTGAAGGGGGCAGTACATGAGGGGGGCAGGGCACATCATTGGGATGTGAAAGAGGATAAGTGCTATGGGGGGAGGGGGGTGTAAAGGAGTGGAATGCCATGGGGGGGGGGTACTGGAGAGGGGGGGGATGTGATGCTAAGAGGAGCAAGTGCAGTGGACACAAATGTGAAAGGGAAACTGAGGACACTGATGTAAGAACGGAATTGTAAAATAAAATGAGGGGGTTTTGATAGGAAGGATCTTAGTCTTCGCACAAACATGCGATTCGCACTTCTGTTGGAAGAAAATTTTACTGATTGGACCTCAATTAATTTTAATTCAACAACCCTGACCTATAGGATCCTTTTACTAGGACAGCACATTACCTCCGAAAGCATGGCATACTGCCCCCTTCTGGCCATTGTGATGCTCAACAGGTCATATACCGCAGAAGCATTCTGTAGGCTGACAGCGCGGTCTTCCTTCTGGTCTGGAGCGCGGCTAATAACAGCATCTCTGTTGGCCTGTAACAAGGAGACAATTTTTAGCCGCTACTGATTTTATAAACTTTTGCAAAAAAAAAACACTCCTTTTAAGGACAGCTCAGTTGGAAGCATAAAATGCTTTTTTTCCCTATAAAATATTAAAACATTCTCATACATTTAAAATGTTCATCCTATAGTATGTGTTGGTGTGTTTATATATAAATATATACAGTATATGCCTGGGAATATATAAAGCATCAGTTCCAGTGCCCAAGGTGAAGATGGCAAACTGTACTCTCTGCTCCTCTCATCCCACTGGGAGGTCTGATCTCCTGCTCCTCTGCGCCTCCTCCCATCACACTGTGCTCTCTGCTCCTCCCATCCCAGTGGGAGGTCTGATCTCCTGCTCTTCCTCCCATCATGCTGCGCTCTCTGCTCCTCCCATCACGCTGTGCTCTCTGCTCCTCCCATCCCACTGGGAGGTCTGATCTCCTGCTCCTCTGCGCCTCCTCCCATCACACTGTGCTCTCTGCTCCTCCCATCCCAGTGGGAGGTCTGATCTCCTGCTCTTCCTCCCATCATGCTGCGCTCTCTGCTCCTCCCATCACGCTGTGCTCTCTGCTCCTCCCATCCCACTGGGAGGTCTGATCTCCTGCTCCTCTGCGCCTCCTCCCATCACGCTGTGCTCTCTGCTCCTCCCATCCCAGTGGGAGGTCTGATCTCCTGCTCTTCCTCCCATCATGCTGCGCTCTCTGCTCCTCCCATCACGCTGTGCTCTCTGCTCCTCCCATCCCACTGGGAGGTCTGATCTCCTGCTCCTCTGCGCCTCCTCCCATCACGCTGTGCTCTCTGCTCCTCCCATCCCAGTGGGAGGTCTGATCTCCTGCTCTTCCTCCCATCATGCTGCGCTCTCTGCTCCTCCCATCACGCTGTGCTCTCTGCTCCTCCCATCCCACTGGGAGGTCTGATCTCCTGCTCCTCTGCGCCTCCTCCCATCACGCTGTGCTCTCTGCTCCTCCCATCCCAGTGGGAGGTCTGATCTCCTGCTCTTCCTCCCATCATGCTGCGCTCTCTGCTCCTCCCATCACGCTGTGCTCTCTGCTCCTCCCATCCCGCTGGGAGGTCTGATCTCCTGCTCCTCTGCGCCTCCTCCCATCACGCTGTACTCTCTGCTCCTCCCATCCCAGTGGGAGGTCTGATCTCCTGCTCTTCCTCCCATCATGCTGCGCTCTCTGCTCCTCCCATCACGCTGTGCTCTCTGCTCCTCCCATCCCACTGGGAGGTCTGATCTCCTGCTCCTCTGCGCCTCCTCCCATCACGCTGTGCTCTCTGCTCCTCCCATCCCAGTGGGAGGTCTGATCTCCTGCTCTTCCTCCCATCATGCTGCGCTCTCTGCTCCTCCCATCACGCTGTGCTCTCTGCTCCTCCCATCCCACTGGGAGGTCTGATCTCCTGCTCCTCTGCGCCTCCTCCCATCACGCTGTGCTCTCTGCTCCTCCCATCCCAGTGGGAGGTCTGATCTCCTGCTCTTCCTCCCATCATGCTGCGCTCTCTGCTCCTCCCATCACGCTGTGCTCTCTGCTCCTCCCATCCCACTGGGAGGTCTGATCTCCTGCTCCTCTGCGCCTCCTCCCATCACGCTGTACTCTCTGCTCCTCCCATCCCAGTGGGAGGTCTGATCTCCTGCTCTTCCTCCCATCATGCTGCGCTCTCTGCTCCTCCCATCACGCTGTGCTCTCTGCTCCTCCCATCCCACTGGGAGGTCTGATCTCCTGCTCCTCTGCGCCTCCTCCCATCACGCTGTGCTCTCTGCTCCTCCCATCCCAGTGGGAGGTCTGATCTCCTGCTCTTCCTCCCATCATGCTGCGCTCTCTGCTCCTCCCATCACGCTGTGCTCTCTGCTCCTCCCATCCCACTGGGAGGTCTGATCTCCTGCTCCTCTGCGCCTCCTCCCATCACGCTGTGCTCTCTGCTCCTCCCATCCCAGTGGGAGGTCTGATCTCCTGCTCTTCCTCCCATCATGCTGCGCTCTCTGCTCCTCCCATCACGCTGTGCTCTCTGCTCCTCCCATCCCACTGGGAGGTCTGATCTCCTGCTCCTCTGCGCCTCCTCCCATCACGCTGTGCTCTCTGCTCCTCCCATCCCAGTGGGAGGTCTGATCTCCTGCTCTTCCTCCCATCATGCTGCGCTCTCTGCTCCTCCCATCACGCTGTGCTCTCTGCTCCTCCCATCCCGCTGGGAGGTCTGATCTCCTGCTCCTCTGCGCCTCCTCCCATCACGCTGTACTCTCTGCTCCTCCCATCCCAGTGGGAGGTCTGATCTCCTGCTCTTCCTCCCATCATGCTGCGCTCTCTGCTCCTCCCATCACGCTGTGCTCTCTGCTCCTCCCATCCCACTGGGAGGTCTGATCTCCTGCTCCTCTGCGCCTCCTCCCATCACGCTGTGCTCTCTGCTCCTCCCATCCCAGTGGGAGGTCTGATCTCCTGCTCTTCCTCCCATCATGCTGCGCTCTCTGCTCCTCCCATCACGCTGTGCTCTCTGCTCCTCCCATCCCACTGGGAGGTCTGATCTCCTGCTCCTCTGCGCCTCCTCCCATCACGCTGTGCTCTCTGCTCCTCCCATCCCAGTGGGAGGTCTGATCTCCTGCTCTTCCTCCCATCATGCTGCGCTCTCTGCTCCTCCCATCACGCTGTGCTCTCTGCTCCTCCCATCCCACTGGGAGGTCTGATCTCCTGCTCCTCTGCGCCTCCTCCCATCACGCTGTGCTCTCTGCTCCTCCCATCCCAGTGGGAGGTCTGATCTCCTGCTCTTCCTCCCATCATGCTGCGCTCTCTGCTCCTCCCATCACGCTGTGCTCTCTGCTCCTCCCATCCCACTGGGAGGTCTGATCTCCTGCTCCTCTGCGCCTCCTCCCATCACGCTGTGCTCTCTGCTCCTCCCATCCCAGTGGGAGGTCTGATCTCCTGCTCTTCCTCCCATCATGCTGCGCTCTCTGCTCCTCCCATCACGCTGTGCTCTCTGCTCCTCCCATCCCACTGGGAGGTCTGATCTCCTGCTCCTCTGCGCCTCCTCCCATCACGCTGTGCTCTCTGCTCCTCCCATCCCAGTGGGAGGTCTGATCTCCTGCTCTTCCTCCCATCATGCTGCGCTCTCTGCTCCTCCCATCACGCTGTGCTCTCTGCTCCTCCCATCCCACTGGGAGGTCTGATCTCCTGCTCCTCTGCGCCTCCTCCCATCACGCTGTGCTCTCTGCTCCTCCCATCCCAGTGGGAGGTCTGATCTCCTGCTCTTCCTCCCATCATGCTGCGCTCTCTGCTCCTCCCATCACGCTGTGCTCTCTGCTCCTCCCATCCCACTGGGAGGTCTGATCTCCTGCTCCTCTGCGCCTCCTCCCATCACGCTGTGCTCTCTGCTCCTCCCATCCCAGTGGGAGGTCTGATCTCCTGCTCTTCCTCCCATCATGCTGCGCTCTCTGCTCCTCCCATCACGCTGTGCTCTCTGCTCCTCCCATCCCACTGGGAGGTCTGATCTCCTGCTCCTCTGCGCCTCCTCCCATCACGCTGTGCTCTCTGCTCCTCCCATCCCAGTGGGAGGTCTGATCTCCTGCTCTTCCTCCCATCATGCTGCGCTCTCTGCTCCTCCCATCACGCTGTGCTCTCTGCTCCTCCCATCCCACTGGGAGGTCTGATCTCCTGCTCCTCTGCGCCTCCTCCCATCACGCTGTGCTCTCTGCTCCTCCCATCCCAGTGGGAGGTCTGATCTCCTGCTCTTCCTCCCATCATGCTGCGCTCTCTGCTCCTCCCATCACGCTGTGCTCTCTGCTCCTCCCATCCCACTGGGAGGTCTGATCTCCTGCTCCTCTGCGCCTCCTCCCATCACCTGTGCTCTCTGCTCCTCCCATCCCAGTGGGAGGTCTGATCTCCTGCTCTTCCTCCCATCATGCTGCGCTCTCTGCTCCTCCCATCACGCTGTGCTCTCTGCTCCTCCCATCCCACTGGGAGGTCTGATCTCCTGCTCCTCTGCGCCTCCTCCCATCACCTGTGCTCTCTGCTCCTCCCATCCCAGTGGGAGGTCTGATCTCCTGCTCTTCCTCCCATCATGCTGCGCTCTCTGCTCCTCCCATCACGCTGTGCTCTCTGCTCCTCCCATCCCACTGGGAGGTCTGATCTCCTGCTCCTCTGCGCCTCCTCCCATCACGCTGTGCTCTCTGCTCCTCCCATCCCAGTGGGAGGTCTGATCTCCTGCTCTTCCTCCCATCATGCTGCGCTCTCTGCTCCTCCCATCACGCTGTGCTCTCTGCTCCTCCCATCCCGCTGGGAGGTCTGATCTCCTGCTCCTCTGCGCCTCCTCCCATCACGCTGTGCTCTCTGCTCCTCCCATCCCAGTGGGAGGTCTGATCTCCTGCTCTTCCTCCCATCATGCTGCGCTCTCTGCTCCTCCCATCACGCTGTGCTCTCTGCTCCTCCCATCCCACTGGGAGGTCTGATCTCCTGCTCCTCTGCGCCTCCTCCCATCACGCTGTGCTCTCTGCTCCTCCCATCCCAGTGGGAGGTCTGATCTCCTGCTCTTCCTCCCATCATGCTGCGCTCTCTGCTCCTCCCATCACGCTGTGCTCTCTGCTCCTCCCATCCCACTGGGAGGTCTGATCTCCTGCTCCTCTGCGCCTCCTCCCATCACGCTGTGCTCTCTGCTCCTCCCATCCCAGTGGGAGGTCTGATCTCCTGCTCTTCCTCCCATCATGCTGCGCTCTCTGCTCCTCCCATCACGCTGTGCTCTCTGCTCCTCCCATCCCACTGGGAGGTCTGATCTCCTGCTCCTCTGCGCCTCCTCCCATCACGCTGTGCTCTCTGCTCCTCCCATCCCAGTGGGAGGTCTGATCTCCTGCTCTTCCTCCCATCATGCTGCGCTCTCTGCTCCTCCCATCACGCTGTGCTCTCTGCTCCTCCCATCCCACTGGGAGGTCTGATCTCCTGCTCCTCTGCGCCTCCTCCCATCACGCTGTGCTCTCTGCTCCTCCCATCCCAGTGGGAGGTCTGATCTCCTGCTCTTCCTCCCATCATGCTGCGCTCTCTGCTCCTCCCATCACGCTGTGCTCTCTGCTCCTCCCATCCCACTGGGAGGTCTGATCTCCTGCTCCTCTGCGCCTCCTCCCATCACGCTGTGCTCTCTGCTCCTCCCATCCCAGTGGGAGGTCTGATCTCCTGCTCTTCCTCCCATCATGCTGCGCTCTCTGCTCCTCCCATCACGCTGTGCTCTCTGCTCCTCCCATCCCACTGGGAGGTCTGATCTCCTGCTCCTCTGCGCCTCCTCCCATCACGCTGTGCTCTCTGCTCCTCCCATCCCAGTGGGAGGTCTGATCTCCTGCTCTTCCTCCCATCATGCTGCGCTCTCTGCTCCTCCCATCACGCTGTGCTCTCTGCTCCTCCCATCCCACTGGGAGGTCTGATCTCCTGCTCCTCTGCGCCTCCTCCCATCACGCTGTGCTCTCTGCTCCTCCCATCCCAGTGGGAGGTCTGATCTCCTGCTCTTCCTCCCATCATGCTGCGCTCTCTGCTCCTCCCATCACGCTGTGCTCTCTGCTCCTCCCATCCCACTGGGAGGTCTGATCTCCTGCTCCTCTGCGCCTCCTCCCATCACGCTGTGCTCTCTGCTCCTCCCATCCCAGTGGGAGGTCTGATCTCCTGCTCTTCCTCCCATCATGCTGCGCTCTCTGCTCCTCCCATCACGCTGTGCTCTCTGCTCCTCCCATCCCACTGGGAGGTCTGATCTCCTGCTCCTCTGCGCCTCCTCCCATCACGCTGTGCTCTCTGCTCCTCCCATCCCAGTGGGAGGTCTGATCTCCTGCTCTTCCTCCCATCATGCTGCGCTCTCTGCTCCTCCCATCACGCTGTGCTCTCTGCTCCTCCCATCCCACTGGGAGGTCTGATCTCCTGCTCCTCTGCGCCTCCTCCCATCACGCTGTATCACTCTGCTCCTCCCATCCTGCTCTCTGCTCCTCCCATCACGCTGTGCTCTCTGCTCCTCCCATCCCACTGGGAGGTCTGATCTCCTGCTCCTCTGATCATGTGCTGCTCCTCCCATCTCTCTGCTCTTCCTCCCATCATGCTGCGCTCTCTGCTCCTCCCATCACGCTGTGCTCTCTGCTCCTCCCATCCCACTGGGAGGTCTGATCTCCTGCTCCTCTGCGCCTCCTCCCATCACGCTGTACTCTCTGCTCCTCCCATCCCAGTGGGAGGTCTGATCTCCTGCTCCTCCTCCCATCATGCTGCGCTCTCTGCTCCTCCCATCACGCTGCGGTCTCTGCTCCTCCCATCCCACTGGGAGGTCTGATCTCCTGCTCCTTCGCGCCTCCTCCCATCATGCTGCGCTCTCTGCTTCTCCCATCACGCTGCGCTCTCTGCTCCTCCCATCCTGGTGGGAGGTCTGATCTCCTGCTCCTCTGTGCCTCCTCCCATCACGCTGTGCTCTCTGCTCCTCCCATCCCACTGGGAGGTCTGATCTCCTGCTCCTCTGCGCCTCCTCCCATCACACTGTGCTCTCTGCTCCTCCCATCACGCTGCGCTCTCTGCACCACCCATCCCGGTGGAAGGTCTGATCTCCTGCTCCTCCTCTCATCACGCTGCTCTCTCTGCTCCTCCCATCCCGATGGGAGGTCTGATATCTGACTCCTCTGCGCCTCCTCCCATCATTCTGTGCTCTCTGCTCCTCCCATCCCAGTGGGAGGTCTGATCTCCTGCTCCTCTGCTCCTCCTCCCATCACGCTGCGCTCTCTGCTCCTCCCATCACGCTGCGCTCTTTGCTCCTCCCATCCCAGTGGGAGGTCTGATCTTCTGCTCCTCCCATCCCGATGGGAGGTCTGATCTCCTGCTCCTCTGCGCCTCCTCTCATCCGGGTTTATTTCCTCTTTAAAGGTCTGAAGAAATGTGCTCCAAGCTTCCCAAAAGCTTTTAAAACACTTTATAAATGCTTGCTGTGCACATTACTCTGCAGTCTACAAGCTGAGGCTCGTGTGAACTAGACCTAAATCTTTTTTAACATTTCCAAGCTTATGTAATCGAGACATCCATCAATTACATTCACTGCATTTTATAGTGCCAGTAAAAATAATCTGCACGCTAAATCACATGAAAGAGCTTTTAATGTCATACATGGATAAACTTAAAAGCCTCAGGAGCCTGTCAGAGCGTAATATCATTAAGGTGACGGGAATATCGCAGGGAGACATTTTCCTACACACAGGTGACTTCCTGTTACTAATTCAGTTTTAGTACTTTTGTTTATGTGCTTTTATATATATTAATACCCATTAACAGCATTGTACCCACATCACCTTATACAAGATTTTTTTATCATATTCACAAAAGTAAGTACACCCCTCACATTTCTGTAAATATTTTATTTTATCATTTCATGTGACAACACTGAAGAAATGACACTTTGCTACAATGTAAAGTAGTGAGTGTACAGCTTGTACAACAGTGTAAATTTGCTGTCCCCTCAAAATAACTCAACACACAGCCATTAATGTCTAAACCGCTGGCAACAAAAGTGAGTACACCCCCTAAGTGAAAATTTCCAAACTCGGTCAAAAGTGTCAATAATTTGTGTGGCCACCATTATTTTCCAGCACTGCCTTGGGCATGGAGATCACCAGAGCTTCACAGGTTGCCACGGGAGTCCTCTTCCACTCCTCCATGATGACATCACAGAGCTGGTGGATGTTACAGACCTTGCGCTCCTCCACCTTTCGTTTGAGGAGCCCCACAGATGCTCAATAGAGTTTAGGTCTGGAGACATGCTTGGCCAGTCCATCACCTTTACCCTCAGCTTCTTTAGCAAGGCAGTGGTCATCTTGGAGGTGTGTTTGGGATCGTTATCATGTTGGAATACCGCCCTGCGGCCCAGTCTCCGAAGGGAGGGGATCATGCTCTGCTTCAGTAGGTCACAGTATATGTTGGCATTCATGGTTCCCTCAATGATCTGTAGCTCCCCAGTTCCGGAAGCACTCATGCAGCCCCAGACCATGACACTCCCACCACCATGCTTGACTGTAGACAAGACACACTTGTCTTTGTACTTCTCACCTGGTTGCCACCACACACGCTTGTCAGCATCTGAACCAAATACGTTTATTTTGGTTTCATAATACCACAGGACATGCTTCCAGTAATCCATGTTCTTAGTCTACTTTTATTTGGCAAACATTTTTAGAAGAGGCTTCCTTCTGGGACGCTAATCATGCAGACCAATTTGATGCAGTGTGAGGCGTATGGTCTGAGCACAGACAGGCTGACCCCCCACCCCTTCAACCTCTGCAGCAATGCTGGCAGCACTCATACGTCTATTTCCCAGAGACAACCTCTGGATATGACGCTAAACACGTGCACTTAACTTCTTTGGTAGACCATGGCGAGGCCTGTTCTGAGTGGAACCTGTCCTGTTAAACCGCTGTATGGTCTTGGCCTCCGTGCTGCAGCTCAGTTTCAGGGTCTTGGCAATCTTCTTATAGCCTAGGCCAGTGATGGTGAACATTGGCACCCCAGATGTTCCAGAACTACATTTCCCATGATGCTCATGCACTCTGCAGTGTAGTTGAGCATCATGGGAAATTTAGTTCCAAAACATCTGGGGTGCCAAGGTTCACCATCACGGGGAAAAATTCCCCCCAATGTCACCAACAATTTGGTACAATACCTCCCTATGACACCCACAATGGGGTACAATTTCTCCTAATGACACCAATGATGGGATACAATCCCTCCAAATGACACCAATGATGAGGTTCAATTCCTCCCATTGATACCAACTATGGGGCACAGTTTCTCCCAATGACACCAATGATGGGGCACCAATTCTTCCCAATGACACCAATGATGGGGCACCCATTCTTCCAATGACACCAACGATGGGGTACAATTCCTCTGAATTACACCAACAACTTGGTACAATACCTCCCTATGACACCAACAAACTGTACCCCAGGGGCCGAATGCGGCCCCTTGCCTGTTTTTATCTAACCCTTGGGGTACTATTTAATTCACTGATACCAGCAATAGGGCATAAATTCCCCCTACTAACGCCAATGAATGGGGTACAATGTCTCCCAATGACACCAATGATGGGGAACAATTCCTCCTAATGACACCAACGATGTGGCACAGTTTCTCCCAATGACTCCAATGATGGGGCACAATTACTCCTACTGAAACAAATGATGGGGCATTATTTTTTCCCACTGACATCCAGACCTTTTCTACTCCCATTGGTCACAGTTTACCCCCCCCCCCCCCAAAGCCTGAAGGACTGGCCTTTGTTTGTGAAGTTTGGAGACCCCTGGTCTAAGGAAAAGAAACAGGTGGATCCTCAGTGGTCAGACTCTATCAGAGAACATGATGTTGGACTAAAGGAGTGACAAGCTTAATGTTAATAAAGAATGTCTGAGAGACGGGAGAATCTCTGAGATAAGCACTCACATACAGGACATATTCTTTCCAAAACATTAACAATAGTGGAAGCCGTGACTTGATCGCTTACCATTGATTCGCTGATTAGCAGCAGCAGTAGAGCTTCCTCGATATTGTCCTGAGGGCAGAACAGGCTACAAATACACACAAGTGAAGAATTAGGTTATACTGAAGCGCCATACAAAGTGTTACATTGACAGAGCAGTAACGGGAAACAAGCCATGCATGATTCATGTGCCACCCAATACCGTCACTGGGGCTCCTCGTCCTTCATACCGACCAGGACACATCTGTATTATCTGCCGTGATCCTCCTCAAAGTGCCTTGTGCGACATGTAAATATACACTATCTTGTCAAAAGTATTGGGACACCCGCATTTACACGCACATGAACTTTAATGGCATCCCGGTCTGAAGCCTCGTACACGTGTACTCGGCAAGAACCAGCAAGAAAACTGCTGGCAGAGCTGTATACCGTGCGTGTGTACGAGGCTTTCAGGTTTCTCATCTGGAAATCTGCCCAGAATCTGGACGAGAAAAATAGAGATCATGCTCTCTATTATCTCGTCGAGATTCTTGTCGGCCTGTTTCGCAACGAGAAACCCGAGCGTCTGTATACTTACCGTGGAAACCCGCATGACTGACGCATGCGTGGTAACTTCCTAGGCATAGATAGGGTGCAGCAAGATGGCGGCGACGGCATTGAATGCGACGAGCGCATGCTCGTCGTATGCGATGACGTCACCGCGTTCTTTTGAAAGGAGTGTCTGTACACTCGGGCGGCAAGAGATTCTTGCAAAGAATCTCGTAAAAAAAAAACAAGGGTTTTTTCCTGACGAGATTCTGGCCCGTGTGTACAGGGATTAAGTCCGTAGGGTTCAGTATTGAGTTGGCCCACCCTTTGCAGCTATAACAGCTTCAACTCTTCTGGGAAGGCTGGCCACAAGGTTTAGGAGTGTCTATGGGAATGTTTGACCATTCTTCCAAAGCGCATTTCTGAGGTCAGACATTGATGTGGATGAGAAGGTCTGGCTCACAGTCTCCACTCTAATTCATTCCAAAGGTGTTCTATCAGGTTGAGGAACTTGACTGTCCGGGCCAGTCAAGTTCCTCCACCCCAAACTCTCTCATCCATGTCTTTATGGATCTTGCTTTGTGCACTGGTCCAAATCATTTGGTGGAGGGGGGATTATGGTGTGGGGTTGTTTATCTGGGGTTGAGCTTGGCCCCTTAGTTCTAGTGAAGGGAACTCCGAAAGCGTCAACATACCAAGACATTTTGGACAATTTCATGCTCCCAACTTTGTGGGAACAGTTTGGGGATGGCCCCTTCCTGTTCCAACATGACCGCTCCTCAGGGCACAAAGCAAGTGAACACTGCTCCAGGCAATCAACCCATAATGATATCCATCCTGCTGATGAAAACATAGCTATGATTAAGCACCCTACAGTGGTGTGAAACGCGTCAGCATTTTTGCCCCTGTGCCTCTGATGTCTCTGTAAGATGGTTTTACCGTCTTCAATAAAGTTGTTACAACGGAGTGCGGCAGTCTAGCTTTTTCTTCAATCCTTTAGGCCAGGGATATTCAATTAGAGGACCTCCAGCTGTTGCAGAACTACAAGTTCCATGAGGCATAGCAAGACTCTGACAGCCACAAGCATGACTCCCAGAGACCGAGGAATTATGGAGGTCCGCTAATTCCATATCCCTGCTTTAGGCTCTGTTCACATCTAGGCGCTGCTTTTTTACAGGCATTTATTTTTGGAGTTTTTGCAGAGTTCTGAAGCGTTTTTGTACAGGCGTTTTCAAGGTTGAAAGGTCACCAATGTAAAAACAGTAAAACGCCTGTAATCTGCTAAAAAAAGAAGCTACTGTACTTTTTTGAGCGACAGCGTTTTGCTTTAGGTGACAGAATGCTCAGATGTGAACAGGGGCCATTAAAATAAATGGGATTTGTCTTGTTGGGCGTTTTTAGCGCTTACGCTTATGCCGCGTACACACGATCATTTTTCGAGTTGTAAAAAACTAAGTTTTTCAGGCTCTAGAAAAAACTATGTTTTTTTTCAACTTGATTATTAAAACGGTCTTGCCTACACAAGATCGTGAAAAAAAATGCTCTAGCAAATCACAGTGACTTACAACACGTACCACGGCACTATAAAGTGGAAGTTCCATTCGGATGGCGCCAACCTTTCGGCTGCTTTAGCCCCCTTTCACACTTGTACGATTTTAAAGTCGCACGATTTTACCACGATTCGCGGCCGCGATTTCAATGAATGCCTGTGTAAGTGGCATCAACATCGGACCAAAGTAGTGCAAGGACTACTTTGAAGTAGGCACAACTTAAAGCCGTGCCAGTATGAATGGTGGTCATTGAAAATAATGGGGAATGACTTGTCATATGATTTTGCAGTCCAAAATCGTGGGACAAGTCGTATAAGTGTGAAAGGGGACTTAGCTGATTCCTTGTTAGTAAAAGACAATTCGCACTTTTTTGTCTGTTACAGCGTGATGAATGTGCTTACTCCATTACGAACGCTAGTTTTACCAGAACGAGCGCTCCCGTCTCATAACTTGCTTCTGAGCAAGCGCAAATTTTTCATGTCGTTAAAGCCCACACACGACCATTTTTTACAACCCGAAAAGCGACAACGTTAAACACTTTGTGAAAAAATAGAGCATGTTCGAAAAATGCTCTGAGGCCCACACACGATCGTTTTTAATGACATAAAAAAAAAATTTTAGAACTCAAAAAGTGGTCGTGTGTACGCGGCATGACAGCAGAAAGTTGCCCAAAAATGGAGCCTTAAACACCAGAGCTCTATGCACCGGGACTAAACGCCCAGTGTGTGTGGGGTCTAAAGTAGGTTACACAAGGCCATCCAATAAGGAATGAGCCACTGCAATGAGTCACTGTTGTATATAAGTCAATGAGCTGTGTATACAATGGCCTTTTTTTCATCAAAAAGCAAATTGAGAGCCTTCAAAAGATGAAAAGAAGACTAAATCGTCACTTGCTGGCTCAGAAAGAAAATATTAATATGCCTTTTTTTTATTTAACTATATTACGAGGGATCTTCAAAATGTTTCTACGCTTTTATATTTTCATTGGAAACAGTGGGGGGGGGGGGGGGGGGCGGGGGGGAGTAGCAGTATCATGTGTCATGTGACTAGTCTGTCTGGCAAGCCGACTACCCTTGCAGTTTAGAAAAAATAATGCATTTTGTTTTTGAAATTCGAAATAAAAGGAGCTAAAAAAAGTCCAGAAAGTTTTTTTTTTTTTAGGGTGTGTTCAGGAAAACCTTGGTTTTCAAGCATAATTCCTTTCAGAAACATGCTTGTAATCCAAAGCACATGTATATCAAAGCATTTTTTTTTACAGGGTATAAAAGAGAAAAGAGCCTTGTACACACGATCAGTCCATCCGATGAGACCGGTCTGATGGACCGTTGTCATCGGTTAACTGATGACGCTGACTGATGGTCTGATGTGCCTACACACCATCGGTTAAAAAAACGATAGTGTCAGAACGCGGTGACGTAAAACACAACGACGTGCTGAAAAAAATGAAGTTCAATGCTTCCAAGCATGCGTCGACTTGATTCTGAGCATGTGCGGATTTTTAACCGATGGTCGTGCGTACTAACGATCGTTTTTGACCTATCGGTTAGGAATCCATCGGTTAAATTTAAAGCAAGTTCCCTTTTATTTAACCGATGGTTAAATAACCTATGGGGCCCACACACCAGTGCCGGCCTTAGGTGTTTAGAAGCCCTGTGCAAGCTAATCCTGTTGGGCCCCCCCCCCCATCTTTACCCCTCGCCCTCAAGACATTGTGCTGCCCCCCCCCCCAAAAAAAATCACGCTTACCAAAATGCCCCAACATCCAGACAGAGGCTGCGGATACAATAGTGTCCTCCTCACCCCCTTACAGTGGCCTCCTTCTCTGTCCACCATCAGGGCAGCTCTGACCTGTGGAGAGGTGAAAGGGGCACAGAAGGAGGACACACCATACTGATGATGTAGGGTAGAAGTTATATGATGGTGGACTGTGGACAGAGCACATCAGTCTCTGTCCCTCCCCTGCATGCCATGGCCGCTTCACCCTCCAGGCTCCCAGTCCCAGCGCAGTCCTCCTCTCACTTCATATCCCCCCCCCCAGTAACTGGGGGGGATATGTACCATCGGGTCCCATGTGAGTAACTGACTGCGAGCTGTGATGGCCGCACGGCGCCCCTGTTGCTCATGGCCGCACAGCTCGCACACCCCAAAGGCCGGCCCTGCCACACACGATCAGTTTTGACCAATGAAAACGATCCATCAGACCGTTGTCCTCTGTTTAACCTATCATGTGTATGAGGCCTAAGTGTAGCAATAAGTTGCTAAATGTTGTACCTTAATTAAATGTAATCATATTTCTACACTTAGAGGCGCCTCTCTTCTCTTTTATACTCAGTTGTGACATGACGCTACTCTTATATCAAGACATTGCTTGTATATCAAGGCAAAATGTATTAAAACATTTAGCTTGTCTATATATAGAGGAAGAAATCCTTACTGATCTCCTGAGTGAATTTGGGGTTTTTGCCTGATGATGTGGTAAGGGAGCGAGCTGTCTTCTCTCTTCATGGGTTCAGGTGGAGGACTTTTCATTGGAGACCAATAGCAATTCTCACTTAAGGAATGGAGCAAGATTTCAGCAAGCTGCCGACATGCCGTCTGGCGAAAAAATGACAGAAAAAAGAAAATGCATAAAATCAGGGAAACAAATGTAATAAACTGCACATAAAATTCAGTGATCCTGGAATAATCCCCAAGGGTATGGTCTGCGTTTAAACAAATGATTGCGTTAAAAGATTGTCTGTCCTAAAACTCTAAGGCGGCGTACACACGATCGGATATATCCGATGAAAACGGTCCGCGGACCATTTCCATCGGATATGTCCGATCGGGAGTTTGATCCGATGGCGTGTACACACCATCGGATCAAATTCCCCGCCGCCGGACGGCGCGGTGACGTAGTGGTGACGCGGCGGTGACGTTGACGCCGCCACGTCACCGCCACGTCACCGCACCAGGAAGTAAAACACTTCCGCGCATGCGCCGAATCCATTCGGCAGCGGCGCGGCGGCGGTGGGAGCCGACATGTCTGCTGGTAAGTGTACTAACCAGCAGACATGTCGGGCGGACAGATTCCCACCGGATAGATTTCAAAGCATGCTTTGAAATCTGTCGGGTGGAGAAATCTGTCCGCTAGCCCATACACACGAGCGGAGATGTCTGCTGAAACGGTCCATCGGACCGTTTTCAGCGGACATATCCCCTCGTGTGTACGCGGCCTAACCAGCACTAAGCCCCCAGTAATAGCTGGGATAATGTAAAAATAAATCCCCTTTAGCATCAATAAGTAAATGAAACAAAATACTGTGGTCATAGATAATGTTTAATAGCGATCCTGCCCAACAAACACCAAATGACAAAGATAATATGATTTATCTACAGAGGTTGGGAATAACCAATTCAATTCCTGTCTTGTCCTGGGTAGTGATGAGCGGAATACGCCATATTCGATTTTGCGATATTTCACGAATATATAGAAGAATATTTGCGAAATATTCGTTAATATCAAATATTCGTGATTTTTTATCAAAAAAAAAAATTTTGCAAAATTTCGCTAATGCGAATGCGAAATTTCGCTAATGCGAATGCGAAATTGATTGCGAAATTCTCGTCAACAAGCGAAAACGGAGATCATTTCCTGGATTACTAAACTAATATGCACTAAACACTAACTCTACTTACACAAACTTATATGACTAAACTAAAGCTAATTTTTTTTTTTTATACACAAAACACAGAAGGGCAGAGAAAGTATTCGCGAATATTCGTAATACGAATATTCGCATTGCGAATATTCGGCAACATAAAACGATCGCCTCAGCTACTCGGCCCAGGGTCTCTAATCATACCAGCAATGCTTTTAGGCCTCGTACACACGATCGGACATATCCGATGAAAACGGTCCGCGGACCATTTCCATCGGATATGTCCGATCTGGAGTTTGATCCGATGGCGTGTACACACCATCGGATCAAATTCCCCACCGGCGGACGGACGGATCACTTTCTCCAGTAACAGCTCACAATTATACAACATTATATAGAATCACTCTGGGTAATTACTGCTGGAGGAGAGAGCAGATTGCTGGATAATGCAGAGTTCCTGGAGCCCACCATGACACATCGTATCCAAAGAACTGCATTAAATATGTTCCAAAGTTTCCGACTCATAGAAAGCTGTGTGTGCGTGTTAAAGAAATTGTCTACAAAATAGTTATAGAGAAAAAGAACAAATTACAAGCCGGTGTGTTGCGTTCACATGAAGGGCTCATTTCCGCTTGCTTCGGCTTCAACACACATTAACGGCTAGTTTACACCTGCTTCAAAACAAGGCTTCGGACGGGCTTTATTAACCACTTAAGGACCGCCGCATGACGATATACGTCGACAGAATGGCACGGCTGGGCACATGGACGTATATATACGTCCCCTTTAAAAGCCCAGCCGTGGGTCGCAAGCGCGTAGGCGGCGTGTTCGCCACCCAGTCCGAAGCTCCGCGCCCGCAGGACCCGCGGACGCAATCACGT
The DNA here is from genome assembly GCA_029574335.1 of Rana kukunoris. Lineage (NCBI taxonomy): Eukaryota > Metazoa > Chordata > Amphibia > Anura > Ranidae > Rana > Rana kukunoris. The sequence continues at coordinate 531,168,552 of CM056052.1, read as the reverse complement.
CACAGGAGCTGAAAAAACGGGGAGAGGTGAGAGTAAACCTTCCCCGTTCTTCTCTGATATAGGGAATGATCATCACTGACATCACACGTCCAGCCCTGCCCCCCTACAGTTAGAAATACACATGAGGTCACACTTAACCCCTATAGCGCCCCCTATTGGTAACCCCTTCACTGCAATTGTCATTTTCACAGTAATCAGTGCATTTTAATGGGGCACTATCTCTCCCAGTGATATCAGGAAAGGAGCACTATTCCTCCCACTGTTACCAATAATGGGGCACTATCTCTCCCAGTGATATCAATAAATGGGCACTATCTCTCCCAGTGATATCAATAAATGGGCACTATCTCTCCCAGTGATATCAATAAATGGGCACTATCTCTCCCAGTGATATCAATAAACGGGCACTATCTCTCCCAGTGATATCAATAAACGGGCACTATCCCTCCAAGTGATATCAATAAATGGGCACTATCTCTCCCAGTGATATCAATAAATGGGCACTATCTCTCCCAGTGATATCAATAAACGGGCACTATCCCTCCCCGTGATATCAATAAACGGGCATTATCTCTCCCAGTGATATCAATAAACGGGCACTATCCCTCCCAGTGATATCAATAAGCGGGCACTATCCCTCCCAGTGATATCAATAAACGGGCACTATCCCTCCCAGTGATATCAATAAACAGGCACTATCTCTCCCCGTGATATCAAAAGAATGGGCACTATCTCTCCTAGTGATATCAATAAGCGGGCACTATCCCTCCCAGTGATATCAATAAACGGGCACTATCTCTCCCAGTGATATCAATAAGCGGGCACTATCCCTCCCAGTGATATCAATAAACGGGCACTATCCCTCCCCGTGATATCAATAAACGGCACTATCCCTCCCAGTGATATCAATAAACGGGCACTATCTCTCCTAGTGATATCAATAAACGGGCACTATCCCTCCCAGTGATATCAATAAACGGGCACTATCCCTCCCAGTGATATCAATAAGCGGGCACTATCCCTCCCCGTGATATCAATAAACGGGCACTATCCCTCCCAGTGATATCAATAAGCGGGCACTATCCCTCCCCGTGATATCAATAAACGGGCACTATCCCTCCCAGTGATATCAATAAACGGGCACTATCCCTCCCAGTGATATCAATAAACGGGCACTATCCCTCCCAGTGATATCAATAAACGGGCACTATACCTCCCAGTGATATCAATAAACGGGCACTATCCCTCCCAGTGATATCAGTGAAGGGGCACTATTCCTCCCACTAACACCAATAATGACACACTACTCTTCATACTGTTACCAATGATGGGGCACTATCTCCCCCAGTGATATCAGTAAAGGGGCACTATCTCTCCCAGTTATATCAGAAATGGGGCACTATCTCTCCCAGTTATATCAGGAAAGGAGCACTATTCCTCCCACTGTTACCAATGATGGGACACTATCTCTCCCAGTGATATCAATAAACGGGCACTATCTCTCCCAGTGATATCAGTGAAGGGGCACTATTCCTCCCACTGACACCAATAATGGGATATCAATAAAGGGGTACTATTTCTTTCACTGATACCAATGATGGGGTATTGTTTGCATTTCCTACCCCTACTGGCCACAGTCCGGCCCGGCTTAAGTCTGATGGACAGTAAACTGGCCTTTTATTTAGAAGGATTGGAGGCCAACTGCCCATCTAGAGCCCCATATTTACAGCACAGATATTATAGATCCATTTATTCCAAGCTGCTTACAGCTGTTAATGGCTTGTCTCGGCTTCGTCAAAGGCAGGATAAATAAAGTCTATCTGCAATTTCAGATGTTAAATGTTGAGGAATAATTATTGGTTATCTTGAAGTTTAACCATGGAAACCAAATATTAGTCTTTTTTTTTTTTTTTCAATCCACAGCATTTTTTTTCTAAATTAGCTGTTTTCTATCTCATTGGAATGGCTTTGTGATTTTAGGAACATTTGTAGATTTCCGTCAAATCCATCTGTCATCTGAGTCAGGAAAATCTCTCGGTATAAGGCGGCTGTCCCTCCCTCCCTCCCTCCGTCTATCCCGATGAGCCACCTACCTGTCTATGGTCATCATAGGAGTCATTTCAGACCCATAGTGATTTCATTAATACAACAAATCTATAGGACTCCAGCATCCCCATCTACTAAAGCAGGGGTGCCCAACCAGTGGCCCGACGACCCGAGTGCTGAAATTTCCAACAAAAGGAACTGAGGTGGTCTATAACACTGACTGAAAGTATAAAAATTTAAGTGTCACCAATCAGTGCCCACCATTGCTTACCAGTGCCAGCAATCAGTGCCCACCACTGCCCACAAGTGCCACCAATCAGTGCCTATTAGCAATGCCAGTCAGTGCTGGCTATCAGTGACACCTATCAGTGTTGCCCATCAATGCCCAGCACTGCTGTCTATCAATGCCCATCAGTGTCGCCCATCAGTATCACTTATCAATGCCCATCAGTGCCTATCAGTACCGCCTATCCATGCTGCCTATCAGTGCCCACCAGTGCCGCCTATCAGTGCCACCTATTAGTGCCCACCAGTGCCGCTTATCAGTGCCCATCAATGCCACATATCAGTGCCACCTATCAGTGCCCATAAGTGTGGCATATTAGTGCCTCCACATCAGTGCCACCTAATCAGTGCCGCCTCATCAGTGCCCAAAAGTGCCACCTCATCAATGCTCGCCAGCTCAGTCTATCAGGTCCCATCAGTGCCGCCTCATCAGCGCACATCAGTGAAGGTGAAAAATTACTTAGTAACAAAATGTATTGCCATAAACCAAGTAAAAAACATATATTTTTTCTACATTTTTGGTCTTTTTTTTTATATAAAAAACCCAGCAGTGATTAAATGCCACCAAAAGAAAGCTCTATTTGTGTTAAGAAAATGATAAAAAATGTGTTTGCGTACAGTGTTACATGACTGCGCAATTGTCATTCAAAGTGTGACAGCGCTGAAAGCTGAAAAATGGCCTAGGCAGAAAGGGTGTGTAAGTGCCCAGTAGGCAAGTGGATAACACTGAAGCCCTGTACACACGATCGGTTCGCCTGACGAAAACAAACGTTTTAATTGGACGAACTGATCGTGTGTGGGCCCCATCAGTTTTTCCCCTTTGTTGAAAAAAAAAATAGAACCCGTTTTAAGTCGACGCATGCTCGGAAGCATTGAACTTAATTTTTCTCAGCACGTCGTAGTGTTTTACGTCACCGCGTTTGGACATGATCGGATTTTTAACTGAGGGTGTGTAGGCACGACTGATGAAAGTCAGCTTCATCGGATATCTGACGGAAAAATCCATTAGATTCCATCACATATCCGATCGTGTGTACAGGGCTCAACTGAAAGGAAACCATGACATTTTCGACAACTCGAATAAATTCACTTTGTTCATTTCCAAGTTTTCTGTAGACTTTACACTTAAAGGAGTTGTAAAGGAAAAACATTGTTTTGCCTAAAATTAATGTCTGCAAGGTAGACAGACAGAATAGTGTAATGATTCTGTGAAAAAACGAGTAAATACCTATTAAATTCCTTCATCTATATCACCTCCGGCATTCTAGTTTCTGTTCTCTCATTCACTTCCTGGTTTGCGGCGCTCGTTCATGTAAGAACTACGTTTCCCAGTATGCATTGCGGCACACCCAGTAATTCACACCTCCTTGAAGTCTCTAAGGCCGTGTACACACGGCAGAGAACCTCGACGGGCAGAACACATCGTTCCGCCCGTCGAGGTTCTCTGCCGGCCGTCGAAATCGGCGACCCGCCCGTCGGGAATGGCAACCAACCATTCATCCAGGCGGGCCGTCGAGCAAAAAGAGAGCGTGCTCTCTTTTCGCTCGACGGGATTCCCGACGGGCGGGGCAAGCGCTCTGTGTACACACGGCCGAGGTCCTCGCTGGAATGCAGCTTCCAGCGAGGTTCTCGCTGGTTTCCAGCGAGAACCTCGGTCGTGTGTACGCCGCCTAACACGTAGAGAGCGTCCTGCCGCACAGATGTAGTTCCCAGGAGGGGACGAGTGCGTCACTGACCACCGTAGTAAAGTCTCCCTTCACGGTGGTGAGTAACAATCAGACAAGCAGGAAGTGAACAGAACAGAGAAGAAATAGAGCAAAAAACGAACAATGAGGAAGTGAAAAGAGGAATGTCTGCACAACCCCTTTAAAAACGTAACCACAAACATGCCTTTGTCTGTAGCCCTTTTGCTCAGGTGAACATTTCAGAAAAGCCTCCATTAAATATGATTCGCGTGTTAAGGAAACGATCGCCATACATAACTCACAGCAGCATATGTTCTATCAGAGATGGAAAAAATAACATTATTTTCCCTTGTTACTGCGCAATCTGTTCCATAATTCCAAAAATGAACTCGAAGAGACTAAGCAAAAGAAGTAATGACAGGCTGCTCTGTACGTTGTAGACGTGCAAAAACAATTCAGCATGCAGAAAATTGACATTAAAACTCTCTGAAACAAAGGGAAAATTCCATAAAAATCTAAGGTACATGGATTTCACATTTCCTACCAAAGCACACTGACCGACCAATGTCTAATGGACCTGTGATGTTGATATATTTGGCCCCTTGGGCCTGATATGACCCCCCCCCCCCTTTATTCTCTATCCTCCTCTCTCATCAACAACTATGGGCCAGATTCAGAAAGACTTAGTATCTCGAGATACGACGCGTAAGTGTAAATATGCGCCGTCGTATCTATGCGCCATACCCACAAAACTAGATACGCCTGAAAATAGTCTTCCTTCGACCGACCTAACTTTCCCTTCGCCGGCGTATCGTAGGCGCATATTTACGCTGGACGCATCTGGCGCTCCCATTGATTTCCTATTCAAATATGCAAATGAGGGAGATACGTGGTGCGCATAAGTCGTACGTCCGGCGTAAAGTTATTCCAACAAATAGCTGGTTTATCTTTGCACCAGACGTGCACGGGTCAGCTGGAGAGACATCAGGGGACTGTTTTCCCCTCATACTCCATTTTAACCGCTTGAGATCCGCGCAATAGTCGAATGACGGCTTTAGCGCGGATCTTTATTGCCAACAAGCCGTCAATTGACGGCCTGTCACTAGCACGTTCCCCGCGCGCGCTCCAGAGTGCGCCCCGAGGAAATTCTGTGTTGGCCGTGTCCCTTGGACACAGCCAATCACAGATCGCCGCGAACGGCCAATCAGAGTGGCCGTTTGCGATGTGATCTGTGCGGCGAATGAGAGATGATCATATATGTAAACATATGAGATCATCTCTCATTGCCGTTTTACACAGAGACAGCGTCCTGTCTCTGGAGAGGAGGAGACCGATCTGTGTTCCTTGTACATAGGGACACAGATCGGTCACCCCCCAGTCACCTCCCCTCCCCCCACAGTTAGAACACTATGGGCCAGATTCAGGTAGAGTTACGCTGGAGTATCAGTGATTCGCCAGCATAACTCTCACTTTGAGTCGGCTTATCTGTTTTCTGTATGCAGAAAACAAGATACGCCGGGATTGAGTTCAGATACGAGCGGCGTAATTGTATTTCGCCGTTGTATCGGAAATGCAATTTTAAAATGGGCGCTCGGGGCGTTCCCGCTGATTTACGCCGAGAATATGTAAATCAGCGAGAGACGGCAATTCACAATCGTACGCGGGCCCGACGCAGTGACTTTCCGACGTTTCCGTAAGCGATACGCGGCGTAAAGAAAAACATGCCCCCTAGGTGGAATATCCTATGTTAAGTATGGCCGTCATCATCGCTTCGAATTTAAAAAGTTTAGCGTCGTTTGCGTAAAACGTCCGTGAATGGGGATTGACGTCATTGACGTTCACTGACAGAATTTGGAGCATGCGCACTGACAGTCGACGCATGCACAGTACGTTCGCCGCGGGATCATGCCTAGTTTAAATAATACACGCCCCCTACCCGCCCAATTTGAATACCGCTGGCTCATTTTCGCTACGCCGCCGCAACTTTAGAAGCAAGTGCTATGTGAATAACACCGCCTAGTGTTAACCCCTTCAATGCCAGTCACATTTATACAGTAATTAGTGCATATTTATAGCACTGACACAGTATAAATGTGAAAGGTGCCAAAAATGTGTCAAAAGTGTCCAATGTGTCAAAACGTGTTTTTTTTTTTAAATTGTCACACTTTTTTGTTTATAGCGCAAAAAATAAAAACCGCACAGGCGATCAAATACCACCAAAAGAAAGCTCTACTTGTGGGGAAAAAAGGACGTCAATTTTGTTTGGGAGCCACGTCGCACGACCGCACAATTGTCAGTTAAAGCGACGCAGTGCCAGAAGCTGACATTTCACCTGGGCAGGAGGGGGTATATGTGCCCAGTAAGCAAGTGGTTAATGTATTATGAAAGATACTTTAAGGGGCGAAAGGATGTAATCTGTGGCCACAGTGTTGAAAAGTTAAAAGTTTTCAACCCCCCTAGTGTTTAGATCAATTTACTGTAATACTTGTGTATTTTATCAGTACAAGTAAAAAACAGGATTAGTGTGTGATTACAACAGTGAATGGATTAATAAATGCTGGGGGTGCTAGTAGAAAAAAACTGTGGCAACTAGGGATGGGCGAACGGTACTGCCAGAGCAGGAAATACTTTTGCGTCAGACGGGCGCATGTCTGGGCGTATTTATGCGCTCGGTGTAAGACAGTACGCCGGCGTATCCCAGGAAGTTGGGCCGGCGTAGTTGTAAGCATGCGCACAGGGAAGCGATCATGTGTCAACGTCACTGCGCATGCTCCGTGGATTATACGCCGGGTGTAAGTCTCTGCGCCAGGCTCAGGCCATCATTTACATAAGGTCACACCCACTTTCACTTACTCCGACTTGCGCCTTCACATTTAACTTACCCTGGCGCAACGTTGTGAGCAAGTGCTTGGTGAATACTGTATTTGCCTCACGCCGGCACAAAGATGCGCCCATCTACCTGAATCTGGCCCTATTTATTTCTAGCAGCTTAGGTTTTCAAAATTTCTGTTTCACCTGCAGGATAGATTTTTGCAGGCAACTTTTATTGTTTTTATTCAATTTAAAAATGATAGAGAAATAAAAATAAAAAAAGAAACACAGAGAAAAAATACAAAATGAACAAAATGTGGCTTCGCAGGGCCTATATTCTCAGTTGACTAATTAATTTTAACCACTTGCTTACTAGGCACTTTTACAACTTTACAACTGTTAGACCGCGGTCACACCTATGCAAATTAAGTGACGGCTTAAACTGCATCCAATTCGCATAACATTATAAAATACACTGATTTTAACTGCTTGCCGACCAGCCACCGCAGTTATACGGCGGCAGGTTGGCTCTGCTGGGCGAGAGCACGTAGCTATACATCACCTCGCCCAGTAGCCGACTACCGTGCGCATGCCTGCCAGGCGCGATCGCCGCCGAGCATCCGTGATCGCTCGTTACGTTGGTCTAGCAATTCACACCAAACTGAGCATGTGCAGAGTGTCTCCTAGGGCTCTGTTCTAGCAGGAGACGGATTGGGGATCATGGGCGTAGCATAAGGGGTTGCAGGGGTCACAATCGCAACCCCACCTCTAGCTCATAGGGGCCCCTGTCATGTTATCATCTCCTCAACAAAGTTCAGCTCTGATCTACCCTAGGGCCCCACTGCCACACTCCAGTACTAGATTTCCACTTTGCCTTCCACAGTCCACACCCCTCTATTCTCATTGGCTGGGAGCCATTTCCTGAAAGGACAGGAGCACAGGGTGAGAACAGCCCAGGATGGGGAAGTGTCTGTGCTGTGTGCTGGCAACATGGAATGGTAACCGAGTTTAGCGAGGCAATAGGAGGACAGTGCCGTCCTGTAGCCACAATGGGACCGATGTCACTGGTGAGGTAAGACACCGCTCTGTGTCCCCTAGTCACCAGCTGGTATTCTCCGTAGCCTCCAACCCAGGATGTCCACTTACCCCACTTCCCTGAGAACTGGGGAGTAGACACACACCTCCGGGAGGTAACATTCCCCAAACACCTGCCAACACTGACAGAGAAACCATCAGAAATTGCTAAACAAAATTCCTTAACACCCCCTGGGGGGCTGCAGGCTCCAGATTTTGTGTCACATGGCTTTGTCCACCCATCTAACTGCTGTTTTTGCAGAGCAGTAATATGCTTGCTGGAGCTCTGTTAACACGGCCACTGCTCACCTCCCACTGTGCAGCCATGCCTCTATCAGCTCCGAGGTAGATGGCTGCAGAGCTGAGCTATGTCTCGTCTCACACATAGCTCAGCCTCAGCGCACACCAGTGCTCACATCCCCTTCTCTATCTGCACAGTGGGAGGTGACTCTGTGCGGACTCTGATGTAAGGGGGGCCTCTGTGCGGACTCTGATGTAAGGGGGGCCTCTGTGCAGACTCTTGTGATCATGAAAAATCTTAAGACTGTTTTCCTCAATCCATCACTTTTCCACGCTCTATGGGCCACTTGACTGGACTAACCCCCCAGGCCTAAGGCTGCCAGCCCTCCCCTGGTCCCTGTCCCCTGATTTTCCAGCAGTAATCCTTGTCCTCTGATGTAAGGAACTCAAAACTCTAAAGCCCTGTACACACGATTGGTTCGTCTGATGAAAACAAACCAATGGATTTTTTCATCAGATATCCGATGAAGCTGACTTTCATTAGTCTTGCCTACACGCCTTCGGTTAAAAATCCGATTGTGTCCAACGCAGTGACGTAAAACACAACGACGTGCTGAGAAAAATTAAGTTCAATGCTTCTGAGCATGCGTCGACTTGATTCTGAGCATGCATGGATTTTTGACTGATGGATTTCCCCACAGACGATCGTTGTTTTCTATCGTTTTTTTAACCATGCGAAAAATGTAAAACAGGTTCTATTTTTTTTTCACCGATGGGAAAAAAACTGATGGGGCCCACACACGATCGGTTCGCCCGATGAAAACTGTCCACCGGTCCGTTTTCATCAGACGAACCGATTGTGTGTACAGGACATTAGGCCACTTTGAGTATCTTGGCATGTAGTGGGTGTATCTACACAGTGGTGGTGATAGTGGGGGGGGGGGGCAGGTCAACTTTTGCATCGGGGCCCTCTGTGTGGGGACAGTATAAGAAGGTGTGGAGAACAGCCTTTTTACACAATGTAGAGGATTAACCCCTTAGGTTCCACAGTGAGTATAACAATCATGCTTTGTTGTATACCAGGCGTGGCCAACCTTTTGAAGAGCGAGGGCCACTTAAGCAACTTGGTAACCAGTCACGGGCCACAATGAGTAGAGCGGAGGAGTGACAGGTTACAGCTACTCTATAGGCCCTCGAACTTGCTCAGATGGAAGGGGACAAATTCCCTTCTGTTTTTTGGATTAGAGGTAGGCGGGCGTAAATGAACATCTGCCATTCTATAGAGGTGAATTGAGGGTCTAATTTGGTCGGGCTGATCGTGTGAAAAGGACCTAAGACTGATGTGCTGTGGTTTACCCACACCACGGGTGTAGTGTAGGGCACCTGTGTCTATCCTGCGGGTTAGCTGAACTTTGCCATAGACTCTGCCTGTGGCAAAAGCCAGCGCTGTAGAGGAAGCATCGGATTATGGTGCTCTGCTCCACAGCCGCTTTCTTCCTCTACCACCAGCTTCATTCACAACACTGATGCTGTGGTATGGCGGGTGGGCAACCTGCGATCTGGGCTTGCCAACCCGCCATTCCAGAGCAGGAGGTCGCGGGCCACATCAGAGGGCTCCGCGGGCCACATGTGGCCCCCGGGCCACTGGTTGGCCACCCCTGTTGTATACACGATATATGATTTTACTGTAGTGGGTTTAGTAACACTTTACATTTCCCAAAGGCTTGGGTGGCCAGATGTCTTTGATGTACGCTGTGTCTCTTCCCCCTCCCAAAAGACCCTAGATCTCCAGAGTAAAGCGGACAAATTGGGCGACAATGACAGAACCAAAGACTGGCTACAAAAAAAAAAAATACAATAAAACATTTTTTGGATGTCATCGGCACTGCGACAAAGGCAGGGACATTTTTTGCACATGAAACAGCAATAGGCCCTCGTTAAATAACAAAGAGCCATGTCTTCCTTTCATAAACAGATAATGGAGGGGATCTTTCCCTACCGCTGCGTTTAATGCTCAATTCCTCCGAGCTCATGTATCTCTGCGCCTTCCTGCTGACAAATGACAGAAAGGAGAGTCAGCTCTTCGGCGGTTTCATGACATGTAAACATGAATGGAGAAGCCTCTAGTGCTCTGCTATCAGCCAATGCCAATGTTTCATCTCTAGATGGAATTATTTAGGCAGCTGCATCCCCCGGGTTCTAAGTCTTCTACTTTTCATTATTTCACAAAGGAAAACAGATTTCCTGCATGCGGCCCAGCGATCGCTGCAACCCAATGTAAGGATATGAGAGAAGAAAAAATATCAGCCTTCACAATAGCAAAACTTTCATGTATGTGTTGAGTGTTTTATTCCAAAGATCCATCTCATCCAACTAAGGCCTGGTACACACGGCAGAGAACCTCGACGGGCAGAACACATCGTTCCGCCCGTCGAGGTTCCCTGCCGGCCGTCGAAATCGGCGACCCGCCCGTCGGGAATGGCAACCAGCCATTCTTCCGGGCGGGCCGTCGAGCAAATAGAGAGCGTGCTCTCTATTTCTGCTCGACGGGCTTCCCGACGGGAAGCTCGCCGAGAGCGTACACACGGCCGAGGTCCTCGCTGGAATGCAGCTTCCAGCGAGGTTCTCGCTGGTTTCCAGCGAGAACCTCGGTCGTGTGTACGCCGCCTGACCTTTCTTTATATCTCGCCAAAGAATAACGTGGAATGGGTTCTGTCCCACAAATGTCACGGAACTTCGTAAGGTTACTCCTCATAGAAGCAGGGGTAACCTTACGAGTTCGTAAACGACGTACGCGACGACGGGGCGGCGTAAAAGCGATCGGGAATCGGCATACCAGCCTCATTTGCATATGCAAATGAGAAAACAACGTAAAGGCCACCTAGTGGCGGGAGTTGTCATTACAACTACGATCCGCAAGTGTAATGGTATTACACTTGTCGGATGTTGAAGCGTATCTATGCCAAAGTGATGCTAAGCATCACTCGCATAGATACGAGGCCAAAAAAACGGCGATACGACGGGGTATCTGAGATACTCCGTCGTAGCTCCGCTGAGAATCTGGCCCTTAGTCCGCAGGATTCAATATTGAGTTGGCCCACCCTTTGCAGCTATAACAGCTTCAACTCTTCTGGGAAGGCCGTCCACAAGGTTTAGGAGTCTCTCTAATTCATCTCAAAGTTGTTCTATCGGGTTGAGGTCCAGACTCTGTGCAGGCCAGTCAAGTTCCTCCACCTCCTTCCTTGGTCAAGTCCCCCCCCCCCCAAACTCCCTCATTCATGTCCTTGCTTTAGGCACTGGTCCAAATGATTTTGTGGAGAGGGGATAATGGTGTGGGGTTGTTTTTCAGTGGCTGGCCCCGGTCCCTTAGTTCCAGTGAAAGGAACTCCTAAGGCAGTGATGGCGAACGCGTGGCACGCGTGCCGCTCCCGGCACGGCAAGCTGTTTCGGTGGGCACGCCAGGGGAAAAGCAAACACCGACCGGCCATCCATTAATAGAAACTGATTCGGCCCCCATCAAACTACACATCCCACAGGTCTCTAGGGCAAGCGGTGACGTGTCTGAGGTGGGCGTGAATGATAAAACGCAGCTCCCACAAGTCTCTGGGGCCAGTGGTGATGTGTCTGGGGTGGGCGTGACAGAGAACATGGCTCCCATGCGGCTGGAATCAGGGGTGACGTGCGGGCGGGAACGCGCTGTCGGATTGGGAGACACAGACACTGGAGACAGGTGAAATGTGGACATCATGTGTAGACCAGTTCTGTTTGTGGAGCCCTGCTTCTTAGAGGCCTAGGCTTAAGCTGCTACTGTACATCCTGCTGACCGGAGCCATGCCATACCTGTACCAACTGCTGGAGGTACCTTTCCCTTCAACTCCTTCCTGTCTGGTTTCACCTCCTTCATCCTGGCCCTGTGTCTAGGATCCAGATTAACCCCCAAAATAAAAGATTTCCTGGGAATCTCTCCAGAAAATGCCTTTGCAGATTTTCTCTTTGCCAATACACTTGCTTGTCATACAGAAATTATTGTTTTTTCTTCATTGGAAAAAAATATATATTTTTTTTTAAACAGTAGCCCTGGGAATTGTGCCCCGTTATTATTGGTATCATTGGGAAACCTTGTACCCCATTATTGGTGTTATTGGGCCTCATTATTTGCATCATTGGTAAACTTTATGCCCCATCATTGCTGTTATTTGGCCTCATTATTTTACCCCCCTCATTGGTGTCATTGTGCCTCATTTGGAAACCTTGTGCCCCATCATTGCTGTTATTTGGCCTCATTATTAGTGTCATTGGGAAACATTTTACCCCCCCTCATTGGTGTCATTGTGCCTCATTTGGAAACCTTGTGCCCCATCATTGCTGATATTTGGCCTCATTATTAGTGTCATTGGGAAACATTTTACCCCCCTCATTGGTGTCATTGTGCCTCATTTGGAAACCTTGTGCCCCATCATTGCTGTTATTTAGTCTCATTCTTAGTGTCATTGGGAAACATTTTACCCCCCTCATTGGTGTCATTGTGCCTCATTTGGAAACCTTGTGCCCCATCATTGCTGTTATTTAGCCTCATTCTTAGTGTCATTGGGAAACATTTTACCCCCCTCATTGGTGTCATTGTGCCTCATTTGGAAACCTTGTGCCCCATCATTGCTGTTATTTTGCCTCATTCTTAGTGTCATTGGGAAACATTTTACCCCCCTCATTGGTGTCATTGTGCCTCATTATTGGTGTCATTGGGAAACATTGTGCCTCATTAGGTAGGTCAGTGCATGTGTAAGGTAGGTCAGTGCATGTTGCACAGTGCATTCTGAGCGAATCTGGCAGAATCGTACATTTTTGACCTCTAAGGCCTCGTACACACGAGGCAATCTATTTGTTCAAATCGGTCGGACCGACCGATTTGAACAAATCTGTCTGATAGGATTTTGGTTTGCTCGTGCACACACGAGCAAACCAAAATCCCCGCCAGCAGACGGCGCGCTGACGTGGCGGTGACGTTGACGCCGCCACGTCACCGCACCAGGAAGTAAAACACTTCCGCGAATGCGCCGAATCCATTCGGTGGCGGTGCGGGACGACATGTCTGCTGGTAAGTGTACTAATTAGCAGACATGTCGGGCGGACGGATTCCCACCCGATAGATTTCAAAGCATGCTTTGAAATCTGTCAGGTGGCCAAATCCGTTGGCTCGCCCGTACACACGATCGAATCTGTCTGCTGGGACGGTCTAGCAGACCGTTTCCAGCAGAGAGATTTGATCGTGTGTACGAGGCCTTAGGCCCCGTACACACGAGCAGACAGATTTGTTCAAATCGGTCGGACAGACCGATTTGAACAAATCTGCTGGGATGTATTGGTTTGATCGTGTATACAGACCGCGCGCTGACGTGTTGGTGACGTGGCGGTGACGTTGATGCCGCCACGTCACCGCACCAGGAAGTAAAACACTTCCGCGCATGCGTCGAATCCATTTGACGCGTGTGCGAGCAGATATGCCTGCTGGTTAGCGTACTAACCAGCAGACATATCGGTCCGACGGGTTTCCAGCAGACAGATTTGAAAGCATGCTTTCAAATCTGTCGGCTGGCCAAATCCGTCTGTTTGCCTGTACACACAATCGAATCTGTCTGCTGAAACGGTCCGTCAGACGGGTTTCAGCAGACGGATTTGATCGTGTGTACGGGGCCTTAGGGCTCATTCAGAGAAGGATGATCAATCCCATCCTCTGTACAGTGGCGCTGGTGGGTTTAATTCTGTGCACTTTGAAAGAAATACGTTGGTTTTGCGTTGCGGTTTGGGCACTCGGGCTCAAAAAGTTTCGCCATCACTGTCCTAAGGCATTAGCATAAAGACATTTTGGACAAATTGCATGCTACCAACTTTGTGGGAACAGTTCGGGGATGGCCCCTTAGTGTTCCAACATGACTGTGCACCAGTGCACAAAGCAAGGTCCATAAAGACATGGATGAGCAAGTTTGGGGTGGAGGAACTTGACTGACCTTCAGAGAGTCCTGACCTCATCCCAATAGAACATCTTTGGGATGAATTATAGCAGAGACTGTGAGTCAGACCTTTTTATCCAACATCAGTGCCTGACCTCACAAATGAGCTTCTGGAAGAATAGTCAAACGTTCCCATAGACACCCTCCTAAACCTTGTGGGCAGCCTTCCCAGAAGAGTTGAAGCTATTATAGCTACAAAGGGCGGGGCCAACTCAATATTGAACCCTACAGACTTATGGCCCATACACACGATCCGAATATCGGCCGATGGATCGTACGACTTTTTTCGCGTAATAATCGCAAGTAAAATAAAATAGGTTATTAAACTCACGAAAATTCTCATACGACAGAAAAAAAAGATCGGAAGTGATGTCATGTGTTGTAATGTATTTGTATTGTATTGTCGGACGACGGCTGTAATGACTAAATGAAAATCGTCCGATCTGACATCGTACGAGGAAAATTTTCGCACTTGTCCGATCGAAAAATATCGGATGAACGGTCGTGATCGGCTCTCGAAAGTAGTGTACACACGAACCGAAAATCGTACGATCCATCATCGGACGATCGTTTTCGTCTGATATTCGGATCGTGTGTATGGGCCATAAGACTGGGATGCCATTAAATTTCAGGTGCCCCAATACTTTTGACAGTATAGTGTACATTGAAGCCTGAAAGCCCCGACCACATTTAGCAACAAACAGATGCATCACCTAATTTGAAGATACCTCTGTGATTAATGTTTTTAACTGCATCATTTTTATTATTATTTTACTATTAATGTAAACTGACAAATGGACAAATATTAAAAATGCATGTTTAGTTATTTTATATGAAACGGCGTTTAATCTTTTATTTTCCTAAACATAGTATATTGATTTCTAACATTGTATTTTTTCCTTTGTGCACAGTCCTGGAAGAGGGCTGTCTTTGAAGAGTCAACAGGACCAGGTTGAGATCCAATGATGTCACAGTGGAACGTAATGGAGGAACAATATGAGCAATGCCCTGTACGAAAGTCTTCACTTATGCCGCGTACACACCATCACTTTTTGTGATGAAAAAAAATGACATTTTTAAAAATGTCATTTAAAATGATGGTGTGTGGGCAAAATGTCATTTTATGTCTTCTGAAAAATGACCAAAAAAAAATTCGAACATGCTTGAATTTTTTAGGTCATTTTTTAAAATGTCATTTTTTGTGTCATAAAAAATGATCGTGTGTGGGCAAAAATGACGTTTTAAACCTGCCCAGAAGCAAGTTAGGAGACGGGAGGTAAAACTACCATTCATAATGGAGTAAGCACATTCATCACGCTGTAACAGACAAAAAAGCAGGAATCGTCTTTTACTAACAAGTAACCAGCTAAAAGCAGCCTCAAGGCGAATAGAACTTCCCCTTTAGAGTGCCGTAGCTTTGTTCATCATTTTCCAAAAATGATGGTGTGTACGCAACGTCATTTTAAATGACGAAGTTGGAAAAATGTCATTTTTTTTCATGAAGAAAAATGTCATTTTATTTTCATCACAAAAAGTGATCGTGTGTATGGGGCATAAGGATGGAGAGGCAGGCTCTCTCTGAAAAATAACCACTGAGATCAAGATTCGACCCTTGAAGGTACTCAAGACCAAAAGCTGATCCAGACCAGAATAGAGAAGACACAAAATCTGCCCCACAGAGAATGTCCTGATATTAACCTCCCTGGCGGTCTTCCCGTGTGTGGCACGGGGTGAGATTTTTAAGCTACGATCGGTAACCCCGTGCCACACACGCGCTTACCTCGCTGGATGCAGAAAAGAGTTTACTTACCTTTTCTCTGCGATCCAGCGATGAATCCCCGCAGTACACGGCGGCCGGATGTCCGCCTGATGCTGTGTGTTCCGCCGATTCCCTTCCCTGCGAGCGTCGCGACGTAGGGGGGGGAACGGTGCCAAATTCAAAAAAGTAAACAAACACTATACATACAGTACACTGTAATCTTATAGATTACAGTACTGTATGTAAAAAATACACACCTCCCATGTCCCTAGTGGTCTGCCCTGTACACTACATGTCCTTTTATATAATAAAAACTGTTCTTTCTCCCTGCAAACTGTAGATTGCCCATAGCAACCAAAAGTGTCCCTTTATGGCAAAAATTGTTTTAGAGCAGCTAAAAAACTGTGATAATAAATCAGAATCACTTGCAGAATTTAGCGATAGCGATTTATGGGGAAATTCGTCATAAAAAAAAAAAATGACAGCAAAAATTCTGCAACTGAGCAAATTTCAGTGATTTTGATTTGATTACATTATTGAATAATTTTTACTATAATTATATTATTATTTGTTATAATTTTTTATAATTATTTATTATATTATAATTTTTAATAAAAAAAAAAAAAAAAAATCATACCCGGGATGCCTATTAGACTCTTGTTTGGATAGATTTCAGTGAGTTATTCCTAAGAATTACAAGCCTACAATATAAACGCCAAATTCCCTTGCAAATAATGGTACCGCTTTCAGCAACTAAAATCTGAAAGAATCATACCTCCAGGGAGGTTAACCATTCTTGTCTTACACAAAAATAAATAAGCTTTCCTAGTGTTATGGTAGACTTTGCAAAAAGTCAATTTCATAGCTTTCAAGATTATAGATCCCTGTTGCTTAGCACCTGGGTGGGCTTTAACAACCAATTCATCAAAACCAGCAACTGACAAGCAGTTTGGGGTACCGGCCCTTGGTACAGAAGATCTGGATAATCTGGGAGCGCACACAAAGAGCCTGACAGGAGTATGAGAAGGTCTGAGTACCACATCTTCTTGGGCCAGTTCAATGTGATGAGAATCTGAGAAAAGGTCCTCACCTCGATCCTGCAGAGTGGGAGGTTAAAGGATCACTAAAGGAATTTTCTTTTTTTAGTTAACCTCCCTGGCGGTATGATTCTGTCTGGAATTACGTACCAAAAGCGGTACAATTATTTTGCATGGAAATTCTGCGTTTTATACTGTAGGCCTGCAATTTTTAGGAATAACTCACTTAAATTTGTCCAAACCATAGTCTAGTAGACATCCCGGGTATGATAACGTTTGAAACACAAAATCATAAATTTATAATATAATAAATAACTATAAATAATTATAACAAATAATAATGTAATTATAATAAAAATTATTCACTAATGTAATCAAATCAAAATCACTGAAATTTGCTCAGTTGCAGAATTGTCGCTGTCATTACTTTTATTTTTTATGACGAATTTTCCCACAAATCGCTATCGCTCAATTCTGCAAATGATTATAATTTGTTTTCTAGCTGCTCTAAAATCACTTTTGACATAAAGGGACACTTTTGGTTGCTATGGACAATCTACAGTTTGCAGGGAGAAAAAAAATGTTTTTATTATGTAAAAGAACATGCAGGGCACTAGGCAGACCACTAGGGACAGGGGGGGTGTGTACTTTTTACATACAGTACTGTAATCTATAAGATTACAGTATTCTGTATGTAATGTGTTTGTTTACATTTTTGAATTTGCCGCCGGTCTCCGCCCCCGTGCGCCGTTACGTCGCAGGAAACAGAGATCGGCGGCGCGCGGGCACTGTGTGAGCCGAATGGAGGACGCCACTCGCTCACACAGCGGGGATGCATCGCTGGATCCAGGGACAAGGTAAGTACAGTATACCCAGCCTGGATACAAGGTAAGCCAGCGCGCTGCAGGCTCTGCATATTGACCCCGAGCGCGATTCGGGGATATCGATATTTGCCTGATAAATCCAACCCGAATCGCGCTCGGGGATACCGGCAGGGGGGTTAAATAGCTTCCTTTACCTTACTGCAGTACTGGTTTCATGTCCTTATTGTTCGTTTTTGCTTTGAAGTTGCTGTAATCCTGCTCTGTTCTCCACACTTCCTGCTTGTCTGTTTCCTTATAACCACAGTGCTGGGAGCTTTCTCACGGTGGTCTAAGCTGTCATTACTGTGTGTCTAAGGCCTCGTACACACCATCGGACTTATCTGATGAAAACGGTCCGCGGACCATTTCCATCGGATATGTCCGATCGGGAGTTTGATCCGATGGCGTGTACACACCATCGGATCAAATTCCCCGCCGCCGGACGGCGCGGTGACGTGGCGGTGACGCGGCGGTGACGTTGACGCCGCCACGTCACCGCACCAGGAAGTAAAACACTTCCGCGCATGCGCCGAATACATTCGGCGGCGGCGCGGCAGCGGTGCGGGACGACATGTCTGCTGGTAAGTGTACTAACCAGCAGACATGTCGGGCGGACAGATTCCCACCGGATAGATTTCAAAGCTTGCTTTGAAATCTGTCGGGTGGACAAATCTGTCCGCTAGCCCATACACACGAGCGGAGATGTCTGCTGAAACGGTCCATCGGACCGTTTTCAGCGGACATATCCCCTCGTGTGTACGAGGCCTAAAACTTCCCAGAACCAATCAGATTAATTTTAAAAACAAAACACTGCCCTGGATTTGTTTGTTTTTGTTCTGTGTGTCTATTTCTACTTCACAGAAACATGAAGCCAGTTCAAAAGTGAAACTAACCTGCAGGCACATTATATGATTGATTTTTATCTATTTTTAATCATTTTGAAAAGGAATCAGTTAACTTGTATGTCTCTATAACCTGTAAACAGTCATTTCAGCAAAAAAAAATGTTTCCTTTAGTGACCCTTTAAGGAGCTGAAGAGGAGGAAAATCATAGATCAGACTATACTAATCCCCAGTTGCGTAGCATGGGTTGTCAGCGCCTGGGGCAAGTAATATGCGCCCCCTAACCCGTGGACTTTTAGCACTCCCCAAGTCCCTTCCCTTCCTACAATAGTACTGACCTACCCGATTATTACACTCTGACCACAACACTAACCAACCTGAGTTTGACACTGACCTACACTGTCCACTGCACTAAGCTACCTTTCCACTACACACTGAACAGACCATTACACTGACCACTACACACTGACCAGACCACTACACACTGACCACTACACACTGACCACTGCACACTGAACAGACCATTACACTGACCACACCACTACACACTGACCACTACACTACACACTAAACAGACCATTACACTGACCACTGAGCATTGACCACACCACTACACTGACCACTACACACTGACCAGACCACTACACTACACACTGAACAGGCCATTACACTGACCACTACACACTGACCAGACCATTACACAGACCAATGCATTGACCACTACACACTGACCAGACCACTACACTGACCACTACACACTGACCAGACCACTACACTGACCACTACACACTGACCACTACACACTGACCAGACCACTACACTACACACTGACCACTACACTACACACTGACCAGACCCCTACATTGACCACTACACACTGACCAGACCACTACACACTGACCACTACACACTGACCAGACCACTACACACTGACCACTACACACTGACCATACCACTAAGTGACACTCCCTGGTGCAAAATCCCCCCCCCCCCTCAAATGTTGCGCTCTGTGCCACGGCCCCCCTTGCATCCCCTGTTCTATGCCACTGCTATCCCTAACCAGAGGATTCAATGCAAAGGCTAAATGATCCCAGGATAGGGAGACAAACCTGCTGAGTTTGTTGTTGAACCTGGAAGCCAGGAGGCCTACATCTGTGGTCCCCCACCTGCAACTGAAGTTTTAAAACAGCATTCTCCAGAGAGCAGATGCTAATGACAGAGGAAGTCCATCTACCAGTTTTCCACACCTAGGATGTACATGACAGTCAGGGTCGCAACGTAAAATACCAAGCCAGTATCAGATCTGCTTCCGTTTGACCTGAAAGACTTTTGGTGCCTCCTCTGTGGTAAATGTAAGACCCTGTTGTGGCAGTGTCCAAATTAATCCTAGTCAGATGATCTCGCAGACCATAGGGCAGGCATTGAAGGGATAACTGAAACGCTCTGACTTCCAGAATGTTCATCAGGAGCCAAGCTTTCTTTGACAACCAAGTCCTTTTTCCCCGAGAAGGAACAAAGCAGTCCTACCTTTATCCCGGATGGGCTGGAATTCCATTGTGTGCACATTCAAAATCACTGGATGGAAGGATTTTACTAATTACAGTGCCAATCTTGTAAACCACCTCGCTAGGGTAAGCCTGGTCTTGCTGGCCAGGCGTATCGGACAATCCAAAGACTGCACCCTCATGCAAACCAAATCGCCTCTGGGCGCTGGTTGTTTCGGTCTTTCTTGACATCAAAAGAGCAGAGTTTTAATCTGTCTTCTGAAGCTCAGGTGGTTTTCCTCCAACCGAATACTGGTTGGTAAAGCGTTCCATAGTCTGGGGCCTTGGACAGCAAACCTTCTTTCTCCTTTGGACTTAAATCTGGCTTTGGGGACTTTGACCAAATTTTGGTCACTGGATCGCAGAACGCGATTGGGATTGTGGGCTTCTATTTTATCGCAAAGATATTGCGGGGCTTTTCCATGGATGCATTTATGAGTCAGACAGAGTGCTTTAAAAGCAATTCTGTCTTTTACTGGCAACCAGTGAAGGGATCTCAACGATGGTGAGATTGATTCCCAGGGTTTTTTCCCAGTCACAAGTCTGGCAGCCGTATTTTGGACGACTTGCAGACGAGTGATTTGGTACTTTGGGAGTCCGAGGTAAAGGGCATTTGCATAGTCCAGTCTGGAGTTCACAATTGTTCCCAACACGACTGGTACGTCTTCTTTGGGAATGAATGGAATAAGTCTGCGTAGTAGGCACAGCAGATGGTGAGATCCGCTGACTACTGACCCCGATTTGTGCGTCCATTGTCATGTGGGTGTCAAAAATGATCCCGAGACTTTTGACTTTGGCGCTAGGGGTGATGATCTGGCCCAGAATGGGCGGGGGTGTCCAGGTTGATGCCAGTTGACTCTTGCGACTGGCATGAAACAGAAGAAGTTCTGTTTTGGAATTGTTGAGTTTAAGATAACTCCTAGTCATCCACTTTTCTATTGAAGAGAGACAAGTACACTCGTGAATAGTCGGGCAGGCTCGGCTCCTTTCGCGCTCACGTCCTGTACGTCCAGGACGTCAGCGCGAGAGGAGCCGAGTCTGCCCGACTATACCCGAGTGTACTGCGCTCGGTATATGCCGGCGCAGTATTCAAAATAGATGCGGGAAAGCGGCTATCGGCGTATACCGCGCACCCACGATTTTGCCCTGATTTTCAGGGCAAAAAAGTGCACGGTAAACGCCGATAAATACGGTACTTAGAAAAGGCTTCTAGTATTTTATCTACATAGGCCCAGATTCACAGAGCGATTACGCCTGCGCAACTGGTGTTGCGCGTGCGTAAGTCTAAATGTGCGCGTGCGTTTAGATGCACGCGATTCAGAAAACGATTTACGCCAGAAATCTACTTTTTTTTGTCCGGCGTAATTTCGTTAGACAGACGCATCCGTCCGCGCAAAAATGCGCTAGACACACCATTGATTTGCTAGTCAAATATGCTAATGAGAGAGTTGCGGGGATCCACAAAAAAACGCAGTTGCTGCGCAGGCTACGCGATGTGCGCAACAGCAAAATGTCCTGTCTAAAGTTAGAGCACATAAAAGCTGGTCTAAATTTTGAAAAAACGTCTACATCTCACAGAAAGCAACACCGTTACTGAGGAGCAGACCACACACACGTGTTGCACTACAATTTGACTGCCAACATGCCAGGGGCATCGTCGCTCATAGCTGCACTAGTGAATTTAGATGACCAAAGAAGGAGGAGGGCACGGAGGAGGGCACAGAGGATGGCACGGGAGAGGGTATACCGCACACGCATAGACCTCTTTGGCATGAGTGATTCTGAGGTGTATCGCATCTTCAGATTCCCCCCTCATGCCATCCTGGAATTAACCACAACCCTGCAGGAGGACATCACCAGCCCAACACAACGCTCACATCCAGTGCAGCCACTGGTCAAGGTACTGGCAACACTCCATTTCCTTGCCAGTGGCTCTTTTCAGCGTACAAGTGGAGTGGTGGCTGGGATGTCACAATCCTCCATGAGCAGATGTGTGCACCAGGTTGTCCCAGCAATCCTCACACGCTTGGCCAACCTAATCATCAAACCCACCACTGAGGACCTGCGGCTGAAGGCAATGACAGATTTCTACAGAATTGCCAGATTCCCACGCACCATCGGGGCCATTGATTGCACACATGTGGCACTCCAGCCCCCCCATTAGACAGAGCACATGTACCGCAATCGGAAGAATTGGCACTCCATCAACGTACAGGTGATAGTTGATGCCCAAGGACTCATATGGCACGTCCGTGCCAAACACCCCGGATCCACCCATGACAGCTACATCTACAATCAATGCCACATCCGAATGGAATTCTATCAGAACGTGTATGGGAACACCTGGCTGGTTGGTGAGTGACATGGGAGTCAGGCATGACTATCCCCTCCCATGATGCACACCTCACAAGTGGCACATGCATGACTAACATTCTCCTGTCTTTTCCCTTCCAGGTGACTCTGCATATGCACTGGGACCCCATCTCATGACTCCTATCCGGAACCCCCAAACCCCAGGGGAGGAAAGATACAATCAAGCACACATCAAAACCCGAGCAGTGGTGGAGCGCACCTTTGGCCTCCTGAAGTCACATTTCCGATGCCTGGATAAGTCTGGGGGTACACTGTTGTATTCCCCAAACTTCGTGTGCCATATCATCGTTGCATGTTGCATGCTGCACAATCTCGCAGTGAGGAAGGGCCTGCAGGTTGAGCTATGTGATGACCTGACCCCCCAACCAGACAATCAACCCCTAACCGAGGATACCCCGTCTTCTGAGGGAAGAGCAGTCAGGAGACAGCTCACATTGGGCATCTTTGCACGTTAAACACACACATTAATCATGGCACAATGAGAATGCATGCATGCACACCACTGTGGTCCCTAACACACACACCCCACATCCTCATCAAATTGGATTGGCACCAGTCCACCATGCACGACTGGTGAGCAGTAACGCCACGTCAAGGCTCCAATTATGTCACTGTACATTCATACACCATTCACACGGACCTGGGAATCACTTCTCCCTGGTCCTGGGGAACCCTTCTCCACCAAAATTGAGGATGACACCCCTTTTCCAGCAGGAATGTCACCCCCACATTCAAACAGCATGCACAACCCAAAATGTAAAAAAAATGTCAGCAAAAAAAAAAAATGCCAAAAATGTCAGCCAAAAAAACAAAAAAAAATGCCAAAAAAGTCAGCCAAAAAAAAAAAAAAGGGGAAAAAAAAATTATTGCCCTCTGCGTGAGCCACGCCTGGGGCGCCCCCGGCCACGGCCCCGGCCCCTCAGGGGAGACTCATGGGGGAGGGGCAAACCTGGGGAAGGAGGAGCAGCCCCTGATATCTGCCCACCTGGCGGCCTGCCCTCCAAGGCCACGGCAATTCTGTCCAGGGAAGCACCAAGTGTTGCCGTGTTGGCCTGGATAGCCTGGGTAAGGGCCCTCACATCCTGCCCAACGCCTGCTGCTGTAGTCTGCAGTTCATTTAGGCAGGTTCTGAAAGCCCGGGAGTGGGAGTCCAGGTTACCCAGCGTATCCTTCATGGAGGACAGGCTCTCCTCCACCCGCCCAAAAGTCTGGCAGAGCTGTCCCAGATGGCGGGTCTGGAGGGCCTGGTCCCTTCGCAGACTGGCGGGCAGGAGATTGGGCGCCCCCCTGGTGCTCTGGGATGACATCCTGCCTCCAGCTGATGGTTGTGGGCGGGGAGAAGGGGAGGCCCTTGTGAGGGGAGCCATGTTGGGGGAGGAGGGGGGGGGCTCCCCCTTAGGGAGGGCAGGCTTCTGCCAGCCAGAGGGGAAGAGTCCGCACAAACCACTCGTCCAGTGCCTGACTCCTCCTCCTCATGATCGTCCTCCTCGTGATTATCCTCCTCCTCATGATCGTCCTCCTCCTCATGATCGTCCTCCTCCTCTTGAACCTCCTCCGCGGACTGTGGCCTTGTTGGGGGGGCCTCATTAGGCTGCTGTCCTGGGGTTGGAGCGGTCAGGCCAGATGGCCCTGCACCCTCCTGCACAAACCATTCACAGGTTGGAGGATCCACACACTTGGCACATATTCCCTTTCACCCCCTCCCCCACACATGCTACACACCTGATAGAAAAAAAAACCTTACCTGGCACCACGGGGACCGGACTTGTGTCAAAGCCTGGCAGGCCCTCCACTTCATGCCGGTGAAAGGTCAGGGCCACCACATGCTCCGTCGCTGTAAGCCTAATATGGCATGGTGGGCCCCCTCCTGTGCCCCTGGAATGGGCATGCATTGCGGCCAGTTTTTTTTTCACCTGACGCCGGAGATCATTTATTTTTTTGTCAATCCCAGACCGGGTCCGTGTCTCCCCCTCCCCCGATGAATTCACCTGCTCCGTGATCCTATCCAAAATCTCCCTCCTCCTGGCCGGGGTGGTGGTGGCACTCTGCGGGCCGTGGAGAAAACGCCCATACTCGCTAATGGCCCGGGCAAGAATTCTTTTTTCCCCCACAGTAAAATTCAGCTTTCTTTTTCTCTCTGTCATACTTCCAAACAAACTCACTACCAGTCTCCAAAAATCAGTCACAAATACAAGCACAACCAATCAGGCATGAACACACACAAAGAGAAAACGAACACCCAAAAATCACACTAGCACTCAGCAAGAAACAGTCACAAAAAAATAAAAAATAAAAAATAAAGCAAGAAAACAAACGCTCAGAAATATATCAATCAAACAAACAGTCTCTCAAACACTTATCAAAAAACACTTTCACAAATATACCAACAAGCACTTGATCACACAGAACACTAATCTGACAACTACAAGACACACTGCAACGAACAACAGGAACAAAAGCACTTGGTTAAATGGGAAGGGACACAAAGGGATGTACTTTTGCAATGCAAGTGCGTTTGTGTGTGTCTATTTATGCTGTCTGCGTAGTTCACAACGTTGCCCTAGTCCATTTCCAATTTCACTGATTGCGCCGCTCCCGAGTTGTGAGCATGCGCACAGCGGTGCTGACATGGTCTCCTTCACGCGCGCATGCGCGAGCCGGCCGGCCCTTCATTTGCATGGGGTCACGGCTCATTTCAATGTAACACGCCCACGTCCCTCACAATTTGTATTACTCCTCCTTACGCCTCAGGAAAAAACCTTACGCTTGCGCAATTTCCTGCGCAAAAGCTACGTGAATCGGGGGATTACGCGGCTAGATGGCGCAAGTCTAACGTAATGGCGGTGCGCTACGCCGGACCGATAATGCGCCGATGTACGTGAATCTGGGCCTAAGTCTCTAAACATGGGTTTGTCCTCAATAGGGACAGTAATGCCGCGTACACATGATTGGAATTCCCGACAAGAAAACCGTGGACTTTTTTCAGATGGAATGCTGGCTTAAACTTGTGTTGCATACACACGGTCACACAAATGTTGTCTTAAATTCCAAACGTCAAGAACGCGGTCACATACAACACTACGACGAGTTGAGAAAAATTAAGTTCAATGATTCCGAGCATGCGTAGGATTTTTGTGTGTCGGAATTGCACACAGACGATCGGAATTTCCGACAAGAACTTTTACCGTCCGAAAATTTGAGAACCAGCTCTCAAATTTTTACTGTCGGAAATTCAGACAGAACATGTCCGATGGGGCCTACACACGGTCGAAATTTCCGAACAAAAGCTCACATCGAACTTTTCTTGTGAGAAATTCCGATCGTGTGTATGCGGCATTAGAGTCTAGTTGAGACAGGAAATTGCTAGGTCCGCACTTTTTTAGGAACCCTTCCTGCATAGGGTATTGCTGGCCAAAATGCTTAGAAGGAGCAACGACCTTTTCCTGGTTTTGACAATGACTATATAGGAATGGATGCACTGGGCAAATGTATTGAAAAAGCATTACCATGTTGAGGGCTCTTTACAGAACCCAGGCTTTTAGTGCAACCAACTTTTTGTATTCTGCATCCATATTACCCAACAAGGGTAAGCAGAGAACAAAAAACACCCTCTAGAGATAATGAAGCTAAAATTTACTTATAATTCCTCTGGCTCCAAGATCCCGGTTTAGCAATGAAGCACTAATGTACTATAATATAATGTAAATGACCTAAACGTATTTTCATAACCTATCTCAATGTCACTTCCATGTTGAATGCATAATTTAACACACCACCCTCACCTTATGTGTATTGGAGTTACTCAGCAATGTAAGAAAAGTAAGAAGCAAACATACTCGATGTGATTAAGGGCTGAACACTGGTAAAATCTGCTCTGTTTGCTCTTGGTTTAATCTGACAGCACACAAAAAAGTGGACTCTCACAGCTATTTGTACAGTTCTGCAAACTTCATTTTACTTATCTGCTGCAAGACTTATAGGCACAGGGCTCTGAGCTTAATCTGTGAACTGTTAGGTGAAACTGGGTGGGCTCCCATGAGTCTTTGCAAAACTAAAAGTGAAATATGAACAAAGCACATCCTTCTATGGTAGGGGTTGGTAAACTTTTAGAGGTTGAGATCTACCAGGACAACATGGATGATATCAAAGATCTCTGAGTGGGCAGTGCCGCTGTGATGGAGTTAATAAAATGATTATTTTGTGTTTATGTTATTTTTCTCCTAACCACTCAAATATTGTTTTCCTTTCTTATATTGTTTTATTTCTTTTATTTCTTGATATATATATATACTGTATATATATATATATATATATATATATATATATATATGTGTGTGTATGTGTGTGTGTGTATGCGTGTTCCAGTATTCTGTGAGAGGACACTGTTGTTTTCCTTGAAAAGAGTCATTATAGACCCCTACTCCCTCTTTCCACGAGCAAAAGCAATATAGCGACTGAGAGTGTGGAATGTACACCTCGTGGCAAGCAGAGATGTAACAAGAGAAGACTATATGTTGATGAGCCAATCAGATGTACCCATATGAATGATGCTTGCTTATGTCACTTTGTCTATAAAGCTGTGATTTTCAATAAAGCTCTCTCTCTTGCTGTTGGGAAGGTGAAGGATGCAGACTTAATTTTCCCTCTTGTCTGCATGATTTACCATTATGAATTTGATTCAGATGCAGATTAGGTTATGCCCTGGAATTGTGCCAGGGGACGTCTATTTCACCGCACTTTAAAAAAAAAAAAAAAAAAAGCAAAATGTATTAAAGGGGTTGTATGGGTGCACTTAAAAAAAAAATACATGTCATACGTACCTCCACTGTGCAGTTCGTTTTGCACAGAGTGGCCCTGATTGTCCTCCTCTGGGGTCCCACGGCGGCTGTCTCAGCTCCTCCCCGCAAGAGCTAACCCCCTCTGGGAAGCTCTCTCTCTCTCGAGGGGGTTACCTTGTGGGCACGCTCCCATGTGATACACTCAACGGCCATAGCCGCCAAGTGTATGACTCGGCCCGCCCCCTGGCGTGCCGCTGATTTGATTGACAGCAGAGGGAGCCAATGGATACAGCTTTCTCCATTCTGTAACCAGGAACCAGGTATTATAGCTGAACATTGCACCAAAGAGCTAGACAACACTAGCTTATGTGCAAACTGGAACTGACTGTAAACTCACATAGAATATGTACCACACAGAATCAGATAAGAGCGTGATCAAGTTATTCTAAACAATGCAAATTGTAAACAGTAATATCAGTAAAACAGCTAACATAAACACAAACAGTAAGCTAATTAACTAGTTACATAACAGTGATCTAATCAAACAGTAATCTAATTAACATAATGATATAACTTCCCACAATTGTTTGGTAACGTGGTGAAGTGGACACAATACTAGAAGACAGACAGAAACAATAGGTGACTCGATTAACAATGATGATTCACACAATGGGAAATTATACAATGAGAAAAAGACACCCTAAAATACAGATTTTACAGTGCCTTGAAAACGTGTTCATACCCCTTGAAATTTTCCACATTTTGTCATGTTACAACAAAAAAACTTAAATTATATTGGGGTTTTATGTCATAGACCAGTGTTTTTCAACTCCAGTCCTCAAGGCACACCAACAGGTCATGTTTTCAGGCTTTCCATTATTTTGCACAGGTGATTTGATCAGTTTCACTGCCTAAGGCCCCTTTCACATGAGCGGACGAACGGTCCGCTAATTACAAGACTTGTAATGTGTCCCTATGGGAGCGGATCCGTTAGCGGATGATGCATCCGCTAACATCCACCCAAGATCCGCGTCCGTCTGGATCCGTTTTGCGGACGGAAGAAACCCCTATTTTTCTTCCGTCCGGTGGATCGGATCGGATGCAAACGGACAGACGGTCCGTTTCCATCCGATTCCCCATAGGGGATAGCGGAGGAGAGACAGGGCGGTCCCTGCACAGTGTGCGGGGACCGCCCTGTCCGCCGACAGCTGAGCGGGACCCCCCGCTGAGCCGACGGACACACACGGAGCGGACCGAAAAACGGACCGCCCCGTGTGAAAGGACCCTTAGTAATCACCACAGCCATTTCATCTGAGGGAAATCCTGAAAACTTGACCTGTTGGTGTGCCTTGAGGACTGGAGTTGAAAAGCACTGTCATAGACCAACACAAAGTGGCACTTAATTGAGAAGTACAAGGAAAATGATAAATAGTTTTCAACATTTTTTACTAATAAAAATCTGAAAAGTGTGACGTGCATTTGTAGTGGAACCAATTGCCTACAGATGGACACTAAATTACGCTAGGAAATGGACATTAAACAGCGCATGGGTAGTTCATGTAAAAATAGTTACTATTGCATTTGTTAGAATTCTATAATAAAAAAAACTAGATTTTTACATGAACTACCAATGTGCCGGTTAAAGTCCATTTCCTAGCGTAATTTAGTGTCCATCTACAAGTATCGGGACGTTGACACATTTATACCAGTGCATCCACAATGTCACACTGTAAGGATGCACATTTGAGCAATTCCTTTTAAACAATTGCCTTCAGAAGTCATCTAATTAGTAAATAGAGCCCACCACCTGCTTGTAATTTAATTTCAGTATAAATACAGCTGTTCTGTGAAGCTCTCAGAGGTTTGTTAGAGAACCTTAGTTAACAATAGCATCATGAAGGCCAAGGAACACACCAGAAAGGTCAGGAATAAAGATGTGGAAAAGTTTAAAGTAGGGTCAGGTTATAAAAAATATCCCAAGCTTTGAACAAGCATCATCCAAAAATGGAAAGAGCATGGCACAACTGCAAACCTACCAAGACATGGCCGTCCACCTGAAACTGACAGGCTGGGCAAGGAGATCATTAATCAGAGAAGCAGCCATGGTAACTCTGGAGGAGCTGCAGAGGTTCAAAGCTCAGGGGGAAGAATCTGTCCACAGGACAACTATTAGTCGTGCTCTCCACAAATCTGACCTTTATGGAAGAGAGGCCAGAAGAAAGACATTGTTGAAAGAAAACAAAAAAGAAGTCCCTTTGCAGTCTACAATAAGCCATGTGGGGGACACAGCAAACATATGGAAGAAGGTCCTCTGGTCAGATGAGACCAAAATTTTACTTTTTTGCCTAAAAGCAAAACTCTATGTGTGGTGGAAAACTAACACTGCACATCACCCTGAACACACCATCCCCACCGTGAAACATGGTGGTGGCAGCATCATGTTGTGGGGATGCTTTTCTTCATTAGGGACAGGAAAGCTGGACAGAGTTGATGAGAAGATGGATGGAAACAAATACAGGGCAATCTTAGAAGAAAACCTGCTAGAGTCTGCAAAAGACTGGGGCGGAGGTTCACCTTCTATTAGGACAACGGCCCTAAACATACAGCCAGAGCTACAATGGAATGGTTTAGATCAAAGCATATTCATGTGTTAGAATGGCCCAGTCAATGTCCAGACCTAAATCCAATTGAGAATCTGTGGCAAGACTTGAAAATTGCTGTTCACAGACGCTCTCCATCTCCATCTGACAAAGCTTGAGATATTTTGCAAAGAAGAATGGGCAAAAATGTCCCTCTCTAGATGTGCAAAGCTGGTAGAGACATCCCCTAAAAGACTTGCAGATGGTATTGCAGTGAAAGAAGGTTCTACAAAGTATTGACTCAGGGGGGCTGAATACAAATGCACCCCACATTTTTCACATATTTATTTGTACAACATTTTGAAAACCATATATCATTTTCCTTCCACTAAAATACCAATAAAATACATAATACATAAAATACATAATACATAAAATACATTGAGCCCAGCCGCGGGTCGCGCGCGCAACCCGGTCTGAAGCTCCGTGACCGCGCCCGCAGGAACCGCGGCCCCGATCACTGCCGGTGTCCCGCGATCAGTCACAGGAGCTGAAGAACGGGGAGAGGTGAGTGTAAACACACCTTCCCCGTTCTTCTGTGTGGCAGTGACACTGATCGTCTGTGTTCCCTGACAATCAGTGACGTCACGCCTACGGCCACACCCCCCTACAGTAATAATCACTCCCTTAGGGCACACTTAACCCCTTAGCGCCACCTAGTGGTTAACAACTTCACTGCCATTGTCATTTGCATTTTTATAGCACTTTTCAGTGTGAAAATGACAATGGTCCCAAAAATGTGTCAAAAGTGTCTGATGTGTCCGCCATAATGTCGCAGTCACGAAAAAAAAAACGCTGATCGCCGTCATTAGTAGTAAAAAAAAAATTATTAACAGAAATGCCATAAAACTATCCCCTATTTTGTAAACGCTATACATTTTGCGCAAACCAATTGATAAACACTTATTGCGATTATTTTTTTTACCAAAAATAGGTAGAAGAATACGTATCGGCCTAAACTGGAGGAACAAAAATGTTTTTTATATCTTTTTGGGGGATATTTATTATAGCAAAAAGTAAAAAATATAGAATTTAAAAAAAAATTGTCGCTCTATTTTTGTTTACAGCGCAAAAAATTAAAAACACAGAGGTGATCAAATACCACCAAAAGATTTGTTGGGAAAAAAGGACGTCAATTTTGTTTGGGAGCCACGTCGCACGACCGCGCAATTGTCAGTTAAAGCGACACAGTGCCGAATCGCAAAAAGGGGCCTGGTCCTTAACCTGCATAATGGTCCAGGTCTTAAGTGGTTAAAAGGCAAAATTATCTTTTAAGTTGATGTGCTATGTGTTTATTTTAAAAACTTACCATTTTGAAATTCTGTGTTGCTTTTGTCTCTATGACCCGTAGGACATCTCTGAATTCTTTGATTCCTTTTAAAATATTTCTGGGGGGAAAAAACAAAAACAAAAACAAAAAACTGTTATATTTTATTAAACTTTACTTGAAAAGGGATAACTTAGCTGTAAAATAGGAAAGTTGCACTAAATCTGAATCTACCCTTGTCTTTGATCCTGGAATCATAGGCGTGCGCATAGGGTGTGACGGATGTGCCCAGGCACACCCTAATCACCCTGTGCAGCACAGATTCCCCTACTCCTTCCCTCTGCAGCACTACCGTCTTCCCTCCTCTCCTCTCCTGCCGGATGTTGCTGCGGGGATGTTTTAGAATGAGTGAGGGAAGGGGCTGATAAATATGTATTTATCAGCCTCTTCCTTTTCTGAATGAACATGGTGAGTGATCGGTACTGTGTGTTTGAGCTTTGGGGTGCACCCCCTAATGCAATAGGCTGCGCACACCTATGCCTGGAATCATATAGAAAAGGTAGGTAGGTATTGAAGAAGGATTGCCGCTCTAAGCCCCGGTCCTCTGACGCACACGCCCTTTTAGGAACTTACAGGTGCTTTCTCTGCAACAAATTAGGAAGGAAGAAAAAATCCTGGATGGCCGCACACCGCTAAAGGCATCTTTATTGATATCTTGTGTAGCAGATGAAATTCAATACAGTCACTTCACGTTACAGAAAGCAGGAAAAACCACTGACGCGTTTCACACCGTATGAATGTGCTTAATCATTATTAAAGTGGATGTAAAGCCACTCTCATCCTTTCTAAACTACTGCCATAGTGCTGATTTATAAGGATATAGATGCCTCCTGCATGTATCCTCACCTGTCAAATGTCTCCCCTCTGTCCGTTATAAGAACTGAAAAACTGCAGATTCTGTGGGTGGGTCTGTTGTCTGGAGCTCGGTGGGTGCAGTCGTGATGTCAGTAGACTCCCCGCCCACCTCTACACTCCCCTTACACCGAAGTCTGCTATGATCACTAACATCCAGTCAAAATTCAGAAAAGTAACCACATGACTTCAGAAAAGGAGTGGGGGTGGGAATTAAAAAATAATGCCCGTCTCCAGGCTAGTGCATGAGATATGTAAATAACCTGTCACTCACAGCAAGGGGGCAGAACGGACCAAGGTTTTTCTCTGCAAGATCAATGGGTGTTTTCTGTACTTGCTGAAAATGTTCTTAGCTTTAAAAGAATGCAGCCACAAAGGACTGTAAAGTGCAGCATATTACATTTGTGTTCCTGATGTTAGTTACCCTTTAACATGTCCATTTTGCCATTTTTTTTTGCAAAAGGAAGACTTTTTGCCTTTTATTCTAGAAAAAGAAACAGGCAAAATGATTGGCTGCTGTGGGCAGCAGCTATTTTTGCTTTACATTGGGAGAAAATAAACTTAACACATTTTGTAGCTAAGCCTTAACAACTACGCAAGTATCACTGGCACAAAAAAAAAAGTCATGAAGGATGTTTACAACCCATTGGGAGTTATTTACTGAGCATATGGCAGTGAGGAGAGGATATATTTAAACCTTAAAATGATAAAGCTGAGAACGCGTTGCGGGCTCTGCGTGTCCTGACATGAGCAAAGGCTGCCCTCTTGTGTTCACTTTTAGTAATGAAATTTGATCATTTGAAAGATCAAGCCAGGACCAAAAACACGTTACAACTATCATTTTCTGGAGCAAGATCGACCAAGTGAGGCGAACTTATGTCACACTTGGAATCCTTCGCTGGCAATGATTCCCCGAGGGGGGTATTTTCAGCCTTAAAAAAGGGCTGAAAAATGCAGCTTATTCTCGAGTATATACGGTAAGTATTTTTTTACATTTTTTTTTTGCCATACAGAGACAGAGAGCTAAACCTTAATTCATACACACGATTGGATTTTCCGATGGGAATTGTGTGATGACAGTGGCTGTTTTGTTGGAAAATCCGACCGTTTGTACGCTCCATCGGATAAGTGTCAGATTTTACGTGGACAAATGTGGGATAGCATGCTTTAAATTCTTCGGACAAAACTCCAAAGTACAAACACGCATGCTCAGAAGCAATGCTCACCATAACACAACATTAGCAGAAGTTGTCCAAAGGGCGGCGCTAAAGAGCTGAAAAGCTCGACAATTGGCCGACAATTATTTGCCGTTTGCATGCAATACAAGTTTACGACCAACACCCTTCGGACAAAATTTTCTACGCTTTGTCCGATGAAAATCCGATCGTGTGTATGAGGCTTTAGAACTAGGAAGGGAAACGTTCCTTTTTAACCACTTCCTCACCGAGCCATTGTAAAATGACGTCGGTGGGGACCTTTCATCTTTCAGACTGGAAGTCTGACGTCCTTGCATTTTCCGACCACTAGGTGTCGCGCGCGCCCCGCATTCCTCGGGACCCAGTGCGCGTGCCCGGCGGTCGGGATGACCGCCGGGCACCCGCGATTGCACCGCAATCATGGCAGAAGCATGGATCTGTGTGTGTAAACACACAGATCCATGTCCTGTCAGCGGTGAGGACACTGATGTGTGTTGCCAGCAGTGTTGTTCATTTTACTTTAAAAAAGTAATTAGTTACAGTTACAAATTACTTCTCCGAAAAAGTAATTGCGTTAGTGACTCAGTTACTACATTGAAAAAGTAATTAGTTACTCAGCAAAGTAACTGAATTTTTTTTTTATATTCTACAATGCTTTGTTGAGATGATTTCCTTTCTAGAATGCAGGTGACGGGCGCTTGCCAGGGAGCAGTGAGTTAATACTCCAAGACAAAAGAATGCCAGATCCTTGAGAGAAGAAATCCGGAAACAAATGGTGATCTCATGTATATCCCAGCCTAGGTGCATCCATCCCACCATGTATGTGCAGCTAATAGGACTTACAACCCTTATCCATCTGCTACATATTACATCCAAATTATAAGCTGGATTAACATGTATGTTTATAATATACATTCCCTTGACGTTTACAGAGTCTGTCATTTAAAATCTTATATTAGGCTTTATAAGAATTTTCTATAGTTTATTATTTTATCTATCTCATATAAGCTTTATTAGATGCAAGGGATCTGGAATGGGGATGTCAGATTTTTCTTTGTTGTCTGATGAAGAGATGAAATCACTGACCAAAAATAACCTGCTGATCATTGGTCTGTATAGGTGTCCTGCACTTACCATGTTGACCACTAGATGTCGCTGTGTACACTGTGTTGTATAGGGAACGTTTGTTATGTGGAACATTTTGTTCCGGCCATGTGTTCCCCGGGTCATTGATCAGGTTGCGCACACAGTGTGTGTGTGATCGATGTGAGTTATTCCCCGGTGATAGGTCAGTGTGAGGCGGATGGGGCTCATTGTATCCAGGGCTCCTTGCGATTGGGAGTTTTAAGACCGCTGTGACAGGCCATTACTGTGGTCACATGATTCTAAAGCGGAGTTCCACCCATATTTATGTTCACAGCGCCGGCAGAAGCAATTACTCTGCTGCCATCTAGTGGCGGTAGATGTAATTGCAGTAATGCCGCCCAAGTAATGGGAACTGCGTTACCGTGAGGGGAAGAATAATCAGGTAGAGTACTCGTTACCCTCAAAAGGGGCTGCGTTAGGTAACTGCGTTTATTGTAACTCCGTTACTTACAACACTGGTTGCCAGTACAGAGGAACACACATC
Organism: Rana kukunoris; assembly: GCA_029574335.1. Lineage (NCBI taxonomy): Eukaryota > Metazoa > Chordata > Amphibia > Anura > Ranidae > Rana > Rana kukunoris. The sequence continues at coordinate 531,133,563 of CM056052.1, read as the reverse complement.
GATCTCCTCCCCTTGTGAGTCCCCTCCCCCTAACAGTTAGAACACACTTTAGGAAACATTTTAACCCCTTCAGCGCCCCCTAGTGTTAACCCCTTCCCTGTCAGTCACATTTACACAGTAATCAGTGCAGTTTTATAGCACAAATCGCTGTGTAAATGTGAATGGCCCCAAAAATGTGTCAAAAGTGTCCGATGTGTCAGCCGCAATGTCACGGTCATTACTAGTAAAAAAATGCCATAATTCTATTTCCTACTTTGTAGACTCTAGAACTTTTGCGCAAACCGATCAAATGCGCTTATTGCGATTTTTTACCAAAAAAATATAGAAGAATACGTATCGGTCTAAACTGAAAAAAAAAAGTAAAAAATAAATAAAAATGATATTTATTAAATCAAAAATTAAAAAATATTGTGTTTTTTTTCAAAGTTGACGCTTTCTTTTGTTTATAGCGCAAAAAATAAAAACCGCAGAGGTGATCAAATACCACCAAAAGAAAGCTCTATTTGTGAGAAAAAAAGGATGTAAATTTTGTTTGGGAGCCACGTCGCACGACCGCGCAATTGTCATTTAAAGTGCGACAGCGCTGAAAACTAAAAATTGGTCTGGGCAGAAAGGGGGTGAAAATGCCCGGTATTGAAGTGGTTAATAATATATAATAAAACTCCTCCATTCTCCTATTACCGTCTGTACAGAATGGATCCTTCCCGTCTCTTTCACATTTTTCTGTTCCCCAATACATATTATAAAGGAACCGGCAGCCTTAGAGCAGAATTCAGCCCGCCGCGTCCCACAGCCAGGGATTCCAGGCCAGACGGGTAACACGCTCCAAACGCCGGCCGGCTCTTGTTGAATTTTATGCTGCTACATGCTGTTTTTAATATGGATTGATGTAAGTGCGCACAATCTTTTTTCTTATCAATTAAATGTACGGTTTTACACTATGTGGATTTCTCTTGATTTTTTTATGGGACCACGGGTTGATATTTGATCGCTGTTTGAGCTGAATACACCTACCGGCTACAATAAGTGGATGTCCCCTTCTGTTCCCTGCTGAATTATGAATGTTACAATTTGCTGATATTGATCTCGGTGAGATCATAGACTCTGGTAAGGGTCAGTGTTATCTGTGCGGTGGAGGTCTTTTGTCTTGTCATTACACACACCTGTTCGTGGATCTATCAGCACTGGGAAATTCTTTCTGTTTATTTAATATATCCCTTGATGGACTGTTTAATTACCATATGGACTTGAAATCATGTTCACTGTCCACCATTATTGTGGTCTTTGAAAAGTTTACTCATGTGATGTATCAGTTTGCACTAATGACACTTTTCACTTATTTTATTTTTTTCACTGTATGCCATTTGTAGCGCGACTTCATTTTTTTATATACTGTTTGGTGTTGTATAACACCTTTGAGACGCTGCTCAATATTTGTCCACTTATTTTGTTTAGATTTGCGCATTTTTCTCCTGTTTAATAGGGATTCCAGGCCGCCTCTTATATATAAATGTGGTCATGCCTCCTCCATTAAGATAACATGGCGTGTAATGTCATTAAATCACATGTTGGCGCTTTGATGTAGAACATGTAATTGAGTTGTGGAAGTTTCCGAATATCACAGATATTTTTCTCCGGTCCAGTCTTCACTTCTGTGCTTCAGGCCTATTTTCCTGCACTCTTAAGGCCCATACTCACAATCGGATTCTCCGTCAACAATTGTGTGATGACAGTTTTTTGTCGGATAATACGACCGTTTTTACACTAAATCGGACAATTGTTGTCGGAATTTCCACCAACAAATATTGGTTAGCCATGCTCCTAAATTTTCCGACAACAAATGTGTGTTGTCGGATCATCCGATCCACGCATGCTCAGAATCAAGTCGGCGCATGCTCGGAAGTATTGAGCTTAATTTTTCTCAGCACGTTGTTGTGTTTTACATCACTGCGTTGGACACGATCGGATTTTCAACAGATGGTGTGTAGGCAAGACTGATGAAAGTCAGCTTCATCGGATAGCCGATGAAAAATCCATCGGATTAGATTCCATCAGATATCCGATCGTGTGTACAGGGCTTAATACTCTAGTCACATTTTTGCGCCTGATCTCCTAGATTTTGGGACACATTTAGCCCACTCTTCCTCTACAAGTGTGCAAAGTGTGTTGTCCGGGGGACCTATGGCCGGCGAGCACTGATTTTTCAAACCTGGGCACCCCTTCCATAGAATGGGCACAGTGAGGCATGGGCATACCGAGGCATGGGCACAGTGAGGCATGGACACAGTGAGGCATGGGCATACTGAGGCATGGGCACAGTGAGGCATGGGCACAGTGAGGCATGGACACAGTGAGGCATGGACACAGTGAGGCATGGGCATACCGAGGCATGGGCACAGTGAGGCATGGACACAGTGAGGCATGGGCATACTGAGGCATGGGCACAGTGAGGCATGCAGATGGACACCCTAGGCTTATGCTCGAGTCAATACGTTTTCCCATTTTTTGTGGTACAAATAGGTGCCTCGGCTTATATTTGGATCAGCTTATACTTGAGTATATACGGTACACTTATTGCGATTTTTTTACCAAAAATATGTAGAAGAATACATATCGGCCTAAACTGAGGAAAAAATATGGGGCCAGATTCAGATAGCCTTTACGTCGGTGTATCTAGATACGCCGCATAAAGTCTATTCTGTGCCAGCGTATTTTTTTTCTGTATTCAAGATACGCCGGAATTCAGCTAAGATATGAGCGGCGTAAGTCTGTTACACCGTCGTATCTTAGTTGCATATTTACGCTGGCCGCTAGTGGCGCTTCTGTCGATTTACGCGTCGAATGTGTAAATTAGGGAGATATGCCGATTCACGAACATACTTGTGGCCAGGCGTCGTATTTTACGTCGTTTGCGTAAGCGTTTGTCTGGCGTAAAGTTACCCCTGCTATATGAGTCGCAGCCAATGTTAAGTATGGACGTCGAGACAGCGCCGAATTGTACGTCGTTTACGCTGTTTGCGTAAATCGTTCGGGAATGGGGCTGGACGTAATTTACGCTCACGTCGTTTACATTGACAACTTGCGACGTGATTTCACGCATGCGCACTGGGATACGTCCACGGACGGCGCATGCGCCGTTTAGAAAAAAAAATTAAATTATGTGGGGTCATCATTCATTTACATGAATCACGCTCCCACATGACTAATTTGAATTAGGCGCCCTTACGCCGGAAACTTTACGCTACGCTGCCGCAACTTATGGAGCAAGTGCTTTCTGAATAAGGCACTTGCCCATAAAGGTTGCGGAGGCGTAGCGTAAAGAGCATACATTACGCCCGCACAAAATTACGCCCCCTTCTCTGAATCTGGCCCATGTTTTTTTTAGATATTTTTTGGGGATATTTATTATAGCAAAAAGTCAAAAATATTGCATTTTGTTCAAAATTGTCGCTCTATTTTTGTTTATAGCACAAAAAAGCGCAGTTTTAAAGCAGAGATATTTCACCATCGCCTGAACGCTGCACATACTGCGACTGGAGAGTTTATCAATTTATGTCAGCAGAAGCAAAACTCCATTGACCTCTCCGGTCTCCTTGTTTCAATCTCGCTTGTCAGAGTAAATAGGTGACCATTTATCACCGTACACTATAACATGGAAGGAAATTGTATTTCCACCAACTTCAGCCCTTTTTCACTCATCTTTTAGCTGACCGCAAGTGTTTTAACTTGATTTGGTGCCGCTAATGTATAACGGTGGGCCGGCATAACTAGATTACTTCACTCTGAAGTTTGCTGCAATTACTAGATGTTCTAGAATGTTCCACGGCAGCTAATAAGTCTGACCCCCCACATTCTGGTATGGATTTTTCTTGTCCAGATGAAAGGACAACATTTTATCTTTTAATAAATGCTGTATATACTCTAGTATAAGCCGACCCGAATATAATTTTACCACACAAAAAAATGGGAAAACGTATTGACTCGAGTATAAGCCTAGGGTGTCCATCTGCACAGGCCCGTCGCTACAGGACAAACAATTGCTTGGGGCCCCAATCTGGCCTGGGGCCCCCAACTTCCCCTTCCCAGGCTGTAGCGTGGCCGAGCTCCTCTTCCTCCCTCCTGGAGTCCTGTCAGTCCGGCCGGGTACCGCGCATGGTACAGGAGATTCAGTTTCCCGTTCCTGGCCGGACTGACAGGAAGTTCACACTGAGTGCTCACTTCCTTTCAGTCCAGCCGGGAACACAGGAAACTGAATCTCCTGTACCAGGTCCGGCCCTGGCACTATCTGATAGGGGACTGGGGAACCATAATGATAGAACAATGGACTGACAGGAGGAAGAGGAGCTCGGCCACGCTACAGTGACAGGCTACAGGGAAGAAGGGGAGGTGAGAATAGAAAAACATAGGGACTAGAGGGGGGGGGGGGTAAGAACATGGGTGTAAAAAATTTGTGTAGTGCTAACGTAGGCTTTGCGTGCAGGGAGGGGTGCTTGGGGCCCCCCATTTTGATTGGGGCCCCCAAATTCCTTCAAACAGCCCTGCATCTGCATGCCTCACTGTGTCCATGCCTCGCTGTGTTCATGCCTCTCTGTTCCTCACTTTGCCTCACTGTGTCCATGCCTCACTGTTCCTCACTGTGTCCATGCCTCACTGTTCCTCACTTTGCCTCACTGTGTCCATGCCCAGGATTCCTTACAAGGCTACCAAGGCCAGGCCTCGGGGCGGCAGTGGGTGCAGGGGTGGCGCGCTCCCCTCCCTCTGTCCTCCGGCGCTTGGGTGTCATGGAGCTGGGTCTGTGTGTGCAAGGTCCCACCCCCCCCTAGACCAGCTTGTGTGATAGTAGATTGAATCAGTGCTCCGCCTATCACACAAGCTGGTCTAGGGGGGCAGGACCTTGCACACACAGACCCAGCTCCGTGACATCCGAGCGCCGGAGGACAGAGGGAGGGAAGCACTGCGTGTTATCCATTCAGGAAATGGTGAGGCTGCCTGCATTCATGGGCACAGAGGCTACGATCATTGGCACAGAGGCTGCAATCAGTGGGCATAGAGGATGCTATCAGTGGGCATAGAGGATGCTATCAGTGGGCATAGAGGATGCTATCAGTGGGCACAGAGGCTGCAATCAGTGGGCACAGAGGCTGCTATCAGTGGGCACAGAGGCTGCTATCAGTGGGCACAGTTATTTTCAGTTTTCTCGTGTCATCGATAAAGGACGAGAATGATGGTGTGTTTGTATGCGTGGGGGGGGGGGGCAGCATTGAGAGACCCAGCCTTGGGGTGGCAAAGGGAGTAAATCCAGGCCTGTCCATGCCTCACTGTGCCCATGCCTCACTGTGTCCATGACTAGACTTACGTTTAACATGGGAGTATATGGAAAGGGTGCCCGGATTTAAAAAAAACGGTGCTCCCTGGCCATAGGTCCCCCAGACAGCAACTGGGGCTACATGTGTGCTTACGGTCGGCCGGTACCAGGTCCACAAAGTTACCAGAGAAATTAACAATTAACATGGTAGTCTATGGACGGGGTGCCCGCATTTGAAAAATCTGTGCTCCCCGGCCGTAGGTCACCCAGACAGAAAACTGTGAACACTTGTAGAGGAAGAGTGGGGCTACATGTGTGCCAAGTTTCCGATTCAGAGTACTTATGGCCGGCTGGTACCAGGTCCCCAAAGTCCAGGAGATCAGGCGCAAAAAGGTGACTCGATTATAAGCCATGGGGGGCATTTTCAGCACCAAAAAATGTGCTGGAAAAACTCGGATTATACTCAAGTAAATACGATAGTAAGCAAGAACGGTCTACTGAAGCTGGCCATACACCATTAGATGGTTTTTCAATGAGCTCACTTACAAAAATCTGTATGAACATTCGTATGGAAATTTGATGACTAGTGATGCACACATGGGGGAAGGAAAGAAAATCTCTCCATGTCAGGGAAGGACTAATAAAGCAGCCCACAGATTATACAATTTGCAATTTCTAGGAGACAAGGCTCGACAAACTGTAGGCGCCCATGGCGATCAGAAGTTTCAACCTGGCGCATGAGCTGCCTTATGAATGCTCCCCATGCCCAGACACATGCCCCCCCACCCCGCTTGCCCGGGACCAGCATAGCAGGTGACATCGGGGGGGGGGGGATAGTGGACACACGTCTGCTCCGGAGGATAGTGGACACACGTCTGCTCCTCTCCCCTTTTAGTTGTTGACCGAGAAGTGATGTCATATCCAGGTCCCCGTTGACAGTTTCCCCGTCCATCAAGGCCTGGGAAGGAATGTAATGCAGTGCGACGTGCATTGAATTCCATTCAGTGGAGAACAGAGGAGTTATGTAGGGACTTTTAGACCCTGGATGTGTCAATAAAGGAACCTGGCAGCAAAAAAATCATCCTTTTGCTTGCTGATTTCAGGTACAACTTCACAGAAACGAACGGCTGAGCCCATGTCAGGGGTATTCTATGGGCATGTTCAAAAAAAAGCTGGGGCAAACCACCCCTGGTAAGAAAATAGTTAAAAATCTTCTGCAGCGAATTGCCGAGGTGTGGTCCTGAACACGCACACTCCTGTATTATGTATTTTAAAATGAAATAAAGCATACCAAAATTTCATTCCATGCCTGATAGTTCAGTACATGTCAGAACAAGAAGAAAAACCTGTTCTGTGCTGCACTACACACAGTGATCTAGGCAGAAGATCAAAGAGCTAGAAAAATGTGTCCTGTTCCTTAAATGGGTAATCTGGAATGTTTTGCATTAGACCCCTTTCACACTGGGGCACTTTGCAGGCGCTATAACGCTAAAATTCACGCCCGCAAAGCGTCCTAAACAGCTGCTGCTGTCTCTCCAGTTTGAAAGCCCCGAGGGTTTTCACACTGGAGCGATGCGCTAGCAAGACGGTAAAACAAGTCCTGCTAGCCGCATCTTTGGAGTGGCGTTTACCGCTCCGTCACCGCTCCTGCCCATTGAAAGCTATAGGCAGCGTGGCCATACCGCCGGCAAAGCACCTCTGCAGGGGCGCTTTGCGGGTGGTTTGAACCCTTTTTCGGCTGGTAGCGGGGGTTAAAAGCAAATATCCCCCGCAAGCGGTGAAGCGCAGCTAAAAATAGTGGCGCTTCACCGCCGACACCCCCACCCCCCAGTGTGAAAGTGGTCTTACAGCGGAGGTTCCATTTTGTTTTTTTTGTCATTCATTTATTTTTTCTGTTCCAAAAGAATGCTCACTGTTCTGGTGTCTTCAACCACTTAAGCCCTGGACCATTATGCAGCTAAAGGACCATGCCCCCTTTTGCGATTCAGCACTGCGTAGCTTTAACTGACAATTGTGCGCTCAAGCGACATGGCTCCCAAACAAAATTGGCGTCTTTTTTTCCCACAAATAGAGATTTCTTTTGGAGGTATTTGATCACCTCTGCGGTTTTTATTTTTTGCGCTATAAACAAAAATAGAGCGACATTTTTGAAAAAAATACAATATTTTTTACTTTTTGCTATAATAAATATTTAAAAAAAACATATAAAAAAAACATATTTTTTCCTCAGTTTAGGCCGATACGTATTCTTCTACTTATTTTTTGTAAAAAAAAAAAAACGCAATAAGCGTTTAACGATTGGTTTGTGCAAAATGGATCGGTGGGCACTGTGAAGCCCACAAGCACTCATTTCCTTGATGCAGTGAATGCTGGGAGCAGCATTCACCACTCGATCCCGTGCATGCTCGGTCTTTACTGCGAGCAGCGCCGTAAACATCAGGCTTGCCATCACAACGAGCGGCGTTGTTGAAAGTTACCGGCCCGTTGTGATGTCAACCAAACCACGATCTCACGAGGTTTCGCGGCGGCGTTCCGCACTGACTCCTGGGAAGCCTGACACTTACCTCCCAGGAGACAGTGTGGCACCGGGGAAAGGCAATAGACATGCCTACTCCCGCGGGAGTAGAAGACAGGACGTGCCACAATATACAGCTACAATACGGTAATTATAGCACTAAAAAAAATTTGCTCATTTGAACATCAGTGCAATGCACTGGTGTGGATAACATTAGGTTAAGAATGTGTGTGAACCTCCGCTTTAAAGTTGAACTCACGGATCACCTTCTTTTTTGCCACAAATTGTAAAATATTTTTTTTAAATGTAGCGCTACCCCATTCAGGAGCCGCTGAGGCCTCGTACACACGTCCAAGGAATTCGTTGTTTCAGACACATCGTTTTCCTCGTCGAGTTCCTTTTTAGGCTTGTCGAAAAACTCGACAAGCTTGCTTTGCGCACACGCTTTATAGACCGAATCTCCTCGTTCTCAAACGCGGTGACTTCAACACATACAATGGCAGGGGCTGCTTTTGCTAATCTCATGTTACTGCGTGTTAGGAAAAAGTTTGGTAAGAGACATTTGCACTTTTCAGTCTGTTACAGTGTGACAAATGTGCTATTTCCATTACAAACGCTACTTTTACCGAAGGTGCACGGGTTTCTTAGCATACACACGCTCAAGTTTCTCGTCGAAAAGCAGCCCGACGAGGAACACGACGAGCCAATTTGACTCCCGTCGAGGAAAAAGAGAACTTGCTCTCTTTTTTGCTCGAGTTCCTCGACAGTTTCCTCTATGAAAAAAACTCTCCCACCGAGTTTCTTGATGGATTCTGCCGAGGAACCTGGTCGAGTGTACGAGGCCTGAGTATAAGTGGGATCGGCGTGTTGTGTTACCTGGCAGATGTCTAGTGGTGATACTTGTGAGTTGAAACAGAGAGCGAATGTCCAGTCTTTAGTTGGGTTTTCTTCAATGCTTTATTCCAAGGTCCAACATGGCCAACATCAACATGGTACAGGACAGGAAAGGTTGATAAGCAGAAAGAGAGAGCTTGAGTATCAGGCCTTGGATATAAAGAAGGAAGGGAGCAGTCTTGCTCTCAGCAATAATGAATTCAGTTCGTCACCACACCAGTCGGAATGGGTAAAGTGGCCCCGGACAGACCCCTGCCACAGGCCTAGTACTTGAGTGAACGTGAAATTGAAATGAGCAAGTCCTCCCAATAAATTTAGTTAGAGTCACTGGATCCCCGATGGTTCGTTCAAGCCCTATTGGATCACCTGCCTCAGGGTTCTCCTCAAGCCGATCCACCACCGTGCAGCTCCCAGCCTGGGATCCTTTCAGAAAAGGTTTGGGATCCAGCAGCTACTGGGATCCCTCTCTATGTCAGAGTAGAGCTCCGCATGGTGCGCAACTTCGGCCAGGTAGGCCACGGCTGCGGGGTCCATTGGACGCGCGCACCCTGAAGGTGGGTGCCGGACCTGGAACACAGACCCCGCAGAAAGCAAAAATGGCCCTCAGGCCAAGGCAGCTGTCCCAGATATAGCCTCCCTCAGCATGCCTTAGTGAGGGAACTGACCCCTCTGATTGGCTGCTGAGAAAAGAGAGTCCGCCAGAACCCCTCTAGCGCCAGCTGCTGCCCAGGGGTGGAAACACAAGCCTGGAGCACAGACCGACCCACAGGACAGCTCTGGTAATGACAGCAGCCCAAATTTGACAAACTGTGAATGGGAGCCACGTAACTCTCCCATTCCACACTAACTTTAGCGTAACGCCCCTAAGGAAAGTAAGGGGGCGCTACATAAATATTATTGTATTCACCATACAATTTTTTTCTTGGGAGTCGGCTAAGGGTCAAAAGTCCTACCCCTCTGTTTCTGGCCTACAGTTTTTTGTTGGTCAGTTCCCAAGCCTCCTGTAGGCAGCAGTATAATCCAAAGATTTAAAACTTCCTGTTTCCCACAATGGTGTCCAAGAAAAGTATTTTAAGATAAATACAAAAATTCTTAATTTCTTTCTCATCCATTGAAGGACACATAATGTCTTAAATCTTAGGGTCATAAAAAACTGTTCGACTGAGGAGTATGAAACAGCAAACTATAGCTAATAGGCACAAGATAAACAACATGGGGAATGCCTCAGCTCAAACAGCCATCTGAAAGATCTTACTCCAAGATGTGGCAGAATTGTCCATTTGGTAGAAGTTAGCGAACGTGTGAATAAAAGACAAGATGGCAGCCCTACAAATCTAGGAAAAGGTTGCCTGATGCTGAAAAGCCCAAGAAGTGCTAACATTTTGACTGGAGCACAGGTGTCAAACACAAGGCCCGTGGGCCGAATCCGGCCTCAAGGCCATTTCATGTGGCCCTCGCACCTCTCCCGCAGCTGCAGGAGAGCTCCAGCTCTCCTCTGGTCCTCCTTCAGACCCTGTACTTTCTGCTTTAAGCAATGCATCCAGCTTCTTCCCAGCAGTAGCATAAGGTAAGGGTGGTCCACTGTGATGTATGTAAGGGTGGGGGACTCAACTTCTGACTGTGGGGTGGCTCTTGACATCTAATGTAAAGGGGAGGGGATGTGCTGGACATCTAATCTTACATATACAACCGGCCCTTTTGAGGGCAGTCATAATGCTGATGCGGCCCACGATAAAGTTGAGTTCGACACTCCTGGACTAGAGGGAGTCTTAACAAGAAAGGGAGGAACCTGACTATTGAGACCATACGCTTGGACGTTGCTCTGTTTAGTAATGGTTGGATGGGAAGGCAGGGGTGCCTTTTCTAGCTCAATCTTAGAATGACAAAAAAGGAATCAGTCTTTCTTAAAGAACCAGTGGCTAAAAGACAGACTTGCACACCCTGAAACACATCCAGACAATGGAAAGAAATGTCCTTTTGATGAACCCAAGTCAGACAAAAGAATGGAAGGACAATGACAGGGGTCAAGTCCTGGGGAAAAAAAGTGTGGGAACTCTCACCCAAGATCCACTCCCCCACCGAAAAAAATAAAATGATACGCTCGTATGCATAATAAACCGCATGTTTTATTTTTTTCGATCCATTGTAATCCTTTATGTTACTGGCCACTTCCTGTATATGGATTCATCGGGTAGTATGCGGGTATTCTGTCACTTCCTCGATGCCGCAATGTCTCCTGGGAGCTTTTGTCATTGTTCCCAGGAGACATTACGGAGGTCTGCCACGAGTTATCACGGGAAGCAAGTTCTTTCTAAATCCCGCAATAACTTGCGGCAGACCTCCACAATGTCTCCTGGGAAAAATGACAAAAGCTCCCAGGAGACATTGCGGCATTGAGGAAGTGACGGAATACCCGCACACTACCCGATAAATCCATATACAGGAAGCAGCCAGTAACAAAGGATTACTAAGGTTCGTCTGCTCCTGACAGTGACTCGAGCTGGGCATCGCCGCTTAGTGAAGGATCGGCTCGGGCAGCTCGGCTGCTCTAGTCCTGCAAAGGGAACCGAGTTCCTGCTGTGAAAAAAGTGCAGAGACTCCGTTGCCACGCATTCCCGCAGGACTTGAGTCCTAGACAATGAGCCCGTTGGTGAACGTCAGAGACTACCTTTGGCAAGAAGGAAGTCATGGGCAACAGCCCCTCATTGCCAACATGGAAAACCCAAAAGTGTTCTTTGCAAGATAAGGGCGCCAGTTCAGACATTGTAAAAGGTGTTAGCTACAAAGAAAGCAACCTTGTGGGTGAGAAGAGAGAGTAAAATATTTAATGTATTTAAACCGCAGCTTCTGAAATGAAGAGACAACCTGATTCAGATCTCATGGAATCACAAGGGAATGTACAGGAGGAACTTCAAAGGAGGTCCCCTGTCTTAATCAAAGAGTGAGAGGCCAACAAACATTGAAACAGAGTGGAAAGAGCAGACTTGATCTTTGATGGTGCTGAGAGCCAATAAATGCTGATCCAGACCCAACTGCAAGAAGGAAAAGATTTGTCCCATAGAGAAACCCCTGGAATGAAAGCCTCTAGAATCACACCCATGCACATCATTGAAATCCAGTGGCGGTGCGTCCATAGAGGGCACTGGAGCGTCGTCCCCTCTCGCTCCTGCACCTCCACTGAATACAATACATAGATTCATTCTGTGTGCAGAATGACTGGACATGGGAGCTCCTTGATGCAAGATAAAATCTGCTTCTTGATCACAGGCACCGAAGTACAGAATGGAATGCCTATTCTTTAGGGCTGTTACTGATCAAAATTTTTGTGTTTGATTAATCGTTTTTTTTTATTTTTATCGATTAATCGACTAATTTCGATTAATTATAACGCACATACAGATCCAACTACTTTTTACTACTACTCTACTACTTCGGACCTGCTTGGTGTGTTCCTTGTTCTTTATGATGCTCTCTGCGCTTTAAACGGACCTCTGAGACTATCACAGTGCAGGTGCATTTATACAGAGACTTGATTACACACAGGTGGATTCTATTTATCATCATTAGTCATTTAGGTCAACATTGGATCATTCTGAGATCCTCACTGAACTTCTGGAGAGAGTTTGCTGCACTGAAAGTAAAGGGGCTGAATAATTTTGCACGCCCAATTTTTCAGTTTTTTATTTGTTAAAAAAGTTTGAAATATCCAATAAATTTTGTTCCACTTCATGATTGTGTCCCACTTGTTGATTCTTCACAAAAAATGTCAGTTTTATATCTTTATGTTTGAAGCCTGAATTGTGGCAAAAGGTCGCAAAGTTCAAGGGGGCCGAATACTTTCGCAAGGCACTGTATATTGGGTCTAACCAACTGCTGATGCCCCACGTCTTTCTTTGGTATTAGAGGAACTTGAAATTCTTTTGCACATGAAGAAATTAATGAGATAATTATAGTTTTGTTCCAAAAACGATTTTCTTTACTGGAAGCAAACCTCTCCTCATAGCTAACTGAGTGGAAAATGTTTATTACCTCGGCACTTCCCCTATACCAAATTATATAAAATATGAACTCTTCCCAGATGTCTGACATAATTCTAGGCCTACGGTCTCAGTCACTGCTTATAACATAGACTGGTGAAAGCAGGGAGACTTTACCTATTCTGACACAAAATACTGTAAACAAACTTGGAGTGCCACTCTAATGACGTGTACACACGATAAGTTTGTAGGCTCTCCAGCAGTTTTCCCGATGAGAAAACCGCAGAGAATCACGACGAGAAAATTTAGAACATGCTCTAAATTGTTCTTGTCGCGAATCGTTGCGTTTTTTCGTTTAGCAGTTATCCCATAGAGAAACACTGCTAGGGAACCTACGCATGGCCGGTTTTCTCGACCAAGAGAAAAACTGTTGGGAAAACCGGCCGTGTGTACACAGGGAAAAGGGACCAAGCCGATCCTCGGTTTTCCCGTCTGGTTTTTGGGAGGTGTTTTCACCTCCGAGAAACTCGATCGTGTGTACGCGGCATAAGCAGACCATTTGGCGCATCTACGTTCGTGAATCGGCGTATCTCCCTCATTTTCATATCTGAATCGAAACTTCCATATGCATCCAGCGTAAATATGCGCCCACGATATGCCGGCGTAGGAAAGTTACGTCGGTCAGCAGAAGCCTATTTTTCGACGTCCCTTAGTTTGTGGGTCCGGCACCTAGATACGATGCGCACATTTGTACTTACGCGTAGATACGTCGGTGTAAGTGCTACGTGAATTCGGGCCAATATTTTTATTTTTTACCCCCCCTCCCCCTTTACACAGTACACAGTAACAGAACTGAGGCTGTCAATCTGCTAGAGATCCGTCCCCTATCACCATTTCTCTCTTGGTGTCAGGAAAATTTGACTCGTGCTGATAGCAGATAAATGAAACAGCAGACAGAAATCACACGTAGTGCTCTAAAAGGGTCACTATAGGAAAAAAAAATTTGCTTTAAAATAACAAACATGTCATACTTACCTCCAGGCTGCAGTTTGTTTTGCACAGAGTGGCGCCGATCTACGTCTTCTGCGGTCCCTCGGCGGCTGTCTCTGCTCCTCCCCGCAAGAACTCACCACAGTAATGCTAGAGCGCTTGCATGGTGGTGAGTCTCTGCAGGCGCGCTCCCGTGATACAGTGAGTGGCCATAGCCGCTTACTGTATCACTCGGCCCCACCCCTTAGGCGCGCCGCCTCACTGGATGTGATTGACAGCAGCGCTAGCCAATGACTGCGCTGCTCTCAATCCATCCACCTTAGCCAATCAGCGGGCACGCTGAGCGGCGAAGAGGATCTCGGGACCGAGCACGGGACTTTCGAGGGGTCAGGTAAGTAAAACTGGGGCCTCGGGGGGGGGGGGGGGGCGTCACCAGATGTTTTTTCACCTTAATGCATAGATTGAATAAAGGTGAACAAAAATGTTTTCTTTACAACTCCCTTAATTGAGACAAGTACACACTATAAAAGGATATGGTTTGTTCAAATTTCATGTTTGAGGTTTACAACCACTTTTGAGGAAGAAATACCCAATCAAGTATATACAATATAATATATATTTCAACAAATGCTATGCAGTTTCCTTCCCCCATCTGTTCTGTAGAAAAAAATAGGACCTTTTTTTTTTTTTATTATTTGATTATTTGGGAGGTTCTGTATTTAAAACATGTTCAATTCCAGAGCTGTGTGTAATACTGAAACCCCCAACTCGCTCCAGATGTTATCAGTCACAAGTATCACACTGGAGCTGCAATACAATACATTTTTTTTTAGCTTTCTAACTCTTAAAAGAGCAAAAGACTTGGTTCATTAAAATTGCCCCACTGCTCTTCAAGTCAAATTCTAACACTGCACAGCACCCTGAACACACCATCCCCACCGTGAAACATGGTGGTGGCAGCATCATGATGTGGGGATGCTTTTATTCAGCAGGGACAGAGAAGCTGGTCAGAGTTGATGGGAAGATGAATGGAGCCAAATACAAGGCAATCTTAGAAGAAAACCTGTTATGCCCTGTACACACGATCGGTCAATCCGATGAGAACGGTCTGATTGATTTTTCAATCAGTTATCCGATGAAGCTGACTGATGGTCAGTCGTGTCTACACACCATCGGTTAAAAAACTGACATAACGTTGTGTCATAACGCGGTGACATAAAACAACAACGACGTGCTGAAAAAAATGAAGCTCAATGCTTCCAAGCATGCGTCGACTTGATTGTGAGCATGCGTGGATTTTTAACCGATGGTTCCTGTCCACAGACGATCGTTTTTTTTCTATCGGTTAGGTATCCATCAGATAGTTTTAAAACAAGTTCCATTTTTTTTAACTGATGGATAAATAACTGATGGGGCCCACACACGATCGGTTTGGCATGAACAGACCGTTCTCATCAGTTTGACCAATCGTGTGTACGCGGCATCATGCTGCGTACACACGATCATTTTTTGTGATGAAAAAAAAACGACGTTTTCTGTGAGGTAAAAAACTACGTTTTTGAAACGTCACTTTTCAAAGACGATGTTGCATACACACCATCGTTTTTTTCACAAAAAGCGAGGTTACGTTCACCACACTTTTCCATTGAAGCTCGCTTCATAACTAGCTTCTGGGCATGCGCGGGTTGAAAAACGTCGTTTTAAACAACGTTTTTGCTACACACGGTGACTTTTTGTGAAACAAAAAACGACGTTTTGAAAAACGACACAAAAAATTCAAGCACGTTTTGCTCACACACGATCAATTTAAATGACGTTTTAAAAAACAAAGTTTTTTTTTTCATCGCAAAAAACGACCGTGTGTACGCGGCATTAGAGTCTGAAAAAGACTTGAGACTGGGGCGGAGGTTCAACTTCCAGCAGGACAACGACCCTAAACATACAGCCAGAGCTACAATGGAATGGTTTAGATTAAAGCATATTCATGTGTTTGAATGGCCCAGTCAAAGCCCAGACCTAAATCCCATTGAGAATCTGTGGCGAGACTTGAAAATTGCTGTTCCCAGACGCTCTCCATCCAATCTGACAGAGCTTGAGATATTTTGCCAAGAAGTATGGGCAAAGATGTCCCTCTCTAGATGTGCAAAGCTGGTAGAGATATCCCCAAAAAGACTTACAGCTGTAATTGCAGTGAAAGGAGGTTCTACAAAGTATTGACTCAGTGGGGGGGGGGGGGGGGGGGGGCGCCATACAAATACACGTCACACTTTTCACATATTTATTTGTAAAAATTTTGGAAAACCATTTATCATTTTCTTTCCACTTCACAATTATGTGCCACTTTGTGTTGGTCTGTCACATAAAATCCTAATAAAATACATTTACTTTTTTGGTTGTAACATGACAAAATTTGGAAAATTTCAAGGGGTGTGAATACTTTTTCAAGGCACTGTATCTACAGGCAAAAGTCTTGCTCTTTTTGCAGAACAGGATGCAAACTGGTACACCAGATTTCCCGGTACCTGCAGTTTCTGTGGCAGCTCTATGTGGGTTTCCTGCCACTTTCTGTACAGGAAATAAAACTCACCATGACCAATAGTGAGGGTGAATCTTTGCATCGGGCACCCAGACAACAATAACTGCCTGCTTCCTGATTGTGCCTTAAGCTGGCAAGAGAACTAAAAAGAAAAAATTCCTTCATCCACCCAAGCAAAGAGGATGGCACGATCCCTCCACCGGGACGGCGGGACCCGGCATTATCAGAAAACACTGAATAGCAGCTGCACCTAACAGGAGTGCTTACAATGATCAGCTGTTATTCATTTATGTAAGGCCTTTATACCAAAAAGAAAAAAAAATATCTGTTGCTGTACCTGCCTAAAAAAGTGTGGAGTTCAAGCAGAACCTAAAAGAAAAAATATATTGCAGCTTACAAATCATTCATTTTCTTTATTTTAGGCTTTTTTTCCCTCTGTTTCCTTTGTTTTCACCTGGTGATCTGGCCAGTAACATACCTCCTTTATTAGGCCCCTTTCACACGGACGGATAGAATGGTGCTTTTAGCTGCGGATTTTACCGCAGCTACAAGCACACAATGCTTTCCTATGACCCCCTCACACACTGCATTTAGCTGCGGTTTCGTTACCAGCGGTTTGGTGCGAATAGAAAAAATTGAATTGAATGTGTCCAGGTGCGATTTGGCGCACCTATCTCCACATAACCGCAGGTAATCGCAGTGCACTGTGTCAGCTGCGTTTAGCATGAATCTTGAGAGGGAACTCCGCGCCAAATTTTAAATAAAAAACGGCATGGGTTCCCCTCCAAGGGCATAGCAGGCCCTTGGGTCTGGTATGAATTTCAAGGGGAACTTCCATACGCCGAAAAAACGGTACATCGTACCCCTACCCATTCACCTGGAGGGAAAAAAACGCAAAAAAAAAAAAAACACACTACACAGGTTTTAAAAGTAATTTATTAGGCAGCTCTGGGGGTCTTCTTCCGATTTCCGGGGTCTTCTTCAGACTTCGGGGGTCTCTTCTTCTGCTCTCCGTTGCCTTCTTCCTTCTGCCGGGCTTCGTCACTATCTTCTTGCAGTTCTTGTACTAGTGGGGGGGCCCGGTCTTCCGCGTCTTCTTCCTTCTTCTACAGTATCCTTCCCTCTTCTCCGGTGTTGTTCTGCCGGACTTCTCCGCTATCTTCTTGCAGTACTTTTACTGGGGGGGGGGGGGGGTCTTCCGTGTCATCTTCTTCCCTCTTCTCCTGTGTCCTTCTTCCTTCTTCTCCGGTGTCCTTCTGCCGGGTTTCTCTGCTATCTTCTTGCAGCTCTTTTACTAGCGGGGGGCCAGGTCTTCCACAACATTTTCTTCCCTCTTCTCTGGTGTCCTTCTTCCCTCTTCTCCGGTGTCCTTCTGCCGGGCTTCTCCGCTATCTTCTTTCAGTTATTTCACTAGTGGGGGGGCCCGGTTTTCCGCGTTGTCTTCTTCCCTCTTCTCCGGTGTCCTTCTGCCGGGCTTCTCCGTTATCTTCTTGCAGTTCTTTTACTAGCGGGGGGGCCCGGTCTTCTTCCCTCTTCTCCAGTGTCCTTCTGCCAGGCTTCTCCGGTGTCCTTCTGCCGGGCTTCTTCTCTATCTTCTTGCAGTTATTTTACTAGTGGGGGGGGCGGTCTTCCGCATCATCTTCTTCCCTCTTCTCCAGTGTCCTTCTGCCGGGCTTCTCCGCTATCTTCTTGCAGTTCCTTTACTAGCGGGGGGGGCCCGGTCTTCTTCCCTCTTCTCCAGTGTCCTTCTGCCGGGCTTCTCCGGTGTCCTGCTGCCGGGCTTCTTCGCTATTTTCTTGCAGTTATTTTACTAGTGGGGGGGCCCGGTCTTCCGCGTCGTCTTCTTCTCTCTTCTCCAGTGTCCTTCTTCCCTCTTCTCCATTGTCCTTCTGCGGGGCTTCTCCGGTGTCTTCTTGCAGTTATTTTACTAGTGGGGGGGGCCCGGTCTTCCGCGTCGTCTTCTTCCCTCTTCTCCGGTGTCCTTCTTCCCTCTTCTCCGGTGTCCTTCTTCCCTCTTCTCCGGTGTCCTTCTGCCGGGCTTCTCTGCTATCTTCTTGCAGTTCTTTTACTAGTGGGGGGGGGCCCGGTCTTCCATGTCGTCTTCTTCCCTCTTCTCCGGTGTTCTTCTGCCGGGCTTCTCCACTAGCTTCTTGCAGCTCTTTTACTAGCGGGGGGGGCCCGGTCGTTCCGCATCGTCTTCTTCCCGCTTCTCCGGTGTCCTTCTGCCGGGCTTCTCCTCTATCTTCTTGCAGTTATTTTACTAGTGGGGGGGGGGGCCCAGTCTTCCACGTCGTCTTCTTCCCTCTTCTCCGGTGTCCTTCTGCCGGGCTTCTCCACTATCTTCTTGCAGCTCTTTTATTAGCGGGGGGGGCCCGGTCGTTCCGCGTCGTCTTCTTCCCTTTTCTCCGGTGTCCTTCTTCCCTCTTCTCTGGTGTCCTTCTGCCGGGCTTCTCAGCTATCTTCTTGCAGTTCTTTTACTAGCGGGGGGCGACGCGTCTTCTTCCCTTTTTCTCCAGTGTCCTTCTTCTTCCTCTTCTCCGGTGTCCTTCTGCCCGGGCTTCTTCGCTATCTTCTTGCAGTTCTTTTACTAGCGGGGGGGGCCCGGTCTTCCGCGTCGTCTTCTTCCCTCTTCTCCGGTGTCCTTCCTGCCGGGCTTCTCTTCACTATCTTCTTGCAGCTCTTTTATTAGCGGGGGGGGCCCGGTCGTTCCGCGTCGTCTTCTTCCCTTTTCTCCGGTGTCCTTCTTCCCTCTTCTCTGGTGTCCTTCTGCCGGGCTTCTCAGCTATCTTCTTGCAGTTCTTTTACTAGCGGGGGGCGACGCGTCTTCTTCCCTTTTCTCCAGTGTCCTTCTTCCCTCTTCTCCGGTGTCCTTCTGCCGGGCTTCTTCGCTATCTTCTTGCAGTTCTTTTACTAGCGGGGGGGGCCCGGTCTTCCGCGTCGTCTTCTTCCCTCTTCTCCGGTGTCCTTCTGCCGGGCTTCTCCACTATCTTCTTGCAGCTCTTTTATTAGCGGGGGGGGCCCGGTCGTTCCGCGTCGTCTTCTTCCCTTTTCTCCGGTGTCCTTCTTCCCTCTTCTCTGGTGTCCTTCTGCCGGGCTTCTCAGCTATCTTCTTGCAGTTCTTTTACTAGCGGGGGGCGACGCGTCTTCTTCCCTTTTCTCCAGTGTCCTTCTTCCCTCTTCTCCGGTGTCCTTCTGCCGGGCTTCTTCGCTATCTTCTTGCAGTTCTTTTACTAGCGGGGGGGCCCGGTCTTCCGCGTCGTCTTCTTCCCTCTTCTCCGGTGTCCTTCTGCCGGGCTTCTACGCTAACTTCTTGCAGCTCTTTTACTAGCAGGGGCCCCGGTCTAGCGCGTCGGCTTCTTCCCTCTTCTCTTCTTCGATGTTGACACTGCGCTTCCTCCCGCTGTAATGACGGGTGCGCGGTGTGCAGCGATTTATATAGGCCTTTTATGACGTCACAGTCCTATCATGCTCTGGGTGGTGACGACATAAGGGGGTGGATAACACCCAGTGACCCCACCCCCTTAATGTCGTCACCACCCAAAGCATGATGCTTTTGGGTTTATTATTGCTTACAGCTTTAAAGTATAACTAAAGGCAAAACTTTTTTTCAAGTTGTGGATAAAGTAACGATGTATTAGACCCCCTGACAGTTTTTTATCGCTGTCTGTGCCCCCGTTAGGGAGATTCCCCCCTCTCTATTTGTACCATTATCATTGAAAGTAAAAAAAATCCCAAAGTTCTGGTAACCTGGGGGGGTCCCCAAGAGATTTCCTTCATTTTCAGGGATTTCCTCTCACTTCCTGTTCGGCTAAAGAACAGGGAGCGAAAGGACACAAATGACGAAAGAAAAAATCTGACAGGAGTGTAAAAAAAAAAAAAAGAAAGAAAAGGCCTAAAAAAAAACTAAAATTAATGCAGCCACCACATTATAAAAAAAATGCTATGTACAGTAAATTAAACGTTTTGTGTCTTTATTTTATAACGCTTCAAGCATGATTTTTTTTTTAACCCCTTAATGACCATTATATTGCCGAATGATGGCTACAGAGCGGCCGCACTTTGCCAGGGGGCAGTAATATGACGTTCTTCCGTGATCGCACTTCCTGTGCACCCCCTGCGGCACGCATCAGCAGTGATCTGTGATTGGGGTACAGAGCTAATCACAGCGGCTCTTTACCATGTGATCAGCTGTGTCCAATCACAGCTGATCACGGATGTAAGCAGGATTTATTGGCAATCCTCCCCTGCTGACAGGGCATGTGGAGAGGAGAGCCGAAAAACTGGCAAACCCACACAGGGCACATCTGCACTGACAATCAGGGTACTGATCATCCAGGTCCTGTTCATCAATGCTGCCCCAACAGTGATGCCAATCTGTGCCTACTAGTGATGGCTATCAGTGTTGCCCATCATTTGCGCCTATCAGTGCCGCCCAGCAGTGCCGCCTCATCAGAGCCGTCCCATCAGAGCCGTCCTATCAGAGCCGTCCCATCAGAGCCGTCCCATCAGAGCCGTCCCATCAGAGCCGTCCCATCAGAGCCGTCCCATCAGAGCCGTCCCATCAGAGCCGTCCCATCAGAGCCGTCCCATCAGTGCCGTCCCATCAGTGCCGTCCCATCATTTCAGACTATCAGTGCAGCCTCATTAGCACACACCAGTGAAGAAAAAAAACGTATTTACAAAATGTTATAACCAAAACTAAGAAAAAATAAATTTTTCCAAATTTTCTGTATTTTTTCATTTGTTTACCATCAAAAGAAAGCTTTATTTGTCTCAAAAGAATTATAAAACCTTAGTACAGCGCTGCATAACCGCACAATTCTCATTCAAAGTGTGACAGCGCTGAAAGCTGAGAATTGGCCTGGGCAGGAAAGGGGTGAAAGTGCCCATTAGGCAAATGGTTAAATATCCACTTTAACAAAACTGGAATTAAAATTAAAAATGTTTCTTTAACCTGTGAGAATCATTATATTCTGTAACGTGTTAACCGAAAAAGACATAAAATCTCTTCTAAGTACATCATGACTCATTTATCCTCCCAGCTCCGAGAAGCTCCGAAAAGGTTTCATTTGCTCATTTCCTGCAAATGATTCACCGAATAAGTAGAGCAGAATAAGGAAAGGCCACACACTTCGAGGGGGGGGGGGAGGGACAGACCTTCACTGTGAGAGTCTAACAAATGTTTCCTCAAAGTGCCATAATCCTTCACTTCTGTCTGCGTGGGCAAAAGTCTGACCCCCCATCTATATTTGGGAGGAGTTTTTGAAAAGCAAGCAGTAGATAAATAATAATAATAATAATAATGAGGGCTCCTGTAGGCATTTTTCCTGCATTTTGACATGTATTTGACATGCATATCATTGGCAGAGCCATCACCGGGACAAGGTCATGCAGCGCCCAGGGCGAAGATGTCAAACTGCGCCCCCCCCAAAAAAAAATCTATGAGCATTAAGTGTCAGCAAAAATCCCCCCAAGCACTACTCTGCACGCTAACCCCCTAAGCATACATTTTCTTTACAAGCCAAAATCCTCCCCCCCAAAAAAATCCCCCCCCCTGCTGAAATCCCCCCAGAAAACTTTGACGCCCATCCCCCCTCCCAGCCCCAATGCTATCTCTCCCCAAATCTCTCCTCCTAGGACCAAATCCCCCCCCCCCCCCCCAAATTACCCATTCTAAAACAAATCCTCTACCCCTCAAAATTTCCCTCAGAGCACAATTTCCCCCAATACCCCCACAAATACCCTCAAATTTCCAGACGAGTACAAATCCCCCCCCCCCTCAGCACAAATCCCCCCAATCATCTCTACTAGCACAAACCCTCTCCCCCAAATCCTCCTTCCTAGCACAAGGCCTCTTCCCCCATGAATCCTCCCCCCTGTACAAGCCAAAATTCTCCCCAAACAACCAAACAAAAAAATCCCCCCCTGCTGAAATCACCCCAGAAAACTTTGACGCCCATCCCCCCTCCCAGCTCTAATTCTGTCTCTCCCCAAATCTCTCCTCTTAGGACATATCCCCCCCCCCCAAATTACACATTCTAAAACAAATCCTCTACCCATCAAAATTTCCATCAGAGCACAACACCCCCAAACAACCACCCCCCCCCCCCCCACCACAAATTCCCTCAAATTTCCAGACGAGCACAGATCTTCCCCCAGCACAAATCCCCCCAATCATCCCTACTAGCACAAACCCTCTCCCCCCTAAATCCTCCTTCCTAGCACAAGGCCCCTTGCCCCACAAATCCCCCCTCCCAGCACAAGCCAAAATTCTCCCCAAACAACCAAACAAAAATCCCCCCCCCCCCCCCCCTGCAGAAATTCCCCCAGAAAAATTTGACGCCCATCTCCCCTCCCAGCTCCAATGTCATCTCTCCCCCAAATCCCTCCTCCTAGGACCTACCCCCCCCCCCCCAAATTACCCATTTTAAAACAAATCCTCTACCCAAAAAAAATTCCCTCAGAGCATAAGTAACCTTCACCCCCCCACCCCCCCACCAACCACAAATTCTCTCAAATTTCCAGACAAGCACAAATCCCCCCAATCATCCCTACTAGCACAAATCCCCACCTCAAATCCTCCTTCCTAGCAAAAGGCCCCTTTCCCCTGAACCCCCCCCCCCCCCCTGGCACAAATCCCCCCTCCCAGCACAAATCCTCCTCCCTCGATTTCCCCCACGAGCACGAATCCTCCCCCAGCTAGAATCCCACCAAATCCCCCTTCCTAACACAAGTCCCAATCAAAATAATGTCCCTTCCTATCACAAAGCACATCCCCCTCCCAGCACAATATTGACCTCAAAATCCCTCCTACTGAGGACAAATCCCCCCCCCCCCCAAATCCCCATTCCTAAAACAAACGCCTGCCCAAAAAAAAGAATCCCATCCTAGCACAAAGCCCTCCCTCCTAGCACAAAGCCCCTCCTCCCAGCACAAATCCCACCCCCAATTTTTCCCATGAGCACAAACCCTCCTCTAGCACAAATAATTTATTTTACTTTTCTCTTATAGCAGAAAGTAAAAAAAAAAAAAAAAGTATATATTTTATGTTTTCGTTTATATAATGTTAAAATAAAAAAAAGCCAGTGGTGATCAAATATTAGCACAGTGCTGAATAGCAAAAAATGGCGCGGTCATGAAGGTAATATTTTACATACCCGACAAAATGTTACCATCGCTTCCTCTTTGTTATACGCACTGCATGCCAGTGTGAGGGGTAGGTGCATTTGTTTACTTTTGCAAGACAAGCACAGTTTTTAAAGGGTCACTAAAGGAAAACATTTTTTTTAGCTAAATAGCTTCCTTTACCTTACTGCAGTGCTGTTTTCATGTTCTCATTGTTCATTTTTGCTTTGAAGTTACTGTAATACTTCTCTGATCTCCACACTTCCTGCTTGTCTGGCTCCTTATGAAAAATCTCATGGCAGCTTTTCACTGTGGTCCAAGCTGTCATTACTGTATGTCTAAAACTCCTCAGAACCAATCAGATTAATTTTAAAAACAAACACTGCCCTGGATTTGTTTGTTTTTGTTCTGTGTGTCTCTCCACTTCACATAAACACAAAACCCGTTTAAAAACGAAAGTGAAACTAGAGGCATATTATATGATTGATTTTTATCTATTTTCAATCATTTTTAAAAGGAATCAGTTAACTTTTATGTCTCTATACCCTGTAAACAGTCATTTCAGCAAAAAAAAAATTTCCTTTAGTGAACCTTTAAATAAAATTTAACTTGATAAACAAGCAATGTCTTGAAATAAGAGTAGCGTTGTGTCACAATTGAGTATAAAAGAGAAGAGAGGCGCCTCTAAGTGTAGCAATATGGTTACATTTAATGAAGGTACAACATTTATCAACATATTGCTACACTTAGAGGCGCCTCTCTTGACTTTTAGGCTGCATTCACACCTTCGCGTAGGCGTTTTGCAGCGATTTGCGGCGAAAAAAAATTGGCGTTTTGTCCCGCGATTTGCGGCGACAAAACGCGTCGTTTTCAACCTCGGTTTTTTTAATACAGTATCGTGGGCTATGCGGAACGCCGAAGCCGCCCGATACGCGCGTCGGAAAAGGGTCCGGGACTTGTTTAAATTTCGGCGTTCTTTGGACGTACGGCGTTCGACGTTAGGAGATGTGAACGATCTCCATAGAGAATAATGTAAATCCAACGGTCCGGCGTATTGTAGCATCGGGCGTAGGGCGACAAAACGCCTAGGTGTGAATGCAGCCTAATACTCTGTGGCTCCTGTTGGATTTTGCTTCTAATCCCCTTGGGGAGGCTTCCATTTGTGGATGGACATTTTATGGTTACACAACCTCATTGCTATAATCTGAAAGACTTATGCCGCGTACACGCGATCATTTTTCGCCATGAAAAAATATGTCGTTTTTAAAAACGTCATTTAAAATGATCGGTGTGGGCTTCACATAATGTTTCAGGTTCTAAAAAACGACAAAAAAAAATCTGAACATGCTGCATTTTTTAACGACATTTTAAACAATGTCGTTTTTCAGGTTGTAAAAAATGATCGGGTGTGGGCTAAAACGACGTTAAAAGTCTGCGCATGCTCAGAAACGATTTATGAGACGGGAGCGCTCGTTCTGGTAAAACTACCGTTCATAATGGAGTAAGCACATTCATCACGCTGTAACAGACAGAAAAGAGCAAATCGTCTTTTACTAACAAGGAATCAGCTAAAGCCGCCCCAAGGGTGGCGTCATCCGAATGGAACTTCCCCTTTAGAGTGCGGTCGTACGTCACCGCGCTTTTCTCATCATTTTTTAAAAACGGTGGTGTGTGGGCTACGTCGTTTTTAATGATGAAGTTGGAAAAACTTTGTTTTTTGGACATGCTGAAAAACTAAGTTTTTTTTCATGGCGAAAAAACAGAAAATTGTACCATACTTACCGTAATTTTCTTTTCCTGGTGCCTATCCATGGCAGCATACCTGTGACAAGCTCCGCCTTGGCTCCTCCCTCAGGACTAGTGAATATTATAAAAGTAAAGGTTAGCGTAGCCCCCACATTCTCCGTAATATAGAATACCGAGGGTGGGAGCATATGCTGCCATGGATAGGCACCAGGAAAAGAAAATTACGGTAAGTATGGTACAATTTTCTGTTTTCCTGGTGCCTCCATGGCAGCATACCTGTGACAAATAAATAGCTGACACGGGTGGGATAATGCTTATAGTGAAAATTTATTCTGAGACGAGTTTAGCTAGAGGAAGAGGTAACAGCTAGCTTTAGTGCGCGTCTGCCGAACTCCACAGATGAGAGAGCCCCTGGATCGACCCTATAGTGTTTCAGGAAGGTGTGTTGTGAAGACCAGGTCGCTGCCCTGCAGATGGTTTCAATCGAGACGTTGGCTCTGGCAGCCCAAGAGGTCGACACTGATCTGGTGGAGTGTGCCCTGATGGTTGAGGGAGGTTCCGTACCTCTCGCCCTGTACGCTTTCTGAATGAGCTTCACAATCCATGAGGCGATTGTCCTTGGTGAGGCTTCCTTGCCCCTGTATTTGCCCCAGGGAATTATGAGTAGCCGGGATGAATTCCTAAATGGTTCCGTGGCTTGCAGGTAGTATCTCAGAGTGGAGGAAACGTCTAGCTCGCACAGCGAGGCTGGATCCTGGTCTGTGAAAGTTGGGAGCGCCCAGAGTTCCGACATGTTTGCTGTGGAGGCAACCTTGGGGATGAATCCCGGGACTGTCCTAAGTTCGACCCTATCGGGGAAGAACAGGATGTGGTCCTGACCCGCTCCTAGGGCTTGGAGCTCTGAAACCCTCCTACCGGAGGTTATAGCTAACAGGAAAGTCAGTTTCAGGGTTAGGTTCCACAGAGAGATAGATTCCGAGGGGGCAAAAGGGTGGCCTGTGAGGGCGTCCAGAACGATGCAGAGATCCCAGGTAGGGAAGACTCTCTTAGCTGGTGGGCGGATCTTTTTGACGGCTTTAAAGAATTGTATGATTAAGGGGTCCTCGGCCCACCTTTTGCTGGTTGTTGCCGAAATTGCAGAAACTTGTACTTTCAAGGTACTTAGGCCCAGGCCCGAGTCAAGACCTGCCTGTAGAAACTCCAGGAGTTCGGAAGGTAGTGGTGACTCTGGGTTGAAATCTCTGCTCCTTGCGAAGGAAATGAATTTGTTCCATATCCTGCTGTAGATGCTGCTTGTTGATGGTTTCCTCGCTTTGAGTAGGGTAGCAATGACCCCCGTGGAGCAGCCTAGGGATTGGAACCTCTGCCTTTCAGCCGCCAACAGTGAAGATTCAGCCTCTGTGGATCTGGGTGCACGTGATGCCCCTGTGACAGAAGGAGAGGTATTACTGGTATCTTGACCGGTGGCTGGGTACTGAGGTATAGTGCCATGGGAAACCATGGGCGTTTCGGCCAATATGGCAGGATTGTTATCACTGTTGTGGTTTCCCTCGCTAGTCTCGCCAGAAATTTTGGAATGAGCGGGCGAGGTGGAAAAGCGTAGGCTAGGCCGACCGGCCAGGGGGCTAACAGGGCATCTACATTCTCCGCCTGCGGGTGAGGGAATCTTGAGAGAAATCTCCGCAGTTTGGTGTTGTGGACTGTTGCAAACAGGTCCAGTTCCGGGAGGCCCCACAGATCTGCGATCCAATCGAAGGTTTTCTGGTTCAGTGACCACTCGTTGGCATCCACAAATTTGCGGGACAGGTGGTCTGCCCTCAGATTCAGACGACCAGGGAGATAGATTGCCCTTAGGTCCATCAGATTCTTCTCGGCCCATAGCATAATAGGCTCTACTTCCCTCAGCAAGGTGCGGCTGCGTGTCCCACCCTGCCGGTGAATGTAGGATACTGCAGCTCTGTTGTCCATTCGAAGGAGCACTGGCTTCCCTGCGACCTTGAACTCTAGGGCTAGTAGTGCTAGGTAGGCTGCTCGGATCTCGAGGATGTTCGATACTAGGCCGGCTGTGTGGAAAGACCATCTCCCCTGCATCGAGATTTGGTCGCAATGTGCCCCCCAGCCCACCGCACTGGCGTCTGTGGTAATTGTGGTCCAGTTGGCAGGGCCTAGCGGGCGAGTTTTCAAAAGATTGAGCCGCGACGTCCACCAGTGTAGGCTCCTGATCATTAGCCTCGTGAGGCGTATGGATTGTGATAGGTAGCGTCTGGTCCAGAGCCTGAGAAATCCCGTTTGGAAATATCTGAGGTGCCAGTGCACCCAGGGGACCATAGGTATGCACGATGACATCAGCCCTATCAGGCTCAGGCAGCTCGAGGCCGCCATGCATGTTGTCGAGCTTACTTTCTTCACCCGCCGGATGATGGATGTTGCTTTCTGGAGCGGTAGGGATACCGTGCCGTTGGCTGTGTTGAATAAGGCGCCCAAAAAGATCATTTTCTGTGTAGGGACAAGCTGGCTTTTTTCCAGGTTGATCATCCAACCGAATTCTGCCAGCGTTGATATCAGGGTGTTCCTGTGTTCTATCAACTGGGCTGGGCTTTCTGCAAGCAGAAGGATATCGTCCAAATAGTGGTAGACTCTGAGACCTCGCTCTCTCAGGGGGGCTATAATGGCGATCAGCGTCTTTGTAAAGACTCGGGGGGATGTGCAAAGGCCAAATGGCAGGCTTTGAAATTGAAGGTGTATCGGCCCCACCGCGAATCTGAGGTATCTCTGAAAGGATGGGAGTATGGGGATGTGTAGATAAGCGTCTTGGAGGTCCACCGATAGCATCCAGTCTCCTGGTTGAATCGCACGAACTATCGTTTGTAGTGACTCCATCTTGAACTTTTCCAAGTGAATATAGCGGTTTAATCTTTTCAAGTCTATCACGGGCCTCCACCCTCCGTTTTTCTTGGGAACCAGGATTAGGGTAGAGTAAAAACCTGAAAATTTCTCGGACGGAGGGACTGGAATCGCTGCGCGTTGGACCTGTAGTGATAGGAGGAACTGGTGTAGAGCCTCCGCTTTCTGAGGGGACCCGGATACCCTTGTTTGGGTAAAGAAGTCCCTTGGGGGTTTGTCCAAAAAGGTCCAGGAGTGTCCATACCTGATTGTGGAAACCACCCAAGCGTCTTTGCACCTTTGTGCCCATATGCCTGCAAAGCACCTGAGCCTGGCGCCCACCGGGATCCTCTGGGCTGACTTGGCGTCAAAAGGGCTTTGACGCATCCTGTGGTGCGGGTAAGGCCCTCTGGCCGCGATTCTTGAGGAACGTGGATTGGGTGCTTCTCCAATTCTGTCTGAAAGGCCTGCCCTGTCTGGATTGCCTGAAGTCCTTATTTTTGAACTGATGGAATCTGGAACCGAAAATTCTAGTACGTCTGGGCCGCCTGTCTTGAGGTAATAGGCCTGATTTCCCTCCCGTGACACGGGAAATGGCCTTGTCAAGCTTGTCTCCGAACAAGGCCTTACCGTCAAAAGGTATTCTGCACCAATTTTGTTTCGAGGCGACGTCCGCCGCCCAGGGTTTGAGCCACAGTGCCCGCTTTGCCATCACTGTGTGGAGCATTGATCTGGCCATGCAGCGAACTGAGTCGATTGCGGCCTCCCCGATGAAGTCTGCTGATAGTTTTATTTCATCTAGGGCCTTAATAATGTCCTCCTTGGGAACTTCTTGGCGGACCGCGGTCTCGATGTTGTCCGTCCAGACTCGGAGGGCATTGGATACAGAAGTCAGGGCTATAGCTGGTTTGTAGGCATTGCCCGCTAAGTGATAGGCCTTTCTCAGGTCCAGATCCATCCTCCTATCGAGCGGATCCTTGAATGATGTTGAATCCTCCATGGGCAAAGTGACGTTTTTCGCCAGTCTTACTACCGCTGCATCCACTATTGGTGGGGCGTCGAGCATTGCGGAATCCTCCTCTGAGAGGGGGTAAAGCTTCCCTATACGGTTGAGGGAGAATCTCTTTTCCGTCTTCTTCCACTCCTCCTCTATTACGCCCTTGATTTCCGACATGAGCGGAAAAAAGGATATTTGGCGCTTCAGATACGGGAAATACGTTTTCGGTTGATCGGCCTCTGTAACGGCTTCCTCCCATCCAATCGCTTGTTTCACGGCTTGGATATACGGCTGAACCAGAGAAAAGGCGAAGCCTGAAGTCTCTGCCTCGTCGGAGGATTCCCCTGAGGCAATACCCTGTTCTTGGGGTGGTGCTGAGCGGTAACCCTCGGCTGTAGAGGGACCAGGGAGTGAAGCGACCGCCAGTTCTTCCTGGGGAAGAGAGGGTGGGGGTTGCGTTGGAAGTGCCGCTAACAGCTCTGCGACAGAGTCCTTGACCGCCTTTTTAAGCAGGTCCGCTACCTGCAGCCCTTCAGACTCCCTGTCCGCTGCGTATTCCCTGAGACAGCCCCGACAAAGCATTTTATTCTGCAGGGGAGTGGCTCCACAGGCTTGACATCTTGGTTGCCGGGGCCTGGGAGAGCGTGAGTAACGGCGTTTTTTGGCCGATGCTTTTCTGCCGTCTCCGCGATGCGTGAGCCTGGATGACCTCTCCCTGCTGGGACTGGAGTCATCAGAGTCTTCACGTCGCCTTGAGGTCCCTTTGGACGTCTTCTGGCGTACAGGGCTGAAATACAGAAAAAAGTACCAGCCTGAGTGCACTCTTTTGGATGTATATTTCCTTTCCTTGGTTTTAAAACTTACCTGGGTGTGGGTCCCTACCTTATATGTAGAGTAGGATCTTGGTCGGGCGGCGAGTGGCTCATCTTGGGTGATCTGCAGGGCAAGCAGCTAGGAAGGGTAGGGAAAGAGTTACTACCAGGTTGCTGGGCGGGGCCTAATTCTTAGGTACTGAGAACACGCACGAATATTTACACACACACACGCGCACATGTGCCCAAGATAGTAGTACTATTATCCCTCCCCTATAGTTCCCCTCCCCTTCCAGCTTTATACATAAAAAAACATCCCCTTATGTTTTTTTTTTTTTTTTTTTTTTTTTTTTAATCAAATAGGAGCCTATGCTACTGTGTGTCCCCCGCGCCTCTCTTTTTCTTCTTTTTTTTTTTTTTTTGGTAACAAAGATTTAATGCGATTGTGAAGAAGTCTGGACCTTAATTACCTGAGAAGTAGGGTAGTGTCCTCTGGAGCTCTCCCTCTCTGCTGACCTCCCTGAACAGCAGCAGGTGTATCTCTGAAGCTGCCTGGGGAATAAAAGGGAACAGAGGTGGAGGCAACGCCTCTGTCCCAGGTGTATGATGTGCTCCTGGCAAGGGCTATGTGTTTGCCCTTAGCCAAGATGGCCGCCTCGCCTTCCGTAGCCACCGCGCATGCGCGAACCGTCGGCACTAGGACCCGACGTCCCCGGGCGTCCGCGCATGCGCAGAACGCCGCCGGGGGCCGCCGGAGAGCTGAAAACAGCGCCAGAGAGCGCGCGCTCCCCCCTAAGGAGGATGGGAAGGTAAACAACGGAGGATGCAGGGCACGATGGGTGGGAGCCCGAGGAGGAACAAAACCCCCAAAAAAAAGGGGGGAGGGGGGGGGGTTGAGGGGAAGGAGATAGAAAAGAAAGGGAGAGAGGAAGGAAACAAGTAGGAAGGGGAGATGGCACATGTAGCTGCTTGCTCTGAAGTCGCCCTGACCAAAAAATGCCTAACACATGTATCATGCAGAAGTACTCTTACTTAAGAGACCTTACCTGCTTGTCCCAAAAGATCCTACAGAAGGGACTCCCCACCTTATCAGCGCATTTAGCAGCCCAAGAGAGGGGACTGCGTCCGGGAGAGGCTTGAACCCGGCCGGAAGCTGCCGACTGCAGAAGGTAAGGACGTCCATCCCAGAATTCACTGCCATGAGGTATGAGGAAAAAAAGGAGAATGTGGGGGCTACGCTAACCTTTACTTTTATAATATTCACTAGTCCTGAGGGAGGAGCCAAGGCGGAGCTTGTCACAGGTATGCTGCCATGGAGGCACCAGGAAATGATCGTGTGTAGGCGGCATCATGAATGAATGGTTGCGGAACGAATCATCTGAGTTTCCATTATCTATTATGGGGAAATTCGCTTTGATATACAAGTGCTTTGGATTACAAGCATGTTCCCGGAACAAATTATGCTCGCAATCCAAGGTTTTACTGTATATGGTGACAATGAATAGCAATGTACCTCAACATGCATTGAGGTACAACAGGTAACGCCCACCTGTGATGCTGAGCCTCCATGATTTAAAGAACTGAAATGCGACGAATGAAAGGAGTGGGTCAGGGAGAGTAAAGCTGGGGATATAGGATTTATCAGGGGTCTCCATACTACGGCCCTCCAGTTGTTCAGGAACTATAATTCCCATCATGCCTAGTCATGTCTGTGAATGTCAGAGTTTTACAATGGCTCATGGGACGTGTAGTTCCGCAACAGCTGGAGGGCCGTAGTTTGGGGATCCCTGAGCTAGATGATGCCAGACGTCCTCCGGCCAAGAAATGAACCGGGCTATACCTGGCTTGCTGCAGTTTCTAATGCACACTGTGAGAAGCTACAGCTACATTCTATGGGCCAGATTCACAAAGATTTGCAATTTTTCCGCGTAGCGTATCCCATTTACACCTACACTTTTACGGGCAAGCGCTGTATTCTCAAAGCACTTGCTCCGTAATTTGCGGCGGCGTAGTGTAAATGGGCCGGCGTAACCGCGCGTAATTTAAAGTAGGAAGGAGGGGGGGGCGTGGTGTATTTAAATTAAGCGCGCCCCCGCGCCGAACGAACTGCGCATGCACCGGCCGTAAACGTAGCCCACTGCACATGCTCCATAGTACGCCGCAAATACATTGGTTTTGAAGTGAACGTAATTAACGTACAGCCCTATTCGCAACGAATTACGCTGTCCCGACGTCCATACCTAACATGGTGTACGCCGGAGCTACGCAAAGTTACCCCTCATTATAGCAGGAGTAACCTTACGCTTACGCAAACTACGACGACGGTGCGCAAATACGTTCGGGAATCGGCGTATCAGGCTCATTTGCATATTCGACGCAGAAATCGTCGGGAACGCCACCTAGTGGCCAGCGTAACATTACAACTTAGATCCGACGGTGTAAGTGACTTACGCCAGTCGGATCTAAGCAAAATCTATGCGTAACTGATTCGAAGAATCAGTCGCATAGACACCCAGGGCCAGATACAGAGATACGACGGCGTATCTAGAAATACACCTTCGTATCTTAGCTGAGAATCTGGCCCTATGTCTATATCATACCTACAGTACTTCTGAAAACCTTATTAAAGCTGGACAACTGCCCACTCACCCTCTCTTGAAGTGCGCGACATAGGCGCTCTGAAGTGCCGCTTCCAGGAAGTAGCTGAGCTCAAAGTCAGGACAGGGTGAGCCTCCTTTAGTGTTCCTCGAGCTGCTCATGGTCTAGTTGTGAAAAGGAGAGAGAGGGGTGAGAAAAATAAATCCATGCAAAGCTAGAGGACTACACATAATCATCTATCTTACAGGGGTCTCCAAACTTTCTAAACAAAGGGCCAGTTAACTGTCCTTCAGACTTTAAAGGGGCCGGACTGTGGCCTTTGCAAGTACAAAAGGTCCTGATGTCAGTGGGAAAAAACAGTGCCCCATCACTGGTGTCGGTGGAAGAAATTGTGCCCCATCATTGGTGTCATTAGGCCCCATTGTTGGTGTCACTGGGAGAAATTGTGCCCCATCAGTTGTGTCATTAGGAGAAATTGTGTTCCATCATTGGTATCACTTGCCCCCATATTTGGTGTCATTGGGAGAAATTGTATTCCATGATTAGTATCACTTGGCCCAATAGTTGGTGTCATTGGGAGGAATTGTGTTCATCACTGGAATCATTGAGCCCCCTCATTTATGTCATTGGGAAGAATTGTGTCCCATTGTTGGTGTCATTGGGCCTCATTGTTATTGTCATTGGGAGGAATTGTGTCGCATTATTGGTGTCATTGGGAGAAATTGTGTTCTATCATTGGCATCATTGGGAAGAATTGTGCCCCATAGTTGGTGTCACTGGGAGAAATGATGCCCCATCATCGGTGACATTGGGAGGAAGTGTGCCACATCATTGGTGTCATTGGGGCTCAGTGTTATTGTTATTGGGAGGAATTGTGTCCCATCATTGGTGTCATTGGGAGAAATTGTGTTCTATCATTGGTGTCATTGGGAGGAATTGTGTCGCATTATTGGTGTCATTGGGAGAAATTGTGTTCTATCATTGGCATCATTGGGAAGAATTGTGCCCCATCATCGGTGACATTGGGAGGAAGTGTGCCACATCATTGGTGTCATTGGGGCTCAGTGTTATTGTTATTGGGAGGAATTATGTCACATTATTGGTGTCATTGGGAGAAATTGTGTTCTATCATTGGTGTCATTGGGAGGAATTATGTCCCATCATTGGTGTCATTGGGAGAAATTGTGTTCTATCATTGGTGTCATTGGGAGGAATCATGTCCCTTCATTATGCCCCATCGTTGGTAGCAGTGAATGAAATAGTGCCCCAAAAGCCAGATAAAAGCAAGCAAAGGGCCTCATTGTTATTGTTGGGATGAATTGTGTCCCATTATTGGTGGCATTGGGAAAAATTGTGTTCTATCATTGGCATCCAAGGGAGAAATCATGCCCCTTCACTAGTGTCATTGGGAGGAAGTGTGCCCCATCATTGGTGTCATTTAACTCATTGTCATTGGGAGGAATTGTGTCCCATCATTGGTGTCATTGGGAGGAATTATGTCCCTTCATTATGCCCCATTGTTGGTAGCAGTTTATGAAATAGTGCCCTGAGAGCCAGATAAAAGCAAGCAAAGGGCCGTGTCTAACCCCCCGGGCCACAGTTTGGAGACCACTGATCTATCAGAATACAATCAGTCTTTATATATGGAAGAGTTTATTACAAACAAATCATTTTTACATATTGAAAACCTTAATACCACCAAAAACGTTTATTAATACTGTATAACACGCACCCTAACTTTAAGAGGGAAGTTTCAGGAAAAAAAAAATTCCACAGCCCCCCCCCTGCGTATAACACACAGGCACAGTTTGCCCTCCATATTCAGGGCCAATAAATACAGGACCGCCATCTAATTTCCCATAGCTGGACAGTTAGTAGTATTCATTTATCTGGCCCTGTGTTGAAATGTGGAAGATGTTTCCCCATTCATCCACGCAGCTTCCTCCGTTTCACAACTGATGAAGACACATTGAGAAGTAGAAAAACGTCTTTGTTTAGTGTATCTAAGCCCAAAAACAATATATTGCTACAGATTACTACTAGGCCAATTTCACAGCTTCAGCTTGTATAAGAACAGCATTTGCAGAGCTTTCAAAGCACCCTTTCTGCTCCAATTTGTAAAATGCTAAACACAGATCTTATGCCGCGTACACGCGATCATTTTTCGGCATTAAAAAAACGTTGGGCCAGATTCAGGTACACGTACATTTGCGCAGCGTATCCGAGATCCGCTACGCAGCCGTATTTTACCAGGCTCTACGACGAATTCTGGTAGATTTTTGCCCGTACGATATGGCGGCGTAGTCTATTTCTCGCCGTGTAATCGAAATACGCGATTAGGGGGCGTGAAGCATTTAAATTAGGCGCGTCCCCTCGGCGATCGAACTGCGCATGCTCCGTTCAGGAATTTCCCGCCGTGCATTGTGCGAAATCACGTCGCTACGTAATTTTTTTTTGGAGTAGCGTCGTTTACGGACATTCCTATTCCCGGACGACTTACGTAAAAAGAAAAAAAAAGACGTCGGAAAACGTTGAAATTCGACGCGGGAACGACGGCCATACTTAACATGGGCTGTCTAATATTAAAAAGCTGGTATAACATTACGCAGCAAAAAGATGACTAAAGGTGCCATAAGAGATTGCGATTGAAGATCGTAATTTCGGGGGATCGACGGCAAAAGCTAATTTGCATACCCCGACGCGGAAAACGACGGGAAGTCCACCCAGCGGCCGCAATTTTATTGCAGCGTAGATCCGAAGGCGTACGAACACGTAAGCCAGTCAGATTGAGGCGCAAAGCCGTCTTTTCATGGTTTGAGGTTTCAGACTAGTGAAAAAACGCGCGTAATTCGAAAGTACTCCAGTCTAACACCAGTTAGACAGGAGTTACGGCTCTCTGAATCTGGCCCGTTGTTTTTAAAAAATGTCATATAAAATGATGGTGTGTGGGCTTCATATCATTTTTCGGGTTCTGAAAAATGACAAAAAAAAACATTTCGAACATGCTGGATTTTTTATTGTCGTTTTAAACAATGTCGTTTTTCAGGTTGTAAAAGATGATCGTGTGTGGGCTAAAACGACGTTAAAAACCCGCGCATGCTCAGAAGCAAGTTATGAGACGGGAGCGCTCATCCTGGTAAAACAACTGTTCGTAATGGAGAAATCACATTCATCACGCTGTAACAGGCAGAAAAGCGCAAATCGTCTTTTACTAACACGGAATCAGCTAAAGCAGCCCCAAGAGTGGCGCCATCCGAATGGAACTTCCCCTTTATAGTGCCGTGTTGTACGTCACGGCGCTTTGCTAGAGCATTTTTTTTAAACGATGGTGTGTGGGCAATGTCATTTTAATGATGAAGTTGGAAAAACCCTCGTTTTTTTCTACATGCCAAAAAACGCTGTTTTCTTTTCGTGCCGAAAAATTATCGTGTGTACGCGGCAATAAGTTCAAGATATTTATTTTTTAACCCTTTCATGACTAGGCCTAATTCTGACATTTGGGGCCAGATTCAGATACATGCGATGTATCTGTCCGGCGGCGTAGCGTATGCTGTTTACGCTACGCCGCCGCAAATATTATGGGCAAGTGCCTTATTCAGAAAGCACTTGCTCCATAATATGCAGCGGCGTATCGTAAAGTGCCCGGCATAAGGCCGCGCAATTCAAATTTGTGATGTGGGGGCGTGATTCATTTAAATCATGACCCCACGTAATGGACGTTTTTTTTGGACGGCGCATGCGCAAAATCACGTTGCTATTTGTCAATGTAAACAACGTGAAAGTAACTTACGTTGAGCCCCATTCCGAACAATTTACGCAAATGACGTAACCGACGTACAATTCGACGCTGTCCCGACGTCCATACTTAACATTGGCTACGCAACCTATAGCAGGGGTAAACTTACGCCGCAATAATGCTTACGCAAACAACGTAAACTACGAGAATCGCCGTAAATCCCTAATTTACATATTCGACGCGTAAAACGATGGAAGCGCCACCTAACGGCCAGCGTAAAACTGCAACTAATATACGACGGTGTAACAGACTTACGCCGATCGTATATTAGCAGAATTCCGGCGTATCTTCTTTTCTGAATAGCAAAAAAAGATACGCCGGCTATTCTTAGTATTTACGCGGCGTATCTCTTGATACGCCAACGTAAATACTATCTGAATCCGGCCCAGTATATATATTTTAGTAGAGAATCTAGAGAATAAAATGGCGATTGTTGCAATATTTTATGTCACACAGTATTTGTGCATCAGTGTTTTAAACGCAACTTTTTGGGAAAAAAATGAATAAAAAAAAATATTTAAAAGTAAAGTTAGCCCAATTTTTTTGTACAATGTGAAAGATGATGTTACACCGAGTAAATAGATACCTAACATGTCACGCTTTATAATTGCACGCACTCGTCGAATGGCGACAAACTACGGTACCTAAAAATCTCCATTGGCGATCGCGGTGATACCTCACATGTGTGATTTGAACACCATTTACGTATGCGGGCGCAACTTCCGAGCTTGCAGGGAGGCGTCTTAAAATGTTGTGACAGTAAGGGCTCATTTCCACTGGCGTTTTTACAGCCACTTTTCTGAGCGTTTTTTTGCAGCTTAAAAACGGCTCTCATGCCCACCATGACGTTTTTGAGCTGTAGATGGCTGGGCCGTTTTTAAGCTGCAAAAAAAAACAGGACCCGTGCGTTCTGGAACTCCAGCAATAGAGCTGTAAAAACGCCAGACATTAAAAAACGCTCAAAAACGTGCAAAAACGCTGCCGCTGCGTTTTTTTTCTAAAATAAACATGGCTAAAAAAAGTGTCTGTAAAAACGTCCATGGAAATGAAGCCTAATAGGTGGTGACAGGTACTCTTTATGGAGGGATGGGGGGTTTCAAAGACCCCAAATCCCTCCTTTGCACTTCAAAGTATTCAGATCGCCGAAAATGCTAACAGTCCACATGGAAGACACATTGAAGGGCTCACAGAAAGCAATGTATGGAAAATAATAATAATACGATGATCAGAGAAATGTAATGCAGCGCACAGAGCGTGTGTCCGGCGCCCTTAAGACGTTGAGCATTTTACGCACCTTCTCCATCTCTTGCAAATAGATTTGTGCAATCCAGCTGGCCTTCTCAAAACAAGATACGGCTTCCTCCTCCCTCTCCGACAGCCGGGCTCGGGATGCAATGGTGGCTGTAGAGCGCTCTAATGATAGGCCTATACAGGATCAGGGGGACAAAAAGTGATCTTTTTTTACTATGCTTATACAGATATTTTTTTTCTAATACCGTGTTTCCCCGAAAATTAGCCCGGGTCTTATATTAATCTTGGCAACAAAAGACACAGTAGGGTTTATTTTCGGGGTAGGTCTTACCATGTAATGTGCGGTCTTCTCTCCCCCTCTCCCTCCCTGCCTGTCAGGAATCCCCATTGTGAACTTTGTTAAAAATGCTTGTAAAATCCACTCTATTACAGTATTATATAATGTACAATATGTGTGTTTTTGTAATATAAATGTGCCAAATACATTTGTTATAGCGCCGCTCTGCGTTTCTGTTACCCGCCGGAGCTCTCTTCCCCGCATTTATATTACAGAAACACACACATTGTACATTATGTACTACTGTAATAGAGTGGATTATAGGATTTTACAAGCATTTTTAACTAGGGCTTATTTTCGGGATGGGGCTTAACTAGGGCTTATTTTCGGGATGGGGCTTATATTGCAGCTCTCCTGGAAAATAAAGCTAGGTCTTATTTTTGAGGAAACAGGGTAGTAAAAAAAACTCCCCCCAGATCACAGTGCTTCTAATCGGACAAACAACTATAGAAGTCAAATTTACTTTTAACATTTTTTCTATTTAAATTATTTTTATAAAATTTGCACAGATATAAAACTTTACATACGTTGCAAAAAACAATTTACAAGTTATTCAAAAACATATATGGTAACACAAAAACATTCAAAAACTACACATAAATACACAAATGGATCTATCCTATAGTATACACACTCTATCCCATGGCATAAATTCCCCTGAGCCATCTAAAAAGACCCCCCCCCCCAAAAAAATAATTATATATAAATTGTTATATATGTATCCCCCCCCAACAATCCCCCCCCCCTCCCTCCATACCCTATAGGTTCCTTCTCCCTCCCCTTATTCTGCCTACCTTATCCAAATGAGTGATCTCCTAACTCCCTACCGTAATAAAATACAATTATTTATGTGAGTAGTGTTGCCTCCAATGTAGGCAAATCTATGATCCTACCCATTTATCTTTTTTTTTTTTTTTTATGAGGAGGAGAGAGATTCCCTCTACCCCATTGCTATCCTCCCATCAAAGTGATAAATTATGGAACTTTATTGCCCCTTACACAGCTTTAGGCCCCCTGGAGCAGAGAACCAGGGGGAGGGGGGTGCTGCCGCCGCAAATTGAGGAGCGGGGGGAGTGTCGCAATTTAAGAAGCAGGGGGGCTGACCCGCTGCAAATTAAGGTTGGGAGGGGGGATGCCATCAGGGGCACTGGGGACCACCGGGCCCCTTAGAGGTCGGGGGGTGGGCTTTGGGTGCTGACGAAAAAAGAAAAAAGGGATGCCTTCCGGTCAACTTAGAGGTCAGGGGGGGGGGGGGCTTTGGGTGCTGACGAAATAAGGGATGCCTTCGGGCCCCCTTAGAGGTCGGGGGGGGCTTTGGGTGCTGACGAACAAAAATGTAAAAAAAATAAAAAAAAAATATATTAAAAAATAAAAAATAAAACAGGATGCCACCCGGGGCCCTGTCAGTAACTCCACACAGTAATGCAAGGCTTTCTCCTTGGTGTGGAGAAATCCTCTTGAGGGGGAGGGGCGAGCATGCAAGTCAGGACACTCTCTACTTTGCAGATAGAGAAAGGAGCTGTGTGTGTTATACACATTACCAACAATAGACCTTCACACAATACAGGGTCAATTAGCACAAGCAACAATGGAAGATCCTTAGAAGTTAGTCTGGATTCAATTTATATTACACAGGCAGCCAGGTAGCTGGAGGTGATGACATCTTTCAATCTTTCAATTAACCTGTTGAGTTCAGAATCAACAACCAGTAATAGATCCTTACAGATATCCTGGAATATATTGTGAATTACAGACCCATGTTAAAGCAATCCAAGATATATTTCTGGCTCATGCTTTCTAAGAGCTTCTGGGTTCCACAGGCCCTCCTGTTACAGGTACTCTTTGCAAAGTGAAGATTTACCTCATTTACTGAGCACTGGAGCAACTGCAAGTTGCACAGTCTATTTTCCTTTAGTAAATAAACCCCATAAAGTTGCATGACAGGTCGCAGCCGTTGTTTTCAAAGGCACCCATTCAGATCTTATGGTCACAGCGACTTTGAAAAGCTGCCTGCACTACTTTGATACGACTTAGTGCCAGAGAGTGTAAAGTTGGATCAAAGTCGCACTCAAAGTCGCATCAATGTCGGTGAATGGAGCCTAACTAAATCCCCCAATGATATGGGGAAAGGGGGAGCAATTCTTCCATCCACCTCACTTGTGTGGATGGATGGAGGTCTCTGCTGCTTACACCCACCAATCCAGGTATAAACATTTTTCAAAGATAAGGATACATTGTTTCTATAAGAAATTCACTTTCCCTTCAGACACTATGAGGGCCCATTGTTCTAATTTTCACATCTAGAACAAACTGCTGACCCCGGGCCAGGAAAGCGCATATTCTACATTCGCATTCTGCACAGTCTACGCTGCAAAAAGAAAACACCGGCTTTGGCTCCGGGGCGCTTCCTATTCAGAACGAGTCTTGTAGGTGACATATTTGCTCAAAGCATTGTTCTGCATAGACCTGGTTCAGGAGGAAGAATAAACATCAGCACAATGGGCATTCCTAGAGTTTGGAGATTTCACTAATTCAAAGTAATTGGAAAACACGTATTTCATGGAGATACCATTCCTGAAATATGGCGGAAAGACGTCAAATCTCTCACATAATAGATGTAATCATTTTTTCTTCCAATACTATTTTATTGAAAATTGTTAAAGAGGTGGTTCACCCTAAATATACTCTTTCCCATGTGATCCAGCATACTGGCGTCAGCGCCAGTATGCTGTTTTTTTTTTTTTTTAAATGCCCCACTTACTGTGTAATCTTTAATTTTGATTTATTTCCCCCGCGGTGGATGGCACCTGTATAGCCCGTCACGGCTTCCGAAAATACCCTAGACTCAGGTATTTCCGGCGCTATGCAATGTCCTATGGCTATGGCGCGTCACGCCCTCCGAAAAAAGCCGAAATAGGACTCGGAGAAATACGGCGCCTGCGCAGTCAGCTCCTAGGTCTGTGCGCAGGCGCCGCATAGCGCTGGAAATAACCGAGTCCTAAATCGGATATTTTCGGAAGCCGTGACGGGCTATACAGGCACCATCCACCGCGGGGGAAATAAATCAATATTAAGGATTACACAGTAAGTGGGGCATTTAAAAAAAAAAAAAAACAGCATACTGGCGCTGACGCCAGTATGCTGGATCACATGGGAAAGAGTATATTTAGGGTGAACCTCCGCTTTAAAGCTTAGGCCGCGTACACACGACCAAGAAACTCGTTGGGGAAACACATCGTTTTCCCCGTCGAGGTTCCTAGTTCGGCAGTAAAAAAACTCGTCAAGCCAAATTTTCCCATTGCCCAACGAGGAAATAGAGAACCTGCTCTCTTTTTGGCTCGACGGGTTTCTCGGCAGAATACGTCTCCCGTCGAGTTTCTTGCTGAATTCTGCTGAGAAAACCGGTCGTGTGTACGCGGCCCTAGGCCACGTACACACGACAGGGAATCTTGTCGTAAAAGAAACATTGTTTTCCTCAACGAGTTCCTTGTCAGGCTTGTCGAGAATCTTGTCAAGCTTTCTTGCGTACACACTGCCAAGGCAAAATCTCGTCGTTTTTCCACAATGTGGTGACGTACAACACGTACGACGGCACTATAAAGGGGAAGTTGCATTCCACTGGCGCCACCCTTGGGGCTGCTTTTGCTAATCTTATGTTACTGCGTGTTAGGTAAAAGTTTGGTGAGAGACGATTCGCGCTTTTCAGTCTGTTACAGCGTGACAAATGTGCTATCTTCACTACAAACGTTACTTTTACCGAAGGTGCGCTCCCGTCTCATACTTTATTCTGAGCATGCGCGGGTTTCTAAGCATACACACAAACGTGTTTCTCGTCATAAACCAGCCTGACGAGGAACATGACGAGGAAATCAAGACTCCTGACGAGAAAAAAGAGAACATGTTCTCTTTTTTTTTTGTCGAGATCCACAACAATTTTCTCGATGAAAAACATACACACAAACGTTTTCCTCAGGAAAAAAGCTCTGCCAGCAGTTTTCTTGATGGATTTTGTCGAGGAAAACGGTCCAGTGTACGAGGCCTTACAGTACAGTGTGTAACTGCAATCAGATTTACATATAAATATATATATATAAAGCAGAGACAGAATAACAATAAAAAAAATCCAGAAAAATGCATTTTAAAAAAGTTATAAATTGATTTGCATTTTAAGGAGTGAAATACCGTATTTATCGGCGTATATCGCGCACTTTTTTGCCCTGAAAATCAAGGCAAAATCGTGGGTGCGCGATATACGCCGATACCCGCTTTCCCGCGCCAAGTTTTGAATACTCCGCCGACATATACCGAGCGCAGTACACTCGGGTATATTCGGCCAGTCTCGGCTTCTTCCGCGGTCACGTCCTGGACGTACAGGACGTGAGCGCGACAGTTGCCGAGCCTGCCCGAGTGTACTGCGCTGGCTATATGCTGGCGTAGTATTCAAAACTTGGCGCGGGAAAACGAGCGGG
The DNA here is from genome assembly GCA_029574335.1 of Rana kukunoris. NCBI lineage: Eukaryota > Metazoa > Chordata > Amphibia > Anura > Ranidae > Rana > Rana kukunoris. Next base: position 531,091,332 of record CM056052.1, on the reverse strand, counting down.
GAGGATGCCGCACCCGCCAAAGAGGACACCGGACCCGCCGCAGAAGACACCGGACCCGGCGCAGAAGACAACGGACTCGGCGCAGAAGACACCGGACCCGCCGCAGAAGACACCGGACCCGCCGCAGAAGACACCGGACCCGCCGCAGAAGACACCGGACCCGCCGCAGAAGACACCGGACCCGCCGCAGAAGACACCGGACCCGCCGCAGAAGACACCGGACCCGCCGCAGAAGACACCGGACTCGGCGCAGAAGACACCGGACCCGCCGCAGAAGGACACCAGACCCGCCGAGGCCGCCGATGGACGCCGCGCAAGACACCAAAACTGTTAGTACAAAAATAACTTTTTTTCCACAGGATTGGGGGTCACTTTAGGGGTGCGCGGTATAAGCGGGAGCACGTTATACCGCAATAAATACGGTAAGTATTTAACCCCTTCGCAAAACAGGACTTATGCCGCGTACACACGTCCGTTATTCATTTCATGGAAAAAAAACGTGAATCTTGTCAAGCCTGCGTTGCATACACACGATCGTGAAAAAAAAAAATACTCGAGCAAAGGCGCGGTGACGTACAACACGTACGACGGCACTATAAATGGGAAGTTCCATTCGGATGGCGCCACCCTTTGGGCTGCTTATGCTAATTTCCCCATCTCATGACTTGCTTCTGAGCATGCACGTTTTTCCCCCTCATTAAAGCGTACACAGGACCGTTTTTCACGACGTGAAAAACTACAAAAAATAGAGCAGGTTCTAAGTTTTTAACGCCATTTTTCTCATCGAGAAAAATGCTCTGGAGCCCACACACGACTGTTTTTCACAAACTTGTGCAGGTCTACAATCTTCTCCCCGAATTCACTGGACAGCTCTTTGGTCTTGGCCATTGTGAAGAGATTGGAATCTGATTGATTGCTTCTGTGGACAGGTGTCTTTTATACAGGTAACAAGCTGAGATTGGCGTAGAGGCGAAAGCCTTCTGATCGGGGCAGAGAGGCATGAGGTCGAAGCTGAAGGGCTGGGCCCCTGGCCTTTGGCCTGGATCCGGTGGTGTCTGCCCCAGTCAGTTGTTCGGCGAGGGAACCTTTGCTAATCCTTTTCGGGGAGAGGCGGGTAGTACTTCCCGAATGTAATTAGGTGGGAGAGCTGGGGGTTGTGGGTAGTAGTTGGCTGCGGCTGGCTCTCCCCAACCTCTTCTCCTACCTTCCTGGCTGGGAAGGGTGCTGCCGGTCCGGACCGGGGGTCAGGGTCCGTTGAAAAGCCTGTGGAGATAGTGCCCCTGGAGTGGCAGTCCAGGGGTGCCATACATTGCACTGAGTGTTGAGGGGCACTCAACGTGTGGCACCTTAGGTCACTGATCTCCACATACACCTTTTTAGCACCTGCCTCTAGGGCCGAGCCTTTTGGCTAGGACCAGAGGAATTTTTGTTCCTGGCCGGAGGGCCGGCCATTGTGTGGCACAATGGCCACTTTCCACTCACCATTCCCACCTTCCTTTTCCCCCACTTTCTTTTTTATGTTACCCCCTGTTTGTCTTGTTTGTCACTTTTTTTGGTTGGAGCACGTTATGTGTGGCGAGTAGGGTGCTGGTCCTCGGGCCTGACTCTGAAAGTCTTGGGAGTAGGTGGACATGGCCTTCTGGCTTAGTTCACCTGCTCTCATGGGGTCTCCCTTCGGGGGAGCCTCACCGAGGAGGGTTCTGTCTCGGCAGTCCCTCCGAGGATGTTTGGCCATGTGGCTTCGGCTGCATGGGCCATAGTGGGGTCCTAGTGGTTTCGGCTGCTTGGACTCCAATAACTCTTTTCCCTGTCTGGAGCCTAACGCCCCGGGGGTTCAGAGCTGGGTCCTTTGCGGAGGACCAATTGACGATGGCACCCATCGCAGTTTTTTGTGTTTCACTCTTTATGTGTGTGCACATTTTTTCCTGCACCGGGTGAAGTTTTTGGGTTGTGTTTTGCACGCCACAGGCTTTTCAATAAAAAAAAAAACAAGCTGAGATTGGGACCACTTCTGTTTAGGCTCTGTTTCCACTACTGCGAGTTGTTGTGGTACTTGACACATGTGAAGTCACATGACAAGTCAAAACCCATGTGTTTCAATGGTCCCCGTTCTAATTGGTGCGACTCCAAAAAAGGTTCTTGCACTACTTTTTTCCGACTTCGGTGCGACTTGTTCTCACATGGTTTTCACCAGTCGCATGACATCGCATAAAAAATTGAATTGCAAAGTCGCGTTGTAAATAGCGCGACTTTGGGGTTGCAATAGTGGAAACAGAGCCTTATGCCGCGTATGCACAATAATTTTTCAAAAATGATGAACAAAGCGCGGTGACGTACAACACGTACAACGGCACTATAAAGGGGAAGTTCTATTCGCCTTTGGGCTGCTTTAGCTGATTTTGTGTTAGTAAAAGACGATTTGCGCTTTTCTGTCTGTTAAAGCATGATGAATGTGCTTATTCCATTATGAACGGTAGTTTTACCAGAACGAGCGCTCCCGTCTCATAACTTGCTTCTGAGCATGCACGTTTTTTTCACGTCGTTAAAGCCCACACACCACCATGTTTTACAACCCGAAAAACGACATAGTTTAAAACGTTGTTACAAAATGCAGCATGTTCGATTTTTTTTATTTTTTTTTTGTTTTGTCGAACATGAAAAACGATGTGAAGCCCACACACCATCATTTTAAATGACGTTTTTAAAAACGTTGTTTTTTTTTATGCCGAAAAATGATCGTGTGTCACTGTTAAAATAAACTGATCATTAACCAGTACAGATCCGCGCTATTGACAAAAGACGTCAACAGCGCGGACCTAAGCTGCCTGGGGTCACATCTTTGGACGTCAATGTTGTTGTAATTCCCCGCGCGCGCCACTGGGTGTCGCACAGCGGGGAAAAACAGTGCCGTTGCATCGCCGAGGATTGGATGCGGGTACCCGGCGGCCGCGGTGTCCACCAGGTACATGCGATCGGCGGTGACAGCAGGGACGTGGAGCTCTGTATGCAAACACAGAGCTCCACGTCCTGTCAGGTAGAGAGGAGACCGATCTGTGTCCCTTGTACATAGGAACACAATCGGTCACCTCCCCCAGTCACCCCCCTCCCCCCACACAGTTAGAACACACCCAGGATACACATTTAACCCCTTCCTTACCCCCCTAGTGTTAACCCCTTCAATGCCAGTCACATTTATACAGTAATTAGTGCATATTTATAGCACTGGTCGCTGTATAAATGTGAATGGCGCCAAAAATGTGTCAAAAGTGTCTGATGTGTTCGCCGTAATGTCGCAGTCCCAATAAAAATCGCAGATCGCCGCCATTACTAGTAAAAAAATATATAAAAAAAAAAATCATAATTCTGTCCCCTATTTTGTAGGTGCTATAACTTTTGCGCAATCAGTCGCTTATTGCGATTTTTTTTTTTATTTATTTTTTACAAAAATACATAGAAGAATACGTATCGGCCTTAACTGAGAATTTTTTTTTTTTTTTTTAAATTGGGATATTTATTATAGCAACAACTAAAAAATAAATATATATTTTTAAATTGTCGCTCTTTTTTTGTTTATAACGCAAACAATAAAAACCGCATGGGCGATCAAATACCACCAAAATAAAGCTCTATTTGTGGGAAAAAAAGGACGCCAATTTTGTTTGGGAGCCACGCCGCACGACTGCGCAAATGTCAGTTAAAGCGACGCAGTGCCGGAAGCTGAAATTTCGCCTGGGCACGAAGGAGGTTTATGTGCTCAGTAACCAAGTGGTTAAATCTATAGACTGATCATTTCTTTGTCAGTGGGGCAAACGTACAAAATCAGCAGGGGATCAAATACTTATTTTCCCTCACTGTAAAAGTGTAATATCAGTGACTGTAATCATTTTACTTCTGTAATCAAAACTTTAAGGAACCTTTCAGACGGAGCGGATCCATCCAAGCAGATCCGCCTGTTCAATGGGGGATATTCACTGTCACAGACACAGCCCGCTCTCCTCTATGGGGTGGTGGGATGTACTGCATGTCCATTTCCATCCTATTGTTATCCGATCCGCCGGACAGATGGCAAACGTATCCCCATCCATCTGTTTTTAGCAGGCCAGATCGGATGCCGGCAGGTGTATCTGCCTCTCTGTAGAAAACAATGGGGTCATCCTGAAAACTGGACAGGTGGACCCAATCGGTCCGCTGGTGTGAAAGGGGCCTACTAGATACTTATTATTTTTAAAGGGGATTCCTCCTTTGTGATAGACCGTATTTACTTTTCAACTTAAAGGGGTTGTAAAGGTTTGTCTTTTATTTTCTAAAGAGGTTCCTTTAAGCTAGTGCATTGTTGGTTCACTAACCTTTTCCTTCCATTTCCCTTCTAAATGTTTTTTTTCTTTGTCTGAATTTCTCACTTCCTGTTCCTCCTCAGTAAGCTTTTCACCATCATCTGAGCGGTGGAAAGTCATTTAGAACACCTTACTGAGTAAGAACAGGAAGTGAGAAATTCAGACAAAGAAAAAAACATTTAGAAGGGAAATTGAAGGAAAAGGTAAGTGAACCAACAATGCACTAGCGCAGTGATGGAGAACCTTGGCACCCCAGATGTTTTTGAACTACATTTCCCAAGATACTTATGTACTCTGCATTATAACTGAGCATCATAGGAAATGTAGTTCCAAAACATCTGGGGTGCCAAGGTTCGCCATCACTGCTCTAGCTTAAAGGAACCTATTTAGAAAATCAAAAACAAACCTTTACAACCCCTTTAAGTGTTACTATACCCAGGACCCTGCATTCACTATATCAGTGTCTGGTTAAAGCTTGCAGGAGGTGTTTTCATTCTCCCCCGACTCTCCTATGAGGCTGTAGGACCCCTGACCCTCTGTCTGGACAGTGCTTATTGGCTCCCAAAAAAAAAAACTCTCTAGCAATACACATCAAACTGAGCATGTGCAGAATGCCTCCTAGGACCCTGTTCTATCAGCAGATAGATTGGGGACAGTGAAAGAAGGGGAGGGTCAGAGAGGACAGGATCAAACAGCCTTTCTACACAATGCAGGGGATTAACCCCTTAGGTTCCACAGTGAGTATAACACGCATGCTTTACTGCATATACAGACTGATTTTACTGTTGTGGGGTTAGTAACACTTTAACCCTTTGCAACAACGCTATAACCGAATGACGGCTACAGCACAGCCGCACTTTGCCAGGAGGCCGTCATATGATGTCCTCCCGTGCTCGCGCTTCCTGCGCACCCCCTGCGGCACGCATTGGCAGTGATCTGTGATCGTTGCCCCCCTCGGACGCAGCTGATCACAGATGGGGGTAAAGGGCCAATCACGGCGGCTCTTTACCATATGATCATCTGTGTCCAATCAAAGCTGATCATCGATGTGAACAGGGCCTGAGGTGAGGAGAGCAAAAAATGCCAAATCCACACAGGGGACATCTGAATTGACCATCAGGGCACTGATCACCAGTGTCCTGATTATCAGTGCAGCCCAAATAGTGCCCACCAGTGCAGACAATCCGTGCCCACAAGTGATACATGTCAGTGCAGCCTCATCAGTGCAGCCTCATCAGTGCAGCCTTCTCAGTGCGGCCTTATCAGTGCCTCCTCAATAGTGCCGCCTCATCAGTGCAGCCTATCAGTGCCCATTAGTGCAGCCTCTTTAGTGCCACCTCATTACTGAAGGAGAAAAAAATACTTATTTATAATTGAAACTGAGAAAAAAATTTATTCAAGTAATTAATGTAAAAGAAATAATAAAAAATGCCACCTATGAAACGCTTTCAGATAGCAAAAATCATGCCGTATAAAGCACGCTATGTTAGATTTATAAATGGGCTCCAGAGAAAGTTATAAATGGCTTTAATATATACAGTAAAGGACACAAAATCCTCTGGAATCGGATCAACAAAAACAAGAGATGGGGAGGGAAAAAATTCCCAGTTTTACACTTGGAGGGATTACATGGGATAAAAAAAAAAACAATATGGAACTATTTAGTGAATTCTCCCATCTCAGTAACAAGTGCCTTTTAACCCCTTCAGGGCAAAAACATATTTTGCCTTTCAAAACTTAACTAGTCTAATAACCAACAAGTAAAAAAATAATTGTTGTAAACTCCCTGTATGTGAGAATATTTTGGTTTTGCACAGAGCAGCCCCTATCTTCCTCTTATGGGGTCCCCTTCCCATGCTCTGGCTTCTCCTGCCTTCCGAGCACCCCCCCCCCCTTGCAAACTGCTTTCTAGGGGTGGTATTTGTGCAGGCTTGATCCCGAGCTGCACTGTGTGCGTCTATTGACACACACAGTCCTGGCTTGGCTCCGCTCCCTCATCACTAGACTTGACTGACAGCAGCGAGAGCCAATGGCTGCTATCAATAGGTCCAGTGAGTGGGAGGGAGGAAGCAGCGCCGCTGCTCTTACACACAGCAATGGCTTTGGTAAGTAAGTATTAAAAAAGGGGGCGGAGGGGGGTCCACAAAACAGTTGTTTTTTTTACCATAAAGCGGAGGTTCCACCAAATTATTACTACAAATACCGGGGCTGCTGACTTTTAAAAAATGGACACTTACCTGTCCAGCACACCCGTGATGTCTTCATCCTTCGGCTGCACACGGCACCATCCTGGGTGAGGGAATTGGGAAGTGAAGCGTTGCAGCTTCACTGCCTGGTTCCCTACTGCGCATGTGCGAGTAGCGCACCGTGACATCACTTGTCCCCTCTCTCCTGGGAACAGTGCGTTTCCCAGAAGACAGCGGGGGCTGCGGGTAAAGGTGTGACTGCTGCAGTACCGTATTCCCGGAAGTGGTGCAAATACCTGTCTTAGACAGGTATCTGCACCCCCCTCCCCCCTTAAAGGTGCCAAATGTGACACCGGAGGGAAGGAGGGTTCTAAAAAGTGGAAGCTCCATTTTTGGGTGGAGCTCTGCTTTAAAGTGGTTGTAAAGACTGGAGTTGTCCCAATACCACTTTAAGTTTTAAATGTCGTCTGACAGTGGCACTAATATGCAGCACTGATGATGCGTGGGCTGTGTCAGGTGTTTTTTTTATTTCATTTTTTTCACAATTTTTTTTTTTACATTTTTTTTGAGGGGGGGGGTGTCAGTGTGTTCTTTATTTAATTTTTTATTATTTTTACAATTTAATCTTTTAAATATTTATTACAATTCTTTATTTTTTTAGCAGCCTTGTTGGGGGGCTTTGGTGAGCTATCAGGGGTCTTAATCCCTGACGTCTCCCCTTTGAGACATGGAAAGGAACTGAGGACACAGATTCCCCGGTCCCTTTCTCAGCAGCACACAAGATGAATGGAGAGGAGACAGAGGCTGCCAAATAAACTTTAAAATATGATTTTTTTTTTTTTTTACTTAAAATTACTTTTTATTGCAATTTCAATACAAATATAAAAACAAAAAAACAAAAAGAGAGAGAGGGAGAGGGAGAGGGGGGGAGAGAGAGAGGGGGAGAAGGAGAGAGAGGGGGAGAGAGAGAGGGAGAGAGGGGTAGAGAGAGAGGGAGAAGAGAGAGGAAGAGAGAGGGAGAGAGAGAGAGAGAGAGAGAGAGAGGGAGAGAGAGAGAGAGAGAGAGAGAGAGAGAGAGGGAGAAGAGAGAGAGAGAGAGGGAGAGAGGGAGAGAGAGAGGAAGAGAGAGAGGGAGAGAGAGAGAGAGGGAGAGGGAGACAGAAAGGGAGAGAGAGAGGGCGAGAGAGAGAGAGAGGGAGAGAGAGACAGAGAGGGCGAGAGAGAGAGAGAGAGAGAGAGAGAGAGAGAGAGAGAGGGAGAGAGAGAGAGAGAGAGAGAGAGAGGGAGAGAGAGAGAGGGGAGAGAGAGAGAGGGAGAGAGAGAGAGAGGGGGAGAGAGAGAGAGGAGAGAGAGAGAGAGAGAGAGGGAGAGAGAGAGGGAGAGAGAGAGAGAGGGGGGAGATAGAGAGAGAGAGAGGGAGAGAGAGAGAGGGAGAGAGAGAGAAGGATAGAGAGCGAGAGAGAGCGAAGAGAGAGAGGGAGAGAGAGAGAGGGGAGAGAAAGGAGAGAGAGAGAGAGAGAGGGAGAGAGAGAGGGGAGAGAAAGGAGAGAAAGGAGAGAGAGGGGAGAGAGGGAGGGAGAGAGAGAGAGGGGAGAGAGGGAGAGAGAGGGAGATATATATCTATATATACCAATAACTTTAAAATATGATTGATTGATTCATGATACATCATGCAGTTGTCCCCACAACTTTTGAAAGATGTGTGCAATATCTACTGAAACAATCAAGGGAATTACCAAGGATTGGCGCACTGAGAAAAATGCTGCAATTTGTAAATGCACACTTAAACACTTCATGCATTTTTTTTTTTTTTGCAGCAAATAAAAGTATGTATAAAAATGATGCAGCACTCCCCCAATAAAAAAAAATAAAAATAAAAAAAATAAAAGTGTCGCATGACAATTTATTAGTTTGTTGCATGAAGGTGGCACACCGTCCATCTGTACAGATCTACCTCCTCGCCCTCCGCCCCTCCTCACTACAGTATTTATATCACTGTGGTCACAGTGTTCAGTTTATATTTACACCAAATAAAAATGACGTATTTCCCTTTGTTTATCCCTGATACATGTTTTTATGTTGGAAAAAAAACGTCTGGGTGATCTGTGTACATTGCAGAGATTTTATTTGCTTTGTTGCAGATTCCTGCCTGTTTCTGCTCTGATTTAGGCCTCATGCACACTGGGGCTCTTCTAAATGCTTTTTTTCTGGCATGTGTACACCTTTTGCTGCTGCCTCACCATTGGAGGTGGTAAAACTGCGACTCAACCACAGGGTTTTACCACCCTCCAACTTTCTGTGTGAATGAGCTTTATGAGTGCAGGGCTGGACTGGGACAAAAAGTTGGCCCTGGACTTCATCCAGACTGGCCCACTTTGACAGGCCGGACAACTCCCGCAACCCCCCCCCCCCCCTTTACTAGCCACTAGCCATTCTACTTTATTAGAGTAGAATGGCTGGTACTGGTACTCTATAGTCCCTCCCACTGACACCAATTATGGGGAACTATTTCTCTCCTTAATACCAAAGCACTATTACCCCCGCTGGCTACAGTCCAGCCCCCCTAGGGCCAGATTCAGGTAGATGAGAGCATCTTTGCTCTGGAGTAACGTTTCTCATTTACGTTACTCTGCTGAAATTTTAGGAGCAAGTGCTGTTATTCATGAAGCACTTGCTCCTAAAGTTGCGGCAGCGTATCGTAAATGAGCCGGCGGAATTCAAATTGGGCGGGTACGGGGCGTGTATTATTTAAACTAAGCGCGATCCCGCGGCGAACGTACTGCATCCCAGTGCGCATGCTCCAAATTCTGTCAGTGAACGTCAATGACATCAAATCCCCATTCATGGACGTTTTACGCAAGCGACACGAATTTTTTTTTTTTCGACGCGATGACGACGGCTATACTTAACATAGGATACTCCACTAGGGAGCTGCTTTATCTTTACGCCGCGTATCGCTTACGGAAACGTCGGAAAGTCACTGAGTCGCGCCCGAAAAATAGAGAACATGTTTTCCTGCCGAGAAACCCGAGAGTGTGTATACTTACCTGTCGCCGTGGAAATCCGCGCATGCTCAAAACGAGTGACACTTGGGTATTTTCGGAAGGCGTGGCACCCTTAGCAGCCCGTCAATTAACTCCTCTTGGCTTAGAAACACCCATTCCCCGCAGGATTCCCCGCTCGGAGCCGGATAACAACGGCTCATAAAACGATAAGTACACATTTAAAAAAAAAAAAAAAACAGCATACTGCAGATGTTAGCAGTATGCTGGATCTAATGTCAGAAAGTTGATTTTTGGGTGAACCTCCGCTTTAAGTCTGTTAACTTGCTGCACATTTTCACTGGCAAGTTGTACACTTGCAGAGCACTTGAAGCATACATTTTAGTTGTCACTTTTCCAATTTGTAGCAAATTTACGTGGCAAGTCTCTAGCGAGAGCAAAGTTGCAGTGCTGAGTCTACAGCAAGAGCTCTCCAAGTCTACAGCATGAAAATTGAGCCACAGTGCCCCCTGTGGTGGGATGACTATTGCACAACATAACTGAATCAGAATTTGCTGCAGAATGTTTGCAAAGAAAGTTGCTCTGGAGTCATGCAATGCGGACTTGCTGCAATTGTGCAACACATTTGTGAAGCCTGGCAAGTCTAGTAATAGCTTAGCAAGTCATTTTCAAACTTGCAGCACAATTACTTGCTATCTGGGTTGTATCCTGACCTATTACTATTACCACTACTATCATAACCCATAGCATGCAAAATACTACCTAGTACTTTGATAAGACATGCATTAACATGCAGTTGTTGTCCTCATTACATACCACTGGATGAGGTCAGCTGCAGTCTCTAGGTGTGCATGCTGCAGAGAGTAGAGAGCAGTAAAGAGGAGGAAGATTACAGCGATATCCAGTAGAGAATCACAATCCATCCAATCAGAACAGGACAGTTGTAGAGCAGAAGGTAAGGAGAAAGCTAAGTTGTGCAAAACGTGGGGCACTTCTTGCTGAGAATAGAGGATACACAACATGGGAGACTTGACAGTTCAAATAAAGCAAACCTATAATTTCACCTATAATACAAATCCAACCCCTATCCATTAGCTCTCGTGCCCTACAAATAAAAACTTTAAAGAACGTTAGCAAAAAAAATAAAAAAATAAGAAATTCTTAATTTATATTCTGGTTTCTTGCCTTATGTTTATGATAATGTTTATTTTTGGGTGCTTTCACACGGCTCCATTCATGTGTTGAGTTATTTTGAGGGGACATTAAATTTACACTGTTATACAAGCTATACAGTCACTACACAAAATTGTAGCAAAGTGTCATTTCTTCCATTGTTGTCGCATGAAAAGATAAAATAAAATATTTACAAAAATGTGAAGGGTGTACTTACTTTTGTGGGATACTGTATATATATATATACACACAATATGTATATATATATATATATATATATATATATATACACACTGCTCAAAAAAATTAGGAACACTTAAATCAGAACTCCTGGAAAATTGATCTGGTCAGTTAAGTAGCAGAGGGGGAGGGGTATATACAGAGGGGGAGGGGTCTATACAGAGGGGGTTGTTTCAGCTGCTTTGCTGTTAATTGAAATTAACAACAGGTGCCCTAGATGGGCAACAATGAGACGACCTCCAAAACAGGAATGTTTTTTCAGGTGGAGGTGTCTGACATTTTTTCCCCTACTCATCTTTTCTGCCTGTTTTTCACTAGTTTTGCATTTGGCTAAGGTCAGTGTCACTACTGGTAGCACAAGGCGATACTTGGACCCTATAAAGGTTGCACAGGCAGTCCAACTCCTCCAGGGTGGCACATCAATACGCGTCATTGCCAGAAGGTTTGCCGTGTCTCCCAGCACAGTCTCAAGAGCATGGAGGAGATTCCAGAAGACAGGCAGGTACTCTAGTAGAGCTGGACAGAGCCGTAGAAGGTCCCTAACCCATCAGCAGGACCGGTATCTGCTCCTTTGTGAAAAGGAGGAACAGGATGAGCACTGCCAGAGCCCTAAAAAATGACCTCCAGCAGACCACTGGTGTGAATTTCTCTGACCAAACAATCAGAAACAGGCTTTATGGGGGTGACCTAAGGGCTCGACGTCCTCTAGTGTGCTCTGTGCTCACTGCCGGACACTGTGGAGCTCGATTGGCATTTTCCATTGAACACCAGAATTGGTAGGTCCGCCACCGGTGCCCCATGCTTTTCACAGATAAGAGCAGGTTCACCCTGAGCATATGTGACAGACGTGAAAGGGTCTGGAGAAGCCGCAGAGAACTTTATGCTGCCTGTAACATCGTTCAGCCTGACCGGTTTGGTGGTGGGTCAGTGATGGTCTGGGGAGGCATATCCATGGAGGGACGCACAGACCTCTACAGGCTACACAATGGCACCCTGACTGTCCGAGGTATTAGGATGAAATCCTTGGACCCAATGTCAGACCCTACGCTGGTGCAGTGGGTCCTGGGTTCCTCCTGGTGCACGACAATGCCCGGCCTCATGTGGCGAGAGTATGCAGCCAGTTCCTGGAGGATGAAGAAATTGATACCATTGAATGGCCCCCATGCTCACCTGACCTAAATTTAATAGAAACACATCTGGGACATTATTTTTCGGTCCATCCGGTGCCACCAGGTTGCACCTCAGTCTGTTCAGGAGCTCAGTGATGCTCTGGTCCTGATCTGGGAGGAAATACCCCAGGACACCATCTGTCGTCTCATTAGGAGCATGCCCTGATGTTGTCAGGCATGCATACAAGCACTTGGGGGCCATATAAACTACTGAGGACCATTCTGAGTTGTTGCAATGAAATTTCAGCAAAATGGATGAGCTTGCTGCATCATTTTATCACTTTGATTTTCGGGGTGTCTTTGAATTCATCCTCTGTAGGTGGATACAGGCATATCCCGCTTTTAAAGCTAAATTTGGAACTTCCGCTTAACCCACTCCTCACCCCCATACATGCCACATTTGGCATGTAATTTTTTTTTGGGGGGGAGTGGGGGCTTCAGGAGGAGTGGGACTTCCTGTCCCACTTCCTCCTTCCGCCGAGGGCTGGTAAGGCGATTAAGCTTAATCGCCTTAATGCAGCCCCTCCTCTAGGCGATCGTCTAGGACATATGACAGGTCCTAGACGATCGCCTGTCGAATCAGCGGCGAGCCGTGCGCGCATGCGCAGTGCGGCTCGCACATGCGCAGTGGGTGCCCGGCGGTGAAGCCGAAGGCTGTCACGGCCAGGTGCCCACAGTACAAATGAAGACGCCGGCTGGGGAGGGGGGGGAGAGGAGCGGACCCCCGGCCGGCGCGTCGCTGGAACGCTGGAGCAGGTAAGTGTGTGTTTATTGAAAGCCAGCATCTACACTTTTTGTAGCTGCTGACTTTTAATAAACATCAAATTTGGCTGGAACACCCCTTTAAGTACACAATGGGGTTTATTTACTAAAGCTGGAAAATGCGAAATCACGCTCACTTCTGCATAGAAACCAATGAGCTTCTAACCCCAGCTTGTTCAATTAAGCCTGGTACTAAAACCTGGAAGCTCATTGGTTTCTGTGTAGAAGTGAGCCTGATTTTTCACTTTCCAGCTTTAGTAAATAAACTCCATTACATACTTAAAATTGGGGTATGCCTGTAATTTTCATTTCCATCAAATGATGTGCCATCCTTTCATTCCTAACACATCACCCGTCCATATGAATATAGGTATGCAGCGTGAGATTTTTGCCCGTTGAGATCTGATTTGTCTTCAAAGTGTTCCTTTAATTTTTTTGAGCAGTGTATATATATATATATACAGGGAGTGCAGAATTATGTATTTTTGAGGATTAATTTTATTATTGAACAACAACCATGTTCTCAATGAACCCCCATAACTCATTAATATCAAAGCTGAATATTTTTGGAAGTAGTTTTTAGTTTGTTCTTAGTTTTAGCTATTTTAGGGGGATATCTGTGTGTGCAGGTGACTATTATTAGTGCATAATTATTAAGCAACTTAACAAAAAACAAATATATACCCATTTCAATTATTTATTTTTACCAGTGAAACCAATATAACATCTCAACATTCACAAATATACATTTCTGACATTCAAAAACAAAACAAAAACAAATCAGTGACCGATATAGCCACCTTTCTTTGCAAGGACACTCATGCAGCCTGCCATCCATGGATTCTGTCAGTGTTTTGATCTGTTCACCATCAACATTGCGTGCAGCAGCAACCGCAGCCTCCCAGACACTGTTCAGAGAGGTGTACTGTTTTCCCTCCTTGTAAATCTCACATTTGATGATGGACCACAGGTTCTCAATGGGGTTCAGATCAGGTGAACAAGGAGGCCATGTCATTAGTACTTCTTCTTTTATAGCCTTTCTTGCCAGCCACGCTGTGGAGTACTTGGACGCGTGTGATGGAGCATTGTCCTGCATGAAAATCATGTTTTTCTTGAAGGATGCAGACTTCTTCATGTACCACTGCTTGAAGAAGGTGTCTTCCAGAAACTTGCAGTAGGACTGGGAGTTGAGCTTGACTCCATCCTCAACCCGAAAAGGCCCCACAAGCTCATCTTTGATGATACCAGCCCAAACCAGTACTCCACCTCCACCTTGCTGGCGTCTGAGTCGGACTGGAGCTCTCTGCCCTTTACCAATCCAGCCACGGGCCCATCCATCTGGCCCATCAAGACTCACTCTCATTTCATCAGTCCATAAAACCTTAGAAAAATCAGTCTTGAGATATTTCTTGGCCCAGTCTTGACGTTTCAGCTTGTGTGTCTTGTTCAGTGGTGGTCGTCTTTCAGCCTTTCTTACCTTGGCCATGTCTCTGAGTATTGCACACCTTGTGCTTTTGGGCACTCCAGTGATGTTGCAGCTCTGAAATATGGCCAAACTGGTGGCAAGTGGCATCTTGGCAGCTGCACGCTTGACTTTTCTCAGTTCATGGGCAGTTATTTTGCGCCTTGGTTTTTCCACACGCTTCTTGCGACCCTGTTGACTATTTTGAATGAAACGCTTGATTTTTCGATGATCACGCTTCAGAAGCTTTGCAATTTTAAGAGTGCTGCATCCCTCTGCAAGATATCTCACTATTTGACTTTTCTGAGCCTGTCATGTCCTTCTTTTGACCCATTTTGCCAAAGGAAAGGAAGTTGCCTAATAATTATGCACACCTGATATAGGGTGTTGATGTCATTAGACCACACCCCTTCTCATTACAGAGATGCACATCACCTAATATGCTTAATTGGTAGTAGGCTTTCGAGCCTATACAGCTTGGAGTAAGACAACATGCATAAAGAGGATGATGTGGTCAAAATACTCATTTGCCTAATAATTCTGCACTCCCTGTATATTGTATGTATACATATACACTGTATATAAACAAATCATATTTAAATTTGAATGCAAAGCACCCTATGATATATGTTTAGATTCACCAGCAGCTGTACAAATATTTAGAAGAAAAGTCCTGGACGTGACATTGAGGAACGTCCCGGCGTCCATCGCGCTAATTTCTACGACTATTTTTTCTTCTTCGGTTTCCAGCAGATAAAATCTATGATCACACAGCTTGATGTTGTGAGAGTTAAAATATCTATAGAAATTCTTGTACGATGCAAACAGTTACAGCAGTGAGGTTCAGGGGTATAAATACAAAACTTTGTTTAAAAAGAAACTGTACATGTGACAAACAGGTAGTAAATGTTATGTGTAACAGTCCATCGTCCATAGGCTGCATTCGTTTTATGCCTTAAAGGGTAACAGAACAGTAAGAAGCAAAGAGAACATAAAAAGCTATTTTTAACAAAAACATTTGTTATTTTTAATGACATACCTAAAAAAAAAAAAAAAAAAAAAATTATGGCACTATAAAGGCCTCAAATATGCTATATTCATTATGCACACCTGCCCTCATTAGTAGACTTTAAAGGGAATGTAAAGGTAGAAGGTTTTTTTATCTTAAAGCGAAGTTCCAGGCTTTTTATGTTAATGTTTATTTATACACTTTTTGTAGCTGCTGACTTTTAATAAACAGACACTCACCTTTTCCACGGTCCAGCGATGCAGCCACCCGGAGCGGCGCTTCTCTCCCCCTCCTCTCCGCCGGCGCCTCCATTGCCACTCTGGGCACCTGGCCGTGACAGCTTTCGGCTTCAAGGCCAAGCACGCACTGCTGCGCTCTCGGAGTGGACAGGCAATCTTCTGGGACCTGTCAAGTGTCCCAGGAGATCGCCTAGAGGGAGGGGTCGCATAGGTGGAGAGGAGGAGTCGCTTAGGGGCGAGAGGAGAAGTCGTCTAGGCGGCCCGTAGGTGCAATCAGTTCGGACCAATCACAGACTGGACTTACCACATGACTTTTTGACTTTTTTCTTTGGAATACTATAAATGAGATTGTTTTTTATGTTGTTCCTAGCTATGACTAAGCATTGTACAACAATGTGAAACGCGTCAGCTATATCATCCCACCGTTTGCTGTTTTTCTGTTTGTGCAGTGGTTTTTTACTGGATTAAAGGCTTTTATTGTTTTTTAATTAATCAGAGTGCGGCTGTCCATACTTCATGCTTCCATTTAGGTGGTCCCACTTCTAACAAAGCCCCCACAAAAAAAATTGCATGTCATGCCATGCCATAAGAACAATAACACATATAAATGATATTTTACCTTTTATAAGGAAAGCTTCGGTAAATAGGCGCAACTTATACAGAGGCTCATCGTCCAATGACATGTTTTCGAAGCCAGCGCGGGCGTACATGCTTATAGCGTCCCGATATGATCCCTCAACATAATGCAGCTTTCCCAGAATCAGCAGAGCTTCTGTTAGTAAATGCGGCTGTGGAAAGAAACAATAATGTATAATAATAATTATGACGATCAAATGTCAAAAATAGGAAACTGGCACTGGAATGTCTAGATAGACCCGGCACAGCTGCTCAACGTTTAAGGTCTTAAGCACTTGCCGATATACGTGGGCAAAGTTGCATGGATGTGCAAAATTACGTATGGGGACATCGGCCCATTAAGAGGCACCAGAGGCACCCACTGCACGACGAGGGACCCGATGCACGTGGCCAGCGGGCATGATAGTCACCGGCCACATGCGATCGCATGCACGAGCGCCAGCACAGGGCTTTGTGTGTGTAAACACATACAGTGCGGAAAATAAGTATTTGAACACCCTGCTATTTTGCAAGTTCTCACACTTGGAAATCATGGAGGGGTCTGAAATTGTTATCGTAGGTGCATGTCCACTGTGAGAGACATAACCAAAAAAAAAAATTCCAGAAATCACAATGTATGATTTTTTTAACTATTTATTTGTATGATACAGCTGCAAAGAAGTATTTGAACACCTGAGAAAATCAATGTTTTTGTTTGCAATTACAGAGGTCAAACGTTTCTTGTAGTTTTTCACCAGGTTTGCACACACTGGAGGAGGGATTTTGGCCCACTCCTCCACACAGATCTTCTCTAGATCAGTCAGGTTTCTGGGCTGTCGCTGAGAAACACGGAGTTTGAGCTCCCTCCAAAGATTCTCTATTGGGTTTAGGTCTGGAGACTGGCTAGGCCACGCCAGAACCTTGATATGCTTCTTACAGAGCCACTCCTTGGTTATCCTGGCTGTGTGCTTCGGGTCATTGTCATGTTGGAAGACCCAGCCTCGACCCATCTTCAAAGCTCTAACTGAGGGAAGGAGGTTGTTGCCCAAAATCTCGCAATACATGGCCCCGGTCATCCTCTCCTTAATACAGTGCAGTCGCCCTGTCCCATGTGCAGAAAAACCCCCCCAAAGCATGATGCTACCACCCCCATGCTTCACAGTAGGGATGGTGTTCTTGGGATGGTACTCATCATTCTTCTTCCTCCAAACACGGTTAGTGGAATTATGACCAAAAAGTTCTATTTTGGTCTCATCTGACCACATGACTTTCTCCCATGACTCCTCTGGATCATCCAAATGGTCATTGGCAAACTTAAGACGGGCCTTGACATGTGCTGGTTTAAGCAGGGGAACCTTCCGTGCCATGCATGATTTCAAACCATGACGTCTTAGTTTATTACCAACAGTAACCTTGGAAACGGTGGTCCCAGCTCTTTTCAGGTCATTGACCAGCTCCTCCCGTGTAGTCCTGGGCTGATTTCTCACCTTTCTTAGAATCATTGAGACCCCACGAGGTGAGATCTTGCATGGAGCCCCAGTCCGAGGGAGATTGACAGTCATGTTTAGCTTCTTCCATTTTCTAATGATTGCTCCAACAGTGGACCTTTTTTCACCAAGCTGCTTGGCAATTTCCCCGTAGCCCTTTCCAGCCTTGTGGAGGTGTACAATTTTGTCTCTAGTGTCTTTGGACAGCTCTTTGGTCTTGGCCATGTTAGTAGTTGGATTCTTACTGATTGTATGGGGTGGACAGGTGTCTTTATGCAGCTAATGACCTCAAACAGGTGCATCCAATTTAGGATAATAAATGGAGTGGAGGTGGACATTTTAAAGGCAGACTAACAGGTCTTTGAGCGTCAGAATTCTAGCTGATAGACAGGTGTTCAAATACTTCTTTGCAGCTGTATCATACAAATAAATAGTTAAAAATTCATAAATTGTGATTTCTGGAATTTTTTTTTTTGATTATGTCTCTCACAGTGGACATGCACCTACGATGACAATTTCAGACCCCTCCATGATTTCCAAGTGGGAGAACTTGCAAAATAGCAGGGTGTTCAAATACTTATTTTCCGCACTGTACATCCCTGTGCTGTCAGAGGAGAGGAGACATGTCCTATCCCCATACATACAAAAACATGGAATATCCAGGCTCAAACTTACCGACCAATCAGCAAGGCTCTCTGTATACTGTATACTACTGGAGGTAGCCCAGCCCTCATTAAAGGGGCAGGAGCACACTGCACACTCAGCACATGGAAGCCAAGGTGCCAGTGCGCTGCCTGACCACAATGACATAAATACAACAAACAAAAGTCACTGCCAGTCATAGTTGGGGAAAGTGACTTTTATTTGTTGTATTTATGTCATTGTGGTCAGGCAGTGCACTGGAACATTTGCTTCCATGTGCTGGGTGTTTAGTGTGCTCCTGCCCCTTTAATGAGGGCTGGGCTACCTCCAGTCACCTGCCCCTTATCTATCCATCAGCAGTCATGTGCTCCTACTGAGGAGACTTAAAATGCAATGTTATAGTTAGGACTGCAGTATACAGAGAGCCTTGATGGGGCCTGCAGCTTACACATGTATTTGCAAATGCGTGCAACTAAACCTCTGTTTTTAACGCACACTGTTAAGCCTCGTACACACGATCAGTCCATCCAATGAGAACGGTCTGAAGGACCATTGTCATTGGTTAACCGATGAAGCTGACTGATGGTCTGATGTGCCTACACACCATCGGTTAAAAAAACGATCCTGTTAGAACGCGGTGACGTTTACGTGTTTTTACAGAACGACATGCTGAAAAAAATGAAGTTCAATGCTTCCAAGCATGCGTCGAATTGATTCTGAGCATGCGTGGCCTTTTAACCAATGTTTTTGCATACTAACGATCGGTTTTGACCTATTAGTTAGGCGTCCATCAGTTCAATTTTAACGCAAGTTCTCTTTTTTTGGACCGAAGGATAACTGAACGATGGCACCTACACACGATCGTTTGGACCAATGAATCTGACCTTCAGTCCTTTTTCATCGGTTTTGACCGATCGTGTGTACGCGGCTTAAGAAAAGTGAATTTGGTTGATTGCTGATTGGTCGGTTTGAGCCTGGATATTCCATGTTTTTGTATGTGTATGCGCCCTTTCCAGCGCTCCTTATTGTATAGACCAGTCATAGGTAGGGGCAGTGACTTTTGTTTGTTGTATTCCTATCCCCATACAGTTAGAAGACACACTGAGGGAACACACATTTAACCCCTTAATCGCCCCCTAGTGTTAACCCCTTCCCTGCCAGTGTCATTTACACAGTTATCAGTGCATTTTTAAAGCTCTGCTCGCTGTATAATCGTCAATGGTTCCAAAAATGTGTCAAAAATGTCCGATCTGTCCACCGCAGTCGCAATACAAATCGCAGATCGCTGCCATTATTGGTAAAAAAAAATCCATAAATCTTTTCCATAGTTTGCAGGCGCTATAACTTTTGCGCAAACCAATCTATATATACGCTTATTGCGTTTTTTTACCAAGAGTATGTTGAATAATATATATTGGCCTAAAAATATGAATACATTTGTTTTTTTTAAATCCCATTTTTGGGGATATTTATTATAGCAAAAAGTTAAAACCCGCAGAGGTGATCAAATACCACCAAAAGAAAGCTCTATTTGTGGGGGAAAAAAGCACGCAAATTTTGTTTGGGTACAGCATTGCACGACCGTGCAATTGTTAGTTAAATCGACGCAGTGGCAAATTTTAAAAAGTGCTCTGGTCAGAAAGGGGGTAAAGCTGAAAGCTGAAGTGGTTAATGTGACAATAAATCATAGTTTGGAAAAAGGAATTCAACTGAAAGCAGAACTAAACCCATCAATTTAAAAGTTTTCAAAAACAGTTACATTCAAGGCATGCTGTGAACGATAACTATTAATATATATATTTTTTTACTGGTAATGGCGGCGATCAGCGATTTTTATCGTGACTGCAACATTATGGCGGACACATCGGACACTTTTGACACTATTTTGGGACCATTGTCATTTTTACAGCGATCAGTACTATAAAAATGCAGCGATTACTGTGAAAATTACACTGGCAGTGAAGGGATCAACCTGTAGGGGGCACTGAAGGGGTTAAGTGTGCCCTAGTGTGTGATTCTTACTGTGTGGGGGCGTGGCTTGGCGTGTGATGCCACTGATCGTCGTTCCCTATGACAGGGAACAGACGATCAGTGACAGTCTGATTAGGAAGCACTGGGAGAGGTTAGTTTACACTTACCTCTTCCCGTTCTTCAGCTCTGTGACCCGATCGCGGGACACCAGCGGCGATCGGGTCCGCGGGTCCCACGGGCGCGGTCACGGAGTACCCGACCAGGTCGCGAGCGTGCCAGCGGCGCGTGCATGACCCACGCCTGTGCATGCCAGTATGCGCAGCCGTGCGATTCTGCCGACGTACATCGGCGTGCGGCGGTCGTCCGCGGTTAAATAATTACAGTGCCATCATCTATATACAGAAATAGAAGGGACAATGTCAATTAATCTGTGTGTGTTTAATATCACTTTAATTCCCCCGATTGTCTCCAGAATTGTCTTTTAATAAAGCTGAGTGCACACAATGCTACATATCAGGAATAGGAGAAGAACGCGTCGGATAGTGATATCAAAGCAGGGAAGGTTCCCATCTGTCACTTACTGGTAATTTGCCTCTGTTTAGAATAGCGCTCAGATAGTTCTTGGCTTGATGCAGTTTTGGCTCGGCGCTTTCCATTAATGGAATGGAGTCTTTGAGTTTGGCAACGTTCTCCTTTAGACAGATCTCCAGCAGGGCCTCGGCCAGCAGCAGGTTTGTGAAGTCATCTGGAAGGCAAGGGGTTAAAGCAGATGTCACTTAGCACTGAATTCCCATATAAAGGAGGATTTCATCCCTTCTAATAAACGACCAGATACACGGTCAACAGGCGGAGGCCCAAAAAAAGCGCAGGAAGCCATTTGTGCAAATGAGAATGTCGGAGAGAGGTGCTCGGGGCTGTTAATCTGTAAATAATCACTTCCGTTTATTGTCGAGATCCCGGGGAAGGTGGAGGCCTCTGTCACCTAAACTGCTCTGCTTACCCTGGACATTTGACTATGGAAAATTATTTGTATGGTTGTCACCTACACTATATTACCAAAAGTATTGGGACACCTGCCTTTACAGGCACATGAACTTTAATGGAATCCCAGTCATAGGGCCAGATTCTCAAAAGAGATATGACGATGTATCTCAAGAAACACCATCGTATCTCTGTTTTTTCCCCCGGGAATCTATGCGTGTGATTCCTAGAATCACTTACGCATAGATACGGCGTAGATCCGACAGGTGTAAGACACTTACACCGTCGGATCTTAGATGTAATTCCTTCGCTGGCCGCTAGGTGGCCTATACGTTAATTTCTCATTTGCCTATGCAAATGAGCTTAATACGCCGATTCCTGAACGTTTTTACGCCGCCTCGTTGTCGTTTACGTTGTTTCCGTAAGCTACCCCTGCTATATGAGGGGTAGGCTTACGAAGTTCCATCGTATGCCATGTTAAGTATGGCGTCGGGTCAGCGTCGCCTTTTTCCGTCGGTTACGTCGTTTTACTCAGTCGTTCGCGAATAGGGCATTGCGTAAGTGACGATCATGTCGTTTTCACGACGGTTTCAACAACGTTTTCCGACGTGAGCTGGAGCATGCGCACTGGGCTTTTTTCCCGGCCGGCGCATGCGCAGTTCGATCGACGCGGGGGCGCGCTTAATTTAAATACAAGCCGCCCCCTTTGAATTACGCGGGGATACGCCTGGCCATTTACACTACTCCAGTAAGTTGCTGCGGCGTAGTGTAAATGGCATACTTCTAGGAAGGCTGTCCACAAGGTTTAGGAGTGTGTCTATGGGAATGTAGCACCCTCTAGGTAGGTAGGTGCCAGAGAGAGAAAGTTTGGTAGGTTAGGTAAATTTAGGCAGGTCTGGCTGGCAGTCAGGCCTGTTTGTTTATTTTTATTGTGGGCTGGGAGTGGCTCAGAGTAGCAGCTGGTGACTCACAGGCAGCATCACTGGGTCCTCCCACCTCCTTCTAGAATGTTCTGGAAGGAGAGTAGGGGAGGAGAGGTCGATCTGCCCGTTTTTTTTTTTCAAGGTGTAATTTTTGAGTTGGGCCACTCTTTGCGGCTTTAACAGCTTCAACTCTTCGGGGAAGGCTGTCCACAAGGTTTAGGAGTGTCTATGGGAGCGTTTGACTATTCTTCCAGAAGTGCATTATTGGACAAAAAGGCCTGGCTCACAGTCTCCGCTCTAATTCATCCCAAAGGTGTTCTATCCAGTTGAGGACAGTCAAGTTCCTCCACCCCAAACTCGCTCATCCATGTCTTTATGGATCTTGCTTTGTGCACTGGTCCAAATCATTTGGTGGAGGGGGGGATTATGGTGTGGGGTTGTTTTTCAGGGGTTGGGCTTGGCCCCTTACTTCCAGTGAAGGGAACTTATAAAGTGGTTGTATAGCCCCAATTTGAACTTTTACCTATAGGTAAGTCTACAATAAGGCTTACCTATAGGTATTGGAAATATCTCCTAATCATGCGCCGTTTAAGAGATGTTTACCTTGTAGTGTGCTGATGATGTCATCGGCGCATGCACTGTGAAGAAATGGACCTCCGTGATGTTTTCTACCTGAGCGTGTGCCGCTACTGTCGGCTCTGACCCGAATGCGTGGGAGTGACGTCACGAGACTCCGGCTAGTCACACAGCCAGAGTCCACGGCCCCAGAAGAAAGAGGGGAGAAGATGGATGCTTAACTGCTTGCCGACCAGCCGCCGCAGTTATACGGTGGCAGGTCGGCTCTCCTGGGCGGGAGCCCGTAGCTCTACGTCGGCACTTTGATGGCCACTAGGGGGCGCGCACCGCCGGCGGCCCGCACGCTCGCCCCCGAGTCCTGTGTGCATGCCCGGCAGGCACGATCGCTGCCGGGCACACGCGATCGCTCGTTACAGAGCGGGGAACGGGAGCTATGTGTGTAAATAGCTAGCTCTCGGTCCTGTCAGCAGGGGAAACGCTGATCTCCTGTTCATACAATGTATGAACAGAAGATCAGTGATTTCCCCTAGTGAGGCAACCCCCCCCCATACAGTTAAAACACACCCAGGAACACACTTAACCCCTTCCCCGCCCCTAGTGTTAACCCCTTCACTGCCAATGGCATTTTTATAGTAATCCAATGCATTTTTATAGCATTGATCGCTAAAAAATGCCAATGGTCCCAAAAATGCGTCAAAAGTGTCCGAAGTGCCCGCCATAATATCGCAGTACCGAAAAAAAATGCTGATCGCCGCCATTACTAGTAAAAAAAAAATAAAAAAATAAAAATTGCCATAAAACTACCCCCTATTTTGTAAACGCTATAACTTTTGCGCAAACCAATCAATAAACGCTAATTGCGATTTTTTTAACGAAAAATATGTAGAAGAATACGTATCGGCCTAAACTGAGGAAAAAATGTTTTTTTATATATTTTTGGGGGATATTTATTACAGAAAAAAGTTAAAAATACTGAATTTTTTTCAAAATAGTCGCTCTATTTTTGTTTATAGCGCAAAAAATTAAAACCGCAGAGATGATCAAATACCACCAAAAGAAAGCTCTATTTGTGGGAAAAAAAGGACGCCAATTTTGTTTGGGAGCCACGTCGCACGACTGCGCAATTGTCAGTTAAAGCGACGCAGTGCCGAATCGCAAAAAGTGCGCTGGTCGTTGGGCAGCAATATGGTTCGGGGCTAAAGTGGTTAATGCAGCGGGGACAGCGCAGGCTTTGTTTTCAGGTAAGTGCTACATAATGGGCTAGTATGCGATGCTTGCAGTTTGAGGATGTCCCCTTCCTGTTACAACATGACTGCATACCAGTGCACAAAGCAAGGTCCATAAAGACATGAATGAGCGAGTTTGGGGTGGAGGAACTAGACTGGCCTTCACAGAGTCCTGATCTCAACCCAGAACACCTTTGGGATGAATTAGAGCGGAGACTGCAATCCAGGCCTTCTTGTCCAACATCAGTGCCTGACCTCACAAATGCACTTCTGGAAGAATGGTCAAACATTCCCATAGACACTCCTAAACCTTGTGGACGGCCTTCCCAGAAGAGTGTAAAGGGGAGTTCCAACCGTTATTAATGTTTATTAAAAGTCAGCAGCTACAAAAAGTGTAGCTGCTGACTTTTAATAAACAGACACTCACCAGCTCCACGGTCCAGCGTATTTGAAGTCTAGAGATGCAATGGATAAATAAGGAGCAGTGCTTAGGTTTATTGAGGAAGTCGGAGACCATCGAGTCACAGAACAAAGAACTTGGCAATGTACCCAGAACTGAAGACGTCTGACACAGAAACTGGGAAAGGAGTGGCCCAGCATCCCAAGTAGTTCAATGGAAAAAGCTAAAACCGATATTTGCAATGTCAGCTATTTAAAAAAAAACTGAACTCCAGGCTAACAGCTGAAAATGCATTTGAAATATATATACTGTATATGGAAGCCTAGGCCAGAAACCAGGAAGCATGAAAAAAAATGGATCCTCCTATCCACATCCTGATGTGATCAGGCTCCTATGCCCTCCCCTGGTCCCCCCACATCTCTAGCAGCTCTGCTGGGTTCCCTACTACCTTGCCCCCCCACATCTCCTCCTGATGTGATCAGGCTCCTATGCCCTCCCCTGGTCCCCCCACATCTCTAGCAGCTCTGCTGGGTTCCCTACTCCCTTGCCCCCCCACAACTCCTCCTGATGTGATTGGGCTCCTATGCTCTCCCCTGCCCCCCCCCCCCAAATCTCCTCCTGATTTGATCGGGTTTCTATGCCCTCCCCTGCCCCCCCCACATCTCCTCCTGATGTGATTGGGCTCCTATGCTCTCCCCTGCCCCCCCCCAAATCTCCTCCTGATTTGATCGGGCTCCTATGCCCTCCCCTGGTCCCCCCACATCTCCTCCTGATGTGATTGGGCTCCTATGCCCTCCCCTGGTCCCCCCACATCTCTAGCAGCTCTGCTGGGTTCCCTACTCCCTTTCCCCCCCACATCTCCTTCTGATGTGATCAGGCTCCTATGTTCTCTTCTGGCCCCCCCCACATCTCCTCCTGATGTGATGGGGCTCCTATGCTCTCCCCTGGTCCCCCCACATCTCTAACAGCTCAGCTGGGTTCCCTACTCCCTTGCCCCCCCCCCCCACATCTCCTTCTAATGTGATCGGGCTCCTATGCTCTCCCCTGCCCCCCCACATCTCCTCCTGATTTAATCGGGTTCCTTTGCCCTCCCCTACCCCCCCCCCACATCTCCTCCTGATGTGATCGGGCTCCTATGCTCTCCCCTGCCCCCCACATCTCCTCCTGATGTGATTGGGCTCCTATGCCCTCCCCTGGTCCCCCCACATCTCTAGCAGCTCTGCTGGGTTCCCTACTCCCTTTCCCCCCCACATCTCCTTCTGATGTGATCAGGCTCCTATGTTCCCCCCTGGCCCCCCCCCACATCTCCTCCTGATGTGATGGGGCTCCTATGTTCTCTTCTGGCCCCCCCACATCTCCTCCTGATGTGATGGGGCTCCTATGCTCTCCCCTGGTCCCCCCACATCTCTAACAGCTCAGCTGGGTTCCCTACTCCCTTGCCCCCCCCCCCACATCTCCTCCTGATGTGATGGGGCTCCTATGCTCTCCCCTGCCCCCCCCACATCTCCTCCTGATTTAATCGGGTTCCTTTGCCCTCCCCTACCCCCCCCCCACATCTCCTCCTGATGTGATCGGGCTCCTATGCTCTCCCCTGCCCCCCACATCTCCTCCTGATGTGATCGGGCTCCTATGTTCTCTTCTGGCCCCCCCACATCTCCTCCTGATGTGATTGGGCTCCTATGCTCTCCCCTGGTCCCCCCACATCTCTAACAGCTCAGCTGGGTTCCCTACTCCCTTGCCCCCCCCCCACATCTCCTTCTAATGTGATCGGGCTCCTATGCTCTCCCCTGCCCTCCCCACATCTCCTCCTGATTTAATCGGGTTCCTTTTCCCTCCCCTACCCCCCCCCCCCACATCTCCTCCTGATGTGATCGGGCTCCTATGCTCTCCCCTGCCCCCCACATCTCCTCCTGATGTGATCGGGCTCCTATGTTCTCTTCTGCCCCCCCCCCCCACATCTCCTCCTGATGTGATCGGGCTCCTATGTTCTCTTCTGCCCCCCCCCCCACATCTCCTCCTGATGTGATTGGGCTCCTATGCTCTCCCCTGGTCCCCCCACATCTCTAGCAGGTCAGCTGGGTTTTCTATTCCCTTGCCCCCCCACATCTCCTTCTGATGTGATCGGGCTCCTATGCTCTCCCCTGGCCCCCCCCCCACATCTCCTTCTAATGTGATCGGGCTCCTATGCTCTCCCCTGCCCCCCCCCCACATCTCCTCCTGATTTAATCGGGTTCCTTTGCCCTCCCCTACCCCCCCCCCCACATCTCCTCCTGATGTGATCGGGCTCCTATGCTCTCCCCTGCCCCCCACATCTCCTCCTGATGTGATCGGGCTCCTATGTTCTCTTCTGGCCCCCCCACATCTCCTCCTGATGTGATTGGGCTCCTATGCTCTCCCCTGGTCCCCCCACATCTCTAACAGCTCAGCTGGGTTCCCTACTCCCTTGCCCCCCCCCACATCTCCTTCTAATGTGATCGGGCTCCTATGCTCTCCCCTGCCCCCCCCCCCACATCTCCTCCTGATTTAATCGGGTTCCTTTGCCCTCCCCTACCCCCCCCCCCCCCCACATCTCCTCCTGATGTGATCGGGCTCCTATGCTCTCCCCTGCCCCCCACATCTCCTCCTGATGTGATCGGGCTCCTATGTTCTCTTCTGGCCCCCCCACATCTCCTCCTGATGTGATTGGGCTCCTATGCTCTCCCCTGGTCCCCCCACATCTCTAACAGCTCAGCTGGGTTCCCTACTCCCTTGCCCCCCCCCCCACATCTCCTAATGTGATCGGGCTCCTATGCTCTCCCCTGCCCCCCCCCACATCTCCTCCTGATTTAATCGGGTTCCTTTTCCCTCCCCTACCCCCCCCCCCACATCTCCTCCTGATGTGATCGGGCTCCTATGTTCTCTTCTGCCCCCCCCCCCACATCTCCTCCTGATGTGATTGGGCTCCTATGCTCTCCCCTGGTCCCCCCACATCTCTAGCAGGTCAGCTGGGTTCCCTACTCCCTTGCCCCCCCACATCTCCTTCTGATGTGATCGGGCTCCTATGCTCTCCCCTGGCCCCCCCCCCACATCTTCTCCTGATGTGATTGGGCTCCTATGCTCTCCCCTGCCCCCCGCATCTCCTCCTAATGTGATCGGGCTCCTATGCTCTCCCCTGCCCCCCACATCTCCTCCTGATGTGATCGGGCTCCTATGCTTTCCTCTGGCCCCTCACATCTCCTCCTGATGTGATCAGGCTCCTATGCTCTCCCCTGCCCCCCTATATGTCCTCCTTAGGTGATTGGGCTCCTATGCTCTCCTCTGGCCCCCCCACATCTCCTCCTGATGTGATCAGGCTCCTATGCTCTCCTCTGGCCCCCCCACATCTCCTCCTGATGTGATCAGGCTCCTATGCTCTCCCCTGGACCCCCACATCTCCTCCTGATGTGATCGGGCTCCTATGCTCTCCCCTGGCCCCCCACATCTCCTCCTGATGTGATCGGGCTCCTATGCTCTCCCCTGGCCCCCCCCCACATCTCCTCCTGAGGTGATCGGGCCCCTATGCTCTCCCCTGCCCCCCCCCCCCCACATCTCCTCCTGTTGTACTTTACTCTTTATACATTTTATGATTGAAGTGCCCTTAAAATCAAATTTTTGGGAGGGAATGTTTGTTTTGTGCATTGAATCTCAGGGGTGTGGCACCTAGCAGCGTTTAGTCCAAAATGATTAAATGTAATGAATAGAGTCAGTGATCTGTACCAATCACTGACTCTGCTCATTCATAATTCAGGCATAGTAAACTGTGTTCACTATGCTTCAGTTTGTGAATGAACAGGAACAGAACTATTCCGGTCCATTCATACTGTCCTACTTAAGCCTCATACACACGACTGGACAAATCCATGGATTTTCGTCCGAAGGGCGTTGGCCGTGAACTTGTTCTGCATACAGATGGCAGAACTTTTTCAGCCAACTACATGGTTTTTCAGCTCTTTAGCGCCACTCTTTGGGCAACTTCTGTTAATGTTGTCTGATGGTTAGCATTGGTTCTAAGCATGCGTGTTTGTACTTTGTATTTTAGTCCGACGGATAATCCGATGAAACACATTTGTTGTCAGCAATTTGAGCGCATGTGTTGTCGGAAATTCCGACAACAGTTGTTCGATGGAGCATGAAGACGTTCGGATTATCCGACAAAACACCTCCATCGGACAATTTTTGGCAGAATATCCAATCGGGATACACGGGACTTAAGGCTGCAGAGATGGAGATTGAGGTTCTCAAAGGTGAAACATAAGAGGTCTGTTTAAAATATTGATATGTTTCACTAAAACCCCCAACGGGGCCCCTACATAAAAAATAGAAAAAAAGACAAAACAAATAAAAAAAAAAAATTGAAACATTTTTTTTTTAAATAAATAAAATAAAACGGTAAAAAAATAATCAAATAAAATAATAACAATAAAAAAACTACTGACATTTAAGAGTCAGAACAATTTAAACATAAAATAAGTAAAATTAATTGGAGCAGAAAGGAGAAATTAATGTTTTTCTGGCTCGACATCTAAAGGTTTTTTTTTTTTTTTTTACGTTTAGAAGTAAGCCAGATGTAAAGCTGTTGTCCAAGCAGAAATATTAAAAAAAAAATTGATGCAAGTGCCCCACCTTTTTTGTTCTGCTTCTTCAAGCTCCTCCAGCTCCTTTCATCTCCAATTCCTCAGGAAATATTTCCCGCTACATAACTTCTAACAACTATATTTCCCGGTGAGGAGACCAGTCACCCCAGATAGCTATCTGTACGTTGAGTGATCGGTCTCTTCAACACCCAGCACTTGTTCTGTCATGGACATCTAATGCCGTGTACACGCAATCGGAATTTCCGATGAAAAAAGTCAGATGGACTTTTTCCATAGGAAATTCCAGCCGTGTGTGTGCCCCATTGTAACAGCTCTAGTGAACGGGAGTGAACCACAACTGTGGTTAGCAAGGATTTCAATGCACTTCTCTATGTGAGAATTCAGTATTGGACCCCAGGCGTCACTCCACGCAAACAGGAGTTTGGGGGTTCTCTATATCATGTCTCTCTCACATAAAGGAAGGCGTTAAACTACTAGGGGAGGACATATTACAACATGCGACCAAACTGTAGTGAAACTGTAGTGTTAAAAGAATACGATACACGTGAAGATTCCAATGCACTTCTCTTATGCAAGTGATTATCAGTACGGGACCCCAGGCATCACTCCAATCAGAGAACAGGAGTTTGGGGGTTCTCTACATCATATCACTTAAACATAAAGAAGTTAGGCCACTAAGGAAGCAGGTATCAAATACCTCAACCCTTAGCATAGAAAAGATAAGGGGAACATGTTCAGTAACTTAGGGCATGGGCCCATAAACAAGTAACACTTATGTCAAGCACGTAGCAATTAAGAATACTGTATGCAAGTAATATTTGAATAGGAGAGACAAGTATAGCTGAGCTGAGTTGAGAGTGTATTTCCCTTTAAGATATTCTACAGCGACAGCTAAAGACACACCAAGTTATCCCGTGCAGCAAGATAGTATTAAATGATCGAGATTTAATTACAGTACTTCATAAGGGCAATATGTGAAGCAGATAATACTAAAGCTGTATAAATGACGTTAAGATGCTACTTATCCGTTTGCAGAGGATCAGCGATGTAGTATCATAGCAGCAAGGGTTTCTTTAGTGCAGGGTCTCCTGGTGGGGGATAGCTTGGGGTGTCCACAGCAACTCCTGCAAGGTTGGCAGCGCAGCTCCAGGTGTGGGATAGGTCCCAGGTTAGGGATGGATAGTACCTGTAGGTTGCCTGTAGCCAGGCCAGCTACCGCCGACAATAATAGAGTGGTGTGCAATCTGCACACCGCTCTGTTTATAGGTCAGAGGAAGGTGACTTGCAATCAGTGGTGATCCGCGGCGCACTTCCACATTCCATGGTGGAATGCACGCGGCGCCGTGCAATGACGTCATCGCGCGGTCGCCGTAATGCGTTCCAGCGTGGAGTGCATTACAAGTAACAGATGGAGAGCACCTGTTACACCCATCTGAGAAATTCAATCGGAGTTTAAATATAGAACATGTTCTATTTTACTGTGATGAAATTCAACGGAATTCCGATGCGCTTTTGGTCGGGCTAAAGACCGATCGTGTGTACGCGGCATTAGTGATGTGGCTCAGCAGATTCCTCCCAGCTGGAGGAAGAAGATCCCAAAGCCAAGCGATGATGTCCAGAAAGATGTTCTTCAGACACAAATGAAGGTACTGTTACCTGGCTCCCACACTCACCCAGGAAATCGGGCCCTGAGATATACTTTTGGTTTGTGTCAGTCCTGCGCTGGTAAGCTTCATATGTCCATTCTATTATGGGATACATCTATAGCAGAGGTCTCCAAACTTTTCAAACATAGGGCCATTTTATTGTCCTTCAGATTTTAGGAGGGCCGGATTTTGGCCAGCAGGGGCAGAACATGTCACGGGCCAAGCATCAGTGAGAATAAATATGGCCTTAGGGCTGGTAGCCAATAGGAGGAGGTGTATTCCCCCCTATTAGTAGGAGGTATAGTATCCCATCACTGGGATCGGTATAAGATATAGTGCCCCATTGTTGGCGCCAGTGGGACAAATAGTGCCTTAAATCAGTGGGAAGAATTGTGTCCCAAGGACCAGATAAAGACTAGCAAAGGGCCACATCTGGCCTTCGGGCCGCAGTTTGGAGACCCCTGATCTATAGAGTTGAATTATACGGTAGATAATATGGATTCAGGTTGCTTGATTTTTGGATTGGTTCACCTCTGTGGTAGACAGAGTTGGGTTCCAAGTTTGTCCAAAATATTACTATGTATATATTTGACATTATTGTTTTGAAGTTTACTTTATATATATGTAGCACTACCCCTGAAGGAGCTGCTGGTATGTTTTGGGCAGCATGTTACCTCGTGTTTCTGCGATGTCTAGGGGTGTATAGTGAATGTAGTAGTAAAGGAATGTCCATGACAGGTGTCTTTTTCTGTGCTCTTTATTACCCAGCCGGGTAAAAACAATAAAACTTAGTGAAGAATAGAGGTTCAAAAGAAATGAAGATAGCAGATCCAGATGTCAGCAATAGGGAAACAGTCCTGCTCCCACGTGTAATGTCTCTTTCACCACTCCAGCCAGAGTGGGTGTAGTGCAGCTGGACAGGCCTCTCTCACCAGCCTGGCAGCCAGAATGTCACTCGAACCTTAGGAAAAAGTCTCTGCCACAGACCTTCCAGATAATTGAACAGCGGAGATAATCCTCCTTAGCAGACTTGGCACCTGGATCTCCTTTAGTTTTGAATTAGGGTACCGACTGACAGACGGTCAACATTCAGCCTCTCAGTGTCCGGTTCCCCCGGTCCCCGATGGTTGGTCAGGCCCCTATCGGAACACCAGCCTCTCTTGGTACTCCTCAGGCAGACTCTCCACCGTACAGCCTCCTCCAACTAGATGGATGGCCCAGGACCTCCTTAAGTGGGACCCAGTCGATTACTGAGTCCCCAAGTGGCAGATTAATTGCTCCGGGCCAATGTGGTCCCGAAGCCAGGATCCTTGTGTTGCACGCACACCACGGCCTGGAAGGCCATTTGCCGGGGCGGCGTGAAGTGGCTACCCCAAAGGTGGGCGCCACACGAGGAGAAGACCCAGGAAGATGGTGTCTGCCCCATAAATACTCTCTCCCAGCATGCACAGCGAGGCCAAACCCTCTTCATAGGCTGCTGGGCAAGAGCACCCAATCCTTGACTCCACTACTGCCACCTGCCGACCTGGGGTGAGATCAGAAACTGCACTGGTTACTGTGTAAATGTGACTGGTAGGGAAGGGGTTAACACTAGTGGGCTATAGGGGTTAATATGTTCCCTATTAAGTGATTCTAACTGCAGAGGGAGGGAACTCACAAGGGGAGGAGGCCGAACTGTGTTCCTCTGTACTGGGAACACTCCATCGGTCTCCTCACCTCTGACAGGAGGTGGATCTGTATGTTTACACACACAGATCCACACTCCTGCCGTGATCCTGGGCAATCGCGGGTGCCCGGCGGACATAGCGGCCGCCAGGCACGCGCACCGGGTCACGAGCCTCACCTAGATGGCCGAGAAGAAAGGATGTAATATGACGTCCACCCGGAGGGAAGGAGGGTTCCTGCCAGCGTCATATTATTATGGCCCGGTAAGGAAGGGGTTAAAGTGTATGTAAATCCTTACAAGACACTTTATGCTACAGGTAAGCCTATATTAAGGCTTACCTGTTGCTACCCTGCATATCTCCTAAACCTGCACGGTTTAGGAGATATCCCAATGTGTCTGCATGTGCCTAAGTCATCGGCACATGCGCACTGAAGTCATGCCGTTGCTTCAGTTAGACGTGCCGTTACCGGGAGCTCACATGCGCATTCGCGGGAGTGACATCATCGCGGCTCCGGCCAATCACAGCGTCGAAACCGTGATACCTGGAAGTAACCCCCGGGAGAGATGTCGGCAGCCGGAAGGGGGGACAAGGACGGCTGCGGGGCTTTGATCTGAGGTAATACATGCTATGCATACTAGCTTATTATGCCTTTGTCTTACAGGGTTTTTTTGTTCGTTTTTTTTAGGGTTTACAACCACTTTAACACGTACAAATAAACCACAATGAGAGGAACACAACCTCACACCTGGCAGCAAGGTGTTAAGCAGGGTGGGGCTTTTAGAGCCATAAAGTGATTACTTCTTGTGTCAACAATAAAAGTTCAAAGTATAATTGAACTCCTGTTCCCATATTATGGCGCATCGATCGCACATGATACATAGGGTTGCCACTTCATCCCTTTAAACCCGAACACATATGAATTACACAGGTTCTGAGGCTAATTTAATGCAGGTAAAGCACCAAGTGAGTTTAATTACCACCTTAATTAGCCACAGAACCTGTGTAATTCATATGTGTTCAGTTTTAAAGGGATGAGGTGGCAACTCTAATGATACATCGCTATCCAGTGAGATGGCGCGTTTCAAAATCCCACCAGACGGGTCTTCCCGATCTCCATGCCAGTCCACTCATTGCCGGTTTCCTTGGCTTTTAGCCGGTCAAGTCGTTGAGTTTTCCCATGACTGCCTGAGCCATGAATCACTACCTCACAGCCCTGTGTGTTCATTCATTAGACTGTTATTACTGCTCTGTACATGAAATGTGCACAAAATGTTTCCACGCCAGTTCCCTGTCCGCCTGCAGCCTAGAAATGTGAAACCCGTGATTGAGCCGCGTCTGCTTTTCCTTCTCCCTAAAAAAACTTTGCTTCCTCACAGGGATAAAAAAAACTGTAACGTGACATAGAAGAAAATGACTAAGAAAGGTTCACACTGCAAGACGGCTGGAAATCTCCATTATTCTACTCAACATTTCCACAGAGACTACAACTGAGCTACTGGGATATGAAGGGGAAATGAGAGAACACAACTTCTATCCACAGGCAATAGGATTACCTTACAGAGAGCTACGGTACACGCATCATCGCAAATCCGAATTGGGGCAGTCATAAAAGAATTAAAACATATATGCACCTTTGTAAAAAAAAAAAAATACTGTATATACTCGAGTATAATGCCGCGTACACGCGATCATTTTTTGGGTTGTAAAAAACAACGTTTTTTAAAAATGTCATTTAACCACTTAAGCCCCGGATCAATATGCTGCTAAATGCCCAGAGGCGTTTTTACAATTCGGCACTGCGTCGCTTTAACAGACAATTGCGCGGTCGTGCGACGTGGCTCCCAAACAAAATTTGCGTCCTTTTCTTCCCACAAATAGAGCTTTCTTTTGATGGCATTTGATCACCTCTACGATTTAAATTTTTTGCGCTATAAGGAAAAATAGAGCGACATTTTTGAAAAAAAATCAATGGGCCAGATTCAGAGAGCCGTAACTCCTGTCTAACTGGTGTTAGACTGGAGTAATTTCAAATTACGCACGTTTTTTAGCTAGTCGGAAACCTCAAACCTCAATAGACGGCTGCGGGCTTTAATTCGACTGGATTACGTGTTCGTACGCCTTCGGATCTACGCTGCAATAAAATTGCGGCCACTGGGTGGACTTCCCGTCGTTTTCCGCGTCGGGGTATGCTAATGAGCTTTTGCCGGCGATCCCAGAAATTACGATCTTCAATCGCAATCTCTTACGGCACCTTTAGTCATCTTTTTTTTGCGTAACACTATACCAGCTTTTTGCTGATCTAATATTAGACAGCCCATGTTATGTATGGCCGTCGTTCCCGCGTCGAATTTCTACGTTTTCCAACGTCTTTTATTATTTTTAACGTAAGTCGTCCGGGAATAGGAATGTTCGCAAACGACGCTACTCAAACAACGAATGACAATGCACGGCGGGAAATTTCTGAACGGAGCATGCGCAGTTCGATCGCCGCGGGGACGCGCTTAATTTAAATGCTTCACGCCCCCTAATCGCGTATTTCGATTACGCGGCGATAAATAGACTAGACTAGAATAGACGTAGCGTATGGGCAAAAATCTACCAGAATTCAATGTAGAGCCTGGTAAAATACGGCAGCGTAGAGTATTTCGATTACGCAGCGCAAAATTAAGTATCTGAATCTGGCCCAATATTCTTAACTTTTTGTTATAAGAAAAATCGAATAAACTAAATTTTAGTCAAACATTTAGGCCAAAATTTATTCAGCCACATGTCTTTAGTAAAAAAAAAAAATCGCAATAAAAAAAAAATAAAAAAAGCTACCTAGCGGCAACAGCGACACCAATACAGCGATCAGAATAACGATCGCTTAGTGATGCTGGCAATAGGGGTGAAAGGGTTAACTAGGGCGGTGATGAAGGGGTTAAAACTTTATTAGGCGGGGTACGGGGGCTACCCTGGACCTAACTCTAACTACATGTCACACTAACACTAAATGCAGTGATCAGTACATATATGATCACTGCAATCAGTGACAGTGTGACAGGGGGCTGGGGGGGGGTGATCGGAAGAGGTGTGTGGTGTCAGTGTAGTGTTGGTGCGACTTACTGTGATGTCTTCTCTCCTCTCGGCGGATTGAAAATACCGCCGAGAGGCGACATCACTTCCTCTGCCAGTGTTTACATTACACAGGCAGAGGAAGTGCACTGCAGGGAGGACGCGGATTGGCTGGGAGCGATTCGTAGGGGGGCGGACAAAAACGAACAGCCGCCCCCTCATCCCGGATCGCTCCCAGAGGTAAGCCACCCGCTGCACGCAGCGGAGGGGGTCCCGATCGGACCCCCGACCCGCTAAAAGGCAGGGACGTACATGTACGCCCATCTGCCTGTACGTGCCATTCTGTGGACGTACATAGTCGTGCGGCGGGCGTTAAGCGGTTAAAATGATCGTGTGTGGGCTTCAGAGCATTTTTCGGGTTCTGAAAAACGGGCAACATTTTTTCGAAGATGCTCTATTTTTTCACAACTTTTATACAATGTCGTTTTTCGGGTTGTAAAAAATAGTCGTGTGTGGGCTAAAACGACGTGAAAAACCTGTGCATGCTCAGAAGCAAGTTAAGAGACGGGAGTGCTCACTCTGGTAAAACTACCATTCGGAATGGAGTAAGCACATTCATCACGCTGTAACAGACAGAAAAGCGCAAATCGTCTTTTACTAACATGGAATCAGCTAAAGCAGCCCCAAGGGTGGCGTCATCCGAATGGAACGTCCCCTTTATAGTGCCGTTGTACGTGTTGTACGTCACTGCACTTTTCTAGAACTTTTTTTTTTTCACAATCGTATGTAGGCAAGACCGTTTTAATGATCAAGTTGAAAAAAACGTCGTTTTTTCTAGAGCCTGAAAAACTTTGTTTTTTACAACCCGAAAAATAATCGTGTGTACGCGGCATAAGCCGAGATTTTCAACATTTTTTTTTTGTGCTGAAAATGCCCCCCTCGGCTTATACTCAAGTCACCTTTTTGCGCCTGATCTCCCGGATTTTGGGCACTCGGTACCGACCGGCCATTGCTCCCCTGGACAGTTGTTATCCAGGGTATCTACGGCCGGGGAGCACCGATTTTTCAAAGGCGGCACCCCTTCCATAGACTCCCATGTTAAACGGTAATTTCTCTGGTAACTTTGGGGACCCGGTACCGGACGGTCGTAGGTCCCCTGGACACATGTAGCCACAGCAATGATTTTTCAAAGCTAGGCGCCCCTTCTATATACTCCCATGTTAAATGTAAGTCTAGTCATGGACACAGTGAGGCACAGTGAGGCATGGACACAGTGAGGCACAGTGAGACATGGACACAGTGAGGCATGGGCACAGTGAGGCACAGTGAGGCATGGGCATAGTGAGGCACAGTGAGGCATGCAGATGGACACCCTAGGCTTCTACTCGAGTCAATAGGTGTTCCCATTTTTTTGTGGTAAAATTTGGTGCCTCAGCTTATACTCGAGTATATACGGTAATTGCACCTCTTTTTTGCAGGTAAAAAATGTGCATGTATTATTAAAACATTTTACTATGTGCCTGCAAAGCATTGCATCCACGATCAGCAGATCTGGTCTGGTATGGATTTTGTGGTGGGGACTGCACGCCGCAATCCCGCTAAAAATCGCGGATCACCGCTATTATTAGTAAAAAACAAAATGTATAATAAAAATGTCATAAATATATCTCCTATTTTGTAGATGCTATACATTTTGCGTAAAGCAATGTACCAATATATTTTTTTTTTGCCAAAAATATGTAG
The DNA here is from genome assembly GCA_029574335.1 of Rana kukunoris. Lineage (NCBI taxonomy): Eukaryota > Metazoa > Chordata > Amphibia > Anura > Ranidae > Rana > Rana kukunoris. Next base: position 531,054,212 of record CM056052.1, on the reverse strand, counting down.
AAGGATACATATCGGTCTAAACAAATTGTTTATTTTTTTGGGGTATTTATTATAGCAAAAAGTAAAAACTAGGCAGAGGTGATCAAATACCACCAAAAGAAAGCTCTATTTGTGGTAAAACAACGACATCAATTTTGTTTGGGTACAAGTCGCACGACCACGCAATTGTCAGGTAACCACTTGCCGACCACCGCACGACTATTTATGTCGACAACATGGCACGGGCAGGCAGATTGGCGTACAGGTACGTCCCTTTAAATTTGCCTCCCCAGCGGGTGCGCGCCGCCATCGCTGCATGCCTCGTGAGTGTGGCCGCGGGTCCCGGGAACTCGATGTTCCCAGGAGTCCCGTGATTGCGGTCGGCAAGGGCAGAACAGGGGAATGCCTTTGTAAACAAGGCATTCCCCTATTCCGCCTAGTGACACTAAGGCCTCGTTCACACGAGGCAATCTATCTGTTCAAATCGGTCGGACCGACCGATTTGAACAGATCTGTCTGTTTGGATTTTGGTTTGCTCGCGTGTACACATGAGCAAACCAAAATCCCCGCCAGCAGACAGTGCGCAGACGTGTCGGTGACGTAGCGGTGACGTTGACGCCGCCACGTCACCGCACCAGGAAGTAAAACACTTCCGCGCATGCGTCGAAATCATTCGGCGCGTGTGCGAGAAGACATGTCTGCTGGTTAGCATACTAACCAGCAGACATGTCGGGCGGACGGGTTCCCAGCCGACAGATTTCGACACACGATCGAATCTGTCTGCTGAAACGGTCTAGCAGACCGTTTCCAGCAGACAGATTTACTCGTGTGTACGAGGCCTAACAGTAAGAATCACTTCCTAGGGAACACATAACACCTTCAGCACCACCTAGTGATTAACCCCATTCACTGCCAGTGTCATTTTCACAGTAATCAGTGCATTTTGATCGCTGTAAAAATGTCACTGGTCCCAAAATGATGTCAAACGTGTCCGAATGTGTCCTCCATAATGTCGCAGTCATGATAAAAAACACTGATCGTCGCTGAACTAGTAAAAAAAAAATGATCAATAAAAATGCCATAAAACAGTCCCTTATTTTGAAGAAGCTATAACTTTTACGCAAACCAAATTAATAAACGCTTATTGCTATTTTTTTTACCAAGAATATATAGAAGAATACGTATCGGCCTAAACTGAGGAAAAAAATGCTTTTTTATATAAATTTTTGGGGATATTTATTACAACAAAAAGTAAAAAATATAGATTTCTTTTCAAAATTTCGCTCTGTTTTTTTTTTTATAAAATAAAATACCACCAAAAGAAAGCTCTATTTGTGGGGGGGGGGGGGGGGGGGGGGGGGGGGGAACGTAAATTTTGTTTGGGATCCACATCGCACTACCTCGCAATTGTCAGTTAAAGTGACGCAGTGCCGAAACGCAAAAAGTGGCCTGGTCTTTGACCACCAGAATAGTCCGGAGCTGAAGCGGTTAAAGTAACGCAGTGCCGTATCGCAAAGAAAATGGCTAATATACTCCCATGTTAAACGCAAGTCTAGTCACGGGCACAGTGAGGCATGCACATGAACACAGTGAGGCAAAGTAAGGCATGGACACAGTGAGGCATGGACACGGTGAGGCATGGACACAGTGAGACATGGACACAGTGAGACATGGACACAGTGAGACATGGACACAGTGAGACATGGACACAGTGAGACATGGACACAGTGAGACATGGACACAGTGAGGCACAGTGAGGCATAGTGAGGCATGGACACAGTGAGACATGGTCTAAGTGAGGCATGGACACAGTGAGGCACAGTGAGGCATGGACACAGTGAGACATGGGCACAGTGAGACATGGGCACAGTGAGGCAAAGTGAGGCATGGACACAGTGAGGCACAGTGAGGCATGGACACAGTGAGGCACAGTGAGGCATGGACACAGTGAGACATGGGCACAGTGAGACATGGGCACAGTGAGACATGGGCACAGTGAGACATGGGCACAGTGAGGCAAAGTGAGGCATGGGCACAGTGAGGCATGCAGATGGACACCCTAGGCTTATAACTCTAGCCTAGGCCTTTTTTACCAAGAATATGTAGAAGAATACGTATCGGCCTAAACTGAGGAAAAAAATGCTTTTTTATATATTTTGTGGTGATATTTATTATAGCAAAAAGTAAAGAAATATTGTTTTTTTTTTTCAAAATTTCGCTCTCTTTTTGTTTATAGCGCAAAAAATAAAAACCGCAGAGATGATCAAATGCCACCAAAAGAAAGCTCTATTTGTGGGGAAAAAAGGACGTCAATTTTGTTTGGGAGCCACGTCGCACGACCGCGCAATTGTCAGTTAAATTGACGCAGTGCCGAAACGCAAAAAGTGGTCTGGTCTTTGAGCACCAAAATGGTCCGGGGCTGAAGCGGTTAAAGTAACGCAGTGCCGTATCGAAAAAAATGTCTATATAAAAAAAATGGCTAATATACTCCCATGTTAAACGTAAGTCTAGTCATGTGCACAGTGAGGCGTGGGCACAGTGAGGCGTGGGCACAGTGAGGCGTGGGCACAGTGAGGCGTGGGCACAGTGAGGCGTGGGCACAGTGAGGCGTGGGCACAGTGAGGCATGGACACAGTGAGGCAAAGTGAGGCATGGACACAGTGAGGCGTGGACACAGTGAGGCGTGGACACAGTGAGGCGTGGACACAGTGAGGCAAAGTGAGGCGTGGACACAATGAGGCGTGGGCACAGTGAGGCATGGACACAGTGAGGCAAAGTGAGGCATGGACACGGTGAGGCGTGGGCACAGTGAGGCGTGGGCACAGTGAGGCGTGGGCACAGTGAGGCGTGGGCACAGTGAGGCGTGGGCACATGGATACAGTGAGGCGTGGGCACAGTGAGGCGTGGGCACAGTGAGGCGTGGGCACAGTGAGGCGTGGGCACATGGATACAGTGAGACGTGGGCACAGTGAGGCATGGACACAGTGAGGCAAAGTGAGGCATGCAGATGGACACCCTAGGCTTATACTCTAGCCTAGGCTTTTTTTACCAAGAATATGTAGAAGAATACGTATCGGCCTAAACTGAGGAAAAAATGCTTTTTATATCTTTTTTGGGAATATTTATTACAGCAAAAAGTAAAAAATATTGTTTTGTTTTTTTCAAAATTTCGCTTTGTTTTTGTTTATAGCGCAAAAAATAAAAACCGCAGAGGTGATCAAATGCCCCCAAAAAAAACCTCTATTTGTGGGGGAAAAAATACGTAAATTTTGTTTGGGAGCCACGTCGCACGACCACGCAATTGTCAGTTAAAGTGACGAAGTGCCGAATCGCAAAAAGTGGCCTGGTCTTTGACCACCAAAATGGTCCGGGGCTGAAGCGGTTAAAGTAACGCAGTGCTGTATCGCAAAAAAATGGCCTGGTCATTAGGGTGGAAAATCTTCCAGTCCTTAAGTGGTTAAGAAGCGTTTTAACCCTTGCAGTGCAGGATGAGGGGTGGGGGGCCCACTGCAAAAAGGTATTTGGACTTCAGCTGTAATAATAAAAGGTAGAGCTCTTCTGAAGAAAATGATACTGTGTCATGTCCGGAATGTATTCATGTTGATTAATAAAGCGGAGTTCCACCCTAAAAATTTACTTTCTATTAACAGTTTGCTTTTAATGTAAAAATGAAAAAAATATATAATTTTTTACTCACTTTTATCTGGCTTGCTACCAGGCACATTTTGGAATCTGCCTAGTTCCTGGTCCTAGGTGGTTCAACTTCCTGTCCTAAGACCCCATTGCCTCCTGGGAAATGATGACACTCATTTCCCAGGAGTATTTCCCAGGAGTCTCTGGGCATTTCTGTGCCTAAAAATCACCCAGCATGCACCTCTCCCTGAAAACCAGAAAGAGAAAGGAACTGGGCTTCACATGCCCACACATATAATGGATACGGCCACAACATGATCTGGAGGATATATGGCAAGTGTTTGCAATGATTTCTGGAATGATTGGGGAGCTATTAATATGTTTTAGGGACTATTTAATGTGATTAATTTTAACTTGCAAAAAAAGAATAAAAAAAAAAAAAAATGATGCCAGAACCCCCCGAAAGCCCACTTCAGTCACACACCCGCTACCCGAGAATTTTGTGTTTTTAACAGACAATGGCCAGACGGGACACTTTGACACAGTTGGCCACCTTGGACATGTGTTGCAATATATGCAAAGCAAGAACTCCAGTTATTATACAAAACTCTGCTAGGCGTGTGTAAGGGAGGATACGGCTAACTTCACCCCGGGGCAGCTTCTGAAAAGAGATTCACATCAAGACGGATTGAACGCTCTTAAAGCCTCGTACACAAGATAGGATTTTCCACGGACAAAGATGCGAAATTTTGTGCGAAGGCGTTGGCCCTGAACTTATCTTGCTCTTTAGCGCCACCCTTTGGGCAACTTCTACTAATGTTGTCATATGCCGCGTACACACGACCGTTTTTCATGTCATGGACGTGATTCCTCTTAAGCCTGCCTTGCATACACACAATCGTGAAAAAAAAATGCTTGAGCAAAGCGCGGTGACGTACGACACGTACGGCGGCACTATAAAGGGGAAGTTCTATTAGAATGGCGCCACCCTTTGAGCTGCTTTTGCTGATTTTGTGTTAGTAAAAGTTTGGTGAGAGACGATTCGCGCTTTTCAGTCCGTTACAGCATGATTAATGTGCTACCTCCATTATGATCGCTAGTTTTACCAGAACGAGCGCTCCCGTCTCATAACTTTCTTCTGAGCATGCGCGTTTTTTTTTAAAGCCTACACACAACTATTTTTCACAACGTGAAGAACGATGACGTGAAAAACTACGAGAAAAAATAGAGCAGGTTCTATATTTTTAATGACCATCTTCCACGTCAAAATGCTCCCCCGCTAGCGTCCGAAAAAGGGTTAAACCCAGCCGCAAAAAATGCCGCTTTGCGGGCGTTTTGGAGGCGATGCCCCATTGATTTCAATTAAGTTCTGCAAGCAGCATCTTTGGGGCGGTGCGGCAGCGGTGTATACAACGCTCCTGAAACGCCCCTGCCCATTAAAATGAATTGCAGCACTGCTGAAGCTCCAGCAAAGCGTCGAAAAACTACGGTAAAGCGCCGGTAAAACTAGCGGCGCTTTACCATCGTCACTCACACCGCCCCATCATGAATGTAGCTTAAACCACTTGCTGTCCGGGACCATTTTTAATTGTAAATTTTCAAGAGAAAGAAAACACACTAATAAATGTTAGTGCATACAAGCAAAATATAGTACCCTTTTATTGGTTAACCACTTCCCGCCCAGCCTATAGCAGAATGACGACCAGGAAGTGGTTCCGTTATCCTGACTGGGCTTCATATGACGTCCAACAGAATAACTGCCAATGCGCGCCCGTGGGGGCGCACATCGGGGCGATCGGTGGAGGCTCTTTACCATGTGATCAACCATGTCCAATCACAGCTGATCATGATGTAAACAGGAAGAGCCGTTGATTGGCTTTTCCTCACTCCCATCTGTCAGACGCGAGAAGAGGAGAACAGATCAGCGGCCCTCCTGACAGGGGGGTCTGCGCTGATTGTTTACCAGCGCAGCCCCCCCCCCCAATGGATGCCCACACTGGACCACCAGGGATGCCGCCAGGACCACCAACGAAGCCCCCATCATGTGAATGGCCAGGTAAGTCCCCCATGGCCACAAGGATTGCCACAAAATGCCCAATATACAGTGCGGAAAATAAGTATTTGAACACCCTGCTATTTTGCAAGTTCTCCCACTTGGAAATCATGGAGGGGTCTGAAATTGTCATCGTAGGTGCATGTCCACTGTGAGAGACATAATCAAAAAAAAAAATTCCAGAAATCACAATTTATGATTTTTTAACTATTTATTTGTATGATACAGCTGCAAAGAAGTATTTGAACACCTGTCTATCAGCTAGAATTCTGACCCTCAAAGACCTGTTAGTCTGCCTTTAAAATGTCCACCTCCACTCCATTTATTATCCTAAATTAGATGCACCTGTTTGAGGTCATTAGCTGCATAAAGACACCTGTCCACCCCATACAATCAGTAAGAATCCAACTACTAACATGGCCAAGACCAAAGAGCTGTCCAAAGACACTAGAGACAAAATTGTACACCTCCACAAGGCTGGAAAGGGCTACGGGGAAATTGCCAAGCAGCTTGGTGAAAAAAGGTCCACTGTTGGAGCAATCATTAGAAAATGGAAGAAGCTAAACATGACTGTCAATCTCCCTCGGACTGGGGCTCCATGCAAAATCTCACCTCGTGGGGTCTCAATGATCCTAAGAAAGGTGAGAAATCAGCCCAGGACTACACGGGAGGAGCTGGTCAATGACCTGAAAAGAGCTGGGACCACCGTTTCCAAGGTTACTGTTGGTAATACACTAAGACGTCATGGTTTGAAATCATGCATGGCATGGAAGGTTCCCCTGCTTAAACCAGCACATGTCAAGGCCCGTCTTAAGTTTGCCAATGACCATTTGGATGATCCAGAGGAGTCATGGGAGAAAGTCATGTGGTCAGATGAGACCAAAATAGAACTTTTTGGTCATAATTCCACTAACCGTGTTTGGAGGAAGAAGAATGATGAGTACCATCCCAAGAACACCATCCCTACTGTGAAGCATGGGGGTGGTAGCATCATGCTTTGGGGGTGTTTTTCTGCACATGGGACAGGGCGACTGCACTGTATTAAGGAGAGGATGACCGGGGCCATGTATTGCGAGATTTTGGGCAACAACCTCCTTCCCTCAGTTAGAGCTTTGAAGATGGGTCGAGGCTGGGTCTTCCAACATGACAATGACCCGAAGCACACAGCCAGGATAACCAAGGAGTGGCTCTGTAAGAAGCATATCAAGGTTCTGGCGTGGCCTAGCCAGTCTCCAGACCTAAACCCAATAGAGAATCTTTGGAGGGAGCTCAAACTCTGTGTTTCTCAGTGACAGCCCAGAAACCTGACTGATCTAGAGAAGATCTGTGTGGAGGAGTGGGCCAAAATCCCTCCTCCAGTGTGTGCAAACCTGGTGAAAAACTACAAGAAACGTTTGACCTCTGTAATTGCAAACAAAGGCTACTGTACCAAATATTAACATTGATTTTCTCAGGTGTTCAAATACTTCTTTGCAGCTGTATCATACAAATAAATAGTTTAAAAAATCATTCATTGTGATTTCTGGAATTTTTTTTTTTGATTATGTCTCTCACAGTGGACATGCACCTACGATGACAATTTCAGACCCCTCTATGATTTCCAAGTGGGAGAACTTGCAAAATAGCAGGGTGTTCAAATACTTATTTTCCGCACTGTATATCAATCAGTGCCCACTGATTGGCACCATTATGGATGCCTGCTAAATCAGTGATGCCCAGCAATTCCACCCATCAGTGTCATCAGTAACGCCTATCAGTGCCCATCCATGCCACCCATAAGTACCCATCAGTGCCGCCTATGGGGTGTAAGTGGCTGGTATTGAAGTGATTAATTATAAAAGATAAATGTTGCAATGAGTAAATAGATACCCAACATGTCAAGATTCAATGTTGCACCCAGGGCTGGCCCTTGCGGTGTGCGCGCTGTGCGACCACACAGAGCACCATGGACAAGAGGGGCGCTGTGCGGCCGTCACATCTCAGTCACTGTCGTCCGGGTCACTGCTCAGCAGGCGCTGCAGAGGGGGGGTGGCGCCGACGCGCCCGAAGTGTCTGACAACACTGGTCTCACACTGGTCCTCCCTTGGCATGCCCTCCCTTCCTCCCTCCTCCACTTCTTGTCTCAGGCCAGGTCAGGTGGTACTGTCCTGACTCATGGGTAGCGCGGCGCCGTTGCGTGCATGCGTAAGGCATGCAGTTGAAAGTATAACGGCGGGAACAGGACGGGACTGACAGACTGCCGCCTTACACATGTAAAGGTAAGGCCACCCGTCCCCTCCACCTGATCTAGCAGGCTGACAGGAGTCATCCCTCCTCTCACCTCACCTGTACTCCAATGAGCACATGGAGCCAGTTTATAAAAAAAAACATAAAAAAAAAAAATCAAAATTGGTCTTTTGTTAAAAAAAAAAAAAAAAAAAAAAGGAAAAAAAAATGCAGAGGTGATCAAAAACCAAAGCGCAGTAGTCAGCTTAAGTTATTCAGTGCACATATACAAAATGGCCTGTCATGAAGGGGGGGGGGGGGGGCGGGTGAATCGCTGATTAACCACGCGACCTCTGGAAGATTTACCCCCCCTTCATGACAGGCCATTTTTTGCAATGTGCACTGCGTAACTTAAAGCGGAGGTTCACCCTAAAACTACTCTGTCGCTTAGCATCCAGCATACTGGCGTCAGCATGCTGTTTGTTTTTTTTTTTTTTTAATCGCTCTACTTACTGTTAAATGAAGAATTTTCTTTTCTCTCCACCGCGGGTGAATGGCGCAGCTATGTCGCGTCAGGCCTTCCGAAAATAGCCGATTTAGGATTGGCTCTTTCCGGCACTATACGGCGCCTGCGCACAGACCTAGGAGCTGACTGCGCAGGCGCCGTATATAGCCGAGTTCTATTTCGGCTTTTTTTGGAGGGCGTGACGCGCCATAGCCATAGAACTCGACTATATACGGCGCCTGCACAGTCAGCTCCTAGGTCTGTGCGCAGGCGCCGTATAGCGCCGGAAAGAGCCGAGTCCTAAATCGGCTATTTTCAGAAGGCGTGACGCAACATAGCCGCGCCATTCACCCGCGATGGAGAGAAAAGAAAATTCTTCATTTAACAGTAACTACAGCGATAAAAAAAATAAAAAAAAAAACAGCATACTGGGGCTGACGCCAGTATGCTGGATGCTATGGGACAGGGTAGTTTTAGGGTGAACCTCCACTTTAAGCTGACAACTGCGTGGTCATGCGACGCTGTACACAAAAAAAAATTGTATTTTTTTTTTCTCAGTGGTATTTGCTCACCTCTGCGTTATTTAATTTTTTCAGTGTTTTTTTATTTATTTTTTTATATATTTTTTTTAACAAAAGACCAAATTTGAAGAAAAAAAAATACTTTCTGCTATATAACTTTTTTTTTTCATAAATTTAGGCCAGGTGTCTCCAAACTTCCTAAACAAAGGCCTGGTTTACTGTGCTTCAAGGGGGCCAGACTGTGGCCATTTGGAGTACAAAAGGTCCTGATGTCAGTGTGGAAAAAAACAATGCTCCATCTTTGGTGTCAATGGGAGAAATCGTGCCCCATTGTTGGTGTCATTAGGAGGAACTGTGCCCCATTTTTGTCCTCTTTGTGTATGTTTAGGTGACCAGGGGGCGAGGGATGAAGATAGGGGGGGGGGGGGGGCGCCACAGGATTAGCTTGCACAGGGCGCCTGAACACCTAAGGCCGGTCCTGGTTGCACCCGAATACAGCGATTGTCAGAATACACTGATCAGCGCTGCAGCCACATGGCTGATTGGAGCAACATTTTTCAACAAGCCCTTTGATGAGAAGTTGATCTACTGAACGGGAACAGTTATAGATAGACTAAACCTGCGCCATCCCTTTAGAGCTCCGTACTGCGGTCTGTGACTCCCGCGTGTGGGAATGACGTCCAATCAGACGGCCGGAGGACTCAAGACCAGAAGGAAGACCGGGTGAAGAGGGAAGGGCCTGTCAGCGGTGACAGCGCGGTGCTGGAAGGCTATGATGTATACTAGTAGAGCTGCACGATTAATCGTCAACAATCGTTATCGCAATTTTTATCCCTGTTGCGATCTTGACAAAGTATTTCCCGATCTTTCTATTAGGGTTGTCCCAATACCACTTTTTTAGGACCGAGTACAAGTACCGATACTTTTTTTCAAGTAGTCGCCGATACCGAATACCGATACTTTTTCCAAAAGTGTCCCCAAATGCAGCCATGTCCCCCCACATATTGCAGCCATGTATGTCCCCCACATATTGCAGCCATGTATGTCCCCCACATATTGCAGCCATGTCCCCCACATATTGCAGCCATGTGCCCCCACATATTGCAGCCATGTGCCCCCACATATTGCAGCCATGTCCCCCACATATTGCAGCCATGTCCCCCACATATTGCAGCCATGTATGTCCCCCACATATTGCAGCCATGTCCCCCACATATTGCAGCCATGTCCCCCACATATTGCAGCCATGTGCCCCCACATATTGCTGCCATGTGCCCCCACATATTGCTGCCATGTGCCCCCACATATTGCAGCCATGTATGTCCCCCACATATTGCAGCCATGTCCCCCACATATTGCAGCCATGTGCCCCCACATATTGCAGCCATGTCCCCCACATATTGCTGCCATGTGCCCCCAGATATTGCAGCCATGTCCCCCACATATTGCAGCCATGTCCCCCACATATTGCAGCCATGTGCCCCCACATATTGCTGCCATGTGCCCCCACATATTGCAGCCATGTCCCCCACATATTGCAGCCATGTCCCCCACATATTGCAGCCATGTGCCCCCAGATATTGCAGCCATGTCCCCCACATATTGCAGCCATGTCCCCCACATATTGCAGCCATGTCCCCTACATATTGCAGCCATGTCCCCTACATATTGCAGCCATGTCCCCCCACATATTGCTGCCATGTCCCTCACAAACAGCCATGATGTTAGTTTTTCAATAGCTGTTTTCCCTATCACGCGCCCTGTGTAAAGGACACTCCCTCTAGTTCGGGATTGGACAGATCCGTCCAATCGCCAGCAAGGGGGAGTGTCCTTTACACAGGGCGCGCGATAGGGAAAACAGCTATTGAAAAACGAAAGGTGCGTGTAATGTTCGCAGCGGCGGCTTTGTATATACGGCGGCGGGGTCGGCGGGGGCGACGGCGGCGGGGGGGGGAGTATTCTATTTGGGTATCGGGGGTATTTGTGGGAGTACAAGTACTCCCGCTAATACTCGGAATCGGTCCCGATACCGATACTGGTATCGGTATCGGGACAACCCTACTTTCTATGCAGAGAATCCTTTCTGCTCTCAGCTGGCAGTCTGCCAAGTAGCAGAACATTCTTTATCAGTCAAACATGAAGTCTAAACATTCTAACAATTTGTATTTTAGATTAAAGTGGATGTAAACCCCAAAAAAATATATATATTTTTTTTTTATGTCACAATGTAGGGTATAAGATTTCCTATCATCTGTGCCCAGTCTTGCCACACAGAGTTAATCCAGATCGGGGAAATCCTAATAAAAGCTGATTAACCTAATTAATAAAAATGCCATAAAACTACCCCCTATTTTGTAGACGCTATAACTTTTGCACAAACCAATCAATAAACGCTAATTGCGTTTTTTTTTTAACTAAAAATATGTAGAAGAATACATATCGGCCTAAACTGAGGGGAAAAATGTTTTTTTTTTATATATTTTTGGGGGATATTTATTATAGCAAAAAGTAAAAAACATTAATTTTTTTTCAAAATTGTCGCTTTTTCTTTGTTTACAGCGCAAAAAAATTAAAAACGCAGAGGTGATCAAATACCACCCAAAGAAAGCTCTACTTGTGGGGAAAAAAGGACACCAATTTTGTTTGGGAGCCACGTCGCACGACCGCGCAATTGTCAGTTAAATCGACGCAGTGCCGAATCGCAAAAAGGGGCCCGGTCATTGGGCAGCCAATTCTTCCGGGGCTGAAGTGGTTAATTCCATTATTTATTTTATTAAGGCCGGGTTCACACCTATGCGAATTGGATGCAGGTTTCCCCGCAGCAGGTGAGTGGATCCCAGCTAACAGGCACTGCCATGATGGATCTGACATGACAGGCGCTCTTTAACCACTTGCTTACTGGGCACATACACCCCCCTCCTGACCAGGTGAAATTTCAGCTTCCGGCACTGCATCACTTTAACTGACAATTGCGCGGTCGTGCGACGTGGCTCACAAACAAAATTGACGTCCTTTTTTCCCCACAAGTAGAGCTTTCTTTTGGTGGTATTTGATCACCTGTGCATTTTTTTTTTTTTTGCGCTATAAACAAAAAAAAGCGACAATTTTGAAAAAAAATACAATAATTTTTACTTGTTGCTATTATAAATAGCCCAATTAGAAAAAAAAATAAAAATTATTTTTCCCAGTTTAGGCCGATACGTATTCTTCTACATATTTTTGGTAAAAAAAAAAATTGCAATAAGCAACTGGTTTGCGCAAAAGTTATAGCGCCTACATAATAGGGGACAGAAGGGACGGCCCTCAATTGACGGCCTGTTGGCAATTCAGGTCCGCGCTGTAGCCGTCATTCGGCTATGGCGCGGGCCTCAAGTGGTTAAAGGGGTTGAAAAGGATTTTTTTCCCCCCTAAATAGCTTCCTTTACCTCAGTGTAGTCCTCCTTCACTTACCTCATCCTTCCATTTTGCTTTTAAATGTCCTTATTTCTTCTGAGAAATCCTCACTTCCTGTTCTTCTGTCTGTAACTACACACAGTAATGCAAGGCTTTCTCCCTGGTGTGGAGAAAGCCTCTTGAGGGGCGAGCAGGAGGGTCAGGACACCCACTAACACACAGCCCCTTTCTCTATCTGCAGCGTCCTGACTCTCCTGTAGTCCAAGGGAGGGGACGAGCATGACACTCCACACCAGGGAGAAAGCCTTGCATTATTGTGTGGAGTTACAGACAGAAGAACAGGAAGTGAGGATTTCTCAGAAGAAATAAGGACATTTAAAAGCAAAATGGAAGGATGAGGTAAATAAGGACTTATTCTTGCTGGTAGTTCGAATCTTTAGGGTCGGTTCACACCACATGCAGTCCAGTTTGGGGGTTTTTTAGCATCAAAAATGCATAGAAAGTAGGCTATATGGTTTTCAATGGCAAAGTTCACACCAGTGCTTGCAGTTCCAGTTCTGGGAAAAAAGTAGAAACGCTGTATGTTTCCTGCACTGAATGCTGTAAAACGCATCAAAGACGCACCAGAACACACATGTTCTTAATTATGGTTAAGAGAAAAAGAGGGGGGAAAAATGCACTGGACTGCATCAAAAACGCACCAAAAACACAATGGATCGCATCCAAAACGCATCAAAAAACGCGCATGCAGAAAAACATCTGGAACACACCTGGACTGCGTTTCTATGGTGAGAACTGGCCATTAATATCTGCAAACAAAATGAAGTTATCCTATTTAGAATAAGAAGCTGTCAGGTTAGTAAAATACCGATATCCGAACCGATTCAATCACACAGTTTGTAGTGTACATTTGCAAAACGATGGGATTTTAAAGGAATATTCCTGAACTTTGTTTTACTGTGGAATTGTGTGAATGCATCAATGCAGTGCATGTTATCTCAGCTTGGATTCATTGAATGAGTTTACTAAAAAAGTAAATATTGCAGAATATACAGCCTCATGCTACATAACTAAGCTCCATTTCATGCGGAATAAACAAAATTATTATTGTATCTTAAATAGAAAACTATCTTTAGATAGAATGTTACTCCAAAAGCATATACAGTGCGGAAAATAAGTATTTGAACACCCTGCTATTTTGCAAGTTCTCCCACTTGGAAATCATGGAGGGGTCTGAAATTGTCATCGTAGGTGCATGTCCACTGTGAGAGACATAATCAAAAAAAAAAATTCCAGAAATCACAATGTATGATTTTTGTAACTATTTATTTGTATGATACAGCTGCAAAGAAGTATTTGAACACCTGAGAAAATCAATGTTAATATTTGGTACAGTAACCTTTGTTTGCAATTACAGAGGTCAAACGTTTCTTGTAGTTTTTCACCAGGTTTGCACACACTGGAGGAGGGATTTTGGCCCACTCCTCCACACAGATCTTCTCTAGATCAGTCAGGTTTCTGGGCATGTCGCTGAGAAACACGGAGTTTGAGCTCCCTCCAAAGATTCTCTATTGGGTTTAGGTCTGGAGACTGGCTAGGCCACGCCAGAACCTTGATATGCTTCTTACAGAGCCACTCCTTGGTTATCCTGGCTGTGTGCTTCGGGTCATTGTCATGTTGGAAGACCCAGCCTCGACCCATCTTCAAAGCTCTAACTGGGGGAAGAAGGTTGTTGCCCAAAATCTCGCAATACATGGCCCCGGTCATCCTCTCCTTAATACAGTGCAGTCGCCCTGTCCCATGTGCAGAAAAACACCCCCAAAGCATGATGCTACCACCCCCATGCTTCACAGTAGGGATGGTGTTCTTGGGATGGTACTCATCATTCTTCTTCCTCCAAACACGGTTAGTGGAATTATGACCAAAAAGTTCTATTTTGGTCTCATCTGACCACATGACTTTCTCCCATGACTCCTCTGGATCATCCAAATGGTCATTGGCAAACTTAAGACGGGCCTTGACATGTGCTGGTTTAAGCAGGGGAACCTTCCGTGCCATGCATGATTTCAAACCATGACGTCTTAGTGTATTACCAACAGTAACCTTGGAAACGGTGGTCCCAGCTCTTTAGGTCATTGACCAGCTCCTCCCGTGTAGTCCTGGGCTGATTTCTCACCTTTCTTAGGATCATTGAGACCCCACGAGGTGAGATTTTGCATGGAGCCCCAGTCCGAGGGAGATTGACAGTCATGTTTAGCTTCTTCCATTTTCTAATGATTGCTCCAACAGTGGACCTTTTTTCACCAAGCTGCTTGGCAATTTCCCCGTAGCCCTTTCCAGCCTTGTGGAGGTGTACAATTTTGTCTCTAGTGTCTTTGGACAGCTCTTTGGTCTTGGCCATGTTAGTAGTTGGATTCTTACTGATTGTATGGGGTGGACAGGTGTCTTTATGCAGCTAATGACCTCAAACAGGTGCATCTAATTTAGGATAATAAATGGAGTGGAGGTGGACATTTTAAAGGCAGACTAACAGGTCTTTGAGGGTCAGAATTCTAGCTGATAGACAGGTGTTCAAATACTTCTTTGCAGCTGTATCATAAAAAAAAATAGTTAAAAATTCATAAATTGTGATTTCTGGAATTTTTGTTTTTTTTGATTATGTCTCTCACAGTGGACATGCACCTACAATGACAATTTCAGACCCCTCCATGATTTCCAAGTGGGAGAATTTGCAAAATAGCAGGGTGTTCAAATACTTATTTTCCGCACTGTATGTATTTAAATCAATTTAATAAAAATAAAAAAAACAGTTTTAAAAAAACAAAATTAATGATTTTTCTCCACCCTGGCTGCCAGTCACATCCCTGATTGGACAGGAGAGTCCGGTAGAGGCAGCAGTGGGAGGCGGGGAATCCAGCAATCCAGAGGCTATATAGCTGTTAGGATTACTTTTACTTTGTAGGAAATCGGCAACTAAAAAAAAAAAGATACAGGGGATATAGTTGCAGCCTAAACCATGATTCTGGTATAACCACTTCAACCATAGGTTGTTTAGAAACAGCTTAAGGATGGGAAGTGGTTAACTGAAGCCCTGAGGAAGGGGACGTTTCTTCCAGTCTCTGAAACGCGTTGGCTGTTCGTAAACCAATAAATGAATTTGGACTCTTTTATCCTTTGGTCTGGTTCTCTTTTTATTAGTGCGTGTTTTTTTTTTGCCTTTTGTTGGTAACCTCCTGGGTCCCCCCCATATAGGGTATCCTTGTCTGTTGTGAGCAGCCTAAACCAAGCCAGTGAGCCCTCCAAAATGTTTCGTCCTCGCACTACTTTGTATGATCTCACATCACCCCTTAAATACATACACTAGAAATGACAGCGTTTGTCCTACGCAAATGCCAAGAACCCTGGCACCGCCCCCTATCCTACCCCCATGGGCGTGCAGCCAATTTCTGACAGATATTTGGGGAGCACCTTTGTGCACATGCTGGACCATGCAAGATGGTGGCACAGAAAAGAGGCGAAGGTGGCAAGTTCTTCTTTAACCACTTAAGGACCGCCTCCTGCACATTTACATCGGCAGAATGGCACGGCTGGGCACAATCACGTACAGGTACGTCCTCTTTAAGAGCCCAGCCGTGGGTCGCGGGCGCGCGCCCGCGACCCGGTCCAAAGCTCTGTGACCGTGGGACTTGTGGACCCGATCGCCGCTGGAGTCCAGCGATCGGTCCCCAGGGCTGAAGAACGGGGAGAAGTGTGTGTAAACACAGCTTCCCCATTCTTCACTGTGGTGGCGCCGTCATTGATCGTGTGTTCCCTTTTATAGGGAAACACAATCAATGACGTCACACATCCAGCCCCACCCCCCTACAGTTAGAAACACAAATGAGGTCACACTTAATCCCTTCAGCGCCCCCTTGTGGTTAACTCCCAAACTGCAATTGTCATTTTCACGTTTTCCCAAAAATGTGTCAAAATTGTCTCCACAATAATGTCGCAGTCATGAAATAAAATGCTGATCGCCACCATTAGTAGTAAAAAAAAAAAAATTATAAAAATGCAATAAAACTATCCCCTATTTTGTAATCGCTATAGATTTTGCGCAAACCGATAAATGCTTATTGAGATTTTTTTTTTACCAAAAATATGTAGAAGAATACGTATCCGCCTAAATTGAGGGAAAAAAAATGTATATATTTTTGGGGGATATTTTTTATAGCAAAAAGTAAAAAATATTGTTTTTTTTTTCTAAATTTCGCTCTATTTGCATGCGGATGGACACCCTAGGCTTATAACTCTAGCCTAGGCCTTTTTTACCAAGAATATGTAGAAGAATACGTATCGGCCTAAACTGAGGAAAAAAATGCTTTTTTATATATTTTTTGGTGATATTTATTATAGCAAAAAGTAAAAAATATTGTTTTTTTTTCAAAATTTCGCTCTATTTTTGTTTATAGCGCAAAAACTAAAAACCGCAGAGGTGATCAAATACCACCAAAAGAAAGCTCTATTTATGGGAAAAAAACGACACCAATTTTGTTTGGGAGCCACGTCACACGACCGCGCAATTGTCAGTTAAAGCGACGCAGTGCCGAATCGCAAAAAATGGCCAGCTCCTATAGCTGTCTCAAGCTCCGGGTCTTAAGTGGTTAAAGGAGAAGTACAGCCAAAGCTGGTTTAGTTGTACTTCTCCTGGGGATCATAGGAGTGTAGTTTATTCTGCTCTCCTGTGACCCATTTTCAGCTGACAGCAGGCTGAATCCCTCTGTCTGCTGACGTCACAGAGCCTGTCCAAGCTGGCACAAGATCGTGACAATGAAGTCTGGACCCGCCCACATGCCTGGACCGGCACCCGGCTCAGCCTCTCAGCGAGCCGCAGAGAGCCTGAGGTAGCCGCTCCGCCCCCTCCACAGCCCAGCGCTCCAGTGAGGGCGGGGGGGGGGTCAGAAAGACAGTAACTGACAGTCACCACTCTCTGCTCGCGGTGCTCTGAGAACCGAACGTTCGGTGGTGTTTGATCACTTAGTTCTCAGTGCTGCATACACCTAGGGGTGAGTCTGAAAAAAAAACATTACCCATACCTCTCGTCTAAGTCAAACGTAAAAAAAAAACTGTATCAGATTTCACATCTACATTCTGATTTTAGTAAAAATACTCTGACCTCATGGGGGACTCTGGGGTGAAGGGGGACCTCTGATGAAATAGTGGGACCTCTAATGTGATGGTGGGACCCCTAATCTAAAGGGGGACTCTAATGTCATAGTGGGACCTCTGATGTAATAGTGGGACCTCTAATGTGATGGTGGGACCCCTAATCTAAAGGGGGACTCTAATGTCATAGTGGGACCTCTGATGTGAAGGGGGACTCAGATGTGACGGTGGGACTTCTGATGTAAAGGGGGACTCTGATGTGATGGGGGGACCTCTAATGTAAAGGGGGACACTGATGTGAAGGGGGACTCTGATGTGATAGTAGGACCTCTGGTGTTATAGGGGGACTCTGATGTAAAGGGGGACTCTGATGTGATAGTGGGACCTCTGATGTAAAGGGGGACTCTGATGTGATAGTGGGACCTCTGATGTGATAGTGGGACCTCTGATGTGATAGTGGGACCTCTGATGTGATAGTGGGACCTCTGATGTAATAGTGGGACCTCTGATGTAATAGTGGGACCTCTGATGTGATAGTGGGACCTCTGATGTGATAGTGGGACCTCTGGTGTGATAGTGGGACCTCTGGTGTGATAGTGGGACCTCTGGTGTGATAGTGGGACCTCTGGTGTGATAGTGGGACTCTGATGTAAAGGGGGACTCTGATGTAAAGGGGGACTACCATGTGATAGTGGGACATCTGATGTAAAGGGGGGTTCTGATATGATAGTGGGACCCCTGATGTAAAGGGGGACTCTGATGTGATAATGGGACCCCTGATGTAAAGGGGGACTCTGATGTGATTGTGGGACCTCTGATGTAAAGGGGGACTCTGATGTGATAGTGGGACCTCTGATGTTATAGTGGGACCTTTGGTGTGATAGTGGGACTCTGATGTAAAGGGGGACTCTGATGTAAAGGGGGACCTCTGATGTAAAGGAGGACCTCTGATGTGATAGTGGGACCTCTAATGTGATGGTGGGACCCCTAATCTAAAGGGGGACTCTAATGTCATAGTGGGACCTCTGATGTGAAGGGAACTCAGATGCGACGGTGGGACGTCTGATGTAAAGGGGGACTCTGATGTGATAGTGGGACCTCTGGTGTGATAGTGAGACCTCTGATGTAAAGGGGGACTCTGATGCGATAGTGGGACCTCTAATGTAAAAGGTGACTCTGATGCGATAGTGGGACCTCTGATGTAAAGGGGGACTCTGATGTGATAGTGGGACCTCTGGTGTGATAGTGGGATCTCTGATGTAAAGGGGGACTCTGATGCGATAGTGGGACCTCTAATGTAAAAGGTGACTCTGATGCGATAGTGGGACCTCTGATGTAAAGGGGGACTCTGATGCGATAGTGGGACCTCTGGTGTGATAGTGGGATCTCTGATGTAAAGCGGGACTCTGATGTGATAGTGGGACCTCTGGTGTGATAGTGGGATCTCTGATGTAAAGGGGGACTCTGATGTGATAGTGGGACCTCTGGTGTGATAGTGGGATCTCTGATGTAAAGGGGGACTCTGATGTGATAGTGGGACCTCTGGTGTGATAGTGGGATCTCTGATGTAAAGGGGGACTCTAATGTAATAGTGAGACCTCTGATGTAAAGGGGGACTCTGATGCGATAGTGGGACCTCTGATGTAAAGGGGGACTCCGATGCCATAGTGGGACCTCTGATGTAAAGGGGGACTCTGATGCCATAGTGGGACCTCTGATGTAAAGGGGGACTCTGATGCCATAGTGGGACCTCTGATGTAAAGGGGGACTCTGATGCCATAGTGGGACCTCTGATGCCATAGTGGGACCTCTGATGTGAGGGGGGATGGGACTCTGATGTGATAGGGCGACTCTGATGTAAAGTTAATTTGATCAAGGCCATTGTATGTATGGTTCCGGGGCCCCGGCTCCTCTGTGTGTCACATATCCCCCCCGGGGCCCCCCCATAACATGTACACATATGAAGGGTCGGGTGTCAGACGATAACTGCAGGAAATCCATGTGAAGCCTCAGTGCACCCAGATAACCGCCACCAATCATTTTCAGGAAGTCCTGTGATCTCAGGGCCCCGGGCCCCTCACCCTGCCACTTCCTGCCCTCCAGATCAGTACACAGTGCTGTGTTATCAGTGCCAAGTCACCTGCCTGGGTGTGCAGCTCACCTTGAGCCCAGCCCTCAGCTGCCTGATACTGATGGGGTGTGATCAGTGCAGGGATTGGAGGGAGGGGGATGGGGGGGGGTCACCTACCGGTACTGTCGGGACCCCTGGGGGCCAGCTGCTTGCTCAGGCTCAGGATCTTCTCCCACTGACACTCTGCCCTGCAGCGCTCTATCTCTGCCTCCAGCTTCAGGTGGGACTGGGACAGCCTGGAAGCCATGACCTGTCACAGGGACGGAGGGGCCCCTGGATTGCACACACAAGGGGCCCCGGACTCTCCAGCTGCCTCTCCGCCTGCACTCCGTGTGCGGATCGCTCAACAACTCTCAGCCTGCAGCTGCTTCCTCCGCCCCCATTTCCGGGGGATGCTCGCTGATTGGCCGCCGACGGACGAAGCCGGCCGCTGATTGGATGATTGGTCATTTTTTTGGGCAGCACCTTGTGTGATCGGTGCCAGGCAGGTGAGGGCACTGACAGATCGATGACAGATCAATAGTGATCCGATCACCTACATTGATATCGGCTATTATGTCTCCTCATATACCCAACAACACCCATCTCATTACTAATAGCACAGGATACTGATTGTTAGCATTACATAAAAAAAAAAATATATATAGTATATATATATATATATATATATATATAGAGAGATATATATATATATATATATATATATATATCTTTATGGATATATATATATATATATATATATACACATATGTATCTATATATAAAGATCTATATCTATATCTTTATGGATATATCTATATATATAGATATATATATATATATATATAGATCTAAATATATATATATATATATATATATATATATATATATATATATGTTATATACTGTAGATATATATATATATATATATATATATCTATATATATAGCTATATAGATATATAGATATATATATAGAGAGAGAGAGAGAGAGAGAGAGCTGGTTATATATATATATATATATATATATATATATATATATATATATATATATATATATATATATATATATATATATATATATATATATATATATATATATATAGTTTATATACATTATGTAGTATAGTATAATATATAGTGTATATAAAATGTGATGTCATAGAGGAGTGATGTAATCACTAGAGATGTGTTATAGAAATATTTACTACATTGTAACATGTTATATCATGTAGATTGTAGAGACACCCAACAACCCCCTTATATCATATATACCAGAACAATATGCTAATTGCTGGTATTTTATACATAAGAATACGTATTTATTTAACCATTTAAGGACCAAGCCTCTTTCTGAGATTTGGTGTTTACAAGTTAAAATATTTTTTGCTAGAAAATTACTTAGAACCCCTAACCATATACAGTATATACAGAGCTTTTTTTCTCAGAAAATAGGTGCAGGAACTCAACCACCACCCGTTCAGATTTCACAAACAGTAGAAGGGTCTTAAAGGGGCATTAAATACCAGAATTGCATTACATACAGAGTGCAGAGTTCAGGGGGTTACAAAGCAGTCACTTGTAAACACAGAAACCAGACTTCTGTGTTCACAAGTGATTGTGGTGAGCAGGCACCAAAGGGTCTGAGCCAAAGGTGGTGGAACTGAGTTCCACCAAGTTCCCCCAGAAAAAAAGCCCTGAGTATATATATATATATTTTTTCAGACACCTTAGAGAATAAAATGGCGGTCATTGCAATACTTTATGTCACACTGTATTTGCGCAGCGGTCTTACAAGCGCATTTTTTGGGGGAAAAAAATACCTTTTTGACTTACAAATCGGGAAAGATAAAGTTACACTGATTAAATTGATACCCAACAATCAATGAATACAATTTTTCAAAATTTATACCCAACATGTCACTATTTAAAATTGCGCTCGCTCGTGGAATGGCAACAAACTTTTACCCTTAAAAATATCCATAGGCAATGTTTAAAAATGCCTACAGGTTACATGTTTAGAGTTACAGAGCAGGAGCTAGAATTAGGAGGAGGTGGTGCTAGTGCTTAGAATTATTGCTCTCGCTTTAACGATAGCAGCAATAACTCACCACTGTGTGGTTTGAATATGTGCGGGCGTGACTTACGTATACGTTTGCTTCTGGGCGTGAGCTCGGTGGGAAGGGGTGCTTTAAAAAAATCGTATTTATTTCACTTTATATATATATATATATATATATATATATATATATATATATATATATATATATTAGGGCTGTGCAAATTAAATTTTAATTAATCGATTAATCTTTAATTTTTTTGATCGATCAAAATATTTTTGATCGATTAAAATTATTTTGATTGGTACTCGCCTCTCCGCCGGCTTCTGGGAGTTCCGTCGGAGATCCAGTAACGTCACGGACACCGGCGGGGCTTGCCGTGTCCATCTGAAAGGCTCCTTAGCTGTGCTTTCCTATCTGCATGGTGGTGGGACCTTACTATCTGCCACATAGTAGCTGTTACACCTCCCTCTATCACTTCCTTTTATTAACCTGGGATTTTACAACCATCCACTGGGAGATGTGATAGTTCCCTTCATGGGACAGCTACATGCCGACGGACTGATGGTAACCTCTCCTCATCTGGATTCAGCAGTGGTATCGTTGTACACATTTTTATACCAGTATCATACTTGGCTACATATTTTTATGACTGCTTTTGGTACAGTTTGGTATTAATCGCACCACTTTTACAGTTTATGTAGCTACATCGATTTTATCTCCAGTGCAATATTTATTTTGTTACCTACTTGAAAACTATAAAAGTTTTAATGCTATTCCCATCGAGCGCTGCCTTTGTGTGTTTTTTGTATCCTGTTGTTGGGAGCTGCACTGGGAATCAGCCTGCAAGGAGATCAGCTAAAAGTAGTTGGATCTGTATGTGCGTTATAATTAATCGAAATTAGTCGATTAATCGATTAAAATAAAAAACGATTAATCGAACACAAAAATGTTGATCAGTAACAGCCCTAATATATATATTTACACTGTCCTTTAAAAAAAAAAAAAAAAAGTGGGTTCCTTTTATTCCTATTACTGTACAAGGAATGTAAGAGAAAAAAACCATGACAGGTCCTCTTGGATATGATCTCATATTTAGACTAAAATGCAATAAAAAAAAAAAATGTAAATGTCATTCTTTTTTTTTTGGGGAGGAAATTACGTTTGACGTCGCTTCCGCTATTCAACGATATGGAGCCAAGCAGGGGCCATCTTTCCCTCACTCGGCTCCAGGCCTGTCAGGGGGAAAGACGCGATCGTCGCCGCTGCTACTGGCCCTCTCCCGCCCCTGATAAAAGTACCGGTAATCTCTCTGCAAATCCACAATGGAGACCACTTTTATCCCGCAGTTGTTGAAAATGCCGGGGTATTTAGCATCAAAGTCCCGACATACAATGAACAGCGATTTGCGATAAGTGGTTAAAGTATGATGTCATAGAGAAGTGATGCCATCTCTAGACACAATATAGAATGTATGTAAAGGGTCACCATACACATACACATTACAATCATTGTACAATCAACTTTAGATTTACCAAAATGATGTAATGTGAGGATCTTCCTAGACCAGGGGTCTCCAAACATTCTAAACAAAGGGCCGGTTTATTGTCCTTCAGACTCTTGGAGGGCCGGACTTTGGCCAGAGAGAGTGGAAATTTTCCCATCATCATTGTTGGTAAACATTTGGTATTAGGGGGAGGAATTGTACCCCATTGCTGGTATCATAGGGAGAAATAGTGCTCTATTATTTGTGTCAGTGGGAGAAATGGTGCTTCATTGTCGGTGTCAGATGGCAGAATAGTGTCTCGTATCAGTGGGAGGGATAGTACTTCAAGGGCCGGATAAAGGCAAGCAAAGGGCCGCATACGGCCCTCGGGCCGCAGTTTGGAGACCACTGTCCTAGACTATCTAATCATTTTGGGCCAGATTCAGAGAGCCATAACTCCTGTGTAACTGGTGTTAGACTGGAGTAATTTCAAATTACGCACGCCTTTTAGCTAGTCGGAAACCTCAAACCATGAATAGACGGCTGAAATTTCTGAACGGAGCATGCGCAGTTCGATCGCCGCGGGGACGCGCCTAATTTAAATGCTTCACGCCCCCTAATCGCGTATTTCGATTACGCGGCGAGAAATAGACTACGCCGCCGTAGCGTACGGGCAAAAATCTACCAGAATTCGATGTAGAGCCTGGTAAAATACGGCAGCGTAGAGTATTTCGATTACGCAGCGCAAAATTAAGTGTATCTGAACCTGGCCCTTTGTATCCAATTAGGCCGGCCCTGGTACTACATAGTTGTTGGTAAATATAAGGCTTCATTTAGACTTGCGGTTGGGGGGGGGGGGGGGGGGCGCAAAGATGTGCATTTGAGTCGCACTTTTGCTGCCGCTAACTGCTGCCCTTAAAGCGGAGGTTTCGCGGTCTGCCGTTTTTTTTTTTCCTGTGCATTTACGTGTTTTAATGTTGGCAAGATTGTACTCACATGTCTAAACTTCCTACTCCTCCGCAGTCTGAATCGGCAGCAAATATGAATTTATAAAAATAGTCATCAAATGAGGGTGTTTAAATGCGTAATGCTGAACGTTACACATTCAAGTAAATGGAGAAGCATCGCAAACACCCCGAAGCTGTATGCAATGCATGTGTTGGCAAAAATTGGGTATAAACAGGCGATGGGGGAGGGGTCACATTGCTTCCTCACCGCCTGCCAGTAGCCCCTGGAACGCCATCCAAACGCAGATTGGGCAAGAGAGATTTAGGCTTCATTCACACTCATTAGGGATGAGCCGAACACCCCCCCACGTTCGGTTCGCAACTGAACCGCCGAAAAGGACCGAACGTTGGCTCGAACATTTAGAACCTCATTGACTTCTATGGGACTCGAACGTTTCAAATTCAAAAGTGCTAATTTTAAAGCCTAATATGCAAGTTATTGTCGTAAAACGTCTTTGAGAACCAGAGTATGGAAAAAGGTTTAAAAAACTGCCTTTTTTTTTTAGGAGCAGGACTCCCGAAAAAACTACAGTTTTTAAAACTTTTTTTCCATTGATACATGTGCCCTCGGGCAAGACCCGGGTTCTCAAAGACGTTTTCACAGGCAAACTATAGACATCCAGCAGGTACAATATTTAAAGGAATTTTTCTTTTTTTCTTTTATTTAACCATCATTAAAATCACGGCTACTGCAGGAGCCGTGATTTTAATGATGCTTAAATAAAAAATAAAAAAATGAAAAATCCCTTTAAATATTGTACCTGCTGGGTGTCTATACCTGTGATAACGTCTTTAAAATCACCTGCCTGCCAGTAAATTAGGAAGAACTGATCTAGCTAAGCTATACAGTGTATAAATACAGTATATGTACAACACCTGGGATGTATATATATCCTCTACACACTGTAACATTAACTGACTAGCCTGCCTGCTCTATCTACCTGCAAAAAATGACACTCTCTCTCTATATATCTCTATTCTCTGTTAACTGCTGCAACACACTACACAAGGCCGCCCTGCAGGCGGCCTTTTATAGTGTGGCGGGTGTACTAAACCCCCTGAGCCATAATTGGCCAAAGCCACCCTGGCTTTGGCCAATTATGGCTCTCCGTTTTTTGCGCGCTGTGATTAGCGAAGCATGAGGGTCATAGTGCATGCTTGGCCAATCATCAGCGCGCAATGCCGCAGTGAATTATGGGCCGTGACGCGCCACTCTAATTTGGCGCAAACGACCCATAACGTTCGAATTTCGACGAACGGTCGAACAGACGATGTTCGAGTCGAACATACGTTCGAATCGAACGCGGAGCTCATCCCTAACACTCATATGTCTCCAAATTTTTTTTTGGGGGGGGGAACAAACTGAAAAAAAAAATCAAGTGCAGCCATTGTGCCTGTCAAACGCAGCTACTGTACCCATAAACTGCCTCCACTGTGCAATCAAACGCATCTACTGTACCCATCAATTGCTGCCAGTGTGCCCATCAATTGCTGCCAGTGTGCCCCATCAATTGCTGCCAGTGTGCCCCATCAATTGCTGCCAGCGTGCCCCATCAATTGCTGCCAGTGTGCACATCAATTGCTGCCAGTGTGCACATCAATTGCTGCCAGTGTGCCCCATCAATTGCTGCCAGTGTGCCCCATCAATTGCTGCCAGTGTGCCCCATCAATTGTGGCCAGTGTGCCCCATCAATTGCTGCCAGTGTGCCTCATCAATTGCTGCCAGTGTGCCCCATCAATTTCTGCCAGTGTGCCCCATCAATTGCTGCCAGTGTGTCCCATCAATTCCCACTACTGTGCCCCATCAAATGCTGCCAGTGTCCTCTACGCTCCAAGTCCTAATTTCTTCTCCTGTTCTCTTCCTGTCCTCTGCTATGATTGGACGCCCGATAGGCGCTCAATCACAGTGCCTCTCACTTCAGCCAATCAGGTGACAGGTAACGAGAACCAATCACCTGATTGGTTGAGAGGTGGGTCAGTGTTAGGGAAGTGCTGTTTACCAATTTGGAAGCCTAGAGCCCACAGCTGTAATTCAGATACCTGGCGCCCAACAAGGGGCCGGATACCTGAATAGGGTATCCATTGGCGATTGACAGGTGCAGGAGAGAGGGGGCGGCGAACCTGCGCCTCTTTATGGACGCACCGCCACTGCTCCAAAATTCTGCGGCTTTGGATGTGACTTGTAGACATGTGCAGAACGAAAAAAGCTTGTTTCATTTTGATTTGTTATTTACATAAACTTGTTTCAATAAATTGGTTTCATTTGTTTCATTCGTTTTCAGGATTTGTTTTGTTTATTCGTTTTTCAAATCAATTTAGAAAAGTTTTCGAATAGTTTTCCAATTATCAAAAATAATAAAAATAGATTTTATCCTCTTTGGAAATTGCAAAACGATTAGAAAAGTATTCAAAAGCAATTTGAAGAAAAAAAATGAATTTGAACTTAGAATTTTTTTTCATTATTTTGGATTTGTCGAATTTGGAAATTTGGATACATGCGAATTTCCAAATAACGAACATTTGTCGAAATGTTAATTTCCAAATGAAACGTACCGCTCATGTCTAACTTGTTGTCCTTCAGCAAAATCAGACCTACGGTTGCGTGTAAAACATTCCAGTGCCACTTTCTTGCAATGTTTTTTAACATTGAAGTCTATGGCCCTCAAGTTGCATGAAAGTCGGACCAAAGCAGTGCATAAAATGCACTGTTTGTGCTGGATTGATCATGTGCTCCCGGCACAAAAACGATCGGCTACAGACACCTCCAGGTCTCATTCTGATGATTGGAGCTGGAAGACTCCTGATCTTGTGATCACTGTAATTAGCCAATCACAGTGATCACTACTGTAAAGACCCCGCCCCAATTATTAAAGGGGATGTAAACCCTCCTGTTTTTTCATCTTAATGAGTCCTATGCACTAAAGTGAAATACTTCTGTCAGAATTGATTTACTAAAGGCAAATAGACTGTGCATTCTGCAAGGGCAGTTGCCCCAGAGCTTAGTGAATGAGGTAAAGTTTCATCAAAGAATACCCAAGTGCAAGGAAAAATAAATAAATATTTTTTTGCCTTTGGAAAATCAACCCCATTGTGTCGTTTCCTCCCCTTTGAGGAGAAGTCTGTGAAAAAAAAAAAATGTCTGTTGAAAAAAAAAAATACATTAAGATTTAGGATGCATTCACACCTGAGCGACATAGAAAACAGTTACATAGTTAGTCAGGTTGAAAACAGACACAAGTCCATCCAGTACAACCATAAAAACCTATAAATGTTAGTACCCAGTTATATTATGTACATTTAGGAAAGTATCCAGGCCTTTCTTAACCACTTAAGACCCGGACCAAAATGCTGCTAAAGGACCTTGCCCCTTTTTGCGATTTGGCACTGCGTTGTTTTAACTGACAATTGGGCGGTCGTGCGACGTGGCTCCCAAACAAAATTGGCGTCCTTTTCTTCCCACAAATAGAGCTTTCTTTTGGTGGTATTTGATCACCTCTGCGGTTTTTATTTTTTGAGCTATAAACAAAAATAGAGCCACAATTTAGAAAAAAATGCAATATTTTTTACTTTTTGCTATAATAAATATCCCCAAAAATATATATAATTTTTTTTTTTCCTCAGTTTAGGCCGATACGAATTCTTCTACCTATTTTTGGTAAAAAAAAAAACGCAATAAGCGTTTATCGGTTGGTTTTCGCAAAATGTATAACGTTTACAAAATAAGGGATAGTTTAATTCCATTTGTATTAATTATTTTTTTTTTACTACTAATAGCGGCGATCAGCGATTTTTTTCATGACTGCGACATTATGGCGGACACTTCGGACAATTTTGACACATTTTTGGGACAATTGTCATTTTCACAGCAAAAAATGCATTTAAATTGCATTGTTTACTGTGAAAATGACAGTTGCAGTTTGGGAATTAACCACAAGGGGGCGCTGTAGGAATTGAGTGTTCCCTATGTGTGTGTTTACAACTGTAGGGGGGTGTGGCTGTAGGTGTGATGTCATCGATCGCGTCCCCCTATAACAGGGATGACGTGATCGAAGCTGCGGCCACAGTGAAGCACGGGGAAGCCGTGTTTACACACGGCTCTCCCTGTTCTTCAGCTCCGGGAACCGATCGCCGCACTCCAGCGGCGATCGGGTCCGCGAGTCCCGCGGACCCGGTCCCGGAGCTTCGGATCGGGTCACGGGAGTGCGCCGCGGGCGCGCGCCCGTGACCCACGGCTGGGTACTAGAATCAACGTATATATACGTTGATGTGCCCAGCCGTGCCATTCTGCCAACGTAAATGTGCAGTAGGCGGTCCTTAAGTGGTTAAAGCAATCTACTGAGCTGGCCAGAACCACCTCTGGAGGGAGTCTGTTCCACATTTTCACAGCTCTTACTGTGAAAAAACCTTTCCATATATGGAGGTTAAATCTCTTTTCCTCCAGACGTAAAGAGTGGGCCCTTGTCCTCAGTGTTGACCGTAAAGTAAATAACTCAACACCAAGTTCCCTATATGGACCTCTTATGTATTTGTACATGTTGATCATATCCCCCTTATTCTCCTCTTCTCAAGAGGGAATCGATTCAGTTCCTCTAATATTTCCTCATAGCTGAGCTCCTCCATGCCTCTTATCAGTTTAGTTGCCCTTCTCTGCACTTTCTCCAGTTCTCCGATATCCTTTTTAAGAACTGGAGCCCAAAACTGAACTGCATATTCCAGATGAGGTCTTACTAATGATTTGTACAGGGGGGCAAAATTATATCTCTCTCTCTGGAGTCCATACCTCTCTTATACAAGAAAGGACTTTGCTCGCTTTGGAATCCGCAGCTTTGCATTGCATGCCATTATTGAGCTTATGATCAACTAAAACCCCCAGATCCTTCTCCACTACAGATCCCCCCAGTTGTACTCCCCCTAGTACGGTATGTATGATGAATATTCTTAGCCCCCAAGTGCATAACTTTACATTTATCAACATTAAACCTCATCTGCCACATAGTCGCCCAATTAGACAGAGCATTGAGGTCGGCTTGTAAATTGGAGACATCCTGTAAGGACGTTATTCCACTGCAGAGCTTGGTGTCATCTGCAAAGACTGAAAGGTGGGCAGAAACGCGCTGGTGGTGTCATGACTTATTATTTCTTAAAGGGGTTGTAAAGGTAAAAAATGTTTTCCCCAATTAGCTTCCTTTTCCTTAGTGCAGTCCTCCTTCACTTACCTCATCCTTCCATTTTGCCTATAAATGTCCTTATTTCTTCTGAGAAATCCTCACTTCCTGTTCTTCTGTCTGTAACTCCACACAGTAATGCAAAGCTTTCTCCCTGGTGTGGAGAAAGCCTCTTGAGGGGGAGGGGCGAGCAGGAGTGTCAGGACACTCTCTACTTTGGAGATAGAGAAAGGAGCTGTGTGTTAGTGACACTCCTGCTCGCCCCCTCCCCCCTCAAGAGGCTTTCTCCACACTAGGGTGAACGTTTCGCATAAGGCCCCTTTCACACAGGGCGGATCATTAATGATCCGCCACGTGAACCTCCGCTTGCTCAGCGGGGATCGCTCCGTTGATCCCCGCTGAGCCGGCGGATGACAGGACGGTCCCTGCACACTGTGGGCCAGATTCAGGTAGAGTTAGGCTGGAGTATCAGTGATACGCCAGCATAACTCTCACTTTGAGCCGGCGTTTCTGTTTTCTGTAAGCAGAAAACAAGAAACGCCGGGTTGGAGTTCCTATACGAGCGGCGTAATTGTATTTCGCTGTCGTATCGGAACTGCAATTTTAAAAATGGCGCTCGGGGCGTTCCCGCTGATTAACGCCGAGAATATGTTAATCAGCGAGAGACGGAAATTCACGATCGTACGCGGGCCCGACGCAGTGACTTTCCGACATTTCCGTAAGAGATACGCGGCGTAAAGAAAAACATGCCCACTAGGTGGAGTATCCTATGTTAAGTATGGCCGTCATCATCGCGTCAAATTTAAAAATGTTAGCGTCGTTTGCGTAAAACGTCCGTGAATGGGGATTGACGTCATTGACGTTCACTGACAGAATTTGGAGCATGCGCACTGACAGTCGACGCATGCGCAGTACGTTCGCCGCGGGATCGCGCCTAGTTTCAATAATACACGCCCCCTACCCGCCCAATTTGAATTCCGCCGGCTCATTTTCGATACGCCGCCGCAACTTTAGGAGCAAGTGCTATGTGAATAACAGTACTTGCTCCTAAAGTTTCGGCGGAGTAACGTAAATGACTTACGTTACTCTGAAATAAAGAACCGCTGTCCTACCTGAATCTGGCCCTGTGAATTTTTTTTTTACCTTTACAACCCCTTTAATGGCACTTGATGAGTGGGTAGTGGTCCTGCACTTTGACAAAATGTCACCAAACATGCTTGGCTCAATGCCAAACTATGGTACTTGGGGTTCTTTAGCGCATTTTTCACAAGACAGGCAGCCTATTCAAGTCAAAGGGCTATCGCACAAAAAACGCTGAGCGATATTTTATTGCATTTCTGGTAAATACTGCTTTATGAATGGAGCCCGGTGTTTTTAATTGTACCTTTAGTTCCACTTTAAGCCAATCAGAATTGATCTTCACTGACCTGAGATAAAGTAAAGGGAAATCTGATTTATTGCTGTAGGCTGCTTGCATGTTTCGCACCCTAACTTCTCTTTGCATTGCCTTCCTGGCGTCCCCTAAAAGGTAAGCGTGTCCCTGAAGAGGACAGTCGGGCTTTAGGTAGACTTCTGCTCTCTGACAACTGAGGAAGAACAGAGGACACAGAAGTAAGTCAGAATAAAACAATAAAAATCCCCTGTGTCTCCGCAGACCGTCCGCCGTATAAACAGTGTCATCCGCCGCCGTTATTAGCAGATAGAACGTTCGCCTTATTGTACTTTACATGATTTATCAAAGGCCTGCCTGGAGTCAGGAAAATAAACTGTACGCTCTCTGGTTACCACTGTTTGGCTCCGACACACAGGCTGCGCATTCGCTGTTTACACGTCTTCCCTCTGATGTCTGTGTAGACAGGTGCTTGGCTAAAGCCTGGTACACACAATGAGATTATCGGATGAATGATCGTCATTTTTTTAATCTATTTTTTTGCATGCTAATCTCATACCAAAAATTGAGAGATTACTAAAGTTATGAAAATTCTCGTATAACAGAATAAAAATTTCGAAGTGATGTACTGATTCCATGAAAATCATACAATCTGTTATCGTAGGAGAGAAATCTCTGCGCTTCTAATGCCGCGTACACACGACCGGGTTCTAAAAAATGACGTTTTTAAGGGTCGTTTTTTTCCACCCGATCATTAAAACGGCCTTGCCTACACACAATCGTGAAAAAAAAAATGCTCTAACAAAGCGCGGTGACGTACAACACATACAACGGCACTATAAAGGGGAAGTTCCATGCGGATGGCGCCACCCTTTGGCTGCTTTAGCTGATTCCGTGTTAGTAAAAGACGATTCGCGCTTTCTGTCTGTTACAGCGTGATGAATGTGCTTACTCCATTATGAACTCTAGTTTTACCAGAACAAGCGCTCCCGTCTCATAACTTGCTTCTGAGCACGTGCAGATTTTTCACGTCATTAAAGCCTGCTCACGACCATTTTTTACAACCTTAAAAGCGACAACGTTAAAGATGTAGTGAAAAAATTGAGCATGTTCGAAAAAAAAAACATAATTTTTTTAGAACCCGAAAAACGGTCGTGTGTACGCGGCATAACATTGGATAATATCAGATGAACTGTTCTGATTGGCTCTCGAACGCTGTAGTTGTGCTAGGCATTAGTGTAGATTTGTTAGTGTAGGTACGTTTCTTTAGCTTAGGGCTAAGCCTAAAGCCCCGTACACACGACAGGGAACCTCGACGGGCGGAACACATCGTTCCGCCCGTCGAGGTTCTCTGCCGGCCGTCAGAATCTGCGACCCGCCCGTCGGGAATGGCAACCAGCCATTCATCCCGACGGGCCGTCGAGCAAATAGAGAACCTGTTCTCTATTTGCTCGACGGGTTTCCCGACAGGGCGGGGAGAGCAGAGAGCGTACACACGGCCGAGGTTCTCGCTGGAATGCAGATCCCAGCAAGGTTCTCGCTGGTTTCTGGCGAGAACCTCGGCCGTGTGTACGGGGCCTCAGCTGTTTTCTGGGACATTGAAGTATGTTCTAGACCAGTGGCGGCTGGTTTTTTTTTGTTTGGGGGGGGGGGCAGCAGACAACCAAACCCTCCCCCCATGGCAACTCAAACCCCCCCCCCGCTGTCCGCCGGTCGGTCCACCAGCACTTACGCCGGGCACCCATTCTGCGGCGGCGGGGACCAGGCATCCATGCAGCAGCGGCAGGGACCGGGCATCCATGCAGCGGGGACTGAGCATCCAGGAATTGGCAGGACCGGGCGGCTTTTCTCCTCCTCGCTTCCACTGTGCATCTCCTCCTAGGCATCCAATAGGATCGCCTGTCCTTTCAGCCAATCAGGTGATGTGTTTCAGTCTCGCTTCCCGATTGGCCGGGAGGAGGATCAGTGTTGCAACAGCGAATATTCATTCACTGTTGTAACACGCTTGGGTAGGCTTCCGGAGGCATTCTCAGCATCCCAAGCCCACCCTATATTGAAGCCTTTTAGAGCCTATGGCTCTAATCAGGTGCTTCTGTAGCGCCCCCTTACTGTCAGTAAGGGACGCTGTTCAAATTTTGTGGGGTGAGAGACTTATTTGCTCTCACCCAGGTTGATTTATGCTAAATTAGGCTGCTGTCAGCCCTGAATTATCCTGTGGGTCGTTCTGTGCTCCAGGGATGCAGTTCCATCTCTGGGCGGCAGGTGGCGCCAAAGGGATTCAGGCAGAGCCACTTTTCCCCAGCAGCCAATTGGAGGAGTGTTTCCCTCACGGGGCATGCTGGGGGAGGGTATATCTGTGGCAGACGCCATTTTTCGTGGGGTTCTTCATGGGTTCCTGGTTCCGGGTGCGGCACCCATCATGGCCTACCTGGCCGGGGCCCATGCTAGGCGGAATTCCCAACTCTGGGCTCCACACTTACTGGGTACCTACTGACTTACTGGGTCCCCACACTTCAAGAGAAATTGACTGACAGGATATGCTCTATTGCTCTCAAGTATGGGACCTGTGGCAGAGGCCTTTACTAATTTACTAGAGCCAAGTCGGTGGCAGAGACTTGTTCCTTCTCAGCATTCTCAGTGACACTCTGGCTGCCAGGCCTGTGGGAGAGGCCTGTCTAGGTGCACTGCACCCACTCCGGCTGGAGTGACGACGGGAGAAGAGAATACACTCTAGAGGCAGGACTGCTTCTGTTCGTTATCCATAGCCTGAATCTGCAAAGTTATTCTCTTCACCAACCTTTCCTGTCTACCTCAAGTTGACTGTTGGTCGATGTTGGACCGAAAATAAAGCACTTAGAGACGTCGATCATTTGCTTGGACATTCCTTTACTGCTCTCACAGTTGCTACCATCAATTTCCCTAGACACATTAAAGGTAACTTGACTTACGCCGATCCCACATCTAACCAGCGGCTCCTGAATAGGGTAGCGCTACACTTCAAATAAAAAAAATGTCCTCTGTAATTCATGCACCTGGTGACCCGAAAGGGCCCAGGCGCATTAATAGGGCACGACCATGGCAGCCATTGATAGATTCATGCGATGTATGAATCTACCCATTACCATATAGGGGGTGGCGAGAAGTGGAGGGGGTTTCACCCGGGCGCCCCTAATGGACAGGTTCTCCCTGTTCTAGACATAGAGGGTGGAGGTTAAGAGGAACTGTTTGTAATATTTATGAGGGCCTTAGCCAATCCCAGTAAAGGGCTGGCAGGGGGAAGACCAACTCATAAATAGGCATGAGTGATGCCAGCAGGGGAGCCAGGTGGAAGATGGAGATGAAGAGCTAAGGGGACTGTCAGTGGCCCTCAAGGATACCCCCTAGTCTGGGTGACCTTGAGCCTTGGGGGATCCTGCCACAACACATGGAGGAAGTCCTTCCTGGAGGCACAGGAGCAAGGAGAGAGGGCAGCAGGAGCAGGTCAGCACTAATGGGAGATCTCCTGAGAGTCAGCTGGGTGGGCTGGTGAGTGTCAGTCTGGAGGACTGTGGTGGAGAAGTTAGCCTGGAGGGCCAGTGAAAGGGGGCAGCTGCAGCCAGGCAGGTTGGCAGTGACTGAAAAGGTGGTGCTGGGTTCATGGGATCAGTAGCCACAGGTGGAAGAGTACAAGCTGGACAGTGTAAGACAGGGGCGGCCTGACAACTCATGGAGCCCCCGGCGTAGAAAATTATGGGGCCCCTGGGCTTACTGATGGCCACCACGGCCAGGAGGCAGTGCAGATGCGGGGCAGCTAAAATCTCAGGATTTTCACATCAAAAGCATGTGGGTTTCGGACATATCAGGGACAGATGTAAAAAAAACACATATTTTTACATACTGTCCTGGTTTTACTGAGCCTGGCAACCCTGATGGGGCCCCCTAGTGGCATGGGGCCCTCGGGAAGTGCCCGAGTGACTCAATGGTCAGTCCGCCCCTGCTGTAAGGTTTGCTACACAACCAAGGGGCCTCGGGTTCCTGCATGTAATCGGCCATTGTCTTTAATCTATCAGTGCTACATATTAGTGCCTCCTCATTAGTGCCACCCCATCAGTGGTCTTCAGTACTGCCTCATTAGTGTCACCTCATCAGTGCATCATCATTAGCACACATCAGTGAAGGCGAAAAATAACTCTTTTACAAAATTTACCGACAGAAACTAAGAAAAAAAAAAGGTGATTAAATACCACCAAAAAAAAAATATATTTGTGGGAAGAAAATGATTAAAAAATAGTATTTGGGTACAGTTGTTGCATGACCGCGCAATTGTCATTCAAAGTGTGACAGTGCCGAAAGCTAAAAATTGGCCTGGGCAGGAAGGGGGGCAAAGTGCTCAGTATTGAGGTGGTTAAAGGAGAATTATACAAAAAAATATATATATTATTTAAACCCGCAATTGCTTGCTCTTACCACTACTATTCCTCAATATTGGCTTTTGAAATATACAAATGCAACAAAGAAATAGGATGAAAAGTTTAGCACTGGGAAAATGTTGGAAAGATAAAAAGTGCATTTTATATACAACTATATGGATCAGACCAAAATAAGGGACGAATGAGGAGGAAAGAGGGACAGAGGGACATTGTTCCAAATCAGCGTCAGTCACTCGAAATCAGGAACAGTTGGGGGCTATGGGATTGGGCAATTATTACGAGCAAACTGGGGCAGTTTTTAACATCCACAGCTGAGTACCACTGGGTTGCAGAGCTCAGAAGATTGGGAACTACTCATGAATCCCAGTAGAAGCAAAGCCATGGGTGCGATCCATGGGAGGGAATAGTCCAGCAGCCAGTCGGGAAGGCCTTAGGGCTTAGCAGCCCCCTGAAGCACACGGCACCCCTTCCTCCAGGTAAAAAACACATCTTGCTCAGTCCTCGGCTATTTATTTGCTTCCCACCCACCATCTGGGTACCCCTGTTTTAATTAAATCCGGGGACATATATTTTTTTTTTATTAGCAAATGGTAAACTCTTTTATAAGCATATTTTCCTGATTCCTGCACTACTCACCCACCCCCCCCCCCCCAAATGAACAGTGTAGATCGGTTGATTTTGCTCACCTCTCCATGGCCTCCATGATAATCCATCAGAGCAGGGCTCTCCCCAGCACCAGGTACTGTTCCCAACACCCAGCCGCTCCTCAGTATCCCCTGCCAAGAGCTTCTTTAATAGCCGCTGTATGCTCTGCACCACCCCTTCCCGCTGTTCTCATGCATACATGGGCCACTCGCACCAGAGGGATCACGGGGGACAGGCTGGACCACAGGAGTACCTGGGAAGAGAATCAACAGAGCACACTTGGGGGGGGGGCACAGTAATGATTTTGTACCCCCCCTAAATGTTGCACCCAGGGTGAGAGTACCAGATGTCCCCCCATGCCACTGATGTCCGGGGACAATTCCGGTAGACTGGCCCCCGGGGACAGTGTCCTCAATCGGGGGACTTACCCCGGAAACTGGGGATGTCTGGTCACCCTACTAAGAGTCCACCCTGGGCATTTGAATTTTCCCACCCTGAGCTCTGGAAAGTTCTCAACAGACTCAGGGAATCAAACAAATGCCAATACTGTAGAGCAGGGGTGTCAAACTCAAATTCATCAGGGGCCGCATTAGCAGTATGGTTGCCCTCAAAGGGCCGGTTGTAAGTGTAGGACTATGTGATGGGGATGGGATGGGGACGGATTGGGTGGGGTGGGGGCGGGATGGGGATGTATGGGATGGGGACGGATGGGATGGGGACGGATGGGGTAGGATGGGGTGGGATTGGATGGAGTGGAGTAGGGTGGGATGGGATGAGGGCGGGATAGGATGGTGACGGGATGGGGGTGGATAGGATGGGGTCACCTACACTGACCTAACTGACACCTACACTGACTGACCTGACACCTACACTGACCTAACTGACACCTACATTGACTATTCCACTAACTGACACCTACGCTGACCTGACACCTACACTGACCTAACTGACACCTACACTGACCTAACTGACACCCAAACTGACTACTACAATGACTGACACCTACACTGACCCCCCTTCCTGACACCTACACAGACCCACCTGACTCCTACTTCCTGCACTACTCACACACACCACCCTCCACACAGCTTGGTGCAGATCCATCCTCCTCCTTATCTCAGCTCTTGTGGCTTCCCCTCCATCGCCATCCCCCCGCCCGCTCGCTCCATGGTGTCCCCGCCAGTGCCAGGCCAGCGCCATCCACCCGCTCCACGATGTCCCTGCCGGGCGGGAGCCGAAGGTCAGCTATCAGACCCTGACTGCGCCTCTATGCTCCCATCTCCACTCACAGGGTGCCTGACGTAAAAGGATGTTTACTCGTCTTGCCTGGGAGACAAAAGAGGTGGCGACCTGCCGATCATTGCGCGGGCCACATGGCAAGGTCTGGCGGGCCGGATTCGGCCCGGGGGCCTTGTGTTTGCCACCCCTGCTGTAGAGCCAGAAGAGACCAAAACAGCAGTTTACAGCTCCTCTGGCTACATAGCAAGCCACACTAAATGTACAGTACCTAGTATCCTTAGCCTAGGACAGTGATGGCAAACCTTGGCACCCCAGATATTTTGGAACTACATTTCCCATGATGCTCAACTACACCGCAGAGTGCAAGAGCATCATGGGAAATTTTGTTCCAAAATATCTGGGGTGCCAAGGTTCACCATCACTGGCCTAGGAGGATGCTACACTATTACAATGAGACTACTAGGATATATTACTCTGAGATTGGTGGTAGGAGAAGAAGGCCAGAAGAGGGAAGGGTGGTATTATATGCGGATACTTGCCTCTTTCTTGCGTTTTCATGTTCTGAACGACTCACAAGACAAATGCAAGTGTGCATACTTACCCCAATCCACATCATGCAGGGCTAATCCCCGAGCACTACATCACAGCAGGGCCGTCTTTAACCACTTGCTTACTGAGCACATATACCCCCTTCATGCCCAGGTGAAATTTCAGCTTTCGGCACTGTCACGCTTTGAAAAACAATTGCGCTGTCTTTCGACGTGGCTCCCAAACAAAATTGGCGTCCTTTTTTTCCCCACAAATAGAGCTTTCTTTTTCCTTGGCTCTGTGACTGCCGATCATGGGTGCCTGGCGGACATCGCATCCAGGGCCGCCATCAGGAATTATGGGGCCCCTTACATATGACCCTTCATGCATGGGCCCCCTGGTGAACCGGGGGGGGCGCTGCCGTCTGAAACAAAGAAGAAATAAAGAAAAATATATATAAAAAAAAGGGGGGTAGCCATCCAGGGGCCCTGGGGACCTCTGGGCCCTTTAAAAAAAAAAAGAAAAAAGAGAAATATATATAATATATACATATATTTTTTTTTTAAAAGGGTGGTTGCCATCTGGAGCCCTGGGGACCTCTGGGCCCTTTAAAAAAAAAGAAGAAATAAGGAAAAATATATATAAAAAAAGGGGGGTAGCCATCCAGGGGCACTGGGGACCTCTGGGCCCTTTAAAAAAAAAAAAATTGTAAAAAGAAATTACAAAAAAAGGGGGGTTTCCATCAGGGACCTTTGGGCCCTTTAATAAAAATAAACCTCTGGGCCCTTTAATGAAAAAAAAAAATATGTATGTATATATATATGTATATATATATATATATATATATATAAAAAGGAAATAAACATTTATATAATTTTTTTTTTTTATAAAAAAAGGAGGATTGTCATTTGGGGCCCTGGGGATCTCCAGGCCCCTGGGGACCTCCAGACCCCTAAAAAAACAATGGCCCTTTAATAAAAAAATATATATATTAAATATATTTTTTATAAAAAAATAAATAAATAAAGGGGGGTTGCCATCCGGGGCCCTCTGGGCCCCTGGGGACCTCCGTACCTCTAAAAAAAAAAAATCAAAAAAAATTGGCGCTTTAAAAAATAAACAAAAGAAAAATATATAAAATATATTTTTTTTAAATAAAAAATAAATAAAAAAGAGGGGGGTTGCCATCTGGGGACCTGGGGGCCTCCGGGCCCCTGAGGCCCCCCAGGCCCCTTACAGATGTACTGCCTTTTTAGGGGGTTCCCATCCGGGCCCCTGGGGAACCCCAGGCCCCTTACAGGTGTACTGCCTGTACCCCCCTGATGGCGGCCCTGATCGCATCGGCACCTGTGTGACGCCCACTGGGGGGCGCGTGGCCGGTGGCCATATATAGACGGCCTCCCGGCAGGACAGAGCCTCCTTGCAGCCGCAGGGTGGGATTCATGCTAGAGGTTACAGCACATGATTTCTTCTTGTTTAATGGTTGCTAGAGATTACTGTACAATAATACTGCTCACTGAATCGGTTGCTAGAGGTTACAGCACATCATCTCCTCACTGCAGAGGGGCATGATGTACATATGAATGTCACCTTTATTTACATATCAATGCTGCCGGCCATGGCTATTTACATATGCATGCTCCCATTATTTGCATATGAATGACGGTTATTTACATGTAAACACAGGGTCTGAAGGTGAGTCATCGGTACACAACATTAGTGCAGAGCTGGTCAGCATTAGTAGAAGCACTTCACACTGAGATATCCGGACACAGCAAAGGACTAAAACTTCAAGGGAGAAGGGAATTTAAACCGGGATAGTTGGCAAGTATGAAGCAGCTGCTTTGGGCCCCACAACAATGACAGGGCCCAGGGCAGCTGCCCCTTTTTGTCCTGCCTTAAAGATGGCCCTGCATCACAGGAATGAATGGGAACTGTAATGCATCCCTCCATATGCTAAGAAGAAAGCCACGTCACATGGGAGGGATCACTGGTGTCCACATTTATTAGGAAGGATATACACAAGCTTGATCTTGGCAGCTCTCATCTAGGACTGTCCTTACAGGGAGAAGGGCGGCCCTAGTCAAGCATAAAAGCAAAAATTGCAGCCCTAGACAGGCGTACCTCCCAACTTTTTTAGATGGGAATTACTGGTGGCTCCCACGCACATGCGCAGTAGTGACATCATTGCGGCTCCAGCCAATCACAGTGCCAGAGCCGCGATACCCGGAAGTCACTCCAGAATGGGAAAGGGGAGACGAGGACTGCTGCAGGGGCTTAGATCTGAGGTAAGTAATACATAATGAGCTAGTATGCTGTGTCTCGCAGGTTTTTTTTTTTTTACAAGGGTTTACTTTCTCTTTAATAGGTGCAAACATGAAAAAATGAGTTCACTTTAACATTCTTGACCTCTTGAACGATGGATTGGAAATATGTGCAATACACAGGAAATCCAGAAGATGGCAGTAGATTGCAAGCTTTTAAGATGTAAAAAAGAACCTAAAATAAAGTAAAACTGAATCAATGGCACATTTTACAGTCTCACCCTTTCCTAATAGTCTCTCCAGGGCTCATTCACACTAAATGATGATTCCATACATTTTTCCACACTATGAACTGCAGGAAAACTGCATGCTTGAAAAATCAATGCAAGTAAATGGAATTTGCCCTCATCAGAGCATAGAACTGCAGAGGCTGAGCGAAAGAATTGAGACAAAAATTACGACCTTCATCTGAATATGTATGGCAACATGTGTTATAAACCAGTTCCAGACCAAATTTGTTTATAGAGTTTGGGTAAGAATTAGGCCCCTTTCACACTGGGGCATTTTTCGGGGGTTATTTGAGCGTTTTTCAGGCGGTTTGGTGTTAAAAAAAGCCTGTAAAGCGCCTGAAAGAAGCCTCATCTGCAATCCCAATGTGAAAGCCAAAGTGCTTTCAGAGCCCTTTCACACTACCAGCGCCCGAAAAACGCTGGTAAGACGCCGCTAAGAGCCCTTTCACACTGGGGCTTTTTTCAGGTGCTTTGGCGTTAAAAAAGCTCCCTCAATGGGAAGAGGGCTTTAGGAGAGGTGTATTCAACGCTCCTAGAGCGCTGCAAAGAAGCTGCTTGCAGGACTTTTTTTGACGTCCCTGCCAGCGCAGCGCCTCAGTGTGAAAGCACTCGGGCTTTCACATTGGAATGAAGCTTCTTTTAAGCGCTTTATAGGCGTTTTTTTTTAACGCCTTAGGCCCCTTTCACACTGACAA
Source organism: Rana kukunoris (assembly GCA_029574335.1). NCBI lineage: Eukaryota > Metazoa > Chordata > Amphibia > Anura > Ranidae > Rana > Rana kukunoris. The sequence goes on along the minus strand of CM056052.1, from coordinate 531,013,491 downwards.
GTTTTTCAGGCGGTTCAGTGCTAAAAATAGCGCTGCTATACCGCCTGAAAAATTCGTGCCCTGCAGGCTTCAATGTTAAAGCTTTCACACTAAGGGACAGATTCAGAAAGAGTTATACCGGCGTATCAGTGATCGGTATAACTCACACTTTGCGCCGGCTTATCTGTTTTCTGCATGCAGAAAACAAGATGCGCCGGTTTGCAGCAAAGATCTGACAGGCGTAATTGTATTACACCGTCGGATCTTAACTGCAATTTTAAAATGGCCGCTGGGGGGCGTTCTCGCTGATTTATGCCGAGAATATGTAAATCAGCAAGATACGCCAATTCACGAACGTACGCGGGCCCGACGCAGTCACTTTACGCCGTTTACGTAAGTGTTTTCCCGGCGTAAAGATAAAGCTGCCCAAAGCAGGCGCATCCTATGTTAAGTATGGACATCGTGACCGCGGGAAATGTGAATTTTTTTACGTCGTTTGCGTAACTCGCCCGTGAATGGGGATTTACGTTGATTACGTTCACGTTGAAAACACCGTCATATTTCGGAGCATGCGCACTGGGATTTTTCTAAGGCCGGCGCATACGCAGTACGTTCGGCGCCTGGACGCGCCTAATTTAAATAGGAGACGCCCCCTACCTGCCGAATTTGAATTAGGCCTCCCAATTTACGCTATGCCGCCGCAACTTAACGCGCAAGTGCTTTGTGAATACAGCACTTGCGTGTTAAGTTGCGGCGGCTTAACGTAAATAAGAAAAGTTACACCGCCGCAACTTTGCGGGTGGCTTTATGAATCTGGCCCTAAAACTGTGCGCTAGCAGGACCGCTCCAAAAGTCCTGCTAGCCGCATCTTTGGAGCGGTATAGGAGCGGTGTGTTTACTCCTCCTATACCACTCCTTCCCATTGAAATCAATGGGAAACTGCGGTAATACCACCCGCAATGTGCCTCTACAGAGGTGCATTGCGGGCGGTATTAACCCTTTTTTGGCCGCTAGCGGGGGTTAAAACCGAATATTGCGGTAAATCCAACAGTACAGCGGCGCTAAAAATCGCGCTGCTATACCATCACCGCACCTCCACAGCCCTGTGTGAAAGGGGCCTAAGTGTGAAAGCACTCTGGCTTTCACATTGGGATTGCCGATGCAGCTTCTTTCAGGCATTTTTTTTGTAACGCTATAGCGCCTGAAAAAACGCCCCAGTGTGAAAGGGGTCTAAGAGCTTCTGTCAATTTTTTTATTGCTGACTGTATCCGCATTGAGAAGATTTCCCCTCGCCTCCAGTCCTGGATGACACTAGAAATAAGACAGAGAGAAAAATAAAAACCTGACAGGTATTCTAGCATCGCACCGTATCAGTGGCGATCCTAAATACATGCAAATACTCCAATACTAAAACCGATACCTTCAAGTCTCCAGATTGGAACCGACGTCTTTATAACGGGTTCAGATATGTGCGGCGCCGGTTTCAGTGCGAAGTGTAAAAAGGAGTCTGGTGCCATTTCGTTCAGCGGGTTCAGGTGCAAATTTTTAAAGTGTATGACACTGGAAATCGCACCTGAACCTGACTGAAAATCCTACCTGACTCTTTTTAACCTCTTGCTGACCATAAACAGCGGCAAGGCGGCTCTCCTGCGCAGGATTGCGTACCTAGTACGACTATGTGGTCCATGCACCAGGATAGGGAGCACCCCCGGTCCCCCGGCTGTGCTGCGCTTGGCTGCAGCACAAACCAATCAGCGGGTGCAGGCCACAGATTGGCTGTAGCATGAACCAATCATCGGGTGACGGCTGCTGATTGGTCGCCGGAACCCGACGATCGGCTACGGACTTCACCGAAGAGAACCCAGTGTAGGTAAACAAACACAGGGCTCTCTTCTGACAGCAGCAATGTTCTGTTTTTTTTTTTTCCTTCCTGCAAAGCACATTGAGTAAAAACATCTCAAGCCCCGTACACGCGGCAGAGAAACTCGACGGGCGGAACACATCGTTCCGCCCGTCGAGGTTCTCTGCCGGCCGTCAGAATCTGTGACCCGCCCGTCGGGAATGGCAACCAGCAATTCATCCCGACGGGCCGTCGAGCAAATAGAGATCCCGACGGTCGGGGCGAGCAGAGAGCGTACACACGGCCGAGGTTCTCGCTGGTTTCTGGCCAGAACCTCGGCCGTGTGTACGGGGCCACATGTTGGCCACACATTTAAGCCTTTGATAACCCCTGATGTTAACCCCTTCCCAGCCAGCGTCATTAGTACCAATTACAGCTGATCATTGCGTGAACCAGGAAGTGCCAGTAAACTAGGGTGCCCACGTGTCTTGGTTTTGCCCAGGACTGTCCGGGAACCTTCATTCCGGGACAATACAGTGTCCCGGAATGAAATAGGGGACACAGTCACCCCCTACTAACTAGTAACTACATTTCCGGAACTGGTTGCTAGGGCCAGCGCTGCCTGGTGTCTTGCAACCAGTGACAATTTACTCTCAGACAGTGAGACCGGGAGCGAGGCCTGCGCCTAGTGCAGCACTGCCATCCCCACCAACCTCGGCACCTCCTCCTTCTCCGGCACCCAGCAGCAAGCAGCAGGGACCGGTGTGATCTTCACTCTCCAGATAGCGACTCCACTGTTTTCCTTCAATGCACGTGGCTAATGCAGAGAGAGTGACAGCAGCACTGCATCTTGGTTTATGCCAGTGCTTCTCAAATAGTGGGGCGGGCCCCCCTGGGGGGGCCCGAGGCTCCATGAAGGGGGGCTCGAGCCTCCTACCGGACTGCGGCGATCGCGCCATTTAGAAGCCGCTGTCCCCAGCCTCCTGTGCTAGTTAGAGGAGCGGGAGGCGGGACATTGTTGAACTGACAGGCGGGACCAGAGAGGTAGCAGCCTATCATGTTGGACGGCAGGTGATTGGCTGCTAGGAGGTGGTCCTAGCAGCCAATCACCAGTTCGCCCAAAAGTCTCCCCGCCCCGCCCAGTGCTGCTGCGGCTTCACTTGACGAATGTCCCGTCTCCTGCTCTCCGCGCTGAAACGTTACAGGTAGGAGTGGAGAGGGAAGGGAATTAAAATATATGAAAATGTTAAGGACGAGGAGTGGGGGCTGTGCTGTGGGGGGAAAAGGGGGTTATGTGATGGGGCAAACTGTGTGCAGGATATGTGATGGGGGTCATGTAAAGGGGGCAATACTGTGTGGGGGGGTATGTGATGGGACAATACTGTGTGGGGGGGTATGTGATGGGACAATACTGTGTGGGGGGGTATGTGATGGAACAATACTGTGTGGGGGGGTATGTGATGGGACAATACTGTGTGGGGGGATATGTGATGGGACAATACTGTGTGGGGGGATATGTGATGGGACAATACTGTGTGGGGGGATATGTGATGGGACAATACTGTGTGGGGGGATATGTGATGGGACAATACTGTGTGGGGGGATATGTGATGGAACAATACTGTGTGGGGGGGTATGTGATGGGACAATACTGTGTGGGGGGATATGTGATGGGACAATACTGTGTGGGGGGGTATGTGATGGGACAATACTGTGTGGGGGGATATGTGATGGAACAATACTGTGTGGGGGGGTATGTTATGGGACAATACTGTGTGGGGGGATATGTGATGGGACAATACTGTGTGGGGGGATATGTGATGGGACAATACTGTGTGGGGGGATATGTGATGGGACAATACTGTGTGGGGGGATATGTGATGGGACAATACTGTGTGAGAGGATATGTGATGGGGCAATACTGTGTGGGGGATATGTGGATACACTGTTATGCAGAGGTGTACTTATAACAATTTTATAGACAAATGATACTATTTACAGTCGCGCGGGGGGCGTGAAATGTTTTCTTCTTCCTAGGGGGGGGCATGACAGAAAATAATTGAGAAGCACTGGTTTATGCTGACAAGGAGAGCCGATCGGCGGGTCTCCCTGTCAGAGGGGGGGGGGGGTCTGTGCTAATAATCAGCACATTTACTATCAACACAGCCCCTATCAAATGTACCCATCAGCTGCAAATCGGTGCCTAGTCAAGGCCCCATCATAACCACCTGTCAGTGCCCAATAAAGTGCCAATCAGTGCCCATCTAAGTACAAATCAGTGCCCACCATAGTGCCAACCAGTGTTTATCACAGTGCCAATAAGTGCCCAGCATTAACACCTGTCAGTACCTGCCCAATCAGTGCTGCCCATCAGTGCCATCTATTAGTGTCCATCAATGCCGCCTATCAGTGCTGCCTATCAGTGCCCATCAGTGCCGCCTATCAGGCCCATCGGTGCCCCCTGTCATTGCCCATCAGTGCTGCCTGTCAGTGCCACATTTCAGTGCCCATCAGTGCTGTATATCAGTCCCACCTATCGGTGCCCATCAGTGCTGCATATCAGTGCCGCCTATTAGTACCTACCTATCAGGCCAGATTCTCGTAGATGCCGGCATAGCATAAGCTATTTACACTACACCGCCGCAACTTACAGGAGCAAGTGCCGTATTCTCCAAGCACTTGCTCAGTAGTTTGCGGCAGGGTAGTGTAAATGGCCCAGGGTAAGGCTACGTAATTCAAAGGGGGCGGCTTGTATTTAAATTAAGCGCGCCCCCGTGCCGAACGAACTGCGCATGCGCCGGTCTTAAACATAGGCCACTGCGCATGCTCCATAGTACGCCGCAAATACATTGATTACGACGGCAACGTAATTAACGTACAGGCCTATTCGCGAACGAGTTACGTAAACGACGAAAAAACACGACGCTGTCCCGAGTCCATACTTAACATGGCATACGGTGGACTGACGTAAGGTTACCCCCCATATAGCAGGGGTAAACTTATGCTTACGGAAATGAGGTAAACTATGGCGAAGCGGCGCAAAAACGCTAGGGAATCGGCGTATCAGGCTCATTTGCATATTCAACGCTGAAATCAACGGGAACGCCACCTAGCGGCCAGCGTAGAATTACATCTAAGATCCGACGGTGTAAGTGACTTACGCCAGACGGATCCTAGCGTAATTCCGGCGTATCTTGTTTTGCGGAAACAAAACAATGATACGCCGGCGGGATATTCAAATTACGCCGGTGTATCTGTAGATACACCGGCGTAATTCTTTTGAGAATCTGGCCCATCAATTCTACATATCAGTGCCACCTTATCAATGCCAACTCATCAGTGCCCATCAGTACCGATTCATCAGTGCCCGTCAGTGAAGGAGAAAACATTTTATAACAGAAATTAAGAAATAAAATGTTTTTTTTTTCAAAAATGTCAGTCTTTTTTCGTTTGTTTGGCAAAAAAATCAAAACCGCAGAGGTGATCAAATACCGCCAAAAGAAAGCTCTATTTGTGGGAAGAAAATTATAAAAATTTAGGGCCAGATCCACAAAGCTAGTACGCCGGTGTATCTGCTGATACGCCGGCGTACTTTCAAATTTCCCGCGTCGTATCATTAGTTTGAATCCTCAAACCATGATACGATGGCTTCGGGCTTCGATCCGATAGGCTTACGTCTTCGTACGCCTTCGGATCTACGCTGCAATATTTTTCCGCCCGCTGGATGAAGTTCGCGTCGTTTTCCGCGTCGGGTATGCAAAATAGCTTTTTCCACGAAGTTACGATCGGCCGTCGCATTCTCTAACGTCGTCGCTAGTCGGCTTTTCCCGGCGTAAAGTTAAAGCAGCTATTATCCGGTCTATAGTTAGACTGCCTATGCTAAGTATGGCCGTTGTTCCCGCGTCGAATTTTCCTTTTTTTTTTTTTTTTTTTGCGTAAGGAATGTACGTAAATTACGCTACCAAAAAAATTTGTTTCGACGTAATTTCGCGCAATGCACGGCGGAAAATTTCAGAACGGAGCATGCGCAGTTCGATCGCCGCGGGAACGTGCCTAATTTAAAGGCTTCACGCCCCCTAATCGCGTATTTCGATTCCGTCGCGAGAAATACACTACGCCGCCTTACCTTACGGGCCGAAATCTTCCTGGATTCGACTTAGAGCCAGGTAAAATACGGCGGCGTAGTGTATCTCTGATACTCTACGCCGATCTAATTGTATGTGAATCTGGCCCTTAGTTTGGGTACAGTGTAGCATGACCGCGCAATTGTCATTCAAAGTGCCACAGTGCTGTCCTGAGCAGGAAGGGGCGAAAGTGCCCGGTATTGAAGTGGTTAACGGAAACTCAAAGCCCGCAGCGGCACTCTATGACATTGTGAAGCTAATAAGGTGATTGAAAAACGTTAACGGAATGGAGCAATTAGCGGAAAGACGCTTTATGTTCTTTTTGTATTGGTATTGACATCCCCGTCAGGGAAAGTTATAGTATTTCATGAGTTAATCTGTTTTCCCCTGAAATTCGGCTCCTCCGCTTCCATGTGCCTTCTGTTCAAAACGTCAATCCGCTTGCAATGTGAATGAAGTGCACAATGATGTAAAAAGCAATTAAACTTGTTAATTGGTTGACTAATCTATTTAGCATAAAATCAAACTTCTGTCAGCGGATTACATCGATCTCTTATTTTAACAAACCCCCCCAGGTACCTAGACAGCCGGTGACTGCTCGCTGTACATACAAAACGGAGGAAATCATTTTTTTGCAACTTTCAAATACACCTTTATTTTTTATAAAGTACGCCGACCTGTAATATGGTCGTTCTGCATCTGCATAAGCCCAGGTTACATAGTTACATAGTAGGGGAGGTTAAAAAAAGACATCGGGCCGGATTCAGATACATTTGCGTATCTTTACGGCGGCGGAGCGTCTCTCATTTACACTACGCCGCCGTAACTTTGAGAGGCAGGTGCCGTATTCACAAAGAACTTGCGCCTAAAGTTACGGCGGCGTAGTGTAAATGTGCAGGCATAAGCCCGCGTAATTCAAAGTAGGCTGGTAGTGGGCGTGTTATACGCAAATGAATCGTGACCCCATGTAAATGACGCTCTTTACGAATGGCGCATGCGCCGTCCGTAGACGTATCCCAGTGCGCATGTCCGAAATCTCGTTGCAAATACTCAATGCTTTCGACGTGAACGTAAGTTACGCACAGCCCTATTCGCGAACGCTTTACGCAAATGATGTAAACGACGGAAAATTCGACGCTGTCCCGACGTCCATACTTAAAGAGGTGGTTCACCCTAAATATAAGCCCTCCCATGTGATCCAGCATACTGGCGTCAGCGCCAGTATGCTGTTTTTTTTTTTTTTAATCCATCACTTACAGTATTATGTTAAATTTTAATCTCTTACCCCCGTGGTGGACGGCGCCAGTATAGCGCGTCACATCTTACGAAAATACCCGATAAGGCCTCGGGTAATCTCGGCGAAAATGCGGCGCCTGCGCACAGACCTAGGAGCTGACTGCGCAGGCGCCGTATTTCTCCGAGTCCTACGGCTATGGCGCGTCACGCCCTCCGAAAAACGCCGAAATAGGACTCGGAGAAATACGGCGCCTGCGCAGTCAGCTCCTAGGTCTGTGTGCAGGCGCCGCATTTTCGCCGAGACTACCCGAGTCCTTATTGGATATTTTCGTAAGATGTGACGCGCTATACTAGAGCCGTCCACCGCGGGGGAAAGAAATTAAAATTCAGCATAATACAGTAAGTGGGGGATTAAAAAAAAAAAAAAAAAACAGCATACTGGCGCTGACGCCAGTATGCTGGATCACATGGGAGAGCTTATATTTAGGGTGAACCTCCGCTTTAACATTGCGTACACCTCTATAGAGCAGGGGTAACTTTACGCCGGACATACGCTTACGCAAACGTCGTAAAAAGAATGCGCTGGGCGTACGTACGTTCGTGGATCGGCGTATTTATCTAATTTGCATATTTTACGCTGAACATCTACGGAAGCGCCCCTAGCGTCCAGCGTAAGTATGCAACTAAGATACAACGGCGTAATAGACTTACGCCAGTCGTATTTTAGCATAACTCTGGCGTATCTTGTTTTGTGGATACAAAACAAAGATACGCCGGCGCAAATTTGAAATTATGGCGGCGTATCTGGAGATACGCCGCCGTAATGCTTTGTGAATCCGGCCCCCAGTAGGGGGAGTTTGAAAAAAGACATCGGCCCGGATTCACAAAGGCTTTACGCCGGCGTATCAAAAGATACGCCATCGTATGTACAAATGTGCGCCGTCGCATCTTTGCGCCGATTCACAAAGCGATATACGCCGAAAAACATGGCTTCAGTCGTCTGACGTAACTTGCCTACGCCGGCGTATCGTGTGCGCATAGTTACGCTGGACGCATTCGGCGTTCCCATAAAAAATATGCAAATTAGTAAGATACGCCGTTCCACGAACGTAGATGCGCCCAGAGCATTAATATACGCGATTTGCGCAAGGCTTACTACGGCATAAAGTTAGCCCTGCTATATGAGGCGCAGCTAATGCAAAGGTATGGGCCAGGGAACGACGCCGTCAAATTTTATGCCGTTTACGTAGTACGTGAATAGTGCTGGGCATAGGTTGCGTTCACACGTCGTAGGCATTGCGCGCCGACGTCACTTAGGGAGTAAATGCGACGTGATTCTGAGCATGCGCGTGCATGCCCAGTTCGGCCGGCCATTCATTTGCATGGGGTCACGCTTAATTTAAATAGATGACGCCCACCTCCTTCCTACTTTGAATTACGCGGACTTACGCTGGCCAATTTACGCTAAGCCGCCGCAACTTACGGAGCAAGTGCTTTGTAAATACTGTACGCTACGCCCGCACAAAGACACGCCTCCCTACGTGAATCCGGGCCATCAAGTCCAATCTATGTGTGTGATTATACAGTATGTCAGTATTACATTGTATATCCCTGTATGTTGTGGTCGTTCAGGTGCTTATCTAATAGTTTTTTGAAACTATCAATGCCCCCAATGAGACCACCGCCTGTGGAAGGGAATTCCACATCCTTGCCGCTCTTACAGTAAAGAATCCTCTACTTATTTTCACCACTTTCCGCCCGGTCAATAGTAAATTGATGTCCGGGAAGTGGTTGTGTAATCTTGACTGGACGTCTATTGATGTCCAGCAGGATAACATGCCGGCGCGCGCCCCGGTGATCTGTGATGCGGTGTGCCTCCGGAGGAGACTCTTTACCACGTGATCTGCCGCGTCCAATCACGGCTGATCACGATGTAAACAGGAAGAGCCATTGATCGGCTCTTCCTTACTCGCGTCTGACAGACGTGAGTAGAGGAGAGCTGATTGGTGGCTCTCCTAGCACTGGACCACCAGGGAAGCCACCAGGACCACCAGGGAAGGGGGCAACATGTGGATGGCCAGGTACATCCCCCATGGCCATCCACATGTAAAAAAAAAAAAATAGCACAATAGATGCCAATCAGTGCCCACAATTGGGCACTGACTGGCAACATGGGTACTGTCAAAAATTAGTAAATATACAAGTGATGTCCAGCAATGCCATCAGTGCCACCCCTCAGTGTCCATCCATGCCCAGTGCCCACCTCTCAGTGCCCAGCTGTGCCACCTATAAGTACCCATCAGTGCCACCCATAAGTGCCACCCATGAGTGCCTATCAGTGCCGCCTATGAGTGCCCATCAGTGCCACATACCAGCGCCGCCTCATCCGTGCCCATCAGTGACGCCTCATCCGTGCCCATCAGTGCCACCTCATCGGTGCCCATCAGTGCCGCCATATCAGTGCCCGTATTTGAAGAAGAAAACGTACTTATTTACAAAAAAATAACAGAAAAAAAAATAAAAATTTAGTTGTTGCGCAAAAAAAAAAAACGCACGGGTGATCAAATACCACCAAAAGAAAGATCTATTTGTGGGAACAAAATTATAAAAAATTGTTTGGGTAAAATGTAGCAATACTGCGCAATTGTGATTTAAAGTGCGACAGCGCTGAAAGCTGAAAATTGGCTTGGGCAGGAAGGTACGTAAGTGCCTGGTATGGAAGTGGTTAAGGTTAAACCTCTTTTCTTCTAATTTTACTAAGTGGCCACGTTTCTTGTTAAACTCCCTTCCTCGGAAAAGTTTTATCCCTATTGTGGGGTCACCAGTACGGTATTTGTACATTGAAATCATATCCCCTCTCACGCGTCTCTTCTCCAGAGAGAATAAGTTCAGTGCTTGTAACCTTTTCTCATAACCAGGGCCGCCATCAGGTTGGTACAGACAGGTCCCCAGGGCCCCCGGATGGCAATGCCCCCTTTTTTTATTAAAAAAAAATGATATTTTATTTATTTTTTTTTCTTTTATTTTTTTTATATATATATATATATATATATACATATTTATTAAAGGGCTCAGAGGTCCCCAGCGCCCTATGTGGCAAACCCCCACTTTTTTTTTAAATTATTTTTTTATAAATGTTTTTTTTTTTTAATATATATTTTTTTATTTATTAAAGGGCCCAGGGGTCCCCAGGGCCCCAGATGGCAACCCCCCTTTTTAAAAAAAAAATATATATAGATTTTTTATATAGATTTTTCTTTCTTTTTTTTCTTTTTATTAAAGGGCCCAGAGGTCCCCATGGCCCCGGATGGTTACCCCCCCCCCCTTTTTTTATATATATTTTTCTTTATTTCTTCTTTTTTTTTTGTTTGCTTCTCAATTCACGGCAGCCCCCCCCCACTTCTCATTTTTTGTGCACCCCCCCCCCCCCCCCGATTCTGTGTTTCAGAAACTACTTTTTGAATCCGGTGCAGCGGCAGAAATACGGCGTCGCACCGATTAGGATGGTGCCATTTCAGGCAATTGCTGCCGGTTTGATATGCGATTTCACATGTCAAATCGCATGTCAAAATGCACCAATGTGAACCAGGGCTTAAGAGCTCTTTCACACAGGCATTAATTCCTACAGCAGTCTTAAAGCGCAATAATACACCTATAGTCTTAATGAGCATTTTGGTTGCGTTGCACAGGCATTCATGTTGAGTCAGGCACTCCGCTAATGCCCTGTGAGATGTGTTTTTTTAATTTGTCCAAGGCTAAAATGGGAAATAATCATTTTGGATGGTTTGTAATGGCACCTTAGCCACTTGCCTACTGGCCACTTTTCCCCCCTTCCTGCCCAGGCCAACTTTCAGCTTTCAGCGCTGTCACTCTTCGAATGACAATTGTGCGGTCATGCTACACTGTACCCAAATTAAATTTTTATCATTTTTTTCACACAAATAGAACTTTCTTTTGGTGGTATTCTGGGTTTTTTATTAAAAAAAAAGAAAGAAAAACGTTTTTCTTCATTTCTGGCAGTACATTTAGTAAATAAGTGATTTTTCTCCTTCACTAATGGGCACTGATAAGGTGGCACTAAAATACCACACTGATGGGCACTGGTATGCGGCACTGATGTGCACTGATAGATGGCACTGATGGGCACTGATAGGTGACATTGTTGGGCACTGATAGGTGGCACTGATACGTGGCACTAATATGCCACACTTATTGGCACTAATAGGTGGCACTGATAGAAGGCACTGATGGGTGGCACTGATGAGCGCCACTGATGGGTGGCGCTGATGGGCATTGATGGGCAGCACTGATGAGCAGGCACTGATGGGCACTGAAAGGCAGCACTGACTGATATCACTAATTGGCACAGATTGGGGTCACTGATGGGCACAGATTGGTGTCACTTATGGCCACTGCTGGAGCTTTAATGTAAACAGGGCACTGATGATCAGTGCCTTGATTACCTGTCCCGGTCTCCCCTGCGAGGAGATGCCACTGATCAGCTCTCCTCGCTGCACACTCCGATAAACGGCACTTCCGCATTTACATGTGACCAGTTGTGATTGCACACTGCTAGGTGACTGGAGGATCAGGTAAGTAAAAGTGTTTTTCCCAGAGTCCCAGCCTTTCTCAACCTCTTTACCTTGGATTCTCTAAAATATTTTTCAAGTCTCAGGGAGCCCTTACTCAAACCACTTCATTGGGGGTCAATGGAAAATATTTCTCATACATCGGTGTTCAGTGGGACGAATGCAACCCATACACTGGTACAGCTAAAAAAAAAAAATTTGTGTCGTGCTTACTGGCTTTGCCAAGTGGTATTAGTCTTGGAACTATGTAGGCACCATTAAATGGGTGGTCATTCACCCACAGCTAAAGGAACTCTTAGCAACCTCTGGCAGAACCCTAGGCTTCCGTGGAACCCTGGTTGAGAATGTCTGGTTTCTCTTGTCAAAAGTGAGGTCAATCCCCCACAGCTCAAGGAACCCCTAGCAACCCCTGGCAGAACGCTAGGCTTCCATGGAACCCTGGTTGAGAATGTCTGGTTTCTCTTGTCAAAAGTGAGGTCAATCCCCCACAGCTCAAGAAACACCTAGCAACCCCTGACAGAACCCTAGGCTTCCATGGAACCCTGGTTGAGAATGTCTGGTTTCTCTTGTCAAAAGTGAGGTCAATCCCCCACAGCTCAAGGAACCCCTAGCAACCCCTGGCAGAACGCTAGGCTTCCATGGAACCCTGGTTGAGAATGTCTGGTTTCTCTTGTGAAAAGTGAGGTCAATCCCCCACAGCTCAAGGAACCCCTAGCAACCTATGGCAGAACCTTAGGCTTCGATGGAACCCTGGCAGAGAATGTCTGGTTTCTCTTGTCAAAAGTGAGGTAAATTCCCCCACAGCTCAAGGAACTCCTAGCAACCTCTGGCAGAACCCTAGGCTTCCATGGAACCCAAGTTGAGAATGTCTGGTTTCTCTTGTCAAAAGTGAGGTCAATCCCCCACATTTTAAGAAACAACTAGCAACCCCTGACAGAACCCTAGGCTTCCATGGAACCCTGGTTGAGAATGTCTGGTTTCTCTTGTCAAAAGTGAGGTCAATCCCCCACAGCTTAAACATCTTGTAGAACCCTAGGCTTCATGGAACCCTGGCTGAGAATGTCTGGTTTCTCTTGTCAAAAATTTAGGTCAATCACCCCACAGCTCAAGGAACTCCTAGCAACCTCTGGCAGAACCCTAGGCTTCCATGGAACCCAAGTTGAGAATGTCTGGTTTCTCTTGTCAAAAGTGAGGTCAATCCCCCACATTTTAAGAAACAACTAGCAACCCCTGACAGAACCCTAGGCTTCCATGGAACCCTGGTTGAGAATGTCTGGTTTCTCTTGTCAAAAGTGAGGTCAATCCCCCACAGCTTAAACATCTTGTAGAACCCTAGGCTTCCATGAAACCCTGGATGAGAATGTCTGGTTTCTCTTGTCAAAAATTTAGGTCAATCACCCCACAGCTCAAGGAACCCCTAGCAACCTCTGGCAAAACCCTAGGCTTCCATGGAACCCTGGTTGAGTATGTCTGGGTTCTCTTGTCAAAAGTAAGGTCAATCCCCAGCAGCTCAAGGAACCCCTATCAACCTCTTGTAGAACCATAGGCTTCCATGGAACCCTGACTGAGTTGTCTGGTTTCTCTTGTCAAAAATTTAGGTCAATCCCCAGCAGCTCAAGGAACCCCTAGCAACCTCTGGCAGAACCTTAGGCTTCCATGGAACCCTGGCAGAGAATGTCTGGTTTCTCTTGTCAAAAGTGAGGTAAATTCCCCCACAGCTCAAGGAACTCCTAGAAACCTCTGGCAGAACCCTAGGCTTCCATGGAACCCTGGTTGAGAATGTCTGGTTTCTCTTGTAAAAAGTGAGGTCAATCACCCACGGCTCAAGGAACCCCTAGCAACCTCTGGCAGAACCCTAGGCTTCCATGGAACCCTGGTTGATAATGTCTGGTTTCTCTTGTCAAAAGTGAGGTCAATCACCCACGGCTCAAGGAACCCCTAGCAACCTCTGGCAGAACCCTAGGCTTCCATGGAACCCTGGTTGATAATGTCTGGTTTCTCTTGTCAAAAGTGAGGTCAATCACCCACGGCTCAAGGAACCTCTAGCAACCTCTGGCAGAACCCTAGGCTTCCATGGAACCCTGGTTAAGAATGTCTGGTTTCTCTTGTCAATAGTAAGGTCAATCACCCACAGATCAAGGAACTTCTAGCAACCCCTGGCAGAACCCTAGGCTTCCATGGAACCCTGGTTGAGAATGTCTGGTTTCTCTTGTCAAAAGTGGGGTCAATCCCCAGCAGCTCAAGGAACCCCTATCAACCTCTTGTAGAACCATAGGCTTCCATGGAACCCTGGCTGGGAATGTCTGGTTTCTCTTGTAAAAAGTGAGGTCAATCACCCACGGCTCAAGGAACACCTAGCAACCTCTGGCAGAACCCTAGGCTTCCATGGAACCCTGCGTGAGAATGTCTGGAATGTCTGGTTTCTTTTGTCAAAAGTGAGGTCACAGCTCAAGGAACTCCTTGCAACCTCTGGAGGAACCCTGGTTGAGAATGGTTGTTTTCTCTCCCCTAGACCAAACGAGCAATGAACTTGTTGCCTGGAGTTGCTCTTTAACACAGACAGTTCATTTTAGTGTCAAATTCATGACGGCATCTTCCAATTCCCGTATTAAGAGACTATGAATACCAGCAAGAGATAGCTGTAATGCGAGACTCTATTTAGAATGCCTAGCTTTTCTCTCCATTGTCTCGGCCCTGAATGGCACATACTTTTGCTGATCTATGCAGGTCAGGTCCAAGTCAAAACGTTAGAAGGAAAATGAGTTATTTCTAATTAGTCATTTGGACTTCAACCCAGAACTGAAATGCCACCATCCTCTCCCAGCCTGTGGATTAGAAAGTCTTTTCCAGATTCAGGTTAGTTGTAAACTGATCACTCGTTGGTTTTCCTTCCAATAATTTAATATCGTGAGAAAGGGACTTGTGGCTCACAGTGGAGGTCAGTGACAATGGGACTAATTTAACTAGAAGGGAGTCAGGATTTAACAGAGTTTTGATTAGGAATAAGCCACAAGGGAGAAAAAAAATCGCATTGACGCTAACCCTTATCCAAAACAAACAAGCATTAAAATGTTTGTTAGGACTGCAGTCTGCTGGATAAGATGCTGGGACGGTAATACAGACAGGTGTATAAACAGAAAATGGATACTAATTTGAACTAGAAATTTGGACTTTAAACGGCACACAGGTAATAAATATAAAAAACTATAGATATTTATTGTAGAAAACTATATAAAAGTGCATTCATATATAACAATATAATAATTGTCAAAATATGGCCCCCAACAAGTACTATAATCACATTTGCAGAAAGTTACAATAGTGAAAGTACACTCAGATTATGAGGAATACATAACCAACAGACAATAATGGTATATATGGAGTGTACAGCCTTGAACATGAGTCCAATATGCAGGATTTTAATTCTTGCTCTGCTCTACATGCTTTGCGTTTCGGAATGCTTCTTCAGGAGCATGATGGTAAACAGGTCGTATTGAGTAGTGAACACGAACCTGGATACCAGCACACTGGCAATATATATCCAGGGCCGTCTTAATAGCATCATGGGCCCCTGGGCACAGTAGTTCTCTGGGGCCTCTACAATAGAGACAGTGCAGGTAAACAGAAAGTAGGTAGGAGGTACGGGATATCTAGGGTGTAGATGGGTCAGAGTGCTGGGGGGATATCTGGGATGTAGAGCAGCAGCCCAGGGCTACCCCAATTTTGGGGCAGCCTGGGCTCAAGGACCAGCTGCTTTGGGGAAAGGGCAGGGGCCCCCCATGCAGCTGGGGCCCCTGGGCAGTGCCCAGGTGTGCCCTCTCATTAAGACAGCCCTGTATATATCTAACCCAGATAGCCAGTTGGGTTTTTGGTAATCATAATAAGACAGCAAGATATTCAACCAGACACAGTCTGCTGGTAAGCAGAAAAAAGAGAGGATTCCTTCCGGGTATCTTTAGCCTTAGATGCCACAGGTAACACACTGATACAAATCTAGTGCATGGGCTGGGCAGAGAAAATATCTGTCCAAATATTAGCCCAAAAGGAGGTAAATGGGACCAGGCTCTTAAAGCAGAGTTTTTTTCAGGAAAAGTTCCCCCCTGGCAGATAAGGCTCCGCCCCCGTATTGCGTAGGCGGGTCCGAGTCGCGGCATTTCCAAAAGAAGCCGAACATGCAGATCTGCTAGTCGGCTCTATACAGCGCCTGCGCTCTGCATGTTCGGCTGGGGGGCGGGGCCTTATCCGCCGGGGGGAACTTTTGCTGAAAAGACGTCAATCATCTGGGCGACCTCACAGGTGACATGCCTCCTCAGCTTGGAAACGCCTACTCCCGCGGGAAGAAGTACCCGGAAGACGGAATTAAAAGATAGATTATAAGGTATGTACAGCAAAAAAAAAGCACTTGGTCGGATATTATTTGGGTAAACCTCCACTTTAAGGTCTGGCAAGTAGGCGTGATGAAGGGTCCTGTAGGGGGCCTCTCCTGTGTGTTGCTATAGGGCAAGTCCAAATCCTAGAATGTTACACATTTAGGGCCAGATTCAGAAAGAGTTATGCCGGCCTATCAGTGATACGCCGGCATAACTCACACTTTGCGCCGGCTTATCTGTTTTCTGTATGCAGAAAACAAGATACACCGGTTTGCAGCAAAGATCCGACAGGCGTAATTATATTACACCGTCGGATCTTAACTGCAATTTTAAAATGGCCGCTGGGGGCGTTCTCGCTGATTTACGCCGAGAATATGTAAATCAGCGAGATACGCCAATTCACAAACGTACGCGGGCCCGACGCAGTCACTTTACGCCGTTTCCGTAAGGGTTTTCCCGGCGTAAAGATAAAGCTGCCCAAAGCAGGCGCATCCTATGTTAAGTATGGACGTCGTGACTGCGGGAAATGTGAAAATGTTTACGTCATTTGCGTAACTCGTCCGGGAATGGGGATTTACGTTGATTACGTTCACGTCGAAAACACCGTCATAATTCGGAGCATGCGCACTGGGATTTTTGTAAGGCCGGGTGCATGCGCAGTACGTTCGGCGCGTGGACGTGCATAATTTAAATAGGAGACGCCCCCTAACCGCCTATTTTGAATTAGGCCGCCCAATTTACGCTACGCCGCCGCAACTTAACACGCAAGTGCTTTGTGAATACAGCACTTGCGTGTTAAGTTGCGGCGGCTTAATGTAAATAAGAAAAGTTACGCCGCCGCAACTTTATGAATCTGGCCCTTAACCTTTAGAACCAACTACAATGAGCTTTATTTATGCTAAGCTTTATAGCTCACGGTTCTTGTGTTATGACTTCTTATTAACTTCATATGATTAGAAATGTTATTTATTAGAAAAACATATGTATAGTTTATAGTTGTAGCGCTAACCCCCTCAGGAGCCGCTGATTAGATGTGGGATCGGCATGAGTTAAGTTACCTTTGATGTGTCTAGGGAAGTTGATGGTAGCAACCTGTGAGAGCAGTAACGGAATGTCCAAGCCAAGCGTTGACGTTTTCTAAGTGCTTTATTTTCGGTCAAACATGACCAACATCAACTTGAGGTAGACAGGATAGGTTGACGAAAGAAAGAAGCTGAACCTCGCAGCATCAGGCTTTGGATAAGGAAAGCAGTCCTGCCTTCAATAGTAGTATCTATCACGTCGCCACTCTAGCCAGAGCGGGTGAAGTGCCCCCGGACAGACCCCTCTCACTGGCCTGGCAACCGAAGTGTCACTTAAAGCTTCTGGGAAGGAACAAGTCTCTGCCACCGACTTGGCTCTAATTAGATTAGGATTTAAGATGGAAACCTCTCTCACAGGCCCAATGTTTGCAGAGTAGAACTGTAGAGCAAATCCTCCCAGTAGATATTTCAGTAAAGGTCACCAGCTGACAGTCTGACTATGTTCTGTCAGTTTCTGGTAACCAGATCCCCGATGGTTCGTTCAAGCCATGTTGGATCCCATGCCTCCGGGTTCTCCTCAGACCAATCCCCCACCGAACAGCACCCAGCTTGGGATCTTCTCAATAGAAGTGGGACCCAGTAAGTCACTGGGGTCCCTGATAGCATCAGTTGCTCTGAGCCATGAGACCCAGAGTTCGTAGCCCCAGCCAGGTAGGCCATAGTAGCAGCCTCGTGGGTGCCGCACCTGCGACCCGCTGTGGGTAGGAGACCCGGGTAGAAGACCCGGACAAAAAGGCGCCCGCCTCAGATATAACCTTTTTAGCATGCCCAGCGAGGGAAACACTCCTCTGATTGGCTGCTGAGGAAAGGCAGCTCTGTTCTGGAACTCCTCTGGCGCCATCTGCTGTCCAATGATAGTAACATATCCTCAGCACAGAGAATGGGACCCCAGGCAGCCCAGCCCGAAACACAAATTTAGGGAGAGCAAGGTAACTCTCTCATCCCCCTACTTAATTTACAATAGCGCCCAACTGAACAGTAGGGGGGCTACACAGTATAAAAAGGCCTAAAATGTGACGGTTTATTTTGTAGGAAAAATGTTTTTAGCAATGACAACACTGAATAGATGTCGCAATAAATTGGGTAAGATGCAAAAGCTTGCTTTCTCCTTAATATGATCTTCCTCGCACTCTGTACACGTCACCCCATGGTACAAGATCTTCTCTGGTGCTTCTACAAATAGATACCCCCCCCTCCACTATTAGGTAATCAGTGCTCATTTTCTATGTAATATCACCAAATAACAAAGGTTATGTTTATTCTAGCTTCCTCCTATGTTGATAACACTCAATTAATAATTAGCTACCACAATCCAATTTTTGCGGCAATCTGATGAAACCCCCCCCCCCCGCTGACGGCACCCACTGCAAAACATATGAAGATAATATAGATAGGCAAGGAAGATGATCTCCTAGAACCCCTGGAATTATTTTCATGGTATTCAACTTTATAACATTCTGAAAATAAAATATTTGTCTCTAAACATTTGCTACCATGAACAGGTAAACTCACTTCCTATGGAGACTACTATCGCTCTCTGGCAGAGTCATAACTATTACTTTTAGGGCCCCTGGTTTTCAGAAACCATAAAGGGCCCCCCTGACGCCTCAGCCAGGTCCCCTCCATGACGGCAGAACGCTAAGGCTCTGACCTTTGTGACCCTGGTAGTTCCCCTGATTTGACGATATGGTTCCTTCTATCGAGATGGTTCCTGTCCTGACTGCGCAGGCGCAATCCTTGTCGACGGAAATCACCGAACCTCCAGGGCAACGTGGAATTTGAGGTAAGTGGCCAGTCAGCCTCCTTGCTCCGCTCGCTCAGCCTCCTGGCTCTTTTTTTAACATCCTCCAATCCACGGGGGATGTTAAGGAATGAGCCTGGATGCCGGCCGAGATTTCTGTCGGCAAGGATTGTGCCTGCGCAGTCACGACAGGAACCATCTCGATAGGGTAACCATACCGACAAGTCACCGCCACTGCTTATTTATTTTTTTTGCAATTTATATATACCGTAAATAAATCAGGGCTCAAAATGTCAAGTCCTGAGCTACTAGCCAGGCCTCAAGGGTTATTTGCCACCAGTTGCCCCACCCAACCCCCACCATGTCCCACCCCTAGACACGCCCTCATAAATGATCTCATGAAATGACACTTAAATGTTTGATGCAGAATTAAGTTATAAAAATAAATATTAACAACAACTGTATCCGTGCCCAAAACATGCAGCCTGTCCATGTCTACCAGTGCAGCCCTGTGTCCCCAGTGAAGCCTACCTGTGCTGAGTAAGAGAGGAGAGGAAAGGAGGAGCCGCTTTCAATTTAATAGCTGTTCCCCCCCCCGCGAGCCATCATATACAGCCCCTCCTCCCTTGCCTGGGAAACAGTAGTGGCAGTCGATGGGCAATTAGCGGCAATTGAAGCGCATAGTGGCAACAATTGATGGGTTCAGTAGCTGCGTTTGATGGCACAGTGGCGGCAATTTATGGGCACAGTGGCGGCAATTTATGGGCCCAGTGGCTGCGTTTGATGGGCACAGTGGCTGCGTTTGATGGGCACAGTAGCTGCGTTTGATGGGCACAGTAGCTGCGTTTGATGGGCACAGTGGCTGCGTTTGATGGGCACTGTAGCTGCGTTTGATGGGCACAGTGGCTGCGTTTGATGGGCACAGTGGCTGTGTTTGATGGGCACAGTGGCTGCGTTTGATGGGCACAGTAGCTGCGTTTGATGGGCACAGTGGCTGTTTTTGATGGGCACAGTGGCTGCAATTGATGTTTTTTTTTTTTTCAGTTTGTTTGTGCACCAGAGTAGAACCATTGCCTCCAATAGGCTGCGACTTGTCATGCAATTTGATCTCTCAAATCGCATGACAATTGCTCCAAAGTGAACCTAGGCTCAGGCAGAAGAATGGATGCATGCCTTGAGCAGCTTTGTCTCTATATGAAACCATCACTAATTATTATTACAAGCCTGCCTCCTCCCATCATCCCAGAACAGAGGGGGGTCCCTCAGGTCAGGCAGCTCTCACATATGTTTATATTAGTGGGCTCTGCACTCCCTCCTCCTCCCTGTCACCCTCTACTGAGAGAGGAACACGTCTACCCAAAACAGGAGAAACAAAAATGGCGATGCTAGCATCACCGGACCCACTGCGCACGCGCAAAGTACAAAACTCTTCAGGCGAGTGAAGATGAGCGCCGATCGCCGGACGTCTCCGCCGCTTGGAAAGATTTGTTTATCGCTCGGCGCTCTGTCGCTCTAGACTTGGAAGCGGTTGGATAAGGCTGAGGTGAGAGGGGAGCCCAATACACCGAACAGAGTCCGGGGACCGGGGACCGGAGGGGGAAGGGAGGTTATACCCCACACTAGTATGAGTACTATTACTTCCTATCTATGGAAGTCCCTAATTATTACTACTGCCAGCCTGGACTCCATTACTCTGCACCCCCATCAGTTCTTATTTCATGTATACACTCCTATGTGTGTGTTTTTTATATATATATATATATATATATATATATATATATCCTATGTGTACATGTTCTTATATAGTCCTAATGTAGGTGTGTGTGTGTATATATAATATATATATATATATATATATACCTATGGGGCCCCTTGTGTATGTATATGTGTGTGTGTGTATATATATATATATATATATATATATATATATATATATATACATACATACATACACCTACCTATACAGTCCTGTGTGTGTATATATACCTACCTATGGGCCCCATGTGTGTGTGTGTGTGTATATATATATATATATATATATATATATATATATATATATATATATATATATATATATATATAGGGCCCCATGCATATGTGTGTGTATATATACACCTATAGGGCCAGATTCTCGTATCTGGCCATAACTGACAGCGGGATGTAGCGTATTGCATTTACGCTATGCCGCCGCAAGTTTTGACGCAAGTGCCGTATTCTCAAAGCACTTTCTCCTTAATTTGCGGCGGCGTAGCGTAAATGGTCCGGCGTATCCCCGTGTAATTCAAATTGGCAATGTAGAGGGTGTCTTGTAGGGTTGTCCCGATACCACTTTTTTAGGACCGAGTACAAGTACCGATACTTTTTTTCATGTACTCGCCGATACCGAATACCGATACTTTTTATAAATGTATCCCCAAATGCAGCCATGTCCCCCCACAGATGCAGCCATGTCCCCCCACATATATGCAGCCATGTCCCCCCACATATATGCAGCCATGTCCCCCCACATATATGCAGCCATGTCCCCCCACATATATGCAGCCATGTCCCCCCACATATATGCAGCCATGTCCCCCCACATATATGCAGCCATGTCTCCCCACATATATGCAGCCATGTCTCCCCACATATATGCAGCCATGTCTCCCCACATATATGCAGCCATGTCCCCCCACATATATGCAGCCATGTCCCCCCACATATATGCAGCCATGTCCCCCCCCATATATGCAGCCATGTCCCCCCCCATATATGCAGCCATGTCCCCCCCCATATATGCAGCCATGTCCCCCCCCATATATGCAGCCATGTCCCCCCCCATATATGCAGCCATGTCCCCCCCCATATATGCAGCCATGTCCCCCCCCATATATGCAGCCATGTCCCCCCCCATATATGCAGCCATGTCCCCCCCATATATGCAGCCATGTCCCCCCCCATATATGCAGCCATGTCCCCCCCCATATATGCAGCCATGTCCCCCCCCATATATGCAGCCATGTCTCCCCCCCATATATGCAGCCATGTCTCCCCACATATATGCAGGCATGTCCCCCGTACCTAAATGATCGCTAATTCTATTTTCTTCCTCCCGTGCGGCTATGCCGCGTCGCGCCCTCCGAAAATAGCCGACATAGGACTCGGCTATATACGGCGCCTGCACAGTCAGCCCCTAGGTCTGTGCGCAGGCACCGTATAGCCCCGTGAAGAGCCGAGTCCTAGTCCGACTATTTTCGGAAGGTTTGACACGCCATAGCCGCAGGTCAATCATGTAGGAATGCCTATTCCCCGCGGTAGGAAGAAAATAGAATTAGCGATTTAAACCGTAAGTACAGCGATTAAAAAAAAACAAAAAACAGCATACTGTAGCTGACGACAGTATGCTGGATGGGATGGCACATACATGTTTTTTAGGGTGAACCCCCGCTTTAAGCGCGCCCCCGCACTGAACGAACTGCACATGTACCAGCCGTAAACGTAGCCCAGTGCGCATGCTCCAAATCGCGTCGCAAATAGTTAATCAAACCGACGTGAACATCACTTACGCAAAGCCCTATTCGAGGACGAGTTGCGCAAACGACGGAAAAACACAACGCTGTCCCGACGTCCATACTTAACATGGCGTACGCCGGACCTACGCAAGGTTACCCCCTCATATAGCAGGGGTAACCTTACGCAAACAACGTAAATTATGACAGCGGCGCGCAAATACATTCGGGAATACGCGTATCTAGCTCATTTGCATATTCAACGCAGAAATTGACGGAAACGCCACCTAGCGGCCAGCGTAAAATTTCAACTTAGATACGACGGTGTAAGTGACTTACGCCAGTCGGATCTAAGCAAAATCTATGCGTAACTGATTCTAAGAATCGGTCGCATAGATACACTGCCTCAAAAACAGAGATATGCCGTCGTATCTCTTCTGAGAATCTGGCCCATAGAGTCCTAATTATAGGCGTATATGAATTTATACATTCCTGTGTGTGTGTGTGTGTGTGTGTGTGTGTGTGTGTATGTATATATATATATATATATATATATATATATATATATATCTCTATCCAGATTCTCAGACGAGTTACGTCGGCGTATCTCTTTTCTGTATTCCGAAAACAAGATACGCTGGCATTTTGCTTAGATACGAGCGGCGTAAGTCTCTTACGCCGGCGTATCTAAGTTGCAATTATACGCTGGCCGCTAGGTGGCGCTTCCGTCGATTAGCCGTGCCGAATATGCAAATGAGCTAGATACGCCGATTCCCGAACGTAATTGCGCGCGGTCGTCGTATTTTACGTCGTTTGGGTAAGTGTAAAGTAGGGTTGTCCTGATACCGATACTAGTATCGGTATCTGGACCGATACCGAGTATTTGCGGGAGTACTTGTACTCGCGCAAATACCCCCGATGCCTAAATAGAATACTTCCCGCCGCCACCGCAAGCCGCCGCAGCATACTGCCGTATACCACCGTGTATTGTAATCGCCGCATTACAGGCACCCGTTTGAATTCTTAATGCCCGCTGCGTATAGACACTCCCGAGCAAGGGGGAGTGTCTATGCACTGAGCCGTGTGTATAGACTCCCCCTTGCTCGGGATTGGTCCAATCCCGAGAAGGGGAGTGTCTATATACGCGGCGGCCATTGAGAATTCAAACAGGTGTCTGTAATGCGGCGATTACAATACACGGCGGTATGCGGCATCATCTACAGTACTAAAGGTATGGGGGACATGACTGCAATATGTGGGGGACATGACATGGCTGCAATATGTGGGGGACATGACATGGCTGCAATATGTGGGGGACATGACATGGCTGCAATATGTGGGGGACATGACATGGCTGCAATATGTGGGGGACATGACATGGCTGCAATATGTGGGGGACATGACATGACTGCAATATGTGGGGGACATGACATGGCTGCAATATATGGGGGACATGACATGGCTGCAATATGTGGGGGACATGACATGGCTGCAATATGTGGGGGACATGACATGGCTGCAATATGTGGGGGACATGACATGGCTGCAATATGTGGGGGACATGACATGGCTGCAATATGTGGGGGACATGACATGGCTGCAATATGTGGGGGACATGACATGGCTGCAATATGTGGGGGACATGACATGGCTGCAATATGTGGGGGACATGACATGGCTGCAATATGTGGGGGACATGACATGGCTGCAATATGTGGGGGACATGACATGGCTGCAATATGTGGGGGACATGACATGGCTGCATTATGTGGGGGACATGACATGGCTGCATTATGTGGGGGACATGACATGGCTGCAATATGTGGGGGACATGACATGGCTGCAATATGTGGGGGACATGACATGGCTGCAATATGTGGGGGGACATACATGGCTGCAATATGTGGGGGGACATGGCTGCATTTGGGGTCACATTAAGAAAGGTATCGGTATTCGTTATCGGCGAGTACATGGAAAAAAGTATCGGTACTTGTACTCGGTCCTAAAAAAGAGGCATCGGGACAACCCTAGCGTAAAGTTACCCCAGCTATATGAGGGGTAACTTTGCATAAGGGAGGCGTACGCAATGTTAAGTATGGACGTCGTGACAGCGTCGATTTTTATGTCGTTTGCGTAAGTCGTTCGCGAATAGGGATTTGCGTAATTTATGTTCATGTCGAAAGCATTGACTATTTGCGACGTGATTTTGCGCATGCGCACTGGGATACGTCCACGTACGGCGCATGCGCAGTTCAAAAAAATCGTAAAAACGTAGGGTCAAAACACATTTACATAAACATGGCCACCTCTTCTACATTTGAATTACCCGGGCTTACGCCGGGCCATTTACGCTACGCCGGCCTAACATTTTTGAAAAAAAAACAATATTTTTAACTTTTTGTTATAAGAAAAATTAAATAAACAAAATTTTAGTCCAAAATGTATTTAGCCACATGTCTTTAGTAAAAATAAATCGCAATAAAAAAAAAAAATTAGCTACCTAGTGGCAACAGCAACACTAATACAGCGATCAGAAAAATGATCGCTTAGTGGCGCTGGCAATAGGGAGTGAAAGGGTTAACTAGGCCGGTGATCAAGGGGTTAAAACTTTATTAGGGGGGGTACGGGGGCTACCCTGGACCTAACACTAACTGCCTGTCACATATAATATATGATCACTGCAATCAGTGACAGGGGGGTGGGGGGTGATCTGAAGGGGTTAATGTGCCTATGTATGTGGTGTCAGTGTGCTGTTGGTGCGACTTACTGTGATGTCTTCTCTCCTCTCGGCGGATTAAAAATACCGCCAAGAGGAGAGCTGACATCACGTCCTCTGCCAGTGTTATACAGGCAGAGGAAGTGACATGGCGGAGGCTCAGGGGATTGGCTGGTAGCGATCGCGAGGGGGCGGACAAAAACGAATTGCCGCCCTTCTCGTCCTGGATCGCTCCCGGAGGTAAGACGTCCACCGCATGCATCGGAGGGGGTCCCGATCGGACCCGCAAGAAGGCAGGGACGTACATGTACGCCCATCTGCCTGTACGTGCCATTCTGTGGACGTACATAGTCATGCGGCGGGCGTTAAGCGGTTAAAAGAAAAAAAAATGGCTCCCAATTTTTTTAGCTGGCTCCTAGTTTCAAAGTAAATTTGTCAAGCCCTGGGTTAATGTGTTTTTAAATTTTTATATCTTTTTATATTCAATTGGCGTTTTGCTTTAAATGATCAGCACATCCATCCCGGGGTTCCTTGTTGTGTCATATCACCAGTACAGTGGAACCTTGGATTATGAGCATAATCCGTTCCAGGATGCTCGTAATCCAAAGCACTCGCATATTTCCCCATAGAAGTCAGTGGAAACGAAAATAATTCATTCTGCATTGACTTCAATGGCATGCAATACCGCATGTGGCCAGAGGCGGGGGGCGCCACAGAGCCCCGGAAAGGTCAGAGGACAGCTCGGCTGAACTCGGAAAACCTTGGAAAGGTTCAGGAATAGAGTATTTACAAGGTTTTCCGCTCGGCTCTGGCGCCCCCCCCCCACCTCAGGCCAAATGCAGTACTGCACACCGCTTTGGCTTGAATCCTGCTCGAGAGACAACACTCGCAAACCGAGACAGGATTTAAAAAATTCAGCTCAGCAGAACTCGGAAAGGCTCGGGAACATAGTATTTCCGAGGTTCTCTGAGCATTTCCAAGCGACTCTGGCGCCCCCCCACACATCAGGTCAAACGCGGTAGTCAGGTTTTCAAAAAAAAAAGATGCTTGTATTGCGAAACGCTCGTTAACCGCGTTACACGTAATCCGAGGTTCCACTGTATATTGTATACAGCTCACGTCTCCTGGGTGTACCGGGATGTCCGGTGGTAGGAGCCTCATTTCACTATCATGGCACACAATAGATTTGCCCAAATGATATTCTTGTTAGGAATGTCTCTGCAGAATCCCTCGCCCCGGTCAGCTCTCTCCTCTGCCAGGTAATTCGATGAAGCTTAGCCTGTTCTTTATCCTCCGGCACATACCTGATGCCAAACTAATCCTGAAGAAGTATTTTGTAGAATCACCTGGCCGGTGCCCAGACAGGAGTGTTTGACTTTGCATCCCCGTGCTCCTTCTTCATGTTATTTGAGCAGTTTAACCCGTGACTGTCTCATTTATTATTCAGAGATAGGATGGTAGATGGAGCAAAGGAACGTGGAATGACTGGGATCAGCAAATATTGTCTAAATCCTTTCATCATGCGAATTATTCCCTGAATCTTGGTGCGATTTGTGTGTTTCCTCCAGATCTGTGCAGTAATCCAGTGTGAGACTTCCCCTCTGTGTAGGATCTTCCTGTAATAAAGACCGCTCACTACTGTTCTCTCTCCTTGTGCAGGGGGACTGGTCTCGTCTCCGCCCCCCTGCTGTAGTTGTAGTCATGCAATAGATCACAGGTCTTCAAACTACGGCCCTCCAGTTGTTCAGGAACTACAATTCCTATCATGCCTAGTCATGTCTGTGAATGTCAGTGTGTTACAATGCCTCATGGGATGTGTAGTTCCGCAACATCTGGAGGGACGTAGTTTGAGGATCCCTGCAATAGATAGTGTGGGCGCATGTGTGCTGCACGAAAGGAGGAGCCGATGCACACGCCCAGGTAGACCCGATGTCCGCCGGCCACCCGCGATCACTTCACAGAGAGGCAGAACGGGGTCTGCTTATGTAAACAAGGCAGATTCCCGTTCTGGCAGAGGACAACATGGGGGTCTGCTGTTCCTAGTGATTAGGAATAGCAGTCTCTGTGTTGTTTCTGTCAGCTCTTCCTGCACACCGTAAGAAAGCACCAACAGGGAACCCATTTAACCACTTAAGGACCCCCGCACGCACATATACGGCCACAGAATGGCTCGTACAGGCACAAGGGCGTAAATTTACGTCCCCGCCTTCGTGCGGTTCGGGGGTCCCATCGGGAGCAATCGCCGACGAGCGGGCGGATGTCCGTGATTTCCGCCCCCCCGCGATCGCTCCCAGCCAATGGGAGCGCGCTCCCATTGTGTCAGTTCCTCCTCCTGTGTTTACACAGGAAGGAGGAAATGATGTAATCTCTCATCGCAGCGGTGTTTCCCAGCGCTGCTGATGAGAGAAGACATCACAAGTAAGTGTGCACCAACACAACACTGACACACACTCACATAGGCAAATTAACCCCTTGTGATCGCCCCACCCCCCTGTCACAGTGTCACTGAATGCAGTGATCTAATCACTGCATTTAGTGTCAGTGTGACAGGCAGTGTAAAAAACAGTTAGTGTTAGGTTCAGGATGGCCCCCCACCCCCCCTAATAAAGTTTTAACCCCCTGATCACCGCCCTAGTTAACCCTTTCACTCCCTATTGCCAGCATCACTAAGCGATAATTTTTCTGATCGCTGTATTAGTGTCGCTGTTCCCGCTAGGTAGCTATTTTTTTTTTTATTGCGATTTTTTTTTTTTTTTTACTAAAGACATGTGGCTGAATTAATTTTGGCCTAAATGTTTTACTAAAATTTAGTTTATTTGATTTTTTTTATAACAAAAAGTAAAAAAATTGTGTTTTTTTTCAAAATTGTGGCTCTATTTTAGTTTATAGCGCAAAAAATAAAAATCGCAGAGGCGATCAAATACCACCGAAAGAAAGCTCTATTTGTGGGAAGAAAAGGACGCAAATTTTGTTTGGGAGCCACGTCGCACGACCGCGCAATTGTCTGTTAAAGCGACGCAGTGTCGAATCGCAAAAACACCTTGGGTCATTTACCAGCGTATTGGTCCGGGTCTTAAGTGGTTAAAGGGGTTGTAAAGCAGAATTTTTTTTTCCATGGTGGAATTTCGCTTTAATGCATCCTATGCATTAAGGTGAAAAAACACCTTGGCCCCCCAGTTTTATTTACCTGAGCCACGTAACCTTTTACCCCGCTTGCTGTGGCATGTATCTTGCGTGTTTTTAAATTTTACAATAAAAGCTATTTATTTTTGGAGTGAGGCTGTCCAGAACGTTTTCCCTTTATTTTGCATAAAACTCGGTGGGCGCGATCCCGCAATGGTTTCCCCCAGCTTGAGGCGGCTCTACATTGGAGATTGATAGCAGCGCAGCCATTGGCTCCTGCTGCTGTCAATGAAATCAATAACGCGGTGCGCTAGGGGCGGGGTGAAGTGGTACACTTGGTGGCCATGGCCACCACTGTATCACACAGGAGCACACCCGCAAGCTAACCCCCTTGGGAGAGCGCTTCCCATAAGGAGGTTAGCTCATGTGGGGAGGACCCGAGACAGCCGCCGAGGGACCCCAGAAGACGAGGATCGGGACCACTGTGTGCAAAACGAACTACACAGTGGAGGTAAGTATGATATGTTTGTTATTTAAAAAAAATTAACCCTTACACCCCTTTAATCCTTTGAGTGCCCCTGATGTTAACCCCTTCCCTGCCAGTGTCATTTATACAGTAATCAGTGATCACAGTATTGGTGTCAATTGGGGTCAGATTTGTCTGTCACAATGTCACAGTCCCACTAAAAATCTAATTTTTTTTTTTTAAAGTCCACAAATCTATTCCCTAGTATTTAGACGTTATAACTTTTGCGCAAACCAATTAAAGCGGTTGTAAACCCACTCTTGCAGCTTGCAACTACAGGTAAGCCTAGATTAAGGCTTGCCTGTAGGTGCAAGAAATATCCTCTTAACCTACACCGTTTTTGTTAATGGCATTAACTGGGTTAATGCCGTGTTCTCACGCATGGGCGGGGACTTGCCGGTCCCGCACACATGCGCAGGAGTGCCGTCACCGCCGCTCCAGCCAATCACAGCGCCGGAGCGGCAAAAAAAAGGAAGAAGCTCCAGGGGACATAACGGTGGACGGAACCGAGGCGGACTTCGGGTGCTAAGTGACACATAATGAGCTAGTATGCTGTGCATACTAGCTAAAGCCTTTCTCTTGCAGGTAAATTTGTTAAAAAAAAATATTACAGAGGTGTAGCGCCCCCCGCCCCCTACTTGGCGGGGCGTTACGCTAAAGTTAGTGAAGAATGGGAGAGTTAAGTTGCTCCCACTCACAAATTGGTTAAGTTTAGGCTGCTGTCAGTTTATAACTGCCTTCTGGGTCAGTCTGCATGCTAGGGGAGGTGTTTTTACCCCTGGGTGACAGTTAGCGCAAGAAGGGGTTCTGACAGACCCACTTTCTCCCAGCAGCCAATCAGAGGAGGATCTTCCCACTGGACATGCTGGCGGGAGAGTACATCTGTGGCAGACGCCTGAGAGAAGCGTGCGACGTTCTATGCGGGGCCCGGCGTTCCAGGTGCGGCATCCACCTTCAGGGTGCGCGCATCCATGGGCCCCGCCACCGAGGTCTGCCTGGCCAAAGCTGTGCACCAAGCGGAGCTTCACCCTGACATCGAAAGGGGCCCCAGAGGCTTGCTGGGTCCCGGATCCTAAACTGGGAGCTGTACGGTGGGGGATTGGCTCGGGAGACCCAAAGGCAGAGGTTGTCCCCGAGGCCTAGGCGAACCCCCGGGGATCCGGTCATCACTACATGACAGGTACACTTCAACTGTCCTCTGATGACTCTCGAGAAGTGATTTACTGGGAGGATCCATTAGTTCTACCCTTTAAAAAGTATGGAAAAAAAACTTTGTAAACGTAATCTGATGTCTGGACACTCGCTGTATTCACCCCTAGACAAATGTAATTGGTAACTTAATACACCGACCCCAAAATCAACCAGTGGCTCCTTTGGGGGTAGCGCTACAGAGGCTTTACTTCCTCTTTAATATACGCTTATTGGGATTTTTATTTTATTTTTTTACCAAAAATATGTAGAAGAATACATATTGGCCTAAATTGATGATTTATTTTTATTTTTTGGAAGGGCGGGGGGGGGGGGGTGCATGTATCATAGCAGAAAATACATTTTATCTTTTCAAAATTGTCTTTTTTTTTGTTTATAGCAGTGGTGATCAAATATCATCAAAAAGCTGTATTTGTGGGGGGAAAAAAGGAAATCTATTTTATGTGGGTACAGCATCACCATCCAGACTACCTCTTACCAGAAGTATATGATCTCAAATTGTAGAGATCTGACTCGCTCCTGCAACACAGCCCACCATGTGTTATCCACAGGCTTAGCAACTCATAAACAGTGATACGAATAATCCAGGAACTCTGACTCACCAGCAGGCTCGTGCGCAATGACGTCGCAGATGTGGCTCCACAGGTGCCACATCTCCACAGATGTGGGGAAGCCGCAATCTGTGACGTCATCGCGCACGAGCCTGCTGGGTATTTTCCAGACACTCCTTAGAACTTAAGGTGAGACGTGGACAAACTACATAACATCTGTATTGCAGGACAAGTCCAGTTGAATGTTACTAACTACTGCTAGATACTAGATTTATTTATTTGTTTGTAAATAAAAAAAAAACTCCCACTAGACATATATTGGTTGGTTTGCGCAAAAGTTATAGCGTGACCTCTTTCAATGAGAACCTTCACAGACTATTCTATGAAAGTTATGCACATTTATCATCTGACATAATATTATCTAACTATTGTTATAAAGCGTTTTGCTAGTAAATAATTTTCATTTTTTTCCCTGTTAAAAAAAAAAAAAAAATTCATTTGCTCATCTTCTTTATTTCCCCCACATAGAAGAACGATGATCGGCTGCAGGACTTCCTATATCTTCTGCTGTCTGTTTTCTGCGGCGTTAATACTTCCCACATTCACAGAAGAACATGTACATCCCAACGTGCAGGAGGATCACCACGCCGGCGGTCGCTTCGACAAGAATGTGATACAGGATAAAGAGTGAGTATTGTAACCTGAAAGGAACAGAGTGCCCCAGTCCGTCGTTGTAAAGGCTATGCTCACCCAAAATTGTATTATTATTTTCCTTTTTCTTCCTTTTTTTTTTTTTAACAGTTTGTAATGGAAGGTCTCATTATGTGTTAATTTTTAACCACTTCCGGACTGCCCACTGTATATATAGGTCGGCACTAGCTGCCATAACCAGGGTATCCATCTCTTCAGTGAGTGGGCTGGTTTACAATAATGGGATGTTTAAATTCCCTGTAATAGGGATAAAAGTGACCCAAATTATTATTTTTCTTTTGAAAAACAGTGTCCAAAATAAATAAGAAGAAACTTTTTTTTTTTTTTTTTTTTAAAGCGCCCCGTCCTGAGCTCGCCCGCAGAAGCGAACGCATACGTGAGCAGCATGCGCATATGAAAACTGTGTTCTAACCAAAAATGTGCGGCATCGTTGGAGCGAGAGCAATAATTCTAGGCCTAGACCTCCTCTGTAACGCAAAACATGTAATCTGTAGATTTTTTTTAGATGTTGCATATGGAGATTATTAAAGGTAAAAATTTGTCGCCATTCCACGAGCGGGCGCAATTTTGAAGTGTGACATGTTGGGTATCTATTAGAAATGTGCACTGCCAAAAAAATCGTTTTTTTTTTTTTTGTTTGTTATTTTCGTTTCTTTTATTTTTTTCATAAATTACTCGGAAGGGGTTAATGTGCCTATGTGTGTGGTGTCAGTGTAGTGTTGGTGCGACTTACTGTGATGTCTTCTCTCCTCTCATCGGATTGACATCACTTCCTCTGCACTGCACTGCAGGGAGGACGCGGATTGGCTGGGAGCAATCCGGAGGGGGCGGACAAAAACGAACAGCCGCCCCCTCATCCCGGATCGCTCCCACAGCAAACCGGACCGCCGCAAGTACCGGGGGGGTCCGATCGCACCCCCGACCCACGTCTAGGCAGGGACGTACAGGTACGCCAATGTGCCTGTCCGTGCCATTCTGCCGACGTAAATGTACGTGCAGCAGTTAAGGTTAAGCACACGTGTAAAACAATAACAGAAACCCCTCAAGACAAGCAAGCATACCATCAACACAGCAAACCTCAAAACCATCTAAACTAATTAACAAATATATACAAGGAATAAGAACATGTATAGCAAGTCAGGCAGGTATGTGAGAAAAGGGGGAAGCAGAGTCCAGGACAGGACAGGGCAGAGCGGGGAGCATATCGGGAACAAGCTGGCTACAGATATCTGGTCAGGCAGGGACAAGGCTGACAAGGAAATACTGAAGCCCTGAACCACAGTGAAGGGCGGGCTTATATACCTGTAGCAGTTTCACCTTAAGTGAACCTTAACCACTAGCTGACGCCCGTACGACTTTGTACGGCCGCAGGGCTGCTCTAAATCTCTAACAGGCCGTGTTTTTACGGCTGCCCCTTTCCTCGTTCCCCGCGCGCACTCCCGAGCGCGCAGCGGGGAACTCCTGTGCTGGCCGTGTCCCTTGGACACAGCCAAACACAGATCGCGGTAAATAGCCAATCACAACGGCTATTTACAGCGCGATCTGTGCGGCCAATGAGGGATGGTCTCATATGTAAACATATGAGATCATCTCTCATTGTCGACTCTCCAATCCTCACACAGACAGCGTGCGTGTGAGGAGGGAGAGAGAACTGTGAGCAAAGAGCGATTTGAAAAAAAAAAAGTGACAATTCAGTGCCCCAGGACCACCTGTGCCCACCAGTACCACCGTGTGCCCCCCCAGTACCACCTGTGCCCATCTGCCGCCTCAGTGCACATCTGCAATCAGTGCCCACCTGTGGCACCTCAGTGCCCACCTGTGCCGCAGTCAATCAGTGCACATCAGTACCCATCTTATCTGTGCCGCCTCATTAGTGCCCACCTGTGCCGCCTCATTAGTGCCCACCTGTGCCGCCTCATTAGTGCCCACCTGTGCCGCCTCATTAGTGCCCACCTGTGACCACCAGTACACAGGCCTCATCGGTGCACATCAGTACCCATCTCATCAGTACCCGCCTCAGTGCCATCTGTGGGCATTTATACTTTCCTGGCTTGTTGGGGTCTCAAGAAATGAGAGAGGCCTTCAGTACATCAGGTGTGATCCGATGTGATCATTTTTTATGATTTGCACTAAAGCTTGTAGACTCTAAAACTTTCACACAGACCAAATAATTTCCAAAAATGTTGGGTTATTTTTATCAAAGACATGTAGCAGTATAAATTGTGGCCAAAATTTATGAAGAAAAATTTATAATTTGCAAAATTTTATCACAGAAACTAAGAAAAAAATAAATGTTTTCCAAAATTTTCTGTATTTTTTCATTAATAGCGCAAAAAATAAAAACCGCAGAGGTGATCAAATACCACCAAAAGAAAGCTCTATTTGTGGGAAAAAAAGGACAAAAAAAATCATTTGTGTACAGTGTTGCATGACTGCGTTATTGTCCTTCAAAGTGTAAGAGCGCTGAAAGCTGAAAATTGGTCTGGTCTGGAGGGTGTTTAAGTGCCCAGTATGGAAGTGGTTAATTAGTAAGGAGTCCATCCCATGGGAGACACCCGCTGGTGGCCACCAGAACTGCACCCCTGTTACTGGAAGGAACAGTGCCACCACCGTCTGTCCGTCCGTCCGTCCGTGCAGTTCTCTCTCCAACCCCCCCCCCGTCCGTCCAGTTCTCTCTCCAACCACTCCCACCCCCCCCCCCCCCCGTCCGTCCGTCCAGTTCTCTCTCCAACCCCCCGTCCGTCCATGCAGTTCTCTCTCTAACCCCCCGTCCGTGCAGTTCTCTCTCCAACCCCCCCCCGTCCGTCCGTGCAGTTCTCTCTCCAACCGTCCGTCCGTGCAGTTCTCTCTCCAACCCCCCCCCCCCCGGTCCGTCCGTCCAGTTCTCTCTCCAACCCCCCCCCCTGTCCGTCCATGCAGTTCGTTTCTCTAACCCCCCGTCCATCCAGTTCTCTCTCCAACCCCCCCCCCCCCCCCCCGTCTGTCCATGCAGTTCTCTCTCCAACCCCCCCATCCGTCCAGTTCTCTCTCCAACCCCCCCCCCCCCCCCCCATCCATCCGTCCGTGCAGTTCTCTCTCCAACCCCCCCCCCCCCCCCCCGTCCGTCCGTGCAGTTCTCTCTCCAACAACCCCCCCCCCCCCCGTCCGTGCAGTTCTCTCTCCAACCACCCCCCCCCCCCCCGTCCGTGCAGTTCTCTCTCCAACCCCCCGTCCGTTCGTGCATTTCTCTATCCAACCCCCTGCCCATGCAGTTCTCTCTCCAACCCCCCGTCCGTCCGTGCAGTTCTCTCTCCAACCCCCCCCCGTCCGTCCGTCCAGTTCTCTCTCCAACCCCCCGTCCGTCCGTGCAGTTCTCTCTCCAACCACTCCCACCCCCCCGCGTCCGTCCAGTTCTCTCTCCAACCCCCCGTCCGTCCGTGCAGTTCTCTCTCCAACCCCCCCCCCGTCCGCGCAGTTCTCTCTCCAACCCCCTGTCCGTTCGTGCAGTTCTCTCTCCAACCCCCTGTCCATGCAGTTCTCTCTCCAACCCACCCACCCCCCCCCCCGTCCAGTTCTCTCTCCAACCCCCCGTCCGTCCGTGCAGTTCTCTCTCCAACCACTCCCACCCCCCGTCCGTCCATCCAGTTCTCTCTCCAACCCCCCGTCCGTCCGTGCAGTTCTCTCTCCAACCCACCCCCCCCCCCCGTCCGTCCGTCCAGTTCTCTCTCCAACCCCCCGTCCGTCCGTGCAGTTCTCTCTCCAAACCCCCCGTCCGTCCCTGCAGTTCTCTCTCCAACCCCCCCCCGTCCGTCCGTCCGTCCGTCCGTGCAGTTCTCTGGCAATCCCCCCCTCTAAAAAAAATAGTTAAATAAATAAATACTGCCACTGTCACATGACATTAAAAAAAGTTTCGGTATCGGCGAGTACTATCGGTACTTGTGCTCGGTCTCAAAAAAGTGGTATCAGGACAACCCTACTTATAACCCTCCCTTACTCTATCCTAAATGGTATTTTTTTTTTATATATATATTTTTTTATAATTAATATCCAGTTGATTCAGGTTTCCCTTTCTTCGGTACTAGAAAGACTTGAATGTCCTGTTTGTCTTTAACCACTTAAGCCCCAGACCATTTTGTTGCTAAATGACTGGGCCACTTTTTGCGATTCAGCATGACGACGCTTTATCTGACAATTGCACGGTCATGCGACGTGGCTCCCAAACAAAATTGGCGTCCTTTTTTTCTCCACAAATAGAGCTTTCTTTTGGTGGTATATGATCACCTCTGCAGTTTTTATTTCTTGCGCTATAAACAAAAAAAGAGCGACAATTTTGAAAAAAAAAAAACAATATTTCTTTCTCGTACATCACGGGACACAGAGCGGCATATTCATTACTATGTGGGTTATATGGAGTACCTTCAGGTGTGGACACTGGCAATCTCAAACAGGAAGTCCCCTCCCTATATAACCCCCTCCCCTAGAGGGAGTCCCTCAGTTTTTTCGCCAGTGTCTTAGGTGTTGGTCACGGAATAGCTTTGCTCCACATCCTTGGGATTAAGGGCGGGCTAACCGGATCTGTCCAAGGAGCCTCAGTGCCAAAGTGGACAGTACCCGGGCCCCAAACCGTGGGGTTTTGCCTATAATGCTCCTCTTTGGAGGGCTGGACCCTGGGCCCAGGACTTGGAGTTTGTAAAAACCATAAGTTCCTGTTTGCCAGGGTGCTATATAGGTCCAGGACAGTGGGTACCTTCATAGGACCCCAGGGCCTGAAGGTCTACTACGCTACCCACGGAGATGGGAGAAGATTGGATCAGTTTGCTGGACAAACATCCTGCAGCATGGAGCAGGTAAGGGGGAGCCTGCGGGACTTGGTTCGACAGCAGGCTCTCCGGGGTAACCTAAAAGGGGGGATAGCCTAAGTATGCTCTGCATGGGCAACCTTGCTCACTATGTCTGAGAGAGACAGGATGACACCTTTTCTCCCCCATCACTAGGTTCCCCTGTCTAAGAATGTGTTGCTAGCTAACCTGCTGCTTTCTTCCTAGGACTAGTAAGGATCCCTAGGGGCCTTTTGGAGAGTCCTACCTGGCCGGGGGTTTGAATCTGCCGCCTGTTTTCTGCAGTCCTGGGTCTCCAGCAGCGCGGCTCCTCCATGTTCCTCCTGTTCCGGCATACGCGCGCGCGCGCACGTCTTATAGACGTTTTTCGCGCCGTTCAGACAGGAGGGCGGGGGGGGGGCGTGCCTGCGGCGTCATACAGGGGCGCGCCTTGTGCTGTTATAGATCAGCAGGCATTGTCAGTGCTCAGTCTGAGGCTGATTTCAGAAGGAGAGGACGCAGAGCGGCAGAACAGTGACTCCCGGTGGCGGAAGAGGGGTAGTACATGCTGGACTTTGTTCCAATGCCTTTTTTGTTAAGCCAAGAAATTCCCCTTTTTGCAGCAGGTTGGAGGCTGGCAAACTAAGTTTGGGGTCACTGTATGTTTTAAAAAAGAAAATATATATAATATATATTTAAAAAAAAAAAAAAAAGAGAAAAACATACGGGATCCCATCAGTTTTTGGGCATTAGTGATCTATTGTCCCCTAAGCTCTGGTTTTGTACTCCTGGCCACTACAGTCTGTTGTGTGGGCGGAGTCCCTCGATTTTGTATTATGGCTTCCAAAGGTTCGGGGTCAAAGGGTACAAAAAAGACCAAAAAAAAAAACAAAGGGGTTCCCCTTCTGATTCTGATGATATGCCGATACTTTCCCCGCAACTTATTAACATAAAGAGCGCCTTGGATGAGCCATTAGGGGGATCTGGTGCGGAGGCTGGCCCAGATCAGCCCAGCCCTGTGTTTATCACAGAGGAGATGCTAGCCGTATCCCTAGGGGGGCTAGAAGAGAGAATAGCAGCATTGATCGCTAGAGCTATTCCTGGTAAGAAACGGGTTAGATCCCCATCACCAAGAGGTGTATCCTCAGATGCTGAGATTCTCTCTCCGGAGGAATTGGAATCACAGGAGGATCAACTAGACCTGAACCAAGAGGGTTCAGGGATTGAGGGATCTGCCTCTGAGGAACCATTTTCAGACTCCCAGACAGAAAGACTGTGGGTACAGTCTTTGACGGACATGGTCCGCTCGGCATTTAGTTTACCATTGCCAGAGCCTCAGGTTCCTCCGGTATCCTCTCTGGGCTCTTTGAAAGCTCCGTTAAGCAACGCAGTTTTTCCGGTCCATCCTCTCTTGGAGGAATTGATCTTTCGGGATTGGGTACGGCCGGACAGGATTTTTCTGCCACCGAAAAGATTTGCGGTCATTTACCCCATGGAGGAAAGATTCTCCAAGAGGTGGAGGCTCCCAGTAGTGGATGCAGCCATCTCATGTGTGAATAAATCACTAACTTGCCCGGTGGAAAACATACATATGTTTAAAGATCCGGTTGATAAAAGATTAGAGACACTTTTAAAAGCATCCTTTGCTACGGCAGGAGCAGTGGTACAGCCAGCTGTGGCTGCGATTGGTGTTTGTCAGGCGTTAAAAGACCAGACAAAAGAAATGTTAAAGGACATGCCTACCCAACAAGCAGAAGAGTTTTCTGACATTCCCAGAGCTCTGTGTTTTGCTGTAGATGCTATAAAAGATTCCATCCAGCAGGCCTCTCGTTTATCACTTTTTTTGGTGCACATGAGAAGGCTCTTATGGTTGAAGAACTGGGCGGCGGAGCCCCCATGCAAAAAGCTTCTGGCAGGGTTTCCCTTCCATGGAGGAGGACTCTTCGGAGAGGATCTGGATAAATATATTCAGACTATTTCAAATGGCAAGAGTACCCTTTTACCGGTCAAAAAGACATTCCGGGGTCCTACATTTAAAAGGCAGCTCTTTCCTGTCTCAGGGCCCTCAAATTCCAGGCAGTATCGACGGCCGCCTGCACGATCCAACGTTAACAGTAGATCGCAGGGACAGGCCCCTGGGGGTAAGAGGCCATGGTATCGCAAGCCGACAAAGACAGCCCCTAAGTCTGCCTTATGAAGGGGCGCCCCCACTCTCGCGGGTGGGGGGAAGGCTTCGTTTCTTCTCAGAAGTTTGGGAAGCCAAGATCCCCGACAAATGGGTCCGGGCATCTGTAACCACAGGCTACAGACTGGAGTTTCTAAGGTATCCTCCGCCTCATTTTCAAGAATCAAGGCTACCAAGGGATCCAGCAAGGAAGGCCTCATTGCTGGCAGCTTTGGATCACCTGCTCTGCCAGGACGTAATAATAGAGGTGCCAGCCCAAGAGCAAGGGCTAGGTTTCTATTCCAATCTCTTTGTCATACCAAAGCCCAACGGCGATGTCAGGCCAATCTTGGACCTAAAGAGGTTAAACGGTTACCTAAGGGTTCGTTCCTTCCGGATGGAATCCATCCGGTCAGCAGCCGCCGCGCTTCAGAAGGACGATTTTCTGGCCTCCATAGACATAAAGGATGCTTACCTTCATGTACCAATCTTTCAGTCGCATCAAAGATTTTTACGCTTTGCGGTGGGGCAGCGACACTTCCAATTCAGGGCGCTCCCCTTCGGGCTGGCCACGGCCCCCCGGGTATTCACGAAGATCCTAGCCCCAGTTCTGGCCAATTTAAGTATCCAAGGGGTCACAGTCCTAGCATACTTGGACGACCTTTTAATCATAGATCACTCACGGCCGGGTCTGCAAAAGGCAGTAAACCTCACGGTTCGGTACCTCGAAGAATTCGGCTGGGTCCTAAACCGGGGAAAGTCAGCGTTCCAGCCTACAAAGCAGTTGGAATACCTCGGCATGAGGTTAGACACAGAACAGCAAAGGGTGTTCCTGCCCCTGGTAAAGATCGAGGCTATCAAGGGGTTGGTTCAGTTGGTTCTAAACAAGAAAAAAACAACTATTCGCCTGTGTATGCAAGTACTAGGCAAGCTAGTGGCCACGTTCGAGGCAGTACCATACGCTCAGATCCACACTCGCGTCCTACAGGCAGCCATTCTAGCAGCCTGGGGCAAGAGGGCACATGCCTTAGAGTCCCCTTTGACGCTATCATCAAGGGTCCGACAAAGCCTGGCCTGGTGGTTGAACCCCCAGAATCTTCTAAAGGGAAAATCCTTCAGCCCTGTTGTCTGGAAGGTAGTTACCACAGACGCCAGCCTGGCAGGCTGGGGGGCGGTCTTCGAGGGGTTCTCTTGCCAGGGAACTTGGGTGAAAGCAGAGAGGCAGCTCCCCATCAATATCTTGGAGATCAGAGCTGCTCGCCTAGCCCTTCTGGCATGGACCTCCAGATTAAAGGGGTTCCCGGTGAGA
The DNA here is from genome assembly GCA_029574335.1 of Rana kukunoris. Taxonomy (NCBI): domain Eukaryota; kingdom Metazoa; phylum Chordata; class Amphibia; order Anura; family Ranidae; genus Rana; species Rana kukunoris. The sequence continues at coordinate 530,973,937 of CM056052.1, read as the reverse complement.
ATCCAGTCAGACAATGCCACGGCGGTGGCATACATAAACCACCAAGGGGGAACCAGGAGTCGGGCCGCTCAGAGGGAGGTGAGCTTGATTTTTCAGTGGGCAGAGGTTCATGTACCCTGCATTTCAGCGATATTCATTCCCGGAGTGGACAACCTGCAGGCAGACTTCTTAAGTCGCCAGAGTCTGTTGCCAGGGGAGTGGTCTCTGCATCCCCAGGTCTTTCAGACAATCTGCCAGAGGTGGGGAATGCCAGACGTAGATATAATGGCATCCAGGTTCAACAAGAAACTAGACAGGTTCGTGTCTCGAGCGAGGGATCCTATGGCCTGCGGAACCGATGCGTTGGTTTGCCCTTGGCATCAATTCAAACTTCTATATGCATTCCCTCCGCTACAGTTACTCCCTCGCCTGTTGCGCAAGATCAGAGTGGAGCACAAGCCAGTCATTCTAGTAGCTCCGGCTTGGCCCCGGAGGACTTGGTACTCACTAGTCCTGAAGATGGCAGTGGGAGACCCTTGGACTCTTCCTCTACAACCAGACCTACTCTCACAAGGCCCGATCCTCCACCCTACATTACGGCGTCTAAATTTGACGGCCTGGAGGCTGAATCCCTGATTCTCAGGGGTAGAGGTCTGTCTAGGCAGGTAATTCCTACCCTGATTAGGGCTAGAAAGCCGGTCTCCAGGGTGATTTATTACAGGGTGTGGAGGAACTACGTAGGCTGGTGTGAATCCAAAAGATGGAATTCCCGCAAATATACTATTGATAGGGTGTTAATTTTTCTCCAGCTAGGAGTGGATAAAGGCCTGGCACTAAGCACAATCAAGGGACAGATCTCAGCTCTGTCAGTGTGGTTTCAGAGGCCGCTGGCCACCCACTCGCTGGTAAAGACCTTCTTACAGGGGGTCTTGCGTATTAATCCTCCTGTCAAGTCACCAATTTGTCCATGGGACTTAAATCTTGTCCTGTCCACTTTACAGAAACAACCCTTTGAGCCGTTGGCTGAGATTCCTTTAGTCTTACTGACAAGAAAGTTGGTTTTCTTGGTCGCCATAGTTTCGGCCAGGAGAGTGTCAGAATTAGCAGCCTTATCGTGTAAGGAACCATATCTCGTTCTGCATAGGGACAGGGCAGTTCTCCGGCCCCATCCTTCCTTTCTACCAAAGGTTATATCCAATTTTCACTTGAACCAGGATTTGGTACTTCCATCCTTCTTTCCAAAACCCACATCTAGAAAGGAGGGGTTGCTGCATACCTTGGATATTGTCCGGGCCATGAAGGCCTATCTTAAAGCTACAGAAAAGATCCGGAAAACAGATGTGTTGTTCGTTCTACCAGATGGCCCCAAGAAGGGGCAGGCAGCTGCAAAATCCACCATCTCGAGATGGATTAGACAATTAATCATTCAAGCCTACAGTTTGAAGAGGTTGCCTCCTCCTTTGTCGGTAAAGGCCCATTCTACCAGGGCCATGGGCGCCTCCTGGGCAGCACACCATCAGATCTCTATGGCTCAGATATGCAAGGCGGCGACGTGGTCATCAGTCCACACGTTTACAAGGTTTTATCAACTAGACGTGAGAAGGAATGCGGATTCAGCCTTTGGGCAGGCAGTACTACAGGCTGCAGTTTGAGATCCTCGGGATCAGAAGCACCCTTGGTTGTAAAAAAAAAAAAAAAGTTTTTTTCTTGACTAAGTTGGAATTATTATTATTGAGTTTATCTCTAAATTGAATCCTTCTTTGGAAGATGTCTCCCTCCCCTCATTAAAGCATTGCTTTCGGACATCCCACATAGTAATGAATATGCCGCTCTGTGTCCCGTGATGTACGAGAAAGAAAAAGGGATTTTTAAATACAGCTTACCTGTAAAATCCTTTTCTTGGAGTACATCACGGGACACAGAGCTCCCACCCCTCTTTTGGGTGACCATTTTGGGAGGCATACTGCTTGCTACAAAACTGAGGGACGCCCTCTAGGGGAGGGGGTTATATAGGGAGGGGTCTTCCTGTTTGAGATTGCCAGTGTCCACACCTGAAGGTACTCCATATAACCCACATAGTAATGAATATGCCGCTCTGTGTCCCGTGATGTACTCCAAGAAAAGGATTTTACAGGTAAGCTGTATTTAAAAATCCCTTTTTTTAACTTTGTGCTATAATAAATATCCCCCAAAATAGATATAAAAACTTTTTTTTCCCTCAGTTTAGGCCGATACGTATTCTTCTATATTTTTGGTAAAAAAAAAACGCAATAATCGTTTATTGATTAGTTTGCGCAAAAGTTATAGTGTCTACAAAATAGGGGATAGTTTTATGGCATTTTTATTAAAATATATATTTTTTTTACTAGTAATGGCGGTGATCTGCGATTTTTTTATCAGGACTGCAACATTATGGCGGACACATCAGACACCTTTGACACATTTTTGGGACCATTGTCATTTTTCCAGCGATCAGTGCTATAGAAATGCACTAATTACTGTGAAAATTATACTGGCAGTGAAGGGGTTAACCACTAGGTGGCACTGTAGGGGTTAAGTGTGCCCTAGTGAGTAATTCTTACTGTAGGGGGATGGGCTACATGTCACAATACAGGAAGCAGTGATCACTGTCATTGTCACTAGGCAGAGCGGGGAGATGCTTGTTTACATCAGCATCTCCCTGTTCTTCCTTACTGTGAGACCATCGCGGGTATCCCTGCGGCGGTCGAGTCGACGCAACCCGTGGTCGCGCTCGTGGCAGGCGCACGCCCACAATGCCGCTATCTTAAAGTGGACGCATGTATACGTCCTTCTGCTGACTGTGCCATGCTGCCGATGTATATAGTGTGAAAAGAAAAAAGTGCAGTGCTAAAAAGCCATATTGGGCCAGATTCAGCAAGACTTGCTCTGGAGTAATTCGATATGCGCCGCGTAACTGTGATTATGCGCCGTCGTTTCTATGTGGCCGTACCCACCAAACTAGATGCGACTGAAAACGGGCCATTTCCGATCGGCTTAACTTTCCGACGCCAGAGTCTCGTCAGCGCATAATTTCGCTTGGCGCATCAGTCGCGCCTTTTGATTTCCCCTGCAAATATGCAAATGAGGGAGATTTCCCGATTCACGAACGGATTAGCACCATACGCTGGCTACATGCGCCGCGCGTATCTCGTCCGTCCGATGCAAAGTTATTTCTACAAATAGGTGCTTTATATTTAGTCCAGACGGCCTCAGGTCAGCAGGAGAGCAGCTACAGCAGCGTTACCGACGATAAGAGCTAGCTGAGCACCCCCACTTGCAGGACAACACCTCTGTCCATGCTTGTCTGTCAACTTTTACAGCCATGGAGAAAGACATCATAGGTCTCCATAGCCGAGATGACGGCTGACAGCTCCTGGCCTTTAGAGTTCAGCTTTCTCCTGTGTGTTTGCGGGAAACGGGAGCAGCCATCTCAGAACAAAAGTAACTTCACTGCGGGGAGGGGGGAACAGGATATACTTTAGTGCCGGAATGGCGCATCTACGGGCGCATTTAAACGCCCAACGGAACGCATTGCGCTGACGTTTCCCCGTGAAGTGGTGCCAACGGAAGTTGTGAGCATGCGCACCAGGGGGGCGAGTGGAGCCTCCCTCACTGCGCATGCTCCGTGGATGATGCGCTGAACGTAAGCCTCTGCGCTGGGCTCCGCCCATCATTTACATATGATCACACCCACTTCCACTTGCGTCGGGTTACGCCAGCGCATTATCGTTACTCTGGCGCAAGTTTACGCGCAAGTGCTATGTGAATAACAGTACTTGCGCCGAAAGTGTCGGCGGAGTAACGTAAATGAGAAACGTTACTCCAGAGTAAAGATTCTCCCATCTACCTGAATCTGGCCCATAGTGAGAACTATGCGTAAGAAAAAGTTAGTGATCGCACCCAGGTGGGTAATTGACTGAAACTGTTGCCAGTATACCAGAAACCTATAGTATAGGCTATACACATCATATTTATAAGCAGCGCAACTTTTTTCCAATTTTTTTCGATGTATATAGTGTGCTGGTCGGCAAGCAGTTAAGACCCCTTTCACACTGAGGCGATTTACAGTGTAGCGCCTGCATAGCACCCTGAAACAGCCGCTGCTGTCTCTCCAATGTGAAAGCCTCTAGAAGCGCTGTGCGCTAGCAGGATGGTAAAAAAAAAAAGTCCTGCTGGCTGCATCTTTGGAGCGGTGTTGTGTGTTGTGCTTCTGCCCATTGAAATGAATGGGCACCACGGCTATACCGCCGGCAAAGCGCTGCTGCAACGGGGCTTTGCGGCTGGTTTTAACCCTTTTTTTGGCCACTACCGGGGGTTGAAAAGCGCCCCGCTAGCATCCGAGTAGCGCCATAAAAATTGGCCGTAAAGCTCCGCTAAAAATACTGCCGACGCACTCGCCGCCCAGTGTGAAAGGGGCCTTATAAAAGGAAACAGTGTAGTACGTGACAAGTATCCAGTGTTTCTTTTAATTGCTCTCTAAGAGCAGCAGGACAGGCTATTATGGAGTTCACGGGGAGGAGTGGGGTGATGAGGAAGGTGAGTTGCTGAATTAGGAGAGGAAAGAGGGGATAGGGAGAGGGTGCGTTGGGTGTGCAACAGGAGAGTAGCTGCGTAGGGGTAACTCAAGAGCTTAGCGGTGGGCCTTTACTAAAACTGGGGAGTGCAGAATCCGGTGCGGCTGTACATAATAGCCAATCGGCTTCAAACTTCAGCTCGTTCAATTAAGCTTTGAAAATAAAACCTGGATGCTGATTGGTTTCTATTCAGAGCTGCTATAAGTTGCACTCTCCAAGTAAATTAACCCCTTTGAGTCTGCTGAAGGAAACCGAAGTTGGTGTATAAATAAAGGGCCAGATTCAGATACTCTTAATTTTGCGCTGTGTAATCGAAATACTCTACGCTGCCGTATTTCACCAGGCTCTACACCGAATCCTGATAGATTTTTGCCCGTACGCTACGGCGGCGTAGTCTATTTCTCGCCGCGTAATCGAATTACGCGATTGGGGGGCGTGAATCATTTCAATTAAGCGCGTCCCCGCGGCGATCGAACTGCGCATGCTCCGTTCAGAAATTTCCCGCCGTGCATTGCGCGAAATCACGTTGTTACGTCATTCGTTGTTTGAGTAGCGTTGTTCACGAACATTCCTATTCCCGGACGACTTGCGTAAAAAATAATAAAAGACGTCGGAAAACGTAGAAATTCGACGCGGGAACGACGGCCATACTTAACATGGGCTGTCTAATATTAGACCAGCAAAAAGCTGGTATAGTGTTACGCAAAAAAAGATGACTAAAGGTGCCGTATGAAGATCGTAATTTCTGGGATCGCCGGCAAAAGCTCATTAGCATACCCCGACGCGGAAAACGACGGGAAGTCCACCCAGTGGCCGCAATTTTATTGCAGCGTAGATCCGAAGGCGTACGAACACGTAATCCAGTCGAATTGAAGCCCGCAGCCGTCTATTCATGGTTTGAGGTTTCCGACTAGCTAGAAAATGCGCGTAATTTGAAATTAATCCAGTCTAACACCAGTTAGACAGGAGTAAGGGCTCTGTGAATCTGGCCCAAAGTTTCTAAGTCTTCTCTGGGCGTCGTTGGGGGTCAGTGTGTGTATATATATATACATATATATATATATATATGTGTGTGTATATATGTGTATGTATATATATATATATATGTGTGTGTGTGTGTGTGTGTGTGTGTGTATATATATATATATATATATATATATATATATATATATATATATATATATATATATAGTAGATGCATAGGATTAGGACTATCCAGGAATACCGGGTGTTTTGGTACTTTCCTACTCCGTTGTAGAGGGGTGCTGTAAGGCCTTCCATTTTATTAGTATCATTGATTTTGGAAAACCATAAACCTCAGGAAGGAGGTGCCGTTATCTTTTACATGGATGGGATACATGCTTGTGCTGCTTTTAGTAGATTGAAAATTTGTACATTTTTCTAGCGGAATCTGGTTAAAGTGGTAGTATACTCTATACTACCACTTTCCTTTACAGGTAAGCCTATAATAAGGCTTACCTGTAAGTATAAAGAATATCTCATAAACCTGTACGGTTTAGGAGATATTCCCCTTAAAAGCAAAATGGAAGGATGAGGTAAGTGAAGGAGGACTGCACTAATGTAAAGGAAGCTATTTAGGGAAAAAAAAATGTACATTTACAACCCCTTTAATGTACACAACTGCAGAGTTTTCAATACTGTCTGTTCATGGGGAAATTGACAACCTGTGGAAAGAGATTCACTCCATCTATGGCCTGCCTTAGATTTACAAAATACATAGAACTGTAGAATACGAGGTCAAACCTTAACACTTTTTAAAATTTGTATCCAATCAGGTAGGCTTTTCAGCCCCTGTCACACGAAAGGACCGATCAGGTCCGCCTGTCTATTTTTCAGGCAGACATGATTGGACCACCCATTAACCTCTAGGTGAGGCGAATACGTGTTCACGGACGCCTGCCTGGCATCCGATCCAACAAAATCCCATGAAAACAGACTTATGGCGATACGCTCATCATCCATTCAGCAGGTTGGATCGGATTATAATATGGTGCAGTACCTACAGACATGGGGTAGTGTCCCTGATTCTGGCTGGTGTCTCAAGCAAACGTTGGGGACCTATGGGCATATTTTATGGGGGTGAGGTGTGTTAGGACTTTGTGTTAGGGCTGAAACAACTAATCCATTAATCGATTATGAAAATAGTTGTCAACTATTTTCTAGGGTTGTCCCGATACCACTTTTTTAGGACCGATTACAAGTACCGATACTTTTTTTCATGTACTTGCCGAGACCGAATACCGATACTTTTTTTAAATGTAATGCGACAGTTTTCAAACCACAATACAGACTAAGGAGATTTTCTTTAGAATTATGATGAACTCTAACTCAAGACATTATGAAAGAATAAAAATGAGTAAAAATGAATAAAAATGTTTTATTTTCTTGTCACGTAGTAGTAAAAAACTCAAAGAATTTTCACAGAACATGTTGATAAATACAAAAAAAGTATTCTATTTAGGTATCGGGAGCATTTGTGCGAGTACAAGTACTCCCGCAAATACTCTGTATCGGTCCCGATACCGATACTAGTATCAGTATCTGGACAACTCTACTATTTTCATAATCGATTATTCAGCCAGTTGATTAGTTGGCCTGCATATAGTATGCATTATTTGTTTACATTATCAGGAAATACAGTGCAGCACACATACATGTCACCAAGTGCCTGAGAATGTGTGAATGTGCAAGTGTAAGGTGCCGTACACACGGCAGAGAACCTCGACGGGCAGAACACATCGTTCCGCCCGTCGAGGTTCTCTCCCGGCCGTCGGATTCGGCGACCCGCCCGTCGGGAATGGCAACCAGCCATTCTTCCAGGCGGGCCGTCGAGGAAATAGAGAGCGTGCTCTCTATTTCGGCTCGACGGGCTTCCCGACGGGAAGCTCGCTGAGACCGTACACACGGCCGAGGTCCTCGCTGGAATGTGCATTCCACCTCGGCCGTGTGTACGGCACCTTAGGAGCAATGCCTCATGGGACATGTAGTCCTGGGCATAAAGTGAGTAGTTCTAAAGGCAGAAGGTTTTTTTTTTTTTTTTTTACCTTGCTATAGCAGGCGCTTTATCCTATTCTTTGCAGCTTGCTATTGAGGCACTCTGAAGGCAGGAGGAGCCAGAAGCCTCAGTGAGGGACCCCAGAAGTGGAGGATCTGGGCTGCTCTGTGCAAAATTATTACACAGAGCAGGCAAGTATAACAAGTGTGTTTAAAAAAAAACAAACAAAAAAAACACATTAAAGACTCTGTGCAGGGAAGATCTGCATCTGAACCCAGAGAAAGTGGAGGTAATAGAAGGCATTACAATTCCTGTAGTTATTTATTTTTACCACTGCATATGGATATTTAAGAATAAATTGCCTCTTTTTTCATTTACATATTAACTAAATTGTACACTACACTTTTTTTTAAAGATTAGTCGATTAATCTAAACAATAATCGGCCAACTAATCGATTATGAAAATAATAGTTAGTTGCAGCCCTACTTTGTGTACTATTGCGAAAGTAGTTCATAGCCTTGTTCCTGGAAGCGGTCTATCTATCTATCTATATAGATGGATAGATAAGTGGTGGGGAGACTCTAAGCCTGTACTACTTGTACCGGAGAAAGGGATTAAATCTCCTGAAAACCAAACTGTTAGTGCAAATAGAAAAAATATATCCTGTAATATTTATAACTTGGTACTTAAAGGATAAGATCACCTTTTGTAAAAAAAAAAAAAAAAAGAACAAATGCACTTATTGCAGGCAAAAAAGAAAAGTGTAATTTATTATTATTATATATTTTTTTTTTTACTAGGAGCCTGGAAAGCATTGCAACCCACGATCAGCAGTTACAGAATGACAGAAACCATCAATTGGCTACCTAGAGTGCTCAACAGTGCTGTGATAGTTCATAGAGAACTACAAGCTGACAGCCCCAAAGTCTGTTGGTACTTGTAGTTCTCCCATTCACAGAACTGCGGAGCCCTGCATGCCCAAGTTTAAAAATAAATAAATATAGCGTCTGTGAGTGGGGGGATAAGATTCCCGACTCGCTGTCATTAGAGGTGTTGGATCAGGTAATGGCTGTAGGAGTGCTAACATGTTCCCAAAGGTGAACTTGTCCCGCCTGCGCTATAGCCCAATTACGGCTACGTCTTGGGCCTTAAAGGGGTTGTAAAGGTAAAAAAAAATTCACCTTAATGCATTCTATGCATTAAGGTGAAAAAAACATCAGATGATGCGGTGCCCCCGTTTTACTTACCTGACCCTTCGAAAGTCCCGCGCTTGCCCCCATTATCCTCCTCGAGTCGAAGCCCAGCCGTTGATTGGCTGCAGTGGATGGATTAAAAGCAGCGTAGCCATTGGCTGGCGCTGCTGTCAATCGCATCCAATGACGCAACGAGCCAGGGGGCGTGGCTGAGTGATACAGCAGCGGCTGTGGCCGCCGCAACAGATAAACACCATGCGAGCTCGCATGTCTGTGTGTAGTTGTTGTGGGAAGGAGGCGCGACAGCCGCCGAGGGACCCCAGAAGACCAGGATCGGAGCCACTGTGTGCAAAACGATCTGCACATTGGAGGTAAGTATAACATGTTTTTTATTTAAAAAACATTTTCTTTTCCTTTTACAACTTTTTTTTGTCTTTTTTTTTTCCGTGCTGACAGCTGACAAAAAAAAGCTAACCACTGCCTTCTGACAGAGGGACATTGGTCCCGAACAGAGAGAGGCACTGCTGCTATGCAGTGCCATCTACAGGTGCATACCAGTGCCTATCGGTGCAGCCTATCAGTGCCCATCAGTGCTGCCTCATCAGTGCATATTAATAAATGAGAAAAATTACCTGTTTCCAAAATGTTATAAACTATGAAACTGTTTTTTTTTTTTGGGAGCGAGCATGCACGAGTGCCCCCCACAGCAAGCGGGTCGCTATTGGGACACTCGGCAAGGGGGATGGGCCGGAGCTCTGGCGTGGGATCCGAGAAGAGGAGGATCGGGGCTGCTCTGTGCAAAACCACTGCACAGAGCAGGTAAGTATGACTTTTTCTTTTTTTTGTGTGTTTTTATTTAAAAAAAAATCTTTTTTACAATCACTTTTAATTCACACAGAGGAGCAGAACAGTTTTCTCTCTCTGCAGTTCAGAAGTTCGCAGTTGGTGTTTTAAATTATTCCAAAGGTGTTCAATATGTTTTTTCGGTTGCTGTTGGAGTCCCAGTTCAACCCAATGGTTTTCAGTGGGGTTGAGGTCAGAACTCTGTGTAGGTAATGCCGTGTACACACGATTGTTTTTCGGCATGAAAAAAAACTACGTTTTTAAAAACGTCATTTAAAATAATCGTGTGTGGGCTTCACATCGTTTTTCATCTTCTGAAAAACGACCTAAAAAAATTTTGCGCATGCTGCATTTTTTAACGTCCTTTTTAAAAATGTTGTTTTTCGGGTTGTAAAAAATGATCGTGTGTGGGCTAAAACGACGTTAAAAATTATGATTTAAACCCGCGCATGCACAGAAGTTATGAGACGGTAGCATGAATAGAACTTCCCCTTTAGAGTGCCGTTGTACGTGTTGTACGTCACCGCGCTTTGCTCATCATTTTTTGAAAAACGATGGTGTGTGGGCAACATTGTTTTTAATGATGAAGTTGGAAAAAGTTGTTTTTTCATGCCGAAAAACGTTTGTGTGTACGCGGTAGGGTTGTCCCGATACCACTTTTTTAGGATCGAGTACAAGTACCGATACTTTTTTTTAAGTACTCGCCAATACCGAATACCGATACTTTTTTTTAAACATGTCCCCAAATGTAGCCGCGTATGCAGCCATGTCCCCCCGCGTATGCAGCCATGTCCCCCCGCGTATGCAGCCATGTCCCCCCGCGTATGCAGCCATGTCCCCCCGCGTATGCAGCCATGTCCCCCCGCGTATGCAGCCATGTCCCCCCATACCTAGATGCCGCCGCCGCCTAGTTAATCAGCGTGCGGGGAACATTACAGCTTTCATTTGAATAGTTGTATGTTCCCCGCCCACCGTGAATAGACACTCCCCCTTGCTCGGGGACTTTGATAGACGGATCACCCGTCCAATCCTGAGCAGAGGGGAGTGTCTATACGCAGCGAGGCGGGGAACATACAACTATTCAAATGAAAGCTGTAATGTTCCCCGCACGCTGATTAACTAGGCGACGGCTGCATTGCGGTATGCGGCGGGGGGTTGGGTAGTATCGGATCTGGCATATGGGGCATTTGCGGGAGTACAAGTACTCCCGCAAATGCTCAGTATCGGTCCCGATATCGATACTGGTATCGGTATGGGGACAACCCTAGTAAGTGGCATAACTCGAGTTCCTTCACAATCCAAACTCCTTAAGCCATTTTATTTATGGACCCGGATTTGTGAATTTGAACGCGGTAATTTGTAGGGGTATCCATCCATATACCTTTGGCCATGTAGTGTATTTGATATCCTTTCACCCTAAAAAAAACTTTGTCCGTTATATTTTTTGGCAAATTGCAAATCTTCTCTTGATCTTCTTCCTAAAACCTAAGAATTAAAAAAAAAATCCAAATCTGCTACCAAATTAAAGCTCTATCTGTCCTTTAAATCTGCTCAGCGCTTTAACATAGAATACAAAATCTAAAAGATAAAAGTCCAAAAAAAATCTATGGCACTTGAGAGAAGAGAGAGAATTATTGAGACTGAGACCAATATGATTTTTTTTGTCCTCAGCCACATTATGGAGCATTTAGAAGGAGTTGTAAAGAAGCCGGAGTCGGAGATGTCCCCGCAGGAGCTGCAGCTTCATTACTTCAAGATGCACGATTATGATGGCAACAGTTTATTGGATGGCCTGGAGCTGGCAACCGCGATCTCCCATGTCCACAAATCGGTCAGTATATAGAAATGGCTGTCTTATATATTCGGCACACACAATGTGGCTCATGTAAAGTCTGTGAGGTTCATTTACTGAAGGTGAGTGGACGGCGCACTTAAAGAGGTTATTTTTTGTTCTGTGTGTATCTTTACTGCACAGAAACATGAAGCCAGTTCAAAAGTGAAACTAACCTGCAGGCACATTATATGATTGATTTTTATCTATTTTTAATCATTTTGAAAAGGAATCAGTTAACTTTTATGTCTCTATACCCTGTAAACAGTCATTTCAGCAAACAATTTTTTTTTTCCTTTAGTGACCCTTTAAAGGGGTTGTAAAGGTAAATGTTCTTTCACCTTAATGCATACTATGCATTAAGATGAAAAAACATCCGATGGTACCGCCCCCCCCCAAGCCCCTGTTTTACTTACCAGACCGTTCGAAAGTCCCAGGCGCAGCCATGTGATGTTCTTGGGTTCCCAGCCAGGCCGTTGATTGGCTAGGCTGGGCAGATTGATAGCAGCGCAGTCATTGGCTGGCGCTTCTGTTAACCACAGCGGATGACGCGGCGCGCTGGGGGGTGACACAGAGTGATACAGTCGGCGGCTATGCCTGTTGCTGTATCACGGGAACGTACTCGCAAAAGCTTTCCACCATGCAAGCTCGGTCGCATGAAGGTAGAAAGCTTTTGCGAGGAGGAGCTGAGACAGCCGCCAAGCGACCCCAGGAGAGCGGGTTCGGGGACACTTTGTGCAAAATGAGCTGCACAGTGGAGGTAAGTATAACATGTTTGTTATTTAAAAAACGATTTTTTTGCCTTTAGTGACCCTTTAAATATAGTGTGCATGTGTGCAAAACAAAAAACGAAAAAGTTGGATGTGGCAGCGAATGGGGTGAAACGTCTGTATGGACGACAACCTGAAACTCTCTAATGTCCTCTCTCTTGTTTTTTAGGGGAGCGCGGAGCATGCGCAGGCCATAGACGAGCAGGAAATGATCACCCTGGTGGATGACGTTCTCAAAGATGATGATTTGAATAACGATGGATACATTGACTATGCAGAATTTGCTAAATCATTAGAATAAAGACTCTGGTTTATTTTTTCTTCTGAATGTGAACTTTTAGCAATCTACGTGTTTTTCTAGTATTGTGGTCTCCCGCTCTGTGCGATCCTGTGGTCTGTATTATGTGTGTAGCTGCACAGCTGGGACATTCTGTGGCTGTTTTTAATGGTTTAATTTATACAAGAACATGATGTACTCTAACCAAAAATACAGGTTTTTAAAGTTTCCTTAATTTGCCATAACTTTTTTTTAAAAGTAACAAGCAGCCAAATGCCAGCATATTAAAATTCCGACCTCCTATCAGTGGGCTGGAGAAGGATTTTGAAGGCTGCTGTTTATATGGAGCAGACTGTCATGGTGCAGTGTGTGTGCTTTCAGCAGTGCCGATTTTCATTGACTTCTAGAAGCTCTCTGTTCTGAACAAGCTTTTTCCTCTGGTTTCTAATGACGGAGCTGTTCAAATCCCTTAATGCACACACTGATAGGTGGCACGCCATGATGGCTGGGCACTGATAGGTGGCACGCCATGATGGCTGGGCACTGATAGGTGGCACGCCATGATGGCTGGGCACTGATAGGTGGCACGCCATGATGGCTGGGCACTGATAGGTGGCACGCCATGATGGCTGGGCACTGATAGGTGGCACGCCATGATGGCTGGGCACTGATAGGTGGCACGCACTGATGGCTGGGCACTGATAGGTGGCACGCACTGATGGCTGGGCACTGATAGGTGGCACGCACTGATGGCTGGGCACTGATAGGTGGCACACCATGATGGCTGGGCACTGATAGGTGGCATGCCATGATGGCTGGGCACTGATGGGTGGCACGACATGATGGCTGGGCACTGATAGGTGGCACGCCATGATGGCTGGGCACTGATAGGTGGCACGCCATGATGGCTGGGCACTGATAGGTGGCACGCCATGATGGCTGGGCACTGATAGGTGGCACGCCATGATGGCTGGGCACTGATAGGTGGCACGCCATGATGGCTGGGCACTGATAGGTGGCACGCCATGATGGCTGGGCACTGATAGGTGGCACGCACTGATGGCTGGGCACTGATAGGTGGCACGCACTGATGGCTGGGCACTGATAGGTGGCACGCACTGATGGCTGGGCACTGATAGGTGGCACGCACTGATGGCTGGGCACTGATAGGTGGCACGCACTGATGGCTGGGCACTGATAGGGGGCACGCACTGATGGCTGGGCACTGATAGGTGGCACGCACTGATGGCTGGGCACTGATAGGTGGCACGCACTGATGGCTGGGCACTGATGGGTGGCACGACATGATGGCTGAGCACTGATAGGTGGCACGCCATGATGGCTGGGCACTGATAGGTGGCATGCCATGATGGCTGGGCACTGATAGGTGGCACGCCATGATAACTGGGCACTGATAGGTGGCACGCAATGATGGCTGGGCACTGATAGGTGGCACGCCATGATGGCCGGGCACTGATAGGTGGCACGCCATGATGGCCGGGCACTGATAGGTGGCACGCCATGATGGCCGGGCACTGATAGGTGGCACGCACTGATGGCCGGGCACTGGTAGGTGGCACGCACTGATGGCCAGGCACACACTGGCTGGGCACTGATAGGTGGCACACACTGGCTGGGCACTGATAGGTGGCACACACTGGCTGGGCACTGATAGGTGGCACACACTGGCTGGGCACTGATAGGTGGCACACACTGGCTGGGCACTGATAGGTGGCACACACTGGCTGGGCACTGATAGGTGGCACACACTGGCTGGGCACTGATAGGTGGCACACACTGGCTGGGCACTGATAGGTGGCACACACTGGCTGGGCACTGATAGGTGGCACACACTGGCTGGGCACTGATAGGTGGCACTGAGTGATGAACACTGATAGATGACACACACTGATGATGATGCGGCTGCCCCCTACAAGCTTGCCTCGCTCAGCTCTCCGCCCCGCTCTCCGCCTTGCTCAGCTCTGCGCCCCGCTCTCCGCCTTGCTCAGCTCTGCGCCCCGCTCTCCGCCTTGCTCAGCTCTGCGCCCCGCTCTCCGCCTTGCTCAGCTCTGCGCCCCGCCCTCCGCCTTGCTCAGCTCTGCGCCCCGCCCTCCGCCTTGCTCAGCTCTGCGCCCCGCTCTCCGCCTTGCTCAGCTCTGCGCCCCGCCCCCTGCCTTGCTCAGCTCTGCGCCCCGCCCTCCGCCTTGCTCAGCTCTGCGCCCCGCCCTCCGCCTTGCTCAGCTCTGCGCCCCGCCCTCCGCCTTGCTCAGCTCTGCGCCCCGCCCTCCGCCTTGCTCAGCTCTGCGCCCCGCCCTCCGCCTTGCTCAGCTCTGCGCACCGCCCTCCGCCTTGCTCAGCTCTGCGCCCCGCCCTCCGCCTTGCTCAGCTCTGCGCCCCGCCCTCCGCCTTGCTCAGCTCTGCGCCCCGCCCTCCGCCTTGCTCAGCTCACAGCCTAAGATCCCTTTCACACAGGGTGACCGTTCAGATCCACTTGTCTGTTTTTCAGGCGGACCTGAACGGACACTCCATACATCTTAATGGAGTGACGGATGTCAGTAGTGACATGCCCGCTGACATCCGATCCGACCCACTCTGCTAAATCCAGACAGACGGAACCAGGCCAGTCAAATTCCTCCACCCCAAACTCGCTCATCCATGTCTTTAAAAAAAAGTGAAGATTTACCTAATTTACTAAGCTGTGGAGTAAACTGCCTTTAGTAAATCAACCCCATTGTTCAAACAGCCCAGGTTTGAGAAGTATGTGAACCCATGTAAAAACTTGCTTCAGCAGTAATAACTTCTAAATTTAAATATTCCTGTAGTTGCTAAGAGGTGCACTATGGTTTGAGGAAATTTTACACCACTCACTCTTTCCCACAAAAAACTAGTTCCTTTACATTTCTGGGATTTTGTGTGTAAGGAATGCTCTTCAGATCATCATACCACAGCATGTTTTTTGGGTTGAGGTCTGAACTGGCCATTTCAGAATCTTCTTTTTTTTTTCTTTCGTTGTTGATTTACTCCCTCCATCTTGACAACAGTCTCCTATCTAATTTCCAGAAATGCATTTAAATTCATTGTTTCCTCTATGGAAGATAGCCGCCCAGACACGGTGACAGCAAAGTAGCTTCAAATAATTTTTTTCCCACCATGCTGGGTTTTGTGTTGGTGTGGTATGCTTTGCTCTCTACATCTTCATCCTTGCTGGGGTCATACTTCTCGTACCTTTAGCAACCTCCCATGAGTTTTTTAGCATTTCTTTTTTAAGGTTGGGTTCACTCTATCTTCGCATGCGGCTCACAGCAGGAGTTTGGTGTGTCTTCGTTCACCACTTTAGGTCCGATTTCAGCCTGAATTTTTGGCTAAGTTCTGACCCGAAACTAACCCAAAGATGCACATGAGGCTTCTGTGCAAATTTGCACCAAAACCGTAACGGAGATATGTGAAGCGGCGCCATGGATATCTATGGAGCCGCTTCACATATCTATGGAGCCGCTTCACATATCTTTATGGCGCTGCTTCACATATCTATATGGCGCTGCTTCACATATCCATGGCGCCACTTCACATATCCATGGCGCCGCCATAGATATGTGAAAGCGGCGCCATAGATATGTGAAAGCGGCGCCATAGATATGTGAAAGCGGCGCCATAGATATGTGAAAGCGGCGCCATAGATATGGAGATAAGTGAACCAGCCCCAAAATCTCCTGCTATTGCAGGGAACCCGCATTCAATTCGCAATAGTGTCAACCCAGCCTAAAAATATTCCCTCACTTTGCACGAAAAGCCCATCCCCTGACAAACTTATGTCCATGTTCCCATGTTCAATGAAGAATCTGAGAAATGCAGAGTGGTATGGGTGAGGATGTGACCTCTACCCATGATGCAATGCTCAAGTCTAGTGCCCAAAAACCGGGCTCCAACATGTGGCTTACCATAGGCGTGTTCTTGGGCACACCCTAATCACCCTGTGTGGTGCAGATTACCCCAGATCACCAAACGGGGCCCTTAAACAAATTGTAATAAAAAAATAAAGTTGTAAAAAATAATAAAAATTGAACTACTGACACCCAGGGCCAGATTCTCGTATATGGGCGTAAATGCCAGGGGGGCGTTTTGTATTTACGCTACGCCGCCGAAGGTTTGGACGCAAGTGCCGTATTCTCAAAGCACTTGCGTCCTAAGTTACGGCGGCGTAGCGTAAATATCCAGGCGTAAGCCCGGGTAATTCAAATGTTGAAGAGGTGGGCGTGTTTTATGTAAATGTGTTGTGACCCCACGTTTTCGACGTTTATTTTGAACAGCGCATGCGCCGTCTGTGGAGGTTTCCCAGTGCGCATGCGCAAAATCACGTCGCAAATAGTCAATGCTTTCGACGTGAACGTAACTTACGCAAATCCCTATTCGCGAACGACTTACGTAAATGACGGATAATACGACGCTGTCCCAACGTCCATACTTAACATTGCGTACGCCTCACCTACAGTGCGGAAAATAAGTATTTGAACACCCTGCTATTTTGCAAGTTCTCCCACTTGGAAATCATGGAGGGGTCTGAAATTGTCATCGTAGGTGCATGTTCACTGCGAGAGACATAATCAAAAAAAAAAATTCCAGAAATCACAATGTATGATTTTTTTAACTATTTATTTGTATGATACAGCTGCAAAGAAGTATTTGACTACCTGAGAAAATCAATGTTAATATTTGGTACAGTCGCCTTTGTTTGCAATTACAGAGGTCAAACGTTTCTTGTAGTTTTCCACCAGGTTTGCACACACTGGAGGAGGGATTTTGGCCCACTCCTCCACACAGATCTTCTCTAGATCAGTCAGGTTTCTGGGCTGTCGCTGAGAAACACGGAGTTTGAGCTCCCTCCAAAGATTCTCTATTGGGTTTAGGTCTGGAGACTGGCTAGGCCACGCCAGAACCTTGATATGCTTCTTACAGAGCCACTCCTTGGTTATCCTGGCTGTGTGCTTCGGGTCATTGTCATGTTGGAAGACCCAGCCTCGACCCATCTTCAAAGCTCTAACTGAGGGAAGGAGGTTGTTGCCCAAAATCTCGCAATACATGGCCCCGGTCATCCTCTCCTTAATACAGTGCAGTAGCCCTGTCCCATGTGCAGAAAAACACCCCCAAAGCATGATGCTACCACCCCCATGCTTCACAGTAGGGATGGTGTTCTTGGGATGGTACTCATCATTCTTTTTCCTCCAAACACGGTTAGTGGAATTATGACCAAAAAGTTCTATTTTGGTCTCATCTGACCACATGACTTTCTCCCATGACTCCTCTGGATCATCCAAATGGTCATTGGCAAACTTAAGACGGGCCTTGACATGTGCTGGTTTAAGCAGGGGAACCTTCCGTGCCATGCATGATTTCAAACCATGACGTCTTAGTGTATTACCAACAGTAACCTTGGAAACGGTGGTCCCAGCTCTTTTCAGGTCATTGACCAGCTCCTCCCGTGTAGTCCTGGGCTGATCTCTCACCTTTCTTATGATCATTGAGACCCCACGAGGTGAGATTTTGCATGGAGCCCCAGTCCGAGGGAGATTGACAGTCATGTTTAGCTTCTTCCATTTTCTAATGATTGCTCCAACAGTGGACCTTTTTTCACCAAGCTGCTTGGCAATTTCCCCGTAGCCCTTTCCAGCCTTGTGGAGGTGTACAATTTTGTCTCTAGTGTCTTTGGACAGCTCTTTGGTCTTGGCCATGTTAGTAGTTGGATTCTTACTGATTGTATGGGGTGGACAGGTGTCTTTATGCAGCTAATGACCTCAAACAGGTGCATCTAATTTAGGATAATAAATGGAGTGGAGGTGGACATTTTAAAGGCAGACTAACAGGTCTTTGAGGGTCAGAATTCTAGCTGATAGACAGGTGTTCAAATACTTCTTTGCAGCTGTATCATACAAATAAATAGTTAAAAAATCATACATTGTGATTTCTGGAATTTTTTTTTTTATTATGTCTCTCACAGTGGACATGCACCTACAATGACAATTTCAGACCCCTCCATGATTTCCAAGTGGGAGAACTTACAAAATAGCAGGGTGTTCAAATACTTATTTTCCGCACTGTACGTAACAGCAGGGGTAACTTTATGCAAACGATGTAAAATACGACGACTGGGTGCAATTACGTACAGGAATTGGCGTATCTAGCTCATTTGCATATTCAACGCGGCTAATCGACGGAAGCGCCCCTAGCGGCCAGCGTATAATTGCACACAATTATACGCCGGCGTGGACAAGTTACGTCGGCGGAAGAAGCCTATTTTTTTAACTTATCTGCCTTTGAAAATCGGCGTAAACATACGCCAGCGCAGATTTGAAATTACGGCGGCGTATCTGGAGATCCGCCGCCGTAACAGCTTTGAGAACCTGGCCCCTAGTGTTAAGTTTGGCAGCAAACTCTGATTTAGTTTTAGTCTCAGGACTAAATGGCATTTTAGTTCTAGTCCCATTTTAGTCTTCTGCAATTGTTTTAGATTTAGTCACTAAATCTCCAGGACATTTTAGTAGACTAAAACTAATTTATCTAATGGGTGTAGATAAATTGTAATTAGTGAACATTTGTCTACAATTTCCAAACTCATTATATGCTGCTGGAGTGAAAAATCAAATATGTTATTATTTATGGTATTGAGGTATGAACATGCACTACAGACCAGTGATAAAGGGGTTTGTTCTTTATTTTCTAAAAAGGTTCCTTTAAGCTAGTGCATTGTCGGTTCACTTACCTACTAAAACTAAAATGCCATATTAGTCAAAAGACTAAAACTAAATTGAAATTTGACTTCAAAATTAAAGGGGTTGTAAAGGTATTTTTTTTTTTTTCTAAATCGGTTACTTTAAGCTAGTGCATTGTTGGTTCACTTACCTTTTCCTTCCATTTCCCTTTTAAATGTTTTTTTTTTCTTTGTCTGAATTTCTCAATTCCTGTTTTTCCCCAGTAAGCTTGCCACCATCATCTGAGCCTTCTGGCTGGGGGGTTACTCAGCCAGAACATACTACTGAGGGGGAACAGGAAGTGAGAAATTCAGACAAAGAAAAAAGACATTTAGAAGGAAAAGGTAAGTGAACCAACAATGCACTAGCTTAACCGCTTAACGACCGCCGCATGTATATGATGTATATGTCCACAGAATGGCATATCCAGGCAGATGGATGTGCCAGAATGTCCCCCCTCCCCCGTTACATGCGGCGGTTGGTAAGCCTCTGGGAGCGATCCGGGATGAGGGGGCGGCTGTTCGTTTCTGTCCCCCTCGCGATCGCTCCCAGCGAATCGGCTTCCCCCGCTCTGCCCGCCCTCTGCCTTTGTAATGTAAACACTGGCAGAGGAAGTGATGTCACCTCTCCTCTTGGCGATATTTTCGTTCAGGTGAGAGGAGAGAAGACATCACAACTGAGTTGCACAACACTACACTGACACCAGTACACATATGCACATTATCCCCTTCAGATCACCCCCAACCCCCTATCACAGTGTCACTAATAGCAGTGATCATATATGTACTGATTACTGCATTTAGTGTCAGTGTGACAGGCAGTTAGTGTTAGGTCTAGGGTAGCCCCCATACCCCCCCCCAAATAAAGTTTTAACCCCTTGATCACCACCCTAGTTAACCCTTCCACCCCCTATTGCCAGTGTCACTAAGGGATCGGTTTTCTGATCACTGTATTAGTGTCACTGTTGCCGCTAGGTAGCTAGTTTTTTTTTTACATTGCGATTTTTTATTTTTTTATTTTTTGCGTATTCATGTGGCTGAATACATTTTGGCCTAAATGTTTGACTAAGATTTAGTTTATTCGATTTTTCTTATAACAAAAAGTAGAAAATATAATTTTTTTTCAAAATTTTCGGTCTTTTTCCGTTTATATATCGCAAAAAATAAAAGTCGGAGAGACAATCAAATACCATCAAAAGAAAGCTCTAATTGTGGGAAGAAAAGGACGCAAATTTTGTTTCGGTACAACATTGTGTGACCGCGCAAGTTAAAGGAGCGCAGTGCCAAATTGTAAAAAGACCTTTGGGCATTTAGCAGCATATTGGTCCGGGGCTTAAGTGGTTAAAGGAACCTATTTAGAAAATAAAAAACAAACCTTTACAACCCCTTTAATTTTGAAGTCAAATTTCAATGTAGTTTTAGTCGTATTTCAGTCATCTCAATTGTTGTAGTTGTATTTTAGTCGACTAAAATGTTTTAGTCAGCGAAATTAACACTGCTGACACCATCCACTTCCATACTGACACCAATCTCTGCTCTACTATCACTGCCACTATGTATACACACGCATATGCAATAGGCTGCCCACACCTATGTGGCTTACACAGGGCTTGACTCCTGGAGCAGCAGCATGGAAGGTGTCAGTGAATGATCGAGGCGCCATCACTTTGCCTGTTCTCAAACTGCTGATATAATTGGATTTATCACAAACTGCAGGAGCTCTATTTTTACATTACTTTATTTTACATCATGTACACATATTCCCAAAGGAATAAAACGAAAGACATTTTTAACTCCAGGGCGTTGTTGGGTCTATAGCAGTCATTGGTGTTAGGGTTAACATTGAAGACGATAATCCTGTTCCTGGGGAATTGATAGACCGCAGTGAATTGTACCAGTCATCATGTTGGCGAGTAGGTGGGGTGCCAGTGGGCAGATGGGGGTGTGTGCTGGTACACATGAACTGACTGACGGAGGATGCCGGCTGGTACCCTGGGGGTGCCATAGAAGTGAAGCGGGGTATGTGGTTGAGGGTGTGAGGATACTGGTACTGGCGAGATCCAGGTGGCACCGAGCACATGCCAGGCATTAGGCTTCCGCAGGCAATCATACTACTTGCTGTGATTGACTTCTGATTTGTTCTTTCATGTTTGCGATGTTTCGCCCTCCGATTCTGAAACCAAACCTGTAATTTGGAGAAATGTTTCAATATTTGTGCAATATGTAGATCATTTGTTCCCTGTGTTTATCCACAACTCAGGGCCAGGGGCCACTGTTTTCTACCTCTCCACCGTTTCAGTCTTATCAGAATCCAACACTTGCCCTTGTCTTCCCCTCCACTGTACCTGCCATGTTTCCTTTCTCCAACTATCACATCACTGCTGAATCTTGTAGTGACATCGGGGGTTGGAGGATGGAACCTTGGTGCCTAACAGGAAAAACCAGCACCCAACACTCCTGGAAGTGTCACTAGAGACTGGCAGGGACTGTAACTCTAGAATGAAGCGGAGGTAGGAAACACGGCCACTAGAGAGGTTAGTATAACCACTTAAAGGAGTTGTAAAGGAAAAAATGTTTTGCCTAGAACTAAAGCGGAGCTCCACCCTAAAATGGAACTCACGCTGATCGGAACCCTCCCCCCCCCCCCCCTCTGGTGTCACATTTGACACCTTTCAAAAAGACAGGCATTTGCACCCACTTCCGCCCCAGCAGACTGCGGGCATGACGTCACCGTCCGTCCGAACGCTCCCCTCCCCCCCTCCCCATTGTGTGCTGGGAACACTCATCTCCCAGTACACAGTGGGAGCCAATCGGCGGGCGCAGCTTGACTCGCGCGTGCGCTGTAGGGAACCGGGCAGTGAAGCCAGAGCGCTTCACTTCCTGGTTCCCTCACTGTGGATGGCGGGGGGAGCAGCAGAGTGACGAGCGATCACTCATCCTCTGCTGCGGATGGCGCTGGACTCCAGGACAGGTAAGTGTCCTAATATTAAAAGTCAGCAGCTGCAGTATTTGTATTTTAGAAAAATGATCGCTTAGTGACACTGGCAATAGGGAGTGAAAGGGTTAATTAGGGCGGTGATCAAGGGGTTAAAACTTTATTGGGGGGGTACGGGGGCTACCCTGAACCTAACACTAACTGCCTGTCACACTGACACTAAAATGCAGTGATCAGTACATATATGATCACTGCATTCAGTGACAGGTGGGTGGGGGTGATCGCAAGGGGTCAAATGTGCCTATGTGTGTGGTGTCAGTGTAGTATTAGTGCAGATCTGAAATTGGGGGAAGCTCTGCTGATTTAAATATCCAATCATGTGCAAGCTAAAATTATGTTTTTTATTTTCCTTGCATGTCCCCCTCAGATCTACAGTGATTGCACTTCCAAGTGCACTTGCAGTGCAAAGTGGATTTGCCTTTTGTAATAAATCACCCCCTCTGTGTCTATGGACGCAGAGTGTATGACAGGGAGCGCGCCCGCAAGCTAGCCCCTTCTCGGGACATCACACGTCCCAGAAGGACCATTCACAAGGTGCAGCACAGCTTGCGCATATGCAGTAGGAAAGAGGCTGTGAAGCCGCAAGGCTTCTTCTCCTGTTTCCCTTACTAGATATGCCAGTGCCTGCACCTGAAGCCAATGGAAGAATCTGTTTGGGTGAGGACATCGCTGGATTCTTGGACAGGAAAGTGTTCTTATATTAAAAGTCAGCAGCTACAGTATTTGTAGCTGCTGACTTTTAATTTTCTGGCAGTAGCCAGGGGCTGCTCTTTAAATTGAGGAATGGAAGACTGCATTTGAAACAGCTGATGGAGCAGATTCGTTTTTCGTTGTAAGTAATAGCTTTCCATTATAATTAGCAGTGTCACCACAGTAAAGTGCCATTAACCACAATGTTAACAATCTCACCTGTATCCGGGCTTCATTGAGCTTGGTGATCTTGGCCAGTTCCTCCCGGCAGTAGATATCCGGATAGTGATTCTTGCTGAACGCCATCTCCAGGTGCTCCAATTGTTCTTGGCTGAATGTGGTGCGATGTCGTCGTCTGGTTGGGGTGGGATAATGAGGTGGAGCGTGTTTGGTCGATGACAATAAGATGGTGTTGTTTACACCAGGGCCATTGGGAAATGAGTTATGAATATCTGGAAATAAAGAGAAGATACAATTGGAACAATTCATCTTTAAGACATTTTGGAAACATTCTGCGGGAGTCATAGCATACACTCTGGCTAGGCGAACAGGAACCAAATACCATCTGGTTAGAACTTTAAGGCCTCGCACACACGATAGGTTAGCCAGAGGACAATGGTCTGATGGAGCGTTTTCATCGGTCAAAACTGATTGTGTGTAGGCCCCATAGGTTATTTAACCTTAGGTTAAAAAAAAAGCCAACTTGCTTTAAATTTAACCTATGGATTCCTAACCGATAGGTCAAAACCGATCGTTAGTAGGCACGACCATTGGTTAAAAATCCACGCATGCTCAGAATCAAGTCGATGCATGCTTGGAAGCATTGAAGCACGTCGTCGTGTTTTCTGACACAATCGTTTTTTTAACTGATGGTGTGTAGACACCTCAGACCCTCAGTCAGCTTCATCGGTTAACATATGACAGACCGTTCTCATCGGATGGACTGTCGTGTGTACGAGGCTTAAGACTAGCTTCTATCAGTGAAACCTTTAGGACCCCCTTATAGGAGACATGAAGTCTAGATGACCAGGAATCCAGATCATCCTCGGCATAAAGGTCCCTTTCCCAAGCCAGCATATATGGCTGTTTCTGAACCGGGTTGAGCAGGGACTCGTACACCATAGAAATGTCACCTCTTGTACTCTGGTCATTGGTACACCATTGTTTGTAAGCTGTCACTGGGGGAGGGGTTCTCTGGAGGGCCAGATAGATCATAAACAGAAACAATTCAACACATAGGTATGGAGTTGGATGTATGGTATTGTACTGTGTGTTTTTTATTTTGTTTGTTTATTTTTTTGTGGTTGAACTGGATGGACTTGTGTCTTTTTTCAACCTGACTAACTATGTAACATGCTCGATAGCACTGAACTTCTTTTTCTCGCCTTGTCGTAGTGTTGCACGTCACCGCGTTCTTAACGCTCGAAAGTTCAGAGAACTTTTGTGTAACCGTGGGTATGCAAGCCAAGCTTGAGCGGAATTCTGTCGGAAAAAGTTTTTTCCGACGTAAATTCCGCTCGTTTGTACGTGGCATAAGACTGAACGACAATGTGATAGGGTGAAAGGTCCACGATATGTAAAAAAGGCTCCTATACAGTACAGATCTTTGTCTGTCCACCATTTAAATACCCTAAGACCCTGTACACACGATCAGTCCAAACTGATGAAAATGGACTGAAGTTTATTTTCATCGGTTCACAGACTGATGGTCTGATGTGCGTACACACCATCAGTTCAAAAACCGATCGTGTCTGAACGCGGTGACGTAAAACACAACAATGTGCTGAAAAAAATGAAGTTCAATGCTTCCAAGCATGCGTCGACTTGATTCTGAGCATGCGCATGTTTTTGAACCGATGCTTTCGCGTACTAACGATCGGTTTGAACCGATGGTCAGGAGTACATCAGTCCGATTTTTAAAGCAAGGTTTCAAACTTTGGACTGAAGGACAACAGACTGATGGGCCGTACACATTGGGCCAGATTCAGGTAGAGTTACTCTGGAGTATCAGTGATACTCCAGCATAACTCTCACTTTGAGCCGGCGTTTCTGTTTTCAGTAAGCAGAAAACAAGAAACGCCGGGTTGTAGTTCCTATACGAGCGGCGTAATTGTATTTCGCCGTCGTATTGGAACTGCAATTTTAAAAATGGCGCTCGAGGCGTTCCCGCTGATTAACGCCCAGAATATGTTAATCAGCAAAAATCGGCAATTCACGATCGTATTCGGGCCCGACGCAGTGACTTTCCGACGTTTCCGTAAGAGATACGCGGCGTAAAGAAAAACATGCCCCCTAGTGGAGTATCCTATGTTAAGTATGGCCGACGTCATCGCGTCGAAAAAAAGAAAATTCGAGTCGTTTGCGTAAAACGTCCGTGAATGGGGATTGACGTCATTGACGTTCACTGACAGAATTTGGAGCATGCGCACTGACAGTCGACGCATGCGCAGTACGTTCGCCGTGGGATCGCGCCTAGTTTAAATAATACACGCCCCCTACCCGCCCAATTTGAATTCCGCCGGCTCATTTTCGCTACGCCGCCGCAACTTTAGGAGCAAGTGCTGTGTGAATACAGTACTTGCTCCTAAAGTTTTGGCGGGGTAACGTAAATGAGAAAAGTTACTCCAAAATAAAGATTCACCCATCTACCTGAATCTGGCCCATAGTCGGTTTGGACCGATGAAACTTGACTTCAGTCCGTTTTCATCAGTTTGGACTGATCGTGTGTATGCGGCCTTATATCCATAACTTAAAGCGGAGTTCCACCCAAAAATTGAACTTCCGCTTAATCCACTCCTCACCCCCTTACGTGCCACATTTGGCATGTAATTTTTTTGGGGGGGGAGTGGGGGCTTCAGGAGGAGTGGGACTTCCTGTCCCACTTCCTCCTTCCGCCGAGGGGCTGGTTAGGCGATTAAGATTAATCGCCTACAGCAGCCCCTCCCTGTAGGCGACCGCCTAGGACACTGACAGGTCCTAGACGATCGCCTGTCCAATCAGCGGCGGGCCGCGCATGCATGCGCAGTGCCGCTCGCGCATGCGCAGTGGGTGCCCGGCCGTGAAGCCGAAGGCTGTCACGGCTGGGTGCCCACAGTTAGAATAAAGACGCTGGCCGGGGAGGGGGGGAGAGGAGCGGAGCCCCGGCCGGCGTGTCACTGGAACGCTGGATCAGGTAAGTGAATGTTTATTAAAAGCCAGCAGCTACACTTTTGGCTGGAACACCCCTTTAAGGAAAACCAGGATTATGAAATATGTGTCCCAAAGGGATATATTTTGAAATCAGCAGAGGATTGTGCCTTAAGTGAACCCATAGAGCCAAAGAGTTGAACAATGTAGGTGACTGTATCAGGGGTCTATCCTTAAGGGGGCGCCATAGTAAGTAATCAATTGTATAAGACAAAACGGCCTGCTGCTCTAACTGTACCCAGTCCGGTCTCAAGTGGCGAGAATAAACAATAGACAATTGCATAAATTGTGCTGTCTTGTAATACACATAGAAATCAGGAACACCTAAACCCCCCTGGTGTGAGCCAATCTAGGACACTTGGAACCCCAGATAAAGTTCAGCACTTTGGTTCTAAAGCACAGAAAATACATCCTGGACACAGCAACTCGGCAGGGACCAAAACAAATAAAGGAGTTTAGTTTAGTTAAGAGGAAGGATAATTAGCCACATATAACAATGCGTAAGAGTGAGAAAGACAAATTTTTCGGCATAAAAAAAAACGTTGTTTTTTGAAAAACGTAATTTAAAATGATCAGGTTCTGAAAAACGACAACAAAAAAATTAGAACATGCTGCATTTTTTAACGTCGTTTTAAACAATGTCGTTTTTCGGGTTGTAAAAAATGATTGTGTGTGGGCTAAAATTAAGTTTTAAACCCACACATGCTCAGAAGCAGGTTATGAGACGGCAGCGCTCGTTCTGGTAAAACTACCGATCATAATGGTACGCTGTAACAGACAGAAAAGCGTGAATCGTCTTTTACTAACAAGGAATCGGCTAAATCAGCCCCAAGGTGAATAGAACTTCCCCTTTAGAGTGCCGTTGTACGTCACCGCGCTTTGTTCATCATTTTTTTAAAACGATGGTGTGTGGGCAATGTCGTTTTTAATGATGAAGTTGGAAAAACTTTGTTTTTTGGACATGCTTAAAAAACGTTTTTTTTCATGCTGAAAAATTATCGTGTGTACGCGGCATAACTCCCAGATATGGAAAAACATCTGCATGCCATTGAAAAGTGCCATGCGAATACAAAATGAAGGAATATTAATGTTTATAGCAGAAGACTTTGTCTCGTTTTACCTGATCCCAGATACCCTTCCCAAATCACATAGTATTCAGAGTATATTTGGAATCGAGGTAAGGGGAGAAGTTACAAATAACAACATATCGTCCACAAATCGCGCACATTTGTGTACACGCAACCTGCAAGACACTCCTTTAATATTTGGCTCACCCCAAATAGCTATAGATACTGTTTCTATCGCAAATAGCAATGGGGTCGGAATAGTGTCCCATCAGTTTTATTTTAGCTTGTGGTTTAGAGTATAGAGTACCCAGGATTCGCAAGAAGAGTGGGCCAAAGCCTGTGACTTCAAGACCTGAAACATATGTGTCCAAGAGACCGAGTCAAATGCCTTCTGCAAATCAACTGACAAGAGGAGGCCCTCCTGAGGGGGATTCCCAGACCAATCCGACCGCAGTGGGGAAATAATATCCTGATCTGAACCAGTCCCTGGCGACCTGGGAATGAAGCCCACCTGATCCTTATGAACATAAGAACTAATGAAGGATGTTGGCCAAAACTTTCATAAACAGTTTAAGATAGGGTGACCAGACATCCTGGTTTCCGGGGACAGTCCCCGGATTGAGGACACTGTCCCCGAACCAAGTCTGTCCCCCGGTTTTGTCCCCGAAATGGATTTGAACAGGGGTTTGGGCAATTTGAAAGACAGTCGTGCAGAATAATAAAAAAAAAACTGAATTACACACCCCTGCTCTGTCGCTTCTACTAGCATAGGGGAGTGAATTTTTTGCCCATTATCTGTGCCCCTTTCTGATGATCATGTGCTGGTCGGAGCGGAGGGAATATTTCTTCAGTTTCGGTTGCATGCCATTTAGCTCCGCTCGCATGTTCTTCTGCCTTGGCTCAAGCCGCCTGCCTGCTTATCTCCTTGCCTTCCCTGGCGGAGTGATCTTCCTCCACTCCCCACCCAGTAGAAGCCGGGGGCATGAAGAGTAAGACTTGACAAGCTGTGAGGTTGGCGGCGATGGGCAGAGAGTCGCTGAATGCCGCCATTACTAGTAAAAAAAATATGTTGGATTTAATTTAAAAAATCTGGTCACCTTAGTTTAAGATCATTGTCAATAAGCGAGATGGGCCGGTAATTGTCAACCTTTCCCAGATCCTTATTAGGTTTCCGAACCACTGAAATGTATGCCAATATAGGTAGACTTTTTGAAAAAACTGATATAACTGTTGGCCAGCAACCAATCAAACACCAACATTGGCAGTTACATAGTGTACAGCCTAACCATAATTGTATTTACTTTTACTCTTTTTACATTTCTTGGTAGGAGTACCAGCTCTAATGACACTTGCCCCTCATGTTTGTTGAGTACAGATGAGCGAAATTCAGGGTTTTCATTTTGGCAGAATGCATTTGGGGTTAATGGAAAAAATTAAATTAAGGTGTTTTTAAATGGCTCCTGAGGGTTACCGAAGGCCAAATCCAGGAAAAGTAAATAACCCTCTCTTACAGTGGGGCTGCAACTGCACTGCAAGGGTTCAGTGCTCTTTTATGTCTAGGGCAGGGATCTCCAAACTACGGCCCTCCAGCTGTTGCGGAACTACACATCCCATGAAGCATTGCAAAACTCTGCCATTCACAGTAATGACTAGGCATGATGGAAATTGTAGCTCCTGATCATCTGGAGGGCCATAGTTTGGAGACCCCTGGTCTAGGGGATAGGAAAAACTGTGTGTTTTATTTACCTGATCCCCACCCATTCGGCAGGCAGGGCTCTCCCATGCTCTGGCAGTGGACTGTCCCTCATAATCCTCACGTCCAATGCAGGGCTATGGGCTCGGAATGCTCTTCTTGTTTCGTCAGCACAATCACATATATCCGCGCTGACCAATTAGTGCTTGCCATTGCAAGCATTATGATGGATACTCACTCTGGGGCCATGTGTTGCGGGTGTACCAACCACTACACCAGCAGCATGGGGTATAATGCCTGCTTTCTGCAGTGGGGTCTGGTGGGGTGGCCAGGATATTTTTTGTGAATAAGGTGACCGTATCCTTTAAGCGTGACACAGTGCCATCTTAAGAGGATTATAGGCCCCCGGGCAATACAGTGCACTGGGGCCCTGTCTACACAACCACGCACAAGAATTTACTGCCAAAAATCATGAAATTTACTAGCAGAACCACAATTTTTTATTGGCACTGCAAAAAAGTACCTAAAATTACAGTTTTACAAATTTCTTCATTGGCATGAAGAATAGGTTACTGTAACCCAGCCTGATCAGAGTTTCCTCTTGCATCAGAGTCTGCAGGATTCCCCCTTACAGTGAAAGGGAACTCTTATGTAAAGGGGAACACTGCAGATCATGATGTAAGGGGGAACTCTAATGTGGAGGGGGGCTCTGGTGACCAGAGAACACCTTATATCAGAATACACTGCTTTCTCTTTACATCAGAGTTCCCACTTACATCACGGTCCTCAGACTGAGTTCCCCCTAGCACTGTAAGGTGGAATCCTGCAGACTCTGATGTAAAGGGGAACCACCTTCCATAGAGTAAATACACTAAGGTAAGGGGGGGCACTAATATTTTTGTATTCACTCCCCCCTTTCTTTAGCAACCACCCGCCCTTAGACTGGCCTGGTGGTGCCATCACTGACCTCCTCTCAGGTGCACCATACAAGGCTGCTCAGTCAGATGGCTCCAGCTTGGCTGCTCTGGTTTTATCCTATAGTCTCTTCATGTCTGACTTCATGTCTGACTTCTCCTGTGACCCCCATCCCAGCGGCGCTCCCACTCTTAACTCCTCTCCAGACTCTTCCTCAGAGACTGTAGACACGATACAGTTCTACAGTTCTGACCCGCCATTCTCCACCATTTTTTACTGGGGTCGCTGGGCAGCCGATGGGGGCCCCCTAGGGAAGTGGAAAAGACAGTGTGCCCAATGGAAAAGACAGCCCTGGCGTGACACACACAGCAGGAATTTTACCTGACCCCTACTGAATTGGCTGAAGTTCCACCTATGGGATGCCCTGTTGGAGGAGAAGGGTGGAAACTTGCCAGCCAAACTACCATCAATCAGATACAATCACAATTGGGGTATTCAGGCAACTGTGGAATCTCCTTCTCTCAGAATACAATACCAGGTCGCAGAGATTTCTTCTACAATGTTTAGTATTAACCACTTAACCCCCGGATCATATTGCTGGTCAAAGACCAGAGCACTTTTTGCAATTTGGCACTGCGTCGCTTTAACTGACAATTGCGCAGTCGTGCGACGTGGCTCCCAAACAAAATTTGCGTCTTTTTTTCCCACAAATAGAGCTTTCTTTTGGTGGTAATTGATCACCTCTGCGGTTTTTAGTTTTTGCGCTATGAACAAAAATAGAGCGACAATTTTGAAAAAAATGAATATTTTTTACTTTTTGCTGTAATAAATATCCCCCAAAAATATATAAAAAAATATATTTTTTTGCCTCAGTTTAGGCCGATACGTATTCTTCTACATATTTTTCATTAAAAAAAATCACAATAAGCGTTTATTGATTGGTTTGCGCAAAAGTTATAGTTATAAAATAGAGGGTAGTTTTATGGCAGTTTTATTAATATTTTTTTTTTACTAGTAATGGCGGCGATCAGCGATTTTTTTCGGTACTGCAACATTATGGCGGACACTTTGAACACCTTTGACAAATTTTTGGGACCATTGGCATTTTTATAGCGATCAGTGCTATAAAAATGCATTGATTACTATAAAAATCCCACTGGCAGTGAAGGGGTTATCACTAGGGGGCGGGGAAGGGGTTAAGTATGTTCCCTGGGTGTGTTCTAACTGTAGGGGGGTGGTCTCACTAGGGGAAATGACTGATCTTCAGTTCATACATTGTATGAACAGAAGATCAGCATTTCTCTCCCTGACGGGACCGGGAACTGTGTGTTTACACACACAGCTCCCGGTCCTCGCTCTGTAAAGAGCGATCGCGTGTGCCCAGCGGCGATTGTGCTTGCCGCCACGCGCACGGGAGTCGGGGGCGAGCGAGGGGTGCTCCCCTAGTGGCTGCTGGGCAAGGTGACGTAGAGCTACAGGCTCTCGCCCAGCAGAGTCGACCTGCCGCCGTATAACTGCTGCGGCTGGTTGGCAAGCAGTTAATGTAGAGAGCTATTCCATTTTGCTTGCTTAGCCTGTAGGCTGTTAGAGAAATCTTTGCATGTATGGCTAGTATTAGACAGCTTGCAGGAGGTATCTGCACCTTTGTCAAGTTATCTTTATAATGACCCAAAGATCCCGAATCGTGGGGCATGCTATTATGCAGATATCAGCTTCATCCCATGATGTTGCTGGACCCAACCTCTTCCACCTCCTGATCATTGATATGGCTTAAACAGAATTGGGAAAAATTGGAGCAAGTTTATCTTGCCCATAAAGTAAAACACATGGGCGCTAAAAATATAGAAGTAAGTTACACGCTTGGGGGAGAACCTCTGGGGGAATCGAGGTTGAAAAAGGTGTCCTACCGAGTTTTCCCCGAAAATAAGCCCGGGTCTTATATTAATTTTGGCAACAAAAGACACAGTAGGGCTTATTTTTGGGGTAGGTCTTATCATTTAATGTGCGGTCTTCTCTCCCCCTCTCTATCCCTGCCTGTCAGGAATCCCCAGTGTGAATCAGGTGTGTGGATTGCAAAGAGAGAACTAAAGCGCATGTAAAAGTGAATATAAATGTTTATTAAGATAAGTGATATATAAATACACAAACACCTCTAATACCATACAGTGACAATAAACCAACAGTGACCCACACGTAACAAATAACTATATACAGTAGATGGGGAATACTGTAATCATAAGGGTAAGCCAGGCCAGGGTCATACACAGCAGATCAGCAGAAGGACAAAGAGATGTTCCAGAAACATAAACATTAGCCAGGCCAAGGTCATACACAGGAAGATCAGCAGGTGAGGACAGGGAACAAAGAAGACAGGGAGAGGATGGATCAGACTGCAGGGCAGGAAAACAAGGTAACAGTTGGGACTGGATGGGGATCAGAACAGGGAGACAGGATCAGATACACAGGTAACAGGTTCAGGGTACAGGAACAGGGTCAGGAACAGATACCAGGCTAGCATGTCAGGGCGCAAGGACGATACCAAGGTCGATGAGAGCAATCATCAGCTGGGTATTTATATGAATGCCTGTAATTGGCCTCAAGTAACACCTGAGCGCAGGAGGTGCTGTCTGTTCCACGCTGGTGGGATAAACCCGCTGGTGGACACCGGTACTACGGCCCAAGGATCCAACAGTGCCACCAGCAGATGAGTCCTCTCACTACAGGTCCTGAGTATTGGAAGACACCCGCTGGTGGACACTGGTACTGCGACCCAAGAGGCCGACAGCGCCACCAACAGGTGAACCCTTTTCTGACACACGTCCACAAAAAGGAGTTGGACGAGAAGTGGTTTGAATGTGTGGGATCCCTTACTTCTACGTAGAGTGGTAAGGATGTGGAATGCTCTTCAGTGTTAGTGGTATCGGTGGGCACTGTAGGTAAAATTCAAAGAACTTTTTGTGTCCCTCAGCAAGCGCAATGGAAATTGGAAGTGACATAATCACATACATACATATACAGGCTGAACTGGACTCACATCAGTCTTTATTCAACCTTACCAACTATGAATCTGTGTTACAATTGTGATGGATGGCCTCAGTGATCAATAACAAGGCACAAATAGCAGTGGGAGGAAAGTTTCAAATTCATAAAGTTAATACTTGAAAAAGGAAAAAAGTCCTCTGTATTTTCCCCTTTTGCGAAAATCACATAAAACTTTAAAAGATGTAATAAAATCTTAAATTTAAAAAACAGGCTCATGCTAAGTATACAAGCAGCTTGAAATAAATGTCGTACTACACCAACCGCACAGTTCAGTTGTTGATTCTGGCAACACAGCATGAGATAAAGATTACAGTTTAGATGTTCTTAACAAAAAAGCAGAAGTTAGTTCACAAGGAAATAGGTGTGAATGATAAGCCAATGGTGAAGCGGTTCTTTCTCTCTCAAAGAATCGTGCAAAGCTGCCATTTTGGATGCGAGACCAGACAGATCTATGGCACATAAAAAATATGGAACACGAACATCTATAATGCTGTGCTGTATATAGTCTTGTTTTTCTGTGGTTTTGCACAACTCTAAGTACAGAAAGTGATTATATATACTGTATCTCACAAAAGTAAGTACACCCATCACATTTTTGTAAATATTTTATTCTATCTTTTCATGTGACAACACTGAAGAAATTACACTTTGCTACAATGTAAAGTAGTGAGTGTACAGCTTGTATAACAGTGTAAATTTTCTGTCCCCTCAAAATAACACAACACACAGCTATTAATGTCTAAACCACTGGCAACAAAAGTGAGTACACCTCTAAGTGAAAATGTCTAAATTGGGCTCAATTAGCCATTTTACCTCCCTGGTGTCATGTGACTCGTCAGGTATGAATGGAGAGCAGGTGTGGTAAATTTGGTGTTATCTCTGTCACTCTCTCACACTCTCTCTGGTCACTGGAAGATCAACATAGCACCTCATGGCAAAGTACTCTCTGAGGATCTGAAAAAAAAAAGAATTGTTGCTCTACAACAATAGGTTGCTACTGGACCTAAGTGCAGCATTCGACACAGTGGATCACAAAACTCTACTCATTCGTCTAAAAGAAGTATCCGGAGTTACAGACACAGATCTACCCTGGTTTGCTTCCTTCCTAGGAAATCAGTCCCAAACAGTGAAACTAGGAGTTTTCACCTCGGGAACGGGCGCCATTTCTTGCGGAGTCCCTCAAAGAACCCCTATCACCCGTGCTCTTCAACATCTACCTCCGCCCAATCCTTAAAATCATCAGTGAGCAAGATTTGTGCTACCACTCCTATGCGGATGACACTACTCTACTTTCGGTTCACCAAAAAAAACGACCAATATCACAGATTAGAAAGATGCCTGGCATTGATCGACGAATAGATGACCCTCAAACTCAACGGATCCAAAACAGAACTACTTCTCCTCCACGCAAACTGAAAGACTACAGCTAGGACATCATGGACACCACCCACCATCCTTGGACAGATCATCACCCCAAGTAAAGTCTCAAAAGTCTGGGAGTAACCTTTGACTCAGAGATGACGATGGATGCGCAAATAGAATCAGTAGTCAGCGGATCCCATTACCTTTTCCACCTACTGCGTAGACTCATCCCCTTCATCCCGGAAGAGGATACAGCCACTGGCGTAGCTCACGCACCGGGCGAAAAATTGCGGGGGGGGGGTGAAATCCCAGCATCCGGACCGGGACCGTGCCGTGCGTGTCACTTTTTAATATCAATATGGGAGTCATAATGTTATGTCCCGACTCCCGAGGCGAGTATGGCCACCGCCCTGTGATTGGGCGTATGTGGTCATGTGCTCACCGCCAGCGCGCCGGATCTGGCCAATCCATGATCGTGGGCGAATGCGCAAAGGCTGCCCTGGCCTAGAGGAGTCCCGCCCGCGCTTCTCCAGAGGGATACCGCCACGGCGCCAGGCATCTTCTTCTCCTCCTGACAGACTGAGAAGGAAGAATCTCCCTCCCAGTCCCTGGCTGACACTGACATTGCCTGCCCTGGGCCCTGAGCGCCGCGGATGTGCAGTGGAGCTGGAGCACAAGCTTCCCTTGTGTAGATGAGCCAGGTAATGATAAGTAAGGTAGATAACTGCTATTTGTGAATGATTGAATCCAAGTTTCAGGGTCATATGCTATTTCTAGCAGGAATGGAATAGAAATATCATATGACCCTGAAACTTGCTTGTTGTGCACTGAGATTTGGGCCTTTTTTATTTTATTTTTATAATTTTTGCAGCAGCAACTTTAAGGGGCAATTTATAAAAAAATGTTCGGAGCTACCTGGAGAATTGCATGTACATTTGTTCACATGCGAATGGAGGCAACAATGGTGACGGCATTGGTGCCTGGTGGCAGCATGGAGGTCTGAGTCTCCTCCTCTCTCCCCCAACTAGGTGCTGCTGGTGACTGGTGTGGTGGCGGTGCGGTGCCGAGTGTCAGTGACCGTCCGTCACAGTCAGTACTTGTATTGTATACGGGGGGGGGGGGGGGGGGGGCGAAAAAAAAAATTCTGCCCCGGGCGCCCATAACTCTGGTTACGCCACTGGATACAGCGGTTGTAATCGGAACAATCATCAATTCTCGACTCCACTACGCAAACTCCCTCTATTTAGGACTATCAAAATACCAGAGCTCGCGCCTACAAGTCGTTCAGAACACAGCAGCCAGGTTGGTAACAGGAAAGAAACCCTGGAAATCCATTACCTGAGGGCCCTTCATTGGCTAACAGTGAAGGATCGGGTCACATTCAAGACCCTCTGCCTCACCCACAAATGCACACAAGGAAAGGCTCCTCAATACTTATGCAAGAAAATAAAAAATACTACACCCCTCATCGCACTCTCTGACCCCCAGTCCAATTACAAATAAAGGGAGAATGAAGATTTGCAGTGCAAGTACCACGGCTATGGAACACTCTACCAACGGACATCTGCATGAAAGAAAACGCCTTCAGGAAAAAACGTAAGACTTACCTCTTCTGAAGGATAAGGAAGACAACGGATGTAATAAGCACCTTGAGGCGATTTAGTTTGCATGTGTAGCGCTATACAAGTTATTCACTCACTCACATAAAGATGGCCTAGGCTATAGGAAGTTTGCCAAGACCCTGAAACTGAGCTGCAGCATGGTGGTCAAGATCATACAGCGGTTTAACAGGACAGGTTCCACTCAGAACAGGCCTTGCCATGGTCTACCAAAGAAGTTGAGTGCACATGTTCAGCGTCATATCCAGAGGTTGTCTTTGGGAAATAGACGTATGAGTGCTGCCAGCATTGCTGCAGAGGTTGAAGGGGTGGGGGGTCACATGAAAAGATATAATAAAATATTTACAAAAATGTGAGGGGTGTACTCACTTTTGTGAGACACTGTATATATACCAATCAGCCATAATAGTATGACCATTCATCATAATCCTTTAAGGCATGGACACCAATAGACCCCCTTTAGTAGAATATTCTTTAGATCCTGTAAATTGCAAGGTGGGGTCTCTGTGGATCAGACTTATTTTCCCAGCACATTCCACAGATGCTCGATTGGATTGAGATCTGGAGAATTTGGAGACAATGTCAGCACCTGAAACTTGCTGTGTTCCTCAGAGCAGGGGCGGACTGACCATTCGGGCACTCGGCACTGCCCAAGGGCCCCATGCCACTAGGGGGCCCCATCAGGGTTACCAGCCTCAGTAAAACCAGGGACAGTATGTAAAAATCTGTGTTTTAAAAAAAACTCCCAAGATTATAGCTGCTCCGTCCCTCCAGTACCTTTTCAGTGTGTGTGTATGTGTACTGTGTGTATGTATACTGTGTGTATATATTGTGTGCCTGTGTGTGTATACTGTGTATGTGTGTATACTGTGTGGGCCCCATAATCTATTGCCTGGTGGCCCCAAAAGTTCCTATTGCCCGGGGCCCCATAATCTCCTATTGCCCATGGGCCCCATAATCTCCTATTGCCCAGGGGCCCCATAATCTCCTATTACCCGAAGGCCCCATGAGTTGTCAGTCTGCCCCTGCCTCAGAGCATTCATCAGACCAGCCCACCTTCTTCCATTGCTCCGTGGTCCAGTTCTGATGCTCACTGTAGGCACTTTTGGCTGTGGACACAGGTCAGTATGGGCACCCTGACTAGCCTGCAGCTATGCAGCCCCATACACAACAAACTGTGAAGCCCCGTACACACGGCCGAGGTTCTCGGCAGAAACCAGCGAGAACCTCGCTGGGAGCCGCATTCTGCCAAGAACCTCGGCCGTGTGTACGCTCTCGGCGAGCCCCGCCCGTCGGGAAACCCGTCGAGCAAATAGAGAACAGGTTCGCCGATTCTGACGGCTGGCAGAGAACCTCGACGGCGGAACAATGTGTTCCGCCCGTCGAGGTTCTCTGCCGTGTTGTAAGGGGCCTGATGCACTGTGTGTTCTGACATCTTTTTGGAACCGATGTCAACTTTTTCAGCAATTGAAGCTATAGTAGCTTTTTTATTGGATCAGAGTACATGGTCCAGCCTTCACTCCCATCGTGCATCAATGAGCCTTGGCTGCACATGACCCTGTTACTGGATTTTCAGTTTTCCTTCCTCAGACCACTTTTGGACAGTTCTGAGCACTGCAGACCAGGAACATCCCACAAGATCTGCAGTTTTGAAGTTGTTCTTTACTTGTCAGTGGTCATATTGTTATGGCTGATTAGTGTATACTATATGTATAGTTTATGGTATATTAGTATGATGGCCAGTGGGAAGAAAGTTACTTACATTTGGGGTCAGTGGGAGGAATTAAATGAAAGAAATGATCATCGATGTCAATGGTTACCTATCAGGCAGAAATTGCTCATTGCTCAAGGAATCCCTTGAAACCCCTGACAGAACCCTGGTTAGGAAACGCTGATCTAGTAAATAATCTGGATTAAGAGATCAACAAATTGGCATCAGCAGCCCTGCTAGCTTCAGACACTGTACAAATGAGGTTTAGTGACCCCCCAATGCCCCGTACACACAATCAGAATTTCCGATGGCCTAAAATCCGATGGAATTTTTTGACAGAATTACGTTTAAGCTGTCTTGCATACACACCGTGAGACCAAATTCCGACAGTCCAAAACGCGGAAGAAAAATTAAGTTTAATGCTTCCGAGCATGCGTCGACTTGATTCTGAGCATGTGTGGGTTTTTTCTCTTTCAGAGTTGCACAAAGACAATAGGATATTCCTATAGTTTTTGTCTCCATCGGAAAAAAAATAAAACATGTTCTATTTCTAAACACCGACGGAAAAAGGTCAGATGGTGCCCACACACAATCGGAATTTCCGATGAAAAAAGTCCAACTCAAAAGTTAAATGTGCGTGTAATGGCAGGCGTCCCAATACTTTTGGTAATCTAGTGTATCTACTGAGCATTTCAACAGGTGCTGCCAATGCTCAATATCTTATGGAGAAGACAAGGACTGGAATACCCTACCATGGTCCCACAGTTCATGGTTACATAATAGATAGAGATATATGATATATAGATAGATAGATAGATAGATAGATAGATAGATAGATAGATAGATAGATAGATAGATAGATAGATAGATAGATAGATAGATAGATAGATAGATAGATAGATCGTTTTACTTTTCTTATATTATATTTATATAATAAGGACAATGTTCTAATTTCATAATTTTAGATAATAATAGATAGAATAAAATTAACAGAATTATAGGTAAATTAATAGAATGCATTAATGAATAAATAAATAAGGATAGATAGATAGACATATAGATAGATACAAACAAAGAAAGAATGGATAACTGTGAATAAATAGATAGATAGATAGATAGATAGATAGATAGATAGATAGATAGATAGATAGATAGATAGATAGATAGATAGATAGATAGATAGATAGATTTTGCTTACTTGAAAATTTACTTTTCGTAGAATTCTTTATATTATAGTTATGTAATAATATTAAAGCTCTAATTTATTTTTATTATAGAGAAATATGATAGATAGATAGATAGATAGATAGATAGATAGATAGATAGATAGATAGATAGATAGATAGATAGATAGATTGTTTTACTTTACTTTTCTTAGAATTTATTATATAATATTTATGTAATAAGGCCAATGTTCTAATTTCATAACTTTAGATAGATAGAATAAAATTAGACAGAATTCTAGGTAAATTAATAGAATATTAAATAAGGATAGATAGATATATATATAGATAGATACAAAGAATGAAATAATGGATAACAATGGATAACTATGAATAAATAAATAGGTAGAGAGAATAAAAATAGACAGAAAGATAATTGAATATAATTAATTAACACGTATAGATAGATAGATAGATAGATAGATAGATAGATAGATAGATAGATAGATAGATAGATAGATAGATAGATAGAAAGATAGATAGATAGATAGAAAGATAGATAGATAGATAGAAAGATAGATAGATAGAAAGATTTTGCTTACGGGAAAATTTACTTTTTGTAGAATTCTTTATATTATTGTTATGTAATAAGATTAATGATCTAACTTCTTTATTTTATAGAGATACATGATAGATAGATAGATAGATAGATAGATAGATAGATAGATAGATAGATAGATAGATAGATAGATAGATAGATAGATTTTTACATTAATATATATTTGTCCTTACTGGACATTTTACTTTCCTTAAAATTCTTTAGATCATAATTATGTAATAATGACAATACCATCATTTCATTATTTTAGATAGATAGATAGATAGATAATTTGATTCTCACCAGCGGTTGATGTCACAGCAGTGATTTCGGAATAGACTTCATAGTCTGTACACTTCTTTTTGGAGGATTTCAGCCTCACCTCCTCCATCCTGTGCTCAGTAATGTCCGGGGTCTCTTCAGGTTTGGTTGGTAGAATGGATCAGTTCATTCTTTTTTTTCTACAATTTTAAGTTATCATTGCAGTGATGTCATCCCAGCTCCGGCTGGTTGGGACCACCAATCACATGCAGTCCCTGCTAATTAAATGGAGCCACAACTAATCAGAGAGGAAGAGGACAGGCCCCGAGTCACCTCTGACCTGACAAAGACATTGACTCTGCTCACTGCAATCTGCATACAGGATGGACAATCCCCACTCTGTGGGTGGCATCGGGGCAATGGACAGAGTCTATACCAACAACTTCACAATAAAGTCACCCAGTACACAGACAGTCATGCTGGATGAATAATCCATTCTGTACATTCATTGTGTCATTTGTATATTGATTTGGTGTCCAGTGTGAGATCTGTAATACCATTAAGAGAGCAGAAGGTGTGTTGTAGAATTCTATTACAGCCCCCAATATGGCTGGATTGTATCTATCCTTATTCATTCATTCTATTAATCTATTACCGTATTTATCGGCGTATACCGCACACTTTTTTGCCCTGAAAATCAGGGCAAAATCGTGGGTGCGCGATATACGGCGATACCCGCTTTCCTGCGCCGAGTTTTGAATACTGCGCCGACATATACCGAGCGCAGTACACTCGTGTATAGTCGGGCAGGCTCGGCTCCTCTCGCGCTCAAGTCCTGGACGTACAGGCCGTAAGCGCGAGAGGGGACACCCGAAGCCGCAGACACATGCCGGACCCGACGAAGAGGACACCCGAAGCCGCAGCCGGACCCGACGAGGCCGCTGATGGACGCTGCGCAAGACACCAAAACTGTAAGTTTGCCACATTTCAGGCTTCAAACATAAAGATATAAAACTGAATTTTTTTGTGAAGAATCAACAACAAGTGGGACACAATCATGAAGTGGAACGAAATTTATTGGATATTTCAAACTTTTTTAACAAATAAAAAACTGAAAAATTGGGCGTGCAAAATTATTCAGCCCCTTTACTTTCAGTGCAGCAAACTCTCTCCAGAAGTTCAGTGAGGATCTCTGAATGATCCAATGTTGACCTAAATGACTAATGATGATAAATAGAAACCACCTGTGTGTAATCAAGTCTCCGTATAAATGCACCTGCACTGTGATAGTCTCAGAGGCCTGTTTAAAGCGCAGAGAGCATCATGAAGAACAAGGAACACACCAGGCAGGTCCGAGATACTGTTGTGGAGAAGTTTAAAGCCGGATTTCGATACAAAAAAATTTCCCAAGCTTTAAACATCCCAAGGAGCACTGTGCAACTGATGATATTGAAATGGAAGGAGTATCAGACCACTGCAAATCTACGAAGACCTGGCCGTCCCTCTAAACTTTCAGCTCATACAAGGAGAAGACTGATCAGAGATGCAGCCAAGAGGCCCATGATCACTCTGGATGAACTGCAGAGATCTACAGCTGAGGTGGGAGACTCTGTTCATAGGACAACAATCAGTCGTATACTGCACAAATCTGGCCTTTATGGAAGTGTGCCAAGAAGAAAGCCATTTCTTAAAGATATCCATAAAAAGTGTCGTTTAAAGTTTGCCACAAGCCACCTGGGAGACACACCAAACATGTGGAAGAAGGTGCTCTGGTCAGATGAAACCAAAATCAAACTTTTTGGCATCAATGCAAAACATTGTTTGGCGTAAAAGCAATACAGCTCATCACCCTGAACACACCATCCCCACTGTGAAACATGGTGGTGGCAGCATCATGGTTTGGGCCTGCTTTTCTTCAGCAGGGACAGGGAAGATGGTTAAAATTGATGGGAAGATGGATGGAGCAACCTGAAGAAACCCTGATGGAGTCTGCAAAAGACCTGAGACTGGGACGGAGATTTGTCTTCCAACAAGACAATGATCCAAAACATAAAGCAAAATCTACAATGGAATGGTTCACAAATAAACATATCCAGGTGTTAGAATGGCCAAGTCAAAGTCCAGACCTGAATCCAATCGAGAATTTGTGGAAAGAACTGAAAACTGCTGTTTACAAACGCTCTCCATCCAACCTCACTGAGCTCCAGCTGTTTTGCAAGGAGGAATGGGCAAAAATTTCAGTCTCTCGATGTGCAAAACTGATAGAGACATACCCCAAGCGACTTACAGCCGTAATCGCAGCAAAAAGGTGGCGCTACAAAGTATTAACTTAAGGGGGCTGAATAATTTTGCACACCCAATTTTTTAGTTTTTTATTTGTTAAAAAAGTTTGAAATATCCAATACATTTCGTTCTACTTCATGATTGTGTCCCACTTGTTGTTGATTCTTCACAAAAAAATGACAGTTTTATATCTTTATGTTTGAAGCCTGAAATGTGGCAAAAGGTCGCAAAGTTCAAGGGGGCCGAATACTTTCGCAAGGCACTGTAAAGAATTTTAAGAACAGTATCTATCTATCTATCTATCTATCTATCTATCTATCTATCTATCTATCTATCTATCTATCTATCTATCTATCTATCTATCTATCTATCCTTATTTATTCAGTCATTAATTTTATTAATTTGCCCAAATTTCTGTCTAATGTTATTCTATCTATCTATCTATCTATCTATCTATCTATCTATCTATCTATCTATCTATCTATCCTTATTTATTCAGTCATTAATTTTATTAATTTGCCCAAATTTCTGTCTAATGTTATTCTATCTATCTATCTATCTAAAATTATGAAACTAGAACATTGCCCTCATTACATAAATATAATATAAATTTCCAGTAAGCAAAATATATCTATTAGTATCTATCTATCTATCTATCTATCTATCTATCTATCTATCTATCTATCTATCTATCCTTACACATTCATTCATTAATTATATA
Source organism: Rana kukunoris (assembly GCA_029574335.1). Lineage (NCBI taxonomy): Eukaryota > Metazoa > Chordata > Amphibia > Anura > Ranidae > Rana > Rana kukunoris. The sequence goes on along the minus strand of CM056052.1, from coordinate 530,931,384 downwards.
CATTTACCTATCTTTCTGTCTAATTTTATTCTATCTATCTAAAATTATGAAATTAGAACATTGGCCTTATTACATAAATATGATATAAAGAATTTTAAGAAAAGTATCTATCTATCTACCTATCTATCTACCTATCTATCTATCTCCATTCTATTCATTTATATCTATTCAATTATTTCTTGTTATATACAAAATATGCAGGCTCAGTTTTTATTTATTAAATGATGATTAATAATCCAATGAAGGAAAGCACATTACCCTACTGAATTGTAGAAAAGTACAATTTCCGGCTATTAGAATATTTGATTATTGATGTATTTTACTCAATGACTGCGTGCAACAAGTGTTAAATAATTGTGATTGTGTTATCTTTATTACATTATTATAACATAAGGAACTTTACTCTCCCTACCAGAAAATTATGCAATTGCCAAGAGTCCTTTCATTAGTGAGCAGATATGATATTGAAAAATATCTACCTAATCTATCTATCTATCTATCTATCTATCTATCTATCTATCTATCTATCTATCTATCTATCTATCTACCTATCTATCTATCTATCTATCTATCTATCTATCTATCTATCTATCTATCTATCTATCTATCTATCTATCTATCTATCTATCTATCTATCTATCTATCTATCTATCTATCTATCTATCTATCTATCTATCTATCTATCTATCTATCTATCTATCTATCTATCTATCTTTCTATCTATCTATCTATCTATCTATCTATCTATCTATCTATCTATCTATCTATCTATCTATCTATCTATCTATCTATCTATCTATCTATCTATCTATCTATCTATCTACCTACCTATCTATCTATCTATCTATCTATCTATCTATCTATCTATCTTTCTATCTTTCTATCTATCTATCTATCTATCTATCTATCTATCTATCTATCTATCTATCTATCTATCTATCTATCTATCTATCTATCTATCTACCTACCTACCTACCTACCTATCTATCTATCTATCTATCTATCTATCTATCTATCTATCTATCTATCTATCTATCTATCTATCTATCTATCTATCTATCTATCTATCTATCTATCTATCTATCTATCTATCTATCTATCTATCTATCTATCTATCTATCTATCTATCTATCTACCTATCTATCTATCTATCTATCTATCTATCTATCTATCTATCTATCTATCTATCTATCTATCTATCTATCTACCTACCTACCTACCTACCTATCTATCTATCTATCTATCTATCTATCTATCTATCTATCTAAGGCTCACTTTGTATATTTATCCGGTGGTTAAACGCTGACATAATTGATGAAAACACATTATTCATCTAATTAGAATCCAATGCTCCTGTTTGTGGATGGAGTTCCTAGTTTTGTTACAATAATAATCTCCTGATTGTTCTCCTCCATTCGGTATTTGTGTGTAGAAGGGGTTGGTAGTCAGGTGAATGGAGCCTGCTATAAATCCAGGCTCCATTGTTCTCTGCTCATCTGCCAAACATATTTGTATACGTTGTAGTTGTGTAAGAATAGTTTCATAAATCCAGTGCTAGGTAAGCCTGTTGAACCCCCCCCCCCCCCCCCACCACCTTCAGCCTTGTAATACAATGGCCGCAGACTAATGGGAATTGCCATTGATTTCAGGCTGGAATTCTATTCAGTACCTTTGAATCCGATTAATCCTTCAATTCCAGCCCATGTATACAACCTGGGACAGCTTCATCTATTAATCATGTAGAAGTGAACACTGATAATTGGGTAGATATTAATGAATTATTTAGTAGTTCAATTATATATTGGGAAAGTCTGAGTACAAATCATTTACGAGGGAAAAAAAAGACAAAACTAAAAGCAGACACTAATGCCGCATACACACGGGCAAGAATCTCGTCAGGAAAAAAAACGTTGTTTTCCCTGACGAGATTCTTGGCAAGAATCTTTTGCCGCCCGAGTGTACACACAGACCTTTTAAAAGAGCCGCGGTTTTCTTGAAAGGCAAGAACGCGGTGACGTCATCACGTTCGACGAGTATGCGCTCGTCACATTTAATTGCGTCGCCGCCATCTTGCTTCACCCTACCTTTGCCGTAGAAGCTACCCCACATGCGTCACAGTCATTTCGAGCATGTGCGGGTTTCCACGGCAACAGGTAAGTATACACACGCTCGGGTTTCTCGTCGGGAAACAGGCCAACAAGAATCTCGACGGAAAAAAAAGAAGCAGGTTCTCTTTTTTTCTCGTCGAGATTCTGGCCAGATTTCCAGACGAGAAACCTGAAAGCCTCATACACACGCTTGGTTTTCTCGGCAAGAAGCAGTTTTCTTGCTGGTTTTTGCTGAGAAAACCGGTCGTGTGTACGAGGCTTTGGAATTGAAACAGTAAATCCCAACACTGATATCTTTCATCACAGAGGGATTGTTAATGTAAGTCCCCAAACACAGCAGAGGTGTATATACAAACAAGAGGTTAGGTGTACATCAGGGAAGGTAAGTGTAAGAGCTCTTTCACACAGGGCGTGAACCTCCACTTGCTCAGGGGGGATCGCTCCGTTGTTCCCCGCTGAGCCTGCGGATGACTGTGCGGTCCCCGCACACTGTGCAGGGACTGCCCTGTCTTTTCTCCGCTCTCCTCTATGGGGGGATCAGATGAACACAGACCTCCTGTCCGTGTTCACCCGATCCGCAGACGGAAGAAAAAATAGGTCTTTCCTCCATCTGCAGAATCGGGGAATGGGAAACCGGGCGAGATCGGGTGTCAGCGGATGTTTACCTGCTGACAACTGCGATCTCATAGGGACCAATGTATGTCCCTTTTTCATCTGTACACTGATGGATGGAAAAGTACGACATACGGTCCGCCCGTGTGAAAGGGGCCTTAGGGTTATAACGTGGGTTAGTGTGAAGGTTAGTGCTAGGAAAGGGGTTATAGGTGGGGTTAGTGTTAGGGCAAGGGTTGCCGAAATGGTTGGTGTTAGGATACAAGGTGGGATACTATATGCCGCGTACACACGACCGTTATTCATGCCATTGAAAAAAAAACTTTTTTATCGATGTGATCCCTCTCAAGCCTTTTGAAAACAAAAAATGCTCGAGCAAAGCGCCGTGACGCAGAATACGTACTACAACACGTACGACGGACGAACAGAACGAGCGCTCCCGTCTCATAACTTGCTTCTAAACATGTGTGTTTTTTCCCCCTCGTTAAAGCCTACACACGAACCGTTTTTCGCGACGTGAAAAAAAAACAACGAGAAAAAATAGAGCAGGTTCTAAATTTTTAACAGCCATTTTTCTCATCGAACAAAATGCTCTGGAGCCTACACATGACTGTTTTCACGACCAATTTAAAAAATTGCATTTTTCTCGTCATGAAAATCAGTCGTGTGTACGCAGCATTAGTGTTGGGGCAAGGTTTACAGAAAGGGATGGTTTAAGGGCAAGGGTTATTGGGAGGGTAATGCAGCGTACACACGGCCGTTTTTTTCCGTCAGACTAAACTCCTGAGACCTTGCAACACTAACGTGTCAAATGACACTGGTGAGGGAAAATGGCTAATTGGGCAATTTGGACATTTTCACTTAGGAGTGTACATACTTTTGTTGCCAGCGGTTTATATAGCAACAAAGGTTTGAGGGCAGACACAGTACAGTTATAGTACAATTCAATACCGGACACAAGGATTTAGAGGGCCCTGCCTATATATATATATATATATATATATATATATATATATATGTGTGTGTATAGACAGAAGGACCTTTATAGATTATAGGTCTTTTATTGATTTTAGAGAGGTATTTTATTTTTATTAAAGCGGGATTCCACCCGCATTTTTTTTTTTTTTAAAGTCAGCAGCTACTAACAGTGTAGCTGCTAACTTTAATAAGGACAATTACCTGTCCTCGGTGCCAGCGATGATGGGCCCCCAACAGCGAGCGCTCGGTCCTGGCGCCTCCATCCTGACTAAGGGAAACGGCTTCAGTGCCCGTTTCCTATTGCGCATGCGTGACTCGCACGGCGCTTTGTGAATGGGCGGCTGCCTCCTGAGATACACACACACAGTTCCCAGAAGGCAGTGTGCCCCATTCATTCACCACAAGACACCGCGATGCAGGACGAAGAAAAAGAGGACCGCAGTGGAGGAAGAGGCAGAAGAGATACTTCCGCATAGCAACAGCCCTTTCTGGGGAGTATAATTTGTATTTTTTATTTTTTTTCGTAAAAACATAAATATCTGGGTGGAACTCCACTTTAATATTTATATGCTATTGGTTTAGGAATCACATTTATTTTAATTTTGTATATATAATTTTTGCTTATTATATGTACAGTATGAATTCTGTTTTGGTGTTTATTGTGTGTATAAATCTGATCCCCCAACTGGTTATTGATATAATTTGTTTCAGGTCTGAGGAAGGGCATTTGAAGGCCCTTGAAATGCTTTGGCTTCTGCTTATTCTTCTGTTATCAAGTTTTCAGAAATAGAACATTTTGTGCAGTTTGGCGCTCTTTATTCAATTTTCATAAGGACTCTGGCAGACCTTTTTACCCGGGAACCCCAAGTCCTGCTGTGGAGCTGCCAAGGCCAAGATCGTAATATTTTGATGACAGACATGAGTAGAGGAGAGCCGCTCAGCCTCTCTCCTGACAGGGGGGTCTGTGCTGATTGTTTATCAGTGCAGCCCCCCCTTGGATGCCCGCCCATGACCACCAGGGATGGCCATACCTCCCAACTGTCCCGGATTTCGCTGGACTGTCCCGCGATTCGTGGTAAATCCAGCGGTCCCGTGATCAGGGCTAGATCCCGCACAACAACTCCGATCCACGGAACCCCCCCGGTCAACAACTCTGATCCACGGAACCCCCCCGCTCAACAACTCTGACCCGCGGGAACCCCTCCGATCCGCGGAACCCCCCCGGTCAACAACTTCGATCCACGGACCCCCCCGCTCAACAACTCCGATCCGCGGAACCCCCCCGGTCAACAACTCCGATCCGCGGACCCCCCCCCCCCGCCCCCCCCCGCTCAACAACCTTATTGGGAGGTATGCTCATTTGTCCCTCATTCTGAAGTTGAAAAGTTGGGAGGTATGGGGATGGCCCCCACACTGGACCAGCAAGCATGCCACCCTAGACCACCAGGGATATGCCAATCAGTGCCCATCCACAATGCCTGCCAGTTCCAGTGCCATCAGTAATGCCTATCAGTGCCATCTATCAGTTCTGCATATCAGTGCCCATCAGCACCACGTATCAGTCCCTATCAGTGGCCATCAGTACCCAGCAGTGACGCCTACCAGTGCCCCCCATAAGTACCCATCAGTTCAGCCTTGTAGTGGCCATCAGTTCAGCCTATCAGTGCCCATAAATGCCCATCAGTGCCACCCATCAGTGCCGCCTACCAGTGCCCATCAGTGCTACCTATCAGTGCCCATCAGTGGCACCTATCAGTGCCACCTCATTGGTGCCACTTTGTCAGTGCCCGTCAGTGTCCCGCTTTATCAGTGCCCATCAATGAAGGAGAAAACTTACTTATTTACAAAATGTTATAACAGAAATACAAGAAAAAATATGTTTTTTCTTTCTAAATTTTTAGCAACAAATAAAAACCGCAGAGGTGATCAAATACCACCAACAGAAAGGTCTATTTGTGGGAACTAAATGATAAAAATTCTGCTTGGGTACAGTGTAGCATGACCGCGCAATTGTAAGCGCTGAAAGCGCAGGAAGGGGGTGTAAGTGCCTGGTAAACTGAACTGATTAAAGATCGGAGTCCAGTGCCTCATACCTACTTTATCTTAAGATTTATAAAAACTAGAGCCATGGAGACCTGTTGCACACAGTAACCACCAGATTCCTAATTTCTCTCACCTCAATGGAGGTAGGAATGGGAAAAATCTGTGAATGGCTGCAATGGCTAAATGCTCTTTTCCATTTCCCCCTGCTCCTGTTTACATAAATACAGACTTAATGTATTTTATACAGACTGATGTGTGTGCTTTTGTGATCTCTGTAATGACCGCCTACCATGTTGGTGCTATAAAAAGGTGAGAAATTAATAAATATTACCAACTAAAAGAAAATGTGGATGTGAAGGGTGACTTCTTCCACTAGGTGGCAGTATTGGAGCACAGCACTCTTGCATACACTGGTGTACATGAAGCTCTTGCAACAATAGGAGTGGGAAAGTGACACTAAACTGGTTACAATAAAATCTGTTCAAGTATGTATTCTTAACTCAAAAATACATTATATTGCCCTCAGCCTCCTTCAAATCTCCAAATTACTTTTTTTGTTGCTGTGATTTCCTGATCACTCTCTGCGGTCCTAGTACTGTATGTAGGAACGTAGCCTCCCTCATTTTCTCACTTCTGAGATGGACTACAAGATTCTGTAGTGTGCGGTGCACCCACATTTAAAAAAAATACGTTTTGGGCTCATCTCCTCTCCACGTACATGTACGTACATATGTGTAAATGCACACTTCAAGAGTGCCCACATATGAAAACATTAACCACTTTCTGGGCAAAATCCCATACAGGTATGTCCTACCCATTTTCAGCCACCAGAGGGCGAGTGCCCGGTGCATGGCAGGGGGACCTGATGGGTATGGCCGGTGGGCACGATCACATGCACGAGCCCCAGCACAGGGATTTGTGTGTGTCAACACTGTCACTGTATTGGGAAGGGGTTAACATATAGGGAGATCAAAGGGTTAGATGTGTGCCTCACAATGTTCACTGTGTTTGTTTTACTAAACAATGTGCTGGCTTGTCTCATGTGTACACGATCCAGCACTTCCGGGTAGGGGATGCACGCCTGTCACCCCAGCTGTGCTACCATTCGCCACAGTACAAGCTGATCATTAGGTCCCGACCAATGATTTATAGCCAAAACCCACCGAGCGAATGACAGAAGAGAGCCTGCTGTAGGTAAACAACACAAGGCTCTGTACGGACAGCAACAATGTGGTACCCCACAGGACAGGGAGCTGTAATTAGAGTGATAGGCTCCCAGCCTCACCTATTGTGCCCTATCTTGGAGGAACGAAGGTATGATCGATGGTATCGAAGGCAGCTGACAAGTCCAGAAGTATCAGAGCTACGGTTTAACCGTTGTCCAGGGTACGAAGTATATCCTCCTGGACATTGACTAGGGCTGGACCGAGACAACTCGCACAGGATCACCAAAATTGGACAATAGAATATTGCCTTGTCTGATTAATGATTTGATTTCAGCTGCAACATTCAGATGGTCGGGTCATAATTTGGTGTAAACAACATGAAAGCATGGATCCATCCTGCCTTGTGTCACCGGTTCAGGCTGCTGGTGGTGGTGTAATGGTGTGGGGGATATTTTCTTGGCACACTTTGGGCCTCTTAGTACAAATTGAGTATCGTTTAATCGCCACGGCCTACCTGAGTATTGTTGCTGACCATGTCCATCCAGGGATGGACTGAGACCAAAATTTGGCCCTGGACTTTATCCAGACCGGCCCACTTTATGTTTGCAAACAAGAACAAAAACAGTATATAAACTATACGCAACTGTGCAAAAAACATAAGTAGCATAACATAAGGAGTCCTCACTCACCTCTTTTATTATTTCACTTATTCTCCTCTGTATTTTCCTCATTCTTCTCACATCACTGCATGAAGTGGAGGGCGAGCTGCGCAGCCATTACTTTGACAGGCTGTCACTGAAACCGGCCCACTGAGCCATCGGCCCACCGGGAAACTCCCTGTAGTCCCTATGGCCAGTCCATGCCTGTGTCCATCCCTTTATGACTCCAGTGTTTCCATCTTCTGATGGCTCCTTCCAGCAGGATAATGTCACCATGTCACAAAGTTCCAATTATCTCACCACTGGACAATGAGGGCTCTGCACTCCAATGGTCTCCACACTCACTAGGGGTGTTGAAATTAATCGTAGCATCGGTGCATCGCGATTCGACCACCCACGATGCGATTCCGATGCTACGACTTGCATTAATCGATTTTTGATGACGTCATCTGTGCGCCGCTTTTTTCCCCCGAGTCTGATTTTTTCATCCGAAAAAAGAAGCTGTGGACGTTAGCCGCACCTCTTTCCCGCCCCCCGCTGGTGCAGCGAACAAGCCGTGGGTGTTGGCAGCGCCTCGTTTCCCGCCCCTCCCCCCACCCCCCCCGCTGATACATTCGAAGAAGCCATGGGCGTGTTAGCCATGACTCCTTTCCCGCTCCCCGCTGACGGCATTCCCAGCCGCCCGTCACCACGTGGAGGACTTGTGTCCTGACAAGTGATGACCCGGTCCCGACTCGCCAGAGCCTTCCTCCTTGGCTCTCCTTACACTGTGCACACTGCACAGGCTGCTGTAGAAGACCCGAGATGGCCGAGGACTGCAGGCAGCAGAACACTGACAGGACATCATCATCAGGTACTTATTTGGGGGATGCACACTGGCAGCAATTGATGGCACAATTGATGGCACACTGGCAGCAATTGATGGCACACTGGCAGCAATTGGTGTAAATGATGGCACACTGGCAGCAATTGATGGCACAATTGATGGCACACTGGCAGCAATTGATGGCACAATTGATGGCACACTGGCAGCAATTGATGGCACACTGGCAGCAATAGGTGTAAATGATGGCACACTGGCAGCAATTGATGGCACAATTGATGGCACACTGGCAGCAATTGATGGCACAATTGATGGCACACTGGCAGCAATTGATGGCACACTGGCGGCACACTGGCAGCAATTGATGGCACACTGGCAGCAATTGATGGCACACTGGCAGCAATTGGTGCAAATGATGGCACACTGGCAGCAATTGATGGCACACTGGCAGCAATTGATGGCACACTGGCAGCAATTGATGGCACACTGGCAGCAATTGATGGCACAATTGATGGCAGACTGGCAGCAATTGATGGCACACTGGCGGCACACTGGCAGCAATTGATGGCACACTGGCGGCACACTGGCAGCAATTGATGGCACACTGGCAGCAATTGATGGCACACTGGTGGCACACTGGCAGCAATTGATGGCACACTGGCAGCAATTGATGGCACATTTGATGGCACACTGGAAGCAATTGATGGCACACTGGCGGCACACTGGCAGCAATTGATGGCACACTGGCAGCAATTGATGGCACACTGGCAGCAATTGATGGCACACTGGTGGCACACTGGCAGCAATTGATGGCACACTGGCAGCAATTGATGGTGCAAATGATGGCACACTGGCAGCAATTGATGGCACAATTGATGGCACACTGGCAGCAATTGATGGCACACTGGCGGCACACTGGCAGCAATTGATGGCACACTGGCAGCAATTGATGGCACACTGGCAGAAATTGATGGCACAATTGATGGCACACTGGCAGCAATTGATGGCAAACTGGTTTATGTATGTCTTATTGTCTTAGTGATTAATGTCGCAACTTCATTGATTTGAAATTGATACCCCCCTTTTTTTTTTTTTGTATGATTTTTGCTTTTGCTCATCACTGCCACACACATGCAGCCATGCATTGCACGTGTGGGGCAGTAATGAGAAAAACTAAAAATCACACAAAAAAAGGTATCAATGAAATGATCCTCTCTAGTATCATTGTCTGCAGTCTCTGATCCTCTCTAGTATCATTGTCTGCAGTCTCTGATCCTCTCTAGTATCATTGTCTGCAGTCTCTGATCCTCTCTAGTATCATTGTCTGCAGTCTCTGATCCTCTCTAGTATCATTGTCTGCAGTCTCTGATCCTCTCTAGTATCATTGTCTGCAGTCTCTGATCCTCTCTAGTATCATTGTTTGCAGTCTCTGATCATCTCTAGTATCATTGTCTGCAGTCTCTGATCCCCTCTAGTATCATTGTCTGCAGTCTCTGATCCTCTCTAGTATCATTGTCTGCAGTCTCTGATTCTCTCTAGTATCATTGTTTGCAGTCTCTGATCCTCTCTAGTATCATTGTCCGCAGTCTCTGATCCTCTCTAGTATCATTGTCTGCAGTCTCTGATCCTCTCTAGTATCATTGTCTGCAGTTTCTGATCCTCTCTAGTACCATTGTCTGCAGTCTCTGTCCATCTCTTGTATCATGTCTGCAGTCTCTGTCCATCTCTTGTAGTATTTATGGGTCAGTCTGGAGCTCCTCTTTAAGTTGTCCGCTGTGTTTACAGTTTGCTACATGCAGAGAATTTTTTTTAAGAACTGATGAAAACTGTGCGCAGTAATCTTGATGCATCGTGATGCATCGCGGAATCGAATCGAAACGAATCGTGGACTTGATAATCGTAATCGCATCGAATCGTGAGACCGGTGAAGATGCGCAGCCCTAACACTCACCACATCTCAATCCATTAGAGCAGTGGTTCTCAACCTCCGTCCTCAAGAACCCCCAACGGGCCGTGTTTTGGGAACTTCATACCTCCCAACTTTTTGAGATGGGAATGAGGGACACCTATTAGGAAAAGTATGGCATGTGTTGTTGAGTGGGTGGAGGGGTTGCGCGGATGTGAGTTGTTGAGAGGGGGGGTTCAGCAGATCTGAGTTGTTGAGCAGGGGGGTTCCGCGGATCGGAATTGTTGAGTGGGGGGGTTCCGCGGATCGGAGTCGCCAGCCCTGGTCACCGGATTTATCGCGAATCACGGGACATTCCCGCGAAATCCGGGATGGTTGGGAGGTATGGAACTTCTCTTAGATAAAATAGCTCTTATCAATACCATGTCATTGATATTGATTTAAAACAGCTGTGCAAAGTAAAGTAAAACCTGAAAACATGGCCTGTTGGAGGAACTTGAGGTTGAGAACCACTGCAATAGAGCCCCTTTGGGATGTGGTGGAATGGGGGATTTGCATCATGGATGTGCAGCCGATAAATCTACAGCAAATGCGTGATTCTATCATGTCACTATGCAGCAGTGGCGGTGAGTCCATAGAGGGCGCAGGAGCGCCGTCTCCTCTCTCCTGCACCGCTCTATCACCAATAGATAGATTAATGCATTGCATGAATCTATCTATTGTCACCACTGCCACCCCCCTGTCGGGGGCCGGGCATCTGAATTACAGCAGCATTTTTGCCCCCATTTTTGCTGTCGACTCTAATAGGCTTCCAAAATGGTAAACAGCGGGCGTAATGCTGTGTGTTCGCTTTTTACACAGTGTTGTGTTAGGGAAGCAAATAAATCGCTTCCCTAACACTGAACCGCCTCTCAGCCAATCAGGTGCTAGGGGTCTGGTTACCCCATCACCCGATTGTCTGAAGCGTCAGGTGCTGTGATTGGACGCCTATCAGAGGACGGGAGAAGACATGAGGATGTGGAAACATGAAACAGGTAAGTGCCGTGTGGGGCACACTGGCAGCATTTCATGGGGCACAGTAGCGGCAATTGATGGGGCACACTGGCGGCAATTGATGGGGCACACTGGCGGCAATTGATGGGGCACACTGGCGGCAATTGATGGGGCACACTGGCGGCAATTGATTGGGCACACTGGCGGCAATTGATGGGGCACACTGGCAGCAATTGATGGGGCACACTGGCAGCATTTGATGGGGCACACTGGCAGCATTTGATGAGGCACACTGGCAGCAATTGATGGGGCACAGTGGCGGCAATTGATGGGGCACACTAGCGGCAATTGATGGGGCACACTGGCGGCAATTGATGGGGCACACTGGCGGCAATTGATGGGGCACACTGGCAGCAATTGATGGGGCACACTGGCAGCATTTAATGGGACACACTGGCAGCATTTGATGGGACACACTGGCAGCAATTGATGGGGCACAGTGGCGGCAATTGATGGGGCACACTAGCGGCAATTGATGGGGCACACTGGCGGCAATTGATGGGGCACAGTGGCGGCAATTGATGGGTATAGTAGCTACGTTTGATGCACAGTGGCGGCAATTGATGGGGCACACTGGCAGAAATTGATGGGGCACAGTGGCGGCAATTAATGGGGCACACTAGCGGCAATTGATGGGGCACACTGGCGGCAATTGATGGGGCACAGTGGCGGCAATTGATGGGTATAGTAGCTACGTTTGATGGCACAGTGGCGGCAATTGATGGGGCACACTGGCAGAAATTGATGGGGCACACTGACGGCAATTGGTGGGGCACACTGGCGGAAATTGATGGGGCACAGTGGCAGCAATTGATGGGTATAATAGCTACGTTTGATGGCACAGTGGCGGCAATTGATGGAGCACAGTGGCAGCAATTGATGGGGCACAGTGGCGGCAATTGATGGGACACACTGGCAGCAATTGATGGGTATAGTAGCTGCGTTTGATGGCACAATGGCGGCAATTGATGGGGCACAGTGGCGGCAACTGATGGTCACACTGGCAGCAATTGATGGGTAAAAATGCTGCGTTTGATGGGCACAGTGGCTGCGATTGTTTTTTTGTTTGTTTTTTTCAGTTTCTTTCCGCCCCCCGCCCCCCAAAAAAAAATAATTGACTATCAGCCACCACTGCTATAGACCAAAATCTCTGAGGAATGTTTCCAACACCTTGTTGAATCAATGCCATGAAGAATGAAGGCCATTCTGAAGGCAAAAGGGGTCCGGTGAGAGTACATTCTATGTAAATATTCTTTGCCAGATTCACGTAGGGCGGCGTATATTTGTGCGAGTGTAGCTCTTCGCATATACGCTATGCCAACGTAACATAGAGAGGCAGGAACAGTATTCACAAAGCACTTGCTCCCTAAGTTGCGGCGGCGTAGCGTAAACTGTCCGGCGTAAGCCTGCCTAATTTAAAGTAGGAGGGAGGTGGGCGTGATTTATTTAAATTAAGCGTGACCCCATGCAAATGAATGGCCGAAGGAACGGCGAATGCGCACGCATGCTCAGAATCACGTCACATATACTCCCTAAGATACGACGGCTCGATGCCTACGACGTGAAAGTAACCTAAGCCCAGCCCCATTCACGTATGACTTACGCAAACAACGTAAAATTCGACGGCTGTTCCGACGTCCATACCTTTGCATGACCTGCGCCTCATATAGCAGGGGTAACGTTACGCCGGACGTACGCCTTTCATAAGTACGTTCATGAATCGGCGTATCTTGCTCATTTACATATTTGACGCGTAAATCTATGGAAGCACCCTTTGCGGCCAGCGTAAATATGTGCCCAAGATCCGACAGCGTAGTAGACTTACGTCGGTCGGATGAAGCCAAAATTCAGGCGTATCTTCTTTCAAGAATAAGGCGCATAGATACGACAGCGCATTCGTGGACTTACGCGGCGTATCAGTAGATACGTCAGCATAAGTCCTTTCTGAATCTGGCCCTCTATTTTTATATTACTGTGCACAAATCTGCAATAATTAGAACAGATGTCTGTCTCATTTCTGGAATGGCGTGCAGTTTGTTTCACCTAAATTCCCGCAGACACGCAGGGCGTAAATCCAGTAAAATTCTGTGTGGAGGCGGGGGGGGGGGGGGGGGGGGCTTTCAGAGACGTGTTCCCGTATGAGTCACTCCATCCTCCATCAGAAGACGCGGCACCTCGCCCGCTGGGTCCTCTCACATCACTGACGCTACACGCTACTTTCACTAACTAGCCGTGTTTCAACTCCCTGGGCTGATAAACACCTAAAAGCACTTAAAATCCCTCACCGAGTCACATAACATTTCCATTCCATCTTTGCCTGGGCACGGAGGCACTGCTTGTGTAAATCCCATGTCCCCGCACAAGCTCAAGGGACACAGACGTCCTCCAATATTAAAAGGAAGTTGAGTTTTGGTGTAGCAATACCAAAGGCACACATGAATCAGACATAAAGGGCCAGATTCAGATAGCCTTTGCTTCGGCGTATCTATAGATACGCCGCGTAAAGTCTATTCTGAGCCGGCGTATCTTTTTTCTGTATTCAGAAAACAAGATACACCGGAATTCTGCTAATATACGATCGGCGTAATTCACTTACACCGTCGTATATTAGTTGCATATTTACGCTGGCCGCTAGGTGGCGCTTCCGTCGTTTTACGCGTAAAATATGCAAATTGGCTATTTACGGTAATTGCCGAACGTACTTGCGGCCGGCCGGCGTAGTTTACGTCGTTTGCGTAAGCGTTATTCCTTGCTATATGAGGCGCAGCCAATGTTAAGTATGGACGTCAGGACAGCGTCTAATTGTACGTCGGTTACGTCGTTTGCGTAAATCGTTCGGGAATGGGGCTCAACGTAAATTACGTTCACGTCATTTATATTGACGACTAGCGACGTGATTTCGCACATGCGCACTGATACACGTCCACGGACGGCGCGTGCGCCGTCCAAAAAAACCGTAAATGATGTGGGGTCATGATTCATTTACATGAATCACGCCCCCACATCACAAATTTGAATTGCGCTGCTTTACGCCGAGCACTTTACGTTACGCCGCCACATATTATGGAGCAAGTGCTTTCTGGATAAGGCACTTGCCCATAATATTTGCGGAGGCCTAGCGTCAACAGCATACGCTACGCCAGTTGAAAGATACACAAATCTTTCTGAATCTGGCCAAAAACATATTGCAGTTTTCCTTGAACGTAGTTTGACTGGTGAATGGGTCTAACATGTATCTTGGCGTTGATTTCTTTACACCCTTTCCTCAGCTTGTTGATTCTCTGAGATCTCATTCACGCTCAGGGTTGGTGGAGGACAGTAAAAACACGTGGTTGAGCTGCAAAGACAGCTGTACAGGTGAATTCACACATCGAGCCAGCATTGCTTTGCACTGCGGTGTAGAAAATATTGTCCATGTGTAACGCGACCCCCGTAAGAGCCGCTGTAGATTTAACAGGCTCTTCTCCAAACAGTGCAAGGCAGGCAGGCACACAGCAACAGTCCTGTCTAATGCCCTGTACACACGATTGGTTTTTCCGTCTGAATTTGGCTCAAGTCAAGCTGTCTTGCATACACACTGTCACACCAAATTCCGACCGTCAAAAACGCGGTGACATACAACACTACGACAAGCCTAGAAAAATGAAGTTCAATGCTTCCGAGTATGCATCGAATTGTTTCCGAGCATGCATGTTTTTTTTCTCTGTTGGAATTCCATACAGACAAATGGAATTTCTGATTGAATTTTTTTCCGTCGGAAAAAAAGAGACATGTTCTCTTTCTAACTCTGTCGGAATTTCTGACTGAAAAGTCCGATGGGGCATACACATGGTCGGAATATCCGATGAAAAAATTCTGTCTGGTATTTTCCATTGGAAATTCTGATCGTATGTACGACACACATTTGCAAACACATGCGGAAGCTGCAGAGCCACTTCATGGCACACCAGTATTATGTACAGTCCTAACTCTAAATTTTAAGAGACTCCATAGTAGACGCATTATAATGGATAGGCAGAGGATAGGTGAGCCTGGAGGGAGCCCACCCCTTTTTAAAGGAGGGATACTGGTGAGGGGACACACTGGACACCTTCAGCACAGCCATGGGTAAACGCCAGCAGGCAGTTTTAAAACTTTCCTGTTTGGGGGAAAAAACCCACACCGCGCAGGAGTTGTTGAGGGACATGAAACAACGGACCGATGAGTGGTTGGCGTCAGTGAGCCTCGAGCTGGGACTGGCGGTGTACGATAATGAGCGAAATCTTGTAGCAGCTCTGGGTCTAGCCGGTTTGACGCACATCCCTTGCCTGGCACATGTGCTGAATTTGGTGGTGCAGAGGTTCCCCGATATGCCACAGCTGCTGCAGAAAGTGCAGGCCGTCTGTGCGCACTTTCGGCGTTCTCACCCTGCTGCTGCTCGCCTGTCAGTGCTGCAGTGTAACTTCGGCCTTCCCGCTCACCGCCTCATATGTGGCATGCCCACAAGGTGGAACTTCACCTTGCACATGCTGGCCAGACTGTGTGAGCAGCAGCAGGCGATAGTGGAGTATCAGCTGCAGCACGCATGCGCGAGTCGCTCTGCGGAACAGAACCACTTCACCACCAATAACTGGGCCTCCATGCGAGACCTGTCGACCTTGTTGCGCTGTTTCGAGTACTCCACCAACATGGCCAGTGCCGATGACGCCGCTCTCAGCGTGACTATCCCAGTTCTATGCCTCCTTGAAAAAACGCTTTGGCGATGATGGGAGAGGATGTGGCACAGGAGGAGGAGGAGGAATCGGGATTTCCAAGGCTTTCAGGGCAGTCATTCACAAGTGGCTCCGAGGGTGGGTTCGTGCACCAACAAAGGCCAGGTACACAATTCTCCAGCAAGGGCACAGTTCTGGAGGATGACGCAGTGGAGGATGAGGAGGAGGAAGACATGGAGGAGGAGGAGGAGGAACCATGTTCACAGCAGGATGGCATCCAGACCAGCTCATGGCCATTACTAGTGCATGGCTGGGGGGATACAGAGGACACAGATGATACACCTCCCACAGAGGACAGCTTTTTGTTGCCTCTGGGCAGTCTGGCACACATGAGCAATTACATGCTGCAGTGTCTCCGCAACGACCGCCGAGTTGCCCACATGTTAACAGGTACTGATTACTGGGTGGCCACACTGCTGGATCCCCGTTACAAGAACAATGTACCGTCCTTAATTCCCTCACTGGAGCGTGATGGCAAGATGCGCGAGTACAAGCGCACGCTGGTAGACGCGCTGCTGGTGCAATTCCCACCTCGCAGCGGGGGCACAGTGGAAGCACAAGGCGAAGGCAGAGGAGGAGGAAGAGGTCGCCAACGCAGCCGGGGCACCGCCAGCACCTCAGAAGGCAGGGTTAGCATGGCCGAAATGTGGAAAAGCTTTGTCAGCACGCCACAACAACCAGCACCACCAGCTGATATGGAACGTTTTAGCAGGAGGCAGCATTTCAGCAACATGGTGGAGCAGTATGTGTGCACACACCTACATGTGCTGAATGACGGGTCTGCCCCCTTAAACTTCTGGGTCTCCAAATTGGGCACATGGCCTGAACTTGCCCTTTACACCTTGGAGGTGCTGGCCTGCCCTGCAGCCAGTGTATTATCTGAACGTGTATTTAGCATGGCAGGGGGCGTTATCACAGACAAGTGCAGCCGCCTGTCCAGAGCCAATGTGGACAAGCTCACGTTCATTAAAATGAACCAGGCATGGATCCCACAGGGCTTGTCCGTACCTTGTGCAGAATAGACACGTATACCGGCCTTACCCAGCCATTCTTGTATTTTTGATCTTTCTCCCTCTTTTGGGGTGTACCCTAATTTAAAAAATAAATAAATTAAAAACAAAAACCTGTGTTGGCTACCTCGTCCTCCTCCACCTACACCACCACCTCAACCTCCTACTCCATATGGACCTCGTCCTTCTAGGTCAAGATTTGTATTTTATTTTTTTATGTTATTTTAAGTTATTTACCTAATCACATTTGTTTGCAGAGTACTTGCCATGCTCTTCCAGACAATTTGCTGCCATTTGCAGCCCTCTAGCCCTTTCTATTACTTTTTTAGAGACATTTTAGTACTCAAAAGTTCTTAAGGCCAGTTTCATCGGACCAAACCGATCGTGTGTACGGCCCATCGGACCGTCGTCCGTTGGACCAAAGTTTTAAAACTTGCTTTAAAATCAGTCCGATGGACGCCTGACCATCGGACCAAAACGATGGTTAGTACGCAAAAGCATCGGACCAAAAACCCGTGCATGCTCAGAATCAAGTCCAAGCACGCTTGGAAGCATTGAATTTCTTTTTTTCAGCACGTCGTTGTGTTCTACGTCACCGCGTTCTGACCCGATCGGATTTTGGATTGATGGTGTGTACACACCGATGAAAACGGTTCGTTGGACCATTCTCATCGGGTTGGACCGATCGCTTGTATGCGGCCTTAAGCAAGTGGTTAAAGTGTATTTTTTCCGATGCGCAAATACCGTGTGACATAAAAAATTGCAACACCCACCCTTTTATTTTCTAGGACCTCTGCTTAAAAAATATATAACGTTTGGGGGGGGGGGGGGGGGGGGTTCTAAGTAATTTTCTAGCAAAATAAATGCTGATTTTTACATTTATATGTTAGAAATGTCAGAATTGGGCCGGCCGGTAGGGAAGTAGTTAAATAAAACTGCGGGTTTCATTTTACGAGTTCAGCTTTAAGAACTTTTTCAATATCTTTATATATAGGAACTTGTAATTGACAGAAAGTCCCCCTCCTAGTTACACTGTGTATCCCATCAGTCTTGTATCCTAACCTCACAGACATGAAAAATGGAACAAAAATGAGCCCTTTGCCTGCCGTCAGCGTGATGGATTTCTGATTTTATCATTTCAGACTTGGCAAATGCGAGCGGCGAGAAACATCTCCACCGCAGGAAATTCCGAAATGTAGGGGGACGAGCTCCAGAAACACATGATTGCACAGAGAGAACGCGAACACTGGAGATCCCAAAATGATACTTTACCCAAACACAAATTTGATTTGGCAGAGGAGAGTCTCATTACTTCATATGCGGCTTTACAATAGCTGCTAATTTGGAGATAATGGCTTTTAGTGTTCTAGGCCGGACCCACGCAATGCACCGTTGGTTTGGTCAGCACTATGACATTTGGGATTAAATCGGTTACAAAAAGTTTCATTCTAGACACAGAAAAAGACGTTATTATCAGCAACAGTTGTAGGATAACACAGCTGGAATATGAGACTTTGCTCCACACAATAGGAAATGATATCATGTTTTTGAGGATTCCCTGGTGGCGCTGGTTAAGTCCAAAAGTGTTCTCCGAGTTCATTCTTTTGGAAAATTGTTGAAGAAAAAAATAAAAACCTCCTTAATTTGGCCTCTCAGATTAGAGCTCCATTCACACTTATACAATTCCAAAGTTAGGCTGACTTTAGAGTGCAACTTTGATGAAACTTTGGATGGGTGCAACTTGGATACGGCTTGGGCTGTGACCAGTGATCATGAACAGCTATTGCACACAAGTTGCATTGTATAACATTCATGTACGACTTTCATGCCACTTTTTTGAGGGTTAAAGGGGTTGTAAAGGTAATATTTTCCCCTAAATAGCTTCCTTTACCTTAGTGCAGTCCTCCTTCACTTACCTCATTCTTCAATTTTGCTTTTAACCACTTGAGGCCCGCGCTATAGACGAATGCCGGCTACAGTGCGGACCTGGTTTTCCAACACAACGTCTTTTGACGGCCGCCCTTTTGGGCGTTCCCCGCACGCGCTCCAGAGCATGCAGCGGGGAAACTCTGTGTTGGCCGTGTCCCTTGGACACAGCCAATCACAGATCGCGGTGAACGGCCAATCAGAGTGGCCGTTTGCTATGCGATCTGCGTGGCCAATGAGAGATGATCTCAAATGTAAACATATGAGATCATCTCTCATTGCCGGCTCACACAGAGACAGCGTCCTGTCTCTGGAGAGGAGACCGATCTGTGTCCCTTGTACATAGGGACACAGATCGGTCACCTCCCCCAGGCCCCGCCTCCACCTACAGTTAAAACACTATACAGGGAACATATTTAACCCCTTCCTCACCCCCTAGTGTTAACCCCTTTAATGCCAGTCACATTTATACAGTAATTAGTGCATATTTATAGCACTGATCGCAGTATAAATGTGAATGGCGCCAAAAATGTGTCCGATGTGTCCGCCATAATGTCGCAGTCCCAATAAAAATCGCAGATCGCCGCCATTACTAGTAAAAAAATAATAATAAAAAAAAATCTGTCCCCTATTTTGTAGGCGCTATAACTTTTGCGCAAACCAGTCGCTTATTGCGATTTTTTTATTTTTTTACCAAAAATATGTAGAATACGTATCGGCCTAAACTGAGAAAAAAAAATGTTTTTTTTTTTTTTAAATTGGGCTATTTATTATAGCAACAAGTAAAAGATATTGTATTTTTTTTTCAAAATTGTTGCCCTTTTTTGTTTATAGCGCAAAAAATAAAAACCGCAGAGGTGATCAAATACCACCAAAAGAAAGCTCTACTAGTGGGGAAAAAAGGACGTCAATTTTGTTTGGGAGCCACGTCGCAGGACCGCGCAATTGTCAGTTAAAGCAACGCAGTGCCGGAAGCCGGGGTATATGTGCCCAGTAAGCAAGTCACTAAATGTGCTTGTTTCTTCTGAGAAATCCTCACTTCCTGTTCTTCTGTCTGTAACTACACACAGTAATGCAAGCTTTCTCCCTGGTGTGGAGTGTCATGCTCGCCCCCTCCCTTGGACTACAGGAGAGTCAGGATGCCCACTAACACACAGCTCCTTTCTCTAGCTGCAACGTAGGGAGCGTCCTGACTCTCCTGTAGTCCAAGGGAGGGGGCGAGCATGACACTCCACACCTGGGAGAAAGCCTCACATTATGGTGGTGAGTTACAGCCAGAAGAACAGGAAGTGAGGATTTCTCAGAAGAAATAAAGACATTTAAAAGCAAAATGGAAGGATGAGGTAAGTGAAGGAGGACTGCACTAAGGGAAAGGAAGCTATTTAGGGGAAAAAAATGTACCTTTACAACCCCTTTAATATTGAAGTCTACGGGCCAAGTTGCATGAAAGTCAGACCAAAGTGGTGCATTAACTACTTTTTTTTACATAGTTGGTGAGGTTGGAAAAATACACAAGTCCATCAAGTCCAACCTATGTGTGTGATTATATGTCAATATTACATCGTATATCCCTGTATGTTGTGGTTGTTCAGCTTTAAGTTGCACATATATGTTATCATTTGAAAACATGGGGAACAACTTGTCATGCAATTTCGATCTCCAAAGTTTCAAGAGTGAATGGAACCTAAAGTCAACTTTTTCAAGTTTTGAGAGTACCACTTTAAGACCAGGCTTTTTTCTGGCACTGTTTGTTTAAACGCTTAAATCAGTATTTTTTGCTAAAAAATTACTTATAACCCCCGAAACATTATACATTTTTTTTAGCAGAGAAACTGGAGATTAAAATGCATTTTATTATGTCATGCAGTATTCGCATAGCGTTTTTTTAACCACATTTTTTAGGGAAAAAATACACTTTAATGATTAGGAGCCCAGTTTTTTTGTAAAATTTGAAAAATGATTTTACGCCGATACCTAACATGTCACACTTTAAAATTGCACACACTTATGGAATGGCGACAAACTACGGTACTTGAAAATCTCAAAAGGCAACATTTTAAATACGTTAACTGGTTACCAATTTCGAGTTACAGAGGAGGTCTAGCGCTAGAATTATTGTTCTCATTACATATGCGTGTGCAACTTACGTATGCGTTTGCTTTTATGCATGAGCAGTATGTGGTGAAGTGACTTCAGAATAGAGTACACAGTACAGTGGAACCTCGCATTACGAACATAATCCGTTCCAGGAGAATGCTCGTAATCCAAAGTGCTCGCATATCAAAATGAGTTTTCCTATTAAAGTCAATGGAAAAGAAAATAATTTGTTACGCATTGACTTTAATGGCATGCAATACCACATGAGGCCAGAGGTGGGGGCACCGGAGAGCCTCAGAAACAGCCGGAAAGGCCTAAGGACACCTTGGCTGACCTTGGCAAACCTCGGAAAGGCTCGGGAACGGAGTATTTCTGTGTCTTTCCGAGCATTTCCAAACAGCTCCGAACGGCGCTGATTGGCTGAGACGGCGCCCCCCCACCTCAGGCCAAACGCGGTACTGCACACCACTTTGGCCTGAATCCTGCTAGTTTTGCAAGACAACATTCGCTAACCGAGTTAGGATTTTTAAAAATACAGTGCTCGTATTGCGAAATGATCGTTAGCCGCCTTACTCACAATCCAAGTTTCCACTGTAGTGGTGAAGTATTAGGTTTACAGGGAGGACACCACCGTCTGGTGAGGAGCGGGTCATGTTCTACAACCCAATCCTGAAACATTAAAGGATAGTGAGAAACAAATAGGAGTCTCAGAGTGTTTGTAGGTTCTGGCAAGATGAGGAACCGAAGTGTGAAGAAATATTAAAATGGCTTGTGGTTTCTAACTTGCCCTAATTTGAATTGCGCGCACTTACGCCAGCAAATTTACGCTACGCCGCCGCAACTTACAGAGCAAGTGCTTTGTGAATACAGCACTTGCCTGTAAAAGTTGCGGAGGCATAGCGTAAGAGACTTACGCCGGTCAGATCTAAGACAAATCTATGCGTAACTGATTCTAAGAATCAGGCGCATTGATACGACGCCGCTCACTCAGAGTTACGACGAGGTATCTGGAGATATGCCGGCGTAACTCGTTCCTGAATCTGGCCCCATCAGTCCAGAGCTACAATAAAGAATGAAAAAATAAGGTAAAAAACAATTATTTTATTTACTGTAAAATGGTACTATTTTATGATACACATTGTTTTATTTATTTATTTATTTATTTATGGTTTATGTTCACTTTAAATGCATTTGTATATACCTAAAACTCTGACATAATCATATTTACATGAGATTTATCTATACATCTATCTGTATCCATGTGTCTGCAAACACTAACCTATAATAAAAAAATAAAAATAAATTCCCAGTGAAAGGCGACCTAATTAAAATCTTTTAGATCCGCTAGCTAAGTTGGTGATCTCTCCGTTGATCCCAGCTGAGCAGGCGGATGACAGGTCCGTCTCCACTCACTGTGCAGGGAGGGGCCTGCCAGAGCCCTGCTGCCCTCTATGGGGAAATCGGATGAAAATAGACAGCCTGTTCGTTTTCTCATCCGATCCGATCCACTGGATGGATGGCGAGCGTATCACCATCCGTCTGTTTTGAGCAGATGTTGTCCGATCGGATGGAAGGCGGGTGTCAGCAAAACATCTCCGCCTGCCCTTAGAAGTCAACGGGTGGCCCGCTCAGATCCGCCCGAAAAATGGACAGGCGGATCCGAGTGGCCCAATCATGTGACCTTATTCATGATAAAAATAAAAGATTTGGATATGTTTACAGAGATTTACTCCAATCTGTGAGAGTACCATCAAAAAAGAAGCCTATTGCACGAAATTGAGCACCAGCTTACTAAGAGCTCCTGCACATGACTTATGTTTTATACTTAGTATCTCTTTAAAGCAGGGGTTCACCCTAAAAAGAAATTGTAACATTACATCCAGCATACTAAGGACATTTACAGTATGCAGATCTTTTTTTTTTTTTTTCTCCGTACATACCGTTATATTGTGATTTTCTCCAGGGCTTCCGGGTTCTGATTACTGCGGGACTGGGCGTTCTTATCCCTGGGTTAGATGATTGACGTCTGTTGAAACAGTTCCCATGTCGCACAACGCGCGTCACC
Source organism: Rana kukunoris (assembly GCA_029574335.1). Lineage (NCBI taxonomy): Eukaryota > Metazoa > Chordata > Amphibia > Anura > Ranidae > Rana > Rana kukunoris. Next base: position 530,908,187 of record CM056052.1, on the reverse strand, counting down.
AGATTTCCGTAAATAGCCGAGCTGCGAGTCGGCGCTATACGATGCCTGCGCAGTCAGCTCTACGCGGCGGGCGTATACCGCCCACTTGCAGCTCGCCTATTTACGGAAATCTGGTGACACGCGTTGTGCGACATGGGAACTGTTTTAACAGACGTCAATCATCTAACCCAGGGATAAGAACGCCCAGTCCCGCAGTAATCAGAACCCGGAAGCCCTGGAGAAAATCACAAAATAACGGTATGTACGGAGAAAAAAAAAAAAGACCTGCATACTATAAATGTCCTTAGTATGCTGGATGTAATGTTAGAAATTTATTTTTAGGGTGAACCCCCGCTTTAAGAAGAATATAACATTTTATACCCCTTATTACCACCAGGGGGTGCACACGACTTCCAAAATATCACAGTAGCACAGTAATGGTTTCTATTACAAATATTTCAAAGTTGAAGAGGTAACAGCAATGTTACTACAATCTTTTTTGCAGAATATGAGTCCCTTCACATGAGTGTTATCAGTTCCTTCTTAATAATTAATAAACCGGACAATGCACCTAACCAACTTATATTTAGGGCATCATGCACCCAAAGATGAATGTCCAGAACCAAAGGTGGCTGGTGTTTTTTTTTGTTGGGGGGGGGGGGGAGGTGGCGGTAAACAACAGCCGGTCAGTCGGGTCACCAACATCCACCTCCCAGTAGCTTCCATCCTGTCTCCACCTCATCTGCATCAAGGTAATTCGATCACATGGTATAGACGGGGCCAATCACAACCCATTTATACCATGTGATTAGCTTTGACCAATCACAGCAAACCAGACTCCCTGAATCAGTTTAGTTAAGTAAAATGCTTGCTTATAGCAATGTAATATATTGCTATAAGCAAACATAATTTGTAAAAAAAAAAATCCTGATCACTTCCCCAGAGCAGTACAATGTTACTATGATAACATTATATTGCTCTGGTCAGTGTGTTAAAAATATATATAAAAAGAAAGGAGAAAAATTAATAAAAAAAAATATATATATTTTTTTACATACTTTGACCAGTCAGTATCCTTGATCACTGCCACGTCAGTTATATTATGACGCTGTACTGCACTGGTAATAGTATGTAAAAAAAATGTGAAATGTCTTAATTTTCCAAAAAATTCAGACAAAACATTACAACTTCAAAAAACCTGCAATGCCTTTTACTAAATACCTTGGCCTGTATTTACCTTTACAAAAAGGCAACACTTGGGGGGTATATTTGTACTATGCTGGCAGTTTAGAGCCTTAAAGGGGTTGTAAAGGTACAATTTTTCCCCCTAAATAGCTTCCTTTACCTTAGTGCAGTCCTCCTTCACTTACCTCATCCTTCCATTTTGCTTTTAAATGTCATTATTTCTTCTGAGAAATCCTCACTTCCTGTTCTTCTGTCTGTAACTACACACATTAATGCAAGGCTTTCTTCCTGGTGTGGAGAAAGCCTCTTGAGGGGGAGAGCAGGAGTGTTAGGACGCTCTCTACTTTGCAGATAGAGAAAGGAGCTGTGTGTTAATGGGCGTCCTGGCACTCCTGCTCGCCCCCTCCCCCTCAAGAGACTTCCTCCACACCAGGGAGAAAGCCTTGCATTACAGTGTGTAGTCTCAGAAGAAATAAGGACATTTAAAAGCAAAATGGAAGGATGAGGTAAGTAAAGGAGGACTGCACTAAGGTAAAGGAAGCTATTTAGGGGGGGGGGGATATTTACCTTTACAACCCCTTTAAGAAATTAGATAGTCTCTCCGTACATCAGGACTGATCAATTTTCAGATATACTGTATACCATAGTCTGTGGACTCTATAACTTTCCTGCAAAAGGGCCCCAGTGACTTACTGGGACCCCACTCCTGTGCGAAGATCCCAAGCTAGTTGTGCTGTTCGGTGGGGAATCAGTCTGAGGAGAGCCCGGAGGCAGGCGATCCAATAGGGCCTTGGCGAACCATCGGAGATCAAGGTAACTGGACACTGGGAGTTTGTTTTTTGGCAACCTGTCAGTCAGTGACCTGAAAAGTTGTGGACTATCTGAAGATAATTCAGTCAGATTCTTACTGAGAAGGAATTGCTCCATCAAGTTACTTTTCCAGAGCAAGGGCCTGTGGCAGAGTCCAATTTCTTCCAAACTCTATTGAGCCAAGCCTGTGGCAGAGGTTTGCTTCCTTCTCAGGGTTCCGAGCAGCATCCCGGCTGCCAGTTCTGTGAGAGAGACTGTCCGGGTGCGCCATACCCACTCCGGCTGGAGTGGCGACATATTGAGAGAGTAAAAGTTGAAGCAGGACTGCTTCTTATTGTTGAGGCCTGAATCTGCAACTTCTTCTTCTTCATCTGAGGTTACCTGTTGCCGTGTTGGCGGAAAAAAAACACAGAAAACGACACCTTGCTGACTGGACATTTGATCATTGCTCATTTAACCTGTTTTCATCATACCCCTAGGCATGCTAAGAAAGGTAACACACCGATCCCAAATCAAACCAGCGGCTCCTGCGGGGGTAGTGCTAGAAATAGATAGATAGCTAGATAGATAAATGGGGCCAGATTCAGGTAGAGTTATGCCGGAACTTAACTGCAATTTTAAAATGGCCGCTAGGGGCGTTCCCGCTGATTTACGCCGAGAATATTTAAATCAGCGAGATACACAAATTCACAAACGCCCGCCCGCCCGACGCAGTGACTTTACGCCGTTTACGTAAGGGTTTTCCCGGCGTAAAGATAAAGCACCAAAAAGCAGGGGCATCCTATGTTAAGTATGGACGTCGTGACCGCGGGAAATTTGAAAATGTGTACGTCGTTTGCGTAACTCGTCCGTGAATGGGGATTTACGTTGATTACATTCACGTCGAAAACACCGTTATAATTCGAAGAATGCGCACTGGGATTTTTCAATGGTCGACGCATGCGCAGTGCGCCAAATTTAAATAGCATACACCCCCTACCCGCAGAATTTGAATTAGACTGCCCAATTTACAGTACGCCGCTGCAACTTTACACGCAAGAGCTTTGTGAATACAGCACTTGCGGGTAAAGTTGCAGCGGCGTAACGTAAATAGGAAAAGTTACGCCGCCGCAAAGAACCGCTCGCCACCCTGAATCTGGCCCATAGAGTTAAAATAACCCATCATGAACATTCTTACACAAGGACGTAATCCAGGACTGTAGGACCGGGTCTCGGTGTCAGTGGTGGGACTCGGAACGAGTTGCTAATGAAGTGTTTCTTACAGCCCAATGAACAGACTTGTCAGCAGTTAAATCCTTTGCCAGAATTGTAGTAAAAATACACTTGTCTCTTGTGAAGAATGACAACACTAATGTAAGCAGTCAGTGTTATTATTCTGCAGTGCGTTTCATGGAATAACACTCGGCTTTCTCCTTTCTGTTTAATGGAAGAATTCTGGAAGCCGATTGTTCCTCTAATGTGGCCGGAGAAAGAAATCAAAATCTTGTATTTAATTATGCAGAAGGCCCTAATGGACTGCATGGTACAGTTATATAATTGTAAGGACGGATTAAGTTCTTTTCTAAATTTAGAGTGATGTCTCTCTAAGCAAGGGAATTATGACTTTCCTAGTCAGGAGGTAAAAGTTCAATCACGCAGCATTAGTCATCTGTGCTTCATTCAGTCCGCAGGGCCTCTCTATGGAGACTCGGCGCTGACAACTTCTAATATAGAGGCCAGAATAATGAGCAGAGATGAGCCCAATGATTTAAGCAAAATAGATTTCGCTGAATTGAGTAATTTTGCTTTTTGGGCTGCTTAACCTCCCTGGTGGTCTTCCCGTGTGTGGCACGGGGTGAGATTTTTAAGCTACGATCGGTAACCCCGTGCCACACGCGGACTTGCCTCGCTGGATGCAGAAAAGAGTTTACTTACCTTTTCTCTGCGATCCAGCGATGAATCCCCGCAGTACACGGCGGCCGGATGTCCGCCTGATGCTGTGTGTACCTCCGATTCCCTTCCCTGCGAGCGTCGCGACGTAGGGGGGGGAACAGCGCCAAATTCAAAAATGTAAACAAACACTATACATACAGTACACTGTAATCTTATAGATTACAGTACTGTATGTAAAAAATACACACCTGTAGACTGTAGACTGCCCATAGCAACCAAAAGTGTGCCTTTATGGCAAAAATAGTTTTAGAGCAGCTAAAAAACAGCGATAATAAATCAGAATCACTTGCAGAATTTAGCGATAGCGATTTATGGGGAAATTCGTCATAAAAAAAAAATAATGACAGCAAAAATTCTGCAACTGAGTAAATTTCAGTGATTTTGATTTGATTACATTATTGAATAATTTTTACTATAATTATATTATTATTTGTTATAATTTTTTATAATTATTTATTATATTATAATTTTTAATAAAATAAAAAAAATAGATTTCAGTGAGTTATTCCTAAGAATTACAAGCCTACAGTATAAAACGCCAAATTCCCTTGCAAATAATGGTACCGCTTTCAGCACCTAAAATCTGAAAGAATCATACCGCCAGGGAGGTTAAGTACAATTTTCTTCAAAAAGTAAAAAATATTTTTTTCATTGTTTATAGGGGATGTGTTTTAGGCATGTATGTAGGGTAGTTTCATTTTTCATTTATCCTTTTAAGGCCTGATGCACACTGGACAATAAAATAACATTATTAACATTATAAAAATGTCAGTAGCTTTGCAGTGAGTTTTTCAACGTTTTTGCAATATCGTTTTTTTTAGCGTTTATTAGCGTTTTTCCGCATTAGGCTTCATGTACACAGGATATTTTTACAACATCTCCTAACCACTTAAGACCCGGACCATTTTGCAGGTTATGGACCTTGCCCCTTTTTGCGATTCGGCACTGCGTCGATTTAACTGACAAATGCGCGGTTGTGCGACGTGACTCAAACAAAATTGGCACCCTTTTTTTCCCACAAATAAAGCTCTCTTTTAGTGGTATTTCATCACCTCTGTGTTTTTTATTTTTTGCGCTATAAACAAAAATAGAGCGTAAATTTTGAAAAAAATGCAATATTCTTTACCTTGCTATAATAAATATCGCCCAAAAAAATATAATTTTTTTTTTTTTTACCTCAGTTTAGACCGATACGTATTCTTCTAACTATTTTTGGTAAAAAAAAAGAATGGAAAAAGGAAAGAATTAATGAAGGAGAGAAAGAAGGAAAGAAAGAAGGAAGGAAGGAAAGAACAGAAGAAGTAAAGAAAGAAAGAATGAAAGGAAAGAAAGAAGAAAAGAAAGAAATAAGGAAAGAAATAGAAAAAGGAAAGAAAGAATATATGGACGCCATCTGATATACTGTATAAAATATGGTCACCACATCCACAATCTTAAAAGGGAGAAAATTAGGCATTGTCATTAATGTCATAAATGCAATTAGAATCAGCCGTTTAAAAAAAAAAATACGTCCGTACATACCGATTCCTATATGCCTTCTCACCGCTGCTTCCGGGTGTGTTCAACGCGCTGTATGCGTCAGTCGGATGCCTGTCGATCAATTAGGCACGCCCATCCCCTCATACCCGGAAGCAGCAGTGAGAAGGCATATAGGAATCGGTATGCACGGACGTATTTTTTTTGTTAAAAAGGCCGATTCTAATTGCATTTATGACATTAATGACAATGTTAAAAGTTAAAAGTTTATTTTTAGGTGAAACTCCCCATTAAGGCCACCAACCTAATATTGAGTAGGTCCCCATTTTGTCACCAAAGCAGCCCTGACCCATCGAGGCATGGACTTCACTAGACAAAGCATCACACTGCCCTCTTCCCATTGTGCATCCTGGTGCCATCTCTTCCCCAGGTAAATGACGCACACACACCCACTATTCACTTGATGTAAAAGAAAATGTGATTCATTAGACCAGGCCATTTTGATGGAAGGTTATGGTAGTAGCAAGAAATATACAGACAGTTTTCTTTTTTCTTTTTTTTCTAAAAAAAAAATCAAAAGATATCCATTAACATTTACCACTAAATGAAGGCCCAATTTGTCCTGAAAAAAAGGAGGTATAATCCACCTGAATGCATAAATTAGTTGATGATATGTACAGATTTACTAACACATGTCAAAGTTGTATTGTGCTTAGGCATTAAAGGGGTTGTAAAAACAAAAATATTTAAAAATATAGTAAAGTCTGACAAGTCTGATAAAGTAAAAAGTAATGTTTTGCATTATAACTCGTTTGATACCTGTTGAAATCGAGCTGTTTTATTCACCTCCGTCACTCCTGAATCGTTATTCTCACCGACTTCCTGGTTTGCGGTGCGCATTCATTCTTGCTACATCACGGCCTAATGGGAACTACAGTTCCCATTAGGCTTAGCCTCCATGCCTGTGAGGGATAAGAGAGCATCTTCACGCAGGGCTGTAGTCATAGAGAGGTGGTGAGCACATTTTGCTTTCCACCATGCAAAACGGCTCAGATGCTGGTGGAAAGCAAGAAGAGGAGAGACAGGAAATGGCATTTTCAAACCTGGATTACTGTATTTTGGAGGTCAAAAGGAAAAACGAGGTAAGTGATATTTAAATGCTCTAACTTACAGCAATCGATTGATCTAATAAAAAACGAACCTTTAGTGTTCCTTTAAGATTTGTTTTACCCTTAGGCCAAAAAGGGCTAAAGAACTACCGTATTTATCAGCGTATAACACGCACCCTAACTTTAAGAGGAAAGTTTCAGGAAGAAAACTTTCCATGGCACCCTGTGTATAACACGCAGACACAGTTTACCCTCTATTTTCAGGGTAAAAAAGTGAGCGTTATACGCCAATAAATACAGTATATAAAAGTTCACTTTTAGGTCTTGTTTTCTGGAGAACAATTTTTTTCCACTCACGCCTAAAAATCTATTTTTACAATTCTCTTTAGCAATGGCTACTTAAAGAGCCAGCGCAAGCAAAAGGAGCCATCAAAGATTTATGAATAGTATTTACAAGATTGACAGTTGACTGCTCTGTTTTACAGTATCATGTATCACGGAGGGTGGAGAAACCCTTGGATTTACCTAAGGCACTGAAAAGAATAAAGTGACCTTCATGCCCTATAGAGTCTTAGAATGCAAAGAATAACATTGCAAGTCTGAAATGGCAACACACTTTAATGTTACTGTTTTACAAATGACACGACCTCCCCCTTAGTAAATATGTCATGTCATCAGGAATCTTCTTATTGCATAGTGCTGATAGATTTTGTGTCATATTTTACTTAGTATAATATCACACTGTATCAATTTCACAACATTTAATAATTGTCATTGCAGATAAAATGAACATGTGTGGGGCCAGTTCACCGGTGTTTGACTATTTCACATGATGACAGATATATATGGGTGGTGAAACATATCATATAGGAAGCAGCCCTTCTTATGTATATTATTATTATTTAGGTACTTATATAGCACCGTCAATTTACGCAGCGCTTTACATATACTGTACATTGTACATTCACATCGGTCCCTACCCTCAAGAAGCTTACAATCAAAGGTCTCTAACTCACATAGGGCTGATTTTAGAAGGAAGCCAAATAACCTAACAGCATGTCTTTGGAGTGGAGGAGGAAACCGGAGTACCCGGAAGAAACCCACGCAGGCACAGGGAAAACATGCAAACTCCAGGCAGGAAGTGTCAAGGTCGGGATTCGAACCAACAACCCTTTTTACTGCTAGGCGAGAGTGCTACTCACTACACCACTGTGCCGCCCATATTCCATAAGACAATTTTTCAAGGGGGTGCATGGTAGATTATGTTGTATTAAAGAACAGGGCCTGTAAAACGCACACAGACTACGAAGCAAGTCCACTACAAAGGGTTAACTCGGCAGGAAAGTTGAATTTGAAGAGCAGTTGCCACGGGTAACCAGGAACTTGTGGGAAGTGCATAGCAGCTGGTCATGAAGAGTGGTACCCGGCAAAGGTAACAGGTCCTCTGGTAGTAAAGGGGTCATTGATCTGGCTCCCTCCCTAGCGGTTGGATCCCCTAAGTCACTAGGATCGAACCTGAGGCACAGGGAGCTCTTGTACCATGGCAAAATTAGGAAAAGGCAACTGTTGGACATGGGGTTTATTGTATATACAAATGAAGGATTACTGATGATATATGCAAAGCTCTTCCCTGTCATAGTGAGGCTTATAACTGCCTAAACCTTCTAAAGTCAAGTCCAAATGTGCATATTTTCAAATACAATGCAGAGTGCACAATGATTTCCTAAGTTCGATGAGCTACTTCTACCTTCAAACAACAGTCCACCACTATAATGGACAGTTTCACTGACCAAGGAATGAGGTCTGGGCAGGGCTTGCCTCATTGCAAATAAGATCTCCAACGTCATCTAGCTTATACCTTTTCAACTGTCTTTCTGTAGAACACTGGGGTTCCAAGAGGTGTCTCCAGGGGTTCTGCCACCTCCACTACTGCCCAACGATGGCTTCAGCCTCACACCTGAAAGTTACTGCTGCAGTGGATTCACATTGATATAAGCCTGATGATAATTCCAACACCCAATGCAACCAGTATCAATGAGGTAAGGTTTGGGCTAAACCCATGGAAAACTGTCACAATATTGCAGGCCACCCGCCCAACCAACTGTGGCCAGGGAATTACTTACTCTGCAGCTGCAACAAAGGGCCAGGTGACATCATTGACCTAATATGGCCATGTGACAGACCCAACCAGGACAGGGGCTTTTGGACTGAACTAGGGGCAAGCCGCCTACTAGTCTATTGGTTCTATACCTGGGCTGTTGGTTCTATACCTCAACAAAACACAGAGGCCCCAAATAAGTATCTGGGTCCCTCAGTTGAATCTGAAGTGAAACTATTCCAGGGCACACACCTCTCAAAGAATAGAGCCCCCTTAAATGTCAAGGCCCACTGTCAGTAGGCAATAGGCTAGCCTGCAGTCCCCTCAAAAAGCCCCTGTCCCAGTTGGGCCTTTCACAGGTATACCTAGAGATCAGAGATCTGTATATCAGAAAATAATTTCAGGGGTTCTTTCCTGAGGTCTGAAATCTTTTTTAATACTCAAGTGTGGAAAGGTTTAGAAAAGCCGGTCTAGCTGTTGGCTCTCCTCTTGAAGAGTGCTGCAAATCATAAAACTGACGGAGCACGTTGAATGAATTTAACACTTTTAAATGGACTCATATTTTATGTGCTTTTTCAGCATGTATTTTAATGCGTTTCAGATGAACTGAACTGTGCTGCGCTTGTTGTTTTCAAAAGGACACCTCAGATCAAAGTTTTATAACTGATGCATTTTTTTTATAGCTCCTTCATTCAAAAGCATATTAAAGTGCATGTTAAAGCCTAATTTAAATGTCTTAGAAAAGTATAAATATTGAGCAGAAAGAAAAAATGTGAATGTCTTAGGCCCGTTTAATCTTGGGGTTGGGCGGGCAGTAAAAACAGGTGAATGACCTGCAATTCTACCACCTACAAAATGCCCCCCAAGCTGTAAAGGAATCCATATGGGGGTATACACATGCAACAGCCGTTACAGTACAGGAAAAATGATGCCCCCTGTTGGCAGTAACATCCACCCAAACAACCCATTCAGTTCAATGGAGTTGCATCGAAACCACCCTGCAATGCATGCGGTTTCAGTGCAGTGGAAATGCTTTTAGGAGGTAAAACAGGCAGTGAGGTGGTGACAAACTTCTCTCCAATTGCAGTAAGCTTCAGGCCGCGTACACACGAGGGGATATGTCCGCTGATAACGGTCCGATGGACCGTTTCAGCAGACATCTCCGCTCGTGTGTATGGGCTAGCGGACAGATTTCTCCACCCGACAGATTTCAAAGCAAGCTTTGAAATCTATCCGGTGGGAATCTGTCCGCCCGACATGTCTGCTGGTTAGTACACTTACCAGCAGACATGTCGGCCCCCACCGCCGCCGCGCCGCTGCCGAATGGATGACGCCATCGGATCAAACTCCCGATCGGACATATCCGATGGAAATGGTCCGCGGACCGTTTTCATCGGATATGTCCGATCGTGTGTATGGGGCCTCAGAGAAGGACTACTTGGGCCAGATTCTCGTAGATCCGCGTAGCTACGAGCGGTGGGTAGCGTATGCCATTTACACTACGCCGCCGCAACTTACTGGAGCAAGTGCCGTATTCTCCAAGCACTTGCTCCGTAATTTGTGGCGGCGTAGTGGAAATGGCCTGGCGTATCCCTGTGTAAATCAAAGGGGGCGGCTTGTATTTAAATTAAGCGCGCCCCCGTGCCGAACGAACTGCGAATGCGCCGGCCTTAAACATAGGCCACTGTGTATGCTCCGTAGTACGCCGCAAATACATTAGTTGCGACGTGAACATAATTAACGCACAGCCCTATTCGCAATGAGTTACGTAAACGATATAAACAACGGAAAAACCTGACGCTGTTCCGACGGCCATACCTAACATGGCATACGGAGGACCGACGTAAGGTTACCCCTCATATAGCAGGGGTAACCTTACGCTTACGGAAACAACGTAAACGACGACGAGGCGGCGCAAAAACGCTCGGGAATCGGCGTATCAGGCTCATTTGCATAGTCAAATGAGAAATCGACGTAAACGCCACGTAGCGGCCGGCGTAACATTACATTTAAGATCCGATGGTGTAAGTGACTTACGCCAGTCGGATCTTAGCGTAAAACCGCCGCATCATGTTTTCTGGATAGAAAACAATGATACGTCGGCGGGAAATTCGAATTACGCCGGTGTATCTGTAGATACACCGGCGTAATTACTTTGAGAATCTGGCCCCTTGTCTTTGTGAGGGGGCAGTGGTCTCTCTGCAGTGGGTGGACTGCTGCAGAGAGACCATTAGTAGGTTGGTTTTATTGTTATAACACCTCTTCAGTGGACCGCATTATAACAATAATCACTCTAATCAAAGGGTTCTGCAAGAGTCAATAAGCTCTTATGCCGCGTACACGCGATCGGACAACAAATGTTGTTGGAAATTCTGAACGTCAAGAACCCGGTTACGTACAACACTACGATGAGCAGAGAAAAATTAAGTTCATGCGTAGGATTTTTGTGCGTCGGAATTGCATACAGACGGTCGGAATTTTCGACAAGAACTGTTGTTGTCGGAAAAATTGAGAACCGGCTCTCAAACATTTGTTGTCGAAAATTCCGACAGCAAATGTCCAATGGAGCCTACACACGGTCAGGATATCAGACCAAAAGCTCACATCGAACATTTATTGTCGGAAATTCTGATCGGGTGTACGCGGCATTACTGTTGCTAGAAGCTTATTTGATCCCCAGTACCAATAAAAATGTCATAATAGGACCACTGCTCTCTGTGTGGAAGCAGTGATCTCTCCACAGTGGTTGGACTGCTGCAGAGAGACCACTAATAGGGTGGTTTTGTTGTTATTCTACGACAGTGGCCCTTAAAGTGGAACTATACTCAACTTTGATCCAGAGAAGCAACATCAGCGAGCTCCCTCAACGCCAACGTCATCTTCTTCCTGGCTTCTCCTGGGCTCATCATCTAGCCACCTTTTTTGCCTGGCCCTGGATGCAACTCATCCCCGGACTTGCCAGATGTGACTGTAAACATAGCTCTGCACATTTAAATTATTGTACACACAAAAGAAGAATGCAAACAAGAAGGTAAGACGCCATGATTGCAGAAGGGGCCCTTCTGCAATTAAAAATGTTTTCCCGCTCAACAATTTATTTAAAAAAAAAGGGCTATCATTCTTCTTAAAAAAAAAGTTCAGAGGTTTCAGAAACAAGGGAATTCCAATTTCTCTGCAAAGAGAACATGATACTTTTTAAAGCAGAACTAAACCTTCCTGTCCTTTTCAGCCAAGGAAGCTGCCATCTTAGCCTCTGTTTGATCTGAAATTGCCACGGTGTAATCACATTTGACGCCAACCATTTGATGGTTTGATTGAGAGCACAAACAAATGTGACAGTTAGCAATCCTTGCATTCCAGGAATGTAACTGTTTTTTGAAATCGTTAAATTGATTAGTTAGGTTTAGTTTCCCTTTTAATACAAGTACAGTGCCTTAAAAAGTATTCAAAATCCAAAAATATAAAGAGTATGACACAACTGCAAACACATCAAGACATGGCCGTCCACCTAAACTGACCGGCCAGGCAAAGAGAGCATTAATCAGAGAAGCAGCTAAGAGGTAACTCTGGAGGAGCTGCAGCGATCCACAGCTCAGGTGGGAGAATCTGTCCACAGGACAACTATTAGTTGTGCTCTCCACAAATCTGACCTTTATGGAAGAGTGGCAAGAAGAAATACATTGTTGAAAGAAAGACACAAGAATTCCCTTTTGCAGTTTGCAAGAAGCCATGTGGAGGACACGGCAAACTGGGAAGAAAGTGCTCTGGTCAGATGAGACCAAAATTTTATTTTATGGCCTAAAAGCAAAAAACGATGTGTGGCGGAAAACTAACACTGCACATCACCCTGAACACACCATTCCCACTGTGAAACATGGTGGTGGCAGCATCATGTTGTGGGGATGCTTTTCTACAGCAGGGACAGGGAAGCTGGTCAGAGTTGATGAGAAGATGGATAGAGCCAAACACAGGGTAATCTCCGAAGAAAACATTTTAGAGTGTGCAAAAGACTTGAGACTGGGGCGGAGGTTCATCTTCCAGCAGGACAACGACCTTAAACATACAGCCAAAGCTACAATGGAATGGTTTAGATCAAAGTATATTCATGTGTTAGAATGGCCCAGTCAAAGCCCAGATCAAAATATAATTGACTATCTGTGGCAAAATTGCTGTTCACAGACGCTCTCCATCCAATCTGACAGAGTTTGAGATATTTTGCAAAGAAGAATGGGCAAAAATGTCCCTCTCTAGATGTGCAAAGCTGGTAGAGACATCCCCAAAAAGACTTACAGCTGTAATCGCAGAGAAAGGTGGTTCTATAACGTGAATACAGATCTTTACAAAAATGGAATGCAGATGTGGTAGCGCATCCTTCGTAATATGTATACATCAAATTTTATCTGTTTTCATGGATAAAAGCGCCTCTTTTAAAATCTGGCAGTAATTGATTGCAAGACTCCTTCAGTTCAGGCAAGGCATAAAGCCACGAATTCCTCCATCGCTCACCTCACTTAGTAACGCTCTGTGGGTCTTTCAGCTTTTGTTATTTAATTAAGACAAAGACATGGAAGGTTTTTGGCCCGTCGCCGATTGCCGATGTCTTCCAGGCTGCAGATTGCCGGTGTTAGGAATTACTAATGTGCTCGATGCTACGCAGCCACCTCCATCCTATTTGTAAAGCTTGAACTGCAGTTGACCTGGTAAGCAGTGAAAACATTCTGACAGAAAGAATGTAATCTAAGCTCCAAACATTCATTTTCTATTATTAAGATAGATCCCAAACCCGGCGAAGTAACGCAATCCCGCACATATTTCCTGTACAGGTTTTATTAAAAGATTAAAAAAGGGGATCGTCTTTTTTTTCCCCGGTGTTTGAGAGAATGTGCCACAATCTAAGTGCCATGATAACATTCTGCTGGCTGGTGAAATCGCAGATAATAGTTCATGCCACAGGATTATTTTTAACCTCAAATATGTGCCAGGAATTCTTGTCTAAAAAGTGCTACTAATTGGGAGACAGAAAAAAAACAAAAAAACGCTAAGAGCCCTTCTCAAGTGTTCTTTCAGTTGACTCAAAGCCAATATGGATTTAGTGCTGATCACTGGCATCTCTTAAAGTCATACTGTACTCCATTTACATCCTAGAGAGACACAGCCACGAGCCCTCACCAACTCCCGGCACTGCCCAAGGCTTCTGGGGGATGAGGAGAAAATGGCACAAGGCTGGTTAACTGGGTGGCAGTAATTAAAGGGGAGCAGGTTTTCGGAACTTTATGGTTTGTATCAGTGTTGGTCAACTTTCTAGAGCTTGGTGACCGCACATAAAATGTAATGAATATTCAGTGTCAAAGACAGCAGACGCAAAACAGGATATAGTCAAACACTATGGGCATGATACAGGAGATGGTTAGAGTCTGTGGACATAATACAGCAGATGGTCAGAAACTGTGGACTATGAATATAATACAAGAGTTGGCAGACATGGTAAAGGAGTTGGTTAGAGACTGCAGACATGGTACAAGATGTGATCAAAAATTGCAGACATGGTACAAGTCATGATCAAAAGCTACAGACCTGGTACAAGAGATAGTCAGAGACTGCAGACATGGTACAAGTCATGATCAAAAGCTACAGACCTGGTACAAGAGATAGTCAGAGACTGCAGACATGGTACAAGAAATGGTCAGATACTGTAGACATGGTACAAGAGATGGTCAGAGACTGCAGGCATGATACAACAAATGGTCAGAGACTGTAGACTAAATACAAGAAATGACCAGAGACTCCAGACATGATACAGGAGACAGTCAGAGAATGCAGACATGATACAAGAGATGATTATAGCCTACAGACATTATACAAGTAATGACCAGAGACTCAGGACATAATACAAAAGATGGCCAGAGACTGCAGACATGATACAAGAGATGATTAGAGACTGCAGACATGATACGAGTAATGGCTAGAGACTCCAGACATAATACAAGAGAAGGTCAGAGACTGCAGACATGGTGCCAGAGATGTTCAGGAACTGTAGACACGATACAAGAGATGTTCAGAGACTGCAGACATAATACAGGAGATGGTTAGAGACTGTCAGAACATGTAAACATGCTATAGGAGTTGTTGAAGACTCAGGACATCCCTCAGGTGACAGTCAAGGGCCAAAGACATATTACATGAGACTGCTAGAATAAGGTGACCAGATTTTTAAAATTAAATCAGGGGACGTATTTTTATTTTTTTACTAGTAATGGCGGCAATCAGCGACTCTTTGCCTGTCACCGCCCCCTCACAGCCTGTCAAGTCTTACTCTCCGGGCTCCGGCTACTACTGGGTGGGGAGCGGAGGAAGAACACTTCACCAGGGAAGGCAAGGAGATAAACAGACAGGCCGGGACTTGAGCCAAGGCAGAAGAACATGTGAGCGGAGTTGAATGGGTATGCACCTGAAACTGAAGAAATATTCACTCCATTCCAACCAGCTCATGATCATCAGAAAGGGGCACAGATAATGGAAAAAATCAAACCCCCTAAGCTAGTAGGTGCAGCAGAGCGGGGGTGTGTAATTCAGAATTATTATTTTTTTAATTCTGCACTGACTGTCTTTGAAATTGCCCCAGCCCCTGTTCAAATCCAATCCGTGGACAAAACCGGGGACAGACTTGGTCCTGGGACAGTGTCCTCAATCCGGGGACTGTCCCCTGAAACCGGGGATGTCTGATCACCCTATGCTAGAATGCTATAAAAGGGCAATAGAGAAACACAGATATGTTTCTGCAGGGGTCACAAAGAAAGTAACAAAGGGCCATCTGTGGTCCCCCTGACTGCAGGTTGTGTATCAGGGTTTATATAATTCATAATACACAGTACAACAATATGGTGGTTATGGCAAAGCTTATGTATGGACAGTATGGCACTAATACAGTACAGTGCCATAGTGAGACAGTGCAAAGATGCAGAGCAGACTTACATGCAGCAGGGTTGTCCACAAACGGGTAGGCCTATAGTAGGCCTCCAGATTGGGTGCTGTGCTGGCAGTGGCGGTGTGTCCATAAGGGTGCACAGGCGCCGCCCTCTCTCTCCTGCCACCCCCCCTATGACCAATGGATGGATTCATGCATGGCATGAATCTATGCATAGCTGTCGCTGCCACCCCCTATTAATGCCCCTTTTCGAACTATGGCGTCTAAATTACAGCTGTGGGGGGTGTTTTTGATGCACCCGATTAGAGCCATAGGCTCCAATAGGCGTCAAAAAAGGTGACCTGCTTGGCGCCTGCAGTTTACCCAGGAGTGTTAGAACAGCGAATTAGAATTTGTTTTCCTAACACTGAACCGCCTCTCTGCCAATCAGGTGCTCGTGTCTGTTACCCGTCACCTGATTGGCTGAAATGACAGGCGCTGTGATTGGACACCTATCCGGAGAAGAGGACGAAAGGAGAAGCATGGAGGACACTGCTCGCCGCAGTGACCCGCTGCCCCACCGAGACAGGGTAAGTGCCGGGCAGACCGCGAGCGGGTTGGGGGGGAGTCACAATGGCGGCATTCGATGGCACAGTGGCAGAATTCGATGGGCACAGTGGCAGCATTTGAGGGCACAGTGGCAGCATTTGAGGGCACAGTGGCAGCATTTGAGGACACAGTGGCAGCATTTGATGGGCACAGTGGCTGCAATTGATTGGCACAGTTACTGCGTTTGATGGCACAGTGGCTGCCATTGATGGGCACAGTGGCTGCAATTGATGGCACAGTGGCTGCATTTGATGTGTTTTTTTTCAGACATTGACTGGGCCATTCTAAAAAAAAATGAATATGCTCTTATCTAAACCATTCCATTGTAGCTCTGGCTGTATATTTAGGGTCGCTGTCCTGCTGGAAAGTGAACCTCTGTCCCAGTCTCAAGTCTTGGGTAGCTCAACAGCTTTTATTCTAAGGCCCTGTACACACGATCAGACATGTCCGAGGAAACATGTCCGACGTTTTCATCGGGCAAGGCTGAAGTGGTCTGTTGGTCTGATGTGCGTACACACCATCGGACCAAATTCCCCTCGGACCAGAACGCGGTGACGTAGAACACAACGACGTGATGAAAAAACAAAGTTCAATGCTTCCAAGCATGCGTCGACTTGATTCTGCGCATGCGTGAGAATTTGGTCTGATGGTTTGTGTACTAACCATCGAACATGTCCGACGGACAGGTTTCCAGCGGACATGTTTTCAAGCATGTTTGGAAATTTTTGTCTGCTGGAAAACAGTCCGATAGGCCGTACCAGTTTCAGCGGACATGTTCGATCGTGTGTACGCAGCCTCAGATTGCCCTGTATTTGTCTCCATCCATCTTCCCAACAACTCTGACCAGCTTCCCTGTCCCTGCTCTTCCAAAGTTACCATGGGCCTCTTGGCTGCTTCTCTGATGAATGCTCTCCTTGCCCAACCTGTCAGTTTAGGTGGACGGCCATGTCTTGGCAGTTGTGCCATACTCTTTCCATTTTCAGATGATAGATTGAACAGTGCTCTGTAAATTTTTTAAAGCTTATATATATATAACTGAACCTTAGTGTTTAGTCATAGCGTAAGTAAGCTATGACTAAGCACTAAGGTTTGGTGTGAAACGCGTCAGATTGTACCCCATTTGCTGTGGCATGTATCCTGTGTTTTTTGTTTTACAATAAAAGCAACAAGTTTTGGAGTGCGGCTGTCCTAAAAATCCTTCCTTCATTTTGCATTATCCTATACATTGCCAGCAACCGTGGCTTGGGATCAGGTGATGAGATTTTCCTAATCAGTATCCTTGAGCGGTGATTTTCTCTTTCAAGTGCAGACACTGTCGCTTTTCCCTGGATCTGATTAGATCAACTGGGGAACAAAAGGAAATCACGTTTTTGCAGTTGGTGGAACCTGGATGAAGTGAGCGTGTTGCTTTTCCCTGCATGGATCAAATGCAGATTTATTTTAAAAACTAAACTACAAGATGGCTGCTTTTGCCTTTACTAACCAGAAATGGTCCTTCTCGATTTAGTTTCAGTGACTCTTCATGGCTAACCTAACCAGGCCTACAGCCATTCCACTATCCAGGGCCGCCATCAGGAATTATGGGGCCCCTTACACAGCTTCAGGCATGGGCCCCCTGGAGCAGAGAACCGGAGGGTGATGTCACCTCAAATTGAGAAGCGGGAGGGGTGCCGCGAATTGAAAAGCAGGGGGGAGGGGGTGCCACGAATTGGGGGGTTGCCCTGGGGACCTCTGGGCCCCTTACAAGAAAAAAAATATATATGTATATATATATATATATATATATATATATATATATATATATATATAAAAATAGAAAAAAAGGAGGGTTAGCCATCCGGGGCCCTGTGGACCTCAGGGCCCTTTAACCACTTGCTTACTGGGCACATAAACCCCTTTCGTTCCCAGGCAAAATTTCAGCTTCCGGCACTGCGTCGCTTTAACTGACATTTGCGCGGTCGTGCGACGTGGCTTCCAAACAAAATTGACGTCCTTTTTTCCCCACAAATAGAGCTTTCTTTTGTTGGTATTTGATCACCTCTGCGGTTTTTATTTTTTTTAAAAAGAGCGACAATTTAAAAAATATATTTTTTTTTTTACTTGTTGCTATAATAAATATCCCATTTTTTTTTTCTCAGTTAAGGACGATACGTATTTTTCAAAGTATTTTTGTAAAAAAAAATTGCAATAAGCGACTGGTTTGTGCAAAAGTTATAGCGCCTACAAAATAGGGACAGAATTATGATTTTTTTTTATTTTTATTTTTTTACTAGTAATGGCGGCGACCTGCGATTTTTTTATTGGGACTGCGATATAGCGGCGGACATATCGGACACTTTTGACACAAATTTGGGACCATTCACATTTATACAGCGATCAGTGCTATACAAATGCACTAATTACTGTATAAATGTGACTGGCAGGAAAGGGGTTAACACTAGGGGGCGAGGAAAGGGTTAAGTGTGTATCCTGCGTGTATTCTGTGTGGGGGGAGGGGGGTGACTGGGGGAGGTGACGGATGCTGTGTCCCTATGTGCAAGGGACACAGATCGGTCTCCTCTCCACTGACAGCAGGTGGAGCTCTGTGTTTACACACAGAGCTCCACGTCTCTGCTGTCATCTGTTCGTTTTACCGCCGATCACATGTACCCGACGGACATCGCGGCCGCCGGATACATGCATCGGCATCCCAGCGATGCGCCGGGACAGTGTTTACCCGCCGCGCGCCACCCAGTGGCGCGCGGGTAATGCACTAGAAATGACGTCCAAAGACGTCCACTTGGCACCTCAGGTCCGCACTGTTGACGTCTTTTGTCAATAGCGCGGGTCTGAAGTGGTTAATAAAAACATAAAAAAAAAAAAAAAAGAAGCGGGGGATGCCGCGAATTGAGAAGTGTGGGGGCGTGAATTGATATATATATATATATATATATATATATATATATATATATGTATATATATATATATATATATATATAAATAGAAAAAAAGGGGGGTTGCCTGTGGACCTCCGGGCCCCTTACAAAAAAAAAAAAGGGGGTTGCCATACAGGCCCCTGGGGACCTCCGGGCCCCTTACAAACAAAAAAAGGGGGTTGCCATACAGGCCCCTGGGCGAGATGAAAGCTAATATTGCTCATGTATACTCTGTATACCCTGTTTTTGTATATTTTATTCTTTGTTTTTGGATTTTATGATATGTAATTAAACTTAAAATATTTTCTTCTTAACTTTTACGTCCTTGTGATTGCCTGAAAAAGTCCGCCTCTCTACTACCCTATGTAGTATTTTTCTATTTTTGATTCAATTATTTCGGATGTCGGCTACATGTGAGTGCTTTTATGTTTCCCCGTCCCCTACATTTTTGAAGGCCCCTGGGCACCTCCGGGCCCCTTACAGGTGTACTGCCTGTACCCCCCTGTTGGCGGCCCTGCCACTTTCCAATAAGTGTGCCATTATTGGTCACTGAGGCACTCTCATAGGACAGAGATGGGCTGAGGGTGTGTCCTGGATCAAAACCGTATTGTTTAACTTCAGTAGATAAAAGTAAGTTCTCTGGCCTGGCTGTGATGACTGGTAGGGGAGCATGGATCAGAAGCCTGGCTGAGCACAACAATAAATCCTTGGCAAGTGAAACAATTATGTATAATATCTCAAATGTGTATTTAGCTTTTTACCTGAA
The DNA here is from genome assembly GCA_029574335.1 of Rana kukunoris. Lineage (NCBI taxonomy): Eukaryota > Metazoa > Chordata > Amphibia > Anura > Ranidae > Rana > Rana kukunoris. The sequence continues at coordinate 530,888,404 of CM056052.1, read as the reverse complement.
GTTCATTTTTTTTCCCGGAATTAAGAAGTTATAGTTGTTGTATTATATAATTCTGCTGTCACTTTGAGGGAAGAAATAACTTTGAGTTTTCAGGTCACATCACAACCCGTCTCTTACAATTTCTGACATGCGAATTTTCAGAGCTCTTTCCTGCTACTAGTAAATGAGCAGTTACATAATTATTATTGTGTACCGTGACAAATAAATCTCAAATATACAGTAACAAGAAATAAAACTTCTTTTAATAAAAAACATTTTTTACACTTAAAGGAAAATGTATTTAAAATGTACAAAATTTGTAAAATACAAAACAGCAAGTAATTCTAACAGCAAATACAGTGCCTTGAAAAAGTATTTATACCCCTTGAAATTTCCCACATTGTCATGTTACAACCAAAAACATAAATGTATTTTATTGGGATTTTATGTAATAGACCAACACAAAGAGGCACATAATTGTGAAGTGGAAGAAAAATGATAAATCGTTCTAGAACTGGAAGGCGGGCATTTGGGTCATGTGACCGCTGTGATTGGCTGTCACATGATTGAAAAACTCCCGATCACAAGTATGCATCGGGAGCTTATCGATCCCTGCTGGCTACCATGCTGGAAGCATACAGGAAGCTTGATCTCAGCATGGTAAGTTGTTTTAATGGGGCGGCATATTTATACAGACGCTTGGCAATAAGGCCCACCCTCTGAGCAGCCTCATTTATGCATGCAGCCGTGCCAAGAGATTAACTAAAACAGAAACAGGGTAGGAAGCTTTAAACTTGGTGAAGAACAGCCAAACTCTGCTACTAAGGTGAGGTTGTGGAAGATAGTTTCATGTCACAGGTCATACACCATGGTAAGACTGAGCACAGCAACAAGACACTAGGTAGTTATACTGCATCAGCAAGGTCTCTCCCAGCCAAAGATTTCAAAGCAGACTGGGGTTTCAAGATGTGATTTTCAAGCACTTTTCGAAAAAAGCAGAAAAAAACAGGCAACGCTGAGGACTGTAGACGCAGTGGTTGGACAAGGAAACTTTATGCAGCAAATGAAAGACACATCATGCTTACTTCCCTTTGACTTTGGAAGATTTTGAGCAGTGTCATCAGAACAGAAATGGTGGAAAGCAGTGGAACCCAGGTACACCCATCTACTGTCTGGAGACATCTGGCCAGAAGTGGTCTTCATGGAAGAATTGTGGCCAAAAAGCCACACCTCCGACGTGGAAACAAGGATAAGAGACATGGAAACTGGGATGCAGAAAAATAGCAGCAGGTGCTCTGGACTGATGAGTCAAAATGTAAAATATCTGGCTGCAGCAGGAGGCAGTTTGTTGATGAGCGGTACAATAATTAGTGTCTGCATGCAACTGTGGAGATGCATTTATGTAAATAGAGTTGAAGATTTGGTATCCATCCATCTTCCCATCAAGTCTGACCTGCTTCCCTGTCCCCGCTGAAGAAAAGCATCCCCACAATGTGATGCGGCCACCACTATGTTTCACGGTGGGGATTGTGTGTTCAGGGTGATGTGCAGTGTTCGTTTTTGCACTGAGAGCCCACCTGCGGAAGTAGCATTCTGGATGGTATCATGGTGAGCCCAGCTGTCCAGCACTATTTGCACCGAAAGGCTTGGAATGCCCAGAGGGATGCTCTCTCCTCTGCCCCTTCTTCTGCCTGCTTGATTGGTATAGGTGAGTGCAGTGCTGGAGGTAGGCACAGAGCCAAAAGTTTACATGCACTGTATCTCCACCAGAAAAGGGGGTATTAAGGGTGTATGGAGGAAAACAATGCTGAGTGGGGATCTGGGGTGTATAGGTGGTAGCAATGCTTGGGGTAGCTTGGGTGGCTATAGCGCTAGAGGTATCAGGGATGTAGAAAGGCCACAGTATAGGAGGTATCAGGGATGTAGTGGCCTAGTCTGCCTATGATGAGAGGGGGTGTGTGTCTTTCCTCCAATCAGCAATTTTAGCTATTTTGGCTGTATGCCCAGACATCACACTCTTGTGTTCAACAGGAAGAAACAATCTCCTAACAGGATCTGAACTTTCTAAACAATTTATAAATGTGAAGACAGCAGATATACATGTAAAACTTATGTAGGGAGATTGGTTTCATCCCTGTGTATCATCTGAGGCTGTTCACCTCACTGGGTGTATGAAGGGTTTACATCCACTTTAATCCTTAAGTAGTTATGTCACTGCCTTTCAACGCAGACAACAAAACAGCAAAAGAGGGAGGGCAGGATGATCATCACTCAACTGATGAGATGAGAATATCGGACAAATGATCGTCCATTTTATTTTTTGCATTCTAGTCTCATATGGAAAATGAAGAGGTTACTACAATTATAAAAAAATGCTTGTACGACAGAATGCAACTTCGGAAGTGATGTAATGTTTTGTTATATATTGTAATTTTTTCTTTAGTTTCCCAGCATGCGCAGTCTTGGTCACTCGGACTAATACTGTACTGATTAAATTAAAATCGTTTGTTCTGTAAAGTAGGAGAATTCTTTTTTTTGTGTTTGTCCTTTCGGATAATTTCACATGAACTGTCATGATCGGCTCTCAAAAAGCTGAGCACTAACGATCAGGTTGTCGTACAATCGCTTAGGCGGCGTACACACGACCGAGGTTCTCGCTGGAAACCAGCGAGAACCTCGCTGGAAGCTGCATTCCAGCGAGGACCTCGGCCGTGTGTACGCTCTCGGCGAGCTTCCCGTCGGGAAGCCCGTCGAGCAGAAATAGAGAGCACGCTCTCTATTTGCTCGACCGCCCGCCTGGATGAATGGTTGGTTGCCATTCCCGACGGGCGGGTCGCCGATTTCGACGGCCGGCAGAGAACCTCGACGGGCGGAACGATGTGTTCTGCCCGTCGAGGTTCTCTGCCGTGTGTACACGGCCTTAGAAAGCGGTATTTCTCATCCAATTTTCTGGCCGTGTGTTCTAGGCATTTCTGAAGTTGATGTGCACAATACTTATTGACAGGAATGATGTGACTGGGACCCGTAGGGATGAAATGCTCAGCACAGAGGCAGGCATGATATTGGCAAGTATGTTGTAGATACGACAGACACATTTTATTTCATTTTTGTGCCACTGGTACTCCAGTGGGCCAGTCAGAACATAGATTACCATTTGCACCCTTTCTTCCCAAGAGGTGGCTGTTGCCCTGGTGGAATTGGCTCAAACATCCAAAGACAACTGAAGATTCTGCTGCTTTTAACAGAAGGGAATGATATTCTTGTTTGGATTGGGAAATTACAAAGTTAGGATGATGTCTTCTTGTGAGAGGTGATGCTTGGCAGGAAATTAGGTGTAGTCTTGGGAAGCATGCTGTTCAGAATTATTTTCAGATAGGGTTCATGGCAAAAAAAGTGCTTGGATTTCCTCAGTCTTCTTGGCAATGGTAATGGTATTTGGCAGTGGAATACGGACTTCCAAGAAAGCAGATTTGATGGGGCCAACCCAAGATGTTCAAGTGGACTTTACTTCAGCATGTTAAGCTGTTAAAGGAACACTAAAGGTTCATTTTTTATTAGATCAATTGATTGCTGTAAGCTAGAGCATTTAAATATCACTTACCTCGCTTTTCCTTTTGACTTCCAAAATACAGTAATCTAGGTTTGAAAATGGCATTTCCTGTCTTTCCTCTTCTTGCTTTCCACCAGCATCTGAGCCGTTTTGCATGGTGGAAAGCAGAATGTGCTCACCCCCTCCCTATGACTACAGCCCTGCGTGAAGATGCTCTCTTATCCCTCACAGGCATGGAGGCTAAGCCATGTAGCAAGAATGAATGCGCACCGCAAACCAGGAAGTCAGTGAGAATAACGATTCATGAGTGACGGAGGTGAATAAAACAGCTCAATTTCAACAGGTATCAAACTAGTTATAATGCAAAACATTATGTTTTACTTTATCAGCTACTGTCAGACTTTAATTTAAGAGGAAAATATTTTTGGTCTTTACAACCCCTTTAAGCACACGTACACGTATTGCGACGTACACCGTCATAAGTCCAATATGCGGGCCTGATTCTCAGAATCAGTTACGCATAAATTCGGCCAAGATACGAGCGGCGTAAGTCTCCCACGCCATTGTATCTTGGGTGCATATTTACGCTGGCTGCTAGGTAGCGCTTCCGTTGATTTCCGCGTCGAAAATGCAAATGAGCTAGATACGCCAATTCTTGAACGTCCGTACGTACGTCGCAATTAGTTACGCCGTTTACATAAGACATACGCCAGCGTAAAAATAAAGCTGCTCTCTAGGTGGCGCAGCCCATGCAAGGTATGGACGTCGGAAAAGCGTATCTTTTTACGTCGTTTGCGTAAGTCGTACACGAATAGGGATGTGTGTAAGTTACGTTCACGTCTTAGGCAGTGTTCGACGTATCTTAGGCATTCTATCCGACGCATGCGCACTGGGATACGTCTATGGACAGCGCATGCGCCATTCGTTAAAAGCGTCAATTGCGTGGGGTCACGATTATTTTACATAAAACACGCCCACCTCTTCCCCATTTGAATTAGGCGCGCATACGCCGACACATTTACGCTACGCCGCCGTAACTTAGGACGCAAGTGCTTTAAGAATACTGCACTTGCCTCACTAAGTTGCGTCGGCGTAGCGTAAATACGATACGCTACGCCCGCTGAAAGTTATGCCCCCAACGTCAATCTAGGCCAAGGTTTTTAGGTCATATCGTTTGTTTGGATTGGAAATGATTAGATCTTGACAAAGTGCTGGATAACTTTCTGGTCTGATGGCTCTGAAAACAAACATCTGGGGGGGCTTATGGCTCTGATGGGGACACATGTGTGAGAGGGCTGATCGTTTTGATAGGGACACAAACCTGGGTGGATGGTAGGGACACAAACATGTGGGGGGGCTGATGACTTTGATGGGGACACAAACAAATGGGGGGGCTGATGGGGACACAAACATGTGGGAGGGACTGATGGCTCTAATAGGGACACAAACATGGGGGGCTGATGGGGACACATACATGTGGGGGGGGGCTAATGGCTCTGATGGGGACCAAAACATGGGGGGGGGGCTGATGGGCACAAAAACATGTGAGGGGGGCTGATGGCTCTGGTGGGGACACAAATGTTTGGGGGGAGGCTGATGGCACTGATAGGGACACATAAATGGTGGGGGAAGGGGGGGCTGATGGCTCCTATGGGCACACAAAAATGTGTGCGGGGTGCTGGTGATGATGAGGACACAAATATACGGAAGGGAAAGTGTTAGCTCTGATGGGGACACAAAAATGCAGGCGGGGTGGGCTGTGATGAGGACACAAATGTGCAGGGAGACTCTGATGAGTGATGGGGACACAAAATGTTGGGGGGCTCTAATGGGAACACCAATTTGTAGGAATAGCCTTATGAGTGATGGGGACACAACTGTATGGAGAGACTCTGATGCAGGCACAGATGAATGGGGAAAATGATGGGGACACAGGGTAAAGCCTCATGCACACTGGAAGTTTAACCCCACTTCATGATGCTCCAGCGTTTAGGTGCTAGCAAAGGATACAGGAGCACCATCCAGCCCAGCTGTCAGCAGTAAGTCAAATTCTGTTCTATACTTCTACTGTGGATTTATTTATAAATGAATTTTCCGACCCGTGAATATGTGTAAAATATAGAAAATGGCCCTTGAAGTAAAAAGTTTGGAGACCCCTGTTTAAGGAGATGCAGGGAGTTTGTCTGTCACCATCTTAGGACTAGTCTGGTTGAATCCTGTGCACATTATGGGCCAGATTCAGCAAGACTTGCGCTGGAGTATATCGATATGCGCCACGTAACTGTAAAGATGCGCCGTAGTATCTATGTGGCCATACCCACCAAACTAGATGCGACAGAAAACGGGCCTTTTCCGATCGGCTTAACTCTCCCTCGCCAGAGTATCGTTAGCGCATATTTTCGCTTGTCGCATCCGTCGCGCCTATTGATTTGCCATGCAAATATGCAAATGAGGGAGATTTCCCGATTCGCGAACGGATTAGCTCCAGACGCTGGGTACATGCGCCGCACGTATCTCGTCCGTCCGTCGCAAAGTTATTTCTACAAATAGCTGCTTTATCTTTACTCCAGACGGCCACAGGTCAGCAGGAGAGCAGCTACAGCAGCAGCGTTACCGACGAAAATAGCAAGCTGAACAACCACACTTGCAAGGACAACACCTCTGTGTGCCAACATGCCAGGGGCAGTCGCGGTCCTAGCACTACTAATGGGTCCCCCGGTACGGAGGAGGCGGGCACGTGAGAGGATATACCGCACGTGCATGAGCCTCTTTGGCATGGGGGATGAGGAGGTGTATCGCCTCTTTAGATTCAGCCCAGATGCAATACTTGAACTAACCACAACCCTGCAGGGTGACATCACCAGCAAGACACACCGCTCACAAGCAGTGCAGCCACTGGTGAAGGTACTGGCAACACTCCATTTCCTTGCAAGTGGATAATTCCAGCGTACAAGTGGAGTGGTGGCTGGGATGTCACAGTCCTCCATGAGCAGATGTGTGCACCAGGTTGTCCCTGCAATCCTCAGAGGCATGTCCCACCACTTCATCAGACCCACCACTGAGGAGCTGCGGCTGAAGGCAATGACAGATTTCTACAACATTGCAGGATTCCCACGCACCATCGGGGCCATTGATTGCACACATGTGGCACTCCAGCCCCCCAGTGCCACAAAGCACATATACCGCAATCGGAAGCATTGGCATTCCATCAACGTACAGGTGATAGCCGATGCCCAACGCCTCATATGGCACGTCCGTGCCAAACACCCCGGATCCAGCCATGATAGCTTCATATACAATCAGAGCCCCATCCCAATGGAATTCGAACAGAACGTGTATGGGGACAGCTGGCTGGTTGGTGAGTGACATGGGTGGCAGGCATGACTGTCCCCCCCCATGATGCACACATCACAAGGGGCACATGCATGACTAACATCCTCCTGTCTTTTCCCTTACAGGTGACTCTGCATATGCACTGGGACCCTATCTAATGACTCCTTTCCGGAACCCCCAAACCAGAGGAGAGAGAAAATACAATGAAGCACACATCAAAACCCGTGCAGTGGTGGAGCAAACATTTGGGCTCCTGAAGTCCCGTTTCCGCTGCCTGGATAAGTCTAGGGGGGCCCTATTGTATTCCCCTACCTTTGTGTGTCAGATCATCGGTGCATGTTGCATTCTGCACAACTTTGCCATGAGAAAAGGCCTGCAGATTGACATGCGTGATGACCTGACCCCCCAACCAGACAATCCCCCCCTGCCAGAGGAGAACCAGTCTGCTGATGGAAGAGCAGTCAGGAGGGTCCTCGCCGTAGGCATCTTTGGACACTAAACAAAAACATTGATCACACGGACAATGCACGCATGCACACCACTGATGTCCCTAGATCACACACACCACATCCACATCGCATTGGATTAGCCCAAGTCCAACATGTAGGACTTGGGAGCAGCAACGCCGCGTTAAGGCCCCAATGGTGTCGCTGTCCATTCATACAACATTCACACAGCCGTGGGGATAACTTCTCCACCACGGCCGAGGGTAACACCCCTTACTGGCAGGAGTGCCACCCCCTCACATTCACACACCATTCACACTGAAATGTGTGCAGTATCAATAAAAATAAAAATCTCATAATCTGAGCAAAATAACAAAGAAAATAAAAATCTCATAAGCTGAGCATTATTAAAAAAAAAAAAAAAACATCATCTGGGATGCCGGGGGCTCCTTCTGGTGGCCCCTCTCTGGCTCCTCAGCTGCCTGGATGGAGTGGGTGGGGGTGGGGGGGCATCTGGAGGTGGCTGATCCCCGGGTGGGCCACTCCAAGCAGGTGTGCCCTGCCTGCCCTCCAAGGCCATGGCTATCCGGCCGAGGTAAGAGTTGGTCTGGGCCTGCATCCTGAGCTGCCGGGTGACCTGGTAATGCTGGGCCCGCTGACTCTGCCTCCCCTGGTCCTGGACAGCTGCAGTGAGGTGCCTAATGTCAGCCTGCACCTCCCTCAGACTGGTCACCACTGCAGCGCAGTTGCAGCTGACATCCTGCAGTGCATTGGATATCTGGGCCACGGAGCACAGGTTGTCAGCCACTCTGTCCAGGTGCCCAACTATGTCCCCCATTTGCTGGGTCTGCCTGGCGTGGTCCCTCGCCACCTGGTCCTGGACCAGATCAGAGACCCCCCTGGTCTTCCGGGTGGCCTTCCTGGGGCCAGGAGATGGTTGTCCCCGGGGGGATGGAGTCGCCCTTGAGGGGCTTCCTAGGATGGGGGAGGGTATTACAGAGGGCCCTGCAGAAGGGGAGGACTCCTCCAACAATAAAATAAAGTCCTGCTCTGCCACAACAGGCTCCTCCTCAACCACCTCTGCAGGTGAGGTGTGGGCACTCTCCTCCACCTCGGTCTCTTCACCACCCAGGGGCTCGGGCACAGGATGCCGTTGGGGGGATGGGGTGGACTGGCCGCCAACAGATGATGGCCCAGCTCCGTCATCTGTGGATGACACAAAGCACACACATGTTGGGTGGTCCCACACACTTGGCACATGTACCCTCCCCCCCCATATGCAAAACACCAAAAAGGGGGTAGAAATCACTTACCTGTCCTGGAGCCTTCCTCCATGGAGTCATATCCAGGGACCCCCTCCAACTGCTCCCTCTCCAGGCAGCGGGCGACCACCTCCTCCTCCGTGGTCAGGCTGACTGCACATGGGGGTCCACCCCCCGTGCCCCTCTCATGCCTCCTAATGGTGGCCACCTTGCCCCGGACCTTGCGCCGTAAATCATTAATCTTCTTGCCAATATCGGCAGCAGTCCGGGTGGAGTACCCCAAAATATTGACTCTGGCAGCAATGCTTGCCAGGATGGCCTGCTTCCTATCCCGGCTGGTTTTTCTGCTTTTCCTGCCATGGAGGACATCGTTGTGGGTCTCCATAGCCGAAATTACAATAGAGACCTCCTGGGGATTAAAATTGAGGTTTCTCCTCTCTTTAGGGGGAGCGGTAGCAGCCATTACAGAGCAAAAGTAACTTCCCTGGGGTGGGGGGAAACGGAAATACTTTTGCGCCGGAATGGCGCTTCCGCTGGCGCTTTTATACGCACAACGGAACACATTGCGCTGACGTTTCCCATGAAGTGGTGCCGACGGAAGTTGTGAGCATGCGCACAGGGGGGCGAGTGGAGCCTCACTCACTGCGCATGCTCCGTGGATGATGCGCTGAACGTAAGCCTCTGCACTGGGCTCCGCCCATCATTTACATATGATCACACCAACTTCCACTTGCGTCGGGTTACGCCAGCGCATTTTCGTTACTCCGGCGCAACTTTAGGAGCAAGTGCTATGTGAATAACAGTACTTGCTCCTAAAGTTTCGGCGGAGTAACGTAAATGAGAAACGTTACTCCAAAATAAAGATCCGCTCTCCTACCTGAATCTGGCCCAATGTGTGTGTCTTCCAGTACCTTACGAGGTGGACTCCAGAGTAAGTTACAGCCAAAGACCCGGCAGACCTAAAAGACAAAGCTCCGACAACTCTTGGTAGCGTAGAATGTATAAAGGTAAAAAACCTTGTACACACGACCGGTTTTCCCGGCAGGAAAACTGCCATGAGAGCTTTTGGACGGAAATCCCGGCCGTGTGTATATGCTCCATCCCAACCTTGTTCTCTTTTTTCCCGGGGTCTTTTTCCCAGCAGTTTCCCTATGGGAAAAACTGCAATGGAGCATACACACTGCCAGGATTCCCAGACAAAGCTGTCATCGCAGTTTTCCCAACGGGATTCCTGGTTTCTCAGGTTCTCGGTTTTCCCTTCGGGATTCCCGGCGGACTTTTTACCGCCGGGAATCCCATACGTGTGTACAGGGCATCACAGGAATTGCATTTAAAATTTAAAGTTAAAGTTAAAGTTAAGTTAAAGTTAAAGTTAAAGTTAATCCAGTTTGCAAGAAAACTTTTTTGTGTTTTTAATAAACCATGCCAGGGGGTTTAACTCCTTCGCACCGCCAGTATGGAAATATGCGGCCTCTCGGGGGGTAGGCCTTGATGCTAAGCGGCTGCATATATACATACCAAACTGCAAACACAGCTGTGCCAAAAGCGCGCTCTCGTCACAGGTACCAACAACTAGAGGAAACCTCCTGATCGCTATGTGAGATTGTGAGCTTTCCGATCATGTGACAGCTGTGACAGTCACATGATCATAAACCTGGCCCGGCCTTCTGGCATCTAAAACCTTTGAAGGGCCGGGAGGCGCCAGTGCCCACCAATTACATTGGTGAAGAAGGCTGTTATTATACTTAGTTGTCCATTGAACACTTTGCTGAAGCTGTTATATCCCAGCACCAATCCTACTTGACTCCTTTAGGGTATCAAAAAACTGGTCCCTGGTTGGTCGACTAACAGGTATGCATAAAACTGCTTTCTTCACAAGACACTGCAGATGTAATTTTTTAGTTTAACCCCCTCAAAGTTTCGCTTTATTAATACATATTTAACATTTTTATTGTAACACTAATTGAAAGAAATTTAGTTTTTCATCTCAATCTAATGTATATGGTGTTACATTTTGTAAATATCTCATATACAGTTATGTAAATACTTCCAGTGGGCATCTGTATGTCAGAGGACTGACTATAAGTTCCATTATTTATAATCAGGTTAGACTTGTTGCTCCTCCGTAGATGTAGTGGAGTAGTTAACATAGCCACCCTAAGATAGGAAGTATGATATTGCAGGATCTAGTGGCAGCTGTTGCTCCAAATTTTTTGGGGGGTGCAAACAAACGAAAAAAAATTGCAGCCTCACTGTGCCCATCAATTGTCGCCACTGTGCCCATCAATTGTCGCCACTGTGCCATCAAACGCAGCCACTGTGCTATCAATTGTCGCCACTGTGCCATCAATTGACGCCACTATGCCCATTAATTTTTTCCACTGTGCCATCAAACGCAGCCACTGTGCCCATCAATTGTCGCCACTGTGCCCATCAAACGCAGCCACTGTGCCATCAATTTTCGCTACTGTGCCTTCAAAAGCAGCCACTGTGCCATCAATTGTCGCCACTGTGTCCATCAATTGTTGTCACTGTGCCCATCAAATGCAGCCACTGGGCCCATCAATTGTCGCCAATGTGCCCATCAATTGTCACCACTGTGCCCAAACGCAGCCATTGTGTCATCAATTGTTGCCACTGTGCTTATCAATTGTCGCTACTGTGCCATCAAACGCAGCCACTGTGCTATCAATTGTCGCCACTGTGCCCATGAATTGCCGCCAGTTTTTCCCCACAAATAGCGCCAGTTTGCCCCGTAAAATGCCACCAGTTTGCTCCATAAAATGCCACCAGTTTGCCTCCCCCCCCCCCCCGCCCAGCACTTACCTTTCTCGGGTCAGCCATCCTCCTCCACGCTCCCTCAATGTCTTCTCCTGCCCTTGATGTCGCTTCAGTCAATCAGGTGACCGGTAACCAGACCCTGTGAACCTGATTGGCTGAGACACGTGTCAGTGTTATCCAGGGAACGCACACCCTGTGTGCCCTCTGGTTAACCACTTGGAAGCCGATTAGAGCCCGCAGGCTGTAATCGGGAAGCCTATCAAAGCTGCTGTTATTCAGATGGATAACCTGAATAGTGGGCAATAGCGGCGACAATACATAGCGGCGACAATACATAGATTCATGCAATGCATGAACCTATGTATTGTTGAGTGATGGGTGCAGGAGCCACTGGCAGGATCACCAGGTGGAAACAAAGTAAAAAAAAAAAGCTTAAAAAAGAAAACCAATGCAGCCACATCTTAGGATTGCAATAGATTCATTTTTTTTTGTTCCAATATGTTCAACTTTTATTTTTGACATCACTGACCCATCTTTCCATCTCCTCCAGTCAGACAATGTCTTGCATTCATTGAAATAAATAGAATTCTGTGAATAGCTCCTGTGCCGAACAAGTTTATCTCTGGGGTTGCTATGCAGCAGGGCAGCCACTCATCACTGGACCTGGGAAACTTTAGCAGGCTCTGTAATAGTAGAGGTGGCTACTACATTGATTCTCAGATTCGACTGTGGTCCCACAGGTAAGGCATACAGTGGGGATCGAGAGTTTGGGCACCCCAGGTAAAAATTTGTATTAATGAATATAACAAAGCCAAGGAAAGATGGAAAAATCTCCAAAAGGCATCAAATTACAGATTAGACATGCCTATGATATGTCAAAAAAAGTTAGATTTTATTTCCATTATTTACACTTTCAAAATTACAGAAAACAAAAAAATGACGCCTGAAAAAGTCTGGGCACCCTGCAGAGTTAATATCTTGTACTGCCCTCTTTGGCAAGTATCACAGCTTGTAAACGCTTTTTTGTAGCCAGCCAAGAGTCTTTCAATTCTTGCTTAAGGTATCTTTGCCCATTCTTCCTTACAAACGTCTTCCAGTTCTTTGAGATTTCTGGGCTGTCTGTCACGCACTGCTCTTTTAAGGTCTATCCATAGATTTTCAATTATGTTGAGGTCAGGAGATTGTAAAGGCCATGGCAAAACCTTCAGTTTACGCCTCTTGATGTAATCCCCTGTGGATTTTGAGGTGTGTTTTGGATTATTATCCATTTGTAGAAGCCATCCTCTCTTTAACTTCAGCTTTTTCACAGATGGCATCAAGTCACCATCCAAAATTTGCTGAAATTGTATTGAATCCATTTTTCCTTCTACTCGTGAAATGTTCCCTGTGCCACTGGCTGCAATACAACCCCAACAAGTGAGTACTGGCCAATAATCCTTTCTGGTATGGCCCCTTGTTACAGACTTTGTTTGTTCCTCTTTACCCAGATGAACACTTAATATGTATGCTTTATATCTATCTTTATACCCTGCTGCAGATTCCTGATACAATAGGTTCTATCTACCCCATATTTACCCAGGAAACTTCTGCAGCCTATCCTTTAATAGACACACATTATGCTAGCCCAGTGGCTTACCACATTCATCCAGATAGTCCAGGTAATGCGCCCCCCCCCCTTTTTTTCCATTCTTGTTTCTTTTTCTTTCCCTTTCTCCTTCCTGTTTGTTTGTTTCCATGTTTGCCTTTTCTTTTTTCTTTTTCCTTTTTCTTTCTATTTTGATTTCTTCTTCTCACCCGCATTTCACCTCACCTCACTATCACACACTCCACAATACCCGCGTCCTCCCTGCACATCTGTCATACCCTTCACTACATATCTACCTTGTCTTCGGTTCAATCCTTATGTCCACACATCTCCAACACATAACCCCCCTTTCCTTCCCTCACTTCTTTTATATACTCATTCCTGTCTTTGAGCAGGATCTTATCACACCTCATTTTTCCTTCACCTCGTTCATTCCACCTCACACACATTTTTTCCACTCACAATTTTCTCTTGTTCCACCCATCCTACTTCCCCATTTCCACTCTCTCGCCCCACCTCTCGTTCACTCACCCTCTTGTCCTCATAAACCCCCCCCCCCTCCCTGTTGACTATCTGTTTGCTCAGCCACCTAGGTTGCATTTACCATCATGATGGGGTATCCTTTCTTCCCCTTAGGTTTGTCTGGTCCTGCGTGGTCGATCCACCCCTTAATTGGCCGGTTGCGGCCCTCCTCCCGTCCCCTCTTGTCCTGCCTGGTTCCCCCCTTTTTCCTCCCCCTCTCTCCTCCGGCAGTAGTGCGGGGTCCCCATTTGCGACCCCTCGTGGGCCTGGGGGCTGTTCTTACCTTTCCCACGGCCTGGTCTCTATTTCCATTCTGACCCTTCCCCCTCCCTCGGGTACCCCTTGGAAGTCTCCCACCTTTGACGGCATGGTCGGTGTCCAGCTATCGGTCCTGATTCTCGACATTCACTCTGGTAACTATACACACTCTTTAATCAATGTCTGCCATTATGATTGTATTCAGATTAGTATTATACACATATGTTTGTTTGTTCTTTAACAAATCTTACCATGATGTATTTACAAACTCTTGTTTTTTCACTTAGAGCTTATGTCTGCAAACTTGCTTCCCCCTGAAGATGACCCATGTCAGCAAAAGGGTCGAAACGCGTCGGGGTCTCTGCGCATAAGCTAACATATTAATATAAATATATTGCTCTACCCACACTTAATGATTGTTTTTTAATGTTTATACGGTACTTTTTGTATTTATGCTCCACAATGTACTATATAGTTGTTCCATTTTGGAATCAAGTTGGTTTTTTAATAAATTACATAATTATTTCAATATATCATTTTTACTTAATTACTACTAGCTGCAACTCAAAGCCCCCAGGGGTACTTTCTTTTTTCTTCAAAAATCCATTCAGGGGTGTGCAGAACCTCAATCCACTGTGTGTGTCGCCATTTCTTTGCTAGCAATACAACCCCAAAGCATGATTGATCCACCCCTATGCTTAACAGTTGGACAGAGGATCTTTTCATTAAATTCTGTGCCCTTTCTTTCCCAAACGTATCTTTGTTTATTCCAGCCAAAAACAGAAGTTGTTTCCAAAATGCATCAGGCTTGTCTATATGTTCATTTGCAAATTTCAAACGCTGATTTTTGTGGTGAGGACATAGAAGAGGTTCCCTTCTGATGACTCTTCCATGAAGATTATATTTGTACAAGTATCTCTTTATAGTGGAATAGTGTACCACAACTCCAGTGTCTGCCAGATCTTTCTGGAGGGATCATGCAGTCAAATGTGGGTTTTGAATTGCTTTTCTCACAATCCTGCGAGCTGTTCTCTCTGATATTTTTCTTGGTCTTCCAGATCTTGCTTTAACTTTCGCTGTTGCTGATGACTGCCATTTCTTAATTACATTCCGAACAGAGGATATTGACATCTGAAAACGCTTTGCTATCTTCTTATAGCCTTCTCCAGCTTTGTAAACGTCAACTATTTTCAGTTTCAGTTTTCTAGACAACTACTTAGAAGAACCCATGGTGCTGATTGTTGGGGCAAGGTCAGATGAGTCTGGGCATTTAAAACCTTTGAGATTGACATTACCTGGTCTTCCCAGACAATGATTGAGAACAATCCATGACACTGGCAGGTCTCAGCTTTGCAAAGGGGGCAGTGCATGCTATAAATTCTGCAGGGTGCCCAAACTTTTGCAGACGCCATTTTTTTGTTTTCTGTAATTTTGAAAGTGTAAATGATGGAAATAAAATCTAACTTTTTTGACATATAAGAATGTCTAATCTTTAATTTGATGCCTTTTGGAGATTTTTCTTGGCTTCGTTATGCACATTAATACAAATTTTTACCTGGAGTGCCCAAACTTTTAATCCCCACTGTATGTATATTTACATTGGTTCAAGCTGGTCCAAAGTAATTATGCAATAAAATCCACATGTGGGGTTTATTTTGAAACAGTTGCAGATGCTAGCTGTGTGAGACACCCTTTGCACCGTTATGGTTTCCCCCGTTTCCTGTAACTCTCCCTCTTTATGCTGAACTGTTTGGTTTGCATGTAAATCTGTAGAAAAGTAAAATGCAGGCCTATGAAATAAAAAGGGAATTCATACACTGAAGACTTTAATTACAAGTATTCACCTCATACAATTACCAGAATATTTTGTTTTCGATAGTGGAGCTTTCAGTTGAAATAAACTCACAGCAAAGTGAAGACAGAGGCAGTTACCAAAATGCCAGTTACGCAGCAGGATTCAAACCTTTTCCCAGGCAACTAGGGAAGCATGAGACACTTAGCGGCTGGCGCACATGCTGCCTAGGCAACCAATAAAAGTCTTTGCAATGTAACTGACTAAATGATTCATTAAAGCATGTAAATAAAAAAATAAAAACATCTAACAATGTCACCTATCACAGTCAATCAATAGGCAGTTAAATGCACAGTAAATACCACTTACAGCAAGGCATTTCTACAGTGTATATTCGTACTGCTGAGATCCTTGATCCTAGATGCACCATATGTAGGAGACATAATGCTGGGAGGGAGACATTTTCCTTTCTTTGTTAGGCCCTTTGCATACGAGGCTTCTAGGTGCAGTGTGTCCAGAAGGAACAGGTGCAACATCCAGGCCTGCTGTAGGTAACATGGCAGCCTTTCAAAGTCTATTGCAGGCTGCTGCTCGATGAGGCTTAGCACTGTACCAAGTGGCTCCTGTGTTTATGGCCCTGTGCCTTCAAGGATGAAGGTCCAGAATGCAGGAGACCTGAATTACAGACTTAAAACATGTAGGCAGGTGCAGGTTTCCCTCCATGCTGTAGGTGGCACTCTGGTATTATTACAGATGGAGTGGAGTCTGATAGGGTTATTGTCCCCTCACGGACTGTTTGTTCTCAGAGAGAGGTTAACTACCTGGTTGGATGCCTTAGGCCCCGTACACACGGCCGAGGTCCTCGGCAGAAACCAGCAAGAAGCTCGCTGGGATCCTCATTCTGCCGAGAACCTCGGGAAAGCCGCCGAGAGAAAATAGAGAGCGAGTTCTCTATTTTCTCGGCGGCCCGTCGGGATTAATAGCTGGTCGCCTTTCCCGACGGGATGGTCGCCGATTCTGATGGCCGGTTGAGAACCTCGACGGGCGGAACGATGTGTTCCGCCCGTCGAGGTTCTCGTACGTGTGTATGCCGCCATACTCCCTTGAGATCTCTGGTGGCCATCTTGACATGGGATCTTATACATACCTCTCAACTTTCAGAGATGGGAATAAGGGACCCCTATCAGCAAAAGTATGCAGGCATAAGACACACCCCTTGTCACACACCCTTAAAAGAGAATTGTACTAAAAATAAATGATTGGTTCAACCCACGAGTGCATTTTTTTTACCACTACTATTCCTTTATATTGGCTCTTGGAATTTACAAATGCAGCAATTTAGAAATCAGATGAAAGGTTTAGCACTGGAAAACACTTTATGATAGATAAAAAGTGCATTTTATATACAACTATATGGATCAGACCAAAATGAGGGACAAATGAGGAGGAAAGAGGGACAGAGGGACATTGCTCCAAATCAGGGACAGTTGGGAGCTGTGCTTTATATAATAGGGTACCCGTGTCATTCCGACGAGCCTGGAGCGAGTAGTAGGCCAAGGACAGAGACCTGCTGGTGAGGGAACATGCATAGAAAGGTTCCTGGGTAGTAGCGTCAACTCAGGGGCAACGCCTTGAAGAAACATCTCGATATCTGGACCAGTAATGTGGGACTCTTCCCAGCAGGATTATAGTGGCATCCCAGTACACCCGAAACCACCACCCTTCCAGCAGAAGCCATCCTCCATAAATACAGGTCCAAGCCTGGTGACACTGTATAAATACCATTTGCTATCTTGCCTTTTTATAACTGCCTACAAAAACTGTATTTTTTTCATTACTGCTAACCTACAGTATATACAATATAGAAGATAAATTACAACGTCAAGAACTGTGTGTGTGATCTCTCCCTGTTGGGTCTTTAGACCAAGACCCCCACCTACAAACGCACAGGGCGCTAAACACCGCTCAGTACAGCATTCAGCCTCATTCAGCTGCAGGGCGCAGCACCTGTTCACTAAACGCTAGAAGGGACGCACTGCTCTTTGACGTCCCCGTGCCTTGGCAACGTATGTCAAACCAATATAAAGGGATTTCCAAGCTCAAACTTACCAACCAGCCAGCGATCAACCAAATCGACCTGTCTAACAATATGCATTAAGAACAGGGGTTTAGTTGCACACATTTTCAAATACATGTGTAAGCTGCAGGCCCGCCAAGGCAACCTGTTTCCTGCAGACTCTAATGCCGTGTACACACGATCACTTTTTGTGATGAAAAAAAAACAACGTTTTAAAAAACGTCATTTAAAATGATCGTGTGTGGGCAAAACGTTGTTTTATGTCTTCAAAAAAACGACCAAAAAAAAATTTGAACATGCTTGAATTTTTTGTGTAGTTTTTCGAAATGTCGTTTTTTTGTATCATAAAAAGTGATCGTGTGTGGGCAAAACAACGTTTAAAACGACGTTTTTAAACCCGCGCATGCTCAGAAGCAAGTTATGAGACGGGAGCTTCAATGGAACAGAGTGCCGTCGAACGTGGTGTACGTCACCGTGCTTTGCTAGAGCTTTTTGGAAAAACGATGGTGTGTATGCCACGCCGTTTTTTGAAATTAAGTTTGAAAAACGTTGTTTTGTTTCGTGAGATAAAATGAAGTTTTTTTTCATCACAAAGTGATCGTGTGTACGCGGCATAACTACTGAAAGTGTTATAAGAGAAAAACGTGTTCTAATTTTTAAATAAATATAAACCGTCAACCTCCAGTGAATATAGTGAAAATAAACTGAAAAAAAACAATATAGTACATGTATAGTGACCGTGAATTAGAGGCAACCACTTAGTAGCGTACTCAAAAGACACTGCATAATAAATGTAAAAGAAAAAGATGGGAATGGTGCGCTTACTCAATAATGTTCCATAAAGTATTTGTACTCAAAATAAAAATATGATGAGTATCCAAAAATACAAATAAATAAATTTGAATAAAGTCCAACTAAAGCCCAATGGTAGGAGTTAGTTCATATAAAGGCAAAAATCTCATAGAGATAACTTGATAGAAGAAAAAAAATGATAAAACATCTATCCAAGCATCGACTGTTACATTTATGAATTGCCCGCTAACCTCCAACAATGACCCAAGGGTCAAACAAGGCTCATCAGATAGTTAGATAATGAATACCGCTGATGGATCCAGGTTCCAGGCGAAGACGAAGAACTACGTCCAAAACTTGGTATCAAAACATCTTGGGTAATTTCACATATAGAGGAAACGGCTCGCTCAAATAAATGGCACTTCTTGTATAAATGGCGCTCAAAAGAAAAAAAAAACAGCTGATGCTGCCGCCCCCCCTTACACTTACCTGACCCCTAGAAAGTCCAGCGCGCGGTCCCGGGATCCTTTTCGCCGCTCAGCCTGGATACTGATTTGCTAGAGCGGATGGATTGAGAGCAGCGCAGCCATTGGCTGGCACTGCTGTCAATCGCATCCAGTGATGCGGTGCGCAGAGGGGCGGTGGCCGAGTGACACAGTGAGCGGCTATGGCCGCTCGATGTATCACGGGAGCGCGCCCGCAATTAGTGACCACCATGCGAGCTCTCGTATGACTGTGGTAACTAATTGTGGGGAGGACCAGAGACAGCCGCCGAGGGACCCCAGAAGATGATCGGGGGCACTCTGTGCAAAATGAACTGCACAGTGGAGGTAAGTATGACAAAAAATATTCCCTTTAGTAAACCTTTACATTTAACAGGCGATGCTTGGATAGATGTTTTATCTGTTTTTTCTTCTATCAAGTTATCTCTGAGATTTTTGCCTTTATATGAACTCCTACCATTGGGCTTTAGTTGGACTTTATTCACATTTATTTATTTATTTGTATTTTTGGATACTCATCATATTTTTTCTTTAAGTATATTACTTTATGGCACATTATTGAATAAGCGCACCATTCCCATCTTTTTCTTCTAACTACTGGAAAGTCTCCATCTTGGAAGCATGTGCATTTATATGTAGGATAGGTAGGGGACAGGTGAGCCTGGAAAGAGCCACTCCTCCTTAAAGGTACAGCATCACACTATACACGCAGCACAGAGCACTATGGCAGCAAGGCCATCAGTGTGTTGCCTGACCAATAAATTCAGGTACATAAAAGTGGCCACTGCCCCTATGACTGGAATGGCAATGTATAAAAAAAAACAAATATAAAGGGATTTCCAAGCTCAAACTTACCTATCAGCCAGCGACCAACGGAATTGACCTGTCTAACAATATGCTTTAAGAACAGGGGTTTAGTTGCACACATTTGCAAATACATACGTAATGTGCAGGCCCGCCAAGGCACCCTGTATCCTGGTTCTAAAAAGTAAGGCTGAAGTTAAAGGGTTGCCTCAAGTCTTGTTTAGGCCTTAAACATCTGTATGTGATTTCCATTTCTGACAAACACTTTTCCAGTGGCATTCAATGAAAGGGCCTAGAACAGTGGTTCTCAACCTTTTATTGCCGTGACCCCTTGATACAATTTGATAAAGTTGTGGGGACCCCTAACAGCAAAATTATTTTCGTAGCGTGGGTTGTCAGCACCTAAGGGAAGACAAGTAATTTGCGCCCCTAACCCATGGAAATTTAGCGCTTCCTGAGCCCCTCCACTCGTACAGTATTAAAACCTCATATGGTACATTTTAGGATGTAGCACTCTCTCTCTCTTTGTTCTCCTTTCTTTCCCTTTTATCTCTCGCTATCCAAATTTCTTGTTTTTTCCCCCATCTCTCTCTAGCCATCTTTTTTTTTTTTTCATATTCTTTCTCTCCCTTTGTCTTTCTTCCTGCCCTCTTTTCCTCTCCCTTCCCTGTATTCTCTATTTGTATTCCTTCTCTTACTCCTTGGTGGGAAGGGGGGAATAGGATGAGTGGCAATGCTTGAGGGTTGTTCTGATCACCATTAGGTGCTCTTGATCAAGGTCATCTGCTGATCTAAGAACTGTAGTGGGGACTTTTAATGGCAACTAGAATCACAGGTAGTGTTACCCACAGTGACACCTATGCAGAAATCAGGAGATGGGGTCTCCTCCAGCCCCCCCACCTCACAATCCTCACCAGTCAGCGGACCTCTAGTCTCTGCCCCCCAGCCATGCCGTGAACTGAATGGGCGGCTGGAAAGAGGCTGAGTGGGCAGCCGTGGGCTCCAGGAACAGCCAAGCTGGGCAGATGCAAAAAGGCTGGGAGAGGGGTGCTGGCTTCAGGAACAGCCCAGGATTTGGTGACCCCTGGCAAATCATCATATGACCCCCGAGGGGGTCCCGATCCCAGGTTGAGAACCCTTGGCCTAGAGCATTAAATATGCTCATGAAGAAGTCACTTTTAAACAAAGTGTGTAGGGCAAGCTCTCATGGTGTCATCATGCTTGGTCATGTGTTGTGTGTGTCATCAGAGAAACAGGAACAGCCTGTGATCAGGGTGCAACGTGGCGTGTCGACGGGAGTTCACACACAGAGGCCAATGAGAACAGTGTATTAAATATTCCCAACAATACACAATTAGGCTTGGTGGTAGGCACAGCTGACCAGAGCCACTTACAAAAAAAGTAGCAGAGGAACACTATCTTGAGATGATGCAGACAGCTCCTGCAACGAGAAGCGGGGGTGTGACCTGGCTGGTACACACCCAAATAGGAGACTTCCCTAGAGGAGATAACATATTCCCTGCACTTTCTCTACTTCTTTAGAACCGCTCCCTGCCGCTATG
The DNA here is from genome assembly GCA_029574335.1 of Rana kukunoris. Lineage (NCBI taxonomy): Eukaryota > Metazoa > Chordata > Amphibia > Anura > Ranidae > Rana > Rana kukunoris. The sequence goes on along the minus strand of CM056052.1, from coordinate 530,867,158 downwards.
CACTGTCCCTGACAAACAGGGAAACTGTTTTTCAACTAACCACTCACACAATGCCAGTCAAATCAGTCCGTAAAATAGCTCTGACCTTATTCAAGATGGCCACAGAGATTATGAGGAGCCCCAGCATCCAATTGGACAGCTGCTCTCCTGGTGACCGCAGGTAGTCATAGAGGAACTCAGTTCCTCACAACCTTCTTCCCCTACTGTATTGCTGGTTCGGTTTAGTGCCACCTACAGTCAGGAGTACAGACTGCACCTGCCTACAAGCCTTGTAAATGAAATGATGAACTCAAGCATAAGAAGGTAAAGTAGTTTTATGGATCCTCTGCTGAGTGGCTGCTCTTCTGCATAGTGAACACGGGGGATTATTCGCTCGACATTGCTGCCATTCAAGAGGGCCTTGTGGAGGTGGAGATTGTGATGCCATAGCCCTGCTTCTTCACTTAATCCAATCAGGAAATGTCTTTTGAAAAAAATTGTTGTCCTGCCAATGGTGGCTGTGCCAAGCAAGTGCCCCCATATGTTCACTATGAAGAAGGCAAGCTGCTTGGCACAGACCCAGGAGACCACGGCGATCGCTCTAGTAACGGCAACTACAAAAGTAATTTTTTTCTTCAGCGGCCCCATAGGTATGGAATATGTATACTTAAATTGTGCCAAGCTGGAACAGTGTACCAACGCAATAAAATCCATACCTGGAGTTCAGCCTTAACATTAAGTGTTACTTATTTGTGGAACTACAAGCCCCAGAACACTGTACACTTCCGCATAAATTAGAACAATACAAACTTCCTAAGCGTGCAGTAACATATTTTCAAGATAATGAATTCAGCATTTCTGATGTTCATGTGGTCCCAAAAGAAACTAACCCTTTAGCATAAATGACTGTCTGACAGCAGGAACCGGCCTGCTGTTATTATGAGAATGTCTACAATGAATTTAATGTATTTTCCATTGGACTTGTTTCAAGATCTCTGGCTGGAGAGATATAATTAGGGAGGGGGTAATCAGCGAATGCTGTATTCTGGGAAGGAAATATCCAAGTAATGACTAGGCCGAGACTGCTCTGGATCCAAATGAAGGGGTTAATGCTGGATAAATATTACCATACAAGTAGTAGAGGCCTAAAGAACTATTTAAAAATGTTCTAAGACCCAATAACATAAAGTAAATGCTGGGCAGACATTCTCTATGCTTCACTGGAAACCATAAATACAACTACAGTGGATATAAAATGTCTACACCCCTGTTAAAATGTCAGGTTTCTGTTATTTAAAAAAATAAGACAAAGGTAAATAATTTCAGAACTTTTTCCACCTTTAATGTGACCTATAAACTGTACAACTCAATTGAAAAACAAACTGAAATCTTTTTTTTTGGGGGGGGGGGGGGGGGAGTAAAAATAATAAAAAATAAATAATGTGGTTGCATAACATAAGTGTTAATTAAATTAAGAAATAACATTCAAACTCATGTTAAATAGGAGTCAGTACACACCTACCATCATTTAGAGTGGTGTTTTTCAACTCCAGTCCTCAAGGCACACCAACAGGTCATGTTTTCAGGCTTTCCATTATTTTGCACAGGTGATTTGATCAGTTTCACTGCCTTAGTAATCACCACAGCAATTTCATCTGAGGGAAATCCTGAAAACTTGACCTGTTGGTGTGCCTTGAGGACTGGAGTTGAAAAACACTGATTTAGAGTGCCCCAAATAAGGTTCAGCTGTTCTAGTAGGTCTTTCCTGACATTTTCTTAGTCACATCCTACAGCAGCGGTCTCCAAACTGCGGCCCGGGGGCCAGATGTTGCCCCTTTCCTAATGTTATCTGGCCCTTGGGCTGCTTTTTTATTCATTGGCACCAATGAGGGGGCAGAAATCCTCCCAATGATGGGGCAGAATTCCTTCCAATGACACCAATGATGGGGCAAAATTCCTTCCAATGACACCAATGATGAGGCAGAATTCCTCCCAGTGATGGGGCAGAATTCCTTCCAATGATGGGGCAGAATTCCTTCCAATGACACCAATGATGGGGCAGAATTCCTTCTAATGAGGCCAATGATGGGGCAGAATTCCTTCCAAAGACACCAATGATGGGGCAGATTTTTTTACTCCTGATGGCAACAGTCCGGCCCCCTTAAAGTCTGGAGGACAGTAATCCAGCCCTTTGTTTAGAAAGTCTGGAGACCCCTGTCCTACAGTAAAAGTCATGGTCCGCAGAGAGCTTCCAAAGCATCAGAGGGATCTCATTGTTAAAAGGTATCAGTCAGGAGAAGGGTACAAAATCATTTCCAAGGCATTATATATATATACCATGGAACACAGTGAAGACAGTCATCATCAAGTAGATAAAATATGTACAACTCAATTGAAAAACAAACTGAAATCTTTTTTTTGGGGGGGGGGGGGAGTAAAAATAATAAAAAAAATAATAATGTGGTTGCATAACATAAGTGTTAATTAAATTAAGAAATAACATTCAAACACATGTTAAATAGGAGTCAGTACACACCTACCATCATTTAGAGCGGTGTTTTTCAACTCCAGTCCTCAAGGCACACCAACAGGTCATGTTTTCAGGCTTTCCATTATTTTGCACAGGTGATTTGATCAGTTTCACTGCCTTATGGCCCATACACACGATCCGAATATCGGACGAAAACGATCGTCCGATGATGGATCGTACGATTTTCGGATCGTGTGTACACTACTTTCGACAGCCGATCACGACCGTTCATCCAATTAAATTCGATCGGACAAGCGCGAAAATTTTTCTCGTCCGATGTCCGATCGTCTGATTTTCGTTTAGTCAGTACAGCCGTCGTCCGACAATACAATACAAATACATTACAACACGTGACATCACTTCCGATCGTTTTTTTCTATCGTACGATACTTTTCGGGAGTTTAAAAACCTATTTTATTTTACTCGCGATTATTAAGCGAAAAAAGTCGTACGATCTGTCGGCCGATATTCGGATCGTGTGTATGGGCCATTAGTAATCACCACAGCAATTTCATCTGAGGGAAATCCTGAAAACTTGACCTGTTGGTGTGCCTTGAGGACTGGAGTTGAAAAACACTGATTTAGAGTGCCCCAAATAAGGTTCAGCTGTTCTAGTAGGTCTTTCCTGACATTTTCTTAGTCACATCCTACAGCAGCGGTCTCCAAACTGCGGCCCGGGGGCCAGATGTGGCCCCTTTCCTAATGTTATCCGGCCCTTGGGGTGCTTTTTTATTCATTGGCACCAATGAGGGGGCAGAAATCCTCCCAATGATGGGGCAGAATTCCTTCCAATGACACCAATGATGGGGCAGTATTCCTTCTAATGACGCCAATGATGGGGCAGAATTCCTTCCAATGACAGCAATGATGGGGCAGAATTCCTTCCAATGACACCAATGATGGGGCAGATTTTTTTACTCCTGATGGCAACAGTCCGGCCCCCTTAAAGTCTGGAGGACAGTAATCCGGCCCTTTGTTTAGAAAGTCTGGAGACCCCTGTCCTACAGTAAAAGTCATGGTCCGCAGAGAGCTTCCAAAGCATCAGAGGGATCTCATTGTTAAAAGGTATCAGTCAGGAGAAGAGTACAAAATCATTTCCAACGCATTATATATATATATATATATATATATATATATATATATATATATATATACCATGGAACACAGTGAAGACAGTCATCATCAAGTAGATAAAATATGGCACAACAGTGACATTACCAAGAACTGGACATCTCTCCAAAATTGATGAAAAGGCGAGAAGAAAACTGGTCAGGGAGGCTACCAAGAAGCCTACAGCAACATTAAAGGAGCTGTAGGAATAGCTGGCAAGTACTGGCTGTGTGGCACATGTGACAACAATCTCCCGTAATCTACCAAACAGGGGCATTGTTAGGTGTTTCAGTGTTTGAAGAGCGAATATTTATTCGCTGTTGTAACTAACACACCTGGGTGGGCTCTGTTTGCATTCTATGCGCCCTGACCCCACCCTATTTTGAAGCCTATTAGAGCTTTTGGCTCTAATCAGGTGCTTTAAAAAAAACACCCACCTCACATTGGAATCCATGCACCCAGCGTCCTGAAAGGGGCCAGACTCATGGATAGGGGGCAGCACACGTGCACCCTTAATGGATGGCCCCTGACAGTTTTCCTTCTTTATCCATTGACTTGGGAAAAAAATAAAACCTTTAGGCCGCGTACACACGGAGGGACATGTCCGCTGAAACTGGTCCGACGGACCGTTTCAGCAGACAAATCCGATCATGTGTATGGGCTAGCGGACACATTTTAAAGCATGCTTTAAAATTTGCCTGCCGGAGACATGTCAGTACACTAACCAGCGGACATATCTGCCCGCACATGCGTCGAATGGATTTGACGCATGCGTCGAATGGATTTGACGCATGCGTGGAAGTTTTTCACTTCCTGGTTCAGTGACGTAGCGGCGTCAACGTCACCGCCACATCACCGCGCTCTCTGCCGGCGGGGATTTTGATCCGATGGTGTGTACACACGCCGGACGAAAATCCAGAGGAGACATGTCCGATGAAAACGGTCCACGGACCGTTTCCATCGGACATGTCCCTCCGTGTGTACACGGCCTTACAGTTTGCTTTCTTTGTACACTGACTAAAAATATATATATATATTACAGTTTCCCTAAAAAAAAAAAACAGTTAGGCCTTGTACACACGAGCGGATATGTCCGCTGAAAACGGTCCGATGGACCGTTTCAGCAGACATCTCCGATCGTGTGTACGGGCTAGCGGACAGATTTGTCCATCGGACAAATTTCAAAGCATGCTTTGAAATTTGTCCGCTACAAACCTGTCCGTCGGATATGTCCGCTGGTTAGTACGGGAAACCAGCGGACATATCCTCCCGCACATGCGTCGTATCCTGTGAATGGATCCGACGCATGCGCGCGGAAGTGTTTACTTCCTGGTGCGTGACGTAGCGGTGACGTGGCGGCGTCAACATCACCGCCGCGTCACCGACACGTCAGTGCGCTGTCTGCTGGCGGGGATTTTGGTTTGCTCGTGTGTACACGCGAGCAAACCAAAATCCCAGCGGACAGATTTGTTCAAATCTGTCGGACGGACAGATTTGAACAAATCTGTCCGCTCGTGTGTATGGGGCCTAAAAGGGGTTGTAAAGATACAATTTTTTTTCCTAAATAGCTTCCTTTACCTTAGTGCAGTCCTCTTTCACTTACCTCATCCTTCCATTTTGCTTTTAAATGTCCTTATTTCTTCTGAGAAATCCTCACTTCATGTTCTTCTGTCTGTAACTCCACACATTAATTCAAGGCCTTCTCCCTGGTGTGGAGAAAGCCTCTTGAGGGGGGAGGGGGCGAGCAGACAAGTCAGGTACATTGTGTACATTGACCTAAAAAAAGTAAAAAAAAAATAAGAAATAACAACCAACACAGTTTCCCTACAATTTTTTAATTTAAACATAAAAAAAAAAGTAAATAAATAAATATATAAACTCATTAGCGATTCCCTTCAATGTACAGAAAAATTCAGATTTTATCCAACTAGCAGCACGTTGTAATTCACTGATTGCCGTGTTGACTGGAATCTCGTTAATATTTTATTTGTGTACCTGGTAGGTTATGAACTGTGTCAATTCATCAGGATTGTCTTGCACGGGGGCAGATATTGTTACAAAAAGTTAAACAGTGAAGTAGTAGAAAATATGGTCTCCAGGTTCTGCTTTTCACTGGTAAGAGACACCGAACATTCAGATGGTTAAATACCAGGATCTTGTTACTAATTGGCCCTTTCTTGAATTTCACTTGTGTAAATTGAAACAAGAAGGCAAGAGAAAGCGTGTTCCCTTCCCTTCAGAACCCCAGGATTTAGTTGTGCAAATAGCATTAAAATAGCCAGGTCTGGCTCAGACAGGATAGCAAAGGTCTTGTGTGTCTCTAATTGGTGGATACAACATGATTAGCATCAGCAGGGAATTTAAATTCATCTTGCTACTGACGCAGAAGGGACAGCTGGGAAGCTTGTGTGTGCCGCGGTCTCTAAGCAGATTCTTGTGGTCGTTGTGCCGTAAGAAACCAAGCTTTTTATAAATAAACTTGACATTCTCAACCCAGTCTCCAAATCTCCCAGGGATCATTTAAAAAAAAAAGGCCAAGTAGAATGGTGTGATCGCTGAAAAATATACAAGGGGAATGATCGTTTTCAAGGGAGGAAGTGCTGGCGCGGAGGCAACAAAAGCACTGAACCTGCAAAATAATCAGGATTGATGAAGGAAAGCGATAAGATGGGACGGGGAAGGGAGAGCCAAAGCAATTCTCTAGGCCAGGCACTACAGCAGCTGCAAGAAGAGGCCCCAAAATGCCAGAAGATAACAAAAAAATGTTCAAGAAAAAAGGCCAAATGATAAGCAATATTGCTTTGAAAAACATAAATGTCAGTAGCATGGAAAATTGAATTTGTTGTTATTGCTTTATTGCGCTATTTTTATTCCTGGGTTTTTAAAGTTAAACTGTAGACAGATAAAAAAAAAGGAACACATTATTGCAGCTCTGTATTCATATTATACAAGGGCTGTACCAATAGTCATGCAAAATGGGGCATAACTTATTTTTATTAACTTACATAAGTTGTTAAAATTTAATGTAGCAGGGGTCATATTGTTGGAGACTTTTGTGATCTTCCATATCTAAATCAAAAGAAAGAAACTACACAATGTAGTAACAGGGCGGACTTTTTCAGGCAATCACAGGGACATGAGGGGTTATAAAAAATATAAATTTAATTACAAAAAAATTACATACAATAAAATCCATAGAGAAAAAAATACAGGGATAAATAGTCAGAGTACATTCACAGGCAATATTATCTTTCGTCTCGACTACGCGTTTCGCCTAACGGCTTCTTCAGGACCAGTTTGAGAGAAAGTTTTGGAACTAAGGTATTGCTAGTTTCATACATCAGATAAACCGCCAGTCATCCAAATGCACATGGGACACAGTGGTCAGCGATGTATGGAGAAAAATGTAGCTTCTAAGAGGGCTGAATGCAGCCGAATTAAGAAAAGAAAGGATATCCTATAGTTGACCGTTGGCCATGGTATATCAAAGAATAGGTAAATTCTGGAATAAATCAGGAATTAGAGTGGACCGGGATCAAAACAGCAGAGAGTGTAGGGTAAAACCAGGGGGAATTTAAATCCAAGACCGCGGTAACCACACTACAGTGTCCAGTATAGGACAAGCCAAGAAATTGGGAGCCTTGGTAGGGAGACAATCTCATATGTCCTGGGGAGGTAGCCTGTGAGACGAAAGATAATATTGCCTGTGAATGTACTCTGACTATTTATCCCTGTTTTTTTTCTCTATGGATTTTATTGTATGTAATTTTTTTGTAATTAAATTTATATTTTTTATAACCCCTCATGTCCCTGTGATTGCCTGAAAAAGTCCGCCCTGTTACTACATTGTGTAGTTTCCTTCTTTTGACTTAATATTTCGGATGTTGGCATAATGTGAGTGCCTTTTTGTCTTTTCCCCTCCCCATATTTTTAGAATTTTCTTCCATATCTAAACTTCCATCGGGAGTTCCAGTTACACTGCATGGGCTAGATTCACAAAGACTTACGACGGGCGTATCAGTAGATACACCGTCGTAAGTCCTAATCTCAGCCCGCGCAAATGTAAGTGTATGCTCATAATGAGATACGCTTAAATGTTGCTAAGATGCGAGCGGCGTAAGGCACTTACACCGTCGTATCTTAGATGCATATTCACGTTGGCCGCTAGGTGGCATTCCCGTTGTAAAATATGCAAATGAGCAAATACGCTGATTCCCGAACGTACGCCAGGCCGGCGTATCTGTTTACGTAGTTTACGTAAGACTTACGCCAGGCGTAACGTTACCCCTGCTATAGTGAGGCGCAGCCAATGTTAAGTATGGACGTCGGGGCAGACGCAATTTACGTTGTTTGTGTAAGTCGATTCACAATGGAGCTGTGCATTAGTTATGCTCACGTCGCTTTCATTGACAATTAGCGACGTGATTTGGAGCATGCGCATTGGGATTCAGTCACGGCCGGCGCATGCGCAGTTCGTTCGGTGAGGGGACGTGCTTGATTTAAATACTACACGCCCCCTACCCGCCAAATGTGAATTCCGCCGGGTCATTAACGCTACGCCACCTCAACTTTACAGGTAAGTGCTTTGTGAAAAAAAGGACTTGCCTGAAAAAGTTGCGGCGGCGTAACGTAAATGACATAGATAAGATGGGCTACGTGAATCTAGCCCCATATGTGTGTTTTGTTTACCTTTTTCTCTTGAAACAAGGCATTGTGGGATTAGAAGTAACAGGAGAAACGGACTCCATAGACATTAGTAGGGATAGACTACAGTTCCCACAATGTCTTGTCTTCCTGGAACACATGACACCCTCGCATAGCCTGATGGGGGAGTCTACTTAAAGACTGGGAGGAGTCGGGTTCACTCTCTTGGGACCTGTGCTTCTCCCTTTGCGGAACGAGGGAGGACATCACCGCCAAGTGCCTGGGCCTGAAGCCTGGGCCTGAGTTCTTTGGAAGGCCGCCCATCCGGATGCAGACAAGGCCAAGAGTGTCCAGTGTGTGTCTCCAAGAGGCCGGAGACCTCCATCAGCGGACAGCTGTACCAGTGGTGAACGAGAGATCCGTAACTGTGTGTGTCGCAGAGGGATCACCGATCAACGTGTTTATCGTGGAGAGCGCAGGCAGACTAGGCCTGCTCGGGTGAGAGGGCAGTTGCCCATACACTTTAAATTCTGCTTAAACCTTGTGACTTTAGTGCTTCGCTGTGGGAATACTAGACTATGATTTGGCTTGCCCGAGAGATATAATGTTTAGAAGCCACATTAGCCAAGGTGACCGGAGCTGCTGTAAGGCGTCCGCATTGATGGTTAACTGTTCCTCTAGACTTAGTTCTTTTTACAAAGACATCCCCCCGTACTGCCGTTCTGTGACCCGATCGTGGGACACCGGCGGACATCAAGTCTGTCGGTCCAGCGGGCACGGAGACTGCGGTGGTCGGCAGGTTAAAAGCAATGTATATATACGTTGCTTTGCCTGCCTGTGCCATTCTGTCGACGTATATCTACGTGAGGCGGTCGGCAAGCGGTTAAAATCTGACTTATAGACAATTTTATTTTTTAAAAGGTTGCATGAAAATCAAATAGACAAACCAGAAAATAAATCCTCACCATGCAGGCACTAACTAAACAGTTCAGGATCCTAACTCACAGGTGACAGACTTCTCCCAGTCACCCACAAAACCAAGATAATGCAAACCTTTTTCTGCCTCTTACAAAGCAGACATCACATCTGTAGCTCTCTTTGTCTCAGACATGGCTTCTTGAGTCCCAGGCCAGGAGGAATTCTTTGATCCAGTCCTGCTTTATTTATACCACCTGTTGGTTGACACAAGTGGACAGAAAAATCTGGTCTGGAACCAACCCTGCCAAGGTGGCTGGTAAAACCCAGACCAAATGTTAGGGACCTGCCAATAGGTTCCGGCGTGCGCGGATGCGTGCGCACACTACTGCACGAGATCAACAGCAGCAGCTGCCCCTACCTGTGCGCCGGGGGGTGCCAAATGCATTAAGATAAAAAAAACTTCTGTGAGTAGCAGCCCCTCCAACACCCACTAATTACTTACCTGTGCCCCACCCCATCTTTATACTGCGATGTCCACAAATGTCTAAGCCGTCTGGAACACTCCCCCTGATTGGCTGAAACATAGCAGCGATGCCATTGGCTCAATCAAATTGTCAATCAATTAGCTCAATTTTCAATCAAAGTCAGTCACCCAATCAGCGAAGAGAGAAGGGGTGGGGTGGGGATCAGGGCTCTCTGTCTGAATGAACACACGGAGCTGTGACTCAGCTTGAGTGCAACTCAACTGTCCCTGATTTTGAGGGACTGTCCCTGATTTATCTTTCAAAAAGTGTTTCCCAGTGCTAAATCTTTAATCCAATTTCTAAATTGCTGCATTTGTACATTTTAAAAACCAATATAAAGGAATAGTAGTGGTAAAAAAAAAGTAATTGTGGATTTAATTACCGTATATACTCGGAGTATAAGCCGACCCAAATTTAAGCCGAGGCACCTAATTTTACCACAAAAAAATGGGAAAACGTATTGACTCGAGTATAAGCCAAGGGTGTCCATCTGCATGCCTCACTGTGTCCATGTGCATGCCTTACTGTGCCCATGCCTCACTGTGCCTCAATGTGCCCATGCCTTACTATGCCCGTGCCTCACTGTGTCCATGACTAGACTTACGTTTAACATGGGAGTATAAAGAAGGGGTGCCCAACTTTGAAAAATCGGTGCTCACCGGCCATAGGTCCACCGGACAACAAACTTTGCACACTTGTAGAGGAAGAGTGGCTATATGTGTGCCAAGTTTGGGGTCCAGGGGACCTATAGCCAGTCGGTACCGGGTCCCCAAAGTCCAGGAGCTCAGGCGCAAAAAGGTGACTCAAGTATAAGTCGAGGAGGGCATTTTCAGCACCAAAAAATGTGCTGAAAAACTTGGCTTATACTCAGTAAACTTTTTTGGTTAATTCTCCTTTAAGAAGGTGTGGGAGGGGCATGTCCTATGCCTACATACGTTTGATAGTAGGTGTCCCTCATGCCCATCTCAAAATGTTGGGAGGTACGCAATAGGAGGGAGGAGCCAGGAGCAGCGAAAAGGGACCCAAGAAGAGGAGAATGTGAGCTGCCCTGTGCCAAACCAACTGCACAGAGGGGGTAAGTATAACATGTTTTTTTTATTATTTATTTACTTTACAATCACTTTACAAAACCTTCAGCCTTTGTAACCACTTTAATGATGGGAAAAAAGAGTGATGAACGTTTTTTTTTTTAATTTCCATTAAAACGTTAGATCAAAAATCTTGCAGCGTATGGACATCTTTCAGGTTATGGGGCTTGGATAAAAAAAAATGGACTAATATTTATCTTTAGGAGACATAGGGCCGGATTCAGATACAATTGTGTATCTTTCCGGCGGCGTAGCGTATGCTATTTATGCTACGCCTCCGCAACTTATGCAGGCAAGTGCCTTATTCAGAAAGCACTTGCTCCGTAAGTTTCGGCGGCCTAGCGTAAATTGCCCGGCGTAAGGGCGCCTAATTCAAAATAGGCATGTAGGGGGCGTGATCCATGTAAATGAATCATGACCCCACGTAATTTACGTTTTTTTCTGTCCGTGGACGTATCCCAGTGCGCATGCGTGAAATCATGTCGCAAGTAGTCAATGTAAACAACGTGAACGTAATTTACGCCCAGCCCCATTCCTGAAATATTTACGCAAAGGACTTAAAACGACATCCCGACGTCCATACTTAACATTGGCTGCGCCTCATATAGCAGGGGTAACTTAACGCCGGACTAACATTTACGCAAATGACGTAAAATACAGCCACAAGTACGTTTGTGAATCGGCGTCTCTCCCTAATTTACATATTCGATGCGTAAATCGACGGAAGAGCCACCTAGCGGCCAGCGTAAAACTGCAACTAATATACGACGGTGTAACAGACTTATGCCGATCGTATATTAGCAGATTTCTGGCGTATCTTCTTTTCTGAATAGCAAAAAAATACGCAGGCTACTCTTAGTATTTACGCGGCGTATCTCTTGATACGCCAATGTAAATAGTATCTGAATCTGGCCCACTGTTTATAAATATTTATATATTAGCCTGCACAAACCTAATGCAGCGTACACACGATCGGAATTTCTAATGGAATCTTCCATTGGAATTCCGATGAAGCTGACTTCCTTCAGTCTTGCATACACACTGTCAGACTAAATTCCGACTGTCCAAAACGGGGTGACGTACAACCATATGACAAGCCGAGAAAAATGAAGTTCAATGCTTCCAAGCATGCGTCGACTTAATTCTGAGCATGCTTGGGTTTTTTCTCCCTCGGAGTTGCACACAAACGATAGGAATTTCCTATCGTTTTTTTCCATCGAAAAAAAAAAAAAAAAACATGTTCTATTCCTAAAAAATTAGGAAAAATTCTGGAAAAATTCAGATGGGCCCACACACAATCGGAATTTCTGGACTTTTTTTATCTGAAAATCCGATCGTGTGTACAGGGCATTACTCTCTTATTTTCACCAAGGCATGCTTATATCCATTCCCCTAGCTACTGTTAATCTGTATCTCCAAATAGTTATACATTAAATAATTAAAACAAAGATGAAAGATGAATAAAAAATAAAAAAAGAAGCCGTGAAACTGGATCTATTCGGAGGCATATTTATATGACTTGGACCTGAAATAACTCAGCGCTATTACCAGAACCCTACTCCTGCACTTTTTGAATTGAACAGCTGACTATTAATATTAAATCCCTTTGCATGCAGCTGCAAGCTAGGAATTCACTCTGAGCTTCAAAGGAGACTTGGCAAAAAAGAATTCCACAAGAAGCATCACATCTAATCTCGACAACTGTCAGATCTGTTATTTGTTTTAATTGATTTACGAATAAAGGAGGCAAAGAAAAGCTAAATAATTTAAAATGGAACGCCAGTCAGGATACAAATTGCCAGTGAACCCACATATACCTGATAAGGTTACATGCACTTGGATTTTTATTTATTTTTATAAAGCAGAAATCCAACCATATATATATTTTTTTAAGAATAAAACCATAATATTGAGCTAACATTGTAAAAGATCAAAAGAGTGAGTCAAGGGAGTCCTATTATCTTTTTGAGAGTTAAACTGTATGCAAACTCTACCAATGAGTGTTATTTGCTACCTTTTGCTTTGTTAAAGGGGTTGTAAAGGTAATTTTTGTCCCCGAAATATCTTCCTTTACCCTAGTGCAGTCCTCCTTCACTTACCTTATCCTTTCATTTTGCTTTTAAATGTCCTTATTTCTTCTGAAAAATCCTCACTTCCTGTTCTTCTATCTGTAACTACACACCGTAATTCAAGGCTTTCTCCCTGGTGTGGAGTGTCATGCTCGCCCCCTCCCTTGGACTACAGGACAGTCAGGACGCCCTTTAAGGCTGCGTACACACGATCGGTCAAAACCGATGAAAACGGACTGAAGGTCCGTTTCATTGGTCCAAACCGATCGTGTGTGGGCCCCATCGGTCAGTTATCCTTCGGTCAAAACAAAGAGAACTTGCTTAAAAATTTGACCGATGGATGCCTGACCGATGGGTTAAAACCGATCGTTGGTATGCAAAAGCATCGGTTAAAAGGCCGCACATGCTCAGAATAAAGTTGACGCATGCTTGGGAGCATTGAACTTTGTTTTTTTCAGCACGTCGTTGTGTTAAAACACGTAAACGTCACCGCGTTCTAACACGATCATTTTTTTAACCGATGGTGTGTAGACACATCAGACCATCAGTTAGCTTCATCGGTTAACCGATGAAAACGGTCCTTTGGACCATTCTCATTGGTTGGACTGATCGTGTGTACGCGGCCTAAAACACAGCTCCTTTCTCTATCTGCAACGGAGATGTAGTTGAGTGCACGTGATCAGCGTCATATCCTGAGGATGTCTTTCAGAAATAGACATATGAGTGCTGCCAATATTGCTGCAGAGGTTGAAGGGGTAGGGGGTCAGCCTGTCAGTGCTCAGACCATAACCCGCACACTGGATAAAATTGGTCTGCATGTCATCTTAGAAGGAAGCCTCTTCTAAAGATGATGCACAAGAAAACAGTTTGCTGTAGACAAGCAGACTAAGGACATGGATTACCGGAAACCATGTCCTGTGGTCTGATGAGATCAAGATAAACGTATTTGGTTAAGATGGTGTCAAGTATGTCGCGGCAACCAGGTGAGGAGTACAAAGACCACAGTCAAGCATGGTGGTGGGAGTGTCATGGTCTGGGGCTGCATGAGTGCTGCTGGCACTGGGGATCTACAATTCATTGAGGGAACCATGAATGCCAACATGTACTGTGACATACTGAAGCAGAGCATGATCCCCTCTCTTAAGAGACTGGGCCTCAGGGAAGTATTCCAACACACCTCCAGGATGACAACTGCCTTGCTAAAAAATCTGAGGGTAAAGGTGGTGAACTGGCCAAGCATGTCTCCAGACCTAAACCCTATTGAGCATCTGTGGGGCTATCTCGAACAGAAGGTGGAGGAGTACAAGGTCTCCAACATCCCCCAGCTCTGTGATGTCATCATGGAGGAGGGGAAGAGGACTCCTGTGGTAACCTGTGAAGCTCTGGTGAACTCCATGCCCAAGAGTGTTAAGGCAGTGCTGGAAAATAATGGTGGCCACACAAAATATTGACACTTTGGGCCCAATTTGGACATTTTCACTTAGGGGCCAGCTCACTTTTGTTTCCGGTTGTTTAGACATTAATGGCTGCGTGTTGAGTTATTTTGAGGGAACAGCACATTGTAGCAAAGTGTTATTTATTCAGTGTTGTCACATGAAAAGATATAATAAAATATTATATATATATATATATATATATATATATATATATATATATATATATATATATATATATATATATAGCATATACACATCATCCACACCATGGAAACAGTCATTGCACTATATTCTATTTTTCGAAAGTTATAAAAAAAAGCTTCATAAAAGAAAGAATCATTTTCTCCAGGGACTGGAAGATCTGAAGACTGACATATTTTTATACACAATACTTTCATATGAAGGAAATGTTTTGTAGACTGCTAGATCTAAGACAGATTTTTTTTACATTTCTTACAAAAAAGCCATCACAAAATGCTATTGAGAAGTTTTAGACAGGAGTTGAAGGCCCTTATAATCACGTTGCTATAGTACTTTGTATTTTCCCCATGCAGGGCAAATCAATAACTAAACTAAACCCCTACTGTCCTCTGCTGATGTGTTCGGGAGCAAGGAGAGAAGTGAAATACTCAAAATGTATGAGCGTTGAAGAGGCTTCATCATTCCTTTTCCTCACTGCTGAAAACAAGGGCACTTGTTGATTGACCCAATTCTGTCACCAGGGCCGCCATCAGGGGGGTACAGGCATTACACCTGTAAGGGGCCCGGGGGTCCCCAGGGGCCCGGATGGGAACCACCCTAAAAAAAAAAAAAAAAAAAAAAAAATTTTTTTTTTTTTTTTTTTTTTTTTTTTAGGGGTCCGAAGGTCCCCAGGGGCCCGGAGGCCACCAAGGGCCCCAGATGGCAAGTCCTTTTTTTTTTATAAAAAAAAATATATTTTTTTTATAAAAAAATATATATTTTTTTTATAAAAAAATATATATTTTTAATATATTTTTCTTTTATTTTTTATTAAAGGGCCAATTTTTTTTCTTTTATTTTTTTAGAGGTCCGGAGGTCCCCAGGGGCCCGGAGGCCACCAGGGCCCCAGATGGCAAGCCTTTTTTTTTTATAAAAAAATATATTTTTATAAAAAAAAAATATTTTTTTAATATATTTTTATTTTATTTTTTATTAAAGGGCCAATTTTTTTTCTTTTATTTTTTTAGAGGTCCAGAGGTCCCCAGGGGCCCGGAGGCCACCAGGGCCCCAGATGGCAAGCCTTTTTTTTTTATAAAAAAATATATTTTTATAAAAAAAATATATTTTTTTAATATATTTTTATTTTATTTTTTATTAAAGGGCCAATTTTTTTTGTTTTATTTTTTTAGAGGTCCGGAGGTCCACAGGGGCCCGGAGGCCCCCAGGGCACCGGATGGAAACCCCCCCTTTTTTTATTTATTTTCTATAAAAAATATATATATTTTTTAATATATTTTTATTTTATTTTTTTTTATTAAAGGGCCATTTTTTTAGGGGTCTAGGGTCCCGTAGGCCACCAGGGCCCCAGATGGCAACCCCCTATTTATTTATTTTTTTATAAAAAAATATATTTTTTTATAAAAAAAATATATTTTTTTAATATATTTTTATTTTATTTTTTATTAAAGGGCCAATTTTTTTTCTTTTATTTTTTTTATATTATTATTAAAGGGCCCAGAGGTCCCCAGGGCCCCCGGATGACAATCCTCCTTTTTTATATTTTTTTTTTACTTTTTTATATTATTTTATTTCTTTTTTTTAATATATAGATGCATTTTTATTAAAGGGCTCAGAGGTCCCCAGGGCCCTATGTGTCAAACCCCCTTTTTTTATAATTGTATTTTTTATTTTTGTTTAATAAAAAATAAAAATATAAAAAAATATATAAAGGGCCCAGAGGTCCCCAGGGCCCTGGAAGGCAACCCCCTTGTTTTTTTTTATATATATATACAGTGCGGAAAATAAGTATTTGAACACCCTGCTATTTTGCAAGTTCTCCCACTTGGAAATCATGGAGGGGTCTGAAATTGTCATCGTAGGTGCATGTCCACTGTGAGAGACATAATCAAAAAAAAAATTCCAGAAATCACAATTTATGAATTTTTAACTATTTATTTGTATGATACAGCTGCAAAGAAGTATTTGAACACCTGAGAAAATCAATGTTAATATTTGGCACAGTAGCCTTTGTTTGCAATTACAGAGGTCAAACGTTTCTTGTAGTTTTTCACCAGGTTTGCACACACTGGAGGAGGGATTTTGGCCCACTCCTCCACACAGATCTTCTCTAGATCAGTCAGATCACCCTTTTAAAGGACACAGAGGTCCCCAGGGCCCCGGACGGCTACCCCCCTTTTTTATATATATTTGTCTTTATTTCTTCTTTTTCCAAAGAGCCCCCCGCTTCTCAATTCGCGGCAGCAGCCCCCCCCCCCCGCTTCTCAATTTCATGCGGCAGCATCCCCCCCCCCCCCCCCCCGGTTCTCTGCTCCAGGGGGCCCATGCCTGAAGCTGTGTAAGGGGCCCCAAAATTCCTGATGGCGGCCCTGTCTGTCACATGGGGATGGAGAGAAGTCAAATGCACTTCTTAAAGGAGAACTTTACACCCCCCCCCCCCTACACAAAATGCAAGCCTTAGTTTTTATTTCAGAATATGTCTCTTCTGCAATAAGGAATTCTTACACGCTCATTCCAGGTAAGTAGGTATACCCATGTTTGTGCCTTCTTCTCAATAATACAGTGTTTCCCCGAAAATAAGCCCTGGTCTTATATTAATTTTGGCAACAAAAGACACAGTAGGGCTTATTTTTGGGGTAGGTCTTATGTAATGTGCGGTCTTCTCTCCCCGTCTCTCTCCCTGCCTGACAAGAATCCTCAGTGTGAACCAATTTAAAATGCTTGTAAAAGCCTATAATCCACTCTTTTACAGTATTAGATAATGTACAATGTGTGTGTTTTTGTAATATAATTGTGCCAAATACCTTCTTTATAGTGCCGCTCTGCGCTTCTGTGACCCTCCGGAGCTCTCTTCCCTGCATTTATTTTACAGAAACACACACATTGTACATTATATATATAATACTGTAATAGAGTGGGTTAAAGGATTTTACAAACATTTTAAACTAGAGCTTATTTTCGGTGTAGGGCTTATATTTCAGCCACCCTGGAAAATAACACTAGGTCTTATTTTCGGCGTAGGTCTTATTTTCGGGGAAACAGGGTACCCTATTAGGGAATTCAGACAAGCCATGTTACAGTACATTCTCATGTGGGACTTTGGCACATTACATTACCCTCTTTATATTCTTCAAATTTTACATTGTATGGTTCATTAATTCTGACATTGGCCATGTGATGGCTCTATGTGCAGTCTCTCCTCTGGCCTTGCACCCAGCTCCCCTGGCATGCCTTCTCTAGATATACACTGTGCCTCACTCACAACCTTCTCCTGCCCTGAGTCCATGGTGAAGCTTTTACCCGGACATGCATACTGATTGCTTCTCCAGCTTCTTTGTTCCAGGACACCTCCTCCATGACCGTGTAAGGATGAGGAATCCTTCCCAGCTCCCGAGCTCTTCCGCCCTTGCACGCACCCCCCCCCCCCCAGATGGGGATGGGCTTCCTGCTGCAGTCTAATACTCCATTCTTCACTTCACCCAGCCGACAAATCCCCTCCAGTGGGCTGGACCTGAGCTTATGAAGGAGGCCTACCCCCTGCCAATTCCATTTGGGGATTGGTCAGGGCTCCTCACATAAGTTCCCTGTCACTCCAATTTCCAGCCCTGCCCCTCTTCCAGAACATTCTCCCTGGGGAGCCCAAGAACTAAAGGACAGGTGGTCACACCCACTGCTACACTAACCACTCCCTGCCCCCCTGATATGTGCCTTAAGTACCGTGTATGAAAAAGTATCCTGTCATCTTTGAATTGCTTCCTTTATGTGAAATCCTTGGTGTTCCTGCTATTCCTCTTGCTTTGCTATTAAAAACTGACCATACTAAGCAGAATAGCACACTGTGGTCAGTTCTCTAGCTATGGTGGGAACTCACTGTACACTCCTCCAATGATCAGATTTGTCCTGACACTCCCTGCTGCACAGCCATACACTGGCTAGCTCAGTGGACTGCTGCTTCTCCTCCCCCAGCTCTTATGCAGCCAAGAAGAGAGGGAATGTGATCACATATAAAAAAGGGAAAAAGGGTATTTATAATGTTTTTTTATATCTATACAAAAAATGTTTGCCTTTCATTTGTATTTTAAACTGAATGGGTTGTTTTACAAAGTGATTGGTTACAATCACTTTAAGTCCTGGTCTGGAAAAGGCTCTTTGTCTCTCCTTCATTGAGGATCTACAAGTGGATGCTAGGTGGCAGACTGCTCCTGGGTCACTGTTATTAAATACCTTGCTGGGGACGGGCACTGAAATTTCAGGCTGAGACACGGGCACCAAAACTCCAGGCTGAGACACCGGCACCGAAACTTGAGGCTGGGACATGGGCACAGAAACTTCAGGCTTAGACACGGGTAAGAACAGTGGCTGGAGGAAGTTTTTGTGGGGTTGTTACAGGCAGTAGGGAAGAGGCAGGTGGATTAAAGGCAGAATAGGTGCAGTGAGTAGAAACTGGGTATTGGTATTTGGTAGGAAGCAGCGTATATTGGGCTATAACTGAGGCTTCCATGGGTAATGGGGAGAAAGACTCTTGGGAAGGCAGGTGTCTAATGGCAGGGCTGGATTGTTGTGATATGACTGAATGCAAAAGATCTGACCATGCCTGTAGTATAGGGTGACCAGACATCCCCAGTTCCTGGGGACAGTCCCCGGAGTGAGGACACTGTGCCCGCACCAAGTCTGTCCCCGGTTTTGTCCCCGGATTGGATTTGAACCGGGGCTTGGACAATTTCAAAGACAGTGTATTGGCCAGCTGCCTGCCTGCTTATCTCCTTGCCTTCCCTGGTGGAGTGGTCTTCCTCTGCTCCCCACCCAGTAGAAGCTGGAGCCCAGAGAGTAAGACTTGACAGGCTGTGAGGTGGGCGGCGACGGGTAGAGAGTCGCTGATTGCCGCCATTACTAGTAAAAAAAAATATGTCCCCGGATTTCATTTTAAAAATCTGGTCACCTTACTGTAGTAGAGGTTGAACAAAAGTTGGTTTACATAAAGCCTGTCTAACCAGGGATTGCACTGAATAAATGCAATCATCAGACAACACTTGCTGGGAACAAGAGGTATAATGTTCAATGAAAAAAGCCATATCATCCTCTATTAACCATACTAGAGTTTAAACTTGGCCACAGTTGAAGGGGGGAGAAAAATCGTCACTACCTTTGGGAATACAGGACAGGACTGGCTCTGCAAATATCTGAATTAAAGGCTGAATATCCTCAAATAGCATATAGCCCTGATCCACTAGGGAATGAGCCAATCGCATAGTCTCTAGCAGCTGGTCACTGGTCCAATCTTTTAAAGTCTGGCAATATTCACCATCATCTGTCGCCAGCAGAGAATAATAAACAATTTAATTGAAATAAATTTTTTAGCAAAGCCAATTGAACCAGGATGGTTCCTCTGTGCAGCCACTTCTGGTCAGAGATGACCTTGGTGTTCTGTCAGTAACGCCTGATTGCAGGAGATAATGTCGGCACCACACTGCCGGAAAGCACCCGCTGGACGGTCCACGGATCTAACAGTGCCACCAGCAGGTTTAACCCCTTACTAAAGATCCTGGCTGTTAGAAGACACCTGCTGGTGGACACAGGGACAACAGTGCCACCAACAGGTGAACCCTTTCCTAACAGAGTCATCCAGGTGGTTAATTAAGGATCCTCTGTGATGGGATTAGCCATGAGTCTGGCGTACCTTGTTAGCTAAACCATTGTGTGATGTTTTGGGTAAAAATTTGGGTCATTGTTAAAGCGGTTGTAAACCCGCATATACATTTTTTTTTTTTTACACCTGCAAGGCAAAAGCCATAATGAGCTAATATGCACTGCATATTAGCTCATTATGAAATACTTACCTCTGAACTAGGAGAAGTGAACTTACCTGGTCCACGCCGGCGTGGGAGATTTCATTCCGGCAAGGGTCGGCGGCGGCCTGCCCTTCAGCCGAGGATCCCCCCTGCGCATACACTGCTGCAATCAGCGGCGCATTGAGAGGGGAATATCTCCTAAACCGTACAGGTTTAGGAGATATTCTTTATACCTACAGGTAAGCCTTATTATAGGCTTACCTGTAGGTAAAAGTCAAAAAGTGGGGTTTACAACCACTTTAATGTGGTGAGCGACCTCCGTCTCAAGTGTATAAAATCCTGTATTCTTGTTCAAATGAACAGTTCTTATTCTGGTTTACTCCTAAACAGTTGTTGCCCAGTTCTTCGGGTAACTATAGCAGATTTACTGATCTCCTGTTCCAGAGCATTGGGAAGCAGTTTCATGGCGGAGATACCCAGTCGTGGTGTCCGGATTCCGTCACATTACCGACCAGTCTGCTAACCAACCAAATTATCCTTTCCTGGCTGCAACCTCTTTGGCCGCGTACACACGATCAAATCTATCTGCTGGAAACGGTCGGCCCGACTGTCCCAGCAGACAGATTCGATCGTGTGTACGGGCGAGCAGGCGGATTTGTCCATCCGACAGATTTTAAAGCATGCTTTAAAATCTGTCGGGTGGGAATCCGTCCGCCCGATATGTCTGCTGGTTAGTACGCTAACCAGCAGGCATACCTTCTCGCACATGCGTCGAATGGATTCGACGCATGCGCGGAAGTAATTTACTTCCTGGTGCGGTGACGTGGCGGCGTCAACGTCTCCGCCACGTCACCGCGCTGTCTGCTGGCGGGGATTTTGGTTTGATCGTGTGTACAGCGATCAAACCAAAACGGCCAGCAGACAGATTTGTTCAAATCGGTCGGTCCGACCGATTTGAACAAATCTATTTGCTCGTGTGTACGGGGCCTTTAAGGAAGTGTGGGCTCCCTCCAAGCTCACCTGCCTTCTGCCTATCCATTATAATGCATGTGCTTGCACTGTGGAGGCTCTCAAAATTTTAAGTTAGGACTACAGAAAATAATGGGGTGCTTTGATGGGGCTCTGTAGCTTACACATTTATTTGCAAATGTGTGCAAACTAAACCCCTGTTTGCTGGGAATTTATTTGGCTTTATTTTACATGCATTGCCCACGTGCTCCTTGCTGCAAGGGCCAGTTATAGGTTAGGGCAGTGGCCAATTGTTTTTTGCATGGGACTGTGCCTGTGTGACTGGCAGCTTCTGTACTATTGTGGGAAACCTAGGTGCAGGGGTACGCACTACACAGATGTGAGCTGCTATGGCTATACAATCCTATTGAGGCAAAGCAGAACAGACAAAGCCTTTGCTGAGTTTTGCATACGTTTGAGTAGTGCTGCATGCGAATGCAAAAGAAAGCTTTCATTAACGCCGCATGTCTATGAGCCCCTATTTTGCTGTGCGAAAGCATAATTTCATGAAAAGGCCGAGTTAAAACACATTTATAATTATTCTATAATTGTTTCAATCCCTATTGTAGATATTAGTCAATTGTTATTTCCACTCCAATTAGATAAATTAAGCTTTTATTGTTCACTCACGGATCCTTTGATATTTGAATTTCTCCTTTTATGACAATCCCTATTTTTCCTCTTCACACGCAATGCGGGCTAAACTTAGCAAAATTACAGCTCCAAGTACGCATGACACAAATATCACAAACACAAAATCGTCGAGGCGACGGTGGTAAAACGTGTTAACTCTTCAGGTTTGACTTAAACAAAACCTAATTTCTACGTGAGAATATGTATACCGTATTTTTCGCCTTATAAGACGCACTTTTTCTTCCCCAAAACTGGGGGGGAAAAGTTGGTGCGTCTTATAAGGCGAATACACGGTTTCGTCTGACCGATCCACGTTCCGCGGAGCGCACCGCCGCCGCGGCCTTAGGAAAGACCGCGGCTTTGGCCTAGCTCCGGAGCGGTTGGCCATCATAGTACACCCGGTGCGCTGACGTCATCACTGCTCTGCTCGTGGATCTATTTATCCCTAGCAGAGCGCGCGCCACAATCTTGCCATGCATCTGCAACAACAGTGAGTTGTGGGGGCAATGTTACTGGCTATAATTACTATGTGGGGGCAATGTTACTGGCTATAATTACTATGTGGGGGCAATGTTACTGGCTATAATTACTATGTGGGGGCAATGTTACTGGCTGTTATTACTATGTGGGGGCAATGTTACTGGCTGTTATTGCTATGTGGGGGCAATGTTACTGGCTATTACTAATGTGGGGGCAATGTTACTGGCTGCTATTACTAATGTGGGGGCAATGTTACTGGCTGTTATTACTATGTGGGGGCAATGTTACTGGCTATTACTAATGTGGGGGCAGTGTTACTGGCTGCTATTACTAATGTGGGGGCAGTGTTACTGGCTGCTATTACTAATGTGGGGGCAGTGTTACTGGCTGCTATTACTAATGTGGGGGCAATGTTACTGGCTGTTATTACTAATGTGGGGGCAACGTTACTGGCTATTATTACTATGTGGGTGCAATGTTACTGTCTATTACTAATGTGGGGGTGGTGTGATGGTGATGACGAGTGGGGGGCAAATATTTTACTACAGTATTTGGTTCAGAATCTTTTTTTTCTACAGTTTCCTCCTTTAAAATTGGGTGCGTCTTATATGCCGGAGTGTCTTATACGGCGAAAAATACGGTAAATGTTTTCACACCCGATTCAAACAACTTTCACCCAGGATTTACACATGTATGCAGTTTGATGCAACTGAAAAAATGTGTGAATCCTCCTGGGTAAAAGATGCCCCCTTACTCTAGAGCTATCCCTCCCCACTGCTAACCTCTTTCTAAGCACTATGGGGCAGATCACACTGGTCCGACATGCACTCCGGCTTCAAGAGCACAAGTCGCATTGACATGTCCAAATCAATGGTTCTCTATGAGAGACATTTTAACTGGTCTGACTTGTGTCGGTCCAACTCTTGAACAGGTTCCTGCACTACTTTGGTCCGACTTCTGTCCTATTTGTCTTCGTCGGTGCATTTTTTTCCAGCAGGTCGGTGGAGGCGAAGCAAGACATTGTGATTGAAGTATGATGTACATCGAGGGACATTAGTATTTTTAACAAAAAAAAATCTCATGTTTCTATTACACTACACCGTTTTTTTTTTTTTGTGGGGTGAATAGGTAGGGGAACAATGTACCCTCTACTAATTCACATAGGTTGGGATATGGGGGCCCAGATTCCAATAAGCCCCTTGCCCGCAGACCCCGACAACCGCAGCCCCAGGTTGTCGGGAATAGAGGCCTTTGTCCCCATCAACATGGGGACAAGGTGCTTTAGGGTGAGGGGAGCCCCAAAGCACCCACTCCCCAGTGTTAAAGGCATGTGGCCTGGAATGGTTCAGCCAGGCTGCATGCTCAAAGAGTCTGGTACGCCTTTTTATTTGCCGTGGGGTTCCCCTTAAAATCCATACCAACCCTGGCTCTGTGTCTGAATGGACACACCGAGCCGGGGCTTGGCTCGAGTGCACCCATAGCAAGCTGCTTGCTGTGGGAGTACTCAACAGAAGGGAAGGACCAGGAGTGCCAACGAGGGACCCGAAAAGAGGAGGATCTGGACTGCTCTGTGCAAAACCACTACACAGAGCAGCAATGGCGACTGGTCCACAAGGGGCACATCGGTGCCGCCCCCTTAGTTTTCATGGACTAATAGGTTTCTGTAAAGCCTGTAATTTTTTTACAAGCACCTGATTAGATCTTGAGGCTCTTATTGGCTTGTAAAATGTTGGCCTCAGGAAGCACAGCACTGTGCCCCAAACCCTTCCACTCTCCACGCTGATTGGCTGGGCAGAATCCTAGGACACGCTTAGTGAAATGGATGGATGGATTTGAGTGGTGACAAAACATACACACACACACACACTGCCTGATGGGGCTGGTTGCGGAGGCAGTCAGACTGGTGGAAGAGAAGAATGTGTGGAGTCGAGTGTGTGAGGAGGCTGGGGATCGGTATGTCCAGTGGGTACTGAGGAGTATTGGTAGTACCAGAGGAGTTCAGCTGGCCTTCGATCCCCCTCCCCCCTTCATCCCATTCATCTAAGTGACATCACGCTCCACCTCCACTCTGGGGGGGGGGGGGATTACCCACAGGGAGCCCCAGGGGGTTGTCTGGGGGGGTGGGATTGTCATAGTGCAGCAGCTACTTAAATTTCCCCATCACCATTAAAGGGGTTGTAAAGGTTTGTTTTTTATTTTTGAAATAGGTTCCTTTAAAGGGGAGTTCCACCCACAATTTCACTTTTTAAATATAAATACCCCTGTAATACACAAGCTTAATGTATTCTAGTAAAGTTAGTCTGTAAACTAAGGTCCGTTTTGTTAGGTTGTTACAGCATTTAGATTATTTATCATTATCATTTAGTTTATTATCTAGAAATAGACCGTGGCCATCTTAAGTGTGGGCATCATGAAGCCAGACTGTATGACTTCCTGGATTTCAGCTTTGCATATCTCGCACATGCTCAGTGCTGCACAAGCAATGTAATAGGTTTCAGTCAGGTTTGCAAAGACTACTGGGAAACATGATGCCTATCCCAGAAACCCTTGCAAATAGCCTTGTGACTTAATAGCCTAGGCTAATAAGGAGGAGGAAGTAATGAAGGACTACAAAATAAAGGTATTTACAAGCAACAAAAATTTTTTTTAAAAAATTGTCCATTCTGAACACTATGGGCCAGATTCAGGTAGGGCAGCGGTTCTTTATTTCGGAGTAACGTATGTCATTTACTTTACTCCGCCGAAACTTTAGGAGCAAGTACTGTTATTCACATAGCACTTGCTCCTAAAGTTGCGGCGGCATAGCGAAAATGAGCCGGCAGAATTCAAATTGGGTGGGTAGGGGGCGTGTATTATTTAAACTAGGCGCGATCCCGCGGCGAACGCACTGCGCATGCGTCGACTGTCAGTGCGCATGCTCCAAATTCTGTCAGTGAACGTCAATGACGTCAATCCCCATTCACGGACGTTTTACGCAAACGACGCTAAAATTTTTAAATTCGACGCAATGACGACGGCCATACTTAACATAGGATACTCCACCTAGGGGGCATGTTTTTCTTTACGCCGCGTATCTCTTACGGAAATGTCGGAAAGTCACTGCGTCAGGCCCGAATACGATTGTGAATTGCCGATTCTCGCTGATTAACATATTCTCGGCGTTAATCAGCGGGAACGGCCCGAGCGCCATTTTTAAAATTGCAGTTCCGATACGACGGCGAAATACAAATACCCGGCGTTTCTTGTTTTCTGCTTACAGAAAACAGAAACGCCGGCTCAAAGTGAGAGTTAGGCTGGAGTATCACTGATACTCCAGCCTAACTCTACCTGAATCTGGCCCTATGAGATTAGGGCATGCAGCGCAGACAAACATAAAAAAATAGGTGGAACTCCACTTTAAGCTTGTGCATTGTTGGTTCACTTACCTTTTCCTTCAATTTCCCTTCTAAATGTTTTTTTCTTTGTCTGAATTTCTCACTTCCTGTTTCCCCTCAGTATGCTGGGAGGACTGCACTATGGTAAAGGAAGCTATTTAGAAAAAAAACAACTGTACCTTTACAACCCGTTTTATTGCCAGGCCAGTAAGCTGATTTTGGGGGAGTGTCTAGTCAAGTAGGCGAAGAGTCTGGTTTGGGGGAGGGGAGGAGGAGTGTAATGCTCTATTTGTGAGGTGAGTGCGGACCTATAGGGGTTTGTTTGCAGCCCCCCCAAAAAAATTTTTATTTTAGCACCGTACGCCACTGCAGAGCAGGAACAGTATCTCACAAAAGTGAGTACACCCCTGACATTTTTGTAAATATTTTATTCTATCTTTTCATGTGACAACACTGAAGAAATTACACTTTGCTACAATGTTGTGTAGTGAGTGTACAGCTTGTATAACAGTGTACATTTTCTGAAAAAAAAAAAAAACCTTTATAACCCCTTTAAGGGCAAAGAAAAACAAGTAAGTGAAGAATCATGAAATGGAGGAAGGAAGGTGATAATTTAGAGCTCAGAACGTGATGAATGTCCAGGTGAAGAATGAAATCTCAGCACTGGGCAGACAGACCCTTTAACCATGGTGAGTCAGTGTACAGAACAGTGCAGCTATTTAAATGACAAAGGTTACATTCTTACCAGAAGACTTATTGCCTACAAAGATGTTTCTTGTAAGTTTTAGAAATATTTAAGAGACAAAAAAGTAAATGTTACCTCAGAATGCTGAGAATTTCCTGCTTTTACTAACAGGACGTTGCTGGCTGCTGTACAAAGACACTGATGCATTATTTGGAAGCGGGAAATGCAGAGGAGAGGCCTTGCAGAGCCGTTCATGTGTTCCCTTACAAGTTCCTTTCTGTGTATTATCCAGTCCAAACCGAAATAACAAAAATGTAGCGTAATGCCGCGTACACACGGTCGTTTTTTGCGATGAAAAAAAACGACGTTTTTTAAAACGTCATTTAAATTGATCGTGTGTGGGCAAAACGTCGTTTTTTGTCTTCAAAAAAACGACCAAAAAAAAATTCCAACATGCTTGAATTTTTTGTGTCGTTTTTCAAAACGTCGTTTTTTGTGTCATAAAAAATGATCGTGTGTGGGCAAAACGACATAGAAAATGACGTTTTAAACCCGCGCGTGCTCAGAAGCAATTTCTGAGATGGGAGAGCTCGTTCTGGTAAAACTACTGTTTAGAATGGATTAAGCACATTCGTTATTTTAAATCTAATGAAGAAAACAATGCGCTGTATTTGCCACAATGCTTTTTAAACCATTTCCAAGCTACCCTAAACTCCTAGTTTGTTGTGGCTCATCTTGTTTGACATATTTCTGTCAACCTTTTGACTTTATTATTTTTTTAGGCCCTTTTTTTTTATTTATTTTTTGTTTTTTGGGACACGTAATTTTTTTGGGGTAATATCTTTTAACAGATGTTTTGAACTAAAATTTTTTTTTAAGGATTTTGGAGGGTGTGAAGCTTATTTTTTGTGGTTTAATTTACCCACAAGGAGGTTGTTGTTCCTTGTTTAATGTCGTTTTAATTTTTAAAATGTGTCTGCCTACTCACTATAACAATCTCTATATTTGTTTGTAAAAAAATTCACATGGTCAAAATTTGCAAACCAACCAAAATATACCTTTATTCAGGTTAAAAAGGTAAATAAATAAAAAGTACAACCATCTGGCAATCCAAAAGCAAAACCAAATAAAAACAAAGAAGCCTGGATAAAAACAAAGGAGACCCTGCTTGAAGTTGTAAACACAAGGGTCCACCAAGAAAACAATGAAGGCTGTGAAGGCCAAAAAAAATTTGCTTCGGGGCACCATCTCCTCACTTCTTCTTCCTCCCTGCAGCCTTCCCTGCAGCCTTCCCTGCAGCCTTCCCTGCAGTCTTCCCTGCAGTCTTCCCTGCAGCCTTCCTTGCAGCCTTCCCTGCAGGCCGAGTCCTCAGGGGCTGTGTTCCTGGAGCCGACGTGCCAGGAGCCAGAGCAGGCTCAGGAAGAGGAGGAGCAGGAGAAGGAGCATGAGCAGGGGCTGGAGATGGAGCAGGAGCAGGGGCTGGAGATGGAGCAGGACCAGGAAGCGCAGTAAGGACAGGAGTGCGAATCAGCCCAATGCCAATATCGTCATTGAGCTGTCCCAGTGTGGCCATGCTCATGACCTGGAACATAAGGGATTCGCAGCGCACACGCTGGCCCAGCTCTAGATTTTTAAGCTTGGCAGCGATCAGCGCAGCGAATCCCTCTTCCTCACTGGGCTGCTCTCTGATGGCCAAAGTTGCTTCACGGAGCATGGCCTGGGTCTCCTCCTCCATCTGCATGAGCCTTTTGGCCCTTTTTGCTGGGTTCCGGATAGGAGGGATTTGGGAGATACAATCACGCTGTCGTGACTCCTGTCTCCCACTGGGGCCTGCCACCTCCTGGCTCCCAGTGGGGCCTGCCTCTTCCTGGCTCCCTGCGGGGCCTGCCTCCCCCTGGCTCCCTGCGTGGCCTGCCTCCCCCTGGCTCACTGCGTGGCCTGCCTCCCCCTGGCTCACTGCGTGGCCTGCCTCCCCCTGGCTCACTGCGTGGCCTGCCTCCCCCTGGCTCACTGCGTGGCCTGCCTCCCCCTGGCTCACTGCGTGGCCTGCCTCCTCCTGGCTTTGCTCTGCCTGTGTATAATAAAAAAGGGACATATTTTATTTTTTGGCTTCATTCATCACACACATTTCTAACTTAATGACATATCATAATTGAATGCTAAAATATATTTATCACAGGCCCTCCATCCCTAATTCTGTGGCCCCTTACACAGCTTTAGATATGTGCCCCCTGGAGCTGGGGGCGGGGGGGGTTGATGTTGACTGAAATTCCAAAGTAGGGGGCCTTTACCCAACCGTTTTTTTACTTTAGGGTGGACAAAATGTTAATGGGCAAAAAGGGTGTTTAACATCTGCGGCCACTGTATGGTGTACCTAATGGCGTACAAGAAAATGACACACATTCATTATGACCTCTGCATTTATGTATCTTGTCCCCATTCTGTTTTGCCACTATTGCTTAGTGATATGTTCCAAATTTTTTGGCCAAACATTTATATAATTTCAATCACTTGTAACATAAATTACTCATCATTATTATACTTTGCATTACAAAAATGAATCTGAAAATGCAATACCTGGCTCCATGGGTCACAATCTGCCTCCTCCATGAACTCAGGCTCTTCCTCTGAGCTTGCCTGCTCTTGCCTGCAGGGAACACTGGAGGGCTGACTGCAGGGAACACTGGACTGTCTCCTTGGGGGAAGGCTAGACATGGATGGCCTGGACTCTATGTGATCATCCAGGAACTGCAGCTGACCATAATACCACAGGTTAGGCTTGTAGACGCTGTCAGCTGCAGCCCCAGACCTCATTGAGGCCAGGACTTGTGACCGTTGGGTCCTGTAGGTGCCCCGAAGCGAATTTATTTTAGCCTTAACAGTCTCCAATGTAGCGTTGGGGACCCTTGTTTTTACATATTCAAGCAGGGCCTCCTTTGCTTTCTTCCGGGCATCTTTGTTTTTATTAATTTTGCTTTTGGATTGCCAGAGAACTGGATGTTCCTTCCATCTCTGGATGAATTCGGTCAAAAATTCGGGATCCTTAAAGGCCTCCATTATTTCTGCATGTACAAAACAAAAAACAAAGCCTAGTGTCAGTCAAGCCACTACTACTAATTAGCTTTTAAACACCATGGGGGTTATTTATGAAAGGAAAATACACTCTGCACTTCAATTGCACTGAAAGTGCACTTGGAAGTGCAATCGTTGTATAAATCTGAGAGGGCTAGATCAGAAATG
The DNA here is from genome assembly GCA_029574335.1 of Rana kukunoris. Lineage (NCBI taxonomy): Eukaryota > Metazoa > Chordata > Amphibia > Anura > Ranidae > Rana > Rana kukunoris. The sequence continues at coordinate 530,837,453 of CM056052.1, read as the reverse complement.
AGGGGAAGCTCTGCTGATTGTATCAGACAATGATGTGCATGCTAAAATGCTATTTCTAAATTTATCCTTGCATGTCCTCCTCAAGATCTCCAGCGACTGCATTTCCAAGTGCACTTGTAGTGCAAAGTGTCTTTTCCTTTAAGTAAATCACCCCCCATATCTTCTAGCCCACACAATAATCCACGGTTCCCTAATATTTGCAATGTCCATAATCCAGATACATACCGTCTTATGATCCGATCGTCTCTTCCGCCTTGTTCCTCAGGTTGTGAACGGCGCTTGCAATGAACCCCCCATATCTTCTAGCCCACACAATAATCCACTGTTCCCTAATATTTGTAATGTCCATAATCCAGATACATACCGTCTTATGATCCGATCGTCTCTTCCGCCTTGTTCCGCAGGTTGTGAACGGCGCTTGCAATGAACCCCCCATATCTTCTAGCCCACACAATAATCCACTGTTCCCTAATATTTGTAATGTCCATAATCCAGATACATACCGTCTTATGATCCGATCGTCTCTTCCGCCTTGTTCCGCAGGTTGTGAACGGCGCTTGCAATGAACCCCCCATATCTTCTAGCCCACACAATAATCCACTGTTCCCTAATATTTGTAATGTCCATAATCCAGATACATACCGTCTTATGATCCGATCGTCTCTTCCGCCTTGTTCCGCAGGTTGTGAACGGCGCTTGCAATGACGTGGATCCCTTTAAACGGCGCGAACGTGTGACGCGATGCACGAGATCCCGCCCCTGACGTTCGGTCTCGTCTTTTCCACGCCCCTTTCTCGATCTTTCTTTGTGGGTGTGTTTTAGGCAAGAACAAGATGGAGAGAAATATGGCAAGCTCAAGCCATCAGGCAGGCCAGGCCCAGCCAACCGGACGATCCCGGCGGAGGTACAAGGCCTCAAACATGGCCTTCCAAGAGATGGTGGAGATGGTCACCATCTTACAAAGGGAGGATTATGACGGGAAGCATGGCCCTTACCTGCATCCAAACAGGGTGAAGGCCGACATCATGGAGAAGGTGATCAGGAGGCTGCATCAAAAATTTGGCCAACGCAGGACTCAGGAACAATTAAGAAAGAGGTGGTCAGACCTCAAAAACAGAGAGCCTGAACAACTCCAGCATATCAAGAGGCTGATTCGGGGAAAAAGTAAGTTTTTTTATTTTTTGACACATTTGTGGTGTTTGTTAATTGTGCCATGTGATTTTAATTTCAGGTTGTACTGTATCTGTTTGTGGGCACAAAAAGTGGTCGGAGAAGTCGTCGTTTATACGTTGTTTTTCGACCTACTAAACGACAATCTTCGTGCTAAATATCATCATGCGCCTAGTTCGCATGGACAAAAAGGAGTGTATAAACACTATATCATTCCCAAAAAACGTCTTTTTATTTGTTATTATTTGAACAAACGACGACTCCTACGACCAATTCATGTGTCCCCAAACAGGAATCTTGCCATTTTTGTTGTAATGTGACTTCACTGTGATCTTTTGTAATGTAGATTTGTACCTAAATTAAAGTCAATGTGAAAAGCTTAGTAAATATGACCAATAAACAGAAAAAGGAGAGTCTGCTCAGCAGTGGATTCTGCACATGTTTATATACTCTGTACTTGTATTTTTAGTTCTCACTCATATCTCTTTATAATCTTTTACCTTTCTTTTTTCCCTATCTTCAATCTCGTAGGGCGCAGTGAAGCAGCAAGGCAGGATGGAACTTCCGAAGCCCCACCCCCGAGGGATGATGACGCTGCCACCACATCCGGTAAATTTCCTACATAACACTCATACCCAGGTAATCTAGATCAGGGATCCTCAAACTACGGCCCTCCAGCTGTTGGGGAACTACACATCCCATGAGGCATTCATTGTAACACACTGACATTCACAGACATGACTAGGCATGATGGGAATTGTAGTTCCTGAACAACTGGAGGGCCGTAGTTTGAAGACCCATGATCTACATGTAGGTCTTCCGAATTTTAATACCTTTTTTGTTCCCACATTTCAGGAGCAAGTCGTGCAGCGACAATGGACAGGGATACTGCCAAATTTGTGCTGTCCGAAATATGGTCCTTCAGGGAACAACTAGAGGACATCCAGGACACTGCACGAGAAGTGGTAGAAAAAACAAAAGGGCTGGAGACACAAATTAAAAATTTAATAGATTATTTGGGTAGGTTTTGATTTATTTAGTGTTTATTTTGTAATAGAAAAAAGGTTTGGTTTATAATAAAAAAAAAAAAGTGATTTTATTTTTTGAATAATGTAAAAAAAAAAAAAAAAAAAAATGTGATTTTAGATTTTGAATAATGTAAAAAAATAAATATAAAAAAAAAAGTGATTTTATTTTTTGAATAATGTAAAAAAAAAAAAAAAAAAAAATGTGATTTTAGATTTTGAATAATGTAAAAAAATAAATATAAAAAAAAAAAGTGATTTTATTTTTTGAATAATGTAAAAAAAAAAAAAAAAAAATGTGATTTTATTTTTGGAGTGTTATAAAAAAAAACAAAAAAAAAAAAAAACAATATTTGTTTTGTAACTAAAAAAATTTTTTTTAAAAAGTTTAATGTCAAAAAGTTATGTTTTTCAAGATGCAAAAAATAAAAAATTGACAGTAAAATATGTGTGTCTTGTTATTTAAGCTCAGTGATTAATAGAAAATACTAGGGTTGTCCCGATACCGATGCCGAGTATTTGCGGGAGTACTTGTACTCCCGCAAATACCCCCGATACCTAAATAGAATACTTCCCCCCCCATATTGCAGCGATGCGTCCCTCATACCTTTTTAGATATGCTGACGCCGCCGCATACCGCCTTATCCCCCTGCACAATCGCATAGCTTACATTACAAGCATTCATTCTGAATACTTGTAAATGGCCGTGTATTGACACTCCCCCTCTCCGGATTGGACGGATCCCTCCATCCGGAGAAGGGGAGTTTTAAAACACGGAGCGCGGCCATTTACAAGTTTTTAGAATGAAAGCTTGTAATGCGCTACGCCAAGGATCTCCAAACTACGGCCCTCCAGCTGTTTCGGAACTACATTTCCCATGAGGCATTGTAAAACTCTGACATTCACAGACACGACTAAGCATTATGGGAATTGTAGTTCCTGAACAACTGGAGGGCCATAGTTTGGAGACCCCTGCGCTACGCGATTGTGCAGGGGGATACGGCGGTATGCGGCAGAGGCGGCATCAGCATATCTAAAAAGGTATGAGGGACGCATCGCTGCAATATGGGGGACATACATGGCTGCATATGTGGGGGGACATGGCTGCATTTGGGGACACATTTAAAAAAAAGTATCGGTATTCGGGATCGGCGACTACTTGAAAAAAAGTATCCGTACTTGTACTCGGTCCTAAAAAAGTGGTATCGGGACAACCCTAGAAAATACCTAAAAAAAATGTATGCTGAGAACATTAAACAATGAGGGATAGTTATTTCAGTCCATCACAAACACATGGCACTATGATAACCTAGGACCGTGATGGCGAACCTTGGCACTCCAGATGTTTTGAAACTACATTTCCCTTGATGCTCCACTATACTGCAGAATGCATGAGCATCATGGGAAATGTAGTTCCAAAACATCTGGGGTGACAAGGTCGCCATCACTGACCTAGGAGATAAAATAAAAACACAAACCTTATAAATTAATTAAAGAACAAAGAAAAGACTGTTTCAGGCAAAAAATAAATTTAATTATTCAGCCAAGATCTGGCATTGGAATGGCCCCCCTACCCATAAAGTAGTCCACATATGCCTGACGCACAGCACGTGCGTTTCGGGGGGCCAATTGGGGATGGGCAGCGTCACGAGCTGCCTCTGGAATGTCAACAGGGTCATCAGGCAAAAGGGTTAGGTAAGAAGAAGAATGTCTTTTTAAATAGTTGTGTAAAATGCAGCAGCATGTAATTAGATAATTCAACTTGTATTCGGCCATGTTTATGGCAGTCAGAAATAGCCGGAAACGGCTGGCCATGATGCCAAAGGCATTTTCCACCACCCGTCTGGCTCTGGCCAGCCTGTAATTAAACACCCTCCTCTCAGGGGTGAGGGCGCGTTGGGGAAATGGCCTCATGAGGTGAGGACCCAAGGCGAAAGCCTCATCTAAAACAAAAACGAAGGGCAGACCCTCTTCATTATCCTCCGCAGGCGGCAATCCCAGGTCCTCGGAAAGAAGCCGTTGGGCGAACTCCGTCTCGGCAAAGACACCACCGTCCGACATCCGCCCATTTTTCCCAACATCAAGATACAAGAACTCGTAATTGGCAGACACCACCGCCATCAGAACAACACTGTGGAACCCCTTGTAGTTATAATAATGGGATCCACTATGGGGTGGTGGCACGATGCGGACGTGCTTGCCGTCAATAGCTCCTCCGCAGTTTGGAAAATTCCATCGCCGGGAGAAGTCCGCTGCCACAGTCTGCCATTCCTGTGGCGTGGTGGGGAACTGTAGATACCAAAAAAAAAAAAAAATATCAAACAAACATTCCTAAAAGAACATCCCAAAACATTTTTTGATACCAAAAAAACAAACATTAATTTGAAGTATTATTAACCACTTCCTTACTGGGCATGTAAACCCCCTTCCTGACCATGTGAAATTTCAGCTTGCGGCACTGCGTCGCTTTAACTGACAATTGCGTGGTCGTGCGATATGGCTCCCAAACAAAATTGGCGTCCTTTTTTCCCCACAAATAGAGCTTTCTTTTGGCTGGTATTTGGTCACCTCTGCGGTTTATATTTTTTGCGCTATAAACAAAAAACGACGACTATTTTGAAAAAAAAAACAATATTTTTTACTTGTTGCTATAAAATAAAAAATTCATTTTAGGGCGATACGTATTCTTCTACATATTTTTGATTAAAAAATTTTTTTTAAAAAAAATCGCAATAAGCGACTGGTTTGTGCAAAAGCTATAGCACCTACAAAATAAGGGACAGAATTATTATTTGTTATTTATTTTTTTACTAGTAATGGTGGCGATCTGCGATTTTTATTGCGACTGCGACAACATGGCGGACACATCGGACACTTTTGACACATTTTTGGCACCATTCACATTTATACTGCAATCAGTGCTATAAATATGCACTAATTACTGTATAAATGTGACTGGCAGGGAAGGGGTTAACACTAGGGGGTGAGTAAGGGGTTAATGTGTATCCTGCATTGTGTTCTAACTGTGGGGGGAGGGGGGGGTGACCGATCTGTGTCCCCATGTCTAAGGAGCACTGATCGGTCTGCTCTCTCCAGTGACAGGACGCTGTCATTGTGAGAGCCGGCAATGAGAAATGATCTCATATGTTTACATATGAGATCATCTCTCATTGGCTGCACAGATCGCATCGCAAACGGCCACTCTGATTGGCCGTTTGCGGCGAGCTGTGATTGGCTGTGTCCAAGGGACACGGCCAGTACACAAGTTCCCCGCTGCGCGCTCTGGAGCGCACGCTGGGAACACAGAAAGAGGCTGCCGTGAAAAAACGGCAGCCCAGAGATTTAGAACCACCCTGCGGCCGCATATAGTCGTACGGCCGCAGGGAAGTGGTTAAAAATTGGAAAAATAAGAAGAGATCACTAAAGCAGATTAATCACACCCTCTGATGGTCACAATCCTACAAAAAATAAGGGGAGTGGAGGCCCAAGATGAGTTTGAGACCTCTAAAAAAATTAAAATACTAAAAAATGTTAATTTATACAATTACAAAAAAAAGAGGGGGGGGGGTTGTGCGTGCACTACAATATAGGACAAAATATAGGGGGATATAGGGACTTCTATAGACAGCACTACAATATAGGACAAAATATAGGGGGATATAGGGACTTCTATAGACATCACTACAATATAGGACAAAATATAGGGGGACTAGGCTAGGTGGGTTTGGGACACAAAAAAAAAAAAAAAAAAAAACCTGGACAGGTTGGCAAAACAAAAGATGCATGTAGGAGCAAATATAAAATGAATACAGCATGCATGGAGATGAAAGGGAACATTCCCAGCAGATCACACACAGGTTAATTAGGGACTGTTTAAAACCAAACAAATTGAAACAAATACAAAAGCCTAAATAAAACATAGTTTGTGCATTTAAAGGGCACCACTTACCTTAATATAGTCCTCCTGCAGAACATGAATGATGGCAGAACAGGTCTGGGGAATTATGAGGCCCAGAGCCTGGGGGGAGATGCCCGTCGAGAACTTCAAGTCCTGCAGACTTCTCCCTGTTGCCAGGTACCGCAAGGTGGCAACTAGCCGCTGCTCAGCAGTGATGGCTTCCCGCATAACGGTGTCCTGCCTGGTGATATAAGGCGACACCGAAGCCAAAAGCTGCTGGAATACGGGGTCAGACATCCGAAGAAAATTCCTGAAATCATCAGGGTTATTTTCTCGGATCTCCCGCAGCAGAGGCATATGAGAGAACTGGTCCCTGCGAAGAAACCAGTCCTTGGCCCACAAAGTCCTTCTCGCCCTCCTCAAGGACCGGAGCCGGGATGCAGCACACATCCTAACAAGAAGCACAGCACGATCTCGGCGACGAGAACGTACCCGCAACATGGCTAGAAAACGGTCGTCAAATCAGATCGCACTAAAACACCGCTCTGAAGTACAGAAATGCCTTTGAAGAACGGACCTGCAAAACAGGAACGTGTAGACAAGAACGCACTGCCAAAACAGATACGATCGGAAAACAAGCACTGTATCACAAATACGACCCCAAAAGCACAAACTGTACGACAGTAAACGATATTAAAGCACGAAGACTGAAAAGCGTGAATCGTCTCTCACCAAACTTTTACTAACACGCAGCAACACGATATCAGCAAAAGAGGCCGTCTTCCGCATGGAAATGACCCTTTATAGTTCCGTCGTACGCGATGGACGTCACGGCGCTTTGCTAGACTTTTTGGGAAAAACGATGGTGTGTACGCAACGTCGTTTTGGAAAATGAAGTTTGAAAAACGTCGTTTTTTTTCATGAAATAAAACGTCGTTTTTTTTCATCGCAAAAAGTGATCGTGTGTACGCGGCATAAGAAACATTTACCATCATACAAGGAAGGGTTCAGATCTGAGAAAAGAGTAACGTTCTGTAATGGTGGGATGTATTACCGTCTTATTATTCCACACTTGGCAGATGTTATGTAATATATATCTACTTCTCATCTACCTAACCCCCTTCTGACTGCCTAACACATACACTATATTAGCAAAAGTATTGGGACGACTGCCTTTACACCAGTGCTTCTCAAATAGTGGGGCGCGCCCCCCTGGGGGGGCCCGAGGCTCCATGAAGGGGGGCTCGAGCCTCCTTCCAGACCGCGCCGATCGCGCCATTTAGAAGCCGCTGTCCCCAGCCTCCTCCACTAGTTAGAGGAGCGGACGGCGGGAGGCGGGACATTTTTTAACTGACGGGCGGGACCAGAGAGGTAGCAGCCTATCATGTTGGACGGCAGGTGATTGGCTGCTAGGAGGTGGTCCTAGCAGCCAATCACCAGTTCGCCCAAAAGTCTCCCCGCCCCGCCCAGTGATGCTGCGGCTTCACTTCCTTGACGACTGTCCCGCCTCCTGCTCTCCGCGCTGAAACGTTACAGGTAGGAGTGGAGAGGGAAGGGAGGAAAAATATATGGAAATGTTAAGGACGAGGAGTGGGGGCTGTGCTGTGGGGGGGAAAGGGGGGTTATGTGATGGGGCAAAACTGTGTGCAGGATATGTGATGGGGGTCATGTAAAGGGGGCAATACTGTGTGGGGGGATATGTGATGGGACAATACTGTGTGGGGGGATATGTGATGGGACAATACTGTGTGGGGGGATATGTGATGGGACAATACTGTGTGGGGGGATATGTGATGGGACAATACTGTGTGGGGGGATATGTGATGGGGCAATACTGTGTGGGGGGATATGTGATGGGACAATACTGTGTGGGGGGATACGTGATGGGGCAATAATGTGTGGGGGGAATATGTGAAGAAGGGCAATATTGTGTGTGGGGGGGATATGTGAAGAAGGGCAATACTGTGTGTGGGGGGATATGTGAAGAAGAGCAATACTGTGTGGGGGGGATATGTGAAGAAGGGCAATACTGTGTGGGGGGATATGTGGATACAGTGTTATGCAGAGGTGTACTTATAACAATTTTATAGACAAATGATACTATTTACAGTCGCGCGGGGGGCGCGAAATGTTTTCTTCTTCCTAGGGGGGGCATGACAGAAAATAATTGAGAAGCACTGCTTTACACGCACACAGGGCTGGACTGGGTGCGGCCTTTTTTACCGATACTTTTGCATACTAACGATCGGTGTTGACCCATCGGTCAGGCGTCCATCTTTTAAATTTTAAAGCAAGTTCTCTTTTTTTTGACCGAAGGATAACTGACTGATGGGGCCTACACACGATCGGTTTTGACTAGTACATCCTAAACTTGCTCATCCATGTCTTCATGGACCTTGCTTTGTGCATTACTCCAAATCATTTGGTGGCGGGGGGATTATGGTGTGAGGTTATTTTTTAGGGGTTGGGCTTGGCCCCTTGGTTACTGTGAAGAGAACTCTTAAGGCATTAGCATACTAAGACATTATGGACAATTTCATGCTCCCAACTTTGTGGGAACAGTTATACCAGGCATTTATTTAGGCATAGATTTTTTTACCACTAATTCACTGCATACCTTCACTTTCGAGTTGATACTCTATTTTACATTTTTTATAGATGACTATGTTGACTTGGTTTATACCTTTTTTGAATATCCAGGGGGGTTCATTCCCGGGGACTGCTGTCTTCTACTGGTTTTCATCCAATGCGGTGTGCTATTTGATGCCCACCCTTGTTTACACCGGAAAATTGTTACCATTACTTTACTGATTATGCCATGCTGCAATCAATTACGGTTATATTTACTACATAGTGGAGACACGCAATAATGAGTTTGGTCTTTTATGATTTTTTTTCTTCTTCATTAGCTCATTAGGGATGGAAGCATGCGCCTCTATCTAGCCTTTATTTTTGGTACCATCCATTGGCAGTAGCTATACAGGTGTCTATAATTTACCTAATTTTATATATTTTTTTTAATTTTTCATCTTTGAGCTAACATATTATATATCGGTATAGAGGAGCAGGTATGATCCGAACACCTCCCTGTTCGGTTCGCACCAGAACTTGCGAACACACACTTTAGAACCCTGTTAAAGTCTATGGGACTCAAACATTTGAAATCTTAAGTACTAATTTTAAAGGCTAATATGCAAGTTATTGTCCTAAAAAGTGTCTGGGGACCCGGGTCCTGCCCCAGGGGACATGTATCAATGCAAAAAAAAGTTTTAAAAACTACCGTTTTTTCGGGAGCAGTGAATTTAATAATGCTAAAAGTGAAACAATAAAAGTGTAATATTACTTTAAATTTCGTTCCTAGGGGGGGTGTAAAGTCAGCATGTGAAAAAGCGCATGTTTCCCGTACCTAGAACTGTTACTGCATAAAGTGTCATGTCTTAAGGAAAAAAAGTAATTTAAAACCGGCTTTGCGGCTATAATGAATTGTCGGCTCTGGCAATTCAGAGAGGATTCATTCATTAAAAAAAAAGCGTGGGGTTCCCCCCAAATTCCATTAACAGGCCCTTCAGGTCTGATATGGATATTAAGGGGAACCCCGCTGTCAATTTAAAAAAAAATGACGTGGGGTTCCCCCCAAATATCCATACAAGACCCTTCAGGTCTGGTGTGGATTTTAAGGGGAACTCCACCCCAAATAAAAAAAAATGGCGTGGAGTTCCCCCAAAAATCCACACTAGACCCTTACCTGAGCACGTTAACCTGGCTGGGCCGCAGAAAAGAGGGGGGACAGAGTGTGGCCCCCCCTCTCCTGAACCTCTCCTTTTTTTTTGCATTGATACATGTCCCCTGGGACAGGACCCGGGTCCCCAAACACTTTTTAAGACAATAACTTGTATATTAGCCTTTAAAATTAGCACTTTAGATTTCTCCCAGAGACTTTAACAGGGTGTTCCATGGCTTTTCGAATTTGCCGCGAACACCCCTAATTGTTCGTTGTTCGCCGAACAGGCAATGTTTGAGTCGAACATGAGTTCGACCGAACTCGAAGCTTATCCCTATAGAGGAGTGTAGATTTGAGTGATAGCGTTTGTGCCCAGTCCCGCACTCTAGGAGCCCTCCCCTCCTCCCCTCTGTGATGCAGGGGCTCGGGAGGATGTCCCGTTGCGCATTAACGTCATGCTTTCAATGCTGTGCGCACTGCGTCATCACCAGTGGTGTTAGTGTTACTGTTGATTCTATCTTGGTGTCCCATGTGAGGTAATTTGGCACCGAACAGTGAGTAGTGTCCGCTGCTAAGCTGTTGGTGCCCACTTCCCACTCCCATGGCCATTGTGCACTATTGAACGCACATTGATCACTTAGAAATCTCAGGTAACTTTTTGGCAGTTTTTTTTCTCCCCCTTTCTTATTATTTTCCTTTTTCTATTGTCTTTGTTTTCATACTTTTGTCTTGGTGTTTGGTTTTTGACTCTATTCACCAGCTATTTCCCCTCTTTTTTTGGGGCACTTCATGCTACTTTTATTACCTTATACCAGCTGTTTATTTAGGCATAGACTTTTACAACCGGTTGGTCCCAGCTATGACTAAGCATCAGTTATTGATGTGAAACGCGTCAGCATTGTTACCCCACTGTTTGCTTTTTTATTGCTGTGGAGTGTCATTTTTTTCCTGGTATTAAAGGCACCATTTTTTACATTTTTGGTATTGTGTTGGAGTGCGGCTGTCCATCTCCGTCTTTTTTTTCGTTATTGCCTTGTGCATTGCCCGCACCTACTGGGTTTTTGGATCGTAACTACCACTGGGGAGCTCTTGTCTTGAGCGGCGTCTCTTATTGATAATCTTTTACCTTTTTTATAGATGACTACCTGTATGTTGACATGGTTTATACCTTTCTTGAATATCCATGGGTGTTCATTCCCGGGGACTGCTGTCTTCTACTGGTTTCCACCCTTGTGCTTTGGGGTGATCCCAGCCAGCGTTCAGCCCTCTATGCTTGCACCCAGACAGGGCCGGATTCCAGACAAGGCCAACAAGGCCAGGCCTCGGGGCGGCAGTGGGTGCAGGGGCGGCACTGCAGCTGAGAGAGGGGAGAACACTTTCACTTTCATTTCGGGAGTCCTCACCTGTCATGTCACGGATGGTGAGAGGAGAGAAAACAGAGGGAATAGGAGGTGAGATGTTCTCAATGTAATTTTCAGCAGCAGCAACCCCCACCCCCCGTTTCTCAATGTAATTTTGTCATTTTCGGCGGCAGCACCCCCAGATGATCAGATGATCAATATAATTTTTGGCAGCAACACCCCCCCCCCCCCCGGTTCTCAATGTCATATTCGGCAGTAGACATGTGCACAGCAATGTTCGTTTATTTCTGTTTCGTTTCTGTTCGTTTATCGTGATTCGTAACGAGTCGTAGTTTCGTAAGACGTTAGTTATCGTATTCGTACTCTTTAGTATTTTCGTAACACTTTTTTTCCGTTTTTTTATGTTAGTTTATTTTTCGTTGATTCGAGATTAGTATTTTCGTTAAATTTTGTATTCGGCCTCGTTCGTATTTTTACAATGAATTTATTCGTTCTTTCGTTTTTACGTTGGTTTATTTTTCGTTGTTTTGATATTCGTATTTACATTATATTTTTCATAATGCCGCGTTCGTATTTTCGTAAGAAATAAATCTTCGATGATCTTTCGTATTTTCGTGTCTAATTTCATTTGATTGTAACAACGTTCTTTTGTAGATTTTATTGCATTCATAATTCTGTTAAAATAAATTTTACGTTTATTCGACACACTACTCGTCGTAATTTTGTAAATCATACTTTAGTGCGATTGACTTGACAAATCCACAAAACTGGGGCAACCTACCCAAACACACCGTATCTGGACTCTGGATGGAATGCACTGCAGTCTAACACAGATAAAGACACAAGATCAAGGAGTCACTAAGTAATAAGAAAGAAGCTCATTGGGGGAAGGAACAAACCTCTTCAGGGTAAGGGACAGCGCTGAGTGGCTATTGGTCACAGTACTAATGAAAGTGAATTTGCATTATTTTGTATATTCGTTGTTTTCATTTCCGTTTTCTGAAGATTCGTCATTTATTTTTTGTTAGTTTTACTTTTCGTTTTTTATTCTTTGTTCGGCATTTCAGTTGTTTTCTTTTCGTTCTTCGAATATTAGTAAGTTTGCATTTTCGTTTATTTTTCGTAATCATGTTTTTTTTTTTTTTGGTGTTTGGTATTTTCGTTATTTCTATGTTTTCGTTTCTTTTTTATTCGTTGTGTTGTTCTTTTACATTTAGTAGTTTCGTATCTTCGTAGTTTTCCATATTCGTTAATTTTGGAAATATCGTTATTAGTTATTATTTGCGCTAAACCATTCGTTCATTCGTAGGTTAACGAATCAACGAAAATAACGAATAATGACGGAAAACGTATTCGTAACTAAAAAAAATGCACATGTCTATTCGGCAGCAGCACCCCCGGCTTCCCAGTGTTCTGCCGAAAAAGTCCCCCAGGCGGATAATGTCCCCCCTGTACTGCACAGGCGGGGGCAGCATTGAAGGACCCGGCCTTGGGGCGGCAAAGGGAGTAAATCTGGGCCTGCACCCAGACTCATAAGCATATTTGTAAGTTGTGTTGGGTATTTCATTTTCTATACCTTTTTTTCTTCTTCTCCCCCTATAGACACACCGACTTCAATAATCTTTTAATTTTTTTGTATTTTTTAATCATTTTTTTATAGACACCTATTCTACATCTTCTCCTAAAGAGTGTCTGAAGCCACGAAATGCATTGAGATATTATATCCCCCCTGTTTACACCGCAAGATTGTTACCATTACTTTACTGATTATGCCATGTTAGATTGTACCAATTAATTAAGGTTATGTTTACTACATTGTGTAGACACGCAATAATGAGTTTGGTCTTTTATGATGTTTACACTATGAACTAATATGTTACTATACTATCATGTTATTATATTTTGTATGAAATAAAGATTTATTGACTATATTTTTTTGTTATGCATTTTTCGTTTTTGTAACGTATACAGTTCTAACTCACTATGTACCATCAGGACACATTCTTGCTGTGTTATCTCCCTGGCTGCATGCTTCATATAAAGTCCCAACCCTACCCCTCATTTCTCAGTAACCAGGAATAGAAGTGCTTGGTTAAACATGCCTTGTGTTTCATATAAAGTCCCAAATTTTGGTTTTCATTTTTTCTTCATGGGATGCCATTAAAGTTTGTGTGCGTGTAAAGGCAGGTGTCCCAATACTTTTGACAATATAGTGTATGCGCGGCGGCAAAACTGTGGGCTTTAACACCAATACACTGCACGCAGGCATCACTGGGAGGGCGATGTTTATGTTTTGAGAGCATGAGCTCATTTCTATCCCATTACCGTTCCCTGCTGCTAGATGTCATTATTCTGATGGCCAGCATTTATTTAACTTACATCCTCTGAGCCCAGGCCATAGGCGTGCGGCGTGCGCACAGGGTGTGCCAGGTGTGCCCAGGCACACCCTAATCACTCCCTGCAGTGCAAATTCCCCCTGCTGCCCGGTGTCCCCTCCCACAGCATAGCTGGCTCCCCTCCTCTCCCATTTGCTACTGCAGTGGATACACATAGGACCAGATTCTCAAAAGAGATACGCCTGCGTTTCGTAGGAAACACTGTCGTATCTCTTTTTTTTTTTACTGGGTATCTATGCATGTGATTCTAGAATCACTTACGCATAGATACAGTGAAGATCCGACAGATGTAAAACAATTACACCGTCGGATCGGAGATGTAATGTCATCGCTGGCCGCTAGGTGGCCTGTACGTTGATTTCTCATTTGCCTATGCAAATGAGCCTAATCCGACGATTCCCGAACGTTTTTACGCCGCCCCGTCGTAGTTTACATCATTTACGTAAGTGTAAACCTACCCCTGCTATATGAGGGGTAACCTTACGAAATTCCGTCGATGCCATGTTAAGTATGGCATCGGGACAGCGTCGTCTTTTTCCGTCGGTTACGTTGTTTTACTAAGTCATTCGCGAATAGGGATTTACGTAAACGACGCTCACGTCAGTTTCATTCACTTTTTCCGACGTGAGCTGGAGCATGCGCACTGGGCTATTTTTGAGGCCGGCGCATGCGCAGTTCGATCGACGCGGGGCGTGCTTAATTTAAATACAAGCCGCCCCCTTTGAATTACGCGGGGATACGCCGGACCATTTACACTACGCCGCCGCAATTTACGGAGCAAGTGCGTTGGGAATACGGCACTTGCTCTGTTAAATTGCGGCGGCGTAGTGTAAATGGCTTACGCTATGCCAGCGGCAATTGTACCAGAATCTGGCCCATAGATGATATTTTAGGATGAGTGGGGGAAGGGGTAATGTCATTTACCGGCCCCTTCTCTTTCTGAATGAGAGAGATCGGTACCGTGTTTTCGAACTTTCAGTTGCACACCCTAATGCAACAGGCTGCGCACACCTATGGCCCAGGCCATTCCAGTTAGTAAAAGAAGAAGCAGCACTGCGATGAGCTCATTTCTCAGTCACTCTGCTCTCTTATCCTATTAGCATTCTTCTTATCAGCACATGAACTAGTTGGCTCCTTTTACAGATTCTTCCTCTCACGTCCCACAGCTGTACTTAGACTGCAAGAGGCTGATACCAGGTCACATAAAGGCATTAAAAAACACATTGAACCACTTAAGGACCCCTTCACGCCGATATACATCGGCAGAATTGCACGGCTGGGCACATCAACGTACCTGTACGTTGCCCTTTAAGCCCAGCCGTGGGGTCGCTTCCCCGTTCTTCACTGTGGCGCCCACATTGATTGTGTGTTCCCTTACATAGGGAATCACAATCAATGACATCACACCTACAGCCACACCCCCCTACAGTTAGAAAAACATATGAGGTCACACATAACCCCTTCAGCGCTCCCTTGTGGTTAACTCCCAAACTGCAGTTGTCATTTTCACAGTAAACAATGCATTTTAAATGCATTTTTTGCTGTGAAAATATCAATGGTCCCAAAAATGTGTCAAAATTGTCCAAAGTGTCCGCCATAATGTCGAGGTCACAAAAAAATTGCTGATCGCCGCCATTAGTAGTAAAAAAAAATAATAATAATACAAATGGAATAAAACTATCCCCTATTTTGTAAACGCTATAAATTTTGCGCAAACCAACCGATAAACGCTTATTGCAATTTTTTTTTACCAAAAATAGGTAGAAGAATACGTATCGGCCTAAACTGAGGGAAATTTTTTATTTTTTTTATAAATTTTTTGGGATATTTATTAAAGCAAAAAGTAAAAAATATTGAATTTTTTTCAAAAATGTCGCACTATTTTTGTAAAAACTGGAGAGGTGATGAAATACCACCAAAAGAAAGCTCTATTTGTGGGAAAAAAAGGACACCAATTTTGTTTGTGAGCCACGTCGCAGGACAGCGCAGTTGTCAGTTAAAGCGACGCAGTGCCGAATCGCAAAAACTGGCCGGGTCCTTTAGCTGCCTAAAGGTCCAGGTCTTAAGTGGTTAATGATGGATTGATAATTACAGAGCTGCATTAATTTGAGTCTTTTATATCTGTTTGGAGTTCAGCTTTAAAAGTATTTAACAATGTGTTCAAAATACAAAGCAGACAATGAACCAGGAATAGAATGTGAACATTGTTTTGACATCAATAGTTATGAAGGTTAAAGAGAACATCAATTTATCTAGTCAGTAAAGAGCCATTGTGGATTTATTTACTAAGAGGTATTTTATGAATGCTACATGAATGTTGTTCTATTATTATTATTATACAAGATTTAAAAAGCGCCAACTGTTGACGCAGCGCTTTACAACTTGAGGATAGACAGTACATATACAACACACTTTAACCACTAGCCTACTGTGCACCTACACCCCCTTCCTGCCCAGACAAAATTTTAGCTTCCGGCACTGCGTCGCTTCAACTGACAATTGCGCGGTCGTGCGACGTGGCTTCCAAACAAAATAGACGTCCTTTTTTTCCCCACAAATAAAGCTTATTTTTGGTGGTATTTGATCGCCTGTGCGGTTTTTATTTTTTGCGCTATAAACAAAAAAATAGCGACAATTTTGAAAAAAGACAATATTTTTTGCTTTTTGCTATAATAAATATCCCATTAAAAAAAAAAAAAAAACATTTTTTATCTCAGTTTAGGCTGATACATATTCTTCTACATATTTTTGCTAAAAAAAAATCAAAAAAAAAATCGCAATAACTGTATAGTGACTGGTTTGTGCAAAAGTTATATTGCCTACAAAATAGGGGACATAATTATGATTTTTTTTTTTTTTTTTTTTTTTTTTTTTACTAGGAATGGCGGCGAACTGCGACATTATAGCCGACACATCGGACACTTTTGACACATTTTTGGGACCATTTACATTTATACAGTGAACAATGCTATAAATATGCATTGATTACTGTATAAATGTAACTGGCAGGGAAGGGGTTAACCACTAGGGGGCGGGGAAGGGGTAAAATGTCTCTCCTGGTTTGTGTTCTAACTGTAGGGGGAGGGGGGTGACTGATACAATTTAAAATTAGCACTTTAGATTTCAAACGTTCGAGTCCCATAGACTTTAACAGGGTTCTAAAATTCACATGAACTTGCCGCGAACACCCCAAATAGTTCGCTGTTCGGCGAACAGGCAATGTTCGAGTCGAACATGAGTTCTACTCGAACTCGAAGCTCATCCCTAGTCAAGAGTTACAAGAGGTAATAACTGTGGGGGATGTGCTGATGGAGAAAATAAAAGTGCAGTCGTTAGGTGAGGACCAGATAGGCTTCTCTGAAGAGATGAGTTTTCAGGGATCATCTGAAAGTGGACAAAGTAGGAGAAAGTCGGACAGATTGGGGTAGAGCATTTCAGAGGATGGGAGAGGCTCTGGAGAAGTCCTGAAGGTGAGCATGGGATAAGGTGACAAGGAAGTTATAGAGAAGGAGGTGAGTGAGTGAGTGAATAACTTGTATAGCGCTGCAAATGCGAACTAAATCGCCTCAAGACGCTTATTTCCATCCAGTGTCATCCTGATCCTTCAGAAGAGGTTGGTCTGAAGTTTTTTCCTGAAGGCCCGATGGTTTTCCTCCATGTGGATGTTTGTGGGTAGAGCGTTCCCCCTTTTTAAAGCATGCCAATATTCTATTTAATTTGTTAGCAGCAGCTTGGCATTGCATGCCATTGCTGAGCATGTCATCTACTAGGACCCCCAGGTCCTTTTCCATCCTAGATTCCCCCAGAGAATATTGCATAACATACCAAGGGTTGTTCTATATAAGAGATCAACAAATCTTAGGTAATCAAGACCCATCGAGGGCCGTGAATAGTAAATATGGCTAAACAAGCCACAGACAGTCAAATTCAAACATTGAGGGATCAATATGAGTTTGTACGATGTAGATTTAATTTTGAATATTTAAAATATATAAAATAGGAGAGAGAGAGAATTTTTATTTATTTGGGTTTTCATCGTCTTTTTAGGGGGAACGCCTAATTACTCTAGGGGCCAGGATGGCGAGCGGTTCTTTTGGCCGGCGTAACGTTTCTCATTTACGTTACGCCGCCGCAACTTTACGCGCAAGTGCTGTATTCACAAAGCACTTGCTCCGTAAGTTGTGTCGGTGTAAGGTAAATGGGTCGGCATAATTAAAATTGGGCGGGTAGGGGGCGTCTGCTATTTAAATTAACCACTTCCCGCCCGGCCAATAGCCCATTTACGTCCGGGAAGTGGTTATGAAATCGTGACCGGACGCTCTCAAACATCCTGCGCGATTTCATGCCGCGCACGCCCGTGGGGGCGCGCAGCGCAGCGATCGCTGATGCGGGGTGTCAGTCTGACACCCTGCATCACCGATCTCGGTAACGAGTCTCCGGCGGAGGCTCGCTACCACGTGATCAGCCATGTCCAATCTCGGCTGATCACGATGTAAACAGGAAGAGCCGCCGACGGCTCTTCCTCACTCGCGTCTGAGAGACGCGAGTACAGGAGAGCCGATCGGCGGCTCTCCTGACAAGGGGGGCTCGCGCTGATTGTTTATCAGCGCAGCCCCCCCCTTCGTATGCCCACACTAGACCACCAGGGATGCCCACACTGGCAGGGAAAAAAAAAAAAAAACATTAAAAAAAATACTGGTAAAAAAAGAAAGATGCCAGTCAGTGCCCACACATGGGCACTGACTGGCAACATATACATCAGTGCCACCCCACATTGTCCTTCAGTGCCACCCCACATTGTCCTTCAGTGCCACCCCACAGTGTCCTTCAGTGCCACCCCACAGTGTCCTTCAGTGCCACCCCTCCGTGCCAATCCATGCCCAGTGCCCACCTATCAGTACCCATCAGTGCCACCTATAAGTGCCACCCATGAGTGCCATTCTGTGCCGCCTATGAGTTCCCAGTGCTGCCCACGAGTGCCCATCAGTGCCGCCTATGAGTGCCCATCAGTGCCGCCTATGAGTGCCCATCAGTGCCACCTATGAGTGCCCACCAGTGCCACCTATGAGTGCCCATCAGTGCCGCATACCAGCGCATACCAGCGCCGCCTATCAGTGCCCATCAGTGCCACCTCATTGGTGCCCATCAGTACTACCACATCAGTGCCGCCATATAAGTGCCCGTAATTGAAAGAGAAAACATACTTTTTTTACAAAAAAGTTAACAGAAAAAAAAAATGTTTTTTTTTTCTCTAAATTTTCAGTCTTTTATTAGTTGTTGCGCAAAAAATAAAAACCGCAGAGGTGATCAAATACCACCAAAAGAAAGCTCTATTTGTGGGGAAAAAAGGACGCCAATTTTGTTTGGGTACAGTGTAGCATGACCGCGCAATTGTCATTCAAAGTGCGACAGTGCTGAAAGCTGAAAATTGGCCTGGGCGGGAAGGTGCATAAGTGCCTGGTATGGAAGTGGTTAAGCGCGATCCCGCGCCGAACGTACTGCGTATGCGTCGTCCATTGAGGTATCCCAGTGCGCATGCTCCAAATGATGACGGTGTTTTCGACGTGAACGTAATTGACGTAAATCCCCATTCACGGACGAGTCACGCAAACGACGTAAACATTTTCAAATTCGACGCGGTCGCAACGTCCATACTTAACATAGGATGCGCCTGCTTTTTGGTGCTTTATCTTTATGCCGGGAAACCCCTTACGGAAATGGCGTAAAGTCACTGTGTCGGGCGGGCGTACGCTCGTGAATTGGCGTATCTCGCCGATTTACATAATTTCGGCGTAAATCAGCGGGAACGCCGCTAGCGGCCATTTTAAAATTGCAGTTAAGATACGACGGCGTAATACAATTACGCCGCTCGTATCTTAATCCAATCCTGGTGTATCTTGTTTTCTGAATACAGAAAACAGATACGTCGGCGTAGCTTAGAAGTTACGCGGCTTATCTAGGATAAGGTGTTTTGAGTGCTGACCAAGTTCCTTTCTTATTAAAGTGGTTGTAAACACACAAAATGCATACTAGCTCATTATGTAATACACACCTGGGTTCGAAGCCCCCGCTGCAGTGCCCAACACAGCACCGGCCAGCGACATGTCGTTTTCGAGTTACTTCCGGGTATCGCAGCTCTGTCGCTGTGATTGGCCCGGGACCCACCCGTAACGGCACAGTCACTGAAAGCAACAGGACGTAGGTACAGGGGATATCTCCTAAACCATTCAGGTTTAGGAGATATTCAGGGTAGCTACATGTAAGCCTTATTATAGGCTTAACTGCAGCATAAAGTGTGGTTTAAGGGTTTACAACCACTTTAAGGCCTCATGCACACTGGGCGTTTTTGGACGTTTTTACAGCAGCTGTTTTTGGCAGTGGATGTTTTTTTTTTACAGTCAATAAACTCTCCATCATGTTATCCTATGTGTCCATGCACACATAGGGCCAGATTCAGAAAATTTGTGCGGGCGTAGCATATCTTCTTTACGCTACGCCACCGCAACTTAGAGAGGCAAGTGCTGTATTCACAAAGCACTTGCGTCCTAAGTTACGGCGGCCTAGCGTAAATGTGCCGGCGTAAGTGCGCATAATTCAAAGTAGGCAGGTAGGGGGCGTGTTGTATTAAAATTAACCGCGACTCCACGTAAATGACGCGCCGAACGAACGGCGCATGCGCCGGCCGTGAACGTATCCCAGTGCGCATGCTCCAAAATCACATCGGAAATACTCATTGATATCGACGTGAACGTAACTTACGCCCAGCCCCATTCCCGAACGACTTACGCAAACGACGTAAACGACGTACAATACGACGCTGTTCCGACGTCCATACTTAACATGGGCTGCGCCTCATATAGCAGGGGTAACTTTACGCCGGTCGAATGCCCACATAAACGACGTATATCAATGCGCTGGACGCACGTACGTTCGTGAATCGGCGTATCTAGCTCATTTGCATATTTTTAATGGGAACGTCTAATGCGTCCAGCGTAACTATGCGCCCACGATACGCCGGCGTAGGCAAGTTACGCCGGGCGACTAAAGCCATGTTTTTCGGCGTATCTGGCTTTCTGAATCTGCATAAGGCTCCATTCACATCTAGGCGACAAAACGCCCGATGCTGGAGGGGCGAATTTTCATTGATGTCTATAGAGATGGTTCACATCTCTGAAACGCCGTACGCCTGCCGCCTGAAAAAAAGTCCCGGATCCTTTTATTCAGGTGACATTGGCGTTCGGCCATAGACATCAATGGAGAGAATTTGTTAAAAAAAAAAAAAATGAATCGAATCGTGGCAAGTAAAGCCGCGTATGCGGCGTTACTTGTTGCCTAGATGTGAATGCAGCCTTAAGATGCGACGGCGCACATTTGTACTTACGACGGCGTATCGTTTGATACGCCGGCATAAAGCTTTGCTGAATCTGGCCCATAGACTGTTATCAGCAGTTTTGGGCAGTGGCGTTTTTGAGCAGTAAAAAAAATAAAAAATAAATAGTGGGTTCTGAGAGACATTTTTCAGCTGTAAAAACGCTCTAACGCTGATAAACGCTGATTAAAGCTGATAAACGCCAACAAACGCTGATAAACGCTCAAAAACTTCATATACCAGCGTTTATTTTTTTTACACTTTTGATCCATTGAAAAATAAAAATAATTTCTTCAACCAAAAAAGGTTAAAAAAACGCTAACGCTAAAAACGGTAATAACGCTAAAAAACGCTATTGAAAAAGCATTGAAAAAAGCTGAAAAAAGTTGAAAAACTCACTGCAAAGCTGCTGGCGTTTTTATAACGTTATTTTAACGTCCAGTGTGCATATGGCCTTAAGCCATATTGGCAACAGACCAACTAAAGGCCCTGCATAAAATGTCAAAGTACTCCAGTGAACATTTTTGGATAGAATAGGGAAGGGTTAGAAACAGTACTTTTTACCATTTAAGAGCTTGACTGTAGTTATCTTCCTGATGAAGCAGGCATTGACCCGTGAAACACGTCAAAGTTACAGCAAGCAATCCATCACCCAAGTTTGGTTAATTACTAGATGATATACATTATAAGCTTAAAGTGGATGTAAACCCCCAAATTTTTATTTATTTTTTTGATGTCACAATGTAGAGTATACGATTTACTATCATCTGTGCCCAGTCTTGCCACACAGAGCTTATCCAGCGCTGAGTAATCCTCTTTTTGTAATGTTGACATGCAACAATTCTGTCATTTTATTACAAAAATGGTGTTTTATTATTTGTATAATAACATTTTTATATTTTTGCACCCTATGTGGTATCTTTAACCACTTAACCCCCGGACCATATTGCTGCCCAATGACCAGAGCACTTTTTGCGATTCGGCACTGCGTCGCTTTAACTGACAATTGCGCGGTCGTGTGACGTGGCTCCCAAACAAAATTGGCGTCCTTTCTTTCCCATAAATAGAGCTTTCTTTTGGTGGTATTTGATCAACTCTGCGGTTTCTATTTCTTGCGCTATAAACAAAAATAGAGCGACTATTTTGAAAAAAATGCAATATTTTTTACATTTTGCTATAATAAATATCCCCAAAAAATATATAAAAAAAACATTTTTTTTTCCTCAGTTTAGGCCGATACGTATTCTTCTACATATTTTTCGTTAAAAAAAAAAATCGTAATTAGTGTTTATTGATTGGTTTGCGCAAAAGTTATAGCGTTCACAAAATAGAGGGTAGTTTTATGGTATTTTTTTTTTTTACTAGTAATGGCGGCAGCACTGCGACATTATGGCGGACACTTCGGACACTTTTGACACATTTTTGGGACAATTGGCATTTTTTTAGCGATCAATGCTATAAAAATGCATTGTATTACTATAAAAATGCCATTGGCAGTGAAGGGGTGTTCCTGGGTGTGTTCTAACTGTATGGGGGGGTGGCCTCACTAGGGGAAATCACTGATCTTCGGTTCATACATTGTATGGACAGAAGATCAGCGTTTCCCCCACTGACAGGACCGGGAGCTGTGTGTTTACACACATAGCTCCCGGTCCTTGGTCTGTAACGAGCGATCGCGTGTGCCCGGCGGCGATCGTGCCCGCCGGGCACGCGCACAGGACCCGGGGGCGAGCGGGGGGGGCGTGTGCGCCGGCCGCCGGCGGCACGCACGCGCCCCATAATGGCCACAGAAGAGCCGACGTAGAGCTACGGGCTCTCGCCCAGGAGAGCCGACCTGCCGCAGTAAAATGATGGCGGCAGGTCGGCAAGCAGTTAAAGTCCTCCATTCAATAGGTTTTTATAAAAAAAGGATGTGGTACCAGACACTGTGGGGTAGATTCACATAGATCAGCGGATCTTTTGATCCGCGTGATCTATCTTTTTTACGATCCGCCTGCGCCAGTTTTTGAGGCAAGTGCTGTATTCAGAAAGCACTTGCCTCGTAAGTTGCCCTGGCGGATCGTAAATCCCCCCGGCGGAATGCAAATTCCGCGGCTAGGGGGAGTTTACTATTTAAATCACGCGCGTTCCCGCGCCGATCGTACTGCGCATGCGCCGCCGGCTAAATTTCCCAGCGTGCATTGCTTTAAATTACGTCATTGTTTTCGACGTTAACGCTATTAATGTATGGCCGTATTCCCGAACGACTTACGTAAACGACGTAAAAAATTCAAAACTTGACGCGGGAACGACGGCCATACTTAACATAGGATACGCCGCACTTACCCCGCATATAGCAGGGGTAACGATCCGCCGGAAAAAGCCGAACGCAAACGACCTTAAAAAAAAGCGACGGCCGGGCGTTCGTTTCTGAATCGGCGGTTCTCCTCATTTGCATATTCGTCACGTATAATAACAGAAGCGCCACCTAGCGGACGGCGGGAGATTGCAGCCTAAGATCCGACAGTGTAACTCACTTACACCAGTCGGCTCTAAGGGAGATCTATGCGGAACCTGATTTGAGGAATCAGCCGCATAGATCCGAGCGTCGGATCTCACAGATACGACGGTGTATCAGTAGATACACCGTCGGATCTCTATGTGAATCTACCCCTGTGTGTCTAATACACAGAAGGCTTTCCATTGGGACTCCTCCCTCCTGCCCATTACTTGCCTACGAGAACTATCATTAGAGGTAACTTATTTGTACACAGCAAGAATCAGAAGAAAGTTGCGGTTTAGGGAGCTTTATATGTTTAGGCAGCCAAACAGTTTTTTTTCATTTTGGATATAGTAGTGTAGCACTAACCCCCAAAGGAGCTGCTGAGCTGCGGCATATTATCTCTATCTTCTCGCTGTCCAGGGTGATAAAAGAGAGTCTGAAGAATTCCAATGTCCACAAGATACACGTATTTTTCCAGAATTTATTTGTAGAACTTAGTAGAAAATAAGTTGGAGGGTTGGAAGGGTAAATAAGTAGATCAGGTGCACAATCTCTATTAGGAAACACTCCTGCCCCTAGCGAACAGTTCTCGTCGCCACTCTAGCCAGAGTGGGTATTGCTCACCCAGATATGTCCCTCTCACTGGCCTAGCAACCGGAATGGCGCACAGAATAAAGTACAGTCTCTGCCACAGACCTTCCCTTATGAGGAGACAGTTTTGGTCCAGATACTTCTGCCACAGGATTCAGCACCCGGATCTCTCCAGATTCACTTCTGTAGAATTCAGATCTGATAGGCGATCACCTTCAAGCCTCTCAGTGTATGGTGCATCCTTCAAAGAAGTTTCCAGGCCTTCTCCCAAGATACCAGTCTCTTGCATGGTATTCTCCAGGATAGGTCCTCCCCTGGCGTCCTTCATCAAGTGGCTTCCTCCCACAGGACAGACAGCACAGGATCACCTTGAAAGTGTAGACCTGGTCTGACTACTGGGCCTACTAAGCGAAGCTGCAAGCCCGGACCAACGTGGTGCAGGATTCAGGAGTACGCACCCCAGGCCAGGCGGGCCACAAGGCGCATGGGACGACAGACCGACGACCTCAGCCCAATGGCGTATGTCCATTGCCATCACTCCCCTGATTCGCTGCCGAGGAAGACACCCAATACACCATGACTCTGCTGCTGCCACCCTTGGCCTGGAATAGTAATAACACCCCCAGGTGAACAATGGTGGGAACTCCCAGCATAGCCATGGCCGGAACAGAGGCTAAATTGCCCATTATTACATTTGTCTGAGTCAACTAACAACTCAAATACCTTCTAAATTTACAGCAGAGCCTGTTTAACAGGAGCAGGCCGCTACAGTAGAAATGTAGAACCTTATTTTTTTTGTTCTAAGATTCACGCTCACTTTCGGTCCCAGTGATAGTTGCTTATACAAGTTGTCCTTTCCTGACGCAGACCATCAGGAGTTATGGCATTGGGTTAGTGCACTTTGCACTGCTCTACTAGCTGACTGCTTTTCTAATTTTCTTCTTTTTTTACTTGCATTGTCTAAAAGCAAGCCTGTTGGGATGATTTATGGTTAATAGTTTCCTCTGCATGCAGCTGATATATCACAAGGCTCCATCTGAAGTGTACTTCCTCTCTGGCGGAGGTCCACTGGGAGCCTCTTCCATACTTTCATCATAGGACAAATTATCTGGTATTGCAAAAGTTTACTTCTAGCCCTCCAAATCAGATAACAAGTGACTCAACATTCACATCAAACAGAAAGTAAATCTACGAAATTGTCAAAAGGAGGAATGTTCATAATATGCTCTAAAAATATGCACGTTATAAATGGTTTCACATAGGCTCAAAGGCACGCCAAGACAAATGAATAGTCTCTATGGTGCTGCCTTTGCAAACCTTACTAAGTAAGGCAATGCCGAGGTCAGTCAGGCTTTGCAAAGTGCAGTAAGCCATAGCAACAAATCAGCTGTTATCTAATTACAGACAGATCAGTGAATACGCTCTGATTGGTTGCTTGTGCCCTGTGCTTGTTCGCTGTTCTACTTCCTGGTTTTGACAACTGACCGGTTTGTTTCATATGGACCTCTTTTGCAGAACACCAGTTCTGGGTGCTGAACCTTGAGGCCACTGTTTCATATGCATGGTGGATCACTATCACCACGAATCAATGATTATTTAAGGCAGGGGTCTCCAAACTTTTTTAGTATCAGGGCCACATCAGATATTTTACAAATATTCGCAAACCAAAAACATCCCCATCAGAGTTCTCCCTTTACACCAGGATCTCCATCAGAGTCCCCCCTTAAAGCAGTAGTAAACCCA
Organism: Rana kukunoris; assembly: GCA_029574335.1. Taxonomy (NCBI): domain Eukaryota; kingdom Metazoa; phylum Chordata; class Amphibia; order Anura; family Ranidae; genus Rana; species Rana kukunoris. Next base: position 530,811,697 of record CM056052.1, on the reverse strand, counting down.
GGGCTGCTTCTACTACTAGGCAAAATAGGCAGCCGCCTAGAGCTCAGTGCTTCCTAGGGGCGCTCAGCCACTGGTGTGCCCTCATCTATCCATTAGAATGCATGTGCCTCCACTGTGGGGACGCTCACTGTTTAGTGTTAGGACCACAGATTGCAGGGTGCTTTGGCGCGGCTCTGTGGCTCACGCATGCGTTTGCAAATGCATGCGGACAAAACCCCTGTTTTTAACGCATACTGTTAGACAGGTTAATTTGGTTGTTCTGCAGGCTGGTCGGTAAGGAGGCCTGTTTTTTTTCCTGGGCATTCCCCAGGTATTGTTGTTATGTGTTCCCACTCTCTTCTCTCTGCAGCAAGCAACTAAGTCTCAGCATCAGTAGGCAGCCGCCGCTCCCTTCACACATAGTGTCAGAGGCACAGCAGTGGCAGGGAACTGTATGTATGTCCCAACTCCCAAATGAATGGAAGCAAGCAAACATTCATTGATGGGCCCTGGTAGGCTGCATTGTTGGGTGCTGGTAGGCTGCATTTGATGAGCGCTGGTGAGGCTTCATTTGATGGGCGCTGGTGAGGCTGAATTTGCTAGGCGATGGTAAGGGTAAATTGATGGGTGAGGTGAGGCTGCATTTGATGGGTGCTGGAGAGGCTGCATTAATGGGAGCTGGTGAGGCTGCATTAATGGGAGCTGGTGAGGCTGCATTTGATGTGCGATAATGATGCTGCATTGATGGGTGCTGGTGAGGCTGAATTGATGGGCGCTGGTGAGGCTGCTTTGATGGACGCTGGAGAGGCTGCATTTGAAGGACGCTGGAGAGGCTGCGTTGATGGGCACTGGAGAGGCTGCGTTGATGGGCACTGGAGAGGCTGCATTTGATGGAAGCTGGTGAGGCTGCATTTGATGGGCGATAATGATGCTGCATTGATGGGTGCTGGTGAGGCTGCATTTGATGGGAGCTGGTGAGGCTGCATTGATGGGTGCTGGTGAGGCTGCATTTGATGGATGCTGGAGAGGCTGCATTTGATGGGTGCTGGTGAGGCTGCATTTGATGGATGCTGGAGAGGCTGCATTTGATGGGTGCTGGTGAGGCTGCTTTGATGGACGCTGGAGAGGCTGCATTTGATGGGAGCTGGTGAGGCTGCATTGATGGGTGCTGGTGAGGCTACATTTGATGGACGCTGGAGAGGCTGCATTTGATGGGTGCTGGTGAGGCTGCATTTGATGGGAGCTGGTGAGGCTGCATTGATGGGTGCTGGTGAGGCTGCATTTGATGGATGCTGGAGAGGCTGCATTTGATGGGTGCTGGTGAGGCTGCATTTGATGGATGCTGGAGAGACTGCATTTGATGGGTGCTGGTGAGGCTGCATTTGATGGGTGCTGGTGAGGCTGCTTTGATGGACGCTGGAGAGGCTGCATTTGATGGGAGCTGGTGAGGCTGCATTGATGGGTGCTGGTGAGGCTACATTTGATGGACGCTGGAGAGGCTGCATTTGATGGGTGCTGGTGAGGCTGCATTTGATGGGAGCTGGTGAGGCTGCATTGATGGGTGCTGGTGAGGCTACATTTGATGTACGCTGGAGAGGCTGCATTTGATGGGTGCTGGTGAGGCTGCATTTGATGGGCGCTGGTGAGACTGCATTTGATGGGTGCTGGTGAGGCTGCATTTGATGGGAGCTGGTGAGGCTGCATTGATGGGTGCTGGTGAGGCTACATTTGATGTACGCTGGAGAGGCTGCATTTGATGGGTGCTGGTGAGGCTGCATTTGATGGGCGCTGGTGAGACTGCATTTGATGGGCGCTGGTGAAACGGCATTTGATGGGCGCTTCATTAAAAAAGGTGGGGTATACCTAGACAGGGCAAAGGGGGTGGAGACAGGTGTGGAGTCAATAGGGGATGGCTGACATCTTCCCCCAGTCTTCCTTCCGTGTTCGTGTCTGCCAGCTACATGAATGGCGGGGGCAGGGCCGTCTTAATAGCATAATGGGCCCCTGGGCAAAGTAATGCACTGGGGCCCCACCAGATTCCCCCAATCTACACACCTACTTTCAAGAAATAAAGTATAAATAGTTGATAGAATTAAACATATAGGGCCAGATTCAGATTCTCATTTACGTTACGCCGCCGCAACTTTACTCGCAAGTGCTGTATTCACAAAGCACTTGCGTGTAAAGTTGCGGCGGCGTAGCATAAATGGGCCGGCGTAATTCAAATTCGGTGGGTAGGGGGCGTGTAGTATTTGAAATAGGCGCGATCCCGCGCCGAACGTACTGCGCATGTGCCAGCAGACAATGTATCCCAGTGCGCATGCTCCAAATTAGGACGGTGTTTTCGACGTAAACGTCAATGACGTCAATCCCCATTCAATCCCCATTCACAGACGAGTTACACAAACGACGAAAATATTTTCAAATTCGGCGCGGTCACGACGTCCATACTTACCATAGGATGCGCCTGGTGCTTTATCTTTTTTCCCGGGAAAACCCTTACAGAAACGGCGTAAAGTCACTGAGTCGGGCGGGCGTACGTTCGTGAATTGGCGTATCTCGCTGATTTACATATTCTCGGTGTAAATCCCCTAGCGGCCATTTTAAAATTGCAGTTAAAGGGGTGTTCCAGCCTAGTTATATGTTTATTAAGAGTCAGCAGCTACAAAAAGTGTAGCTGCTGGCTTTTAATAAACAATCACTTACCTGCTCCAGCGTTCCAGCGACGCGCCGACTGGGGCTCCGCTCCTCTCCCCCCCTCCCCGGCCGGCGTCCTCATCGCAACTGTGGGCACCCGGCCGTGCCTTCGGCTTCACGGCCGGGCACCCACTGCGCATGCGCGAGCGGCACTGCGCATGTGCGAGCGGCGCGGACCGCCGCTGATTGGACAGGCGATCGCATGGGACCTGTCAGTGTCCCATGCGATCGCCTACAGGGAGGGGCTGCTGTAGGCGATTAAGCTTAATCGCCTAACCAGCCCCTCGGCGGAAGGAGGAAGTGGGACAAAAAGTCCCACTCCTCCTGAAGCCCCCAATCCCCCCCCAAAAAAATGACATGCCAAATGTGGCATGTAAGGGGGTGAGGAGTGGGATAAGCGGAAGTTCCATTTTTGGGTGGAACTCCGCTTTAAGATCCGACGGCGTAATACAATTACACCGGTCGGATCTCAGCTGCAACCCGGCGTATCTTGTTTTCTGAATACAGAAAACAAGATACGCCGGCATAACGCTACCTGAATCTGGCCCATATTCATTAGTACTTTCAATAAAATAGATTTTACAAAAGGAAAACATTCCATAAATCAAAGACTAGTCAACACAAAGGAGGGCACAAAACTGAGATCAGGAGGGCACAGTATAGGTTCTGGGACGCTTCCCAGGACACGACCATATCGGGGCAGTTTAGTAAAAAGCGTGACTGTCCCAGCAAATCCGGGACAGTTTGCAAGTAGGATGTAATGCAAGATTATTGTGGGGCCCCCATGTACCTGGGGCCACTGGGCAATGCCCAGGAGTGCCCTTGCATTAAGATGGCCCTGGGCAGGGGGTGCGATGACGTCACTCCTGTGCGTTTGCCATTTCCAGCACATGTGCCGATGATGTCATCAGCTTCCTAAACTGGAGATTATCACAGTACCTATAGGCTTAGAACAGAAGGCGGAGAAGGCAAAACGTGTCAATTTTGGTAACACCGTGAACAATACCCGGTTGAACCGCTGTTATTTGAAAAAGCAAACCTGTTATAGAATTAGAGATGACCCACTTTTATCTGATTCTAGGGCAGGAAAAAAGCAATTTCTCAGTTTGTCATAAAACTGACCTTCTTCTAACAAGTCCATTTTCACACTCCACCCCATTTCATTTCCCTGTATATGGTCTTCACACTTTTATATCTTACCTCAGGAAACAAAGACACCTCGGCTAATCCATATTAATTACCTACTTCATTCCACAAAGCCGATGCGTTTTATGTGCTCCTTTTATAGAAAGTCTAGATTCCTTTAATCTCCCAGCTTAATGCATTCAAACTTTACTACTCAGCAACTCGAGTTTACAATGGATAGAAAAAGTCTACACACCCCTGTTAAAATGGTTTGTGATGTAAAAAAAATGAGACAAAGATAAATCATTTCAGAACTTGTTCCACCTTTAACCACTTTAGCCCCGGACCATTTTGCTGGTCAATGGCCGGACCACTTTTTGCAATTCGGGACTGTGCCACTTTAACTGACAATTTCGCGGTCATGCGGCGTGGCTCCAAAACTAAATTTGCGTCCTTTGTTGCCCACAAATAGAGCTTTCTTTTGGTGGTATTTGATCACCTCTGCGGTTTTAATTTTTTGCGCAATAAACAAAAAAAGAGCGACAATTTTGAAAAAAAATATTTTTTACTTCTTGCTATAATAAATATCCCCCAAAAATGTCAAAAAAAATAAAATGTTTTCCTCAGTTTAGGACGATACGTATTCTTCTACCTATTTTTAGTAAAAAAACATCACAATAAGCGTTTATTGATTGGTTTGCGCAAAAGTTTTAGGGCCAGATTCTCAGGCGAGTTACGTTGGCGTATCTCGAGATACGCCGTGTAACTTCTAAGAATCGCCGGCGTATATTTTCTGTATTCCGAAAACAAGATACGCCTGAATTTTGCTTAGATACGAGCGGTGTAAGTCTCTTACGCCGTCGTATCTAAGTTGCATATTTACACTGGCCGCTAGGTGGGGTTTCCGTCGATTATCCGCATCAAATATGCAAATGAGCTAGATATGCCGATTCCCGAACGGAATTGAGCCCGGTCGTCATTTTTTACGTCGTTTGCGCAAGCGTAAAGTTACCCCTGCTATATGAGGGGTAACTTTGCGTAGGTGAGGCGTACGCAATGTTAAGTATGGACGTCAGGACAGCAGAGATTTTTACGTCGTTTATGTCGTTTGCGTAAGTCGTTCGCGAATAGGGATTTGCGTAAGTTACGTTCACGTCAAAAGCATTGACTATTTGCGGCAGTTCAAAATAAACGTCAAAAACGTGGGGTCACAACACATTTACATAAAACACGCCCACCTCTTCCACATTTGAATTACCCGGGCTTACGCCGGGCCATTTACGCTATGCCACCGTAACTTAGGACCAAGTGCTTTGAGAATACAGCACTTGCGTCCAAAGTTGCGGCGGCGTAGCGTGAATAGGATACGCTACGCCCCGCTGCCAGATATGCAAAAATACGAGAATCTGGCCCATAGCGTCTACAAATAGGAGATAGTTTTATGGCATTTTTATTAATAATTATTTTTTACTACTAATGACAACAATCTGTGATTTTTATCGGTACTGCGACCTTATGGCGGACACTTCGGACACTTTTGACACATTTTTGGAACCATTGGCATTTTTATAGTGATCAGTGCTATAAAAATGAATTGATTACTGTAAAAATGTCACTGGCGGGGAAGGGGTTAACTCTAGGGGGCGATAAAGGGGTTAATTATGTTCCCTAAAGTGTGTTCTAACTGAAGGGGTGATGGGACTGACTAGGAAAAATGACAGATCACTGTACATACATTGTTTGAACATAAGATCCATAATTTCTCCGTTCACACATCGTTTATACACACAGTTCCCGGTTCTCGCTCTGTGACGAGCGATCGCGGGGGCCCAGCAGTGATCGCGCCTGTTGGGCACTCGCATCAGCACCAGGGGCGAGCAGGGGGCACGCACGCGCCCATAATAGCCGCATAGCGAAATCACGTTATATTACGTGATTTTGCGCAGCCGTGCCGACCTGCCACAGTAAAACTGCGGTGGGCGGTCGGCAAGCGATTAATGTGACCAATAAACTGTACAACTCATTTGAACAACAACAGCTGAAGAAAAACAGCCACAAAGTATGATGCTGCACCATGCTTCACAATGGGTATGGTGTTCATTTGGTAATGTGCAGTGTTTTTTTTTGCGCCAAACATATCTTTTGGAATTATGGTCAATAAGTTCAACCTTGGTTTCATCAGACCATAACACATTTTCTCACATGCCTTTGGGAGATTTCAGATGTGTTTTTACAAATTTTTACTGGCTTTCGATGTTTTTCTTCATAAGAAAAGTCTTCCGTCTTGCCACTCTCCCCCATAGCCCAGACATATGAAGAATAAGGGAGATTGTTGTCACATGTACCACACAGCCAGTACTTGCCAGATATTCCTGCAGCTCCATTAATGTTGCTGTAGGCCCTTGGCAGCCTCCCTGACCAGTTTTCTTCTCGTCTTTTTATCAATTTCGGTGGGACGTCCAATTCTTGGTAATGTCACTGTTGTGCCATATTTTCTCCACTTGATGATGGGCACTGGTAAGTCACACAACCCCACCACCCAGCCCAGAAAAAAAGCCACACCACATACAACACCACCTCCGCTCGCCCAGTTCTTGGACTTCCTTCGGGCTGAAGCCTCTGGTCTTTTTGCCACCTAGCAATGCCCCTGGTAGATTACGGGAGATTGTTGTCACATGTACCACACAGCCAGTAGACATGTGCAAAAGGAAAAAATTTGTTTAGTTTTGTTTCGTTTTTATTCGTTATTTAATTAATTTAGTTAAGTTAAATTCGTTAAATTTGTTAAATTCGTTTTCGGAATTCGATCGTTTTCGATAAAAATTCGAAAAAACCCGGTCTAATTAGATCGTTTTCGACCGAATTCGAAAACGCGGTAGAATTCGATCGTTATCAACCGAATTCGAAAAAACGGTCGAATTAGAAAAGATTTCTACTGGATTCGATAATATTTCTACCGGATTCGAATTTGATCATATTTTGATATTTGATATTTCAACAGAATTCAACAATATTTCATCCGTTATCGTTAATATTTCACCAAATTCGATGATATTTCAACCGGATTGGAAATTATTTTAACCGAATTTGAAATTATTTCTTCTGGATTTGAAATTATTTCCACCGGATTGGAAATTATTTCCACCGGATTGGAAATTATTTCAACCGGATTTGAAATTATTTCTACCGGATTGGAAATTATTTTAACTGGATTGGAAATTATTTCAACCGAATTGGAAATTTTTTCAACCGGATTTGAAATTATTTCAATTTTTTTTCCCGAATTCAATTCGAATTCTTTTCGAATTCGATTCGAATTCGAATTTCGTTCGCGTTTTTTCGAATTTGTTTAAATTCGTTAATTTTGTAATTCGGAAATTCGGATGCATCCGAATTTCAGAATAATGAAAAATTCGTCCGAATTCGAATTCGTAACGAAACAAAATGCACATGTCTAACAGCCAGTACTTGCCAGCTATTCCTGCAGCTCCTTTAATGTTGCTGTAGGCTACTTGATAGCCTCCCTGACCAGTTTTCTTCTTGTCTTTTTATCAATTTCGGTGGGACGTCCAATTCTTGGTAATGTCACTGTTGTGCCATATTTTCTCCACTTGATGATGGGCACTGGTAAGTCACACAACCCCACCACCCAGCCCAGAAAAAAAGCCACACCACATACAACACCACCTCCGCCCGCCCAGTTCTTGGACTTCCTTCGGGCTGAAGCCTCTGGTCTTTTTGCCACCTAGCAATGCCCCTGGTAGATTACGGGATATTGTTGTCACATGTACCACACAGCCAGTAGACATGTGCAAAAGGAAAAAATTTGTTTAGTTTTGTTTCGTTTTTATTCGTTATTTAATTAATTTAGTTAAGTTAAATTCGTTAAATTTGTTAAATTCGTTTTCGGAATTCGATCGTTTTCGATAAAAATTCGAAAAAACCCGGTCTAATTAGATCGTTTTCGACCGAATTCGAAAACGCGGTAGAATTCGATCGTTATCAACCAAATTCGAAAAACGGTCGAATTAGAAAAGATTTCTACTGGATTCGATAATATTTCTACCGGATTCGAATTTGATCATATTTTGATATTTGATATTTCAACAGAATTCAACAATATTTCATCCGTTATCGTTAATATTTCACCAAATTCGATGATATTTCAACCGGATTGGAAATTATTTTAACCGAATTTGAAATTATTTCTTCTGGATTTGAAATTATTTCCACCGGATTGGAAATTATTTCCACCGGATTGGAAATTATTTCAACCGGATTTGAAATTATTTCTACCGGATTGGAAATTATTTTAACTGGATTGGAAATTATTTCAACCGAATTGGAAATTTTTTCAACCGGATTTGAAATTATTTCAATTTTTTTTCCCGAATTCAATTCGAATTCTTTTCGAATTCGATTCGAATTCGAATTTCGTTCGCGTTTTTTCGAATTTGTTTAAATTCGTTAATTTTGTAATTCGGAAATTCGGATGCATCCGAATTTCAGAATAATGAAAAATTCGTCCGAATTCGAATTCGTAACGAAACAAAATGCACATGTCTAACAGCCAGTACTTGCCAGCTATTCCTGCAGCTCCTTTAATGTTGCTGTAGGCTACTTGATAGCCTCCCTGACCAGTTTTCTTCTTGTCTTTTTATCAATTTCGGTGGGACGTCCAATTCTTGGTAATGTCACTGTTGTGCCATATTTTCTCCACTTGATGATGGGCACTGGTAAGTCACACAACCCCACCACCCAGCCCAGAAAAAAAGCCACACCACATACAACACCACCTCCACCCGCCCAGTTCTTGGACTTCCTTCGGGCTGAAGCCTCTGGTCTTTTTGCCACCTAGCAATGCCCCTGGTAGATTACGGGAGATTGTTGTCACATGTACCACACAGCCAGTAGACATGTGCAAAAGGAAAAAATTTGTTTAGTTTTGTTTCGTTTTTATTCGTTATTTAATTAATTTAGTTAAGTTAAATTCGTTAAATTTGTTAAATTCGTTTTCGGAATTCGATCGTTTTCGATAAAAATTCGAAAAAACCCGGTCGAATTAGATCGTTTTCGACCGAATTCGAAAACCCGGTCGAATTCGATCGTTATCAACCGAATTCGAAAAACGGTCGAATTAGAAAAGATTTCTACTGGATTCGATAATATTTCTACCGGATTCGAATTTGATCATATTTTGATATTTGATATTTCAACAGAATTCAACAATATTTCATCCGTTATCATTAATATTTCACCAAATTCGATAATATTTCAACCGGATTGGAAATTATTTTAACCGAATTTGAAATTATTTCTTCTGGATTTGAAATGATTTCCACCGGATTGGAAATTATTTCAACCGGATTTGAAATTATTTCTACCGGATTGGAAATTATTTTAACTGGATTGGAAATTATTTCAACTGGATTGGAAATTATTTCTACCGGATTGGAAATTATTTCAACCGAATTGGAAATTTTTTCAACCGGATTTGAAATTATTTCATTTTTTTTTCCCGAATTCAATTCGAATTCTTTTCGAATTCGATTCGAAATTTTTTCGAATTCGATTCGATTTTTTTTCTAATTCGATTCGAATTCGAATTTCGTTCGCGTTTTTTCGAATTTGTTTAAATTCGTTAATTTTGTAATTCGGAAATTCGGATGCATCCGAATTTCAGAATAATGAAAAATTCGTCCGAATTCGAATTCGTAACAAAACAAAATGCACATGTCTAACAGCCAGTACTTGCCAGCTATTCCTGCAGCTCCTTTAATGTTGCTGTAGGCTACTTGATAGCCTCCCTGACCAGTTTTCTTCTCGCCTTTTCATCAATTTTGGAGGGATGTCCAGTTCTTGGTAATATCACTGTTGTGCCATATTTTCTCCACTTGATGATGACTGTCTTCACTGTGTTCCATGGTATATCTAATGCCTTGGAAATTCTTTTGTACCCTTCTCCCGACTGATACCTTGTAACAATGAGATCCTTCTGATGCTTTGGAAGCTCTCTGCGGACCATGGCTTTTGCTGTAGGATGCGACTAAGAAAATGTCAGGAAAGACCTACTAGAACAGCTGAACCTTATTTGGGGTAATCTAAATGATGGCAGGTGTGTACTGACTCCTAGTTAACGAGTTTGAATGTGATTGCTTAACTCTGAACACAGCTACATCCCCAGTTATAAGAGGGTGTGCACACTTATGCAGCCACATTATTTTATTTAATTATTTTTTATACCCCCCCTAAAATATTTCAGTTTGTTTTTCAATTGCGGTCTACAGTTTATAGGTCACATTAAAGATGGAAAAAGTTCCGAAATTATTTATCTTTGTCTCATTTTTTTTACATTACAGAAACCTGACATTTTCCACTGTATATAAAGTTTTTATGGCGAAAGGACAGAATAATGCTCAGTTTACCAAGTAAAGGGTTTAGTCTGGAAACTGAAAAAAAGTGTTCCATTGGGATAGGTTAGATTTATATCAGCCTTTCTCAACCTTTTTTCAGTCATGGCACCCTTCAAAACAATTCATAATCTTAACCGCTTCAATACCAGGCTTTTATACCACCTCCATACCGGGCCTATTCTGACACTTCTCTCCTACATGTAATAATCATCATTCTTTTGCTAGAAAATTACACAGTACCCCCAAACATTATATATGTTTTTTTAGCAGACACCCTAGGGAATAAAATGGCGGTCATTCCAAAGTTTTATCTTGCACGGTATTTACGCAATTATTTTTCAAACGCCTTTTTTTTGTAAAAAAAATTGTTTCATGAATTAAAAAAATAACAAAACAGTAAAGTTAGCCCAATTGTTTTGTATTATGTGAAAGATTATGTTACACCGAGTAAATAGATACCCAACATGTCACACTTTAATTATGCGCACACTCATGGAATGGCGCCAAACTTCGGTACTTAAAAATCTCCATAGGCAACGCTTTATTTATTTTTTACAGGTTACAGTTTAGATTTACAGAGGAGATCTAGTGCTAGATTTGTTGCTGGCACTCTAACGCACGCGGCGATACCTCACTTATGTGGTTTAAACGGCGTTTACATATGTCGGCGGGACTTGCGTGTGCGTTCGCTTCTGCACGCGAGCCATCGGGGACAGGGGCGTTTTAATTTTTTTTTTATCTTTTATTTATTTTTTTGACTTATTTTTTATTTATTTTTACACTTTTTTTCATTTTTTTTTTTCCACTTTTATTCCTATTACAAGGAATGTAAACATCCCTTGTAATAGGAATAGTGTGTGACAGGTCCTCTTTATGGAGAGATGTGGGGTCAATAAGACCTCACATCTCTCCTCCAGGCTGGAAACCATGAGATCGGTGAAAAAAATTCACCGATCTCATGAATGGGGGCTTACAGCCGCAATTGCGGCTTTGTTTACTTACGGGGACCCGGGCGTGACGTCATCAGATCGCGCCCGGGTCCTCCGACGGTCATAGAGATGACTGGTGACCATCTGGTCACCAGTCATCTCTATGCTTCCTGCCGACGATTCGTTCTCCGGGCCCCCGAAGGCACAGGTGAGCCCGGAGAAGCACCGGATGACGGCGGGAGGGGGGATGTCCCTTCCCGCGGCCTGTAAGAACGATCAAGTGGCGGAACCGCCGCTATGATCGTTCTTACATTGTGCAGAATCGTCGGCTGAAGAAGAGGATATCTGGATAATGCCTCTGTCTGCAGGCATCATCCAGATATTCACCTGCAAACCCAGGCCGTCAATTGACGGCCACTTAGGATGGTAGATCCCATCTCAGGCCGTCAATTGTCTATGGCCGGGTATTGAAGTGGTTAAAGAGGAGGTCCAGCCTCCCACGAAAAAATTTAAAGTCAGCAACTATTCATACTGTAGCTGCTGACTTTTAATATTAGGACACTTACCTGTCCTGGAATCCAGTGATGTCAGCACCCCAGTCGATGCTCTCGGATGCTGCCATTGCCATTGCCTGTAAGGGAAACAGGCAGTGAAGCTTTGCGGCTTCACTGCCGGTTCACTATTGTGCATGCGCGAAGAGCGATGCACTTTCTGAATGGCCCGACGCGGGGGAAGGAGTAGGTGAGCCGAACTGCCTGCGGCGAGGTCCATGGCAAGGTCTCCTGGAAGTAGGGATAGGTACCTGTAAAAAAACGGAGGGGGAGAAGAGGCAGATGAGCAGAGCTTCAACGTTTGGGTGGAACTCCACTTTAAGGTACATAAGCTTAAATGTAAAAAAATGTAGGACATTGAAATGCATAGGCGTGCGCACAGGGTGTGCCAGATGTGCCCAGGCACACCCTAATCACTCCCTGCAGTGTAGATTCCCCCTGCTACCCAGTGCCCCCTCCCACAGCATGGCTGGCTTCCCTCCTCTCCCATTGGCTACTGCAATGGGCACACATAGATGATATTTCAGGATGAGTGGGGGAAGGGGTAATGTCATGTACCGGCCCCTTCCCTTTCTGAATGAGAACAGTGAGAGATCGGTACTGTGTTTTTGAGTTTTCAGGTGCACACCCTAATGCAACAAGCTGCGCACACCTATGTTCACACTACATATGTGTTGATAAATTTAAAGGTGATTGTGAAATTAGATTGTATTGTGTGGGCCAGCCTAGGCCAGGGTCTCAGTGGTCTACCCACAGGTCTAGACTTCTTGAAACATAGGGTGCTATAATACAAAATTCAGTAACATTTTTTTAAACTCAATGGGCCAGATTCAGGTACACGTAAATTTGCGCAGCGTATTCAAAATACTCTACGCTGCCGTATTTTACCAGGCTCTACATCGAATTCTGGTAGATTTTTGCCCGTAGGATACAGCGGCATAGTCTATTTCTCGCCGCGTAATCGAAATACGCGATTAGGGGGCGTGAAGCATTTAAATTAGGCGCGTCCCCGCGGCGATCGAACTGCGCATGCTTCGTTCAGAAATTTCCCGCCGTGCATTGCGCGAAATCACGTCGTTACGTAATATTTTGTTTGAGTAGCGTCGTTTACGGACATTCCTATTCCCGGACGACTTACATAAAGAATAATAAAAGACGTCGGAAAACGTTGAAATTCGACGCGGGAACGACGGCCATACTTAACATGGGCTGTCTAATATTATACCAGCAAAAAGCTGGTATAGTGTTACGCAAAAAAAAATTACTAAAAATGCCGTAAGAGATTGCGATTGAAGATCGTAATTTCGGGGATCGCCGGCAAAAGCTCATTAGCATACCCCGACGCGGAAAACGACGGGAACTCCACCCAGTGGCCGCAATTTTATTGCAGCGTAGATCCGAAGGCGTACGAACACGTAAGCCAGTCGAATTGAAGCCCGCAGCCGTATTTTCATGGTTTGAGGTTTCAGACTAGCTAAAAAACGTGCGTAATTTGAAAGTACTCCAGTCTAACACCAGTTAGATAGGAGTTACGGGTCTCTGAATCTGGCCCAATGATTCCAGTAACGTCTTCTTGTATTTTATATTTATTCAAAAAAAGTGCTGACAAGTGTTATCTTTTAAATAAGAGAATGGCTGGCCTGCTCGTGAAATGCCATGTATCACGCAGTTTAATGCTTAAAATGTCGAAATGTTGATTCCTGATTTCACTTGTGTTATCCAAACACGGCCAAGTCTAATCTGCTACAGATTGTAGACATATAAGTTTGGCTCAGACTCATCATAACCATTAAAAACACACAGCAGATACTATTCTGTTCCATAAATCAAAGTAAAAAATGGCTCCTTGGACGAGGTTTAACGAGAAATAAGTGATCCATTGAGGATCCAAGAGGAAGAAACCAGAGAGAGACCCATCTATTAGGGGCGCAGCCCCCCCTAATCCATGTGCCCGGCCCCTAATCTACATAAAGGTTGCCAGACGCATACATTTCAATGGTTTTTTTTTTAAGCACATGATTAGAGCCTGAGGCTCTAATTTTCTTCAACAAGGGTGGGCTCGGGCGCAGGTTTCCACCTACCGCGATGGGGGGGGGCCAGGTTCCCCCCCCCCAAAGTATTGAGCACCAGCCACCACTGACACAGACAGACCTAGCGGTTAGCTGTCCTTGTTTTACAGGGTCATTCGCTAGTTTTAAAATGTGATCAGTTGCACTCTAAAGTTTATTCCTTTTGTATTGAATTAACCACTTCAATACCGAGCCTATTTTGGCACTTCTCTCCTACATGCATAAATCATAATTTTTTTGTTAGAAAATTACTCGGAACCCCCAAACACTATATATGTTTTTTTAGCAGACACCCTAGGGAATAAAATGCTGGCCATTGCACAGTATTTGCGCAATAATTTTTCAAACGCCTTTTTTTTGGGAAAAAACGATTTTGTGAATTAAAAAATAACAAAACAGTAAAGTTAGCCCAATTTTTTTGTATAATGTGAAAGATGAAGTTATGCCGAGTAAATAGATAGCTAACATGTCACACATTACAAATTTAGAGTTACAGAGGAGATCTAGTGCTAGAATTGTTACTGACGCGCTAACGCACGCGGCGATACCCCACATGTGTGGTTTGAATGGCGTTTACATATGTGGGCGGGACTTACGTGTGTGTTCGCTTCTGAGCGCGAGCTACCGGGGATAGGGGCGTTTCAAAAATATATATATATTATTATATATTTTTTTTTACTCAATTTCTTTTATTTTTACACTTTTTATATTTTTTTTTTTATCACTTTTATTCCTATTACAAGGAATGTAAACATCCCTTGTAATAGGAATGGTTTGTGACAGGTCCTCTTTATGGAGAGATGCGGGGTCAATAAGACACCACATCTCTCCTCCAGGCTGGAAAGCATGAGATCGGTGAAAACAAATTCACCGATCTAATGCATTCAGCCACGATTGCGGCTGTGTTTACATTCCAGGACCCGGGCGTGACGTCATAACATCACGCCCGGGCCTCCGACGATCATAGAGATGACTGGTGACCATCTGGTCACCAGTCTACTCTATGGTTTCCATCCGACACCGGCAGATCGTTTCTCCGGGTCTCCGATGGCAAAGGAGAGCCTGGCGAAGCACAGGATGGAGGCGGGAGGGGGGGCGTCCCCTCCCACCGCCTATAAGAACGATCAAGTGGTGGAACCGCCACTATGATCGTTCTTATGGTGCACAGAATCGCCGGCTAAAGAGATGGATATCTGAATGATGCCTGTGGCTGCAGGCATCATTCAGATATCCCCACTGAAACCCAGGACGTCATTTCACAATGGGCAGGTATTGAAGTAGTTAAAATGTACCGGGACTGTCCCCCACCCTTTTGTAAAGTGCTGTTGACACTATAAAATTCCTGTTTAGCAATAATAATAATAATAATAATAAACTGGGCTTTTTTTCTCAGAAAACAGGTATAGGAACTCAGCCACGCCTCCACAAAACCCCTCTCCCCCCTATACACACCTTACAAACCACATCAAATAGTGGGTGTGGTCAAATTCCAATGGAAGAGTATTAAAGGGGTATTAAATACCAGGGGTGCATTACGTACAAAGTGCAGAGTTCAGGGGTGTGCTACATGTAGAGTTTGGTGGTGCGCTATATACACAGTGCAGAATTCATGAGTGTGCTACGTGCAGAGTCCAGGAGTGTGCTACATACATAGTGCAGTGTTCA
The DNA here is from genome assembly GCA_029574335.1 of Rana kukunoris. Lineage (NCBI taxonomy): Eukaryota > Metazoa > Chordata > Amphibia > Anura > Ranidae > Rana > Rana kukunoris. Next base: position 530,796,269 of record CM056052.1, on the reverse strand, counting down.
GGGGTGTGCTACACGTAGTTTGGTGGTGCACTATATACATAGTGCAGAATTCATGAGTGTGCTACATGCAGAGTCCAGGAGTGTGCTACATACATAGTGCAGAGTTCAGGGGTGTGCTACACGTAGTTTGGTGGTGCGCTATATACATAGTGCAGAATTCATGAGTGTGCTACATGCAGAGTCCAGGAGTGTGCTATGTACATAGTGCAGAGTTCAGGAGTGTGCTACATACATAGTACAGTGTTTGGGGGTGGGTGCACCACACACAGGGTGCAGAGTTTAGCCTTCTTCCACAGCTACTTACCTCTACATCACCCTTCCACATTTTACTTTCACCCCTCTTTAGCTCTGACCTCTGCATGCAACCCCGCCCCCCATCCACTGTCCCCATCTTATCCTCCCTCCTTAAAATCCACACAATCTTCCACATCTTACTTTTTACTTTCAATAATTTTTATTAAAGTTTTACAGAATTACAAACAAAGATTTCGTATTTTCATTGTGAAATACAGTATACAATGACATCAGGGAGACATATCTATATACCAAATTACTTGAGGAAACCTCCTCTCATAGTATACATGGCCCACTATCACATCCCTTTTGCAAGGCCCCCTATCGCAGGACATAGAGCACCCCCCGCCCGCTGGGAAGATCCAGCTCCATGTCTGTCTTTCTGGGGGAGTACGGCACCTCCACGCCCCAAAAAGGCAATGTGTCACCGAAGGTGAACGAATAAAAGATGAAAATTTAAACAAAATTACAAAAAAGGGGGAGATAGAACAAAGAAGAGAAACGATACAGAGGGGAAGGAAAAGAAGGGAAAATAGAGAGGGGGGGGGGGGGTGGGGGCAATGGCTCCGTGCTCAGTATATCAACCCTCAGGAATGCATCTAATTTGTGATTGTCCTGGGATAATTTGTCAGATATTTGATCCATGGGTCCCAGACTTTGTGGAACAACTTCATCTTATCTTGTACAATTGCACATCTTACTTTAGTTGCTGTATTAAGCTGAATCACTCAGCCGGCTATAGTACCTCCCTGCACACTGTAGGTGGCTCCTCTCACATGCAGGGAAATCTTCTAATGGGGGGTGTCAGCATCTGCAATGCACCCCAGGCACCTGCATCTCACTTGTTCCCATCCTGCACTTGGAGATGTTCAGGAGATCAGATCTGTGGGAGCTACTGGCAAACAAGCTATCACTGATAAACATAGAAGACAGACTTCTGTGTTTACCAGTGATAGTTGTGAGCAGGGAGCAGAGGGCCTGAGCCATTAAAGCGGAGTTCCACCCTGGAAAAAAATAATTCTTCCAAAAATCTAAAAAAAAAATCTAAAAAAAAATGGAAAAAAAAAAATGTACTTACCCTAAATAGCTGTTGCTATGCGGAAGTCCCGAATCTGCCCCTCATCTTCCGCGGTGGATTCTCTTCCTCCTCCTACACTCGGTGGATTCTTGTGAATGGGGCGCGCTGCATTCTGGGAACTGTGTGTATCCCAGAAAGCAGCCGGACCATTCACAAAGCGACGCGCTGCTCGCACATGTGCAGTAGGAAACGGGCAGTGAAACCGCACAGCTTCACTGCCTGTTTCCCTGACTGTGGATGGCAGCGCCTGGAGCTGCCAGGATCGGCATCGGCGGGGGCCATCAGTGCTGGCAAGTAGGACAGGTAAGTGTCCTTATTCAAAGTCAGCAGCTACACTGTTAGTAGCTGCTGACTTTAAAAAAAAATAAAAAATTGCGTGTGGAATCCCGCTTTAAGATGAAAAAACATCTGATAATTGCTGCAGCCCCCCCGTTTGATTACCTGAGCCCTCGAAAGTCCCACAAAGAGAACGCGCTTGATCTCGGCCCGGTCTTCTCGGCTCTTCATTGGATAGATTGATAGCAGCCATTGGCTCCCACTGCTTTCAATCAAATCCAATGATGTGGGCACCAGGGCCGAGTCTGGCATTAGAGTCTATGGACACAAATGCTGGACTATGCAGCGTGCCTGCAAGATAACCGCCTTGGGAAAGCGCTTCCCAGAGGGGGTTATCTGATGCGGGGAGGAGCCGAGACAGCTGCCGAGGGACCCCAGAAGATGAGGTTCGGGCCGCACAGCGGAGGTAAGTATAACATGTTTGTTATTGAAAAAAAAAAATTTGAACCATTACAATCATTTTAACATAGGTGTGCACAGCCTATTGCATTAGGGTGTGGACACTAAAGCTCAAACAGGTGTGTGTGTGTGTCTACATATATAACTCGGGCACATTGATTTCCCTTCCAACACAGTGAAAGAGAATAGTGTTGCTCACGAATATTCGCATATGCGAATATTCGTTACGAATATTGCATATTCGAGTATTCGCGAACAAATCGAATATTGCGGTGAATATTCGCTATTGCGAATATTCGTATTTTTTCAAATTTATTTTTAAAACAGATCACATCCTAGTGATCTCCATCGACGTCTAAAAGCATTGCTGGTATGATTAGAGAGAGACCCTGGGCCGAGTAGCTGAGGTGATCCTTTTGTGCTGCCGAATATTCGCAATGCGAATATTCGGCAAAAGGAATATTGCGCGATTATTTTCTCTGCCCTTCTTTTGCATCAGAGCCAATCAAAGTTCTCCTACCACAGTTGTCAGAGGTTAGCAACCTCCATAGCAACCAATAGGAATCTGCCTCCCAGTTACTCCCAGTGCTGACGAGAATTTCACAATCAATTTCGCATTCGCATTAGCGAAATTTCGCAATATTGTTATTTGGACAAAAAATCACGAATATTCGATTTTAGCGAATATTTCTCGAATATTCTTCTATATATTCGTGATATATCGCGAAATCGAATATGGCGTATTCCGCTCAACACTAAAAGAGAAGAGCATAAACACTTCTCTTATGGCATAACCGGCAAGAGGGAGATCTTTCCCATCTTCCTGCCAGCACATAGAGCGATAGTACTACCACACATGGGGGGAATAGGGTGTGCCCAGGCACATCCGGCACACCCTGTGCACACGCCTATGCTCCTGTTGTGAGTGAGTGAGTGAGTGAAAACGTATATAGCGCAGCACATGCGAACTTAATCGCCTCTGGGCGCTTGTTGTTCCTTTCTCCTTTAATATCAAAAGAGATGAGTTTTGATCTTTCTTCTGAAGGCCAGGTTGTTCTACTCCAACCGAATGCTGGTTGGTAAAGCGTTCCATAGTCTGGGACCTTGGAGCGCAGATCTTCTTTCTCCTTTGGACTTGTATTTGGCTTTGGGTATCTGGAGTAGATTTTGGTTGGTGGATCGCAGAACGCGATTGGAATTGTGAGCTTTTATTTTTTCGCATAGATATTGGGGGGCCTTCCATTACAAATGCAGCTGTTGGGGGGCTTCTCCATCCCACCATTTGCAGGACAGGATGAGCGTCACAATAATGTTCCCCTGGTGGGTGCGCTGGGCCATTCAAACTGCACACAAGTACAGTCTTCTTCTATACCTGAGCTCAGGAACAGGAGACTGTGCACTGTGTGCAGTTTGAATGGCCCCAAGTAACCACTAGGAGGCGCATTATTGTGATGTTCAGGCCTTCCAGCAGCCTAGGAACCATGGTATGTTCTATTCATTGGATATAGAATTACAGTGGAACCTTGGATTACGAGAATAATCCATTCCAGGAGAATGCTAGTTTCCCCATAGAAGTCAATGAAAACGAAAATAATAAATTGTTCGTCTGCCCACGGTAACTCCCGGAAAGGCTCGGAATCACGATGGAACGGCGTATTTCCAAATATTTCCAAACGGCTCCGATCAGCTCCGAGCGACTCCGCTCCCCCGCACCTCTGGGCAAATGCGGTATTGCAAACCGCAGACACTTTCAATCCTGCTCGTTTTGCAAAACAATACTTGCAAACCGCATTAGGATTTAAAAAAATATTGCGAAATGCTCGTTAACCACGTTACGCGCAATCCGAGGTTCCATTGTACATTACAGGGGTTTGCAAAATCTTACACTTTAACAGAAGTAGATGTAAATCACTGAACAGCCCCCTCCATAGGTGGAAAGAGTCTAACCCTTTTTAGGAGAACTTCTTCAGGAAAGAACATACAAGAACCTAATCACTGTATGGCGGCGTGCACACGGCCAAGGTTCTCGGCAGAAACCAGCGAGAACCTCGCTGGGAGCCGCATTCTGCCGAGAACCTCGGCCGTGTGTACGCTCTCGGCGAGCCCCGCTCTTTGGGAAACCCGTCGAGCAAATAGAGAGCAGGTTCTCTATTTGCTCAACGGCCCGTCGGGATGAATGGCTGGTCGCCTTTCCCGACGGGTGGGTCGCCGATTCTGACGGCCGGCCGAGAACCCCGACGGGCGGAACGATGTGTTCCGCCCGTCGAGGTTCTCTGCAGTGTGTACGCCGCCTAGTATGTAACTCCCCCAGTCAATATTATATCTCAATATGTCAGTATCATTCAAGGACTAATAATGGATTTGCATCCAAAGATTCCGTTTCTCCGCTGTCTGCAATTAAGAGAGACTGTGAAACACAACACTTTTCAAAACCAGACAGAATACTCAAGGTAAAATAATACAGCAGTTAATGGGATTTTGTGAAGCACCATACTAAATACGTTTTTGTTTCTGCCCAGACAATGAATTTTGCAGAACTCCGAGCCCAAATGAAGAAATAATCCCAGCAGAGAGCTTACTTTCATGTCATAACAGCTTCCAAATGTTTGCTTGGACTCCAAATAAATTCTATTAGCTGATGAGTTTACTCAGTTTTTACTGGTAGTAACTTTGAAAAAAAAAATCTCAGCCGTCCAGCTTTTTTAGTTAGCTTAGTGTTGCCTCAGATTTAAAGGTGTACTGCTATTTATATGGAAAAAATACTGTATACAACAGTTTAGGATTTGATCTTATCAATGTTGGAAGAAACGTGCACTTGTCTGCTTCTTTTCCCCAAGAACATGCATAAGGAATCATTCTCACTTAAGGTCATGGACATGCTCCTCCTTCCACCCTTGGCTGCTCGGACTCCAGCGGCTGGGCTGCCCAGCGTCATTGGTTGCTAGGACTCTAGCGGTTGGGCTGCCCAGCGTCATTGTTTTCTCAGACTCCAGCGACTGGGCTGCCCAGCATCATTGAATTCTAGGACTCTAGCGGTTGGGCTGTCCAGCGTCATTGGTTGCTAGGACTCTATCGGCTGGGCTGCCCAGCGTCATTGGTTGCTAGGACATATGCATCTGGGCAGGATAGGCTTCACCAGGCTATTTTACATCATCAGAGAAGCTTCTGGCAACGTGGGTGGCAGAAGAGATATTTAATATTTTCTTTGTAATGCTATATTGATTTGAATGTTAACAACAAGCTTGTTTTAAGTTAGCACTAATGTAAAAATAAAATGTTCAGGGGTAGATTTTTTTTGGTAGAAGAGGATGCATCTTTTCTGGAAGAAAACAACTTTTCCTTTTTTCTTTTTTTTTGTGAATACTGTGCACTGGTTGCTAGGACTCTGGTGGCTGGGGCACCCAGCAGCAATGGTTGATAGGACACATGCAGCCAGGCAGGACAGCATCACTGGTGGTTTAGGGGGATAAAACATTCACATGGGGATGAATGTACACTGAGGTTGGCATGTCCAGTATATAGACACTCTGATCTCACTGCTGCCTTTCCCTTGCACTGTCTCTATTAATGCTCTATCAATTAGCCTTGTGGGTGGCATGGCCCTGCCTACAACCATGCTTCTCTAAGGTGTTTACTGTACAATGCCATGCAGCATTTGCCTATGTCAGTGGCAGCTCATTCACACAGGGCACAGGTCCCACACCTGAGACCTTGTAACACTAACGAGTCACATGACACCGGGGAGGGAAAATGGTAATTGGGCCCAATTTAGACATTTAGGGGTGTACTAATTTTTGTTGCCAGTGGTTTAGACATCAATGGCTGTGTGTTGAGTTATTTTGAGGGGACAGCAAATTTACACTGTTATACAAGCTGTACACTCACTACTTTACATTGTAGCAAAGTGTCATTTGCTAAAGAAAGGCAACAAGCAGAAGAGACTTGTTTGGGCTAAAGAACACAAGGAATGGACATTAGACCAGTGGAAATCTGTGCTTTGGTCTGATGAGTCCAAATTTGAGATCTTTGGTTCCAACCACCATGTCTTTGTGCGACGCAGAAAGGGTGAACGGATGGACTCTACATGCCTGGTTCCCACTGTGAAGCATGGAGGAGGAGGTGTGATGGTGTGGGGGTGCTTTGCTGGTGACACTGTTGGGGATTTATTCAAAATTGAAGGCATACTGAACCAGCATGGCTACCACAGCATCTTGCAGCGGCATGCTATTCCATCCGGTTTGCGCTTAGTTGGACCATTATTTATTTTTCAACAGGACAATGACCCCAAACACACCTCCAGGCTGTGTAAGGGATATTTGACCAAGAAGGAGAGTGATGGGGTGCTGTGCCAGATGACCTGGCCTTCACAGTAACCGGACCTGAACCCAATCGAGATGGTTTGGGGTGAGCTGGACCGCAGAGTGAAGGCAAAAGGGCCAACAAGTGCTAAGCATCTCTGGGAACTCCTTCAAGACTGTTGGAAGACCATTTCAGGTGACGACCTCTTGAAGCTCATCAAGAGAATGCCAAGAGTGTGCAAAGCAGTAATCAAAGCAAAAGGACCTAGAATATGACATATTTTCAGTTGTTTCATACTTTTTTGTTATGTATATAATTCCACATGTGTTAATTCATCGTTTTGATGCCTTCAGTGTAAATCTACAATTTTCATAGTCATGAAAATAAAGAAAACTCTTTGAATGAGAAGGTGTGTCCAAACTATCTATATATACACCGATATATACACTGATCAGCCATTACATTATGACCACCCACCATAACCCGTCAAAGCGTGGACTCCACTAGGTAGTGAGTAGCAGATTCTTTAGGTCCTGTAAGTTGCAAGGCGAAGCCTCCATAGATCGGATCTTTTTTTTCCAGGTCATCCACAGATGCTCAATTGGATTGAAATTTGGAGATTTTAGAGCCCCAAGTCAACACCTCAAACTTATTGTTGGGTTACTCAAACCATTCTTTTTTTTTTTGTATTATCTCAGCTTTTACTGGAATAAGCAAAGTAGCATTAATTTACAAAAGGGAAAAGCAATAGATCAATCGAGTTCTGGATAAAAGCCCAGGCTCGGTAGAGGAATTCACCCAAAGACAGCTTAAGAAGAGTTTAACAGTGGGAGCATACAATACACACGTATGTACAACGAGATGCCGCCTGAAACATGACCTGTAGGACAATAAAAGGGTTAAATGTTGAATGCAGTTAGACTCTAAAGGGGAACCCTGGGCTGGACTCAAACCATTCTTGAATTCATCAGACCAGGCCACTTTCTTCCATTGCTCTGTGGTCCTGTTCTAATGCTCCCATATCCATCGTAGGTACTTTTGGCTGTGAACACGGGTCAGGAGGGGCACCCTGACCGGTCTGTGGCTACACAGCCCTATACATAACAAACTGCGATGCACTGTGTGTTCTGACACCTTTTTTTTTTTTTTTATCACAACCAGTATTCACTTTTTTTTTTTAGCAATTTGAACTACAGTAGCTCTTCTATTGGATTGGAGTACACAGGCCAGCCTTTTCCCCCATGTGCCTCAACAAGCCTTGGCCACTCCATGACCCTGTCGCTAGTTCACTGTTTTCCCATCCTTAGACCGTTTTAGAAGATGCTTACTGGGGACATTCAACATGAGGTGCAGTGTTGGAGTTTCTCTGACCCAGTCATCTAGCCATTACACTTTGGTCATTGTCAAAGTCACTCTAATCCTTAGGCCCCGTACACACGTCCGAGAACCTCGTCGGGCTAAACTCATCGTTATGTCCGACGAGGTTCCCGATGAGCGGTCGGAAAAGCTTGTTGAGCCAAAGTCCTCATTGAACAACGAGGAAAAAGAGAGCATGCTCTCTATTTTGGCTCGACGAGCTTCCCGACGGGACGCTCGCCGAAAGTGTACACACGACCGAGCTTCTCGGCAGAATATGTCTCCCAGCGAGCTTCTCGCTGGATTCTGCCGAGAAGCTCGGTCATATGTTCGCCGCCTTACGCTTGCCCATTTTTTTTTGCTTTCAACATGTCAACTTCAGAGATAACAAGTTCACTTGATGCCTAATAAGTCCTATCCACTTTCAGGTGCTATTGTCATGAGATAACCATTGTTATTCACTTAACCTGTAAAGCCTCGTACACGCGATCAGTCCATCCGATGAGAATGGTCCTGAAGGACTATTGTCATCGGTTAACCGATGAAGCTAACTGATGGCCTGATGTGCCTACACACCACCAGTTAAAAAATGATCGTGTTAGAACGCGGTGACGTAAAACACAACGACATGCTGAAAAAAATTAAGTTCAATGCTTCCAAGCATGCATCGACTTGATTCTGAGCAATACGTGGATTTTTACATTTTAAAGCAAGTTGGCTTTTTATTAACCGAAGGATAAATAACCTACGGGGCCCACACATGATCGGTTTTGACCGATGAAAACGGTCCATCAGACCGTTGTCCTCTGGCTATCCTATCGTGTGTACGAGGCCTTACAGGTCAAAATAGCTGATCAGTGTATAATTTTCAATTTTTTTTTTAACCACTTTACCAACGGGCTAATTTTGGCACTTCTCTCATTCATGTAAAAATCTAATTTTTTTTGCTAGAAAATTAATCAGAACCCCCAAATATTATATATATTTTCTTTAGCAGACACCCTAGGGAATAAAATGGAGGTCATTGCAACTTTTTTTCTCGCACGGTATTTGCGCAATAATTTTTCAAACGCCTTTTTTGGGGAAAAAAAACGGTTTCATGAATTAAAAAAATAACAAAACAGTAAAGTTAGTCCAATTTTTTTGTATAATGTGAAAGATTATGTTACGCCGAGTAAATAGATACCTAACATGTCACGCTTTAAAATTTTGCACATTCATGGAATGGCGCCAAACTTCGGTACTTAAAAATCTCCATAGGTGACGCTTTAACATTTTTTACAGGTTACTATTTTCGAGTTTCAGAGGAGGTTTAGTGCTAGAATTGTTGCACACGCTCTAGCGCACGCAACGATACCTCACATGTGGGGTTTGAACGGCGTTTACATATGTGGGCCTGACCTGCATGCATGTTCTGCGCGGAGCTAACGGGGACAGGGGCGTTTTGAAATTTTTATTTTTTTTAATTCTTTTTTTATTTTACTTATTCTTTTCTTTTTTTTTTTACACTTTTTTTTTTCTTTTTCTTTTTTTGATCACTTTTATTCCTATTACAAGGAATGTAAACATCCCTTGTAATAAGAATCAGTGTGACAGGTCCTCTTTATGGAGAGATGTGGGGTCAATAAGACCCCACATCTCTCCTCCTGGTTTACAAGCATGAAATTGGTGGGAAAAAAATCACTGATCAAATGCCGACAGCCAGGGTACCGGGGTACCGGGCGCGACGTTTTGACGTCCTCCGACGGTCATAGAGATGACTGTGACCGTCTGGTCACCAGTCATCTCTATGGTTCTTCAGCACACACCGGCCGATTCGCTCTCCGGGACCCCGATGGTACGGGAGAGCCCGGAGAAGAACCGGATGGCGTCCCCTCCCGCTGCCTATAAGAACGATCAAGCGGTAGAACCGCCGCTTTGATCGTTCTTATGGTGCAGAGAATCAGGCATCATTCAGATATCACCGCACAAAGCCGAGGACGTCCCAGGGAACGTCCTAGGTGGTCAAGAGGTTAAAGACTAATGCCACGTGCACACGATCGGATTTTCTGTTGGGAAAACCTTGTATGGTTTCTCCGACGGAATTCCACTCAAGCTTGTCTTGCATACACACGGTCACACAAAAGTTCTCAGGACTTTCGACTGTCAAGAACGCGGTGACGTGCAACACTACTACGAGCTGAGAAAATGAAGTTCAATGCTTGCGAGCATGCATTGAATTGTTTCCGAGCATGCATCAAAATTTTGCGCGTCGGAATTGCTACAGACGATCTACATGCCACAGACGATCGGATTTTCTGATAGGAATTTTTTCTGTCGGTAAATTTGAGAGCCAGCTCTCAATCTTTTGTTGGCGGGAATTCCAACAGGAAAAGTCAGATGGAGCAAACACACGGTCGGAATTCCTGTTTAAAAGCTCACATCGGACTTTTGCTGTTGGAATTTCTGATCGTGTGTATGGGGCATTATTGACCTTTTATGCTTTCAAACTCTTGTAATTGCGTATTGCTTTGGTCTCCCACTTATCTAATCTAGATGATCATTTTATTCTTACCACTATATCGTGTTCTATGGTTAGAAAATGATAGTGTCCCTTTAAACTTTTGCATCCAAGATCTCAAATCATCTGCAGCTCTATACAACACAATCTGTTAACATTACAAATGCTGCAATGAGTCATATATGAGTACTTACAGACATTCTGCTCCGTCTCTCCACATTACTCCTACACTGGAGTCTGGAATTTGCATAAAATGACTCCACAGAGACAAAAATGCCATAAAAATACAGCTGAGACAAGGCTATAAAGCTGAATTTACATACTTATAATATTACACATCTCTCTGTCACTTAATCAACAAGAAGAGGGCACTTGGACATGCAGCAGTAAATTGATCAAATAAAAGAGCCTCTTCCCAGCGAGACTCGCACCTCTGTACTTTATCTGAGGTTTGAAAAGTCATTTTTAGGCAGCAAGTGAAAGCATTCAGAGAGCTACCAATAAATCCAGAAGATGCTGCAACTGTGTTAGAGAAATGAGTAGTGACTCACTTTACTGTAATTTTACCTATTTCCCAAACACAGTTCTGTACAGGGCTAGTGGGGGGCAGCAGCCGGAGCGCATTTCTGAAGACCATGTACTACAGTGGGGAAAATAATTATTTGATCCCCTGCAGTTTGCCCACTTACAACGTAATGAAGCGTCTAAAGTTTGTTATCATAGGTGTATTTTGAATAATAGAGACAGAGGGCCAGATCCACAAAGCACTTACGCAGGAGTATCTCGAGATGTGCCGCCTAAGTCTAAATTTGCGCCGGAATATCTATGCACCGTACCAACAGAACTAGATACGCACCAAAATAGGCTATTCCCGACCAGCCTAACTTGCCTACGCCTGCACATCCTAGGTGCACATTTATTCCATCTAGGTGCACATTTATTCCGTCCACACCATTGATTTCCTATGCAAATATGCAAATGAGGGAGATACGGCGATCCACAAAAGTAAGTTTGTCCGGCGCAGGCTACGCCCTGTGCGCATCAGCTGCACGTCCGGTCTAAAATTAGTCCTTATAAAAGCAGGTTTAAATTTGGACAATCCGTCTACATGTCAGCTAAAGCAACACCGTTAGGGACGAGCTGAACAGCCACACTTGCAGGACAACAATCTGTATGCCAACATGCCAGGGGCATCCTTGCTCATAGCTATACTACTGACTTTAGATGAGTGCAGAAGGAGGAGGGCACGGAGGAGGGCACGGAGGAGGGCACGGGAGAGGATCTGCCAATCGCCACTGGGCAAGGTACTGGCAACAATCTATTTGCTTGCCAGTGGCTCTTTTCACCCTAATGGCTAAATATATATTTTATAAACATTTTTTCTGTTTAGTGTATATTTTAAACTAGTTAATATAATAAATATATACTTTTATTTTTTATATCTAATATATATTTAATATTTTAAATATTATTATAATTATATTTATTATTATAAACATTTTTTTAAATATATATATATATATATATATATATATATATATATATATATATATATATATATATATACAGTATATGTATGTGTGTATATAAATTGGGTGATGGCCCTCAAAATAATGGAACACACCGACACGACACAAACCTACAAACAGCAACAGACAAGGGAACAAAACAATCTTGCTTCAGGGAGGGAAAAAAATGGATGTACGTTTGCAATGGAAGGGCGTAGACGTATGTCTGGGCCTATTTATGCACTGGGCGTATCTCACTAAGTACGCCGGGCCTAGTTCCTATCTCACTGATTGAGCCGGGCCGAGTAGTGAGCATGTCCAGAGAGGATCTGACCATAGTCAGCGTCATGCACATACCCAGTCTGGTCGGCCCTTCAATTGCATGGGGTCATGGCTCATTTCAATGGAACACGCCCACGTCCTTCCCACTTTGAATTACACCGCTTTATGCCTCGGAATTTATGTTGCGCTGGCGCAAATTTGGGCGCAAATACTCTGTGGATACGGCACTTACGTCTCTAATTTGAGCCGGCGTAACGTAAAGGAGATGCGCTACACCGGTCTATATATGCGCCGATGTACGTGGATCTGGCCCAGAATATCAACCAAAAATTCTGGAAAAAAAAATGCATAAAACAAATACCGTATAGGCCAAGTTCTTCAGCACATTTTTTTGTGCTGAAAATGCCCCCCCTCGGCTTAAACTCGAGTCACCTTTTTGCGTCTGATCTCCCGGAGATTGGAGGCAGAGGAAGATTGTGGCACCACAGAGGGGGGTAAAGGCAGGGGTTGTTGTTGGCAGAGGAGGATGTGACTAAATAAATTGCCCTTATTATTAGTGTTGCTCACGAATATTCGCATTGCGAATATTCGTTACGAATATTGCATATTCGAGTATTCGCGAATAAATCGAATATTGCGGTGAATATTCGCTATTGCGAATATTCGTATTTTTTCAAATGTATTTTTAAAACAGATCACATCCTAGTGATCTCCATCGACGTCTAAAAGCATTGCTGGTATGATTAGAGAGAGACCCTGGGCCGAGTAGCTGAGGCGACCCTTTTATGCTGCCAAATATTCGCAATGCGAATATTCAGCAAAAGGAATATTGCGCGATTATTTTCTCCGCCCTTCTTTTGCATCAGAGCCAATCAAAGTTCTCCTACAGCCCCGTACACACGGTCGGACATCCAACAAAACTTCCCTTGGATTTTTGTCCTAATTGATTTGTCCGATCACACCCATAGCATACACACGCTCGGACTTTTCTGCAAACTTTTCTAAAACTTTCCCATCATCACGTGGTTGTTCTGCTCTTTTCTGCTCTTTACTGCCACCCTTTGGTTAACTTCTGCTATTGTTGGTTGATTTTAACATTGGTTCTGAGCATGCGCATTTGTAATTTGTCCAAAAGTCCGATGGTTTGCTGTACACACGATCGGACTTTGCACCATCAGACTTTTGTTGCCTGAAAGTTGGTCCGTTCGCAGACCCAACTTTTTGTCCGATGAAAGACAAAAAAGTTGGTCCGATGGAACGTACACACGGTCGGACAAATGCGAAAAGTGTCGGATTTTGATGTTGGTTGGGCAAAAGTCCGACCGTGTGTACGGGGCTTACCACAGTTGTCAGAGGTTAGCAACCTCCATAGCAACCAATAGGAACCTGCCTCCCAGTTACTTCCAGTGCTGACGAGAATTTCACAATCAATGATCCTTTTATGCTGCCGAATATTCGCGATGCGAATATTCGGCAAAAGGAATATTGCACGATTATTTTCTCCGCCCTTCTTTTGCATCAGAGCCAATCAAAGTTCTCCTACCACAGTTGTCAGAGGTTAGCAACCTCCATAGCAACCAATAGGAACCTGCCTCCCAGTTACTCCCAGTGCTGACGAGAATTTCACAATCAATGATCCTTTTATGCTGCCGAATATTCGCAATGCGAATATTCGGCAAAAGGAATATTGCACGATTATTTTCTCCGCCCTTCTTTTGCATCAGAGCCAATCAAAGTTCTCCTACCACAGTTGTCAGAGGTTAGCAACCTCCATAGCAACCAATAGGAACCTGCCTCCCAGTTACTCCCAGTGCTGACGAGAATTTCACAATCAATTTCGCATTCGCATTAGCGAAATTTCGTATTCGCATTAGCGAAATTTCGCAATATTGTTATTTGGACAAAATATCACGAATATTCGATTTTAGCGAATATTTCTCGAATATTCTTTTATATATTCGTGATATATGGCGAAATCGAATATGGCGTATTCCGCTCAACACTACTTATTATATGGAAAATAAAAAAAAAAATGTTTACCTTTTTTTTGTACCTTAATATCTAACTTAAATCACATTGCTATCTGTCTAGCGTACTTGTTTGTAGCCTAAATACTGAAATTTGTACCTAAAAATATAATTTAGTAACTTTTGTGAAATGGCAGTAAAAACGTGGCTGCGCCAGAAAATTTCAATCTGGTAGGTTGGCAACACTGTTGGGGACCCGTTACCGGCCAGCCAAACTTTGCACACATATAGCCACACTCTTCCTCTGCAAGTGTGCAAAGTTTGTTGTCCGGGGGACATACGGTCTGGGGGCACCATTTTTTCCAAACCTGGGCACTCCTTCTATATACTCCCATGTTAAACGTAAGTCCAGTCATGGACACAGTGAGGCACAGTGAGGCATGGACACAGTGAGGCATGGACATGGGCACAGTGAGGCATGGACATGGGCACAGTGAGGCATGGACACAATGAGGCATGCACATGGACATTTAGAAAATAAAAAACGAACCTTTACAACCCCTTTAAACATGCAAATATGCAAGAGCGCCCACACCTCAGTGAAAGTTGGTTCTGCCAGAATGGATTTCCTTATTTCCTTTTGTTTGTTTTTTTTATTTTACATTTGCAGACACTCAGACAGTGATCCTATTTTCATGTTAGGTTTGCATTACATTTGCTCTTTAAATTAAATACGTTTGCCATATGTAAGATCTTATCTTAATAATGTAGCACCGATTAATATTGATGAGGGGTACTTTATTATGTAGTAGATGTAAAAATAAAGCATGCAATAGTAAATTATGTCAAACCAAATGGCTATATCATTTAAGGGAGGTCATCTAGAGTTCATTTTATGGGAAGGATTGGATTCCGTACCAGGGAGATCTCAGAATTATGGAAATGTCTTGGAAGTCAGTGCCTGGTGTCTCTATGTAAAGATCCCATTTAAAATGCATCTCTAAAGGCAGAGAGACTACAAGTATGCATGAGGCTGGATAGACAAGGATGTAAAGAGGAAGGAGATGAGTAGACGAGATGTGAAATGATAGAATCAGGTTAGGAGGCGTGCGAAGGGGATGCACTCTTCTTACCGACTAAGAAAATGTTTCTTGCGTGTTACCCAAGTTTGTCTTCAAAGGGAAAAGTTTCCGAGGAGATGTAAGGACCCATATGAATAATGTGACCTAAAATTGGAATGCAGACTTTCATCTTACACTGGAGGGATGAAGAGAGGAGAAGCAGATATAGCTAAAAAATAAAAAGTAGACTCATAAACTCAGAGATTCACTATATTACCAAAAGTATTGGGACACCTGCCTTTATATGCACATGAACTGTAATGGCATCCCAGTCTGATGCCGCGGAATTTCCGATGGAATTTTCCGTCAGAATTTTCCGATGAAGCTGACTTACATCAGTCTTGCATATACACTGCCAGACTAAATTCCGAGCGTCCAAAACGCGGTGACGTAAAACACTACGACGAGCCGAGACAAATTAATTTCAATGCTTCCGAGCATGCGTCGACTTGATTCTGAGCATGTGTGGGTTTTTTCTCCGGCTGAGTTGCACACAGACGATAGGAACATGTTCTATTTCTAAACACTGATGGAAAAAAGTCAGATGGGGCCCACACAGTCTATTGGACTTTTTTCATTGGAAATTCCAAATGGGTGTATGCGGCATTAGTCTGTAGGGTTTAGTGGAGTTCCAACCCTGGAAAAAAAAATTCTACCAAAAATCTAAAAAAAATAAAAAAAAATTAAATGAAAAAAAAAAAATTTACTTACCCTAAATAGCTGTTGCTATGCGGAAGCCTCTTCATCTTCCGCGGTCGATTCTCTTCCTCCTCCTACACTCAGTATTCTTGTGAATGGGCCGCACTGCATTCTGGGAACTGTGTGTATCCCAGAAAGCAGCCGGACCATTCACAAAGTGCCGTGCTGCTCGCACATGCGCAGTAGGAAACGGGCAGTGAAGCCGCAGGGCTTCACTGCCTGTTTCCCTTACTGTGGATGGCGGCACCTGAAGCTACCAGGATCGAGGATCGGCCTCGGCGGGGGGCCGACATCGCTGGCGACTAGGACAGGTAAGTGTCCTTATTAAAAGTCAGCAGCTACAGTGTTAGCAGCTGCTGACTTTTAATTTTTTTTTTTACCGGACCTCCTCTTTAAGTTGGCCCACACTTTGCAGCTATAACAGCTTCAACTCTTCTGGGAAGGCCATCCACAAGGTTTAGGAGTGTCTATGGGAATGTTTGATCATTCTTCCAGAAGCGCATTTGTGAGGTCAGGCACTGATGTTCAGGGCCGTTCGCAGACATTTGGGGGCCCCAAGCAAAAAAAAAATAGGGGACATTTCAGGTTGAGAAGCGGGGGGGGGGGGCTTGGCAGCTTACCTCTATCCTCCGTCGGCATATGTTGGTGTCGGCAAAGGGGACCCAGCAGGGAGGGCCCTTGCCACATCGCTGCGTCCTCCTGCAGTCCGGTCGGCCGTGTACTATAACCGCGCGGTACAGGAGATTCAGTTTGCTGTTCCCAGGGGGCGGACTGAAAGGAAGTGGACACTCAGTGGTATGGTACACGGCCAACCAGACTGCAGAAGGACGCAGTGGTGCGGCAAGGGCCCATGCTTGCTTTGCCTGTCGGGTTCCGACGGGCCTGGGCCTGCTGATGTTGGACAGGAAGGCCTGGCTCGCGGCCTCCACTCTAATTCATCCCAAAGGTGTTCTATTAGGTTGACTCTATCAGGCCAGTCTCAAGTTCCTCCACCCCAAATTCGCTCATCCATGTCTTTGAGGACCTTGCTTTGGCCTAATCCAGTGAAAACTCCCACAGGTTGAGCCTGACGGGCGGAGCTGAATTTTATTATATGCTTTTTTTTTACCTAATAAATGTGAGTGCATTTTATGAAGTGGGTTTTGTGTGGTGTGGTGAGCCTAATAACCCAAGTACTGCACTATTGGAGAATTTTTTTTCTGTTTGTTGCCTATGACCCACAGTACATGCCGCCAACATTGTATTTCCAGCGCGATGGGATCACGCTTCAAATCGGCACTGCAAGGCTGTGCTTCTAACGCTCGCTACCCCCACGAGATGCAGTGCATCTATAGGCCTTGTACACACGAGGGAATAAATCCGCTGAAGATGGTCCGACGGACCATTTCAGCGGAAAAATCCCCTCGTGTGTAGGGGCAAACGGACGCTTTTTGCCGGATTCATCCGGCGGAAAAATTTCAAAGCATGCTTTGAAATATTTCCGCCGGATAGCTGGCTGGCAGATATGTCCGCTGGTTAGTACGGCAAACCAGCGGACATATCTTGCCGCACATGCGTTGTATCCTGTGAATGGATTCGATGCATGCGCGCGGAAGTGTTTACTTCCTGGTGCGGTGACGTGGCGGTCACGTGGCGGCGTCAACGTCACCGCCGCGTCACCGCGCTGTCCGCCGGCGGGGAATTTGATCCGATGGTGTGTACAGCCATCGGATCAAAACATCCCGGCGTAAATATACGCTGTAAACGGTCCGGGGACCGTTCACAGCGGATATATTCAGCCGTGTGTACAAGGCCATAGGAATCTATTGGGGGCGGTGAGTGACAAAGCTTGGCGCTGGCTCCCGCAACAGGGGCCGCGGAGGGCGATTATCGGCGATGCTGATCCGCGGCAATATACAATGTCGTGGTCAGGTCATGTGTGTGAGCTTTGTGGAGCCATCTTGGAGAGGGAATTCATCCGTTCTTAACCACTTGCCCACCAAGGACGTCCCTGGGACGTCCTCCACTTTGTGCGGCGATATCTGAATGATGCCTGCAGCCACAGGCATCATTCAGATATCAATCTCTTCAGCCGCCGATTCTCTGCACCATAAGAATGATCAAAGCGGCTCGCATCTCCGGGCTCTCCTGTGCCATCGGGGGCCCAGGGAGCGAATCGGCCGGCGTTTGCCGCTAAACCATAGAGATGACTGGTGACCAGATGGTCACAGTCATCTCTATTACCGTCAGAGGACCGGGCGCGACGTTATGACGTCACGCCCGGTACCCGGAAGTAAACAAAGCCGCAATCACGGCTGTCAGTGTGAGATCGGTGAATGTTTTTTCACCGATTTCATACTTGTAAGCCTGGAGGAGAGATGTGGGGACTTATTGACCCCACATCTCTCCATAAAGAGGACTGTCACACTGATTCCTATTACAAGGAATGTTTACATTCCTTGTAATAGGATTAAAAGTGATCAAAATTATTATTTTTTTTTTTTAAAGTGTGAAAAAAAAAAAAAAAAAGTAAAATAAAATGTAAATTTTTTTTTTTCAAAACGCCCCTGTCCCCGTTATCTCCGAGCAGAAGCGAACACGCGTGCAGGTCCCTCCCACATATGTAAACGCCGTTCAAACCCCACATGTGAGGTACTGTTGCGTGCGTTAGAGCATGTGCAACAATTCTAGCACTAGACCTCCTTTGAAACTCGAAAATAGTAACCTGTAAAAAATATTTAAGCGTCACCTATGGAGATTTTTAAGTAGCGAAGTTTGGCGCCATTCCATGAATGTGCGCAATTTTAAAGCGTGACATGTTAGGTATCTATTTACTCGGCGTAACTTCATCTTTCACATTATACAAAAAAATTGGGCTAACTTTACTGTTTTGTTATTTTTTAATTCATGAAACGTTTTTTTTCCCAAAAAAGGCGTTTGAAAAATTATTGCGCAAATACCGTGCAAGAAAAAAAGTTGCAATGACCTCCATTTTATTCCCTATGGTGTCTGCTAAAAAAAAAATATATAATGTTTGGGGGTTCTGATTAATTTTCTAGCAAAAAAATTTAGATTTTTACATGAAGGAGAGAAGTGAAAAAATTAGCCCGGTGGGCAAGTGGTTAACCACTTAAGGACTGCCGCATGTACATTTACGTCGGCAGAATGGCACCGACAGGCAGATCAACGTATATATACGTTGCTGCCTTGGGGGGGTTCAGGGGTCCGATCGAACCCCCCCCCTTACATGCGGCGGTCCGCGTGGCTGTAGGAGCGATCCGACAAGAGGGGGCGGCTATTCGTTTTTGCCCGCCCCCTCCAGGTCGCTCCCAGCCAATGCGCGTGGAAGGAGGAAGCGATGTGATCTCTCCCTCTGCGTTTTTTTTCAACCACCGCTGAGGAGAGATCACAACACAGTAAGTCCTGCACTAACACTACACTGCACCTACACTACACATAGGCACATTTAACCCCCCCCCGATCGCCCCCCTCCCCCCTGTCACAGTGTCACTTAATGCAGTAATCATACATGTATGATTACTGTATTTAGTGTCAGTGTGACAGGCAGTATGACAGTCAGTTAGTGTTAGTGTCAGGGTAGCCCCCGTACCCCCCTAATAAAGTTTTAACCTCCTGATCACCGCCCTAGTTAACCTTTTCCCTCCCTATTGCCAGCATCACTAATCGATCATTTTTCTGATCGCTGTATTAGTGTCGCTGTTCCCGCTAGGTAGCTAAAAAAAATTTTATTGCAATTTTTTTTTACTAAAGACATGTGGCTGAATACATTTTGTCCTAAATGTTTGACTAAAATTTAGTTTATTGATTTTTCGTATAACAAAAAGTAAAAAATATTGTTTTTTTTTTCAAAAATGTCGCTTTATTTTTGTATATAGCGCAAAAAATAAAAATCGCAGAGGCGATCAAATACCACCAAAAGAAATCTCTATTTGTGGGAAGAAAAGGACGCGAATTTTGTTTGGGAGCCACGTCGCACGACCGCGCAATTGTCTGTTAAAGCGACGCAGTGCCGAATCGCAAAAACGCCTCTGGGCATTTAGCAGCATATTGGTCCGGGGCTTAAGTGGTTAAAGGAACCTGAACACCAGAGTATGGTCCATCAGATTGATCTGCATACATGCTTGTAGAGTCACACTGAAGGCATCAAAACTATGAATTAACACATGTGGAATTACATATATGTATATACATAACAAAAAAGTGTGAAACAACTGAAAATATGTCATATTCTAGGTTCTTCAAAGTAGCCACCTATTGCAGCAGACACATCTCTAGAACAACTGATAAGAGGAGACTGTGTGAATCCGGCCTTCATGGTAGAATATCTGCTAGGAAACCACTGCTAAACAAAGGCAACAAGCAGAAGAGACTTGTTTGGGCTAAAAAACACAAGGAATGGACATTAGACCAGTGGAAATCTGTGCTTTGGTCTGATGAGTCCAAATGTAAGATCTTTGGGCCAGATCTACAAAGCACTTAAGCCGGCGTTTCACGAGATGCGCGGCGTAAGTCTAAATATGCGCCTGCGTATCTATGCGCCGTACCCCCAAAACGATATATGCCTGAAAATTAGGAATTTTTCGACCAACGTAATTTCGATAGACCGGCGCATCGTGCGCGCAAAAATGCGCTAGACACACCACTGATTTGCTATGCAAATATGCAAATGAGGGAGATACGGCGATCCACAAAAGTACGTTTGTGCGGTGCAGGCTACGCGCTGTGCGCATCAGCTGTACGTCCGGTCTAAAGTTAGTCCTTATAAAAGCAGGTTTAAAATTGGACAATCCGTCTACATGTCAGCTAAAGCAACACCGTTAGGGACGAGCTGAGCAGCCACACTTGCAGGACAACAATCTGTATGCCAACATGCCAGGGGCATCCTTGCTCATAGCTATACTACTGACTTTAGATGAGCGCAGAAGGAGGAGGGCACAGAGGAGGGCACGGAGGAGGGCACGAGAGAGGATATACCGCACACGCATAGACATCTTTGGCATGAGTGATTCTGAGGTGTATCGTATCTTCAGATTCACCCCTCATGCCATCATGGAATTAACCACAACCCTGCATGAGGGCATCACCAGCCCAACACAACGCTCACATGCAGTGCAGCCACTGGTCAAGGTCCTGGCAACACTCCATTTCCTTGCCAGTGGCTCTTTTCACCCTAATGGGTAAATATATATTTTAGATACATTTTTCTGTTTAGCATATATTTTATATTAGTTAATATAATAAATATATAATTTTATTTTTTATATCTAATATATATTTAATATCTTAAATATTATTATGATTATATTATTTATTATTATATACATTTATATATATATATATAGTAGTTCAACTTCCAGTTCCTCTCTGACATCTCTCAAAAACACACAATCCAAAAAACACAACGACACGGCACAGACCTACAAACAGCAACAGAAAACGGAACAAAAGCACCTTGCTGTAGGAAGGGAAACAAATGGATGTACTTTTGCAAAGAAAAGGCGTTTCTCTCGGTCTATTTAAGCACTGTGCGTAGCTCCCTAAGTATGCCGGGCCTAGTTCTTATCTCACTGATTACACCAGGCCTGAGTTCTGAGCATGCGCAGAGAGGTGCTGACCATAGTCTGCTTCATGGGCGCATGCGCAATCCAGTTGGCCCTTCATTTGCATGGGGTCACGGCTCATTTCAATGGAACATGCCCACGTCCTTCCCAATTTGTATTACACCGCCTTACGCCTCGGAATTTACGTTACACCGGCGCAAATTTGTGCGCAAATACTACGAGGATACGGCACTTGCGCCTCTACGCCGGTCAATATATGCGCCAATGTATGTGAATCTGGCCCTTTGGTTCCAACCACCGTGTCTTTGTGTGACACAGAAAAGGTGAACGGATGGACTCTACATGCCTGGTTCCCACCGTGAAGCATGGAGGAGGAGGTGTGATGGCGTGGGGGTGCTTTGCTGGTGACACTGTTGGGGATTTATTCAAAATTGAAGGCATACTGAACCAGCATGGCTACCACAGCATCTTGCAGCGACATGCTATTCCATCCGGTTTGCGTTTGGTTGGACCATCATTTATTTTTCAACAGGACAATGACCCCAAACACACCTCCAGGCTGTGTAAGGGCTATTTGACCAAGAAGGAGAGTGATGGGGTGCTGCGCCAGATGACCTGGCCTCCACAGTCACCGGACCTGAACCTAATCGAGATGGTTTGGGGTGAGCTGGACCGCAGAGTGAAGGCAAAAGGGCCAACAAGTGCTAAGCATCTCTGGGAACTCCTTCAAGACTGTTGGAAGACCATTTCAGGTGACTACTTCTTGAAGCTCATCAAGAGAATGCCAAGAGTGTGCAAAGCAGTAATCAAAGCAAAAGGACCTAGAATATGACATACTGTATTTTCAGTTGTTTCACACTTTTTTGTTATGTATATAATTCCACATGTGTTAATTCATCGTTTTGATGCTTCCAGTAGACATGTGCCATTTGTTTTGTTTCTAATTTCCGAATTTCGTATTTCCAAAAATTCGAATTTACGAAATTTCGTATTTCCGAATTTTTCAATTTTCGGACTTCCGAAATGTCAAATTTCGTATTTCCGTTTTTTATTTGCGAATTTCGGAAATTCGGATTTTCGGAAATACGCACATTTTTCGAATTTTTTAAAATCTGCCAACTTTTTAATTTTCGAATTTTCCAATTTTCCAATTTCAAATTTTTCAAATTTTTATTTCCGAATTTTTGTATTTCAGAATTTTGGAAAATTTGGAAATACGAACATTTTTCAAATTTTTGATTTTTTGAAATTCTGAAATTTCGATTTTTTAATCTACGAATTTTTGTATTTCGTATTTCCGAATAAATTTTCATATTTCCAAATTAATTTTCGTATTTCCGTTTTTATTTCCGAATTTTCGTATTTCGAAATTTTTAAATTTTCGAAATTTTCGAATTTTTCGAATTTTCGCATTTTTCAATTTTCGAATTTTTTCAATTTTCGAAATTTCTTTTTTTTTCAATTTTCGAATTTAGATTTTTTTCAATTTTCGAAATTCCGTATTTCCGAATTTTGGTATTTCGAAAATTGAAAATTTTAGATTTTGGAATTTTTTGAATATTCGATTTTTCGAATTTTAAAATTTTCGAATTTTCGAATTTTCAATCTTCAAATTTTCAATCTTCAAATTTTCAATCTTCAAATTTTTGTGTCAGCTCCTGACCTGACATCAATGCATATGGCGTCAGCTCTTCCCCCTCTGTGAGGAGAGGGGAGAGGGTCGAGCAACCCAGGGTGACGTCATACACCTAGAAGGGGGTGGTTTCAGCAGGGGACTATGCCGGTCAATGGTCGTCGAGTCTGAGCCATGTGAACAGGTGAGAAGGCCAAAAAGCTGGCCATTGGAAGGTATGCGATTGAAGCGAGAAAGCAGACAGATAGATGTTGGTCAGCTCCTGACCTGACATCAATGCATATGGCGTTTGGCCATTGGAAGGTATGCGATTAAAGCAAGAAAGCAGACAGATAGATGTTGGTCAGCTCCTGACCTGACATCAATGCATATGGCGTTTGGCCATTGGAAGGTATGCGATTAAAGCAAGAAAGCAGACAGATAGATGTTGGTCAGCTCCTGACCTGACATCAATGCATATGGCGTCAGCTCTCCCCCCCCCCTGTGCAGAAGAGGGGAGAGGGGTCGAGCAATCCAGGTGACGTCATACACCTAGAAGGGTGGTTTCAGCAGGGGACTATGCCAGCTGCCCGACAGATACCGGGGGCCGGCCAATGGTCGAGTCTGAGCCATGTGAACGGGTGAGAAGGCCAGAAGGCTGGCCATTGGAAGGAAGGTATGCGATTGAAGCAAGAAGGCCAGAAGGAGGCTGGCCATTGGAAGGTAAACTCCTTCCCCCCCTGTGAAGATCTAGGTGACGTCATAAGTGAGAAGGCCCGAAGACCAGGCCATTGGAAGGTATGCGATTGAAGCGTGAAGGCCAGAAGGAGGCTGGCCATTGGAAGGTAGCTCTTCCCCCCCTGTGACCCCCCCTGTGAAGAGGAGGGGAGGGTCAAGCAATCCAGGTGACGTCATCATAAGTGAGAAGGCCAAAAGACCAGGCCATTGGAAGGTATGCGATTGAAGCGAGATACTCGTCATAAGTGAGAATGAAGGCCAAATGACCCAGGCCATTGGAAGGTATGCGATTGAAGCGAGATACTCGTCATAAGTGAGAATGAAGGCCAAATGACCCAGGCCATTGGAAGGTATGCGATTGAAGCGAGAAGGCCATTGGAAGGCATGGGATTGAAGAAAGCCACATTGAAGAAAGCCACATTAAAGAAGGTGGATTCCTCATCTTCCTTCTCCCCCACTTTCTTTTTGTTTCTTCTTTGTTTGTCACTTTTAGGGTTTTCTTAAACATATATTTTTTCACTATCTCTGTGCCTATTGCCTTTAGTGCAGCCCATTGATCTTCTAAGCAGTATTGGATGCCTGTACATCCCTGACAGAATACTGAAGCCATACAAACAGGTCGGCTGCACTTGGGAAACCAAAGTATTCTAGATGAAGTAGACAGTGCAGGAGGTGAGCGAATAAGCCACCCTTGTTCTTTAAGGCCACGTACACACGATCAGACATGTCCGATGAAACGTTTTCATCGGACCACGCTGAATTGTCTGTTGGTCTGATGTGCGTACACACCATCGGACCAAAATCCCCTCGGACCAGAACGCGGTGACGTAGAACACAACGACGTGATGAAAAAACGAAGTTCAATGCTTCCAAGAATGCGTCGACTTGATTCTGAGCATGCGTGGGTTTTTGGTCCATTGATTTTGTGTACTAACCACCGGACAGGTTTCCAGCGGACAGGTTTTAAAGCATGTTTTAAAACTTTGGTCCGCTGGAAAACGGTCCGCTAGGCCGTACAATCGATCGAACATGTCTGCGGACCAGTTTTAGCGGACATGTTTGATCGTGCGTGGCCTAAGTGTGAAAAAGTTACACCCATCCAAAGTTGCAACAAAGTTGCACTCCAAAGTCTGACTTTAGAGTCAATGGAGCCTTTATATTAACTTTATGAGTTAGGCTTATCTTCAGAAAACAGGCTGCTCTGATGCCATTCCGAAATATGAAATCTGTTAACCACTTCCTTACTGGGCACTTAAACCCCACTCCTGCCCAGACCAATTTTCAGCTTTCAGCGCTTGACGCACTTTGAATGACAATTGCGCAGTCATACAACGCTGTACCCAAATGGCATTTTTATCATTTTTTCCACACAAATAGAGCTTTATTTTGGTGGTATTTAATCAAACAAAAAAAACTAAAACAAAGAAAAAAACACAGTGAGGCATGAGGCATGTTACAGGCACAGTGCGGCATGAGGCATGTTACAGGCACAGTAAGGTATGAGGCATGTTACAGGCACAGTGAGGTATGAGGCATGTTACAGGCACAGTGAGGTATGAGGCATGTTACAGGCACAGTGAGGTATGAGGCATGTTACAGGCACAGTGAGGCATGAGGCATGTTACAGGCACAGTGAGGCATAAGACATGTTACAGGCACAGTGAGGCATAAGACATGTTACAGGTACAGTGAGGCATGAGGCATGTTACAGGCACAGTGAGGCATGAGGCATGTATAATGGCACAGTGAGTCTCTGTGCCATCATACATGCCTCACTGTGCCTGTAAAATGCCTCTATGACGATCTCCCTACCTTCTCCTGTTCTCCACATGTCAGACTCAGACGTCGGCTGCCATCCTCCATTATTTGAAAGCCGCGCCTCCTTCTCAGGCTGTTCCGTGATAGGCTGAACAGTAATTTCCCCAGCAGAGCCTCTGTTTAGTGTTCAGCCTATCACGGATGCCTTCTCATCGTCCGAGGCCGAAGCTGAGGAAGAGAAGACATCTGTGATAGGCTGAACACTAAACAGAGGCACTGCTGGGAAAATTACTGTTCCGCCTATCACAGAACAGCCTGAGGAGGAGGCGCGGCTTTTGATAATGGATGGCTGATGGCTGACTGCTGCTGCTGACACAGTCAGGTAAGTAATTACAGTAACGCCGCCTCAGTAATGGGAGCGGCGTTGCCGAGAGGGGAAGAGTAATCTGGTAGATTACTCGTTACCCTCAAAAGAGGCATCGTTACCTAACGGCGTTTATTTAAACAGGACGGCCAGGTCTTCGTAGATTTGCAGTGGTCTGACAATCCTTCCATTTCAACATTATCGCTTGCACAGTGCTCCTTGGGAAGTTTCAAGCTTGGGAAATCTTTTTGTATCCAAATCTAATACTTTTTGTCACACCGTATTTGCGCAGCGGTCTTACAAGCACACTTTTTTTGGAAAAAATTCACTTTTTTGAATTAAAAAATAAGACAACAATAAATTTGGCCCAATTTTTTATATATTGTGAATGATAATGTTACGCCGAGTAAAATGATACCCAACATGTCACGCTTAAAAATTGCGCCCGCTCGTGGCATGGCGTCAAACTTTTACCCTTAAAAATCTTGATAGGCGACGTTTAAAAAATTCTACAGGTTGCATTTTTTGAGATACAGAGGAGGTCTAGGGCTAGAATTATTGCTCTCGCTCTAACGATCGCGGCGATACCTCACTTGTGTGGTTTGAACACCGTTTACATATGCGGGCGCTACTCGCGTATGCGTTCGCTTCTGTGCGCAAGCTCGTCGGGACAGGGCATTTAAAAAAAAAATATTTTGTTTTCTTATTTATTTTAATTTAGTTTATAATTTTTTACATTGAAATAAATAATTTAAAAAAATTATCACTTTTTTTCCTATTACAAGAAATTTAAACATCCCTTGTAATAGAAAAAAGCATGACAGGTCCTCTTAAATATGAGATCTGGGGTCAACAAGACCTCAGATCTCATATTTAGGCTTAAATGCAAAAAAAATTAAGAAATGTAAAATGTCATTTTTTCAAAATGTCTCTTTAAGACGCTGGGCAGGACTGACGTTTTGACGTCACTTCCGCCCAGCAGAGGTATGGGGACGGCTGAGGGACATTTTTCCCTCAGTCACATCCCCGGACAGACGACGAGCGGACCCGATCGCCTCCGCCACTACCGACGGCAACAGTAAGCGGCGGAGGGCGCGGGAGAGTGGCGGGAGGGGGGGACCGCCGCGGAGACCGCCATTATCGTTAACACAACCGGCCCATGAAGAGATGGATATCTCGGTTGTGGCAGCAGCTGCTGTCGTTACTGAGATATCCATCTTTAAAAACAGGACGTACTTTGGCAATGGGCCAGTTGTTTTCGAATTTTAAAATTTTCAAGTTTTCGAATTTTTAAATTTTCGAATTTTCAAATTTTCAAGTTTTTGAATTTTTAAATTTTCGAATTTTTAAATTTTCGAATTTTCAAATTTTCGAATTTTTTAATTTTTTAATATTTAAATTTTCGAATTTTTCACATTTTCAAACTTTTCACTTTTCGAATTTTTTAATTTTCGAATTTTTTAATTTTCGAATTTTTTAATTTTCAAGTTTTCGAATTTTTTAATTTTCAAGTTTTCGAATTTTGGAATTTTTCACTTTTCGAATTTTTCACTTTTCGAATTTTTCACTTTTCGAATTTTTCACTTTTCGAATTTTTAAATTTTCGAAATTTTAAATTTTCACATTTTTAAATTTTCGAATTTTCGAATTTTTTAATTTTCAAGTTTTCGAATTTTCGAATTTTTCAATTTTCGAATTTCGAAAATTGAAAAATTTCCGTATTTCCGAATTTCGGAAATTCGGATTTTCAGAAATACGAAAATGTTTCGAATTTTAGATTTTGAATTTTTTAATTGTTTAATTTTTCAAATGTTCGAATTTTTCACTTTTCGAATTTTTCACTTTTTCGAATTTTCCACTTTTTTGAATTTTTCACTTTTCGAATTTTTAAATTTTCGAATTTTTAAATTTTCGAATTTTTAAATTTTCGAATTTTTAAATTTTCGAATTTTTAAATTTTCGAAAATTAGAATTTTTAAATTTTCGAATTTTTTAATTTTCGAATTTTTAAATTTTCGATTTTTTAAATATTCGAATTTTCAAATTTTCGAATTTTTTAATTTTCAAGTTTTCGAATTTTTCAATTTTCGTATAGTGAAAAATTCAGAAGTAAAAAAAAACGGAAATAAAAAAAACGGAAATAAAAAAAACTGAAATACGAAAATTCGGAAATTCGAAAATTTGTAATTTCGGAAGTCTGAAAATTAAAAAATTCAGAAATACGAAAATTTGTAAATTCGAATTTTTGGAAATAGGAAAATTCAGAAAAAAAAATCGGAAATACGAATTTCCGAATTTTCGTTAAAAAACAATTAGAAACAAAATGAATTACTATTTGCTCATAGAGGACACTTTAATTACAGAGCAGGGAGTAGACCAGGTGAGCCATGTAGGTTCATCTCCATGTAACGGCTCATCTCCACGGCGACACACTTGGAATTCGGGATATACTGTAAATGTGTATTTTAAAAAGCAATCCAAATTAAAGGCAGCTACCAATAAAAATGTATATATATAAAAATACACAAAAATGAAGGTTGTAAATATCTATAAGAAAAACTTAACTTTTGAAATATGTTGGTGAAATGTTTCAAATGTCTTACAAATGGAAAGGCTTTAATATAGAATATTTAAAATAAAAATAAAAAATACACATTAAATTATATACTTCCCTTGTGGAAAATATGTTGGCAAAATGATTTAAATGTATGTCTTATAAATGGAAAAGCTTTAATACACAAAAGACACAGCTGCCTATGTATAAGGGGGAGGAGTCTGTCTTAACCAATCACGTTGCTTGTTTTTTGTAAATTTGCATATCTGGATAGCACTTCCGTTCCTTCAATTTTTATATTTTCTCAGTAATAAATAATAATAAAAAGATGACGATGGGAGGGGAGAGTAAAACTAGTATTAGTTTAGTCGATATCGCCTGAAATGACAGCGAAAAAAAATAAATAAAAAAAAGCGAAAAAATGTTCTCTCCATGAGTTGAGAGGAACACATTTTCTCACCCTATATATACAACGTGCAGCATCACAGTATATTGGTGTGCATTGTAGAATCTGTCCATTATCAGTCACTAGCGATTCGCCGTCCGGCTGATCTTGTGTCTCAGATGTCTCAGTGTCTCCTTCACATCCACGGGAAATGGTCAGCCACCAGATGTTGTGTCAGCTCCTGACCTGACATCAATGCATATGGCGTCAGCTCTTCCCCCCCTGTGAGGAGAGGGGAGAGGGTCGAGCAACCCGGGGTGACGTCATACACCTAGAAGGGGGTGGTTTCAGCAGGGGACTATGCCGGTCAATGGTCGTCGAGTCTGAGCCATGTGAACAGGTGAGAAGGCCAGAAGGCTGGCCATTGGAAGGTATGCGATTGAAGCGAGAAAGCAGACAGATAGATGTTGGTCAGCTCCTGACCTGACATCAATGCATATGGCGTTTGGCCATTGGAAGGTATGCGATTAAAGCAAGAAAGCAGACAGATAGATGTTGGTCAGCTCCTGACCTGACATCAATGCATATGGCGTTTGGCCATTGGAAGGTATGCGATTAAAGCAAGAAAGCAGACAGATAGATGTTGGTCAGCTCCAGACCTGACATCAATGCATATGGCGTTTGGCCATTGGAAGGTATGCGATTAAAGCAAGAAAGCAGACAGATAGATGTTGGTCAGCTCCTGACCTGACATCAATGCATATGGCGTCAGCTCTTCCCCCCCCTGTGAAGAAGAGGGGAGAGGGGTCGAGCAATCCAGGTGACGTCATACACCTAGAAGGGTGGTTTCAGCAGGGGACTATGCCAGCTGCCCGACAGATACCGGGGGCCGGCCAATGGTCGAGTCTGAGCCATGTGATTGGGTGAGAAGGCCAGAAGGCTGGCCATTGGAAGGAAGGTATGCGATTGAAGCGTGAAGGCCAGAAGGAGGCTGGCCATTAAAATGGGAAGGTAGCTCTTCCCCCCCTGTGAAGAGGAGGGGAGGGTCGGAGGGTCAAGCAATCCAGGTGACGTCATCATAAGTGAGAAGGCCAAAAGACCAGGCCATTGGAAGGTATGCGATTGAAGCGAGATACTCGTCATAAGTGAGAATGAAGGCCAAATGACCCAGGCCATTGGAAGGTATGCGATTGAAGCGAGAAGGCCATTGGAAGGCATGGGATTGAAGAAAGCCACATTAAAGAAGGTGGATTCCTCATCTTCCTTCTCCCCCACTTTCTTTTTGTTTCTTCTTTGTTTGTCACTTTTAGGGTTTTCTATTATTGTTTTACACGTGTGCTTAATCTTAAATAAACATATATTTTTTCACTATCTCTGTGCCTATTGCCTTTAGTGCAGCCCATTGATCTTCTAAGCAGTATTGGATGCCTGTACATCCCTGACAGAATACTGAAGCCATACAAACAGGTCGGCTGCACTTGGGAAACCAAAGTATTCTAGATGAAGTATACAGTGCAGGAGGTGAGCGAATAAGCCACCCTTGTTCTTTAAGGCCACGTACACACGATCAGACATGTCCGATGAAACGTTTTCATCGGACCACGCTGAATTGTCTGTTGGTCTGATGTGCGTACACACCATCGGACCGAAATCCCCTCGGACCAGAACGCGGTGACGTAGAACACAACGACGTGATGAAAAAACAAAGTTCAATGCTTCCAAGAATGCGTCGACTTGATTCTGAGCATGCGTGGGTTTTTGGTCCGTTGATTTTGTGTACTAACCATCGGACAGGTTTCCAGCAGACAGGTTTTAAAGCATGTTTTAAAACTTTGGTCCGCTGGAAAACGGTCCGCTAGGCCGTACAATCGATCGAACATGTCTGCGGACCAGTTTTAGCGGACATGTTTGATCGTGCGTGGCCTAAGTGTGAAAAAGTTACACCCATCCAAAGTTGCAACAAAGTGGAGCCTTTATATTAACTTTATGAGTTAGGCTTATCTTCAGAAAACAGGCTGCTCTGATGCCATTCCGAAATATGAAATCTGTTAACCACTTCCTTACTGGGCACTTAAACCCCACTCCTGCCCAGACCAATTTTCAGCTTTCAGCGCTTGACGCACTTTGAATGACAATTGCTCAGTCATACAACGCTGTACCCAAATGGCATTTTTATCATTTTTTCCACACAAATAGAGCTTTATTTTGGTGGTATTTAATCAAACAAAAAAAACGAAAACAAAGAAAAAAACACAGTGAGGCATGAGGCATGTTACAGGCACAGTGCGGCATGAGGCATGTTACAGGCACAGTGAGGTATGAGGCATGTTACAGGCACAGTGAGGTATGAGGCATGTTACAGGCACAGTGAGGCATGAGGCATGTTACAGATACAGTGAGGCATGAGGCATGTTACAGGCACAGTGAGGCATAAGACATGTTACAGGTACAGTGAGGCATGAGGCATGTTACAGGTACAGTGAGGCATGAGGCATGTTACAGGCACAGTGAGGCATGAGGCATGTATAATGGCACAGTGAGTCTCTGTGCCATCATACATGCCTCACTGTGCCTGTAAAATGCCTCTACAACGATCTCCCTACCTTCTCCTGTTCTCCACATGTCAGACTCAGACGTCGGCGGCCATCCTCCATTATTTGAAAGCCGCGCCTCCTTCTTAGGCTGTTCCGTGATAGGCTGAACAGTAATTTCCCCAGCAGAGCCTCTGTTTAGTGTTCAGCCTATCACGGATGCCTTCTCATCGTCCGAGGCCGAAGCTGAGGATGAGAAGACATCTGTGATAGGCTGAACACTAAACAGAGGCACTGCTGGGAAAATTACTGTTCCGCCTATCACGGAACAGCCTGAGGAGGAGGCGCGGCTTTTGATAATGGATGGCTGATGGCTGACTGCTGCTGCTGACACAGTCAGGTAAGTAATTACAGTAACGCCGCCTCAGTAATGGGAGCGGCGTTGCCGAGAGGGGAAGAGTAATCTGGTAGATTACTCGTTACCCTCAAAAGAGGCATCGTTACCTAACGGCGTTTATTTAAACGCCGTTAGTTACAACACTGCTCCCACCTCAGCTGTAGATCTCTGCAGTTCATCCAGAATGATCATGGGCCTCTTGGCTGCATCTCTGATCAGTCTTCTCCTTGTATGAGCTGAAAGTTTAGAGGGACGGCCAGGTCTTTGTAGATTTGCAGTGGTCTGATACTCCTTCCATTTCAACATTATCGCTTGCACAGTGCTCCTTGGGAAGTTTAAAGCTTGGGAAATCTTTTTGTATCCAATTCCGGCTTTAAACGTCTCCACAACAGTATCTCGGACCTGTCTGGTGTGTTCCTTGTTCTTCATGATGCTCTCTGCGCTTTAAACGGACCTCTGAGACTATCACAGTGCAGGTGCATTGATACGGAGACTTGATTTCACACAGGTGGATTCTATTTATCATCATTAGTCATTTGTGTCAAGATTGGATCAATCAGAGATCCTCACTGAACTTCTGGAGAGAGTTTGCTGCACTGAAAGTAAAGGGGCTGAATCATTTTGCACTCCCAGTTTTTCAGTTTTTTATTTGTTAAAAAAGTTTGAAATATTCAATACATTTCGTTCCACTTCATGATTGTGTCCCACGTGTTGTTGATTCTTCACAAAATAATACAGTTTTATATCTTTATGTTTAAAGCCTGAAATGTGGCAAAAGGTCGCAAAGTTCAAGGGGGGCGAATACTTTTGCAAGGCACTGTAACTAATTCCAGTCAGATGCAGCAGTAAGGGCCCTTTCACACGTACAGACCGTATGTCCGCATTTTCAGTCATCCGTTGCGGATGAAAACGGGACATACATTGGTCCCTATGTGATTACGGGTGTCAGCGGATGACCATCCGCTGACACCCGTAATTGTCCGCCTTGATCCGATTTTTCGGACGGAAGAAAATCCTATTTTTCTTTCGTCTGGCAGATCAGATTGAATGAATACACACGGTCCGTGTTCATCCGATCCCCCCCATAGGGGAGAGCGGAGGAAAGACAGGGCGGTCCCTGCACAGTGTGTCAGCCGACAGCTCACTGGGGATTTTACGGAGGATCCCCGCTGAGCTTACGGACACACACGGAGCGGGTCAATACTGATCCGCCCGTGTGAAAGGGTCCTTATTTACACTTCTTCAGGGTGAAACTCCAACGATTTGAGAAAAAAGCTACAGAGGGAAGTGCTTTGTATCAATTTCAGGGCCATTCAAATGACGAGGAATGTGGGGCCAGTGGGGCAACAAGCCAAGAACATGAATTAGAGCCACTCAGCAACCAAGTAGCACCCCTGAGTCCGTGCAACAAAAAAATATTCCTATGTTACTAGAGTGCTTTCTTTTTTAGAAAAAATATGTTCTTGATAAACTATACCCATGGATTTTACAGATTCTAAAAATTAATTTGTGTGGAAAAGCAAACCACTCAATAACAATAAAACAATCATCAACCAATAAGAAACAGTACATTGGGAGGTCCATTTACACCCATTGGATAATACATTGCCTAAAATAACCCATGGCTAGGGTGTGAACAAATTACTCAAACCGCTTTGTTTTATTGGGCTTATAATTCTTTTTTGCAAGTTTCATTCCACTAAACATAGTGCCAAGGACAGGAAACGTCATAATCATTAAACATATACAGAGGGTAAGACGTGCTGAAGCGAAACAAAGGTTGGCATCAAAACAGACATCCAGACAAAACAAACAGTTCATTCATTATTATTCAAGGCAAATATTTATTAAAAAAACAACTCCAGACCAAAGTTTTTTTTTTTTTTTTTTTTTTATAGAAATGATAAAGAAGTTTGCTATGCCAGCACAATATAGACTACAACATAAAAATACGTCATATAAGCTTTTAGGGATGAATGTAAAGTAATGATACTATATTATATGCAACTCGGTATACAAGGCAATAACACTGATGTGTATAGTGAGTTAGAATATGCATTAGCAACAAACAGCAGGTCTTTCGTGAAAAGATGGTGGCTGGGTGTAACTTGGCTCATGTCCCTCTGGCTTGCCTAGCAGCATAAAGGATTATCCATACATATGCACAATGTTGAAACTGCAGGATAGATTAAATGACAAACATTCCCTATCTCACCTATGGCTCCGTTTGGCGGATTTTTGGTGGTTTAGACCAGTGGTCTCAACTGTGGCCCGGGAGCATTGCTTGCATTTATCTGGCCCTTGGAGCACTATTCCCCAAACTGTTAGGAACAGGGGAGCAAAGTTCATGCAACTGACACCAATGATGGAGCACTATTCCTCCCACTGACACCAATGATAGAGCACTATTCCTCCCACTGACACCACTGATCGAGCACTATTCCTCCCACTGACATCAATGATGAGTCACTATTCCTCCCACTGACACCAATGATGGAGCACTATTCCTCCCACTGACACCACTGATGGAGCACTATTCCTCCCACTGACACCAATGATGGAGCACTATTCCTCCCACTGACACCAATGATAGAGCACTATTCCTCCCACTGACACCAATGATAGAGCACAATTCCTCCCACTGACATCAATGATGAGTCACTATTCCTCCCACTGACACCACTGATGGAGCACTATTCCTCCCACTGACATCAATGATGAGTCACTATTCCTCCCACTGACACCAATGATGGAGCACTATTCCTCCCACTGACACCAATGATAGAGCACTATTCCTCCCACTGACACCAATGATAGAGCACTATTCCTCCCACTGACATCAATGATGAGTCACTATTCCTCCCACTGACACCAATGATGGAGCACTATTCCTCCCACTGACACCAATGATAGAGCACTATTCCTCCCACTGACACCAATGATAGAGCACTATTCCTCCCACTGACACCAATGATAGAGCACTATTCCTCCCACTGACACCAATGATGGGGCCCCATTACTTCCACTACTACCAATGATGGGGCACCATTTCTCCCACTATGACCAATCAATACCAATCATGATGAGGCACTATTCTTCCCACTGACACCAATGATGGAACACTATTCTTCCTCCAACTGATACCAGTGACGGAGCACTATTCCTTCCACTGACACCAATGATGGGACCCCATTACTCCCACTACTACCAATGATGGGGCACCATTTCTCCCACTACCACCAATCGATACCAATCATGATGAAGCACTATTCTTCCCACTGACACCAATGATTGAACACTATTCTTCCTCCAACTGATACCAGTGATGGAGCACTATTCCTTCCACTGACACCAACAAGGGAGCACTATTCCTCCTACTGACACAAAAGATGGGGCACTGTTCCTCGTACTGACACTAATTATGGGACACTATTCCTCCCGATGATACAAACAGTGGGGCACAATTTTTCCCCTTGATACCAATGATGGGGTATTGTTTATTCCCACTGATGCCAGGACATTTTCTTCTCCCACTGACCAGCCCCCACCAGACGTTGAGCCTAAGACCCCTTTCACATTGAGGAGTTTTTCAGGTGGTACAGCGCTAACAATATCGCTGCTATTCCGCTTGAAAAACCGCTTGAAAAACTCCTGCCAAGCAACCTCAATGTGAAAGCCTGAGGGCTTTCACAGTGAGGCAATGAGCTGGCGGGAGAGAAAAAAATCTTCTGTCAGCAGCATCTTTGGAGCGGTGAGAGGAGCGGCGTGTATACCGCTCCTTCCCATTGAAAACAATGGGAAACCGCGGCAATACCGCCCGCAATGCGCCTCTATAGATGCGCATTGCGGGCAGTATTAACCTCTTATCGGCCGCTAGCGGGGGTTAATACCGCACCCGTAGCGGCTGATTCACACGGCAATTCCGGCAGTATAGCGCCGCTATTTTTAGGTGAGTGCAGGGGAGCTGTGCCGTGGAGCGGTGAGTGCGAGGGAACCATGCCACAAAGCTTTGAGTGCGGGGACCATGCCATGGAGCGGGGGAACTGTGCAACCAAAAAAAATGGCAGCCACACTAGAAGACTGAATGAAAAATGTCGGAATAGTTTCGGACCCTTGGATAGCTCACTGCCTTACACAAGGTTTTTTATTGTTCGTTATTGGCAATTCAACACCCTGTAGTTGATCTCTGGCTGGTTCAGGGGCATTTCTTTCAGTCCCAGGCTTTCCTTTGGTACCCTTACCACCACCGTATATTTTTCTTTCTTTAACCCTTCTCTACACATCTTTCTTTTCTTGAACTAAGATATATATCCATTGGTACCCTTTGGTAATAACCAAGTTGACAATGACTTGGTAGTTGGGTCACTCCAATAACTAATTAATTAATTTAAGTATATTGATGATCCAAATGATTTGGTCATACTGTGACTTCGGGTGATGAAACTTTTGGTTTGTGATTGTATTTTTGGCTGATGCTAGGTCTTTAAGAAAAAAAAGTAATGTAAAAAAAAAACATAGAAACTATAAATCCTGTCTTCTGCAAGCAGAGAACGACCTGTGTTCTCTGTAGCGATTAATGCGGGGGAACCATGCCGTAGAGCGGTGAGTGTGGGGGAAACGTGCCGTGGAGCAGTGAGTGTGGGGACCGTGCCGTGGATCGGTAAATGTGGGGGGAACCGTGCCGCGGAGCGGTGAGAACCGTGCCGCGGAGCGGTGAGAACCGTGCCGTGGAGCGGTGAGTGCGGGGGGAACTGTGCCATGGAGCGATAAGTGTGGGGGGAACTGTGCCGTGGAGCGGTAAGTGTGAGGGGAACTGTGGCTTGGAGCAGTGAGTGTGGTGGGGAACCATGCCGTGGATCGGTGAGTTTGGGGGGAACTGTGCCGTGGAGCGGTAAGTGTGGGGGGAACTGTGCCGTGGAGCAGTGAGTGTGGTGGGGAACCGTGCCGTGAATCGGTGAGTGCGGGGGGAACCGTGCGTGGTGCGGTGAGTGCGGGGGGAACCGTGCCGTGGAGCGGTGAGTGTGGTGGGGAACTGTGCCGTGGAGCAGTGAGTGTGGTGGGGAACCGTGCCGTGGATCGGTGAGTGCGGGGGGAACCGTGCGTGGTGCGGTGAGTGCGGGAGGAACTGTGCCGTGGAGCGGTGAGTGTGGTGGGGAACCGTGCCGTGGAACGGTGAGTGCAGGGGAAATGTGCCGTGGAGCAGTGATTGCAGGGGAAACGTGCCGTGAGGCGGTGAGTGTGGGGGGAACCGTGCCATGGAGCGGTGAGTGCGGGGGGGAACTGTGCAGTGGAGCAGTAAGTGTGGGGGGAACTGTGCCGTGGAGCGGTGAGAACCGCGGGAACTGTGGCGTGGAGCAGTGAGTGTGGTGGGGAACCGTGCCGTGGATCGGTGAGTTTGGAGGGAACTGTGCCGTGGAGCGGTAAGTGTGGGGGGAACTGTGCCGTGGAGCAGTGAGTGTGGTGAGGAACTGTGCCGTGGAGCGGTGAGTGTGGTGGGGAACCGTGCCGTGGAACGGTGAGTGCAGGGGAAATGTGCCGTGGAGCAGTGAGTGTGGTGGGGAACCGTGCCGTGGATCGGTGAGTTTGGAGGGAACTGTGCCGTGGAGCGGTAAGTGTGGGGGGAACTGTGCCGTGGAGCAGTGAGTGCGGGAGGAACTGTGCCGTGGAGCAGTGAGTGTGGTGGGGAACCGTGCCGTGGAACGGTGAGTGCAGAGGAAATGTGCCGTGGAGCAGTGAGTGCAGGGGAAACGTGCCGTGAGGCGGTGAGTGTGGGGGGAACCGTGCCATGGAGCGGTGAGTGCGGGGGGGAACTGTGCAGTGGAGCAGTAAGTGTGGGGGGAACTGTGCCGTGGAGCGGTGAGAACCGCGGGAACTGTGGCGTGGAGCAGTGAGTGTGGTGGGGAACCGTGCCGTGGATCGGTGAGTTTGGAGGGAACTGTGCCGTGGAGCGGTAAGTGTGGGGGGAACTGTGCCGTGGAGCAGTGAGTGTGGTGAGGAACTGTGCCGTGGAGCGGTGAGTGCGGGGGGGAACTGTGCCGTGGAGCGGTAAGTGTGGGGGGAACTGTGCCGTGGAGCGGTGAGTGTGGGGACCGTGCCGTGGATCGGTAAATGTGGGGGGAACCGTGCCGCGGAGCAGTGAGAACCGTGCCGTGGAGCGGTGAGTGCGGGGGGAACTGTGCCATGGAGCGATAAGTGTGGGGGGAACTGTGCGGTGGAGCGGTAAGTGTGAGGGGAACTGTGGCTTGGAGCAGTGAGTGTGGTGGGGAACCGTGCCGTGGATCGGTGAGTTTGGAGGGAACTGTGCCGTGGAGCGGTAAGTGTGGGGGGAACTGTGCCGTGGAGCAGTGAGTGCGGGAGGAACTGTGCCGTGGAGCGGTGAGTGTGGTGGGGAACCGTGCCGTGGAACGGTGAGTGCAGGGGAAATGTGCCGTGGAGCAGTGAGTGCAGGGGAAACGTGCCGTGAGGCGGTGAGTGTGGGGGGAACCGTGCCATGGAGCGGTGAGTGCGGGGGGGAACTGTGCAGTGGAGCAGTAAGTGTGGGGGGAACTGTGCCGTGGAGCGGTGAGAACCGCGGGAACTGTGGCGTGGAGCAGTGAGTGTGGTGGGGAACCGTGCCGTGGATCGGTGAGTTTGGAGGGAACTGTGCCGTGGAGCGGTAAGTGTGGTGAGGAACTGTGCCGTGGAGCAGTGAGTGTGGTGAGGAACTGTGCCGTGGAGCGGTGAGTGCGGGGGGGAACTGTGCCGTGGAGCGGTAAGTGTGGTGAGGAACTGTGCCGTGGAGCAGTGAGTGTGGTGAGGAACTGTGCCGTGGAGCGGTAAGTGTGGGGGGAACTGTGCCGTGGAGCAGTGAGTGTGGTGAGGAACTGTGCCGTGGAGCGGTGAGTGCGGGGGGGAACTGTGCCGTGGAGCGGTAAGTGTGGGGGGAACTGTGCCGTGGAGCGATGAGTGTGGGGACCGTGCCGTGGATCGGTAAATGTGGGGGGAACCGTGCCGCGGAGCAGTGAGAACCGTGCCGTGGAGCGGTGAGTGCGGGGGGAACTGTGCCATGGAGCGATAAGTGTGGGGGGAACTGTGCGGTGGAGCGGTAAGTGTGAGGGGAACTGTGGCTTGGAGCAGTGAGTGTGGTGGGGAACCATGCCGTGGATCGGTGAGTTTGGGGGGAACTGTGCCGTGGAGCGGTAAGTGTGGGGGGAACTGTGCCGTGGAGCAGTGAGTGTGGTGGGGAACCATGCCGTGAATCGGTGAGTGCGGGGGGAACCGTGCGTGGTGCGGTGAGTGCGGGGGGAACCGTGCCGTGGAGCGGTGAGTGTGGTGGGGAACTGTGCCGTGGAGCAGTGAGTGTGGTGGGGAACCGTGCCGTGGATCGGTGAGTGCGGGGGGAACCGTGCGTGGTGCGGTGAGTGCGGGAGGAACTGTGCCGTGGAGCGGTGAGTGTGGTGGGGAACCGTGCCGTGGAACGGTGAGTGCAGGGGAAATGTGCCGTGGAGCAGTGAGTGCAGGGGAAACGTGCCGTGAGGCGGTGAGTGTGGGGGGAACCGTGCCATGGAGCGGTGAGTGCGGGGGGGAATTGTGCAGTGGAGCAGTAAGTGTGGGGGGAACTGTGGCGTGGAGCGGTGAGAACCGCGGGAACTGTGGCGTGGAGCAGTGAGTGTGGTGGGGAACCGTGCCATGGATCGGTGAGTTTGGGGGGAACTGTGCCGTGGAGCGGTAAGTGTGGGGGGAACTGTGCCGTGGAGCAGTGAGTGTGGTGAGGAACTGTGCCGTGGAGCGGTGAGTGCGGGGGGGAACTGTGCCGTGGAGCGGTAAGTGTGGGGGGAACTGTGCCGTGGAGCGGTGAGTGTGGTGGGGAACCATGCCATGGAGCGGTGAGTGCGGGAGAAATCGTGTGGTGGTGCGGTGAGTGCAGAGGGAACCATGCCGTGGAGTGGTGAGTGCAGTGGAACTGTGCCGTGGAGCGGTGAGTGCAGGAGAGCTGTGCCGTGGAGCGGTAAGTGCGGGGGGAACCGTGCCGTGGAGCGGTGAGTGCGAGGGAACCGTGCCACGGAGCTTTGCGGGGACCATGCCATGGAGCGGGGGAACTGTGCCGTGGAGCTGTGAGTGTGAGGGAACCGTGATATAGAGCGGTGGTGCATAGACCGCACCATGCAGCGGTGAGTGCGGGGGAACCGTGCCGTGGAGCGCTGAATGTGAGGGAACCGTGCCGTGGAGCAGTGGTGCAGGGACCGTGACGCGGAATGGTGAGTGCGAGGGAATCGTGCCGTGGAGCAGTGGTGCGGGGACCGTGCCATGGAGTGATGAGTACAGCGGGAACTGTGGCGTGGAGCGGTGGTGCGGGTACCATGCCGTGGAGCGGTGAGTGTGGGCACTGCAATGTGGAGAGGTGGAAAGGATATAAAAACAATTGCAGCCACCACATTGAATTAGGGGTAAGCTGCAATATATAACATTTTTAGTTTTTGGTTAAATACCGCTTTAAAATGATTGTAAAGCTTTGATTATTAAAAAAATGTAATAAATAACAAACATGTTAGTGGCCCTGAACACTGTCTCCTGGGGTCCCTCAGTGGTTCTCGCGGATCCTCCCTCTAGGAGAAGCGCTCTCCTGGTCTCCTAGTCAACCCGTTAGGGTTACCTTGTGGGCAGGCTCCCGAGTCATTCATTTGGCGTCCATAATGCTGTACATTTTTTAATCCATGAAAATGGGAATAGAATCAGCAAGATCTAACAGAAGGACGATGGAAATTCATACAATAGAGTAATACTGAGGCTGAACAAGTTAATAACCTTCCAACCACCGAGTTCCAACTAGAAAATGGTCCAGCAGTCACAGCTGTAAAGTTTGCCAATAAACTGGAAGACGGAGTTTGTAGACTGTACATGGAGCGATTGTTCACTCTCCTTTTTTACTATTTCAGGTTTATTAACCAGTCATTGTGCTGCAATATAAATTCCAGGAATTCACGGCTGTATTACCACTTCATTATGACTCAAAATAAACGGCTGGAAAAGGGCGCTGAGCCTGCCAGACACAACTAAATGGACACGGCGGAATCCACAGATACGGTTTATGACGGGGTAGAACAATGCTTAAAAAATTATCCAGTGAAATTTAAAACAACTGCTAAGCTCATTACAGGTTTCGTAACCGACGAACAGCCCAGGACTGAGCTAGATTTAAAATGCCGACTTAAAGCGGAGGTTCACCCAAAAAATAAACTTTCTGTCACTAGATCCAGCATACTGCTGACATCTTTTTTTTTTTTTGTACTTATCATTTTAGCGGTCTTTCTTCTCCGGCTCCGAACGGGGAATCCTGCGGGGAATAGGCGTTCCTAAATCAAGCGCAGTTGATTGACGGGCTTGGATAGCGCGTCACGCCTTTCGAAAATAGCCGAAGTGACACTCGGCTGTTTACGGCGCTATACGGCACCTGCTGACTGCACAGGCGCCGTAAACACCCGAGTGTCACTTTGGGTATTATCAGAAGGCGTGAAGCACTATCCAAGCCCGTCAATCAACTGCGCTTGATTTAGGAACGCCTATACCTGGAAGGATACGCCGCTCGGTGCCGGAGAAGAAAGACCGCTAAAACGATAAGTACAAAAAAAATTAAAAATCCAGCGTACTGCAGATGTTAGCAGTATGCTGGATCTAGTGGCAGAAAGTTGATTTTTGGGTGAACCTCCGCTTTAAAGCCGAGCTCCAGGCAAATAAAGAGAAGAGGGTTTTAATAAGACATCATGATCATTGGGGAGATTTACTAAAACTGGAGCACCCAGAACCCGGGGCAGCTCTGCAGGGCAGCCAATCAGCTTCTAACATCAGCTTGTTCAATTACATTTTGACAATAAAACCTGGAAGCTGATTGGTTTCCATGCATAGGTGTGCGCAGCCTATTGCATTAGGGTGTGCACCCCAAAAACTCAAAACACACATAGGTGCGTGTGCATGTATATATCTACATATATATATATATATATATATACACACACACACACACACTCTTATAAATAAATGTAAAATAAACCGTTTAAAATGTACTAAAACATGGACTGTGTTAGTAGGGAAGTGGATGTGTCAGTAGGGAAGTAGCCATATGGTTTCAGTAGTTTTTTATTTACTGTTTTGTATTTTTTTATTAATTTTTTATTGTTTTTTTTACAATTTTTTTTACAATTTTTTTTTTATTATTATTGAAAACACTTTTTTAGGAGCCCTATTAGAGGGCTTTGGTGCAATATCAGCAGGGGGAATCTGTGCTTCACATGGTGATTAGGGTGTGCCCAGGCACACCTGGCACACCCCCTGCGCACGCCTATGTTTCCATGCAAGGCTGCACCAGGTTTTGCACTCTCCATTTTTATTAAATCAAACAAAGAAACCTTCGTGTTTCTTGAAAGTGATTGTATAGGTAATTTGTATTTTATTTTTAAATAACAGACGTCTATACTTACCTGCTCCATGCAATGGAACAGAGCAGCCCCCAACCTCCTCTTCTCAGGTCAAAAACAGAAAAAACAATAACTGTGGAGAGGTATTGATGGTCGGACTTTGAGGCCAAGAAAGTAAGTTAAAAAATAAAAATTTTAATATCATCAATTAAATGAAAAAAGATAAATGCATTATAACAAATACCGTGTTTCCCCGAAAATAAGACGTACTCCGAAAATAAGCCGTAGCGGGATTTCGACACAAGATCGAAATATAAGACACCCCTCCGAAAATAAGACATATAGATGGCGTGTCGAATCTCTGAAAATAAGACGTAGCGATGGTGTAGCGAATCTCCGAAAATAAGACGTAGTGATGGGCGTGTCGTATGCGTAGCGGAGCAGCGCGGAGCGGTAAACAACACGTGATAGGCGTACGGTACTGTACTGGTGCAGAGCTCAGGAGCTGAAGTGAGGAGAAGAACGCTGTGTAAAGCTGTAAAGCTTCTCCCAGCACTGACCAGCAAACCCCTCTCTCACCCCACACAAACACCAGGGGATAGGGGGAAAAGCTGCTACTGAGCCCAAAGAGATCACCCCAGCTCCACTGTGCTCCACATCAGCTTTGCTGGCCTATCTTTCTGTACAGCCAGACAAGACGAGTGCAAAGAGAAGAAGTTGGATATCCGAATGGTCCAAAAATGGCGTGCAGAATACGATAATCTCAGTCTACAGGTGGACAGAGGAAATGCTAAGAAGCGCAAGTGTGGTTCAGGTAGGCAACCTTAATTTTCTGTAATAAAAATAAGACACCCCCCGAAAATAAGCCATAGTGTGATTTCTTGAGGAAAAAAAAATATAAGACGGTGTCTTATTTTCGGGGAAACACGGTATATACAAATAACAATAATACATATACATGGATGAACCACTGTATACAAAATCCCTAAAGTCGCCGACGCACGTTTCGTCGTGGGGCTTCTTCAGGACGGTTGTTAGGGATTTTGTGAGAAGATGTATAGTCAGAAAACAAATAGTTATATAGTCGATGATCCTATAATGAATGCATTCAATGGTATGGTAGGTACTTGCTTCCAAAAGTCCTCAGATCTTATTACAGATCTTTAATCGACAACAAAGTCAGAGTAAGGATAGCTTTAAGGTTCATATAAACCGTGACGCTATTGGCAACCTCCATTCAATAGTGAAAGACCCTGGAGCCGGCTGGGACACATAACCAATTATCACAGGCTGAACTTGAAGTCCTCCAGGTGTATTAAACAACCGCTAGACACATCTATGTTTGAGGCTTAAAGGTTTGAGCCAGACTTTCAAGTGGTTGTCTAAAAGCAGGGTCCGTGTTCCAGGGTGTACATCTACACATCTACAGGTCCACTGCCAGCGCTCCTGGCCCCTTCTCTTTGTTCAGTGCACCCATATAGAGGCACTTGTGCGTGCTCAACCCCGTGCCAATCACAGACAGCGGTCCCCCGCTACTGGCTTTGATCGAGAGCACTGAGAGACAATGGCTCTCGATGTTTTAGCAAAGCCAGTGAGACCCAGAAGTGAGGGGAGAGAGAAGAGCTGCAGACGTGCAGAGCGTTGGATCAAATGAGGGCTGAGGCAAGTAAAAGGGGAGGTGGGTTGAGGTGCATGCTGATGCCTAAACATTTTTTACCCCAATGCAAGGAATGTATCAAGCCTCGTACACACGACCGTTTTCCATCAAGAAAAATGCTGGCAGAGCTTTTTTGCCAAGAAAAACAGTCGTGTGTATGTTTTTCGTTGAGAAAACTGCTGTGGATCTTGATGAGAAAAAAAGAGAACATGTTCTCTTTTTTCTCGTCGGGAGTCTAATTTTCCTCGTTGTGTTTCTCGTCGGGCTGGTTTACGTGTATGCTTAGAAACCCGAGCATGCTCAGAATAAAGTATGAGACGGGAGCGCACCTTCGGTAAAAGTAGCGTTCG
Source organism: Rana kukunoris (assembly GCA_029574335.1). Lineage (NCBI taxonomy): Eukaryota > Metazoa > Chordata > Amphibia > Anura > Ranidae > Rana > Rana kukunoris. Next base: position 530,752,132 of record CM056052.1, on the reverse strand, counting down.
TAATGGAGATAGCACATTTGTCACGCTGTAACAGACTGAAACCGCAAATCGTCTCTTACCAAACTTTTACTTAACACGTGGTAACATGAGATTAGCAAAAGCAGCCCCAAGGGTGGCGCCAGTGGAATCAAACTTCCCCTTTATAGTGCCGTAGTACGTGTTGTACGTCACCTCGCTTGAGAACGACAAGGTTTTGTCTTGACAGTGTGTATGCAAAGAAAGCTTGACAAGATTCTCGTCGAGGAAAACGATGTTTCATTTACGACGAGATTCTCGGCCGTGTGTACGAGGCCTTAAGGTAAATAATTGTTTAGGCTTTAGAACCACTTTAACTGCTTCCTGACCCAGTGGCTTTAGATATTCTGCAAGCGGGTGGCACACCCAGCAACCGCAACGCACCCATATGTCACAGTTTAATTCCTGGTTTGCTGGCCCGTGCTGTGATTGGACACATCATGAGTTTGTCAGTAGATTTTGGCTGAAACCTGCTGAGGACAATCACAGCACAGTGCACTGGCGTAGCGGGGGGGGGGGGGCGTCGCACTGGGCGCAAAATTGGGGGGAGGGGGCGAAATCCCGGCATCCGTGTCACTTTTTTTAAAATCAATGAAAAGTCATAATGTGTCACTGTAATCCGAGCGATTACGGCCACCATTTTGCGGCAGATGGCGCCCTGTGATTGGGCGTACAGTATGTGGTCATGTGCTGGCGGATCTGGCCAATCCATGAACGTGGGCGGGCGAATGCGCAAAGGCTGCCCCTGGAGGAGACCCGTCCGCGCTTCTGTATCCAGATTCCGCCACCAGGCATCTTTTCCTGAGAATCTCCTACACCCTGACAGGCTCAGCTCACGGCGCTGCCCATTGGCCTCCGCCAATAGTCCCCCCACACCATTGACCAGCTTGCCTCCATTGTCCTGACCAGCGGCCGACGGCCATTGGGCGACGTTGGTGTGACGTCCGGCAAGAGCAAAACAGCGCGCAAATACGAACTGTCTGCCGTCGGTGGCCAATCAGCGTGTGGCTCCCGGAAATGGGGACGGAGGAAGCAGCTGCAGGCTGAGAGTTGTTGAGCGATCCACACACGGAGTGCAGGCAGAGAGGCAGCTATAGAGTCCGGGGCCCCTATTGTGTACAATCCAGGGGCCCCTCCGTCCCTGTGACAGGTCATGGCTTCCAGGCTGTCCCAGTCCCACCTGAAGCTGGAGGCAGAGATAGAGCGCTGCAGGGCAGAGTGTCAGTGGGAGAAGATCCTGAGCCTGAGCAAGCAGCTGGCCCCCAGGGGCCCGACAGTACCGGTAGGTGACCGTCCTCCCTCCAATCCCTGCACTGATCACACCCCATCAGTATCAGGCAGCTGAGGGCTGGGCTCAAGAGGTAAGCTGCACACCCAGGCAGGTGACTTGGCACTGATAACACAGCACTGTGTACTGATCTGGAGGGCAGGAAGTGGCAGGGTGAGGGGCCCGGGGCCCTGAGATCACAGGACTTCCTGAAAATGATTGGTGGCGGTTATCTGGGTGCACTGAGGCTTCACATGGATTTCCTGCAGTAATATCTTCTGACACCCGACCCTTCATATGTGTACATGTTATGGGGGAACCCCGGGGGGATATGTGACACACAGAGGAGCCGGGAACATGCATACAACGGCCTTGATAAAATTAGCTTCACATCAGAGTCCCCCTCATCACATCAAAGTTCCATCCCCCTTTACATCAGAGGTCCCACTATCACATCTGAGGTCCCCCTTTACATCAGAGGTCCCACTATCACATCAGAGGTCCCACTATCACATCAGAGGTCCCACTATCACATCAGAGGTCCCCCTTTCACATCAGAGGTCCCACTATCACATCAGAGGTCCCCCTTTACATCAGAGGTCCCACTATCACATCTGAGGTCCCCCTTTACATCAGAGGTCCCCCTTTCACATCAGAGGTCCCCCTTTCACATCAGAGGTCCCCCTTTACATCAGAGGTCCCACTATCACATCAGAGCCCTCCACACAACCCGGCTAATTACACCTTGTACCCGCCGCTCTCCGCACTATAGCCGGCCTCTCATGAACGTGCACACTGATCAGTGTGCACGGGGGGGGGGGGGGAATAATTTCTGCCCCGGGCGCCCATAACTCTGGTTACGCCACTGCAGCACAGAGCTCTGTGCTGACAACTCTGTACACAGACAATGATCTGTCTGTTCAGAAAGAAAAAGCAAACAGATCTGTGATTAAGCCTTCGGTCACACCAAATTCAACTTTAAAATCCTGCAACTTGCATTGAAAGGTATTTTAAATCCGTATGTCAGTGCAACTTCAGGTGCGACTTGGCTGACATCTGTGCAATTTCATGCACAGCGGTCTATGCAAGGCACACCTGGAATTGACAATAAATTGTCTATGAGCTTCTCTTTTAAATAGGTGCCGCACAGCACAGTCGGCGTTACACATTATTAAACAGTGTAATTGTTAACAATAGTGTGCAACTTGTCATACAAGTTGGAACCCTGTAACAAGCCGCACTGGGGGCTAAAAGCAGCACACATTACACTGGTTAGGCACAAAGTTAACCTCTTGATTGCCCCTTAATGTTAATTCATTTCCAGCCAGTGCCATTTGTACAGTATAATCACTGATCACAGTGTTAGTGTCACTATTGATGTCAGTGTCAGTTAGTGTCCCTCCCAGCTAGTGTTAAAGCGGTTGTAAACCGCATATACATTTAAAAAAAAAAATTTTTTAAACCTGCAAGGCAAAAGCCATAATGAGCTAATATGCACCGCCGTGGTATTTGATCACCTCTGCGGTTTTTATTTTTGTGTTATAAACAAAAATAGAACTTTGAATATATAAAATATATAAAAAAAGCGTTTATCGGTTGGTTTGCGCAAAATTTATAACGTTTACAAAATAGGGGATAGTTTTATTGCATTTTTATTCATTTTTTCATTACTTTTTTTTTACTACTAATGGCGGCGATCAGCGATTTTTTTTTCCGTGACTGCAACATAATGGCGGACACTTCGGACAATTTTGACCCATTTTTGGGACAATTGTTATTTTCACAGCAAAAAATGCATTTAAAATGCATTGTTTATTGTGGAAATGATGTTTGCAGTTTGGGAGTTAACCACGAAGAAAAAATATTATGGACAGCCGCACTCCAATGGATGTTAAAAATTAATAGATAGCCTTTTAATAAGGTAAAATAAGAACACTACAAGAGCAAAAACAGCAAACGGTGGGGTGGTACAGCTGTTGCGTTTCACATTGATGGATGATGCTTAGTCATAGCTCGGGAGTTAACCACAAGGGGGCGTTGATGGGGTTATGTGTGACCTAACAAGTGTTTACAACTGTAGGGGGGTGTGGCTGTAGGTGTGACGTTATCGATTGTGTATCCCTATAAAAGGGAACACGCGATCGATGACGCCGCTACAGTGAAGAACGGGGAAGCCGTGTTCTCCCTGTTCTTCAGCTCCGGGGAGCTTCGGACCAGGTCGCGGGAGCGCGCCGGCGACCCACGGCTGGGTACGAGCACAGCACGTACCTGTACGTGCATGTGCCCAGCCGTGCCAGTCTGCCGACATATATGTGCAGGAGGCGGTCCTTAAGTGGTTAAAGGAACCTATTTAGAAAATAAAAAACAAACCTTTCAACCCCTTTAACCACTTAAGACCCGGACCAAAATGCAGGTAAATGACCAGGCCCCTTTTTGTGATTTGGCACTGCGTCGCTTTAACTGACAATTGCGCGGTCGTGCGACGTGGCTCCCAAACAAAATTTGCGTACTTTTCTTCCCACAAATAGAGCTTTCTTTTGGTGGTATTTGATCGCCTCTGCGATTTTTATTTTTTGCACTGTATACAAAAATTGAGCGACATTTTTGAAAAAAAAAACAATATTTTTTACTTTTTGTTATAAGAAAAATCAAATAAACTAAATGTTAGTCAAACATTTAGGCCAAAATTTATTTAGCCACATGTCTTTAGTAAAATAAATCGCAATAAAAAAAATAGCTACCTAGCGGGAACAGCGACACTAATACAGCGATCAGAAAAATGATTGCTTAGTGATGCTGGTGATCAAGGGGTTAAAACTTTATTAGGGGGGGGGGCGTACGGGGGCTACCCTGAACCTAACACTGACTGTCACACTGACACTAAATACAGTGATCATACATGTATGATTACTGCATTCAGTGACACTGTGACAGGGGGAGGGGGGGGGGATTGATCGCAAGGGGTTAATGTGCCTATGTGTAGTGTGTGTCAGTGTAGTGTTGTGCAGACTTACTGTGTGATGTGATCTCTCCTCAGCGGCGGTTGAAAAAAACGCCGAGAGCAGAGATCACATCACTTCCCCCTTCCTGTGTTTACACAGGAGGAGGAAGTGCAGAGCAGGGAAGCGTGCGCATTGGCTGGGAGCGATCCAGAGGGGGCGGACAAAAACTAATAGCCGCCCCCTCGTCCCGGATTGCTCGTACAGCCACGGGGACCGCCGCATGTACCAGGGGGGTCCCGATCGGACCCCCGACCCACGTCAAGGCAGCAACATATATTATATACGTTGATGTGCCTGCCTGTGCCATTCTGCCGATGTAAATGTACATGCGGCTGTCCATAAGGGGTTAAAGATTTAAAAGTGCAGTAGATAAGGCTGTACTGTGGGGGGTTAAAGCCATGGAAATCTCAGGACAGAAAGGTTAGAAATACAAATTCTTTAGCAGATACAATAGCAGATGTATTAGCGGTTTGTCTGTAGTTCAGCTTTAAGTGAACCTGTTGATTTGCCCTGATAAATAATCAGACAAGTGTCTGATTCAACTCCGATGTAAGAAAGACCGCCTCATTCAACAAGTATTCTTCCAGACACCAAAGGTCACGTCGTGGCCATTTTCCCATGTTGATGGGATTAGATGTGGGCGGTGAGATCACCAGAATTTAGTTTTTTGTATAAACAACCAGTGGAACCACACAGCGTTTGCTCTAGTGCTGTGACTTTAACAGGGGGAAGGAGACTCACACGGGTTATGCTGGAATAACCACACAGCGGAAAACCATCTGCCTATACTTCTCATAGCTAAGGCATTACAGTCTCTGTTATTGTTGGTCACAGAACAGAAAGTATCCACCTAGACAGAGCAAACAGGGCACGGTACAGCGAGGACTACAATGGGTTTCATGTGATTCATGCTTCAAGTGGTTTCAGTTGGGCTTTATTGAAATAGGTCGTATCAATGCGTACACCCAAGTGAGGGCCATGCATCTCTGTGCAGGCAGTTCCATTGATGTTTGTTGGGACCCAGCAGTTGCACGGACACAGTCACTGCTCCCAATTTGACATCCATGCAGGTGTGGGTGCATGGTAGGGTGACCACATTCCCAAACGGCCATTCAGGGACCCCTTCCCAAAAAATCAGCTTGTGCTGCAATGACTCACAGCACAGCGGGGGCAGAGGATGCGCGCTCTACCCAGAAGAACTGATCACGCCCCCCAAAAAAGGCATTGCCACTTTACTCATTGACAGCACTTGTCCTGACTGGCCGAGACCCATTTTACCTTGTTCCACCGCTGACACAAGAGGCGGGATTTATGATTTCTCCAATCACAAGCAGAGGGCGGGGATTGTGCCTCTCCAGACATTCCCGACCAGGACAAGTGCTGTGAGTAAAGCGTTGATGTGGTGGCATTTTTTGGGGGCCAACAGATAGAAGGAAGGGGGGGTGGCTGTGTCAGCTTCATTCTGGGACACTGTATTGTCCTGAAATGAAGGTGCCCGGGACCCGGGACAGATCTGCAAAATGCGGGACTGTCCCGGGCAATCCGGGACATGTGGTCACCCTAGTGCATGGCCCCTGAACGCACACGGTCTGCACCTCCATGGATGTCAAATTGGGAGCAGTGGCTGTGTCCGTGCAACTGCTGGGTCACAATAAACCTCAATTGGACTGGCTGCACAGGGATGCATGGAATACCTGTGTATCCCCATGCTGGCAAACACAGCCCTCACTTGGGTGGATGCATTGATGCATCCCATGTGAATGAGGACTTTGCTTCTGGAAAATGTTACCTCTTACCTGTTTTGTTGCAATAGGTCATAGATGTGGGCCAACTTTTGGCAGGCATGCCACAGCTGGCACACAGAGCCCTCCCAGTGGGCATGCAAACTAAGTTACCAGATCGCATCGTCTTTTATATTCCATTCTCCAGCGTTAAATATGGTATTTGTGTACATATACTGAAGTTTGTACATTATGAAATTACCTTGAATTTCTGAGCCGTTTGATGTGTTCCCAATAGAATCAACCATTACCCTGAAGAAGACCACTACTGGTCGAAACGCATCAGGTCTATATATGGCTGACATTCTGTAATGTAGTGCTTTGATTGACTGTGTTATGGAATACTTACTGTTCAGTACAACCAGAGTTTATACTTTAAATCGGAACATGACATTGAGTTTTACTTTTTGACGAATAAAATACTTTTATAATAGATACTGTCTTTTGCTTTTGATACCATTGCTGCTAAAAAAAAAAAACCCTAGGGGGAACTTTCCCATATCACAGTTACCGGATCGCTACCTGGGTCACATGCCACCTGTGGTTGGTACACTGAGACAGACGCCGGTGATCGCAGGCAGAGGGAGATCCTTCACCATGTCCTTCGGGCCAGGAGCTTTGGGTACAGCTGATGGCCATCACCAGCTCTATATAACAGGTGGGAGGGAAGGAAGTGGCAGCGCTGTGCTTGGTGCAGAGTGTGCTTTGGTAATGGTTTATTGGTGCACAGAGTTTTACCATGTAAGTGACTCTGGTTCTATAATCTGATGCTGGATGGCTTGATGTAGTCTGAGCAGTGCCGAGTGTCACAGCCACCCCTGGAGTATGGAGATTACTGGGGGCACAGAGCAAGGTGCACAGGTGAGAGGGGAGGGAGCGCTGCACCTGCCGGGGAGGGTGGGGACTCCTAGAGGGGTCATTACTGTAGCGGACCATGTGTGATCTCCTTCCAGTAATCAAACATATGATGGGGTGAGTGGAGTTCTGTCATCCCCCCTCCTCTGGACGCAGTCACATAACCTCTGTCACGCCACTTTGTACATGTTGCAGTTTGGGCACTCTGTCTCAAAAAGGTGCGCCATCACTGCAATAGTTTGTTACTGTTTTATGAAAAATTCTGCAAGGCACAATCTAAAGAATTCTTAAAGGGTGTCATGAAGACTTTTATTTTATTGTTTTTACAGTGGTGATCTAAGATTTTTAGCGGGACTGTGTCATTGCGGCGGAACAAATGCAACCCCAAGTGACACTTTTTGGGAACCAGTGACATTATTAGATGGATCGGTGCTATAAAAATGCACTAATCAATGTATAAATGACACTAGCAGGGAAGGGGTTAACACTAGAGGGCGATCAAGGTGTTAAAGTGAATGTAAAGCCACTTTCATCCTTTCTAAACTACTGCCATAGTGGTTATCTATAAGGATATTAATTTTGTGAAAAGGATAAGGATATAGATGACTCCTGCATGTATCCTAATTTTTAAAGCGCCCCCCTCCCCGCGAGCTTGCGCAATTCTCGGCTGCCAATGGTGCCAACTAAAAAAACTCATACAGAAGTCGTGCCTGCATATGACAACGGTGTTAAAATCACACATATTGCCGTGATCGTCGGAGCAAGAGCAATAATTCTAGCACTAGAAAGTTTAAAGAAAGTTTAAAGCGTCGTCTATGAAGATTTTTAGGTACTGTAGTTTGTCACACCATTCCACGAGTGCGTGCAATTATAAAGCGTGACATGTTAGGTATCTATTTACTTGGTGTAACATTATCTTTCACATTATACAAAAAAAAAAATTGGGCTAACTATACTTTTTCATTTTTTTTTTTAATTCATGAAATTAAATTTTTCCAAAAAAGTTGCATTTAAAACACTGCCTCACAAATATCGTGTGACATAAAATATTGCAACAATCGCCATTTTATTCTCTAGATCAGTGCTCCCCAACCTTTATATCGCCGCGGACCGGTAAACGTTTGATAATTTTTCCGTGGCCCACTTGTTTTGATTTAATAATTTTTAATTTAATTGTAATTAAACATGCCTTCAAAATAAATAGTAATAATGTTTTTTTTGTTCGAGTTTGGGTGTTTATTGTTCTTTTATTATTAGTATTAATAATAAATGTATTTTTTTAAGGTTAATTATTAATGATGTATTATTACATATTATTATTCATTTATTTTACTTATTTATAATGATTATTAGTTGTGCATTTATTTTACATTTACAGGAACATCTCTACGTTTACAGGAACTTTAAAGCGGGGGTTCACCCTATAAAAAATGTCTAACATTACATCCAGCCCAGTTCTGCTAATTAATAAAATTACGCTGACCTTTTTTTATTTTTTACTGCCGTAGATAGTGTTTATCAGAAGGATTCACCGCGGCTTCCGGGTAGGGAATCCCGCAGGAGTGGGCGTTCCTATTGACATGCCAATTGATTCACATGCTAAACGACGGCCCATACAGCGCGTCACGACTTGCCGAAAGAAGCTCGGGTCGGCTCGGCTCTATTCGGCGCATGCGCACCGGAGTTTGGCTTCTTTCGGGAAGTCGTGACGCGCTGTATGCGCCGTCGTTTAGCATGTCAATCAAAAGGTCAGTGTAATTGTATTAGCAGAACCTGGCTGGATGTAATGTTAGAAATTTTTTATAGGGTGAACCCCCGCCTTGGGCGGCCCGGTACCGTTTGAGCCACGGACCGGTACCGTTCTGCGGCCCGGGGGTTGGGGAGCACTGCTCTAAATTCTCTGCTAAAAATATATATATATAATGTTTGGGGGTTCTAAGTAATTTTCGAGCAAAAAATATGGATTTTAACTTGTAAACACCAAATGTCAGAAATAGGCTTAGTCATGTCAGAAATAGGCTTAGTCATGAAAGGGTTAATATATGGGGGGGGGGGGGTTTGATTTACTAAAGACAAATCCACATTGCACTACAAGTGCACTTGGAAGTTCAGTCGCTGTAGATCTGAGGGGAAGCTCTGAAATGAGGGGAAGCTCTACTGATTTTATCATCCAATCATGTGCAAGCAAAAATCCTTTTTTTTCTTGCATGTCCCCCTTAGATCTACAGCAACTGCACTTGCAATGCACTTGTAGTGCAAAGTGGATTTGCCTTTGATAAATAAACCCCCGGTCAGGGGCAGACTGACAACTCATGGGGCCCCCGGGCAATAGAAGATTATGGGGCCCCCAGGCTTACAGATGGCCACCATGCCATGAGGCAGTGCAGAGGCGGGGCAGCTAAAATCTCAGGATTTTCTCATCAAAAGCATGTCGGTTTTGGACATATCAGGGGCAGATGTAAAAAAAACACTGATTTTTACATACTGTCCCTGGTTTTACTGAGCCTGGCAACCCTGATGGGGCCCCCTAGTGGCATGGGGCCCTCGGGCAGTGCCCGGGTGCCTCAATGATCAGTCCGCCCCTGGCCATGGTGTATCCTGGGTATGGGTCCACAATGATGTTATGGCAAAGTTTGCCTATAACTGAGCTGCAGATGCTTTCAGAGCAATACTTGGTGGCAGCACTAATTCACTTGCTGTGATCCGTGGTTTGGGAGGTAAAAACTCTCATGACTCATGAAGAAAATGAACAGAGCCAAACCTAACAGTGGAAACGTCTGGAGTGAAAACACCAGCCAATAATTGTAAGAAGACCCAGCTGTTCCAAAGTGATCATTAATGGCTGCTTTTCCCTTTAATTTCTCAACCTATAATAACAGTCAAGAAGAGATTTATCATGGCTTTGCATCTGCTCTACACCTGCACTTTCATAGAGCGCCTAGCTGTTCCTTCACAGGCTGGGGCTTGAATATCTTACAAATGGTGCTGAAATGACTAAACCCAGGACCCTGCATTCACTATATCCAGAGCCGTCATGGGCCCCTGGGCAAAGTAATGCTCTGGGGCCCCTAAAATGGAGACAGTGCAGGTAAACAGACATCAAGTAGGTAGGAGGTAGGGGATATCTAGGGTGTAGAGGGGTCAGAGTGCTGGGGGGATATCTGGGATGTAGAGGGGCAGCCCGGGCTCAAGGGCCAGCTGCTTTAGGGAAAGGGCAGAGGCCCCCCATGCAGCTGGGCCCCCTGGGCAGGGCACAGATGTGCCCTCTCATTAAGACAGCCCTGACTGTATCTGTTCTTCCACAGTACACAGAACATGGAAATGTAATTGTTTTAAATTAATAAATATAAATTGCTAAATACCTTTTCTCATCAACAGTATATATCAGAACAAGAAAAACCTTGGATTGCGAGCATAATTCGTTCCAGAAACATGCTTGTAATTCAAAGCACTTGTATATAATTACATAGTTAGTTAGGTTGAAAAAATACACAAGTCCATCTAGTTCAACCATACAAAATAAAAAATACAATCACATATACCCAATTCCAAACCCACAGTTGATCCAGAGGAAGGCAAAAAAAAAAACAGCAGAACATGATCCAATCAGCTACAGCAATTCCTTCCTGATCCCTTGAGAGGCAATCATATTTTCCCTATAAAGATTAGTACCCAGTTATATTATGTACATTTGGGAAAGTATCCAAGAAATAGTTAAAACAATCTACTGAGCTGGCCAGAACCACCTCTCCAGACATGTTTACAGCTCTAAAGCCCCGTACACACTATAGGGCCAGATTCAGTATCAGTTACGCCGGCGTATCAGTCAAACGGCGGCATAACTCAGAATCTGTGCCAGCGTATCTTGTTTTCTGTATTCAGAAAACAAGATACGCCGGGTTGCAGCTAAGATACGAGCGGCATAATTGTATTACGCCGTTGTATCTTAACTGCAATTTTAAAATGGCCGCTAGGGGCGCCGAGAATATGTAAAGCGAGATACGCCAATTCCCGAACGTACGCCCGCCCGACGCAGTGACTTTACGTTGTTTCCGTAAGGGGTTTCCCGGCGTAAAGATAAGGCACCAAAAAGCAGGCGCATCCTATGTTAAGTATGGACGTCGTGACAGCGTCAAATTTGAAATTTTTTACGTCGTTTGCGTAACTTGTCCCTGAATGGGGATTGACTTCATTGACGTTCACGTCGATAACACCGTCATAATTTGTATTTCCTCTAATATTTCCTCATAGCTGAGCTTCTCCATGCCTCTTATCAGTTTGGTTGCCCTTCTCTGCACTTTCTCCAGTTCTCCGATATCCTTTTTGAGAACTGGTGCCCAAAACTGAACTGCATATTCCAGATGAGGTCTTACTAATGATTTGTACAGGGGGGGGCAAAATGATATCTCTCTCTCTCTGGAGTCCATACCTCTCTTAATACAAGAAAGGACTTTGCTCGCTTTGGAAACTGCAGATTGGCATTGCATGTTATTATTGAGCTTATGATCAACCAAAACCCCCAGATCCTTCTCCACTACAGATCCCCCCAGTTGTATCAAAGATCGAAATCGAAATATCTAATTTCCCCATAAGAAATAATGGGACCTCCAATGTTGTTACGCAACCATTTATTCATTAAAGCATCACTAAAAGTGATTAAAAATAGATAAAAATCAATCATATAATATGCCTCTAGTATGCCTCTAGTTTCACTTTCGTTTTTAAACTGGTTTTGTGTTTATGTGTAAAGTAAAGTAGAGAGAGAGACAGAACAAAAACAAACAATTCCAGGGCAGTGTTTTGTTTTTAAATTGAATCCCAGGGCAGTATTTTGTTTTTAAAATGAATCTGATTGGTTCTGAGGAGTTTTAGACACACAGCTTAGACCACAGTGAAAAGCTGCCATGAGATTTTTCATAAGGAGCCAGACAAGCAGGAAGTGTGGAGATCAGAGCAGAATTACAGTAACTTCAAAGCAAAAACTAACAACGAGAACATGAAAACAGCACTGCAGTAAGGTAAAGGAAGCCATTTAGCTAAAAAAAAAAAAAAATCCTTTAGTGATCCTTTAAGTCCTTCAGTTTATAGTCCATATAAAAAGATTATAGCAATGTGATAAATTGTGCAACCATAAAATGTCCATCCACATATGGAAGCCTCCCAATGGGATTATAAGCAAAATCCTGCAGGATGGATGGAAAATAAATGTAGCGCTATAAACATAAATTAGTAACACACACATGAACAGTGAATGAATGATGTAGTCCAAACAAACCACATGAGTGGAAAAGTCCTGATAAGGAAAACGTTGGAGTGCATCGGTGACAACATAAACCAAAACATGAATAGAAGTCCAGTTGCTATATGTTGTACCTTCATTAAATGTAACCAAATTGCTACACTAAGGAGGTGACTCTGTTCTATTTTATACTCTGTTGTGACACAACGCTACTCATATATCAAGACATCGCTTGTATATAAAGTCAAAATGTATTAAAAAAAAAATGGTGGTCTTGCAAGACGCTCACAAAACCAAGGTTTATATAGCAGTCTTGTGACTTATATCAGTGTCTGGTTATAGCTTGCAGGAGGAGTTTTTTTTTTCTGACTCTGACTGTCCTATTAGGCTACAAGACCCCTGACCCTCTGTCTGGACAGTGCTGATGGGCCCTGTGCTGATCACAAGCACCCCCAAGAAATAAAAAGTAACTCTTAACCACTTCAGCCCCAGAAGGATTTACCCCCTTCCTGACCAGAGCACTTTTTGTGATTCGGCACTATGTTGCTTTAACTGACAATTGCGCGGTCTTGCGACGTGGCTCCCAAACAAAATTAGCGTCCTTTTTTCCCCCCAAATAGAGCTTTCTTTTGGTGGTATTTGATCACCTCTGCGGTTATTTTTTGCGCTATAAACAAAAATAGAGTGACAATTCTGAAAAAATTCAATATTTTTAACTTTTTGCTATAATAAATATCCCCCAAAAATATATAAAAACACTTTTTTTTCCCTCAGTTTAGGGCGATACGCATTCTTCTACATATTTTTCGTAAATGCGCAAAAGTTATAGCGTTTACAAAATAGGGGTTAGTTTTCTGGCATTTTTATTATTATTTTTTTTTTACTAGTAATGGCGGCGATCAGCGTTTTTTTTCAGAACTGCGACCTTATGGCGGACACTTCGGACACTTTTGACACATTTTTGGGACCATTGGCATTTTTTTAGCGATCAATGCTATATAAAAATGCATTGTATTACTATAATAATGCCATTGGCAGTGAAGGGGTTAACACTAGGAGGCGGGGAAGGGGTTAAGTGTGTTCCTGGGTGTGTTCTAACTGTATGGGGGGGTGGCCTCACTAGGGAAAATCGCTGATCTTCTGTTCATACATTGTATGAACAGAAAATCAGCGTTTCCCCCGCTGACAGGAACGAGAGCTACAGTGCGGAAAATAAGTATTTGAACACCCTGCTATTTTGCAAGTTCTCCCACTTGGAAATCATGGAGGGGTCTGAAATTGTCATCGTAGGTGCATGTCCACTGTGAGAGACATAATCAAAAAAAAAAAATCCAGAAATCACAATGTATGATTTTTGTAACTATTTATTTGTATGATACAGCTGCAAATAAGTATTTGAACACCTGAGAAAATCAATGTTAATATTTGGTACAGTAGCCTTTGTTTCCAATTACAGAGGTCAAACGTTTCTTGTAGTTTTTCACCAGGTTTGCACACACTGGAGGAGGGATTTTGGCCCACTCCTCCACACAGATCTTCTCTAGATCAGTCAGGTTTCTGGGCATGTCGCTGAGAAACACGGAGTTTGAGCTCCCTCCAAAGATTCTCTATTGGGTTTAGGTCTGGAGACTGGCTAGGCCACGCCAGAACCTTGATATGCTTCTTACAGAGCCACTCCTTGGTTATTCTGGCTGTGTGCTTCGGGTCATTGTCATGTTGGAAGACCCAGCCTCGACCCATCTTCAAAGCTCTAACTGAGGGAAGGAGGTTGTTGCCCAAAATCTCACAATACATGGCCCCGGTCATCCTCTCCTTAATACAGTGCAGTCGCCCTGTCCCATGTGCAGAAAAAACACCCCCAAATCATGATGCTACCACCCCCATGCTTTACAGTAGGGATGGTGTTCTTGGGATGGTACTCATCATTCTTCTTCCTCCAAACACGGTTAGTGGAATTATGACCAAAAAGTTCTGTTTTTGGTCTCATCTGACCACATGACTTTCTCCCATGACTCCTCTGGATCATCCAAATGGTCATTGGCAAACTTAAGACGACCTTGACATGTGCTGGTTTAAGCAGGGGAACCTTCCGTGCCATGCATGATTTCAAACCATGACGTCTTAGTGTATTACCAACAGTAACCTTGGAAACGGTGGTCCCAGCTCTTTTCAGGTCATTGACCAGCTCCTCCCGTGTAGTCCTGGGCTGATTTCTCACCTTTCTTAGGATCATTGAGACCCCACGAGGTGAGATTTTGCATGGAGCCCCAGTCCGAGGGAGATTGACAGTCATGTTTAGCTTCTTCTATTTTCTAATGATTGCTCCAACAGTGGACCTTTTTTCACCAAGCTGCTTGGCAATTTCCCCGTAGCCCTTTCCAGCCTTGTGGAGGTGTACAATTTTGTCTCTAGTGTCTTTGGACAGCTCTTTGGTCTTGGCCATGTTAGTAGTTGGATTCTTACTGATTGTATGGGGTGGACAGGTGTCTTAATGCAGCTAATGACCTCAAACAGGTGCATCTAATTTAGGATAATAAATGGAGTGGAGGTGGACATTTTAAAGGCAGACTAACAGGTCTTTGAGGGTCAGAATTCTAGCTGATAGACAGGTGTTCAAATACTTCTTTGCAGCTGTATCATACAAATAAATAGTTAAAAAATCATAAATTGTGATTTCTGGATTTTTTTTTTTTGATTATGTCTCTCACAGTGGACATGCACCTACGATGACAATTTCAGACCCCTCCATGATTTCCAAGTGGGAGAACTTGCAAAATAGCAGGGTGTTCAAATACTTATTTTCTGCACTGTATGTGTTTACACACAAAGCTCCCGGTCCCCACTCTATAACGAGCAATCGCGGGTACCCGGCGGTGATCGTACCCGCCGGGCACGCTCGGGGGCGAGCGGGGGGGCGAGCGCACGTGCATGCCGCCTGCGGGCACGCACATGCCCCCTAGTGGCCGTCGAAAGTGCGACGTAGAATGGCGGGCTCTCGCCCAGGAGAGCCGACCTGCGGCTGTAGAATGATGGCGGCTGGTCGGCATGTGGTTAATACACACCAATCTGAGCATGGGCAGAGTGCCCCCAAGGCTCTGTACTATCAGGAGATGGATTGGGGACAGTGGAAGAAGTAAAGGATCAGAGAATACAGCCTTTTTACACAATGCAGCAGATTAACCCCTAAGGTTCCACAGTGTGTATAACAAGCATACTTTACTGCATATATATAGACTGATTTTACTGTTGTTGGTTTAGTAACACTTTGAATTGCCAACAGCATAAAGGTTGGTGCTAGAACATTTGCAGTTGCAATAAACAAAATGGAAAGATTCCCACAGTATATATATATATTTTTTTATATGGTGTATAGCACTCAACATTGAAGAGAAATAAAAGCAAGGAGGAAAAAAAATAGAAAATGTGCTGTGGCTCTGTATAAAGGCATTAGGGTCGTGCTTTGTGACAGTCCCAGCTCTGACGTCTTTTCAGATTTTGACAAAATGAGAGAAATAAGTGTGGCATGATTCCATTAAGATAGGGATTGGATTGAAGCTAAGCCACTGGGTAAATCTATCAACATCTGCTACATAGGATGATCCTTCACCGAGGATTTTTTTTATTTATTTTTTAAAGGGAGACTTCAGCCAAACATGTAAATACTGTAATTAAATATAAAAGGGGTTGTACTTGACAAACAAAAAAAATGTAAAATAATGTACACAATCTTGTAATGTTATCTAAACCATCTATTATATATACAGCTGTGCTCAAAAGTTTACATACCCTGGCAGAATTGATGATTTCTTGGCCATTTTTCAGAGAATATGAACGATAACACAAAAACTTTTCTTTCACTCATGGTTAGTGTTTGGCTGAAGCCATTTATTATCAATTAACTGTGTTTACTCTTTTTAAATCGTAATGACAACAGAAACTACCCAAATGACCCTGATCCATAGGCGTGTGCACAGGGTGTGCCAGGTGTGCCTGGGCACACCCTAATCACACCCTGCAGATTACCCCTGCTGCTTGGATGCAGAGAAAAGGACTGAAGAATCTCTGTTCTCAGTCCCTTTCTCTATCTCAAAAGTAAGACATCAGGGGTCTGTTTAAACCCCTGATATGTCACCAAAGCCCCCCGCAATTGGGGCTCCTAATAAATCAGTAAAAAAAATAAAAATTTAAAAAAAATATAGTAAAAAATAAAAAACTAGTGAAAAAGTTATAATAAAAAATAAATAAAAATTAACTACTGACACCATCCACTGCTCTACTGACAAATATATATATATATATATATATATATATATATATATATATATATCTATACTGTATATGAGCTTTGGAGGTGCACACCCTAATGCCATAGGCTGCGCACACCTATGCCCTGATCAAAGGTTTACATACTCCAGTTCTTAAAACCTTGTATTGCCCCCTTTAACATCAATGACAGCTTGAAGTCTTTTGTGGTATTTGTGGATGAGGCTCTTTATCTTCTCAGATGGTAAAGCTGCCCATTCCTCTTGGCAAAAAGCCTCCAGTTCCTGGAAATTCTTGGGCTGTCTTCCATGAACGGCACGTGTGAGATCTCCCCAGAGTGGCTCAATGATATTGAGGTCAGGAGACTGAGATGGCCACTCCAGAACCTTCACTTTATTCTGCTGTAGACAGGTCAACTTGGCCTTGTGTTTTGGATCATTGTCATGTTGGAATGTCCAAGTACATCCCATGCGCAGCTTTCTGGCTAAAGAATGCAAATGTTCCTGCAGTATTTTTTGATAACATACTGCATTCATCTTGTCATCAGTTTTGACCAAATTTCCTGTGCCTTTGTAGCTCACACATCCCCAAAACATCAGCGATCCACTTTTGCGTTTCACAGTAGGAATGATGTATCATCTTCCATCATAGACCTTGTTGACTCGTCTCCAAATGTAGCGTTTATGGTTGTGGTAAAAAAAGCTAAATTTTTGGTCTCATCACTCCAAATAACTTTGTGGCAGAAGTTTTGAGGCGTGTCTCTGTGCTGTTTGGCGTATTGTAAGAGGGATACTTTGTGGCATTTGCGTAGTAATGACTTTCTTCTGGCGACTCAACCATGCAGCTTATCTTTCTTCAAGTGTCTCCTTATTGTGCATCTTGGAAACAGCCACGCCACATGTTTTCAGAGAGTCCTTGTGTTATTTGTGTTTTTTTTTTTTTAATCCTGGCAGTTGTGGCTGAAATTTTAGTTGGTCTACCTGACCGTGGTTTGGTTTCAACAGAACTCCTCATTTTCCACTTCTTGATTAGAGTTTGAACACTGCTGACTGGCATTTTTAATTCTTTGGACATCTTGTTATATCCCTTTCCTGTTTTATACAGTTCAACTACCTTTTCCTGCAGGTCCTTTGACAATTCTTATGCTTTCCCCATAACTCAGAATCCAGAAACGTCAGTGCAGAACTGGATGAAAGATGCAAGGGTCCAGAAACTCATTGACCTTTTATACACACAGATTAATTACAAGTAAACAGATCACAGATGAGGATGGTTACCTTTAATAGCCATTCATACCCCTTTGTGTTAACTTGTGTACGTGTTATTAGCCCAAAATCACCAGGGTATGTAAACTTGTGGTCAGGGTAATTTGAGTAGTTTCTGTTGTCAATATGAGTTAAAAAGAGTAAACACAGTTCATTAATAATAAATGGCTTCAGCCAAACACTAACCACGAGTAAAAGAAATGTTTACAATTCACATTCTCTGAAAAATGGCTAAGAAATCATAAATTCTGCCAGGGTATGTAAACTTATGAGCACAACTATATATATATATATATATAACAAATGTGTTGTGCTTGATATAATACAATCAGTCCAGGCAGTGGCGTAGCGTGGGTTGTCAGCACCCGGGGCAAGGCAAGTAATTCCTACAATGACCACTACAGTAACCTATTTGATTTCAGCACTGACCAACCTGATTCCTTTACTGACCACTACACTACACTGTCCACTACACTACACTAACCTGTCCACTACACTACATTACATTACACTATACACTACATTACACTATCCACTACACTGACCACTACACTATCCACTACACTGACCACTGCACTACACTTACCACTACACTACACTGACCACTACACTATCCACTATACTACACTAACCACTATACTATACATTCCACTGTACTACACTATGTATAGTCTATACCAACGTTTCTCAACCAGTGTGCCGCGGCACACTGGTGTGCCGTGAAGAGTCCCCAGGTGTGCCGCGGCAAAATGACCCCAAATATTGGCAGCTATCTGATGTAACACTACTGCTGGGCACTTCATTATCATTTGTCTTTACAGCGGTGCCGGTCCTCTGTGTAAAACTCACTTCCACTGTGTGTGTTTGTACGTGTGCCTGTTTGTGTGCGTGCGCATCTGTCTGTATGTATGTTACTTTTAATCCTGACCCCCTATTCCTGTACCATCAGAACTACATTTGTAGGGCTTGTTCGAGATAGCAGCAAGCACTGCTGCTCCTCTGAAAAGCAATTTGTGTTCATATTGCTTTTCAGGTGCATTTGTCAGCCAGTAAAGAGGCATATCTTGACTCCTCACCACCTGTTTTAAGCCTGTTAATGCAATGCACACAGTTGCGGGGTAGTTGCAGTGCAGCCCCATTCACCCTGGGTTTACCTCCAGCTGCAGCCACAGCATGTTTACACCCCCAGCTGTTGCCTCTGCAGCTAAAGGGGCAAAAGTTGGGGGTGGTAAAAACAGCTCAACCATGTGGTTTTACTGCCCCTCCAGCCTGACATGTGAACAAGCTCTTGGTTCTGTGTGGATGCATGCTGCGTGTAGGGCAGCCCATTCATTTCCCTACCCGCAGTAATGCGGGGAAAGAAGAAGTCCCCGACCCTTTTTTTTTAATTGTGCCACAACAAAAGCAACCCATGTTTGCCAATGGATGGGGCACCATTAAGAATTAATGGCACCCCTAAAGAGCAGAGCATTTGTCTGTGTGTCAAGAACGAGCGCGATTTTGGGCGTGTTCCGCAACACACAGCGACGTGAACCAAGTCTTGGACAGGGGTGCCTCAAGACTGAAAATACTTTTCAAGGGCGCCCCGACTGGAAAAAGGTTGAGAAACACTGGCCTATACTATACTGACCTGCCTACAGTCTTCCTATACTGACAGTGACATTACATATACGGCGCCT
Organism: Rana kukunoris; assembly: GCA_029574335.1. Classification (NCBI taxonomy): domain Eukaryota; kingdom Metazoa; phylum Chordata; class Amphibia; order Anura; family Ranidae; genus Rana; species Rana kukunoris. The sequence continues at coordinate 530,732,766 of CM056052.1, read as the reverse complement.
CCCCCCAGACCATGTCCATCCATTCCTCACCTTCTTGTCCTGCTGCATCGGTCTGGACAGAGGAGGAGAAGACAGCGGCGCCAGCGGCTCACACTTTGCAGAGCTCTGGCCGCCATGTTCGGGGGTGCTGGGGAGGAGGAGGAGCAGTGCGGAGACAGCGGTCCCGGCGGCCCTGGCAGCTCACACTGTGCAGTCTGGCCGCCATGTTCGAGGTTGCTGGGGAGGAGGAGTGCGGAGACAGCGGTCCCGGCGTGCACACTGTGCAGAGCTCCGGCGGCCAGCCGCAATGTTCGGTGCTGGGGACTGGGAGGAGGAAGAGAAGACAGTAGGCGGCAGCTTTCAGCTTGCAAAACTTCAGCCGCCATGTTCACGATTTCCCGCTGCACTGTGATTGGGCGTAATGGGGGTCACGCGATCACGGACAGGCCAGCCCCACGCCGCACATGACCCCCATACGCCCAATCACAGGGTGCTGGATACTGAAAATGGCGACCGGAGTTCAGGGACACAGGAGAATAAAATTAATGTGGTGGCAGGCACCCTAAATGTGGGGCCCAGGGCCATGGCACCCCCCCCCCCCACGCTACGCCAGTGAGTCCAGGTATCAATGATATGTCACTAGTGAAATGACTCTATAAATAAAATATATGTGTAAAAGTTCTTGTATGCCAGCACCATCACGCGGTTCCACCACATTGTAAATATACCACCACCAAAGGTTTGGATGTACTCTTACCAGAGAGTGTTGAGCACCTGTTACGGAGGGTTTAAAAAGGACTCATATCTCATATACTCCATTCACGGTCACTTTTCAGTATTAGGGAGATCACCCAGACTTTCATGGAAAGCGATACTCCTCCTTTCATGGTACCAGGTATCATGTTTTAGCAACGAGATAAGACGCCAGATAGTGTAAAATCCTTTATAAACGGGCTTTATTAAAAGTAATGCACTTACATGCCACTACATTAAAAACAGCAGATATCTCCTCCTCAACATTATTGATAGTTAGCTTGATCCAAAATATGACAGGACTCAAAACCTCAGACCGACCGGTTTTGTCACAAGAGTATACATGGGTATAGGCGATGCGGTGCTGCTTAAGCCTGTTCTCATCTATTACTCTAGATCAGTGATGGCGAACTTTTTTGAGCCCGAGTGCCCAAACCACGACACAAGACTAATTTATTTTGGCCATACACTACCAGTGGCTCTGTACAGAGGATCATTCCTCTCTAAATGAGCCCTAAGTGGCCAGATTCGCTCAGACTGCAGGGATCAGGAATGCATTGCACTCAGAATGCACTGTGCAACATACACTGACCATTACACTCACTTACCTGACCATTGCACTCGCCTACCTCACCATTGCACTCGCCTACCTGACCATTGCACTCGCCTACCTGACCATTGCACTCACCTACCTGACAATTGCACTCACCTACCTGACCATTGCACTCGCCTACCTCACCATTGCACTCGCCTACCTCACCATTGCACTCGCCTACCTCACCATTGCACTCACCTACCTGACCATTGCACCTGCTTACCTGAGCACTGCACTCGCCTACCTGACCATGGCACTCGCCTACCTGACCATTGCACTCGCTTACATGACGCAGGCCCGTTGCTACAGGACAGGCAAAACAAACAATTGCTTGGGGCCCCGAGCTGGCGTGGCCAAGCTCCTCTTCCTTCCTGTTGGAGTCCTGTCAGTCCGCGTGTGGTACAGGAGATTCAGTTTCCTGTTCCCCGCCGGACTGACATGAAGTGCACACTGAGTGCTCACTTCCTTTCAGTCTGGCCGGGAACACAGGAAACTAAATCTCCTGTACCGCATGGTACCCGGCCAATATCTGATAAGGGACTGGGGACCCATAATGATAGAACACTGGACTGACAGGAGGAAGATGAGCCCGGCCTCGCTACAGCAGCAGCCTACAGGGAAGAAGGGGAGGTGAGAATAGAAAAACATAGGGACTAGGGAGGGGAGGAGTAACATGGGTGTAAAGAATTTGTGTAGCGCTAACGTAGGCTTTGCGTGAGGGAGGGTGCTTGGGGCCCCCAAATTCCTTCAAACGGCCCTGACCTGACCATTACACTCGCTTACCTGACCATTACACTCGCTTAACCAATAATGGGGCACAATGTTCCATAATGACACCAATGATGACACCAATGATGGGGCACAATGTTTCCAAATGACAATAATGAGGCTGTTCTTTTTGCACAATTGATTGTTTGCAGAGCTAGCACCTGATATCTGAGAGTGGGGCAGGCTTAGGAATGACAAGATAACTGTACTGTACACTCCACATTAACACCTGTCTCCCAGTATCTGACCTTGCTCCAGCAGCTCATTCCCGCCCACAAGTCTCCTCCGATTCCAACCGCTTGTGCTCCCAGTCTTGTCACCGCCGATCTGTTTGATGGTGGATGCGGTGTGGATCGGATCAGCGTGTGAATGCACGTCACCCCCGGGAGCTTCTTCTTTGTCACTCACAATCAGACACATCATCGATAGCCTAGAGAACTGTGGGAGATGTAGTTTGCAGTGCAGTGGGGACGAATGGATTTTAGTGTGTGCTTTTCAAATTTGTCATAGTGTGCTCACAGAGAGGGCTCAGCGTGCCGGCAGCGGCACACGTGCCACGGGTTCGCCATCACTGCTCTAGGGTTAGTTCAGACAGACATTTCACTCCCCGGAGTTGGTTAAAACATGTGATGAGAGCCATGGGCTTTCATGACACTGTTTTTCACGACACCTGTGATCAGAAAACTGTGACCCTAATGCTGAGCTCATAAACTGCATACAAATCGCTCCTCTGATCATTTAATGGTGCCTTCATGGACTCAACAACCTTTTTTAAAGACAACCCCGCAGTAGGGGGAACCCAGGCGCAGGGGCCCCATGACTGGGGGAACGCTGTGTGGAGTGCACACAGTAAGAGGAAGTGGCTGGTAAAAAGTCCGACCGGGGGGTGGGGCTTAGGCACACGAGGAGGGCCACATAAAAGGAGGAGGGGGCGGGCCAGTCATTCGGGCGCCATCCGCAGTTGAGGTAACAAACAGGCTGTTTTTCCCTCCCTGGGGAAGTGTCTGGTATGGGTGTGTGTTTTTCATCATCTTTTTGTTTTTCAGGTGGTCTTGGCATTGGTTTTGGGGTTCCTGAGAATTGTGTGGGGGTGGTATAGATATATCAGATCGATATACCTGAGATGGTTGGTAGGAGTTGGGGCCTGTCATGGGATGGGCACCTTCCCTATCCGGTTAGGTGGGGGCTACTGGTAATTGGTAAATGAAGGAGGAAGTTATGGTCTCTTGAGCTGATGACGTACGGCTAGAGGCCCGGACACTAGACATGTGCATTCGTTTTCATTAGAATGCATTTTCGTCCGAAACTCTGTTTTTTTCGTTATCGTATTAACAAACGATAACGAAAGTGCAAGAAACGAAAACCGAAAGATCCGACAAAAAATGCTTTATTTTCGTTTTCGTTTCGGTAAAAATTTGATATAGAGAGATTTGACATTATAGGGAAAAGATTCGACACTATAGAAATAATAGATTTGACATTTCAGAGAATAGATTTCGATTTCTGAGACGTAAAGATTCGACGTTCCGTCGAATATTCTTTGATCATTCATCGGCAACCAAAAAGATTCGACATTCCGTCTAATATTTTTTTTTATTTATTTATTAATTTTTTTTGCCCATTTGACAGAAACCAAGTATTATTGGATTTTTGGACGAAAGCTATTCCCCAACGAAAAACTAAATAAATCAAAACGATTTTCGGGAGTAACTAAATAAATTAATTTTCCAAACAAAAACGAAAAAAACAAAACAAAATATTCCAGTCTGCACAAGTCTACCGGACACTTTCTGTTGGAGGACAGCCCATTGCCCTTTCACTTTTTATTTCCCTTTCTCTCAGGAACCTTTGTGTCTACAGTGTTGTTGTTTGGGTTAATTTATTCAAAAAGAATTTTGGTAAATGTTAAAAAGTTTATACGGCTATATATATATATTTTAAAATGGTTGTTTAAAATGTATTTTTATATTTACCTTTTGGTATTTAATAAAGGGGCCTTTATTGACCATTTAATCCAGAAGGTGTCGAGTGTTTAATACTGTATAGGTGGTTAGGAGGTGGGTGGTTGGTTATTCAGCAAACACTAGTAGTACACCAGTCAAGACTTTATCTTCAAGTATTGTGTCATTGTCTCAATTTTCATTTCGGATTAAAGTGATTGTAAAACTTTAGATTAAATTTTTATTAAAATAACAAAATTAAAATACTTGCTTGCTCTGTGCATCAATTTGTACAGAGCAGCCCCGATCCTCCTCTTTTTGCCTCCCCCCGGAATTCTTGGCTCCTGCCCTCTGCCGAGTACCCCCCATAGCAATGCACTTGCTATGGGGCCACTTGTGCGTGCTCGCTTTCAAGCCCCGACTCCTCCACCTCACTGACTGCGATTGACAGCAGCAGGAGGCACCAATAGTTCCTGCTGCTATGTTTGAGCCAATGAGGGTGGCAAGTGACTCTGCTCTTGTGGATGTTGCTGGATCAAATATGGGCTTAGTCAAGTATGTGGGGGGGGGGGGGGGTTGCCTGCAGATGGTTCTTTACCTTAATGCAGAGAATGGGGGGTTGTAAAGGAAAACAATTTGTTCCCTAAATATCATCCTTTACCTTAGTGCAGTCCTCCTTCACTTACCTCATCCTTCCATTTTGCTTTTAAATGTCCTTATTTCTTTAGAGAATTCCTCACTTCCTGTTCTTCTGTCTGTAACTACACACAGTAATGCAAGGCTTTCTCCCTGGTGTGGAGAAAGCCTCTTGAGGGGGAGGGGCAAGCAGCAGTGTCAGGACGCCCTCTAACACACAGCTCCTTTCTCTATCTGCAAAGTAGAGAGTGTCCTGACTTGCCTGCTTGCCCCGGCTATTTGCAATGGTTTCTGGGATAGGCATCATGTTTCCCAGTAGTCCTTGCAAACCTGACTGAAACCTATTACATTGCAGCACTGAGCATGTGCGAGATATGCAAAGCTGAAATCCAGGAAGTCATACAGTCTGGCTTCATGATGCCCACACTTAAGATGGCCACAGTCTATCTCTAGATTATAAACTAAAATATAATCTAAATGCTGTAACAACCTAACAAAACAGACCTTAGTTTACAGACTAACTTTACTAGAATACATTAAGCTTGTGTATTACAGGGGTATTTATATTTAAAAAGTCAAATTGTGGGTGGAACTCCCCTATAAAGTGGATCTCAACCCTAAAGTGAAGTTCCGCTCATTGGAACCCTCCCCCCTCTGGTGTCACATTTGACACCTTTCAGGGTGTCTAAAGACAGGTATTTGCACCCACTTCCGGCCCGCAGTCTCGGGCAAAAGACGGGTTTTTTCCCGTTGTGTGCTGGGAACTCTCGGCTCCCAGCACACAGTGGGAGCCAATCAGCGGGCGCAGCGCGACTCGCGCATGCGCCGTAGGGAACCGGGCAGTGAAGCCGGAGCGCTTCACTTCCTGGTTCCCTCACCGTGGATGGAGGGGGGATCAGCAGGGTGATGAGCAAACGCTCGTCCTCTGCTACGGACGCCGCTGGACGCTGTTTTAAAAGTCAGCAGCTGCAGTATTTGTAGCTGCTGGTTTTAATATATTTTTTTTAAGGGGACATCCGCTTTAATATGATATTGTTACATGGAAGTGGTCACACGCTCCCGATAGAGCGCAACAGAGTAAGTGCCCCAGTGGAGCATGAAGACAGTGAGGGGGTGTAGAAGGGTGAGTATACTTTGCTCTGGGGGGAGGACAGCTATCAGGGGGGCACTTTTCCATGATTAGATGAAGAAACATTTATATGTAAAGGCAATCAAGTAGAATGCAACTTTATATAGCCTGTTTAACTGGCAAATATAGCTGGCTACATTTTAGAACAGCATTGCATTGTTATGTGGGGAAATGGGAGTATGCAAACACACCTGATATAATTATAATTTATACAAGCTAAAAAAAAAAAAAAATGACTTAGCATAAACACTCTTTCAGCCAGACGAGCAAGTCTATAAATAGTATTACCTGGCCTGAATTTTCTTCAAACGCGCATTGTGCTGAATGGGAAAGGTTCCCATTTTATTAGTGGCTTGGAAAACTTTATAAGCAGCTTTGTCTTCAGAATGCATACGGGCAAAAAAGCATTCCATTATATATAATAGTTTACGAAAGGTATTCAATTCTGTCCAATCTTGTGATTCATACATTAGATTTTAACCCTTCACCACCCTATCCAAAAACTAAAAAATTGGCCTCATTCACACAGGTGTATGTAACCCCTTCCCATTGTCAACACTCAGATACGGCTTCACTGAATTGTGGGGCCACATACACTATATTACCAACAGTATTAGGACGCACCTGAACTTTAATGGTAACCCAGTCTTAGGGCCAGATTCTCAGAGGCGCTACAACGGAGTATCTCTTTTTTTTTTGGCTCGTATCTATGCGAGTGATGCTTAGCATCACTTTGGCATAGATACGCTTGAACATCCGACAAGTGTAATACCATTACACTTGCGGATCGTAGTTGTAATGACAACTCCGGCCACCAGGTGGCCTTTACGTTGTTTTCTCATTTGCCTATGCAAATGAGGCTACCACGCTGATTCCCGATCGCTTTTACGCCGCCCCGTCGTCGCGTACGTCATTTTCGTTCGCGTAAGGTTACCCCTGCTTCTATGAGGAGTAACCTTACGAAGTACCGTCGACTGCCGTCGGAGGCCATGTTAAGTATGGCGTCGGGTCAGCGTCGGCTTTTTCCGTTGCTCACGTCGTTTTACTAACTCGTTCGCAAATAGGGAGTTGCGTAAATGACGATCACGTCGTTTTGACGTCGTTTTCAACGACGCTTTCCGACATGAGGTGGAGCATGCGCACTGGGCTTTTTTCACGGCCGGCGCATGCGCAGCTCATTCGACGCGGGGGCGCGCTTTATTTAAATACAAGCCGCCCCCTTTGAATTACGCGGGCTTACGCTGGGCCATTTTCGCTACGCCAACGCAAACTACGGAGCAAATGCTTAGGGAATACGGAACTTGCTCTAGTACGATGCGGCGGCGTAGTGTAAATGGCTTACGCTACGCCAGCGAAATTCTATGAGAATCTGGCCCTTAGTCTGTAGGGTTCAATATTGAGTTGGCCCACCCTGTGCAGCTATAACAGCTTCAACTCTTCTGGGAAGGCCGTCCACAAGGTTTAGGAGTGTGTCTATGGGAATGTTTCCCGAAGCGCATTTGTGAGGTTAGGCACGTGGCCTGGCTCGCAGTCTCCACTCTAATTCATCTCAAAGGTATACTAATCGGGTTGAGGTCAGGCCAGTCAAGTTCCCCCACCCCAAACTTGCTCATCCATTTCTTTATGGACCTTGCTTTGTGCACTGGTGCGCAGTCACGTTGGAACAGGAAGGGGCCATCCGCAAACTGTTCCCACAAAGTTGGGGGCATGAAATTGTCCAACATGTCTTGGTATGCTGATGCCTTCAGAGTTCCCTTCACTGGAACTAAGGGGCCAACACCAACCCTTAAAAAACAACCTCACACCATAATCCCCCTCCACCAAATGATTTGGACCAGAGCTCAAAGCAAGATCCATAAAGACATGGATTAGTAAGTTTGAGTTCTGACCTCAACCTACTAGAAAACTTTTGGGACGACTAAGGCCGCGTACACACGATCGAACATGTCCGTTGAAACTGGTCCGCGGACCAGTTTCAGCGGACATGTTCGATTGTGTGTACGGCCTATCGGACCATTTTCCAGCGGACAAAAGTTTTCAAGCATGCTTAGAAACCTGTCCACTGAAAACCTGTCCATCGGACATGTTCGATGGTTAGTACACGAAATCAGCGGACAAAAATCCCACGCATGCTCAGAATCAAGCCGACGCATGCTTGGAAGCATTGAACTTCGTGACCCAATTGCAGGACCCCTGCGGGTGCTGTGGGCGTGGTCACAGAGCTTTGGACCGGGTCGCGAGCGTGCCACACTCGCGACCCACGGCTGGGCTCTTAAAGAGGATGTGTGTGTGTATATATATATATATATATATATATATATATATATATATATACACACACACACACGTCCACGTGCCCAGCCGTGCCATTCTGCCGACGTATATAGTCGTGCGGCGGTCCATAACCGCTTAAGACCCGGACCAAAATGCAGGTAAATGACCTTGCCCCTTTTTGCGATTCGGCACTGCGTCGTTTTAACTGACAATTGCGCGGTCGTGCGACGTGGCTCCCAAACAAAATTGGCGTCCTTTTTTCCCCACAAATAGAGCTTTCTTTTGGTGGTATTTGATCACCTCTGCGGTTTTTATTTTTTGCGCTATAAACAAAAATAGAGCGACAATTTTGAAAAAAATTCAATAATTTTTACTTTTTGCTATAATAAATATCCCCCCAAAATATATATAACATTTTTTTTTCCTCAGTTTAGGCCGATACGTATTCTTCTACCTATTTTTGGTAAAAAAAAAATCGCAATAAGCGTTTATCGGTTGGTTTTCGCAAAATTTATAGCGTTTACAAAATAAGGGATAGTTTTATTGCATTTTTATTAATATTTTTTTTTTTTTACTACCAATAGCGGCGATCAGCGATTTTTTTCATGACTGCGACATTATGGCGGATACTTCGGACAATTTTGACACATTTTTGGGACATTTGTCATTTTCACAGCAAAAAATGCATTTAAATTACATTGTTTACTGTGAAAATGACAGTTGCAGTTTGGGAGTTAACCACAGGGGGGCGCTGTAGGAGTTTAGTGTTAACTGTGTGTGTTTACTACTGCAGGGGGGTGTGGCTGTAGGTGTGACGTCATTGATCGCGTCCCCCTATAACAGGGATGACGCGATTGATGCTGCGGCCACAGTGAAGCACGGGGAAGCCGTGTTTACACACGGCTCTCCCCGTTCTTCAGCTCCGGGGACCGATCGCCGCACTGCAGCGGCGATCGGGTCCACGAGTCCCGCACGCTCGCGACCCACGGCTGGGTACTAGAGACCAACGTATATATACGTTGATGTGCCCAGCCGTGCCATTCTGCTGACGTAAATGTACAGTAGGCGGTCCTTAAGTGGTTAACTTTTTGATGATATTCTAATTTTATGAGATGCACCTGTATTAGCAAATATGTGCAAACTAAACCCGTTTTTAAACACAAACTATTAGAACAAATAATTAGGTTTGGTGTCAGGCTGGTCGGTAAGTTGAGCTGGGAATTTTCTTTAGTTGCACAAAAAGCAAAACAACTCCCATGCTTCATCTGACTACACAGAATAAACAATCCTCACAAACTACAAAGTCATATCCTCACAGATGGCATTTCAAAACAGCAATCAAAGAGGGTGTGGCCATTCCATGGCGTGGTCACATGGCCAGCAGCCACAAGACGAAAGACATTTCCTACTTTTGGGAAAGGCGTAGTGTAAGGATATTTGCCAATGCACGAATATGTGATTCTTGCGGTAATAAAACTTGAAAAGCATGCACTGAAATAACAACGTTCAAAAATCTGGTGTCATTTCATGGTGGGAACTCAGCTAACTGTACAGTAAGTACTGCCTAACAAACAAAGGGTTTATATGTCCCACTGACATGAGCCACAAATACAGATTAGATGCCATGTACAATAGAGTTATACAAGTGTAGACACTAATTACAGGGTCACACACATTGTATAAACAACAACTTCCAGAATGAATGCATTAAGAGGCAATTATGTTTTTAACCCCTTCATCGCAAAGGGTAAATCCCAATTTGTAAAAAAACATACGTTGCGCTTGTAATAAACTATAAAAAGGGATAAAGTAATGAGAAAACTTGATTAGTGAAAAAAGAGTAAATTGAGTCCATACACAAATGAAATAAAAAAGGGGGCACTGATGGAAGGTAACAAGTCCAATGGGAAGACAAACTCCAAGATTCGTCCGCCTTCACCAAGGAAGAAAGAAGGTGGGAAGAGGAGATGCAAGAGTCCCCGATTGAAGATCAATCCCACTCTGCGAGTTCCCTTACCAGAAACGGTGGACCCCCTAAATAACAAGGTCTTATGCACAAGCAGATTCTGCAGGGACAAATGGATCTCCTCTGTCACCAGAATCGTTACTGTATTCAGACCTCCGCGGTGTTCAATAGAGGAGAGAAGCTGGAACTCCGATCTGAGTGTATCAGGCCGCGTACACACGACCGAGGAACTCGACGGGCGAAACACATAGTTTTCCCCCTCGAGTTCCTTGTTCGGCTGTCGAGGAACTCGTCGAGCCAAATTTTCCCATTCCCGTTGAGGAAAAAGAAGACATGCTCTCTTTTTGGCTCGACGAGTTCCTCGACAGTTTTCTCGGCGAAAAGTGTACACACGACCGTTTTTTTCGGCAGAATACGTCTCCCATCAAGTTTCTTGATGGATTCTGCCGAGAAAAACGGTCGTGCGTACGCGGCCTCACTCTTTGACCGGGAGGCCATGAGTGTAAAAAGACAGGGAACACCAATAGAGTAGTACCATAAGTAAAAAAGCCTTTATTGCTTTAAAATTTAGCAAGCGGAAATAACTGCATAATACATTAAAAAGTAGCCGGCAAGCTTAAAACACAAAACAAAATACAAACGCCCGTGTACCAGGGTCACGGGGGGCATAATGGCGTCAGCGCGTCGTAGCACCGCCCTACATGTTTCCTCATACATCGAAGACGTTGCCTATATGATTTTATACCTATATTTTATGTTTGCTTAAATTGTTTGCTTAAATTTTCCATAAATTGACCAGTCGGCAGTTGATAGAGATCCCAGGATACAAAAAGCAGGAACAAAAAAATAAATCAAGGCAAAAAAAATTAAAAATTGCAAAAAAACTCCAGAGCAATGAGCTCCAAAAGTGCTGTTCTTCTCTGCCTCTGCAGGGTTTTGCACATATAGACCACATTATGGAATGGCAGACCTCACATGGAGTAGTAATGAGTATGGGCTGGCTTTAGACAGCACAGCCAAAATGCTGTGTCCTCTGTAATGGTGTGCAGCAGAATTCTGTGGTACCATCACCCGATAGCCAATAGAAAAATTGGCACGGATGAAGACACCGCTGGATTCCTGGATAGGCAAGTGCCCCAATATTAAAAGTCAGCAGCCACAGTGTTTGTAGCTGCTGACCTTTAATTTCTGTGGGGGAGCCTGGAGCTCCTCTTGAATGCCCAAAGCAAACAATTAATTGGTTTAATATGTATTAGACTTATTTCTGAATCTCTGATCATTCATCCCAAGAAAACTCAGCTTTTAAAGCTCCCAAATGGTTCAACTGCGATTGTAAAGACTAAAAGATTTTTTTTAAATAGTCAGAAGTCTGTTAAAGTGCTCTTTTTAAGAATACCCGTTTTTCAAAGAGAAAATTGAACAGCGGCAGCATTTTAGGACACACACATGGTCAACGTGTGTTCAGGTTTTTGGCCCAATAAGATGCTGTGACGGGGGTCCCATCAGGGGGAGGGGGGGCAATATTGGTGAACAAAGATTGCAGTGTCAGCGCAAATATTACTGTACATGTTTTTCTGCAAAATTAGGTTAAAAAGCAAATACGGTACATTTAGTGCAGTTCTTTACCTGGGCCATTTGGGTTAATGCAATATTTGATGCCACAGGGTTAGGAAAAAATAAAATAAAAATGATCAAAAGCACTGGGGCTCAAATCTGGAATTCGTTGTGGTCGAATGTGCCTAACCTTAACTTTATTATTTCAATATTATTCTACATAGAGAGAAAAGATTCGACAGAGAGAGAAAAGATTCGACAGAGAGAGAAAAGATTCGACAGCGAGAGAAAAGATTCGACAGGGAGAGAAAAGATTCGACAGAGAGAGAAAAGATTCGACAGAGAGACATGAAGAGAAAATTTTTTTTTTTTTTTTTAAAGATTCTGTCAAATTTTTATTATTTTTTTTAGAACTTTCGACAGACACCATAAGCCTTCAATGACAGATTCGACATAGAGAGACATGAGGATTCGACACAGAGAGACAGATTCGACCTTAATTTCGATTTTCAGACAAATGCAATTTTTTTACGAAAAACTAAATAAATAAAAACGAATTTCGGGGGTAACTAAATAAATGTATTTTTCGGACGAAAACGAAATTATGAAACAAAATATTTCAGTGTGCACATGTCTAGTAACCAGTGGCCTGTGCAAGAAAACACCAATTACCAAACACCAATGTGACTGCAGCTGACCATTACTTGCACAACTACAGTGTTTTTCCAGGTCAATCAAAAAATCGACATTGCGCGCTGAAAGGTCATTGCATTACAGTCGCAAAAAAATTCGATAGATATTTACATGCAACTTGCTATAAATACAGGCTGGAGTATCCAATACCATTGCAGGTTAGATACCCTATACACTGCAATTTTCTATTTTGACATCACTGTAGCTCGACTGGGGATGAAATCAAGGTCTGCTTTAACCCCTTGGTGATGGCCCCTTAAGGGATTTTGCATGAGAGAAGGCGGGGCTTAAGATTATGTGACCACCGTGATTGGCTGGGCGCTGGTAATTGCCAAGGAGCGTGCTCTCGGCATAGCACGGTTTTCACTAATGCAAGCATGCCATAACTGAATCACTTGACCTCAGGAACATTAGCCCTTTTTGCTATAAAACATATACAACAAAAAGGTTAAAGTGGTTATAAAGGTTCATGTTTTTTCACCTTAATACCTATGCATCAAGGTAAAAAAACACCTTGCGGTCACAGGCCCCCGAGCCCCCCCCCCTGTTTTACTTACCTGAGCCTTGTTACCTGCTGTGCTATTGGCTCCCGCTGCTGTCAATCAAATCCAATGACGCAGCCGCCGGGGGGGTGGGGTCGAGTCATACACTCTGTGTCTATGGACGCAGTGTGTATGACAGGGAGTGTGCCCGCAGGCTAACCTCCTCCTGATGGAGCTTCCCAGAGAGGGTAAGCTATTGTGGGGAGGAGCCGAGACAGCGGCCGAGGGACCCGAGATCAGCAGGATCAGAGCCACTCTGTGCAAAACGAACTGCACAGTGGAGGTATGACATGTTTGTTATTTATTTATTTTTAACCAATTCTTTACAACCCCTTTAACCACTTGAGGACCGCTTCCTGCACATTTACTTTGGCAGAATGGCACAGCTGTGCACATGCACGTACAGGTACGTCCTGTGCTAGTGCCCAGCCGCGGGTCGGTCGTGCGCCCGCGACCTGATCCGAAGCTCCGTGACCGTGGGACCTGCAGATCGGTCCCCAGAGCTGAAGAACGGGGAGAGCCGTGTGTAAACGGGAGACACAATCAATGACGTCACACACCTACAGCCACACCCCCCTACAGTTGTAAACAGTTGCATTTTTTTCAAAATTGTCGCTCTATTTTTGTTTATAGCGCAAAAAATAAAAACCGAAGGTGATCAAATACCACCAGAAGAAAGCTCTATTTGTGGGAAAAAAAGGACGCCAATTTTGTTTGGGAGCTACATCACACGACCGCGCAATTGTCTGTTAAAGGGACGCAGTGCCGAATCGCAAAACCTGGCCGGGTCCTTTAAGTAGTTGGAAAAAAAAATGGAATTTCTTCATAAATTTGTCTTAGGTCGCGTACACACGATCGATCGAAACTGATGAAAACGGACTGAAGTCCAGTTTCATCGGTCCAAACCGACCATGTGTACGGCCATCAGTCTGTTGTCCTTCAGTCCAAAGTTTTAAAACTTGCTTTAAAATCGGACTGATGGACGCCTAACCATTGGTCCAAACCGATGGTTAGTACGCAAAAGCATCGGTTCAAAAACCCACGCATGCTCAGAATCAAGTCGACGCATGCTTGGAAGCATTGAACTTTGTTTTTTTTCAGCACGTCGTGTTTTACGTCACCGCGTTCAGACACGATCGGTTTTTGAACTGATGGTGTGTACAAACCATCAGACCATCAGTCTGTGAACCGATGAAACTGGACTTCAGTCCATTTTCATCAGTTTGGACTGATCGTGTGTAAAGGGCCTTAGAGTTTGTTTTTTGGGCTTTTACAACCACTTTAAACCTCTTTCCTGCCCAGGACAATCTTCAGCTTTCAGCGCTGTCACATTTTGAATGACAATTGCGTGGCCATACTAGATTGTAACCAAATACATTTTTTATAATTTATTGCACACAAAAAAGACCGTCCGTTTGACATGAATGGGACTGCCTGCAGATGGATGGCGCGCCTGTGCATCCCTGTGCGGGAAAACACGGGCTTGTGCTTAAGTATGCCTGTGTGAACAAGACCAAGCCAATTGATGCAAGATATAACAAGAGTGCTCTCCAAGCAAACTGAAATATCCCACAAAACATTAGAAACAAGAGTATATACCGTATATTGTATATGAAGTATGACTTTTGCCAAAAAAGAGGAACAAACATGTGTACAGTGTATGTGCCAAGACAGATATTGTATCCAGATGTAAAATAAAACCCATTACTTCTTATATAAAACTGGATGAATGAGCAGATTGTACCCAGCAAAACCAGTTCTATCCCAGTTTACATTAAAAGGCTGACTGGTTGCTAAGAACTTCAGTTTTTATATGCAATTGATCAAAGAGACCAGTATATTTCAACTTTGATTTGTCAGCAATTCTCCCATCTTTCTACTAGAGTGTAACACTTTATATCAGAGGCAGATTTTAGTACAATTTAACCACTTAAGACCCAGACCTTGTCCCTTTTTGCGATTCGGCACTGTGTGGCTTTAACTGACAATTGCGCGATCGTGCGACGTGGCTCCCAAACAAAATTGGCATCCTTTTTTCCCCACAAATAGAGCTTTTTTGGTGGTATTTGATCACCTCTGCGGTTTTAATTTTTTTTTGCGCTATAACAAAAATAGAGCGAATTTTTTTTTTTTAAAAAGCAATATTTATTACTATAATAAAATATCCCCAGAAAAAAATGTGTTAGTTTATAAATATTATGGGCCAGATTCAGGAAAGGTTACGCTGGCGGATCGAGTGATCCGCCAGCCTAACTGTGGCTTTGAGCCGGCGTTTCTGTTTTCTGTAACCAGAAAACAAGAAACGCCGGGTTGAAGTTCCGATGCGAGCAGCGTAACTGAGTTTCGCCATCGCATCGTTACTTCAACTTAAAAATGGCGCCGGGGGCGTTCCCGCCGATTTACGCTCAAAAAATATGTTAATGAGCGGAAATCGGCAATTCACGATCGAAATCCGGCGCGACGCAATGACGATACGACGTTTCCGGACGGGATACGCGGCGCATAGATATACCTACATGGGGTTGGAGTATCCTATGTTAGGTATAGGCGTCGTCATCGCGTCGGAAAAAAAAAAAAAAACGTCGCTTGCGTAAAACGGTCATGAATGGGAATGTGACGTCATTGGTGTTCATTCACAGATTTTGGAGCATGCGCACGGGGATGTTTTGACACTCGACGCATGCGCAGTACGTTGGCGGCGGGATCGCGCGTAGTTAGCATACTACACGCCCCGTACCCGCTACATTTGAATTCCGCCGGCTCATTTGTGATGCGCTGCCGCAACTTTAGGAGCAAGTGCTTCGTGAATGACAGCACTTGCTCCTAAAATTACGGCAGCGCAACGCAAATGAGATGCGTTACTCCAGAGCAAAGATGCTCTGGAATACGTGAATCTGGCCCTATATATATATATATATATATATATATATATATATATATCTCATCTCTCCTCAGTTTAGGTCGATACATATTCTCCTACATATTTTTGGTAAAAAAAAAAAATCGCAATAAGCGTTAAATTGGATTGCACAAAAGTTACAAAAGAGGGGATCATTTTATGGCATTTTTATTATTTATTTTTTATTAGTAATGGTGGCAATCTGCAATTTTTATCGTGACTGCGACATTATGACGGACACAGACACTTTTGACGTTATTTTGGGACCACTCATTTATACAGCGATCAGTGCTATAAAAATGCACCGATTACTGTGTAAATGACACTGGCAGGGAAGGGGTTAAACAGTAAGGGGAGGAGAAGGGGTTATGTGTGTCCTAGGGAGTGATTCTATCTGTGTGGGGGCTGGGCTTACTGTGACACGACACTGCTCTAGATGAGAGGGAGGAGACTATCAGTGTCATGTCACAAGGCAGAACAGGGGGATGCGCTTACACAGGCATCCCTCCGCCACCCATGCTGCAGCTCCGTGACACGATCGCGGGACATTAAGTCTGCGAGTCCCGCGGGCGAGATTCAAAGAAACATGTATATATATACGTTGCTTTGCGCAGCCGTGCTATTCTGCCAACGTATATGTGTGTGGCACAGTCGGCAAGCGATAAATAAAATATTTTAAAAATAAATTTAAAAATCCCCAATTCATAGCCACTATTGGCCCCAATTCAAAGCCATCACAGGCCCCAAAATCATATCTACCATGGGCTGCAATTTGGGCATCCCCTGGTTTACAGGGTTCATTTTAAGAACATGAGGGCGCCACACTTTTGTATTCCAGTATGTAAATGGTGGACATAGGAAAGGACTGAAATAATAAATAGGGTTGTCCCGATACCGATACTGATCATTTGCGGGAGTACTTGTACTCCCGCAAATGCCCCCGATGCCAGATCCGATACTCAAGCCCCCCCCCCCCGCCGCCGTAGCAAAGCCGCCGCCGCATAACGCATACTGCAACCTTGCCGCCGCCTAGTTCATCAGCGCGGGAAACATCACAGCTTTCATTTGAATAGCTGTGTCTTCCCCGCTGCACCGTGTATAGACACTCCCCCTTGCTCGGGCACTTTGATGGACAGATCAATATACGCGGCGCGGCGGGGAAGACACAGCTATTCAAATGAAAGCTGTGATGTTCCCCGCGCTGATGAACTAGGCGGCGGCGAATGCGGCTGCGAATGCATATACGGTATGGGGGGGACATGGCTGCACTCGTGGGGGACAGGACATGGCTGAACTCGTGGGGGACAGGACATGGCTGCACTCGTGGGGGACAGGACATGGCTGCACTTGTGGGGGACATGGCTGCATTTGGGGACACATTTTAAAAAAAAGTATCGGTATTCAGTATCGGCGAGTACATGAAAAAAGTACCGGTACTTGTACTCGGTCCTAAAAAAAAGTGGTATCGGGACAACCCTAATAATAAAAATAAAAAGTGTTCATGAACAAAGAAAGCTTTATAAAAGAAAACCAGTACAATTTTCAAACAATCATATTTTAATTGCACTCTTAAGGGTCAGACAACTAAAAACACATGAAGTATTCCAGATTATGAAAAGCAGATTTACCAATTTCAAGGTATTTGGAAAAAGTCAACACAAGTAAGGGGGATGAAATGTGTCCTGATAAAAATGCATAGATCCTAAGCCAAGTATTATGTGGGAGGTCAATTACAGCAATTATGCAGAATTAAAAAGCATGTAGGCCCAGATCAGAACACTGAAATAAAAAAAAGGTATACAAGGCTCAGGCAGCAAGGGGAAAAGTCAGGGTTGCATAGAGATTGACCATCTCAGGAAAAATAAAAAAAATCAAAAAAATCAGAGGTTACAGTTAACAGCCAAGAGAAGTTTGTTACATTATACTGATAATTTATTGGAAGCAGCCATCTTGCGGTCTAATCGAATAAAAGCCTACCAATCAGCTAAAAAAGATTTCCATACATTCTTTTTTTTTTTTTCTTCTTTTTTTTAAAGTGTATTTTGTGCGTGAACTCGAGAGAGAGGAGCCGGACTGCAGGAGTTGGGAGTAGGCAGACCCTCCCCCCGGAGGCAATCGCCATCCTTCTCCATGCCCCCGGTGGCAATGGCGGGTGTGAGGGGGGGCCTCCCACTCACCCCGCCCTACCTGCTCCACTTGGGAGCCCAACTGGGGCCCAACAGGACCCCATCGGGGCAGAGGGACTCCCCCTATGAGGGAGTGAGGGGGCCCGACCCACCAAGCCAGCCCCGTAGGTCCTTCGCCTCTCTTTTAGGAGACCGCATGGCCAAAGTGCGTGCGTATTAAACCAATTTTGTGTGCGTGCAAGTGTGGTGGTTTTTGTGGGGGGGGGGGGGGGGGGGTGGGCGTACTAAGCACAGGCGTACCTTGCATAGCACACCCACCGGGAGCCGGGCTGAGACCACCAAACTCAATTCACATGTAGCCGAGACCGGGATCCGAACCCTTGGCTGCATAGGTGAACGGCTTGTCAGCACAGTGCCAATCACGTTGAGCCACCACAGCTCCCATTTCCATACATTCTTAGTAGAGATGTCCCAATACCGATACTAGTATCAGTATCGGACCCGATACCAAGCATTTCCCCGAGTACTTGTACTCGGGGGAAATGCTCCGATGCCTCATCCGATACCTGGGGAGGCAAGGGAGTTGCAAGTCTTCTCCCCTGTGCAGTCCGCTCTTCTCTATCCCCCCGCGCAGCTCTCTCTCTCTCTGTGCAGTCCGCTCTGCCCCCCCGTCCATGCCGCTCTCCCCCCTCAATCTGTCAGGGGGGAGAGCGGAGGTAGACCCGGCTCCTACCTTTTCCGAATGAACGGAGTCAGTGATCACCAACTCCGTCCATTCACATAACTAAGCATCGTAACCTGTGTTTACGATGCTTCAGTTTATGAATGGAGAGGAGCTTCTCTCCATTCATTTCAGCTGAGGCTGCTGAGAAAAGGGACTGGGGAATCTGTGTCCTTAGTCCCTTTCTCTGTCTTAGCAGGGGATAAGTACCGATATAGATCTATAGCCCAAATTAACCATCTAAACTTTTTAGAAAAAAAATATCAAATTTTGTGCTATGGAAAGCTTTTGGTGCTTCTTTGTTAACACCACAGTACCGTCACCAGTTCCTGAAACTGTTAAGCCGTATTCTCAACCAAAGGCTCAGACCACAAAATGACTGCTTCTGTTGTAGAAGGGCAACAGTATACTTTATGCTCAGACACAGAAATGTACAAGAATGAACACGTTAACGTTTTACAGCACTCATATAAAAGAGCATTTCCAACACTGCCCCATGCCACTTGCCTAACAGCGGCATGGGGCACATAATTTACCCCCGACTTAGCAAAAAAGGGGGTTACACAGTATAGTGTATGTGCCATATCTGTGGGATCTGCAAGGAAGCTAGAAATCATTGTAGTAGGCACTGCTAGTACAGGGATCTCCACTAGTTTTGGGGGTCCTATGCCACCATTTATGGAAACCTTTGCAATTTCTCAGTGAACGCAAAGGATTCCCTGGTAGGATGAGGCAGGTAAGTGTAATGACAAGCTCTACATCTTTCATAAAAAAAAAAATGCAAAGTGTTCTCCAAATGGCGCCGGTGCTGAGCAGGCACTACAGTGAACTACATGTATTTCCAGCTTCTACGGGGTCCTCAAGGGAATGAAAAATGCCTACTTACATTGGTCCAAGCTGAACCACCAACTGTAAAAATTGCCATACCTAAAATTCAGCTTTAATTTGTAACGGTGGTGATCTGAGAATTTTAGCAGTATTGTGACATTGCAGCGGACAGGTCGGACACTTCTGACACATTTTTGGGACCATTGACATTTACAGAGCAATCAGTGCTATAAATATGCACCAATTACTATGTAAATGTCACTGGCAGGGAAGGGTTTAACACTGGGGGGCAATGAAGGAGGTTAACTGGGTTCCCCCATTTGTGCGTTCTAACTAGGAGAGATGACAGATCTTGGTTTCTAATTGTAGAAACACACGATCTGTCTTCTCTCCAGGACAGCACAGGGATTTGTGCATTTACACACGCACAAAACCCCTCCCCCTGCTGCCGCCGCTCATGCACGCAATTGCGCCCGCCGGAAACGTGTATCAGGTTCCCCGCCATGCAGCCAACGCACATGCCTTTGGCGGCCTCTGATGGCTCTCCTGGGCAAAGCTGTATATGTAGGGGACTTCACCCAGGAGAGCCATTCTGGCACAGTATAGCTGCACGATCCGGTAATTTTTTTTATATATATATAGTCATGGACCATGAAATACTGAAGTGTTTCTACGTGAAATCCTAATTCATGTATTACAGAAGACGGGACATTACGGATAGTTCATATTCCAGGATGTCTTGAGCGATTACAGATTTTATTCTGCACCCCAGCCAGGTCAATAGACTCAGAAGAGATACTCATTGTCCATTGTGTGATAACCCTATCTAAAAGCCTTTTGATTATCAGGTGTAAATGTCTTCTGCCCTGTCTCAACTCTCCAGACGGTTCCATTGTTCTGTGGCTGGCTATTGTGTACATTGATTGCCCCCCCTGGGGCTTTCTATTCAAACCTTTCTGACCAATCTCTGCTGGGTCATTTTCAAGTCCTCATTTGCATGGTTGGAGAGGACCTGATGGGGAACTGCCTGGACTTTGAAAGGGACCAATAGGAAAGCAGTTGTTGGGGGGCAGGATGTTCCAAATCCTGTATAAAAGTGTGCTGTGTACTTTCAATAAAGTGTGTCCTGTTTACATCCAGCATTAAGCCTTGGCTCATGTGTGGATTATTCGGCGATTCCAGGGATATTCCTACTCGTGGAATATTGGGTGATTTTCTTTTAAACCAGAAGGGAATGGATGACGGGGATATGTTCTACTACCGTGACACACACACACACACACACACACACACACACACACACACACACACACACACACACACACACACTTTTTTTTTTAAGCAGTATTTTTTGGCCAAGTGAATTCTACATCTTTGCTTTCAGCGCCAAAATTTCCATTCAGTGCACCTTTACTTTATAATGCCTAGGAAAATGTAATTTCTAAAAAAAAGAAAGAAAAGAAGAATATAAGTATATGTGATTTATGCACAAGCCAATTTGTTAAAGATTATTGAAAATTACTTTTTTTTTTTTTTATCTACACATGGAGATTTTTTTTTATTGTCAATGCTCACTGGCAAAGAAAAAAAACTGCCTCTAAACGCTAAGCTTAATTTATGCCTCTAAACTACCTAATGTGCATGGACACAGAGGTTAATTTACTAAAGGAAAATATACTGTGCACTTAGTGCATTTGCTCTAGATCTGAGGGGAAGCTCTGCTGATTTCTGTAATCCAATCACGTACAAGCAAAAATGCTGTTTTTTTTTTACTTTCCTTGCATAAGATTATTATTTGTAGGGTAACATAAAGCTTTACATCATTTACCAAGTTCTGGAGCAAGTGCATTTGTAGTGCTCAGTATATTTGCCTTTGGTAAATCAACCCTTTAAGTCAGTGGTTGCCAGGGGTCACCGAATCCTGGGCTGTTCCTGAATCCCGCACCGCTCTCCCAGCCTTTTCGTGGCTACCCAGCAGGGCTGTTCCTGGAGCTTGCGGTGGCCCACTCTTCTCAGCTGCCCATTCAGTTGACAGCATGGCTGGGGGGGCAGAGACTAGAGGTCAGCTGGCTGGTGAGGAATGTGAAGTGGGAGGGGCTGGAGGAGACCCTATCTTCTGATTTTGGCATAGGTGTCACTGTTACAGAGACACAGTGAGTACCAAAAGGGGTTTTAACCACTTAAGACCCGGGCCATTATGCAGGTTAAGGACCTTGCCCCTTTTTGCGATTCAGCACTGCGTTGCTTTACTGGCAATTACGTGCAACGTGGCTCCCAAACAAAATTGGCGTCCTTTTTCCCCACAAATAGCTTTCTTTTGGTTGTATTTGATCACCTCTGCGGTTTTTATATTTTGCGCTATAAGCAAAAATAGGAGCAACAATTTTGAAAAAAAAAAAAAATGCAATATTTTTTACTTTTTGCTATGAATGAATGAATGAAAACTTATATAGCGCGGCACATGCAAACTAAATCGCCTCTGGGCGCTTGTTGTTCCTGTCTCCTTTGGAATCAAAAGAGATGAGTCTTGATCTTTCTCCTAAATGCTAGGTGGTTCTCCTCCAACCGAATGCTGGTTGGTAAAGCGTTCCATAGTCTGGGACCTTGGACCGCAAATCTTCTATCTCCTTTGGACTTGTAGCTGGCTTTCGGTATCTGGAGTAGATTTTGGTTGGTGGATCGCAAGATGCGATTGGGATTATGAACTTTTATTTTTTCGCACAGATATTGGGGAGCATTCCCATGTATACATCTATGCGTTAGACAGAGAGCTTTAAAAGCAATTCTGTCTTTCACTGGCAACCAGTGAATGGCTCTCAGTGAAGATGAGATGGATTCCCAGGGTTTTTTCCCAGTCACAAGTCTGGCGGCCGTATTTTGAACGACTTGCAGACGAGCGATTTGGTACTTCGGGAGTCCGAGGTAAAGGGCATTTGCATAGTCCAGTCTGGAGTTAACAATTGTTCCCACCACGACTGCTACGTCTTCTTTAGGAATGAAAGGAATAAGTCTGCGTAGTAGGCGCAGCAGATGGTGAGATCCGCTGACTACTGACCCTGACTACTCCCCATTGTCATGTGGGAGTCAAAGAGGACACCAAGACTTTAGACTTTGGCGCTGGGGGTGATGATTTTGCCCAGAATGGGCGGGGGGGTCCACGTTGTTGCTGGTTGGTTCCTACGTTTGGCGTGAAACAGGAGAAGTTCTGTTTTCGCTCCATTGAGTTTAAGATAACTCTTGGTCATCCAGTCCTCTATCAAAGAGAGACATGTCTCTAGATTGAGGTGGTGATCCTTTTTATTGCAAATGCGGAAATACAGTTGCGTGTCATCTGCATATGAGTGATAGAGCAGTTTTTGACTGCTGATGATCTCAAAAAGAGGACGAAGATAGATGTTGAATAACACAGGCGACAGAGGGGATCCTTGAGGGACTCCGCATGATACTGTGCGTTTTCCAGAGGTGAAAGGTCCTAACTTCACTATTTGCGAACGGTTTTCCAAGAAAGAGGAGAACCAAGATAAATCGCCTTCTGCGACTCTGGCTACTTCAGCTAGCCGAGTCAATAGAAGCTTGTGGTCTACTGTGTCGAAAGCTGCGCTTAGGTCCAACAGAACCAGGAGACAAGATTCTCCTTCGTCTGCGGCCTCGAGAGCGTCGTCCCATATCTTGAGCAATGCAGTTTCTGTCCCGTGTCCGGGCCGGAAACCCGATTGATATGGATCAAGTAGGATATGGGTATCTAGATGCTGTTGCAGCTGTTGTACCACTACTTTCTCCATGACCTTAGAAAGAGAGTTTAGGCCTGTTATGGGACGGCGGTGGAGTGGATCCTTGGGGTCCAGGGTGGGTTTCTTCAAGATTGGCCAGAATTATACCCTCCTTCAACTGGGAGGGCACTATGCCCTCCCTAAAGGATTGGTTAATAAGCTGCGTGATCGGAGGCGCCAGGAAGTCGGCACATTCCTTCAGCAGTTTAGTGGGGATGATATCATTCGGCACAGTGCTGTTACGCAGAGCGCCGATGATATTTTCAATGTCATGAGTACAGACGGGTTCCAGCGTGAACTTACCTGATTGTGGTGAGTTACTGCTAGTGTTGTGTGAATAATTCCTGGGGGGGCTACGGGGGAAGTTGTTCTGCTGAATGCTTTGCCGGATTCCCTCAATTTTATTAATGAAGTAATCCGATAAATCATTGCAAAATTCTTGTGTGTCCGAATTGGGGGCTTCAAGACATCCTGGATTCATGTTCTGAGTGACCAGCTTGAAGAGCTCGCGGGGGCGGTTGAGGGCGCTGTTGATAGCCTCAGAAAAATGATTTTTCTTGGCATCAAAAATTTCCTTGTGGTATTTTCTAGTTATTGCCTTGTAGATGGAGAGGTTCTCAACTGATGGACTTCTCTTCCAGGCGGCTTCAGCCCTTCTGCGCTCTTGCTTCAGTGATGCCAGCTGGTTGTTGAACCAGCCTGCGTTATTTTTCCGGATGTGGGCTTTACGTTTCGGCGCTATTAAGTCGGCTGACTGTAATAGGGCTGTGTTTATGGCCTTCAGTGTTTCCTCAGTCGTTAGATGCGGCTGAATTGTTTTTATTTTTTTCCTTAACGTGGCTTTGAAGAGTTCCGAGTGGAGCTTCTTCTGACATCTAGTCCAGTGTGTTGTCACTGGATTGGATGTTTTTGTTAAGGGGGGGAATTCGGAAATAATGAATTTAATTGCATGGTGATCTGTCCATGGCAATGGTTCATTTCCCAAGATTTTTATTTCCAGATCGTGTCTGAAAATAAGATCGAGCGTGTGACCTGAAGCATGTGTGGGCCCACATACTAATTGCTGAAGGCCTAATCCTTCCAGGTGGTCAATGCAGGCGTCGGCAACGGGGTCTTGCGGGGAGTTGGCCCAGAGGTTGAAATCCCCGAGCAGCAAAAGGTGTTTGCTGTTCAGGGTATAAGTGGAGATAAAGTCCGTCAATGAAGGGAGAAGCTGCGATTTTGGGCCGGGTGGCCTATAGCAGAGTAGAATCCAGACTGTCTCCTGGGAGTTTGCTTGCAGTTGTAGAGTAAGGGTTTCCATGAATGGAAGAGGGTTTTGAAGGACTGGTTTTGTGATCGCAAGACGCGTCTTATGGATCACCGCCAGTCCTCCTCCTCTTTGCCCTATTCTGTTTTCCGTTATAATACGGTAGTTTTCTGGCACCAATTCTCCTAGAATGGTGTTACAGTCGGCTGTGAGCCAGCTCTCTGTAATAAAGAGGCAGTCTAAATCGTATTGTAGAATGAAATCATGGATTTCTAATCGGTGTTTTACTGCCGATCTAGTGTTGATCAAAGCACATGATATGTGCTTAGGTTGGGGCAAACGGCTGAGACATTTGACAATTGATCTTCGATTGATCCTCAATAGGCGCTCCGTTTGCAGGGCTTTTTTGGTGATGGCTGGTAGTATTGCGGCAAATCGCCTCAGACTCCAAATGGCCTCTGCCGAGAATTGCAGATTAACCATGGTCGCCAAACACCAGGGGGAGAGGGGGGGGGGGGGAGGAATGTCGAGGATTAACTGAATCCTCAATCCTGGCTTGGTCCAGAGGAAGGCAAAAAAACCCTGACCGTGCTACGCCACTATGCAGCGACAGGGAAAAAAATTCCTTCCTGACCCCTTGATAGGCGATCGGGCGAACCCTGGATCAAGTTGTAATTGTTGAGATTTGGGGCTGGGTGTAGTAAGATGGCCTGCCGATCGGCAGCAGGATCCAGGCTGGAAAAACTCCCAGATTGGGTGGATCGGTGCTACCGTTGGGGCCAGGACTGATGGACAGGGGTGTGAGGTACTTTATCAGAGGCTAAGGGGTGGGTATCAGGTCCGTTTTGGGACTTTGGTGGCGGTTGGTAGGGGAGAGAAGCGTTGCGGCTGCCGCGATTGCCTCCAGGCCGGAGGTACTGAAAAAGCACCCGAAACGGCGGAAAATTGCAGGGATTGCAGGGATAGGTGGCGGATGGTTAGTTAGAGAGGGGCTGGTAGTGTGGGGGTATAGAAGGGGAGGTGTGGATAGGGGGGAGAGCCGTGGCTTTAAGTTGCAGCAGTGGCTTGTCCTGAAAAGGACGGCCGCCTGCAACTTCAGTGGATGGCTTACCTGGTGGAGAGGGGTGAAGGAGGGAAGCCAGAGGGGCCAGGTAGCGCCGGGGGAAAGCCGGTGGTGAGTTGCTGGAGGGATAGAGGGGTAGAGCAAGCCTACCTAGCAGTCTGCCTAGCCACTATCTGCCTGTCTGGTCCCTGGCGAGAGCAGACTCGAGCGGAAGACCGGAGCGTCCTACTCTCCCACTGACACTGACTGGCTATAATATATATATATATATATATATATATATATATATATATATATATATAATTCTCAGTTTAGGCAGATACACATTCTACCTATTTTTGGTATAATATATATATATATTTAAAAAAAAACACGCAATAAGCGTTTATCGATTGGTTTGCGCAAAATTGTAATTTATAAATAAATTTATAGAGTTTACAAAATAGGAACTCGTTTTATTGTATTTTTAATAAAAAACATTTTTTTTTACTACCAATGGCAGCGATCAGCAATTTTTTTTCGTGACTGCGACATTATGGCGGACACATCGGACAATTGACACATTTTTGGGACGATTGTCATTTTCACAGCAAAAAAATGTATTAAAAATGCACAGATTACTGTGAAAATGACAATTGCAGTTTGGGAGTTAACCACAAGGGGGCGCTGAAGGGGTTAAGTGTGACCTCATATGCGTTTAACTGTAGGGGGGCGGGACTGGACGTGTGACATTGATCGCGTTTCCCTATATCAGGGAACACACGATCAATGACAGCGCCACAGTGAGGAACGGGGAAGCTGCGTTTACACACAGCTCTCCCCGCTCTTCAGCTCCGAGGACCGATCGCAGGACTCCGGTAGCGATCGGGTCCCGTGGCCGCGGAGCTTCGGGTGCGCGCCTGTAACCCACGGCTGGGCATTTAACAATCAAGTACAGGTACGCGATTGTGCCCAGCCGTGCCATTCTGCCGACATATCGGGGGTAGGCGGTCCTTAAGTGGTTAATACTGTACAAGCGGAAGGGACTAAGGGAGCGCTAAGTATCCGTGGATTAGGGGTGCAAATTACTTGTCTTGCCTTGGGTGCTGACAACCCACGCTATAAAAATTTTACTGTTAGGGGTCCCCACAACTTGGGAAATTTTATCAAGGGGTCACGGCACTAGAAGGTTTAGTACCACTGCTATAAGTGAACACTGAGCTGCTTCTACAGGCAAAACTCTTGTAGAAGCAGCAATTTTTTGAAGCCAGTGTGCATGGACTCAACCTGTAAATCCTTTCGCTGTAACTATGGAAAGAAATGATATTTCTGGGTATGTTTTCTACAGAACGTCCCCCCCAAAAAATTTTACTTTGCCGTTTCAGTGAATGGGGTGTCACTGCTGTTCCCCAGCCAGCTTTTGTCTCTTTTTCAAACACAGATGTCATGTGATTAACCCCCGGACCATATTGCTGGTCAAAGACCAGAGCACTTTTGCGATGACGCTTTGACAATTGCGTGGTCGTGCGACGTGGCTCCCAAACAAAATTGGCGTCCTTTTTTCCCCACAAATAGAGCTTTCTTTTGGTGGTATTTGATCACCTCTGCGGTTTTTAGTTTTTGCGCTATAAACAAAAATAGAGCTACAATTTTGAAAAAAATTAATATTTTTTACTTTTTGCTATAATAAATATCCCCAAAAATATATTAACATTTTTTTTTCCCCTCAGTTTAGGTCGATACGTATTCTTCTACATATTTTTCTTTAAATAAAAAAATTGCAATAAGCTATTGATTCGTTTGCGCAAATGTTATAGCGTTTATAAAATAGGGGCTATTTTTATTAATATTTTTTTTTTTTTTTACTAGCAATGGCGGCGATCAGCGATTTTTTTCGGTACTGCGACATTATGGCGGACACTTTTTTGGGACCATTGGCATTTTTATAGCAATCAGTGCTATAAAAATGCATTGAATTACTATAAAAATGCCACTGGCAGTCAAGGGGTTAACACTAGGGGGGCAGGAAGGGGTTAAGTATGTTCCCTGGGTGTGTTCTAACTGAAGGGGAGGGTGTGACTGACTAGGGAAAATCTGACTAGGGAAAATCACTGATCTTCTGTTCATACATTGTATGAACAGAAGATCGGCATTTCTCTCCCTGAAAGCTCTAGGTCCTCGCTCTGTAACGAGCAATCGCGCCCGCCAGGCACGAGCACGGGAGTCGGAGGCCCACTTTTAGAGTAGACGTTATTGTACAGGCTCTCGCGCAGGGGAGCCGACCTGCTGCCGTAAAACTGCGGCGGCTGGTCGGCAAGTAGTTAAAAACAGGCACAACTAAATGCATTTACAATTTTAACTAATTATCGGCATGTAGGACTGCAATGCAGTTTGCGAAAAACCCTTCCAATGCTTATAATTGGCCTAGAGAGGTTTTTGATTTTCCAACAGAAAATTGGGATCTACACTTTAAGGGGATGGATGGAGAATCACACGAAAGACCTACTGTTAGGTCAGCACTGGTCAAATATACATCTACACGCATGGAAGACTACAATCTTAATACTGTGAAGGAAGCCACTTTACCGCCTGTCTTAATAGGCGCCCTGCTGCTTTTCTTGGCGCTAGTAAGATTACTGGAAACAAACTACGAACAATCTCCTTTGTGTCTACAGAATGGACTCGTCTTTGGAACACTTTTCAGAAGCATCAGGCCATTTAGCATTTAGCCAAGGTCAGAATGTTTTTGTAAATTCTCCTCGATCTTTAGGGCAAGTGAAAAATTTACCACAGCAACTAATCAAAAACCAGGTTTCAGATCTAGACTGCAAGCAATATTAGATTTCTGTGACCAACGACGAATATTTTTAGCACACTTTTCATATATTTATTCTCTGTCGTTTTAGGCACTGTTCACGCATAGGTGCTTTAAAGCGGAGGTTCAACCTAAATCAACTATCTGCCATTAGATCCAGCATACTGCCGACATGTGCAGTATGCTGGGGTTTTTTTTGTACTTATCGTTTTATCAGGCTTCTCATCTGGCTCCGAGCGGGGATTCCTTCCGGGTATAGGCGTTCCTAAGGCAAGCCTAGTTGATTGACAGGCTAGCAAAGCGCGTCACGCCTTCGGAAAATAGCCGAAGTAACGCGTGGCAATTTACGGCGCCTGCAGTGTCAGCTCTACACGGCAGGCGCCGTATATCACCGTAAACAGCCGAGTGTCACTACGGCTATTTTGGGAAGGCGTGACGCGTTTTACTAGCCTGTCAATCAACTATGCTTGCCTTAGGAACGCCTATTTCCCGCAGGAATCCTCGCTCGGAGCCAGATAAGAAAGCCTGATAAAACGATAAGTACAAAAAAAAAAAAACAGCATACTGCAGATGTCAGCAGTATGCTGGATCGAATGGCAGTTGATTTTTGGTTGAACCTCCGCTTTAAATTGTGAGCGGAATCGCCGCGATTCTGTCAGCGATGCCGGAATTGTTGCGAAACGCATTTGCAATGCCATTTGTTAATGGCACCACAAAACACGGTGAGATTCTGGGGCAACAAAATGCGCAAACCAAATCATACAACACTAAAATATATGTAAAACTATGTTTTTATTAACTCCATGTTTTATTACTTTTTTAGTTTTGAAGCATAGTGTCACCTCAAATTTGTAAACAATTGAATTTTAGATGTGGGGACACATTGTTAAGTTATGAGCGGCTGCTTCCAATTTAATATATCACTTAAAGCGGATGTCCACTCAAAAAAAAATATTAAAAGCCAGAAGCTACAAATACTGCAGTTGCTGACTTTTAATATTAGGACACTTACCTGTCCTGGAGTGCAGCGCCGTCTGCAGCAGAGACGAGCGATCGCTCATCACTCTGCTGCTCCCCCCTCCATCCACAGTGAGGGAACCAGGAAGTGAAGCGCTCCGGCTTCACTGCCTGGTTCCCTACGGCGCATGATGCACAAGTCGCACTGCGCCCTTCCGATTGGCTCCCGCTGTGTACTGGGAGCCGAGTGTTCCCAGCACATAACGGGGGGGGGGGGGGGGTGTGGGCGACGGGAGGTGACGACATGCCCGTATTCTGCCCGAGAATGCTGGGCCGGAAGTAGGTGCAAATAAATGTGGTATCTGCACCCCCCTCCCCCTGAAAGGTGACACCGGAGGGGGGGAGGGTTCCGATCAGCGCGAGTTCACTTTAGGGTGGAGCTCCGCTTTAAAGCAACACTAATTTTATTAGATCAATGGATTGCTGTAAGCTAGAGCATTTAAATATCACTTACCTCATTTTTCCTTTTGACCTCCAAAATACAGTAATCCAGGCTTAAAAATCCCATTTCCTGTCTCTCCTCTTCTTGCTTTCCACCAGGATCTGAGCCGTTTTGCATGGTGGAAAGCAGAATGTGCTCACCCCCTCCCTATGACTACAGCCCTGCGTGAAGATGCTCTCTTATCCCACAGGCATGGAGGCTAAGCCGACTAGGAACTGTAGTTCCCATTAGGCCGTGATGTAGCAAGAATGACTGTGCACCGCAAACCAGGAAGTCAGTGAGAATAACAATTCAGGAGTGACGGAGGTGAATAAAACAGCTCGATTTCAACAGGTATCAAACGAGTTATAATGCAAAACATTACTTTTTACTTTATCAGCTACTGTCAGACTTTAATTTAAGAGGAAAATATTTTTGTCTTTACAACCCCTTTAAGGACTTATCTGTTTTTCAGACTCAGTGTTTACAAGTTTAAAACGTTTTATTTGCTAGAAAATTACTTGGAACCCCCAAGAATAAAATGGCGGTCATTGCGATACTTTGTCACACTGTATTTGCGCAGCGGTCTTACAAGCGCACTTTATTTGGAAAAAGTAATTTTTGAATTAAAAAATAAACAGTAAAAGTTAGCCCAATTTTTTTTTGTTATATTGTGAAAGATAATGTTACGTTGAGTAAAATGATACCCAACACGCTTAAAGATTTTGCCCGCTCGTGGAATGGCGTCAAACTTTAAAATCTCCATGGGCGACGTTTAAAAAAATTCCATAGGTTGCATCTTTTGAGTTAGAGGAGGTCTAGATCTACAATTATTGCTCTCGCTCCAACGATTGCGGCGATACCTCACTTGTGCGGTTTGAACACCGTTTTTATATGTGGGCGCCACTCACGTATGTGTTCACTTCTGTGTGCGAACTCATCGGGACAGGTGCATTCCTGGCTCCTAACTTTTTAGCTGGCTCCTAGATTCCAAGCAAAATTTGTCAATCCCTGGGTCACATGACCCAACTCCCCTGTATCTGCCAGCAACTACTACAGGGGAGAGGACTGCGGGCAACGGATGGTCCATGGGAGCCTATGGGTGATGTCATCAATCCTAAGCTTTCTTAAAGCGGAGTTCCACCCTTAAAATCACTTTGTTTCATTCCATCCAGCATACTGGCGTCAGCGCCAGTATGCTGTTTTTTTTTTTTAAATGCACGTACTTACTTTATATAAAATCATTGAATTTCAGGCGCACCGCGGTATGTCGCCGCTATAAGGCGTCACGCCTTCCGGAAACAGCCGATTAGCATTCGGCTCTTCTCGGCGCCTGCGCACAGACCCAGAAGCTGACTGCGCAGGCGCCGAAAATAGCCGGTCCTAGTTCGGCTTTTTTCGGAGGGCGTGACGCGGCTATATACGGCGCCTGCGCAGTCAGCTCCTGGGTCTGTGCGCAGGCGCCGAGAAGAGCCGAATGCTAATCGGCTGTTTACGGAAGGCGTGACGCCTTATAGCGGCGACATACCGCGGTGCGCCTGAAATTCAATGATTTTATATAAAGTAAGTACGTGCATTAAAAAAAAAAAAAAAAAAAAACAGCATACTGGCGCTGACGCATGGATGGAATGAAACAAAGTGATTTTAAGGGAGGAACTCCGCTTTAAGCACTCTCTCCTCTCCCCTGCATCTGACAGAGGATCACATGACCAGAGGTTTAAAAAAAAAAAATGGGTCAGTATAAAGATTGTTGTTACACAGGATGGGAGTACAATAAAACCTTGGATTGCTAGCGTAGTTTGTTCCGGAAGCATACTTGTAATCCAAAGCACTCGTATATCAAAGCAAAATTGCTGCCATTCAACGAGCGGACGCAATTTTGAAGCGTGACATGTTGGGTATCAATTTACTCTGCGTAACATCTTGGGCTAACTTCACTATTGACTTATTTGCGCTTGCAAGACTGCTGCACTAATACGGTGCGACAGAAAGTATTGTAACGACCGCCATTTTATTCTCTAGGGTGTTTGAATAAAAAATAATATTATATATAATGTAATATATGTTTGGGGGTTCTAATTAAAGGGAAGGAGCTTGCAGGCAAAACAGACAGGGGAAGCTCCATTAGCATTGCTGGTTGTCTTGTCATACCAATGGCCACCACAAGATGGCACCAGATCAAAGAAGGAAGCATATGCCTGCAGATGGCCGCAAAGCCGCGGCCCGACGCGATCGCAGGGGAGAGGGTGGGGGTGTGGGCGCACAGAGACACAGGTTACCCCAGCTGTGCTGCCCCAGGTCGCCAATTCTAGTCACATTAGGTGACTTGGCACCCAGGGTTTGTCGAACCCTAATGTGACCAAACCAGAGAGGGCTGAAAATAGGTACACATTTTTTTTTTACAAGAGGTTAGTCAGCACAGCTGTTGGGAAAAAGGGGAAATTTTTAGGACTAGTTACCCTGTTTCCCTGAAAATAAGACCTACCCAGAAAATAAGACCTAGTGTTATTTTCCAGGAGGGCTGCAATATAAGCCCTACCCAGAAAATAAGCCCTAGTTTAAAATGCGTGTAAAATCCTATATAATCCACTCTATTACAGTAATATATAATGTACAATGTGTGAGTTTCTGTAATATAATTGCAGGGGGAAAAGCTCTGGCAGGTCACAGAAGCGCAGAGCGGCGCTATAATGAAGGTATTTGGCACAATTATATTACAGAAACCCACACATTGTACATAATACTGTAATAGAGTGGATTATAGGATTTTACAAGCATTTTAGCTCAGTTCACACTGGGGATTCCTGACAGGCAGGGAGGGAGAGAAGATAACACATTACATAAGACCTACCCCGAAAATAAGCCCTACTGTGTCTTTTGTTGCCAAAATTATTATAAGCCCCAGGCTTACTTTCGGGGACACAATATGTTTAGCCTGGAATTCTACTTTGAACCACTTTAGACCCGCGGTATAGCCGAATGACGGCTACAGCGCGGGTCTAAAGATCCAACATGCCGTCAAAAGACGGCCGCCCCTTTGGGCGTTCCCAGCGTGCACTCTAGAGCGCGCTGCGGGGAAGCCTAGTGTTGGCCGTGTCCCTTGTACATGGCCAATCACAGATCGCGGCGAACGGCCAATCAGAGTGGCTGTTTGCAATGCGATCTCTGCGGCGAATGAGAGATGATCTCACAGATCATCTCTCATTGCCGTTTTTACACAGAGACAGCAACCTGTCTCTGGAGAGGAGACCGATCTGTGTTCCTTGTACATAGGGACACAGATCGGTCAACCCCCCAGTCACCCCCCCTCCCCCACAGCTAGAACACACCTAGGATACATTTAACCCCTTCCCTGCCAGTCATATGTATACAGTAATTGGTGCATATTTATAGCACTGATCGCAGTATAAATGTCAATGGCGCCAAAAATGTGTCAAAAGTGTCCGATGTGTCCGCCATAATGTCGCAGTACCAATAAAAATCGCAGATCGCCGCCATTTCTAGTAAAAAAAAAAATTCTGTCCCCTATTTTGTAGGCGCTATAACTTTTGCGCAAACCAGTCGCTTATTGCGATTTTTTTTTTTACCAACAATATGTAGAAGAATACGTATCGCCCTAAACTGAGAAAAAATTATTTTTTTTAAATTGGGATATTAATTATAGCAACAAGTAAAAAATATTGTACTTTTTTTTCAAAATTGTCTTTTTTGTTTATAGCGCAAAAAATAAAAACCGCACAGGCGATCAAATACCACCAAAAGAAAGCTCTACTTGTGGGGAAAAAAGGACGTCAATTTTGTTTGGGAGCCACGTCGCACGACCGCGCAATTGTCAGTTAAAGCGACGCAGTGCCGGAAGCTGAAATTTCACCTGGGCAGGAGGGGGGTTTATGTGCCCAGTAAGCAAGTGGGCATTTGAAATGCATTATGTCCAATATAAGTCCAACAACAAAATTGTGCCATTTTATACAAACCACCAATATTAGCCACTGGGGCCTTTAGAAGCCTGACCACTGTGCAGTTTTATACAAAATCGATCTAGAAATTTTTCTGGATTCACCAAGTTTATTAATACAACAACAGATTCTTGCACCATTCCACATTTAAGACAATTTTGTATAAAAAAAAAAAAGAAAAAAAGAAGGGAGTTAACTGAGCAAGGTAACAAGTCCACCTTAACAAAGGCAGCTGCAGTAATGCCGGATGCACGGTTTTAAGGTCACCAACATTATATCATTTTACCAATTCCATTTGCTACAGTTATACTTTCTAGCTTAATTGTATTTTTGCACCTCTATGAAGTGGAAAACAGTATTTTTCTACAATTCCACTGAGGCCAGTCATAATGATGACCACCGACTGCCTTATTGCACCATAAAAATCGATTTTCTGGAAAGTGAAAAGGCAATTAAAGTTCCACCTAAAGGATCACAGCGGCTAAAAGACAAGCGGACAATAAAAAGCAAAAAAAAAAAAAAAGTACTTGTGCCGATTCTGCTGCCCGTGCAGGTGTGGTCCATTGAACACAGTTATGATCTTGCTGCTCGCGGGGGGGGGGGAGGGGTTTGCCTATCAAAAAATTACAGATTTGTGTGACTGGAGTATGGAATGCAGACACCACTTATACCACTGTAAAAATGGCAAAGTCTTCCAAATTTGAACCCCCCCCCCCCCCCCCCCCCCAAGTATTTGTTGGCCAGGTATATATCTGTTTGTACACACATGGGTGTAGCCCAAAGAGGGCTGCTTTTAATAATCACAGGTCCCCCAGCATACCCGACAGGGGCCCCTTTCCCAGGACGAAATTGAAGACAGAAATGTATCAGTGCCTCT
Organism: Rana kukunoris; assembly: GCA_029574335.1. NCBI lineage: Eukaryota > Metazoa > Chordata > Amphibia > Anura > Ranidae > Rana > Rana kukunoris. Next base: position 530,698,216 of record CM056052.1, on the reverse strand, counting down.
CAACTGCAGATGAATGAATAGGAAGTGTTCCTAAGCTTTCTGCTATTTTTTAAACAGAAGCACTGTAAACATATTACTATGCTTCAGTGACGAATGAACACAACAGTGATTGGTACCGAACGCCCACTGTGTTTATTCAAGAATGGAAGGAGCCTGTAAATTAGATATTTACCGGCTCCTTCCACTGCTCTCTATCCCGCAGCAGCTTTAGGCAGGAGAGGGAAGACGGCAGCACTGCGAGGGAAAGGGGCACATTGGGGGGAGGGGCAGATGGAAAGGGCGCATGTGATAGAACCAATCATCCTGCAATGCAGCCAGAGGGAGAAAAAAAAAGAGAAGCTGACAGTGCTGCAAGGGGAGGCAGAAAAGGATTGGTGTCTGCAAGACAGTACAGTGTGACCTCCTGCTCAGCAGGTCCCCCCCCCCCCCCTTTGAGCAGATGGGTTATGGGCCCAGTACAGGAGGCCCTGTTGCACAATCTGACTTATAGGCTGGATCAGAAAATTAATCATCTTGTTGTCTATTGGCAGCTAGGTGCTATAGCTGGAAGGTTCTCAGGATTCATTTTGGGGCTGTGCCTAGAGGGACTCTAAGGAAACAAGTCATGCCCATAGCGCCAAAACTGGCAATCTAGCACAAACTGGGCGCTACAATAAAAACATAAGGCAGTTTTGTCATTTTATGAAACTGCACCAAACTGAAGGTTAATGCTGGGGTCACACTGTTGTGATGTGGTAATGCGTGTTACGTCACTAGAACAGCCTGTTCATGTGAATGGGCTGCCCAATGCGCCACAAAAGGGGCAAGCTATTTTTTTTTTTAAACCCGAGTTCATGCATATGTGATCTCCGCACATGCCACACACCGCATGGCAATCGCAGTGCGTTTGTGATCTGCGGGTGCCAATACAAAAAGTTAATAATCCAAAAGAATTGCAATCGCAGTGGGGTTTGCCCGCACTGGATTGGATGGCACAAAATGACCACGTAATGTGGCTTCTAAAAAACGTGCCTGCACTTGTGGTGCGATGCGATTTGAGCCCATTTAAAATGAATGGGCTTAACTACTTGCCGACCGCCCACCGTCGTTCTAAGTCGGCACTTTAAAGATGGATATCTCGGTAACAGGAGCAGCTGCTGCCACAACCGAGATATCCATCTCTTCAGTGGGCGGTCAGTCAAACGATAACGGCGGTCTCCGTGGCGGATTCGCCGCAAGATCACCGTTATCGGTGGCGGGAGAGGGCCTCTCCCATGCTCAGTGGGGATGCAGGTGAGGGAAAAATGTCCCTCACCCATCCCCCATAGCTCCGCTCGGCGGAAGTGACGTCAAAACGTCAGTCCCGCCCAACCTTTTTTAGAGACATTTTTTTTTTGGTCATTTGAAAAAATGGACATTTTACATTTTTATTGTTTTTTTTGCATTTAAGCCTAAATATGAGATCTGAGGTCTCTTTGACCCTAGATCTCATATTTAAGAGGACCTGTCATGCTTTTGTCTATTACAAGGGATGTTTACATTCCTTGTAATAGGAATAAAAGTGATAATTTTATATATTTTTTTATTTCAGTGTTAAAAATTATTAAAATAAATAAAAATAAATACGAAAACAAAAGAAGCGAACGCATACTGAGTAGCGCCTGCATATGAAAACCGGTGTTCAAACCACACAAGTGAGGTATCACCGCGATCGTTCGAGTGAGCAATAATTCTAGCCCTAGACCTCCTCTGTATCTCAAAAAATGCAACCTGTAGAATTTTTTAAACATCGCCTATCAAGATTTTTTAGGGTAAAATCTTGACGCCATGCCACGAGCGGGGGAAATTTTTAAGCGTGACATGTTGGGTATCATTTTACTCGGCGTAACATTATTTTTCACAATATGTAAAAAAATTGGGCCAAATTTATTGTCTTATTTTTTAATTTAAAAAAGTGAATTTTTTCCAAAAAAAGTGCGCTTGTAAGACTGCTGCGCAAATACGGTGTGACAAAAAGTGTTACAATGACTGCCATTTTATTTTCTAAATGTATTAGAAAAATATATATATATAATGTTTGGGGGTTTTAAGCAATTTTATAGCAAAAAAAAATGTTTTAGTCTCGTAAACACTGAATTTGAAAAACAGGCTTGGGGCTTAAGTAGTTAAATTGCACTGCGGCACATGTGAATTGCACAGGAATGCGGCTGGCTCTTGTGCGATTCACATGCGGGTTATAGTGTGAACCGGGGATAACAAAGCACACCACAACGCGGTATAGTGTGTTACTGTTAGTTATGGTGCTCTGCAATGCGTGTGTTTGGCAAGGTGCCCTGGGGGAGCATTAAAGTGGAACTTCACTCTCCCCATCAACATTAATAATTATTAATCCTCTTGCTGCTAGCATTAGTAAATAGATAAAGTATATCATACCCTGTTTCCCTGAAAATAAGACCTACCCTGAAAATAAGCCCTAGTTTAAAATGCTTGTAAAATCCTATAATCCACTCTATTACAGGAGTATATAATGTACAATGTGTGTGTTTCTGTAATATAATTGCAGGGGGAAAAGCTCCGGCGTGTCACAGAAGCGCAGAGTGTCGCTATAACGAAGGTATTTGGCACAATTATATTACAGAAACACACTGTACATTATATAATACGGTAATAGAGTGGATTATAGGATTTTACAAGCATTTTAGCTGAGTTCACACTGGGGATTCCTGACAGGCAGGGAGTGAGAGAAGATAACACATTAGATAATAAGACCTACCCCGAAAATAAGCCCTACTGTGTCTTTTGTTGCCAAAATTAATATAAGCCCTGGCCTTATTTTCGGGGGAAACACGGTATTTACTTGTTATAACCTTTTTTTATTTTACATTTCTTCTGTTACTTCCTGGTTTCTTGCCCAGGCAAATGAGGTCATATGATACACCCCAAGAGTCTTGAGGGGGGGGGGGGGGGGATTTCTCAGCTAAACACACTCCTGCATGCATGCTTGATATAAGGGCAGATTGATTCCAGGAAGTAAAGTGCATCACAAATCATTTGCCCTTATTCAAGATGGCCACGGCTAGAAATGCTAGGGGGAGTGCATTTCAAAGTGATTTCTCAACAAAATAAAGCATGAAGACATGGATGAATGGGGGCGCTTGCTATGAATATTAAAAATGAATGAATATGCAAATGCGATTTTAACCGCATTCAATTCGTATAACATGTGAATGTGAGCGGCTTTCAAATGGAGACGATTGACACATGTCTGAAACAACCGCAGCGCGAAAAAAATAAATAAAAAAAAGGGGGGTCCTGTGGGTTTGTGTCCAGTTTAGGCGAGAATACGGGCAAAAACCTGAATTCGCACCTGAACCAGAAACACACCGGACTCTGCGACTGCAAACTGTGAACCCAACTTCAAAGACGAAATGCAGTCTGCTCAGATAACATAGCATCTTTGCCATTCTGAAGCTTCCCTCCAACCACTGTGCATATTTTATATATACTGCGATTCTGTGCTTGCTGCAGAAATCTCCCTCCACCGAGTCTGGCTGCATCCATTTTAACTGTTGGCAGCTGAAGCTGCTGCCTGTTCACTTTCTGAATTTACACAGACATACAGAGGCACACTTGTAGCAAAGGCAGCCCTCATTGGATCTTTTTACTCACCCCCCCCTCCCTCCCTGGCAAACTCATGAGAGCTTAGGCTAATGAGCAGACAGGAAACAGGAAGTGGGCTGCAAATAGGTATTTACAGTGAGTCGTTTCTTTAAATCTTGACTCGGTTTGTGACTGTTGTCTCACAAAACGAGCAGGATTCAAGACTCTGCTGTGTGCAGTACCACATTTGGCCAGAGGTGGGGGGGCGCCGGAGCCGATCGGAAACATGTGCCAATACTCCATTCCCGAGTTCAGCGTCCGAGGCTCTCCGGCTCCACCCCACCTCTGGCCACATGTGGTATTGCATGCCATAGTAGTCAATAGGGATCAAATAATTTTAGTTTCCATTGACTTCTATGGGGAAGCTTGCTTTGATATGCGAGTGCTTTGAATTACGAGCATTCTCCTGGAACGGATTATGCTCGTAATCCAAGGTTCCACTGTACTGGCAGAATTATTTTTTTTACTAGCCAAAAATGAAAACAAGGGCAGAAGAGTTAAATAGATGGGGGGGAATGTGAGTGGATGCAAGAACAAATGAGACGGCAGCACACCAACATGCGAGTCACCACAACAGAACAGTGTGGAACGGCCCAAGTCAACTTGTATTTTAGCGTGTGATCCTTTCAAACTCTGTTCTCTTTACCAAGTAAGCACCAGTTCAACAACTTGATTTTTATTTTTTATTTATTTTTTTGTCATTAAAAATATTTTTTTCTATTGCGGTAGCATATTATGGACTTTAGCTTAATAAAAAGGCAACAGATTTATTCTCCACACTATGATGGGAAGTGACAAGTTGTCCATCTAGTTTTATTCTTGTGGGAGATCTAGGATTTTATGTGGTGGGAATACATAGCTTAATCTGAACAAGTAAACTGTTTTATGTTTGTTTTGTTTTTTTCATTTTTTTTTCTTTAAGCCATATAGACACCTCATTTCCTGCTACAAAAACGGAGATACGAGCATTAGTACAATTAGTGTTAGCATTCATAAGAACATGCAGCTAAGGATTCTGCTTCATGGTTCCACAGAATGCACAGATTGTCTTCTGTATAGGCAGAAGAATAGACAGATACACTTAAAGCTTGAAGTGTCATACTTGATTATTTTCTAAATACAGGTACATGTGCTTTTTATTATTTAACTGATACACGTTGAGCGTATTTCTAAAGTCTATGAGGTGATAATCTGGAAGGTAAAGACGGGACAATAAGAAAATGTTGCTTTTTTTATTATTTTGACTTAACGGGCTCCCTCTCTAGCCACCGCACTCTGACCTTTTGCTTATAATGATACTCTTTAAGGAAGTCTTGTAACATAGACGGCAGAGGAAGTAGATCAATGCCATCGTACGTGGTAGACTTGCAAATCACTGCTCTGCATATATACTGCAAGCTAAAAGGGAAAGTTCTGTTTAAAGGTACCGTCAGCAAGGGCTCGAAAAACATGCAAGAGCTGGGATCTTTATAGTGTTCCAAGAGTCCTGTAACAGTGGAGGAGTGGAACACACAGGGGTCGTGAGCGTCAAAGCTGAAGTTGTGGTTCCACTGCTCGATGCGTGCATGCAGAGATCGGTTGTAGCGGCGGAAGCTCACGGAGAATAGATAGTCCTCTTGTGCGGAATCCCTGAGCAAAAAAGTGCCCTCTGGCCGGCCTTCCAACAAGGCCTCTGCCTCGTAGCGATCCATGACCCCCCAGTAACACGGGTTGCTTGTGATTTCCACCAGATCTGGCACAAGGCAGTGAATATAATCGATCTGGGTGTGCACTTTCCAGGCTCCCTGTCTATTCGTTTGAATATGGCTGTCTCCTGAAAACTGGCGCTGCTTCTGACGCCGTGACTGCAGGCAGAGTGTCGGCCCGTCTTCTTCAGACTCGCACCCGCCTTGTGATGTCGCACTGTTGTCACCGGTCGCGTCGGCCATGCCAGGAGCAAGTTTTGGTCCAAGCTTATATACAGGGTTGACTTGTGCCGTCGCTTCAAAAGTGTGGATTTGGGCATTTGGTGGAGGGTCAACGCCTTCCTCAATACTAAGCCTACGCCTCTCCCGTAATCTATCCTCTTCGTCTTCGGCAGAAAGCAAAGACTGCTCAAACGTGTCCAGTATGCTTGTGTGTGGACTGACCGGTGCTGTATGCTGTTTAATCAGGTGCCATTTTTGGGCCAGATCAGATCCAGCAGGAAAGGGGCATTTTTCAAGCATCAGTTCAGAGAGATGAATTTTCCTCTTAGTAGTGAAAAGTGGCTTTGCCTGCCTATTATAAGCTCTAATCGGAAAACACAAGCCCACGGTCTCATTCAGCCTCTGCCGTAAACTGCGACTTCCAACGGCCCTGCTGGAAACGACCTCCATATCGTGTACTGATCCAACCACATGACGCCTCTCTCGCCTCTGAAGCCCGCTCCTTTGCCGACCGATTTTTTTGTCTAGATCAATAGAGTTCTGAGTTTTGGTGGAGCATGAATGCTTCTTTTTGCCACCCCACGGGGCATGGCGAGTATACGAGTCTCTGCGTGCCAGGCGGGCACCTGCGCTTAGACCCACATCGTTGTCCCTTTCAATACTAATTTCAACCAACTGTGGCATTTCAGAAGCACAGTTTGGGTTCCTCCTACTGGAACTACTGCAAGGACTCAGGCTCCTTTGAGAAGAAATGTTTTGGTGTAGGGGACTGACTGGCTGCAAGGAGGCCGGACCAGCGGAACCCTCTGCTTTATCCCCACCATTCGAAGAACATCTGTTGGCATTAACATCCACAATGTCATTTTGATTCCCATCATCCTCATGGCTAAAGAGATTCTGGCACCGATATTTGAATGTGTTCCACATTTTTCCAACTTTATCCATTGAACGACTAACCTGCAAATACAGAAAGAGATCATCAGTCACTGAGATAAACAAACATAAAATAAGCAGGAGTTGGAATCAAAATAATAAAGACAGCAGAACAACTAGCTTAATGTGGTAGTAAATCCACTTTATCATCTTATACCTACAGGTAAGCCTATAACAAAAGTCTTACCTATAGGTACAGTGAATATCTCCTAAACGTGCAGTTTAGGACAGGGTTATGCAAACTGTGGACCTCCAGCTGTTGCAGAACTACAAGTTCCATGAGGCATTGCAACACAAGCATGACACCTTTTATATTAAAACACAGAGACTCCACATGTGTGCATACACCATTTTCAGCCATCTGGAATCTGTAAAACACAGCATGTCCACAAAGCAAGCAGTAATGCCTCCATCATGTGACTTAATTGTTTTTTACACTTTTAAATGAAATTTTCATTAAAATCATCTTTCAATCACTTAAATACATAATTTGCACGAAAAATGCTCTCTACATTTAGAAAAACTAAAAAGGCAACATTTTTGGACAACTGAAAGGATTTTTCCAAAACTAAAATAGGGGTCATTCAAAATGCTTCCAACACAAAATGCTAAACAAAGAAGTTCACCACATACTGGCAACGGCTATACAAGCAGACCACCACGACATCAATTTTTCTCTTTGAAATCATCAGTAGCCAACAACTACTTTAATCACTCATACGCGGACACGCAACTATATTTTCGCTTCTGCAATAAAAAGGATCGTCATCCCAGTTTAGAGAATTGTCTCTCTTTGATAGAAAACTGGATGACCAAGAGTTATCTTAAACTCAACAACTCCAAAACAGAACTCCTTCTGTTCCACGCCAGCCGCAAGAGTCAACTGGCAACTACTTGGAAACCTCCGCCCATTCTGGGCCAGATCATCTCCCCTAGCTCCAAAGTCAAAAGTCTCGGGGTCATCTTTGACACCTACATGACAATGGACGCACAAATAGGGTCAGTAGTCAGCGGATCTCACCATCTGCTGCGCCTACTACGCAGACTTACTCCTTTTATTCCCAAAGAAGACGTAGCAGTCGTGGTGGGAACAATCATGAACTCCAGACTTGACTATGCAAATGCCCTTTACCTCGGACTCCCTAAGTACCAAATCGCTCGTCTGCAAGTCGTTCAGAATACGGCGGCCAGACTTGTGACTGGGAAAAAAACATGGGAATCCATCTCACAGTCGTTGAGATCCCTTCACTGGTTACCAGTAAAAGACAGAATTGCTTTTTAAAGCTCTCTGTCTGACTCATAAGTGCATCCATGGGAAGGCTCCGCAATATCTATGCGAAAAGATAGAAGCCCACAATTCCAATCACGTTCTGCGATCCACCGACCAAAATCTGGTCAAGATACCCAAAGCCAGATACAAGTCCAAAGGAGAAAGAAGGTTTGCTGTCCAAGGCCCCAGACTATGGAACGCTTTACCAACCAGCATTCGGTTGGAGGAAAACCACCTGACCTTCAGAAGACAGATAAAAACTCTGCTCTTTTGATGACCAGAGAGACAAACAACGAGCGCCCAGAGGCGATTCAGTTCGCATGTGCCGCGCTATATAAGTTTTTCATTCATCTAAACTAATAAAAAGGGTCTGAAGGGCATTAGTTATAGAGAAAGGTTGCGAATAGGGATGTCCCGATACCGATACTATTATCGATACCGAGCATTTCCCCGGGTACTTTTACTCAGGGAAATGCTCCGATGCTTCACCCGATACTTGGGCAAGGGTGATCGGTGCGGCAGGGGAGTTACAAGCACTGATCTGCCCCCCTTTTCAGCTGCTTTAGTTAAAAGTTATACAGCGGTGATCGGTGCTTGTAACTTCCCCCAAAGCCGCACCGATCATTGCTGACTGTCGTCAGTGCTGTCCCCCCTCAATCTGTCAGGATGGAGAGCGGATGTATAAGTCGCTAAATCCGGCTCCTCCCTTTTCCGAATGAGGAGCTTCTCTTCATTCATTTTAGCTGAGGCTGCAGAGAAAGGGACTGGGGAAAACAGTGTCCTTCGTCCCTTTGTCTCAAAAGGGGAGATGTCAGGGGTCTGTTAAGACCCCTGATATCTTACCAAAGACCCTCCCTCCAATAGGTCTGATAAAAAAAATTAAAATTGCAATACATTTAAAAAAATAAAAAATAAATAAAAATAAAATGTAAAACCCACACCACACTGACAATCCACTCCCCTCTCTATAAAATAAATAAATAAAAAAGCACTGTTAAGAAAATATTGAAAGAAATAAATAAAAAAAAATAAAAACCTGCCACTGTCACGTGACAAAAAAAAAGTTTCAGTAATCTGTATTGGCGAGTACTTAAAAAAAAAGAAAAAAAAATTAAATTTTATAATATATATATATATATATTCAGTCTCAAAAAAGTAGCTTTGGGACAGCCCTAGTTGCGAGCACTGAACTTATTCTCTCTGGAGAAGAGACGTTTGAGAGGGGATATGATTTCAATGTACAAATACCGTACTGGTGGCCCCACAATAGGGATAAAACTTTTCCACAGAAGGGAGTTTAATAAGACACATGGCCAATCATTAAAATAAAAGTAAAGAGGTTTAACCTTAAACTACGTAGAGGGTTCTTTACTATAAGAATGGCGAGGATGTGGAATTCCCTTGAACAGGCGGTGGTCTCAGCGGGGAGCATCGATAAGTTAAAAAAAAAAAAACTAATATAAACACCTGAATGACCTTAACATACAGGGATATACAATGTAATACTGACATATAATCACACATAGGTTGTGTCTTTTTCCAACCTCACCTACTATGCAACATTATATTTGGCATACTGTGGCACGGGGAGGCCATGTCACTGTTTGATAAAATAGTTTGGGCCATGCAAAATAAAGGAAAAACGTTCTGAACAGCTGCACTCCAAAAATAAATTGCTTTTATTGTAAAAAAAAAAACAAAAAAACAACACACACAAAAAAAGCATGCCACAGCAGACGGGGTAAAAAGCCGACGCGTTTCACACCAAACTTTAGTGCTTTTTGATAGCTTACCAAATAGTTTGGTAAGTTTGGTCCATGTTTTGGAGAAAACCTGTCCCTTTAGTATGGGGATATGCAATTAGCGGACCTCCAGCTGTTGCAAAACTACAAGTCCCATCATGCCTCTGGGTGTCATGCTTGTGGCTGTCAGAATCTTGCAATGCCTTATGGGACTTTTAGTTCTGCAACAGCTGGAGGTCCGCTAATTGCTTATCCCTGCTTTAGTAGTATCAGGATTATTCCCAAGGGGGGGGGGGGAGTGATTATAAAAAGGGAGATGGGACAAGCCAGGAAGCCGACAGGATCTCACCCAGCGATCAGAGGTGCACGAGTCTACAAGAGAAGTCCTTTACAGCTGGGAGCTGTAAAGGACAGACAAAAAAAAAAAGCATACAGCATTTGTGTACTAGCACTGGGGATGGGTGCTAGATGGTCTGGAGGACCAAGGCAGGAGGCCTGAGCAGTAGAGCTGCAAAGAGTCAGGAGGCTTGAATATTGCCCTTTGTTGTCTGGATGGTGAGAACTAGAGTTGTCCCGATACCGATACCAGTATCGGTACCGATACTGAGCATTTGTGGGAGTACTTGTACTCCCGCAAATGCCCCCGATGCCAGATCCTATACTACCCCCGCCGCCGCATACCGCAACGCCGCCGCCTAGTTAATCAGCGTGCGGGGAACATTACAGCTTTCATTTGAATAGCTGTGTGTTCCCCGCCGCGTATAGACACCCCCCCTTGCTCGGGATTGGACGGGTGATCTGTCTATCAAAGTGCAGGTCACCTGTCCAATCCCGAGCAAGGGGGAGTGTCTATACGCGGCACGGAACAGACAGCTATTCAAATGAAAGCTGTAATGTTCCCCGCATGCTGATTAACTAGGCGGCGGCATCTAGGTATGGGGGGACATGGCTGCAGTTGTGAGGACACATTTAAAAAAAGTATCGGTATTCGGTATCGGCGAGTACTTGAAAAAAAGTATCGGTACTTGTACTCGGTCCTAAAAAACTGGTATCAGGACAACCCTAGTGAGAAAGTGGGCAGGAAGAGTCCTGAAACGTACTTCTGGGGTGGAGCAAACACACTATTTTGCACTACCAATGAGCTGCAAAACCCACAACTCGTCACAATACATACAAAGTATTTAATTTTTTCAGTTTGGTTATGTTGCAGCCCGATACTGTAGTTTTTGCCCAGAAGGGTGCAATAATCCTGTCTGAGGCCTGCATGCAGCTGCTTGGACCGCGTGACTTTTGCTCGGATACAGTATGCATAGTGAGTAGTGAGACCTTTTATAGAGAGGCGTGTGCCTTTCCAAATCACGTCCAATCAATTGAATTCAGCACAAGCAGAGTCCAATCAAGGTGTAGAAACCCTTCCGCAATGATCATGAGAAATGGGGGGCACGCAAGCTGAATGTCAAGTGTTACAAAGGGGGTCTGAATACTTAAGCCAATGAGATATTTCAGCTTTTCATACATTTGCAAACATTTCTAAAATAACAAAATTGAAAAAAAAAAGTGAAGGGGGTCCGACTACTTTATGAATGGGCGGTGTGCGAGTACATACACATACACACACACACACACACACACACACACACACATACACATACACACACATACACACACATAAGAATTGCATCACTCAAATGTGAAAAAAAATGATTAAAATGTAATAGATCCAATATTCACTTATGCAAGTATAAAATATAAAAAAAGGTCTCTCTCTTTACAGTAAATTCATCACAATGTGTGCCAGGAAGTTGGTAAGAATTGCAAAAACATTAAAACCCCTCTACCTTAAAACAGGAAACGTGAATAAAAATAATACTGGTTAGACTGTTGGAGTGTAGACAAAAACACAGCTGCAGTGTGACAACATGTGACAGCAAAAACATTAGGAGCCCTTACATAATCTTACAATAACATGACCTTTGTTTTCTTTCATTGTTACAACGAAAACTTTTGTCATCTCATTACTCCGTAGTATTTTATTACTTTAAAGCAGAACTCTGTAAAATAACCCCCCCTCCACCCACCTTTATGCATGCTAAAATTCTGCTGGCTTTGATAGCTGCAGCTTGACATCGCATGCTATCTGCCACCCCAATCTGTCATCTTACTAGGACCCCTAGATCTTTCCCCATCCTCCATTTCCCTCAGCGGTTCTCCCCCTAGTGGGCAGTTTGCATTTGTTTTTTGCCCCCAAGTACATTAACCACATGCCAACCAGCACAGCGCACAATGGCTCAGCTGGGCAAATGGGCGTACATGTATGTACGCTGCGTGCTCCGTGACCGTAGGACCCGTGGACTCTGTTGGTGTGCCGCGATAGAGTCACAGAGGCAGAAGAGGGGGGTGCCTGTGTAAACAAGGCATTTCCCTGTTCTGTCCAGTAACAGGACACTGATCTACTGCTCCCTTTGATTGGGAGCAGTGATCACTGTCGTGTCATATAGAACACCCCCCACAGTTAGAATCACTCCCTAGGACACACTTAACTCCTTTAGCGCCCCCTAGTGTTTAACCCCTTCCCTGTCATTTACACAGTAATCAGTGCAATTTTTTAAAGCACTGATCACTAAAAAATGTTTTCCAAAAAAGCTTCAAAAGTGTCCGATATAATGTCGCAGTCACACAAAAAAAAAAAGAAGAAGGATTGCCAACATTACTTTTTATACTTTTGGAATATTATAGCAAAAAGTAAAAAAAACTTTTTTCCAAAATGGTCGCTGTTTTTTGTTTATAGCGCAAAAATAAAAATAAACTGCAGAGGTGATCAAATACCACAAAAATAAATCTCTATTGGGGGGGACGTCAATTTTGTTTGGGTGCCATGTCACACGGCCGCGCACTTTTCAGTTAAAGCGACAGTGGCAAATCGCAAAAAATGGCCCAGTCATTTGGCAGCAAAATCCTTAAAAGGTTAAAACCGTTTTTTTTCCCCGGTTTTCATCATTAGGGGACATCATTTTCAGTTGAGAAAGGTTGATGCCTGCATTTTTTTTGTAAACAATGCATATTATGTTATTGGAACAGTTTTAGCCTAGTCTCACACTTGTGCGATGCAGGAACCAGCGCAATTAAAGCGCTGGATCCCGCATCACATCTCTCCCACAGGAAGTTCACACTGCCCTCTGAACCGTTGCGGGTGTCAATACATTGTTAATGACACCCCCAGATCGGTTCACAGATCACAGTGCGAACTCGCACAGGAATTGGATCGCATAGGTGAGAACACCCAATCCGATTTTAGTGCGGGGAGAAAAAAAAGTGTCTGCACCTCTTTTGTGCAAATTCAAAGTGAGTTCAGCCATACAACTGTATGGCTGAACTGACATTGCACAGACATCGCATGGGATCGGCCCCGCAGTGCGGGTGTGAATCACATGAGATGTCTGTGCTCGCACAAATGTGAACCTAGGCTTAATCACTGTTTATATTTTGTTCAATTAGTCAAATCTCTGTCAGACTGGATGAAACTCTTCCCAAGTATACTGTCAGCTTTAATTTAGCCTCACCAGAGAACCCAAGATATGAATTCCCCTTTGGCACTTATGCTTTACCCTGCCACAGAGTGATGTACTCAGAAGAGCTCCTTTGTTAGGCTGCATTCACCCCTGAGCATCACGTTGTTGCGCATTTTTTTGCACGTTTTGTTACAGCGTTTGAGTTCTGGCATTTTTGTATTACTGTATATACTGTTTTCAGCCCTTTTTTTTGTGACGAAAATGCCCCCCCTCGGCTTATACTCGAGTCACCTTTTTGCGCTTGATCTCCCGGACTTTGAGAGAGCACCGATTTTTCAAAACCAGGCACCCCTTCCATAGACTCCCATGTTAAACAGTAATTTCTCTGGTAAATTTGGGGCCCCCGGTACTGGCAGGTCTCCTCAACAAGTGTGCAAAATTTGTTGTCTGGGGGGGGCCTACGGCTGGGGAGCACAGATTTTTCAAAGCCGAGCACCCCTTCCATAGACTCCCATGTTAAACGTCAGTCTAGGCATGGACACAGCGAGGCATGCACATGGACACAATGAGGCAAAGTGAGGCACAGTGAGGCATGCAGATGGACACCCTCGGCTTTCTCAAGTCAATACGTTTTCCCAGTTTTTTGTGGTAAAATTAGGTGCCTCGGCTTATAACCGGGTCAGCTTTTACTCGAGTATATCGCTAGCTAAAAATATCTGTGGAATAATTTTTTTGTACAGCTCGTATCCTTTTTGGTTTTCTGCGGCATTTTTTTGCTCTCCAAACAGTGAGAGATAAAATGGCGCCTTTCATGGCTGCAGTCGCAGTAACGTTATCTTTGAAAGAAAAAGGATCCAAAGATTCTGGGTCCATCTGGTTATTGCCGATCAAGAACAGGGGGGGGGGGGGGGGGGGTTAGTCCTGTGTCATGTACAACCTATATTCAACTTATATTTTTAACTCCTTTGTTTAGAGGAGACAAAAAACAAATCCAATCGTCTGAACATATTTTTTGCAGCATTTACATGCATTTGTAAAGTTGTATACATTTTTTTTCCCAAAAGAAAACTGCCACAAAAATGTGTTTGAAGAAGAGCTCCAGGTTCCTTCAGAAAAAAACAAATAGAAGTCAGCAGCTACAAATACTGTAGCTGCTGACTTATTAGGACATTTACTGGTCCAGAAATTCAGCATCCTCACCCGAGCCGATTCTTCAACTATATGGGGACATCCATCGCCATTTCTGCTAAGGGAAAGCGGCAGTGAAGCCTTTCCGGCTTCATAGTCTGTTCCCTACAACGTTGAATGGGCCAAACTCACTGCGGTGAACTTAGCCGAAAGTGTGAGCGGGTACCTGTCAAAACCAGGTACCCACTGGCACTAAAAAGGTGGCACTGTATCGTCTGCAGTCTGCACCTTGCTTGCTGACCATAATGGATTTTTATTGAATCCCTGGTACTATGTGGTTATTCAGACCACTTTCACACCGACTCACTTTTCAGGCGCTTGCACGCTAAAACCGGTGCCCAAAAAGCTCACAAAAAACCATTTCCATCAAAATCAATGAATGCTTTGACACTGGGGCCGTGTGCTGGCAGTGCTGTGAAAAACTCTCCATTGAAATGAATGGAAAGCTCTTCTAAACTGCCAGTGAAAACACTGAGCGCTTTTGAAGTGCCTCAGTGTAAAAGTGGCCTTACTGGTGGGGAGGGTACTGTATATACGAGCAAAATGCTCATAAAAACATACAAACACACCGTCTGCACGTTTGAATGTATTTCTGTGGGAAAAAACACAAAATGCATCAATCTGCCCAATTTGAGATATACAAGGTTGTTTTAGAACTTCAGGAGTTTAGCTTCAGTTGTTTTGGAGGTGGAGATGTGACCCATCACTAAAGAAATGCATTGCTTTTTATTCTCAGAGCATTTAGGATCTTTAAAGACATTTTTTTTTTAGCTTAATAGCTTCCTTTACCTTACCGCAGTCCTGGTTTCATGTCCTCATTGTTAGTTTTTGCTTTAAAGTAGCTGTAATATTTCTCTGATCTCCACCACTTCCTGCTTGTCTGGCTCCTTATGAAAAAACTCATGGGAGCTTTTCACTGTAGTCCTGATCAAGGAGGTGTGATTACTGTGTGCCTAAAACTCCTCAGAACCAATCAGAATTATTTTAAAAACAAACACTGCCCAGTATTTGTTTGTTTTTGTTCTGTGTCTCTTTACTTCACAGAAACATGAAACCAGTTTAAAAATGAAACTGAAACTGCAGGCACATATATATGATTGATTTTTATCTATTTTTAAAAGGAATCAGTTAACTATTATGTCTCTATACCCTGTAAACAGTCATTTCAGCAAAAAAAAATGTTTTCCTTTGGTGATCCTTTAAGCTACAAAACACTCAGGTGTGAATGGGGCCTGAATAATATCGGCATCCTCTGACCTTCAGAGTCTTAGGACGAGATCCTCTCAATATTCATTTGTGGGCCATATTTATTTATTTCTTTCAGTGTAAACGACAACTGACTCAGTGAGGGGTTTCTGGTGTAAATCTGAACATTTTAAAACAGAAGCCAGTATGCTTGAGCACTAGATCACTAGATGGGGGGGGGGGCACACATTCACATAATCACAACATTAGCATCCAAAGGACAGAGCATTAGTATCCTATATTTGAAGAGGCCAATTATCCTCCAGGTAAAATAGGAAATCCTTATGCCGCACACACGATCAGATTTTCCGACGGAATGTTGGCTCAAACTTGTGTTGCATACACACGGTCACACAAATGTTGTCGGAAATGTTGTCGGAAATTTTGAACGTCAAGAACTTGGTGATTCGGAATTGCATACAGATGGATCGGAATTTCCAACAAGAACTTTTCCAGTCTGAAAATTTGAGAACCAGCTCTCAAATTTTTTCTGTGGAACTTCCGACAGAAGATATCCAATGGGGCCTACACACCGTCTGAATTTCTGACCAAAAGCTCACATTGAACTTTTCTGGTCGGAAATTCAGATCGTGTGTACGCAGCACAATTCACCCAAACAGCTCAGAAAATCGTGGGCCACTCATGCATACCAGTCATGTTTCTGTATGTGCAGTGTATAGTACTTACCTGTAAAATCAAGTAAAAAGGACAATTGTCATATTCTTAATAATAAGGGTTAAAAAAAACAAAAAATAAGCTCTAAGTGTACTGTAGGAGGAGAAAGTGTTAAACTTGGCAGTGGAAGTAATTCTGAGGCTAACAGATATCCAGTCTTTTTAAAATCGAGAGAGAGAGAGATCGAGAGATCGAGAGATAGAGAGAGAGATCGAGAGAGAGAGATCGAGAGAGAGAGATCGAGAGAGAGAAGATCGAGATCGAGAGAGAGAGAGAGAGAAGATCGAGAGAGATCGAGTGAGATCGAGAGAGATCGAGAGAGATCGAGAGAGATCGAGAGAGAGACACACACATATACACAATCGTTTGACTCCCATATCAGTACTGACAGTTAGCTTGCAGACATTCATTCAGAAAATGATTTCAGCTTGCAGATGCCACAGCAGCTTGTAGATGGCACTGTGCCTTTTTAATACTGTAATTGGCGATACAATTATACGATTAAAAAAAATTGTGTATATATTATATATCACGGTTCGACAAACCCCAGACGCCAGGTCGCATTGGCGCCTAGAATTAGCGCCTGGCTCCTGAGCTAGACTGCGGCAGATGTCTTGTACCCATGCGGCTACCCGAACTAAGATGTCACGCTGAGGGCATTCCCTTACATTGCTTACACTGGCAGGGGATATTGCGCCCTCTTCAGGTGGCCAGAACACAGAGTGGTACCTATTGGAGTATTGCATGTCAAATGACCAGAAGCATGTCACAACCAGGATGTGTCTGCATACAGTGTGCAACGAGGAGTGGAAGTAGCTGAGGATGATCTTGTCCGACACAAACAGATGGATAGTGGTCCTATTTTCTGGATCAGATGAAAACAGACAGGCGGTCCGTTTCCATCCGATTGCCCCAAACAGGAGATTGTGACAGAGTTCGCTCTGCATGGTAGGGAGGACACAGACCTGGCCTAAGCAGTAAGCCTCAATGACATCTGGCCAGAAATAAATAAAAATAAATTAACCAATATTAACCACTTCCATACCGCACCATAGACAAATGACGTCCGCAGGAACCCTTTGTCTTACAGAGTGGACGTCATATGACGTCCACCGCTTCTCACTGCTCCTGCAGCCGCCTGGGGGCCCCTATCACGGCGATCAGGGACGAGGCGTGTCCCTCGGACACAGCCCAACCCCGCACAGCACAGCCTATCTCTGATCCGGAGCTGTTCCTGTTTTTTTCCCTTATGTGACCGGCTGTATTCCATCACAGCCGGTCACATTGCCTCCATCTGTCTCGCACGCCGCTCATGCGCGCCGATCGGCGATCGGGGACGAGGCTCATCCCTTGGACATAGCCCAGCCCCGATCAGGGTAAAGAGCCAATGAAATTTGGCTCTTTACCACGTGACCGGCTGTGTCCAATCACAGCCGGTCACAAGTGTAAACAAAGCAGACTGAAACTGCTGTTGCTGTGTCTTTCTCCTCACACACCGATACTGTGTGAGGAGAAATCAGAAACAGTGAGTTACAGTGTTGCAATTGTAAAAGTGTCACCTACTGTGCCCAGATTGTCCCCCCCTGGAATAAAGAGTACCTGTCACCCTACATCAACAGTACCAGAGTACCTGTCCCCCCACCATAAAAAGTACCTGTCACCCACCCCGAAATTATGTAGAAGAATATGTATTGGTCTAAACTAAAAAAAAAAAAAAGATTTATTAAATCAAAAAGTAAAAAATTGTTTTTTTTTTTTTAATTGACGCTTTTTGGTTATAGCGCAAAAAATAAAACCTGCAGAGGTGATCAAATACCACCAAAAGAAAGCTCTATTTGTGAGCAAAAATAATGTATATTTTGTTTGGAAAACAACGTCGCACGACCGCGCAATTGTCAAAGTGCAACAGCGCTGAAAACTAAAAATTGGTCTGGGCAGGAAGGGGGTGAAAATGCCCGGTATTGAAGTGGTTAAACAGCGTGGTCAGATTCCTGACTCTTTGTAGTATACAGGGAACGATTACTCATACCGATTGGGTCTGCTCACCTAATCAACAGCAGTCAGACAACCAACTGGGGAATTGTAAAGATGTTACATGCCTGCACTACCTGACTGGAGTGATGTTTCCACATCGAAAAACTCAGAAGACAAACAACAACTCTAAACAAAAAAATCACATCAAAATAAAACTTGTCATCACAATTTGTCAAAAGAGTATACTATTTGCACCTATGTTGCAAAAAAAAAAAAAAAAAAAAATTGTAAATATAAGGTTTGTGTGGATTTTGCAATAAAACCTATACTGAACAGATAACCACTTGACGTCCTAGATTATGCAGGCTCTGAGAAGAAGCGAAGACATGTGGGTATTTATTCCCCACACAAATGTTCTGCTACTTGTAGCTCTTGGCTGTAAAGTGGAATTTTTTTTTCTTTCCCCAATGATATATTTATATCACATCTGGCAATGCAAAAGAGTGCATATACGCCAGTACTGCAAGCAAAGTAAAAAAGTGTTTGTTCTTTCACTAGCAGAAAATTCCTGCTATTCTTCCATTTACATTTCAAGCCTTATATAAATATACTCAGCTTCTGCAGGAATTAAATGACAAACTAGGGGTAAGCCCACATTAACATCGGGCCGATTTGACATGTCAAATCACCAGCAACGGCACCGTCCGAATCAGTGCAATGCCGGCTCTGCAGTGCCACACCGATTTCCAAAAGTAGTTCCTGTACTACTATTGGCGACTTTGGGGGCGATTCTGAATAGACATCTGTGCATGAAAACACATAGATGTCTGTCTTATCGCCCCTGAAAATCAAACTGTATTGCTGGTTTGAAGCTGAACTCGCACGATTTCAAACCCACCCTCAGACCCGGTTTACACAGGCGGCACGATTTTGGGGGTGACTCGGCAAGGCGATCTCAAGACGACTAAAGAGGCGACTTGCAAATTTACTTCTGCATTGAAGTCAATGCAAATTGCCCCGAGTCGCCCCCAAAGTCAAACAGGAACCTTTTTCGAAGTCAAAGCAACTTGAGTCACTCCTAATAGAACTAGGGTTGTTCCGATACCAATATTAGTATAGTTACAGATATCAAGCATTTGCTTCACCAGATACTTTTTACAATCAGCGGTGATCAGTGCGTGGGGAAGTTACAAGCACCGATTTTTCCGCTTCTCTCCTCAACCCCCCCACATGATCACCGCTGACTGTCCCGTGTCCTCCTCTAGCCCCCATCCGTTTTTCTGCAGTCTCTCTCCGTCGGCATCCCTCGCCGGTGTTTTCCTTCTCCCTCCGCGTCCCCCTAGAACTGTCAGGATGGAGAGCGGCGGTAGAAGCCAGTAAATCCAGCTCCTTATTGTTCCAAATTGACAGAGTCAGTAACCACGGACTCCGTCCATTCACATAAACTGAAACATCGTAAACTGTGATTACAATGTTTCAGTTTATGAATGAATGAATGAATGAATGAATGAAGAGAAGTGGCTGTCTTCTCTCCATTCATTTTCAGCAGAGCTCAAGGCAGGGGAATCTGTGTCCCTAGTCCTTTCTCTGTATCAAAGGGAAGATGTCAGAGGTATGTTAAGACCCCCGATATCTCACCAAAGCACCCCCCTCCCCCTCAACAGGGCTGATTATTTATTGCAATTTTTTTTTTAAATAAAAATGTAAATAGTTATAAAAATAAAATAAAAAAACACACACAGACACACAGACACACACACACAGACACACAGACACACACACACACACAGACACACAGACACACGACACCACCCCCCCCCCCCCCCCCCCCCCCCCCCCCCCCCCCCCAAGGAAAATATAATAAAAAAAAATAGTAAAAAAAAAACCACGGTCACATGACATAAAAAAAAAAAAAGTATCGGTATTCGGTATGTACTTGGAAAAAAAAAAAGTATCGGTACTTGTACTCCGTCTCAAAAAAGTGGTATCGGGACAACCCGAATTAGAACGGTTCCATTGAACGGAATGGGACGCGACTTGTCAGGTGGCCGAGTTGAACCAGTGACTTGTCAGGCTTGTTCCCCTAACGAGCTGGTTCCTTCAAGCACTGCGCAGGCGCAATCCTTGCCGACGGAAATCTCCGAACCTCGGGCGGTATTCAGGCTCATTCTTTAACATCCCCGTGGATTGGAGGATGTTAAAAAAAGAGCCAGGAGGCCGAGCGAGCCGTCCGAGCGAAGGGAGGACGTGAGGCTGACTGGCCACTTTCCACGTCGCCCTGGATGCCGGCTGAGGTTAGGAGGTTTCGGTCGGGAAGGATTGCGCCTGCGCAGAACCAGTTTGGTAGCTGGAACCAGACCGTCAAATAAGATTGCGCATGCGCAGTCCTTAATGGAACCAGCTCGTTAGCTGGAACCAGATAGGCAGATCACCGGCTCTTGATGTGAACCTGGGCTAAAAAATAAATAAAAAAAAGGGAAGTGTTACACAATAACCAAGTGGAAACACATTTCACACTGGCAACAAACTTCATCACTACCCATTCATTGCTAAAAAATAAGTAAAATAAAAATATATAAAATAAAAAGGTTTTACCTTCTGTGTTTCTAATGAAGAGCTGCTGATATGCAGTCCAGGTGCTGACACCCGGAATACTTTTGTGTCTATTCCCACACCCTCTGCTAACATGCTGACTGACAGCACAGCTTACAGAGGAAGCTTCATCTGAATCCCAGCAGCAGAGCCAATTTGCTTAGTTTTGACCTCCTAGAGTCAAATGCACACACAATATTCACAAAACACAAAAAAGTTCCCATATCCACGTATCAGCAAACAAAGCAGCATGCAGCTGTTGAAATAATAATAAAAAACACACACACACACACACTAAAATTGGGATACTTTTCAGAAAGCAAATCTTACTAGCAACAATTTTTCCTCCTGTGAAATAAGTAAGACCTTTCTGTATAGACTGAGGATCCATTACACTGCCTGCACACTGAGGCTCGGTTCACAGTCCTGCGATGGGGGAACCCTGCAAATCCACTGCAGGTTCCCACATCGCACCCGACTCGCACAGCAGTTCATGCTGCCATATGCAAACTGCTGGGGAGTGTCATGAAATGTCAACGACGCCCCCATATCAGCACGCATATTGCACAGCGAACTGACAGTTCAGACATGAATCTCATAGGTGTGAATACCCATGTGATCCGATTCTGGCGCGAAGATTGTTGTCAATGACGGTCGTTCACATCTATGCGTTGCGATTCCTTTACCGATGCAATGATAAAATTGGTGTAAATCATTCTGGAATCGCTTTTTTTTTTTGGGGGGGGGGGGGGTTAAACAGTACATGGCATTGTTAAAATAAACTCAGGTTTCTGATGATTACTGTCCATCCCTATCTTTTGCCGTCTGTAATAATAACTTATATTTCCAGGCGTCAGCGGTTGCCATCTTCACTGTGGGCATTGTGAATGCGGCGATGCTGTAATCCCAGCATCCACCGCGTGATCTAACGCATGCGCACTCGCACCCGTGAGTGGTGCTGTAATGGAGATATTTAGTTAGTAATTAGGGAGCGATGACACAAGCTCCCAGAAGACACGGCGCAAACAGTAAAAAACCCGACGGAAACCTGAGGGGCTGCAGACCGGAAGCCTCTCCTGTTTAAATGGTATTGTAAAACTTTTTTTATATCAAAATATTCGATTCACCATTGTTTTGGAGCCTTATTATTATTGCGATTAAGTTCGATTCAGGGTGGAGCTCCGCTTTAAAATGAGACCAATAGCAACCCAAGTGTTAAAAACTACAAAGAGCAATTCCTCAACAGGATGGAAATGTACTGTGAGATTTCACAATACAAGAAAGGGACAGCGACAGTCTGAACAAAACATGTGCACTGAACCCACATGTGGGCTGAAGAGTTTGTCATAAGAAGGAAAGAGAAAAAAAAAAAAATCTCAACCTCATTTCCTCTTTATAAAAAACGAGGCACATATGACTGCTGCCACACGCTGGTGAAAACCAATGAGATGGATTAGGAGTTTGATGTGTGAAGGGTTCTGTTTCTAATGGGTAGTTTCTCCATTTGGTATGTATGTAGGACGATGGGCCCTAGTGGTCCACTTGGGATACCCTGGAGCACATGATGCTGTTGTCCCTCCGTTGAGGGACCTGGGTTCTCATTCTCAGGGGGGGGGGGGGGGGGGGGGGTTTATGGTTTGTGCTGTGATTACTGTATTGTGTGTCATTTCATGCCGATATTGTAACGGCTACTGTGCCTTCTGGAGATTGTATTTGTTGAAAACTAATAAACAAAGTTTAAAAAAAATAAAAATAAATGAGATGGATAAATGGGGTATTTAGTTCCAAAAGCCTCCATTTAGTATCAGCTTTTCACTGGGAATCTAAAAGATCCAGAAGAATTGCAGGTAGTCAGGAGCAATACATTGTACAGGATTTATTGAGCGCCAACGGATTGCACAGCACTTTACAAAATGAAGGCAGACAGGAGTTACAATACAATTTAATACAAGAGGAATCAGAGGGCATTGCACATCAGATCTTGCAATCTAAAGAAAGGGTTAACGTGCATATACTCGAGTATAAGCTGAGTTTTACAGCACTTTTTTTACGCTGAAAATGCCCCCCTCTGCGTATACTTGACTCACTTTTTTGCGCCTTATATCCCAGACTTTAAGGACCCAGTACCGGCCGGCCGTAGGTCCCCTGGACGCCAAACTTGTAGCCCCCACTCTTCCTCTACGGCCGAGCACCCCTTCCATAGACTCCCATGTTAAATGTCAGTCTAGTCATGGGCACAGTGAGGCACACAGATGGACACCCTAGGCTTCTACTCGAGTCAATACGTTTTCCCAGTTTTTTTGTGGTAAAATTAGGTGCCTCAGCTTATAATCGGGTCGGCTTATACTCGAGTATATACAGAGAAAGGCCTTTAGGAGCAGAGGCTTGCCTCATACTGTGCTTCCCCCGCTGCTCTCTCTGGTTCCGTTTCCGGTGACGTCATAGTCTGCGTTCCACGCTGGTTATGGCTGGCTTCCTCATTACCACAGGATGAGCTACCACACTCTCCTGCCTACCCGTGAGCCTGGATGCACCCGAGACCGGACCGCACCGATATTAACACACAGATGAGCCCGTTTTTTATACATGTTTGTAAGTGCATTTCCTTTTAAACTCAATAAATTGTGACCAATATATTGCACTTAGGTGGCGCTTCCCGTTTTGTTTCCCTGTCTTCCCCCTGCAGAGCCGGCTTTCTCTGAGGACAGCTGCCGGCTACCATCCTCATCCCCTTCCTCCCCCATGTTTTTTTTTTTAACCCCCCTGCCGGTAAACCCGAGCGCGACTCGGGTTGGATTTTTCAGGTAAATAGCGATATCCACGAGTCGCGCTCGGGGTCAATATGCAGAGCCTGCAGCGCGCGCTGGCTTACCTTGGATCCAGGCGGGGTACTGTACTTACCTTGTCCCTGGATCCAGCGATGCATCCCCGCTGTGTGAGCGAGTGGCGTCCTCCATTCGACTCACACAGTGCCCGCGCGCCGCCGACCTCCGTTCCCTGCGACGGAACGACGCACGGGGGAGGAGACCGGCGGCAAATTCAAAAAAGTAAACAAACACGTTACATACAGAATACTGTAATCTTATAGATTACAGTACTGTATGTAAAAAGTACACACCCCCCTGTCCCTAGTGGTCTGCCCAGTGCCCTGCATGTTCTTTTACATAATAAAAACATTTTTTTTGTGCCTGCAAACTGTAGATTGTCCATAGCAACCAAAAGTGTCCCTTTATGTCAAAAGTGATTTTAGAGCAGCTAGAAAACAGCGATAATAAATGATAATCACTTGCAGAATTGAGCGATATCGATTTGTGGGAAAATTCGTCAAAAAAATAAAAAGTAATGACAGCGACAATTCTGCAACTGAGCAAATTTCAGTGATTTTGATTTGATTACATTAGTGAATAATTTTTATTATAATTACATTATTATTTGTTATAATTATTTATAGTTATTTATTATATTATCATTTTATGATTTTGTGTTTCAAACTTTATCATACCTGGGATGTCTACTAGACTCTGGTTTGGACAAATTTAGGCGAGTTATTCCTAAAAATTGCAGGCCTACAGTATAAAACGCAGAATTTCCATGCAAAATAATTGTACCGCTTTTGGTACGTAATTCCAGACAGAATCATACCGCCAGGGAGGTTAAAGGATTGGTTATCACCACATATTAGAATATAGACTAAAGAACTGTGACTGTTTTTTAGGTCTATCCTCTGTCCATATTTATCGATATGTTTTATGCACTAGTCTTTTGCGCTGACAGTTTACATTATTGTTCCTAGTCCGCAAAAGCCCAGATACAGCAAAATGTGTCTCTTCAAAAGTGTGGAGAAGCGCATGACGAGTCTGCTCTCACTTCCCAGGGCTAGAACTGGTCCCAGTAGTAATCGGCACGCGTACCTAGCAGTAGGACGTGTGGCTCCTGGCTCCAGATAGGCAGGGCTTTTCCCAACTCCCCTGCCACAGCTCCCAGGACAAGCGATTTCTTCCTTCCCCTGGCCTCCCAGTTTCCTCTGCAGGCATCACCTCCCGGAAGCCCTACAAGGTAAGCCCCCGTTTCTCGGGGCTATCCACCTAACCTGGGTTCGTTGGCGGCCGTCCTTTTCAGGACAAGCCGCGGCGGCGGCCTATTTCATTGCGGAGCAACGGCCTTCCTTCTCCTTATCCCCCCACACCACCAGCCGTAATTGAGGCATCCCCCCCGCCACAGTTACCAGCCATCCACAACCCTACCTTGGCCCCCGCGCCAACTTGTGGAAAAATTTGCGGCGGCCGCGATTAGGAAAGACCGCGGCTTCACCCGTGGCCTACCTACACCCAGCAGTCCCCCCTCAAATTGCACAGAAACCCCCCCTTACCCTAGGAGGATCCCCATCCTACCCCAGGGTACCTCCGAGCCTCCTCCTCCCCGCATGATCTATTTTTACCCAGCCGCACAGCCTCTGGCTCGGGCCCTGATCTCGGTCCGCGGCCATCTTGGTACACCCTAGCAATTGGGGTATCTCTATCACTCACCCCCACAACCCAATAACTGTGAATTGGCTCCCACCTGATGAATTCAAGAGGGAGTACACCCCCCCCCCCCCCACTCATGCTGCCCTAATAGTTATCCACCACCTTTCAGCACTTGATCCAGGGTTTGCTCGATCGCCCCTGAGGGGTCAGGAAGGAATTTGTTCCCCTGCTGCGGCATATTGGCTTTAGCACGACTTGGGGTTTTTCGCCTTCCTCTGGATCAAAACAAGGGAGGATTTAGTGAATCTTCCTTCCCATCGTCATTGAAAACCCCCCTGATGAACATCACCCTCCCCAGCGTTTCTGCGACTATGGCTAATCTGAGATACTCTGCAGAAGCCATTTGGCGGCTAAAGCCATTTGCCTCAACATTACCAGCCGTCACCAAAAAAGCCCTAAGAACTGAGCAACTGTTTAGAATCGATCGACAGTCAAAAATTACACCCACTTACCCCAGCCAAAGCACATATCATGTGCTTTGGTCAACACAAGATCTGCAGTAAGACACCGACAAGAAATCCACAATTTCATACTACAGCACAATTTAGACTGCCTCTTTATCACAGAAAGCTGGTTAACAGCCAACTGCAACACCATTCTAGGAGAATTGGTGGCAGTAAATTACACATTCAAACAAAAAACAGAGTTGGGCAAAGAGGAGGAGGCCTGGCGGTGATCCACAAGACTCACCTCTCGATCATCAAATCAGACCTTCTGAACTCACTTCCATTCATGGAAACCCTCACTCCGCAACTGCAAACCAACCCCCGGGACACTGTCCACATTATACTTTGCTATAGACCACCAGGGCCAAAAACGCACCTCCTCACGTCATTGACGGAGTTCATCTCTTCCTATACCCCAAATACATCCTGCTGCTCGGAGATTTCAATCTCTGGGCCAACTCTTCACTGGACCCTGTCGCCGACGCCTGCATCGTCCATATGGAAGGATTAGGTCTGCAGCAACTAGTACATGGGCCCACCCATGCCTCAGGTCACACACTTTATTTCATTTTCAAACAAGATTTGGAAATCAACATTCTGGAAAATGAGCCACAACCATGGACAGATCACCATGCAATTAAATTCACAATTACAAAAAATGCCCCCTCAAAAAAAAAAAAAAAAAACACGACAAAACCGGTGACAACTCACTGGACTAGATCTCAGAAGAAGCTCCACTCTGAACTCTTCAAAACGACACTAGGGATAGGGAACAAATTAAAAACAATCCAACAGCATCAAACAGCTACAGAAACTCTTTACGCCATCAACAATGCGCTACTACAGTCAGCCGACTTAGCACCAAAAACGCAAAACATTCATCCGGAAAAACTCTGGCTGGTTTAACAACCAGCTGTCGTTGCTAAAGCAAGAGCGCAGAAGAGCGGAAGCAGCCTGGAAAAAAAGCTCTTCAGAGCAAAACCGCACCATTTATAAGAGAATTACTAGGAGATACCATAAAGAAATCTTTATGGCCAAAAAATATATTTCTCCAACAAATGCCCTAAACCGCCCCCGTGAATTCTTCAAGCTAGTCACCCAGACAATGAACCCAGTCTGTTTAGAAGCCCCTAATTCTGATTCACAAGAATTTTGCAACGAATTATTGGATTATTTCATTAACAAAATTGAAAAAATCTGTGAAAGTATTCAGCAAAATAGACCCCTCATCAACCCCTCCCCAAATCACAAACCTAATACCCACATAAAACCACCGCAAACTACTAATTTCACTCTAAAACCCATCTCCATCGATGCCACAAAAATATCATCGGTACTCTGCGTAACAGCACAGCGCCCAATGATATCATCCCCACTAAACTGCTGAAAGAATGTGCCGATATTGTGCCACCAGCTATCACGCAGCTCATAAACCAGTCATTTAAGGAGGGCATGGTGCCATCCTTACAGAAACGGCACTGCTCAAAATATGGGATGACGCTCTCGAGGCAGCAGACGAAGGAGAATCTTGTCTTCTGGTACTGCTGGACCCAAGTGATGCTTTTAACACAGTAGACCACAAATTATTATTGACTCGGCTAGCTGAAGTAGCCAGAGTTGCGGAAGGTGATTTATCTTGGTTCTCCTCCTTTTTGGAAAACCGATCACAAATGGTGAAATTGGGGCCTTTCACTTCTGAAAAACGCACAGTGTCATGCAGAGTCTCTCAGGCATCCCCATTGTCGCCGGTTCTGTTCAATATCTATCTCCGCCCTCTTTGAAATCATCAGTAACCAGAAGTTACATTACCACTCTTATGCAGATGATACACAACTGTACTTTTGCATATGCAATAAGAAGGATCATTATCTCAGACTAGAGAAGTGCCTTACTTCGATAGAAAAATTGGATGTCGAAGAGTTACCTTAAAGTGGAGTTCCACGCAGGAAAACAACATTTGGCCAAAAGTCCTCAAAAAAAAAAAAAAAATTATACTTACCCGAAATACCTGTTGCTATGCGGAAGTCCGTAATCTGCCTCATCCGCACCGCGGTGCGTTTTCTTCTTCTCCTTCTCCTAGTGAATGGGGTGCGCTGATTTCTGGGAACTGTGTGTGTTCTCAGAGAGCAGCCGCCCATTCAGAAGCCGGCACGAGACTCACACAGGCGCAGTAGAAAATATGCAGTGAAGCCGTACGGCTTCACTGCCTGTTTCCCCTAGTGTGAATGGCGGCGCGGGACCTGCATCGATCGTGGGACCGGCATCAGGGGGCCATCAGCGCGGGCAAGTAGGACAGGTAAGTGTCCTTATTAAAAGTCAGCAGCTACACTGTTAGTAGCTGCTGACTTTAAAAAAAAAAAATGCGGGTGGAATCCCGCTTTAAACTCAACGGCTCAAAAACAGAACTTCTCCTGTTTAACGCCAACCAGAAAAATCATCCAGCAACAACATGGATACCCCCGCCCATTCTGGGTAAAACTCACTCCAGACTTAACTATGCAAATGCCCTCTACCTCGGACTCCCCAAATACCAAATCACTCGTCTGCAAGTCGTTCAAAATACGGCCGCTCGACTAGCGACTGGCAAAAAAACATGGGAATCAATCTTCTGAGATCCCTTCATTGGCTGCCAGTCAAAGACAGAATCGCCTTCAAGGCACTCTGACGCAAAAGTGTGTTCAAGGAAACGCCCCCCAATATCTATGCGAAAAACTAAAATCTCACAATCCCAATCGCGTTCTGCAATCCACCAACCAAAACCTACTCCAGATACCCAAAGCCAGATACAAGTCCAAAGGAAAACATAGATTCGCAGTCCAAGGACCTAGACTGTGGAGCGCTCTACCAATCACCATCCGTTCGGAGGTGAACCACTTGGCCTTCAGAAGAAAGATCAAAACCTATCTCTTCCGAGGTCAAAAAGTCTATTTAGGGAATGGAGGCGATTCAGTTTGCATGTGCCGTGCTATATACGTTTTTCACTCACTCTTCTCCTCACCTTCCCATATCACTAGAGATGGGCTCAGGTGTATTCAAATCATTGTCCCCGCCCACTTAAGCAATCCCACCAGGAAGCAGTGGTGTATTTAGGTTTTGTGCTACCAGGCTGTAGAGCCAGGCCTGACTAAACTCGTGCACCCCCTAATTTAAATATGAGCCACTCCTTCCTGTCAAGGCCATGCCCCTTTCTGTTTAAGGCCCGTCCTGAAATTTTTGAGTGGGGACACTAGTTCTTAGGGCCTGGGGGGTGGGGTAATGAATTCCCTAATTTGCATAGAGTTCCTCTCACTTCTTGTTTGGCTATGGGGTATGAAATGAAGGGAAATCTCTGCAATGGGACAGATGGTAAAAAAATTAACCTAACAGGGGCTATAACTATCCAAAATGAAAAAAAAAAAAAAAAAAAAATAAATAAAAAGTGTTGCCTGTAGTTCTACTTTAAGCACACATTTCTGATTGTTTTATGGAGAGGACTAAGAAGATCTAACCATGCCAGTGGTGCAGCAGAAAACATAGCTCAGTGAGGAAGATTTGTGGTCCAGGCTGATAGGACAATCAAAATTAGAAGCAGCTTGTGTTACACCAACAGTGTAGCGCAAGCCGGCATGGACTCTTTGCGTGCTGCCCCCCTGCAAAGTGCTGCCCTAGGCCTGGGCCTTGTTGGCCTAGGCTAGGATACAGCCTTGCCAGGAAGCAGTCACTGCACACCGCCAATCATAGGCAGCAAGGCATTTCCTGGCCCACAGCTGCACATATACATGGTCCAGACTAGGCTGCTCATGATTGGCGGTGTGCAGCGATGGCTTCCTCGTGGGATTGCTCAGGTGGGTTCGGACTTAAATACGAATAAGCCTGCGTCCATCCCTACCCATCACCAGGCCTGAACACTGAAATGGAGGCAGGATGGATCATTATCGATGAGTAAACAAGGAGCATTTTAATGCCAAGTATACACGGGCCAAAAATTGGACATGCTCAGAAAAAAACATCTGGCATTCGGTCAGTGTGTACAGCTGTCTGTCCAACAGGAAAAACGAACATCCAATCAGCGCTGTCAGCCAATGGCTGACAATGTGTAAGCGACTGCAGTTAATTCAGATGATCAGACACCTCTTCACTGCCTGTCAAATGCCCTCTGAAAAGCACCGGAGATTGGTTCAGGAGAGATAATATGCAGAACCTGACCTGGAGGGAAGAGAAGGTGCACAGCTATTGGGGTTTGCAGCACTGGGGCACTAAACACAGCAAGAACTTGGCCAGATAGCATCGGGAACGTCTCCTATGCAATGCTCTCCCAGCTCGGATTTAAATGGATATTTGGAAATACATACATCATGGCTAAAACGGAAACTGAAGCACCCCTTTAATATTTAATAAGATTCTTCACTGACAGCATGAGCAGTGTCAGCCAGAACTCACACATTTGTGAATGCTGAAAGCAGAGTAGAATTTCGTTGGAATATCATATCACACCAGCCTAAGCTCACGTGTTTAATTAGAGACGAGTCTGAACCAAGCCCAATCTAAATTTGGAACATGAGAGGGACATTTAAAACAACCTCTGTAAGAGCATCACTTGTTCTACAATGCCAATACAAAAAAAGTTGGGACGCAGTGTCAAATCTACATAAAAAAAAAAAAAAATATGGGTTTGAGATTTGCACATCTTTTATTTAAACAGGACTCAACAAATTCCAGACACCAGGCCGAAATGAAGATGTTTTCTAATTGTATGGTGGTTGTGTGACTGGGGAAATGCACAGATCTATCTTCCTGCTTAGCAGAAAGACTGGATGATCTTCCCTGTCAGAATGGAGACGTGCCTTGTTTACACAGGCAGACCCCCGTTCTGTCACTGCGAAGAACGAATGCTTTGCGGCTTCTGAGCTGGGTCCCTACTGCGCATGCGCCCTCTTACTGGCCCAGCAGCACGGGGGAGGGGGGGGGGGTGGGGTTGGTGGACTTCTGACGTACCTCACCACAGTCTGACGGGAGGGGGGACTGCCCCCCAAAAAGGTGCCAAATGTGGCTCCGGAAGGGGGAATATAGATAAGTAGACGTTTCACTTTGGGTGAAACTCCGCTTTAACTCGCAGAATTTTTTTTTCATTTGGAACAATCTGTGCAACCCAAGAAAAAAAATCCTCACCAATACTTGTGGCCACTATGCATCGCTGTGTTACAGACGCAGTATGGGAACTTTCCGTCCCACATACAGAACAAAATCAAGTCAGGCAAAGTATTGTTCAGCCATTCACAGGAAGCTTTATATTTTGCCATTGAATATCAAGCCTTCCTCTGATTAGCAGAGGTGGAGAGAGGTGTGCAGATGTCACGACTTCTACCAAAGAATTTATATTACACACAATATAATATTATATATATATATATAATTATACACACACCCCACAATTATATATAACACAGACAATATTATATATAACACAAAAACAAACGCCACACAAAACCTGTGAATGGCAGCACCAAGCTTGACCAAATTGTTCCAGGAATAGGACGGGAAGTCCCTGTACTGTTGCCAGAGCACAGCGCTGTATACTGCATTTAGCTGATGCTACTTACAGTTTATACAACGCTGACAGCGGGTGCATCCGTTAGTGAAGTAAATAAATTTGTTTGGACCAGCTGGGTCCAAACAAACTATTTCAAGTTAAATGAAACCTGGCAATTAGCCTTTAAAAGTAACCGACCATCTTTCTTCCACAAAAACACATAGAAGGAAATTTACTAAAGCTGTGCATAGTAATTGATCAGCTTCCAGGTTTTAGCCCTTTTTCACATTGGAGGCAGGTTTGAAATTGTGCAAGTTCGGGGGGCGATTTGAAAGATCTGTGGGGGTTCATGCACAGAGGTCTATTGAAATTGCCCCCGAAGGTGCCAAAAGAAGTGCAGGAACTGCTTTTGGAAACCTTTCTGTTGTGATCAGCCCACAGCAATGACATGGTACCTGCATCATGTGACTAACTGTAGCCAACCACAGATCACAACCATAAACCCATGACAGCCGCAGGGAAAAAAAGAAAAAAAAATGTATTAAATCAAAGGCCAATTATCGCTCAGTTCTCAGCCTTCAATGACCAGAGAGCAGTGACTGTCAATCACTGGATCTCTGCTCTACCCCTCCAGCACTCACTGGAATGCCAGGCTGTGAAGGGGGACAGATGGCTTATGCTCTCAGGGGTGCACTGAGCCAGCTACCACTCAGGCATCAGGGTAGATTTAAAAATGGTCAGTGTCCCTGCAAAAATTAAGGTCAAAAAGAGATTTGCCCATATTCCTCCAAACACCACTCATGTACCCAAGTTAAAAAAAAAAAAAAAAAAAAGAAGGTCAGGTAGCACTAATCGGCAAAAACCTTTAGCCAAAAAAAAAAAAAGCACAAACACATACACCCCCAACACACACTAACAAAAACATAATAACAATCTGCATTAAGACGACAGACAAGGTTTAACAAGATTGATAGAAAGTGTTGCTGCAAGGGGAAGAAAACTGATCTTTGCGGACGCGGATCTTTACAGACAGCGGATGCAGCATCTGCTAACATCCACAATCCCATAGGGATGCATTACAAGTCCGTAAACGGACTTGTAAAAAACGGACCGTTTGTCCGCACGTGTGAAAGGGCCCTTAATTGTTCTGCAAAATCCACAGGGTCATCTACTTTTTGAAAAAGGTTCAAATCACGTGGAAAACAGCTCATGTATCTGCTTGTATAACCATTCAAAATGTTTGCACAAACACCAAAAAAAAAAAAAAGAATAAAAGTTACAGCTTGCCAGGAGCAAAATTCGGTCCCCATTTAGAGGAGGGATGGATTCTGTGCACCCTAGGGAATAAAATGGCGGTAGTTGCAATACTTTGTAAGACCGCTGCACAAATGCCGTATGATAAACACACCATTTTGGGGGGGGGGGGGGAAACACTTTTTTTTAAATAAAAAAATATATAAAAACACAGTAGTAAAGTTAGCTCAATTTTTTTTTTATTTTTTTAATATTGTTAAAGATAATGTTACGCCGAGTAAATTGATACCCAAAATGTCACGCTTCAAAACTGCGCCCATTTGTGAAACGGCAACAAACTTTTACCCTTAAAAAAATCTCCATAGGCGACATAAAAAAAAAACCCACACACGCTACAGGTTGCCAGTTATAATTGAGAGGGGAGGTCTAGGCCTAGAGTTATTGCTCACTCTACTGATCACGGCGATATATTGCATGTTTGGTTTGAACACAATTTGCATATGTGGGCATTACTCGCGTATGCATTTGCTTCCGCATACTAGCCCGGTGGGAACTAGGCACGTTAAAATTTGATTTTTTCCTCTCTCATTTTACTTTTTATACTCTTTTTTCCTTTCACTTTTATGTAAATGTAACATCCCTTGTAATAGAGAAAAAAAATAAAAAAAAGCATAGCAGGACCTCTTAAATATCAGATCTGGGGTCAGATGTCATAGTTACACTATAATGCTATAAAAAAAAAAAAAAAAAAAAAAAAAAAGTCCCTTAAAGCAGAGGTTCACCCAAAAAGCAACTTTCTGACATTAGATCCAGCATACTGCCAACATCTGCAGTATGCCGTTTTTTCTTTTTTTGGTACTTATCGTTTTATGAGCCGTTATCTGGCTCCGAGCGGGGAATCCTGCGGGGAGTAGGCGTTCCTAAGCCAAGAGGAGTTGATTGACGGGCAGCTAAGGCGCGTCGCACCATCCGAAAATACCCAAAGTGACACTCGGGTGTTTACGGCAATATACGCGCCTGCCGTGTAGAGCTGACTGCGCAGGCGCCGTAAACACCCGAGTGTCATTTCGGGTATTTTCGGAAGGCGTGACGCGGTGTAGCAGCCCGTCAATCAACTCCTCTTGGCTTAGGAACGCCTATACCCAGAAGCAATCCCAGCTCGGAACAGGATAACAACGGCTGATAAAACAATAAGTACCAAAAAAAAAAAAAAACAGCATACTGCAGATGTTAGCAGTATGCTGGATCTAATGTCAGAAAGTTGATTTTTGGGTGAACCTCCACTTTAGGGAGCCATGGGCAGAAGTGACATTTTGATGTCGCTTCTGCCCTGCAATGGGTATGGAGCCGGATGGGGGCCATCTTCCTCTCAGCAGCCAGCCAAGCAGGGGACAGGATCCGATTGCTTATTCCGCTGCCGGCGGCTCCGGTAAGCGTCAGAGAACCATACCGCAACGAGAGGGGGGCCCCTCTCCCACCACATATAAAAGTGATCTTGCGGTGAATCTGCCGCTGAGACCACTTTTGTCTGAAAGCAGACCGCCCACTGAAGAAGTGGATACAGGGGTTATGGCATCCATCCGCTACCACCACAACAAAATTCCACTTCAGCCTATTCTGTTCTGAGAAAAATATCCTCCTCTGCATGGGTCGTGCACAGAGTGACCCCAATCTTCTTTCTTGGGTCCCTCCATGACCCTTTTGGCTCCTCCTCTCTAGTGCCCCCACAGAGAGATGCTTTCTACGGGGGCTCATGCAGGTGCGCTCACGAGTTACGCTGCTACGTTCGACACAGACAATAGGACTCTGCCCCGCCCCCGTGTCACTGGATTTTATTGACAGCTGTGGGAGACAATGGCTGGAGCTGCTGTGCTCGTCCCTGTCACAGAACGATCGTATTCATGGAAAAAAGGGGGATGGGGGGGGGTAGTGTGCTGCAGCACAAAAGATTTTTCATTTCAATGCATAAATACCCCCCCCTCCCCCCCAATACTCTGTTGCTGACCTCCTGCAGCCGCTTCCTGCCTACGTGCACTTCAACGTTAGGTGTATGCCATTTATCAGGGTAGGTGACAACAGGCGGCCCATGCCTGCGAAATGTGTTTGAAAACAGCCGCACGTAGAGACAGAAGCCTGTGTGTGACAACACAAGGGACAGAGCATCGTTACCCTATACCAGGAAGTACCTGAACAAAAGACCTTTATGGCAGAATCACCAGCTCTTATTTTAAAGTGGAAATTCATTCTCAATCATTGACCCATTTTTATTCTGAAGCTGCTAGCTTTGGTAAAAATGTATAGGAAGATGGGGGGGGGGGGGGGGTGTTTTTGTATGCGATTTCACAGCAAAATAAAGCACAAAGGCATGGATGGAAGGGGGGATTTGCTTTGAACTTTTAAAAGTTAAACAGAGGTTTTGGTTGGTGGTGCTCAGTTTTGTTAAAGTGGAAGTCTCAGCTGCAGATGTAATAAATATAAAAATTTAATATTGAAATTATTGCAACATGTTAACACTTCTGAGAGTTTATATATCCTGGAAGACTTGCGTAGAATGAGCGCCTAAGGGCTCTTTCACACGTCCGTTCAGTTTGTCCGTTTTTGGACGTCCGTTAACGGACCTCAATGCTTCCCTATGGGTTAGCGTCCGTTAGCGGATGAGCATCCGCTAACGTCCGTTAACATCCGTCTGCGGTAAGCTCTGTTTTTTTGGATGGAAGAAAACCCTATTTTTCTTCCGTCAAAAAAACGGAACGGACGAAAAACGGACGTTAGCGGATGATCCGTTTACCATCCGATCCGCTAACGTCAGTTTTTCATCAAAATATGTAAAAAAAAGTTCTAAAAAAAAAAAAAAAACGGATGAAAAAAACTGATGAAAAACGGAACGGAAACGGATGTAAACGGACGAAAAAACGGATCAACTGAAGGGGGGAAAAACTGATCTAAAAAACTGAACGGACGTGTGAAAGAGCCCTAACATTATAAAAGAGCTACACAAGTCCAGGGAGCCAAGAATACAAATGTGCCCAATAAGATAAAAAACAAAAATGCCTTTTTTTCAGGCTGTCCATTTTTGTAAGTTTCTAAAGCAGAACTAAAAAAAGGCAAAACTCCACCCCCTTGGTGGATAGAAAAAGGGAGGGCTATAACCCCCATCAGCTTTTATTTTTTGAGCTCCTGGGGAGATTTTCCTTCACACAGATGGCAATGAAGACGTGACAAGTGTTTGGATCACTCTACCCAGAACTGGGAGGAAAAAGAAAAAAAAAAGCTTTTATACGTTTAATTTCTGCTCTCACTTCAAATGCTGCAGAACATCAAATGCAGTTACTAAACACATTTCAATATTCATTGGGCCTCCTTCACACATATGGATCTATGCAAAACCTTGCCGACAAGATCCGGTGTGTGCCAACAATGGCATATAATCAACCAATCATACTAAACATGGTACTATGCAATATACTGTATAACTATAATAAAAGAATACCATATATACTATAAGCAGAGTTTTTCAGCACTTTTGTGCCGAAAATGCCCTCCCGCTGCTTATACTCGAGTCACCTTTTTGCGCCTGATCTCTCGGATTTTGGGGACCCGGTACCGGCAAACTTGGCACACAGCCCTTCTTCCTCTACAAGTGTGCAAAGATTTTTCAAAGCCGGGCACCCTTCTACAGACTCCCAAGTTAAATGTCAAATTCTTCTGATGATTTTTGGTGACCCGGTACTAGGCATGCAACGGATTAAAAAAAAAAAAAAAAAAAAAAAAAAAAAACACCTCACGGTTCGGATCAGTTTTCGGATCAGCAAAAAAAAACTCCCCCACTGTAATATCCACATCCCCCTCCCCCCACTGTAATATCCACATCTCCCCACTGCAGTGGGTCACTAGGGTTGGTGTCACCCAGTGCAAAACAATGGTATCACCCCCTCCCTCAGTGCAGACCCCGCCCCCCTCCGTGCAGACCCTGCCCCCCTCCGTGCAGACCCTGCCCCCCATAGTAGTACAGACACCCCCAGTAGTACAGACAGTGACACCCCCTCAGTGCAGACACACCCCCAGTAGTACAGAAAGTAACACCTCAGTGCAGACCTCTCATCCCCCTTACAGACCTCAGACAGCTGTGTGTGTCCTCGAGTGCGGGCTCCTCCTCTGTGGGTGTAAACAGAGAGAAGGGCCGCCGCTGGGTGTACCAAGATGGCCACGGCCTTTCCCTATGCTATGGTCGCGGCAGCGAACCGCAGATCACATTGTGTGCCGAGCCGAAGGGGGTGACCCGTTCGGATAACAGATCAACGGTGATCCGTTGCACCCCTACCCGGAACTTGGCACACATGTAGCCCCATTTTTCAGCTTTATTTTTCAGTACTGTGCCAAAAATGTAGAGACTGGCCTGCTGACAGTCTAAAGATTTACTGCCGCTAAAAGGCACTGGGCTTTAAAAAAAAAAAAAAAAATGGCAGCCTCTGGCAAGAAGAAAACAGGAGCAACGCTGGAGGCAATTTACAGAACACTAATTTTAACACTTGCTGCTTACAAGTTAAAATCTGTACTTTATGCTAGAAAATTACTTGGAATCCCCAAACATTACACAAAAAATGCAAAAAAAAAAAAATGCAGACCGTTTTAATATTTTACGTCACACTGTATTTGCACAGCGGTCTTTCAAATGCAATTTTATTGAAAGAAATCTGCTTCTGCGTGCGAGTAGAGAGGGATGGGGCACTCAATTTTTTTATTTTTTTATAAACTGACCCAAAAAAAAAAAAATTATTCATTTTAATAAATTTTTTGCCGTCACAAGGAATGTAAACATCCCTTGTGACAGTAAAATGCCCCAAAGTAAGTCGCGGAAGGGGAGAGCCCCCTCCCGCTGATTGGGATACCAGCAGAGCGGCTGCTTAGCCACATTGGTTGTTATCACAAGAAAGCCGACTCTAAAAAAACAGTACCGGGGTGATACCTGCAAATGCACAACCCCTTCAAGCCATAGGCCACATAGATGGGGGTTGACGTGGAATGCACGTTGCTTACTAAAGAACATTTTTTATGAAGTTATAGGTAAGGTTAGGTAAGGTTATAAAAAAGGTTAGGTAAGGTACAAGCAGGCACAAAGTGAGCTCAGAGCAAAGTCAGATCCTATTTATTGAAGCCTTAGGGCCCCCTTACACTAGTGTGTTTACACACCAGTGTAAGAGGGCCCTAAGGCTTCAATAAATAGGATCTGACTTTGCTCTAAACTCACTTTGTGCCTGCTTGTTTTAGATTAGTAACGCAAAAGATTAAAACCAGAGACAGCCAGGCAACTAGCATTTTTACAAATAAAGTAAGCAATTGAAGCTTGCATTGCCGTCTAACGTTCCCCTTAAAGGAGTTGTTAAGGAAAAACATTTTTTGGGGTAAAATTAAATGTCTGCAAGGTAGACAGAATAGTGTAATGATTCTGTTAAACAAGTAAATACCCATTAAATTCCTTCATCTATATCACCTCCGGCGTTCTAGTTTCTGTTCTCATTTACTTCCTGGTTTGCGGCGCTCGTTCATGTAAGAACTACATTTCCCAGTATGCATTGCAGCCCACCCAGTAATTCACCACTCCTTGAAGTCTCCAACATGTAGAGAGCGTCCTGCCGCACAGATGTAGTTCCCAGGAGGGGGCGAGCACGTCACTGACCACCGCAGTAAAGCCTCCCTTCACGGTGGTCACTAACAATCAGACAAGCAGGAAGTGAACAGAACAGAGAAGAAATAGAGCAACTCCTGAGCAAAAACAAACAAATGAGGAAGTGAAAAAAGAGTAATGTCTGCAGGTAAAGGATGCTTTTTATGAAAATAAATAAATAAATGTTTTCCTTTACAACCCCTTTAAGTTGTACAAATGCCTTAACAACATTGCTAAAGTTATGAACATCTGACAAGGATTAGTGTCAACCTTCCAGTTTCTACAGAGTTAAGTAACCGACTGTTATTTTGTTCCCTCTTGCACCCATCCCCATCCTTTATACACCTACCGTAATTATTTCTTCATCACAGTCCTCATTGTGAGATCATGCAGTTCTTCAGTCAGCGCATTCTAGTTAGTCCACACATTTCTAAGTGCTGAAGAGCTTCTGTGCTCAAGTGCAAGGTGGCTTTTAGTGCTCCAAGGCAACGAGATGACAAGTGCAAGTTAAGAAGAGGTCTCCGCTTCCAGTGCAAACAAACCCTTTATTCAGAAATCTGCCATGAAACCTGCAGACAAAAAAATAATAAAAATAGTTTAGAAAAATAAGCACTGACAAAAAAAACACACATATATATATCATTTTTTACACACACACACATATACAGAAAAAAGCACAACATTTCCTTAT
Organism: Rana kukunoris; assembly: GCA_029574335.1. Classification (NCBI taxonomy): domain Eukaryota; kingdom Metazoa; phylum Chordata; class Amphibia; order Anura; family Ranidae; genus Rana; species Rana kukunoris. Next base: position 530,659,451 of record CM056052.1, on the reverse strand, counting down.
AAGTAGTTAGTAAAAATAAAATTCCACAAGTCAAACAAATTAACACTTCCCTGACAAAAAACAGTGGGATCTGGTTCACACAGGCGGCACAATTTGTGGGCGATTTGGCAAGGCGAGCTCAAGACGACTTGAGAGGCAACTTGCATTGACTTCAATACTGAAGTCATTTTTCAAGTAGCCCAGAGTTGTACAGGAACCTTTTTCTAAGTCGGAGCCACAGATGAGCTCAGTTGCGTTCACATCCCAGTCCAGGAAGCGGTCACTGTGCACTGCCAATCCTAAGGGGCCGAGGCGTTCCCCACTCTACACATATAAATGTGATTGTAAAGCCAGGAAATGACAGCTTCTTGGCGGGATCGCTCAGGTGGGCTCAGACTAGGATCCAAACACGCCTAAACTCATGAACATTTGCAAAGTTGTTCTCTACACCATCTAAAATTAGAGTCACACTGAGGCTTATTTACTACAGAAGTTGATTTGCATGGTTCCCATGCCCAGGAGGTGACGTGGCTCCACGCCCAAAAGTTCTGGATATTCTTGCTGGCTGCAAAGGAGTGCAGGTAAGTACTGTACATGGAGCAAAGAGACACCCTTTCCAGAGAGACTGTCCCCAAGTCTGTCTGAATCCAGACCTCCATTGTGTGCAAAGCCAATGAAGAAACAGCAGGAAAAGTTCAGATTGTATCAGGAACAACTTTGACGCAGAACTGTTCAGCTGGGGCAACATAACAGGAAAGAGCCACACACAGTAGTTACACTCTACAGTCATTTTTATAATATACATTGTGCTTAGAGAATTGATTTACACATCACCCATAACTGAAAGAGCATGTTTATTTAGGCTCCAGTCACACTTATGTAATTTGTTTCGCAACTTAGGATATCAAAATCGCATGACAAGTTGCACCCCCATTCTTTACAATGGCACCCGTACAAATAGGTGTGACTTAAAAAGTCACAGTGACTTTGAAAAGGTTCCTGGACTACTTTGGTGCGCCATTGATCCAGAGGCAAGTCATTCATTCAGAATGTAAAGTCGGATCAAAATGCCCAAATAAGTCGCATCAAAGCCATGCTGCAAAAGGCGCACTGGAAATCGTGCAACTTTGGAGACGCGCTAATGTGAATGGAGCCTTACTAGAGGAGTAGAGCATGTTCATATTCAAAGAAATGTTTTCACTTACGATAAGTTCACATTTGGGAACATGTTACATCTGTTTAGGATGGAACATGTTCACCATGTCCCTCCCCCTGTGACAGTAGTAGGGGGAGAAGTTCCCTAGAATAGGTGTCACTTTTTAAAATTACAGCTCGTGTGTGAAGGAACTACAAGCCCCATCCTTTGCGGTTGGAGGCTTGTAGCTCTCAATGAACTGGTCACTGATCACTGGTGCAATGCTTTACAGGCACCAAGAATTAAAATAAAATGCAAATTACCTGCAAAAAATGTGAATATATGTGTCTGTGTGTTCTTTCTAAAAAGATTAACTTATCCTTAAGTTAAAAATTGCCAGTAGCAGTATTGTTCCCTTAACCCCACCTCATTTCTTGATCTAGGGTTGTGCCGTTCTACGGCAGTGCTCTCCTCTCTTCCACTTCTCACAGAACAGTCAGCAGCAGGAGCCATTGGCTACAAGGAGTGGTGTAGGGGGTCAAGCCACGCTGTGCATGTTTATGGACACCATCCAGCTGCTAGGGGGAGGAACTCACAGAAGATGAGAAGCTCAGAGCATTGCCAGGGGGTCCCACACACATATATATATATATATATATATATATATGCATTCTATGGTCTGTTGTGATGTAAATGAATTTAGGATGGCTTCTGAGGATCTGTCATTGTGGCTTGTGCTAATTGACACTATTGTGTAAAGGAGTCTTGTGATAAATGTGTATTGCAAGTTACCAGACAGTCTAAAATGTCATGTGTCTGAGACATCAGCTGTAGTTAATTAGCTCATGTAAATTCGATCAGGAGCCGAAGTCCTGATGTCTACCAAAAAGATGTGTATTGAGGGTTAATTTGTGTGATGTTGTGGGTGGAGTTGGGACATTGTTCATTTGGACTGCAGTATCCCAACTGTATATAAGAGCCTGATTTTCTCAATAAAGGGTCCATTCGTGTGGGGTTCGTTTGCCTGACTGTGGGGTGTCGATAGCTGTCTTAGGTTTGGAAAATCTTAAAGCGGAGTTCCACCCTTAAAACCACTTTGTTTCATCCCATCCAGCATACTGGCGTCAGCGCCAGTATGCGTTTTTTTTTTAAATCCATGTACTTTAAAATAAATCATTTAATTTCGTGCGCACCGCGGTATGTCGCCACTATAAGGCGTCACGCCTTCCGGAAACAGCCGATTAACGTTCGGCTCTTCTCGGCGACTGCGCACAGACCCAGAAGCTGACTGCGCAGGCGCCGTATATAGCCGCGTCACGCCCTCCGAAAAAAGCCGAACTAGGACCGGCTATTTACGGTGCCTGCGCAGTCAGCTCCTGGGTCTGTGCGCAGGCGCCGAGAAGAGCCGAACGCTAAAGGCGTGACGCCTTATAGCGGCGACATACCGTGGTGCGCCCGAAATTAAATGATTATAAAGTACGTACATGGATTAAAAAAAAAAAAAAAACAGCATACTGGCGCTGACGCCAGTATGCTGGATGGGATGAAACAAAGTGGTTTTAAGGGTGGAACTCCGCTTTAAAACAGCTTTAACCCCTGTCCAATTTGGGGTTCAGTTACAGTATTCATTTGTAAAAACATAAGGCTTCCAATGAATGGCTGAGCAGCGCTCAGCCCAAACTTAATTTTGTTCTAGAAACAGGACAGAAAGCACCCACATCAATGGCAAAACAGCGCAGGATAAATGAGAAATATATTATATAAAAAAAAAAAACACACTACACAAAAAAATGCAGACATGCAGTACATAAAAAAAAAGGACTCTTAGTACTTTGTTTCTACAGATAGCAACACAAGCTAAAAAGAGTAAACTTAATATTCAGCGTAAAATAAAAAAGGGGGAGGAGGATCAAAAATAAAACATGGCACATTATTCCATACTCATTGCCCCAATTTCACATCCCTTTCAGCAAACTTTTATATAACAACTCACTTCAGACAAAGGATAATGTTATCAAATGTGGCTGCATCTGCCCACAGATTTCAGAACAGCAGAAAATCGTCGGCCAGCTTTTTTTTCCTTTTAATTGTAATCTGATTAATTGTTAATGCAGGTTGCACCAGATGGTGAATTAAACATATTGCATGATCACGAGACAGAGGATAGCACGGTACCCTCAGATGCCAAGCAACATCTGAAGCCTGCTATATAAAAACTTTTACAACAAAGCCTGTGGAAAGTGTACAGAAGAAACGGACCAAAAAGGTCTTCAAGGGGGGAGGAAAAAACAGAAAAAAACAAACACACCCTGCTTTATCCAGCTTGCAACTGCAAAATTATTATCACAGTGCAAGGTCTGTCCAGGGCCAGTGCTACCAATAAGCAAACTAGACAGCCACCTAGGGCGCACTGCTGCCTAGGGGTGCCCGGCCACTGGTGTTCCTACTCATCAGCAGGCACTGTATCTATGTCCCAACTCCCAAATGAATGGAAGCAAGCAAACATTCATTGATGGGCACTAGTAGGCTGCATTTAATGGGCGCTTTATTTAAAAAGGTGGGGTATACATGGGTAGGACTAAAGGGGGTGGAGTCAGGCGTAGGGCCAAGGGGTGTGTGGCAAAATGAGGTTTTGCCTAGGCTGTCAAAAATCCTTGAACCAGGCCTGGGTCTGTCCAAATTCACAACACTTAAAAGGATAAGTTCACCTTTTAGGGAAAAGATAAATGCACATTTTTTTTTCCTGCAAAAATAAGTGCATTTATACACTTTTCCTGTAGAAGCCTGCAATGGATGAGTGGTGAGTGATGGTGGGTGCAATGTCAGGCTCCTGCTCCAGCTTTCTGCCCCCTAGAGCAGTGTTTTTCAACTCCAGTCCTCAAGGCACCAACAGGTCATGTTTTCAGGATTTCCATTCTTTTGCACAGGTGATTTGATCAGTTCACTGACCGAGGCTGGGTTCACACTTGTTCCGACAACGCTCCTACATTGGGAGCTCATGTAGCACGACGTGTGAAAATCAATGTTTCCCTATGAAAGCCATCTTAACTGGTCCTACACAAGTCGGTCCGACTTTGAAACTACTCCCTGTACTAATTTGGTCCTACATTGATCCTACTTCAGCCCATTGAATATCATTGTCCTAACCATCCGACTTTTGCCATCTGACATGTGATTACAGCACCAGTAAAAGCTTAATTGCAGCCCCTCCCTGTAGGCGATGGCCTAGGACACCGACAGGTCCTAGGCAGTCGCCTGTCCAATGGGACGGCGCAGCGCCACGCACGCATGCGCAGTGCCGCTTGCGCAGTGGGTGCCTGGCCGTGAAGCCGAAAGCTGTCACGGCCGGGTGCCCACACTTGCAATGAAGATGCCGGCCGGGGAGGGGGGGGGGGAGCGGAACGGAGCCCCGGCCGGCGCGTCGCTGGAGCAGGTAAGTGTTTGTTTATTAACCACTTTAGCCCCGGACCATATTGCTGCCCAACGACCAGAGCACTTTTTGCGATTCGGCACTGCGTCGCTTTAACTGACAATTGCGCGGTTGTGCGACACAGCTCGCAAACAAAATTGGCGTCCTTTTTTTTCCCACAAATAGAGCTTTCTTTTGGTGGTATTTGATCATCTCTGCGGTTTTTATTTTTTGCGCTATAAACAAAAATAGAGCGACTATTTTGAAAAAAATGCAATATTTTTTACTTTTTTCTGTAATAAATATCCCCCAAAAAAATATATATAAAAAAAAGTTTTTTTTTCCTCAGTTTAGGCCTATACGTATTCTTCTACAAAAAAAAATAAAAAATCGCAATTAGCGTTTATTGATTGGTTTGCGCAAAAGTTATAGCGTTTACAAAATAGGGGGTAGTTTTATGGCATTTTTATTATTATTTTTTTTTTTACTAGTAATGGCGGCGATCAGCATTTTTTTTCAGTATTGCGATATTATGGCGGACATATCGGACACTTTTGACACATTTTTGGGACCACTGCCATTTTTTTTAGCGATCAATGCTATAAAAATGCATTGGATTACTATAAAAATGCCATTGGCAGTGAAGGGGTTAACATTAGGGGGCGGGGAAGGGGTTAAGTGTGTTCCTGGGTGTGTTCTAACTGTATGGGGGGGGTGACCTCACTAGGGGAAACCACTGATCTTCCGTTCATACATTGTATGAACAGAAAATCAGCGTTTCCCCCACTGACAGGAACGAAAGCTGTGTGTTTACACACACAGCTCCCGTTCCCCGCTCTGTAACGAGCGATCGCGTGTGGCCGGCGGGCACGATCGCCGCCGGGCACACGCGGGACTCGGGGGCGAGCGCGGGCCGCCGGCGGCGCGCACGCGCCCCCTAGTGGCCGTCTAAAGTGGTGACGTAGAGCTACGGGCTCTCGCGCAGGAGTGCCGACCTGCCGCCGTATAACTGCGGCGGCTGGTCGGCAAGCGGTTAAAAGCCAGCAGCTACACTTTTTGTAGCTGCTGACTTTTAATAAACATAAAATTTGGCTGGAACACCCCTTTAATAGCCTAGGCTAATAAGGAGGAGGAAGTAATGAAGGACTACAAAATAAAAAAAAGGGATTTTTAAATACAGCTTACCTGTAAAATCCTTTTCTTGGAGTACATCACGGGACACAGAGCGGCATATTCATTACTATGTGGGTTATATGGAGTACCTTCAGGTGTGGACACTGGCAATCTCAAACAGGAAGTCCCCTCCCTATATAACCCCCTCCCCTAGAGGGAGTCCCTCAGTTTTGTAGCAAGCAGTATGCCTCCCAAAATGGTCACCCAAAAGAGGGGTGGGAGCTCTGTGTCCCGTGATGTACTCCAAGAAAAGGATTTTACAGGTAAGCTGTATTTAAAAATCCCTTTTTCTTTCTCGTACATCACGGGACACAGAGCGGCATATTCATTACTATATGGGATGTCCGAAAGCAATGCTTTAATGAGGGGAGGGAGACATCTTCCAAAGAAGGATTCAATTTAGAGATAAACTCAAATCATAATAATAATTCCAACTTAGTCAAGAAAAAACCTTTTTTTTTTTTTTTTTTTTTTTTTTATAACCAAGGGTGTTTCTGATCCCGAGGATTTCAAACTGCAGCCTGTAGTACTGCCTGACCAAAGGCAGCATCCGCATTTCTTCTCACGTCTAGTTGATAAAACCTTGTAAACGTGTGGACTGATGACCACGTTGCCGCCTTGCATATCTGAGCCATAGAGATCTGATGGTGTGCTGCCCAAGAGGCGCCCATGGCCCTGGTAGAATGGGCCTTTACCGACAACGGAGGAGGCAACCTCTTCAACCCGTAGGCTTGAATGATTAATTGTCTAATCCATCTCGAGATGGTGGATTTTGCAGCTGCCTGCCCCTTCTTAGGGCCATCTGGTAGAACGAATAACACATCTGTTTTCCGGATCTTTTCTGTAGCTTTAAGATAGGCCTTCATGGCCCGGACAATATCCAAGGTATGCAGCAACCCCTCCTTTCTAGATGTAGGTTTTGGAAAGAAGGATGGAAGTACCAAATCCTGGTTCAAGTGAAATTTGGATATAACCTTTGGTAGAAAGGAAGGATGGGGCCGGAGAACTGCCCTGTCCTTATGCAGAACGAGATATGGTTCCTTACACGATAAGGCTGCTAATTCTGACACTCTCCTGGCCGAAACTATGGCGACCAAGAAAACCAACTTTCTTGTCAGTAAGAGTAAAGGAATCTCAGCCAACGGCTCAAAAGGCTGTTTCTGTAGAGTGGACAGGACAAGATTTAAGTCCCATGGACAAATTGGTGACTTGACCGGAGGATTAATACGCAAGACCCCCTGTAAGAAGGTCTTTACCAGCGAGTGGGTGGCCAGCGGCCTCTGAAACCACACTGACAGAGCTGAGATCTGTCCCTTGATTGTGCTTAGTGCCAGGCCTTTATCCACTCCTAGCTGGAGAAAACTTAACACCCTATCAATAGTATATTTGCGGGAATTCCATCTTTTGGATTCACACCAGCCTACGTAGTTCCTCCACACCCTGTAATAAATCACCCTGGAGACCGGCTTCCTAGCCCTAATCAGGGTAGGAATTACCTGCCTAGACAGGCCTCTATCCCTGAGAATCAGGGATTCAGCCTCCAGGCAGTCAAATTTAGACGCTGTAATGTAGGGTGGAGGATCGGGCCTTGTGAGAGTAGGTCTGGTTGTAGAGGGAGAGTCCAAGGGTCTCCCACTGCCATCTTCAGGACTAGGGAGTACCAAGTCCTCCGGGGCCAAGCCGGAGCTACTAGAATGACTGGCTTGTTCTCCACTCTGATCTTGCGCAACAGGCGCGGGAGTAACTGTAGTGGAGGGAATGCATATAGAAGTCTGAATTGATGCCAAGGGCAAACCAACGCGTCGGTTCCGCAGGCCATAGGATCCCTCGCTCGCGACACGAACCTGTCTAGTTTCTTGTTGAACCTGGATGCCATTATATCTACGTCCGGCATTCCCCACCTCTGGCAGATTGTCTGAAAGACCTGGGGATGCAGAGACCACTCCCCTGGCAACAGACTCTGGCGACTTAAGAAGTCTGCCTGCAGGTTGTCCACTCCGGGAATGAATATCGCTGAAATGCAGGGTACATGAACCTCTGCCCATTGAAAAATCAAGTTCACCTCCCTCTGAGCGGCCTGGCTCCTGGTTCCCCCTTGGTGGTTTATGTATGCCACCGCCGTGGCATTGTCTGACTGGATTCTCACCGGGAACCCCTTTAATCTGGAGGTCCAAGCCAGAAGGGCTAGGCGGGCAGCTCTGATTTCCAAGATATTGATGGGGAGCTGCCTCTCTGCTTTTACCCAAGTTCCCTGGCGGGAGAACCCCTCGAAGACCGCCCCCCAGCCTGCCAGGCTGGCGTCTGTGGTAACTACCTTCCAGACAACAGGGCTGAAGGATTTTCCCTTTAGAAGATTCTGAGGGTTCAACCACCAGGCCAGGCTTTGTCGGACCCTTGATGATAGCATCAAAGGGGACTCTAAGGCATGTGCCCTCTTGCCCCAGGCTGCTAGAATGGCTGCCTGTAGGACGCGAGTGTGGATCTGAGCGTATGGTACTGCCTCGAATGTGGCCACTAGCTTGCCTAGTAATCGCATACACAGGCGAATAGTTGGTTTTTTCTTGTTTAGAACCAACTGAACCAACCCCTTGATAGCTTCGATCTTTACAAGGGGCAGGAACACCTTTTGATGTTCTGTGTCTAACCTCATGCCGAGGTATTCCAACTGCTTTGTAGGCTGGAACGCTGACTTTCCCCGGTTCAGGACCCAGCCGAATTCTTCGAGGTACTGAACCGTGAGGTCTACTGCCTTTTGCAGACCCGGCCGTGAGTGATCTATGATTAAAAGGTCGTCCAAGTATGCTAGGACTGTGACCCCTTGGATCCTTAAATTGGCCAGAATTGGGGCTAGGATCTTCGTGAATACCCGGGGGGCCGTGGCCAGCCCGAAGGGGAGCGCCCTGAATTGGAAGTGTCGCTGCCCCACCGCGAAGCGTAAAAACCTTTGATGCGACTGAAAGATTGGTACATGAAGGTAAGCATCCTTTATGTCTATGGAGGCCAGAAAATCGTCCTTCTGAAGCGCGGCGGCTGCTGACCGGATGGATTCCATCCGGAAGGAACGAACCCTTAGGTAACCGTTTAACCTCTTTAGGTCCAAGATTGGCCTGACATCGCCTTTGGGCTTTGGTATGACAAAGAGGTTGGAATAGAAAACTAGGCCTTGCTCTTGGGCTGGCACTTCTATAATTACGTCCTGGCCAAGTAGGTGATCCAAAGCTGCCAGCATTGAGGCCTTCCTCGCTGGATCCCTTGGTAGCCTTGATTCTTGAAAATGAGGCGGAGGATACCTTAGAAACTCCAGTCTGTAACCTGTGGTTACAGATGCCCGGACCCATTTGTCGGGGATCTTGGCTTCCCAAACTTCTGCGAAGAAACGAAGCCTTCCCCCCACCCGCAAGAGTGGGGGCGCCCCTTCATAAGGCAGACTTAGGGGCTGTCTTTGACGGCTTGCGATACCACGGCCTCTTACCCCCAGGGGTCTGTCCCTGCGATCTACTGTTAACGTTGGATCGTGCAGGCGGCCGTCGATACTGCCTGGAATTTGAGGGCCCCGAGACAGGAAAGAGCTGCCTTTTAAATGTAGGAGCCCGGAATGTCTTTTTGACCGGTAAAAGGGTACTTTTGCCATTTGAAATAGTCTGAATATATTTATCCAGATCCTCTCCGAAGAGTCGTCCTCCATGGAAGGGAAACCCTGCCAGAAGCTTTTTGCATGGGGGCTCCGCCGCCCAGTTCTTCAACCATAAGAGCCTTCTCATGTGCACCAAACATAGTGATAAACGAGAGGCCTGCTGGATGGAATCTTTTATAGCATCTACCGCAAAACACAGAGCTCTGGGAATGTCAGAAAACTCTTCTGCTTGTTGGGTAGGCATGTCCCTTAACATTTCCTTTGTCTGGTCTTTTAATGCCTGACAAACTCCAATTGCAGCCACCGCTGGCTGCACCACTGCTCCTGCCGTAGCAAAGGATGCTTTTAAAAGTGTCTCTAATCTTTTATCAACCGGATCTTTAAACATGTGTATGTTTTCCACCGGGCAAGTTAGTGATTTATTCACACATGAGATGGCTGCGTCCACTACTGGGAGCCTCCACCTCTTGGAGAACTTTTCCTCCATGGGGTAAATGACCGCAAACCTTTTCGGTGGCAGAAAAATCCTGTCCGGCCGTACCCAATCCCGAAAGATCAATTCCTCCAAGAGAGGATGGACCGGAAAAACTGTGTTGTTTAACGGAGCTTTCAAAGAGCCCAGAGAGGATACCGGAGGAACCTGAGGCTCTGGCAATGGCAAACTAAATGCCGAGCGGACCATGTCCGTCAAAGACTGTACCCACAGTCTCTCTGTCTGGGAGTCTGAAAATGGTTCCTCAGAGGTAAATCCCTCAATCCCTGAACCCTCTTGGTTCAGGTCTAGTTGATCCTCCTGTGATTCCAATTCCTCTGGAGAGAGAATCTCAGCATCTGAGGATACACCTCCTGGTGATGGGGATCTAACCCGTTTCTTACTAGGAATAGCTCTAGCGATCAATGTTGCTATTCTCTCTTCTAGCCCCCCTAGGGATACGGCTAGCATCTCCTCTGTGATGAACACAGGGCTGGGCTGATCTGGGCCAGCCTCCGCACCAGATCCCCCTAATGGCTCATCCAAGGCGCTTCTTAAATTAATAAGTTGCGGGGAAAGTATCGGCATATCAGAATCAGAAAGGGAACCCTTTTGTTTTTTTTTTTGTTTTTTGTTTTTTTGTACCCTTTGACCCCGAACCCTTGGAAGCCATAATACAAAATCGAGGGACTCCGCCCACACAACAGACTGTAGTGGGCAGGAGTACAAAAATCAGAGTTTAGGGGACAATAGACCACTAATGCCCAAAAACTGATGGGATCCCGTATGTTCTTTTTTTTTTTTTTTTTTAAATATATTATATATTTTCTTTTGACAACATACAGTGACCCCAAACTAAGTTCGCCAGCCTCCAAACCTGCTGCAAAAAAGGGGGATTTCTTGGCTTAACAAAAAGGTATTGGAACAAAGTCCACATGTACTACCCCTCTTCCGCCACCGGGAGTCACTGTTCTGCCGCTCTGCGTCCTCTCCTCTGAAAATCAGCCTCAGACTGAGCACTGACAATGCCTGCTGTCTATAACAGCACCAAGGCGCGCCCCTGTATGACGCCGCAGGCACGCCCCCCCCCCGCCCTCCTGTGTGAACGGCGCGAAAAACGTCCATAAGACGCGCGCGCGCGCGTATGCCGGAAACAGGAGGAACATGGAGGAGCCGCGCTGCTGGAGATCCAGGAACGCAGAAACAGGCGGCAGATTCAAACCCCCGGCCAGGTAGGACTCTCCAAAGGCCCCTAGGGATCCTTACTAGCCCTAGGAAGAAACAGCAGGTTTAGCTAGCACACATATTTAGACAGGGGGACCTAGTGATGGGGGGAAAAAGGTGTCATCCTGTCTCTCTTTAGACATAGTGAACAAGGTTGCCCATGCAGAGCATACTTAGGCTATCCCCGCTTTTAGGTTACCCCGGAGAGCCTGCTGTCGAACCAAGTCCCGCAGGCTCCCCCTTACCTGCTCCATGCTGCAGGATGTTTGTCCAGCAAACTGATCCAATCTTCTCCCATCTCCGTGGGTAGCGTAGTAGACCTTCAGGCCCTGGGGTCCTATGAAGGTACCCACTGTCCTGGACCTATATAGCACCCTGGCAAACAGGAACTTATGGTTTTTACAAACTCCAAGTCCTGGGCCCAGGGTCCAGCCCTCCAAAGAGGAGCATTATAGGCAAAACCCCACGGCTTGGGGCCCGGGTACTGTCCACTTTGGCACTGAGGCTCCTTGGACAGATCCGGTTAGCCCGCCCTTAATCCCAAGGATGTGGAGCAAAGCTATTCCGTGACCAACACCTAAGACACTGGCGAAAAAACTGAGGGACTCCCTCTAGGGGAGGGGGTTATATAGGGAGGGGACTTCCTGTTTGAGATTGCCAGTGTCCACACCTGAAGGTACTCCATATAACCCACATAGTAATGAATATGCCGCTCTGTGTCCCGTGATGTACGAGAAAGAAAGGTATTTACAAGCAACAAAACAAATAAAAATTGTCCTTTCTGAACACTATGAGATTAGGGCATGCAGCACAGACAAACATAAAAAAAAAAAATGGGTGGAACTCCACTTTAAATAAGATACAAGCAAGTAAAACCTGAGCATACAGTTTTAGGCGCATGACAACCCTATTATGAGAAGTACAGTTGGGGGAGGGGGAAGAACACACACACACACACACACACACACACACACACACACACACTGTCCACAAGGAAAGGCACATCATTTTCTGGGAACATTTACCATAATGCAGTGGGAAGATTGCTTGTTAACCAAGACAATGATCACCTGGCGGCCATTTCAATTGTGCGAAAAACAAATATACTTCTTATTTAATCATCATTCATTTTGCAAACATGAGACCTAAAATAAATAAATCCAGCTATTCATTTCTCAGAATTAATCTAAAAATATCCTACAAAGAAAACACACACACACACACACACACGTAAATTCTGGTCCGGGAAGTCCAGGAAACAGCAACAAATCTTGTAGAATAGGCCCTAATAGGGAGTGGAAGAACCCTTTCATTCAGGGCATAAGGAAATGAACTTCCCTGAGCCAACTAGCAATGCTAACAGAAAGCAGGACCAGCGACCTTCAGGGGAGGACAAAAAGGGACTCTTTCTCAAAGAGGTTGTTGTGGGCTAGGCAAGTCCTAACCATTGTGTCCCCCATACAGGCAGTGCATAACAAATACAAATGTCTACTAGAGAAAATTATCATTGGTTGATCTAGATCAGGGCTGTCAAACTCCATTTCCTTGTGGGCCACATCAGCATTATGGTTGCCCTCAAAGGGCCGGCTGTATCAGCACCCCACACCCCTTACAGAAGATGTTGAGCGCCCCCCCCCCCCCCCCTCAAAAAGTCAAGCACCCCACTATCCCTTACATCAGTGCACCCCCTTGCCTTGTGCTGCTGCCAGGAGGCCTGGACAGAGAAGTGGAGGATCTGGTGGAGTCCCGTCTTCTCTGCCGCTGACTGCCGAGACCAGGTGGGGGCGGAGACAAAAGGGGGCGAGTGCCACATGAAATGGCCTGGAGAGCCAGATTGGGCCCCCGAGGACGACTTCAGAGGCGACCAGCAAAACGACTTCTGTATAGAAGTCAATGCAGGTCGTCGCCCCCCCCCCCCCCCCCCCACCCCCCCCCCTCCACCACTTCTTGGAGCCGGCGGTAGCGGCGGAGGCGATTGGGTCCTTAGGCTGTCTGTCTGGGGATGCGAGTGAGGGCAAGATGTCATCCACCCGTCCCCATAGCTCTGCTGGGCGGACGGGACGTCAAAACGTCAGTCCCGCTCAGCGTCTTAAAGAAACATATTTTTTTTGTCATTTGAAAAAAAAAAAAAAGACAGTTTTATTTTTTTTGCATACAAGTCTAAATATGAGATGTGAGGTCTTTTTGACCCCAGATCTCATATTTAAGAGGACCTGTCATGCTTTTTTTCTATTACAAGGGATGTTTACATTACATTCCTTGTAATAGGAATAAAAGTAATCAAATTTTTATTTTTATTTTTTTCAGTGTAAAAAAAAAATAAGAAAACCCCCCAAAAAATTTTTTAAAGCACCCAGTCCCGACGAGCTTGCGCGCATACGTGAGTAGCGCCCACATATAAAAATGGTGTTCAAACTACACAAGTGAGGTATCACCGCGATCGTTAGAGCAATAATTCTAGCCCTCCTCTAACTCAAAAAATGCAACCTATAGAATTTTTTAAATGTCGCCTATCGAGATTTTTAAGGGTAAATGTTTGACGCTATGCCATGAGCAGGCGAAATTTTTAAGCGTGACATGTTGGGTATCATTTTACTCGGCGTAATATTATCTTTCACAATATATTAAAAAATTGGGCCAAATTTATTGTTGTCTTATTTTTTTATTCAAAAAAGTGATTTTTTTCCCCAAAAAAAAGTGCGCTTGTAAGACCGCTGCGCTAATACAGTGTGACAAAAAGTATTGCAATGAACGCCATTTTATTCTCTAGGATAGATAGATAGATATATATATATATATATATAATGTTTGGGGGTTTTAAGTAATTTTCTAGCAGAAAAAAAAATGTTTTAGTCTTGCAAACACCAAATCTGAAAAACACCCAAGGTCCTTAAGTGGTTAATCGATGAAATTAATCGATTACAACTTTCATAATCAATTAGTTGTCAATCGATTAGTTGTTTCGGCCCTAAAAAGGAAAAAAATTATTCACACTCAGGTCATTGCTCTTAAACAATAGATGTATTTATTGACAAGCCACAGTAGACAAACGCAATAGAAAAGGTTGACGCGTTTCAGCCTATAAGGCCTTAGTCATAACCACCAAGCCTTCACAGAGGTGAAAGGAAGAGACTACATTGGGGGAGGAATAAGTAACTGGGTCTCAGGGCCACCTTGTCTGTGCAAGAGAGGAAAAGGTTACTTGAAAAAAAAAAAAAGAGCCACAAACTCAGAGACGCACCTGAAGGAGATAAAGGCCACCAAAAAAAGGCCACCTTACCCGTAAGATCAACAATGGGAAATACTAAATCTGGTTGAGCCCAGGTTCACACTGGGTACAATTTGAAATGCGATTTCACATGTGAAATTGCATCTCAAATCGGCAGCATTTGCCGGCAAAAACAATATCGTAATCTGTGCGACGCTGCATCTGCGGCGCTGCACCGATTTCAAAAGGTAGTTCCTGTACTACTTTTTGCGATTTCGGCCCGCGATTTACATTGACATCTGTGCAGAAACCCTGCGCAGGAAATCGTGCGACTTTGGAGCCACGCTAGTGTGAATAGAGCCTTAGAGAAAGCTCGCTGTGTCAGACATTGCTCTGGTGCTGGGGAACAGCTATCGCCATAAGTTGGTTTTCCTCAGTGCCTTCGGTAGCACAAGTGTTATTAGGCCCTTAGTATGAATGGACCCACAGAAGAGGATAACACAATAAGCAATCACCCCACAAGTAAAAACAGGACTTAGTCATCCTACAGGAGAACCACCGTCTAAAGCAGGGATCCTCAAACTACGGCCCTCCAGCTGTTGCGGAACTACACTTCCCATGAGGCATTGTAAAACTCTGACATTCACAGACATGACTAGGCATGAAGGAATTGTAGTTCCTGAACTACAGTAGTTTGAAGACCCATGGTCTAAAGCCTAGCAAACATGAGCCGAATGATGGGCGACATCGACCCGTTCAATAAAACCTGGCCAGCATTCTGCCCCGTGTGATTTTGCAGCCGGTCCGACAGAAGCTGGCTCCGCATGCTGGAAAACTAGCAACCTGCTCCCGATGTGACCGGAGTGTTCTGGCATCCCCATCAAAACACAAATAGCACAGCAGGGGAGATTGATGTACCAACATTGGATGGTTAGTACAGCTTCTCCAACCAGAGCAGTCAGGATAAAAAAAAAAAAAGAACATAAAACGAATGGTGGGTTTAGCTTTACCATAGCCACGCTGCAGGTTTTCAGAGGGGACCAAGCTACACCCACCATGGTGGGCATACCCCTGAAGGAGTCTTCAGGATCTGAGCGCCATAGGACTGGAGCAAGACCCTAGACCTGTACAGCACTCTGGTCAATGACACCGAGTGCCAAATGTAAAACTCAAGGCCGAAGCAAACATTACAGACTGACCCCACTGTTGCAGGGTCCAGGTACGGTTCCCAAGATGCATATCAAGGGTTACTGATCTGGATTCTGGTAGTGAGCCCTGACACATCAAGAAGTTGGCCCTTGATCGAAGTGCCAGGCAAAGTTGTGAAAACTTCTTCTAAGGACACAAGGCAAAAAAGAGGGGAGGGGGGGTTTCGGGAAGAAGATAACAGAGTCAGCAGGTTTATGAGGGTGCAGTTTTGAATTTTGCCAGAGCCCAATTTCCATAACCCACGCTCTATGACTTCCTGTCTGATTACGATAATCTATTTCATACCTTCTCTTATGTCTACTACACATTACAGCACTGTTGCAAAGAGAAATTAAAAAATACCTCAAACCCAACACTACTCATCCAACCAGAAAATGAGCAGCAGAGCACAGCAAAAAAATCTTTTGATGATGATCTAGAGCAGGGGTCTCCAAACTGTGGCCCGAGGGCCAGATGTGGCCCTTTGCTAGCCATAATCTGGCCCTTGGGACACAATTCCTTCCACCGATATGAGACACTATTCCTCCCACTGACACCCACAATGGGGCACTATATCTTTCTCCTACTAATAGGGGGAATACACCTCCTCCTACTGACCACCAAACCTGAGGCCATATTTACTCTCACTGATGCCCGTGACATTTTCTGCCCCTGCTGGCCACAATCTGTCCCTCCTAAAGTCTGAAGCACAATAAAGTGTCCCTTTGTATGAAAAGTTTGGAGACCCCTGATCTAGCGGCAGAAAACTAAAATATAATTTCTATAAACTGTACATCTTCACTGAAAATATATATAGCAATGTGGATGCGCTAATATTAACTTATAAGTGAATAACGTACAACCTAGTCAGGGAGAGACGATCTCCATACACTGTGAATAAATGTGATACTAAACACACATATAAAACCATGTGCTAGGTCCTTAAACAAGTGCACAGTGATTAGCCAAAGCAAAAGTCCCAATGAGGAAAAAACATACGATGCCTTCCTTCACTATGATTGCAGATCCCAGCACTTCACCGCTGCAGTCCGGTGAGCAGGCACTCACAGGCAGATATATATGTGAAAGGACAAAAGAAAAAAGCCTCATTGCACAGACATCAAGATCAAATGGATAATGCAATCCAATACATCAGCAAATGCACTCACGAATCCCCGCTTTGTTAAAGCATGAAACGCCGCTCAGTGTGCAGTCTCCTCAATTCGATGAGCTCGGATTCGATCGTAGGCTCCTCCCTACGCGTTACGTCACGGGCACGTGACTTAATCATGGGTTACCTGTGACATAACGCTTAGGGAGGAGCCTACGATCGAATGAAAACATTCAGCAATACGAGAGACCCATCTCCAGAGATACAGGTGATCAGTGTGAGGGAGAAAGTTAGTGGGATACACATGTGGTTAGTATTGCAATCAACAGCATAGATGCGATAATTTGTGATGTTGGAGTGCATAGTTATGACTATTCAGCGTACCAGAAGGTGGCTTTGTGTACAAAACACTAACCAGTGACCAAATTCCTTTCACCATTCCCACATTGCTGCACAAGTAGATTGCACTGCATCAATGTGTCCAGTACTAAATTATAGATACACACATACACTTATATAGTCAGGGCTTTTTTTCCTCAGGGGATGGGTGTAGGTACTCCCTCCTCCCGAGTCACCCCTTGTCTCTACCTACCTCCGAGCACAGTCTCTTGGATCCACATTCCCCCCCCAGTCCAACTCCCAGTATCACCTCTTTTAGAGAATACAGAATCAAGTATCATATTTGTTAATAAAAAGGAAAGCAGCCAACAATAAAGCCACCCCCAGCAACAATAGACCCCTCTCCCCCAACACACCCCAAGAGGATTTATCCACCAGCCACAATAGATTACCGAGCAGCCAGCATTAAAGGGGATGTGTGCAAGCCCTCTCTGCTTTTCATCTTAAAGGGGTTGTAAAGGTAAAAGTTTTCACCTTAATGCATTAAGGTGAAAAAACAATACTGGCCCCCCTGTTATACTTACCTGACCTCTCAAAAGACCCGCGCTCACCCCCAACATCCTCTATGCCGTTGATGGTCTACAGTGGATTGATTGAAAGCAGCACAGCCATTGGCTGGTGCTGCTGTCAATCACATCCAATGACACAATAATTCTTTAGTGATCCTTTAATGCATTATACGCATTAAGGTGAAAAAACTTTTGTGCTGCAGCAGCACCCCCAACCCCCTCCCCCCTTTTCTTACCTGAACCCGATCGTTCTAGTGACTTGGCTCCAGGCGCTGTGTCAGGCCCTCATTGGATTGATAGCAGCGCAGCCAATGACTCCCGCTGCTGTCAATCAAATCCAGTGACATGGGAGGCGGGGCCGAGTCCTGCTGTCTGTCAATGGACACAGAAGCAGGTGTGCACCCTCACAAAAACTGGCTCTTTGTGGGGGCACTCAAGAGGAGGAACCAGGAGCACCGCGGGGGACCCCAGAAAACGAGGAGGATTGAGGCTGCTCTGTGCAAAATCCTTACACAGAGCAGGTAACTGTTTTTATATTTAACAATTAATAGACCCTCCAGTAGCCAGCAACAACAGACCTCTCCCCCAACAGATGCCTCCTAGCAAAAATAGCAGTAACAATAGATCCCTTAGCAGCTAACACACACTTCAGCACCTCTTTCTTAGGCTCATATCACACCTATGCATACTGCTTTTGAGCGTTTTTGCATTTTTACCGCGATTTGCGTTTTTTTTTTTACATTTTGTTTTTACATTTCCTTTAACAACCAGCTATAAACAGGTAAAAAAAATATATATAAAAAAATAAAAACACACAAACCGCAAATTGTGGTACTTGCATTTTGGATGCGGGTCTATTGAATTGCATTACATGGAAACTATGTTAAAAAAAAATTCCCTGCATTTCTGCGAAAATGCCACAAAAAACGCATTAGTGTAGGGCTGCAACTAACGATTATTTTCATAATCGATTAGTTGGCCGATTGTTTTGATAATAGCCTTAAAAAATTGAATTTTTTTTTTTTTTTTTTTGGGCCAATTTGTTGTTCGGCAAATTACAAAACACAAATTGCCGCAAAAAAACACATTACATGCTTTTCTGCAGCTTCTCCATTGAAGTAGATTGAAAAAAAAAAAAAAAAAAAAAATACAAAATAGCACCGTTTTGCTTTAAAAAGTCCTTGCCCTTTACAAATAAGCAGCAGCTAAAAAAAAAAAAAAAAAAAAAAAAAAAAATCATGGTTGTGAACGTGTCCCATAGGTAACCATGTAAATGAACTGTAGTGCGTTTCTGCAAAAACCGAGGTGTGACCCCGGCCTGAGATGTTTAGTAACGAATGGGGGTTACAAAGTACAAAAGGAGCAAATAATCGCTACTGTAAGGGGTTCATGTTTTACTGTGGGACAGTATAAGTAATATTTATAGTAGAGATTTGCTTTTTTGTACTATAAAGGGATAATTTTAGTTTTAACAACCCCATTATGCTACTGGCCGATTAATTAATTATGAAAATTGTAATCGATTAATTTCATAATTGATTCGTTGTTTTTTGGCCCTACATTAGTGTGAATGGAGCTCAATAGTATGTGTGATATAGAGCTGCACGATTAATCGTCAAGAATCGTTATCGCGATCTTTTTCTGGTTGCAATTCTTGATACAGGGTTTTATGATCTTTGACATGAAAAGAATTTTCTCTCTGCACTTTGGAATGCAAAGAATTTCCTGTCTGCTCTCAGCCAAAAGTCATACTGGGCAATCTGCCAAGTTTTGAAAACATTGTATCTCTTCAAAGGAATAAACTTCTTCTGTATGTAAATTAGGATTTTTTAACCACTTAAAGCGGATCTCCACCCTAAAGTGAAGATCCGCTGATGGGAACCCTCCCCCCTCCGGTGTCACATTTGACACCTTTCAGGGGGGAGGGGGGGTGCAGATGCCTGTCTAAAGACAGGCATCTTCACCCACTTCCGGCCTGCAGTCTGTTTTTTTCTGTTGTGTGCTGGGAACTCTCGGCTCCCAGCACACAACGGGAGCCAATCGGCGGGGGCAGCGCGACTCGCACAAGCGCCGTAGGGAACCGAGCAGTGAAGCCGCAGCGCTTCACTTCCTGGTTCCCTCACCATGGATGGGGGGGGGGGGGGGGGGGGGAGCAGCAGAGAGATGAGCGAACGCTCGTCCTCTGCTGCGGACGCCGCTGGACTCCAGGACAGGTAAGTGTCCTATTTTGAAAAGTCAGCAGCTGCAGTATTTGTAGCTGCTGGCTTTTAAAAAACATTTTTAATGGGCCATCCGCTTTAAACACCAAACCTTTTTCTGACGGCTCTTTTCAAGTTAAAATCATTTTTTTTGCTAGAAAATTACTTAGAACCCCCAAAGATTATATAACTTTTTAGTAAAGACCCTAGAGAATAAAATGGCGGTTGTTGCAATATTTTATGTTGCACTGTATTTGCGCAGCAGTCTTTTTTAATGCATTTTTTTTTTGGTAAAAAATTACTTTATTGAATAAAAAAAAAAAAAAAAAAATAGCCAGTAAAGTTAGACCACTTTTTATTTTTTTTGTATAAATGTAAAAGATTTTACGCCGTGAGAATCGTGATTCTGATTTTGGCCAGAATCGTGCAGCTCTAATGTGAGAATATGAATAATATATATATATATATATATATATATATATATATATATATATATATATATATATATATATATATATATATATATATATATATACACATACACACACACACACACACACACACACACATACACACAATTATTAATGTTGAGCTGTGATATCAGGATAAAACAGCAGGGCTCAGGCATTTGGTGCAAAATAAAACGCATGCATTCAATGATGTAGACAAGTAAAACAGGATAGGTGGATGTAGACAAGTAGACTAAAGCAGATAGAGGATCATAAAATAGAGGAACTTAAAAAAGTACTGCAAGTACAATTTGTGGTGTAGATATAATGCACATTCATCTTCTAGGGTAACAGGGGCAGGTAAAAAAAAAAAAAATCTTTATGAATATTAAATTTGCTTTCTGAGTGTGATGGCCACATACCAATTAGGTACAGAGAGAGATGAACGGTAGCAATATCAGCACACATACAACTGAGAAGAGAGCCCTTACCAGTGAAAAAAAAAAAAACACACTGGGTCAAGTACACATAGACAGTTCTATATGCAACCAACTTGGGTTAAGAAAAAAATAAAATTTAAAAATGTTATATAAAAATGTCAGCAATACAGCCGTGACCATTTAAATGGAAAAATGCCGTTGCAATAGCAGAGACATATTATATATATATATATAAATATATATAAAAAACACTAACGAATCACCCCATTCCATAGAGTGCAACAATTCCATGTACTGCACATCATCCACCACAGTTCAACTTTTTTAACAAGAATCTTTTTGTTTTTCCTCCAGAACACCTGGGGCGGGAAGTCGGATGGATAGGCGTATGAATGCATGTTTAAAAATGTAAAAACACAACTTTTCACTGGATTGTGGCTGCATTTTGTCCACCAACTTTGCTTGCTGTTATGCTTGGAATGATGGATGTTTAGAATGCGACACCAAATATAAAAGTGCAGCACAGACTGTTACAGTGAACACAGCAGCAGACATTAAACAGAACATCACCTAATACACAGAACACTGTATATAGTACGTAGAACACTATGGATACTGGGGAGATTACAGAGCACTGCAGTACTGGACACACAAAAGAATATATATATATATATATATATATATATATACATACACACACACACACACACACATACACACACACATACACACACACATATACTTGAGACAGAAGACTAGCAGTGGATAGGTACAGCACTGAGTAGAACAAACTGACCACTATACATTGGATAACAATGGATACTGGAAAGAACAGTACTAGAGACTATAGAACACTGTAGTGCTGAGTATATAGAACAATAGACAATGGGTGGCTGTGACACCTCTAGGTATATCTATCTATGGATGGATAAGGATGACACCCGAGTATAATAAAGATGTATGGATGGAGATGAAACATCTGGATATAGGATCACAGTATGCAAGGATGGAGATGACACCTATGGTATAGTAACTCTGTATGGATGGGGATGACTGCTCTGGATCCTAATCTAGACACATGGATGTGTATAACTTTATGCAAGGATGGAGATGACTGGACGGGGATGACGCCACCGGATCCTACTCTGGGTGTCAGGACAGGGGTGACTCCTTTGCTCTGGGGGGGGCAGGTATGGGGGTGACTCCTTTGCTCTGGGAGGGGGGGGCAGGTATGGGGGTGACTCCTTTGCTCTGGGAGGGGGGGGCAGGTATGGGGGTGACTCCTTTGCTCTGGGAGGGGGGGGGCAGGTATGGGGGTGACTCCTTTGCTCTGGGAGGGGGGGGCAGGTATGGGGGTGACTCCTTTGCTCTGGGAGGGGGGGGGTCAGGGACAGGGGGTGACTCCTTTGCTCTGGGGGGGGTCAGGGACGGGGGGGGTGACTCCTTTGCTCTGGGGGGGGGGGTCAGAGACGGGGGGGGGGGGGTCAGGGACGGGGGGGTGTCTCCTTTGCTCTGGGGGGGGGGGTCAGGGACAGGGGGTGACTCCTTTGCTCTGGGGGGGGTGACTCCTTTGCTCTGGGGGGGGGGGGTGGGGGTCAGGGGGGGGGGGGTGACTCCTTTGCTCTGGGTGGGGGGGTCAGGGACGGGGGGTGACTCCTTTGCTCTGGGGGGGGGGGGGGGGGGGGTCAGGGACAGGGGGTGACTCCTTTGCTCTGGGGGGGGGGGGTGACTCCTTTGCTCTGGGGGGGTCTCTAGGGGGGGGGTGGGGGCTCAGGGGGGGGGGGGTGACTCCTTTGCTCTAGGGGGGGGGTGGGGGTCAGGGACGGGGGGGTGACTCCTTTGCTCTGGGTGGGGGGGGTCAGGGACGGGGGGTGACTCCTTTGCTCTGGGGGGGGGGGGGGTCAGGGACAGGGGGTGACTCCTTTGCTCTGGGGGGGGGGGGTCAGGGATGGCAGGGGTGACCCCCCCCCCCCAGAGCTCGGGGGGGGGACACAGGGGGTGACTCAGGGACAGGGGGTGACTCCTTTGCTCTGGGGGGGGGGGTCAGGGGGGGGTGTGGCAGGGACTCCTTTGCTCTGGGGGGGGTGACTCCTTTGCTCTAGGGGGGGGGTGTGGGTCAGGGACGGGGGGGGTGACTCCTTTGCTCTGGGTGGGGGGGGTCAGGGACGGGGGGTGACTCCTTTGCTCTGGGTGGGGGGGGGGGGGGGGGGGGTGGCTCTGGGGGGGGGGGGTCAGGGATGGCAGGGTGACTTCTTTGCTCTGGGGGGGGTGACTCCTTTGATCGGGGGGGGGGGGGGGTGTCTCCTTTGCTTGGGGGGGGTCAGGTATAGGGATGGTGACTCCTTTGCTCTGGGGGGGGGTCAGGGATGGGGGGGGGGGTGACTCCTTTGCTCTGGGGGGGGTGAC
This sequence comes from Rana kukunoris, assembly GCA_029574335.1. Classification (NCBI taxonomy): domain Eukaryota; kingdom Metazoa; phylum Chordata; class Amphibia; order Anura; family Ranidae; genus Rana; species Rana kukunoris. The sequence continues at coordinate 530,636,517 of CM056052.1, read as the reverse complement.
TCCTTTGCTCTGGGGGGGGGTCAGGGATGGGGGGGTGACTTCTTTGCTCTGGGGGGTGACTCCTTTGCTCGGGGGGGGTCAGGGATGGGGATGACTCCTATGATCTGGGGGGGTCAGGATGGGGGTGACTCCTTTGATCTGGGGGGGTGACTCCTTTGATCTGGGGGGGCGGTCAGGATGGGGTGACTCCTTTGATCTGGGGGGGCGGTCATGATGGGGGTGACTCCTTTGATCTGGGGGGGGCGGTCATGATGGGGGTGACTCCTTTGATCTGGGGGGGGGTCAGGATGGGGGTGACTCCTTTGATCTGGGGGGGGTCAGGATGGGGGTGACTCCTTTGATCTGGGGGGGGGGTCAGGATGGGGGTGACTCCTTTGATCTGGGGGGGGTCAGGATGGGGGTGACTCCTTTGATCTGGGGGGGGGTCAGGATGGGGGTGACTCCTTTGATCTGGGGGGGGTCAGGATGGGGGTGACTCCTTTGATCTGGGGGGGGTCAGGATGGGGGTGACTCCTTTGATTTGGGGGGGGTCAGGATGGGGGTGACTTCTTTGCTCTGGGGGGGTCAGGATTGGGGTGACTTCTTTGCTCTGGGGGGGGGTCAGGATGGGGGTCACTCACTTGCTCTGAGGGGTCAGGATGGAGGTGACTGGTCTCAGTGCGATTGAAGCCCGGGAATAGCACAGCACACATACCCCCGAAAGGTCTCCTGCTTCCCTCACTCACCAGTCAGTGTCCCAGCTGAGCGGCGCACTCATTCCCGGCACAGTGCGGCCTCCTCCGCCCTCGGCTCCCCTTCCCCTCCTTACACCGCAGGCGATTCCTAGGCCCGACCAGAACCCCCAGGCCGCCTCCAGCGAGCGCTCAGGCCGCCTCCGCTCCCTCTCCGTACGCAGCGCTCGGCGGCGGCGGCGGCTCCCCCGCAGACACTATGGAGTCTGCACAGCATCCCCAGCCTGACCGCGACGGAAAATAACGAAGAGGACTAGACAGCCCCGACTGACGGCTGCCAGCGACCAATCGCCAGCTGTCTCGAACGGCCCCGGCCAATCAGACGGCAGGACGGCCAAGACAGCGTGGCTCGGGCTGCCTAGAAAGGCCAATCAGCGGGCTGTTGGCTGCCAACCATGCGCAATGAGGGTGGGCCCTCGAGCCCTAAGTTTGGTGGAGAGGCAGGGCTAACCCGGTAGCATTCGCTGAGGGGAGTGTGAGGTGTATGGAGCGCGGGGCCCAGTACCCCACAGGCAGGGGCCACACTGCCCAATGTGTTCCCCACCGGGCCTGAGGGCAAACAATAAGTCCTGATATCGTGCAGAGGATGTTATAAGCCTCTAAGACCAACACAATCTCCATTACAGTGCTTGTAAAACACTAACAACTGTGTGACAGAAAAATAAAGTATTTTTTTTTAAAAATAAAGTACTTTAAGTTTTAAGGGTAATGTCAGTAAAACATGCACTCTGTAATAATTAAAGGGATAGTTCGCCTTTCCCAAAAACTGCTTATGCACATATAATGGGCGTCTTTAAATAAAAATAAACTGAGCAGCTCTGACCAGTGACGGCTGGTGCTCAAAATTTTTGGGGGGGCGCAAACAATCTGAAAACAAAAAAAAACATTAATTGCCCCCACTGTGCCCATTAAACGCAGCCGCTGTGCCCATCAAACACAGCATCAAATGGCACCAGTTTGCCCCCTCAAATGCAGCCAGTTTGTCCCCCCAAATGCAGCCAGTTTGTGCCCCCAATTTTAGCCAGTTTGTGCCCCCAATTTTAGCCAGTTTGTGCCCCCAATTGCAGCCAGTTTGTGCCCCCAATTGCAGCCAGGAAATCTCTAAGCGAATCAGCTCAACTTGATTGAAACCACAAACTTGATCGTTGGGATTAGGGTTGTCCTGATACCACTTTTTTAGGACCGAGTACAAGTACGGATAGTTTTTTTCATGTACTCGCCGATACCGATACTTTTTTTTAAAATGCAGCCATGTGTCCCCAAATGCAGCCTTGTGTCCCCAAATGCAGCCTTGTGTCTCCCAATGCAGCCATGTGTCTCCCCAAATGCAGCCGTGTGTCTCCCTATATGCAGCCTTGTGTCTCCCCAAATGCAGCCGTGTCTCTCCCCAAATGCAGCCGTGTCTCTCCCCAAATGCAGCCGTGTGTCTCCCCAAATGCAGCCATGTCTCTCCCCAAATGCAGCCGTGTCTCTCCCCAAATGCAGCCTTGTGTCTCCCCAAATGCAGCCTTATGTCTCTCCAAATGCAGCCGTGTCTCTCCCCAAATGCAACCGTGTGTCTCCCCAAATGCAGCCTTGTGTCTCCCCAAATGCAGCCTTATGTCTCCCCAAATGCAGCCATGTCTCTCCCCAAATGCAGCCGCGTGTCTCCCCAAATGCAGCCGTGTGTCTCCCCAAATGCAGCCTTGTGTCTCTTCAAATGCAGCCATGTGTCTCCCCAAATGCAGCCGTGTGTCTCCCCAAATACAAATGCAAAATGCAGCTTTGTGTAGGTCTCCCCCCCCCCCACCATCTAGTTGATCGGCGCTCGAGGAACATAACAGCTTTCATTTGAATAGCTGTGTGTTCCCCGCCACGCGTCGTCATATATAGCCCCTCCCCTTGTCCGGGCACTTTGATAGACAGAGCACCCGTCCAATCCTGGGATGTGTGATCTGTCTATCAAAGTGCCCGGACAAGGGGGAGGGGATATACTGTATATGACGGGCGCGACAGGGAACCCACAGGTATTCAAATGAAGGCTGTTATGTTCCCTGAGCCCCGATCAACTACACGGCGGCAGCAGCTCTCCTCTCCTCCAGTGGCATGTTTTACATACCCAAGGACTGCTCTGCTCTCCGCCTCCTCTCCACCTTCCTCTCTGCCCCCTCTCAGTCTCCTCTCCGACCGCTCTCCGCCCCCTCTCCGCCCGCTCTCCGCCCGCCTTTTCAGGAGGAAGAAAAAAAAAGTATCGATGAAGCATCGGGAGCATTTGCGCAAGTACAAGTTCTCGCGCAAATGCTCAGTATCGGTCCGGATACGATACTAGTATCGGTATCGGGACAACCCTAGTTGGGACCCAATAATCCTCAGCAGAAGACACTGGATGGATGGTGTCCTGAATCGATGGAATAGACCAGAGCTCACAGGGTATCCACCCTGTTTCAAATGGGTAGTTGAGGTGGTTGGAGATGAAAAAGACCCCTATAGGGATTTGGAGGGCACAAAAAACTTACTAAACTTACTGACAAACATGCAGGGAGAAAGAAAAAGATAATGCTCCAATTGTGCAGGTCAAAAATGAACAAAAGGTTTTATTGTTATAAAACCCAACAAAAATGAACATTAAAAATGATCACAGATAACAGTAAAAAAGAGGCAATATGGGGAGTGGTGTACCAAGCCTACGCGTTTCGTCCGACTAGGACTTCTACTGGGACATTTCAGTGGATGCCAGTAGAAGTCCTAGTCGGCCAAAACGCATCGGCCGAAACACCATCCATCCAGGGTCTTCTGCTGAGGATTATTGGGTCCCAACGATCAAGTTTGTGGTTTCAACTGCACAGAGTCTACCATCAAGTTGAGCTGATTTGCTTTGAGATTTCCTATGCCTACATGATTTGCTGTTACTGACAGATAGATCCATTGGTTCTGGCAAGTTCTATTGATGGGCATTTTCTTTTCTTCTTTTTCACATGTGGAATTATTAGCACATTTATTTCAAATTTTTTGGTTGTTTTGTTTATATTATCACTGTTTACAGTATAGTTATTATATATTAACTTAGCGAGATATTACTGTCTCTCTTCAATCACCAGCACTACATTTTATATATATCACTTTTATAATCTTCGTCACGTGGTTGTGTAGCAGCTTCTTTTTTTTTTTTATTTCTTCAGACAAGCGCAATATTTTTCCTTCTTTATATGTTCCCCCAATTGCCGCCAGTTTGTGCCCCAATTGCCACCAGTTTGTACCCCCAATTGCAGCCAGTTTGTGCCCCCAATTTCCGCCAGTTTGTGCCCTCAAATGCAGCCAGTTTCCCCCCCAGTTACCTTCCTCGGGTCAGCGCCATTATCTCCCTCGATGTCTTCTCCCGCAGCCGCTGTGCCCATTAAACGCAGCATCAAATGGCGCCAGTTTGCCCCCTCAAATGCAGCCAGTTTGTCCCCCCAAATGCAGCCAGTTTGTGCCCCCAATTGCAGCCAGTTTGTGCCCCCAATTGCAGCCAGTTTGTGCCCCCAATTTCAGCCAGTTTGTGCCCCCAATTTCAGCCAGTTTGTGCCCTCAAATGCAGCCAGCCAGTTTGTCCCCCCAATTTCAGCCAGTTTGTGCCCCCAACTGCTGCCAGTTTGTCCCCTCAAATGCAGCCAGTTTGTCCCCCCAATTTCAGCCAGTTTGTGCCCCCAACTGCTGCCAGTTTGTCTCCCCAAATGCAGCCGTGTGTCTCCCCAAATGCAGCCGTGTCTCTCCCCAAATGCAGCCGCGTGTCTCCCCAAATGCAGCCGTGTGTCTCCCCAAATGCAGCCGTGTGTCTCCCCAAATGCAGCCTTGTGTCTCCCCAAATGCAGCCGTGTGTCTCCCCAAATGCAGCCGTGTGTCTCCCCAAATGCAGCCGTGTGTCTCCCCAAATGCAGCCGTGTGTCTCCCCAAATGCAGCCTTGTGTCTCCCCAAATGCAGCCTTGTGTCTCCCTAAATGCAGCCGTGTCTCTCCCCAAATGCAGCCTTATGTCTCCCCAAATGCAGCCTTATGTCTCCCCAAATGCAGCCATGTGTCTCTCCCCAGTATGTGCCCCCAATTTCCGCCAGTTTGTGCCCTCAAATGCAGCCAGTTTCCCCCCCAGTTACCTTCCTCGGGTCAGCGGCGTTATCTCCCTCGATGTCTTCCCCCGCCCTCGATGCCGCTTCAGCCAATCAGGTGACCGGTAACAAGACCCGGTGTACCTGATTGGCTGAGAGACGGGGCAGTGTTAGGGAAGCGATTCTCTAACACAGCACTGTTTAACCAGGGAATGCACAGCCTGTGTACCCTCTGGGTTAACCATTTGGAAGCCAATTAGAGCCCACAGGCATCTTGCTCTAATCAGGCACTTCCAAAACACACTCACCACTGTTATTTAGATGGTCGGCGCTCAACAGGGGGCCGGACACCTGAATAGTGGGCGGCAGCGGCGACAATACAATGATACACACAATACAGTTTAGGGTAAAAATATCATGTTTATTTTACATATAAAACGCAAAAACACAATTGCAAAAATGAATGCATAAAAACAGAGAGAAGAAAGTCGATACAGTATCTAAATACTTGTAGACTTTATGGTAAATTCAAAGTCTGGCGATTCCTGACAGATTGTATAATCCTCTACAAGTTTTGCGCTCAAAGGACCGCTTCATCAGGAGAATAAATCTAAGGGGCCAAGGCCAGGATGCTGATCAGGCCACCAAAGAGAACACCCCCCCCCCCTCCACAGTGGATATGGGGGATTTACACGGACAGGTAGTGTATCTAATATAGCACACTAGGATAGTGTGCGAGAATCCACATAATCCAAGGGGGTGACAAAAGGAGGGAAGAGGAGTAGAAAATAAGTTAAAGGGTTTGTAAAAGAAAACATTTTTTTATCTTAATAGCTTCCTTTACATTAATGCAGTGCTGGTTTTATGTCCTCATTGTGCAGGGGTTTTTTTGCTCTCAAGTTGCTGTAATCCTTCTCTGATCTCCTCACTTCCTGGTTGTCTGTTTCCTGATCACCACAGTACTGGAAGCTTTCTCTCTGTGGTCACTAATCAAGGAGGTGTGATTACTGTGTGTCTAAAACCCCTCAGCACCTATGAGTTTTGTTTTCCAAACCATCACTGCCCTGTTATTGGCTCTGTGACTCTGTACATCAGAGAGACAGGAACAGCATGCAAAAATGAAACTGAAACTGTAGGTACATTATATGATTGATTTTTATCTATTTTTAATCATTTTTAAAAGGAATCGGTTAACTATTATGTCTCTATACCCTATAAACAGTAATTTCAGCAAAAAAAATTTCCTTTACAACTCCTTTAACCGCTTGCCGACCGCCCGCCGTCATATTACTGCGGGACAGCGGCACTCCTGGGCGAGAGCCCGTAGCTATACGTCTGCGTGTCCCCGCTCGCCCCCCAGTTCCGCGCGCGTGCCCGGCGGGTATGATCGCCGCCGGGCACCCGCGATTGCTCGTTACAGAGCGGGGAACGGGAGCTTTGTGTGTAAACACAAAGCTCTCGTTCCTGACAGCGGGGGAAACGCTGATCTTCTGCTCATACAATGTATGAACAGAAGATCAATGATTTCCCCTAGTGAGGCCACCCCCCCCATACAGTTAGAACACACCCAGAAACACACTTAACCCCTTCCCTGCCCCCTAGTGTTAACCCCTTCACTGCCAGTGGCATTTTTATAGTAATACAATGATCGCTATAAAAATGCCAATGGCCCCAAAAATGTGTCAAAAGTGTCCGAAGTGCCTGCCATAATGTCGCAGTACTGAAAAAAAAATGCTGATCGCCGCCATTACTAGTAAAAATAAATATAAAAAAAAATGCCACAAAACGACCCCCTATTTTGTAAACGCTAGAACTTTTGCGCAAACCAATCAATAAACGCTTATTGCGATTTTTTTTAACAAAAAATATGTAGAAGAATACATATCGGCCTAAACTGTGGAAAAACAATGTTTTTTTTTATATATTTTTGGGGGATATTTATTATAGCAAAAAGTAAAAAATTATGCATTTCAAAATTGTCGCTCTATTTTTGTTTATATGGAAACTTGGGAAAATCTCGCGCCAAACTAAAATGTGAGGGGGGGGGGGGGAAAGTGCAAAAATAATAATACAAGCTGCTCCCTAACTAATGCAGAATACTGGATTAGACATGTGAAACAATTGGAGAGTAGGGGCGCTAATTATTGATAGGTATAACAGGTATTATACAACATTAGTGAAAATAATATAATATAAATATGTGAATGTCGTGCTAACCATATAACAACAAACCAATAAGTGCAGAAAAAATATATAGTGACAATAGACAATGTGTGTCTATCCAAAAGTCCGTGTTTGTTTAGTGCAATGTTGTGCTGCAAACAATAGTATTCCAATGGGTGCTCCGTGTGGTCTTCTAAACGTATATCACCTTCACCAAATAAACACCGCAAGTGTGAATGGATGGCTCCTTACCCGAAGGTGTTGACCTATTGTTTAAATAAGGTCAAATAGGCTCAGAAATCAGCTCTTGTCCGTGGAAACCACGATTGAAAACCAGGCTGTGGATAGGTCTCATATAAAGAGAGAAACAGCTCCCATGGTGTAAAACCTTTTATTAAAATAATTGCTAAAAAATATAATGCCAAATGGCCTCTTACTTTCGATGGTGCCCGTGTTCCCGGCACTGAGGCTGTAGGTATATAGGGATTGGAGAGAGAAGTTGTGATGAGCTGGTGAAGCCGGCGTGCGTTCCACCGCCGTCAGGCTTGAAAACCAGGAAACCGGAAGTATGCTAGTAGTGCGTGCCCAGGTACCGCCTCGACGTACGTTTCGTTAATGTCGTCATCAGGAAGCGTACCTGGTGCACGCTATGTACCGCGGTTGTATACATGGTTGCTATAGGACCGGGACAGAGGCTGTTGCCCAATTGATTTGCCCCTCCCATTGGCTGATTGACAGACCTCTAAAAGTAGCCCATAGCGTGCACCAGGTACGCTTCCTGATGACGACATTAACGAAACGTACGTCGAGGCGGTACCTGGGCACGCACTACTAGCATACTTCCGGTTTCCTGGTTTTCAAGCCTGACGGCGGTGGAACGCACGCCGGCTTCACCAGCTCATCACAACTTCTCTCTCCAATCCCTATATACCTACAGCCTCAGTGCCGGGAACACGGGCACCATCGAAAGTAAGAGGCCATTTGGCATTATATTTTTTAGCAATTATTTTAATAAAAGGTTTTACACCATGGGAGCTGTTTCTCTCTTTATATGAGACCTATCCACAGCCTGGTTTTCAATCGTGGTTTCCACGGACAAGAGCTGATTTCTGAGCCTATTTGACCTTATTTAAACAATAGGTCAACACCTTCGGGTAAGGAGCCATCCATTCACACTTGCGGTGTTTATTTGGTGAAGGTGATATACGTTTAGAAGACCACACGGAGCACCCATTGGAATACTATTGTTTGCAGCACAACATTGCACTAAACAAACACGGACTTTTGGATAGACACACATTGTCTATTGTCACTATATATTTTTTCTGCACTTATTGGTTTGTTGTTATATGGTTAGCACGACATTCACATATTTATATTATATTATTTTCACTAATGTTGTATAATACCTGTTATACCTATCAATAATTAGCGCCCCTACTCTCCAATTATTTTTGTTTATAGCCCAAAAAATAAAAACCGCAGAGATGATCAAATACCACCAAAAGAAAGCTCTATTTGTGGGAAAAAAAGGACGCCAATTTTGTTTGGGAGCCACGTCGCACGACCGCGCAATTGTCAGTTAAAGCGACGCAGTGCCGAATCACAAAAAGTGCTCTGGTCATTGGACAGCAATATGGTCCGGGGCTAAAGTGGTTAACTACAACACTATACAGTGGAACCTACAATTGCGAGTAACGCGGTTAACCAATGTTTCTCAATACAAACACTGTATTTTTTTAAATTGTAAATCGGTTTGCGAGTGTTGTCTCACAATAGGAGCACGATTCAGGCCAAAGCGGTGTGCAGTACCGCGTTTGGCCTGAGGTGGGGGCGAGGCGGCTGAGCGGAGCCAAACGGCACTGATTGGAGCCAAACGGCGCCGATCGGCGCAGTTCGGAAATGCACGGAAAAGAGAAGAGGAGTAGAAAAGAAGTTAACTACAACACTATACAGTGGAACCTTGAATTGCGAGTAACGCAGTTAACGAGTGTTTCGCAATACGAGCACTGCATTTTTAAAATCGGTTTTAAAAAAATGTTTTAACTTGGTTTGCGAGTGTTGTCTTACAACACAAGCACGATTCATGTCAAAGCGTTGTGCAGCACCGCGTTTGGCCTGAGGTGGGGGGGCGCTGGAGTCGAGCCGAGCCGAATGGCGCTAATCGCAGCCGATTGGCGTCGTTCAGAAATGCACGGAAAGACCCGAGGACAGCTTAGCCGACCTCAGCAAATCTCGGGAATGGAGTCTTTCGGAGGTTTTCCGAGGTCAGTTGAGGTGTCCTCTGACACCAGGCCGTTTCTGGGCCGTTTCTGAAGCTCTCCCACCTCTGGCCGCATGCGGTATTGTATGCCATTGAAGTCAATGTGGAACAAATTATTTTCGTTTACATTGACTTCAATGGGGAAACTCGTTTTGATATGTGAGTACTTTAGATTCCGAGCATTCTCCTGGGACGGATTATACTCGTAACGCGAGGTTCCACTGTATATAGCAACTTCAACAGTAGCCGAAGGCTTCCTTCTGTGGTCTTACAATGGAGGACAGCTGGTGGAAGATATTTCCAGACACAGTAGTGTGTGCCTAAACAGATACTGATCCAGCCAGCCAGATCTGAGCAAGTATTGAATCAAGTGTCCCCACCATGGAGAAAAAAATCAATGGCAATTGTAGAGTAATGAGCTGATTATCGGTGCTCACGCTTGTTGTGTCCCATGAACATCAAAATAGCAAGAAATGCCGGCAACACGATTGCCTCTTCTTACAAGTATTTATTTGGTACTAACAGTCGAAACGCGTTAGTCCTTTAGATGTAGCACTGCTGTTAGTGCCAAATAAAGATATTTAAAAAAAAAAACCATACCTGGAATTTATCTTTGACTCTTGCAGTGCAGGTGCAGCCCCACTGCAAGAGAGGACTTTTTTGTTTTTTGTAGTTTAGCTTTAAAGGGGTTGTAAAGGTTTGTTTTTTTATTTTCCAGCCAGAACAGCTCGGATAATGGGGGCAAGCTTACTGAGGAGGAACAGGAAGTGAGAAATTCAGACAAATAAAAGAAAAACATTTAGAAGGGAAATCGAAGGAAAAGGTAAGTGAACCAACAATGCACTAGCTTAAAGTGGTTGTAAACCCTTACAAACCACTTAAGGCCGCCTATACACGGAGGGACATGTCTGATGGAAACGGTCCGCGGACCGTTTTCATCAGACATGTCTCCTCGGGATTTTCGTCCGGCGGTGTGTACACACCATCGGATCAAAATCCCCGCCGGCAGACATCGCGGTGACGTGGCGGTGACGTTGACGCTGCCACGTCACCAAACCCGGAAGTAAAATGCTTCCGCGCATGCGTCGAATCCAGTGTACTAACCAGCGGACGGATCCGATGGACAGGTTTGTAGCGGACAAATTTCAAAGCATGCTTTGAAATTCGTCCGATGGACAAACCTGTCCGCTAGCCCGTACACACAATCGGATTTGTCTGCTGAAACGGCCCGTCGGGCCAGTTTCAGCAGATAAATTTGATCATGTGTACGTGGCCTTAGACCTACGGGTAAGCCTAGATTAAAGGAATTGTAAAGGGGAAAAAAAATTTGCCTAAAATTAATGTCTGCACAGTAGACAGACAGAATAGTGTAATGATTCTGTAAAAAAAAAAAAAAAAGTAAATACCTATTAAATTCCTTCATCTATATCACCTCCGGCGTTAGGGTTGCCACCTGTCCGGTTTTGACCCGGACAGTCCGGGTTTGGACACATGTGCCCGGTTTTGAAGCCTCCTGAAACCCGGGCACATTTAAAAAATGTCCATCCTGGCCCGGCCGCAACAGAGCTGCACATCCCCGGCTCCACCAGCTTGCCTGAGTGTTAGTAGAAGGTGTGCCGCCCGCAGCAGTGCTCTCTGTTAGCCCCCCGACCGGGCTGTAAACATGTGTGCAACTTCTCACTGTGCTAGCCCCTCCCCCTCCCTCCCTCCGGCGCGCCTCCGTCTGCATTGTGTGCTGCAGAGTGGAAGAGGACACATGGGACACAGAGTGCTCAGCTCTTCTCTGACTGGCTACAGAATACACATGGAGGTGGGTGGATGGGCGGACCATACACTACCCCCACCATACACTAAACATACAGTTCTGCCCCCCCTGCATATACCATTACCATCCACAGCCGTATATACAGTTCTGCCCCCCCTCCATACCATCCACAGCCATACATACAGTCCTGCCCCCCCTGCATATACCATCCACAGCCATACATACAGTCCTGCCCCCCCTCCATACCATCCACAGCCATACATACAGTCCTGCCCCCCCTCCATACCATCCACAGCCATACATACAGTCCTGCCCCCCCTCCATACAGGGCCGGATTAACAGAGGGGCTGATGGAGCGGGGGTTGTAGCTCGATGACCAGAGGTCACAGAAACCCCACATTTGGGGGGTAGTCAGTTGAAGACCTACCCCACAACTGGTCAAAATATGGGATGGCTATCATTTATGGTTCTGGAGATACGGGCCTGCTTGCACAGCCTGTCAGAAGCTACATACAGAGCGGCCATTATAAATACAAGCTGACACACTGCAGCAGACTGAGAAAAAAAATCATCATTAATTTTTTGCTAGAAAATGACTCTATGGTGGTCTTTGCAACTTTTTATGTTGCACGGCATAGAGCTGCACGATTCTGGCTAAAACGACAACTGCAATTTTTTTGCTTAGAAGATAGATGACAATTCTCTCACGATTCGTGCGGCATAACATCATCTTTCACATTAAAATGAAAAAAATAAAAATGGACTAACTTTACTGTTTTGTTTTTATGGTTTTTATTATTCAATGAAGTAGGCAAATGCAGTGTGACATAAAATATTGCAGCAATTCCTATTTTTGTCTCTGCTAATATATATATAATGTTTGGTGGTTCCAAGTAATTTTCTAGCAAAAAATATTGCTTTTTAACAAGTGTTGGACTTTAAGTGGTTACATTTCTTGCATTTACACACAGAAGTTTGATCTAAGAAGGAAGTTGGTTACAATTTTTCATGTTGTTTACAAACTTGGCAGACAGTCGGATATTTTCTTTACACACAGAAGTGTATCCCTTTGATATAAGAAGAAAGTGTTAGTTACAATGTTTCCTGATAAGAACTTGGCAGACTGTCCAGATATTTTCTTTTGACAGCTGAAAGTTTCTCCACTTGTTATATGAAAGAATCAGCAAACTCTGCATTGGAGATGTCAGGGGGGAGGGGAATCGACATCACAATTTTTTAACGATTAATTGTGCAGCTCTAGCACGGTACTGTATTTGCGCAGCAATTTTTCAAACGTGTTTTTTTTTTTTTGGAAATAAACTGTTTCATTCATTAAAAAAAAAAACACTAAAGTTAGCACGATTTTTTTTGGTATCCTAAGCGATGCTTTAAATTTTTTTAGGTTACATGTTTAGAGCTACAGAGGAGATCTAGTGCTAGAATTATTGCTTCTCCTGTTCATACTGCCCCCATCATACCCTCCACACTCCTCTCCTGTACATACTGCCCACTATCATACCCTCCACACTCCTCTCCTGTACATACTGCCCACTATCATACCCTCCACACTCCTCTCCTGTACATACTGCCCACTGTCATACCCTCCACACTCCTCTCCTGTACATACTGCCCACTGTCATACCCTCCACACTCCTCTCCTGTTCATACTGCCCCCATCATACCCTCGCACTCCTCTCCTACATAGTGCTCCCATCATACCCTCCACACTCCTCTACTGCATATACTGGTCACTGTTACACCCTCTTCACTCCTTTCCTGCAAGTAATACCTACCCTCTGCACTCATTTCCTGTACATAATGTCTTACACTTTGCACTCCTTTCCTACACATACCAACATACGCGCCACACTCTTGTATATACTGTTGTAAATTCTGCACTCCCTCCCTGCACATACTGTAATACCCTCTGTACTTAATGAAAATTAAAAGGTGAACTAATGCCCCTGATCTCCACTGCACTTACCTCTGTAGTAATGGAAGAGTTTTATTTTTTTTAAATGATTGTGCTGAGGTTTATTCATGTCAGTGAGACTCTTACTTGTGGCACAGCAAAGTAAGCATATTTTATAGGTAAAATAATTATTTTGTTTAATTTAATCATGCCTCGTGAGGCCCCTCCCTCAATATGGCCACACCCACCATATGTAGTGGCGTGTTCGGGTTTGGCTTGAGGAAAAGGTGGCAACCCTATCCGGCGTTCTAGTTTCTGCTCTCTCATTCACTGCACGTGCCCAAACGGCCGCGATGGCACCCGCAATTGCCCAGTAACTGAGCAGGATCGTGGATCTCTGGTGTAAACTAGTGTTGAGCAGAATATGCCATATTCGTATTCGCGATATATCTCGAATATATAGTCGAATATTCGACAGATATTCGCTAAATACGAATATTCGTGATATATTTTCGAAATGAAATGATTGCGAATTTTCGCTATCGCGAATGCGAATTGCGATTGCGAATTGCGCATGCGAATTGCGAATATTCGAGAAATGCGGAATGGAGCACTCTGATTGGCACAGAATATTCGTGATATATTACAATATAAAATAATTGCGAATATTCGATAAATGCGGAAGGAGCACTCTGATTGGCTCAGAATATTCGTGATATATTACAATACACAATAATTGCGAATATTCGAGAAATGCGGAAGGAGCACTCTGATTGGCTCAGAATATTCGTGATATATTACAATACACAATAATTGCGAATATTCGAGAAATGCGGAATGGAGCACTCTGATTGGCTCAGAATATTCGTGATATATTACAATACACAATAATTGCGAATATTCGAGAAATGCGGAATGGAGCACTCTGATTGGCTCAGAATATTCGTGATATATTACAATACACAATAATTGCGAATATTCGGCAAATGCGGAAGGAGCACTCTGATTGGCTCAGAATATTCGTGATATATTACAATACAAAATAATTGCGAATATTCGAGAAATGCGGAAGGAGCACTCTGATTGGCTCAGAATATTCGTGATATATTACAATACAAAATAATTTCGAAATTTCGAGAAATGCGGAATGGAGTACTCTGATTGGCTCAGAATATTCGTGATATATTACAATATAAAATAATCGCGCGATATCGCTATTTGCCGAATAATCGCATTGCGATTTTTCGGCAATATAAAATGAGCGCTGCAGCTACTGGCCCAAGGTCTCTAATCATACCAGCAATGCTTTTAGACGTCGATGGGGATCTCTAGGATGTGATCTGTTCCAAAAAAAAAATTAAAACATTCGAATATTCGAAATAGCGAATATTCGCCGCAATATTCGCGATATTCGCGAATACTCGAATATGCAATATTCGTAGCGAATATTCGCAATTCGAATATTCGTGAGCAACACTAGTGTAAACACAGAGATCCACGTCCTGTCAGGGAGAGGAGACCTATGCTCTGTCCCTTGTACATAGGGACACATATCGGTCACCTCCCCCAATCACCCCCCTCCCCCTACAGTTAGAATCACTCACTAGGCTACACATTTAACGCCTTCCCTGCCCCCTAGTGGTTAACCCCTTCCCTGCCAGTCATATTTATACAGTAATCAGTGCATATTTATAGCACTGTTCACTGTATAAGTGTGAATGTTCCCAAAAATGTGTCAAAAGTGTCCGATGTGTCCGCTATAATGTCGCAGTCCCAATAAAAATTGCAGATCATTTCTAGTAAAAAAAATAATAAAAAAAATCATAATTATGTCCCCTATTTTGTAGGCGCTATAACTTTTACGCAAACCAGTCACTATACGCTTATTACGATTTTTTTCTTTTACCAAAAATATGTAGAAGAATACGTATCGGCCTAAACTGAGACAATTTTTATATATTTTTTTAAAATGGGATATTTATTATAGCAAAAAGTAAAAAATATTGGGCCAGATTCAGAGAGGGTGGCGTAATTTTGTTCGGGCGTAGCGTATGCTCTTTACGCTACGCCTCCGCAAATTTTATGGGCAAGTGCCTTATTCAGAAAGCACTTGCTTCATAAGTTGCGGCGGCGTAGCGCAAAGTGTCCGGCGTAAGGGCGCCTAATTCAAATTATTAATGTGGGGCCGTGATTCGTGTAAATGAATCATGACCCCACGCAATTTACGTATTTTCTGAAGGGCGCATGCGCCGTCCGTGGACGTATCCCAGTACGCATGCGTCAAATCACGTCGCTAGTAGTCAATGTAAACGACGTGAACGTAACTTACGTCGAGCCCCATTCCCGAACGATTTACCCAAATGACGTAAACGACGTACAATTCGACGCTGTTCCGACCTCCATACTTAACATTGGCTACGCCTCCTATAGCAGGGGTGACTTTACGCCAGCTACAAGTCACGCAGGGGTGACTTTACGCAAACGACGTAAACTACGACGCCCGGCCGCAAGTACGCTCGGAAATCGGCGTAAAACCCTAATTTACATATTCAACGCGTAAAACGACGGAAGCGCCACCTAGCGGCCAGCGTAAAACTGCAACTAATATACGATGGTGTAACAGACTTACGCTGCTCCTATATTAGCAGAATTCCGGCGTATCTTCTTTTCTGAATACCAAAAAAAGATACGCCGGCTATTCTTAGTATTTACGCGGCATGTCTCTTGATACGGCGACGTAAATACTTTCTGAATCTGGCCCATTGTGTTTTCTTTCAAAATTGACGCAATTTTTTTGTTTATAGCACAAAAAATAAAAACGGCACAGGCGATCAAATACCACCAAAAAAATATCTATTTGTGGGGAAAAAAGGACGTCAATTTTGTTTGGGAGCCGCGTCGCACGACCGCGCAATTGTCAGTTAAAGCGACGCAGTGCCGGAAGCTGAAATTTCGCCTGGGCAGGAAGGGGGTATATGTGCCCAGTAAGCAAGTGGTTAATGCTTTATAGACATTTAAATGTTCACATGAAGCTACACCGGCATTACATTTAACTCTGTTAACATTTACAATATAAAATGTGTCCTTTAAAATGACTTTTTCAGTACTCCCATGAGTCACAAGCTGAAATGTTTTGCTGAGCAGGTGATTATGGCCTACATCAGGCTAATTGGCATGTGGCAAAAGCTACGCTGAAATTATGAGACTTGACTGCGAGCTTCAACATGATGCCTGACTTATCACACAATTAGATCTGCTGTGTAATGTGAAAACCTTTTAACGTAGGCTGGCTGGGAATGTTATTCTGCCAGGAATCAGCTACAAGTTCAGCTTTTCAGGCGCCTGAGCTCTCTAAAGATCGGGTCTTATCAAAATGTAATAATAAGTATGTTTGTGAAAGATGCCATTTTAATGAACTACAGCGCGTCAAAGTGGTTGTCAGCCTTGCCTTGCAATACTGGGGTCTTCTGTCTGACTCCCAACAATGACACCGTGGGGCTGAAAAGACTATGCACTCTGCAGATGCTCCGGAGCTTAAAGCGTTGGTTCACCCTAAATATACTATGTCCCATGCGATCCAGCATACTGGCGTCAGCGCCAGTATGCTTTTTTTTTTTTAATTGCTCCACTTACTGTATTATCATTCATTTTCATTTATCTCCCCCGCGGTGGATGGCGCCGCTATATCCCGTCACGGCTTCCGAAAATAGCCGATTTAGGACTCGGGTACTTACGGCGCTATACGGCGCCTGCGCACAGACCTAGGAGCGGACTGCGCAGGTGCCGTATTTCTCTGAGTCCTATTTCGGCTTTTTTTCGGAGGGTGTGACGCGCCATAGCCATAGGACTCGGAGAAATACGGCGCCTGCGCAGTCAGCTCCTAGGTCTGTGCACAGGCGCCGTATAGCGCCGGAAATACCCGAGTCCTAAATCGGCTATTTTCGGAAGCCGTGACGGGCTATAGCGGCGCCATCCACCACGGGGGAGATAACTGTTTTTATCGGACATGTCTCCTGGGATGTTTTGGTTTGATCTGTGTACACACGATCAAACCAAAATCCCTGCGGACAGACAGCGCAGTGACGTGGCGGACTGGCGGTGGCGTTGACGCCGCCACGTCACCGAATCAGGAAGTAAAATACTTCCACGCATGCGTCAAATCCATTCGACGCATGTGGGAGATTTCGGTCCGCTGGTTAGGCATACTAACCAGCGGACATATCCGACAGGCGGCTTTCCAGCAGACAAGTTTAAAAGCATGCTTTAAAAATTTGTCTGCTGGAAACTGTCTGCTAGCCCGTACACACGATCGAATCTGTCAGCAGATATATTCGATCGTGTGTACACGGCCTAAAAGGGTCACTAAAGGAAAAAAATGTTTTTGCAATGACTGTTTACAGGGTATAGAGACATAAAAGTTAACTGATTCCTTTTAAAAATAATTAAAAATAGATAAACATCAATCATATAATGTGCCTCTAGTTTCACTTTCGTTTTTAACCACTTAAGCCCCGGACCAATATGCTAAATGCCCAGAGGCGTTTACAATTCGGCACTGCGTCGCTTTAACAGACAATTGCGCGGTCGTGCGATGTGGCTCCCAAACAAAAATGTGCGTCCTTTTCTTCCCACAAATAGAGCTTTCTTTTGGTGGTATTTGATCGCCTCTGCGATTTTTATTTTTTGCGCTATAAACAAAAATAGAGCGACATTTTTGAAAAAAAATAATATTTTTTACTTTTTGTTATAAGAAAAACTGAATAAACTAAATTTTAGTCAAACATTTAGGCTAAAATGTATTCAGCCACAAAAAAAATCGCAATAAAAAAAAATTAGTTACCTAGCGGCAACAGCGACACTAATACAGCAATTAGAAAAATGATTGCTTAGTGACGCTGGCAATAGGGGGTGAAAGGGTTAACTAGGGAGGTGATCAAGGGGTTAAAACTTTATATGGGGGGGTACGGGGCTACCCTGGACCTAACACTAACTACCTGTCACAACCCCTGTCACACTGACACTAAATGCAGTGATCAGTACAGTGACAGTGTGACAGGGGGAGGGGGGTGATCACAAGGGGTTAAATGTGCCTGCGTGTACTGGTGTCAGTGTAGTGTTGGTGCGACTTACTGTGTCTCTTCTCTCATCTCGGCAGTTTGAAAATACCGCCGAGATGAGCGCTGCAACACTTCCTCTGCCTATGTTTACATTTTACAGGCAGAGGAAGTGACACGGCGGCGGCGCACGGGATTGGCTGGGAGCGATCAGGAACCGCCACCCCCTTGGGTCGGATCGCTCCCGGAGGTAAGCCGCCCACCGCACGCAGCGGAGGGGGTCCCAATCGGACCCCCGACCCGCTTGTAGGCAGGGACGTATATATATACGTCCTTCTGCCTGTCCGTGGCCATTCTGCGGACGTAAATAGGCGTTTGGCGGGCGTTAAGGGGTTAAACTGGTTTCATGTTTCTGTGAAGTACAGAAGACACTCAGAACAAAAACAAACAAATCCAGGGCAGTGTTTTGTTTTTAAAATTAATCTGATTGGTTCTGAGGAGTTTTAGACACACAGCTTAGACCACAGTGAAAAACTGCCATGAGATTTTTCATAAGGAGCCAGACAAACAGGAAGTGTGGAGATCAGAGCAGAATTACAGCAACTTCAAAGCAAAAAAGCGAACAATGAGAACATGAAAACAGCACTGCATTAAGGTAAAGGAAGCTATTTAGCTAAAAGGATCTTTTAGTGATCCTTTAAGCCGGCCATACACGGTTCAAATTTCGAAAGAATTTTCTTGCGAAAATCGTATCAAAAAAATTTTGTTCGTATTTCGCACCGTTAGTGGGCTGCAGCAACAGTCGATTTTCGTGTACCAAACAAATTTGAGAAATCTGATATGTTGGACATTTTCAGGAAAAAATAACAGTTTTCTGATCAATGATGGGAGAATCGTGCGAGTAATGTAATAGAAAAAAAAAATGTGCATGTGCAAGAAAAGAAAATCCCCAGAGAGAAACGAATATTTCCAGAGAGAAATGAATATTCCCAGCAACATGAAAGTTTTGGTCGGCCGAATTTCGAAAATCAATGGTGGCATCATCGGATCACAAAGAAACAAACTTTCTGATTTCTAAAAGAAAATCTGTTCGAAATTCGACCGTGTATGGCCTGCATTAAGCCCCTTTCACATGTGCGGACCGTATGTCCACATTTTCATCCATCCGTTTGCAGATGAAAATGGGACATACATGGGCCCCTATGTAAATGAACATCTGCTGACACCCGTAATTGTCCGCCTCTGCAAAGATCCGCTTTTGCGGACGGAAGAAAACCCAATTTTTTCTTCTGTCTGCAGAGCGGATCGGATGAACACAGACAGACGGTCCGTGTTCATCCGCTCGCCCAAAGGGGAGAGTGGAGAAAAAACAGGGCGGTCCCTGCACAGCGCCCTGTCAGCCGACAGCTCAGCGGGGATTTACGGAGGATCAATACTGAATACTGATCCGCCCCGTGTGAAAGGGCCCTTAGACCCCTATCACACTGGGGTGTTTTTCTGGCGTTTTTTAGGTGCTTTGTTGTAAAAAAAGCCTGTAAAGCGCCTGAAAGAAGCCTCATCTGCAATCCCAATGTAAAAGCCTGAGTGCTTTCAGAGCCCTTTCACGCTGCCAGCGCCTGATAAACGCAGGTAAAGCTCCGCTGAGACCCCTTTTAAACTGGGGCGTTTTTTAGGCGCTTTGGCGTTAAAAAAGGCTCCCTCAAAGGGAAGGGGGCTTTAGGAGCGGTGTATTCAATGCTCCTAAAGCGATGCAAAGAAGCTGCTTGCAGGACTTTTTTTGACACCATTCCAGCGCAATGCCTCAGTGTGAAAGCACTCAGGCTTTCACATTGGGATTGCAGATGCAGCTTCTTTCAGGCGCTTTTTTAATGCTAAAGTGCCTGAGAACGCCACAGTGTGAAAGGGGTCTTAGGACTAAAATGGCATTTTAGTTTTAGTCCCAGTTTAGTCTTCTTAAAGCGGTGGTTCACCCTAAATATACTATGTCCTATGTGATCCAGCATACTGGCGTCAGCGCCAGTATGCTGTTTTTTTTTTTTTAATTGGTCCACTTACTGTGTAATCCTTAATTTTCATTTATTTCCCCCGCGGTGGATGGCGCCGCTATAGCCCGTCGCGGCTTCCGAAAATAGCCGATTTAGGACTCGGGTATTTCCGGCGCTATACGGCGCCTGCGCACAGACCTAGGAGCTGACTGCGCAGGCGCCGTATCTCTCCGAGTCCTATGGCGCGTCACACCCTCCGAAAAAAGCCGAAATAGGACTCTGAGAAATACGGCGCCTGCACAGTCAGCTCCTAGGTCTGTGCGCAGGCGCCGTATAGCGCCGGAAATACCCGAGTCCTAAATCGGCTATTTTCGGAAGCCGCGACGGGCTATAGCGGCGCCATCCACCGCGGGGGAAATAAAGTATGCTGGATCACATGGGACATACTATATTTAGGGTGAACCACCGCTTTAAGGTGTTATAATTTTAGTCTAAGGCCACGGTCAAAAAAATCTGATCAAATCGGTCTGACAGATCGATTTGATCGGATTTGTCTGCTGGGCTGTTTTGGTTTGATCGCTGTACACATGATCAAACCAAAATCCCCGCCGGCAGACAGTGTGGTGACGTGGCGATGACGTTGACGCCGCCACGTCACCGCACCAGGAAGTAAAACACTTCTGCGCATGCGTCGAATCCATTCGACGCATTTGCGGGCAGATATGTCTGCTGGTTAGCGTACTAACCAGCAGACATGTCGGACGGACGGATTCGCAGCAGACAGATTTTAAAGCATGCTTTAAAATCTGTCTGCTGGAAAAATCTGTCTGTCCGCCCGTACACACGATCGAATTTGTCTGATGAAATGGTCCATCGGACCGTTTTCAGCAGATAGATTCGATCGTGTGTACAAGGCCTTAGTCTTTGACTAAAATGCCATTTTAGTTTTAGTCCCATTTTAGTCACAGTACACAGCCCCCACCCTCTGCACAATACAAAGCCCCCCACAGTACACAGCCCCCACCCTCTGCACAATACAAAGCCCCCCACAGTACACACCCCCCACCCTCTGCACAATACAAAGCCCCCCACAGTACACAGCCCCCACCCTCTGCACAATACAAAGCCCCCCACAGTACACAGCCCCCACCCTCTGCACAATACAAAGCCCCCCACAGTACACAGCCCCCACCCTCTGCACAATACAAAGCCCCCCACAGCACACAGCCACCCATCCTCTGCACAATACAGAGCCCCCCACAGCACACAGCCACCCATCCTCTGCACAAGAAATTTTATTTTCCTAATGATAGACTTTGCTGGCAGTGCTGTCCAAGGGCCAGGAGAGGCGGGGCGGCTGGCTTGACCACCCCCCAATGCGTGGCACCCGGGGGCAGACCGCCTGATCCCCGCCCCCTATTAGTAAAAAACAAATATCGGCGTATAACACACACACACTGAGTTATACGCCGATAAATACAGTAAATTCTGGCTCAGCGGGGATCAGCGAAGTGATCCCCTCTGAGAAAACGGAGGTTCACGGGGAGGATCATCACGGATTCATCCAGTGTGAAAGAGGCTCCTGTGTTAGCAGGTAGCAGCTACTGTTACGGCAGGCAGCGGCTCCTGTGTTAGCAGGTAGCGGCTACTGTTATGGCAGGCAGCGGCTCCTGTGTTAGCAGGTAGCGGCTACTGTTACGGCAGGCAGCGGCTCCTGTGTCGGCAGGGGCAGCGGCTCCTGTATCTTCTCCTCCTCTTCTGCATCACAATGGCTTCCGCCATGCGTCTCCTCCCTCCTCCTCCTAGGCATCCAATAGGATCGCTTGTCCTTTCAGCCCCAAGCCCACCCTTTTTTTGAAGCACGTTAGAGCCTCTGGCTATAATCACCTGTTAAAACCCCCCCCCCCTATTGGAATCCATGATCCTGCCCCCTGTATGTAGATCAGGAAGCAGGACGCATGGATGGGGGGGCGTGGCGCCCATGTGCCCCTCATGGATGGGCCACCACTGCCTCCAACTATTCTCAAGAGACCTCCCTACCACAACCTGTCTGGTTATCCAGTTCTCTGTTTGGTTTCAAGGAAGTCTATCCCACCTCCACCTGCTGTCCAAGGGCCAGGAGAGGCGGGGCTGCTGGCTTGACCACCCCCCAATGTGTGGCACCCGGGGGTGAACCGCCTGATCCCTGCCCCCTATTAGTAAAAAACAAATATCGGCGTATAACACGGACACACTGAGTTATACGCCGATAAATACAGTAAATTCCGGGTTCAGCGGGGATCAGCGAAGTGATCCCCTCTGAGCGAACGGAGGTTCACGGGGAGGATCATCACGGATTCTTCCAGTGTGAAAGAGGCTCCTGTGTTAGCAGGTAGCAGCTACTGTTACGGCAGGCAGCGGCTCCTGTGTTAGCAGGTAGCAGCTACTGTTACGGCAGGCAGCGGCTCCTGTGTTAGCAGGTAGCAGCTACTGTTACGGCAGGCAGCGGCTCCTGTGTCGGCAAGGGCAGCGGCTCCTGTGTCTTCTCCTCCTCTTCTGCATCACGATGGCTTCCGCCGTGCGTCTCCTCCCTACTCCTCCTAGGCATCCAATAGGGTCGCTTGTCCTTTCAGCCCCAAGCCCACCCTTTTTTTGAAGCATGTTAGAGCCTCTGGCTAAAATCACCTGTTAAAAAAAAACACCCCCCCCCCCATTGGAATCCATGATCCTGCCCCCTGTATGTAGATCAGGAAGCAGGACGCATGGATGGGGGGGCGGCGCCCATGTGCCCCTCATGGATGGGCCACCACTGCCTCCAACTATTCTCAAGAGACCTCCCTACCACAACCTGTCTGGTTATCCAGTACTCTGTTTAGCTTCAAGGAAGTCTATCCCACCTCCACCTAACAACTGAACTTTATGCCGCGTACACACGATCGGTCAAACGGATAAGAACGGTCTGATGGTCTGACTGTTGATCCATCGGGCCTACACAACATCGGTTAAAAAAACGATCGTGTCAGAACGCGGTGACGTACAATACAACGATGTGCTAAAAAAAATGAAGTTTAATGCTTCCAAGCATGCGTCGACTTCTGAGCATGTGTGGATTTTTAACCGATGGTCGTGCCTACTAACGATCGGTTTTGACCTATCGGTTAGGAATGCATCGGTTAAATTTAAAACAAGTTGGCTTTTTTTTAACCGATGGATAACTAACTGATGGTGCCCACACACGATCGGTTTGGTCCAATGAAAACAGTTCATCAGACCGTTCTCATCGGTTTAACCTATCGTGTGTACACGGCATTACTTTCTCCATCAGCTCATCCCTTCACAGCTATTACCTATCATATCACCTGTCTTCCCTTTTAGATTGTAAACTCTTAATAGCAGGTCCCTCCTAAACCACTTGTCTTGCACTGTATTGTAATTGTACATCTTCTCCCCAAACTGCTGGCACTATATTGATCCTATGTAATAAGAATAGTAATAATGAATGCTGTGCTATGTTCAAGAAACACACAGTCAATTGTTTGTTATGCTGCTTTTGTCTCTTATTGTCATGAATACCAACAGAAAGGTGTGAAGACATCTTATCTCTACCTCCAGCAACATTAACAAAAGGTCTTTTGATCTGCTAGTCCCAGGGGCTGATCCAACTGTTTTTCCTAAAAACTGAAGAAAAGGCAGTCTGTTGTTGGGGAGAACATAAGAAACGTGAGAGATCTTCATCACGTGTCACAAACTAAAGCAACCCAAAAGAAGCAAGAGTGGGAAAAAATGCAAGCAGGCATTACTTTCTGATGCCCCGTTCACACGACCGTTTTTAATGACGTGAAAAATTAAAAATTTTAAAATGTTCATTAACCACTAGCCGACCAGCCGCCGCAGTTATACGGCGGCAGGTTGGCTCGGCTGGGCGAAATCACGTAGCTATACGTCATTTCGCATTTCAGCCATTAGGGGCACGCGCCCCTAATGGCTGGAATGCGAAATGACGTATAGCTACGTAATTTTGCGCAGCTGAGCCGACCTGCTCGCCCCCTGGTGCCAACGCGGGTGCCCGGCGGGCGTGATCTTCGCCGGGCACCTGAGACCGCTCGTTACAACACACAGCTCCCGGTCCTGTCAGGGGGAGTAATGACGGATTGTATGTTCATACAATGTATGAACAGCGATCTGTCATTTCCCTCAGTCAGTCCCCTAGTCAGATTTTTGTCCTGTCAGGAAGAGGAGACCGATGCTGTGTCCCTTGTACATAGGGACATAAGGACGCAGATCGGTCACCTCCCCCAGTCAGTCCCCTCCCCCTTCAGTTAGAACACATCTAGGGAACATAATTAACCCCTTCCTCGCCCCCTAGTGTTAACCTCTTCCCTGCCAGTGACATTTTTACAGTTTAGCTGATCACCGCCATTACTAGTAAAAAAAAAAAATATTAATAAAAATGCCATAAAACTATGCCGTTTTGTAGAAGCTATAACTTTTGCGCAAACCAATCAATAAACGCTTATTGCGATTTTTTTTTAACGAAAAATATGTAGAAGAATACGTATCGGCCTAAACTGAGGAAAAAAAATGTTTTTTTTATATATTTTTGAGGGATATTTATTATAGCAAAAAGTAAAAAACTATAAAAAAAAAATCAAAATTGTCGCTCTATTTTTGTTTATAGCGCAAAAAATAAAAACCACAGAAGTGATCAAATACCACCAGAATAAAGCTCTATTTGTGGGGAAAAAAAGGACGCAAATTTTGTTTCGGAGCCACGTCGCACGACCGCGCAATTGTCATTTAAAGAGACGCAGTGCCGAAAGTGGCCCGGTCATTGACCAGCAAAATGGTCCGAGGCTGAAGTGGTTAAAAAAAATCATGTGTGTGGGCTCCAGAGCATTTTTCTCGATGTGAAAAATGGGCATTACAATTTTAGAACATGCTCTAATTATTCGCGCCGTTTTTTAACGTCGTGAAATATAGAATGCATTAAGGTGAAAAACCTTAAGACCCCTTTCATACTTGGGCGGTTTGCAGTCGTAATTGTGCTAAAAATAGTGCCTGCAAAACGACCTGAAACAGAGGCTGCTGTTTCTCCAGTGTGAAAGCCCTCAGGGCTTTCACACTGGATCAGTGTGCTAAGGCCACGTACACACGATCAGACCGGTCCGATGAAACTTGTCCGACGTACCGTTTTCATCGGACTACGCTGAAGTGGTCTGATGGTCTGATGTGCGTACACACCATCGGACCAAAAATCTGATCAGACCAGAACGCGGTGACGTAGAACACAACGACGTGATGAAAAAACGAAGTTCAATGCTTCCAAGCATGCGTCGACTTGATTCTGAGCATGCGCGGGTTTTTGGTCCGATTCTTTTGCGTACTAACCATCGAATGTGTCCGTCGGACAGATTTTAAAACAGGTTTTAAAACTTTGGTCCGAAGGACAATGGTCCGATGGGAAGTACACACCATCGAATATCGAATTTGTCCGATGAAACTGGTCTTCAGACAAATTTCATCGGACCGGTCTGATCGTGTGTACACGGCCGTAGAGGACCGCTCCAAAAGTCCTGCTAGCCACATCTTTGGAATGGTGAAGGAGGGGTGTGTTTACCGCTCCTCCACCCCTCCTTTCCACTGTGAAGCAATGGGAAACCAAGGCTATACAACCCGAAATGCGTCTCTTTTTAGCCGCTAGCGGGGGTAAAACCGCACCGCTAGAGGCCGAATACTGCCACAATTCCTACGGTAAAGCACTGCTGAAAATATCGGCGCTTTACTGCCATCGCGCCTCCCGCCCCAGTGTGCAAGGGGCCTAATGCCGCCTACACACAACCGTTTTTCATGAGAAAAATGCAGTTTTTTAAATTGGTCAGTAAAAACGGTCGTGTGTAGGCTCCAGAGCAAAAATTTAGAACCTGCTCTATTTTTTCTCGTCGTTTTTCTCTTCGTGAAAAACGGTCGTGAGTAGGCTTTACCGACGGTGAAAAAACCGCACATGCTCAGAAGCAAGTTATGAGACGGGAGCAATCCTTCTGGTAAAACTAGCATTTGTAATGGAGATAGCACATTGGTCACGCTGTAACAGACTGAAAAGCACGAAGACTGAAAAGCGCGAATCGTCTCTCACCAAACTTTTACTAACACGAAATCAGCTAAAGCAGCCCAAAGGGTGGCGCCATCCGAATGGAACTTCCCCTTTATAGCGCCGTTGTACGTGTTGTATGTCACTGCGCTTTGCTAAAGCATTTTTTTTTCACGATCGTGTGTATGCAAGGCAGGCTTGACAAGAATCACATAGAAAAAAACATAGTTTTTTCTAGAACATTAAAAATGGTCGTGTGTACGTGGCATGCGTTCATCCATGCTTGTGCGTTATGGCAACGTGCATGTTACCATGCATTCCTACATTGAACAGCAATGCACCTGTGTGCAGTGGCATTTATTGTGAATGGCACCCCAATGGACTCACAGTAGAGAACATTGCATGACGCGTGACAATGCACCACAGCACGTGATAAAAAAGGGTGACGTTTTGTGGAGTGTTGGCCTTCCATTTGTTGAATGGGATGCCTTAACGCCATGCACGTGACCATGCAAAGTCAGTCACAATAACGCATGTGTTGATGTAATGCAACGGAAATATAAACAACTGATGCGATCTGCAAATCTGGACTTTCCCTGCAAAACTTCAGCTTAGCTTTACCTTCTGAACAAACTTAAGATCCATTAACCACATCAGCCCTGAAAGATCTGGCTGCTCAATGACCAGGCCATATTTTGCGTTGTGTTTAACTGACAATTGCGCGGTCGTGCAACGCTGTACCCAAACAAAATTTACGTCCTTTTTTCCCCGCAAATAGAGATTTATTTTGGTGGTATTTGATCACCTCTGTGGTTTTTATTTTTTGCGCTATAAACAAAGCGCCATTTTTGAAAAAAACACAATAGGGGTTATTTATGTTACGCTGTATATCGGAGGGGGACATGCAAGGAGAATAAAGAACAGCATTTTAGCTTGCAGAT
The DNA here is from genome assembly GCA_029574335.1 of Rana kukunoris. NCBI lineage: Eukaryota > Metazoa > Chordata > Amphibia > Anura > Ranidae > Rana > Rana kukunoris. The sequence continues at coordinate 530,609,576 of CM056052.1, read as the reverse complement.
GATTGGATGATAAAATCAGCAGAGCTTCCCCTCATTCAGGGGCGGACTGACAACTCATGGGGCCCCCGGGCAATAAAAGATTATGGGGCCCCTGGGCTTACAGATGGTCACCACACCAGGAAGCAGTGCAGATGCGGGGCAGGTAAAATCTCGGAATTTTACATCAAAAGCATGTCGGTTTCAGACATATCAGGGACAGATGTAAAAAAAACACAGATATTGACATACTGTCCCTGGTTTTACCGAGCCTGGCAACCCTGATGGGGCCCCCTAGTGACATGGGGCCCCCGGGCACTGCCCGAGTGCCTCAATGGTCAGTCCACCCCTGCCCTCATTTCAGATTTTCCCCTCAGATATACAGTGACTGCATTTCCAAGTGCACTTTCAGTGCTAAGTGGATTTGCCTTTTCGTAAATAACTCCCAATATATTTTACTTTTTGCTATAATAAATATCCCACATTTCCTCAGTTTAGGCCGATATGTATTCTTCTACGTATTTTTGGTAAAAAAAAAGAAAAAAAATGTTATTATTATTTTTTTTTTTTTACTAGTAATAGCAACAACCTGCAATTTTTATCGAAAATGCGATATTGCGGTAGACAAATTGGACACTTTTGACACATTTTTGGGACCATTGGCATTTATACATTTATATTTATGTCACGAGCGATCACTGGTGCCAGGTGATCATCGTGCCCACTGGGCACCCGCATCAGTTTCGGCGGCGAGCTGCGGGCATAGCATACAAGCTCATTATGAATTACTCACCTCACATTGAAGCCACCGCAACGGTCCTTGTAGCCCCATCCGGCTGGTGTCATCTCTCCCGGGGGTTACTTCCGGGTATTGCGGCTTCAGCCCTGTGATTGGCTGGAGCCGCAATGACATCACTCCCGTAAATGCGCGTGGGAGCCGCCTGTAAGGGCACACGGACTGAAGCAACGCCAAATACGCGCTGTTTCTTCAGTTTTCTTTAGTGCGCATGTGCCAATGACATCAGCACATGCAGGGGACAGGGGATATCTCCCAAACCATGCAGGTTTAAGAGATATCCTGGGTAGCTACAGGTAAGCCTTTTTTATAGGCTTACCTGTAGCATAAAGTGGTTGTACGGGGTTTACAACCACTCTAAACACTTAAGCCCCGGACCAATATGCTGCTAAATGCCCAAAGGTGTTTTTACAATTCGGCACTGTGTCGCTTTAACAGACAATTGCGCGGTCGTGCGACATGGCTCCCAAACAAAATTTGCGTCCTTTTCTTCCCACAAATAGAGCTTTCTTTTGATGGTATTTGATTGTCTCTGCGATTTTTATTTTTTGCGATATAAACGGAAAAATACAGAAGATTTTGAAAAAAAATTATATTTTCTAATTTTTGTTATAAGAAAAATCGAATAAACTAAATTTTAGTCAAACATTTAGGCCAAATTGTATTCAGCCACATGTCTTTAGTAAAAAAAGAAAATCGCAATAAAAAAAAAAAAATAGCTACCTAGCGGCAACAGCGACACTAATACAGCGATCAGAATAACGATCGCTTAGTGACGCTGGCAATAGGGGGTGAAAGGGTTAACTAGGGCGGTGATCAGGGGGTTAAACCTTTATTAGGGGGGGTACGGGGCTACCCTGGACCTAACACTAACTGCCTGTTACCCTAACTGTCACACTGACACTAAATGCAGTGATTAGTAAATATATGATCACTGCAATCAGTGACACTGTGACAGGGGGCTGGGGGGGGGGGTAATCTGAAGGGGTTAATGTGCCTATATGTGTACTGGTGTCAGTGTAGTGTTGTGCAACTTACTTGTGATGTCTTCTCTCCTCTCGCCAGATTGAAAATACCGCCGAGAGGAGAGGTGACATCACTTCCTCTGCCTGTGTTTACATTACACAGGCAGAGGGCGGGCAGAGAGGGGGAAAGCGGATTTGCTGGGAGCGATCACGAGGGGGCAGACAGAAACAAACAGACGCCCCCTCATCCCGGATCGCTCCCAGAGGCTTACCGTCCGACCGACCGCATGTAGCAGGGGGGGGTCCAGATCGGACCACTGACCCGCGGGAAGGCAGGGACATGCCGGCACGTCCATCTGCCTGCACGTGCCATTCTGTGGACGTATATTTATTTACATGCAGCGGGCATTAAGCGGTTAAAAGTATGCAAAATCTTGAAGCACTTCAGTCTAAAATGTATTAAACGTAAATGTTACTTATCAATGGAGAACCTGAGCATAAGACGATGCACACAATAACCTTGGCGAAATTAACTTCACATCAGATTGTTAGAACAGGTAATGGTTTAAATAAAATATAACTCACAGAGTAAGGGGTTAAAGTGGTTGTAAATCCTGTTACACCAATTGTACCTACAGGTAAGCCTATAATAAGGTTTACATGTAGGTACTTAAGGAGATATTTAGCAAATACACTTGCGCCGACGTCATTGACGCATGCACATTGATGAAACCGCTCGCTTGTGCCATTTCTTCAGCAGCCGTGCCCGGGAGTAACGTCATCCCGTCTCCGACCAAACACAAAGCCGGAGCCTGCGAACCCGGAAATAACTCTGGGAGACATGTCGCAGGTCACGGCGATGTACCGGGACCGCTGAAACAGCGTCCATCTAGGGTAAATATTTCATAATGAGCTAGTATGCACCGCATACTAGCTCATTATGTTTTTGTCTTACAGGGTTTTTTTTTTTTTTATACGGGTTTACAACCACTTTAAAAGAAGGCTAATCACAATGATGGCCTTTCCGTGTAATCCTAATCCAGATAGCTGGTGGTATGGGGCGCTGCAGATGCCTTACTAGCTCCAGGGTTCCCCAGGCTCTGGATCATAAGGCATCATAAAATATATCTATATATAAAAAAAGGGAAATAAAATATAAAAAAAAATTAAAACATTTTTATAAAAAAAGGAGGGTTGTCACCTGGGGCCCTGGGGACCTCTGGGCCCTTTAATTTATATATATATATATATATATATATATATATATATATATATATATATATATATATATATATATATATATATATATATATATAAATAAAAAAAATAAAAAAAAATATAAAAACATATGTCATCTGGTGCCCTGGGGACCTCCGGACCTCTAAAAAAAAAATAAAAGAAAAAAAATTGGCCTTTAATAACAAATAAAATAAAAACATATACATTTTTTTTTTATATAAAAAAAAATACATTTTTTTTTTAGGGGGTTCCCATCCGGGCCCCTGGGGACCCCCGGGCCCCTTACAGGTGTACTGCCTGTACCCCCCTGATGGCGGCCCTGATCAGAGCCCCCTCCCCCCATCACAGAGTCAAACCAGAGTGCCATCTATACATGAGATCAACCCAATCACAAAAGAGTACCTCCATGATAGAGCGCCCCCATCACATCAGAGTCCCCCATTGCATCTTTCATCTAACTCTGATCCAAGGAAACTGAAGTCATTGTTCCCACCACGACCGGAGGAACCCAAATAGTACCCTGGCTGAGAAACACAGTTACTATGTGATGCAAAAGTCTCGTAAAGTAAACAGAAACGTCCTTTACCTTCCCTGAGTGTCTCACACGTTCCTAGACACGGCTGCTAACAATTGGAAGATTTCAACAACAGAGGCAGTGCTGTCAATCCAGAAAGCAGTGGGCAGGACGAGGTGTGAGCAGGTGCTGATTGACAAGCTACAAGCTTCACCTCCGAGATACTTACACCCCCCCCCCCCTTTCATGACCAGGCAATTTTTTGTGATATGGCACTGTGTTATCCTTAACTGACAAATGCGCGGTTGTGCGACGCAGTATACAAATAAAATGTATGTCCTTTTTTTACCACAAATAGAGATTTATTTTGGTTGCCATTTTCTCACATGTGCAGTTTTTATTTTCCCTGCTTTAAACAAAGAATGGCCAACAATTAAAAAAAATATATATATATATATATATTTACAGTGGCTGCTGGTGCTCAAAATTTATGAGGGGATGCAAACAAACAAACAAACAAACAAAAAAAATCAATCAATCAATTGCAGCCTCACTGTTCCCATCAAACTCAGCTACTGTGCCCATCATTTGCCACCACTGTGCCCATTAAACGCAGCCACTGTGCCCATGAAACGCAGCCACTGTGCCCATCAATTGTCGTCACTGTGCCCATCAATTGTCGCCACTGTGCCATCAAACGCAGCCACTGTGCCCAGCAATTGTCGCTACTGGGCCATGCCATCAATTGTTGCCACTGTGCCATCAATTGTCGCCACTGTGCCATCAAACGCAGCCACTGTGCCATGCCATCAAACGCAGCCACTGTGTCATCAATTGTCACCACTGTGCCCACGAATTGTCGCCACTGTGCCATGAATTGTCACCACTGTGCCATCAATTGTTGCCACTATGCCATCAAACGCAGCCACTGTGCCATGCCATCAAACACAGCCACTGTGCCATGCCATCAAATGCAGCCACTGTGCCATCAATTGTCACCACTGTGCCCATTAATTGTCACCACTGTGAGAGAGTGAAAAACTTATAAAGAGCAGCACATGCAAACTAAATCGCCTCTGGGCACTTGTTGTCCATTTCTCTTTTGTCCTTGAAAAGATATGGGTTTTGATCTTTCTTCTAAAGGCCAAGTGGTTCTCCTCCAACCGAATGGAGGTTGGTAAAGCGTTCCATAGTCTGGGGCCTTGGACCGCAAATCTCCGTTCTCCTTTGGACTTGTATCTGGCTTTGGGTATCTGGAGTAGATTTTGGTTTGTGGATCGCATAACGTGATTGGGGTTGTGAGCTTTTATTTTTTCGCATAGATATTGGAGGGCATTTCCCAGAATACACTTATGCGCCAGACAGAGTGCTTTGAAAGTAATTCTGTCTTTTACTGGCAATCAGTGAAGGGATCTCATTAAAAGGTGAGATGGATTCCCATGTTTTTTTCCCAGTCACAAGTCTGGCGGCCGTATTTTGAACGACTTTCAGGCGGGTGATTTGGTACTTTGGGAGTACAAGGTAAAGGGCATTTGCATAGTCCAGTCTGGAGTTGACAGATGTTCCCACCACGACTGCTATGTCTTCTTTGGGAATAAAAGGAGTGCCCATCAATTGTCGTCACTGTGCCATCAATTGTCACCACTGTGCCATGCCATCAAACGCAGCCATTGTGCCATCAATTGTCATCACTGTACCCAACAATTGTCACCACTGTGCCCATCAATTTCTGCCCGTCTGCCCCCTCAAAAACCGCCAGATTGCTGCCCCCATCCCCCAACACTTATCTTTCTCTGGTCAGCCATCCTCCCTGGATGTCTTCTCCCTAGTCATGCCCTTGATGTCGCTTCAGCCAATCAGGTTACCGGTAACCAGACCTGGTGAAGCTGATTGGCTGAGATGAGTGTCAGTGTTAACCAGGGAACACACACCCCCTGCATCCCCTGGTTAACAATTTGGAAGCTGATTAGAGCCAACAGGCTGTAATTGGAAAGCCTATCAGAGCCGCTGGCACCCTAAAGTGGAACTTCCGCTCATCGTATTCCTCCCCCCCTCCGGTGCCACAATTGGCACCTTTCGGGTGGAGGGGGGACAGGATACCTGTCAAAGACAGGTATCGTTTCACACCTCCTGGAGTCCGGCCGTGGCCACGACGCCACCGCGAGGCTCCCTCCTCTTCCAACCCTGGCCGCCGGGCTAATAGTAGAGAGGAGCTGGGCCTCGTGCATGCGCAATATGATGTGAAACATCAGCTGTGGTGCCGACATCTAGGGACACCAGCATAGTTAAGTCTCCATTTATTAAAAGCCAGCAGCTGCAGTATGTGCAACTGCTGGCTTTTTATTTTTTGCCTGGGGTTGCCTAGAACACCCCTTTAAGACTGGGATGCCATTAAAGTTCATGTGTGTGTAAAGGCAGGTGTCCCAATACTTTTGACAATATCTTATATGTAAGCCTACTTGTTTAGTCAAATTGTTTAACATATTTTGTCCATTTTTTTTTATAGGTGAGGGGCAGGCCTGGACTGGGACATAAAATAGGCCCGGGCATTTTAGACTGATGGGATGTGGGGTTCCAGCACCTTGTACCTCTGGAACCCTTTACATTACACAGTCCCCCACAGTTTGTTACAACAAACAGTTCTGGACCCCCTGCATGTTACACTGGGGGGAGACGTGACATGTGGCCCGTGGTATGCCCTATGGCCACTCCAGGCCTGATGAGGGGTATCAATACTAGCTAATCTCTGCTGTATTAGCAATAATCAAAGCTTTCTGGGCAAAAGTTTCCAACGTGCTGCATAGACAAAGCTGTTCTCCGAGAGCAACCATTCAAGTCCTATATATCTAATGAGTTTTGCAAGACTGTACCAATATGTTCAGTGTTGAATAGCCAGCCAAGCTCTAAACACGCAGATCCCCAGAGATAAGAAAAAAAAAAAAAGAATACGACATGTTTTTTAAATAAAATCTAAGGGCCAGATTCACGTACAGAGGCGTATTTTTGTGTGGGCGTAGCATATCTCATTTACACTACGCCGCCGTAACTTTGAGAGGCAGGTGCCGTATTCACAAGGAACTTGCGGCCAAAGTTACGGCGGCGTAGCGTAAATAGGCCGGCGTAACCACACGTAATTCAAAATAGGCAGGTAGGGGGCGTGATCATGTAAATGAATCGTGACCCCACGTAATTGACACTCTTTACGAACAGCGCATGCGCCGTCCGTGGACGTATCCCATGCTCAAAATTACGCCGCAAATACTCATTGGTTTCAACGTGAACGTAACTTACGCAAAGCCCTATTCGCGAACGTTTTACGCAAACGACGTAAACTACGGAAAATTCGACGCTGACCCGACGTCCATACTTAACATTGCGTACACCTCATATAGCAGGGGTAACTTTACGCCAGACTTACGCTTATGCAAACGACGTAAAATAATACGACCGGGCGCAAGTACGTTCGTGAATTGGCGTATCTAGCGCCACCTAGCGGCCAGTGTAAATATGCAACTAAGATACGACGGCGTAAGAGACTTACGCCGGTCGTATCTAAGCAAAATTCCGGCACATCTTGCTTTCTGAATACAGAAAAAAGATACGCCGGCGCATCCTAGAAGTTACGCGGCGTATCTCGAGATACGCCGACGTAACTTCTTTGTGAATCTGGCCCTACGAGTTTACACAAGACAGGATTCTTGCCTCTGCTCTGATGCATTGAGGTCTGAGACTGTAACTGGCTTTTGCTTGCGCTGGATCATGTCGATCTATGAAATCTTTCCTTATTCAAACAGTTGTGTTTAGAATTAAACTGCTTACTTATGACAATATCACGGAGCCACTTTATTTATTTTTTTAATACTTTTACGCTTTTCGTTTTTCCATCACGATTTAAGGTATTTCCTTTCTACACCTCCGCTGTTCAGGAGCTGGCATGCTTTTGCTGGTATCATATAATGGAGCCCTATAGGGAATGTTTGGAATGTAATCTTTCCAGTGTTGAAGATCGCGGTGTTGTCTAATCAGCAAACCAAAGGAAATTTGGTATACACAATTGGACGGCTTCGAATGAAATGCCAAGAGGTTGTCATGACAACCCTTTTGTATGACAACAGGGCCTTGTCCGGTTTATAGGCAGCAGGCTCTGCATTTAGACATTATGGTGCCCCATAAATTTTGTAAGCTAACCCCATTCTTGGATGACAGGAGAAGACATTCCAACTGGGCAGCTTGGATTTTACAACATTTTTTCCCATCTAAGAAAACAGTCAGGGGTTTCTCTCGAGGCAAAGTTTTAGACACTTTTATTTTTTATTTTTCATTTAAAGACCATGGATCAGTCATGGATCACAACACCTTTGTGTGTAGGCTTTCATATATACCAGGGGTGTCCAAACTTTTTTCAAAGAGGGCCAGAATTGATGAAGTGAACATGCGTGAGGGCCGACTATTTTGCCTGACATTCTTTGAACCATTAAAATTCGGTCAAGTGTGTTCGTCTGAGCACTAATACACGGCCCAACAAGAATTCTCTTGCCTTTGTGGCTGTGTGTGGTGAAGAGATGAGCTCGGGAGTGTGATTTGGATATACTGCACATATTTCTTTTGTGGCCCCAACAGGGGCGGACTGACCATTGAGGAACTCGGGCACTGCCCGAGGGCCCCATATAACTAGGGTCCCCATCAGGGTTGCCAGGCTCAGTAAAACCAGGAACAGTATGTAAAAATCTGTGTTTTTCAAAACCTACATGCTTTTGATGTGAAAATCCCAAGATTTTAGCTGCCCCGCCTCTGTACTTCCACCTGGCTTGGTGGCCATCTGTGAGCCTGGGGGCCCCATAATCTTCTCTTGTCCGGGGGCCCCATGAGTTGTCAGTCCGCCCCTGGGCCCCAATGAATCCCAGAGCGCTGCTTAGGACTAAGGATGAGCTTGGGCGTTTTTTGGATATACCGTATTTATCGGCGTATAACACGCATGGGCTTACCATTGCCATTAATGCAGACTCACCATTGCCAGGAATGCAGCCTCACCATTGCCACGAATGCAGCCTCACCATTGTCACGAATGCAGCCTAACCATTGCCACGAATGCAGCCTCGCCATTGCCACGAATGCAGCCTGATCGATGCCCATCTGCAGCCTCGGCGGTTAGAGGGAGGGGGGCCGGACGAGTGGCGGCAGATTACAAACAGGAGGATATCTTGTTTACTATATGACCTCTTTAATACAAAGTCCCGCCTCCTACGATAGACAGAACAGTCATCCAATGGCATCCCAGGTGACGGGACTTCCAATACAGACACTGCTGAGTAAACAGGAGATTCTCTTCATGTAATCCGATAAATACGGTATATATCTTTTGTGGCCCGGGGGGCTACAAACAATGTATATATCCAAATCTCCAGGGGGGCCTTATTAAATCAACAGGGGGGGGGGGGGCGCAATGAAGACCAAGAAAAATGGATAGCCGCACTCCGAAACCTGATGGGTGGTCTTTTATTCAATAGACAGCATGTACAAAAATTGGGTCACAGCAGTGGAAACAAGGAACAGCCGACGCGTTTCGCACTGGATCAGTGCTTATTCAGGGGGGGGGCGCATTTGGCCCGCGGGCCGGACTTTGGACATGCCTGATATATACGTAGTCTTCCCCGACTCATGTGCCACATACTAGTTCAAGGGTAATGATTCACTAAGTAGGATTGTGATAAGTAAAATACTACAGCGCTATTAAATATAAATATAATGGGAAAATAAACAACAATAACCAAATAATAATTGCTGCATAAATAACGGTAAACTAAACCAAATTAATATGTGAATACAATGGGTATGTAGCGCTACCCCCTCAGGAGCCGCTGGTTGTTGTTTGGGATCGGCGTATTAAGTTACCTTGTGATGTGTCTAGGGGTAGTAGCAGTGAGTAGTAGCAGTGAGCGAATGTCCAGTCACCAAATGGGTTTTCAAATGCTTTATTCCAGGGCCCAACAACGGCCAACATCAACAGGAGATAGGAAAGGTTGATGAAGCAAAAGAGAACAGTGCGGTATGAGGCCTGGATATAACACAGAGCAGTCTCGCTCTCGGTAGTATTAGATACAGTTCGTTGCCACTCAGGAGGAGTGGGTAAAGTGCCTCCGGACAGACCCCCGCTATAGGCCTGGCAGCTGGAATGTCACTCGGAGCTTGCTGGGAGGAACAGGTCTCTATGGCAGACCTGGCTCGGGCCTCTACCACAGGCGCAGTACTTCTTTTTTTTTTATTGGGGATATTTATTATAGCAAAAATTCAAAAATATCATTTTTTTTTTATTGTCGCTCTTTTTTTGTTTATAGTGTAAAAAAAAAAACTTGCACAGGTGATCAAATACCATTTTATTTTATTTGTGGGGGAAAAGTACATAAATTTAGGTTGGGTGCCACGTCGCACAGCAATGCAATTTTGCGACACAGTGCTGTATCGCAAAAAATGACCAGGTCATTAAGAGGGCAAATACTTCCGGTTCAGGCGGTTAAAAAAATTATAACTTTTTTCTTATTTACTTGACAGGTTTAAACTGACTTCAACTGCAGTTCGAAGGGCATCCTTTTGATCTGTGGATGTATAAACAAAAAGAAACAATGTTTATTTTTATCTATCTTTTTCAGCACTGAGCAATGTTGTTGATAAACATTGTCTGACTGTTTTTTTTTTTTTTTACAGCTCCAATTACAGGGACGTAGTTTACACTTCAGCTGTCAATAGGGGAACCTCACTGAGAGCTGAATGAGTCATCCATTGTTAAGGAAGTGGTGGCTCTGCTCCTTAACAACCGATAATATTATTATTATTATTATACAGGATTTATATAGCGCCAACAGTTTACATAATAGCTGCCTTTTTTTTTATATATATATATTTCAGCTGTCAGTGGAGGAAAACGCTGACAGCTAAAAGAACCGAGCCTGAAAATATCGGTTTCAGGTATCGGAGCATTTGTATGAGTACTGATACCCATGCAAATGCTTAAGCGCTGTACACACGATCGGATATCTGATGGAATCTAATCCGATGGATATTTTCGTCGGATATCCGAAGAAGCTGACTTTCATCAGTCTTGCCTACACACCATCGGTCAAAAATCCGTCCGTCTCCAACACAGTGACGTAAAACACTACAACGTGCTAAGAAAAAGTAAAATTTTGACCGATAGAAAAAAAACTATGGTCTGCGTGGAAGTCTATTGTTTTTTTATCCATAGGAAAAATTATAAACATGTTCTAGTTTTTTTCACCGATGGAAAACAAACCGATGGGGCCAACACACGATCAGTTTGTCCGATGAAAGTGGTCCATTGGTCTGTTTTCATCAGACAAACCGATCGTGTGTACATCGGCACCAACACCAACATCAGTATCGGTGCAACCCTAGAAGACTGTATATATTCTTGGCGCACGCTAAGCTCTGGGTCTTTTCTTAGAGAGGATCAGTCCCGCCTGTAAGGCACACTGCCCTTCCAGGCAATGCTGATATATTAAGGTGACCATATTTTTAAAATGAAATCTGGGACATATTTATTTTTTACTCGTTATGGCCGCAATCAGCGACTCATAGCGGGACTGCGATATTGTGGTGGACAAATCGGATTTTACTAAGGGAAGGCATAGATCCCTTTACCCGCTTCTCCATATTGACAAAACGGCAAACGGCCTTGTTTACATAGGCAGACCATCGTTCTGCCTGTATACATAACGATGACCTCTCTGTAGCAGTAAATCTGTTATGAGGCAGCTTGAGGGCCTGGGATGCTGAGAACACGGGAGAGCTGACTAGTGTTGAGCAGAATATGCCATATTCGATTTCGCGATATATCTCGAATATATAGTCGAATATTCGAGATATATTCGCTAAATACGAATATTCGTGATATTTTTTGACCATGAAATGATTGCGAAATTTCGCTATTGCGAATGCGAATGCGAAATTTCGAGAAATGCGGAATGGAGCACTCTGATTGGCTCAGAATATTCGTGATATATTACAATACACAATAATTGCGAATATTCGAGAAATGCGGAATGGAGCACTCTGATTGGCTCAGAATATTCGTGATATATTACAATACACAATAATTGCGAATATTCGGCAAATGCGGAAGGAGCACTCTGATTGGCTCAGAATATTCGTGATATATTACAATACACAATAATTGCGAATATTCGGCAAATGCGGAAGGAGCACTCTGATTGGCTCAGAATATTCGTGATATATTACAATACACAATAATTGCGAATATTCGAGAAATGCGGAAGGAGCACTCTGATTGGCTCAGAACATTCGTGATATATTACAATACAAAATAATTGCGAATATTCGAGAAATGCGGAAGGAGCACTCTGATTGGCTCAGAATATTCGTGATATATTACAATATAAAATAATTGCGAATATTCGAGAAATGCGGAATGGAGCACTCTGATTGGCTCAGAATATTCGTGATATATTACAATACAAAATAATTGCGAAATTTCGAGAAATGCGGAATGGAGCACTCTGATTGGCTCAGAATATTCGTGATATATTACAATACAAAATAATCGCGCGATATCGCTATTGCCGGATAATCGCATTGCGATTTTTCGGCAATATAAAATGAGCGCTGCAGCTACTCGGCCCAAGGTCTCTAATCATACCAGCAATGCTTTTAGACGTTGATGGGGATCTCTAGGATGTGATCTGTTCTAAAAAAAAAAAATTGAAAAAATACGAATATTCGCCGCGATATTCGTGTTATTCGCGAATACTCGAATATGCAATATTCGTAGCGAATATTCGCAATGCGAATATTCGTGAGCAACACTAGAGCTGACTGAGGGGCTGTCTGCTGAAGATCTGGTACCACTGTATGGTGTCGCTTGGAAGTTGTCCTTGGGCCTTGTGAGTACATATAGTTCTGAGAGATCTTAGAGACTTTGGTATACCCTCTGGTATAGAGAGTCAGCTGTGGGTCTAGTTAAAGGGGACACCGGACAGCAGCTGGCCTTCTGAAGAGCTTAGTCCATCCATTGCTCTATATGGGGACTCTGCTCTTGTGGCTCCAAAGCTTAAAGCGGAGTTCCACCCAAAAGTGGAACTTCCGCTTTAAGGGAAGGTGACCCCCTGACATGCCGCATTTGGCATGTCATTTTTTTGGGTAGGGGGAGGGTAGCAGAAACCCTCTTTTTAGAGGGTTTAAGCTCCCACTTCCTCCCTGGGCATCGCGGCACCGGAAGGAAGGTCACCTCTCCCCCAGGGGCGGACTGACAACTCATGGGGCCCCCGGGCAATAGAAGATTATGGGGCCCCAAGGCTTACAGATGGCCACCAAGCCAGGTGGCAGTATAGAGGCGGGGCAGCTAAAATCTCGGGATTTTCACATCAAAAGCATGTAGGTTTTGGACATATCAGGGACAGATGTAAAAAAAAAACAGATTTTAGTAGGAACACCGCTTTAACCACTTAAGGACCGAGGGTGTTTTTCAGATTTCGTGTTTACGAGACTAAAACATTTTCTTTTGCTAGAAAATTACTTAAAACCCCCGAACATTATATATATTTTTTTTTCTAACACCCTAGAGAATAAAACGGCAGTCATTGGAATACTTTTTGTTACACTGTATTTGCGCAGCGGTCTTACAAACGCATTTTTTGGGGAAAAAAAATCACTTTTTTGAATTAAAAAATAAGACAACAATAAATTTGGCCCAATTTTTTTACATATTGTGAAAGATAATGTTACGCCAAATAAAATGATACCCAACATGTCATGCTTAAAAATTGTGCCGCTCGTGGGATGGCGTCAAACGTAAAAATCTCAATAGGCGATGTTTAAAAAATTCTACAGGTTTCATTTTTTGAGATACAGAGGAGGTCTAGGGCTATAATTATTGCTCTCGCTCTAACGATCGCAGCAATACCTCACTTGTGTGGTTTCAATGCCGTTTTCATATGCGGGCGTTACTCGCATATGCGTTCGCTTCTGCGCGCGAGTTTGTCGGGACGGGGCGCTTTAAAAAATTTTTTTGGGGGGTTTCGGATTTATTTTTATTTATTATATCATTGTTAACACTGAAATAAGAAAAAAATATATCACTTTTATTCCTTGTAATAGAAAAAAGCATGACAGGTCCTCTTAAATATGAGATCTGGGGTCAAAAAGACCTCAGATCTCATATTTAGGCTTAAATGAAAAAGAAAAAAGAAAAAAGAAAAAAAGGTAAACAAAGAAATTGTCTCTTTAAGATGCTGGGCGGGACTGACGTTTTGACGTCACTTCCGCCCAGCAGAGCTATGGGGATGGGTGAGGGACATTTTTCCCTCACTCGCATCCCCGGACAGCAGACGAGCAGACCCGATCGCCTCCGCCGCTACCGACAGCTACGGTAAGCGGCGGAGGGCGCGGAAGAGCGGCAGGAGGGGCCCTCTCCCGCCACCGATAACAGCGATCTCATGGTGAATCCGCCGCGGAGACCGCCGTTATCGTGTGCAGGCCCGCCCACTGTAAAGATGGATATCTCGGTTGTGGCAGCAGCTGCTGCCGTTACCGAGATATCCATCTTTAAAAATAGGACGTATATATACAGTGGGTGGGCGTTAAGTGGTTAAAGTGGAAGTAAACTCTGCATCGCATACTAGCACATTATGTGACACTTACCTTAAAACTAAGCCCTTGTCATCCCCACTGCAGGCCACATCCATCTACGCCCATCTTCCTTTCGGAAGTCCTGTCTCTGGTTCTGTGACTGACCGGAGCCACCAGTCGCCACACAGGTGTCTGAAGAGATGGCACCTACGGCCATTTCTTCAGAGCGCATGCGCCGATGACATAACCGGCACAGTATACAGTAAATATCTCCTTAAACGGTGCAAGTATAGGAGAGCTTTACAGTACCTATAGGTAAGCCTTATTGTAGGCTTACCTATAGGTACAAACATTAGAGGGAAGTTCCTCTTTGGAGCCCTGTACACACGGGCCAGAATCTCGTCAGGAAAAATTTTTTGTTTTTCCTGACGAGATTCTTGGCAAGAATCTCTTGCAGCCCGAGTGTGCAGACACTCTTTTCAAAAGAACCACGGTTCTTTTGGAAGGCAAGAACACGGTGACGTCATCACGTATAACGAGCATGCGCTCGTCACATTTGATACCGTCGCCGCCATCTTGCTGCAACATACCTATGCCTAGGAAGCTGCCGCGCATGCGTCAAAGTCATTTCGAGCATGCGCGGGTTTCCATGGGTTTCCATGTAAGTATACACACTCTCGGGTTTCTCGGCAGGAAAACACTGCCGAGAATCACGATGAGAAAATAGAGAACAGGTTCTCTATTTTTCTCGTCGAGATTTTAGGCAGTTTTCTTGACGAGAAACCTGAAAGCCTCGTACACGAGCACGGTATACTCGGTAAGAAATCGCTGCCAGCGCTTTGTTGCCGGGTTTGCATTTGGGTTTAATACTCCTTTAATTTCAGCATGCATACAGTACACCTTGCTTGGTTATGCATCCTTATGTACAGAGAAAAGAGGGGGGAGGGGAGGCTTATCACAGAGAAATTGTGGTCAGACAGGAAAATCCAACTCTGCACACCCCCAAGAATGGTGACCATTAACATACCGATTGGCAACGATTATCTAACATATAAGAGATTCAGGTATTGCGAGAGAACTGGTTATAAGATAAACACAACATATTTGTTGTGAAAACACACAAATAAAAATCCCTTACGGGCAGGATTGTTCGTGTTTTCAGTGAATGCTTTTCAAAGCATCGTAAGGGCCGGTTCAAAGCAGAACACAGTGCAGGAAAGGTGCGTTTCACAGTGCCCTTGCCAATTTGCCAGTAAATTGTTAATGGTGCCCCACACGTAGATCATAAATGCAGTGCATTTTCAGGCTGGAGCTTGCAAGGCACCGCAGCACCATGTGATTTGGTGCGGAGTGTTTTTTAAAAGAAGTGCACGCTCTACTCTTTGTGCGATTTTAGCTGACTCGAATGGACTAAAAATTGCATTACAGGAGAATGCACAGAAATCACATAGTATCAGTAAAGCAATATCTCTTGAGCGGCAACTGCCATGCAGGCAGTGGTGGTGCGTCCATAGAGGGCACAGGAGCGCCGCCCCCTCTCTGGGGGCGCCACTGATCAACAATACATAGATTCATGCATTGCATGAATCCATGTATTGTTGCTGTCGCCCACTATTCAGATAACCGGCCCCAGGGTGAGCGCCGGCCATGTGAATAACGGCAGCTGGTTGGCTTTGGAAGTGCCTATCAGAGCCAGCGGCACATTGGCTACAATTGATGGGCACAGTGGTGACAATTGATGGGCACAGTGGTGACAATTGATGGGCACAGTGGTGACAATTGATGGGCACAGTGGTGAAAATTGATGGCATGGCACAGTGGTGACAACTGATGGCACAGTGACTCCATATGATGGCATGGCACAGTGGAGACAATTGATGGCACAGTGGCGATGTTTGATGGCATTGCACAGTGGTGACATTTAATGGCACAGTGGCTGCGTTTGATGGCATGACACAGTGGTGACAATTGATGGGCAAAGTGCTGATAA
Source organism: Rana kukunoris (assembly GCA_029574335.1). Taxonomy (NCBI): domain Eukaryota; kingdom Metazoa; phylum Chordata; class Amphibia; order Anura; family Ranidae; genus Rana; species Rana kukunoris. The sequence goes on along the minus strand of CM056052.1, from coordinate 530,593,497 downwards.
ATAATGGCACAGTGGCTGTCTTTGATGGCATGGCACAGTGGCTGCATTTGATGGCATGGCACAGTGGTGACAATGGATGGCATGGCACAGTGGCGACAATTGATGGCACAGTGGCTGCATTTGATGGCACAGTCGCTGCATTTGATGGGCACAGTGGCTGTGTTTGATGGGCACAGTGGCTGCATATAATGGGCACAATAGCTGCGTTTGATGGGCACAGTGAGGCTGCAATTGTTTGTTTGTTTTTTCATTTGTTTGTGCCCCCCCAAAAATTTTGAGCACCAACCACCATTGCATGCATCATACATTTTGGGGCCCCTTACACAGCTTTAGGCAGGGCCCCCTGAAGCAGAGAACCAGGGGGGGTGCTGATGAAAAACGTATGTCCTGACGCGATATAATAAGGGGGGCCCTGGGGACCATCGGGCCCCTTACAGATGTAATGCAAAAAGAAAACGTAAGGGGTCCTGGGGACCATCGGGCACCTTACAGGTGTAATGCAAAAAAAATAAAAATTTAAACTGGGAGGGGGGCCAGTCGGGCCCCTTACAGGTGTAATGCCTGTACCCCCCTGATGGCAGCCCTCCTGCCATGGGTTGATCAAAATTGGGTCGGTCCCTAATAAACCAGATTGCGATCCATCTATGGCCAACTTAAAGTGGTTGTAAAGTCACATGTGTTAATTACTTTGATTTTCATTTTTTTTAGGTACCTGTTCAGTGCAGTGTGTGTGTTTTTATAAAATGATAATGCTAAATACATAGGTGTGTGCAGCATATTACATTAGGGTGTGCACCCCAAAGCTCAAACACTAATGCCTTTCTCTGCAGCCACAGCTACACTGGACAGTAAATGAACGGGAAGTGCTCTGTGCTAAGCGGCTTCCTGTTCATTCACAAATGAAAGCATAGTAAATGTTTTCTATGTGTCTGTTATAAATAAACACAGTAAGTGAATGTGTCCACAGTGTAACACCCTCTAGTGCTACATATGTATATAGGTTTTGTAAGTGTGGGTAACTTTATGCAGGCTTGGCTGGCAGTCAAGCCTGTATGTTTTGTCCTGGGTTGGCAGAAATCCAGGGAGAGCTGGAAGACTCACAGGAAGCATCACTGAGACCTCACCCCTATTTCTAGAATGTACTAGAACCTTCTGGAAAGAGGGAGGGTGGAAGCTGGAGATGGAATGTTTGCCTGACAGTGGTATTTGCAGGAGCTCCCCAGTCTGGGGGGGCCCGTGTTGGGACGGGCCTTTCTAAAACCATGGAGGTGTCCTGGCCAGGAGGCACTGGGAGCCAAGAGGACAGCAGGAGAACACCAGGCAAGCCTCCAGGAGGAGCCAGGAACAGCCAAGAGGGCTGGTGAGTGACATACAGTCAGGAGGACTGGGAGACACGCCTGAGTGGACTGGGATTGAGCAGTCTGGGATGGGTGCACAGCCAGTAAGGACTGTGGTGGCATGGGCAGTGGAAAGAGGCTGCAGCCAGGAGGGCTGGCAGAGCCTAAAAAATGTGGTACTGGGATCATTAGCCACATGTGGGACAGCTAGCACTAGGACTACCATATTTTGCGACACCATAGGGGCCCACGGTCCCTGCCTGCAAAGGGCATTTGCTTTGGGCCTGGCTGAGCCAGTGTCAGGCCTCAACAACAGTGCTAGCTGGTCCTGGGAGTGATAGTCTGCAAGCGAGTGTATGTGCTGGAGGTGAAGAGAGGAGGTTGTATATGCTGGAGGTGTATGCCCACTTCAGTCAAGTGGGCATCCCATATGTACCCTATCCCCATCCAAGTTATATCCCCTCAATAAAATAAAAAAAACACAAAAAACAAAGTACAAGGACTGATTCTTGACTAAAGTGTGTTTGGAAATTCATTTGCCTGGCTTTTCAGGGTGAGGGACGGACCACAATCACCAGCAGTCCCTACAGGGGGACCGCTGCAACTATGTTCTAAACCAGGGGTGCCCAACCAGTGGCCCGCGGAGCCCTCTGATGTGGCCCGCAACCTCCTGTTTTGGGATGACTGGTTGGCAAGCCCAGATCACAGGCTGCCGACCATCTATCCCATCCGTGTTGTGAATGAAGCTGCCGATAGAGGAAGCAAGTGGCTGTGGGGGGAGCAGAGCTGCATAAGCTGATGCTTCCTGTATAGTGCCGGCTCCTGTCATAGGTGGAGTGATACCAAATACACTCTGCCAGGGACTGCAACAGCCAGTGATATTAGAATGGAAGCCTGTTAATAAAGGCAAGTATAGTACTAAAATCACAATGTATACAGTATATAGACATATATGCGGGTTACCTGAAGGGTGCCATAGACTTCTGTTATTAGCTGCGGGTTTGGTGGACTTTCAGTAAGTGCACTACACCTGATGGATATACTAGAAGTCTATAGCAAAGTGTAGCTAACCTGCAGGAAAGCCACAGGTGCAGTGAGTTGCACCCACGGTGTGAGTAAACCACAAGCGGTCATAGGTCCCTTTCACACGATCAGTACAACCTAATCGGACTCTCCATTTATGGAGCGGTGGATATATCTGCCCCCTTCCGTCTGGGCAGATCGGATGGTCCATAGAGTAGAGTAGACTGTTTGCTCTGCATATTCAGTGTGGATATGGGCCTGTCATCCTCTAGCTACGCTCATTGTGGCCCACAACTGGTTGCCAAGTCACTTGAGTGCCCCTCGCTCTTCAAAAGGTTGGCCACCCCTGTTCTAAATTATGTTTAGAAAAGGAAGGGGCTGGTAAATTACATATTTACTAGACCTTTTCCCCGTTCTCCATTCTGAAACATCCCCTGCAGCAGACGGGATAAGAGGAGAAGAGGGAAGCCAGAATCACTGCGGGGAAGGTGCAACATGGAGGGGGGGAAACAAAGCCAGGAGGGCACTGCACTGCACATATTGTTTAGGTTGTGCCCAAGCAAACTCCCTGCGCACAACAAATGATTCTGTTTGATAAAAAGGGGAAAAAAATAACACAGATAGTAAATGTAGCACTGGTATTTTTGCCATGTAATGCTAAAGATGGCATACCACTAGAGGGAGCCAAATACCATTGTGAACGAGATATGTTTTAACTTACACATGCAGAGCAGAAAAATGTTTATCTTGTGAAAAGACTCACTTACCCATGAACACTAGGTGGCTGAACTGCATGCTGGGTGGATAAAAAAAGCAGAGTGCAGCCATTTTTCTTGGGTTCTGGACACATGGCCTGCCTGCAAGGATCTGTGAAGGAGTGTTCAGAAGAGGGCCTACATCGTGCAGAGCAGAACAACATCCATTGACTCTGCCTTACCACAGTGTGCTGGAGAAGCAGTGTGATCGGGTCTGAGGATCCAGGACCCTTGACAGAGCCAAGTGGATGTCCAGTTTGCTTGCGGAGCGGAGCAGCGTGACAGTGCTGATTGGCAGCAGGACTGAGGCAGCCGGAGCAGAGGTTCACAACTTTCCAGGCTTGGTGTGGTGAGAGGGCTGTTGCCCAGAAGTTTTTTTAACACCCTTAACACACTTAGACTCATTTTACAAAGTTGCTGGGATCTGTAGTCCTACAGGGAGGTCTCATTCAAATAGACTGAGTTCAATCAGGCCTAAAAGCCTATGCTTCATTGAGGGCTGACTGACAGTTAAGGTATACCTACACCAAAGGCATCTACAACTGTGTTTTACAGCAGGAACTGTTATAACTCTTCAGTTGTGTTACTTCATTACTTGTTAAACCATTGGATTACAAACACTGCAGTATAATAGCTAGCTGAAGAAAAGAAGACCAGAGACTACACTTCTTCACAGGGAGGGTTTGTGCTTTGGATGCAGTAAGACAAAAGGCTGCCTTATACCTCAGGGGAAGCTCTTGAAAAATCATATTGTGCTGTGTTGATATCTTTGCATTATTATAGTAAGTTTGTTGATACAGTTAATATAAAACTACTGTCTTTATACCAGTTCCAGTAAACTTGCATTCTGGTTGATCACAATTGGTGTGAGGCTTGTTCATTATTCTAACAGGTGGAACAACGGATGCCCAGATAACGGTAAAGGTACACTATGGGCCAGATTCAGGAAAGGTTACGCTGGCGGATCGAGTGATCCGCCAGCCTAACTGTGGCTTTGAGCCGGCGTTTCTGTTTTCTGTAACCAGAAAACAAGAAACGCCGGGTTGAAGTTCCGATGCGAGCAGCGTAACTGAGTTTCGCCATCGCATCGTTACTTCAACTTAAAAATGGCGCCGGGGGCGTTCCCGCCGATTTCCGCTCAAAAAATATGTTAATGAGCGGAAATCGGCAATTCACGATCGAAATCCGGCGCGACGCAATGACGATACGACGTTTCCGGACGGGATACGCGGCGCATAGATATACCTACATGGGGTTGGAGTATCCTATGTTAGGTATAGGCGTCGTCATCGCGTCGAAAAAAAAAAAAAAAAAACGTCGCTTGCGTAAAACGGTCATGAATGGGAATGTGACGTCATTGACGTTCATTCACAGATTTTGGAGCATGCGCACGGGGATGTTTTGACACTCGACGCATGCGCAGTACGTTGGCGGCGGGATCGCGCGTAGTTAGCATACTACACGCCCCGTACCCGCGACATTTGAATTCCGCCGGCTCATTTGTGATGCGCTGCCGCAACTTTAGGAGCAAGTGCTTCGTGAATGACAGCACTTGCTCCTAAAATTTCGGCAGCGCAACGCAAATCAGAAGCGTTACTCCAGAGCAAAGATGCTCTGGAATACGTGAATCTGGCCCTATATACACATTGTTATGTTGGATTGTTCCGTTTAGTAAAAGTTTCACATCCACACTGTTACACAGCTGTGTCAAGCGGGTTGAGACAAATTATTTGGGGGTAGAAGAGCAGAGTGCAGGCCCAATCAATTACCAGCAGCTCCTTCGGGGGTAAGTGCTACATAAACAATTTAAAAAAACTGTTGTTTGGAATCTACTGTTTCTTGATTGACAGGCGGCAGTTTAATTCCACATCACCAGTGACAGGTAATGAGCAGAAAACATCAATACATCATTACTGTGTGTTGTTCTTTTGTTCCATTCATGTGGCTCGCTGAGCTAATTGATAGTTAACTTTAAGTCTCTATTGTGTTATTTATTGTAAACATCATTGAAGAGTAATTATGTCTACACCTTTATTTAAACCCAGACATAAAACCTGCTTGAAAGAATGTAACATTATTGTACATGAGCTGGTACAAGACAATGGGTTTCTCTTATGGTTGAGTCAGGTTCGTAGAATAAAGCTAGCTATAGACAGATCAATATTTCTGTCCATCTATGGGCAGGCTGGTTGTAGATAGAAATCAACTTCTGCACAACAGGCCTGCCCATAGATGGATCAAAATTTGACGGTCCCTACTGAACTGGCCAAATTTTGATCCATCTATAACCGGCTTTAATAAATTTTGCAAAACTCATAAGATTTGCTATGTGGACGGTGATTAGAATGTGGCTGCATGTGTGACCAATCTCCAAAGCAAATGGGCAGACTAAACATTATTCGTTTTATTAAAGTAAACCTGGACTATGTCTATGTAGGGCAATCCAACAGGTAATCCCCAAGCTGCTTATACTCAACTTTAATTTTTCTACTTTAGTTCAATTTGCCTGCAGTAGAAAAAAAAGCCCTGAGTTAGCCACCCCAGTCAAAGCTTACACAGGGTTGAGGACCCTCTCCCCATCCACACATGATGGTGCTTGGGCTGTCTCCCCACCCCCAATGATACACTTCATCATTGGAAAAAGGGGAGTGGGTCACACGCTCTTTATGGTCAGAAGTACCGGTATATCAAACAAAGAGAGCTAAAAGAAGGTGAGTAGATGTGTGTGTGTGTAGGGGGGGGGGGTTAAGAGTTATTATTTTTGTACTGATAACAAGTTAACCCATGTTAGAAGATACTGGAGAGTACTTGAGAACAGGTGACACACAATTGGGATCATCAGTAAACACTGACCTTTATAGAATGCTGAAAAAGCTCATGAAGTGGGCGTAACGTGTACGGGTGGGAGGAGTTGTTGCCATTTGATGTCGTTTCACCATTTTGTACTGATAACAAGTTCACCCATGTCAGATACTGGAGAGTACTTGAGAACAGGTGACACACAATGGGGATCATCAGTAAACACTGACCTTTATAGAATGCTGAAGAAGCTCATGAAGTGGGCGTAACGCGTACGGGTGAGAGGAGCTGTTGCCATTTGATGTAATTTCACCAATGTGTATCAGTGTGGTGAGCTGATGATATGCGTTTTTTACCTAAATTTTTGTGAGTGTTTTTATCCCTAGTTAATTTTAATGAATACATATGTATCAAAGAGCGCTATGTTTTCACCATTTCTGTTTTCATGATATACCACATGATCATTGAGAGTTAAAGGTGGAGAACTAAGATTCAGGGGTGCTACCAGGGGGAGAGTTCCAGTATCATCCAGTATCATCTTAAGTGGAGGACACTAATGACCCGTACACACAATCTGAAAATCGGACAAAAAAACACTTTTGACACGATCGTACGATAATCGGATTGTTAGTACAGAGCTTTCGAGAGCCAATCACGACAATTCATCCGATATTATTTTATCGGACAATCATTAACATTTTCCTTGTATGATACCAGATCTAATGATTTTCGTTGTTCAGTATAGTTGTCGTCCAAAAATACAATACAAATACATTACAACATATGACATTACTTCCATTTTTTTTTTTATGTCGTATGAGAATTTTCGTGACTTTAGTAACCTGTTCAATTTCCAAGCAAAAAAAGTTGGACGACCTGTCGTCCGATTTTTGGATCGTGTGTATGGGCCAGTGGCAGAATTTTCAGGGTCGCAACAGTCGCAGTTGCGACTGGGCCCTGTAATTCCGTCAAGTACAGGGGGCCCCGCCACCCATCCGTGAGAGGAGCCCGACCCCCGCGCTGCGTGCTGTTAGTTCAGCCGCGGAGGTGAGGACTGAGGAATGCAGAGCAGGCTGAGCTGAGGCACACACAGCGGCAAGGCAAGGGGGGAGGAGAGTCTACCCAGGCAAGAGGCAAGGCATCCTGGCGGGAGAAGGACTGGCGGCTGGCACGCACTGTGAGGGTGACTGTCACCCTGGCCTGACCTGACCCATGGTGATGGAACAGATCGGAACTTCCGGGCCCTGCAATCAGTTGATTGACGGTAAGTCAATCAAGAAGTGACAGAGCTCAGCCTCAGCTCAGCAATCAATGCCAACCTCCGTCAACCACCTGTGTGCCTCTTATTGATCCCACCCCCCCTCGACCCCACCACTGATCTTCTCATCTCATCATCCCTATCCCCCTCATTACTTCTACAACAGAGGTGATGGTGGTGGGGATAGGGTCTAGGGCAGTGGTGGGAGGATGGGATCAGTAAGAGGTACAGGCAGTGGTGGGAGAGGATGGCACCATCACTGCCACGGCAGCCACCCCCCCTCAAGTACCACTGCAGCCACCCCCTTAACACCACCACTGCCACCTCCCCCTCAAGTAACACCGCTACCACCCCCCTTTAACATAGCTTACACCCCCCTCATGTACCACTGCTGCCATCCCCCTCAATTACCACCGTTGTCACCCCGTAAAAAAAAAAAGTATCAAAATCATGCTTTTCCAGGGGGGGGGGGGGGGGGCGGCATTTGTGATTTCTTGCACCGGGGCCCAGAAGTTTCTAGTTACGGAGAACATACAAACTCCAGGCAGGTAGTGCCGTGGTTGGGATTTGAACCGACGACCCTAGTGCTGCTAGGGTGAAGTGTTCACCATCACTGCTCCGGTTTCCTCCCACCCTCCAAAGACATGCTGGTAGATAAATTGTCCCTAGTATGTGTATGTATGAATGTGAGTTAGGGACCTTATGCCGCTTACACACGATCGTTTTAAAAAATGTAATTTAAAATGACCGTGTGTGGGCTTCACATCATTTTTCAGGTTCTGAAAAACGGAAAAAAAAAGAGATCGAACATGCTGCATTTTTTAACGACGTTTTAAACTATGTAGTTTTTTGGGTTGTAAAAAAGTGATCGTGTGTGGGCTAAAACAATGTGAAAAACCTGCGCATGCTCAGAAGCAAGTTATGAGACGGGAGCGCTTGTTCTGGTAAAACTACCATTCGTAATGCAGTAAGCACAATTATCACGCTGTAACAGACAGAAGAGCGCGAATCGTCTTTTACTAACACAAAATCAGCTAAAGCAGCCCAAAAGGTGGCGTCATCCGAATGGAACTTCCCCTTTATAGTGCCGTCGTACGTGTTGTATGTCACCGCGTTTTGCTAGAGCATTTTTTTAAAACGATCGTGTGTGGGTAACATCGTTTTAATGATGAAGTGGGAAACTTTTTTTTTTTAAATGCCGAAAAACGATCGTGTATACGCGGCATTAGACTGTAAGCTTCTTGAGGGCAGGAATGTGAATGTGCAATATACACTCATCGGACACTTTATGTACACCCGTTCAATTGCTTGGTAAGACAAATTGCTAATCAGCCAATCACATAGCAGCAACTCAGTGCATTTAGACACGGTGAAGATGACTTGCTGAAGTTCAAACCGAGCATCATAATGGAATAGAAAAGGTATTTAGGTGACTTTGAAGGTGGCATGTTTGTTGGTGCCAGGTGGACTGGTCTGAGTATTTCAAAAACTGCTGTAATGCCAGCGATCAGCGACTTATAGTAGGGGATTTTTTTTTACCGATGGAAAACAAATCGATGGGGCCCACACATGATCGGTTTGTCTGATAAAAACAGTCCATAGGTCTGTTTTCATTGGACAAACCGATCGTGTGTACAGGGCTTTACAGTAAAGAACCCTAGTTTAAGGTTAAACCTCTTTTATTCTAATTTTAATAGGACATGATAAAGGGTGAAAACTCTCCGCCAAGTGAATAAATATATAGTAGTAAATAAAAAAAGCTGCTCCTCTCAAACAGTGCAGACCTATGATTTTGATTGTTATTTTTATTAATTATTAGCGCCCCCTATCTTTTACCCAGACAAATAGGACACTTGACACTTTTTGTGAACCAGTGACTCTAATAGAGTGATCAGTGCTAAATAATATGCACTGTCACTGTACTAATGACACCGGTTGGGAAGGGGTTAAAATCAGGGGTGATGAAAAGGGGTAACTGTGTGCCAAGCCTGTGCTTTCTCACCATGTGGGAGGTACTTTGAGTAGTGAAAGGCATTGATCCATGTCCCTGTTTTGCAGGAAAACAGTATCAATGCCTTACCTTCTTACAAAATGTCATTCTGCCTTGTTTACATAGACAGATTGCCATTCTGCCTGTGTACTAGGTAATCTGCATGGGACCCAGACCCGGAGGCGGCGTACACACGACCGAGGTTCTCGCTGGAAACCAGCGAGAACCTCGCTGGAAGCTGCATTCCAGCGAGGACCTCGGCCGTGTGTACACAGAGCGCTCGCCCCGCCCGTCGGGAATCCCGTCGAGCGAAAAGAGAGCACGCTCTCTTTTTGCTCGACGGCCCGCCTGGATGAATGGCTGATTGCCATTCCCGACGGGCGGGTCGCCGATTTCGACGGCCGGCAGGGAACCTTGACGGGCGGAACGATGTGTTCTGCCCGTCGAGGTTCTCTGCCGTGTGTACACGGCCTCAGATCAGATCTGGATTAACTCTGTGTGGCAAGACTAGGCACAGATGATAGGAAATCTTATACTCTACATTGTGACATAAAAAACAAAATTTTTTTGGGGGTTTACATCCACTTTAAGATAGTTAGTAGGATACTTTGGGCCAGTTCCACAAAGAATTACCCGGTGTATCTACAGATACACCGGCATAATTCTAATTTCCCGACGGCGTATCATTGTTTGGTATCCTCAAAACATGATACGCCGGAATAACGCTAAGAGCCGGCTGGCGTAAGTATATTACATTGTCGTCTCTTAGTTGTAGTGTTACGCTGGACGCTAGGGGCGCTCCCGTCGGATTTCCGCGTTGAATATTCAAATTAGCAAGTTATGCTAATCCACAAACGTACAAGCAGCCGGCGCGTTCCCTTTACGTCATTTGCGTAAGCGTATCTAAAGCCACCCCTGCTATATGGAGGCGCAGCCAATGGTAAGTATGGACGTCGGGACAGCGTTGTGTTGTACGTCATTTGCGTATGCCGATCCAGAATAGGCCTGGGCGTAAGTTACGTTCACGTCGTTTTCATTGACTATTTGCGACCTGATTTCACGCATGTGCACTAGGATACGTCCACGGCCGGCGCATACGCAGTGTAAAAAAAGCGTAGTTTGCGTCGGGTCATTGATTATTTTAATAAAACACGCCCACCAACAACACATTTGAATTACACCCGCGAACGCCAGCCCATTTACTCTACGCCGCCGTAAGCGCTATTTCTTTGAGGATAAGTAATACGCCGCTGTTACTTACAGCGGCGTAGAGTAAATGGGTTAGGCTCACAAAGCGCAACAGCTTTGTGGATCTGGCCCTTTATGTCTAAATTATAAAACGAACACAAACAAAAAACTGTGATCCTCTATATACAAGTTACTCTGAGATGACCAAGTTGTCACCTCAGAGAAATACACCAGTTGAAGCGTGACCCCGGTTTGGGGTATGTGCGGCATGTGTGGGCCTGTCTGCTTTCTAGCGCTTCAACTGAACAATTAAAGTTGACAGTTTTCCTTTGTGTTCAGAAATTGCCGTATTATTACCATAATGTCATGCCATTAAAGTGGTTGTCCATCGTCAACACTAAATGTTAATAATAGGTACATCACCAGTGGTGTTTGTCTGCATTGTTTAGTTTACGACACCCAATATTCCTGAGACGTTGTCCATCTCACTTGTTTTTGTCTTGTTTTGTTTAGAGTTCAATGACAACTTCTGTTTTTTTTTTCTTGCAACGTGCTAAGTCATCCATTGTGTAAAAGCACCAAAAGACGCAAGAGTTGGGGCAGATCAGACAACAATCTCATGTCTTTAGTATAATCCTGAGAAACAACCGGTGGTGACCACATGCCAGATCCATTTATCTTCTGCCCAATGTCTCTTTATAGCAACAAGCATGGTGCCTGACTTGTCATGTTTGCGTGCGCCAACTGTTTATCTTGTTTGTCTGCAATATATTGTATAACCTGGACTGAAGAAGACTGAAAAAGTGATCACTGCGACCTCAGACTAAGCTTAGAACACCGCGCAAATCCAGGGATTCTGTTTCCATTAGACATGTGCAATTAGTTTCGTTATGAAATAGTTTTTTAACGTATTTTGACAAATTCGTTAATTCGGTAATATCCAAATTAACCAAAACTCGTTTAGCGAAATTTTCAGAAAATTCGTTAATTCCACTATTCGTAAATTGGAAAATAAGAACGAGAATTAAAAAAAAGAAAATTCAAAAATCAGAATATTCGAAAATCTGAAATAATAACTAACTAATAATAACTTAAATATTACTAACTGTGACAGACTCACCCGGGACAGAGGCTTTTGGAGGGGACTGAATGCTCGCCTCTTGCCTTGCGATCATGGGCCCTGGCATTTGGGGGAATGGGGCTCTTTGTGAGCTGTATGCCTGGGGACCCCGTATATGCCATATTAGAGTGACTGATTCATACTGTTGGGACATACAGTGTAAGGAGATGCTAATGCCTTCACCTCCAGCCATCTATCTGTTCTCTGTGCTAATTGACCCTGCTATTGTGTGAAGATGTCATTTTGTATAGCAGGTGAGCGAGGAGACGTGGCGTCTACCCTGAAAGGTCATATCTATGGGTCACCTAGTCTGGTTAAATGATTAGTTAATTAGCTCATGTTAATTTATGTTCTGGTTACCTCCTCTTTAACTGTATATAAGGGGCCAGATGCTCAGCTGAGATACGAAGGTGTATCTCCAGATACGCCGTCGTATCTCTGTTTCTGGCCCTGGGTATCTATGCAACTGATTCTTAGAATCAGTTACGCATAGATTTTGCTTAGATCCGACTTGCGTAAGTCACTTACACCGTCGGATCTAAGTTGCAATGTTACGCTGCCTGGTAGGTGGCGTTCCCGTCAATTTCTGTGTCGAAAATGCAAATGAGCGTGATACGCCGATTCCCAAACGTATTTGCGTGCCTTAGTCGTAGTTTACGTAGTTTGTGTAAGCGTAAGGTTACCCCTGCTATATGAGGGGTAACCTTGCGTAGGTCTGGCGTACACTATGTTAAGTATGGACGTCGGGACAGCATCGTGTTTTTCCGTTGTTTACGTCGTTTACGTAACTCGTCGCGAAAAGGGCTGTACGTTAATTACGTTCACGTCAAAACCAATGTATTTGTGCCGTACTATGGAGCCTGCGCAGTGGGCTACGTTTACGGCCGGTGCATGCGCAGTTCGTTCGGCGCGGAGGCGTGCTTAATTTAAATACAGCACGCCCACCTCCTTCCTACTTTGAATTACGCGGCCTTACGCCGGCCCATTTACACTACGCCGCCGCAAATTACAGAGCAAGTGCTTTGAGAATACAGCACTTGCCCGTAAAAAGTGCGGAGGCATAGCGTAAATGGTATACGCTACGCTACGCAGAAAAAACGTAAAACTACGAGAATCTGGCCCAAGGTTGTATTCTTAGTTCTAATAAACAATTCGGGCCAGATTCTCGTAGAATTGCCCTTTGGTAGCGTAGCCCAGTGTTTCTCAACCTTTTTCCAGTCGGGGCGCCCTTGAAAAGTATTTTCAGTCTTGAGGCACCCCTGTCCAAGACTTGGTTCACGTCGATGTGTGTTGCGGAACACGCGCAAAATTGCGCTTGTTCTTGACACACAGACAAATGCTCTGCTCTTTAGGGGTGCCATTAATTCTTAATTGTGCCCCATCCATTGGCAAACATGGGTTGCTTTTGTTATGGCACAATTAAAAAAAAAGGGTCGGGAACTTCTTTCCCCGCATTACTGTGGTTAGGGAAATGAATGGGCTGCCCTACACGCAGCATGCATCCACACAGAACCAAGAGCTTGTTCACATGTCAGGCTGGAGGGGCAGTAAAACCACATGGTTGAGCTGTTTTTACCACCCCTAACTTTTGCCCCTTTAGCTGCAGAGGCAACAGCTGGGGATGTAAACATGCTGTGGCTGCAGCTGGAGGTATACCCAGGGATAATGGGGCTGCACTGCAACTACCCCGCAACTGTGTGTATTGCATTTACGGGCTTAAAACAGGTGGTGAGGAGGCAAGATATGCCTCTTTACTGGCTGACAAATGCCCCTGAAAAGCGATATGAACACAAATTGCTTTTCAGAGGAGCAGCAGTCCTTGCTGCTATCTCGAACCCTACAAAAGTAGTTGTGATGGTACAGGAAAAGGGGGGTCAGGATTAAAAGTAACATACATACCCACAGATGCGCACACACACAAACAGACACACGTACATCTGTCTGTATGTATGTTACTTTAAATCCTGACCCCCCCTATTCCTGTACCATCAGAACTACTTTTGTCACACACACACTAACAGACATGTGTACACATACACTGAAAGAAGAACGGTCAGAGCTGCACAACAACCAACACTGGTTGAAAAACGTTGCATTAGATGGCAGCCATAGCTGCCAATATTTGGGGTCATTTTGCCGCGGCACACCTGGGGACTCTTCGCGGCACACCAGTGTGCCGCGGCACACTGGTTGAAAAACGTTGGCGTAGCCTATCCCCTTTACGCTACGCCTCCGCACTATTTACGGGCAAGTGCTGTATTCTCAAAGCACTTGCTCCGTAACTTGCTCCTAACATGGTGTACGCCGGACCTACACAAGGTTATCCCTCATATAGCAGGGGTAACCTTACGCTTACGCAAACTACAACGACGGCACGCAAATACGTTCGGGAATCAGCGTATCACGCTCATTCGCATATTCGACGGGAACGCCACCTAGCGGCCAGCGTAACATTACAACTTAGATCCGACGGTGTAAGTGACTTACGCAAGTCGGATCTAAGCAAAATCTATGCGTAACTGATTCCAAGAATCAGTTGCATAGATACCCAGGGCCAGAAACAGAGATACGACGGCGTATCTGGAGATACACCGTCGTATCTCAGCTGAGAATCTGGCCCATAATGTTCAGCAGACAAACAAGTCTGGTCTCGTTGTGTGCTTGTGAGCAGCTGGAATATCTGATATCTATATCCAGACTGATAGGAAGTGGTATAGGACGGAAGCACTCAAGCGGAGTGTATGACGTTCCGTTACACTAACTATTAAATTATTGGTATTATAATTTTCTTTCATATTATCATAAAGTTATCTGAACTTATGAATTATCCTAAATAACTAATGCTGTATCTAAACGAATGGAACATAACAAATTAATAATAATAAATAACAATAATAATAATAATAAAAACATTTAAAGATATGCCTTTGGCCAGGATTCCCTCTCACTCTCCTAGGGAGAATCAACTTGTTTTAAAAGGTGTTCCGAAATTTTCTCTAGTTCTGTTTATATCCACAAATGCATATTTGGGGAAATAATTTCTTTAATCACCTAATTCCTTTGGCATCTTGTTTCTCTTGACTTCCTCTCCAACTGCAGTGCTGCTGCAGAAGGTCGCCACCTGCAGTGGAGAAAGTAGACTGCACTTGCCTACAGGTTAGACCCCTTTCACTCTGAAGCGCCACTAAAACAGCGATAATGTGCCAGCCATTTTGGGATGCTTTAACAGCACTATTGCAACGCTTTTCAGCCGCTAGCAGGCCAGAAAAAAGTAAAAAGTCCAGTTTTGCAGCAATTTCAAAACACTTTTAACCACTTCCATACCCGGCACTTATGTACCTTCCTGCCCAAGCCAATTTTCAGCTTTCAGCGCTGTCGCACTTTGAATGACAATTGTGCGGTCATGCTACACTGGACCCAAACATTTTTTTTATCATTTTGTTTCCACAAATAGAGCTTTCTTTTGGTGGTATTTGATCACCTCTGCAATTTTTATTTTTTGCGCAGGTAAAAAAATAAAAAAAATTAAAAGTTTTTATTTCTTTCTGTTATTTTTTTGTAAATAAGTACGTTTTCTTTTTCAATTACAGGCACCAATGAGGTGGCACTGATGGGCACCGATGAGGTGGCACTGATGGGTACTGATAGGCGGCACTGATGGGCACTGATAGGCGGCGCTGGTATGTAGCACTAATGGGCACTCATAGGCGGCACTAATGAGCACTTATAGGCGGCACTGATGGGTACATATGGGTGGCACAGATGGGCACTGATAGGTGGGCATTGGGCATGGATGGGCATTGAGAGGTGGCACTGATGGACACTCAGTGCCCATGTTGCCAGTCAGTGCCCATTTGTGGGCACTAATTGGCATTGAAGATGCCTATTTTTTTACGTGTGGATGGCCATGGGGGATGTACCTGGCCATCCACATGTTGCCCCCTTCCCTGGTGGTCTAGTGTGGGCATCCGAGGGGGGCTGCGCTATTAAACAATCAGCGCAAACCCCCCCTGTCAGGAGAGCCGCCGATCGGCTCTCCTCTACTCGCATCTATCAGTGAGGAAGAGCCGATCAGCGGCTCTTCCTGTTTACATCGTGATCAGACACGGCTGATCACGTGGTAAAGAGCCTCCACCGGAGAATCGTTACCGAGATCGGAGATGCAGGGTGTCAGACTGACACCCCGCATCACCGATTGCCACGCTCAGGGCAGGACTTAGGGTGGTGGGGGCCCCTGGGCTGGAGTGTTGAAGGGGCCCCCTGGAGCGAGGGGGGGATCATAGTTGTTGAGCGGGGGGGGCGAATTGAAGTTGTTGAGCGGGGGTGCGCATTAAAGTTGTTGAGCGTGGGGGGGGGGGGGGGGCGAATTGAAGTTGTTGAGCGGGGGGGCATTTAAGTTGTTGTGCGGGGGGGGGGGTGACTCATCTGTGCACGGGATAAAAATAAAGAAATAATTATATATATATACACATACATATACATATATATATATATATAAAAAAGGGGGGTAGCCATCCGGGGCCCTGGGGATCTCTGGGCCCTTTAATAAAAAGGAAAAAGAAACCTCTGGGCCCTTTAATAAAAAAATAAAAATGAACATTTAAAAAAAATATAAAGAAAATGTAAATGCAAATATATATAAAAAAAAGGGGGGTAGCCATCCGGGGGCCCTGGAGACCTCTGGGCCCTTTAATAATAATAATAAATATATATATATAT
Source organism: Rana kukunoris (assembly GCA_029574335.1). Classification (NCBI taxonomy): domain Eukaryota; kingdom Metazoa; phylum Chordata; class Amphibia; order Anura; family Ranidae; genus Rana; species Rana kukunoris. The sequence continues at coordinate 530,577,308 of CM056052.1, read as the reverse complement.
ATATATATATATATATATATATATATATATATATATATATATATATATATATATATATATATATTAGAGCTGCACGATTAATCGTCAAGAATCGTTATCGCCATCTTTTTCCCGTTGCGATTCTTGATACAGGGTTTCACGATCTTTGACATTTTCTCTCTGCACTTTGATATGCAAAGAATTTCCTGTCTGCTCTCAGCCAAAAGTCAGTCTGGGCAGCCTGCCAAGTTTTGGAAACATTCTTTATCAGTGGAAAGTTAAGTCTAAACATTGTATCTCTTCAAAGGAATTAACTTCTTCTCTATGTAAATTAGGAATTTTTAACCACTTATAAACACCAAACCTTTTTTTCTGACAGCTCTTTTCAAGTTAAAATCATTATTTTTTTTTGCTAGAAAATTACTTAGAACCCCCAAAGATTAAATAATTTTTTAGTAAAGACCTTGGCCTAGAGAATAAAATGGCGGTTGTTGCAATATTTTATGTTGCACTGTATTTGCGCAGCAGTCTTTTTAAATGCATTTTTTTTTAAAAAAGGCAGTAAAGTTAGCCCATTTTTTTATTTTATTTTTGTATAAATGTAAAAGATTTTACGCCGTGAGAATCGTGATCTTCATTCTAGGCAAAAAAATTGTGATTCTCATTTTGGCCAGAATCGTGCAGCTCTAGTATAAACATATTTTTTTTATAAAAAAATAAATAAAAACAGTGGGGGTTGCTGTCCGGGGCCCTGGGGGCCTCCGGGCCCCTGGGGACCTCCAGACCCCTAAAAAAAATAAAAAATAATAAACATTTATAAAAAATACATAAAAAAGGGAGGCTGCCATCCGGGGGCCCTGGGGACCTCCGGGCCTTTTAATAAAAAATAAAAAAATATAAACAAAAATAAAAAAATAAACATTTATAAAAAAAAGAAAAAAAAAGGGGGGGTTGCCACATGGGGCCCTGGGGACCTCTGAGCCATTTAATAAAAATAAAAAAAAAAAAATATATATATATATATATATAAAAAATGTAAATTGTTTTATAAAAAAAGGGGGGGTTGCCATCCAGGGGCCCTGGAGACCTCTGGGCCCTTTAATAATAATAATAATGATAATATATATATATATATATATATATATATATCAAAAAAGCATTCAGAATCCAAAATGAGTCATTAAGAGATAAAATGCAAAACAGCGCTAAATATGGATATAAGTGTCCAACTCCACCATAAAGTAGGCAAAAGGATGGAAAATCTTGATGTCAAAGAATAACCAAAGTCTGTGCGTTTATCCAAAAAGTAGTGTCAGATAGGGAAAAGGAAGCGTGCACCAGCCTGCCCACTCTCAATCCACCACGTGAAATCCCCGCAGGGGTTCAAACTCACCAGACAGACAATAATATCAGGCACTTCATATATACATAGTAGGTCACTGATCGAATTTTTTTAGAGGGGCCCCCTATTGAGCGGGGCCCATGGGCTTGAGCCCAGTCAAGCCCAATGGTAAGTCCGGCCCTGGCCACGCTGCACGCCCCCACAGGCACGCAGGCATGTTATCCTGCTGGATGTCAATAGACATACAGTCAGGATTACACAACCACTTCCCAGACGTCAATTGTCTATTGAACGGGCGGGAATCGGTTAAGGTGCTTAACCAAACCAAAATCCCCGCCGGCAGACAGCGCGGTGACGTGGCGGTGACGTTGACGTCACCACGTCACCGTCACCAGGAAGTAAAACAATTACGCGCATGCCTCAAATCCATTCGACGCATGTGCGGACAGATATGTCCGCTGGTTAGCGTACTAACCAGCAGACATATCGGTCCGACAGGTTCCCAGCCAACAGATTTTAAAGCATGCTTTAAAATTTGTCTGCTGGAAAAACCTGTCTGTCCGCCCGTACACACGATCAAATTTGTCTGCTGAAACAGTCCGTCGGACCGTTTCCAGCAGATGAATTTGATCGTGTGTACGCGGCCTTAGAGGCTATTTCGCCTGAAAACGTCCTCAGTGTGAAAGGGGTCCAAATCATTTGATTATAGTGGACCAGATTCAGAACGTATTTACGTTGGCGTATCTAAGAATAGCCGGCGTATCTTTTTTCTGTATTCAGAAAACAAGATACGCCGGAATTCAGCTAAGATAAGAGCGGCGTAAGTCTGTTACACCGTCGTATATTAATTGCATATTTACGCTGGCCGCTAGGTGGCTCTTCCATCGATTTACGCGTCGAATATGTAAATCGTTAGTCCGGCGTAAAGTTACCCCTGCTATATGAGGCGCAGCCAATGTTAAGTATGGACGTCGGGACAGTGTCGAATTGTACGTTGTTTACAAATTACGGATCAAGTGCTTTCTGAAAGGGGCACTTGCTCATAAAAGTTGCGGAGGCGTAGCGTAAAGAGCATACGCTAAGCCGCCAGATACAGTAGATACACAATTGTATCTGAATCTGGCCCAGTGTTTTTTTCTCTGAAGTTGACTTATTTAATACATAGGTTTTAAATACAGGGCTACCTCCCTATTTGGGAATAGTTTGGGGCCAAGATTTCTTACATGCACATCACAATTGTTTCTCTTATGCAGCATCTATGTTAAACTTACTTGTACTTTACCTCCTTACATTCAATAGTTTAGAACAATTTTTATTTTTTTGCTTTGAGGCTAGTATTTCACCTTCATGATGTTTTTTATTGATAGGAGCAACAGTATATAATATATTTGGCTTTTTACCTATTAGATATTTTTAAGCAGATTATGCCCTGCATGATAGCATGACTCACTATGGGTCCATATAGTTATGTGTTATGAGGTTATTAAACTTTGAGGTTTATTTACTAAAGGCAAACCCACTTTGCACTACAAGTGCACTTAAAAGTGCAGTCTCTGTAGATCTGAGGGCAGATCTGAAATAAGGGGAAGCTCTGCTGATTTCTTTCATTCAATCATATGGAAGCAAAAATACTGTTTTTTATTTTCCTTGCATGTCCCTCTCAGATCTACAGTGACTGCACTTCCTTAGTGCACAGTGGATATGTCTTTAGTAAATAACCCCCTTTGTTTCTTAGCCTATCGGTTGGGATATCTATCTTATTCCATTCATATTAGGATTCATTCAGGGTCTCTCTCTTTACCTAAAATGGTATATTGCAGGCAGCTTATCCTTGTACAACAATTCCTTGGTCCTCGTGTGCACATTGTCTCCTCCTGGTGGCCACCATCAGCATCTTTGGATCAAAAATTGAACTGTCTTTATGCTTGGCTAATTGGTAATTGTATAACCACATACAGTGCCTTGCGAAAGTATTCGGCCACCCTTGAATTTTGCGACCTTTTGCCACGCTTCAAACATAAAGATATAAAACTGTAATTTTTTGTGAAGAATCAACAACAAGTGGGACACAATCATGAAGTGGAACGAAATTTATTGGATATTTCAAACTTTTTTAACAAATAAAAAACTGAAAAATTGGGCGTGCAAAATTATTCAGCCCCTTTACTTTCAGTGCAGAAAACTCTCTCCAGAAGTTCAGTGAGGATCTCTGAATGATCCAATGTTGACCTAAATGACTAATGATGATAAATAGAATCCACCTGTGTGTGATCAAGTCTCCGTATAAATGCACCTGCACTGTGATAGTCTCAGAGGTCCGTTTAAAGCGCAGAGAGCATCATGAAGAACAAGGAACACACCAGGCAGGTCCGAGATACTGTTGGAGAATTTTAAAGCCGGATTTGGATACAAAAAGATTTCCTAAGCTTTAAACATCCCAAGGAGCACTGTGCAAGCGATAATATTGAAATGGAAGGAGTATCAGACGACTGCAAATCTACGAAGACCTGGCCGTCCCTCTAAACTTTCAGCTCATACAAGGAGAAGACTGATCAGAGATGCAGCCAAGAGGCCCATGAGCACTCTGAATGAACTGCAGAGATCTACAGCGGAGGTGGGAGACTCTGTCCGTAGGACAACAATCAGTCGTATACTGCACAAATCTGGCCTTTATGGAAGAGTGGCAAGAAAAAAGCCATTTCTTAAAGATATCCTTAAAAAGTGTCGTTTAAAGTTTGCCACAAGCCATCTGGGAGACACACCAAACATGTGGAAGAAGGTGCTCTGCTCAGATGAAACCAAAATCAAACTTTTTGGCAACAATGCAAAACGTTATGTTTGGCGTAAAAGCAACACAGCTCATCACCCTGAACACACCATCCCCACTGTGAAACATGGTGGTGGCAGCATCATGGTTTGGGCCTGCTTTTTTCCGCAGGGACAGGGAAGATGGTTAAAATTGATAGGAAGATGGATGGAGCCAAATACAGGACCATTCTGGAAGAAAACCTGATGGAGTCTGCAAAAGACCTGAGACTGGGACGGAGATTTGTCTTCCAACAAGACAATGATCCAAAACATAAAGCAAAATCTACAATGGAATGGTTCACAAACATATCCAGGTGTTAGAATGGCCAAGTCAAAGTCCAGACCTGAATCCAATCGAGAATCTGTGGAAAGAACTGAAAATTGCTGTTCACAAACGCTCTCCATCCAACCTCACTGAGCTCGAGCTGTTTTGCAAGGAGGAATGGGCAAAAATTTCAGTCTCTCCATGTGCAAAACTGATAGAGACATACCCAAGCGACTTACAGCTGTAATCACAGCAAAAGGTGGCGCTACAAAGTATTAACTTAAGGGGGCTGAATAATTTTGCACGCCCAATTGTTCAGTTTTTTATTTGTTAAAAAAGTTTGAAATATCCAATAAATTTCGTTCCACTTCATGATTGTGTCCCACTTGTTGTTGATTCTTCACAAAAAATTACAGTTTTATATGTTTATGTTTGAAGCCTGAAATGTGGCAAAAGGTCGCAAAGTTCAAGGGGGCCGAATTATTTTGCAAGGCAAGTGAATGAATATTACATATGTATGTATGGGTCCTATGTTCATCCATTTTGATTGATGAGTTTGTAACAGGAGCCTCTGTCTCCTGTCCATTCATCTTCAATGCTGAGACACAGTGGCGGTCCATCCATAGAAGACGCAGGAGCGTCGCCCCCTCTCTCCTGCACCGTCACTCAAAAATACATAGATACATGTATTGCAGGAATCTATTGTCGCCGCTGCTGCCCACTATTCAGGGGGCTGGCCCCCTAGTAAACTCCGGCCATCTGAATAACAGCAGTGGGTGTGTTTTGGAAGTGTCTATCAGAGCCAGCGGTTTCCCAATTACAGCCTGTGGGCTCTTTTTGTCTTCCAAATGATTAACCAGAGAGAGCACAGGGCGTGCCTTCCCCGGTTAACACTGATACGTGTCTCAGCCAATCAGGTTCACCGGGTCTGGTTACCGGTCATCGAGGGATAGTGGAGGAGGATGGCTGACCCGAGAAAGGTAAGTGCCGGGCAGGGGGTCAATCTGGCAGTATTTTGGGGCAATCTGGCGTCATTTTATGGGTCAAACTGGTGGCATTTTATGGGGCAAACTGGCGGCAATTGATGGGCACAGCGGCGACAATTGATGGGCACAGTGGTGACAATTGATGGCACAGTGGCTGTGTTTGATGGCACAGTGGCAACAATTGATGGCACAGTGGTGACAATTGATGGCACAGTGGCTGTGTTTGATGGCACAGTGGCGACAATTGATGGCACAGGGGCTGTGTTTGATGGCAAAGTGGTGACAATTGGTGGCACAGGGGCTGTGTTTGATGGCACAGTGGCAACAATTGATGGCACAGTGGCTGTGTTTGATGGCACAGTGGCGACAATTGATGACACAGTGGCTGTGTTTGATGGCAAAGTGGTGACAATTGATGACACAGTGGCTGTGTTTGATGGCAAAGTGGTGACAATTGATGGCACAGGGGCTGTGTTTGATGGCAAAGTGGTGACAATTGATGGCACAGTGGCTGTGTTGATGGCACAGTGGCGACAATTGATGGCACAGTGGCTGTGTTTGATGGCACAGTGGCGACAATTGATGACACAGTGGCTGTGTTTGATGGCAAAGTGGTGACAATTGATGGCACAGGGGCTGTGTTTGATGGCAAAGTGGTGACAATTGATGGCACAGGGGCTGTGTTTGATGGCAAAGTGGTGACACTTGGTGGCACAGTGGCTGTGTTTGATGGCACAGTAGCTGCATTTGATGGCATGTGGCGACAATTAATGGCACAGTGGCTGCTTTTGATGGCACATTGGTGACAATTGATGGCACAGTGGCTGCGTGTAATGGCACACTGGCGACAATTGATGGGCACAGTGAGGTTGCAATTGATGTGTTTTTTTTGTTTGCTTGTTTGTTTACGCCCCCCCAAAAAAATTTGAGCACCAGCCTTCACTGCTGAGACATCAGAAAAAAGGACAGGAGAATCTGTGTCCTCAGTCCCTTGGACGGGTCGCCACTGCTTCTGACAAGTTTTCCTAACACCAAAAAAAAAAATGTAAGAGTGAAAGGTCCTTCAACACACAGCCTGAGATTGACAGCTTCAACATTCACAGCTGTCTTCACTGAGCTCTGCAGAGTGTAATTTCATTTCTGCCCCCTTTTTTTCTGACCTTTCAGACAAGCTGTATACATTCTGGACTTTGAACAGAGAAGACTGCAGATAAATTTGTACAACCTATGTAGGAGGATTTGTTTAACCACTTAAGACCCTGACCATTATGCAGGTTAAGGACCTTGCCCCTTTTTGCATTTCGACACTGCGTAACTGACAATTGCGCAGTCGTGCGACGTGGCTCCCAAACAAAATGGGTGTCCTTTTTTTCCCACAAATATAGCTTTCTTTTGGTGGTATTTTTTACTTCTTGCTATAATAAATATCCCCAAAAAAAGATATAATTTTTTTTTCTCAGTTTAGGCCGATACATATTCCACCTATTTTTGGCAAAAAAAAACAACCCAATAAGCGTTTATCGATTGGTTTGCACAAATGTATAGCGTTTACAAAATGGGGATAGCTTTATGGCATTTTTATTATAATTTTTTTTTTTTTTTTACTACTAATGGCGGCGATAAGCGATTTTTTTCGTGACTGCGACATGGCGGTCACTTCGGACAATTTTGACACATTTTTGGGACCATTGTCTTTTTCACAGCGAAAAGTGCTATAAAAATGCACTGATTACTGTGAAAATGACAATTGCAGTTTAGAAGTTACCCACTAGGGGGCGCTGAAGGGGTTAAGTGTGACCTTATGTGTGTTTCTAACTGTAGGGGGCGGGCTGGACGTGTGACATCAGGGAACAGACGATCACTGACATTGCCACAATGAAGAACAGGGAAGGTGTGTTTACACACACCTCTCCCCGTTCTTCAGCTCCGGTGACTGATCGCTCGCGACCACACGACTGGGCCTTAAGGCTGCATTCACACCTGAGCATTTTGTCGCCTGAAGCGCGACGCTCAAAAACACTAGAGGGGGAAAAAAAACGAATCGGGCGGCTTGGGCGTTTTACATTGGTGACAATGACCTGTACAAAATCATGGTAAAAAACACTGCTATTTGTCGCAGCAAATCGCGGTAAAAAACGCCGCAATTCTCCTACGCTTAGGCTGCATTCACACCTTTGCGTAGGCGATTTGTGGCGTATTTGCGGTGTCAAAAAATAGGCGTTTTGTACGGCGATTTGCAGCGACAAAACGCGTTGTATGTTAACCGGGTTTTTTTTTACAGTCATTGTCGGCTATGCGGAACGCCAATGCCGCCCTATACGCGCGTCGAAAAAGGGTCCGGGACTTGTTTGAAAGTCGTCGTTCGGCATTCTACCAACGTACGTCATTCTGCGTTAGGAGATGTGAACAGTCTCCATAGAGAACAATGCAATTTCGACCCTCCGGCGTATTGTAGCGTCGTGCTTCAGGCGTAAAAACGCCTAGGTGTGAATGGAGCCTTATGTGTGAATGCAGCCTAAAGAGACACGTACACAGGGCTTTTTTTCAGGGGGAACTTGGGGGAACTCAGTTCCACCACCTCTGGCTCAGACCGTTTGGTGCCTGCTCACCACAATCACTTGTAAACAGTCCGGTTTCTGTGTTTACAAGTGACAGCTCTGCACTCTGTGTGTAACCACCTGAACTCTGCATTCTGTATGTAATGCAATCCTGGTATTTAATGCCCCTTTAAGACCCTTCTACTGTTTGTAAAATCTGACCTGGGTCGTGGTGGAGTTCCTGCACCTATTTTCGGAGAAAAAAAGCTCTGCACGTACAGGTACGTGTTTGTGCCCAGCCGTGCCATTCTGCCGACGTATATCGGCGTGAAGGGGTCCTTAAGTGGTTAACCACTTCAATACCAGGCCACCCCCTTCCTGCCCAGGCCAATTTTCAGCTTTCAGCACTGTCACGCTTTGAATGACAATTGCGCGGTCGTGCGATGTGGCTCTCAAACAAAATTGGCGTCCTTTTTCTCCCCACAAATAGAGCTTTCTTTTGGTGGTATTTAATATTTTTTTATTTAGTTTTTTGTTATTGTTTATTACATACAAAAATTAAAAAAATGTGTTAATAAATGTTAGAATAGTAAATATTTCATTTAATTTAAATAGGGATTCTTCTACAAATTTTTGGAGAATGCACTTCTAGAAGAATGGTCAAATATTCCCATAGACACACTCCTAAACCTTGTGGACAGCCTTCCCAGAAGAGTTGAAGCTGTTATAGCTGCAAAGGGTGGGCCAACTCAATATTGAACGCTACGGACTAAGACTGGGATTCATGTGTGTGTAAAGGCAGGTGTCCCAATACTTTTGGTAATACAGGGCCAGATTCAGATACATTTAGGCGGGCGTAGCGTTTCTCTTATACGCTACGCCGCCGTAACTTTGAGAGGTGAGTATGGTATTCTGAAAGAATTTGCGGCCGAAGTTACGGCGGCGTAGCGTATATGGGCCGGCGTAAGCCCGCCTAATACAAATGTGTTTGATGTGGGCGTGTTTTATTTAAATTAAGTGTGACCCCACGTAAATGACGTTTTTTAATAAGTGCGCATGCTCCAAATTACGCCGCTAAGACTCATTGGTTTCGACGTGAACGTAATTTACACCCAGCCCCATTCACGGACGAGTTACGCAAACTACATAAAACGTGAAAAATTTGACGTGGTCCCGACTGGCTGCGCCATCTTTTTTTGCAGTTTATCTTTACGCCTGAAAACGCCTTACGTAAATGGCGTATCTTTACTGTGACAGTCGAGCGTAGGTTCGTGAATAGGCGTATTTCGCTGATTTACCTTTTCTAGGCGTAAATCAGCGTACACACCCCTAGCGGCCAGCGTAAATTGGCAGCTAAGACACGACGTTGTAGGAGACTTACGCCGGTCGTATCTTAGCAACATTTAAGCGTATCTCAGTTTGAGCATACGTTTAAAGATACGATGCCCCGGATTTGGACTTACTGATACGCCCGCCGTAAGTCTTTTTCTGAATCTAGCCCACAGTGTACTGTATAAAATGAAGTGGTTGGAGTTCAGAGGACTACCATTAGATGGCGACATTGAATCATAGATGGGAAAATAACCAGCAGACAATTCTGTGTTCACTAAAAAAAAAAAAGAGAAATTTTGAGGCTTCTGTTCATACATGTTTAGGAAACACAGAAGATGAACTATATCTTTTATAAGGACCAGCTTTTTTTGTCATTATTTATTGTCAGGATTAAAAAATGAAATTGAAAAAAAAAAAAAATGTTCTCTTTATTGTCCATTAGGGGGCACAGAAATATAATTATTATTGGACTATTGGAAATACAGTTGGAGACCAGCAGCTCCATATAACTCCCCACCCTAACATTCTCTTTCAGTTTTGTGAGAAAACAGAACATTGGGTCAGTAAACAGAGAAGGACGGACTTGTGCGATTTTAACCACTCCAATACCAGGCACTTTCACCCCCTTCCTTCCCAAACCAATTTTCAGCTTTCAGCGCTCTCACATTGTCAATGACAATTGCGCGGTCATGCTACACTGTACCCAAATGAAATTTTTATAATTTTGTTCACACAAATAGAGCTTTCTTTTGGTGGTATTTGTTCATAACTCTGTTTTTTATTTATTGTGATATAAGCGAAAAAAAAGTGAAAATTTGGGAAAAAAAACAATATTTTCTTCTTTCTATTTTAACCACTTGCTTACTGGGCACATATACCCGCCTCCTGCCCAGGTGAAGTTTCAGCTTCCGGCACTGCGTCACTTTAACTGACAATTGTGCGGTCGTGCGACGTGGCTCCCAAACAAAATTGACGTCCTTTTTTCCCCACAAGTAGAGCTTTCTTTTGGTGGTATTTGATCGCCTGTGCGGTTTTTATTTTTTGCGCTATAAACAAAAAAGAGCGACAATTTTGAAAACAAAATACAATATTTTTTACTTGTTGCTATAATAAATATCCCAATTTAAAAAAAAAAAAAAAAAAATACCAATTTTTCTCAGTTTAGGCCGATATGTATTCTTCTACATATTTTTGGTAAAAAAAAAAAAAATTGCAATAAGCGACTGGTTTGCGCAAAAGTTATAGCGCCTACAAAATAGGGGACAGAATTATTATTTTTTCTAATTTTTTTTTTACTAGAAATGGCGGCGATCTGCGATTTTTATTGGGACTGTGACATTATGGCGGACACATCGGACACTTTTGACACATTTTTGGCACCATTCACATTTATACTGCGATTAGTGCTATAAATATGCACTAATTACTGTATAAATGTGACTGGCATTGAAGGGGTTAACTCTAGGGGGTGAGGAAGGGGTTAAATGTGTTCTCTGCATAGTGTTCTAACTGTGGGGGGAGGGGGGTGACTGGGGGAGGTGACCGATCTGTGTCCCTATGTACAAGGGACACAGATCGGTCTCCTCTCCAGAGACAGGACGCTGTGTGAGCCAGCAATGAGAGATGATCTTATATGTTTACATTTGAGATCATCTCTCATTGGCCGCACAGATTGCATCGCAAACAGCCACTCTGATTGGCCGTTTGCGGCGATCTGTAATTGGCTGTGTCCAAGGGACACGGCCAACACAGAGTTTCGCCGCTGCGCGGTCTGGAGCGCGCGCAGGGAACACCCAAAGGGGAGGAAGTCAATTGACATCCTCTTGGATATTCAGGTCCGAGCTGTACCTGTCATTCGGCTATAGCGCGGGACTCAAGTAGTTAAAAGAAATCCAACAAAATCAAATGTTGTCATAAATTTAGGCCTAAATGTATTCTGCAAAATGTTTCTGGTAAAACAAATCTCGTAAAGTATAATAATTGGTTGGAGTGATCACTGATAAATGTACGCAGATGATCATATACAGATGTGTGCAGGTGATCACGGACATATGTGTGCAGATGATCATTGGGACATATGATTTTGCTGTTACACATGTGGGCATATGTGTGGGGACTGGGGACATGTGTGTTTACTTTGTGTGTTAGAACACTATGCAAAAGCAGTGGAGATTGCTGTACTAACATTGAATTGTTAGTACATTGGCTCCGACCTGAGCTGTCAAGTTTTTTTCGTTCAACCCAGCGGAAAAAAATAATTGTGGTGTGTACCAGGCTAAACTACTTAAGGAAAACAAACGTGCACCTACTATGAGTGCAATATTCCCTACAAGATATGAATAGAAAATACCAATGTAAAACACCCAGTTAAGAAACTGATCAAAATATATATTAAATTATCATAGAATAAATGTGTATATTAAAAACAAACAAAAGTCCATATAAATAAGGTGAAGTGGTCACAATGAAGAACCCCGTAGATCTCCCAGTATTCTGATAATCTAAAGCCAGGGGAATAATATCAAAGCCGCTTACCAGATTTGTGGGATCTCAGATTATAGAGATCAAAGACGCCTGTAATTCAATTCAGGACTGGAACTCTGATTGCAGCAGCATACTCAGTTTAAAAAGACTTCCACAACAGGAATCATTCAAGGTTCCAATTGTTCCTGGATAGTCTCATTCAATGGAGGATAAAAGAAGAGGACTTCATAGTGTAATATGTCCCAAAAGGATTTTATTCTTAAAACAGCAGCGAAATCTTACATCCAAGAAACACTGTAAGGAAAAATGCGAAACACCCGCGACTCGAGCCAGCTGGCTGTTCCAGCATGACGATGTCAAAGGCTAATGCTCCACCCAACGCGTTTCCCCATACAAGGCTTTGACTGGGAACGGCGTTAATATATTATCATGGATATGAAGCTGAGACTTCATGGACACCACCCACCATCCTTGGACAGACCATTACCCCGAGCACCAAAGTAAAAAATCTCGGAGTCAACTTTGACCCTGAGATGTCAATAGATGCACAAAAAGGATCAGTAGCGAGCGGATCTCACCATCTCCTCCACCTGCTGCGTAGACTCATCAATTCCCGACATAAAAAAAAAAACAATCATCAATTCCCGACTCGACTACGCAATCTCCCTCTACATTGAACTACCTAAATACCAGATTTCCTACAAGTCGTCCAAAACATGGCAGCCAGACTGGTAACGGGAAAAAACCCTGGGAATCCATCTCCCCTTCCTTGAGGACCCTTCATTGGCTAACCGTAAAGGATCGGGTCACATTCAAGTCCCTCTGTCTCACCCACAAGTGCACACAAGGAAACGCTCCTCAATACTTGTGCGAGAAAATAAAACACTACACCCCCCAATCGCGTTCTTCGATCAACCAACCAAAAACTCTACATCCCCAAGTCCCGCTACAAATCGAAGGGAGAACGAAGATTTGCAGTCCAAGGACCGCAAGCTATGGAATGCTCTACCCACAAACATCTGCATGGAGGAAAACCAATGGGCCTTCAGGAAAAAACTTAAGACCCACCTCTTCTGAAGGATCAGGATGACAATGGGTGGAAATAAGCGCCTTGAGGCGATTTAGTTTGCATTTGCAGCGCTATACAAGTTATTCACTCACCCACTTATGCAATGTATGCTTATATATGGTAATATAAATTAAGTAGTTTTCTACCCTTGTTGTACATGTCAAAATGTGACAACCTTTCTTTGATGTATTTTCTAGATTGCTTAAAAAAAACAGAAGAAGACCACGAATGTAGGGGTCAAAATGCATCAGGGTATTCTTGTGTACCCTATGGTGTAATGTAACCGGTAACACTTTGGGCCAGATTCAGAAAGATCTGTGGATCTTTCTGCTGGCGTAATGTATGCCCGATACGTTACGCCGTTGTAAATATTTGCGCAAGTTCTTTATTCAGAAAGAACTTGCGCCCTTATTTACAGCGGCGTAACGTATGTGTTGTGGCTTAAGGCCGCGCAATTCAAATGCATGAAGTGGGGGCGTGATTCGTGTAAATGAATCATGACCCCACGTAATTCACGTTTTTTTTGGACGGCGCATGCGCTGTCCGTGGATGTTCCCAGTGCACATGCGCAAAATCACGTCGCTTTTTCTCAATGTAAACGACGTGAACATAACTAGCGTCGAGCCCCATTCCCGAACGATTTACGCATGGCGGTGGTGCAGGTTGTGAATCGGCTTTCGGGCCCCTTCACTGCCGGTTATCAGGTTATTGTGGCATCTAGTTTTGCATTGCCTGCAGTTAAATGTACCCTTGTATGCTGTACACCTGCTGGGGGCAACTAATACATTGGAGAATTTTTGTCTCGTTTGCAGCTAAACAGGTTCCCAGGAATTGGCGTCAGATGCAGAGCCTTGTCTGCGGGAGCTGTAGCGGATTGGGGTCGCGCCTGCTTGTTATGAAACTCCTTGAGTGCATCTACGTGGTTGGCGTATTCTAAGGGATGGCAGGAATGGAAAGATCTTTTGGCTCAGGTGGGAGTTGAGAGTGTCAGTATGGAATTTCGATATCTGTTGTTATATTTCATCTGTTTAAATTTTGAGCAGGGAGTGATGGTCTCAGCCATCAATCGTAAGTTGGCTGGTTTGGCTTTCCTGTTCAAATTGTGGGGTGTCCAGGATTTTACCAAGAATTTTATTGCTATACAACCCTCAAAGGGTTAAAGGGGGGTTTTCCACAGGTGGGACAATCACCGCTAGGGATGAGCTAGGCGCCCGTTTACTTTTTGTATGCTGCAGGATTTGTGGGTTCAGGCAAGTTTTGTATGCCACTCTGCCTACAAGTTGCTTTCTTTTGTTCAGGACGGCGTTCGTCCTGGCGTTTTTTGGGGCCCTTTGGATTAGTGAGTTGGTAAGTCCTTCTAAAACGGTATGCTCCTGGTGGATGAGGTAAGTTGTTCCGATTCTTCTTTAGCTCTATGTATTCGATGTTCTTAGACGGATCAGTTGGGCAGAGGTACTTGCCCAGTCGCTGTGGTGGAGGAATTTGGGTGGTCGGGCCCACAGCGTGATGGATCATTTCTCATGCACCAGGACAGTTTGGACATCTCAAAATTTTAGTTTGTAGCTGTATATCGGCATTGCTTGACCGCATCGGGTTTCGGTTACTCTTCACACTTCCGCATCGGAGCGGCTACAGAATCCGCTTGGTAGGGTTTAGATGGGTCTAAATCAGCCGATGTGAGACTGATCGCTTTAAGATTAATATTCGTCCTTAATTGATTTAGCATGCCATTTCTGTTGCTTATCCTATTGTTAACCACTTCAGCCTCGGAGGGTTTGGCTGCCAAATGACCGGGCCACATTTTGCGACTAGGCACTGCGTTGCTTTAACTGACAATTACGCAGTCGTGGGACAAAATTGACGTCCTTTTTATTCCCACAAATAGAGCTTTCCTTTGGTGGTATTTAACCACTTAAGACCCGGGCCAAAATGCAGGTAAAGGACCTTGCCCCTTTTTGCGATTCGGCACTGCGTCGTTTTAACTGACAATTGCACGGTCGTGCGACGTGGCTCCCAAACAAAATTGGCGTCCTTTTTTAAAATAGAGCTTTCTTTTGGTGGTATTTGATCACCTCTGCGGTTTTTATTTTTTGCGCTATAAACAAAAATAGAGCGACAATTTAAAAAAAAATTCAATATTTTTTACTTTTTGCTATAATAAATATCCCCCAAAAATATATAAAAAAAAAAATTTTTTTCCTCAGTTTAGGCCGATACGTATTCTTCTACATATTTTTGGTAAAAAAAATCACAATAAGCGTTTATCGGTTGGTTTTCGCAAAATTTATAGCGTTTACAAAATAAGGGATAGTTTTATTGCATTTTTCTTAATTATTTTTTTTTTACTACTAAGAGCGGCGATCAGCGATTTTTTTCATGACTGCGACATTATGGCGGACACTTCGGACAATTTTGACACATTTTTGGGACAATTGTCATTTTCACAGCAAAAAATGCATTTAAATTGCATTGTTTACTGTGGAAATGACAGTTGCAGTTTGGGAGTTAACCACAGGGGGCGCTGTGACATTGAGTGTTCCCTGTGTGTGTGTTTACAACTGTAGGGGGGTGTGGCTGTAGGTGTGACGTCATCTATAACAGGGATGACGCGATCGATGCTGCGGCCACAAAGAAGCACGGGGAAGCCGTGTTTACACACGGCTCTCCCCGTTCTTCAGATCCGGGGACCGATCGCCGCACTGCAGCGGCGATCGGGTCCGCGAGTCCCACGGTCCTGATCCTGGAGCTTCGGACCGGGTCACGGGCGCGCGCCGCGGGCGTGCGCCCGTGACCCACGGCTGGGTACTAAAATCAACGTATATATACGTTGATGTGCCCAGCCGTGCCATTCTGACGACGTATATGTGCAGTAGGCGGTCCTTAAGTGGTTAATATTTTTTTATTTAGTTTTTTGTTATTGTTTATTACATACAAAAATTTAAAAAATGTGTTAATGAGTGTTAGAATAGTAAATATTTCATTTAATTTCTTAAGTGGACATAGAAAAAAGAAAGATCAATTCAAACAATAGCTATAATAGATATCTGTTTTACGAAAAACATCTAACAAGACAATACAACAATAAACATAAATCTCTATATAGGATTCCATTTTCATTCTGTTTTCTGCTTCTTCATTTATTATAAGTCAATCTCCTCGCCCCCACCTAGCCATGGGAGGGCTGGGCTGGGGGGCAGGGGGGAAATTGCCTCACAGGCTGCCCTAACTTATGTTCAAAATGGCCAGCAGCCGTTGCCTGCCACCATTTTCTTTTTTATTTTGGTCTAGAAGGTCGGGCCAGGGGCATGGCCACAGCGGCCGACAACTAGCTGTTGCAATCCAGGAGTTGTAGTCCACGCTCAAGCTCCTGGTGAGTGGAAAACAGAGCAGCGCAGAGGAAACTACAATTTCCTGGGACCGGATTCTTGGAAGCAAGCAGAGGCAGGGTGTGCCAGGGAGTCAGAACGCAGGGCTGCAGGGCTGGGCGCTGGCTGCAACTTGACCCCAGGACCAGGACTATTACCCCCCCCCCCCAGGAGGGTTCAAGGACCTGCTGAGCTGCGATCACTGAGGTGAGATACCCTGACATCCCTAGCTGACCCCCCATCTCCCCCCTATACACCCCATGTAACCTGCCCTAGCTGCACTGATGGGCACTGTGAGGCTGCATTGAAAAACCAGGTGGGCCATGGATGGTGAGCTGATTTGGTGGTTCAATGGGCCACTTGACTGGACTTGCCCCTCAGGCCTAAGGCTGCCAGCCCTCCCCTGCACCTAGCCCTTCTCCCCATCCTCCTCACATAAACCGTCATAAAGAAAAATTACTAGAATCAAACCAGTAGGACCAAATTTTGTAAAATTTGTGGGGAGCTCTTCTATGTTTGTAGGCTAGTCTTTCTCTTTTCAATATATAATTTACCTTATTGCACCATTGTTTGTGAGTTAGTGGCATTGTAACAATTCACTTTTGTAAGATAAGCTTAAAGCGGAGCTCCCGCTCATCGCCCCCCGGTTCCTTTTGGGGGGAGGGAGGACAGGATACCTGTCAAAGACAGGTATCCTTTCCCACTTCCGGGAGTCCGGCCGTGGCCATGCCCGTGATGTCACCTTGGGGCTCCCTCCTCCTCCCCTGACCGCCAGGCTAATAGAAGAGAGGAGCGGGCCTCGCGCATGCGCAGTAGGGTTCCCTTACCCACAATGGCGACGGCAGAACCTGACAGCTAATGGGGAAACATCAGCTGCGGTGCGGACATCGAGGGACAGCAGGACAGGTAAGTCTCCATTTATTAAAAGCCAGCAGCTGCAGTATGTGTAGCTGCTGTTTTTTTTAAAAAAAATCCCGGAACACCCCTTTAAGAGCTAGGTAGAAGGCTCTAGTCCACATCATATACAACTCCATCTGGAATTATTCCCAATATTGCTATTTTAGGTACACTTGTTATTACTGTCCGACATAATGTATTCAGAGTCTGAAACACTTTCTCCCAATATTTATGAACAATATTTATTTATTCGCCAAAGCATATGTATAAGAGATCTGTTGGATACAGAGCATCGCGGACATCTGGGGGCCCTCGGATCCTGCCCCCTCCAATGTGAATGAGTATGGTGTACATTGTACCCCTACCTATTCACCAAAAAAAGCAGTGTAATATTACAAAAAACAAGAGAGGGTTTTTGACAAGTCCAATATTAAACATTAAGAATGTCCCTATCGTAGCTCCGATGTGTCTTCCTTCTCTGGTCATTTTCCTCTGGTCTTTTCCCTCTGCTGTCTTCTTCCACCGGTCATCTCCCTCCAGTGGTTTCTTTTCCCTCCGGTGGTGAGTTCTTGCTCACTGCTGCTGACCCACTAAAAATAAAAACGCTGGCTGCCTTAGTTGTGTCGGCTCCCGATGTCTGCCTTTTCTTATACAGCCATGGGACATGGTCATCCGGTGACCTCACCCAGGGGAACCCGCCCCTTGTGACGACACAAGAAGTGGGTTTTCCGGGTGACGTCACCTGATGGCCACACCCCATGACTATATAAGAAATGTCAGACAGTGGTAGCTGACACAACTAAGGCCTCGTACACACGAGCAGACAGATTTGTTCAAATCTGTCTGTCCGACAGATTTGAACAAATCTGTCTGCTGGGATTTTGGTTTGCTCGCGTGTACACACGAGCAAACCAAAATCCGCGCCAGCAGACAGCGCGCTGACGTGTCGGTGACGTGGCGGTGACATTGACGCCGCCACCTCACCGCACCAGGAAGTAAGACACTTCCGCGCATGCGCCGAATCCATTCGGCGGCGGTGCGGGACGACATGTCTGCTGGTAAGTGTACTAACCAGCAGACATGTCGGGCGGACGGATTCCCACCCGATAGATTTCAAAGCATGCTTTGAAATCTGTCGGGTGGCCAAATCCGTCAGCTCGGCCGTACACACGATCGAATCTGTCTGCTGAAACGGTCCAGCAGACCGTTTCCAGCGGACAGATTTGATCGTGTGTACGAGGCCTAAGTGTTGCAAAGTACAGTGATTGCCGATCATTTCCATGTATTGTATTGTCCCTCTAGATCCCATCATCACTAACTGACATCATATTTGTAAGCCAAATCAAAGGGATTGTGGGATTGGTAGTTCCTCAAAATAGCAATGGCTCCGTATGAATATACACCCGGATTCCAGATTCCGATAAGCCCCCTGCCCGCAGACCCCCACAACAACCGGCCAGCATTGCCGATTAGAGGGCCTTGTCCCCATCAACATGTGGACAAGGTGCTTTTAGGTGGAGGGGCAGAGTCCCCCCTGTCCCAAAGAACCCCCCCATTTTGAGGGCATGCGGTCTGGTATGTTTTAGGAAAGAGGAGGCACTCGCTCATCCTCTCTCTTTCCTGAACGATCTGATAAGGGTCTGGTAAAGATCCATAATAGACCTGAAGTCCCTGGTATGAACCTGGGGGGACAAAAACGCCTATTTTTTTTTTTTTATGGCAATTCCTTTTTTTTTACATGACAGCTGATGACTCATCGGTTGTTAATGATGTGGTGGTTGGCTTTTTGGCCCACTCCTTAGCAACCAGCTATATATTCTGGGCCAGATTCTCGTATATTTTGTTCTGGCGTATTTTTGTTCTGGTGTAGCGTATCCCATTTACGCTACGCCTCCACAACTTTTACGGGCAAGTGCTGTATTCCCAAAGCACTTGCTCCGTAATTTACGGTGGCATAGCGTAAATCGGCCGGCGTAAGCCCGTGTAATTCAAAGTAGGAAGGAGGTGGGCGTCTTGTATTTAAATTAAGCGCGCCCCCGCGCTGAACGAACTGCGCATGCGCTGTCCGTGGATGTATTCCACTGCGCATGCTCCAAATTACGCCGCAAAGCCCTACGCAAAGCCCTATTCGAGAACGAGTTACATAAACGACGGAAAAACATGACGCTGTCCCGACGTCCATACTTGACATGGTGTACGCCGAACCTACGCAAGGTTACCCCTCATATAGCAGGGGTAAACTTACTCTTACGCAAACGACGTAAACTACGACGACGGGGCGCAAATACGTTCGGGAATACGCGTATCTAGCTCATTTGCATATTCGACGCAGAAATCGACGGAAACGCCACCTAGCGGCCAGCGTAACATTGCAACTTAGATACGACGGTGTAAGTGACTTACGCCAGTCGGATCTACGCCAAATCTATGCGTAACTGATTCTAAGAATCAGCCGCATAGATGCACCGCCTCAGAAACAGAAACAGAGATACGACGGCGTATCTGTTAAAATGAAAAAAAACATTAAGCGCAAAATGTATGAAAACGTGCATTAAAAATGCATCAAGCATAGCCTGTATAGATATGAACCTAGAGTTAGAGATGCAGGGAATCGAGATGATCGACGCCTCCAGAAGTGTTGGTATCTTAAAGGGGTTGTTAGGGACAATTTTTTTTCCTAAATAGCTTCCTTTACCTTAGTGCAGTCCTCCTTCACTTACCAAATCCTTAAATTTTACTTTTAAATGTCCTTATTTCTTCTGAGAAATACTCACTTCCTGTTCTTCTGTCTGTAACTCCACACAGCAATGCAAGGCTTTCTCCCTGGTGTGGAGTGTCATGCTCGCCCCCTCCCTTGGACTACGGGAGAGTCAGGACGCCCACTAACACACAGCTCCTTTCTCTATCTGCAATGTAGTGAGCGTCCTGATTCTCCTGTAGTCCAAGGGAGGGGGCGAGCACGACACTCCACACCAGGGAGAAAGCCTAGCATTACTGTGTGGAGTTACACACAGAAAAACAGGAAGTGAGGATTTCTCAGAAGAAATAAGGACATTTAAAAGCAAAATGGAAGGATAAGGTAAGTGAATGAGGACTGCACTAATGGAAGCTATAAAAATGGACCTTTACAACTCCTTTAATGGATAATTTCTCAGCATCATGGCAATGTTCAGTGGCATGTGTAACAGAAAGTGTAAGGCCGCGTACACACGATCGGTTCAAGCCAATGAAAACGGACTGAGGTTCGTTTTCATCAGACCAAACCGATCGTGTGTGGGCCCCATCGGTTATTTATCCATCGGTTAAAAAATGTGAAACTTGTTTTAAAAATCCATGCATGCTCAGATTTAAGTCGACGCATGCTCAGAAGCATTAAACGTTATTTTTTCTCAGCACGTCGTTGTGTTTTACGTCACCGCGTTCTGGCACGATCGTTTTTTTAACCGATGGTGTGTAGGCACGACTGACCATCAGTCAGCTTCATCAGTTAACTGATGGAAAAATCCATCAGACCGTTCTCATCGGATTGACCGGGCATTAGATTACAGATTAATCACCTGACCTCTGGAAAGTTTTACCCCTTCATTACCAGCACTCTACTGCTTTAACAGACAATTACTCAGTCATGCAAGACTGTACTTAAATAATTTTTTTTATACTTTTTTCACACAAATAGAGCTTTCTTTTTGGTGGTATTTTTATCACTGCTGTTTTTTTTTTGCAATATAAACAAAAAACAACCGAAAATTTTGAAAGATAACCCCAATATTTTTTACTTTCTGTTATAAAACATATCCAATAAAAAAGAAATCTAAAAGTAAAAATAAATAAAATAAATCTCTGTATAAATTTGGGCCAAAATGTATTCTGCTACATACAGTACAGACCAAAAATTTGGACACACCTTCTCATTCAAAGAGTTTTCTTTATTTTCATGACTATGAAAACTGTAGAGTCACACTGGAGGCATCAAAACTATGAATTAACACATGTGGAATTATATACATAACAAAAAAGTGTGAAACAACTGAAAATATATGTCATATTCTAGGTTCATCAAAGTAGCCACCTTTTGCAGCAGACACATCTCTAGAACAACTGATAAGAGGAGACTGTGTGAATCAGGCCTTCATGGTAGAATATCTGCTAGGAAACCACTGCTAAAGCAGAAGAGACTTGTTTGGGCTAAAGAACACAAGGAATGGACATTAGACCAGTGGAAATCTGTGCTTTGGTCTGATGAGCCCAAATTTGAGATCTTTGGTTCCAACCACCGTGTCTTTGTGCGACGCAGAAAAGGTGAACGGATGGACTCTACATGCCTGGTTCCCACTGTGAAGCATGGAGGAGGAGGTGTGATGGTGTGGGGGTGCTTTGCTGGTGACACTTTTGGGGATTTATTCAAAATTGAAGGCATACTGAACCAGCATGGCTACCACAGCATCTTGCAGCGGCATGCTATTCCATCCGGTTTGCATTTAGTTGGACCATCATTTATTTTTTAACAGGACAATGACCCCAAACACACCTCCAGGCGGGGGAAGGGCTATTTGACCAAGGAGGAGAGTGATGGGGTGCTGCGCCAGATGACCTGGCCTCCACAGTCACCGGACCTGAACCCAATCGAGATGGTTTGGGGTGAGCTGGACCTCAGAGTGAAGGCAAAAGGGCCAACAAGTGCTAAGCATCTCTGGGAACTCCTTCAAGACTGTTGGAAGACCATTTCAGGTGACGACCTCTTGAAGCTCATCAAGAGAATGCCAAGAGTGTGCAAAGCGGTAATCAAAGCAAAAGGACCTAGAATATGACATATTTTCAGTTGTTTCACACTTTTTTGTTAGGTATATAATTCCACATGTGTTAATTCATAGTTTTGATGCCTTCAGTGTGAATCTACAATTTTCATAGTCATGAAAATAAAGAAAACACTTTGAATGAGATGTGTCCAAACTTTTGGTCTGTACTGTATATTTAGAATGTGGCGACGGTCCAAACTGTAGATAATCCAAATAATGAACCCACATTTGTCTAACCATCTATGTTATTAGTAATGAAACGAATGTGAATCTATAGTTTCTAAGAATCGAGTGTTGTAGTTGAATTACATAAACCCATGCCATCAGTCTTAGTTCTAGCATAAAGGTTATCATGGAAGGAAATGGCAATTACTACACTTGGAGGAGTATTCAGCGATTGCTTCCTCATGTGATGGATGCATGAGGTTTCTAACACCCACGCTGCGGACATACAGACCGTCAATCGCCTACAACTTTTCTAGTAACTTTTCTGTCTTAAAAAATGGATGTATTGTCCTCAATTTGAGATGCTCTATTCATTCTTCAAACTTTTTCCTTATCTTTTGTAACTTCTACATAAATGAGTATCACTTTGCACAATCAATTTGAAAAAAATCTTGCTTTTGCAGGTTTTTTATAACCACTTAAGACCCGGACCAAAATGCTGCTAAATGACCTTGCCCCTTCTTGCGATTCGGCACTGCGTCCCTTTAACTGACAATTGCGCGGTCGTGCAACGTGCCTCCCAAACAAAATTTGCGTCCTTTGCTTCCCACAAATAGAGCTTTCTTTTGGTGGTATTTGATCGCCTCTGCGATTTTTATTTTTTGCGCTATATACAAAAATAGAGCGACATTTTTGAAAAATTAATGTGATTATGTGTAGTGTGTGTAAGTGTGGTGTTGTGCAGACTTACTGTGGGATGTGATCTCTCCTCAGCGGTGGTTGAAAAAAACGCTGAAGGAGAGATCACATCGCTTCCTCCTTCCTGTGTTTACACAGGAGGAGGAAGTGACAGGGCGGGGGGGGGGGGCACGGATTGGCTGAGAGCGATCCGGAGGGGGCGGACAAAAACGAATAGCCGCCCCCTCATCCTGGATCGCTTGGCCAGCAATACGGACCGCCGTATGTACAAGGGGGGGTCCGACCGGACCCCCGAACCCCCTCAAGGCACCAACGTATATATACGTTGATGTGCCTGTCGGTGTCATTCTGCCGACGTAAATGTACATGTGGCGGTCCTTAACTGGTTAACTGGTATCAATGAAAAATGTAACCAGTAGTTCATAGAACTGTATTAAAGTGGACACATAACTAGCCATAAATCTGTCCCATCCCCCCATCTAACACCTATTGGGCCAGATCCACGAAGCATTACGTCGGCGTATCTCCACATACGCCGTCATAATTTAAAAATTGCGCTGGCGTATCTTTGTTTTGCATCCACAAAACAAGATACGCCGGAATTACGCTAAAACACGACTGGCGTAAGTTTGTATCTTAGTTGCATATTTACACTGGACGCTAGGGGCGCTTCTGTAGATGTTCAGCGTAAAATATGCAAATTAGATGGATACGCCGATCCACGAACGTACGTACGCCCGGCGCATTCTTTTTACGTTGTTTGCGTATGTCCGGCGTAAAGTTACCCCTGCTCTATAGAGGCGTACGCAATGTTAAGTATGGACGTCGGGACAGCGTCAAATTTTCCATCGTTTGCGTAAAACGTTTGCAAATAGGGCTTTGCGTAAGTTATGTTCACGTCGAAAGCATTGACTATTTGCGACGTGATTTCATGCATGCGCAGTGGGATACCTCCATGGACGACGCATGTGCAGTAAAAAAAAAAAAAAAAAAAAACTTAATTTACGTTGGGTCACGAATAATATAAATAAAACACGCCGCCGTAACTTAGGACGCAAGTGCTTTGTGAATACGGCACTTGCCATTCTAACTTACGGCGGCATAGCGTAAATGATATACGCTACGCCCGGCAGAGAGTTACGCCGGGCTTCGTGGATCTGGCCCATTATATCTAACCTGTGTAAGAAAGATGTATTAACTTTAGACATGTGCATTCGTTTTCATCCGAATTTCTGGGAATTTCACATTCGTTTTAACAAATGATAACGAACGTGCAGAGTTCGAAATTCAAAAAATCAGATCGTTTTGTTGCAACAACAGTTAGATATAGATAGGAGATTTGACATGATGGTGACAATAGTGATCTGTGTCTATTGAACCTGCGGTCGAATGCCTATCCTAACTCTATTAGTCCAATATTATTCAACATAGAGACATGAAGATTCAACATTATAGAGACATGAAGATTCAACATTATAGAGACATGAAGATTCAACATTATAGAGACATGAAGATTCAACATTATAGAGACATGAAGATTCAACATTATAGAGACATGAAGATTCGACGAAGCAGCTAAAAACATACGATCACCACAAACGAATATTTATGGTCAAATGCTCCGCCCATAGGCTATAGAAGAATTCTAATGTTGGTTGACAAGTAATAATAATTAATAAATATAATTATTACTAGTGTCCTACAACATTAGAATTCTACTATAGCTTGTAGGCGGAACATTCGACCGAAAATGTACGATTGCGGCGTCGTACAGTTTAGCTGCTTCGTCGGATCTTCTAAGAACATCCGACGGACACCATAAGCCTTCAATGACAGATTCGACATTAATTATTTTGGATGAATGTTTTTTTTCCACGAAACTAAATAAATAAAAACGAATTTCGGGAATAACTAAATTAATAAATTTTTCGGACGAAAACAAAATTCCGAAACGAAATATTGTGCACATGTCTAATTAACTTACCTATTTTTAGGTCATTCTGGTCCGGTCACATGATTTCCCCCGTGTCAGCAAATAACAGCTGCAGGGGAGAGGAGACAGTGCTCCCTCCTCTCCCATAGGCTCACCCATAGGCTTCAATGACCCATCCATTATCGGCGCTCCTTCCACTCCCCTAAAGCTGCGCTGGATGACACAGGGAAGGCAGATCACATAACTGGACCATAGAAGTCTGAAAATAGTATAGTGTATAGAACTTTCTTACACAGGTTAGGCTAGGTGTTCGGAGCAAGCAAAGCTGGAATTCCACTTTAAGACGTTAAAGCAATCCTTCCTGATATCAGAAGTTTTCTAGCAGGAACCAAAATGTACCTCCGTCTATCTACACAGCAGAAGATTGGGACGACAAACAATTCTGTGTAGGTAGAAGTAGGAACTTTATGGCACAAAGCTATAGCATTGCTTCACTTACTAACTTCCCAGTACAGGGTTGGTTTAACTATAGATGTACAAATGGCTGACTATCAGTGGCAGCTGCTCTATTAGGGGCACAGAGGCGCAGGGGCGCTGCCCTCAACCAATGCGTCTGGCCCCTTAAACTACATGCGGGCACATGGATTTCTATATTTATTTAAGCACATGATTAGAGCCTGAGGCTTTAATTGGCTTCAAGGCTTCAGAGCACTGTGCACTGAGCCCAACCACCTCTGTGACAATAGCAAATGAATATTTGTTATTGTCTCCCTTATTCTCCCCCCGGACAATCAGGAAGCCCCTATTGGCCAGGGAGTCTTAGGACTCGGGAATCGCCGCCGTCCATCTCCCATGGGGGGCGGAGGACGATTACCACCATCTGCCACCCACGCACTGTGGGGGGGGGGTTCAGTAGGTGTTGTTTGTTTGCCCCCCCCCTCCAAATACTGAACACGAGCCGCCACTGCTGATTATATTTTTACTTCTAATATAATGAAGCCCAAGTTTTTACTAGTGCCCTTACCAATGTAAGGACATTGGGCAAAACTTGGTGCCCCTACATTGGTGGTCAGTGTAGTGCTTCCTTACTGTATATTGATAATGACAGTAGTGCACCATTTCATTGGTTGTCAGTGTTGTGCTCTATTACTTTGGTGAATGTGTAATGCCTCCTTACTGTACATTAATGGTCAGTTTTATTGTTACTAACATTGGTGGTCAGTGTAGTGCTCTCTTACATTGGTTGGTATGTGTAATGACCCCTTACACTGGTGGTCAACATAGTGCTCTCTTACACTGATGATCAGTTTTGTCACTTAAGCTAAAAAACATTACCACTCTAATGCTCCAGAAGGTAAGCCCAGTGGCTGGTGACGCTGTATGCTGGTGCTGGTTGGTATGTAAGGCTCATCGGACTCAGCGTAGGCTACAGGCAAAGAGCACCTGGCCACACACAGGATCAGAAGACTGTAAAGCTAAAATAATAATAGGTGATAAAAAATTAGCTTAAGTTTAATTCTCCACCCATTAAAGAACAACATTCCCCCCCCCCCCCATAGAATGCATTAAGGTGAAAAACCTTAGGCCGCGTACACACAATCTAACATGTCCGCTGAAACTGGTCCGTGGACCAGTTTCAGCGGACATGTTCGATGGTGTGTATGGCCTATCGGACCGTTTTTCAGCGGTCAAAAGTTTCTAAACATGCTTAGAAACCTGTCCGCTGGAAACCTGTCCGTCGGACATGTTCGATGGTTAGTACACGAAATCAGTGGACAAAAATCCCGCGCATGCTCAGAATCAAGTCGACGCATGCTTGGAAGCATTGAACTTCGTTCTTTCATCACGTCGTTGTGTTCTACGTCACCGCGTTCTGGTCCGAGGGGATTTTTGTCCGATGGTGTGTACGCACATCAGACCAACAGACCACTTCAGCCTTGTCGGACAGGTTTCCTCGGACATGTCTCATTGTGTGTACGCAGCCTTAAGACCCCTTTCATAATGGAGCGGTTTGCAGGCGTAATTGCGCTAAAAATAGTGCCTGCAAACCGCCCTGAAACAGAGGCTGCTATTTCTCCAGTGTGAAAGCCCTGGATAGGTGCGCTAGCTCCAAAAGCCCTTCTAGCCGCCGGTGTGTTTACCGCTCCTCCACCACTCCTTTTCATTGGGAAGCAATGGGAAACCGCGGCTATACCACCGGCAATGTGCCTCTGCAGAAGCGCATTGCCGGCGGTATTAACCCTTTTTTGATCGCTAGCGGTGGTAAAACCGCACCGCTAGCGGCCGAATACCCCCGCATCTCCGCCGGTAAAGCGCCGCTGAAAATAGCAGCGCTTTATTGCCACCGCACCTCCTGCCCCAGTGTTCAAAGGGCCTAAAGCTTTACAGATACTTTTCTCATAGAGGTCTCCGAGATTAAGCACCTCATGGGCAAAATGTATCATGGTGCCATTTTCTTAGTTTTTTTTTACCCCTTTCAATAATAGTCAGTGTTGTGCTCCCTTTTATTGGTGGTGAATGTGGTATTCCCTTTCCTTGAGGACCTACATACATTTATGGTAGGGGTTTCAGGGGACAGTCCCCTGATTGAGGACACTGTCCCCGGACCAAGTCTGTCCCTGGTTTTGTCCCCAGATTGGATTTAATAGGGGGCAGGGGCAATTTCAAAGACAATCAGTGCAGAATTTAAATAAAAAAATTAGAATTACACACCCCCGCTCCGCCATGCGTACTACCATAGGGGGGTTATATTTTTCCCATTATCTGTGCCCCTTTCTGATGATCATGTACTGGTCGGAGCGGAGGGAATATTTCTTCAGTTTCGGGTGCATACCTATTTAGCTCCTCTCGCATGTTCTTCTGCCTTGGCTCAAATCCTGACCAGCCACCTGCCTATCTCCTTGCCTTCCCTGGCGGAGTGATCTTCCTCCGCTCCCCATCCAATAGTAGCTGGGGCCTGAAGAGTAAGGCTGCTTTCACATTGCAGCAGGAGCCGCGGTGGCGGTATAGCAGCGCAATTTTTAGCGCTGTTATACCATCGTATTTACCGCGGTATTCGGCCGCTAACCCCTGCTAGCGGCCGAAAAAGGGTTAAGACCGCCCTGTAGAGGCGCATTGCGAGCGGTATTACCGCGGTTTCCTATTGATTTCAATGGTAGGGAGCGGTATAGGAGCGGTAAACACACCGCTCCTATACCGCTGCAAAGATGTGGCTAGCAGGACTATTGGAGCGGTCCTGCTAGCCTTCGGGCTTTCACATTGAAGACTACAGGGCAGGTTTTTTTCAGGCGGTATAGCAGCGCTATTTTTAGCACTGTACCGCGTGAAAAACGCCTCAATGTGAAAGGGGCATAAGACTTGAGAGGCTGTGAGGCGGGCGGCGACGGGCAGAGAGTCGCTGATTGTTGGTATTACTAGTAAAGAAAAAATCTGGTCACCCTAATTTATGTGATAGGAAAGATCAGATTTGTTGCTATGGGCAACCCAGGCACTTTTCTCCCTGTGAGGCCTTTATAATGAAGGATGGAGCTGATAAAACCATCAGAGATCCTATGCAAGAGGGATTACGTGATATTTCATGCATGCAGAAGTTGCTTATTGCTACAAATAAACCGCTTTTAATAGGCATTCATAGTTTAATTACATCCAGCAATTAGTATACCAAAGGAAAAAGAATACTCAGTGCTTTTCTGTGTGACATTACCCTCTGGCTGGGAACAGTCGATTTACTGACAAGGCTTTTACCAGATGAGTCAGTGCTGATGACAGCATCTCTTCTATTACACAGCTCACCCGTAATTGAATTATTACCTGACAGAAAGGTTGTGTATATCCTCCATGCTATTAATTCAGATCATCAACGAGGAAGAAGCTATATCTGTGACATCGGATTCACGTTCTGCTCTTCATTTGCTTTAATACATTCTATGCACTAAAGCAGTTGTAAGGGCTTTTTTTTCCAATTATTATTATAGCGCTACCCCCGCAGGAGCCGCTGGTTAGATTTGGGTTCGGCGTGTTACCTTTGTAGCATGTCTAGGGGTATGATGAAAGTAGATGATGTGAGCAGTAATAGAATGTCCAAACAGCAAGATGTCGTTTTCTGTGCTTTTATTCTTGCGCCAACACGGCAACAGGTAACTTCAGGTGAATACAGGAAAGTGATGAAAGATGAAGTTGCAGATTCAAGCCTCAGTTATGCAGAAGCAGTCCTGCTTCATCAGTATCTCTGATTCGTCGCCACTCTAGCCGGAGTGGGTGTATTGTACCCGGACAGTCTTTCTCACAGAACTGGCAGTCGGGGTATCACTCAGGACCATGGGAGGACTGGGCTGGGGGGCAGGGGGGTATTGCCTCACAGGCTGCCCTAACTTATGTTCAAAATGGCCAGCAGCCGTTGCCCGCCACCATTTTCTTTTTTATTCTGGTCTAGGTCGGGCCAGGGGCATAGCCACAGCGGCTGACAACTAGCTGTTGCAATCCAGGAGTTGTAGTCCACGCTCAAGCTCCTGGTGAGTGGAAAACAGAGCAGCGCAGAGGAAACTACAATTTCCTGGGACTGGATTCTTGGAAGCAAGCAGAGGCAGGGTGTGCCAGGGAGTCGGAACGCAGGGCTGCAGGGCTGGGCGCTGGCTGCAACTTGACCCCAGGACCAGGCCTATTACCCCCCCCAGGAGGGTTCAAGGACCTGCTGAGCTGCGATCACTGAGGTGAGATACCCTGACACCCCTAGCTGACCCCCCATCTCCCCCCTATACACCCCATGTAACCTGCCCTAGCTGCACTGATGGGCACTGTGAGGCTGCATTGAAAAAACAGGTGGGCCATGGATGGTGAGCTGATTTGGTGGTTCAATGGGCCACTTGACTGGACTTGCCCCTCAGGCCTAAGGCTGCCAGCCCTCCCCTGCTCTGAACCCTGAGAAGGAAAACAAGCCTCTGCCACAGACTTGGCTCAAATGAAGATAGGAGTGGTACCTCTGCCACAGGCCCTTGCTCGGGCTTTCACATTGAGGTTGCTGGGGCAGGAATTTTTCAGGCGGTATAGCAGCGCTATTTTTAGCGCTGTACTGCCTGAAAAACTCCTCAATGTGAAAGGGGTCTAAGGACTGAGCCTCTTTCTGAGATTTAGGGCCAGATTCAG
Source organism: Rana kukunoris (assembly GCA_029574335.1). Classification (NCBI taxonomy): domain Eukaryota; kingdom Metazoa; phylum Chordata; class Amphibia; order Anura; family Ranidae; genus Rana; species Rana kukunoris. The sequence continues at coordinate 530,547,509 of CM056052.1, read as the reverse complement.
ATACAAAAAGGTATCTATCCGGCGGCGTAGCGTATGCTGTTTACACTACGCCTCTGCAACTGTTATGGGCAAGTGCCTTATTCAGAAAGCACTTGCTCCATAACTTGTTGCGGCATAGTGTAAAGTGGCCGGTGTAAGGGCGCCTAATTCAAATGAGTAGTGTGGGGGCGTGACCCCATGCTATTTACGTATTTTCTTAACGGCGCATGCGCCATCCGTGGACGTATCCCGTATCCCAGTATCCCAGTGCGCATGCGTGAAATCATTTTGCAACTAGTCAATGTAAACGACGTGTACGTAAATGACGTCCAGCCCCATTCCCGAACGATTTACGCAAACGACGTACAATTTGACGCTGTCCCGACGTCCATACTTAACATTGGCTGCGCCTCCTATAGCAGGGGTAACCTTACGCCGGAATAACGCTTATGCAAACGACGTAAACTACCTATGACGGCCGGCCGCAAGTACGTTCGGAAATCAGTGTATCTCCCTAATTTACATATTCGAAGCGTAAAACGACGGAAGCGCCACCTAGCGGGCAGCGTAAAACTGCAACTAATATACGACAATGTAATAGACTTATGCCGCTTGTATATTAGCAGAATTCCGGCGTATCTTCTTTTTTGAATACCAAAAAAAGATACGGCGGCTATTCTTAGTATTTACTCGTCGTATCTCTTGATACGCCGACATAAATACTTTTTGAATCTGGCCCTTAGTGTTTACAAATTAAAAACAGTTTTTTTTTTGCTAGAACCCCCAAACATTATATATATTTTTTTCTAACACCCTAGAGAATAAAATGGTGGTCGTTGCAATAAAAAAAAAAAAAAAAAGTCTTCCTCCCTGCAATGGTATCTCCCACTGGTCTCCATACCAAGCCAGGAGAAGGACCCAATCGCCTCTGCCGCTACCGACGGTTCCAGTAAGCGGCGAAAGGCACCGTAGCGGGGGGGCCATAGGGGGGCCATAACAACAGTAATCCTCTTCAAAGTACTAACGTAAAATGACGACAGGAAGTCCAGAAGTGGTTAAAGCAGAACTTTTTTAAAAACAAAATCCCCCATAGTACACCCCCACTCACACAAAACACCAAATAGTTATTACATTTGTGAAATTCCTTACTGTTTAACCTCCCTGGCGTTATGATTCTGTCTGGAATTTTGTACCAAAAGCGTTGCAATTGTTTTGCAAGGAAATGTGGTGTTATGTATTATAGGCCTGCAATTCTTAGTAAGTACTTACTTAAATCTATCTAAACAAGAGTCTAATAGGCATCCCGGGTATGATTTTTTTTTTTTTTTTATTAAAATTATAATATAATAAATAATTATAAAAAATTATAACAAATAATAATATAATTATAGTAAAAATTATTCAATAATGTAATCAAATCAAAATCACTGAAATTTGCTCAGTTGCAGAATTTTTGCTGTCATAATTTTTTTTTTTTATGACGAATTTCCCCACAGATCGCTATCGCTAAATTCTGCAAGTGATTATAATTTATTATCGCTGTTTTTTAGCTGCTCTAAAACAATTTTTGCCATAAAGGGACACTTTTGGTTGCTATAGGCAATCTACAGTTTGCAGGGAGAAAGAAAAGTTTTTATTATATAAAATGACATGCAGGGCACTGGGCAGACCACTAGGGACATGGGGGGTGTGTATTTTTTACATACAGTACTGTAATCTATAAGATTACATTGTACTGTATGTAAAGTGTTTGTTTACATTTTTGAATTTGGCGCCGTTCTCCGTCCCCGTGCGACGTAACGTCGCAGGGAACGGAGCTCGGCGGCACACGGGGACGCTGTGTGAATCAAGCGAGCACCCGCTCGCTCACACAGCGGGGATGCATCGCTGGATCCAGGGAGAATAGGCATGTGCAAAAGTGAAAAATTCGTTTCGTTTCGTTTCGTTTCAATTCGTCATTTAATAAATTTCGTTAAGTTAGGTTCGTTACATGTGTTGAATTCGTTTTCGGAATTCGTTCGTTTTCGACCGAATTTCGAAAAATACGGTCGAAATCGAAAATATTTCGACCGTTTTTCGAATTCGTTCGTTTTCGACCGAATTTCGAAAAAATCGGTCGAAATCGAAAATATTTCAACCAGATTAGAAAACAAATAGTCTCTTTTCTAATAGAATTTTTTTCGAATTAAATTCGAATTTTTTTTTTTTTTTTTTTTTTTTTTTTTTTTTTCGAATTCCGATCGAATTTAGTCCGCGGGTATTCGATTCGGAATTCGAAAAAAAAAATTCGATTTCGACTTTTTTTTTTTTTCGAAATTCGGTCGAAAATGAACGAATTCGGAAAACGGTCGAAATTTTTCGTTATTATAGCAATTCGGAAATTCGTATGCATCCGAATGTCCGAATAATGGAAAATTCGTCCGAATTTCGATTCGGAACGAAACGAAATGCACATGCCTAAGGGAGAAGGTAAGTAAACAGTCTCTGGATTCTGCGAGGCGAGCCCGTGTCTGACACGGGATCAACAATAGTAGCAGCAAATTTTTACCCCGTGTCAGACACGGGAAAAACGCCAAGGAGGTTAATAGATATGACTGATTGGATTTTCAGGAAGTCAGCTCTGTGATTCAAAAAATGCATCATCTTTCCTGGCAGGGAGGATCTCTTAGAACAGTGATTGCATCATATCCTCTTCTCTCTCTGTCTCTCTAACTGTAGACTACATTAGACTACATTTCCCATGAATCCTTGGCATAGGAGTGAATGTGGGAGGGTACACATCAACACATGCTTCTGGATAGGCCCTCAGACGGTCTAACAGCCAGATGTCCCCCAGGATAGGCCTCAGGCCCTGGCCTAGCAACCCGGGGCAGTACAACACCCGTCCACCCAGACAGACTTCCAGGTGGCACAGAACCCCCACCACCTGACCTCACCCAAATAAATAGGCTCTCCCAGCAGGCCTAGGGTCCCAAGAAAATCCCTGCCCATTGGCTGAGACACCCCATTTATTCCTAATCTGTCCTTGCAATGCCCTTATTTTATCTAATGCCACCAGATACCCGACCACCTAGAGACAGAAGAGAGAAGTGCATCAATTTCAGAATTAGGGCAACATCAATTGATCTCCTATTAATTGGCCAAGGCAACTATTCTTGGCAGGTAAATTTACTAGCAACCCTGCCTAAACACCAGGGTGCTACACCTGTTAACCACTTGCTTACTGGGCACATAAACCCCCTTCGTGCCCAGGCGAAATTTCAGCATGCGGCACTGCGTCGCTTTAACTGACAATTGCGCGGTCGTGCGACGGGGCACCCAAACAAAATTGGCGTCCTTTTTTTCCCCACAAATAGAGCTTTCTTTTGGTGGTATTTGATGGCCTGTGCGGTTTTTATTTTTTGCGTTATAAACAAAAAAAGAGCGACAATTTAAAAATATATATATATTTTTTACTTGTTGCTATAATAAATATCCCAATTTTTTTTAAAAAAATAAATATTATTTTTTCTCAGTTAGGGCCGATAAGTATTCTTCTACGTATTTTTGTAAAAAAAAAAAAAAGAATTATGATTTTTTTTTATATTTTTTTTTACTAGTAATGGCGGCGATCTGCGATTTTTATTTTGACTGCGATATTGCGGCGGACACATCGGACACTTTTGACACAATTTTGGCGCCATTCACATTTATACAGCGACAGTGCTATAAATATGCACCAATTACTGTATAAATGTGACTGGCATTGAAGGGGTTAACACTAGGGGGTGAGGAAGGGGTTAAATGTATTGCCTGGGTGTGTTCTAACTGTGTGGGGGGAGGGGGGTGACTGGGGGAGGTGATCGATGCTGTCTCCCTATGTTCAAGGGAAACAGCATCTGTCACCTCTCCCTGACAGGACGTGGAGCTCTGTGTTTATACACAGAGCTCCACGTCCCTGCTCTGTCACCGACGATCGCGTGTACCTGATGGACATCGCGGCCGCCGGGTACACGCATCGAATCCTCGGTGATGCGTCGGGACTGTTTTTCCCCGCCGCGCGCCACCCTGTGGACGTGAATTACAAGCAAATCACGTCCAAAGACGTGACGCCGGCACCTCAGGTCCGCGCTGCTGACGTATTATGTCAATAGCGCGGACCGGAAGTGGTTAAACCTGCCAGACCAGGACCAAGATGTTCAGCAAAAGTTTCAGTTACAGGGCTGGGAGTCCTTAGGACAAACCAAATATCACTTACAGGCAGTGACGGCTCATCCACTAGGGGTGCACGGGCACCGCCCCCCCCCCATCCATGCGTCCGGCCCCCTGATCTACATACAGGGACGTGGGACTATGGATTCCAATGGGGGGGGTTAAGCACAGAATTAGAGCCAGAGGCACTGTGCTCTGAGCCTACCCAGTTGTGTTACAATAGCGAGTGAATATTTGCTATTGTAACACTGAATCTCCCCCCAGCCAATCAGTCATCCGATTGGTCTGAAAGGAGATCCAATCAGATTGGCCAGCAGGAGATGCATGGCGCACGGAGGAGAGAAGGGACAAAAGGCATGCGATGGAACCAAGCAAGCAGCAAAGAGAGAGGCTGCCACCTTCTGCGAAATGGGGTAAGTGCGGGGCTTCGACTGACTCACCGACCAGGGGGTGCCACCAGCCGCAACTGCGGGGGTGCTAATAACAGCCATCTTTTTTTCCCAAAATAATACAAAACCTGTTGCTGTTAAATGTATATAAATATATTTATACATTTATAAGTAAAATTGATCCAGAGAACATCAGAAAGGTATTTTTTCACCTGCTGGAGCAAATTGGATCAAGATCATGCTTTGCTGTGGCTTTTTGCCTTTTTCTGGATCAAATGTGGCTGTGGGATTGTGTATATAGGATTGTCAGTCCACCCCCCGCCCTTTTTATTGGTTGAACTAGATGGAATTGTGTATTTTTTCAACCAGACTAACTATGCAACTGTTATTTTTTATTTATTTGTTGTCCATAGCTCCACTTTTGGGCACCGATCAGAAGAGATTCAGGCAAATAAGTTTAGGGGGTAATTAAATAATTTTAAAGAAAAAATCGTATTCTTTGGAATAAATCATTTGTACCACTTGGAAGGATAACATGCTTTAATTAGCAGCACAGGTACAGTGCGGAAAATAAGTATTTGAACACCCTGCTATTTTGCAAGGTCTCCCACTTGGAAATCATGGAGGGGTCTGAAATTGTCATCGTAGGTGCATGTCCACTGTGAGAGACATAATCAAAAAAAAAAATTCCAGAAATCACAATGTATGATTTTTGTAACTATTTATTTGTATGATACAGCTGAGAAAATCAATGTTAATATTTGGTACAGTAGCCTTTGTTTGCAATTACAGAGGTCAAACGTTTCTTGTAGTTTTTCACCAGGTTTGCACACACTGGAGGAGGGATTTTGGCCCACTCCTCCACACAGATCTTCTCTAGATCAGTCAGGTTTCTGGGCTGTCGCTGAGAAACACGGAGTTTGAGCTCCCTCCAAAGATTCTCTATTGGGTTTAGGTCTGGAGACTGGCTAGGCCACGCCAGAACCTTGATATGCTTCTTACAGAGCCACTCCTTGGTTATCCTGGCTGTGTGCTTCGGGTCATTGTCATGTTGGAAGACCCAGCCTTGACCCATCTTCAAAGCTCTAACTGAGGGAAGGAGGTTGTTGCCCAAAATCTCGCAATACATGGCCCCGGTCATCCTCTCCTTAATACAGTGCAGTCGCCCTGTCTCATGTGCAGAAAAACCCCCCCAAAGCATGATGCTACCACCCCCATGCTTCACAGTAGGGATGGTGTTCTTGGGATGGTACTCATCATTCTTCTTCCTCCAAACACGGTTAGTGGAATTATGACCAAAAAGTTTTATTTTGGTCTCATCTGACCACATGACTTTCTCCCATGACTCCTCTGGATCATCCAAATGGTCATTGGCAAACTTAAGACGGGCCTTGACATGTGCTGGTTTAAGCAGGGGAACCTTCCGTGCCATGCATGATTTCAAACCATGACGTCTTAGTGTATTACCAACAGTAACCTTGGAAACGGTGGTCCCAGCTCTTTTCAGGTCATTGACCAGCTCCTCCCGTGTAGTCCTGGGCAGATTTCTCACCTTTCTTAGGATCATTGAGACCCCACGAGGTGAGATTTTGCATGGAGCCCCAGTCCGAGGGAGATTGACAGTCATGTTTAGCTTCTTCCATTTTCTAATGATTGCTCCAACAGTGGACCTTTTTTCACCAAGCTGCTTGGCAATTTCGCCGTAGCCCTTTCCAGCCTTGTGGAGGTGTACAATTTTGTCTCTAGTGTCTTTGGACAGCTCTTTGGTCTTGGCCATGTTAGTAGTTGGATTCTTACTGATTGTATGGGGTGGACAGGTGTCTTTATGCAGCTAATGACCTCAAACAGGTGCATCTAATTTAGGATAATAAATGGAGTGGAGGTGGACATTTTAAAGGCAGACTAACAGGTCTTTGAGGGTCAGAATTCTAGCTGATAGACAGGTGTTCAAATACTTCTTTGAAGCTGTATCATACAAATAAATAGTTTAAAAAATTCATAAATTGTGATTTCTGGAATTTTTTTTTTTTTGATTAGGTCTCTCACAGTGGACATGCACCTACGATGACAATTTCAGACCCCTCCATGATTTCCAAGTGGGAGAACTTACAAAATAGCAGGGTGTTCAAATACTTATTTTCCGCACTGTAAGTGTTACTAACTATAAACGCTTGAACAAACCATTTTTGAATTCCTATTTAGTGTTTGGTGAAGAAGATTTTGGAATACTGATCATCTAGTAATCCAGGAATTTACTGTATTTCCTTACTGCAGAAAAAAATGAATTAAGTACATTACAGATGATATTCATGTGATGTGAAGGTACATTATCAAGCAAGAACATGTGATGGTTCTACCCTGCCAGAGAGCCAGTGCATGAAATCCAAATTAAGAGTAAGTTTACACCTTATTAAGTAAAATCCATCACGAGGAAAAATACTTTTCAACTTGGAAAACGATTTTTTTTTAATGATGTCTATTATTCATTTCCTTTTATATATAATATTCACATTGGGCCAGATTCTCGTCGATTTCCGTTTTTTTTGGCGTAGCGTATCCCATTTACGCTACGCCTCCGCAGCTTTTACGGGCAAGTGCTGTATTCTCAAAGCACTTGCTCCGTAATTTGCAGCGGCGTAGCGTAAATGGGCCGGCGTAAGGCCGCGTAATTCAAAGTAGGAAGGAGGTCACCGTGTTGTATTTAAATTAAGCGCCCCCCTGCGCCAAACAAACTGAGCATTCACATTGGTTTCGACGTCAACGTAATTAACGCACAGCCCTATTCGCGACGAGTTACGTAAACGACGGAAAAACACGACACTGTCCCGACGTCCATACTTAACATGGTGTACGCCGGACCTACGCAAGGTTACCCCTCATATAGCAGTGGTAACCTTACGATGACGTAAACTATGACGATGGCGCGCAAATACGTTCGGGAATTGGCGTATCAGGCTCATTTGCATATTTGACACAGAAATCGACGGGAACGCCACCTAGCGGCCAGCGTAACATTGCAACTTAGATCCGACGGTGTAAGTGACTTACGCCAGTCGGATCTACGCCAAATCTATGCGTAACTGATTCTAAGAATCAGTCGCATAGATAGGAGGGCTCAGAAACAGAGATACAATGGTGTATCTGGAGATACACCGTCATATCTCTTCTGAGTATCTGGCCCATTGAGTTTCTTCAAAATGCTTGAATCAGCCAGAGATGACATTTCAGTTATACAATGCCTTGAAAAAATATTCACTTTTATGTGATAGACCAGTGGTCTACAAACTGCTGCCCGGGGGCCAGATGTGGCCCTTTGCTTGCTTTTATCCGGCCCTTGGGGCAGTGTTTCATCCACTGATACCAACAATGGGACAAATTTTCTCCTACTGACACCAACAAAGGGGCCCAATGACACCAATGATGGGATCCTCACGATGACGCCAAGGATTGGGGACAATTCCTCACAATGACACTCACAGTTTTTCTCAATGACACCAACAATGGGACCCAATGACAGGGCACAATTACTCACACTGAAGCAATAGGGCATTCATTTTTTCCACTGATGTCGGGACCTTTTCGACTCCTACGGACCACTGTCCGGCCCTCGTAAACTCTGAAGGACAGTAAAATGGCTCTTTGCTTAGAAAGTTTGGAGACCCCTGTGATAGACCAACACAAAGTAGCACATTATTGTCAAGTAGAAGGAAAATGATAAATGGTTTTCCTAATTTTTTTACAAATAAAATATGTGAAAAGTGTGGCGTGCATTCGTATTCAGCCTTCGTTACTCTGATACCCCTAACTAAAATCTAGTGGAACAAATTGCCTTCAGAAGTCACCTAATTAGTAAATAGAGTCCACCTGTGTGTAATTTAATGTCGGTATAAATACAGCTGTTCTGTGAATCCCTCATAGGTTTGTTAGAGAACCTTAGTGAACAAACAGCATCATGAAGGCCAAGGAACACACCAGACAGGTCAGGGATAAAGTTGTGGAGAAATATAAAGCAGGGTTAGGTTATAAAAAAATATTCCAAGCTTTGAACTTCTCACAGAGCACAGTTCAATCCATCATCCATCATCTGAAAATGGAAAGAGTATGACACAATTGCAAACCTACCAAGACATGGCCGTCTACCTAAACTGACAGGCCAGGCAAGGAGAACATTCATTAGAGAAGCAGCCACATGGTAACTCTGGAGGAGCTGCAGAGATCCACAGCTCAGGTGGGAGAATCTGTCCACAGGACAACTATTAGTCGTGTACTCCACAAATTTGGCCTTTATGAAAGTTGCAAGATGAAAGCCATTGTTGAAAGAAAGACATAAGAAGTTCCGTTTGCAGTTTGTGAGAAGCCATGTGGGGGACACAGCAAACATGTGGAAGAAGGTGCTCTGGTCAGATGAGACCAAAATGTAACTTCTGGCCTAAAAGCAAAACGGCATGTGTGGCGGAAAACTAACACTGCACATCACCCTGAACACACCATCCCCACCGTGAAACATGGTGGTACCGTAGCAGCCTCATGTTGTGGGGATGCTTTTCTTCAGCAGGGACAGGGAAGCTTGTCAGAGTTGATGGGAAGGTGGATGGAGCCAAATGCAGGGAAATCTTAGAAGAAAACCTGTTAGAATCTGCAAAAGACTTGAGACTGGGGGGAGGTTTGTCTTCCAGCAGGACAATGACCCTAAACAATAAACATACAGCCAGAGCTACAATGGAATGGTTTAGATCAGAGCATATTCATGTGTTAGAATGGCCCAGTCAAAGTCCAGACTTAAATTCAATTGAGAATCTGTGGCAAGACATGAAAATAGCTGTTCACAGACGCTCTCCATTCAATCTGACAGAACTTGAACCATTTTGCAAAGAAGAATGGGCAAGAAATCTCCCTCTCTAGATGTGCAGAGCTGGTAGAGACATCCCCAAAAAGACTTGCAGCTGTAATTGCAGTGAAAGGCGGTTCTACAAAGTATTGCATCAGGGGGGTTGAATACAAATGCCTCCCACACTTTTTAAATATTTAATATAAAAATTCGGAAAAACATTTATCATTTTGCTTCCACTTCACAAATACCGGTATGTCCCACTTTGTGTTGGTCTATCACATAAAATACATTTACGTTTTTGGTCATAACATGACAAAATGCGGAAAATTTCAAGGGGTATGAATACTTTTTCAAGGCACTGTAGTTGATAAAGATCATATAGTATCTCAGGACCAAATTTTAAGTCTGTGACCTTTGTTCCATCTGCAGTGAAGTCTCACTCTTTTTGCTATATTTTTCAAGAATTAAAATAAATAATCCACCATGGAGAACATGCCTTCTCATGGCTGGTTAGAAGCTCTGAAATGTTATTGTTGAAATATCTTAAAGCCAATCTCCAGGCAATTTTTACCCCCAGCAGATCTGGAATTTTATTTTTACTTACAAAAAAAATCTTCTTCAAAGTCTGGGTGAAATCACTTTCTGACACGAGAATTTTTTTGTTTCAGGAGCATCCATACGTAGGCAGGTGACCTGCTGTGTATTTCATTAGCACCCGGCTACCCAGGTCAGGGGGAAAGGGTTAAAAGGGTTGTAAACCTTCAAGTTTTTTCACCCTAATGCATCCTATGGTCCCAAAAAAAGTCAAAAGTGGTCGATCTGTCTGTCGCAATGTCGCAGTCCTGCGAAAAAAAAAAGAAAAACGCAGATCACCGCCATTACTAGTAAAAAAATTAATTAAATAAATGCCAGAAAACTATCCCCTATTTTGGAGACACTATAACTTTTGCGCAAACCAATAAATATATACATTTATTTTTTACCAAAATATGCAGAAGAATACATATTGGCCTAAACTGATGAAGGAATTTGTTTTTTAAAAAACATTTTGGGGATATTTATTTCTAATAAAAGTAAAAAATATAGGCCCAGATTCAGAGACCAATTACGCCTGTCTAACTGGTGTTAGACAGGAGTAATTTCAAATTTCGCGCACCGTATCACTAGTTTCAATCCTCAAACCATGATACGGCGGCTTCGGGCTTCGATCCGAGAGGCTTACGTCTTCGTAAGCCTTCGGATCTACGTTGCGATATTTTTGCGGCCGCTGGGTGGAGTCCGCGTCGTTTTCACCGTCGGGGTATGCAAATGAGTTTTTACGGTGATCCACGAAGGTACGAATGTCCTTCGCAATCGCCTACGTCATTTTTTGGCTACGTAATGTTAGAGCAGCTTTTTGCTGGTCTAACAGTGTGTAACCCATGTTAAGTATGGCCGTCGTTTCCACGTCTAATTTAATTATTATTTTTAACGTAACTCGTTCGGGAATAGGAATGTACATAAACGACGCTACTACGACGTAACAACGTGATTTCGCGCAATGCACGGCGGGAAATTTGGGGACGGAGCATGCGCAGTTCGATCGCTGCGGGAACGCGCCTATTTTAAATGCTTCACGCCCCCTAATCGCGTAGATGGATTGCGCCGGGAGAAATACACTACGCCGCCGTCGTTTACTGGACAAAATCTACCTGGATTCCACGTAGAGCCAGGTAAAATACGGCGGCGTAGTGTATTTGGGAAACGCTATGATAATCTAATTCTATGTGAATCTGGCCCATAGTTTTTTTGGTTTATAGCGCAAAAAAATAAAAACCGCAAAGGTGATCAAATACCACCAAAAAAAGTTATATTTGTGGTAAAGAACGTCAATTTTGTTTGGGTACAGCGTCGCATTACCGCGCAATTGTCAATTAAAAAATGTCATTAAGGGGGAAAATCGTCCGGGGCTGAAGTGGTTAAAGAGAGGGCAGCAATGTGATTTACCCTCTCTGTCAGCACTTACTAACTGAATCCGATATCACGAGATCCTTTCTCGCATATACGCTGCACATGCACGATGTATAACAAATTCATTTTCTATACATTAAATTAATGTGTCAGTCTCTCACTTTGATAGGTGGAAAGGACGTCATTGCAGTGCAGACACCCTACAATGGACTTATAGAGAGTCAAAAAGGCATGCCATGAACGCCGCATTTTCCTTTTTTTAGTGAATCCAAACAATTTTTACAAATGATCTTTTCCCCAAATCCTTACTTATATCTGGAGGATCACTGAGGGTTATTTACAAAAGGCAAATCCACTTTGCACTACAAGTGGAAAGTGCACTTGAAATTGCACTGAAAGCAACTGCGGATCCAGGGGGGGGGGGCAACAGGGCAATTGCCCCCCCCCCCGAGACAATCATGTCATATTGGCTTTAAAAAAAAATATTAAACTGCTTTGCGGTGCCTCCAGCTGCCGCTGCCGAGTCTCTCACGATTTCTCTCTCATCACCAGGGCCGGACTGGCCCAGCCCAGTAGGCTGCCTGTCCTGAGGCTGCTTTGAGCTGTAGCTGACTGCAGCGCTCCCCCTCTCTCCTGTGTGTATGACATCGGGCATCTCTCACTGTGTGTGAGAGATGGATCTGTGTTCGGCTGTGCTGCCTGTGCTAGACCTGCTCGTGTGATAGTAGACTGAGATGAAACACTGATTGAATCAGTGTTTTGTCTATCACACAAGCCCGTCTAGGGGGGGGCCTTGCTAGAGCACACTGCCCTGCCAAACACAGACCTACAGCTCCTGTTTGTTTCATGACACACGTCGAGAGAGGAGATACCTGCTGTGTGTGATCGAGGCAATGCCATGGTGAGTGCCATGCACAGTGTGGCTGCAATAATAGACAAAAGTGGGACTGCATTCATAGACAAAAGTGGGACTGCATTCATAGACAAAAGTGGAACTGCATTCATATACAAAAGTGGGACTGCATTAATATACAAAAGTGGGACTGCATTAATAGACAAAAGTGTGACTGCATTCATAGACAAAAGTGTGACTGCATTCATAGACAAAAGTGTGACTGCATTCATAGACAAAAGTGTGACTGCATTCATATACAAAAGTGGGACTGCATCAATATACAAAAGTGGGAATGCATTCATATTCAAAAGTGGGGCTGTATTTATATACAAAAGTGGGATGCATTTATATACAAAAGTGGGACTGAATTTATATACAAAAGTGGGGATGCATTTATATACAAAAGTGGGACTGTATTTATATACAAAAGTGGGACTGCATTCATATACAAAACTGGGGCTGCATTCATATACAAAAGTGGGATGGTATTCATATACAAAAGTGGGACTGCATTAATATACAAAAGTCTATGTCTATGTCGCACGACTATGTACCCCGTAGCCCCTTGATTACCGCCCTAGTTAACCCTTTCACCCCTATTACCAGTGTCACTAAGCGATCATTTTTCTGATCGCTGTATTAGTGTCGCTGTTGCCGCTAGGTAGCTAATTTTATTTTATTTTTTATTTATTTTTACTAAAGACATGTGGCTGAATTCATTTTGGCCTAAATGTTTGACTAAAATTTAGTTTATTCGATTTTTCTTATAACAAAAAGTAAAACATATTTTTTTTCAAAAATGGCGCTCTATTTTTGTTTATAGCGCAAAAAATAAAAATCGCAGAGGCAATCAAATACCATCAAAAGAAAGCTCTATTTGTGGGAAGAAAAGGACGCAAATTTTGTTTGGGAGCCACGTCGCACGACTGCACAATTGTCTGTTAAAGCGACACAGTGCCGAATTGTAAAAACGCCTCTGGGCATTTAGCAGCATATTGGTCCGGGGCTTAAGTAGTTAATATACAAAAGTGGGACTGCATTTATATATTAAAGTGGGGTTGCATTTATATACAAAAGTGGAACTGCATTCATATACAAAAGTGGGGATGCATTCATATACAGTGGGCCTGCATTCATATATACAGTGAGGCTGCAATGATGGGCACTGATGAGGCTGCATTGATCTCTTGTACCATGTCTTCAGTCTCTGACCATCTTTGGTACCATGTCTTCAGTCTCTGACCATCCCTTGTACCACGTCTGCAGTCTCTGACCATCTCTTGTACCATGTCTGCAGTCTCTGACCATCTCTTGTACTATGTCTGCAGTCTCTGACCATCTCTTGTACCATGTCTGCAGTCTCTGACCATCACTTGTACAATGTCTACAGTCTCTGACCATCTCTTGTACCATGTCTGCAGTCTCTGACCATCAATTGTACAATGTCTACAGTCTCTGATCATCTCTTGTACCATGTCTGCAGTCTCTGATCATCCCTTGTACCATGTCTGCAGTCTCTGACCATCTCCTGTATTATGTCTGCATTCCATGACTATCTCTTGTACCATGTCTGCAGTCTCTGACCATCTCTTGTACCATGTCTGCAGTCTCTGACCATCTCCTGTATTATGTTTGCATTCTCTGACCATCTCCTGTATTATGTTTGCATTCTCTGACCATCTCCTGTATTATGTCTTCATTCTCTGACCATCTCTTGTATCATGTCTGCATTCTCTGACCATCTCTTGTACCATGTCCGCAGTCCCAGACCATCTCTTGTATAATGTCTGCAGTCTCTGACCATCTCTTGTACCATGTCTGCAGTCTCTGACCATCTCTTGTACCATGTCTGCAGTCTCTAAACCATCTCTTGTACTATGTCTACATTCTCTGACCATCTCTTCTACCATGTCTGCAGTCTCTGACCATCTCCTGTATTATGTCTGCATTCCCTGACCATCTCTTGTACCACGTCTGCAGTCTCTGACCATCTCTTATACCATGTCTGCAGTCTCTGACCATCTCCTGTATTATGTTTTGCATTCTCTGACCATCTCCTGTATTATGTATTCATTCTTTGACCATCTCTTGTATCATGTCTGCATTCTCTGACCATCTCTTGTACCATGTGTGCAGTCCCAGACCATCTCTTGTATAATGTCTGCAGTCTCTGACCATCTCTTGTACCATGTCTGCAGTCTCTGACCATCTCTTGTACCATGTCTGCAGTCTCTGACCATCTCTTGTATTCCCTGACCATCTGTTGTACCACGTCTGCAGTCTCTGACCATCTCTTATACCATGTCTGCAGTCTCTGACCATCTCCTGTATTATGTTTTGCATTCTCTGACCATCTCCTGTATTATGTATTCATTCTTTGACCATCTCTTGTATCATGTCTGCATTCTCTGACCATCTCTTGTACCATGTGTGCAGTCCCAGACCATCTCTTGTATAATGTCTGCAGTCTCTGACCATCTCTTGTACCATGTCTGCAGTCTCTGACCATCTCTTGTACCATGTCTGCAGTCTCTGACCATCTCTTGTACTATGTCTACATTCTCTGACCATCTCTTGTACCATGTCTGCAGTCTCTGACCATCTCTTGTACCATGTCTGCAGTCTCTCACCATCTCTTGTACCATGTCTGCAGTCTCTGACCATCTCTTGTACCATGTCTGCAGTCTCTGACCATCTCTTGTACCATGTCTGCAGTCTCTGACCATCTCTTGTACCATGTCCACAACCTCTAACCATCTCTTGTCTTTTATCATGTCTGCAGTCTCTGAGGGAGTCTGGAGAGGAGTCAAGAGAGGGAGAGCTGCCAGAATGGGGGTCATGGGAGAAGTCAGAGGTGTGTGGATGTGGAGAGCAGACTATAGAAAAAAAACAGAGCCACCAAGCTAAAGCCGACTGACTGAGCCCTGCATGGTGCACCTGAGAGGAGGTCTGTGACAGCACCACTAGGCCAGTCTGAGGGGGGGGGGGTGGTGTCACTGATGTAAAGGGAAACTGAATACAACAATGTAATGGGGCACTGATATAAAGGTTTCTCCCTATATTAGTAAACCCCCCCTTTGGTCTATTCTTTCTGTGGAAGGTGGTCTCTGGCCAACAGAGTCACCCCCCACGTTACCAATGATTGACCACTTTTAGCACTATCAACTAGTTCTCTCTCTCTCTCTCTCGTTCTCTCTCTCTCTCTCTCGTTCTCTCTCTCTCTCTCGTTCTCTCTCTCTCTCGTTCTCTCTCTCTCTCGTTCTCTCTATCTCTCGTTCTCTCTCTCTCTCTCGTTCTCTCTCTCTCTCTCTCTCTCGTTCTCTCTCTCTCGTTCTCTCTCTCTCGTTCTCTCTCTCTCGTTCTCTCTCTCTCGTTCTCTCTCTCGTTCTCTCTCTCGTTCTTTCTCTCTCGTTCTCTCGCTCTCTCGCTCTCTCGCTCTCTCGCTCTCTCTCTCTCTCGCTCTCTCTCTCTCTCGCTCTCTCTCTCTCTCTTGTTCTCTCTCTCTCTCTTGTTCTCTCTCTCTCTCTTGTTCTCTCTCTTGTTCTCTCTCTCTCTCTCGTTCTCTCTCTCTCGTTCTCTCTCTCTCTCTCGTTCTCTCTCGTTCTCTCTCGCTCTCTCTCTCTCTCTCTCGTTCTCTCTCTCTCTCTCATTCTCTCTCTCTCTCTCATTCTCTCTCTCGTTCTCTCTCTCTCTCTCTCGTTCTCTCTCTCTCTCATTCTCTCTCTCGTTCTCTCTCTCGTTCTCTCTCTCTCTCTCTCTCTCTCTCTCTTCAAATGTGCTTTAAAATGCATGGTTTTCCCTTTCATGAACAAGAAAATAATGACGTTGTGCTGTTGGGCCGGTATAAAAATGCTATGTGGCTGGTATGAATTTTTTTCCAGGGCTGGTTATTATACCCAGTCTGGCCCTGCTTATCACCCGATCAGCAGTGCCACCGTCAAGAGAGAGAGACGTTTTTTTTTTCTGGCAGTGCCCCTCCCGAGACTAGACTCTGGATCCGCCCTTGACTGAAAGTACACTTGGAAGTGCAGTCGCTGTAAATCTGAGGGGTAGATCTGAAATGAGGGGAAGCTCTGCTGATTTTATTATACAATCATGTGCAAACTAAAATGCTGTTTTTTATTTTCCTTGCATGTCCCCCTCAGATCTCCAGCGACTGCACATCCAAGTGCACTTTCAGTGCAATTCCAAGTGCACTTTGCACTTGTAGTTTGCACTTATAGTGCAAAGTGGATTTGCCTTTCATAAATAACTCCAAAAAATAGTAGGACAAACCCCAAAAAAGATAGTAGGGCAAACCCAAAAAAAGATGGTAGGACAAACCCCAAAAAAGCTAGTAGGACAAACCCCCAAAAATATATAATTTAAATATATTAATAGTAAAAAGGTGAAGTCTGAGCATGTAGGCCCTTTACAAAATAATCTAGAGTGGGTGACTGAGGACAAAGAGAAGGCAAATGTATTAAATGCTTTCTTCAGCTCTGTGTATACAATGGAGAATGGGGGAGCTCATGTCCATAATGGGGGTGGGAGTGACACAGCCCCAAATCCACAATGGCTCAAAAGTGATATGGTCCAGAAATATTTAGATAGAATAAAGGTGGATAAAGCACCTGGACCAGATGGCATCCACCCACGGATCCTAAAAGAATTGAGCTCTGAAATTTCAAAACCACTGTATCTAATATTTAGGGACTGGAGATTGCGATTTTTTTTTACGAAAAATATGTAGAAGAATACGTATCGGCCTAAACTGAGGAAAAAATATGTTTTTTTATATCTTTTTTGGGGATATTTATTATAGCAAAATGTAAAAAATATTGCATTTTTTTTCAAAATAGTCGCTCTATTTTTGTTTACAGCGCAAAAAATAAAAAACGCAGAGATTGATCAAATACCACCAAAAGAAAGCTCTATTTGTGGGAAGAAAGGGACACAAATTTTGTTTGGGAGACACGTCGCACGACCGCGCAATTGTCAGTTAAAGCGACGCAGTGCCGAATCACAAAAAGTGCTCTGGTCTTTGACCAGCAATATGGTCCGGGGGTTAAGTGGTTAATATCTACTTTAAATCACATTGCTATTTGCCTAATGTACTTGTTTGTAGCCTAAATACTGAAATTTGCACCTAAAAATTGAATTTAGTAACTTTTGTGAAATGCCAGTAAAAACGTGGCTGCGCCAGTAAATTTTGGGTGTCGTGCCAGTAAATTTCAATCTGGTAGGTTGGTAACACTGTCCTGGGAGCATACGGCTCTAAAACGGAAGTACTGCTGAGTGCATGCCCAGCTCCATCCAGCTAGAGGAGCTGTCAGACCGTCATAGGGCCAGATTCAGATAGAGTGAGGCGGCGTACACACGACCGAGGTTCTCGCTGGAAACCAGCGAGAACCTCGCTGGAAGCTGCATTCCAGCGAGGACCTCGGCCGTGTGTACACTCTCGGCGAGCTTCCCGTCGGGAAGCCCGTCGAGCAGAAATAGAGAGCACGCTCTCTATTTGCTCGACGGCCCGCCTGGATGAATGGCTGGTTGCCATTCCCGACGGGCGGGTCGCCGATTTCGACGGCCGGCAGAGAACCTCGACGGGCGGAACGATGTGTTCTGCCCGTCGAGGTTCTCTGCCGTGTGTACGCGGCCTAACTCTCACTTTGAGCCTGCGTTTCTGTTTTCAGTAAGCAGAAAACATGAAACGGCGGGTTGGAGTTACTATACGAGCGGCGTAATTGTATTTCGCCGTCGTATCGTAACTTCAATTTTAAAAATGGCGCGGGGGGCGTTCCCGCTGATTAACGCCGAGAATATATTAATCGGGAATCGGAAATTCACGATCGTATTCGGGCGCGATGCAGTGACTTTCCGACGTTTCCGTAAGAGATACGCGGCGTAAAGATAAAGCAGCCCCCTAGTGGACGTTATCGCGTCGAAAAAATAAAATCCGAGTCGTTTGCGTAAAACGTCCGTGAATGGGGATTGACGTCATTGACGTTCACTGACAGAATTTGGAGCATGCGCACTGACAGTCGACGCATGCGCAGTACGTTCGCCGCGGGATCGCGCCTAGTTATAATACCCGCCCAATTTGAATTACGCCGGCTCATTTTCGCTACGCCGCCGCAACTTTAGGAGCAAGTGCTTTGTGAATACAGTACTTGCTCCTAAAGTTTCGGCGGAGTAACGTAAATGAGAAACGTTACTCCAACATAAAGATTCGCCCATCTACCTGAATCTGGCCCATAGAGTTTTAATGGCTGCTGGCAGTGAGGCTCTATGGTGCACCTGTCCCCTCCGCCTGCTCCTAAATGGCCCAGAGCCTTATACACACCTTTGCATCCATCTGTGCTCAGAGCCCATCTCTACTTGCTAGCTTTGGAGCAGATGTATCATATTGTTTTTTCCTTTAACCACTTGCTTACTGGGCACTTAAACCCCCCTCCTGCCCAGACCAATTTTCAGCTTTCATCGCTGACGAACTTGGAAAGACAATTGCACGGTCGTACAACGCTGTACCCAAATGACATTTTGATAATATTTTTTTTTCACACAAATAGAGCTTTCTTTTGGTGGTATTTAATCACCGCTGGGGTTTTCATTTTTTGCTAAACAAACAAAAAAAAAAATTTGAAAAAAAAAACCAATCATGTTTCATAGTTTGTTATAAATGTAGCACTACCCCCGAAGGAGCTGCTGGTTTGATTTGGGTGGCACGTTACATCTGTTTCTCCGCCGTCTAGGGTACATGATGAGAGCTGTAATAAACTCAATGTCCACACTGTAGATATCTGTTCTCGTGCTTTATTACCCAACGGGGTAAAAAAATTTAAAAGTAGTAGTAGATAAGATGACAGCAAGAGTGGTAAATAATGGATTCAGGCTTGTAACTGGGTTCCGGAAGCAGTCCTGCTTCCAACAACAAATTGCGTCGCCACTCTAGGCAGAGTGGGAATAGTGCATCTGGATAGGCCGCTCTCACCGGTCTAGCAACCAGAGTGTCACTCGGAACTTTAGCAAAGTCTCTGCCACAGACCTTCCCAAAGGTTCTCGGTCCAAAATCCTTCTCAACACTGGATTAAGCACCCGAATCTCCCTTGTACAACGTTTAGCAATCCCAGTACTGATATGCGACCATCGTCCAGCCTCTCAGAAACTAAATGTCCTTCAATGAAGCAGCAGGCCTTTCTCGAGATACCAGCCTTGTGCTCGGTATTTCCTAGACAGGTTCTTCATCGGTCAGCTCCCTCCCTCGGGACAGACAGTACAGGACAGTTCTGCAGCCGCAGACCCAGTCTACACACTTATTCCACTAGGTTGATTCTTTGCTCCGGACCAACGTGGTCCCGGAACCAGGAACACTGAAACACACACCCCAGCCATGAGGGCCACACACAGGGTGGTGGGACGACTGTCCAGGCGGATGGCGGCGAAGACGACGATGAACCAATGGCGTCTGCCCCCTAAATACCCCTCCCCAGCATGCACAGCGAGGCGATCAACCCACCTGATTGGCTGCCGAGGAGACGTATTCACACTACCCTGACTCCACTGCTGCCACCTGTCGGTCCGGGGTGTGAGGCCCCCCAAACAACGACAGTGGACACACAGTACAGCCAAAGCTGGTACAGAGGCCCTAGAATGTTGTCAAATAAACATGGTCAGAGGCAACTAACTCTCTGGCCACCCTCTAAATTTGCAGCAGCACCTGCTATGAAAAGTAGCCAGGCGCTACATACAATTTTACAAACAGGCGGGACTAGTGCACACTAATAGGCTGCACTGATGTGCACTGATAGGCACAGATAAGGTGGCACTGATGGGGACCGATAAGGTGGTACTGATGGGCACATATAAGATGTCACTGATGGGTGGCACTGAAGGGCACTGGCAGGTGGCACAGGTGAGCACAGATGATCTGGTGGCAGCTCTGCTTGATCGGGACCGATGTCCCTTTAACAGCCGCCGGTGATCAGCTTCTTTTTTTTATCCTCACGCTATCAGCGCAAGGATAAAAAATAGCCAAGTACCGGCTCTGTTTACATTACATGATCAGCTGTCATTGGCTGACAGCTGATCACGTGGTAAATGGTCGGGATTGACTCCAATCTGTGATCCAGCGAGTATCAAAGACCCCCTGATGTCTCACTTTTGAGACAGAGAAAGGAATTGAAGACAGAGATTTCCTAGTTCCCTTCTTTGCAGCCTCAGCTGCACTAGACAGTGAATGAATGGGAAGGGCTCTGTGCTGAGCGGCTTCCAGTTAATTCACAAACTGAAGCATAGTAACCAGAGTTAACTATGCTGCAGTTATGAATGAACAAACAAGCAATTTGGTGTGGCTGTGCGACGTGGCTCCCAAACAAAATTTGCGTCCTTTTCTTCCCACAAATAGAGCTTTCTTTCGGTGGTATTTGATCGCCTCTGCAATTTTTATTTTTTGCGCTATATACAAAAATAGAGCGACATTTTTAAAAAAAAACAATATTTTTTACTTTTTGTTATAAGAAAAATCAATAAACTAAATTTTAGTCAAACATTTAGGCCAAAATGTATTCAGCCGCAAAAAATCGCAATAAAAAAAAATTAGCTACCTAGCGGGAACAGCGACACTAATACAGCGATCAGAAAAATGATCGCTTAGTGATGCTGGCAATAGGGAGTGAAAGGGTTAACTAGGGCGGTGATCAAGGGGTTAAAACGGGGGCTACCCAGGACCTAACACTAACTGACTGTCACACTGCCTGTCACACTGACACTAAATACAGTAATCATACATGTATGATTACTGCATTCAGTGACACTGTGACAGGGGGGAGGGGGGGGGCGATCGGGGGGGTTAAATGTGCCTATATGTAGTGTGTGTCAGTGTAGTGTTGTGCAGACTTACTTGTGATGTGATCTCTCCTCAGTGGTGGTTGAAAAAACCGCAGAGGGAGAGATCACATCGCTTCCTCCTTCCTGTGTTTACACAGGAGGAGGAAGTGACAGGGCGGGCGGGCCATATCGCCTCCCCATTGGCTGTGAAATACCCTCTGAATAGTGATCTACTGGGGATCACTCTTCAAGGGGTAATACAAGTGTAAACAAGCCCTTGGAGGTTTTCTCATGGCACATTGGTGTTAATAGTGGCAGTTGCCAATTGTGTCAAATATTTTTTTTTACATTATTTTTGATTGCCGGTGCATTTTGGTTGTGTTGTGAACAGGCATTTGTCTGGTGGGGCGGGCTGCATGTGCTAACAAGAGCTGGCTAATGCAGGGGTCCCCAACCCCCAGGCCACAGACCTGTTACTGGTCCATGGCCTCTTGATGACAGGTACGCACAGTGAGAGGTAAGTGGCGACTGTGGCTCAGACAGGGCTAACACAGATGGCGGTCGCTACTCACCATCGGTATGTGGCCATGTAACAATGTCATCCTATCAGCAGAGCAGGGGGAGGAGCTGGAAATCTGCACAGAGAGCGGGAGTCTTTTCATATTAACAAGTGCATTTCTCCCAACTGTCCCTGATTTTGAGGCACTGTCCCTGATTTGGAGCAATGTCCCTCTGTTCCTATTTCCTCCTCATTTGTCGCTCAATTTGGTCTGATCTATATAATTGTATAAAAAAATGCACTTTTTAACTTTCAAAAGGGGTTTCCCAGTGCTAAACCTAAATGTCTGCAATACTTCCTGGCCAAACCTCAAAATCTGGACAGGAGAGGCGGTGGGGTGGAATTTAGTCGAACCGATCTGTATTTTTCTCCTGCAGCAGCTGAAAGTAGGCTTCTCCTCCTCCCCCTTTTGTCAACATTCAACTGCCACAGGAGATAAATATAGGGTGAGTGAGTGAAAAACGTATATAGCGCAGCACATGCAAACTAAATCGCCTCTGGGCGCTCCTTTGTAATGAAAAGAGATGAGTTTTGATCTTTCTCCTGAAGGCCTGGTGGTTCTCCTCCAACCGAATGCTGGTTGGTAAAGTGTTCCATAGTCTGGGTCCTTGGCCTGCAAATCTTCTTTCTCCCTTGGACTTGAATGTGGCTTTGGGTATCTGGAGCAGATTTTGGTTGGTGGGTCGCAGAACGCGATTGGAGTTGTGAGCTTTTAGTTTCTCGCATAGATATTGGGGGGCCTTCCCATGGATGCACTTATGAGTCAAACAGAGTGCTTTAAAAGCAATTCTGTCTTTTATTGGCAACCAATGAAGGGTTCTCAGTGAAGGTGAGATTGATTCCCATGGTTTTTTCCCAGTCACAAGTCTGGAGGCCGTAACGACTTGCAGACAAGCGATTTGGTACTTTGGGAGTCCGAGGTAGAGGGCATTGGCATAGTCAAGTCTGGAGTTCACAATTGTTCCCACCACGACTACTACGTCTTCTTTTGAAATAAAAGGAATAAGTCTGCGTAGTAGGCGCAGCAGATGGTGAGATCCGCTGACTACTGACCCTATTTGTGCGTCCATTGTCATGTAGGTGTCGAAGATGACCCCGAGACTTTTGACTTTTTAGCGCTAGGGGTGATAATTTGGCCCAGAATGGGCGGAGGTGTCCAAGTTGTTGGAAGTTGATTCTTTCGACTGTCGTGAAACAGAAGAAGTTCTGTTTTCGAGCTGTTGAGTTTAAGATAACTCTTCGTCATCCAGTTTTCGATCAAAGAGAGGCATGTCTCTAGACTTGGATGATGATCCTCTTTGTTGCAGATGCGAAAATACAGTTGCGTGTCATCTGCATATGAATGGTAAAGTAATTTTTGGCTGCTGATGATTTCAAAGAGAGGGTGGAGATAGATGTTGAAGAGCACTAGGAACAGAGGGGATCCTTGAGGGACACCGCATGACACCGTGCGTTTTTCAGAAGTGAAAGGTCCCAATTTCACTACTTGTGATCGGTTTTCCAAAAAAGAGGAGAACCAAGATAGATCACCTTCCGTGACTTTGGCTACTTCAGCTAGCCGAGTTAGTAATAGTTTGTGGTCTACCGTGTCGAAAGCTGCGCTTAGGTCCAACAGTACTAGGAGACAAGATTCTCCTTCGTCTGCAGCCTCAAAAGCATCATCCCATATTTTGAGAAGTGCTGTTTCTGTCCTGTGACCAGGACAGAAACCCGACTGAAAAGGATCGAGCAAGTTGTGGGTGTCTAGATGCTGTTGCAGCTGTTGTACCACTACTTTCTCCATTACCTTGGAGAGGACATTTAGGCCTGTTATGGGACGATGGTGTTTTGGGTCTTTGGGGTCGAGGGTGGGTTTTTTTCAAATCGGTTTGATTATGCCTTGTTTTAGGCAGGTGGGCACTATACCTTCCTTGAATGACTGATTTATGAGCTGCATGATAGGGGGGTGCCAGAATGTCGGCACATTCCTTCAGCAGTTTGATGGGGATGATATCATTCGGGGCTGTGCTATTACGCAAGGCATCGATGATGTTTTTTGTGGCCTTGATGCAAATGGGTTTTAAAGTGAACTTTGTCGATTGTGACGAGTTTATGCGGGTATTGGGACTATGATTAAAGGGGGGGGGGGTTAATGGGAGTTCTGTTTTGCTGAATGCCTTCACGGATTTTTTAAATTTTGTTAATGAAATAATCCGATAATTCATCGCAGAATTCCTGTGTGTACGCGTTGGGGGCTTCAAGATAGACAGGGTTCATGGTCTGGGTGACCAAATTAAAGAGTTCGCGGGGGCGGTTTAGGGCATTATAGGAGAAATTATTTTTTTTATTATTTCCTTATAGATGGTATGGTTTTCCTCTGAAGCGCTTCTTTTCCAGGCTGCTTCCACTCTTCTGCGTTCTTGCTTTAGCAACGATAGCTAGTCGTTAAACCAGCTGGTGTTGTTTTTCCGGATGCAGGTTTTGCGTTTGGGCGCTACTAAGTCGGCTGACTGTAGAGCGGTGTTTATGGCATCCAGTGTTTCCGTGGCTGTTTGCTGTGGTTGGATTGTTTTTATTTTGTTCCCTAAAGTAGTTTTGAAGAGCTCCGAGTGGAGCCTTTTCTGAGATCTAGTCCAGTGCGTTGCCACTGGTTTTACGATTTTTTTTAAGGGGACGTTTTTGGCAATAGTGAATTTAATTGCATGGTGGTCTGTTCATGGCAATGGTTCGGTTTTCAGAATATTTATTTCCAGATCTTGTCTGAAAATAAGATGGCCGGAGGTATGTGTGGGCCCACATACTAGTTGCTGCAGACCTAGACCTTCCAAGTTGGCCCAGAGGTTGAAATCCCCGAGCAGCAAAAGGTGTTTGCTGTTTAGGGTGTAAGTGGAAATGAATTCTGTCAAAGGTGAGAGAAGCTGCGATTTTGGACCCGGTGGTCTATAGCAGAGTAGAATTCGGACAGTATGACGGCTGAAGCCACAGACTTTCCTAGTTGCGATCGCCGCGTAACTTGCGGCGGAATTGACCGGGCCAAGGTGGAGGCGGCGGGGGTGCAGTGGACGTGGCTGGGAGTATAGGGTTGGATCGGTGGCTTATCCTGAAAAGGACGGCCAGCGAATTTGCCCCAGGGGAGGTGGACAGGGGGTTTAGAATAGGCCTGAGAGACCCGGCCTTACCTTGCAGAGGCTTTGCTGGTGGGGAAGGGTGGCCCAGGGGGGAGGGGGAGCAGTTTGTCCGGTGTGCCCCAGCTGGTTCCTGGATGCTGGATTAGGCTGCAGGGGGAAGGAGAGCCTGCCTGCCTGCCTGGAGCTATGGGAACGCATGTCCTACTCCTAGGAACGTACCCCTGGTCGAAAGCTCCTGTTGCTAATCCGGGATCCACTAGGGGGAGCTGTCTCCCTCCAAGGATGCAGTAATCCGACCGTGGGCACTGTAGATGGTCTGATAGGGGACCAGTACTAATATATGCCACCCCTCCTTTCCGTGTGCCTTTTCCTTTTGTTGCCCTGGTCCCCCATGTGCTCCCTTTCTCCCCCCCCCCTTCCTCCCATTGTTTCAGGATGGAGAGCGGGGAAGAGGCCGGTAAATATGTCAAACGCATATGTGTCGGAGCTTTGGGGTGCACACCCTAATGCAATAGGCTGCGCACACCTATGGTTGGGAGGTATACAAGTGGGTAATCACCTGCTTGTTAATATGATCTGGATCTGCAGCTCCTCCCGCCCCCTCTACTGCTGATAGGATGACATTGTCAGTGGGGAGAGGACACACAAGCTGAATCCTGCCTCTGCCCTGCTGAAGGTAGGACTGTGCAGGGAAGGCAGAGAGTAAAGGGGGGCACTGTAATTACTGATAAATGGTGGGGGGGTGGGCAGGGCTGCTGTTAGAAATCACAGGGCCCCGTACAGCCTACCTGCAGGGGCTCCCCCTTCAAGTATATATAAAAAAAAATATTTTCACAATAAATATACTAAAATCATTCTTAGTGGACACACAAATAACAGAAAAAGCTGTGTAAATTAGCCATTTTTACATCGTTTTAAAAAAAATTGAACAAAAAACATTCATTTTTTAAAAAGTTTAAATGATTTAAAATTATTTTATTTTACAATTTTTACAAATATTTTTTTTTACAATTTTTACAAATATTTTTTTTTTTACAAGGGGTTAAAACAATACAGGGTTAAAATGTTTTTTTGTTTTTTTTTAACAGAACAAGAAAGTTGTGTCTGTGTCTCTCCCTGCAACAGCTAAACGTCAGTGGGAGGTTTTTCAACTGCTGCAGAGAGCCTGTAATTGCCCTTTCTTCCCCCTGGTGTTTGGGCCCCCCTGTGTGCATGGGCCCTCTACAGGAGGACTGGTGGTCCCCCCCTATCAGCGTACCTGGGGGTGGGCATGACTGCAAGGGGGGGAGGTGCTGTGATTGCAACAGGCATAATCGAGAAAAGGCAGTGTGGTATAAAGGGGACTTCACTGTAAAGGGGCACTGTAAATATTCACGGTGCCCTTATACATTGTACAGTGCTGAAGACCTACTCCATGAATATCCCATCACCAGGGCTTTTTTTCTCAAACAATAGGTGCTGAAACTCAACCACGACCACCCACTATTTGATGTGATTTGGAGGGTGTGTGTGTGTGGTGGGGGGGCCCACCACACACACACCCTCCAAATGACATCTAATAGTGGGTGTGGTCAGTAAAATTTCATGAACAGTAGAAGAGTTTTATCGGGGCATTAAATACCAGGATTGCATTACATACAGAGAACAGAGTTCAGGGGGGGGGTTACACACAGAGTGCAGAGCTGTCACTTGTAAACACAGAAACCGGACTTCAGTGTTTCCAAGTGATTGTGATGAGCAGCCCCCCAAAGGGTCTACGCCAGAGGTGGTGGAAATTAGTTACACCTAGTTCCCCCTGAAAAAAAGCCCTGCCAGTCTCCAACTGCCCCCACGAACGCCCACCTGGAAAAATTAGCTGCTCATTCTAAAATGCCCTAGCCCATGATTTGGCCCAGTCTGGGCCTTGTTGTGAACCTGCCAAATTAATGAAAACCGAGGCAGTGTGATTGAGCACTCTGAGCGAGGAGGTGTAGACCACATGTGCAGAACTGCGCAAGCAAGCTGTTTCCCGTGTCCCCTACAGTCTCGTTTCTACTGGACAGCTCTGACTGCATGTATGCAAAAAAAATTAAAAATCAGGGCAAAAAGAACAAATATACTTAAAGCTTCTATCAGATGTATTATCTCCATCCAGTCACCAGGATACAATATTTATTTGCAATAGCTGTCCTTTAATTAGCTATCAGCAGGCGGTTGTCACAAATGAAATCAATGTATTTAAATGACGTGAAGTGAAATCTCTTACCAGAAAGCAATTAGCATCTCCTGTGTGGGCCTTGAGGCATGAGATGCTCTGGTTTATGAGATGCAACATTTTCCATTTTCCCAATAGATGAGCAATTACTCCAGTGATTCACCGGTGATAACCAGCAGACAGACCTTGGAGAGGCCGTGCCATGTGTTTGACGCACATTATCAGCGTGTTAATTGCAGAAACCGTGAAAGCCCAAATGAATGAAAGGCCATATGGGTAGTCAGGCTGGTCAGGATGAACAGCATAGCTAACCTAGTTTACCAGTCATCTTACTCCTTTTAGTCATCTGCACTGTAGCCCGAGGGAGCAAGTGCCATGACACGTTCAATTATTACTCCAGTGTAATGTTTGACAGCTACATCATCAACGCTCGTCCTCATGGATTGGCCGTGGTGCTTTAACTGAGTATAAATAGAAGGGGCATCCCTTGAATGAATCCTACTCTTTACAGCCTGCCCAGAACACCTGATCTATCACTGACAGCTATCCCGTTGTGGTCATTCATCCTCTTCTGCTGTGATCATGAACTCACACGTGAATGGAGAAGTCAACTGCAACTTTATCAACAGCCACACCAATGGCACCATGGACATGAAAAAAGCTCTGATACAGCAAAATCTAAACCAGGGCAAAAAAGAGCAACTGGATCAGGAGAAGCTTCCGTCATTAGAAGGTGCCTACAACACCATCCTGCGAGAGCTGGGCGAGGACACCGAAAGAGACGGACTGCTCAAGACCCCCCTAAGAGCTGCAAAAGCCATGCAGTTTTTTACCAAGGGATACAACGAAAACGTTTATGGTAAGTCCACCTGATGTAAAGAATACCTCCCAACTTTCTGAGATGGGAAAAAGGGACGACTTTTAGCCATCAAAGGACCAGGGCTGTTTGAAGGAATTTGGGGGCCCCAAGCAGAATGGAGGCCCCCAAGCACCCCCCCCCACATGCAAAGCCTACTTTAACGCTACACTAATTTTTTTTTTTATTCTTACCTCCCCTTCTTCCCTGTAGGCTGTCGCTGTAGTGTGGCCGAGCTCCTCTCCCCCCTGCCTCTTCCCCAGTCCCCTATCAGATAGTGCCCGGGCCAGGCCAGGTATCGTGCGGTACAGGAGGTTCAGTTTCCTGTGTTCCTGGCCGGACTGAAAGGAAGTGAGCACTCAGTGTGCACTTCCTGTCAGTCCGGCTGGGAACAGGAAACTGAATCTCCTGTACCATGCGCGGTACCTGGCCAGACTGACAGGACTCCAGGTGGAAGGTAGAGGAGCTCGGCCATGCTACAGCCTGGGAAGGGGAA
Organism: Rana kukunoris; assembly: GCA_029574335.1. NCBI lineage: Eukaryota > Metazoa > Chordata > Amphibia > Anura > Ranidae > Rana > Rana kukunoris. The sequence continues at coordinate 530,519,257 of CM056052.1, read as the reverse complement.
GTTGGGGGCCCCAGGCCAGCTCGGGGCCCCAAGCAATTGTTTGTTTTACCTGTCCTGTAGCGACGGACCTGAAGGACACAACTCTGGCACACCAACACACATGCAGGCTATGTAGGATTAAAAAAAAAAATAACCTTTGTTAAACCTAAAAGGGTTTTTGTTTTTTCAAAATGTATTTTCTTTAACCACTTCAATACCGGGCATTTTCACCCCCTTACTGCCCAGACACATTTTTAGTTTTTAGCGCTGTCGCACTTTGAATGAAAATTGCGTGGTCATGCAACACTGTACCTATATGAAATCTTTGTTTTTTCCCCACACATAGAGATTTCTTTTGGTGGTATTTGATCACCTCTGCGGTTTTTATTTGTTGCGCTATAAACAAAAGAAGAGCGACAGTTTTGAAAAAAAAGCACAATGGGCTAGATTCATGTAGAATCGCCTATCTTTGTGCGGACGTAGCGTATGCTTTTTACACTAAACCGCCGCAACTTTTACAGACAAGTGCTTTATTCACAAAGCACGTGCCTGTAAAGTTGTGGCGGCGTAGCGTAAATGGCCCGTCTTAATTCAAATTGGGCGGGTAAGGGGCGTCTATTATTTAAATGAAGCGCGATCCCGTGCCAAGCGTACTGCGCATGCGCCGGCCGTGAAAGTTTTCAAGTGCGCATGCTCAATCACGTCGCAAATTGTCAATGAATGCGACATGAACGTAACATACGGCCAGCCCCATTCTGAATCGACTTACGCAAACGACGTAAACGACATCTGTCCCGCCATCCATACTTAACATTGCCTGCGCCTCATATAGCAGGGATAACTTTAGGCCAGGCATAACCCTAACGTAAACGACGTAAACAGATACGCCGGCCGGGCGCACGTTTGGCCACCTAGCGTCCAGTCTAAAATATGAAAATAAGATTCAACGGCGTAAGAGACTTATACCAGTTGGATCTAATGGAAATCTATGCGTTACTGATTCTATGAATCAGTCGCATAGATAGGAGATAAGCCATCTTATTTCTTTCCTGAATCTGGCCCAATATTTTTTACTTTTTAATTTAATAAATATCTATTAAATTAAAAAGTAAAAAATATTGTGTTAATTTTTTTGATTTTTTTTAATTGTGATATCACAATAAAAAAATAAAAATAAAAAATAAATAAACATATATTTTCCTTAGTTTAGGCCGATACGTATTCTTCTAGGTATTTTTGGTAAAAAGAATCGCAGTAAGCCTATATAGATTGGTTTGCACAAAAGTTATAGCGTCTACAAAATAGGGGATAGATTTATGGCATTTTTATTGTGACCATTACATTGCGGCATATCGGACACTTTTGACACATTTTTTGGGACCGTTTACATTTATACAGCGATCAGTGCTATAAAACTGCACTGATTACTGTGTAAATGTGACTGGCATGGAAGGCGTTAAAACTAGGGGGCTATGAAGGGGTTAATTATGTGTCCTAGGATGTGATTCTAACTGTAGGGGGTGGGACTCACAAGGGGAGGAGACTGATCTGTGTTCCTCTGTACTGGGAACACAAATTTGTCTCCTCTCCTCTGACAGGACATGGATCTGTGTGGTTACACACAGAGAAAAAATTAATTTATTGTCGAATTTATTAAGTACAGAATAACACCTTTAGGCTGGATTCACACCTATGCATTTTTTAGTGCTTTTTGCATTTTGCAGATTTGCACTACAGCACATGTTCCATATAATTTTGTACACACAAATAAAGATTTATTTTGGTGGTATTTGATCACCTCTGGGATTTTTATTTTCTGCAAAAAAAATTGAAAAAAAAAAAAAAAATTCTTGTTTCCGTTATAAAACATTGTAAATAAGTACGTTTTCTTCTTCACTAATGGGCACTGATGGTACTGCACTGACTGGCACTGATAAGGTGGCACTGATGGGCACTAATGAGGTGGCACTGATGTGGTGGCATTGATGATGGGCACCAATATGCGGCACTGATGGGTGGCACGGATGGGCACTGATGGACGGCACGGATAGGCGGCACAGATGGGCAGGGATAGGCGGCTCAGATGGGCAGGGATAGGCGGCACGGATGGGCATGGATAGGCAGAATGGATGGGCACTGATAGGCTAGGCGGCATGGATGGGCATAGATGGGCACTAACTAATGTGTTGTACTAATGGATGCCAATCAGTGCCAAACAATGCCTGCCAATCATTGTGGCACTGATTGTCATCCATTATGTGTCATCCCTGGTGGTCTAGGGTGGCATACCTTTGATTTAAATCCCTGGTGATCTAGTGGAATTCCTGGTGGTCCAGTGGGCATCCCTGGTGGTCCAGTGGACATCCTCGGGGGGGAGGGGCTGTGCTGATAATCGATCAGCACAAACCCCCCTGTCAGAGGATCAGCCGATCGGCTCTCCTCTACTCGCATCTGACTGACGCGAGTGAGGAAAAGCCGTTTACCGGCTTTTGCTGTTTACATCGTGAGAACGCACGTGCCCACTAGGTGGCAAATTCAAAGAGACGTACAGGTATGCCCTTTTGCCTTTCTGGGTGGGTGGGTGGCTTTGGCCAATTATGGCTCAGGGCTTTAGCACACGCTCCACACTATATAAGGCCGCCTGCTGGGCGTGTACTGTAGTGTGTTCCGGCTTGTTAATGAAAGCAGTCAGAGAGACAGAGAGATTGTCTTTTTATATAGCTAGATAGAGCAGCTAGTCAGTTTAGCTTAATTTACAGTGTGTAGAGGATATATATACATCCCTAGGAGTTGTACATATATTTATACACTGTATAGTTTAGATCAGTTCTTCCTAATTTACTGGCAGGCAGATGATTGTGCTATTTAAAGACGTTATCACAGGTATAGACACCCAGCAGGTACAATATTTAAAGGAAAAAACAACCGTTTTTTTTTTAAACTTTTTTCCATTGATACATGTTCCCTGGGGCAAGACCCGGGTTCTCAAAGACGTTTTCCAACAATAACTTGAATATTGGTCTTTAAAATTATCGTTTTTGAATTCGAACGTTCGAGTCCCATAGACTTCAATGGGGTTCTAAATGTTCGCGCGAACGGTCGGTCGGTTCAACGGTTCTGGTGCGATCCTACCTGTCTGCCCATTTTCATTACTTAAGCCTCGTACACATGGGCCAGAGTCTCATCAGGAAAAAAATGTAGTTTTTCCTGATGAGATTCCTGGCAAGAATCTCTTGCCGCCTGAGTGTAAAGACTCTCCTTTTAAAAGAACCGCGGTTCTCTTGAAAGGCAAGAACGTGGTGACGTCATCGCGTATGACGAGCATGCGCTTGTCACATTCGATGTCGTTGCTGCACCCTACCTATGCCTAGGAAGCTACCGCACATGCGTCAAAGTAATTTCGAGCATGCGCAGGTTTCCATAGCGACAGATAAGTATACAGACGCTCCGGTTTCTCGTCGGGAAACCGGCCGATAAGAATCTCGACGAGAGAATAGAGAGCAGGATCTCTATTTTTCTCATTGAGATTCTGGGCAGATTTCCAGACGAGAAACCTCAAAGCCTCATACACACATTCGGTTTACTCGGCAGCAGTTTTCTTGCTGGTTCTTGCCGAGAAAACCGAGCATGTATACGAGGCTTTAGCCTAAAGTTCCACTGAACTCCATGAGAAGTCACTCTGCATCACCAGCAGTCTTCGACAGCCCCTCAGTATGGCGCAATCTCTGACAGTGTCTATGCACCAGGGGCAGTCTCTGGCAGTTGCTCTGTTAAATTTTGGTCAACTCATACGTTAAAACATGTGGTTGCCATCATCCCCTGAAAGCTTAATGTGTGAAAAAAAACTCTTATGTTGGGATTGTATTGGCAACAAAAACAAATTATATAGAAAAATAGAAATGTATTAATAAAGGCAGTTGCTCTGTAACTTACATAACTCCCAAAGTTTTAAATGCAGTTTAAAAAAAAAAAAAAATATATATATATATATATATATATATATATATATACACTGAATACTGTTAATGCATTAATCAAAGTTATCGCAATACAATATTTTTGTAATAGCATTTTTTTTGTACTCAAATCAGTAACTAAATTAATTTGATTGAAGGATAAATTAATCTTTTGGAAGAAAGTTTTTAATAAATCCACACTTTTTTGCAGGTGAATTTTTTTGCATTTATTATATTTCTAAGGAGCCTGCAGAGCATTTCACCCCTGATCAGCTGATCGCAGGTGCAATTCCGGGCTCCTGCAGACTCTCAGCTGTTTTCCCATACTTCATACAGGTAGGTAGTTACTTGAGAGGAGGAAGAATAATGGACTTTGAGAGCACTCACCAGTGCCCTCGTAGTTCATTGAGAACTACAAGCCATCAGCTGCAATGGTTGACTGTACTTGTGGGCATTCATTCGCCAGAAACTGAATTAATGATGTGGCAGGGTGAGCAGAGCCCTATTCGACTGCACTGTTGATAAATTGTGACAGTGGGTGTGGGGAGAGGATCCCCCCCCCCCCCAGGCTGTCACAGGGAAAGGGGATTGGGGGGAGGCTGCAGATGCTAGAACATGTTACATGTTCCACCCTCAAAATGGGTGGAACATGTAACATGTTCCAAAGATGAACTTATTCTATAAGAAATGTTTTGTTTTATGGTTATAATAAGATTAATATTTCACGCCACTGTGATTTGTTTTCTAGAGATACTCAACAACGCCATATTTGACGAGAACCATGATGAGATTGTCATTGTGAAGGACATTGATGTGTTTTCTCTTTGTGAACATCACTTGGTACCATTTTTTGGCAAGGTATGAAACCAGATTTAAGACTATACCCAGGAGGAGAAGGGAAGGCGGATGGGGCAGGGGGGACAGAGAGATTTAGGGGACCCAGAGATAGAGAGTAGACAGACACAAGGAGAAACAAAGAGGAGCGGAGCGCTAAAGAGAGAAAAGGGGAGTGGGGTCAGAGAAGGGTTGCTACCAGTGGCAGCTAGTAATCAATTTTTTTTTTTTGGGGGGGGGGGGGGCGCAAACAAACTAAAAAAAAAACATCAATTGCCACCACTGTGCCCATTAAATGCAGCCATTGTGCCCATCAAAAACCACCAGTTTGCCCCCTCAAATGACGCCAGTTTGCCCCCTCAAATGATGCCAGTTTGCCCCCTCAAATGATGCCAGTTTGCCCCCTCAAATGATGCCAGTTTCCCCTCCAATGCAGCCAGTTTGTCCCAAAATGTAGCCAGTTTGTCCCCAAATGCAGCCACCTTGTCCCCTCAAATGATGCCAGTTTGTCCCCCCCACCCGGCACTTTCCTTTCTTGAGTCAGCACCGTCCTCCTCCGCTCCCTCCAAGTATCGCTTCAGCCAATCAACTGACTGGTAACCAGACCTGATACACCTGATTGGTTGAGAGGCAGGTCAGTGTTAGGGAAGCGATTCCATAACACAGCATGGTTTAAACAGGGAACGCACAGCAGTGCGCCCACTGTTTAACGATTTGGAAGCCGATTAGAGCCCGCAGGCTCTAATCAGAAAGCCTATTTGATATTAGATGGCTCTAATCAGGCACTTCCAAAACACAACCACCGCTGTAATTCAGATGGCTAGCGCTCGACAGGGGACCGGACACCTGACTAGTGGGCGGCAGCGGCGACAATAGATATATATTCATCCAATAAATCAGTCTTCTCTTATTTTCACAGGTTCATATTGGCTACTTACCAAACAGAAAAGTAGTTGGACTGAGCAAGCTGGCAAGGTAAGTTTATTACAGAAACCTTAGGTCTACTACACTGTATAGAAGTTGAGGACTAGAACTGTGATACACAGGGCCGATCCTAGGGTCACACGCGCCTGGGTGCAGAAATATTTCTGGTGCCCCCACATGGGTGTTGTCATTTTACTAACTCCTCCCCTTTACAGATGTTTCTATGGCAATGACTCAACCACAGAGATGCTCCCCCACAAAGTCTTCATTACCCTGGGATCCTTACATGATCTCTTAACAATAAACAAATTACAGGAAGAGAAGCAGAGTACTTCATTGGGACCTGGAGGGGGAGCCTCTGAGATGGACACAGAGAGGGCTTCTGTTAAAGAGTCTGTTAGATGTTCGGCGCCCCCACCTCTGCAGGCGCCTGGGTGCAATGCACCCTGTGCACCCTGCCTAGGATCGGCCCTGGTGATACATACTTTGAGATATCTGTCTGCCTGTGGTTATTCAGCATAGCGGTTTTCCTACATTCAGGTTCATTCTGCAGCGGTATTTGGATTGATACTTGATAAAAAAAATATGACATACTTGTCCTGACTGCCTTTGTTTATTATTCTTTCAGAATTGTTGAAATCTTCAGTCGACGGCTACAAGGTTTGTAGAAGGAAATCTATTTATTGTGAAGAATATTGCAGCTTATTGTATGGTGTGTCAATGCAAAACCTTTTGTGTGGGTATCTAAATCTACAATGGGCGCAGTTCCCTGTCCTAGTGACCATTGATAATGAGCATAAATTCAACATTAGCGCTGTCACCAGAGCAAGAGGTAAGAGTCAGTAATGCAATGGGGAAAAATGTTCTAGTGACAGCTGTCTTAGATGGGATTTAACCACTTAAGCCCCGGACCATTTTGTTGCTAAATGACCGGGCCACTTTTTGCTATTCGGCACTGCGTCGCTTTAACTGATAATTGCGCAGTCGTGCGACGTGACTCCCAAACAAAATTGACGTCCTTTTTTCCCCACAAATAAAGCTTTCCTTTGGTGCTATTTGATCACCTCTGCGTTTTTTATTTTCTGCGCTATAAACAAAAATAGAGCGACATTTAAAAAAAAATAACTATATTTTTTACTTTTTGCTATAATAAATGTCCCCCAAAAATATATAAAAAGATTTTTTTCCTCAGTTTAGGCCGATATGTATTCTTCTACATATTTTTGGTAAAAACAAAAATCGCAATAAGCGTTTGATTGGTTTGCGCAAAAGCTTTAGCGTCTACAAAATAGGGGATAGAATTTTGGCATATTTATTAATTATATTTATTAATATTTCTTTTTCTTACTAGTAATGGTGGCGATCAGCGATTTTTATTGTGACTGCGACGATATGGTGGACATATCGGACACTGTTGACACATTTTTTGGACCATTGTCCTTTTTACTATAAAAATGCACTGATTACTGTATAAATGACACTGGTAGGAAAGGGGTTAAACACCAGGGGGCGATCAAGGGGTTAAGTGTGTTCCCTCCCTAAATGTAAGGGGGGTGGGCTCACTACAACTACTGTGAAAATGACACTGGGTGGTGCTGTAGGGGATAAGTATGCCCTAGTGAGTGTTTTTTACTGTAGGGGGAATGGGCTAGACGTGACAAGACACTGATTACACGGAGCGGAGATCAGTGTCATTGTCACTAGGCAGAGCAGGGAGATGCTTGCTTACATTAGCATATCCCCGCTCTATCTCTCCGTGAGACGATAGCGAGTATCCCCACGGAAATTGAGTCCGCAGGACCCGCGGTCAGGTTCACGGAGCTTGCGACGGGCGTCCTTCTGCCCAGGAGTGCCATTGGGTCAACGAATATGTGCGTGTGGCGGTCGGGAAGTGATTAATTTGCCTCCATAGGCCCCATGCGTTTAGCCACAGGTGCAAGGTCCAGCCCTAATGCCAACAGCCTGTCAAACTTTGAACAGGGCTGGGCTGTGCATAAGGCAGTATGTACCTGGAATGCAAGCATGGCAAGTACCGTTGAATGCACCGCCCAACCCCGTCAAGCCACAGCAGCAGTCAACCATATTGTATAAGGGTTGATTTACAAAAAACTGGAGAGTGCACAATCTGATGTAGCTGTGCAAAGAAACCAGCATCTAGTTTTTTGTTTTGTTTTAAGGCCAAAGATTAATTGAACAAGCTTTAGAAGCTGATTGGCCAGCATGCACAGCTGCACCAGATTTTGCCCTCTCCAAGTTTAATAAATTAACCAACAATTATTTTTTTATTGTTTAAATTAGGGGCCAGTTTAATCAGTTGCTGACCGTGTCACGCAGATATACTGCGGCACAATGGCACTGGTGAGCGAAATCCCGTACAGGTAAGTCCTATCCGTTTTTGGGAACCAGAGGGCGTGCGCTGCATGGCGGGGGATCGCGTGCATGAGCGTCAGCACGGGGAGTTGTGTGTGTGTGTAGACACAAATCCCTGTGCTGTCAGAGGAGAGGAGCCCTATTGTTTCTTCCTACAGAGTAGGAAAAAAGATAGGGCTTCTCTCCTAGTCATGCACAGAGGCAACACACATTTAACCCCTTGATCACCCCCTAGTGTTAACCCCTTCCCTGCCAGTGACATTTACAATCCGTGCTATTTTATAGCACTGATCGCTGCATGAATATCAATGTCCGTCACATTGTACTGTTAAAAATCGCAGATCACGCCATAAAAATGCTAAAACTTTTGCACAAACCAATCAAGATACGCTTATTGGGCCAGATTCAGGAACACTTGCGCTGGAGTATTTCGATATGCGCCGCGTAACTGTGATGATGCGCCGTCGTTTCTATGTGCCCGTACCCACCAAACTAGATGCGCCCAATAACGGGTCATTTGCGACTGGCGGAACGTTCCGACGCCAGAGTATCGTCAGCGCTTAATTTCGTTGGGCGCATCAGTCGCGCCTATTGATTTCCCCTGCAAATATGCAAATGAGGGATTTTTCACAATTCACGAACGGATTAGCACCATACGCTGGCTACATGCGCCGCGCGTATCTCGTCCGTCCGGCGCAAAGTTATTTCTACAAAAGGCTGCTTTATCTTTACTCCAGATGGCCACAGGTCAGCAGGAGAGCAGCTACAGCAGCGTTACCGACGATAAGAGCTAGCTGAGCACCCCCACTTGCAGGACAACACCTCTGTCCATGCTTGTCTGTCAAATTTTACAGCCATGGAGGAAGACATCATAGGTCTCCATAGCCGAGATGACGGCTGACAGCTCCTGGCCATTAAAGTTCAGCTTTCTCCTGTGTGTTTGCGGGGAACGGGAGCAGCCATCTCAAAACAAAAGTAACATCACTGCGGGGAGGGGGAGCAGGATATACTTTAGTGCCGAAATGGCGCTTCTACGGGCGCATTTAAACGCCCAACGGAAGGCATTGCGCTGACGTTTCCCGTGAAGTGGTGCCGACGGAAGTTGTGAGCATGCGCACAAAGGGGGCGAGTGGAGCCGCACTCACTGCGCATGCTCCGTGGTTGATGCGCTGAACGTAAGCCTCTGCGCTGGGCTCCGCCCATCATTTACATATGATCACACCCACTTCCACTTGCGTCGGGTTACGCCAGCGCATTATCGTTACTCTGGCGCAAGTTTACGCGCAACTGCTATGTGAATTACAGGACTTGCGCTGAAAGGGTCTTCAGAGTAACGTAAATGAGAAGCGTTACTCTGGAGCAAAGATGCTCTCATCTACCTGAATCTGGCCCATTGTGATTTTTTTTTTTATCAATAATATGTAGAAGAATATATATTGGCCTAAACTGAGAAAAAAATTGCTTTTAAAAAAAAAAACTTTTGGGGATATTTATTATAGCAAAAAGTTAAAAATATAATTTCTCTTATCGTCCATGGACGGACACAGCCTTCACAAGTCTTGACAAGTGGGTTATGTTCCTGTTCATAGGAGCAGAAACATAACCCACTTGTCAAGACTTGTGAAGGCTGTGTCTGTCGACAGAGAAAAGTATTTTACGGTGAGTACAAAAAATCCTATTTTCTCTTATAGTCCATGGACGGACACAGCCTTCACAAGTTTTGACAAGTGGGTTATGTTCTTGCTCCAATGAATAGGAACATAACCCACTTGTCAAGACTTTTGAAGGCTGTGTCCGTCCATGGACGACAGAGAAAAGGATTTGTAAGGTGAGTACAAAAAATCCTATTCTTTTTTCAAAATTTACGCTCTTTTTTTTTTGTTTATAGCGCAAAAAAGAAAAACTGCAGAAGGTGATCAAATACCACCAAAAGAAATCTCTATTGTTGGAAAAAAAGGATGCCAATTTTGCTTGGGTACAGTGTTGCATGACTGCGCAATCATCAGTTAAATTGAGGCAGTGCCAAATTGTAAAAAGTGCTCTGGTCAGGAAGGGGGTAAAACCTTCCAGGGCTGAAGCGGTTAACATCCTCCAGACTTTAGGAGGGTAAACTGTGGTCATCAGGAGTAAAAATTATCCTGGCATTAGTGGGAGTAAACAATGCTACTTTGGTATTAGGGGGTGAAATAGCGCCCCTTTGCTGGTGTCAGTGGGCTGAATAGTGCCCCATCTTTGCTGTCAGTGGGATTAGTAGTGCCCCATCATTGGTGTCAGAGGAAGTAATAGTACACCATCATTGGTGTCAGTGGGATTAATAGTGCCCCATTGTTGGTGTCAGTTTGAGGAATAGAGCTATATGATTGGTGTCAATTTTAGGAATAGCGCCCCAGCATTGGGGTCAGTGGCATTAATAGTGCCCCATCATTGGCGTCAATGGAAGAAATAATGCCCCATTATTGATATCAGAGGGAGGAATAGTGTCATGTATCAGGGGAAGGAAAAGTTCCCCAAGGACCAGATAAAGGCAAGCAAGGGGCCACAGTTTGGAGACCCCTGGTTTAAATGAATGGTCTAGTGACAGGGTCACTTTAATATACATTTTGTTAAATAACGCTCTTTCATGAACATGTTGTTTCAAAATTTTACATGAATATCTTAAACATTGTTTGCTGCACCTTTCTGGCTGTGCAGCAGTGCTAATAATCTCCCGTTTTATATATTTACAGTTCAAGAGCGTCTCACAAAACAAATCGCATTAGCCATCAATGAAGCTCTGCAGCCACTGGGGGTAGCTGTTGTTATGGAGGCTTCGTAAGTAATGTCTTCTTCAATGATTTTTTTAAAAAAAAGGCTTTTATGTATTTCAGTGTCATGCATTGTTTGTTCTATCCAGAGTTGGGCAAGTTGATTTTTTGTTGTAGATGACAGAGGTGGCTTTTCTTTGCAGTGAGCCATTTTGTCATTTGGGATTTGTTCACGCCATTTTCATCGAGCTGTAGTGATGAAAGCAGACTCAACATGGGATGGGGAACAAAGTAGGGTTGTCCCTATATGGATACTAGTATCGGTACCGGCGATACCGAGTATTAGCCCGAGTACTTGTACTCAGGCAAATGCGCCGATGCTTCACTCGATACCTGGACAGTCAGGGTGATTAGTGCGGTGGGGGAGTTACAAGCACCGATCACCGCTGACTGTCCTCTATCCTCCTCCAGCCCCCCTCCATTCTGCTGCTGTCTCCCTCCATGTCCCCCTCTGTGCTTCCGTCTCCCTCCATGTCCCCCTCCATACTGCCGTCTCCCTCCGTGTCCCCTTCCATACTGCCGTCTCCCTCTGTGTTCCCCTCCATACTGCCGTCTCCCTCCGTGTCCCCTTCTATACTGCCGTCTCCCTCCGTGTCCCCCTCCATACTTCCATCTCCCTCTGTGTCCCCCTCCGTGTTGCATCTCCCTCTGTGCTGCCATGTCCCCCTCCGTGCTGCCGTGTCCCCCTCCGTTCTCCTCCTCCACCCCCTCGATCTGTCAGGATGGATAGCGGTAAACCCGGCTCCTACCTTTTCCGAATGTACAGAGTCAGTGATCACTGACTCTGTCCATTCACATAACTGTGAAACATCGTAAACTGTATTTACAATGTTTCAGTTTATGAATGGAGAGGAACCGTCAGAGGTCAGAGGTCTGTTAAGACTCCTGATATCTCACCAAAGCCCCCCAACAAATAATAAAAAAATGAATTGTAAAAAATCAAAAATAGAAAATTAAATGAAAAACACACTGACACTGTCCATTCCCTCCACCCCTTAAAAAAAAAAAAGAAACCATTGTAAAAAATAAAATAAAAAAAAATTAAACAAATTGTAAAAAATAAAATAAAAAATATATATATTTTTTTTTAAATACTAACACATGTGCCACTGTCACATGAGATTTAAAAAAAGTATCGGTAATCGCTATCGGCGAGTACTTGATTAAAAGTATCGGTACTTGTACTAAGTCCTAAAAAAGTGGTATCGGGACAACCCTAGAACAAAGACAACAATTTTTTCCATGTGCCAAGGGGCGTTATCTGAAATCAGTGGGCCTGTTTGCAAGATCATAAGTTGGACAAAACAAAAACCTTGGTCACATCCGATTTAAGTCAAGCACAGGTGGGGGAATTAATTGTGAAACAAAAGCCCTATCAAGGCATAGGATTCTACACCATCACCCTCGGGTGGCAGAATGTCTAACCCCCGGGAATGTGTTCCTCTGAATTATTAATGCATATGAAAAAAAAGGAGGCTGGCAAAAGACAAGAGATTTTCCCAAAAATGAATTCTTAAGAAAAGGACGGCGGTATTTGAAAGACTAAAAAAGTTTATTAAATATTCCACAATATACAAACATTATCTAATTAACCACTTGCTTACTGGGCAGATATACCCCCTTCCTGCCCAGGCGAAATTTCAGCTTTCGGCACTGCGTCGCTTTAACCAACAATTGCGCAAGTGGCTCACAAACAAAATTGACATTTTTTTCCCACAAATAGAGCTTTCTTTTGCTGGTATTTGATTACCTCTGCGGTTTTTATTTTTTGCGCTATAAACAAAAAAAGTGTGACAATTTTGAAAAGAAAACACAATGGGGCAGATTCACAGAGAATTAGATTCTCGTAGCGTATCAGAAATACACTACGCTGCCGTTTTTTACCTGGCTCTACGTGGAATCCAGGTAGATTTTGTCCAGTAAACGACGGCGGCGTAGTGTATTTCTCCCGTCGCAATCCATCTGCGCGAGTAGGGGGCGTGAAGCATTTAAAATAGGCGCGTTCCCGCGGCGATCGAACTGCGCATGCTCCGTTCGCAAATTTCCCGCCGTGCATTGCGCGAAAACACGTCGTCACGTCGTAGTAGCGTCGTTTACGTACATTCCTATTCCCGAACGAGTTACGTTAAAAAAAAAATATATATTTTCAAATCGACGCGGGAACGACGCCCATACTTTACATGGGTTACGCACTGTTAGACCAGCAAAAAGCTCCTCTAACATTACGTAGCCAAAAAATGACGTAGGCGATTGCGAGGGACACTCGTACCTTCGTGGATCGCCGTAAAAAGTCATTTGCATATCCCGACGCATGAAAACGACGCAAACTCCTCCCAGCGGCCGCAAAAATATCGCAGCGTAGATCCGAAGGCTTACGAGGACGTAAGCCTCTCGGATCGAAGCCCGAAGCCGCCGTATCATGGTTTGAGGATTCAAACTAGTGATACGGCGCGCGAAATTTGAGATTACTCCTGTCTAACACCAGTTAGACAGGCGTAATTGCTCTCTGAATCTGGGCCAATATTTTTTTACTTTTTGCTATAATAAATATACCATTTAAAAAAAAATATATATATATATATATATATATTTTTTTTTTCTCAGTTTATGCCCATATGTATTCTTCTACATATTTTTGGTAAAAATAAAATAAAAAAATCACAATAAGCGTATAGTAATTGATTTGTGCAAAAGTTATAGCACCTACAAAATAGGAGACAGAATTATGTTTTTTTTTTTTTTTTTTTTACTAGTAATGGCGGCGATCTGTGATTTTTTTTTTGGGGGACTGCGACATTATGGCGGACACATCGGACACTTTTGACACATTTTTGGGACCATTCACATTTATACAGCGATTAGTGCTATAAATATGCATTGATTACTGTATAAATGTGACTGGCCGGGAAGGGGTTAACACTAGGGGTCGAGGAAGGGGTTAAATGTGTTCCCTACTAGTGATTCTAACTGTGGGGGAAGGGGACTGACTGGGGGAGGTGACCGATCTGTGTTCATATGTACAAGGGACACAGCATCAGTCGCCTCTCCCTGACAGGATGTGGATCTGTGTGTTTACCCACACAGATCCACATCCTTGTCTGTGTAAAGGCTGATCGCGGGTGCATGGCAGACATCGTGGCCACCAAGGCACGCGCATCGGCACTCCAGTGACGCGACGCTTGCGTGCCCCCCAGTGGCTGGAGGAGCGGAGGACGTCAATAGACATCCTCCCGGGATTTGAGAGCCACCTTGTGGCCGTCATTTGTCTATGGCCCCGGCTCCAAGTAGTTAAAGTGAATACATCCACCTCCACCACATTTATCTAAAAATGTTGACTATAGTCTAAACCAGGGGTGCCCAACCAGTGGCCCATGAAGACCTCTGATGTGGCCCGCAACCTATAGTCTAAACCAGGGGTGCCCAACACGTGGCCCATGAAGACCTCTGATGTGGCCCGCAACCTCCTGCTCTGGGATGGAATAGAATAGAATACTGTTATTAAAGGTAAATGTATTACTAAAATCACATTGTATATATGGGCGTATCTGTTCTGTAGTGGTTACTGGGCTGATTTCAATTGATCCACAAGTGCAGAGAAGTGCACATGTGGGTTACCTGCACTGAGCCATAGACTTCTATTATCTGCGAGTTTGGTGTGCTGAGAGTAGAGTGGGCTCTATCAGTGGCATATCTAGGGTATGGCAGCCATGGCAAGTGCGCAGTTTCAGTGCTTGCCATAGGCGCCATTTTCACTAGATACGCCTCTGGGCTCTATAGAGCTGAGTCAGCTGCCATCCACCTGCTCGGCTCATTGTGGCCCGTGACCAGGTACGAAGTCGCTTAAGTGGCCCTTGCTCTTCAAAATGTTGGTCATCCCTGGTCTAAACGGACACAGATGGCCACCACATTCACCACAGTCGCTTAAGTGGCCCTTGCTCTTCAAAAGGTTGGTCACCCCTGGTCTAAACGGACACAGATGGCCACCACATTCAGACATACATATGAGCCACTCAACACTTCTGCATAATCTAACAGCACTCCCGTGGGTCCGGGGATTAAATGGAAAAGATTGGGTCTTCATTAACTTGACCAGCTGAAAAAAGATGGTGATGTTAAAAAGTTCATGCAGTAGCCCAGTAGCGTATTTAGATTTTGTGCTTCGCTAGGCCTGACTAAACTTGTGCACCCCCCAATTTAAATATGACCCACCCCTTCCTGTCAAGGCTACACCCCTTGCTGTTTAAGACCCACCCTGAAATTGGCCATCTGAATATTCATGGTCAGGCCAAGCATGGCTCTCACTGTTTACCTTATTTGACGCTCATTAGAGCCATAAGGCTCTAATAGGGTGCTTCAAAAATACCCCTCGCCGCTGTAATTCAGGCGCCAGGTGGCAGCGGCCGGCATGGATAGATTAATGCAATGAATGAATCCATCCATTGGGCATAGAGGGGTTGGCTGGAGAGAGGGGGCTGCGCCCATATGCCCTTATAAAAGCACCACCACTGGTGACAACAATGAAGAAATGACACTTTGCTACAATGTTGTGTAGTGAGTGTACAGCTTGTATAACGGTGTAAATTTTCTGTCCTCTCAAAATAACTCAACACACAGCCATTAATGTCTAAACCGCTGGCAATAAATACATATTTTTGGTCATAAAAATCGCATTAAGCATATATTGATTGGATTGCGCAAAAGTTATATAGCCAGATTCAGTCACCTTTACACCGGCGTATCCCCAGATATGCCGTCGTAAGTACAAATGTGCGCCGTCGTACTTTTACGCCATTTCACAAAGCTAGAAACGTTGTAAAACAAGGCTTCAGCTGCCCGACGTAACTTGCCTACGACGGCGTATCTTGGGCGCATAGTTACGCTGGACGCATTCGGCGTTCCCATGTTAAATATGCAAATGAGCAAGATACGCCGATTCACGAACGTACGTACGCCCGACGCAGTAATCTACGCCATTTACGTAAAGGCGTTTTTCCGGCGTAAAGATAAACCACCAAAAAGGTGGCGCATCCCATGCAAAGGTATGGACATCGGAACAGCCGTCGTGTTTACGTTGTTTACGTAAGTCGTACGTGAATGGGGCTGGGCGTAAGTTATGTTCACGTCGTAGGCATTGTTCTATCCGACGTGATTCTGAGCATGCGCACTGGGATACGTCCACGGACCGTGCATGCGCCGTTCGTTCGGCCCATCATTTGCATGGGGTCACGGTTCATTAACATGTATCACGCCCACCATCCACCTACTTTTGAATTAGGCGTGCTTACGCCAGCCCATTTACGCTACGCCGCCGTAACTTAGGGAGCAAGTGCTTTGTGAATACAGCGCTTGCCTCTCTAAATTGCGGCGTCGTAGCGTATATTTAATACGCTATGCCCGCCTAACAATACGCCGCCCTACCTGAATCTGGCCAATAGCATCTACAAAATAGGTTATTGTTTTATGCCGTTTTTATTTTATAATTTTTTTTTTTTACTAGTAATGGCGGCAATCTGTGATTTTTATTGGGAGTGCCACATTGCAGCAGACACATTGGACACTTGACACTATTTTGGGATCATTTACATTTATACAGCAATCGGTGCTATAAAAATGCACTGATTACAGTGTAAATGTGACTGGCAAGGAAGGGGTTGCCACTAGGGGGCAATCAAGGGGCTAAATGTGTGTCCTAGGGAGTGATTCTAACTGTAGGAGGGGCCAAACAAGGGAAGGAGACTGATCGGTGTTCCTCTGTACTGGGAACACACCATCGGTCTCCTCTCCTCTGACAGGGCGTAGATCTGTGTCTTTACACACACAGATCCACGGTCCTGCTGTGTTAACAGGCAATCACGGGTGCCCGACGGACATTGCGCGCTCTCTACAATGCCTAGAAGCCGAGGACGTCATATGACGGTGAGCCCGGAGGGACAGAGGGTTCCTGCCGCCGTCATATGACAATGCCTCGGGCATGTTTACAAAAATGTGAGGGGGGTACTCACTTTTGTGAGATACTGTATATATAATGCAGGAGTCTGCAAAGTACAATATAGTGCAGGACTCTGTTAAGCTAGCCATCAATGTTTTATTTTTATTTTTTCCTTGTTCAGCCAGATTTCTCCACCCACATAAATAAGGTGGATGGAGAAATCCTTCCCAACGGGTTATTGTGTGTTATTCCTGTCAATGGGAGAGATGCGATGCAGGAACTGCTCCTTTTCCCCGCATTGCTACAGTGTGAACCCAACCTTAATGTGAACGTGGGCTAAAACCCGGAAGCTAATTGGTTTCTATGCATAGCTGCACCAGGGATTTGCACTCTCCAATTTTAGTAATTCAACCCCATGACACGTCACAGCCCATTGTTCTCAATGGCACCCGTTCAGATTGGTGCGACTTAATGTCGCAATGACTCTGAAAAGGTGACTGCACTACATTGATGCGACTTGTAAAGATGGATCAAAGTCACAATGGAAACTGTGCGATTTTGGAGTCGCGTAAGCGTAAATAGAGACTTAGGCCCACCCGTGTTTTTAGCCTGATAATTACAGTCTGTACCTGCAATCATGGAGTCATTTGGTTTTCCTCTCCCCCCAGGCACATGTGTATGGTAATGAGGGGCGTACAGAAGATGAACAGCAGAACCGTCACCAGCACCATGCATGGAACCTTCCGGGATGATCCCAAGACCAGAGAAGAATTCCTCTCGCTGATCAAACAATAAGAAGCTGCTCTGTATATGTGCATAATTTTATCATAGACAACCAACTGTAAAAGATTTAATTCTTAAACCAATGGTGCTGAACACACTGATTATATTCTCTTATCATAAAAAGAAAATAAAAATGTGTTTTTACATTGTGTATGAGTCAGTGATATTAGTCTACTTTGCACGGATACGTTTGTGTGATGGAGGATGGTAATCGGGGCCGCCATCAGGGGGGTACAGGCAGTACACCTGTAAGGGGCCGGGGGTCCCCAGGGGCCAGGATGGGAACCCCCTAACAAAAAAAAGGGCCCCAGATGGCAACAGCCCTTTTTTTAATTTATTTTTTAAATATATTTTTATTTTTTTATTAAAGCGCATGGTTCACTAGAAAAAAATATTAAAAGCCAGCAGCAACAAATACTGCAGCTGCTGACTTTTAATATTAGGACACTTACCTGTCCTGGAGTCCAGCGGCGTCCGCAGCAGAGGATGAGCGATCGCTCATCACCCTGCTGCTCCCCCCTCCATCCACGGTGAGGGAACCAGGAAGTGAAGCGCTGCGGCTTCACTGCCCGGTTCCCTACGGCGCATGCGCGAGTCGCGCTGCGCCCGGCGATTGGCTCCCGCTGTGTGCTGGGAGCTGAGAGTTCCCAGCACACAACGGGGGGGCGACGGGATGTCGCCAAAAAACCCGTCTTTTGCCCGAGACTGCGGGCCGGAAGTGGTTGCAGATACCTGTCTTTAGACAGGTATCTGCACCCCCCTCCCCCCTGAAAGGTGTCAATTGTGACACCGGAGGGGGGGAGGGTTCCGATCAGCGGATCTTCACTTTAGGGTGGAGATCCGCTTTAAAGGGCAATTTTTTTTAGGGGTCCGGAGATCCCCATGGCCCCAGATGACAACCTTCCTTTTTTTATTAAAAAAAATATTTTTTTTATATTATTTTTTATTTTCTGTTTTTTTTTATATATATAGATATATTTGTATTAAAGGGCTCAGAGGTCCCCAGGGTCCCCTTTGTGTCAAACCCCCCTTTTTTTATATAAATGCTTTCTTTTATTTTTGTTTATATATTTTTTTTTATTTATTTTTTTATTAAAGGGCCCAGAGGTCCTCAGGGCCCTGGAAGGCAACCCCTCTGTTTTTTTTTTATAAATTAATTTCTTATATATATATATATATATATATATATATATATGTGTATATATATATATATATATATTTTTTTTTATCTAAGGGCCCAGAGGTCCCGGATGAAAAGCCCCATTTTTTTGTAATTTCTTTTTATAAAAAAAAATGATTAAAGGGCCCAGAGGTCCCCAGGGCCTCAGAGACCAACCACCCTTTAAAAAAAAAAAAAAAAATATATATATATATATATATATATTCTTCTCTCTTTTTATTAAAGGGCCCAGAGGTCCCCAGGGCCCCGGATGGCTACACCCCTTTTTTTTATATTTTTATATTTTTCTTTATTTCTTCTTTTTGTAAAGGGTCCCCCCACTTTTCAATTTTTCAGATGGCAGCCCCCCCCCCCCCCGGTTCTCTGCTCCAGGGGGCCCATGCCTGAAGCTGTGTAAGGGGCCCCAAAATTCATGATGGCGGCCCTGATTGTAATTGAATATTTGAATGACCATTGACTTTGCTCGATATACAATACAATGCAAAGAGTTGGCTGCATTTCATGAGCACAGAGTCTGCAATTGATGGGCACAGTTTGCTGCATTTGCTGGGCACAGAGTCTACATATGATGGGCACAGTTGGCTTTATTTGCTGGCCACAGAGTCTGCATATTATGGGCATGGGACTTAAATTGATGGGGCACAGTTGGCTGCATTTTATGAGCAGAGCCTGCAATTAATGGGGCACAGTTGGCTTAATTCTCGAGCACAGAGTCTGCATATGATGGGCACAGTTGGCTGCATTTGCTGGCCACAGAGTCTGCATATGATGGGCACAGTTGGCTGAATTTGCTGGGCACAGAGTCTGAATATGATGGGCACAGTTGGCTGCATTTGCTGGGCACAGAGTCTGAATATGATGGGCACAGAGTCTGAATATGATGGGCACAATTGGCTGCATTTGATGAGCACAGAGGCTGCATATGATGGGCACAGTTGGCTGAATTTGCTGGGCACAGAGTCTGCATATGATGGGCACAGTTGACTACATTTGATGAGCACAGAGGCTGCATTTGCTGGCCACATAAGATTGACACGGTTGGCTGCATGTGATGGGCACCCTGGCTGCATATGATGGGCAGACTGGCTGCATATGATGGGCACTGTGGCTGCATATGTGGCTGCACATGCAGACTCTGTGCCCAGGAATTAAGCCAACTGTGCCCCATCAATTGCAGACTCTGCTCATAGAATACAGCCAACTGTGCCCCATCAATTGAAGTCTCTGTGACCATAATATGCAGACTCTGTGGCCAGCAAATTAAGCCAACTGTGCCCATCATATGTGGACTCTGTGGCCAGCAAATGCAGCCAACTGTGCCCATCATCTTTAGACTCTGTGCTCATAAAATGCAGCCAACTGTGCCCATCATCTTTAGACTCTGTGCTCATAAAATGCAGCCAATTGTGCCCCATCAATTGCAGCCTCTGTGCCCATAATATGCAGCCACTGTGCACAGAAAATGCAGCCAACTGTGCTTCATCAATTGCAGCCACGTATCCCATCGTGTTAGTGGGTCAGGTGGCGAACTGTAAGATGTGTAGCGCGGCGATGGATGCTGTGTACTCTGTGCTTGTCTTCTTTTTGCCTTCAGCCAATCAGGTGAAAAGGGAGTAGCCGCTCCAGGTGGGAACCCAAATGAAGATCCACCGTTGCAGATAATTTAGGTGCAGGCAATGCACTCCGCAAGGCAGGAACAAGAAATGTCTCTGGACAGCCGCACTCTGAACAAATTGTAGACTTTATTAAAAGGACAGCACTATAAGTCACAGCAAAATTGAAAATAAAACCTGGCCACTGACGCGTTTCGCACTGGAACTAGTGCTTAGTCATAGCTATGGTTTTACTTTCAATTTTGCTGTGACTTGTAGTGTTGTCCTTCTTTTAATAACGGCTACAATTTGCTCAGAGTGAGGCTGTCCAGAGAAATTTCTTGTTCCTGCCTTCAGCCAATCAGGTCCCGGGTATTACATCCGCGCCTCCCGATTGGCTGAGAAGTGGTTCTGTGTTACCAAAGCGAAAAATCATTTGCATTGCTAACACACCTGGGTGCACTGCGAGCGACATGGCCTTTTTTGACTATGGCTCTAATCAGGTGCTTCAAACCCAATCCCCCCCCCCCGCCGCTGTAGTTCAGGCTTGAAAAAGGGCCTGGACGCCTGAATGGGGGGTGGCTACAGCGGCCGTGGATAGATTCTTGCAGTGCATGAATCTATCCATAGTACACAGAGGGGGTGGCTGGAGAGAGGGGGCGGCACCCGTGAACCCTTAATAGATGACAGTTACAGGCGGTGGCTGTAAGAATACAATAGACAGCAGCAGGGGATTGTCCATCTGTGCTGTTTAGCGTGGATGGGGGGATCTTTTACATTTCTGAGGGGTCTTTTAATCCGCTTGCTAACCGCATCACCAGGATATATGGTAGCAAAGCGGCTTCCCTGCGCTGGACTACGTACCTAGTATGTGATTTGTGTGCCCAGGAAGGGGCGTGTGCACAAGCGCCAACCCGGCTATCTTGTGATTTCTCACATCACAAGTCGGTCAGCGGTAGGGTTGTCACCTCATCCCTTCAAAACAGAACACATATGCATTACACAGGTTCTGGAGGCTAATTTAATGCAGATAAGGCACCAAGTGAGATTAATTACCCCCTTAATCAGCCTCAGAACCTGTGTAATTAATATGTGTTCTGTTTTAAAGGGATGAGGTGGCAACCCTAGTCAGCGGGCCTCAGGCAATGTTTGACTTTTTCTGCAGCCTCAGCTGCACAGGGCAGTGAATAAATGGGAGGTGCTCTGTGCTGAGCGACTTCCCGTTCATTTACAAACAAACATAGTAAACGGTTTACTATGCTTCAGTTATGAATGGACACAAACTCTCGATCTCAAAAGTATTATACAGTCATACCCGTGAGTTTATGTAAAGTGCTTTGCAAGTACGAACATTGCAGTACAGCCACAGTATGGCCTGGAAGAGGCGGAGCTGCTGCCCAGGGTTGTTGCCAGTGAAAAGGCCGCAAATAAAGAGTCAAAGTTCCCATCAGCCGGCCCAGAGTTGCCACCCGTCCACCCAAAAACCTGCCTAAACGTAAGTGGATTACTGTACAGTACTATAAACTATAGGCCCTGACCCCCACTATAGGCCCTGACCCCCACTATAGGCCCTGATCCCCCCCCCCCCCCACTACAGCCCTCGTATGCCTGTAAATGACTGTTACAATGCAGTGCATGCATTGGGAAGTGAAATGTACATTTTCATTTTACATACATGCTCTGGTCCCATTGTGTACTTAAAAGTGGTGTATATGTTTTGTAATAGATTCATTTCTAGATTCTAGATTTACGCTTTGTTTCGTTCCGAATAAAAATTTGGATGAATTTTCGTTCATTCGGAAATTCGAATGTTATTAGAATTAGAATACTACTGAATTTGAAATAACGAAATTCGAATTTGGATGTAATTTGAATTCGAATAGGTTTTGAATCGTTTTCAAAATTCCAAAGAGAATAAAATAGAATGGAAATTGAATAGAATAGAAAAAAACTTTTTTTTTCTATTCTATTCCTTTATTTTCCATTCCATTTGATTATTTTTGGAAATTGGAAATCTATTCTAAATGTATTTGAAAACGAATAAACAAAACGAATCCCGAAAACGAATTAAACGAATGAAACAAATTTAACTAAACAAATTTAACTACTTGCCGACCTGCCGCCGTCATTTTACTGCGGCAGGTCGGCTCTCCTGGGCGAGAGCTGGTAGCTATACGTCCGCTTTTAAAGCGGCCACTAGGGGGCGCATGCGTGCCGCCGGCAGCCGGCGCGCGCGCCCCCCGCTCGCCCCCGAGTCCCGTACGCGTGCCCGGCGGGCACCATCACCGCCGGGCACGCGCGATTGCTCGTTACAGAGCGAGGACCGGAAGCTATGTGTGTAAACACAAAGCTCCTGGTCATGTCAGCAGGGGAAATGCTGATCTTCTGTTCATACAATGTATGAACGGAAGATCAGTGATTTCCCCTAGTGAGTCCACCCCCCCCTACAGTTAGAACACACCCAGGAACACACTTAACCCCTTCTCCGCCCCCTAGTGTTAACCCCTTTACTACCAATGGCATTTTATAGTAATCCGAATGCATTTTTATAGCACTGATCGCTATAAAAATGCCAATGGTCCCAAAAATGTGTCAAAAGTGTCCGAAGTGCCCGCCATAATGTCGCAGTACTGAAAAAAAATGCTGATCGCCGCCATTACTAGTAAAAAAAAAAATATTAATAAAAATGCTATAAAACTACCCCCTATTTTGTAAACGCTATAACTTTTGCGCAAACCAATCAATAAACGCTTATTATGATTTATTTTTACGGAAAATATGTAGAAGAATACGTATCGGCCTAAACTGAGGAAAAAAATAGTTTTTTATATATTTTTGGGGGATATTTATTATAGCAAAAAGTAAAAAATATTGCATTTTTTTCAAAATTGTTGCTCTATTTTTGTTTATAGCGCAAAAAAAAAAAAACGCAGAGATGATCAAATACCACCAAAAGAAATCTCTATTTGTGGGGAAAAAAGAACGCCAATTTTGTTTGGGAGCCATGTCGCTCGACCGCGCAATTGTCAGTTAAATTGGCGCAGTGCCGAATCACAAAAAGTGCTCTGGTCATTGGGCAGCAATATGGTCTGGGGGTTTAGTGGTTAAGCAGATAACAAATCAAAAAATGTTTTTCGTTCTGCACATGTCTATTAATTTCTGCTCTATCCAGTGGCCAGTTTTTTGTGTGTTTTTTTTTTTTTTTTTTTTTTTTTATACCTCAATGAGAAAATACAGCATTTAGGCCACTAAATGGTGCTGATGATATTGGAATTAATGTATTACAAAAAATATGGGGATATTTTGTTCATCTTGCCCAAATACTTCTCATTCATCCAAGGTATATGTTATCAATAGACCCTAATGCTGTGAGGAGCTGTGGTGGCTCAACGTGATTGGCACTGCGCTGACAAGCCATTCACCTCTGCAGCCAAGGGTTCGGATCCCGGTCTCGGCTACATGTGAATTGAGTTTGGTGGTCTCAGCCCGGCTCCCAGTGGGTGTGCTATGCAAGGTACGCCTGTGCTTAGTACGCCCACCCCCCCCCACAAAAACCACCACACTTGCACGCACACAAAATTGGTTTAAAACACAAGCACTTTGGCCATGCGGTCTCCTAAAATAAAGAGAGGCGAAGGACCTACGGGGCTGGCTGGGTGGGCTAGGCCCCCTCACTCCCTCATAGGGGGAGTCCCTCTGCCCCATTGGGGTCCCGTTGGGCCCCAGTTGGGCTCCCAAGAGGAGCAGGTAGGGCGGGGTGAGTGGGAGGCCCCCCTTCACACCCGCCATTGCCACCGGGGGCATGGAGAAGGATGGCAATTGCCTCCGGGGGGAGGGTCTGCCTACTCCCAACTCCTGCAGTCTGGCTCCTCTCTCTCGAGTTCACGCACAAAAATACACTTTAAAAAAAAAAAAAAAAGTACATACTTATAAAAAAAAAAAAAAAATAGACCCTAATGCCTTGTACACACCGTCAGTTTTTCCAACAGGAAAACCGTGGGTTTTTTTTCAGCAGGAAAACAGCTGGAATTTGTGTTTTGTGTCGTAATTGCATACAGACGACCGCGATTCCCGATAGGAATTTTTCCTGTCACGAAAATTTAGATCCTGCTCTAAATTTTTTCTTGGCAGGAATTCTCACAGAAAATGTGTGAAGGAGCATATACATCAGGGATATGCAATTAGCGGACCTCCAACTGTCCAAAACTAAAAGTCCCATCATGCTTTTGCCTCTGGGAGTCATGCTTGTGACTGTCAGAGTCTTGCTATGCCTCATGGGAATTGTAGTTCTGAAACAGCTGGAGGTCCGCTAATTGCATATCCCTGATATACATGGTCGGAATTCCTGACAAAAAGCTCACTTCACACTTTTCTTGTCGGGAAAACTGATCGAGGCCCCTTTCACACGGGCGGACCGTTCAGGTTAAGGTTTTATAGACGGACCTGACTGGACGCTCCGTGCACATCTATGGAGCGGTGGATGTCAGCACTGACATCCGACCCGCTAAGATCCACCAAAGTGTGATGGATGGAAACCCTATTTTCCATCCATCTGGCGGATCAGATAAAAACAGACTCAAAAGTGCGTCTTCATCCCATCCCCCATACAGGAGAGCGGCACTCTGACAGGTCGGTCCCTGCACAGTGTGCAGAAACAGACCTGTCATCTGCTTGCTCAGCGGGGATCGACGGAGCGATCCCTGCTAAGCAAAATGGAGCTTTAAGCTGCATTCACACCTAATCGCTGCGTTTTGTCCCGCAAATTGCTGCGTCAAATTGAGGCGTTTTGTCCCGCGATTTGCGGCGACAAAATTCCGCAAAATGTAACCCCCATTTTTTTTTCAGGTACACATCTCCTATGCCGAACGCCGAAGCCGCCTGAAAAAAAGGGTCCGGGACTTGTTTTGAGCTTCAGGCGTTCAGCGTTTCGGCGTTCGGCGTGGAGATGTGAACCATCTCCATAGAGAGAAATGTTAAATTTCCTCTCTAGCGTCTTTAGCGTCAGGCGTATATACGCCTAGGTGTGAATGCAGCCTTACTGCTGATGAGAAAAGCAGTTTATATTTACTAAATAATTGCATTTCCATGCTCTGTGTACTGTGGGAGACCAGATATAGTGAATGCAGAGTCCTGGGTTTAGTAACACTTTAAAGGGATGGTTCAACTTTACCACACAACTGCCAATGCAGATAAGGGGCATCTGCAGATAAAAACAAACTGAGCAGCTCTGACTAAAGTTGAACAATACCCTTGCTATAGATGGAGGCCATTTACATACCTTATGCAGCCTGACTGGAATACTCCCAGGAAGACCCCTTTCACACTGGGGAGTTTTTCAGGCGGTACAGCGCTAAAATTAGCTCTGCTATACCGCCTGAAAAACTCCTTCACTGCATCCTCAATGTGAAAACCCTAGGGCTTTCACACTGAGGCGATGCGCTAGCAGGAGAGAAAAAAATCTCTTGTCAGCAGCATCTTTGGAGCGGTGAGAGGAGTGGCGTGTATACTGCTCCTTCACCGCTCCTTCCCATTTTAAACAATGGAAAACCGCGGCAATACCGCCCCTCTATAGAGGCGCATTGCGGGCGGTATTAACCCTTTATCGGCCGCTAGCGTGTGTTAACACCGCACTGCTTAGTCATTATTGCTTACCTCCACCATCACACTAGTGAGATCTCAAAATGCAGAGCTCAGAGATACATCAGGGGAGAAAGTATGTGAGGGAAGCTCACTCCTGTGATGGTGGAGGTGAGCAATGACAACTAGGCCTCACTTAGCAATGTACTGGGAGTATTCCAGTCAAATAGCAAAAAATGGCCTGCTCATGAATGGGGGGTAAAATCTTCCGGGGCTGAAGTGGTTATAAAACATTAGTTTGCGCAATCTCAAAAGTATTATACAGTAAGGTGACCAGATTTTTTTTAATGAAATCTGGGGACATATTTTATTTTTTTACTAGTAATGGCGACAATCAGCGACTCTCTGCCCATCACCACCTGCCGCACAGGTCCCGGCTACTACTGGGTGGGGAGCGGAGGAAGATCACTTCACCAAGGAAGGCAAGGAGATGAGCAGGTTGCTGGCCAGGACTTGAGCCAAGGCAGAAGAACATGTGAGCGGAGCTGAATGGGCATGCACCCGAAACTGAAGAAATATTCCCTCCACTCCGACCAGCACATGATAATGGGAAAAAATACACCCCCTAAACTAGTAGGAGCGGCTATCATTCAGATTTTTTTTTTATTATTCTGCACTGACTGTCTTTGAAATTGCCCCAGTCCCTGTTCAAATCCAATCTGGGGACAAAACCGGGGGCGGACTTGGCCTGGAGACTGTGCCCTGA
Organism: Rana kukunoris; assembly: GCA_029574335.1. NCBI lineage: Eukaryota > Metazoa > Chordata > Amphibia > Anura > Ranidae > Rana > Rana kukunoris. The sequence goes on along the minus strand of CM056052.1, from coordinate 530,492,563 downwards.
AAATGGGGACGTCTGGTCACCCTATTATACAGGCATCGCCGTGAGTGTATGTAAAGTGCCTTACAAGTTACTCATGAGGCAATTTACATAAACTCACGGGAATGCCTGTATAATACTTTTGAGATTGCGCCAACTAATGTTTTATAACCACTTCAGCCTCGGAAGATTTTACCCCCCATTCATGAGCAGGCCATTTTTTGCTATTTGACTGGACTCCCAGTACGTTGCTAAGTGAGGCCTAGTTACTCATGAGGCACTTTACATAAACTCACAGGGATACCTGTATAATACTTTTGAGATTGCGCCAACTAATGTTTTATAACCACTTCACCCCCGGAAGATTTTACCCCCCATTCAGTGCAGCCACAGTATGGCCTGGAAGAGGCGGAGCTGCTGACCAGGGTTGTTGCCAGTGAAGAGTCAAAGTTCTCGCCAGCCAGCCCAAAGTTGCCGTCCATCCACCCAAAAACCTGCCTAAACGTAAGTGGATTACTGTACAGTACTATAAGCTATAGACCCCCCCCCCCCCCCACTATAGGCCCTGTACCCCATTATAGGCTCTGACCCCCCCACTATAGGCTCTGACCCCCCCACTATAAGCTCTGACCCCCCCACTATAGGCCCTGACCCCCCCCCACTATAGGCCCTGACCCCCCCCACTATAGGCCCTGACCCCACCACTATAGGCCCTAACCTAAGGTGACCAGATTTTTAAAATGAAATCTGGGGACATATTTTTTCTTTACTAGTAATAGCAACAATCAGCGACTCTCTGCCCGTCGCCCCCTGCCTCACAGCCTCTCAAGTCTTACTCTTCGGGCCCCGGCTACTACTGGATAGGGAGCAGAGGAAGATCACTCCGCCAGGGAAGGCAAAGGCAGGTGGCTGGCCAGGATTTGAGCCAAAGCAGAAGAACATGCGAAACACCGAAACTGAATGGGCATGCACCCGAAACTGAAGAAATATTCCCTCCGCTCCGACCAGCACGATCATCAGAAAGGGGCACAGATTCTGGGAAAAATACACCCCCCCCCCCCCTATGCTAGTAGGCACGGCGGTGCAGGGGTGTGTAATTCTATTTTTTTTATTTTAATTCTGCACTGACTGTCTTTGAAATTGCCGCTGCCCCCTATTAAATCCAATGTGGGGACAAAACCAGGGACAGACTTGGTCCGGGGACAGTGTCCTCAATCAGGGGACTGTCCCCTGAAACTGGGGATGTCTGGTCACTCTACCCTAACCCCCACTATAGGCCCTGACCCCCCACTATAGGCCCTACCCCCCCCACTATAGGCTCTGACCCCCCCACTATAGGCCCTGACCCCACCACTATAGGCCCTGACCCCCCCACTATAGGCCATGACTCCCACTATGGGCCCTGACCCCCCACTATATGCCCTGACCCCCCCACCCCCCACTACAGCCCTCGTAGCTTTTGTATGCCTGCAAATTACTATTACAATTGCAGAACATGCACTGAGAAGTGAAAAAAGGTATTGCTTCACTTTGTGTACATTTTTGTTTGCTCTGGTCCCATTGTGTATATGTTTTGTAATAGATTTATTTCTGCTCCATCCAGTGGGCATTTTTTATTTTTTTTTTGTGTTTTTTTTTTAGGTTTTTTTAATACCTCAATGAGAAAATAATGCATTTTTTGCCAGTAAATGGTGCTGATGATATTGAAATTAATATATTACAAAAATAAAAATGGGGATATTTTGTTCATCTTGCCCAAATAAATGGATGACAATGATCGCCTTCACCATCTCAGGAGTGATCTCTTAAATGCAGAGCTCAGAGCTACCCTGAGAGAAAGAGTATGTGAGGAGGTTTGAATCAGAGAAAGAGCTCACTCTTGTGGAGGTGGAGGGGAGCAATAATGACTAGGCCTCACTTAGCAACGTCCTGGGAGTATTCCAGTCAGGCTTCGTAAGTCATGTAAATGGCCTACATCTATAACAAGGGCTTTATTTATCTTTAGTCAGAGCTGCACAGTTTGTTTTAACCACTTCAAGACCAGGTACAAATCTGTATTTTTTGCTAGAAAATTACCTAGAATCCCCAAACATTTTTATATATTTGTATTTATCTTTATCAGAGACCATAGAGATTAAAATGGCGGTCGTTGCAATATTGTATGTCACAATGTTTATTTTTTTGTGATTGAACTAGATGGACTTGTGTCTTTTTTCACCCTGACTAACTATGTAACTATGTAATGTATTTGCGCATCGGTCTTCCAAATGCAATTTATTTGGAAAAAATACACTGGGTCGATGAATTAACCACTTAAGCCCCGGACCAATATGCTGCTAAATGCCCAAAGGCGTTTTTACTATTGGGCACTGCGTCGCTTTAACAGACAATTGCGCGGTCGTGCGACGTGGCTCCCAAACAAAATTGGTGTCCTTTTTTCCCCACAAATAGAGCTTTCTTTTGGTGGTATTTGATCACCTCTGCGGTTTTTATTTGTTGCGCTTTAAACAAAAATAGAGCGACAATTTTGAAAAAAATGCAAAACATATATATAAAAAAAAAATGTCCTCAGTTTAGGCCGATACGTATTCTTCTACCTATTTTTGGTAAAAAAAAATCGCAATAAGCGTTTATCGATTGCTTTGCGCAAAATTTATAGCGCTTACAAAATAGGGGATCGTTTTATTTTTTTTAATTTTTTTTACTACTAATGGCGCCGATCATCGATTTTTTTCGTAAAAAACAAGAGTATATACAGTAGTATATATAACACTGTTCAAGTGAAAATGTAAGCAGCCAACACTACAAAATAGATCAATTTTGAAAACATGTGAAACAGTAAAAAGAAAGTGTAGCGCTAAAAATAAAATAGATAGAAGCTACTGCTTATGTAGCTCCTTTAACACAAATTGTCCATGTGTGTAAAAAAAAAGAATTTTTTTTCCAATAGCAGTCCAAAAACTTCTATTCACCACCGATAGTGACACAATGGATAATGTGACAGGTACAAGGGGATCCACCACCAATAAAACGAAACCTTTTGAAGGCTTACCAGAAGATGGGGATCTGAATAAGCATATACTCATCAGATCTAGCAGACTTTAATGAATATCCTCGATCCAAGTGTATTTAAGGGCTCCTGGGATGTCGTCAGAGATGTAGTGATGAATCCACAGGAACCATTCGTTTGTTTTTTGGTGAAAAAGCTCAAATGAAGTGATTACCATGCAAGGTAATAGTGACCAAAGGAAAAAATAAAAATAGAAGTGCACATAGCGTAATTCTGTATTGTAGGTATAAAATTTTAATAAAAAGTTGCACTTACATTGAAGTAGAATACAAACAAGCGCTTAAAATTACAGCAGTCAGATCAATGGGGTCTCCCGACGCGTTTCGTTCCCTTAGAACGTCATCTGGGGCACTGACAGACTGCTGGAAGACCCTCTTTATATAGTAAATACCCCCATACCTCAATTATGGCTCCAGTGTGTCAAAAGAGAGTTTGCAATAACTACTTCCGGTTTGCGTCTAGCATGTGAGTGGGCGTGAGTTCCAAACCTCTTTCTGAGATAATTAGGTCGGAACTTTTGCTCGATTTTTTTCGTGACTGCGATATTATGGCGGACACTTCGGACAATTTTGACACATTTTTGGGACCATTGTCATTTTCACAGCAAAACATGCATTTAAATTGCATTGTTTACTGTGAAAATGACAATTGCAGTTTGGGAGTTAACCACAGGGGGCGCTGTTGAATTTGTGTGTTCCCTGTGTGTGTTTACAACTGTAGGGGGGTGTGGCTGTAGGTCTGACGTCATCGATCGAGTCTCCCTATAAAAGGGATCACTCGATCGATGCAGCCGCCACAGTGAAGCACGGGGAAGCCGCGTTTACATACGGCTCTCCCCGTTCTTCAGCTCCGGGGAGCGATCGAGAGCGGGCGGCTAGAAACGAATAGCCGCGCCCTCGTCCCGGATCGCTCCCCGTGGGTTTCCAACCACCGCATGGACCCCCGACCCGCGCAAAGGCAGGGACGTATATATACGTCCATGTGCCTTAACGTTCCCTTCTGTGGACGTATATCTACATGCGGCGGTCGGGAAGTGGTTAAAAGAAAACAAAACAGCAAAGTTAGCCCAACTTGTTTTAATAATGTGCAATATAATGTTAGGCCGAGTAAATAGATACCTAACATGTCACGCTTTAAAATTGCGCATGCTCGTGGAATGGCGACAAACCACAGTACTTAAAAATCACTTTAAACACCGCTTTAAACGCCTTTGAAGATTATCTGTTTAGAATTACAGAATTGTGCTAGAATTATTGCTCTCGCTTCTGGGAAAGCTGCCCACAATGTTTAGGAGTGTGTCTATGGTAATTTTTGACCATTCTTCCAGAAGAGCATTTGTGAGGTCAGGCATTCATGACGAGAAGGCCTGGCTCGCAGTCTCCCCTCTAATTCACCCCAAAGGTGTTCTGTCGGGTTGAGGTCAGGACTCTTTGAAGGCCAGTCAAGTTCCTCCACCCCAAACTCACCACTCATCCATGTCTTTATGGATCTTGCTTTGTGTTCTGGTCCAAATTATTTGGTGGAGGGGGTATTATGGTGTGGGGTTTTCCAGGGGTTGGGCTTTGCCTCTTAAGAGAACTCTTAAGATGTCAGCATACCAAGACATTTTGGACAATTTCATGCTCCCAACTTTGTGGGAATAGCTTGAAGATGGCCCCTTCCTGTTCCAACATGACTGCTCACCAGTGCACAAAGCATTGTTTGACAGTGCAACTATTCATATACAAGCCGCGTCTCAGCGTGAGATCCTGCCATTTTTCACCCGGCCACCTAATCCTTACGATTCCTCCCTGGTGCATTGCTGGGCACGAATGACTAATGGGCACTGGTGGGAAATAGTATGCTGCACTGATGGCCACTGATAGGCTGTACTGATGGGCACTCATTAGGCTGCACTGATGGCCACTGATGGGTACTGATATGCTTTATGTTAATATTGTTAAAGTTGTTGCTGGACAGTTAGGGCCAGATTCAGGTAGAGTTGCGCTGGAGTATTTCGATATGCGACGCGTAACTGTGAATATGCGCCGTCGTTTCTATGTGGCCGTACCCACCAAACTAGATGCGCCAGAAAACGGGCTTTCCCCGACCGGCTTAACTTTCCGACGCCAGAGTATCGTCAGCGCATAATTTCGATTGGCGCATCAGTCGCGCCTATTGATTTCCCATGCAAATATGCAAATGAGGGAGATTTCCCAATTCTCGCACGGATTAGCACCATACGCTGGCTACATGCGCCGCGCATGTCGTCTGTCCGTCGCAAAGTTATTTCTACAAATGGCTGCTTTATCTTTACTCTAGACGGCCACAGGTCAGCAGGAGAGCAGCTACAGCAGCGTTACCGACGAAACTAGCAAGCTAAACAACCACACGTGCAAGGACAACACCTCTGTGTGCCAACATGCCAGGGGCAATCGTGGTCCTAGCACTAGTACTGGGTCCCTCGCTACGGAGGAGGCGGGCGCGTGAGAGGATATACCGCACGCGTATGAGCCTCTTTGGCATGGGTGATGAGGAGGTGTATCGCCTCTTCAGATTCAGCCCTGATGCAATACTTGAACTAACCACAACCCTGCAGGGTGACATCACCAGCAAGACACACCGCTCACAAGCAGTGCAGCCACTGGTGAAGGTCCTGGCAACACTTTATTTCCTTGCCAGTGGATCATTCCAGCGTACAAGTGGAGTGGTGGCTGGGATGTCACAATCCTCCCTGAGCAGATGTGTGCACCAGGTTGTCCCTGCAATTTTCAGACCCATGTCCAATCAGTTCATCAGACCAACCACTGAGGAGCTGCGGCTGAAGGCAATGACAGATTTTTACAACATTGCCAGATTCCCAAGCACTGTGGGGGCCATTGATTGCACACATGTGGCACTACAGCCCCCCAGTGCCACAGAGCACATATACCGCAATCGGAAGCATTGGCACTCCATCAACGTACAGGTGATAGCCGATGCCCAACGCCTCATATGGCACGTCCGTGCCAAACACCCCGGGTCCAGCCATGACAGCTTCATATACAATCAGAGTCCCATCCCAGCAGAATTCGAACAGAACATGTATGGGGACAGCTGGCTGGTTGGTGAGTGACATGGGAGTCAGGCATGACTATCCCCTCCCGTGATGCACACCTCACAAGGGGCACATGCATGACTAACATCCTCCTATCTTTTCCCTTCCAGGTGACTCTGCATATGCACTGGGACCCCATCTAATGACTCCTTTCCAGAACCCCCAAACCAGAGGAGAGGGAAAATACAATGAAGCACACATCAAAACCCGTGCAGTGGTGGAGCAAACATTTGGGCTCCTGAAGTCCCGTTTCCGCTGCCTGGATAAATCCGGGGGGACCCTATTGTATTCCCCTACCTTCGTGTGTCAGATCATCGGTGCATGTTGCATTCTGCACAACTTTGCCATGAGAAAAGGCCTGCAGATTGACATACGTGATGACCTGACCCCCGACCCACACAGTCCCCCCCTGCCAGAGGAGACCCATTCAGCTGATGGAAGAGCAGTCAGGAGGGGCCTCGCCGTAGGCATCTTTGGCCACTAAACCAAAACATTAATCACACAGACAATGCACGCATGCACACCACTGATGTCCCTAGATCACACACACCACATCCACATCGCATTGGATTAGCCCAAGTCCAGCATGTAGGACTTGGGAGCAGCAACGCCAGCGTCAAGGCCCCAATGATGTCACTGTCCATTCATACACCTTTCACACGTCATTCATACAGCCGTGGGGATAACTTCTCCACCACGGCCGAGGGTGACACCCCTTACTGGCAGGAGTGCCACCCCCTCACATTCACACACCATTCACACTGTCCCCTGCACTCCTGACCGTGTGCAGTTAAAAAGAAAATAAATATCTCATAACATGAGCAAGAAAATAAACAAAAACTCATAACCTGAGTAATATAAAAAATAAACAAAAACTCATAACCTGAGTAATATAAAAAATAAACAAAAACTCATAACCTGAGTAATATAAAAAATAAACAAAAACTCATAACCTGAGTAATATAAAAAATAAACAAAAACTCATAACCTGAGTATTAAAAAAGAAAAATAATATAAAAAAAAAAAACCCTCATCTGGGATGACGGGGGCTCCTCCTTGTGGGCACTCTCTGGCTCCTCAGCTGCCTGGAGGGAGTGGGTGGGCGTGGGGGGGCATCTGGAGGAGGCTGATCCCCGGGTGGGCCACTCCTGGCAGCTGTTGGCTGCATGCCCTAGAAGGCCACGGCAATCCGGCTGAGATACAGGTTGGTCTGGGCCTGCATCCTCAGCTGGAGGGTGACTTGATGCCGCTGGTCACGCTGCCGCTGCCTCCCCTCTTCCCGGATGGCAGCTGTGTTGGCTTGGACGGCTGCTGTCAGGTGCCGTACATCAGCCTGCACCTCCCCCAGGCTGGTCACAACGTCCTGCACACCACTGGGCAGCTGCGACATGGAGCCCAGGCTGTCAGCGACCCGGTCCAAGTGGCCAGCAATCTCCCCCATCTGCTGGGTTTGTCTGGCATGGTCCAACACCACCTGGTCCTCGACCATATCACACACTCCCCTGGTCTTACGGGTCGTCTTCCTGGGCCCAGGAGGAGGTTGTCCCCGTGGGGATGGAGTCGCCCTTGAGGGGCTACCGAGGATGGGGGAGGGGATGACAGAGGGCCCTTCAGAAGAGGAGGACTCCTCCAACAATAAAATAAAGTCCTGTTCAGAAACAGGCTCCTCCACAACCATCTCTGCAGAGGTGGTGTGGGCACTCTCCTCATCCACCTCGGTGTCTTCAGCACCCAGGGGCTCGTCCTCCGGATCCCGTTGGGAGGTTGGGGTGGACTGGCCGGCAAGAGATGATGGCCCAGCTCCGTCATCTGTGGATGACACAAAGCAGACACATGTTGGTGGTCCCACACACTTGGCACATGTACCCCCCCCCCCCCCACATGCAACACACCAAATAGTGGATAAAAAACACTTACCTGTCCTGGAGCCTTCCTCCACGGAGTCATATCCAGGTACCCCCTCCAACTGCTCCCTGTCCAGGCAGCGGGCGACCACCTCCTCCTCCGTGGTCAGGCTGACCGGACATGGGGGTCTGACACCCCGTAACACTGATCTAGGTAAAGAGTCTCTCACAGAGACTCTTTATCACATGATCAGGCATGTCCAATCACGGCTGATCACGATGTAAACAAAAAAAGCCGGTAATCGGCTTTTCCTCACTCGCGTCTGTCAGACGCGAGTAGAGGAGAGCCGATCGGCTGCTCCTGTGACAGGGGGGGTTTGTGCTGATAGATTATCAGTACAGCCCCCCCAAGGATGCCCACTGGACCACCAGGGATGCCCACTGGACCACCATGGATGCCACTAGACCACCAGGGATGCAAAACACAGGTATGCCACCCTAGACCACCAGGGATGACAATGACACAAATAATGAATGCCAATCAGTGCCCGCAATGGATGCCAATCAGCGCCCACAATGGGCATCACTAATTGGCAGGCATTGTTTGGCACTGATTGTCATCCGTTAGTACAACACATATGCAACACAAACGTTAGTGCCACCTATCAGTGGCCATCTATGCCCATCCGTGCCACCTATCAGTGCTCATCTATGCCGCCTATCCGTGCCCATCCGTGCCGCCTATCCGTGCCACCTATCTGTGCCAATCCGTGCTGCCTATCTGTGCCGCCTATCAGTGCCCATCCTTGCCACCCATCAGTGCCACATATTAGTGCCCATCATCAGTGCCCATCATCAGTGCCCATCAGTGCCACCTTATCAGTGCCTGTCAGTGCAGTACCATCAGTGAAGGAGAAAATGTACTTATTTACAATGTTTTAGAACAGAAACAAAAAAAAACATTTTTTTCAAAAATTTCGGTAATTTTTTTTTAAAAAATCAGAAAATAAAAATCCCAGAGGTGATCAAATACCACCAAAAGAAAGCTCTATTTGTGGGTACAAAATTATAAAAATTTAGTTTGGGTACAGTGTAGCATGACCGCGCAATTGTCATTCAAAGTGCAACAGCACTAAAAGCTAAAAATTGATCTGGGTGGGAAGGTGTATAAGTGTCCTGTATGGAAGTGATAAAGGGGGTGTGACAGGGTGTGTCCTATGCATATATACTTTTGATAATATGTGTCCCTTGTTTTCATTTAAAAAAATTGGAAGGTATGTGAGTTGGCTGAACCATAGACAGTGATGAAGTGCCAACCTTGCCCCTGCCAGTGTAGGTCATCTTGGGTAAGAGATATACCTGTGCTCCAATCCAAATAGCTTATACATATACACTATATTACCAAAAGTATTGGGACGCCTGCCTTTACATGTACATGAACATTAATGGCATCTCAGTCTTAGTCCGTAGGGTTCAATATTGAGTTGGCCCACCCTTTGCTGTCCACAAGGTTTAGGAGTGTGTCTATGGGAATGTCTGACCATTCTTCCAGAAGTGCATTTGTGAGGTCAGGCACTGAGGACGAGAAGGCCTTGGCTTGCTGTTCCCTCTCTAAGTCAAGTTCCTCTACCTGAAACTCACCGCTCATCCATGTCTTTATTTTGATTTGATTTGATTTGTACTGAGCCGAATGCGCTCCAATAGGAACGCATCTAAGCGTGCATGTCTTTGGAGTGTGGGAGGAAACCGCAGTACACAGAGGAAACCCACGCAGACACAGGGAAAACATGCAAACTCCAGGCAGATGGTGTCATGGTCATGATTCGAAACCAGTGACCCTTTTGCTGCCAGGTGAGGGAGCTAACCACTGCACCACTGTGCTGCATACCTTCCAACATTTTGAGATAGGAATGAGGGACACCTAATAACAAACACATGTAGGCATAGGACACACCCCCTGCCACACCCCCTTAAAGGAGAATTAACCCCAAAAAAGTTAATTAAAGCGGATCTCCACCCTAAAGTGAAGATCCGCTGATCGGAACCCTCCCCCCCCTTAGGTGTCACAATTGACACCTTTCAGGGGGGAGGGGGTGCAGATACCTGTCTAAAGACAGGTATCCGCACCCACTTCCTGCCCGCAGTCTCGGGCAAAAGTCAGGTTTTTTGGCGACATCCGGTCGCCCCCCCCCGTTGTGTGCTGGGAACTCTCGGCTCCCAGCACACAGCGGGAGCCAATCGGCGGGCGCAGCGCGACTCGCGCATGCGCCGTAGGGAACCGGGCAGTGAAGCCGCAGCGCTTCACTTACTGGTTCCCTCACCGTGGATGGAGGGGGGAGCAGCAGGGTGATGAGCGATCGCTCATCCTCTGCTGCGGATGCCGCTGGACTCCAGGACAGGTAAGTGTCCTAATATTAAAAGTCAGCAGCTGCAGTATTTGTTGCTGTTGGCTTTTAATATTTTTTTTTAGCTGAACCATCCGCTTTAATTAAATCCACAAGTGTTTTTTTTTCTTTCTTAACCACTATTGATCCTTCAATGACTGATAAGGCTGCACATATGGGTAATGATGAGGCCACACTTATGGGCAATGACAGGCTGCATGATACGCTGCACCGTTGGGCAATGTATCACTCGGGCCCGCCCCCAGCGTGCCGCGTCATTGAATGTGATTGACAGCAATGCCAGCCAATGGCTGCGCTGCTTTCAATCCATCTGCTCTAGCCAATCAACGTCCAGGCTAAGCGGCAAAGAGGATGTCGGGGTCGAGTGCGGGACTTTTTCGAGGGGCCAGGTAAGTAGAACAAGGGGGGCCCAGGGGGGGCCGGTATTGCCTGATGTTTTTTCACCTTAATGCATAGGATGCATTAAGGTGAAAAAACGTTTACCTTTACAACCCCCTTAATTCCTCATAAAACATTTAACAGTGTAATTTCATAAGATAGTTTGCAAGGGCATGTTTAGGGGCGAACTTAGGGGCGGGGAATGGTAAGGGTTGGGTAAGGTAAGGGTTGGGTGGGGCAACTGGTGGTGAGTCACTTTTGATTAAGGCTTGAAATTTTGAGCCCTGGTAAAGTGTATATAACTCATCAGGTGCTAAGGGGGGTGTGACCACATGTTATCACTACAGAATCTGAACCCCCCCTCTGCACACCAATATACATCCTTTCTATCGACCTTTGCAGAAATTGAGGGATTTTTAGTTCACATGTATCACAATACATGTTTAAGCCGGCCAACTGCATCAAAGTAATCCCTCTCTGGCCAGTCATGTCTTGGTCGTGGGGCTCAGTATACAATCTGCCAGGGGAGATGATCATGGAGAGAAGTTTAAGGACCAAGACATTCAAAGATGGTACTTGGGGAGGGGGTAGTTAAGTGCCACTGATCATCAATAATTGTGGGATTAGTTATGTGAGGGGGTTACTACTTTCCAAAGTCCCCTCCAACTTCACTTATGGTTCTTCGGCAGATCATCGAGTTTTTTTTTTTTTAAGTCAAAATTAAATTTAAATTTTTTTTTTTTTTGGTAAATGTGAGATCTGAGGTCTTTTTGACCCCAGATCTTTCAATAAAGTGGACCTGTCATGCTTTTTTTCTATTACATACAAAGATAATTAAGGTGCAACCAATTTTCATTGTAGATAAATCCATAGAATGAAATGATTATTGGGCTTTGGAGAACATCGGAGATCAATCACTGTTATCTTTTGACTTCTCAGAGGTGGGGTCTTTTCAGACCCCTAAACCTTCGGATGATTCAGAGGAAGGCGAAAACCCCCCTCAGTCAGATGGGCTGCAAAGGGGAAAAAATTCCTTCCTGACCCCCTAAGGCGATCGGATTGTCCCTGAATCATAAGTCTAGGGTGCCCAGGTAATTTCCTCTTATATAGAGGAAAACATTCATTGAATCCACAATTCACAAAAAGCATACTAAGGCCACACGATGTAATATATCCGCTGTAAACGGTCCCCGGACCGTTTACAGCGCATATTTACGCCGGGCTATTTTGATCCGATGGCTGTACACACCATCGGATCAAATTCCCTGCCGGCGGATAGCGTGGTGACGCGGCGGTGACGTTGACGCCACCACGTCACCGCTACGTCACCGCACCAGGAAGTAAACACTTCCGCACGCATGCGTCGGATCCATTCACAGGATACGACGCATGTGCGGGCAGATATGTCCGCTGGTTTGCCGTACTAACCAGCTGACATATCCGACGGGCAGCTATCCGGCGGAAAAATTTCAAAGCATGCTTTGAAATTTTTCCGCCGGAGGAATCCGGCCAAAACGATCGGTTTGCCCCTACAGACGAGCGGATTTGTCGGCTGAAATGGCCGTCAGACCATTTTCAGCGGAAAAATTCACTCGTGTGTACAAGGCCTAAGTGAATGAATTAACTAGGGTTGTCCCGATACCACTTTTTTAGGACCTAGTACAAGTACTCGCCAATAGTCGCTGATACTGAATACCGATACTTTTTTAAAATGTCCCCCACATATGCAGCCATGTCTCCCCACATATTGCAGCCATGTCCCCCACATATTGCAGCCATGTCCCCCACATATTGCAGCCATGTATGGTCCCCCACATATGCAGCCATGTATGGTGCCCCCACATATGCAGCCATGTATGGTCCCCCCACATATGCAGCCATGTATGGTCCCCCACATATGCAGCCATGTATGGTCCCCCACATATGCAGCCATGTATGGTCCCCCACATATGCAGCCATGTATGGTCCCCCACATATGCAGCCATTTATGGTCCCCCACATAATGCAGCCATGTATGGTCCCCCACATAATGCAGCCATGTATGGTCCCCCACATAATGCAGCCATGGGGAGTGTCTATGCATGGGGGCGCGCGCTTTACAAGTATTCACAACGAAAGCTTGTAATGCGTGCGCGGCGCTACGTTATAATGAAGGGGGATTAACGGCGGTGGCGGTGGCATCATATATACAGATATGGGGGACATACATGGCTGCAATATGGGGGGGGGGGAGTATCCTATTTTAGTATCGGGGGTATTTGCGGGAGTAGAAGTACTCCCACAAATACTCGGCATCGGTCCCGATACCGATACTAGTATCGGTATCGGAACAACCCTAGAATTAACCATATTAAAAAGTTAATAAAGTTCATAGAAGGTGAAAAATTAAATGCAGTAAAGTGCTGGAAATACCAAAGTGCACTATACCCAGAAAAATCTTCAGTGTTCATCAAAGTGTGCACCACCAAGAGGTAGCCACCTGTATCTTCACTTAGTACTTCTCAGGCCGCCATCTCACGCCAGGTTTACATGGCGACGAGGGTCTCTGTCTATGTCATTGCCCCTCGGATGGTGGCAACGAGGCTCCGCCCTCGGATAGTGGTGACGATGCTCTCTGTTGATGTCATTGCCCCTTGGATCGTGATAACGAGGCTCTGCCCTCGGATGGTGGTGACGAGGATCTCTGTTGATGTCGTTGCCCCATGCCTGGTGAAAACGAGGCTCTGCCCTCGGACAGTGGTGACCAAGCTCTCTGTTAAAGTCATTGCCCCTCGAAGGGTGGCGATGAGGCTCTTTTTTGATGTCATTGCCCCTCGGATTGTGGTGACTAAGCTCTTTGTTGATGTCATTGCCCCTCGGATGGTGCTGACTAGGCTCTTTGTTGATGTCATTGCCCCACGGATGGTGGTGACGAGGCTCTATGTTGAGAGCAAAGTCCCTCGGATGGTGGAGAAGAGTCTCTCTGGTAATGTCATTGCTCCTCAGATGGTGGTGACGATGCTCTGTGTTGATGATACCTGTTTTCCAATGGTGGTTATCAGACCACTGGCGGCAACTCAGATGTTCGCTCAGGTAGGTGAAGCCATGGAATTTATTCTGCTTCCATTGAGCTATTGGCCTCCCAGGGTCCATATATTGAATGAATTCATCCCCCGGCAATCCTTCACTCAGATGTTCCTCATAAACCTGGAAAGAGAAAAAAGTATTTTGTAAATGTTTCTGATTTATACAGAAAAAAATTCTAGAAATCTCCCCATTGTGCTGGGACTAGACCATATACTTACATGTCCTGATGGAAATGGAGGCGGTGACTTCCCTTTCTCTGTCTCCTTCCAGTCCACCTTCGATAAGAATGGCTGTTGTCTGATATATCTTACTAGCCTCATCCTCTTCTCTTGGTCTTTACATAGGAACTGAAACAAGGAAAAAAATATAATAAGAAACACTGGAATAACATGAACAATATCTGAACAATAGAATACCCATATTTGATTCTGACAGTTACATATTTCAGTTTCCTTAATTTTGCCCTACTATGTCCTGATTGGATTGGATGGTAGCATGGTGTTTTATTTGTGTCCTATTAGTTAAGGGGAGTTTTTAAAGGAAACATCAGCTATTTTGTAATTAATTGTTATGAGGAATGTGTTAAAGATCTTTCTATGAAATCTGCAACTGCCATGATGGTAGACCAAGGGGAGTTCTATATTCTGTCTGTAAGGAATGTCTCCAGAAATTGAATTCACTGAGTGTGCGAATGGCCTCGTCACCCAAGTGAACCACCCACACCGTGAATTCAAGTTAAACACATCCTCTGCGATTGGATTTTAGGGGACACAATGGCTGTTGCTTTCCTCACATATGCTCGGCAATAGGATTTCCATTTTATTAAAAGGACTTTCTAAGACTTTTCCACTGCTTAAAGGACACAAGGGCTGCTGCTTTTTCTTATGACAGGTGAAGGCAGATCGCCCTCCATTAAGCTGTCAGCTTGCTGAAAGTAATGCTATGACTTCCATCAATGTGTGCAGGTACAAAGGTGAAATCGTGCTTTCTAAAATCCTATTAAGATATATGTAACCTGGAAAGGACTTTGTCTCTTAAAAGATGTAAACGTTCTGTGTATACTTACCCTCTCTATGATGTCACGAAGATTAGAGTCCGTTGAACGTAGATATTTTGGTTCCATGGTGGTCACTTTCACCCGCAATTCCTCCAAATCCTCGAAGCCAGTAAGAAGTGGATGCCTGCCGAATGCCATCTCATACACTATCACTCCCAGGGAGTAATAATCAGCCATGCCATAGTATGGAACCTGTTGAAGAACCTGTAGAAACAAAATGGAGAGAAAGAAGGATGAGCTCCCAGGAATTTAATAATTGTGCACAAAAGACATGAAACTAAGGCAGAGCTTGTGGATTTTGTAGGTGCTGCTTTAGGTCTCCCAGAGACAAAAAAGGGAAATTGGTTGAAATCTCACAAACTAAGACAAATTTATCTCTAGGAATAGAACAGGCATCCCCATTGAAGGGTTCTCCTCACCTCATGTTTTGGGGAAAACTCTAAGACTTTGTATTTTCCCTCACTTTCTTTCTCAATGGCAATGGTCACCAATACTAACAGATGGGGTCCCAATGGGGACACAGACACCTATGTAAAGCTGACAGAGTGTCTAACCCTTCCCCACTCTTACTAAAACAAAATTAGAAAGTTTTTAAAGGAATACTGATCCCAATAGCTCAATGTTCACAAGCGCTCATCATGTAAAAGAGAAGGGGTACAGCAGGTGGGCAATTCCTGAACCTTTTATCCCATTTATATGTGTCAATCATGTTGGACAGAGCCAGCCATCTATACCCGACCTCAATGTCACCTACAAAGAAGCTTCAACACTGCTGCAGCTCTCAGAAATTCCCACCCTTTGTTAGGGTTATAGTCTTCGTCTGAAAACCAACTGAAAGCAACTAGTGCACCAGCGAAAAAAATCTTAATTTAGTGAAAATGAGCCCGCCCCCCTTATTTCATCTCTATATCCCATAATAATAAACATTACAATTAGGTCTAATATCAGGTGGATTGTAGGTATCTTACCTCCGGCGCGTTGTACACGGCTGTTCCTGCTCGCTTTTGAATCCTCTTGGACTCCGTAACACCGATGACGGCCAAGCCGAAATCGGCAATTTTGATGTGGCCATCATCATTCAAGAGGATATTTTCAGGCTTGATGTCTCTGTGGACGATCTCCTTAGAATGAAGAAACTGTAGACCACAGACCATTTCCGCTATGAAGTATCTAATGGGGAACAAGATATATGAATTAGCATCCCAAATCATCACAGACTACTTAAAGCTAAAGATGAAATGACTTCCCCCTATAGTACATAGGGGTGCAAATGGCTGCCTGTCTTCAGTGGTCAGTCACCCCCGACTCCGGAGTGACTCGGTTATTTATCTTACCTTATGGAGTCCTTGGATAATGGAGCTGCTCTAGCCATGGTGTCCAACAGATTCCCTCTGCTCATGCATTCCATGACAAAGGCTAGATGACTCTGTGAAAAGAAGAGATAAAGGTTACATTATAAAGATGCAGGATTTCATTTTGTAGAGAAATAGACAGACACACACACAATTTAGGAAAACTGGACAGAGAATTTACGTAGGCCGCAATTGCTAGGCTGTCATTGCAATGCTAGCTTTGGCTGTTCTGGAGATCTAAAGAATATATTTCTTTGGTTCACCATCCTGCAAGTCCCATGTAGGCCTGGCATCTCCTGTCTTGCTAGCGGTGGACTTGTTCTTAGTGACTCAAAGTTTTGAGACTGGAGCAACCAGGCAAGTAGTCATTTCAAAAGCAGATTAGCAGTGGCAGCCTCTTAAAATTTGGTTTCTTTAACTAAAACCTCTACTTTGTACAGTTTACCTCCAGGCTTGTAGGAGGCAGTCTAGAGATATGCTCTTCTCTATACTGCTTTGCCCTGACTACAGTTGAAAGCCCTCAGGAATAACCTGGTGTGGGACACAAGTGAAGCTCCCTTCCACCTCTCACAATTTAGCGCTTAGTGCTTAAAGGGGTTGTAAACCCTCATGTTTTTTCACCCTAATGCACAGACCATCATATGAGGGGAAAGGGGGTGGCTTAATGTACATTTTAGCTCCCAAATAGGTCACCATTTGCGTAACAATTTTAGGTGGCCTGAATCAGTAGTGGAGTGCAGTACAGGAAAGAGGTGAAGAAAGTAAAAGGTGAAAAGACTTACCTTTGTCTGGAAAGTTCCAAACAGATGTATAATAAATGGACTCTTCCCGGCTGCTTTTAGCACGTCACGTTCTAAGAAAACCATCTCGCAATTATCATCATCATCTTCAAGTAATTTTCTCTTTTGCACAATTTTAACCGCCAGCTTCTGGTCAAAGTCGGGATGAGACGCCAACATCACCTTCCCGAAGCATCCCTGTCCAAGGATCCTATAACACGTCATTTGTTCAAAGGAAAGTACGCATGACGGGACCTTGATGATAGTGCTGGATGGGACTGGTGAGGCCACCTTATGGTTTGGGGGGTGTATGTATGCAGGCCGCAGACTGATTAAAGTATCGTTGTCCTCAGTGGATGGACTGACTGCAGTTTTGCGCATGTATGCAGGCCGCAGACTGATTAAAGTATCGTTGTCCTCAGTGGATGGACTGACTGCAGTTTTGCGCATGTATGCAGGCCGCAGACTGATTAAAGTATCGTTGTCCTCAGTGGATGGACTGACTGCAGTTTTGCGCATGTATGCAGGCCGCAGACTGATTAAAGTATCGTTGTCCTCAGTGGATGCACTGACTGCAGTTTTGCGCATGTATGCAGGCCGCAGACTGATTAAAGTATCGTTGTCCTCAGTGGATGCACTGACTGCAGTTTTGCTGTCCTCGGTGGATGAACTGGCTGCAGTATTGTTGTCCTCGGTGGATGGACTGACTGCAGTATTGTTGTCCTCGGTGGATGGACAGGCTGCAGTATTGTTGTCCTCGGTGGATGGACAGGCTGCAGTATTGTTGTCCTCGGTGAATGGACTGACTGCAGTATTGTTGTCCTCGGTGGATGGACTGGCTGCAGTATTGTTGTCCTCAGTGGATGGACTGACTGCAGTATTGTTGTCCTCGGTGGATAGAGAAACTGCAGTATTGTTGTCCTCGGTGGATAGACTGGCTGCAGTATTGTTGTCCTCCGTGGATTGACTGACTGCAGTATTGTTGTCCTCGGTGGATAGAGAAACTGCAGTATTGTTGTCCTCGGTGGATAGACTGGCTGCAGTATTGTTGTCCTCCGTGGATTGACTGGCTGCAGTATTGTTGTCCTCGGTGGATGGACTGGCTGCAGTATTGTTGTCCTCGGTGAATGGACATGCTGCAGTATTGTTGTCCTCTGTGAATGGACTATCTGTAGTATTTTTGTCCTCGGTGGATGGACTGACTGCAATATTGTTGTCCTCGGTGGATGGACTGGCTGCAGTATTGTTGTCCTCAGTGGATGAACAGACTGCAGTATTGTTGTCCTCGGTGGATGGACTGGCTGCAGTATTGTTGTCCTTGGTGGATGGACAAGCTGCAGTATTGCTGTCCTCAGTGGATGGACTGGCTGCAGTATTGTTGTCCTCAGTGAATGGACTGACTGCAGTATTGTTGTCCTCAGTGAATGGACTGGCTGCAGTATTGTTGTCCTCGGTGGATGGACAAGCTGCAGTATTGTTGTCCTCAGTGGATGGACTGACTGCAGTATTGTTGTCCTCGGTGGATGGACTGACTGCAGTATTGTTGTCCTCGGTGGATGGACTGACTGCAGTATTGTTGTCCTCGGTGGATGGACTGACTGCAGTATTGTTGTCCTCGGTGGATGGACTGACTGCAGTATTGTTGTCCTCGGTGGATGGACTGACTGCAGTATTGTTGTCCTCGGTGGATGGACTGACTGCAGTATTGTTGTCCTCGATGGATGGACTGGCTGCAGTTTTGTTGTCCTCAGTGGATGGACTGGCTGCAGTATTGTTGTCCTCGATGGATGGACTGGCTGCAGTTTTGTTGTCCTCGGTGGATGGACTGGCTGCAGTATTGTTGTCCTCTGTGGATGGACTGGCTGCAGCATTGTTGTCCTCGGTGGATGGACTGGCTGCAGTATTATCCTCCATGATCTCAGACTGTACAGTCTTCTGTTCGTCCTCCATAGTTGTATCCTGTACAGTCTTGTGGTCTTCAGTGGTTGATGGAGTGACTAGTTTTTGTTCGTCCTCCATCATTTTATCCAATTCAGCCTTACTCGTGTATGGAATCTGTATGTAAGGCTGTCTGACGTTGAGACGTTCGTGAATTTGTCCTGGAAAGAGAAGATAACAGTCATTATTATTCTTGCATTTTACACATCATTGATTAATTTTACACAGAATCTGTGGACATTAAGATGGATTGTCTATTACATATATGTGTGTCACCTGTGTTATGGAAATAATCTCTTATTACCCAAAATCACTGCCATGAAGAGAATGGTGTACTTCCCGTGGGTCCCCGGCCATGAGTTCACACCCCCAGGGGTAACGGGGGAGGGGGGGGGGCATTCTCAGTGCTTTGCTTTCTATGCCAGAATAGATGCAAGTTATAAAGTCCCTGTGAGATCCCTAACAGTGATTCCTCTCTGAACTCCACTACTAAATCCTGCTATAGCATGGAGGATGAGGATGTTTATCTCTGTAACTGACAAAATTCAAATCTACCAGCCTGGTAAACAACTGTCATTAAAAAAAAATCTGTTACACAAAGCTATTGTTACTGCTATGTGGGTTTATTCGGGATGAGGCTGCTCATCTCTGTATATGATGAAATTCAAATCTGCCAGCCTAAAAATAACTGTCAGTTTGAAAAAAAATCTTTACATGTGTGTATATGTATGTGTATTTGTATATATATATACACAGAGGTGTAAACTTAGCCATATACTACTCACCATCAACATCATCTGGATTAGTGATTGTGATTTTGTGGCTCTTGAAGGTCCAGATTCTGCCTATGGCAGTCCTGACCCTCTGCCCAATTGCCCTGGCCCCACCCCTATTCGGGGTGGTAGGGGTGAGCGGTCCATTTGTCTGGTGCTCCCCTGTTAATGGGCGCATGTTTATTAAAAATACGGAATCTTCTTGGTTGTTGTTCAAAAGATTCTTTGCCTTGTAACCGTTCTTCCTCTGAAATCGTGTCATTGTTCTCATAGAACCAGCAACACCGCAGAGAGAGAGAGATCGCATCCTGCTCAGACAAAGTCAGATAAGCAAGTGAGCTGCAGCTGCTCTGCGATCCTTTAAATAGGCAAAGGGGGAGGAGTCAGGTGACATCACATGCTCCATATGAAAATTAGGTCACATGACCTAACTGCTGCAGCCACAGCACAATATCTTTATACAAAGACATTGGGACTTCCATGTGGGTTTATTTGGCAATTATTTTACCAATATAATAAATATGGAATATTTGTGCTCATTTTACATCTGTTTTCTAAATGTTTTCTGTATTCAGTCCATAATAAAGTCATTATTATTATTCCTGTCTATATACTAGATACACACAGAGCTGTGACACCTGGATGAGGATGTTTATCTCTGTAACTGACAAAATTCTAAATCTGCCAGTGTCTTTGGCTCCGTTTCAGGTACGAATTCAGCCAAAAATTGTCACTTAATTCAGACCTGAAACAGTGAACGGGGACACACCGGACCCCCTGCTGCGAGCCACGCCACACAGAGCGTGAACCCAGCCTTAGGATTTATAGCTCCCCAGGCTCAATACTCCCTTGGGACGTTGCTTTCTGTTGACACATTGTGGCATTCAGCTGTATCTCATGGTGTTCTTTAAAGTGTTACTAAACCCAGGAGCCTTCATTCACTATATCTGGTCTCCCACAGAACATGGAAATGCAATTATTTTAGTAAATATAAAATACTAAATACTTTATCAAACTGCCTTTTTACACAATGCAGAGGATTAACCCCTTAGGGCCCTTTCACACGGAGCGGATCCGTATTGATCCGCTCCGTATGCCCGTTTGCTCAGCAGGGATTCCTCCATAAAATCTCCGCTAAGCTGTCGGCTGACAGGGCGGTCCCCGCACACTGTGCAGGGACCGCCTTGTCTTTTCCCCTATGGGGAATCGGATGAATATGGACCGTATGTCTGTATTCATCTGATCCGATCCACCAGACGGAAGAAAAATAGGATTTTCTTCCGTCCGCAAAAACTGAGCTTTACGGAGGTGGATGTTTACAGACGTTAGCGGATGCTCATTCGCCGACATCCGCGATCCCATAGGAAACCATTGCAGTCCGTAAACAGATGTATGAAGAAACGGACGAACGGTCCGCACGTGTGAAAGGGCCCTTAGTTTCCACAGTGATTATAACAAGCATGCTTTACTGCATTTTCAGACTGATTTTCCTGTTGTGGGTTTAGTAACATTTTAAGTATAAGATATAAGTATTATACATTGGTATGACCAATACTGTTGTTTTTTCATGTTTTGCTTTAAAATAGGTTATTATATCTCTGTATTCATACCTTAGATAGACTATCATTTCCCCCCCAAAAAATAAAATCATATTCTCTCTCTCTCTCGCTCTCATTTATGATGACTTTCAAGTGAAGGTGCACCCAAAAAAAAAAAAATTATATATATATTTTTTAAAAGCCAGCAGCTACTAATAGTGCAGCCGCCTACTTTTAATAAAAATGGACACTTACCTGTCCAGCGCACCCACAATGTTGGCAGCCGAGACCGAGCGATCGCTTGTCCCTCGGATGCTGTTGCCGCCATCATCGGTGAGGGAATCGGGAAGTGAAGGGTTGCGGCTTCACTGCCCGTTTCCCTACTGCGTATGAGCGATTTGCGCGGCGCATCGTAACTGGTCCCCGCTCTCTCCTGGGAACAGTGCGTTTCCCAGAAGACAGCGGGGTGAGGGTATGGGGTGGTGTGACTCCCACGGGAGTCTACGCCTGGAAGTGGGTGCAAATATCAGCATCCTTCTCCCCCCTGAAAGGTGCCAAATGTGACACCAGAGGGGGGTTCAGAAAAGCAGAAGTTCCATTTTTGGGTGGAACTCTGCTTTATTGACTTTGTATGGTTAATACATTGAAAACTTTATAAAATGTTGTGCGCTAGTGCCTGAAAAGTTCATAATCTCAGCCAATTGAACAGTATACACACAGCCAAAACGTTTTGGATCGAGTTGAGCAGTATTGGAACCTCTGTCAGGTTTTTATAGTTTTTTTTTTGTTGTATCCCTGCTAGGCAGATTTATCTTTTGGAATTGTCCATGGACAGAAATGGAGGTGAAAGCAGCGAGTCTGATGTCCTGAGATCGGGGAAAGGAAGGCATGATGTCATAAGCCTAGGCTGTTTACCAGACAAGAAACAGGAAGTGGCCTGTAAAAGGTATTTACTGGCAGAATTTTTTTTACTATCCAAAGTTAAAACAAGGGCAGAAGATTTAATAGATGGAAAGATGCTCCACTTTAATAAAATAATCTTCAGACTTTATAGGATGTAGAAATGTACAGTTTATTTCATACACAAACCATCTCAGTCTGCGGAGTATGACACTACTTTTTACATCATAAAAACAACCCCAAGCAAAAAACAGAACTGATGAGACCCAAATTCTCACTGCAGAAGATAAAAATAAAACATAAATAAAAGTAAAACAAATCCAAGAATAAAGCTTTCTACACATAAATTATATAATTTTTACAAACTGGGTTTATATTTTTTAACATCTATGCATGAAGAAAGATATGTTTCTGAGTACATTGAAAATAAATCTGGTATAGCTGGGACCAATATTTTCTAAAAGCCGACTTTTCATGCAGTAGCAATATAGCTGACAAATTTCAGTATTTCACATCGACCTATAGACTGCACAAGCTACTTATTTTATGCAGCTGTGAGAACTTGTACAAGGTTAAAATTATATTAGTAGCTCTTTGTTGGCTACCTGTTTTTGGTAACGTGGTCCACTGATTACCATAAAACTTGGAAAGGGAAACACCTTCTTGCAAATGTCATCCTAGCAATTTGTAAAGTACAATACGAAGGCTGATCATGTGACCACAGCAGGGAGACATGTCTACTGAGCACCCAGTAAGGAGGAGGTGACTGAAATACATGCGTCAGTTTCAACAGAATAATAGATGTAGGAGGCGGCAAGATCCCTGCAATGTGTATAGTGTATATGCAACGACCACCTTAAAAAGTGGTTGTAAACCCAGACCTATTTTTACATATAAGCAAGTCTTTACTAAGGCTTTCCTATGTGTACTGGAAATATCTACTAAACATGCGCCGGTGCGATTTGCCTAGGAGTCCTGTGAGTCTTTTGACTCGTTTTAGGTCCGAATTCACCAAAAATTTGGGTTTCAATCGGACCTGAAACGATGAATGGAGATGCACCGGACTTTGAGGAGGAGCAGTGCGAATCCAGCCTAAAGGAAACGTGTCGAGAGAAAAAATAGGGGTTGAATTACTAAAGGGAAATAGACGTGAAAGTGCAGTTGCTTCAGAGCTTAATAAATGAGATGAAGCTCTGCCGACTTCCATCATCCAATCATGTACAAAAAAAAAATATATAATATATCTTTCCCTTGCATGCGATTGGGTATTCATTGTAAAGTGAAGCTTCTCCTTATTTACCAAGTTCTTGACCAACTGCACCTGCAAAGTCGTTTTGTCTTTAGTATATCAACCCCTTAGGCCTCGTACACATGATCAAATCTGTCCGCTGGACCGTTTCAGCAGACAGATTCGATCGTGTGTACGGCCGAGCAGACAGATTTGTCCACCCGACAGATTTCAAAGCATGCTTTGAAATCTATCGGGTGGGAATCTGTCCGCCCGACATGTCTGCTGGTTAGTACACTTACCAGCAGACATGTCGTCCCGCACCGCCGCCGAATGGATTCGGCGCATGCGCGGAAGTGTTTTACTTCCTGGTGCGGTGACGTGGCGGCGTCAACGTCACCGCCACGTCAGCGCGCTCTCTGCTGGCGGGGATTTTGGTTTGCTCGTGTGTACACGCGAGCAAACCAAAATCCCAGCAGACAGATTTGTTCAAATCTGTCAGACGGACAGATTTGAACAAATCTGTCCGCTCGTGTGTATGGGGCCTTAGGCTAACATTATGGAGCTCCTTCTTAAAGAAACACTTGGTGGAATGAATAAAATTGACTGCTGTCCATTCAAGCAACCATTTTCTCAGACTCTCTTGGCTAAATTCACGTAGAGCGGCGTAATTTTTGTGCGGGCGTAGCATATCTTAGAGAGGCAAGTGCTGTATTCACCAAGCTAAGTTACGGTGGCGTAGCGTAAATGGGCCGACGTAAGGCCGCCGAATTCAAATGTGTTTGATGTGGGGGCGTTTTATTTAAATTAAGTGTGACCCCACGTAAATGAAGTTTTTTTACTAACGGCGCATGCGCCATCCGTGGACGTATCCCAGTGCGCATACTCCAAATTACGCCGCTAAGATTGGTTTCGATGTGAACGTAATTTACGTCCAGCCCCATTCACAGACCAGTTACGCAAATGTGAAAAATTTGACGCGGTCCCGACGTCCATACTTAACATTGGCTGCGCCATCTTGTTGCAGCTTTATCTTTACGCCTGAAAACGCCTTACATAAACGGCGTATCTTTACTGCAACGGCCGGGCGTACATTCGTGAATAGGCGTATTTTGCTGATTTACATATTCTAGGCGTAAATCAGCGTACACGCCCCTAGCGGCCAGGGTAAATAGGCAGCTAAGATACGACGGCATAGGAGACTTACGCCGGGTGTATCTTAGCAACATTTAGGCGTATCTCACTTTGAGAATACGCCTAAAGATACGACGATGCATATTCTAAATTACGACGGCGTATCTACTGATACACCGTCGTAACTCTTTCTGAATCTGGTCAATTATATCTATGTATCAGTAGGTTTGAAGTGCAGCTTTGCACAGACATTGTCACTTTGTTAAGTAACATCGGGGTTGATATACTAAGACCGAGTAGCACAAAATCTGGCGCAGCTCTGCATAGAAACCAATCAGCTTCCAGTTTTTATTGCCAAAGCATAACTGAAAAAGCTAGAGTTAGAAGCCGATTGGCTACAGCTGCACCAGATTTTCCACTCTCCAGTAAATTAAATTAAAATACAAGCTGCATAGCCGGTACACAGGATGTCAAGTTCCAGTATTTGCGTCATTGCCTTAATATGAGAATGCAAAGAGTGAAGAGTCAGCTCATGACCCCCATACTTGTCTTGGGTCAAGGACTCAAACATATTGAAGCCAGAGGATCATTATGCCAGCCAGGCAACTAGCATTTGGACTTCCCTTGTAGCAGGTTTCCTTTAAACTCTTGTTCACCCCCTCACCCCCCCCCTCCAAATAACTTGCTGAAACATTAACTGGGTCAAGCATTAGAATCATTATGCAGCTCTTCTGGGCTTTGATTAAACAGAAGTTTGCTTGTAATTCTTCGTGTCCAACACTTTCTTCCCACACATTGCGCAGATTCCTGCAAGAAAACAGATGGCGGTGTGAGATCATTCAACATAAAACAATAATTAATAACATACTGTATAAGAGAATTTAACACACACGAAGGTAGAGGGAATTCATTTTTTTGCTGTGCTTGTCTACAGACACGAGATCAGAACTTCTTGATATGTTTTCCTTTGTTGAACTGGAGATGACAAGTGCTCTCCGGTCTTGCAAGTTGCGGGGAATAGGAAAAAAAAAAAAAATAACAACACCTTTGATCTCGTGATGAAGAATCCAGATTAACTGGGATACAAGATCTAACCACTCATGTCCAGCAGGGTTATGCTCTTCTTTTGGAGGCAAAAGCAGTTTATAGTTGTATTGGTTTGTCCGTTTTCTTTTCACAATTTGTGACTGAGTCCAAAGCCGAATGCCAGGCACATACAAGACAAATTAATGCAGCTCTGTATTCCTTGATATATACTACTCTTTTTTTTTTTATATATATATATATATATATATATAGGGCTGTTACTGATTAAAATTTTCGTGTTCGATTAATCGTTTTTTTTTTTTTATCGATTAATCGACTAATTTCGATTAATTATAACGCACATGCAGATCCGACTACCTTTAGCTGATCTCCTTGCATTGCAACTCTGCATTAGTCAGTGGTAAATGTGGTATATACTCTATACAATCACCCGACACTAGTTAGTTTCCACAATCCATGACTTAACTTCACAGTTCACACAAATACGTTTTAAATTCAAACTGTAGAACTGACGCAAGTCATTTTTTCTTATTAAACTTTAACAAAAATGTAGAAGGTTAGTTTAACTTTAATTACAAAATGTATCTAGTATATGGACTGTCAGTCACTTTATAGTAGGCAAGTAGGCATCACTTTAGCCAGTCACACAGATATACTAGAGTGTTACATTTTTTGGAAGCAGACATGATCGCATTTTATTGACAATATACCCTGAAGAACTAAACAGCCTTTCGCACAGATGTTGCTGATGCACAAAGAATTGTCTGCACAAAACTGCTTAAGACAGGAAAACGATGGTTATTTTTGCCCCCTCCTCCTGATGGAGCCTGATGCATCCTCCTGCTCCACAGATGCAAAGGAACCTCAATCCAATGGGTGCAGTTTGCTCGCATCCAGCAGGGTAAGTCTCACCGTCCAGGCTGTCCGGTGACTTCAAGAATCTTGAAAAAAATTAAAGATTAAACGATGAATTAATCTTTAATTTCCCCAGCCCTTATATATATATATATATATATATAATTTTTTTTCTAAAAGCAGTGTGAGCACATGAATGAGCCTTTTGCAATCCTCTAGAAGAGTCTAGAGTGTTAAATTTCTGGCACGTGCTTTATGGATGGGTTTACTTCCGCTTAAAGAAATCACACTGGAGAAAGCAGCGGCATGGAGCCAGTCATTTGAAAAGAGAGACAATGGAGTGACATAGATAGTGAGGAGTCCAGTCACAGGCTGTACTTATTCATGATCAACATGTATAAGTACATAAGTGGTCCAGATAGTGAACTTAGTGAGTTATTCACTTTAAGGTCAACACAGAGGACAAGGGTGCACTCTTTACATCTGGAGGAAAAAAGATTTCACCTCCAAATACGGAAAGGTTTCTTCACAGTAAGAGCTGTGAAAATGTGGAATAGACTCCCTCCAGAGGTGGTTCTGGCCAGCTTGGTAGATTGCATTAAAAAAAGACCTGGATACTTTCCTTAATGTACATAATATAACTGGGTAATTTTGTCCTTTTTTTCACACAAATAGAGCTTTCTTTTGGTGGTATTTGATCACCTCTGGGTTTTTTATTTTTTGCGCTATAAAAGAAAAACGACTGAAAATTGTGTAAAAAAAATAAAAATCTTGTTTCTGTCATATTAGCAGGTTATTTCTCACACACAGCATATGCATACCACAAATTACACCCCAAAACACATTCTGCTATTCCTCCCGAGTATGGCGATACCCCATGTGTGGGACTTTTACACAGTGTGGCCACATACAGAGGCCCAACATGCAGGGAGCGCCATCAGGCGTTCTGGAACACCCAGACCAATTCTGACATTTCTCTCCTACATGGAAAAAATCATCATTTATTTGCTAGAAAATTACATAGAACCCCAAAACATTATATATGCTTTTTTAGAAAAGACCCTAGAGAATACAATGGCGGCCGTTACTACTTTTTATCTTGCATGATATTTTCGCAGACATTTTTTGAACGCGTGTTTTTAAAAAAAACAGTTTTGTGCTAAAAACAAAAAAAACAGTAAAGTTAGCCCAATTTTTTTTCATAATGTGAAAGATGAAGTTACGCCGAGTAAATAGATACCCAACATGTCACACTTCAAAATTGCGCACACTCATGAAATGGCGCCAAACTTCGCTACTTAAAAATCCCCATAGGCGACGTTTTAATTACTTTTATTGGTTACATGTTTTTAGTTACGGAGGAGGTCTAGGATGATTGCTCTCGCTCTAACGTTCGCTGGGATACCTCACATGTGTAGCTTGAACACCGTTTTCATATGTGGGCAGGACTTACGTATGCATTCGCTTCGGCATGCGAGCACACGGGGACAGGGGTGCTTTAAAAAATGGGTATTGCAGAGTATTGGGGTATTGCAGAGTATCGCGCAGGGTATTGCAGAGTATCGCGCGGAGAATTGCAGAGTATTGCGCGGGGAATTGCAGAGTATTGCGCGGGGAATTGCAGAGTATTGCGCGGGGAATTGCAGAGTATTGCGCGGGGAATTGCAGAGTATTGCGCGGGGAATTGCAGAGTACTGGGGTATTGCAGAGTATTGTGCAGGGTACTGGGGTATTGCAGGGTACTGGGGTATTGCAGAGTATAGGGCAGGGATGGCTGAGCTGGGATGGATGGATCTGTGACTGCATTTGTCACAGATCCAGCCACAGCCCTGCTGCCACCCGCCCCCCCCCCCTCTCCTCTCACACTGTACCGAACGGTACAGAGAGGAGAGGGAGGAACCGGCATCATCAAATGACGCCGGTTTGTTTACAAGTGATCGCGCCGTCATTTGACGGCACAATCACGTGGTAAACGGCCGCTACCAGCGGCAATTTACTGTGATCTGTGATGCGCCGGCGAGCACAGACACTTCTGCGAGCGCGTCCCAGGGGACGCGCAATCGCGGAAGTGAACGAGGACGTCCCAGGGACGTCGTCCCAAGATAGCTCCACCGCGCTGTAGCAGTAAAATGTCTACAGCGCGGTGGGCAAGTGGTTAAGCTGAAGTTTAGCTTAAATCCCCCCCCCCCCCCATCTTTAACTTTAGCTACACTACTTATCTGTAATGAAGGGAGATCCCACAATGTGCAGACTGCTGGATCCTGTATAAATCTTTACTTCCGCTTCCTGCTGCTTTGTGTCTCCAGGCTCAGCTGCACTAGAGACGATCTGATGGGGACACACCACCTCCTGCCCTCTCCTCCAATTAGAAAAGGGTTTTCACCGATTACACTGCCTGTAACATGCCATTTGTGAATAGGAGAGAGAGCCTGGTCAGTCACAGAATTCCCCCCCCCCCCCATTCACAAATCCTATTATCAGACTCAAAATAAGAAAATAAAAGTATAAAACATGATACAAGTTTTCGGAGTTAATAGCGCGTTTCATGTTTGTGGGAGCTTTTGCGTCACTCACCCTTCTTATAGGCACATCCTTGACAGTAGTGAGACCCAGGCTGGTGCACAGAACTCTTGCAGATACGACATATCGCAAAGCGATTTTTTCCATACGGGTCAAACCTGCAACATTTGAACACTGTTGAATGAACACATTTTGTTTCAGCAGAACATGAATGCCATGGCAGAACTCTATACAAACATCAATGACTAGGGAAATCAGATAAGTCTATAGCCAAGGTAGGCCTGTGCTTATGGACACCTGATTCATGCATTAACATGTTTTTCCTTATTTGAATATAAAACTTGTCCCATCAGCTTAAAATGGGGGGTCTTTTTCAAGACTGGTTAGGTTTAGAGTGGAATTGAACTTTAAAGCTTAAACGGAAACAAAATCTAACTACAAGTGACCAGTTCTTTATAGCAGAAGAGACATGCTATGTCACTTCTGCAATAATCACACAGTTACCCGCCTGCTTGTCGTCTTCTTTTAAATGTACTCCGACCTGCACATGTGCAGCTTTAGCATCCCTGGTACACGCTGGCTGTCCTGGAACCAATAACTTCCAATGCGGGATGACCATTTACCCCACTAGTTAATCAAGTCCAGCACCCAGGAGTAGCCTGGGAGAAGACATCAGCAGCTGGAATGGGATGTACCCTCCACATTGCTGGAAGTTTAGTTCTGCTTTAGCTTTTCTTTTTTTAAGCTTTGGATTATAAGAAAGACTAGAACCACTATCAACTATTTATTGCTACCACTGTCCCCGCTTGAGGTTTTTCGCCACTCCCTTCCTAGTGTCAGATAGAACACAGAGTCTCACCTACTAGGATACATTCAGCAATTCAAACACATATCCCTGAAGAGTAAAGGATGGTTAAGAACCTCTGTTAGGCTTTTATCACCATTAGGCAAATTTCCTTTCACCTCCTGTCCAGAGGAGTATTTTAAACACACAAATCTTTTCAGCAGGCAAAAGCCATTTAAAAAACTTGACAAACATTCTAACCCTTCCCCACGCTATAATAAAAACAAAAACTGTTTTAGCTGAAGTTGAGTTTTGATCACCTGCTTGCCAAGTGCAAATTAAGGAAGGTTTTTTTTATTCTAAGAGAAGTATGGGATATTTATTTTATCCCATAATCATACTTACTTTGGTGGATGTCCCCCATCTCTTCACTGAGAACTGAGCCACCAAACACCGCCGATGGCTCGGTTCTCTCACCTCCCCGAGCAGAGAGCTGCTGCCTGTCAGTCAGTATCTCTCCTGCTCTGCTCCTCCACACTCATTGGAGCACTGAGCTGTGGAGGGCAGGGAGCGGTCGTCTCAGCGGCTCACCGAGAGGCTGAGATGCCAATCAGTCCCAGGCACCTGGCAGATGCAGACTTCCAGAGTTGGGATGACTCGGTGACATCAGCGAGAGCAGACTTCAGACCATTACTGTAAATATTACTTTCACTGTCCCACAATAAAAATAAATAAATAAAAAATGAATCCCTTATGCCCTGTACACACGATCGGTCTGATGAAAACGAACTGATGGATTTTTTCATCAGATATCTGATGAAGCTGACTTTCATCAGTCTTGCCTACACACCATCGGTTAAAAATCCGATCGTGTCCAACGCGGTGACGTAAAACATAACAACGTGCTGGGAAAAATGAAGTTCAATGCTTCCGAGCATGTGTCGAGTTGATTCTGAGCATGCATGGATTTTTGACCGATGGATTTCCCCACAGACGATCGTTTTTTTTTAACCAACATTTTAAAAACAGGTTCTTTTTTTTTTCACCGATGGAAAAAAAAAAAAATGATGGGGCCCACACACACACACGATCGGTTCGTCCGATGAAAACGGTCCATTTTCAACAGACGAACCGATCGTGTGTACAGGGCATTACAGTAGTGATTATTTGCTCTTTTTGTACTTATTTTTTTAACCCCATTATGTTACTAAACATCTCAGGCCTGGGTTCACACCTCTGTTTTTTGGTGCTTTTTGCATAAACACTACAGCTCATTTACATGTTTTCCTATGGGACACGTTCACATCCATGATTTTTTTTTCAGCTGCTGCGCATTTGGAAAGGGCAAGGACTTTTTAACGCAAAAGGTGCTATTTTGTTTTTTTTTGGTTCAATATACTTCAATGGAGAATCTGCAGAAAAGCATGTAATGTGTTTTGCAATCTGCCCAACAAATTGGCCCAAAAAAATATGTAAAAATTCAATTTATTTTTTTATGCTATTATCCGATCAAAACAATAATCGGCCAACTAATCGATTATGAAAATAATCATTAGTTGCAGCCCTACACTCCTGTGACCCATAGGAGAAGCCCAGCCAAATGAGCTCAGGCTGGACTTATCCTTTAATGCATTCTATGCATCATGATATAAAAAAAAAAAAAAAAAAAAAAAAAACCTGTGTAGCACATTTTCCCCCTGCAACCGCTAAATGCCAGTGGGAGAGAAAGGGAGAAGAAGCTGGCTTTCAGGCCGTGTACACACGACCGAGGTCCTCGCTGGAAACCAGCGAGAACCTCACTGGAAGCTGCATTCCAGCGAGGACCTCGGCCGTGTGTACGCTCTCGGCGAGCTTCCCGTCGGGAAGCCCGTCGAGCAGAAATAGAGAGCACGCTCTCTATTTGCTCGACGGCCCGCCTGGAAGAATGGCTGGTTGCCATTCCCGACGGGCGGGTCGCCGATTTCGACGGCCGGCAGGGAACCTCGACAGGCGGAACGATGTGTTCTGCCCGTCGAGGTTCTCTGCCGTGTGTACACGGCCTCAGGGGTTGCATGAGAAAAATGGAGAGGATCGGTTCCTGTATATGCCGCCCCTCCTGTACAAGCATAAAACAGAATGTGATAGGAAGGAGGCAGCATAGGGCAGGGTTGCTATTGCGACCTTTGATGCTACACCAGTGGTTGGGGTGTGTGGTAAAAAAAACTATGGGGGTTTAACTGCTCCCAAACTGAGAAGTGAACAAGCTCTTACTGTCCATATCCCCCTAGAAAAGGCTGCTTTTACACTGATGCACTGTGGTATACCTCAGGTGCAGCACAGAGCACATGTGGCTTTTCCTGACGGTTATCTGCACTTTTCCATAGACTTCCATTATATTGTGCAGGGGTGCTGCACTTTCAGAAAGTGCACCAAACCCACAGGATATAATGGTTTGAGGTCAAGGGCCACATGAGAGGGCTCCGAGGGCCACAGGTTGAGCACCCCTGCTTCAAGAGAAACATGAAAAGCCAAGAGAGCTATTAATGTAAACTCAACTTACCTTGCTTTCTTTGCAGTCAGTGCCTTGTTTTCATTCAGTTTCCGACCTCCACTTTCTAATAGAATTAAGATACAAATTTAGATTAGGATGAACTCAAATTACAGAAAATATGTGTCAGCTTCAATGTATTTGACAATAATCATTTGTCAAGAAGTGCTAAACTATTATACAGAGGTACACAGTAACATTCTTATAGTGGATCAGTTGGCTATAAATCACCAATCATCTGCATCTCAAGGGCAACATGCCTGTTTTTGTTTGCTTACCACCCAGTTTCAAAACGCTACATCACTTCATATCCATCCTCTGAACAGCCTGCTGGAGATTTTCAGAACAAACCTCAGGCCGTGTACACACGGCAGAGAACCTCGACGGGCAGAACACATCGTTCCGCCCGTCGAGGTTCCCTGCCGGCCGTCGAAATCGGCGACCCGCCCGTCGGGAATGGCAACCAGCCATTCTTCCGGGGCGGGCCGTCGAGCAAATGGAGAGCGTGCTCTCTATTTCTGCTCGACGGGAAGCTCGCCGAGAGCGTACACACGGCCGAGGTCCTCGCTGGAATGCAGCTTCCAGCGAGGTTCTCGCTGGTTTCCAGCGAGAACCTCGGTCGTGTGTACGCCGCCTTAAAGTGATTGAACAGTCAGAAGGTTTTTATTCTCTAAATGGGTTCCTTTAAGCTAGTGCATTGTTGGTTCACTTACCTTTTCCTTCCATTTCCCTTCTAAATGTTTTTTTTCTTTGTCTGAATTTCTAACTTCCTGTTTCTTCTCAGTAAGCTTGCCCCATCATCCGAGCCGTTCTGGCTGGGGGTTAGTCAGCCAGAACAGCTTACTGAGCAGGAACAGGAAGTGAGAAATTCAGACAAAAGAAAAAAAATACATTTAGAAGGGAAATTTAAGGAAAAGGTAAGTGAACCAACAATGCACTAGCTTAAAAAGGAACCTATTTAGAAAATAAAAGACGAACCTTTGCAACCCCTTTAAGATAAAACACCTTCTGTGTGCAGCAGCCCCCCTCCAGCACCCCTAATATCTACCTGAGCCCCATCTAGATCCAGCGATGTTGTAGGATTGTCTCGGCTGCCTGGGATTCCCCTCCTCATTGCCTGAGAAAGCAGCGTGGCGCCATTGGCTCCCGTTGCTGTCAAAGTCA
The DNA here is from genome assembly GCA_029574335.1 of Rana kukunoris. NCBI lineage: Eukaryota > Metazoa > Chordata > Amphibia > Anura > Ranidae > Rana > Rana kukunoris. The sequence continues at coordinate 530,459,152 of CM056052.1, read as the reverse complement.
ATCAGCCAATGAAGAGAGAAAGGGAATGGGGCCAGACCACGGCTCTGTGTCTGAATGGACAAAGGGAGCTGCGACACGGCTCGGGTGCTGTTTTCTATGGAGGCACTCAACAGGAGGGAGGGGGTCAGGAGCCCTGAAGAGGGACTTAAGAAGAGGAGGATCTGGGCTGCTCTGTGCAAATATACTGCACAGAGGAAGCAAGTATAAAAAAAAGTTTCGTAAAAAAAAAAACAATTATATATAATGCAACTGCCACATTGGCTTGTACTCTCCAAACTGTCAAACCATCATATGGTGTCATAACTGATCACAGGTGAAGCACCATGGCAACTGCAGATCAGGAGGCCAAGATAATGAAGCTGTCACCCTGGCCTCTTTGATATGCAGTTGCTGTAAAAGAAAGGAGGATTTATTTACGCTTTAAGGCTCCTTTCACACGGGGGCGTTTTTCAGGTGCTTTGTCATTAAAAAAAAAAAAAAAAAAAAAAAGACTGTAGAGCGCCTAAAAGAAGCCTCATCTGCAATCCCAATGTGAAAGCCTGAGTGCTTTCAGAGCCCTTTCACACTGCCAGTGCCCGAAAAATGCTGGTAAAGCACCGCTAAGACCCTAAAGTTTTAGGGCGTTTTTGCAGTGCCTCACTGTGAAAGGGTAAGGCGTTTTTACAGCGCTTTCAATTCATTTCAATGGAGAGGGACGTTTTTGGAGCTTTTTTTTCAGCGCCCAAATGCTGCTACAAAGATGCTGCTTGCAGGAATCAGTGTGAAAGGGTCAATTGAGATGCATGGAGAGCGTTTTAATAGCGCCATTTTTAACGCTAAAACGCTGTAAAAACGCTTCAGTGTGAAAGGGGTCAAAATATAAAAAGTATCTGAATTTTACAGATATGTTTATATAGTAAATACGTTCTGAAATACAAATCCATTGTTCCCACATCCTGAACACAAGGAGGTAGGTGCTCCTACTCCCCAGTTTTATAATGCGGCTTTACCACCGGTGCTCTGGCAGAGGCAGCTGACTCCTCACCCATGCGGTTCATATAAGCAAAGAAAAGCCGGAAATTCCGGTGTATACTCTGCAATCTTGTGTTTATTGGCGGGGGACATCCACAAATGTCAACGTGTTTCAGCCAAACTGGCCTTATTCATCCATATTAGTAAAAAAAAAAAAAAATGTTGTACCTGTAGTGTTCCTTGCACCGGATTTCCATGTGTCTGGTGTGATGACGGTGCCCAGCTTCTTCTCACCTGATATTAGAAAAAGAATATAGATGTCACTATGAAAGGTGCAACCAATTTAGACGGTTTCCGTAATTTCAAAGCTTGCAGAAGAAAAGAAAAACATCTAATAAAAAGAACTTGTGTGCTCAGCATTAAAGGGGTTGTTAAGGAAAAACATTTTTTCCCTAAATAGCTTCCTTTACCTTAGTGCAGTCCTCCTTCACTTACCTCATCCTTCCATTTTGCTTTTAAATGTCCTTATTTCTTCACTTCCTGTTCTTCTGTCTGTAACTCCACACAGTAATGCAAGGCTTTCTCCCTGGTGTGAAGAAAGCCTCTTGAGGGGGAGGGGTGAGCAGGTGAGTCAGGATGCCCGCTAACACAAAGTAGAGAGTGTCCTGACTTGCCTGTTAGCCCCCTCAAAAGTCTTTCTCCACACCAGGGAGAAAGCCTTGCATTACGGTGTGGAGTTACAGACAGAAGAACAGGAAGTGAGGATTTCTCAGAAGAAATGAGGACATTTAAAGGCAAAATTGAAGGATGAGGTAAGTGAAGGAGGACTGCACTAAGGTAAAGGAAGCTATTTAGTGAAAAAATAAAAATTCCTTTACAACCCCTTTAACCATTATAAATAGAACTCATGTGGCTCAATTCACATTCTTTAAAAGTAGAGATGGACCAATATATCAGCCGTCGACAATTATTGGCTGAAAATAGGGTTATCGGTGTATATACATACATACACACATACACACATACACACACACAGACCTCAAATTTTCCACTCGCCTACTCGCATTTTGCGAGTGGAAAATGAGGTCTGGCGAGGAGCTGGCTGCCTGGGAGTGTGGGGGGGGGGGGGCGGCGCGAGCACCACTGGCGATCGGGGGTTAATCGCGAGCCGTTCTTGCAGTGATCACCCCGATGGCATAGAGGAAGCAGAGAGCCGTGGGATCGCAGAGCGGTATTGCCCGCTGTTACAACTTGCATTGAAATTTCCTCCGCTCTGCTCACTCCCACAGCCCTGTCTCCTCCTGACCCCGCGCCTGTAATAGACAACAAATCTCAGCATTGGACACGCTTTCTGTCTATTACAGGAGCGGTGTGAGGAGGTGAAACAGCGTGCCATACCGATCTGCGATCCGTGGATCTCCTCTTCCTCTATGCTCCCTGCCATTGGGCGATCACTGGGAGAACGGCTCTCCTCTTCACATTTCAGTGTAAATCATTCAATTAGTACAATAGAAGAAGTGCAGCCACCAATCGGCAGCCCCTTGTAGTCCCCCCTGTGTGTATAGCTGTGTCTCCTCCCTGGTACCTGTAGTCCCCCCGCTGTGTGTCTCCTCCCTGGTACCTGTAGTCCCCCCGCTGTGTGTCTCCTCCCTGGTACCTGTAGTCCCCCCGCTGTGTGTCTCCTCCCTGGTACTTGTAGTCCCCCCGCTGTGTGTCTCCTCCCTGGTACTTGTAGTCCCCCCCGATGTCTCCTCTCTGGTACTTGTAGTCCCCCCCCGATGTCTCCTCTCTGGTACTTGTAATCCCCCCGCTGTGTATAGCTGTGTCTCTCCTTCCTGGTACTTGTAGTCCCCCCCCCCCCCGGTGTGTATAGCGGTGTGTCTCCTCCCTGGTACTTGTAGTCCCCCCCCGCTGTGTCTCTCCTCCCTGGTACTTGTAGTCCCCCCGCTGTGTATAGCTGTGTCTCTCCTCCCTGGTACTTGTAGTCCCCCCGCTGTGTATAGCCGTGTCTCTCCTCCCTGGTACTTGTAGGCCCCCCCCCCCCCGTTGTGTATAGCTGTGTGTTTCCTCCCTGGTACTTGTAGTCCCCCCGTGTGTATAGCTGAGTCTCTTCCCTGGTACTTTTAGTCCCCCCCGTGTGAATAGCTGTGTCTCCTCCCTGGTACTTGTAGTCCCATCGCTGTGTGTCGTCCCTGGTACTTGTAGACCGCTCGCTGTGTCTCTCCTCCCTAGTACCTGTAGTCCCCCCCCCCCCTGGTGTGTATAGCAGTGTGTCTCCTCTCTGGTACTTGTAGTCCCCCGTGTGTATAACTGTGTCTCCTCCCTTGTACTTGTAGTCCCCTCACTGTGTATAGCTGTCTCCTCTCTGGTACTTGTAGTCCCCCAGCTGTGTATAGCTGTGTCTCTCCTCCCTGGTACCTGTAGTCTCCCCCCCCCCCCATGTGTATAGCTATGCGTTTCCTCCCTGGTACTTGTAGTCCCCCCCGGTGTGTATAGCTGTGTCTCCTCCCTGGTACTTGTAGTCCCCCTGGTGTGTATAGCTGTGTCTCTCCTCCCTGGTTCTTGTAGTCCCCCCGTTGTGTATAGCAGTGTGTCTCCTCCCTGGTACTTCTAGTCCCCCCCCCCCCCCGGTGTGTTTAGCTGTGTGTCACCCTCCTCTCCCAGTGTCACCCTCCTCTCCCTCTAATCTCCTCTGTGGCAATGGGGGCACATTGAATCGGCAAAGCGAATTGGCAATGGTGGGCACAGGTGAGGCTGCAATGGTGGGCACAGGTGAGGCTGCAATGAGGGGCACAGGTGAGGCTGCAATGAGGGGAACTGATAAATTTGTTGTTAATATTTATTTTTGCAACTTAATTCTGCATAAAACATTTTACAAGATGATTTATGAGTGCGTAATTAGCGGGAGAATTGGGGGCGAGGTAGGGGTTGGGTGGGGCAACTAGTGGCGAGGCCTGGCTAGTGGCTCAAGACTTGAAATTTTGAGCCCTGTGTAATATATATAATCAATGAATAAATGAATAAATAAAAGGGAAGTGTGCCGATAATAGCATACAGCATCCCATTAATTTCAATAAAAAAAAATAAAAAAAAAAATAAAAAGAATTTTCGGAAATTCACAAATTTTTCAATTTTCAAAATTTTCTAATATTTCATTTTTTCGAATTTTTCAATTTTTCGCATTTTTCAATTTTCGAATTTTTCAATTCAGCAAAAGTGGGAATTGGGGGTAAAGGAGAAAACATCCCAGCAGGTTGGTATCTAGACTAAGAAATGGATGGTTGGGAGCTGACAGGGGTCGAGTACAACAAACTTGACCAGGCCTGTAATAATGGTTTCACAAAATCAGGTTTGCACACGGCTTGTCTGACCAGAGACTGCACAGAATCAATGCATTCTGCAATCACCTACTGAGTACTTCTCATAGAAAAAGGCTGAGCCATCCTCCAACAGCCACACCAAAGACTCTACCTGAGCTGCACTGAAAGGAGGCGTATTATCATCACCTCCACTAGAGGCATCAGACTGAGCCAACTCTGTGCAGATCCCAATCAATGGCTGCGCATCCTCAAACAAAAGACTGCCCTGATCAACAAAAACATGAGCCATACGATACATTCCAATAACTGCTCTCCAATGTATTCACACAATTCCGGATAACAGAAATCTCTGTCATCTGTTGCCAGGAGTGACAGGTACAGAATATCTTCCAGATGCATTTTTGTAATAGAAAGTGCCCAGAACCAATTTACCATTTCAAATTTGAAAAATTTGAAAAGTAGGTGATCAGAGGCATGCTTGTTCTCCGACCGCATGCCTCTCCATCTCACACTTTCACCCTTTTTTTTTCAAAAATTGAAAAACATTGAAAAAAAAAAAAAAAAAAAAAAAATTGAACATTGAAAAATTGAAAAAAATCGAAAAATGTGAAACTTGAAAAAAAATGCCCCCCCCTATGGACCAACACAAAATAATAATAATTATAATCGCATTCCATTGACAATGCAAGGACAGGGACACAAGCAGCAATAATCAGAAATCCTATTCTCTCCGCAATCCAAGAAATTTGTATTCCAACCCATGTTAGAGACGTCCCCTCAATGTCCTTGTCAGAGATTTCCCTGCATTTCCTCATCGCACTCACTGAGACAGAAGTGAGAGAAATCTCCCCCATATGAGCAAAGACATGGAATAAACCCAGACAGAGATGTTCTATCACTACCTTACCACCTCACTTCCTGGCTCTGTGACAACAGGAAGTGAGAGAAATCTCCCCCCCCCAATGACCCTGTGCGTTAGAGATTTCCCTGCATTTCCTCATTGGTGTCACTAAGACAGGAAGTGAGAGGAAATCTCTCCAGCCAGTGATTAAACCCAGAAAGAGGTTCTTACCCTACCCCACTGGCCCAGTGACAACACAAAGTGAGATAAAATCTCCCCCACATGACCCCATCAGTCATTAAACCCAAACAAATGTTCAAACACTACCCCACTTCCTGGCTCTGTGACAACAGAAAGCAATAGAAAATCTCCCCCACATAACCCCCAGTGTTACAGATGTCCCCTCACTAAGAGAATTATAGAAGCCTGCATTGGCTTTTTATTGTGGTGTCCCTTTAGAGAGTTCCCTGCATTTCTTCATTGGTGTCACCGAGACAGGAAGTGAGAGGACATCTCCTCAGCATAACTGCAGCCAGTGATTAAACCCAGACAGGGGTTCTAACACTACCCCGTTTCCTCACTTCCTGGCCCAGTGACAGCAGGAAGTGAGAGAAAAATCTCCCACACATGACCCCAGCCAGATGTTCTAACCTCACCCCATTTCCTCACTTCCTGGCCTAGTGACAGCAGGAAGTGAGAGAAAAATCTCCCACACATGACCCCAGCCAGATGTTCTAACCTCACCCCATTTCCTCACTTCCTGGCCTAGTGACAGCAGGAAGTGAGAGAAAAATCTCCCACACATGACCCCAGCCAGATGTTCTAACCTTACTCCATCTCCTCACTTCCTGGCCCAATGACAACAAAAAGTGAGAGAAAATCCCCCCCACATGAGCCCCTATGTTAGAGAGGTCCCCTCACTAAGAGTAAGAGAAGGCAAGAAGACTCTGTTGGCTTTTTATTGCAGTGTCCCTGGAAGAGATTTCCCAGCATTGGCATCTCCGAGACAGGATATCACCCCAGCCAATGACTAAACCAGAGGTTCTAACACTACCCCATCTCTACACTTTTGGCCCAGTGACAACTGGAGGTGAGAGAAAATCTCCCAGACAGTGATTAAACCAAACAGAGGTTCTTCTAATATACATTACCCCATCTCCTCACTTCCTGGACCAGTGACAACAGGAAGTGAGAGAAGATCTCCCCCACATGACCCCCTGAGTTAGAGATGCCCCCTTACTGAGAGAAGACTAGAAGCCCGTCAGCTTTTTAGTGAGGTGCCCTTTTAGAAATTTCCCCGCATTTTCTCATTTGGGCCACTGAGACAGGAAGTGAGAGGAAGTCTCCCCAGTATGACCCCAACCAGTGATTAAACCCAGAAAAAGGTTTTAACCCTACCCCATCACCTCACTTCCTGCCCCAGCAACAACAACAAGACGTGAGAAGCATTCTCCCCCAAAATAACCAAACAGAGGTTCTAACCCAACCCAATCAACAGCACAACCTCACATTTCCTCATCCGTGTCACTGAAACAGGAAGTGTGACAAAATTTCCCCACATGACCCCCAGCCAGTGAATAAACCCAGACAGAGGTTCTAGCCTTACTCCAATCCTAACAACACAACCAAGTTTAGAACTCAGTAACCCTTTCTGAGCCGCTGAAGTGGAATAACCACTCATGTCAGGAGGTGTGACGTCATATGACACTTCCTCACTGCCAGCAACTCACAAACAGCCAGGCAAGCTCATAATAATGTTTTTATGGAAGACAGACCGGCAACGGCTACCGGAGGATATGAAGCCCACTTACATTTCTCGCACACCATTTTCTCCTTCCTGGTAAACACGGGCGCTCTCTAAAGACGTCACTTCCCGCTTGGGTCAGGTGCTGGCTGAGGCGGGCGCTAATTGGCTGAGGGCTGAGGCGGAAGCTAGCTGGCTGTTGGCTGAGGCTGGCGCCGATTGGCTGTGGCCGCTTAGTGGCTGTGGAGAGCGGGGCGCTGATTGGCTGTGGGCGTGTTCCCGGCGCAGGTGATGGAGGAGGAGCTGTGATCGGACAGGTGAGGTGATGGTGACCTGAGGATGTGTGTAGTGGGCGGGGTTGGGGGTCTTCTCAGTTTATAATGTCCCAGGTGGAGCCGTATGTGAGCTGTGAGGCCATCATTAGGATCTGTTTGCCCTTCACCCCTCCCCCCAGGAGTTTCCTGACTGAGCACCTCCTGGAAATACCAAGGGCCGGGCTGCTTTTGACCTTCAGGGGTGCTGTGTCCTGAGAGAAGTCAGCATTCCTCACCTCCCAGGGGGCCCCTCATCCCTCACACTGGTTATGGATGGATAGAGGGACACATGGAGATCAGTGGGCTCCCCGTTCTCACCAAATTTCAACATTAGTCGGTGGACTGCGCTACTAGAGCTGGGCGAAAGTTCCAGCCTGACCATCGACCTCTTCGGTGAACACGCGGGTTTACGGGGCACTCAGTGGGACGTTTGTCTGCCGAGCGCCCCACAATGCACTGCACAGTGCATTCTGAGCGCTGATTGGGCAAAGCTTTGCCCAATCAGGGCGCAGTGAATAGCTGGTTGTTAACCACTTAAGACCCGGACCAAAATGCAGGTAAAGGACCTTGCCCCTTTTTGCGATTCGGCACTGCGTCGATTTAACTGACAATTGCGTGGTCGTGCGACGTGGCTCCCAAACAAAATTGGCGTCCTTTTTTCCCCACAAATAGAGCTTTCTTTTGGTGGTATTTGATCACCTCTGCGGTTTTTATTTTTTGCGCTATAAACTAAAATAGAGCGACAATTTTGAAAAAAATGCAATGTTTTTTACTTTTTGCTATAATAGTTTAGGCCGATACGTATTCTACGTATTTTTGGTAAAAAAAATCGCAATAAGCGTTTATCGGTTGGTTTTCGCAACATTTATAGCGTTTACAAAATAAGGGATAGTTTTATTGCATTTTTATTAATTATTATTTTTTTACTACTAATAGCGGCGATCAGCGTTTTTTTTTTTTTCATGACTGCGACAATATGGCGGACACTTTGGACAATTTTGACACATTTTTGGGACAATTGTCATTTTCACAGCAAAAAATGCATTTAAATTGCATTGTTTACTGTGGAAATGACAGTTGCAGTTTGGGAGTTAACCACAGGGGGCGCTGTGACTTTGAGTGTTCCCTGTGTGTCTGTTTACAACTGTAGGGGGTGTGGCTGTAGGTGTGACGTCATCGATCGCGTCCCCCTATTACAGGGATGACACGATCAATGCTGCGGCCACAGTGAAGCACGGGGAAGCGTGTTTACATACTACTCTCCCCGTTCTTCAGCTCCAGGGACAGATCGCCGCACTGCAGCGGCGATCGGGTCAGCGAATCCCGCAGTCCCGTTCCTGGAGCTTCGGACTGGGTCACGGGCGCGCGCCCGCGACCCACGGCTGGGTACTAAAATCAACGTATATATACGTTGATGTGCCCAGCCGTGCCATTCTGCCGACGTATATGTGCAGTAGGCGGTCCTTAAGTGGTTAAGGAGTGGGGTCGGTGACTTGTCGTTATGGTTCCCCTATCGAACCTCGGCCGGCATCCAGGCTCATTCATTAAAGCGGAGCTCCACCCTAAAGTGAACTCGCGCTGATCGGAACCCCCCCCCCCTCCGGTGTCACATTTGACACCTTTCAGAGGGGAGAGGGGGTGCAGATACCTGTCTAAAGACAGGTATTTGCACCCACTTCCGGCCCAGCATTCTCGGGCAGAATAGGGGCATGTCGTCACATCCCGTCGCCGCTCCGTTGTGTGCTGGGAACTCTCAGCTCCCAGCGGGAGCCAATCGGCGGGCGCAGTGTGACTCGCGCATGCGCCGTAGGGAACCGGGCAGTGAAGCCGGAGCGCTTCACTTCCTGGTTCCCTCACCGAGGATGGAGGGGGGAGCAGCAGAGTGACGAGCGATCGCTTGTCCTCTGCTGTGGACAGCGCTGGACTGCAGGACAGGTAAGTGTCCTAATATTAAAAGCCAGCAGCTGCAGTATTTGTAGCTGCTGGCTTTAATATTTCTTTTTTTTTGAGCGGACATCTGCTTTAACATCCCCGTGGATTGGAGGATATAAAAAAAAAAAAAGAGCCAGAACTCCGAGTGAGCAGAGCGAGCCGTCTGGCCACTTTCCTCAAATTCCACGTCGCCCTGGATGCCGGCCGAGGTTCGGAGATTTCCGTTGGCAAGGATTGCGCCTGCGCAGTCCTTACAGGAACCGTCTCGATAGCCGGAACCATATAGTCAGATCACCAGGATGAGGGCTGCTGTGTCCTTAAAGGGTAAGTTCACCATTACAGATAAATCTATAAGGTGAACTTACACAGGACCCCCTCCTCCAGTCCTGCTGACCTGCATGGCGGCGATCGCCTGTTCTGAGCCCCGGTATAGCCACCTCACGGCTCCAGGGCTTAGAAATCCCCGGCGCTTAAAGGGTCACTAAAATATATATATTTTTTAGCTAAATAGCTTCCTTTACCTTACTGCAGTGCTGTTTTCATGTCATCATTGTTCGTTTTTTGCTTTGATGTTGCTGTAATTCTTCTCTGATCTCCACACTTCCTGGTTGTCTGTTTCCTGATAACCACAGTACTGGGAGCTTCTCTCTGTGGTCACTAATCAAGGAGGTGTGATTTACTGTGTGTAAACTGAAACTAGATTGGGCTGAGGGGTTTTAGACAAACTATCACTGCCCTCTATTGGCTCTCTGGCTCTGTACATCAGAGAGACAAGAAATAACAGCAAAAACGAAACTAGAACTGTAAGTGAATTATATAATTGATTTTTATCTATTTTTAAAAGGAATCGGTTAACTTTTATGTCTCTATACCCTGTAAACAGTCATTTCAGCCCAACATTTTTTTTTCCTTTAGTGACCCTTTAATGTCCGAAATGTACCCCGTCAGGAGGTATGTTTAGGAGCATTCTGATTGATTGGGGGCCGTCACATGGGCAGCGCCGACCAATCGGAACCAGCATAGCCCATCCTCTCAGTGGGGAAAAAGAAGACATAAAGCTAAGAGGATTTCTAAGCCACAGAGCCATGAGGCCACTATACCAGGGCTCAGAACAGGCAATCAACGCCAAGCAGATCAGCGGGACTGGTGGGGGGGGGGGGGGGGGGGTGGGGTAGGTAAGAGGGCGGTCTGTGAACTGTGTAAGTTCACCTCACAGATTTTTCTGTAAAGGTGAACTTACACTTTAAAGTGGTAGTAAACCCTTCTATCATTTTCAGCCAAGGAAGCTGCCATCTTGGCCTATGTTTAATCTTCAACTGCCGTGGTGCTGCACATGTGATCAGTTATGACACCAGCCATTGGATGGTTTGACAGTTTGGTTGAGAGCACAACCAATGTGACAATTGGCAATCCCGGCATGCCGGAAATTTAACTGTTTTTTTGAAACTGTTAAATCGATGGGTTTACTTCCGCTTTAACAACAGATGAGTTATTAGCTGTCAACGGGCTTCCTCACTGACAGCTGAATGGGGAAAAAAACATTGCCGGCAATAGAAAAAAAATGGCATGGGGGTCTCCCTTATCCATACCAGGCCCATCGGGTCTAAGAAAATACTAGGGTTATGGCTGCTATCTGCTGCCATAACCCCAGTATTTTCCATCAAAGAGCAATGTATAATGAAGTGGTTAAGGCCGTTGGGTGGAAGTGATGTTTGACCTCTTCATCCAATGGCATTGAGTCGAGTGGGGGGGCCATCATTCCCTCACTCACCTCCTGCCAGACAAAGATCAGGTCATCTCCACTGCTACTATTGGATCCAGTAATCGATGGAGATCACCTTGGTTGTGAGGGTCTGTGGACCCTATTGGAATCTGGAAGCCCCCCATGTGACTGAGTATGGGGTACATTGTACCCATTCACAAAAAAAATTTCAAAAATAAAGACAGGAGACCGTTTCTTTAATAATAAACCCTCACGCCCCCCCACCCGATGTAGATCCGTCGTCAATCATGATGCCCGCTGCCACCGCCGGACCCCAAAATAGAGAGAGAAAAAAAATGAAAGGGAACCATATAAATACAAAATGAGATTTTGGTTATAGTACTTTAATTAAAGTGCATGTCTTTTCTATTCTTAGGCGACCCAATGGATGAGACGGAGATCCGGAGACTTGCAGTGGGACATGTGCTGAGTGCCTTGGCTGTGCTGTTTTCCCTGTGTGTCCCGCCATTCCTCTTCGATTACTTCTCTGTCCTGGGAACACATCTCACATGGATGTGCTTCTGCTCTGTCTGTGTCATCGCTGTTAATTGTTTATTACTTTTAACGCTCAAACCAAACCCTTCAACCAAAAGAAGCTCTCTTTCAAGCAAGGTGATTAGATCATGTATTTACCTTATCCTAGAGTTCTGCTGTTATATGATGACTTTATAACCTAAAGCTAGGCACACGGTTGGTTTTGCAGTTTAACCACTTGAGGCCCGGCATATGCTCAATTGACGGCAGCTTTGGGGATCTGAATTTCCAAGCTGCCGTCAATTGACGGCATAGGTTTTTCCGGCCACTGGGGGGCGCGCGCGTGCCGATGGCAGCGCGCATCCCCGAGATGCCGATGCGCGTGCCTGCCGGTCGCGATGTCCGCCAGGTACCCGCTGATCGGCAGTTTTAGAGCAGGGACGTGAAGCTCTGTGTGTAAACACAGAGCTCCACGTCCTGTCAGTGAGAGGAGACAGATGCTGTTTCTCTTGTACATAGGGAGACAGCATCGGTCACCTCCCCCAGTCACCCCCCTCCCCCCACACAGTTAGAACACTCATAGGACACACATTTAACCCCTTCCTCACCCCCTAGTGTTAACCCCTTCACTGCCAGTCACATTTATACAGTAATTAGTGTGTTTTTATAGCACTGATCGCTGTATAAATGTGAATGGTCCCAAAAATGTGTCCGATGTGTCGTCGCAATATCGCAGGCCTGACAAAATTCGCAGATCGCCGTATTACTAGTAAAAAAAAAAAAAATTGTCAGAATTCTATCCCTTATTTCCTAGCCACTATAATCTTTGCGCAAACCAATTACTATACGCTTATTGCGATTGTTTTTTTTAACAAAAATATGTAGAATATATATCGGCCTAAACTGAGAAAAAAAATATATATTGTTTTAAAAATTGGATTTTTATTATAGCAAAAAGTAAAAAATATTCTGTGTTTTTTTTTCAAAATTGCCGCTCTTTTTTGTTTATAGCGCAAAAAAAAAAACGCAGAGGCGATCAAATACCACCAAAAGAAAGCTCTATTTGTGGGGAAAAGAAGGACGTCAATTTTGTTTGTAATGCACGTCGCACGACCGCGCAATTTTAATTTTAAGCGACGCAGTGCTGAAAGCTGAAATTTCGCCTGGGCAGGAAGGGGGTATATGTACCCAGTAAGCAAGTGGTTAAACCTGATTTTCCGCCCGTGTGTACAGCTCCTTGTCTGTTGTTGAACGAGCATGCTGGAAAAAATAAATAAAAAATCTCATTCCATTGACAATGCTAGTACAGGGACACAAGCAGCAATAATCAGAAATCCTATTCTCTCCAAAATCTTAGAAATTTGTATTCCAACCCATGTTAGAGACGTCCCCTCAATGTCCCTGTCAGAGATTTTCCCGCATTTCCTCATCGCAGTCACTGAGACAGAAGTGAGAGAAATCTCCATATGAGAAAAGACATGGAATAAACACAGACAGACCAGTAGACAATCGGTGTCTGATCAGTACCTATAGCCATTGGCTGCGAGTGCTGACCAGTGTGTTCTGGTGAGTTCCCATATCGGAACACAATACCACAATGGGGGGAGATTTTGGTACTAACATTGGATAGTTAGTACAGCAACCTGCTCAGTTTTTTTTTTTTTTTTCTCCTTCAGCCCGCTGGGTGGAACGAAAAGAAAAGCTTCCTTTGTGCACAAGGCTTTACTCCATGTTAACTGTGATGTAAAAGTATAAAATATTGGCAAAAGAAATGTTCTTTAACCACTTAAAGGGGTGTTCCAGCCAAAAAATGTGTTTATTAAAAGTCAGCAGCTACAAAAAGTGTAGTTGCTGGCTTTTAATCAACACTCACTTACCTGGTCCTGCATTCCTTTCCCCCCCTCCCCAGCCGGTGTCTCCATCCCGACTGTGGGCACCCGGCCGTGACAGCCTTCAGCTTCACGCCCGGGCACCCACTGCGCATGCGCGAGCCGCACATTTCGCGCGCGCGCCTCTCGCCTTACCAGCCCCTCGGCGGAAGCAGGACAGGAAGTCCCACTCCTGCTGGAGCCCCCACTCCCCCCCCCCCCCAAATGGCATGTAAGGGGGTGAGGAGTGTAACAAGCGGAAGTTCCAAATTTGGGTGGAACTGGAAATGCAGGTGAAGGACCTGGCCCCTTTTTGCGATTCGGCACTGCGTCGCTTTAACTGACAATTGCGCGGTCGTGCGACGTGGCTCCCAAACAAAATTTGCGTCCTTTTCTTCCCACAAATAGAGCTTGCTTTTGGTGGTATTTGATCGCCTCTGCGATTTTTATTTTTTGCGCTATATACAAAAATAGAGCGACATTTTTGAAAAAAAAATCAATATGTTTTACTTTTTGTTATAAGAAAAATCAAATAAACTAAATTTTAGTCAAACATTTGGGTCAAAATTTATTCAGCCACATGTCTTTAGTAAAAAAAAATCGCTAAAAAAAAAAATAGCTACCTAGCGGGAACAGCGACACTAATACAGCGATCAGAAAAATGATCGCTTAGTGACGCTGGCAATAGGGAGTGAAAGGGTTAACTAGGGCGGTGATCAAGGGGTTAAAACTTTATTAGGGGGGGTACGGGGGCTACCCTGGACCTAACACTAACTGCCTATCACACTGACACTAACTGCAGTGATCATACATCTGATCACTGCATTCAGTGACACTGTGACAGGGGGGGTGATGGCAAGAGGTTAAGTCTGCCTGTGTGTCCTGGTGTCAGTGTAGTGTTGTGTAGACTTACTATGTGATGTGATCTCTCCTCAGCGGCGGTTGAAAATACCGCCGAGAGCAGAGATCACATCATTTCCCTCTTCCTGTGTTTACACAGGAGGAGGAAGTGACAGGGCGGGGGAGTGCGCGGATTGGCTGGGAGCGATCTGGAGGGGGCGGACAAAAACGAATAGCCGCCCCCTCATCCCGGATCACTCGGACAGCCACGGGGACCGCCGCATGTACCGGGGGGTCCCGATCGGACCCTCGACCCACGTCAAGGCAGGCACGTATATATACGTATATATATTTTTTTTAACACCTTTTTTTTATTTTTTTATCACTTTTATTCCTATTACAAGGAATGTAAACATCCCTTGTAATAGGAATGTGTGTGACAGGTCCTCTTTATGGAGAGATGCGGGGTCAATAAGACCTCACATCTCTCCTCCAGGCTGGAAACCATGAGATCGGTGAAAAAACGTCACCGATCTCATGAATACTGTGGCTTAGTAGCCACAATCGCGGCTTTGTTTACTTACGGGACCCGGGCGTGACGTCATCACATCGCGCCCGGGTCCTCCGACGGTCATAGAGATGACTGGTGACCAGTCATCACTATAGTTCCTGCTAGCGCCGGACGATTCATTCTCCGGGCCCCCGATGCCACGGGAGAGCCCGGAGAAGCACCGGATGGCGGCGGGAGAGGGGGGGGGGGTGTCCCCTCCCGCTGCCTATAAGAACGATCAAGCGGCGGAACCGCCACTATGATCGTTCTTGTGTTGTGCAGAATCGCCGGCAGAAGAAATGGATATCTGGATGATGCCTCTCGCTGCAGATATCATTCAGATATCCCCCCCCCCCCCCCAAAGTCCAGGACGCCATATGTTGTCCACTCTGGATGGGAGAGACACTTTGTGGACGTCGTATGACAGTGGCCAGTATTGAAGTGGTTAATTTTGCATAAGGGAGTTGTAACCCCTTTCGTTTTTTTTTTTTTGCCATCTGCTGCAGGTCACCAGAACTAGTGTCCAAATTGGAAGATTTTCCCTCCATTACTGTTCTGGGGACAACCCAAAATTTAGAATTTTCTTTTACTTTCAACAGTAGTGGTAAAGGGCCAAGGAGAGAGGTATTCTAATTCATCTCCACTCTATCCAAAACAAAAAACAGTTTTGCCTATAGCTGTGAAAACCAAAAAACAGTGCAGAGCTATGCAGTGTAATGTGTGTAGGTAATCAAATATATTCCAGTGAGAATGAACTAATTGCAATATAAATATGGTTGTTTAGTGTCCCATATATTCCTCCTGGTGCAAAAAATAATAAATATCAGCAAAAATAAATTTCTGAAATTGCTCCATAAAAGGAAACTATGGAACTTCCTTCTGTGCTCCAATCAGCTGGATTGAAGACTCGCCAGAAATCCTGGCTGCTCGAGTGCAGTAAACCCGTGTATTCATCATGTTGTGTGAACCCAGGCTTGTCATAGTAAATTTAGCCTGGGTTCACACCAGAGCGGTGGGGGAACTGTCTTTGCAGTGTAATTTGAGCCCATTCATTTTGTATGATCTCAAAGGTAACAGTGCTTGTTATCAGTGATTATTTAAAGGGGTTGTAAAGGATTTTTTTTTCCCCTAAATAGCTTCCTTTACCTTAGTGCAGCCCTCTTTCACTTACCTCATCCTTCCATTTTGCTTGGGGCGAGCAGGCAAGTCAGGACACTCTCTAGATTGCAGATAGAGAAAGGAGCTGTGTGTTAGTGGGCGTCCTGACACTCCTGCTCCCCCCCCCCCCCCTCAAGAGGCTTTCGCCACACCAGAAAGAAAGCCTTGCATTACGGTCTGGAGTTAAGAGACAGAAGAACGGGAAGTGAGGATTTTTCGGAAGAAATAAGGGGCCGGATTCAGAAAACTATTTACGTCGGCGTATCCATAGATATGCCGCGTTAATACTAAGAATAGCCGGCGTATCTTTTTTCTGTATTCAGAAAACAAGATACGCCGGCTTTCTCCTAAGATACGAGCAGCGTAAGTCACTTACACTATCGTATCTTAGTTGCATATTTATGCTGGCCACTAGGTGGCGCTTAAGGCAGTTTTCGCGTAAAATATGCAAATGACCTATTTACGCCGATTGCCGAACATACTTGCGTCGTAGTTTACATAATTTGCGTTAGCGTTAGAGCGACGTAAGGTTACCCCTGCTATAGGAGGCGTAGCCAATGTTAAGTATGGACGTCGGGACAGCGTCGAATTGTACGTCGGTTACGTCGTTTGCGTAAATCGTTCGGGAATGGGGCTCGACGTTGGTTACGTTCATGTCGTTTACATTGAGAAAAAGTGACGTGATTTCGCGCATGCGCACTGGGAACTGCGCCTTCCAAAAAAAGTCAATTACGCGGGGTCATGATTCATAACGCCGCAACACATACGTTACGCCGCCGTAAATAAGTGCGCAAGTTCTTTCTGAATACAGAACTTGCGCAAAAATTTACAGCGGCGTAACGTATCGGGGACATTTAAAAAGCAAAATCAAATTTCTTCTGAGAAATCCTCACTTCCTGTTCTTCTGTCTGTAACTCCACACAGTAATGCAAGGCGAGCAGGAGTGTCAGGACGCCCACTAACACACAGCTCCTTTCTCTATCTGCAAGGTAGAGAGAGTCCCGACTTGCCTGCTCGCCCCCTCAAGAGGCTTTCTCCACACCAGGGAGAAAGCCTCACATTACTGTGTGGAGTTACAGACCGAAGAACAGGAAGTGAGGATTTCTCAGAAGAAATAAGGACATTTAAAAGCAAAATGGAAGGATGAGGTAAGTGAAGGAGGACTGCACCGAGGTAAAGGAAGCTATTCAGGAAAAAAAATGTTTTTCCTTTACAACCCCTTTAACCAAAAGTTTCAGTACTCACCGATAAAAATTCAATATCAGTGCAGCCCTAATAGTAACCAATCAGGGTCTAGGTTTTATTGTCAAAGGTCTTACTAAACCCACAACAGTAACATCAGTCTGTATATGCAGTAAAGCATGCTTATTTTACTCACTGTGGAACCTAAGGGTTTAATCCACCGTATTGTCTAAAAAGGATGTTTGATCCTGTCTTCTCTGATCCTCCACTTCTTCCACTGTCTCCAATTCATCTCCTGATAGAACAGAGCATTTTGAGTCACTCTGCATGTGTTCAGTTTGGTAGAGTTTTTTTTCGCATGGGAGGGTGCATGTGATCAGCACAGGGCCAATCGGCACTGTTTAGACAGAGGGCCAAGGGGTCCTGCATCCTGGTAGGACAGCCAGTGCAAGTCACAAGACTGCTATGTACTGCTGATGAAAAAAGGTCTTTAGCAGTTATATTTACTAAATAATTGCATTTCCATGTTCTGTGTACTGTGGGAGACCAGATATAGTGAATGCAGGCTCTTGGGTTTAGTAACACTTTCATTTAACAACCTAAAGTTAAAAGCTGATTGGATACCATGCAGAGCTGCATCAGATTCTGTGAGCTCCAGTTTGAATAAATCTCCCCTGAGTGCATTTAGACCCCTTTCACACTGGGGCACTTTTCAGGCATTTTAGTGCCAAAAAAAAGCGCCTGAGTGCTTTCACACTGGGGCGGTGCGCTTGCAGGACGGGAAAAAAAAGTCCTTGAGGCAGCATACTTGGGGGTGGTGCGGGGGCTGTGTATACACCGCTCCCGCACCACCCTGCCCATTGTAATGTATGGACAGCAATGCCGAAGCGCCTGCAAAGTGCTTTTCCAGCTCTGCAACACGGGCGCTTTTTTTTTTTTTAACAGAAAAAGTTTTTATTGTCTTTTCAAACAAACAACAAACATACATACAAACCAATGACAGTACATAGATAACAGAGGTAACGAAGTGATTGCACCAGGGCATATCAAAAAAAAAAGGACATAGATTACACACATAACCGGTGATACAGAAGCTAAGGGAACACAGACAACTCCACCCCACAGTTATAAATATTAGTCGCCATCGCCGAGGTCCCCCCCCCGCAAGGGGGGGATGGAGAACCATCAAGGCAACCCCTCCAGCACCGCCGACCCCCGCCCCCCAAGAAAGGGGAGGACGAGGGGGGGAGGAACAGAGGGGGGGCGACTCGAAGGAGGGGGCGAGGAGAGGGGGTGAGCGAGGAGAGGGGGGGAGCGAGGAGAGGGGGGAGGGAGGAGAGGGGGAAGGGGGGGGTGGGGGGGTAAGGCGAGGAGGGAGGGGGGAGGGGGAGAGCGGCCACCCACCACACTTTACAAATAGGATGCGCCACAGGGGACCCGTCAATTACTCAGCTAGAAGCGTCTATCCAGTTTGACCAGATCTTGTCAAATTTTGCCGGGCAGTTTCTGCTTTCATACGTTAGTCTGTATAATGGGAGGACCCTGTTGATCGTCCCCAGCCAGGAGGACACAGTTGGGAGGTCCGTGCCCCGCCAACGGAGTAGGATTTCCCTCCTGGCGTAGAACAGGGCAAAGGTGATGCCCAGTTTGGTATATCTGTCACATTCAATCTCACCCAGGTAGCTAAGGAGGAACAACTTCGGGTCCATCGTGAGCTCCACCCCGTAGCGGTCCGACAGAGTATCCGCCACCTCTCTCCAGTACGCGTCCAATTTGGGACAGGACCAAACCATATGGATGAACGACCCAGTATCCCCCGAACACCTAGTGCACAAGGAGCTCCTGGAGGGGTAGATCTTAGCCAGTCTCTGCGGGGTGTAATAGGCCCTATGTAAAAATTTTAGTTGGATAAATCGGTCTCTAGAGGCAATCATGGACGGGAGGAATGAAGAGACGCACTCCTCCCAGATCTCCTCGTCCAGATCAGGTATGTCAGCGTTCCATTTGGCCAGGATTCCCACTGTGTCCGCGTCGTATGCCACCGTAAATCGCAGGTAAAGGGATGAGAGAGGTTTCCCCATAACACCCGAAATCAGGAGGCGCTCGACCGAGTCCGACTCGAGCGCAACCGGATCCGGGAATTGGGCCGCAAGCGCGTGTCTCAGTTGTGCATATCTAAATCCCAGGGAGGGGGGAAGCCTGTAGCGAAGGGCTAGGTCCCGGAAGGACAACATCACCCCGTCCGGCATAATATGCCGGAGGGCTAGGATGCCCCGCCGCGCCCAGACCCCCGGGTCAGGGACCATGCTCAGGTGGGGAAGGAGAGGGTTCCCCCAAAGCGGGGTGTGTGGGGATATAGTATTGGGCTTCAGCATACGTGCCCTGGAGGACCGCCACACCTGAATCACAGTAGCCATAGGACCCGTGACCGATGGATGTGCCCTACGCCCCCGAAACACAAGGTTAGATAAAGCAGCGTACGAGCCTAGGATAGCCGCCTCGAGGGACACCGCTGGGTTCCGACGCGCCTGGGAAAACCACCAACGGGCCGTCACCAGGACCGCCGCCCAGTAGTAGGCAAGGAAGTTTGGGAAGGCCAGACCCCCCTGGGATAGGGGAAGATAGAGGAAGCGCCTGGCAACCCGAGGAGGGCTGTTCGCCCATATGAACGCCGTCACTATGCTGTCAAGTCGTCGGAAGAAGGATTTCGGGATAGTGACAGGGGTCTGGCGAAAGAAATAGAGTAACTTGGGGAGTATCACCATCTTTATGAGGTTACCCCGTCCGACCGGCGAGAGGGGAAGTGTACGCCAGACCGCGCAACGTCCGGACAGGTGTTCTAACGCCGGGAGAACATTTTTCTCCATGTAGGACCTCGGCTCGAGGCCCACTCTAACCCCCAGATACGTGAACTCATCCACCCAGCGCAGGGAGGTGTGTGAGTCGGAGCGAGGCAGCGATGGGTGGAGAGGAAGGAGCACTGATTTGTCCCAGTTGATTTTCACCCCCGAAAATGATGCAAATTTTTCAAAGTGGGACAGTGCCTCACCAAGTGAGGCAGACGCATCTGCCAGGTACAAAAGGGCGTCATCAGCATAGAGTGATAGTTTCTCCTCTAGGGGTCCCACCTTGATCCCTCGGACCCCCGGGTCGCGCCTAATGTGCGCGGCCAGGGGCTCCAGGGCCAAGGCAAATAGAGCCGGGGAAAGTGGGCAACCCTGTCTGGTCCCCCGCTCCAAGGAGAAGGGGGGCGACAGGGTCCCATTAGTGCGGATACGTGCCCTTGGGTGAGCATACAGCATTTGTATCCAGGATAAAAACCGGGGCCCAAAACCGAAGCGCGACAAAACCGCCCAGAGGTAGCCCCACTCGACCGAGTCGAAGGCCTTCTCGGCGTCGAGTGAGGCCACCATGCCTGCGCCGTCCGGGACCGCCACCGCGAGGTGGGTGTGTAGGCGTCGAAGGTTAATGTCGGTCCCCCGACCCGGCATGAAGCCCGTCTGGTCTGGGTGGACCAGGGCTGTAATAACAGTGTTAAGCCTATTGGCAAGGAGCTTCGCAAAGAGCTTCGCGTCAACATTGAGGAGGGAGATAGGACGGTATGAGGAGCACAAAGTGGGATCTTTACCGGGCTTGGGGATTACCACAATGACCGCATCAGACATCGAGTCCGGGAGTACACCCAGATCCGAGGCTGACGCAAACAGGGATAACAGCCTGGGGGCCAGGTCTTCTCCGTAAGTCTTGTAAAATTCAACCGGGAACCCATCCGGGCCCGGCGTCTTACCCCCTTGCATCGTTTTTAGGGCAGCTTGTATCTCCTCGATCTGAAATGGCGCGTCTAGTTTACGCGCCGCAGAGGACGTGAGGACCGGAATGTCCACCTCCTCCAGATAGGTCACTAGGTTCGGGAGGTCATACTTTACTCTAGAGGTGTACAGTTGCTGGTAATATTCCGCAAAACATCGGTTGATTTCCTGCGGAGTTGAGTGTAAGTTCCCCTCCCCATCCCTCACCTGGGCAACCGCAGAGGCACCTGAGTGCTCCCTGGACAGCCAGGCCAGTAGTCTCCCCGTCCGCTCTCCTTGTTCGAAAATACGCTGAGTCTGGTGAAGAAGCTTCTTCTGAGTCAAGGCTGTCCGGAGGAGGACTGCCTGTCGCGTCAGGGCTTGCAGGGAGGAGTAGTGTTGCAGGTCTCGGGTGTTGACATACAGGGCCTCCTGTCTAACCGCCTCCCCCTCCACCCTGGTGAGTTCCGCCCTGCGTTCCCTCCGAACCCCCGCAATCAGGGACTGATAGTGTCCCCGGGAGGAGGCCTTAAATGCATCCCACACCGTGTTCTCCGCAGCCGTACCCGGGTTTTCCGCCCAATAGGATCGGAGAGTGTCATGAATTTTGGGCTCCACCTCCGGATCAGAGATCCAGAACCTGGAGAGCCGCCAGAGGTTGCTGGCCGGATCCGTCGTCAAAGTCAATGAGAGGAGGAGTGGGGCGTGGTCCGAAATCCCGCGAGGGAGGATAGTAATGTCACGTATCCGGGGTAGCACCGGCGTCGCCACATATGCTAAGTCAATTCGGGAGAAGGATTTATGGGTGGCTGAGTGGCAGGTGAAGGCCCGAGTCCCCGGGTTCCTCCAGCGCCAAACGTCCGTGAGCCCGTACGTGTCAGCCCATTCCGCCAGTCCCTGGCGAGTGGTGCCCGATGGGGTGAACCTGTCCATACCAGTGTCTGGGACTAGGTTGAAGTCACCCATTAGAACCACATTTTCACAGGGAAACTGCGCCAACTTGGCCGCGAGTATTCCCAGGACCGCCAGGGAGGCGGGAGGGGGCAGGTACAGGCCCACCAGTACCCAGGGGAGGTTGTGGATCATAGCATGGACCAACACAAATCTGCCATCTGGGTCAAGAACTAAATCAAGGAGCTTAAAGGGGAGGGATTTGAGCACTAAAACACTAACCCCTCTGGCATAGTTAGAATAAGTGGAGTGGTAGTGGTGACCTACCCAGGGCCTTTTTAGGCTGAGGGTTTTGCTACCCATCAGATGTGTCTCCTGTAACACACAAATATGCGGGCTATGTTTTTTAATAAATTGGAACACTAGGGACCTCTTGACTGGGGAGTTCAGGCCCCGTGTGTTCCAGGAGAGGACATCAAGAGCAGCCATTGCAGACCACTAGGCAGGTAACGACAGGGGTAGAGCTACACCGGAGCCTCCAACCGATCACCCGACCCATCACCGGGGCGAGGGAGAGTCGTCGGCCCATCTCTAGAGCAATCAATATGCAAGAAATCAACAGTACTGTCATAAAGTGTAACACAATCAAACATAACAGGGCGCCAACCCCCAATACCCCAGGGGGGGACCCCTGAATAGTGTACTCACAGTCAGTTGTCAAAGTTGAAGAAGGGGTGAATCACCGGACTCTCAGCCAGGGAGGGATTCGGCCCAGGCCGCTGCATCTCTCGGGGAGGTAAAAAACTGGATTCTCTCACCATCTTGAACTCTGAGCCTGGCAGGGAAGAGCATGCTGTACTTGATCCCCCGTTCTCTCAGCATGGCACGGACGTGGTCAAAGGACTTGCGCTGGCGTTGTGTCTCCACCGAGTAGTCTGGGAAAATCAGGAGCCTGGCGTTTTGGTATTTGATATCTCCCTGCAGGCGCGCTGCTCTGAGAAGAGTGTCCCTGTCGCGGTAGTGGAGGAATTTAAAAATAAAGGTGCGCGGCGGCGCTCCTACAGGGCCTCTGGTTGCCGGGATGCGATGGGCCCTCTCAATAGAGAAGAAGTGGGAGAACCGGGCGGCCGGGAGGATAGTAGGAAGGATTTGCTCCATGAAGGGCACAGGATCGGTACCTTCTGCCCCCTCCGGGAGGCCAAGGACACGGAGATTATTGCGGCGATTCCTGTTCTCGGCGTCTTCCGCTCTGTGCTCCAGGACCCTCACCCTGGCCTTCAGGGACTGGATGTCAGTGTGATGGTCCCTCTGGGTGTCCTCTAGGTCCGAGACCCGTCTCTCTGCTTCCGCCACGCGGTCCCTGAACGCATCCAGGTCGCGGCGTATGAGCGCCGTGTCCGCCTGGACATGATCAATTTTGATTGTTAGGGCTGATTGGCAGGTGGAGATCGCCGCCATCAGTGCCTCAAAGGCCGCCGAACCGGCCTGGATCGCATCGTCCCGCGGAACGTCCGGATGGGATGCCATGTGGACAGGAGGGGGAGGCCGCAGAGGGGCCGGCGTGTGTTTAGGCCCTGACTTCGGCGGGGTAGGTCCTGCGGCGGTGTTGCGGCGCGTCCGACAGCCCCTGCTATTGCGGCGCATTCCCCAGGAGACAGGGGAAGGATTTGTGAGAAGGTGGCCCGGAATCCACACAGGGAACAATGCAGGAAGGATTCTCAGAGCGGGAGCTCGGTCACTACACGTCCTCTCCCGTCGCCATCTTGGACACGCCCCCAACACGGGCGCTTTTATCCCTTTCCTCGGCTGCTAGCGGGGGTTTAACCACTTAAGGATCGCCTTCCGCACATTTACGTCGGCAGAATGGCACGGCTGGGCACATCAACGTATATATACGTTGATTTTTGTACCCAGCCGTGGGTCGCGGGAAGCTCCGGGACCGCAGGACTCGCGGACCCGATCACCGCTGGAGTGCGGCGATCGGTCCCCGGAGCTGAAGAACGGGGAGAGCCGTGTGTACACAAGGCTTCCCCGTGCTTCACTGTGGCCGCAGCATCGATCACATCATCCTTGTTATAGGAGGACGTGATCGATGACGTCACACCTACAGCCACACCCCCCTACAGTTGTAAACAGACACATAGGTCACACATCCCCTACAGCGCCCCCTTTTGGTTAACTCCCAAACTGCAACTGTCATTTTCACAGTAAACAATGCAATTTAAATGCATTTTTTGCTGTGAAAATTACAAAATGTGTCAAAATTGTCAGAAGTGTCCGCCATAATGTCGCAGTCACGAAAAAAAACGATGATCGCCGCTATTGGTAGTAAAAAAATTTTTTTTAATGAAAATGCAATAAAACTATCTCTTATTTTGTAAACGCTATAAATTTAGCAATTTAACCAAAAATAGGTAGAAGAATACGTATCGGCCTAAACTGAGGAAAAAAATAAAATTATATATATTTTGGAGGGATATTTATTATAGCAAAAAGTAAAAAATATTGAATTTTTTTCAAAATTGTCGCTCTATTTTTGTTTATAGCGCAAAAAATAAAAACCGCAGAGGTGATCAAATACCACCAAAAGAAAGCTCTATTTGTGGGGAAAAAAGGACGCCAATTTTGTTTGGAAGCCACGTCGCACGACCGCGCAATTGTCAGTTAAAACAACGCAGTGCCGAATCGCAAAAAGGGGCCTGGTCCTTTGGCAGCATTTTGGTCTGGGTCTTAAGTGGTTAAAGCACCCGCTATCAGCTAAAAAGCACTGCTATAACAAGTACCTCACTTAGTAATGCCTTGTATTTCCTGGTCAGGAAAGCCCTCCTAACAATCTTCAGCCAATCTGGTGACACCCTCCATGTTTTTTGTCTTGACAATTTTCCTTTTAATTAAGGTTTGTTTAATGAAATATTTGGCTTTACTTTTTCTAATTAGTTATTCTGTTTTGCAGGTCAATAAACTGTATAGATCCTGCCTATATTTCTTAGCTTCCTGCCTGCTGTTTCATGGGATCATTGTTTTGTATGGCGCACCTCTTGTAGAGTGAGTATTGTTTTTATTTAGCAGTCCTGAAATCATCATCTCTGTACATCACATGTATTCTGTAAACTAGAGTGGAAAAGAAGCTGCAGTGGTTTTGCTTATAAGAAAGTGTTCCTTTAAATGCTCACAATCCGTATAGCTACCTGACAGCCAGCGATGCCATGAAAGCTTCTACAGCTCCAGAAGTTGTCTTTATATCAGTTCCTATGCAGAAATCAGCCTGTTTATATGCCTTTATCGGAACAAAAATTGGATCCTTTTTAGAGGTGGCGGGTAATAGTTTTTGTAAATTATCGATGCTCCTCCCGCTGAGACCACTGCTTCTGGAAGAGAATTCCACAATCTTACCGCACTGACAGTAAAGAACCCTCTACCCGGTTTAAAGCGGAGCTCCACCCATTTAAAAGTCGGCAGCTAAAAATAGTGTAGCTGCTGACTTTTAGTAATCAGACACTCGCCTGTCCTACGGTCCAGCGTTGCGTGTGCCCAAAGCCTTGTTCCTCTCCCCCTCTTCTCCACGTCATCAGCATTTTAACTGTGGGCGCCCGGCTGTGGCTTCACTGCCAGGCATGAGCCGCGCTGTGAATGGCCAGGCAATCTTCTGGGACCTGTGACGTGTCCTGGAAGGGAGGTGGGAGAGGTGATCTTCTTTCCGATGCCGCAGTGCAAGGGGAGGAAGTGAAAACTGGGTGCCTGTGAAATGGGGTACCCGCTCCCCACCCAAAAAAAAATTACATGCCAAATGTGCATGTCAGGGGGTCACCAGCACTTAAAGCGGAACTTCCATTTTCGGATGGAACGCCGCTTTAAGGTTAAACCGCTTCTCTTCTAATTTTAGTGAATGGCTGCAAGTCTTTTTAAATTCCCTTTCACTGAAAAGTTTGTTCCTTATGCTAGGGTCATATCATATCCCCTCTCAAGCGTCTCCTCTCCAGAGAGAATAAGTTTGTTCCCCATAGCCGAGATCCTCCAGTCCCTTAATTTGCTTTGCTGCCTTTCCTAGGACTCTCTCCAGTTCCAGTACATCCTTCCTGAGTACTAGAGCCCAGAACTGGACGGCGTACTCCAGGTGCGGCAGGACCAGAGTCTTGTAGAGCAGGAATTTTTTTTTTTATCTCTGTAGTTGATCCCCTTTTTAATGCATGCCAATATTCTGTTCCAGTGATCCAATGTGTGTTAAAATTTTACTCTGCAGGTTGGTCACAAGAAACTGCTTAATTTCAGTGGCCTAAAGTTATTGGGACACAACTGTATTTCATGGCAAACATAAACCTATTCCCAAAAATATGATAAAAACACACACAAGCAGGAGTTACCTTTAGGGCCCATTTCACATTGTTATGCTGCATTGCGGTGTGTTAACAAACTCCCGTTCAAACTTGGGTTGCATTAAGACAGTGTTTCTCAATTCCAGTCCTCACGCCCCCCCAACAGGTCATGTTTTCAGGATTTCCCTCAGATGAAAAGGCTGTGGGAATTACTAAGGCAGTGAAACTGATCAAATCACCTGTGCAAAATAATGGAAATCCTGAAAACCTGACCTGTTGGGGGGGGGGGGGGGGGGGGGGGCCTTGAGGACTGCAATTGAGAAACACTGCATTAAGACAGCCTATTCATATAAATTGGCTTCCAATGCCTCTTCATGAAGCCAGAATCAGACATGTACCATCTTTCCAAATGCAGCATGCTACAGTGCGCGCTATGTTCATCTATTTACCATTTTTTTACATGCCAAATGCAACTCCCCTTGCAGTTTCCGGTATCCATAATGCAGACCTGTGCAGTGACATATCAACTCTGTGGGGTTTTCACTAGTGTTGTCCCGATACCACTTTTTTAGGATCGAGTACAAGTACCGATACTTTTTTTTCAAGTAGTCGCCGATACCGAATACCGATACTTTTTTTTAAATGTCCCCCCCACATATGCAGCCATGTCCCTCCAGCCATGTCCATACCTAGCCGCCGCCGCACGGAGATCATCACAGCATTCATTTGAATAGCTATTTTGCCTGTGCGTATAGACACTCCCCCTTGCTCAGGATTAGACTGATCACAATCAC
Organism: Rana kukunoris; assembly: GCA_029574335.1. Taxonomy (NCBI): domain Eukaryota; kingdom Metazoa; phylum Chordata; class Amphibia; order Anura; family Ranidae; genus Rana; species Rana kukunoris. Next base: position 530,432,430 of record CM056052.1, on the reverse strand, counting down.
CCGTCCTATCCCGAGCAAGGGGGAGTGTCTATACGCGCGGGAACACTACAGCTATTCAAATGAAAGCTGTGATGTTCCCGTTTAACCCATGTGGCGCGGCTTTCGATGCAGGGGGGGGGGGAGGAGTATTCTATTTGGGCATCGGGGGTATTTGCGGGAGTACAAGTACTCCAGCAAATGCACTGGTATCGGTCCCAATACCGATACTGGTATGGGGACAACTCTAGTTTTCACCCAAGATTTACATTAGATTCTCACAATACCAACTAAATTGTTCTCTTCATTCCTCCCGAGACCTCCTGCTCGCTAGCCCCCTCGTCACCTCTTCCCATACTAGCCTCCAGGACTTCACCCGAGCCTCTCCAATCCTTTCGAATTCTCTACCACAATCTGTCTATCTCCAACTCTATCCACTTTTAGGCAATCCCTGAAAACTTGCCTATCCTGCCCCTTATCTAACAACTGTACTCTATTTTCTTCATCAGATCACCCCCTACAGTAATTACCTTTTGTACCACTTGACCCTCCCTCCTAGATTGTAAGCTCTAACGAGCAGGGCCCTCTGATTCCTCCTGTATTTAATTGTTTTGTAACGGTGCTGTCTGCCCTTATGTTGTAAAGTGCGCATTTTTTTTACCTAAATCTTGCACTAAACAAACTGTAATAAATAGGCCCCTAAATTGCTTGTCTCCTCTCCCGTAGACTCTACTGTAACACACTGTGCTGTGACAGACATGAGAACAGTGCATATATGTTTTCTAAACTCTTTGGCTCAGTGATCTACATCTTTTACAAAAAAATATACGATTGGTTTCTATTGTAATTTCACTCTCCAGCTGACTCTTCACATTATGTTATAGATCGGTGGGAGAAACCTTCTTTTTTGCGGTTTTGTTGTCATCCTTCACAACGTCACGCTGTCTGTGCATTCTTGGACCAAATTTTCATGCTTGGGTCAGAGTATTCAGTAAAGATGGGTAAGTCGTAATTTTTTTTAAATAATTTTCCTGATAGTTAAATGCTAAATAATTGTTATATGCGCACAATCATGCAGTACCTGTATTGCAAGGAGTGAGCACATAAATTTACATATACAGTGAGGGCTGATTTTGTATGTTTGCCCACTGCCAAACAATCGGTCTATAATTTTAACCACCTCCATCACTTTCACCTCCTTCCGCTTCAGACCAATTTTCAGCTTTCAGCGCTCTCGCAATTTCAATGACAATTACTCAGTCATGCTACACTGTACCCAAACAACATTTTTATTCACACAAATGAAGCTTTCTTTTGGTGGAATTTAATCACCACTGGGTTTTTTTTTTTTTTGCAAAGAGTAACATTTTTGAAAGCAATGGAAGATCTTGTTCACACGGGTGTAATAGATATGCCTGTGCCCTATGTGAGGGCCGTATTTGTCCATCTGGGTGTTCTGTTCAGTCCCGTCCAGGCAGCCCCATTCATGTCAATTGCGACGCAGTGGCGTCCCTCCCTCGCCTCATCTCTAAAATATATACCGGGGGGGGGTGATCTGTACTGCACACAGGTAATCTGGGAATTTCTGGCAGGAATATATATATATATATATTTTTTTTTATTTTTTTTTTATCAAACGGGTATAACAAAATGCTGCCAACGTTATATTTAACAGACCAAAACATAGCAAATTAGAGACGTCCATTGTTAAGGTTTACATACATTTTAAATACTAGCCACTAACCAAAAATAAGTGTTCATTTTTACATCAAATTTCAACTTGGTTTAATTCAACTTAATTGTTTAGTTTTAGTTCGACTAAAATCGACGGTACATTTTAGTCAACTAAAATCCAATGCGTTTAGTTAAATTTAATTGCTTTATGTAGGCATTTTCAAACTTATTATATACTCCTGGAGTAAAAATCAAATAGGTTATTATTTATGGTATTGAGGTTTGTATATGCACTAGAGACACCGATTTATCTGTTGTGATATACTGTATACCCAGTGTTAATTTTGACTTCAAATTTCGATTTTGTTTTAGTCATAATCTTTTTGACTAAAATGCCATTTTAGTTTAATCATATTTTAGTTATCTGAATGGTTTTAGTTTTAGTCGTATCTTAGTCAACTAAAATAGTGTTGATTTCATCAACGAAAATATTTTCATCGACAAAATGAACACTGCCCGGAACAAGTATACAGATGAGGACGGCTATCTAGACCCTAACCTTCTTGATCTGCGTGCTTGGTCCTTGTCAGTGGGTCAACGTATTGAAGCCAGAGGGTCAGTATAACTGCCAGGCAACTAGAATTTTCATTCATATTTCACTTAGCAAAGGTTTACTTGAAATGAAGTGGGAGTATGCTTTTATTGACGGTACCCTCCATGGTGCATGCATACACACCTACACAGGTTGAACTGGATGGACTATTGTCTTTATTGAACCTTACCTACTATATAACTATGTATATGAAAAACTCAGAGCCGAAAAATGCTGCAAGACAATAAAATGTATGTCTCTTTAAATATGACTCCTTTTTCTCTATTCTTAGGGCAATGTCTGTATGGGATCACAGTCTTCAGATCACAACCATCTGTAGTGTGGTGGGGGCCTGGTTGGGGGCGTTTCCTATTCCTTTAGACTGGGACAGACCTTGGCAGGTGAGTCATTCATGCAGATTCTTTGGGGCAGTGTGTTTTGTTTTATGTTGACTGGTACGTTTGTATTGCTTCTGTCCAATCATGATTTACTTTTCTCGTAAGTCACTTCGGCGTTTAGTAATTCTTGGAAACATTGTTTTTGTGTAAGTATTATGAACATTGTAAGCAGTTGTCTATACTTGCTAACACTTTGTTGACCAATGAAAACACTTAACAAATTAACTAATTTACCCCCAGTGGGTACCTGTGTGTCAGTGGCCAATACCTGACACTTCATTTGCGCAACAATTTCTGTTGTTTAGAGCAAGGCCTGGTTCACACCTATCCAGGTTGCAGTTTGCATATTTCAGGTACATTTTACTTGTTCTATGCATGTTTTGATCCATTGAAGTCTATGGAACCAAAAACAGGAAAAAAAGTTCCATAAAATGCACAGATGTGAACGTGACCCGTAGGAAACCATGTTAAATGGACTGTAGTGTGTTTCTGCACACTACAGGCAGACCTGATTGGATCGCCCATCTGGAAGGAACTGAGACCTGCTAACGGCAAGAGAGCTCACACTGCATGAGGAACTAATAGGATTAATGTTGGCTTTCCTTATTCCCTTGAGACTTTAAGTAATGACATGATTGGAAAACTCTTTAAAAGGCATGTCTTCATGTAGTAGATTAAAGGGGTTGTAAAGGAATTTTTTTTTCACTAAATAGCTTCCTTTTACCTTGGTGAATGAATGAATGAAAACTTGTATAGCGCGGCACATGCAAACTTAATCGCCTCTGGGCGCTCGTTGTTCCTGTCTCCTTTGATATCAAAAGAGATGAGTCTTGATCTTTCTCCTGAATGCTGAGTGGTTTTCCTCCAACCGAATGCTGGTTGGTAAAGCGTTCCATAGTCTGGGACCTTGGACCGTGAATCTTCTATCTCCTTTGGACTTGTAGTTGGCTTTCGGTATCTGGAGTAGATTTTGATTGGTGGATCGCAGAACGCAATTGGGATTATGAGCTTTTATTTTTTCGCATAGATAATGGGGGGCATTCCCATGGATACATTTATGCGTTAGACAGAGTGCTTTAAAAGTGATTCTGTCTTTTACTGGTAACCAGTGAAGAGATCTCAGTGAAGGTGAGATGGATTCCCAGGGTTTTTTCCCAGTCACAAGTCTGGCGGCCGTGTTCTGAACGACTTGCAGACGAGCGATTTGGTACTTAGGGAGTCCGAGGTAAAGGGCGTTTGCATAGTCCAGTCTGGAGTTTACAATTGCTCCCACCACGACCGCTATGTCTTTTTTGGGAATAAAAGGAGTAAGTCTGCGTAGTAGGCGCAGCAGATAGTGAGATCCGCTGACTACTGACCCTATTTGTGCGTCCATTGTCATGTAGGAGTCAAAGATGACCCCAAGACTTTTGACTTTGGCGCTAGGGGTGATGATTTTGCCCAGAATGGGCGGGGGTGTCCAAGTTGTTGCAGATTGATTCATCCGCTTGGCATGAAACAGGAGAAGTTCTGTTTTCGCTCCGTTGAGTTTAAGATAACTCTTTGTCATCCAGTCCTCTATCAAAGAGAGACATGTCTCTAGATTGAGGTGGTGATCCTTTTTATTGCAAATGCGGAAATACAGTTGCGTGTCGTCTGCATATGAGTGGTAAAGCAGTTTTTGGCTGCTGATAATTTCAAAAAGAGGACGAAGATAGATGTTGAATAGCATCGGTGACAGGGGGGAACCTTGAGGGACTCCGCATGATACTGTGCATTTTTCAGAAGTGAAAGCTCCTAACTTCACTATTTGCGAACGGTTTTCCAAGAAAGAGGAGAACCAAGATAAATTGCCTTCTGCGACTCTGGCTACTTCAGCTAACCGAGTCAATAACCGCTTGTGGTCTACAGTGTCGAAGGCTGCGCTTAGGTCCAACAGAACCAGAAGACAAGATTCTCCTTCGTCTGCAGTCCTCCTTCACTTACCTCATCCTTCCATTTTGCTTTTATTCCTTCCATTGACACCAGTGATGAGGCACTATTCTTTCCACTGACACGATGCAAGTTTTTTTTTTTTTTTTACTTCCACTGACCACCATGTTGGGGCATTTTCTACTCTTACTGGCTACAGTCCGACCCCTTTAAAGTTTGCAAGACCGTAAACTGGCCCTTTTTTTTTTTTTTTGATAGTTTGGAGCCCCCTGAGCTAGATGATGCTTGCCCCCAGGCAGGCTCTATTTGACTTGCTGCAGTATCTGAAGCACATTGTGAGAAGCTTACAGTTGGCAGTGAAATCAGGGAATATTTTTTTAGTACAGGAGAGGAGCCTGTGCAAGACTGATTTTTGAACTTTAACCACTTAAGGACCGCCCGCCGCATGTAAATATACGTCGGCAGAATGTAACGTACAGGCACGTGCCTGCATGTCCCTGCCTAGACGTTGGTCGGGGGTCCGATCGGGACCCCCCCCCGGTACATGCGGCAGTTACCGTGGCTGCAGGAGCGATCCGGGATGAGGGGGCGGCTGTTGGTTTCTGTCCGCCCCCTCACGATCGCTCCTAGCCAATCCGCAGAGCCTCCGCCCTGCAATTCTTTTTTTTTTTTACTAAAGACATGTGGCTGAATACATTTTGGCCTAAATGTTTGGCTAAAATTTAGTTTTTATTCGATTTTTCTTATAGCAAAAAGTTAAAAATATAGATTTTTTTTTCAAAAATGTCGCTCTTTTTGTTTATAGCGCAAAAAAATAATCGCAGACGTGATCAAATACCATCAAAAGAAAACTCTATTTGTGGGAAAAAAAGGCGCAAATTTTGTTTGGGAGCCACGTCGCATGACCGCGCAATTGTCTGTTAAAGCGACACAGTGCCAAATTGTAAAAACGCCTCTGGGCATTTAGCAGCATATTGGTCCGGGGCTTAAGTGGTTAAGGAAAAATAAGTTGTGTGTTAAAATAATTGCAGCCAGCGTGGCAATGGCAGCAGCCAATCTGCTTTGCACTGTCAACATATAAATATTTGGTTGTCACTGGTTGCAGCACATCAGTGTATTTTATATATACATTATCTCACAAAAGTGAGTACACCCCTTACATTTTTGTAAATGTTTTATTCTATCTTTTCATGTGACAACACTGAAGAAATGGCACTTTGCTACAATGTAAAGTAGTGAGTGTACTGCTGTCCCCCCTGAAAATAACTCAACACACAGCCATTAATGTCTAAACCGCTGGCAACAAAAGTAAGTACACCCCAAAGAGAAAATGTCCAAATTGTGCCCAAAGTGTCAATATTTTTATTTGTTGCCAGCGGTTTAGACATTAATGGCTGTGTTGAGTTATTTTGAGGGGACAGCAAATTTACACTGTTATACAAGCTGTACACTCACTACACAACATTGTAGCAAAGTGTAATTTCTTCAGTGTTGTCACATGAAAAGATAGAATAAAACATTTACAAAAATGTGAGGGGTGTACTCACTTTTGTGAGATACTGTATATCTGATCCTCTGGAACTCCCCGCCCCAGCTCCTACCCTGTCTGCCTTTAGGCGATCCTTGAAAACACATTTATCTAGGGAAGCCTATCCCACCTCCACCTTAGAACTGTACTTGAGTCCCCTCCATCAGATCAGGGGTCTCAAACTCGATTTCATGGTGGGCCGCATCAGCATCATGATTGTCCTTTAAAAGATTAGGGGCCAGATCCTCAAAGAACTGCCTATCTTTAGGCAGGCGTAGCGTATCTAAGATACACTACGCCGCCGTAAGTTAGAGCGGCAGGGTCCTTATCCACAAAAAATTTGCGCTGTAACTTACAGCGGTGTAGTGTAATTGTGGCGGCGTAAGGCCGCGCAATTCAAATTTCTAAAATGTGAGCATGATTTATGGTAAATCATCGCGACCCTACGTAATTTACGTTTTTTTTTAACAGCGCATGCACCGTCCATGGAGGTATCCCAGTGCGCATGCGCAAAATCACGTCACAAATAGTCAATGCTTTTGACACGTGAACGTAACTTACGCAAAGCCCTATTCGCGAACGTTTTACGCATACGACGTAAAATTCAACGCTGTCCCGACGTCCATACTTAACATTGCGTACGCCTCTATAGAGCAGGGGTAACTTTGCGCCGGACATACACTTACGCAAACAATGTAAAAAAATGCGGCAGGCGTACGTACGTTTGTGGATCGGCGTATCTATCTCATTTGCATATTTTACGCAGAAAATCTACGGAAGCGCTCCTAGCGGCCAGCGTAAATATGCAACTAAGATACAACGGCGTAATAGACTTACGTCAGTCGTATCTTAGCGTAATTCTGGCGTATCTTGTTTTGTGGATACAAAACAAAGATACGCCGGTGCAGATTTGAAATTACGGCGGCGTATCTGGACATACGCCGCCATAAAGTTTTGTGGATCCGGCCCTAGATGTCCAGCGCATCACCTCCCCTTACATTAGATGTCAAGAGCCATCCCACCATCAGAAGTTGAGTCCCCCACTCTTTCCTTACATCACAGTGCACCCCCCTTTTCCTTATGCTGATGCTGGGAAGAAGCTGGATGCATTGCTTGAAAGCAGAAATTAGGGGTCTGGAGGAGGACCAGAGAAGGGCTGGAGCTCTTCTGCAGCTGCAGGAGAGGTGTGAGGGCCACATGAAATGGCCTGAAATGACACCTGTGCATCAGATCATCCCCTACAGCACTACCTTTTGTACAATCTCCCCCTTCCTTTAGATTGTGAGCCCCATGAGCAGGGCCCTCCCATTCCTTCTCTATTGTAAATTCTGTGGTCCCCTTTAATAATTTATTCCATGGAGCCAGGTCTTCAGTTCACGGTTATCCCTGGTGTTTGAAAAGCAGCTGAAAATCTCTTAGAGAGCAATAAAAAGTCCACACATAACTGGTAATGAACACTACACAGATTTATTAGGCATGATGAATGACTTATGCTCATCACATTAGAGATAGTCGCACCAAAAAAAAAGACTGAGGCACATTGGCGTGATCAAGTTGTGCAGAGGCTTGCGTTGAGGTCGTGCCAAGCTTGTCCAGGCGTAAAGAGGTGACACAAATTCCCACAAGAAATCTCCCATACCTCAGATCTAGGCAACTCCGCTTCCTCTTATTAATATTGGCATTGGCTGCTTCTCGGAGCCTTTTACTGTACAAAAGAAAAGGAAAAAGCACACTTCTTCCGCATTAGAGACGCACACGTTCTCACGCTGGTGGAAACGAGTGTTAACAAAATCTCTTCTCGTACCAGTTTTGCAAAGTCTTTTAAATAAGCCTTTAATTAAAATGTCTTGTATTTTCTGTACCCATTGCAATGTAGAAAAAGCAATATTAAAAACACAGTGCCGTTTGGTTATACAACAATAGAAAATAACTTTGCACACTATATAGGAGCGTCAATATACAACATGCAACTATCTAGAAAATACAGCTGTACAAAAATGCCACATTGGTTTAAATTGTTTAAGAGGAAAACTCATGTATATAAATACTGCAGAACTTTTACAGTAAATCCAGTTCATCCATGTTTAGAGTGCTGCCCGATACTTCATTCAGGCTTCAGACACGGTAAGATCATGATCAGACTGAGCACATGGGCTGGAAGCGTTTTTCTGAGTAACACAACAGGGGAGGTTTAAGCCTGTTTTGCATGGGGCTTCAGCTGGTATAAGAGCAACAGAAAGCTTTGACAAAGCATTTGCAGAGCTTTCTGCAAGCTTTGTTGAAGCTTTTAAAGTACCATTCAGCTCCAGTTTCTAAATGTTGAACACAAATCTTAATGGGGGAGTTGATTGCCACTTTAAGCAAGCTGCTAGAAGGCTTCAACAGTACTTGAAGCTTGCAGAAAACCTGCTAGCAGCTTGCTTAACCACTTCATCTTTACCCCCTCCTTCATGACCAGGCCATTTTTGAGACACTGTACACAAATAGCATTTATGTAACTTTTTCCACCCACAAATAGAGCTTTCTTTTGCTGGTATTTGATCACCTCTGCAGTATTAACAAAAAAAGACAAACAATTTTGAAAACATTTTATCCTTTTTCTTTATCAATCTAGGCCAGTGGTTCTCAACCTGGGGGTCGAATGACGATTTGCCAGGGGTCACCAAATCCTTAGCTTTTGCTGAAGCCAGCACCCCTCTCCCAGCCTTCTTGTGGCCGACCAGCAGGGCTGTCCCTAAAGCCCATGGCCGCTCACTCAGCCTCTTCACAGCTGCCCATTCAGTTCGCAGCATGGCTTGGGGGCAGAGACTAGAGGTCAGCTGACTGGTGAGGAATGTGAAATGGGAGGGGCTGAAGGAGACCTATCTCCTGATTACGGCATAGGTGTCACTGCTACGAGACACCACAAAGTCGGAGACACCGTGAGTAACACTACCTGTGGTTAGAGTTGCCATTAAAAGTCCCCACTACAGTTCTCAGATCAGCAGAAGACCTTGATCAAGAGCCTAAGCCTAAGTTGGCTGATCAGGAGTAATAGAAGGGATAAAAATCAAATACATGGAAGAGGGAGGAGCAAAGAAAAGGGGAGAGAAAGAATAAGAGAACAAGAAAGGTGGCTAGAAAGAGGGATGGGGGGGGGGTGGAATTAGGCTAGAGAGAGATAAAGGGGAAAGGAAGGAGAACAAAGAGTGCTACATCCTAAAATGTACCATAAGGGGTTTTAATACTGTACGAGTGGAAGTAACTCAGGGAGTGCTATATGTCCGTGGGCTAGGGGCGCAAATTACTTACCTTACCTTGGGTGCTGACAACCCATGCTAGGAAAATGTTATTGCTAGGGGTCCCTACAACTTGGGAAATTTTATCAAGGGGTCACGGCACCAGAAAGGTTGAGAACCACTGATCTAGGCCAATATGTATTCTGTTACATATTTTTGGTAACAAAAATCCCAATAAGTGTATATTGATTGGTTTGCGCAAAAGTTATAGGATCTACAAACTATGGGATATTTTTCTTTATATTTTTTTACTAGTAATGGCGGCGATCAGAGACTAATGGTGGGACTGCAATATTGCGGTGGACAAATCTGACACCTAACTGACACATTTTTGGGACCAGTGACATTATTACAGCGATCAGTGCTAAATAATATGCACTCTGTCACTGTACAAAGGACATTGGCAGGGAAGGAATTAATATAGGGAGCGATCAAAGGGTTAAATGTGTTCCTAGTGAGTGCTTGCTAACTGGGGGGGACTGCTTTGACTGAGGGGAAGATAAAGATCTGTGTTCCTGCTAGAACATTCCCCTCTCACAGAACAGCAAACAGATTGCCGCTCTGCTTGTGTCCCGGCAGACATTGTGTCCACCAGACCCGCTGATTGGCTCCCGATGTGTCCAGTCACAGCAGGAGGTGGTCGCCGACGGCGGGCACCCCAGACCTCAGTATCAAATCACGTATTAGGTATGTGATCTGGCACAGAGCTGCTGCCCTGCCGCAGTATATCTAAAGTGGACAGCCCACAAGCGGTTAAAGTGGAGCTCCACCCAAAAGGTGACACTCTGCTTGTCTGCCTCCTCCCCCTCTCTGTTGCCACATTTGGCACCTTTTAGGAGGGGGTAAGGGGTACCTGGTATTGACAGGTACTCGCTTCCACTAAATATCTTCCTTTACCTTAGTGCAGTCCTCCTTCACTTACCTCATCTTTCCATTTTGCTTTTAAATGTCCTTATTTCTTCTGAGAAATCCTCACTTCCTGTTCTTCTGTTTGTAACTCCACACAGTAATGCAAGGCTTTTTCCCTGGTGTGGAGTGTCGTGCCCGCCCCCCTCCCCCTGGACTACCGGAGAGTCAGGATGCCCACTAACACACAGCTCCTTTATCTGCAATGTAGAGAGCGTCCTGACTCTCCTGTAGTCCAAGGGAGGGGGTGAGCACGACACTCCACACCAGGTAGAAAGCCTTGCATTACTGTGTGGAGTTACAGACAGAACAGGAAGTGAGGATTTCTCAGAAGAAATAAGGACATTTAAAAGCAAAATGGAAGGATGAGATAAGTGAAGGAGGACTGCACTAAGGTAAAGGAAGCTATTTAGGGAAAACCAATGTTTTCCTTTACAACCCCTTTAAATCTAATAAAATGTTATTGTCAAATTCTTTAACAAAGTTCTTTAACATAATCTTTGCTTTATGTTTAGTGGTCCTTTCAAGGCAGCAGGTTTAATAGTATCGCTGTAAAAAACGAAAACTACACCTATGCTTTCTCCAGAAAACAACTGAGCATGATGGTAATGACTAGCCGGGGGAAATCAATTTGCAGTATATTATTGTGAATTTGATTGAATAGATGCACCTGCTGCCCTGTGCACGAAATAGGATGAGGATATACTAGCGCGGCATATCTGGCTCCTGGCACTGGTAAATACAAAGTTAAAAATTGTCGTTTTGGCTGGCATACAATAAGGTTGATTGAATGCCACAGTCAAATATACTGATATGTGGAATTACTTTGCACCACAATTCCTCTGCCAGCTAAACCTCCCAATCACCCAGAGGCTGGCTTTGCATTCCACACTGGATGGTGATAGAATAGAATGGTCTGGCTTTGTCTGTCCTGATAATAAAACATAATATAGGCGATAGAAGTGCATCAATTTTGTAGGCTGAAAAAGGATTATGAACATGTAACCTCTCATCTGCCCGTTGCTGTGCTAATATATATATATATATATATATATATATATATATATATATATAACCACTTAAGGACCTCCGCACGCACATATACGGCCACAGAATTACACGGATGGGCACAAGGGCGTAAATTTATGTCCTCGCCCAGTAGCGGGTCGGGGGTCCGATCGGGACCCCTCCGCGGCGTGCGGAGGTCTCCGGGAGCGATCCGGGACGAGCGGGCTGATGTCGGTGTTTGCCCGCCCCCCCGCGATCGCTCCCAGCCAATCCCTGCGCTCTCCCGCCCTGTCACTTCCTCCTCCTGTGTTTACACAGGAAGGGGGAAGAGATGTAATCTCTCATCGCAGCGGTATTTCCAACCGCTGCGATGAGAGGAACATCTCACAGTAAGTGTGCACCAACACTACACTGACACACACACATAGGCATACTTAACCCCTTGCGATCTGTCCCCCCACCCCCCCTGTCACAGTGTCACTGAATGCATTTAGTGTTAGTGTGACAGGCAGTGTAAAATCAGTTAGTGTTAGGTTCAGAATAGCCCCCCCACCCCCCCTAATAAAGTTTTAACCCCCTGATCACCGCCCTAGTTAACCCTTTCACCCCCTATTGCCAGCGTCACTAAGCGATCATTTTTCTGATCGCTGTATTAGTGTCGCTGTTCCCGCTAGGTAGCTATTTTTTTTTATTGCGATTTTTTTTTTTTTTTACTAAAGACATGTGGCTAAATACATTTTGGCCTAAATGTTTGGCTAAAATTTAGTTTATTCGATTTTTCTTATAGCAAAAAGTTAAAAATATTGATTTTTTTTTCAAAAATGTCGCTGTTTTTGTTTATAGCGCAAAAAAATAATCGCAGAGGTGATCAAATACCACCAAAAGAAAGCTCTATTTGTGGGAAGAAAAGGACGCAAATTTTGTTTGGGAGCCACGTCGCACGACCGCGCAACTGTCTGTTAAAGCGACGCAGTGCCGAATCGCAAAAACACCTTGGGTCATTTACCAGCGTATTGGTCCGGGTCTTAAGTGGATAATATACACTCACTTTTTATTTTTATTTTTTTAAATAACAGTTTTTTTTTTTTTTTTAAATAACAGTTTTATTAGTTCTCGGCAGAGAAAAGAACAAAAACAGAACACAGTAAATTACGAGTAATACTGAAACAGGATTGCTGAAATTTTACTGCGTTTGCCATGTGCTTTTCACATGTCTCAAAAACCACCGCGGTATTGCCGCATTTTTGATGTGGAGGTGTGCTTTTATTTTAATTTTTTTTGGGTTTGTTATATTTGTTTTTGGGTGCTTTTTTTTATTTTTTATTTTTTTTGGGTGCTTTTTTTTTTTTTTTTTATCGCTCCAAAAATTGTGGAAAATGGGATTATATTACAACAGACGTGCAACTCCCCAGCGTAAACACACAAATAATTTAAACAACTTTAAGACCAGGCATTTTTTGGAACTTTTTGTTTAAAAAAAAAAAATTACTTAGAAGCCCAAAACGTGTGTGTGTGTGTGTGTGTGTGTGTGTGTGTGTGTGTGTGTGTGTGTGTGTGTATATATATATATATATATATATATATATATATATATATATATATATATATATATATATATATATATATATATATATATATATATATATATATATAATTTTTAGCAGAGACCCTAGGGAATAAAATTCTAATGATTGCAATATTTTATGTCGCACAGTGACAGTTTGTGTGTGTGTAAAATATATATATATATATATATATATATATATATATATACACACATACACACACACAAATATTAGAGCTGCACTATTCTGGCTAAAATGAGAATCACAATTTTTTGGCTTAAAATAAAGATCACGATTCTTACAGCAAAACATCTTTCACATTATCGAAAAAAAATTGGGCTAACTTTACTGTTTTTGTTTTTTTTTCTTTTAAAGTAGTTGTAAACCCACTTTTGCAAGTTACAACTACAGGTAAGCCTAGATTAAGGCTTACCTGTATGTATTAGCAATATCTCCTAAACCTACACAGGACGGCTGTCTGCGGCGCACTGACAATAGCCGTGCTAAACTCGGCAATGCCAAATTTGACGGCACATGCGCGGAGTGACGCCATCGGCGCACCGACCAATCACGGCTCTGGAGCGGCGATACCCAGAAGTAACCTCCGAGAGCGATAGATGTGGCCGGAGGAGTAATGCATAATGAGCTAGTATGCTAGTCATACTAGCTCATTATGGCTTTGTCTTGCAGTTTTTTTTTTTTCTTCTGGGTTAACTTTCTCTTTAATGCATTAAAGTGTATTTTTTCCCCCAAAGATCAGTTTGAAAGATCAGTTTGAAAGACCACTGCGTAAGTACAGTGTGACATAAAATATTACAACAATCCCCATTTATTCCCTAGGGTCTCTGCTAAAAAATAAAAAAATTATGTATATATGTTTGGTTTTCTAGCAAAAAATTCAGATTTTGACTTTGTAAGAAACAAGTGTCAGAAAAAGGTTTAGGGCTCTTTCACATGGGGCTGACCATTTTCGGTCTCCGCTTTGCTTTTCGCTCCGTTGAACCCCACTGAGCCCACAGATGATGGGTCTGTCTCTGCACACTGTGCAGGGACCGACCTGTCAGAGCGCCACTCTCCTGTATGGGGGATCGGATGACGACGAACTGTAGAGTCAGTTGTCACCCGATTTTGCCAGATAGATGGAAAATAGGGTTTTCCCTCCTTCACACTTTGGCAGATCAGAGCGGGTCGGATGTCAGTGGGTATGTCATCGCTGACATCCATGGCTCCATGGAGGAGCACAGAGCGCCCATTCAGGTCCGCCTAAAAAAACGTGTGCAAGGCCCCTAGTCTTTTAAGTGGTTAAATGTCCATAATTTACACACCGAAGTTCATCCCTTTGATCTAAGAGCGAAAAGTTACATTGTTTCTAGTTATCTACCAGCTTGGACAATGTTGTGAAAAACTTGGCAGACTGCCCGTTTTTCTTTTGACAGCTGAGTGAGCAGAGAAATGTCTACACTTGTTACATGAATATATCTGGAAATTCTGCAAAAATATTGTAAGGAGGGGTTGAATCGAGATCATAAAATATATTTATACTTCCTGTTCTTCTGTCTGTAACTCTACACAGTAATGAGAGGCTTTCTTCCTGGTGTGGAGTGTCATGCTCGCCCCCTCCCTTGCACTACAGGAGAGAAAAAGGAGCTGTGTGTTAGTGGGCGTCCTATTTGTAATGTAGAGAGCGTCCTGACTCTCCTGTAGTCCAAGGGAGGGGACGAGCATGACACTCCACCCCAGGGAGAAAGCCTTGCATTACTGTGGGGAGTTAGACGGAAGAACAGGAAGTGAGCATTTCTCAGAAGAAATAAGGACATTTAAAAGCAAAATCAAAGGATGAGGTAAGTGAAGGAGGACTGCACCAAGGTAAAGGAAGCCATTTAGGGGAAAAAAATTGTACCTTTACAACCCTTTTAAGACACATAGGAGGTTATTTACTAAAGGCAACTCCATTTTGCATTACAAGTGGAAGCGCAGTCTCTTCTGGGGTATAATTTTTGAAGCAACGCAAAAGCAAGGTGTAAACAGGACTGTAAGCTAACCATTTTATTTAGTGACAGGAGCTTCTTTGACTAGCGTGTCCAAATCCATGTTTTAAAGCAGGTGTAAACTAGCCGTTAATGTGTGTTGAAGCCGAAGCAAGTGCAAATGAGCCCTTAAAGGTACTATATATATAGATAGATAGATAGATAGATAGATAGATAATTAACCACTTGAGCCCCCAGCCTGTTTTTCAGATTCAGTGTTTACAAGGCTAAAACTGTTTTTTTTGCTAGAAAATTACTTAAAACCCCCAAACATTATATATATTTTTTTTCTAACACCCTAGAGAATAAAATGGCAGTCATTGCAATACTTTTTCTTACACCGTATTTGCACAGCGGTCTTACACTTTTTGGAAAAAATTCACTTTCTTGAATTAAAAAATAAGACAACAATAAATTTGGCCCATTTTTTTTATATATTGTGAAAGATAATGTTACGCCGAGTAAAATGATACCCAACATGTCACGCTTAAAAATTGCGCCCACTCGTGGCATGGCGTCAAACTTTTACCCTTAAAAATCTCGATAGGTGACGTTTAAAAAATTCTACAGGTTGCATTTTTTGAGATACAGAGAAGGTCTAGGGCTAGAATTATTGCTCTCGCTCTAACAATCGCGGCGATACCTCACTAGTGTGGTTTGAACACCGTTTTCATATGTGGGCGCTACTCGCGTATGCGTTCGCTTCTGCACGCGAGCTCGTCGGGACGGGGCGTTTTAAAAATGTTTTTTTTTGTTTTCTTACTTATTTTAATTTAGTTTTTTACACTGAAATAAAAAAAATAAAAAAAATTGATCACTTTTATTCCTATTACAAGGAATGTAAACATCCCTTGTAATAGAAAAAAGCATGACAGGTCCTCTTAAATATGAGATCTGGGGTCAAAAATACCTCACATCTCATATTTAGACTAAAATGCAAAAAAAGAAAAAAAAATTAAACTGTCATTTTTCAAATGACAGGAAAAAAAAATGTTTCTTTAAGACGCTGGGCGGGACTGACGTTTTGACGTCGCTTCCGCCCAGCAGAGCTCTGGGGACGGATGAGGGAAATTTGTTCCCTGAGTCACATCCCCGCTGAGGAGCCGAAGGGACCCGATCGCCTCTGCCGGCTACGGTAAGCGGCGGAGGGCACGGGAGAGCGGCGGAAGGGGGGGCACCCTCTCCCTCCACCGTTAACGGCGATCTCGCGGCGAATCCGCCCGCGGAGACCGCCGTTATCGTGTACAGATCCGCCCACTGAAGAGATGGATATCTCGGTTGTGGCAGCAGCTGCTGCCGTTACCGAGATATCCATCTTTAAAAACATGACGTCATTTGACGGTGGGGCGGGTCTGAAGTGGTTAAAAAAAGTCTATTTTATTCTACAAATGTAAAAAAAAAAACATATACGACATTAAAAAGACAGAAGTACTATATATAAACTTTGCAAAAACATGGAATTGTATTGTATATAATTACTCCTCATCCCGCCAGACTGGGGGGATGGATTGCTTGCTGTAACGTCTGGATTGCTTGAATTTACAGCGAGCAATCCATCCCCCCAGTCTGGCGGGGATAAGGAGTAATTATATACAATCCCAAGTTTTTGCAATGTTTATATATAATACTTCTGTCTTTTTTTAATGTTATATATATATTCTCCTTTTTAAAGGCCTCCTATTCTTTAGTTGGGGTTTTTAGGCTGATGTAATGCTAGTTGGCCTTCTACTTAATTACACCATTAGTCCAAGAGCTGGCGGGGGAAATCAGAAATGTGCCATTTGTTCCATTTCCGCAGGTCTAGCAGACCTTTCTTAGGCCGCGTGCACACGTCCGAGAATCTCCTCGGGCTAAACTCATCGTTCTGCCCGACGAGCGGTCGAAAAGGTCGTCGAGCCAAATTTCCTCATTGAACAACGAGGAAAAAGAGAGCATGCTCTCTATTTTGGCTCGACGAGCTTCCCGACGGGATGCTCGCCGAAACTGTACACACGACCAGATTATCTCGGCAGACAATGCCTCCCAGCGAGCTTCTCACTGGATTCTGCCGAGAAACTCTGTCGTGTGTACGCCGCCTTACAAATGGTTTTAACCACTTAAGACCCGGACCAAAATGCAGGTAAAGGACCTTGCCCCTTTTGCGATTCGGCACTGCGTCGTTTTAACTGACAATTGCACGGTCTTGCGACGTGGTTCCCAAACAAAATTGGAGTCTTTTTTTCCCCACAAGTAGAGCTTTCTTTTGGTGGTATTTTGATCACCTCTTCGGTTTTTATTCTTTGCGCTATAAACAAAAATAGAGCGACAATTTTGAAAAAAATTCAATATTTTTTACTTTTTGCTATAATAAATATCCCCCAAAAATATATAAAAAAAAAAAATTTCCTCAGTTTAGGCCGATACGTATTCTTCTACCTATTTTTGGTAAAAAAAAAAATCGCAATAAGCGGTTATCGGTTGGTTTTCGCAAAATTTATAGCGTTAACAAAAAAAGGGATAGTTTTATTGCATTTTTATTCTTTTTTTTTTTCTTTACTACTACTAATGGCGGCGATCAGCGATTTTTTTTTTTTTTTTTTTTTTTTTTTTTTTTCGTGACTGCGACATTATGGCGGACACTTCGGACAATTTTGACACATTTTTGGGACAATTGTCATTTTCACAGCAAAAAATGCATTTAAATTGCATTGTTTACTGTGAAAATGACAGTTGCAGTTTGGGAGTTAACCACAAGGGGGCGCTGTAGGGGTTATGTTTTCCCTGTGTGTTTACAACTGTAGGGGGGTGTGGCTGTAGGTGTGACGTCATCGATCACGTCCCCCATAACAGGCATGAAGCGATCAATACTGCAGCCACAGTGAAGCACGGGAAACCCCCCCCCCGATCAAAGTGATAAACGTCTGAAAAATGTAAATGTGTATGGCTTTTCTTTCTTTTTTTAAAGCCTTGTATATTTTAATGAACACTCTTGCTGTATAAACATAATGCAGGGGGCAGATAAGTGGATTAAACAGGGAAAAAAAATAAACCTATTTGTTTAGTACTTGAAGCATTTTTCCATGTTCACAATAATAACTTGGCTCTTTTTTATATCTGTGGCAAGAAAAAAAAAAAAAACTACAACCCAGGCCCAGTGATACAGAGCTATCCTGTAGATACAATCATTAGATCTGTATGACCTGTCTACCATTGTGCTGATTGGTGACCATACTTGTTCTGTGTCTTCCTTTAGGTGTGGCCCATCTCTTGCTCTCTGGGTGCCAGCTTTGGTTACATTACCAGCCTCCTCCTGGCACCCTTCTGGATTTACTGGAACCGGAAACAACTGACATACAAACGAAGATAGCAGGGACGGGCGGATGATGAGAGCTTCTGTGCAATGAAACTCAGGCCACCTTATCAAGTTCTGTCCCCATAAGAGACACTTGTAACCTCTGTAGAAATATTACCCTGAGAAATGGCATCTTTCAGAACATCGCTGAACAATCGCGTCCTCGTCGTGTTGCCGTCAAACGTTATGTTTGCAAAAGCAGGTCAATAAAATATTTTTTGTGCAGCGGCGGTACAAGCGTTGTGTGCGTTGGGACTCGTACCGCGTGTGGCCGTTGCACGAGGCACGTCCTTGCCTCACGTGATCAGGCAGCAGTTTATACACCTCGAGCCCAGTCTCTTCTTCATGGGGTTTTTCTTTGGAGTGAGAATAGCGATAATGGATTCATCAAAGACGGCCTTCAACCCTTTCTGTGTCAGAGCCGAACACTCGACGTAGCAGCACGCCCCGATCTGTCAATGGGAGAGAGAGGTGCTTAGACTCTGAAGTTTCCAAATTATTTAAAGCAATAGTAAACTTAAAGGAGTTGTAAAGGAAAAAAAATGTTGCCTAAAATGAATGTCTGCAAGGTAGACGGACAGAATAGTGTAATGATTCTGTTAAAAAAATGAGTAAATATTAAATTCCTTCATCTATTTCACCTCCGGCGTTCTAGTTTCTGTTCTCTCATTCACTTCCTGGTTTGCGGCGTTCGTTCATGTAAGAACTACATTTCCCAGTATGCATTGCGGCACACCCAGTAATTCACACCTCCTTGAAGTCTCTTAGGCCGCGTACACACGATCGAACATGTCCGCTGAAACTGGTCTGCGGACCAGATTCCGCGAACATGTTCGATCGTGTGTACGGCCTAGCGGACAAAAGTTTTAAAACTTGTCCGCTGGAAACCTGTCCGTCAGACATGTCCGCTGGTTAGTACGCCTAACCAGCGGACAGAAATCCCCCGCATGCGTCGAATGGATTAGGCGCATGCGTGGAAGCGGACCGTTTTCATCGGACATGTCTCCTCGTGTGTACGCGGCCTAAAACATAGAGAGTGTCCTGCCACACAGATGTAGTTCCCAGGAGGGGGCGAGCACGTCACTGACCACCGCAGTAAAGCCTCCCTTCACGGTGGTGAGTAACAATCAGACAAGCAGGAAGTGAACAGAGAAGAAATAGAGCAACTTCTGAGCAAAAACAATGAGGAAGTGAAAAGAGGAATGTCTGCAGGTAAAGGATGCTTATTATGAAAACCTTTTCTTTTTCTTTTTTTTTTTTTTCTTTACAACCCCTTTCAAAATACTTGCCTTGAAGCTAAGCTCTCCAGCGGTGCACTGTAACGGCAGGAGAGGCTTCCTTCTGAGTTTGCAGCCTGCAGTCAAAATTACGTCGCTCCGGAGCATGCATGCGGGAGCCACGGCACACACATGGCACAGGTATGCTGTTACTTCAGAGTGCTGCTGCTCACTGGAATATCTCCTAAACCAGGGGTCTCCAAACTTTCAAAACAAAGGGTTAGTTTACTGTCCTTCAGACTTTAGGGGGCTAGACCTTTGTGTGAATGGAAGAAATAGTGCCCCATCATTGGTGTCTGCAGGAAGGTTAGTGCCCCATCATTGGTGTCAGAGGAGAAATAGTGTCCGTGCCCCATTGTTGGTGTCACCATGAAGAATAGTGCCCCATTGTTGCCAGCGGGAGGAATAGTATCTCATATCGGTGAAAGTCCCAAGGGCCTGATTTAAGTCAAGTAAAGGGCCACATACAGCCCCCGGGTCGCAGTTTGGAGACCACTGTCCTAAACGATGCAGTTTTAGGAGATTTTCATTTCACCTACAAGTAAGCTTTATTATAAGCTTGGCACAGGATCTCCAGAACAGGCCCAATGCTTTATTCAGCTAATACATCTGTATGGAATAAAAAAAGAAAGGGCAAGAGTAGCCTAAGGTCGGAGTTTTAGGGCAAACAATGAGCAGTGAAGAGTATACAAACTTACTAGAATAATATTTATTACATACAGTACATGATAGAAAAACATGAAAAGAGTTAAAAAGGCACATATATAAAATACAAGATGTGAAGTGAGCCCCCCCTGTGCGTCAACACGTTTCGCCGTTGGGCTTCACCAGGACACATTTAGGGATCGTTGGAGAGGAAAACCGTGCTGCCTTATATGTTGCCTAGACATGATGGTCTATTTTTAAGATGTATGTTATTATATCACTATTTCCTATATATATATTTTTTTATAAACTGACCTGTTTTCCTCTCCAATGATCCCTGAATGTGTCCTGACGAAGCCTAGCGGCAAAACGCTTTGTCGCAAAGGGGCTCACTTCACATCATGTATTTTGTATATGTGTTTAACACTTTTCATGTTTTTGTACCATGTACTGTATCTAATAAATATTATTCTAACAAGTTTCACTGCTCATTTTTTGCCCTAAAACTCCGACCTTGGGCTACTCTTACCCTTTCTTTTTTTATTCCATACAAATTTTCATATGGATGTGGCCATAGGAGTGCTTTCTTCTTAATTTTCAACATGTCATTTTAGCTGAAACGTTTTGGAAAACTTGCAGGACCCCTTCATCAGTTGGGAACTGCAACATCACTTTCCCAAGGCGTCTTCCAGGACAGCCCTTGAGAGATGGAGCTCCTCCCAGGACAGGAAACACATCACCTCCAGCTCTTTAAAAGGCGGTCCCTCAGGCATCTGGTCAGTTTTTATGTGTTTCCTCAGTCGGAGGAGACATGTTGCCTAGTGAGGAACCGTCTTTCCAGAGGGATGGATTTGGGAGAGTGTCCATCTCCAAAGGGCTGAGGGAAGACAGCTGGGCTGGGCCTTCTCTCACCTATCGAATCTCTCCGTTTTTCTGGCCGCGGGTTCCCTCCGACTGGGTCTGGAGTTCCCCGTTTCCTTCTTCCCTCCGGTGCCCGGCGAGGGAGTAGGCAGTGATGGCATGCATAGGCAGCGGTGTCAGCAGCAAAGAACGCTCTCCTCGTGGAGGATGCCGTGACCCGGAAGTCGCTGGGCGTAGCTTCCGGGTCGGGATGCGCGTCATCACTGTGCGCCGGAAGCTATGGTTCCGGTTTCTGGCGCGGGAAGTTTGGAAGGCCGAGCCGGCGCGTATAAGGGCAGCTAGCGTGGGCTGAACGCTGCCCGCATACCAGATCAGGATGGACGCGGTACACGTGCCAGGGGAGTCCAGCGCCGGCTCTTCACAGGTAGGCTGGCTGTGCCAGAGCCTTTTTTCCTGTGTATTTCACCTATGTAAAAGGGGAGCTAATAGGATGTATACCTATGTTTAGCTCAGTGGGCGCCTTGAGATGGCTTGTTTTCTAAAAAGAGATCCCTCTCTCTCTCTTTTCTTTTGTTTCCTATCAGAAAGAGCCAAAGGATCACAGTGTTAAAGTTCCTTCTAGCAAGAAGAAGTGTGCCACATGTAATGCTAGACTTGCTTCAGGTTATACCAAAAGCTTGTGTGGACCCTGTATTACAACTGTGATAAGCAGTGAGGAGGATTCCCCGCTTAACAAATTTTTAGGCTCTTTCAAAGAGGAAATGAAAGCAACTTTTCAATCCTTTAGGAAACTTATTGCTGACTCACAAATTTCAACTCCGGCCATCACACAAGAGGTGCCCACCTCTCCCATTCCGGTAGCGTCAGGAACAGGTGATCCTGTGGATAATGAGGAGACTTCCCTTAGAATTCCTGATTCAGATTCCTCCCACTCAGATTCTGGGCAGGAAGATGATCAGCGTGACTCCCGCACACCCACTAGATTCAAGCTCTCTCAGGAGGAGGTAGATGAATTAATTGGGGCCATTCATGAAACGTTGGAGATGAAGGAAGAAAAGACTTCTCTCTCACGGCATGATAAAATGTATCAGGGGTTAAGCAAGAAAAAGCAAAAAGTTTTTCCAGTGCACAAGCTGGTTTCAGACTTGGTGCTTAAAGAATGGGAGGAGCCAGACAAAAGGCCTTTCTTTTCTAGCGGTTTGAAAAGAAGGTTTCCTTTTAAAGAAGACCCTAAGGAGGTCTGGAATCAGTCCCCTAAACTGGATGCCCCCCTATCAAAAGTATCAAAGCACTCAGACCTGGTGTTTGAGGACATGGGACATTTAGCAGATCCCATGGACAAGAGGGGAGATGTTATCCTCAAAAGATCCTGGGACGCAGCCATGGCTAATCTTAAGCCAGCCCTGGCAACTACATGTGTAGCACGTAATTTAGAGTTTTGGCTCAAACAGCTACAGGAACACCTGACAGCGGGTACTCCTAGAGAGGATTTATTGAAATCTCTTCCAATGCTGTTTAAGGCAGTCGGTTTTATCGCAGATGCTTCGGCAGAATCGGTAAAGCTGTCAGCCAGGTCAGCTTCACTATCAGTCGCAGCGAGGAGAACTCTTTGGCTCAAAACTTGGCCAGGAGACACCACATCTAAATTACGTCTTTGTAGCGTTCCTTTCTCAGGTAACCTTTTATTTGGCACTCCGCTTGATGAAGCATTAGAACGCACGGCGGATAAAAAGAGGACTTTTCCTGAAAAGAAAAAGCCTTTTAATAGGAAGTTTTTTCGTTCCTTTAAGGGGCAAAAGAAGACTCAAGAGAAAGGCAAGCCAAATAGACCCTGGGGGGCGCAAGGAGGAAAGCAAAAAGCAAAAGTGCTCTTTAACCCTCCTGATAAAAACCCCAAATCTCAATGAGGCCAGGATCCAGGTGGGAGGAAGACTGGGGGATTTCCTTCCACAATGGATAAAGTTGACCTCCAACAACTTTGTCAGGGGAGTCATAGGAAAGGGTTATGCCCTGGAGTTCAGTCAGTTGCCACCAACAAGATTCTTGGTTACACAGCTGGCAAAGGACCCGGTAAAGGCACAGGCACTACAACTTCTCATAGGAGAATTGGTAGATCAAAAAGTCCTAATACCAGTCCCCAAACAAGAAGAAGGCCAGGGTTTTTACTCGCACGTCTTTCTGGTACGAAAACCGTCAGGGAAGTATCGCCTGATTTTCAACCTAAAACCACTGAATACAGTCATTCGATACAAAAAATTCCGGATGGAATCCATTTATTCTGTCAAGAATTTACTTCAGAAAAACTGCTTCATGGCAAAGATAGATCTGAAGGATGCCTACCTCCACATTCCTATCAGACTAAGCTCCCAAAGGTTCCTTCGCATAGCTGTCCGGATAGGGGAAAAGATTTTCCACTATCAGAGCCAAGCCCTCCCCTTTGGTCTCTCCTCGTCTCCGAGGATCTTTACCAAAATCCTTGCGGAAACGTTGGCCCCTCTAAGACTCCAAGGAATAACAGTTGTCCCCTACTTGGACGACCTGTTGTTCCTGGCATCCACAAAACAAAAGCTACTCAAGGACCTAGTGGTCGTCCAGCAGTGGTTGACTCAGTTAGGCTGGATAGTCAACAGGGAAAAGTCAATCCTCATTCCCACACAGGAAATCCTGTTCCTGGGCTACATAGTAGATTCTACAGAGCAAAGGACCTTTCTCCCACAAGAAAAAATCGATCACATAAATCAACGAGTAGCTCGGTTGCAGACAAATCTCCCGGTCACAGTAAGGGAGATAATGTCGGTCTTAGGCCTCATGACAGCCTCCATCCCAGCAGTCAGATGGGCCAGGTTCCACCAAAGGCCACTCCAGTCTTTTCTTCTTCAAAATCTAACAGGAAAAGACTTAGAGGAGAAGACATACCTGCCAGAAAAAACAAAGCAGGCTCTCTGGTGGTGGAGAGACCAAAACCACCTGAACAAAGGTCTACTGTGGAACCCACCTGTGACACGCATCTTGACCACGGACGCCAGCAATCAAGGTTGGGGAGCCCACCTAGAAGGTCAGTTGGCACAAGGCACCTAGAATTATCTAGAAAAGAAACGCTCCTCAAATTATCGGGAGTTAAAAGCCGTAGCCAAAGGGATCGCAGCATTCCAGGGGCGGCTCAAGCATCAACATCTACCGATCAGGTCGGACAATACAACTACTGTAGCGTATTTGAACAAACAAGGAGGGACCAGGAATCCCGCCCTGATGGGCATAACAAAAGAAATCTTTGTTTGGGCAGAAGAGAATCTCGAGTCACTTTCAGCTGTCCATCTCAAGGGTACGCAAAACAGTCTAGCCGATTTTTTGAGCAGACAATCAGTCTCTCAAGAAGAATGGTCTCTGGATCCGACAGTCTTTGCCAAGATAGTGTCCAAATGGGGTCTTCCGGAGGTCGACTTGTTCGCCAACAGGAGGAATACCAAGCTTCCAGAGTTTTTCTCACTGAACCCCAGGGATCGGCCGGTGGCAGTCGATGCCCTTCAAAGCGCATGGTCATTCTCCCTGACATATGCTTTCCCACCTCTGCACCTCTTACCGAAGGTCCTGGCCAAGTACAGGGTGGAGAAGACTTCCCTTATCCTGATAGCCCCTTTTTGGCCAAAAAGGGCGTGGTTTTCGCTTCTACTAGAGTTAGCGGATCGTCCACCATGGATGTTGCCGTGCAGTCAAGATCTGTTGACTCAAGGTCCGGTTCGGCACCCCAATCCGGCCTTTCTGAATCTAGCGGCCTGGTTTCTGAGATAGACATCCTGAAGTCTAAGGGTCTATCCGATAGAGTGATCAGAACTCTATTACAGAGTCGCAAACCAGTTACCAGAGCGATTTATCTGAAACACTGGAAAAAATTCAATCTCTGGCTAAAAGAGAATGGAAAGAGGGAACATGATGCCCCAACGATTTTGGAGTTCTTACAAGAAGCCATCGACAAGAAACTGGCCTTAAGCACGATTAAGGTTCAAATTGCTGCCCTTTCAGTTTATGTTCAGCGCCCCCTACAAGAAGACCCGCTTATTAGTCGATTTTGCAAAGCAATTGCCAAACAACGCCCGGCCCCATGCCGTAAGATACCGACGTGGGACCTATCTCTGGTGTTGAAAGCAATCATTAAAGAGCCTTTTGAGCCGATATCAGAGGCATCCTTAAAGCTGGTTACTTTAAAGACAATTTTTTTGATCGCTATGACTTCTGCCCGCAGAATCAGCGAACTTCAGGCTCTCTCAATTAGGGATCCGTACATGCAAATTTTGGAGGATAAGGTTATTCTAAAAACAGATCAGTCCTTTGTGCCAAAAGTAGCCTCTGCTTTCCACAAGAGTCAGGACATTATACTTCCTTCTTTTTGCAATAAGCCAAGAAATAGCAAAGAAGAACAGCTACACTGGCTGGACGTCAGAAGATGTCTTTTAGTCTATTTGGAAGCAACTAAAGACTTTAGAAAATCAGATGCATTGTTTGTTCTTTTTTCTGGTAATCGAAAAGGAAAACAAGCCTCAAAAGGGACTCTAGCCAGGTGGATTACATTGGCCATCTTAGAAGGGTATAAAGCTCTACACTTGGATCCTCCGCAAGGTTTGAAAGCTCACTCTACAAGGGCGTTAGCCACGTCCTGGGCAGAGAGAGCCGGCGCTACCCCGGAACAAATATGTAAGGCCGCTACGTGGTCAAGCATGTCCACATTCATTAGACATTACCGACTGGACGTCCTAAGTAGCCAAGATCAGGCCTTTGGGAGGAAAGTTCTGCAGGCGGTAGTCCCACCCTAATTTGGTGAGTGCTTGCTCATCCTCTCAAGGGCTGTCCTGGAAGACGCCTTGGGAAAATCAGAGTTAGTCTTACCGGAAACTCTGTTTCCAGGAGTCTTCCAGGACAGCACGTTCCCACCCTATGCTTTAAGGTAGGTATTTATGTGGGTATGTATATATGCATGGATAATATGTATGTATGTCATTAACTGTTTTTCAGCTCCGTCCTTCGGTTCTTGGATTAAAACTGACCAGATGCCTGAGGGACCGCCTTTTAAAGAGCTGGAGGTGATGTGTTTCCTGTCCTGGGAGGAGCTCCATCTCTCAAGGGCTGTCCTGGAAGACTCCTGGAAACAGAGTTTCCGGTAAGACTAACTCTGATTTTCTAGCCCCATGGCCTGCTGAACAAATGGGACGTAGTATGTATGTCCGAAGAACTGACTAGTTAAAAGTGCCTCTTGAGGGGGGAGGGGGTGAGCAGGCGGGTCAGGACGCTCTCTATTTGGCAGATATAGAAAGGAGATGTGTGTTAGTGGGCGTCCCGACACTCCTGCTCTCCCCCTCCCCCCTCAAGAGGCTTTCTCCACACCAGGGAGAAAGCCTTGAATTACTGTGTGGAGTTACAGACAGAAGAACAGGAAGTGAGGATTTCTCAGAAGAAATAGGGAAATTTAAAAGCAAAATGGAAGGATGAGAAGTGGAGGAGGACTGCATTAAGGTAAAGGAAGCCAATTAGGGGGGACAGAAAAATTACCTTTACAACCCTTTTTAAAACGGGGGTTTACCCTATAAAAAATGTCTAACATTACATCCAGCCCAGTTCTGCTAATATTACGCTGACCTTTTTTTTTTTTTACTGCCGTAGATAGCGTTTATCTGAAGGATTCACCGCGGCTTCCGGGTAGGAAATCCCGCAGGAGTGGGCGTTCCTATTGACATGCTAAACGACGGCGCATACAGCGCGTCACGACTTCCCAAAAGAAGCCGAACGCCGGTGCGCAGGCGCCGAATAGAGCCGAGCCGACCCAAGCTTCTTTCGGCAAGTCGTGACGCGCTGTATGCGCCGTCGTTAAGCATGTCAATCAATTGGCATGTCAATAGGAACGCCCACTCCAGCGGGATTCCCTACCCGGAAGCCGCGGGGGAATCCTTCGGATAAACGCTATCTACGGCAGTAAAAAAAAAAAAAAAGGTCAGCGTAATTTTATTAGCAGAACTGGGCTGGATGTAATGTTAGACATTTTTTATAGGGTGAAGCTTGTGTAGAATTTCACATGATATCCCTACGCGTTTCGACCTGTTTAATTAAAGGTCTCCAGGTGGGGTTTTTTCTATGCGAAAGAGAAAAAGATTTGTTGATTATATTTTTTGTAAAAGTAGGCAGATACGAGATTCTGATTACACTCCAACTTCCCTGGGTCCGTACCCATTTTGGGCTCACTGAAAAGAGGTCAGAGCTCGGAGGGTTTGTGTGACTAGCCTGTTCAGAAGGAGGTCAGCAATGACAGCCCCATATTTGTCTTAAGATTTGGTATTGCTAATGAAGAATAAAACAGCCACGGATTTCTTCATAGAAAAAAAAAAAAAGGAAATAAAGGCAAAATTATGAAAACGTCTCATTTCTGCTCAGTAGACTTGAAGGAACGGCCCCCGTCACAGACAGAAGTTCAGAGACGATAACTATATTTCGAACGGTGAAGTTAAATTGCCCAGAAAAGACGAGAACATACATTGTCCTTGAAATAGGACCACTTTGCACAATTTAGCTTCCTGTTCAGTAGGCAAGAAAAAGAAAATTGCAAGCTTTGGATCTCATCTCTGCTCTACGGATTGTTTGAAGCTCTACATAGAATACAATTTCACAGGACGGAAGGTAACAAGATGTACAAAACATTCGCAGGCTGGATTAGGACAATAGCTGAGCGCTCTCTTGACTAGAACAACCAATCACGTTTCTGGAGCCGTCTGCAATGACTTGTGTCATCCTGAGCACACAGAATCCCTAGAGTTGCAGGCGACCCTTTAGGGTGGTAGAAAGCTAAAATTTGATGTGAAGCACGATAAGCTTTTTGCAGAGGCAGAAAAGACAGATGGCCGTAACACATCTTTAAAACTCAATACACTATATTGCCAAAAGTATTGGGACACCTTTCCACGCACATGGGCCCAGATTCATAAAGCAATTACGCCTGTCTAACTGGTGTTAGACAGGAGTAATTTCAAATTTTGCGCGCCGTATCACTAGTTTGAATCCTCAAACCATGATACGGCGGCTTCGGGCTTCGATCCGAGAGGCTTACGTCTTCGTAAGTCTTCGGATCTACGCTGCGATATTTTTGCGGCCGCTGGGAGGAGTTCGTGTCGTTTTGATGCGTCGGGATATGCAAATGTGTTTTTACGGCGATCCACGAAGATACGAGCAGTCTTCGCAATCGCTTACGTCTATTTTTTTTTACGTACTGTTAGACCAGCTTTTTGATGGTCTAACGGTGCGTAGCCCATGTTAAGTATGGCCGTCGTTCCCGCGTCGAATTTAATTAATTAATTAATTTATTTTTTTACGTAACTCGTTCGGGAATAGAAATGTCCGTAAACGACGCTACTCAAACAACGAATGACGTAACGATGTGATTTCGCGCAATGCACGGCGGGAAATTTGCGAACGGAGCATGCGCAGTTCGATCGCCGCGGGAACGCGCCTATTTTAAATCCTTCACGCCCCCTACTCGCGTAGATGGATTGCGACGAGAGAAATACACTACGCCGCCGTCGTTTACTGGACAAAATCTACCTGGATTCCACGTAGAGCCAGGTAAAAAACGGCGGCGTAGTGTATTTCTGATACGCTACGAGAATCTAATTCTCTGTGAATCTGGCCCATGAACTTTAATGGCATCCCAGACTTTTGTAGTCCGTAGGGTTCAATATTGAGTTGGCCCACTCTTTGCAGCTATAACAGCTTCAACTCTTCTGGGAAGACTGTCCACAAGGTTTAGGAGTGTCTATGGGAATGTTTGATCATTCTTCCAGTAGATCATTTGTGAGGTCAGGCACTGATGTTGGATAAAAAGGCCTGGGTCACAGTCTCAGCTCTAATTCATCCCAAAGGTGTTCTATCAGGTTGAGGTCAAGACTCCATCCCAAACTAGCTCATCCATGTCTTTATGCACCTTGCCTTGTGGTCCAAATTAGGGTTGTCCCGATACCACTTTTTTTTAGGACCGAGTACAAGTAGCGATACTTTTTTTCATGTACTCGCCGATACCGAATACCGATACTTTCATTTGAATGTGTCCCCAAATGCAGCCATGTCCCCCCACATATTGCAGCCATGTCCCCCCACATATTGCAGCCATGTCCCCAAAGAGAAAGCCAAGCCCTCTCTCCCCCACCCCCGTCCAGTTAATCAGCGCGGGGAACAATACAGCTTTTATTTGAATAGCTGTGTGTTCCCCCGCCGTGCCGCGTCATATACAGCCCCTCCCCCTTGTCCGGAATTTTGATAGACAGATCACCCATCCAATCCTGGGATGGGTAATCTGTCTATCAAAGTGCCGGTCAAGGGGGAGGGGCTGTATATGAAGCGGCGCAGCGCGGAAACACACAGCTATTCAAATGAAAGCTGTATTGTTCCTTGCGCTGACCAACGAGACAGCAGCGGCATGGGGGAGCGCCGGATTGAAAATACCGCCGAGAGGAGAGATGACATCACTTCCTCTGCCAGTGTTTACATTACACAGGCAGAGGAAGTGCAGGGCGGAGGCTCTGCGGATTGCTGGGAGCAATCGCGAGGGGGCGGACAAAAACGAACAGCCACCCCCTCATCCCGGATCGCTCCCAGAGGTAAGACGCCCGCCGCATGTAGCGGGGGAGTCCCGATCGGACCCCCGACCCGCAAGAAGGCAGGGACGTACATGTACGCCCATCTGCCTGTACATGCCATTCTGTGGACGTACATAGTCGGCGGGGGGCGTTAAGTGGTTAATGCATTAGGTTGAAAAAACATTACATTACAACCACTTAAAAGTTCATGTGTGTGTAAAGGCAGGTGTCCCAATACTTTTGGTGATATAGTGTATATAGCAAGTTAAATCATAATTCACGGTGCCTACAGTTCCCAATGATAGAAATACAGCCCTGGAATCAAGCATTCTGATTGGCGGATATGCACAATGGTCAACAGCTCCACTTTGACTTTAATAAACCAACCTCACCTGTCGCGTATAAAACAACAAATACATCTAATATACAATGAAGCCGCGACTTTAAAGTACTCCACTCATACGGCACCGAGACATAACAATCAAAAACAATCCGTCTACTTTACCTCTTTCGCCAACTTATGCCCTTGCTCGCTGGTAATGGGTTTTTCCTTCACATCATTTAGTTTTGCTAGAGTCTTGGGATCATCTCGGAGGTCGATCTGCAAAGCATTCAAATGAAATTCTTTTGGTTTCTTTTTTCATAAATCGGGAACAAGAAAAAAGCAAATGCAAGAATGAGGAAGGGGCGGTACAGAGCGATGGTGCAGACTATGCCCCCGTGCCCTCTTTGGAGAATCACTTATAATAAGACATTTAATGAGAACCAAAACACAGAACGCTTTCCATCCTGGTCCGATAAAATGAGCTGACCCACATACCTTCACTTCATCTGAAAAACTGCTCCCAAGACTTTGAAACGGCGTGTTTATAGCGGGGCTGTGTTACAGAGGCCTTTTTTTATTATTGTAAGGACTGGAAGATTCTGAGCTGATTAGGGCAAAGCATCGGACTGATCCTGTAATTTACTCTATCACTGCAGGAGCCAGTTTTGCACATTAAAAAAATTAATTTAAGGCGTAAGGATTAGTTAAAACTAGGGGTGCAACGGATCAAAAAACTCACGGTTCAGATCGTTCCTCGGATCAGCAGTCACGGATCGGATCATTTTTCGGATCAGCAAAAAAAAGACAGTGACCCCCCCCCCCCCCGTAGTACAGGCACACAGTGACCCCCCCAAGTAGTACAGGCACACAGTGACCCCCCCCCAAGTAGTACAGGCACACAGTGACCCCCCCCCCAGTAGTACAGGCAGACAGTGACCCCCCCCCCCCAGTAGTACAGGCAGACAGTGACCCCCTCCCCCCATAGTACAGGCAGACAGTGACCCCCCTCCCCCCCATAGTACAGGCAGACAGTGACCTACCCCCCCCCCCTCCGTAGTACAGGCAGACAGTGAGCCCCCCTGTGCAGACCATAGATCAGATAGTGGCGTGTGTGTCCCTTGAGCGCAGGCTCCTCCTCCTCTGTGGGTGTAAACAGAGAGGAGGGGCCACTGCCGGGTGTACTAAGATGGCCCGCATCCGGAGGTGGAAGCGCGGCCTTTCCTAATGCTATGGCCGTGGCGGTAGTCCGCGGATCGCATAGCGTGCCGATCTGAAGGGGGTGACCCGTTCGGATCACGGATCAACCGTGATCCGTTGCACACCTAGTTAAAACCCTCAAATGTCATTGCTTTTTTGAAAGAAGAGACCCTGGAGAATAATATGGTGGTAGTTCTAATTTTTTTCATGTTACACGATATTTATGCAATGCATAGGCGTGCGCACAGGGTGTGCCAGGTATTCATGGGTACACCCTAATCACCCTGTGCTGCGCAGATTCCCCCTGCTTCTTGGGTGCTAAGAAAGGGACTGGGGAATCTCTGCCCTCCATCCCTCTCAAAAGTGAGACATCAGGGGTCTTATGGGGCTCCTGAAAATTGTGAAAAAAAAAAAATGATTGTAAGTAATAAAACTGTAAAATAAAAAAAATAAAAACTGTAAAATAAAAAACCAATAGGAATAAACTACTGACACCAATCTCTGCCCTACTGACATTGTCCACTGCCCCACTATCCATCTATATGTCTATCTAATGTAATATATATATATATCACACTCACAAACATACACACTCTCATATGTGTTTGAGCTTTGGGGCGTCCTTCTAGTGACGAAACGTAGGGAGGCGACGTGCTGACGTCACCGCGCAAATTTCTCTCTACCCGGAAGACACGGGCGGAATGTGCTAGCCGGCCGGCTTAACTTGTATTGGATGCCTATCATTGAACGATTTCTTGTAAGTGCATACCATTTTTCTTTTTTTATTAAACCTGACGATTTTACACTATTCAAGCCTTTTTGTTCTTACATACATCCCGACGCATACCGATGACACCAAGGAGGGTTCCCATATAGGTGATCTGGACGTTGGAGGTGTTCTTGCTGACTACTGTGTTATATCATAAGGCTTATTTTCAATGTGCATCTGGTAAGAGGCCATTCATATCTATGGTGGAGGTGTTTCCTTTCAACACTCTTTTCTCAAAAAGTTTGACATCAGTGTTCACACCCGGGAGATCTTCACTATGAACTGTTCACTGCATAACTGAACTTTCAAATTGCACTTGATTTGTGCATTTATTATGTACATGTATATGGACTAAACTCATTGTTCATTATTTATTACACACTGCTTAGTTCCACTTGCAATATTTTAGCGCGATTTTGTTGTTTTTTGCATATCATGTTTGAGGTTGTATAACCTTTTTATTATCGCAGCTTCTAAGTTTTTATCATTGTTTCTACAACGAGCGCTATATAATTTTCACCTTGTGCTTTGGGGCGCACACCCTATGACGATAGGCTGCACACACCAATGGCGCAAAAGGTTTATCAAGCTCACAATCTGGCGTGCATGGAGATATTTAAAGGAGTTGTAAAGGAAAACATTTTTTGCCTAAAATGAATGTCTGCAAGGTAGACAGACAGAATAGTGTAATGATTTTGTTAAAAAACGAGTAAATACCTATTAAATTCCTTCATCTATATCACCTCCGGCGTTCTAGTTTCTGTTCTCTCATTCACTTCCTGGTTTGCGACGCTCATTCATGTAAGAACTACATTTCCCAGTATGCATTGTGGCACGCCCAGTAATTCACACCTCCTTGAAGTCTCTAAGGCCGCGTACACATGATCGGACCAGTTCAATGCTGTGTACGGCCTATCGGACCGTTGTCCGTCGGACCAAAGTTTTAAAACTTGCTTTAAAAAAGGTTTGATGGTTAGTACACAAAAGCATCGGACCGAAAACCCGCGCATGCTCAGAATCAAGTCGACGCATGCTTGGAAGCATTAAACTTCATTTTTTCAGCACGTCGTTGTGTTCTACGTCACCGTGTTCTGGTCTGATCGAATTTTTGGTCCGATGGTGTGTACACACATCAGACCACTTCAGCGTGGTCTGCTGAAAACGGTCCGTCGGACAAGTTTCATCGGACCCGGTCTGATCGTGTGTACAGGGCCTAACATGTAGAGAGCGTAATGCCACACAGATGTAGTTCCCAGGAGGGGGCGAGCACGTCACTGACCACCGCAGTAAAGCCTCCCTTCACGGTGGTGAGTAACAATCAGACAAGCAGGAAGTGAACAGAACAGAGAAGAAATAGAGCAACTTCTGAGCAAAAGCGAACAATGAGGAAGTGAAAAGAGGAATATCTGCAGGTAAAGGATGCTTATTATGAAAAAAAAATAATTTCCTTTACAACCCCTTTAAAGTGCAGTGCAAGCACCGTTTTTGCACATAGGTGGCCCCGACAGGTGTGCTTACATTCATGTGCACATAGGTGGGGACGGAGCGAGTACAACATTTCTTTGGGGGGGCTTGTAATTATTTTTTTGCCACGTCCTTATTTTTTTTTCTACGAGGGTTCTTCCTGTAAGTTACCAGGGAAAATCTGATTGCCTCTCGGGGAATCAGGAAGGAATTTTTTTCCCCTGCTGTAGCAAATAAGATCATGCTCTGCTGGGGTTTTTTCGCCGTTCCTCTGGATCAACTGTGGGGATAGAATTGGGTATATGGGATTGTATTTTTTATTTTTTTGGTTGAACTGCATGGACTTGTGTCTTTTTTCAACCTGACTATGCAACTATGTAAGTAAATGTCATAATGTGCTAGTACGTATTGCATACTAGCACATTATGAAATACTTACCTTAGATCGAAGTCCACCAGCGGTTCACTGTCGCCGCCAGCAGGGCTTCCATCTTCACTCGGCTTCCTTCCGGGTTCACGGGCATCAGCCATTTGATTGGTGGAGCTGCAATGACATCAATCTCGTGCACGCCACGGCCAGGCTCCCTCTATGGATGGCACTCCATCTATTGAGAGGGCATCACCGGCGCTGCTAAAGTAAATATCTCCTAAACGGTGCATGTTTAGGAGAGAGTTACTGTACCTACAGGTAAAACTTATTATGGGCTTACCTGTAGGTATAAAACTTCAAGAAAAGCCTTTACTACCACTTTGAATAACTGCATTCAAATTAGAGTGGAACTCGAGGCAACACAGTTTGGTTCGGGACCCACCCCAGCAAGAAACTGGGCAATGAAAAAGCAGTTGATCCTGTCAATGAGGTCCACCTAATTCAGCTTCCTGTGATGGTGGGGCAACAATGTGCACTGCTCTTGAATTCAGAGCAGAGTAGCCACCCTCTTGTAGGCTGTGCCTACCTGCACTACAGTAGAATGAAAAATGTTATTTATTTATATCACATAGAGGACAGAAATGGGGGGGGGGGGGGACTTTGCAGAAGGACTAAGTGAAAACTGTAAGTGCAGCAGCAGAAGCTTCAACATTGTACTTAATGCGGAGCTCCACCCAAAAGGGGAAGCTCTGCTTGTCTGCCTCCTCCTCCCTCCGCTGCCACATTTGGCACCATGGGGGGGGGGGTGGAGGTGAGCGGGTACCTGCTTTTCACAGGTACCTGCTCCCCCACTTTCATCTCAGTTAGCTGTGGCCAACTGAGCCAGAAGTTCAACCCCCCCCCCCTCCTTCCCCTCGCAGCCGGCCCGTTCACAAAGCACATGCGCAGTACGAAACTGTCTACAAAGCTGCAAGGCCGGTTTCCACTAGGCTACATTCACGCTGTAGCTGCGTTGGCGGTAAAAGCGCTGCTCGTTTTAGCAGCACTTTACCATTGTTTTAGCAGTGCTTTTTGGCTGCTAGTGGGGCTCTTTTAACCCACGGTGGTGGGCGAAGGGGTTAAAACCGCCCTTTTTGCAGTTCCTCAAGCACTTTGGAAGCCCATTCATTTCAATGGGCAATATATATACTGCCCATTATACAGCGCTCCTAAACCGCCCCAAAGATGCTGCATGCAGGACTTTTTTTTTTCCCGTCCTGCAAGCGCACTGCCCCAGTGTGAAAGCACTGGGGAGGCATGACAGGCAGTTTCAGGCGATATTATTAGCGCTAAAACGCCTGAAAATCACCTTCAGTGTGAAAGTAGCCTTAGTCAAGATGGCGGCAGTGCGGCACCAGCACCCAATAACCAATTAAAAAATCAGCTCAGGTGAGGACCCTGCTGGATCCCATTTATTAAAGCGGAGGTTCACCCAAAAATCAACTTTCTGCCACTGCAGTATGCTGGATTCTTTTTTATGTACTTATTGTTTTCGCGGTCTTTCTTATCTGGCTCCGAGCGGGGAATCCTGCGGGGAATGGGCGTTCCTAAATCAAGCGCAGTTGATTGACGGGCTTGGATACCGTGTCACGCCTTCCGAAAATAGCCGAAGTGACACTCGGCTGTTTATGGCGCTATACGGCGCCTGCGCCTGCCGTGTAGAGCTGACTGCGCAGGCGCCGTAAATTGCCGAGTGTCACTTTGGCTATTTTCGGAAAGGCGTGACACGCTATCCCAGCCCGTCAATCAACTGAGCTTGATTTAGGAACGCCTATACCCGGAAGGATACGCCGCTCGGTGCCGGAGAAGAAAGACCGCGAAAACGATAAGTACAAAAAAAAATCCAGCATACTGCAGATGTCAGCAGTATGCTGGATCTAGTGGCAGAAAGTTGATTTTTGGGTGAACCTCCGCTTTAAATCTTCTGCCCTTGTTGTTTTAACTTTGGATAGTAATTTTTTTTTTTTCTGCCAGTAAATACCTTATACAGCGCACTTCTCATTTCTCGTCTGGTCCTTATCCTGTCCAGGGATAGGCAACCTCGGCACTCCAGCTGTGGTGAAACTACAAATCCCATCATGCCTCTGCCTTGTGGAGTCATGCCTGTTTTTGACAGGATCTTGCAATGTCTCATGGGACTTGTAGTTTCAAAACAGCAGGAGCCTAGGTTCACACTGGAGCGATTTGTCATGCGATTTGAGAGATCAAATCGCATGACAAGTCGCAGCCTATTGGGAGCAATGGCACTGTTCCAATCGGTGCGACACAGATTTTGCGGCACCGCACCGATTTGCAAAAGTAGTTCCTGCGCTACTTTTGCCGATTTCAGGTGCGATTTCTATAGACATCTGTGTATGAAGCCACACAAATGTCTATCAAGTAGCACCTAAAATCGCGCTGACCTTGCTACTTTGAAATCGCGCTACTTCAAGTAAAGTAGAACGATTTCAAAGTAGCATCAGTGTGAACCAGGGCGGAGGGCCGAAGTTGCCTACCCCTAGGGCTTATTATATCATTCACAGCTTTCTCTCTCGTCAGAGTTTGCCAGGAAGGGCGGGGGGGTGGTTCATAAAAGGGCCAATGAGAGCTGCAAGTGTGCCTCTGTAAATCCAGGAAGTGAACAGGCAGCAGCTTCCGCTGCCCACAGTTAAAATGGCTGCAGCCAGACTCAGTGGAGGGAGATTTCTGCAGCATATTTGGCAAATACAGAATCACAGTATATATAAAATAATATGCAAAGTGGTTAGAGGGAAGCTTCAGATTGGCAAAGATCTGCATTTTTAACAGCTTTCCCACCTTCCAAAATGGAGATCAACCTGCAAACAGGATAAAAATCTCTCTCATTACAAATGACAGAAAAGGTTTTGGACGGAAGCAGAGTTCCCCTTTAACACTGTACCTGCGTTCCCACGAGCAGGAAAGGTACGTTTGGCGCGTATTCCTTTAACTCGGGAACCCATTCTTCCTTCACGTTCTGGAAGGAGGCCGGATTCACCACGGAGAAGCAGATGAGGAACACGTCTGTCATGGGGTAAGATAACGGCCTCAACCGATCGTAATCTTCCTGGAAAAAGAAGTCATGATTAATAGTCAGCTGAGATATGGAGATCATATCACTGTGACGCCGTCATTCCAAGGTTATTACTTTTTATGCCCATCACCCAAAAGTCCAGCTTGGCACAAAAACCAAAAGGGGGCACCTTGAACGTTTGCCTACCACATGCCAAATGCCCCCCCGGAATAATAAAATCTTACCGAGCTGTGTGGTAAAAGCTGAACTCCAGGTAGGAATAAAAAAAATACTGCAGTTATTCATTCATTAACCCTATCCTGTCCAGCCCCAGTGTCCCTTTAATTGGGTCTTTATGCTCCAGAGGAAGGCACCATAGACTGCCCCCATCATGTGACCCCTGTAGTTGGGTGCCACAGTGGTCACATGATCAGGAGAGCGTCCTGCCGCTTCCCAAACATTACCAGAGTTCAGGAGCCGTCACCGCGATAGGAGCGCAGAAATGGCGCATTCCCTGCACAGGCAGTTAATGTTAGGTTCAGGGTAGCCCCTGTACCCCCCCTAATAAAGGTTTAACCCCTTGATCACCGCCCTAGTTAACCCTTTCACCCCCTATTGCCAGTGTCACTAAGCGATCGGTTTTCTGATCGCTGTATTAGTGTCACTGTTGCCGCTAGGTAGCTATTTTTTTTTTTTTTATATTGCGATTTTATTTTTTACTAAAGACATGTGGCTGAATACATTTTGGCCTAAATGTTTGACTAAAATTTAGTTTATTCGATTTTTCTTATAACAAAAATTAAAAAATATTGATTTTTTTTCAAAAATGTCGCTCTATTTTTGTTTATAGCGCAAAAAATAAAAATCGCAGAGGCGATCAAATACCACCAAAAGAAAGCTCTATTTGTGGGAAGAAAAGGACGCAAATTTTGTTTGGGAGCCACGTTGCACGACCGCGCAATTGTCAGTTAAAGCGACACAGTGCCGAATTGTAAAAACGCCTTTGGGCATTTAGCAGCATATTGGTCCGGGGCTTAAGTGGTTAAATACTCAGAGTAGCCCGTCTGGCACCAACAACGATTCCATGTTTAAAGTCACTTAAATCCCCTTTCTTCCCCATTTTGATGCTCTGAACTTCAGCAAGTCGCCTTCACCACGTCTAGATGCCCAAATACATTGAACTGCTGCCATGTGCTTGGCTGATTAGCAATTTGTGTTACCAATCACTTCAACAGGTGTACCTAATAAAGTGGCCGGTGAGTGTATATTGTGACTACACCCCCTATGAAGATCAGGAATACGACTATATTGGATTCTGCTTACAGATAGTTCTTAGAGAAGCTCCTCTTTGTCAAGATAACTGGAGCAGCTGAGTGACCTTGTATATGCGAAGATACGGATCACTTTGCCATAGAACATGCTGGTGGTGTTCTCCATACTTGGATTACAGTCAGAAACAACAAATCCCTAAAGAGATATGATCAGAATGTACAAGTGGGGGCAGGAACCTCATCCATTGGGGGGCATCTGGGGTACAAAAAAGACAAACTTTTTGTTGGAGAAAAAAAATATATGCTATAAAACATATCCAATAAAAAATCGAATTTCTTCATAAATGTAGGCCAAAATGTGTTCTGCCACATATTTTTATTAAAAAGAAAAATCCCAATAAGTGTATGTAACGGTCAGGGGTTAACGCCGTTTACGATATTCCATTCCCCCAACAACCGACAGCTTATCGACACTCCACAATCCGGCAGACGATCATGGCCCATACAGATTCCTCAGAAACGAGACACAGCTCTGTTCTCTGGTTCAAAACAGATAGTCCAGTGGTTCTCAACCTTCCTGGTGCCGTGACCCCTTAATAAAATCTTCCAAGTTGTGGGGACCCCTAACAGTAAAATTATTATTGTATCGTGGGTGGTCAGCACCCAAGGCAAGACAAGTAATTTGCACTGCTAAGGATATTTAGCGCTCATTGAGTCCCTTCCACTCATACAGTATTAAAACCCCCTTATGGTACAGCTCTGTGATGTCGTCAACGAGGAGTGGAAGAGGACTCCACTGGCAACCTGTGAATCTCTGGTGAACTCCATGTCCTAGAGCAGTGGTTCTGAACCTGGGGGTCGGCGGGGAGTTGGGATCAGTGGCAGTGCTGGGGGAGTTCTGATCAGTCAACTTGGGTGCTCTTGATCAAGGTTGTCTGCTGATCTGAGAACTGTAGTTGGGACTTTTATTGGCAACTATAATCATAGGTAGTGCAATTCAATGTGTCTCCGACTTTGTGGTGTCTCGTAGCAGTGACACCTAGGCTGAAATCAGGAGAAATCAGTCACTCCCACTTCCCATTCCTCAACAG
This sequence comes from Rana kukunoris, assembly GCA_029574335.1. Taxonomy (NCBI): domain Eukaryota; kingdom Metazoa; phylum Chordata; class Amphibia; order Anura; family Ranidae; genus Rana; species Rana kukunoris. Next base: position 530,393,309 of record CM056052.1, on the reverse strand, counting down.
TCAGCTCGCCTCTAGCCGTGAACTGAATGGGTGGCTGCAAAGAGGTTGAGTCGGTGGCCGCGGGCTCCAGGAACAGCCCAGCTGGCCGGCCACAGGCTCCAGAGACAGCCCTACTACGCGACCACGAAAAGGCTGGGAGTGGTGCTTCAGGAACAGCCCAGGATTTGGTGACCCCTGGCAAATCGTCATCCGACCCCCAGGTTGAGAACCACTGAGATAGACCATCTTTATTGAGAAGGCAGGCTCTTATATACACCAAAAAGAATACTTGCAGTAATCAAATGGACAATGCATTCACAACATCATGCAATGGGTACTAACAAGCCTCCAATACACATCTTTTTGTCAGACTTTCTGACTCCGACATAATCTACATGAGCTAATTACTAATCATTTACCCAGACAAGGTGACTCCGAGATAAGCTCTTCTTACCTGCTATACAATACACATTTATCATCAATAGAAATTCACACAATACAGTGTCAATAAGCATCACACAATGAAAGGTTCTTGAGAGCCAGACTAAGGTTCATTTACATGACAGTAGCAGACGCAATTAAACACTTTAACAGTCTATGTTCCCATATTGAATTGACCTGTTGGGTTCAGAATCAACAACCTGTAAATAGTTCTTCCAAACATTCTTGAATATATTATGAATTACAGACCCATGTTAAAACAATTCAACATATGTCCCTTATTTCCTGGCTCAATCTGTGTAAGAGCTTCTGGGTCCCACGGCCCTCCCGTTACAGCGTATATTTATTGGTTCGCACGAAAGTTATCAAACTATGGGATATATACTGATTTTTTTTATACTAGTAATGGTCACTGACTTATAGGAAGACTGATAGTATGGCAGGCAATCTGACACTAAGGTCTCTAACAACCCCCAGCTCTGTAATGTCATCATGGAGGAGTGGAAGAGGAATCCAGTGGCAACCTGTGAAGCTCTGGGGAACTCCATGCCCAAGATGGTTAAGGCAGTGCTGGAAAATAATGGTGGCCACACAAAATATTGACACTTTGGACATTTTCACTTAGGGGTGTACTCACTTTTGTGGCCAGTGGTTTAGACATTAATGGCTGTGTGTTGAGTTATTTGAGGGGACAAATGTACACTGTTATACACTCACTACTTTACATTGTAGAAAAGTGTAATTTCTTCAGTGTTGTCACATGAAAAGATAAAATAAAATGTTTACAAAAATGTGAGGGGTGTACTTACTTTTGTGAGATATTGGGGGTTATTTACTAAAGGAAAATCCACTTTGCACTTGTAGTTTGCACTTGTAGATTTGCCTTTACCCCCATTGTGTTTTTGAGCTTACAAATCCCTCTAACATCGCAAAGATAAAACAAAAAACGACTTTGAATTATCCGAATGAATTAATTGTTTTTGTTATCGTTTATTTGGGATACATTGAAATTCCTGATGCATCCAAATCTCAGAATAACGAGAATGTCATCCAAATTCCGATTCGTAACGAACATTTCTACTTCCAACTGACATTTGGGATCACTGTAAGCTCCACACTGATATGAAATAACAGAAGAGAGATTCCTGGTAAGGGAAAGCTCTGGGCACAATGGGCCAGATTCAGGAAATAGATAAGACGGCTTATCTCTGCGTCTGAGCCCTCCTATTTATGCGACTGATTCATAGAATCAGTAACGCATAGATTTCCATTAGATCCGACTTGCGTAAGACTCTTACGCCGTCGAATCCTATTTTCATATTTTAGGCTGGACGCTAGGTGGCGTTCCCGTCTAAAATATGCAAATGGGCCTATACGCCGATTCCCGAACGTGCTTTTTTTACGTCATTAGCGTAGGTCCGTCGTAATGTTAACCCTGCTGTATGAGGCGCAGCCAATGTTAAGTATAGACGGCGTGCCGTCATTTTTTTTCACGCCGTTTACGTAAAACGTTCGCGAATAGGGCTTTGCGTAAGTGACGTTCACGTTGTTTACATTGCGTATTGACGTCGTGATTTGGAGCATGCACACTGGGATCAATTCACGGCTGGCGCATGCGCAGTACGTTCGGCGCGGGATCGCACGTTATTTAAAAAATACACTCTCCCTACCCTAATTTGACTTAAAGCGTAGCTCCAGCCGCAAATTTTTTTTTTTTTAAAGTCAGCAGCTACTAACAGTGTAGCTGCTGACTTTAAATAAGGACACTTACCTGTCCTAGGCGCCCGCGCTGATGGCCCCCCCGATGCCGGTCCCGCGATCGCTCCGAGTCCCGCGCCGCCATTCACACTATGGGAAACAGGCAGTGAAGCCGTACGGCTTCACTGCCCGTTTCCTACTGTGCCTGCGCGAGTCTCACGCTGGCTTGTGAATGGGCGCGCTGCTCTCTGAGAACACACACAGTTCCCAGAAAGCAGCGCGCCCCATTCACAAGGAGAAGGAGAAGAAGAAATCAAACCACGGTGCAGGTGAGGCAGATTACGGACTTCCGCATAGCAACAGCTATTTCGGGTGAGTATTTTTTTTTTTTTTTCAGGTTTTTTTTTTTTTTTTAAACAACATGGCAAAATGTTGTTTTCCTGGGTGGAGCTCCGCTTTAAGACTGGCCATTTACGCTACGCCGCTGTAACTTTACAGGCAAGTGCTTTGTGAATAAGGCACTTGCCCTTAAAAGTTGCGGCGGCGTAGTGTAAACAGCATACGCTACGCCAGCACAAAAATAGGAGATTATACCTGACCAGGCAGGCTGGTGATGTGTGCGCCCCTTGCAGGACGTAGAGTAGGGCGATGGCTTCCCTGACCCGGCACAGTGTATACATACACAGCACACACAGCATTCACCAGCAAGGTCAAGAATTAGCACTGCATGTCCTGGCAATTCTCAAGCCTCGCTGATCGCACGTTGGCGTGCACGCAGCAGAACAGAACGCACTTTAATGGCCATTTTTATGATTTACTAATGTAAAGGAAAACAGCGTGAGATTAAACAAGCGGTAAATAAACAATGACAAGCAGGCTGGGAATGAAATTGGAAGGGGAACTATTTATAGACTGACGAGCCTCTGCATAGCTAACAATCATACAGAGAAGTCACAGGAAAACGCAACCAACTGCCATGCAAATGAGACCTGCCACAGCGTACGGCCAGGCTCAAGGGAAATCTTTGGGTTTATTGTAACCATTTCAGCCAGGGAAGGATTTACCCCCTTCGTGACCAGGCCATTTTTTGTGCCACGGCACTGCGTTACTTTAACTGACAATTGCGCGATCGTGCGACGCTGTACCCAAACAAAATTGAAGTATTATTTTTTCCTACAGATTGAGCTTTCTTTTGGTGGGATTTTTTCGTTTTTGCGATATAAACAAAAAAAAAAAATCATACATTTTGAAAAATATATATATACGGTATTTTTTATAGGGCTGTTACTGATTAAAATGTTCATGTTCGATTAATTGATTTTTTTTTTTTTATCGATCAACCACTATACTACCAGCCGCCGCCAATTGATGACGGCAAGGTAGCTCAGTTATTCTGACAGGACGTCATATGAAAAAAGCCGCTAGGGGGCGCGCCCACGCGTCGCATTACTGGGAACACGATACATGTGCCCGGCGGCCGCGATGGCCGCTGGGCACCCACGATTGCCCAGTAACTGAGCAGGACCATAGATTTCTGTGTGTAAACACAGAGATCCACGTCCTGTCAGGGAGAGGAGACCGATCTGTGTCCCTTGTACATAGGGACACAGATCGGTCACCTTAACAATCACCCCCCTCCCCCTACAGTTAGAATCACTCACTAGGCTACACATTTAAACCCTTCCTCACCCCTTCCCTGCCAGTCACATTTATACAGTAATCAGTGCATATTTATAGCACTGTTCACTGTATAAATGTGAATGGTCCCAAAAATGCGTCAAAATGTCCGATGTGTCCGCTATAATGTCGCAGTCCCAATAAAAATCGCAGATCGCCACCATTCCTAGTAAAAAAAAAATAATAATAAAAAAATTCATAAGTATGTCCCCTATTTTGTAGGCATCACAACTTTTGCGCAAACCAGTCACTATATGCTCTTTGCGATTTTATTTTATTTTTTTTACCAAAAATATGTAGAAGAATACGTATCGGCCTAAACTGAGAATTTTTTTTTTTACATGGGATATTTATTGTAGCAAAAATTTAAAAATATTGTATTTTTTTTGAAAATTGTCGCTCATTTTTTTGTTTATAACCCAAAAAATAAAAACCGCAGAGGTGATCAAATACCACCAAAAGAAAGCTCTATTTGTGGGAAAAAAGGACATCTATTTTGTTTGGGAGCCACGTCGCACGACCGCGCAATTTTCAGTTAAAGTGACGCAGTGCCGGAAGCTGAAATTTTGCCTGGGCAGAAAGGGGGTATATGTGCCCAGTAAGCAAGTGGTTAATCGACTAATTTCGATTATTTATAACGCACATACAGACTTCAGCCCCCACAGTGCCCCACAACTCCCACAGTTTCCTGAAGCTTGCTGAAAAGCCTCCAGCCACCTACAGTGTCTCTTAGTGCCCCCACCCTCCACTGTGCCCTCCAGTCTCCCACATTGCCCCTGTAGAGACCCACAATTATATCCAGGGACCCTACCCCCAACAGTTACCCCCAGCTCCCTACATAATGCCCCTTAACCTCCTACAGTACCCCCCAGCACCCTTTATTGCCCCCAACAGTGTCCCACATTGCCCCATAAAGACCCCCAGCCCCCTCCAGAGACCCGTTTCCCCTAGCTCCCCCTAGAAACCTTATCCCCTACAGCACTGCCAAGTCGTAGTTAGTAGGAACAAACGACATGCCTCCTCTCCCCTGATAGCACAGGGGTTAGTGTGTTTGCCGGCGGCCTCTAGTGGCCAAAAAGGGGAAGGACGTACCGGTACAGGATTTCAACCTGGGGAGCCATTCTGCTGCAGTATATCTGCGTGAGCCGGTTTATCACCGCTGTTTTTTTTTTTTGCTAAATAAACTAAAAAAAGACAGAACATTTGGAAAAATAAAACTTTTTCAAAATTCGTTATAAAATTTTGTAAAAAGGTAATTTTTCTCTTTCAGGGCCGGTTCACACTGGTGTGATGTCGGAGATCGGATGCAATTTGCACCACACTGCAGTGAAAATCACATGCGATCTCTGTGCGATGTGATTTCAACCATAAAAATCGTATCGCTGAATTTGCTTCAAACTCGCACAGGGCCCTTTTTGTTGTCTGCAGGAGAATCATATCGTATGCGATCCGATTCCTGTCCGAGCTTGCAGATTGCACTGCGATATGTGAACTGATTTGGGGGTGTCATTAACTTAACTGACACTCCCAACGGTTCGCATAGGGCAGTGAGAACTGCCGACGGGAAACATGCGATTCGCAGGGTTCCTGCATCGCAGCAGTGTGAACCGGCCAATACTGATGTGTGCTGATGAGGAGGCACTGATTGACAGCACTGGTGGGCACTGTACATAACCGACTCCTCAACCCAGCACTCTGTACATAACAGATTTCTCAACTCAGCACTCTGTACATAACAGACTCCTCAACCCCACACTCTGTACATAACAGACTCCTCAACCCCGCACTCTGTACATAACAGACTCCTCAACCCCGCACTCTGTACATAACCGACTCCTCAACCCAGCACTCTGTACATAACAGACTCCTCAACCCAGCACCCTGTACATAACAGAGTCCTGGGTTGAGGAGTCTGTTATGTGTGCTGATGAGGAGGCACTGATTGACAGCACTGGTGGGCACTGTACATAACCGACTCCTCAACCCAGCACTCTGTACATAACAGATTTCTCAACTCAGCACTCTGTACATAACAGACTCCTCAACCCCACACTCTGTACATAACAGACTCCTCAACCCCGCACTCTGTACATAACAGACTCCTCAACACCGCACTCTGTACATAACCGACTCCTCAACCCAGCACTCTGTACATACCAGACTCCTCAACCCAGCACCCTGTACATAACAGAGTCCTGGGTTGAGGAGTCTGTTATGTGTGCTGATGAGGAGGCACTAATTGACAGCACTGGTGGGCACTGTACATAACCGACTCCTCAACCCCGCACTCTGTACATAACATACTCCTCAACTCAGCACTCTGTACATAACAGACGCCTCAACCCCGCACTCTGTACATAACAGACTCCTCAACCCCGCACTCTGTACATAACAGACTCCTCAACCCCGCACTCTGTACATAACAGACTCCTCAACCCCGCACTCTGTACATAACCGACTCCTCAACCCTGGTTGGGACTGCACTGAGAATCCATGCCCTGATTATCAGTGTACATGTCCCTTTCACACAAGCCAGTTATTGGCTCTCCTCTACTCTTCTCTTGTTGTTAGCATAAGGAAAGGAATGCCGATAACCGGCTTGTGTTTACAACATGATCATGTGTTTGGCCCTTTACCTTGATCTGTGATCAGCTGTGTCCTAAGGTTACAGCGATCACAGAGCTCGCCGCCCACGTGCCGCATCGGGCGCAGGCCAGCCATGCTGTAGCTGTCATTCGGCTATAGCACAGTCAGCAAGTGTTTAACTCATAGTGTGCCTTCACTTTTTACAAAGGAGCTGAATTCCTGGAACTCAGCTTTAAACAGGAGCATAAGGAAGGATTAAAAGATAAAGAAACTGCATATTCAGCAAGTGATCAGCTGTTGAAAGTGCTAAAAAAAACGAGAGATTTAATATCACTTTATGGCGCAACCCTCCCACAAATCCAAGGTTTACGGAGGTATTAAATTTCCAGATGTGTACAAAATGAACGTTTTCATCGCCTTCCGCTCTGCGTGTTGCAGTCAAATCTTAATACAATTCCTGTGACCTCAGCTGTGACTTCTCAGTAACGTTTTCCTATTTCGCTCTCTAAGCAGTTTAGCAACTTTAGTAGCGTGGATGGCATCACACCCAGGTTAGAGTACGAGCTGGCACCTCTTCCTTTGTGATCTTTAAATCAGAGACCATCTGCTACGTCTGTGGTTTAAAAAGAAATTCTAGTCTGACTTTACTGCTTGTGACACCAACCAGCAGAGCCAAAAATAAGTTCTGGGCAGGAATCCAATGTTTAACCATGAAAGGACAAGTGGTAACGGTTGCATAGGGTAAGTCTTGAACACATGTATGAAACCTAGAAGGGCTTAAAGTCCTTCTGTCGCAAGCTTAGGCAACCTGCGGCTTTCCAGTTGCTGCGGAAGTGCAAGACCCAACATCCCATCGTAAGCCATAGTTAGCTGGCAAGGAAAATAGTTCCAGCAGTCTGTGTGAGTTACATGTATTGCCCCATGTATTGTCCCCCGGTCTCTACTGTGCCTTCCAGTCTCCCACATTGCACCTGAAAAGCCACCAGCTTTCTGGAAAGACCCCCATTCCCCTCTGTAAACCCTCATCTCCAACAGTTACCCCCAGCTCCCCACACAGTGCCTGTCAACCTCCCAGAGTGCCCCCAAAAGTGTCCCGCGGTGCTCTGTAGCCCCCACAATGACCTCTGTTCTAACACATTGCCCCTGAAAACCATCAGCCATCTCCAGAGACATCATCCCCCATAGTTGCCCCCAGGGCCGGTGCTACCACTAGGCAAACTAGGCAGCTGCCTAGGGCACACTGCTGCCTGGGGCACACGGCCACTGGTGTTCCTACTCTTTTCTCTCTGCAACAAGCAACAAAGTCTCAGCCTCACTCCCCCCCTCAGTTCGCACATAGTGTCAGAGGCTCAGCAAGCAAACATTTATTGATGGGCCCTGGTAGGCTGCATTGATGGGCAGTGGTAGGCTGCATTAACATTGATGGATGTTGGTAGGCTGCATTTGATGGGCGCTGGTAGGCTGCATTTGATAGGCGATGGTGAGCCTGCATTTGATGGGTGCATCATTAAAAAGGTAGGGTATACATGGGCAGGGCAAAGGGAGCGGGGTCAGGGGTGGAGCCATGGGGACAGCAAAGAGCCTGGAAGAAGGTGCACTTCAGTGTACATTCTTGGGATGCCACGATTCCAAGATTAATGAATCCTGATGTGCAGGAGTTCCGTCATCCTGGCCTGGTCAATTAATGATGGCTGAAGACCCCAAACTCAGAAAATCACGCAGCTCAGTGTACATTCTTGTGACGCCTTGATGCCAGGATGAATGAACCCCTGGTGTGCATGTATAGGTGTCCCGTCATCTTGGCCAATCAAGATGGCTAAAGATCGTGAACACACACAGCTTAATTTACATTCTTGGCTCACCTTCTTACCAGGATGAATAAACTCCCATGTACATGTGTTGGAGTTGCTTCATTTGGCCTGGTCAATCAAGCTTTATTTGGCCAATTTAGCTGGCCAAAGACCTCAAACTCAAAAGAATGTGCAGCTGAGTACATTCTCAACACATCTTCTTGCCAGCATGGATGAACTCCCATGCGCATGTGCTGGAGTTGCGTCATCCTGGTCAATCAAGGTGCTGTACATCATGAACCCTGAAGAACATGCAGCTCAGTATACATTCTTGGCAAGCCTTAATGTGGGGATGTAAAAACTCCCATGACCATGTGCTGGAGTTGCGTCATCCTGGCCAATCAAGAAGACCTGGAAGAACGTGCATGTTAGTGTACATTCTTGGTGTGCATTGATGATAGGATGAATGAACCCTGATGCGCAGGAGTTCCGTCATACTGGCCTTGCTAATCAAGATGGCAGAAGACCCCAAACTCAGAAGAACGCACAGCTCAGTGTACATTTCGGCACGCATTGATAGCAGGATGAATAAACCCCTGGTGTGCATGTATAGGAGTTCCATCATCTTGGCCTGGTCAATCAAGATGTCTAAAGACCCTGAACTCAGAGGAACACGCAGCTCAATGTACATTCTTGGCTCGCCTTTTTACCAGGACAAATAAACTCCCATGTACATGTGTTGGAGTTGCTTCATTTGGCCTGGCCAATCAAGATAGCTGTAAACCATAAACCTGGAATAACCAACATGCAGCTCAGCGTACATTCTTGGCTGCATAAACTGCCATGCCCATGTGCTAGAGTTACGTCATCCCTGCCTTGCTAATCAAGGCGGCCTGGAAGAACACACAGCTCAGTGTACATCTTGGCACTAGGGTGCCCACCTGTCCCGGATTGCCTGGGACTTTCCCACAATTGACATGTCTGCCCCTGGTCCCAGCACCTTCATTTCGGGACAATACAGTGTCCTGGAATGAAATAGGGGACACAGCCACTCCCTACTAACTAATAACTACATTTCCGGAACTGGTTGCTAGGGCCAGCGCTGTTTGGTGTCTTGCATCCAGTGACAATTTACTCTCAGACAGTGAGACCGGGAGCGAGGCCTGCGCCTAGTGCAACACTGCTATCCCCACCCACCTCGGCACCTCCTCCTTCTCTGGCACCCAGCGGCAAGCAGCAGGGACCGGTGTGACCTTCACTCTCCAGATAATGACTCCACTCCTTTCCTGTAATACACGGGGGTCATGCAGAGGGAGTGACAGCAGTACTTCATCTGGCGGCAGGCTATGGGTGGCAAGCGCCATTGCATCTGGTGGCAAGTGGCAAATTCCCCATCAACCCCTAGACTACATTTCCCCCCCTGTCCCCTCCCCTCAACTTTTTTTGGGGAAGGTGAGGGGGGGACGGGGTGTCCCTGAATGGCAGTTTGGAAATCCTTGATGCCAGGAGCCCCTGGTGTGCATGTGCAGGAGTTCCATCATCCCAGCCTGGCCAATCAAGAATGCCGAAGACCGTTCCCCCACCGAAGAAGCTGGGGAGAAGAGAATAGCGCTGCCCAAGGAGCTTGTAGACATTGCGTTAATGGACAGGAGGGGATAGTTTACCGTAGTTATGCTTTAACCGCTTAACGCCCGCCGCACGACTATGTACCTCCACAGAATGGCACGTACAGGCAGATGGGCGTACATGTACGTCCCTGCCTTCTTGCGGGTCGGGGGTCCGATCGGGACCCCCTCCGCTGCGTGCGGCGGGTGTCTTACCTGCGGGAGCGATCCGGGGTGAGGGGGTGGCTGTTAGTTTTTGTCTGCCCCCTCGTGATCGCTCCCAGCCAATCCCCTGAGCCTCCGCCGTGTCACTTCCTCTGCCTGTATAATGTAAACACAGGCAGAGGAAGTGATGTCAGCTCTCTTCTCAGCGGAATACCGCCGAGAGGAGAGAAGACATCACAGGAAGTCGCACCAACACTACACTGACACCACACACATAGGCACATTAACCCCTTCCGATCACCCCCCCAGCCCCCTGTCACAGTGTCACTGATTGCAGAGATCATATATTTACTGATCACTGCATTTAGTGTCAGTGTGACAGTTAGTGTGACAGGCAGTTAGTGTTAGGTCCAGGGAACCCCCGTACCCCCCCCCCCCAAATAAAGTTTTAACCCCTTGATCACCGCCCTAGTTAACCCTTTCACCCCCTATTGCCAGCGTCACTAAGCGATCGCTTTTCTGATCGCTGTATTAGTGTCACTGTTGCCGCTATGTAGCTAATTTTTTTTTATTGCGATTTTTTTTTACAAAAAAAAAGTGGCTGAATACATTATGGCCTAAATGTTTGACTAACATTTAGTTTATTCGATTTTTCTTATAACAAAAAGTAAAAAATATAGATTTTTTTTTCAAAAATGTCGCTCTATTTTTGTTTATAACGCAAAAAATAAAAATCGCAGAGGCAATCAAATACCATCAAAAGAAAGCTCTATTGGTGGGAAGAAAAGGAAGCAAATTTTGTTTGGGAGCCACGTCGCACGACCGCGCAATTGTCTGTTAAAGCATCGCAGTGACGAATTGTAAAAACGCCTCTGGGCATTTAGTAGCATATTGGTCCGGGGCTTAAGTGGTTAAATCCCACTAGGTGCTACATGGAAACAGACAGTTCCTTTTCAGACCCTTTGATAAATTAGGCCAAAATGTTATGGAAGTTTCACTTGGATTGATCAATTTTGAGCAATGGCCAAGGCAAACCCACTTACCACTGATCTGACAGCGCTCGGAATACTCCATGAACATCGCAAATATATGAACACGGCACATTTCAATATGTAAACCATCCAAGCATAGTAACGGGCTGTGTAGCTACCCTGCATAATATGCGCTGTGTTGTCATAAATGTTCAGCGGAGAGAATAATGATCAAAGTAAATGAGATTCTTGCATGCGCTTGTAGAGAATCTTTCCTCTGCTCAGAGTAATACAATGTTCTCTTCACTCCCTTCTACAATGAGATGGCAGATGACATTCTATGTGCTATAACCAGATAATAGCCCTCATCTCTGCGAACACAAACTGCACCTATTCTACATCATTTATCCCAATGAGGTATTTTTTTTTCTGTTAAGTTTTAAAGTGAAATGCAGAATAAGGTGATGGAGTTTAAAGCTGAACTCCACACACTCGGAATACATACAGTACTGTGCAAAAGACTTATGCTGCATACACACGATCGTTTTTCATGTCATGGAAAAAAAACAACGTTTTTCTCGACGTGATTCCTCTCAAGCCTGCCTTGCCTGCACACGATCGTGATAAAAAATGCTTGAGCAAAGTGCAACACGTACGACACAGAGGCGTACTAGGGGGGGGGGGCCGCACCAGGTGCCACACACTGGGGGGGGGTGTCAGGCCGCTCCCCCCCCCCCCCTCCGCGAATGAAAAAAAACACTGGCGCCGTGGGTTTAACATTATGCTGTGACACTGACTGACACTGACAGACTACATATGTAATGGAGTGCCCGAGCGGAGCACGTAGTGGCTTTGGGGGAGGGGGGTGGTGGTTGCGAGCTGCTCCCCTGCCAGTCGGCACATCTGGGACCGGCGCGGCGCAACGATTCCCTTCTCTCACGGCTCAGTTTTGGGCAGCTGCTGTCAGCCGAGCAGAGAAGCCGCCTCCCCCTTCTCCTGCATGCACAGCACTGTATAGACATAAAGGAGAAGGGGGGGCGGCTTCTCTGTTCGGCTGACAGCCGCTGCCCGAGACTGATCAGAGACGTGACGTGCAGGGGCGTACCTAAAGCATTTGGCACCCGGGGCGGATCCTACATCCTGTGATGTAAAGGGGTGCAGGGTGCTGTGTAATGTAAAGTGGTCCAAAAGGTGCAGGGTAATGTAAAGGGGTCCAGAGGTACAAGGGCTGTGTAATGTAAAGGGGTGCGGGGTGCAGTGTAATGTAAAGGGGTCCAGTGGTGCAGGGTGCTGTGTAATGTAAAGGGGTCCAGAGGTACAAGGGCTGTGTAATGTAAAGGGGTGCGGGGTGCAGTGTAATGTAAAGGGGTCCAGTGGTGCAGGGTGCTGTGTAATGTAAAGGGGTCCAGAGGTACAAGGGCTGTGTAATGTAAAGTGGTGCGGGGTGCAGTGTAATGTAAAGGGGTCCAGTGGTGCAGGGTGCTGTGTAATGTAAAGGGGACCAGAGGTACAATGGCTGTGTAATGTAAAAGGGTTCAGAGGTACAAGGGCTGTGTAATGTAAAGGGGTCCAGAGGTGCAGTGTAATGTAAAGGGGTCCAGAGTGCTGTGTAATGTAAAGGGGTATTGATATTGAAGGATGCAGAGGTAGGCAGGGGGCACAGTGGGGTGTTTTTACATTTGAATGTGGGGGGGGGGGGGTGCCAGATGTAGCATCCGCCCCGGGTGCCAAATGCTCTAGGTACGCCCCTGGTACGACGGCACTATAAAGTTCCATTCGAATGGCGCCACCCTTTGGGCTAATCATGCTAATTTCCCGTCTCATAACTTGCTTCTGTGCATGCACGTTTTTTTTCCCCTGTAGTTACACACGATGAGATAAACGACGAGAAAAAATAGAGCAGGTTCTAAATTTTTAACTCTCTGGAGCCTACACACAACCAATTTAAAAAATTGCATTTTTCCCGTCATGAAAAATGGTTGTGTGTACTTGGCATAATGCAGGAGTGAAAAATGTAGATGAAGAATGCTTTAAGAAATAGACGTGAAAGAGAAATCCAAATCAAATCGATATTTGCTGTGACCACCCTTTGCCTTCAAACCAGCTTCAATTCTTCTAGGTACACATACACACAGTTTTTGAAGGAAATCGGCAGGTAGGTTGTTCCAAACACCTTGGAGAACTAACCACAGATCTTCTGTGGATGCCAGCTGCCTCAAATCCTTCTGTCTCTTCATGTAATCCCAAACAGGCTCCATGATGTTGGGATCAGGGCTCTGTAGGGGCCAAACCATCAATTCCTGGACTCCTTGTTCTTCTTTACCCTGAAGATGGTTCTTGACCACTTGCCGACTGGCTATCGTACATTTACGTCGGCAGAATGGCACAGGTCTGTACGTTGCTTTGAATCTGCCGTCTAGCGGACACACTGGTGCCTGCCGCGAGCTATGTGACCGTGCCCAAGAAAACGTATTTTTTTTCAAAATTTTTGGTCATTTTTCTTTGTTTTTTTCTAAAAAATAAAAAGCTCAGCAATGATTAAATACCACCAAAAGAAAGCTCTGTTTGTGGGAAGAAATGTTTTAAATATTATTTTGGGTACAGTGTTGCATGACCACGCAATTGTCGTTCAACAATGGCTTTGAAATTACAGAGCTCAATTCCTTTAGGATCATTGGGTGGATGCCATCTGGTCCAGATTCTTAACCACTTAAGACCCGGACCAATATGCAGGTAAAGGACCAGGCCCCTTTTTGCAATTCGGCACTGCGTCACTTTAACTGACAATTGTGCAGTCGTGCAATGTGGTTTCCCAAACAAAATTGGCGTCCTTTTTTCCCACAAATAGAGCTTTCTTTTGGTGGTATTTGATCACCTCTGCGGTTTTTATTTTTTGCGCTATAAACAAAAATAGAGCGACAATTTTGAAAAATAAATACAATTTTTTTACTTTTTGCTATAATAAATATTCCCCAAAAATATATAAAACAAATAATGTTTTCCTCAGTTTAGGCCGATACGTATTCTTCTACCTATTTTTCGTTAAAAAAAAAATCGCAATAAGCGTTTATCGATTGGTTTGCACAAAATTCATAGCGTTTACAAAATAGGGGATAGTTTTATTGCATTTCTATTAATATTTTTTTTTTTTACTACCAACGGCGACGATCAGCGATTTTTTTTTGTGACTGCGACATTATGGCGGACACATCGGACAATTTTGACACATTTTTGGGACCATCGTCATTTTCACAGCAAAAAATGCTATAAAAATGCACTGATTGCTGTGAAAATGACAATTGCAGTTTGGGAGTTAACCACTGGGGGCACTGAAGGGGTTAAGTGTGACCTCATATGTGTTTCTAACTGTAGGGGGTGGGGCTGGACATGTGACGTCATTGATCGCCTTTTCCTATATCAGGGAACAGACAATCACTGACAGCGCCACTGTGAAGAATGGGGAAGGTGTGTTTACACACACCTCTCCCCGTTCTTCAGCTCCAGGGACCAATCGTGGGACTCCTGCGGCGATCGGGTCCGCGGATCCTGTGGCCGTGGTTAATCCACCTTTATCGACGTATATCGGTGTTAGGAGGTCCTTAAGTGGTTAATCCACCTTTATTCTGTATAAGTATTTCTGGACCATATCACTTTTGAGCCATTGTGGATCATTTGGGGCTGTGTCACTACCACCCCCATTATGGACATGAGCTCCGCCATGCTCCTTTGTATACACAGAGCTAAAGAAATTATTTAAAAAAAATAGCCTTCTCTTTGTCCCCAGTCACCCAGATTAATTTGTAAAGGGCCTACATGCTCAGACATCACCTTTTTACTATTAATATATATATATGAAGAATTTCTTTGGATTTGTGCTACTATCTTTTGATTTGAATTTTTGTGGCCTTGGTTTCCTTTTTACATATTCGGTTATATTCCTTGTAACATTTAAATGATGATAGTGTTCCTTTATTTTTAGATTTTTAAAAGCTCTTTTCTTATCATGTATAGCTTTTTTTTACTTTGACTTCATGAACGACTGAGGCCGCGTACACACGACCCAGAACCTCGACGGGCAGAACACATCGTTCCGCCCGTCGAGGTTCTCTCCCGGCCGTCGAATTCGGCGACCCGCCCGTCGGGAATGGCAACCAGCCATTCTTCCAGGCGGGCCGTCGAGAAAATAGAGAGCGTGCTCTCTTTTTCGGCTCAACGAGCTTCCCGACGGGAAGCTCGCTGAGACCGTACACACGGCCGAGGTCCTCGCTGGAATGTGCATTCCAGCGAGGTTCTCGCTGATTTTCAGCGAGAACCTCGGCCGTGTGTACGGGGCCTCAAGGTCGGTTTGCCACAGGAATGACTCATTCAGGGCCGATGTGTACTCACCAATAATGTGTTATATAAAAATAACAGTCTAAGCATTTAAAACAGAATCATACACTGAATTTTATCATTCCAGGTAATTTTCCCTTACAGTTACCAGAATAGCAATTGGAACCTGACTGGTTATTATGGACAGCATGTAATCTTCCATACATTTTTATTTATGCACAAATACTCCGTATATATCATTCTGCCAGGTCTAGTAGTGTCAGAAATGCTGCAATAAGAGCAGTTTGAGTTGTCCCCTAGTATTCCAATTCAACTTCTTATTTGTCAACTGCCATTTTCTACAGCAGCCTTAAATCTTGCGGACATGCGGCTCAAAAACGCACTGATTAGGCAACAGTGAGTGCGTTCTTGATGCATTTTTGCAACGTTTTTCATGCTTTTTCTATTCATCTCAATAGGGAGATGAGTTTATGGTGCTTTTTTTTATCACACCAAACATTCACCAAAAATGCAACACGCAGGACTTTTAAAAACGCGACTGACTGACAACTAACTGGTGTGAAGAGTGTGACAGGATGACTGAGGAATGATATCTTGGACTACCTGAGATGGGATTAATATGTAATTATTATCCACAATATATTCCAGGATATCTGTAAAGAACTATTTACTGTTTGGTGATTCTGAACTTAATGGGTTAATTTAATTGTAAGAGTGAGTCATTCATCATGTTGGGACATATACTGTTAGATGCTTATTCCGTCACCTCCAGCCACCTGTCTGTTTTCTGTGCTAATTGACCCTGCTATTGTGTGAATATGTCCTGTGTTTACACTTATGATAATGTGGAGACGGGAAGTCTACTGTGAAAGGTCATATCTGAGTCGCCTAGTCTGGGTAAATGATTAGTTAATTAGCTCATGTTAATTTATGTTCTGGTTACCTCCTCATTAAACTGTATATAAGGTTGCATTTTTGATTCTATTAAACACTCCATGTTCAGCAGACAAACAAGTCTCATCTCGTTGTGTGCTTGAGAGCAGCTGGAATATCTGATATATATGTCCAGACTGATAGGAAGCGGTATTTGACAGAAGCACTCAAGCGGAGTGTGGGGCGTTCCGTTACAAAGAGTTCTATAGGATTTAATGATTATGCATTTTTCTTTTCCTTTTTGTAAGGCAAAAACAGAAGAAAAAGCCCCCCTAGTAGCAAGCACTTCTGCCTTGCAGCACTGGGGTCTATAGTTCAAATCACAAACACTGGGGTCTACAGTTCAAATCACAAACACTGGGGTCTATAGTTCAAATCACAAACACTGGGGTCTATAGTTCAAATCACAAACACTGGGGTCTATAGTTCAAATCACAAACACTGGGGTCTATAGTTCAAATCACAAACACTGGGGTCTATAGTTCAAATCACAAACACTGGGGTCTATAGTTCAAATCACAAACACTGGGGTCTATAGTTCAAATCACAAACACTGGGGTCTATAGTTCAAATCACAAACACTGGGGTCTATAGTTCAAATCACAAACACTGGGGTCTATAGTTCAAATCACAAACACTGGGGTCTATAGTTCAAATCACAAACACTGGGGTCTATAGTTCAAATCACAAACACTGGGGTCTATAGATCAAATCACAAACACTGGGGTCTATAGATCAAATCACAAACACTGGGTTCTATAGATCAAATCACAAACACTGGGGTCTATAGTTCAAATCACAAACACTGGGGTCTACAGTTCAAATCACAAACACTGGGGTCTACAGTTCTTATCACAAACACTGGGGTCTATAGTTCTTATCACAAACACTGGGGTCTATAGTTCTTATCACAAACACTGGGGTCTATAGTTCTTATCACAAACACTGGGGTCTATAGTCCGAATCACAAACACTGGGGTCTATAGTCCGAATCACAAACACTGGGGTCTATAGTCCGAATCACAAACACTGGGGTCTATAGTCCGAATCACAAACACTGGGGTCTATAGTCCGAATCACAAACACTGGGGTCTATAGTCCGAATCACAAACACTGGGGTCTATAGTCCGAATCACAAACACTGGGGTCTATAGTCCGAATCACAAACACTGGGGTCTATAGTCCGAATCACAAACACTGGGGTCTATAGTTCAAATCACAAACACTAAGGTCTACAGTTTGAATCACAAACACTGGGGTCTACAGTTTGAATCACAAACACTAGGGTCTACAGTTTGAATCACAAACACTGGGGTCTACAGTTTGAATCACAAACACTGGGGTCTACAGTCTGAATCACAAACACTGGGGTCTATAGTCCGAATCACAAACACTGGGGTCTACAGTTTGAATCACAAACACTGGGGTCTACAGTTTGAATCACAAACACTGGGGTCTACAGTTTGAATCACAATCAGGACACTACCCGGGTGACCGCACTCCAGTAAAAAGGACTCCTTTATTATAATAAATCCATGGAACAAAACATGGCAAGAGAGATGATACTGGCAACGCGTTTTATCACATGACGAAGTGCTCGGTAACGTGAAAACTTTTGGATATCACATCTTCCTTGCTGTGCTGTTTTGTTTGTTTTATGGATTTATTACTATAAAGAAGTCATTTTACTGGAGTGTGGTCACCCATCTATGATCTTTTGACACCTCAGTGACAAGCTGGACTGACACACATTGTAAGTATTATTATTAATATTATACAGGATGTATATAGCACCAACAGTTTGCACAGCTCTTTACAGTATAGGGAGACAATAAACCAACGGTACAATTCAATACAAGAGGGTTAGAGGAGCCCTTTTCCTGCAAGCTTACAATCTAAGAGGGAGGGGCTGGCACAACAAAATGTAGGGACTGTGAGGGATGAACTGATGAGGGGAGTAGAAGATTCACTTGTTAGCTAGAGGCAGGATAGGCCTCCCTGAAGAGAGGAGTTTTCAGGGATCAGCCAAAGTGGACAGAGTAGGAGATAACCGGACAGTAGGGCTGATTCCGCCCTATAGGCTCACTATGCAAGCCGTTTAGGGCCCCGCAAAGCTGCGGTGGGCCCCCCAAATTACTAGAGGCCCCGCCTGGTTAGAAGCCAGCACCCCCCGCTTCTCACTTTAATGTAAGATGTAATTTCCGACAGCAGAACACCCCCTCCCCCGCTTCGCAACTCAATCTTTAATGTGACATGTCACTGTCGGTACACCCCCCCCCCCACGGTTCGCTTCTCAACTTTAATGTGACATGTCATTTTCAGCATCCCCCCCCACTGTCATTTTGCTTAGGGCCCTAGGGAGGTCAGGATCGGCACTGCCGGACATATTGGGGTAGTGAGTTTCAGAGGATGGGAGAGGCTCTGGAGAAGTCCTGGAAGGAGGAGACAAGGGAGCTAGAGGGAAGAAGTTCTTGGGAGGAGCAAAAAGGACAGTTTGGGTGATGTTTAGAGACAAGATTGGTGATGTAGCTCGGGGCAGAATTGTGAATGGCTTTGTACGTTGTTAGTGTTTTGAATTTTATTCGTTGGGCAATGGAAAGCCAATAGAGGGATTGGCAGAGAGGAGTGGCGGACAGTGAACCGTTGGTAAGGTGCAGTGTAATGTGGACCGATGTGGAGCTGTATACATTTCTGTTTCAGGACACTATCTGCATGGAGTTTGCATGTTCTCCCTCCAGGGCTGTCTTAATGAGAGGGCACACCTGGGCACTGCCTAGGGGTCCCATCTGCACAGGGGCCCCCGTTTTTCCCCCAAAGAAGCTGATCCTTGAGCCCAGGCTGCCTCAAAATTGGGGGCCCCATGATGGCACTGAGAGTGATAGATACACAGGGGAGGCAGTCTGCCTCCTACCTACCTGATGTCTGTTTACCTGCACTGTCATCATTGTAGGGGCCCCAGAGCATTACTTTGCCCAGGGGCCCCTAAGACAGCCCTGTCTCCCTCTACTTGCCTGGGTTTCCTCCCACACTCCAAAGACATGCTGGTAAAGTAATTGGCTCCTGTCAAAACTGGCCCTAGTATGTGTATACAAACTGGCTATGCACAGGTGTGATCACATTTTGCATGTCGCTCCCAAGCGACTGGAGGGAGGAGTAAAGACCCGGTGACCTACCTCGTGTAACAAAACTGCCAAGGAAATTCTTTGAAAAAAGGCTTTTAATTATATGAGCCATGGTGCCCTGAGAGCTACTCCATAGAATGAATATATACAAACAAAGGACATTCACCATCCATTATACTCACTTGTCCCGCAGTATCATAAAGTCCAAGAAGGTACTGTCTGCCGCCAACAGTAACACTCACTGCAAGAACAAAAACACAGCGTTAGGCTGAACAAAGCCAAATTTAGCACCTGATTAATGCATTGCTCTGTAAGCGAACAGGTGGTTGGTTGGGGAGTGTTTAGGAGACTTACAAGCGCATCGATCTTCTCCAGCAAAGCAAAGGCATTTCAGAAAAGCAAAATAATTTTTACTAGGGTTGTCCCGATACCGAGCATTTGTGCGAGTACTCGCACTCGCACAAATGCTCCCGATGCCTGACCCGATACTTGATCGGCGGGCGGACTCAGTTGGCGGAGAGGGCGGGCGGCGTCAGTAGGCGGAGTGGGTGAAGTCAGCGGACAGGAGAGTCCTCACCTGCAGTAGAACTAGCTAGGTTAGCTGGCAGGGTGCAGCTGCATCAGGATCGGTGACCGGACCGTCACATTCGGTCGCCGTCAGCTTGGACATCCCGACGCCCATCTTGGCACACCCTGCACTTGGCCACAGTAAGCCAGCAGCTGACATCTTGTCATATAGTTCGGGCTGGGTGTAACAAGATGTCTGCTGATACTTACTGATGCCAGGTGCAAGGTGTATCATTTAGTCATGTAATTTATTGCTGCATTTCAGTGCCTGCCCATAAGTGCCAGCCACCTGTCAGTGCCATGAGTGCCCATAAGTGCTGCATATCAGTGCCAGCCACCTGTCAGTGTCATTAATGCCCATAAGTGCCCCCTATCAGTGCCAGCCACCTGTCAGTGCCATCTAACAGTGACAGCCATCAGTGACAGCCACCTATCAGTGCCCATAACTGCCGCCAATCAGTGCCAGCCACCTGTCAATGCTATCTGTGCCCATACATGCCGCCTATCAGTGCCAACCACCTGTCAGTGCCCATAACTGCCGCCTATCAGTGCCAGCCACCTGTCAGTGCCATCTAACAGTGCCAGCCACCTGTCCAGTGCCATTAATGCCCATAAGTGCCCCCTATCAGTGCCAGCCACCTGTCAGTGCCCATAACTGCTGCCTATCAGTGCCAGCCACCTGTCAGTGCCATCTAACAGTGCCAGCCACCTGTCAGTGCCATTAATGCCCATAAGTGCCCCCTATCAGTGCCAGCCACCTGTCAGTGCCATCTAACAGTGACAGCCACCTATCAGTGCCCATAACTGCCGCCAATCAGTGCCAGCCACCTGTCAATGCTATCTGTGCCCATACATGCCGCCTATCAGTGCCAACCACCTGTCAGTGCCAGCCACCTGTCAGTGCCCATAACTGCCGCCTATCAGTGTCAGCCACCTGTCAGTGCCATCAGTGCCCATAAGTGCCATCTATCTGTGCCATCAGTGCCACCTGTCAGTGCCGCCTATCAGTGCCAGCCACCTGTCAGTGCCCATAGGTGCCACCTATCAGTGCCCATCAGTCAAACTGTCACATGGCATTAAAAAAAAGTATCGGTACTTGTATTCGGTCCTAAAAAAGTGGTATCGGGACAACCCCAATTTTTACCTTTTTATGCTACATGGCTAGAATACAATATGATGTCAGGAGCTTACAGAGGGCTGAGGAATCTGCCCACCCCATGTAACAGCACTGGACCAATCACCAAGCACTTTCTTAGCAACTGGGGTTCTCTGGACAAAACATTTCAGGAAATAAAGGGAGACTATCAGTGGCTGTGTGCCCTTTTTAAGGCTTAGGGCCAGATTCTCGTAGATTGGCGTATTTTTGTTCTGGTGTAGCGTATGCCATTTTACGGGCAAGTGCTGTATTCCCAAAGGACTTGTTTGGTAACTTGCGGCGGCGTAGCTTAAATGGGCCGGCGTAAGCCCGCGTAATTCAAAGTAGAAAGGAGGTTGGCGTCTTGTATTTAAATTAAGCGCGCCCCCGCACCGAACGAACTGCACATGCGCCGTCCGTGGACGTATTCCACTGCGCATGCTCGCAAATACATTGGTTTTGACGTGAACGTAACTTACGCAAAGCCCTATTCGAGAACGAGTTACGCAAACAACGGAAAAACACAACGCTGTCCCGACGTCCATACTTAACATGGCGTACGCCGAACCTACGCAAGGTTACCCCTCATATAGCAGGGGTAACCTTACTCTTACGCAAACAACGTAAACTATGACGACGGGGCGCAAATACGTTCAGGAATACGCGTATCACGCTCATTTGCATATTTGATGCAGAAATCGACGGAAACGCCACCTAGCGGCCAGCGTAAAATTGCAACTTAAATACGACGGTGTAAGTGACTTACGCCAGTCGGATCTAAGCAAAATCTATGCGTAACTGATTCTAAGAATCAGTCACATAGATACACCGCCTCGGAAACAGAGATACGAAGGCGTATCTGGAGATACGCCGTTGTATCTTTTCTGAGAATCTGGCCCTTAGTGTTTACTTTTGACCCCTTTGTACCTTAAAGTGTACTAAACCCAAGACCTACAATTACTACATCGGTTCCCCCACACTACACAGAACATGGAAATGCAATTATTTTATTAAATATAAACTGCTAAATACCTTTTCTCATCAGCAGTATATAGAAGTATGACTTCTATCAATGTCTATTTTTAGTAACCCAGTAGTGAATAAACACCACCAAAAAGCTCTATTTGTGTGAAAACAAAATGTATAACAATTTAGTTTGGGTACAGTGTTTTATGACCACACAATTGTCATTCAAAGTGCAACAGCGCTGAAAGCTGAAAATTGGCCTGGGCAGGAAGGGGGCAAAAGTGCTTGGCAGGTAAGTAGTTAAACAGCCACCATCTTTGTATGGTGCACGGGCCAACAGTATAAACATTTTTATCCCCTGCAGTGTCCAGCAGACAGAACTGGTTCCCCTTCAGTAGAAGGCTGCGTGTTAAATGACACCTCGGCTGGCATATGAGAGGCCTGTGCTGACTATCGGAGAAGGTTGGCGGCGGGTCATACACTTGTTCAGCTTTTCTATGACGCTCTGCCAGGTACTGAACTCTATCCCGTCCTAATATAGCCTACAGAGAGGAAGTTTTGCCTGAGCCAAGCACAATACACAAGGCAAGCTCTGCCACAACGCTCCCCTCCCCCCACCAGGGTCAGGTCATGCTGCCCAAGGAACTAAAAGTTTGATTAAACATTGCTTACCAGTATCTTTTTTTTTAAATTAATAATTTTGTACATATACAGCGGCAAGCAGCACTCCTACACATGATCCTGCACTTTCGAATCTGTGATTGGACACAGCAGGAGCCAATCAGCGGGTTCGTCATACTTGATGTCTGCCAGGACTCGCCGATCGTTTGGGAGAACGGCAGTCTGCCTATGTAAACAAGGCCGATCGTCGTTCTGTCAGTAGGGAAGCTAGTGATCCTGTGCTTCTGCTAAGCATAGTACAAGCACCTCCCCCACGGGTTAGTAAGCACATTTTAGGCACACAGTTAATCAGTACAGTGACAGTGCATATTTTTAACATTGATCACTGAATTAGTGTCACTGGTCCCCAAAAAAAGTGTCACTCAGGCCGCGTACACACGATTGAATTTGTCCGCTGAAACTGGTCCGTCGGATCGTTTCAGCAGACATCTCCGATCGTGTGTATGGGCTAGCGGACATATTTGGCCAGCGGACAAATTTTAAAACATGCTTTAAAATTTGTCGGCCGGAGACATGTCCGCTGGTTAGTACACTAACCCGCGGACATATCTGCCCGCACAAGCGTCGAATGGATGCGACGCATGCGTGGAAGTTTTTTACTTCCTGGTGCGGTGACGTGGCGGCGTCAACGTCACCCCCACGTCACCGCGCTGTCTACCGGCGGGGATTTTGATCCGATGGTGTGTACACGCCGTCGGATGAAAATCCGGAGGAGACATGTCCGCTGGAAACGGTCTGTCGGACTGTTTCAGCGAACATGTCCCTCCGTGTGTACGTGGCCTTAACCACTTGCCTACTGTGCACCTACACCCCCTTCCTGCCCAGACAAAATTTAAGCTTCCGGCACTGCGTCGCTTAAACTGACAATTGCGCGGTCGTGCGACGTGGCTCCCAAACAAAATTGGCGTCCTTTTTTTCCCACAAATAGAGCTTTCTTTTGGTGGTATTTGATCACCTCTGCGGTTTTTATTTTTTGCGCTATAAACAAAAATAGAGCGTAAATTTTTAAAAAAATGCAATATTTTTTCCTTTTTGCTATAATAAATAACCCAAAAAATATATAAAAAAAATATTTTTTCCCTCAGTTTAGGCCGATACGTATTCTTCTACATATTTTTGGTAAAAAAAAAATGCAATAAGCGTTTATCGATTGGTTTGCGCAAAATTTATAGCGTTTACAAAATAATGGATAGTTTATGGCATTTTTTTTTTTTTTACTATTAATGGCGGCGATCTGCGATTTTTTTATTGGGACTGCGACGTTATGGCGGACATTTCGGACACTTTTCTGACATTTTTGGGACCATTTACATTTATACAGTGAACAATGCTATAAATATGCATTGATTACTGTATAAATGTGACTGGCAGTGAAGGGTTTAACCACTAGGGGGCGGGGAAGGGGTTAAATGTGTGTCCTATGAGTGTTCTAACTGTGGGGGGAGGGGGGGTGACTGGGGGAGGTGACCGATTGTGTCCCTATGTACAAGGGACACAATCGATCTCCTCTCTCCCTGACAGGGACGTGGAGCTCTGTATTTACATACAGAGCTCCACGTCCCTGCTCAGTTACTGAGCAATCGCGTGTGCCCGGCGGCGATCGTTGCCGCCGGGCACTCGCACGGGATCCCCGCAGAGCGCCGGGTGCGCGCGGGACATCACGTCATATGACGTGATGTCAGGATAATGGATAATGGATAATTAACCAATGAAGTGGTTAAAGGTGTAAACTCTCTCCTATACCCAGTGAACAACCTCAGATGATACACAGGGATTAAACAAATCTCCCTACATAAGTTTTACATGAATATCTGCTGTCTTCAGCTGTACATATCCTTTAGAACCTGGGTCTAAAACTGGCGGCCCTCCACCTGTTGCTGGACTACAAGTCCCATCATTTCTCTGCCTGTGGGAGTCATGCTTGTAACTGTTAGCCTTGCAATGCCTCATGGGACTTGTCGTTTTGCCAGAGTTGGAGGGCTGCCAGTTTGAGACCCCTGCTTTAGAAAGTGCTCTCCGTGTTACAGATTTTCTCTTCTGGTCAGCACTGGGAGTGGGTTATTGACATACAACCAAGACAGCTGATTGGAGGAAAGGCACACGCCCCCTCTCTACATTGGCAAAGGATGAAAGGAATGTGCAGAGCGTCTTCAGCGCCTGCTTACGTCACTCCAGGTGTTCGTCCGTCCACTCCCTACGCGTTAAGACACGGTCACGTGTCTTCATCTGGGTTCCTGTGTCTTGGGTTCCCCAGATGAAGACACGTGACAGTGTCGTAACACGTAGGGAGTGGACAGACGTACACCTGGAGTGACGTAAGCAGGCACTGAAGACGCCGCTGTTTGTTTACTTTGCTGCACACGGTTTTAATATTTTAATATTGTAAGCACAGGTTTTCCTTAAATAAAGTCCCCCTGAGTTTACTACTACACCATTGGAGGCCTCTTTGTTTTCTCTTTCTCCCCTCTCTGGAACGGAGTGCCAATTAGGGATTCACCCCAGAGGTGCGTGTCAGTACCATAGAGGAGAGACAGATCTTGGAGGCTGGAGAAGCACCTTGGATATGAGGCAGGTGGGAAGACTCTGTGGCTGCAAGGAGGTGGATCCTATTGAAGATACCTTGATGCTTTATACCCCTTTATACCCCGTCAGTGGGAGGTACAGTGCCCCATCCTTGGCGTCAGTGGGATGTACAGTGCCCCATCTTTGGCATCAGTGGGAGGTACAGTGCCCCATCCTTGGCGTCAGTGGGAGGCACAGTGCCCCATCCTTGGCGTCAGTGGGAGGCACAGTGCCCCATCCTTGGCGTCAGTGGGAGGCACAGTGCCCCATCCTTGGCGTCAGTGGGAGGTACAGTGCCCCATCCTTGATGTCAGTGGGAGGTACAGTGCCCCATCCTCGATGTCAGTGGGAGTTACAGTGTCCCATCCTTGGCATCAGTGGGAGGTACAGTGCCCCTCCTTGGCATCAGTGGGAGGTACAGTGCCCCATCCTTGGCATCAGTGGGAGGTACAGTGCCCCATCCTTGGCATCAGTGGGAGGTACAGTGCCCCATCCTTGATGTCAGTGGGAGGTACAGTGTCCCATCCTTGGCATCAGTTGGAGGTACAGTGCCCCATCCTTGGCGTGAGTGGGGGGAACAGTGCCTCATCCTTGGCGTCAGTGGGGGGTACAGTGCCCCATCCTGGACATCAGTGGGGGGGGAACAGTGCCCCATCCAGGCCACAGTTTGGAGACCACTGCTGTAGAGGAAAGATCTGTATGCTTACCTATTCCTTGGACGCTCCAGTCCGGTTACACAATCTCCCCATCGGCCAGCTTCAGGACAGAGGAGAGCTCACAGTGACATCACCCACAGGGCTTACTATGGGGCATCTGTTGTCCACCATCCCTCCTACCCCCTGAAGCTGGCACTAGGGAGATCACATGACCGGATTGGAGAATAGGTAAGAATACACATCTTCCATCTACAGGATAGCTAGTATGGGACTTAGAATGGGGGAGGGGGGGACTTCTGCTTTATTTTTAATCACTCAATCAGACAATGACAGGAAAATGGGTAGAAGCTAAACATATGGTTTAGTGGTTTTATTATCTTCTGGAGGTCGGAGTCATACGATTCAGCACATCAACTCAAATATGTAAAAGCCGAAGATCTATGAAAAGATATTGAATACAGCTCCTGCCTGAGATGTCAGTGCGGTTTCCTGAACAAGCAACCCTTGCAGCCAACTTATCACACGGATGTCCTTTCCAAGACAGAATCTAGCAGAGGACATTGAAATGGAACTAAACACTCCTGTCCTTTACAGCCAAGGAAGCTGCCACCTTAGCCTCTATTTGATCCACAGTTGTTATGATGCTGCACATGTGATCTGTTATGACACCAGCCATTTCATGGCTTGATAGTTCAAATGAGAGCACAAGCAACTGTGACAGTTATCATTCATGGCATGCCTTCAATGTAACCATTTTTGTTAAATCGATGGGTTTAGTTCTGCTTTAACAGTACTGGCCATGTGACTGCCCAGACCCCCTGGGGGGGGGGGAATTATTAAAAAAGTATTCAAGACAAACTTTTTCTCCAGGAGTGCAGCCAATCAGCTTTTAATAAAATAAATTAGTGTATTTATCCTGCATGATCTCCTCTGAAAAATATTACAAAACTTTAAATGTGTGAGAGCTGCAAACCAAATACCGTATTTATCGGCGTATACCGCGCACTTTTTTCCCCTTAAAATAAGTTTGAACTGAGCCGCCGACATATACCGGGTGCAGTACACTCGGGTACATTCGGCCAGGCTCGGCTTCGCTCGTGCTCACACATAAACGTCACAGAGCGTGAGCACGAGCGAAGCCGAGCCTGGCCGAATGTACCCGAGTGTACTGCACTCGGTATATGACGGCGGAGGCGTTCAAACTGAGCGCGGGAAGTGGGGATTCGAATCGAGACATCGCTTGAGAAGCCGGGAGGACACCGAAGACGGACGCCGGACCGGACAAGGCCGCCGATGGACACCGCGCAAGACACCAAAACTGTAAGTACTAAAATGTTTTTTTTACAGGTACACGCGCTATACGCCGGAGCGTGCAATACCCCGATAAATACGGTACTTCCCACAGCTCAAAAAAGTGTAAATACGGTATTGTATGTCGGTTGCTCTTATCCAAATTGTTTAAATCATCATTTGTGAATCACAAAAAATTTTTCTTTCAAGGGTTAAAATAAAACATGAAATGTTCATCCAATAACCATTAATGCAAAATAAAGTTCATAAATAATAATAAATTCTTCAATCTTCCAAAAAAGTTCTCTTTAACCACTTGCCGACTGCTGCACGCCAATATACTTCAGCAGAATGGCAGCGGTGGGCAAATAGACATACCTGTATGTCCCCTTTAAGACTCTGCGCGTGCACGCCGTGCTCTCTGTGTCCTAGCCCGCAGGCCCCGTGAACTCGATGTTCGCTGGCGGCCCGTGATCATGTCATGAAGCTGCAGAACGGGGAGATGCAAACAAGACATTTCCCTGTTCTCTCTAGCAACAGGACACTGATCTGCTCCCTGTCGTTGGGAAGCAGTGATCGCTGTTGTGTCACTTGTAGCCCAGCCCCCCCCCCCAAAGTTAGAATCACTCCCTATGACACACTTAACCCCTTCATCGCCCGTGGTGTTTAACCCCTTCCCTGCCAGTGTCATTTACACAGTAATCAGTACATTTTTATAGCACTGATTGCTGTATAAATGACAATGGTCCCAAAAAAGCATCAAAAGTAGAGGTCGACCGATATATCGGCCGATTTTTTGGCACTTTTTAATTAATCGGCATCGGCCCATTGTTATTAAGTCTGCATTCACACCTCAGCGTTTTGTCGTCTGAAGCATGAAGCTCCAAAACGCCAGAGGGGAAAAAATACATTATTCTCTATGGAGATGGTTCACATCTCCACTCCAAAACGCCTGAAGCCCAAACAAGTTCTGGACCTTTTTTTGTCGCTTGAATTGAGCGTATTTGGGCGTTTTACATTGGTGACCCTAGACCTGTACAAAATCGCGGTAAAAAACCCAGCGATTTGTCACGGCAAATCTCGGTAAAAAACGCCGCAAAACGATACGCTCAGATGTGAAAGCCTATCTACTTCAGCGCGACTTGCATTGACTTCTATGATACAGAAGTCATTGCAAGTTGCCTGAAGTTTCCCTCTGGGCAGTCTGCCAAGTGTGAGAAAATAATACAATGTTTCTACTTATTAATGAACTGAACTCTGTGTGTAGAAGTTCTCAGTTTAAACATTTAAAGACTAAATCTTTTCTGACACTTGTTGCTTACAAGTAAATATCCTGTATTTTCTGCTAGAAAATCACTTAGAACCCCCAAACATTATATATATATATATATATATATATATATATATATATATATACACACACACATACAGTACAGACCAAAAGTTTGGACACACCTTCTCATTCCAAGAGTTTTCTTTATTTTCATGACTATGAAAATTGTAGCGTCACACTGAAGGCATCAAAACTATGAATTAACACATGTGGAATTATATACATAACAAAAAAGTGTGAAACAACTGAAAATATGTCATATTCTAGGTTCTTCAAAGTAGCCACCTTTTGCAGCAGACACATCTCTAGAACAACTGATAAGAGGAGACTGTGTGAATCAGGCCTTCATGGTAGCATATCTGCTAGGAAACCACTGCTAAAGAAAGGCAACAAGCAGAAGAGACTTGTTTGGGCTAAAGAACACAAGGAATGGACATTAGACCAGTGGAAATCTGTGCTTTGGTCTGATGAGCCCAAATTTGAGATCTTTGGTTCCAACCACCGTGTCTTTGTGCGATGCAGAAAAGGTGAACGGATGGACTCTACATGCCTGGTTCCCACTGTGAAGCATGGAGGAGGAGGTGTGATGGTGTGGGGGTGCTTTGCTGGTGACACTGTTGGGGATTTATTCAAAATTGAAGACATACTGAACCAGCATGGCTACCACAGCATCTTGCAGCGGCATGCTATTCCATCCGGTTTGCGTTTAGTTGGACCATCATTTATTTTTCATCAGGATAATGACCCCAAACACACCTCCAGGCGGGGGAAGGGCTATTTGACCAAGAAGGAGAGTGATGGGGTGCTGCGCCAGATGACCTGGCCTCCACAGTCACCGGACCTGAACCCAATCGAGATGGTTTGGGGTGAGCTGGACCGCAGAGTGAAGGCAAAAGGGCCAACAAGTGCTAAGCATCTCTGGGAACTCCTTCAAGACTGTTGGAAGACCATTTCAGGTGACGACCTCTTGAAGCTCATCAAGAGAATGCCAAGAGTGTGCAAAGCAGTAATCAAAGCAAAAGGACCTAGAATATGACATATTTTCAGTTGTTTCACACTTTTTTGTGTTAATTCATAGTTTTGATGCCTTCAGTGTGACGCTACAATCTTCATAGTCATGAAAATAAAGAAAACTCTTTGAATTTTTTGGGGGGAAAAATACACTTTAATTAATAAAAAAATTAAAAACTAAACAGTAAAGTTAGCTCATTTCTTTTTTTTTCTTTGTCCAAAAGTTTTGATTACCTGTTTTTGTGCCTGCTTCCTCTGATTCCCGTACCGAAGATGGCCGGGGCAACACCCGAGAGCCAAGGGAGAGATCGGCTTTGGGTGACGACATTGCGGGCGCCCAGGACAGGTAAGTGACCATATATTGAAAGTCAGCAGCTGCAGTATTTGTAGCTGCTGACTTTTAATATTTTTTTTTTTCGGCGGAAGTCCGCTGCTTTCACACTGGACCAGGCAGGCGCTATTCGGCTGCTAGCGGCCCATAAAGAGGTTAAATGCGCCCACCGCTGCAGAAGCGCTTCGGCAACAGTGCCCATTCATTTCAAATGGGCAGGAGTGGTGGAGGAGCGGTATACACCGCTCCAAAGATGCTGCTTGCAGGACTTTTTTTAACGTCCTGCCAGCACACCGCCTCAGTGTGAAAGCCCTCAGGTGTTCACACGGAGACTGCAGGGGAGCCGTTTTGCAGCCGCTATTTTTAGCCCAAAAGCACCTGAAAAACACCCCAGTGTGAAAGAGGTCCAACTGTTAGATTGTATTAGATGAAGGGGAATTTTATTTATTTTTTTAAATCGGCCCAAAAAAAAAAAAAATCGGCATCATATATTGGCCATCGGCCGCCGCAATTTCTGAATATCAGCATCGGCCAGAGAAAAACTCATATCGGTCGATCTCTAGTCAAAAGTGTCCGATGTGTTTGCCATAATGTCGCAGTCACGATAAAAATTACAGATCGCAGCCATTACTAATTAAAAAAATACATACATCTATCCCCTATTTTGTAGACGCTATGGGCCAGATTCAGGATGGCGAGCGGTTCTTTTGGTCGGCGTAACGTTTCTCATTTACGTTACGCCGCCGCAACTTTACGCGCAAGTGCTGTATTCACAAAGCACTTGCTCCTAAAGTTGCGGCGGCGTAGCGTAAATGGGCCAGCGTAATTCAAATTCGGCGGGTAGAGGGCGTGTAGTATCCCGATCCCGCGCCAAATGTACTGCTCATGCGCCGGCCATCAATGTATCCCAGTGCGCATGCTCAGAATTATGACAGTGTTTTCAGCGTGAACGTCAATGGCGTCAATCCCCATTCACGGACGAGTTAGGCAAACAACGTAAAAAAATTCAAATTTGACGCGGTCACGACGTCCATACTTAACATAGGATGCGCCTGCTTTTTGGTGCTTTATCTTTACGCCGGGAAACCCCTTACGGAAACGGCGTAAAGTCACTGCGTCGGGCGGGCGTACATTCGGGAATTGGCGTATCTCGCTGATTTACATATTCTCGGCGTAAATCAGCGGGAACGCCCCTAGCGGCCATTTTAAAATTGCAGTTAAGATACGACGGCGTAATACAATTACGCCGCTTGTATCTTAGCTGCAACCAGGCGTATCTTGTTTTCAGAATACAGAAAACAATATACGTTGGCGCAGATTCTGAGTTATGCCGGCGTATGACTGATACGCCGGCGTAACTGTTACTGAATCTTTTGCGCATACCAAACAGTATACGATCATTACCTATTTTTATTACCAAACAAATTTGCTTTTTTTTTTTATTGAGGATATTTATTATAGCAAAAAGTACAAAATATTGTTTTTTTTTCAAAATTGACACACTTTTTTGTTTATAGTGCAAAAAAAAAAAAAAAACGCAGTGATGATCAAATACCACCAAAAAAGGCTCTATTTGTGGGAAAAAATAAATTGTCAATTTTGTTTGGGTAAAACGTTGCACGACCGCACAATTGACATTTAAAGCAACGCAGTGCCGAATCACAAAAAATGGCCCGGTCATTCAGCAGCCAATTCTTCAGGGGCTGAAGTGGTTAATCGTGAACCTTCTGCCAGCCTTCACCTTGTGTGGGTCTAAAAATGCATGCATGTGCAGCAATCCCCGTCACCTATTCACCACTGCGCTCACCTCAATATAGGGCCAACATCTCCTTCCCCAGCTTGGGTGTACGCTAGGCTTTAAACAGCTGATCAATGTCCTCTCCTCCTCTCCAGGTTTCACTATAGACTTTAATGTGGACTGTATAAAAAAAAAAAACTCTTCTCTCTAATGCCGCCCCACTTGAGGTTGCTCTGCTTGTAGATCCTGACCTTCTCCAGCGCTGGTTATAGACTGAAGCATCAGCATCTCATCTTGTTGAGTTGGGCATTCAGAGCCGCCTTGAGTCTCCTCCTCCTCCTTCAGTTCCTGCAGACGACTTAGCATCGTGCTCTGTGCCCCGGATCACCGCCTCATCACCACAGATCCCCAGGGCCCCTCACTGCCTCATCACCCCAGGGCCCCTCACTGCCTCATCAGCCCAGGGCTCCTTTACCGCCTCATCACCCCAGGGCTCCTCACCGCCTCATCACCCCAGGGCTCCTCACCGCCTCATCACCCCAGGGCTCCTCACCGCCTCATCACCCCAGGGCTCCTCACCACCTCATCACCCCAGGGCCCCTCACCGCCTTATCACCACAGATCCCCAGGGCCCCTTACCGTCTCTTCACCACAGAACCTCAGGGGTGCTCACAACCACAAAACCTATGGGCCCCTCACCGCCTCATCACCACAGAACCCCTCACTGTCTTAGCCACCTTCTCACCACAGAACCTCAGGGCCCCTCACCGCCTCAAACCCTTGATGAAGTCACGTGATCAGTGACGCGACGCGTTGGGAGGAGGAGGGTGATGTCACTTTCAGTCGCGGCCGAGACCGGATGTCTCTGATTTATGTGAAGCTAAATAGTTACATTTTAGGTGTAAGTTACAGATTTTTATTTAAATATTTTACTGGGATTCTGCACATGAAGATTAATTTATATTACATGTGAGATTACAACAGAGGAGTGCGGAGGAGTTTAAGGAAATATAAAGTATCCATTGGAGTTCCCGTCTTATATTGAGAAGTTTGTTTGCATTTTCTGAGCGTTTCAAGGAGAAAGAGCCTGCAGCTGACACCTTAGAGTGCGACTAGACATATCGGGATCTTTTCCTGCAGTGAGAGGATGAAGCACACTGTGGTCACGGATGGCGATGAAAAAGCGGCACATCATTTATTTATTATATTGCCACTGTGTGGGAACACTTATTCGTGTTGGCAGCTACTCTCTGAAAGTACACTATATTGGTTCGCACATTAGTCTATTCACACTAACTGCACTAGAATTATTGCTCTCGCTCTAACGTTTGCGGCAATAGCTCACATGTGTGATGCAATTACCATTTAAGTATGCGTTTTCTTCAGAGTGACAGACGCTTTACATTTTTTTTTTATTATTATTTATTTAACTTTTTTTTTTAACCACTTAAGCCCCGGACCAATATGCTGCTAAATGCCCAAAGGCATTTTTACAATTCGGCACTGCTTCGCTTTAACAGACAATTGCGCGGTCGTGCGACTTGGCTCCCAAACAAAATTGGCGTCCTTTTTTCCCCACAAATAGAGCTTTCTTTTGGTGGTATTTGATCACCTCTGCGGTATTTATTTTTTGCGCTATAAACAAAAATAGAGCAACCATTTTGAAAAAAATGCAATATTTTTTACTTTTTGCTATAATAAATATCCCCAAAAATATATATAAAAAAAGTTTTTTTCCTCAGTTTAGGTCGATATGTATTCTTCTACCTATTTTTGGTAAAAAATATCGCAATAAGCGTTTATCGATTGGTTTGCGCAAAATATATAGCGTTTATAAAATAGGGGATAGTTTTATTGCATTTTTATTATTATTATTTTTTTTTTTACTACTAATAGCGCCGATCAGCGATTTTTTTCATGACTGCGACATTATGGCGGACACTTCAGACAATTTTGACACATTTTTGGGACCATTGTCATTTTCACAGCAAAAAATGCATTTAAATTGCATTGTTTATTGTGAAAATGACAGTTGCAGTTTGGGAGTTAACCACAGGGGGCGCTGTAGGATTTAGGGTTCACATAGTGTGTGTTTACAACTGTAGGAGGGTGTGGCTGTAGGCCTGACGTCATCGATCGAGTCTCCCTATAAAAGGGATCACTCGATCGATGCTGCCGCCACAGTAAAGCACGGGGAAGCCGTGTTTACATACGGCTCTCCCCGTTCTTCAGCTCCGAGGAGCGATCGCGAGCGGGCGGCTAGAAACGAATAGCCGCGCCCTCGTCTCGGATCGCTCCCCGCGGGTTTCCGACCGCCGCATGTAGCGGGGGGGGGGTCCCGATAGGACCCCCGATCCACGCAAAGGCAGGGACGTAAATATACGCCCATCTGCCTGTACGTGCCATTCTGTGGACGTATATCTACATGCGGCGGTCGGGAAGTGGTTAATCACTTTTATTCCTATTACAAGAAATGTAAACATCCTTTGTAAGGGCCAGTTCACACCACATGCAGTCCAGGACGTTTTGTTTCTGCATAAAAAAAAAATGCAAGAAAAGTAGGTTATATGGTTTTCAATGGCATAGTTCACAATAGTGATTGCAGTTCCAATACGTTCCAGTTCCAAAAAAAGAAAAGTAGAACATGCTGCATTTTTCCTGCACTGGACTGTACTGGAACGCTGTAAAACAAATCAAAAACACAGAGGAACACACATGTCCTTATTTACGTTTAATAAAAAAAATAGGGGGTAAAAATGCACTGGACTGCATCAAAAACACATCCAAAACACGCATGCAGAAAACCATTTGGAACGCATCCTGACTGTGTTTCTATGGTGTGAACTGGCCCTCATAAAAATAGGGATGACAGGTCCTCCTTAAGGAGAGATCTGGGGTCAAAAATACCCCAAATCTTTTCTTGACCTTTGGACCCCTTTCACACTGAGGCAGTTTTCAGGCATTCTAACGCTGCAAATAGCAACTGTAAAGCGCCTCCCATTCTCTGCAATGGGTGCTTCCACACCTGGGCAGTGCGCTTGTGGGACGTTTGGAAAAGTCCTGCAAGCAGCATCTTTGGGGGGGTTTTGGAGCACTGTATCCGAAACGCCCCTGCCAATTGCAATGAATAGGCAGGGCTTCTGAAGCGCCTGAAAAGCGATTCGGAAGCGCCGCAAAACACAGGAGCTTTTAACCCCTTCTTTTGGGCTTAAAAGCGTCCCAATAGCGGCCAAAAAATGCATGCTTAAACAGCGGTAAATTGTCACTAAAACGAGCAGCTTTTTACCACTGGTGGCACTTTACAGGCGTTTTTGCGCTAAAAATAGCACCTGTAAACTGCCTCTTCTGCAGCCCCTGTGTGAAAGCCCAAGTGATTTCACACTGGCACGGTGCGCTTTCAGGATGGGAAAAAAAAGTCCTGCCAGCAGCATCTTTGGGGTGATGCAGGAGCTCCTCCACGACCCCTGCCATTGAAATTAAGGGGTTCCGCTTTCAAATCACAATCACAATGTTTTTTAAATAATTCCCATCAAGATGACTCAACCTGGCTGATGAAGTCATGGCTTTTTGCCTAAGGGCCGGAGATACGAGTGTCATCATCGTTATCTCTATGGATTATTCCAACGCTTTCCAGGAAAACACAGAGAGGGAGGGGGGCAGAGAGCAGACAAGACAACCATTGTGTGTATGAGAGGGATGGCGGGGAAAGTAGGGTCAGCTGCTGATTGCTAGGAAACACACAGCCCTGCAGCATTACCTCCAGAGACAGGGCCAACAGCAGAAGCTACACAACACAGGGAGAGGTGGCCCCGAGGTCTAGACCTCCAAGGGGCCCGGACTGATAACCCCGAGATTTGCCAAAGCTCTTCTCCCTTTCATGAGAAGAATTTATTAAATGGTTTAGCAGCTTCGGTTACCTTGACAAGAACACCAACATGGCTCTTTGGCAGAAGGGCCGAGAACTAGGAACATGCTGTTGTGCGCTCCAAGTTCTCCGCTGCAAGCCAGTTAAAGGAATAGTTCGCCTTTACCACCAAACTGCCTATGCCGATAAGGGGTGTCTGTAGATAAAAAACAAACAACCGCTCTGACTAAAGATAAATAATACCCTTGCTATAGTTGTAGGCCATTTACATACCTTATGACCCCACTCACACTGAGGCGGTTTTCAGGCATTTTAGCGCTAGAAATAGCACCTGTAAAGCGCCTGAAAACATGCCTCCCGAATGTGAAAGCCTGAGTGCTTTCACACTGGGGTGGTGCGCTTGCGGGACGTTAAAAAAGTACTGCAAGAAGCATCTTTGGGGCGGTTTGAGAGTGCTATATACAGCGTTCCCAAAATGCCCCAGGCATTGAAATGAATGTGCACCACAACATGGGTGTTTTTAACTCCTTCGTCTGCTAGTGGGGGTTAAAAGCACCCTGCTACCACCCGAAAAGCTCAGTTTAAACAGCGCTATACCCCTAACGTGGCCGCGGCCCCAGTGTAAAACTGGTCTATGAATCCTGACTGGAATACTCCCAGGATGTTGATAAGTGAGGCCTAGTCGTTACTGCTCACCTTCACCATCACAGGAGCGAGCTGTTTCTCTGATTGAAACCTCCTCACACACTCTCCCCCCTGATG
Source organism: Rana kukunoris (assembly GCA_029574335.1). Taxonomy (NCBI): domain Eukaryota; kingdom Metazoa; phylum Chordata; class Amphibia; order Anura; family Ranidae; genus Rana; species Rana kukunoris. The sequence goes on along the minus strand of CM056052.1, from coordinate 530,357,114 downwards.
TAGTAGCTCTGAGATCAGCATTTGAGAGCTCACGTGTGATGGTGGAGGGAAGCAATAATGACTAGGCCTCACTTAGCAATGTTCTGGGACTATTCCAGTCAGGGTTCATAAGGTATGTAAATGGCCTACATCTATAACAAGGGTAATATTCATCTTTAGTCAGAGCTGCACAGATGCCCCTTATGTGCATAGGCAGTTTTTTTTTTTGTAAAGGTGAACTGTCCCTTTAAAGTGGTTGTAAATCCTTGTTTACAACTTAATGTTACAGGAAAGCCTATATTAAGGCTTACCTGTAGCTAACAAGGATATCTCCTAAACCTGCACGGTTTAGGAGATATCCCTGTATTTGCATGTGCTGACGTCATGCGTTTTTCACAGCTTGAAAACACCTCTCCATGTTAGCCTATGGCCTCATGCCCACCAAGGTGTTTAGGAGCTGTAAGTGGCATAGGCGTTTTTAAGGTTTCAATAAAATTCCAGGACCAGTGCGTTCTGAGGCTCCAACACTAGAGCTGTAAAAACACCAGCAAAAGGTGGAATAATGGGGCGATGACGTCACAAGAGGTGTGGCCTCCAACTTACGTTATCGGGTGGCCCCACCTAAGTCATTGCACACGGCGGACCCAGCATTACATCGGGAGATCATCAGGAGAAAAACAGTGGGAGAAGAACCCAGAAAAAGAGCAGAAGACAGCGAAGAGAGAGGACAGTGCAGAGAGGAGAAGAACCGGAGGGAGGGAGAAGGACAAGCAGAGGATGAAGACATCGCCAGAAGAGCCGAATCTGCCTTAATAAAATATTTTAAAACCCTGTGTAATGTGTTTATTCTTGACACTTTTTTTTTTAGGTGAATGGGTAGGGGTACCATGTACCCCATACTCATTCACCTAGGGTGGGGGCCAGGATCTGGTGGCCCCCTTATTTAAGGGGGCCTCTAGATTCCGATAAGTCCCCACCCGCAGACCCCGACAATCACCAGGCAAGGGTATTCGGGAAGAGGCCCCTGACCTCATATCAACATGGGGACAAGGTGCTTTGGGGTAGGGGTGCAGAATACATTTTGACCAAAAGTTATGAAGAAATGTATATGATATGTTTTATAGTAGAAACTAAAAAAAATACTGGTTTTGAGTTAAAAAAAAAAATACCTAAAAAAAAAAAAAAATAATTGTCCTTTTTTTATATAATAAAAAAAAAAAAAAAAAATCAGTAGAGACCAAATACCACCAAAATAAAGCTCTATTTGTGTGAAAAAATTATATAAATTTTGTTTGGGTACAGCGTTGCATGACCACACAATTACCAGTTAACCACTTGCCAACCGTATAACTTAGATATATGGTGGCAAAGTGGCATATCACAAAAAATGGCCTGGTCATGAAGAGGGTAAAACCTCCCAGAGCTGAAGTGGTTAATTAACAATGTGAAAGGGCAGTTATAGTCAGACGGAAATGAGTTTGCAGGTTCTCCTTGTGCTTTTTTGGGGTTCCTCCAGTTTCCCCCCACACTCCAAAAACAGAATTGGCCCTATTATATGTGTGAAAGGGACCTTAGATCCTTCATGTTAAGGACAGATGTGGATACTGTACATCTAAAGCACTTATAATATATCTGCGTTGCCACCATCCCCCTCTGCGATGCCACCAATACCCCCTGCCTCCAATCACCCCCTGCCACTAATACCCCACGCCTCCAATCTCCCCCTGCCTCCATTGCCCCCTGCCCCCATCCCCCTCTGCGGTGCCACCGCAGCCACCATCATCACCATGTGCAGTTCCTAGCCAAACCGATCTCGGCTATTTTTACTGGCACATTCCCGCAACCACGGACATTTACAAACTGGGGGGGGGGGGGGAGTGCCAGTTTTTACGAACTGTCCATAAAAATACGGACGGTTGGCAACACTGCTCTGGATACTTCAGGTTTCCTCCCACATGCCAAAGACTAGCTGAACTTGTGTTCTTTTTTTTTACTCCAATGAACTGCAGCCAGGGTCATTCCCACACTGCAGCTCGCATAACCAAAGAGGCAGGAATGACCTGGGCTCAATGGGAAAAAAAGGACGCAAGTTCAGAGAGAGATGAGTTCAGAGGATGTCCAAGCTCCACTCTACCAAAGACATGCTGGTAGGGTAATTGGCTCCTATTATATGTATACAACTTGGCTAGCACATATGCGTGCATTGTCTGCATGGTGGTCTTAAGCTCCAACAGTTGAGATAAGACCAATAAGACCCGGCCACCTACCTTTTATAAAGTTTGCCAAGAAAATCCTATGAAATTAATGCCGCGTACAAACGCTCGGAATTTCCAAACAAATGTTCGATGGGAGCTTGTTGGAAATTCCGACCATGTGTAGGCTCCATCGGACATTTGCTGTCCAAATTTCCGACAACAAAAATTTGAAAACTGGTTCTCAAATTTTCTGACCACAAAATCCGTTCTCAAACTCTGATCGTGTGTGGACAATTGCGACGCACAAAATTCCACACATGCTCTGAATCAAGTACGAGACGGAAGTGCCCGGTCTGGTAAAACTAGCGTTCGTAATGGAGATAACACATTCGTCACGCTGTAACAGACTAAAAAGCACGAGGCTGAAAAGCGCGAGTCGTCTCTCACCAAACCTCTACTAACACGAGATTAGCAGAAGAATTCCAAAGGGTGGCGCAATTGGTACTGAACTTCCCTTTTATAGTGCCGTCGTATGTGTTGTACGTGACCGCGTTCTTGGCGATCGGAATTTCCGACAACATTTGTGCAACCGTGTGTATGCAAGACAAGTTTGAGCCAACATCCGTCGGGAAAAAAAATCCATGGTTTTGTTGTCGGAATGTCCGATTGTGTGTACGCGGCAAAAGGCTTTCAAGCGTATCAGACATGGTGCCGAGAGTCACGCACAAGCAACTGGATATACATTTACATACTTTTCAATGTAAAATAGCCAAGCTTAGGGTTGCCTAGGCACATATGGCCCTGTACTTGGACCCGTAATGTCATCTTGATTGGACTACTATCTTAAAGTATTGATGTTGGTGTGAATGATCAGGTTCCTGGGCAGGCAGCTTCTGCACCCCAGAGGATCCCCATGGTCTTGTAGCATAATGTAACAAACAATGGAAACAGAAGCACCACAAGGAGGTCCAAATATAACTTTACTCCAATAAAAGTCAAGAGGACAATCCAAAAATAAGCCAACATGTTTCGGGGGTACAATAGCCATGGTGAATGGAGCCACCCTGGACCCCTGAAATGTACAGGCATCTTTTTGGATTGCCCCCTGACTTTTATTGGAAACAGTTGTACCTCAACCTATTAGCAGTGGTGTGGCGCTTCAATTAAAATGTTTGTTACAGTACTTGGTGGTGACCTTTGGGCAGCAGAGACACCATGAAAGGCACCCATCAGGTTATCATAGCCACCCAAGTGAACCTTTCCCTCTGGTCAATTTAGCTCTATATCCAACTGTTAAGCCTCGTACACACGATCAGTCCATCCGATGAGAACGGTCTGAAGGATCGTTGTCATCGGTTAACCGATGAAGCTGACTGATGGTCTGATGTGCCTACACACCATTGGTTAAAAAAAAAAACGATCGTGTTAGAACGCGGTGAAGTAAAACACAACAACGTGCTGAAAAAATGAAGTTTTAACCGATGGCCGTGCCTACTAACGATCGGTTTTTACCTATCGGTTAGGAATCCATCGGTTAAATATAAAGCAAGTTGGCTTTTTTTTTTTTTTACCAATGGTTAAATAACCTATGGGGCCCACACACGATCGGTTTTGACTAGGGCTGTGCAAATTAACTTTTAATTAATCGATTAATCTTTAATTTTTTTGATCGATCAAAAACTTTTTGATCGATTTAAAATTCTTTTGATTGGTACTCACCTCTCCGCCGGCTTCCGGGTCTTCAGGGAGTTCTGTCGGAGATCCGGTAACGTCACGGACACCGACGGGGCTTGCCGTGTCCATCTGAAGGGCTCTTTTGCTGTGCCTTCATATCTGCATGCTGGCGGGACCTTACTACCTGCCACATGCAAGGGCTGTTACACTTCCCTCTATCACTTCCCTCTTTCAACCTGGGATTCTACAGCCATCCACTGGGAGTTGTGATAGTTCCCTTCATGGGACATCTACATGCCGACGGACTGATGTTAACCTCTCCTCATCCGGATTCAGCAGTGGTATCGTTGTACACATTATTATACCAGTATCATACTTAGCTACATGTTTTTATGACTGCTTTTGGTACCGTTTGGTATTACTCGCACCATTTTTACAGTTTATGTGGCTACATCGATTTTATTCAGTGCAATATTTATTTTGTTACCTACTTGAAGACTATAAAAGTTTTAATGCTATTCCCATCCAGCGCTGCCTTTGTGTGTTTTTTGTATCCTGCTATCCATTTTTCCATTGGTTGGGAGCTGCACTGGGAATCGGCCTGCAAGGAGATCAGCTAAAAGTAGTTGGATTTGTATGTGCGTTATAATTAATCGAAATTAGTCGATTAATCGATTAAATAAAAAAACGATTAATCGAACACAAAAATTTTGATCAGTAACAGCCCTAGTTTTGACCAATGAAAACGGTCCATCAGACCATTGTCCTCTGTTTAACCTATCGTGTGTACGAGGCCTTACTCTGTTGGCCATAGCAAGTTGGGTCACCCGCCTAAAAGGTGGTCCGGCATGTTCCCTATATTGTAACGAAAATGGAAGTGCCACACCACTGCCAAGGGGTCCAAAGATTACTTGTTTCCAAGTCAGCGGGGCTATGTAAAAAAAAAAAAGTCAAAGGGCCAGATCCACAAAGAATTACGCCACAAAACATGATACGCCGGAATTACGCTAAGAAACGACTGGTGTAACGTTATTACACCGTCGCCTCTTAGGTGCATATTTACGCTGGATGCTAGGGGTGCTTCCGCCTATTTCCAGTGTAAAATATGCAAATGAGCAAGATACGCAAATCCACGAACGTACGAGCGGCCGGCGCGTTCCCTTTACGTCGTTTGCGTAAGCGTATCTCCGGCGTTAAGCTACCCCTGCTATATGGAGGCGTACGCAATGTTAAGTATGGACGTCGGGCCAGCGTTGATTTTTTCGTCGTTCACGTCGTTTCCGTAACGCGTTCGCGAATAGGGAATTGCGTAAGTCACATACACGTCGTTTTCATTGACTATTTGCGACGTGATTTCACGCATGCGCACTAGGATACGTCCACGGCCGGCACATGCGCAGTGTAAAAAAAGCGTTGTTTGCGTCGGGTCATTCATAATTATAATAAAACACGCCCCCCACTAGTAAATTTGAATTACATCCGCGAACACCGGCCCTGCACTCATCAGATTATTACAACCACCCAAGTTACCCGTTCCCTCAGATCAGTCAGTCTTGCTCTTTACCCAACTGTTGCTCAGTTGACCTTACCAAGTTGGGTCAACTGCCAAAAAAGTGAACTGGAAGCTATATAGTTATATAATTTAACAAAAGTGGAGACAGAAGTGCCCACCACTGCCAAGAGGTCCAAATACAACTTTATTGCGATAAACGTCAGGAGGACAATCCATGATGAAGGGGGCTTTCTTAGACCTCCAAAACATGTTGGCACCTATTGGATTGTCCCATAGTTTTAATTAAACTAAAGTTGACCTTTGGGCAACAGAGACACCAAAATGTGCCCCCATCAGATTATTATGGCCACCCAAGTGAGTTGCTCCCTCTGATTGGTCAATCTCATTCTATACCTAAATATTGCTCCCTTGACCTCACCACGTTTGATCATCAGGCTAGTATGGCCACCCAAGTGAAAATTCACCTTTGATTAGCCAGTCTCGCTCTATACCCAACTGTTTCTCTTTTGACCTTTGCAAATTGAGTGATCAGATTATTATGCCCCCCCCCCCCCCCGAGTGAACCGTTCCCTCAGATTGGTCAATCTTGTTCTTTACCCAACTGTTGCTCTGTTGAAATTACCAAGTAGGGCCAACTGCCAAAAAAGTGAACTAGCTATATAATGTAACAAAAGTGGAGACAGAAGTGCCCACCACTGCCAGGAGGTCCAGATACAACTGTATTCTGATAAACGTCAGGGGGACAATCCATGATAATGGGGGGCTTTCTTAGACTTCCAAAACTTGTTGGTACCCATTGGATTTCCCCTGAGTTTTATTTGAACTAAAGGTGGCCTTTGGGCAACAGAGACACCATAACGTGCACCCATCAGATTATTATGGCCACCCAAGTGAACCACCATTTCCCTCTGAGTGGTCAGTCTTGCTCTATACCCAACTGTTATTCTAGTGACCTTACCAAGTTGGGTCATCAGATGGTTTATTATGGTCACCCAAAATGAACCGCTCCGTCCCAATGGTCAGTTTTGCTCTATAGGCAACTGTTGCTCTGTTTATCTTATCAAATTGGGTCATTCGATTATTACAGCCACTCAAGTAAGTGGCTTCCTCTGATTGGTCAGTCTCATTCTATACCCAACTGTTGCTCCGTTGACCTCACCATGTTTGGTCATCAGGTTATTATGGCCATCCAAGTAAACTGTTCCCTCCGATTGGTCAGTTTCACATTATAGCCAACTATTGCGTCTTTGACCTTACCAAGTTGGGTCATCAAATTATTACGGCCAGCCAAGTGAAAATTCAGCTTTGATCAGTCCGTCTCGCTCTATACCCAACTGTTGCTCTGATGACCTTTGCAAATTGGGCCATCAGATTATTATGGCCCCCCGATAGAACCGTTCTCTCAGATTGGTCAGTCTAGTTCTATACCCAACTGTTGCTCAGCTGACCTCACCAAGTTGGGTCATCCACAGAAAAAGTGATCTGGTGTGCTCCCTATAAGAGGCAAAGACCTCTGGGAGATGCCCTAACCCACACCCATCAGATTATCACAGCCACCCAAGTAAACCCTTCCTTGTGATTGGTCAGTCTCACTCTATACCCAACTTTGGCTCTGTTGGTCTTACCAAGTTGGGTCATCTGCCAAAAATGTGGTCCTGCATAGTCCCTACAAGTGGCACCACCCTCCCCTGTCCACTAGGGGTCACTCTGCTGCTGCAGAACCTCTTGCTCCTCTGATTGGCAGCTGTGTGGCATCTGCAGTAATACTTATGATGTAATCTTTTGCTCTTTTTTTTTCCTTCTCCTAAGATGCCTCCCCTCCCCCTCCATGGTGCCCCTATTGTCTTGTATTGAGCACCTACCTGCATAGTGGTCGAAGACGGTGGGTACATACTCCTCCGGGAAGGCGTCGTTGGCATAGCTCATCAGCAGGCAAGTTTTGCCCACCGCCCCGTCCCCCACCACCACGCATTTCAGCATGCTACTGCCGCTGCCATTCGCTGCCATGGAGCCTCATCTTAGGGGGAGGAAGGCAGGACGTTCCGGGGGGACAGCCGAGGATTCCTCCCAACGGGCGGACTTCTCACCCCCCTCCCCCAACTTCGGAGGGCACAGCACAGCACCGGCGCTACAGCCTCTCTGGGCTGGGAGGGAGACAGACTGTGCCGCCCGCCTAAGGGAGCGTCTCCAAAGAGCTGCCTGCGGTATGAGAGAGAGAGAGGAGGAGAAGGAGGAAGAAGAAGCGGGGCTCTGCCACATGGCACTGCCGCCCGCCCCGCCGGCTGCCTACCTACCTACCTGCCGCCCGCCGGCTGCCTACCTACCTGCCGCCCGCCGGCTGCCGCCCGCCAGCTGCCTGCCGCTGGGGCTGCGGCTGCGGCACACTCCCGGAGAAATGCACGATTCTCCTATAAAGGAGAATACAATGAGGTTCACCTACAACCAACCAATCACACCGAACTCTCCTCTACAACTGTCCTTCTTCACCCCCCCCCCCCCCCCACATCCCCAACTGTCCTACACCCCCCCCCATCTACAACTGTCCTTCACCCCCCCCCCACATCCCCAACTGTCCTACACCCCCCCCATCTACAACTGTCCTTCACCCCCCCCCCCCACATCCCCAACTGTCCTACACCCCCCCATCTACAACTGTCCTTCACCCCCCCCCCCACATCCCCAACTGTCCTACACCCCCCCCATCTACAACTGTCCTTCACCCCCCCCCCCCACATCCCCAACTGTCCTACACCCCCCCATCTACAACTGTCCTTCACCCCCCCCCCCACATCCCCAACTGTCCTACACCCCCCCATCTACAACTGTCCTTCACCCCCCCCCCACATCCCCAACTGTCCTACACCCCCCCATCTACAACTGTCCTTCACCCCCCCCCCACATCCCCAACTGTCCTACACCCCCCCATCTACAACTGTCCTTCACCCCCCCCCCCCCCCACATCCCCAACTGTCCTACACCCCCCCATCTACAACTGTCCTTCACCCCCCCCCCCAATCCCCAACTGTCCCCCCCCATACACCCCCCCCCCCCCCATCCCCATCTACAACTACAACTGTCCTTCACCCCCCCCCCCACATCCCCAACTGTCCTACACCCCCCCATCTACAACTGTCCTTCACCCCCTACACCCCCCCATCTACAACTGTCCTTCACCCCCCCCACATCCCCAACTGTCCTACACCCCCCCATCTACAACTGTCCTTCACACCCCCCCCTACATCTACAACTGTCCTTCACCCCCCCCCCCACATGTCCCCAACTGTCCTACACACCCCCCATCTACAACTGTCCTTCACCCCCCCCCCCCACATCCCCACTGTCCTACACCCCCCCATCTACAACTGTCCTTCACCCCCCCCCCCCCCCACCCCCACCCCCCCCCCCCACATCCCCAACTGTCCTACACCCCCCCCCCCCATCTACAACTGTCCTACACCCCCCCCCATCACCCCCCCCCCCCCCCCACATCCCCAACTGTCCTACACCCCCCCATCTACAACTGTCCTTCACCCCCCCCCCCCCCACATCACAACTCCTTCCACCCCCCCCCACCCCAACTGTCCTACACCCCCCCCATCTACAACTGTCCTTCACCCCCCCCCCCCCCACATCCCCACACTGTCCTACACCCCCCCATCTACAACTGTCCTTCACCCCCCCCCCCCACATCCCCAACTGTCCTACACCCCCCCACTACAACTGTCCTTCACCCCCCCCCCCATCCCCAACTGTCCTTCACCCCCCCCCATCCCCAACTGTCCTTCACCCCCCCCCCCACATCCACCAACTGTCCTACACCCCCCCATCCACATACCCACTGTCCTCCTACACCCCCCCCACAACTGTCCTTCACCCCCCCCCCCACAACTGTCCTTCACCCCCCCCCCCACATCCTACAACTGTCCTACACCCCCCCATCTACAACTGTCCTTCACCCCCCCCCCCACATCCCCAACTGTCCTACACCCCCCCATCCAACTGTCCTTCACCCCCCCCCCACCCCCCCCTACCCCCATCACAACTCCTTCACACTGTCCTTCACCCCCCCCCCCACATCCACAACTGTCCTTCACCCCCCCCCCCCCCCATCTACAACTGTCCTACACCCCCCCCCCATCCCCAACTGTCACCCCCCCCCACCCCCACATCCCAACAACTGTCCTACACCCCCCCCCATCTACAACTGTCCTTCACCCCCCCCCCCACATCCCCAACTGTCCCCCCCCCCACCCCCCCATGTCCTTCACCCCCCCCCCCCACATCCCCAACTGTCCTACACCCCCCCCCCCATCTACACCCCCCCCCCCCCCCATCCACTGTCCTTCATCCCCAACTGTCCTACACCCCCCCCCCATCTACAACTGTCCTTCACACCCCCCCCCCCACATCCACAACTGTCCTTCACACCCCCCCCCCATCCACAACTGTCCTTCACCCCCCCCCCCATCCCCAACTGTCCTACACCCCCCCCCATCTACAACTGTCCTTCACCCCCCCCCCACCATCCACAACTGTCCTTCTACACCCCCCCATCCACAACTGTCCTTCTACACCCCCCCCCCACATCCACAACTGTCCTTCTACACCCCCCCACATCCACAACTGTCCTTCTACACCCCCCCCCACATCCCCAACTGTCCTTCACCTACACCCCCCCCACATCCACAACTGTCCTTCTACACCCCCCATCCACAACTGTCCTTCTACAACCCCCCCCCATCCACAACTGTCCTTCTACACCCCCCCCCACATCCACAACTGTCCTTCTACACCCCCCATCCACAACTGTCCTTCTACACCCCCCCCCCACATCCACAACTGTCCTTCTACACCCCCCCCACATCCACAACTGTCCTTCTACACCCCCCATCCACAACTGTCCTTCTACACCCCCCCATCCACAACTGTCCTTCTACACCCCCCACACATCCACAACTCCACAACTGTCCTTCTACACCCCCCCCCCCCATCTACAACTGTCCTTCTACATCCCCCCCATCCACAACTGTCCTTCTACACCCCCCATCCACAACTGTCCTTCCTACACCCCCCCACCACATCCACAACTGTCCTTCTACACCCCCCAATCTACAACTGTCCTTCTACACCCCCACATCCACAACTGTCCTTCTACACCCCCCCCCCCCACATCCACAACTGTCCTACACCCCCACATCCACAACTGTCCTTCTACACCCCCACATCCACAACTGTCCTTCTACATCCCCCCATCTACAACTGTCCTTCTACATCCCCCCATCCACAACTGTCCTTCTACAACCCCCCCATCCACAACTGTCTTTCTACAAACCCCCATCCACAACTGTCTTTCTACAAACCCCCATCCACAACTGTCCTTCTACACCCCCCATCCACAACTGTCCTTCTACACCCCCCCCCATCCACAACTGTCCTTCTACACCCCCCCCCCCATCCACAACTGTCCTTCTACACCCCCCCCCATCCACAACTGTCCTTCTACACCCCCCCCCCCCATCCACAACTGTCCTTCTACACCCCCCCCATCCACAACTGTCCTTTTACACCCCCACGTCCACAACAGTCCTTCTACACCCCCCCCCCCCCCATCCACAACTGTCCTTTTACACCCCCACGTCCACAACAGTCCTTCTACACCCCCCCCCCCCATCCACAACTGTCCTACACCCCCCCCCCCATCCACAACTGTCCTTCTACACCCCCCCCCCCCCATCCACAACTGTCCTTCTACACCCCCCCCCCCATCCACAACTGTCCTTCTACACCCCCCCATCCACAACTGTCCTTTTACACCCCCACGTCCACAACAGTCCTTCTACACCCCCCCCCCCACATCCACAACTGTCCTTTCACACGTCCACAACTGTCCTTCTACACCCCCACATCCACAACTGTCGTTCTACACCCCCTGCCCTTCTAGATTCAACTCCCTCTACTCTTCTCCCTTCTACATCTGCCCTTCTTCTAGATCCCCATCCTTCCCCCTCATCCACAACTGTACTTCTAAAAGTCAAGATCTTCTGCTATTGTCCCCTCCCCAATTGTCCTTCTAGATTAAACCCTCTGTACTCTAGTACAGTGATGGCGAACCTTGGCACCCCAGATGTTTTGGAACTACATTTCCCATGATGCTCAATTACACTGTAGAGTTCATGAGCATCATGGGAAATGTAGTTCCAAAACATCTGGGGTGCCAAGGTTCGCCATCACTGCTTTAGTATCTTCCACATCTGCCCTTATAGTTTCCAAACCCTCTCCATCCCATCCGTCCTCCCCTCGTCCACAGCTGTTTTAAAAGACAAGATCTGCCATTCTCACCTCCAGAACTGTCCTAGATTCAACCGACTCTTCTCTCTTCTACAACTGCCCTTCTTCTAAATTCACCTTCTCCCATCCTTTACCCTTATTCACAACTGACCTTCTAAAAGTCAAGTTGCCCCGCCCTTCTATTCTCACCTCTCCAACTGTCCTAGATGCAACTGTTTAGCAAAAAAAAAAAACAACAGTAAAAAAAATACCACCAAAAAATGATAAAAATTTCACTTGGGTACAGAGTTGCATGACCGTGCAATTATCATTCAGGGTTCACACCTCCGGCAGATGAGGCTCACAGCAGGGGTGTGGTGTGTACCTGTTCTCTGTTTTGGGGACGAATCAGGTCCAAATTTTTGCCTGAATTTGGCCCTGAAACTGAGACAAAGATGCAAAGGACCTCTGTGCAAACCGCTCTGTAGGGAGCCTCCATAGGGAGCCAGTCACAATCTCCTGTCATGCGAATTGGATGCAGCAAAAACCACATCCAATTCGCATTGGTGTGAACCCAGCCTTAAAGTGGAGTTCCACCCATTTTTTTATGTTTGTCTGTGCTGCATGCCCTATGAGATCTCATAGGGCCAGATTCAGGTAGATGGGAGCATCTTTGCTCTGGAGTAACGCTTCTCATTTACGTTACTGGGCCAGATTCATGAAGAGTTAGGCTGGCGGATCCAGTGATCCGCCAGCCTAACTATCACTTTAAAGCGGTATTTCACCCTAAATATAAGATCTCCCATGCGATCCAGCATACTGGCGTCAGCGCCAGTATGCTGTTTTTTTTTTTTTTTAATCGCACACTTACTGTATTATAGTGGAATTCCTTTTCTGTCCCCCGTGGTGGACGGCGCCAGTATAGCGCGTCACATCTTCCTAAAATACCCGATATGGACTCGGGTAATCTCGGCGAAAATGCGGCGCCTGCGCACAGACCTAGGAGCTGACTGCGCAGGCGCCGTATTTCTCCGAGTCCTACGGCTATGGCGCGTCACGCCCTCCAAAATAGGACTCGGAGAAATACGGCGCCTGCGCAGTCAGCTCCTAGGTCTGTGCGCAGGCGCCGCATTTTCGCCGAGATTACCCGAGTCCATATCGGGTATTTTAGGAAGATGTGACGCGCTATACTACAGCCGTCCACCGCGGGGGACAAAAAAGGAATTCCACAATAATACAGTAAGTGTGCGATTAAAAAAAAAAAAAAACAGCATACTGGCGCTGACGCCAGTATGCTGGATCACATGGGAGATCTTATATTTAGGGTGAACCTCCGCTTTAAGCCGGCGTTTTTGTTTTCTGTAACCAGAAAACAAGAAACGCCGGGTTGAAGTTCCGATGCGAGCAGCGTAAATGAGTTTCGCCATCGCATCGTTACTTCAACTTAAAAATGGAGCCGGGGGCGTTCCCGCCGATTTACGCTCAAAAAATATGTTAATGAGCGGATATCGGCAATTCACGAGCGAATTCGGGCGCGACGCAGTGACGTTACGACGTTTCCGGAAGCGATACGCGGCGCATAGATAAAGCAGCCCCCTAGTGGAGTATCCTATGTTAGGTATAGGCGTCGTCATCGCGTCGGGAAAAAAATAAATAGCGTCGCTTGCGTAAAAAGTTCATGAATGGGAATGTGACGTCATTGACGTTCATTCACAGAATTTGGAGCATGCGCACGGGGATGCTTTGACACTCGACGCATGTGCAGTACGTTCGCCGCGGGATCGCGCTTAGTTTAAATACTACACGCCCCGTACCCGCCCAATTTGAATTCCGCCGGCTCATTTGCGATGCGCTGCCGCAACTTTAGGAGCAAGTGCTTCATGAATGACAGCACTTGCTCCTAAAATTTCAGCAGAGTAACGTAAATGAGAAGCGTTACTCTGGAGCAAAGATGCTCCCATCTACCTGAATCTGGCCCACTCTGGCGAAATTTTAGGAGCAAGTGCTGTTATTCATGAAGCACTTGCTCCTAAAGTTGCGGCAGCGTATCGAAAATGAGCCGGCGGAATTCAAATTGGGCGGGTACGGGGCGTGTATTATTTAAACTAAGCGCGATCCCGCGGCGAACGTACTGCGCATGCGTCGAGTGTCAATGCATCCCAGTGCGCATGCTCCAAATTCTGTCAGTGAACGTCAATGACGTCACATCCCCATTCATGAACGTTTTACGCAAGCGACGCAAATTTTTTTTTTTCCGACGCGATGACGACGGCTATACTTAACATAGGATACTCCACTAGGGGGCTGCTTTATCTTTACGCCGCATATCGCTTACGGAAACGTCGGAAAGGCACTGCGTCGCGCCCAAAAACGATCGTGAATTTCCGATTCCCGCTGATTAACATATTTTTTCAGCGTTAATCAGCGGGAACGCCCCCATTTTTAAATTAAAATTTGTGATGCGATGGCGAAATTCAATTACGCCGATCGCATCGGAACTCCAACCCGGCGTTTCTTGTTTTCTGGTTACAAAAAACAAAAACGCCGGCTTAAAGTGACAGTTAGGCTGGAGTATCACTGATACTCCAGCCTAACTCTACCTGAATCTGGCCCTTAGTGTTCAGAATGGACAATTTTTATTTATTTTGCCGCTTGTAAATACCTTTATTTTGTAGTCCTTCATTACTTCCTCCTCCTTATTAGCCTAGGCTATTAAGTCACAAGGCTATTTGCAAGGGTTTCTGGGCATGTTTCCCAGTAGTCCTTGCAAACCTGACTATTACATTGCTTGTGCAGCACTGAGCATGTGCGAGATATGCAAAGCTGAAATCCAGGAAGTCATACAGTCTGGCTTCATAATGCCCACACTTAAGATGGCCACGGTCTATTTCTAGATTATAATCTAATGCTGTAACAACCTAACAAAACGGACCTTAGTTTACAGACTAACTTTACTAGAATACATTAAGCTTGTGTATTACAGGGGTATTTATATTTAAAAAGTGAAATTGTGGGTGGAACTCCCCTTTAAGGTGTGACAGCGCTGAAAGCTGAAAATTGGCCTGGGCAGAAAGGGGGTAAAAGCGCCTGGTAGGCAAGTGGTTAATACTGCTTTACTCTGCTGTTCTCTCCTGAATAATTGTGCCCCTTTTCACCATTCTCTACTCTACATTTGTCTGTCATCTATTTAAACATTGTACAGGCAGTTACAATGTTACCAATATAGCCGATGTATCTAAATGTGACAACCAAATTATACATTGTTGAATAATTTTACATACTAGTAAAGAAAAATTGTTGTAAAAACAGCACTGAGATGTGTTTTTTTTTTTTGTAGAAACCTTTTCTTTGCTAATGCTAAGCACTGCGTAAAACAAATTATATATAATATATGCACACTGCACATACACATACACAGTATATACACTATATTACCAAAAGTATTGGGACACCTGCCTTTACACACACATGAACTTTAATGGCATCCCAGTCTTAAACCGCATACACAGGATCAGATTTTCCAAAGGGAATTGTGTGATGACAGCCTGTTGGTGGAAAATCTGACAGTTTGTACGCTCCATTGGACAATTGTTTTCGGATTTTCCACAGACAAATGTTGTATGGCATGCTTTAAAATTTTCCGTGGACAGCGGTCGGTTGTCACATTTTCCAAGCGTGTGTACAGAAGTCCAAAGTTCAAACACGCATGCTCGGAATCAATGCTCACCAAACACAAAATTAGCAGAAGGTGCCCAAAGGGTGGCGCTAAAGAGCTTAAAAAACTCGAATGTCGTTGTCTTTTATCTTTTTATTATCGTCAAAACTTCAATAAAAATCTTTAAACTTAAAAAACACATTGTTTCATGATTGTGTGCCATTTGTATGCTAGCCAAATTCCTGGCCCAACGCCCTTCAACTCTTCTGGGAAGGCCGTCCACAAGGTTTAGGAGTGTGCCTATGGGAATGTTTGACTATTCTTCCAGAAGCTCATTTGTGAGGTCAGGCACTGATGTTGGAGGAGAAGGTCTGGGTCACAGTCTCCACTCTAATTTATCCCAAAGGTGGTATATCGGGTTGAGATCAGGATTCTGGGCAAATTTGTTGCCTACAGTTCAACTTTTGTTTTCTTTTTGAATAGAGTAAGGGAGGGTTATAGCCCCTGTCAGTTTATTTTTGTACTGTCCCATTGCAGAGATTTCCCTTCACTTCCTGACCATAGCTAAACAGGAAGTGAAAGGAAATCTATGCAAATTAAGGGAATTCATTCCCCGGCCCTCAGAACTAGTGTCCTCACTTGAAAATTTTAGGGTGGGTTTTAACCAGCAAGGTGTGTGGCCTTGACTGAAATGGGTGGGTAATGTTTAAATTAGGGGGTGCACGAGTTTAGTCAGACCTAGGGCAGCACAAAACCTAAATACACTACTGGCTACAGAGCGTAGATTTGAACTGCTCTGGTAGCTTTCTCCGGATCTTGCTATTTCTGGATGGGGCTCTGTAGTTTGGAGATCCTTCAGAGTCTTGGGTGGGATGGGATCTCCAACCCTGTGTCCAGGTCTTGAGGATAGCCAGCAGAGTGTGTACCCAGGTGCGTCCATAGAGGGTGCCAGATCGCCGCCCCCTCTCGCTCCCGCACCGCCACTGAATACAATACATAGATCGGGTTCGATCTATTGCCTATTCTATATTACCGAAATGCAAAAGAATTTAAGTGATTGCACTTTACAATTGATAATATTTTGCTATATGTATTTTCTCTGTCATGCACTTTTTGCCCACTATGGCAACCGCAATGGCGTATGTGTGCCCCTGATGACGTCATTACGACGAAACGATCGTCGGGCAGACACACAAGCATTGCGCATGCGCTAACAGCCTTAGGCGGTCTGACACTTCAAGGAGCGTTCAATCCTTGCAAGGACTCTTATCACTCTCCATGTGGGAGAGCATTTTTTCGTTACTCTGTTTGTTAATTTTTATGCTTTTTAAATAAACCCCCTTGTTTATACGTCTACACTATGGGATTGTCCCTTTCTTTCTCTCCATATGACAACTCACGCCTATACACACTAATACTAGCACGGGCCCAACCTGAAAGTATTGGTTAATCCTATGAGGAGCTGTGGATCCTGGTATCCTGCCTGTGGAGAGATGCTGATTCGTTCCTACCATCTAAGGCTGCATTCACACCTGAGCGACGGTCGTTTGGTCGTTTTTTTCCAGCGTTTTGTCGCGCGTATTCATGCTTATTTGCGCGTTTGCATGCAGCGTTGTCCGACGTTTTTGTACTTTGACATTTTTTATTTTAGCCAATAGGAAAAATGATCATCTTTTCATCACTTGTTGCTATGTTGGTAGATTTGTTTAATCTTCTGCCTGGGTGAAAAGTTCTATTGATTAAAGCGACAAAACGCCTGTAGCAAACGCTCGTTGTCGCGCTAGTCGCTTGAATCGAGCGTTTCCATTACTTTCTATGGGAAATGGAAACGCTCAAATACGCCCAAACCGCCCGATACGAGCGACAAAAAAGGGTCCGGAACTTTTTTTAACTACAGGCAATGGGCGACAGGCGCATCAGCGTTCAGATGTGAACCATCTCCATAGGCTTTCATGTATTTTTCTCCCTCTGGCGTTTGTGAGCGTCGCGCTACAAGCGACAAAACGCCTAGGTGTGAATGGAGCCTAAAGGGATTACATCTTTCTGCTATGTCTGTTTAGACTATTCCTGAAAGGGAAAAGTCACAGGCTTTCCGGTAAGCCTTAAATTTTAATGGTGTTGGGTCACTGATACCTGAACTTCCCTCCTTTTCACTCGTGAACTTCTGAACTGGATTTCTACCATCTTCACTCTTCACCACTTGAACTGGAAGGGCTAAATACCCCCTGTTTTATGTGGACTTTTTTGTAATATTTTGCATCTCATGTACTAAACCAGTTACCTTATGATTCACACTTTTTATGGTTTAATATTGTTTATGTTATATTTATTCACATATGCAAAAATGTATGTTGCTTTATATATTAATATATAAGGTTTATCTTGTCCAGCGCTACACTGTTTTGCACATATCCATTCACACTTGGGGCCAGATTCTCAGCGGCGCTACGACGGAGTATCTCAGATACCCCGTCGTATCGCCGTTTTTTTTTTTGCCTCGTATCTATGCGAGTGATGCTTAGCATCACTTTGGCATAGATACGCTTCTACATCCGACAAGTGTAATACCATTACACTTGCGGATCGTAGTTGTAATGACAACTCCGGCCACTAGGTGGCCTTTACGTTTTTTTCTCATTTGCATATGCAAATGAGGCTAGTACGCCGATTCCGGATTGCTTTTACGCCGCCCCGACGTCGCGTACGTCGTTTACGAACTCGTAAGGTTACCCCAGCTTCTATGAAGAGTAACCTTACGAAGTTCCGTCGGGTGCTGTCGGATGCAATGTTAAGTATGGCGTCGGGTCAGCGTCGGCTTTTTTCGTCGCTTACGTCGTTTTACTAACTCGTTCGCGAATAGGGCATTGCGTAAGTGACGATCACGTCGTTTTGACGTCGGTTTTAACGACGCTTTCCGACGTGAGCTGGAGCATGCGCACTGGGCTTTTTCCCCGGCCGGCGCATGCACAGTTTGTTCGACGCGGGGGCGCGCTTAATTTAAATACAAGCCGCCCCATTTGAATTACGCGGGCTTACGCTGGGCCATTTTCGCTACGCCAACGCAAACTACGGAGCAAATGGTTAGAGAATACGGCACTTGCTCTAGTACGATGCAGCGGCGTAGTGTAAATGGCTTACAATACGCAAGCGAAATTCTATGAGAATCTGGCCCTTTATATTTAAGTTGTAGTGTTTAGCAGCAGGACCTCCCTCCTGGGACTTTTTTTTTTTTTTTCTTAATTGTTTTTTTTATTTTTCCACTAAGCGCAGATTTTCCCTTACCCCTTTCCCTTCTTTTACACATTTAACCACTTAAGACCCGTACCATTATGCAGGTTAAGGACCTTGCCCCTTTTTGTGATTCGGCACTGCGTCGCTTTAACTGACAATTGTGACGTGGCTTCCAAACAAAATTGGCGTCCTTTCTTTCCCACAAATAGAGCTTTCTTTTGGTGGTATTTGATAACCTCTGCGGTTTTTTATTTTTTGCGCTATAAACAAAAATAGAGCGACAATTTTGAAAAAAAATTCTATATTTTTTACTTTTTGCTATTATAAATATCCCCAAAACAGATATAAAAAAAACTTTTTTTCCCCTCAGTTTAGGCCGATACGTATTCTTCTACCTATTTTTGGTTAAAAAAAATCGGAATAAACTTTATCGATTGGTTTACGTAAAATTTATAGCGTTTACAAAATAGGGGATAGTTTTATGGCATTTTTATTAATATTTTTTTTTTTACTACTAATGGCGGCGATCAACGATTCTTTCATGAATGTGACATTATGGCGGACACTTTTGACACATCTTTGGGACCATTGTCATTTTCACAGCGAAAAAGTGCTATAAAAATGCCCTGATTATGGTGAAAATTTCAATGGCAGTGAAGTGGTTAATTACTAGGTGGCGCTAAGGGGTTATGTGTGCCCTAGGGGAGTGATTCTTACTGTAGGGGGGTGTGGCTGTAGGAGTGACGTCACTGATCGTCATTCCCTATATCAGGGAACAGACGATCAGTGTCACTGCCACAGTGAAGAACGGGGAAGGTGTGTTTACACTCACCTCTCCCCGTTTTTCAGCTTCTGTGACCGATCGCGGGACACCCGCGGCGATTGGGTCCCGCAGCCACGGTCACGGAGCTTCGGACCCGGTCACGTATATCGTCAGTAGGGGGTCCTTAAGTGGTTAAGGAGCCCAAAGACTGTATGCACCTAAGAGCGTGGGCCTGGAAGATCTGGTGGTTTGAGGGACCAGTACCTATAGCAGCAGTGCTGTTGAAGAGTAGCCAAGTGGGCTTGTATTTTCAGTGATGTTTGAATGACGTCTAAACCCCTGCGTGGGATTCCTAAGTGGACTTTTATTTCGTTTTTTGTTCATTTAATAAACGTGGGCTACCAGGCCCTTAACTATAAATGCCTGTCTGATGTGGACTCGCTACAGAAAAATGAATTAATCACTGAGCTGAACAATCCCCCATGTCACACAGTTCTAGATCCCCAATTTAAAGAGCATTATTTTAATGTGGAGAAAAAACAGCGGGCAGGAGAAATTATACAGGCACAAATGAAGGTGATGAAAGCATCTGGTGAAGGAGATTCGAGGTGTAGTACAGAGGAAAGTATACCGGAGAAACGCTTGCATACAAGTAAAGAGGAACACACTCCCTCACTATCTAATATACATTTTACATTAATTTCCCCCCATTGTCCATAGCAGTGCCATAACAACTGCAGCTACCCAACAACTGGAGATTTATTTAGCTGAACAGCCAATCACCAGAAGCAGCAATCCCCTTGAGTACTGGTGCATGAACAAAGAACATTTTTCACTGCTTGCACAGATTGCACCAGATATTTATCTGCCCCAAGCACCAGTACAGAGAGTGAGAGACATCAGTCTAGCATCTCATATTCTTCATGAAAAGAGGAACCGTCTCTCCTGTGAGAAAGCTGAACAACTTTTGTTCTTAAAGCCAAATCTGCCACTTTTACTGAAATAAAAAGCAGTAGCACAGTCCACTTTTCTATGTTCAAATTTTCTAGATATGCCACTTTTGCACTATGCCGATTACGGTGGACTGTAAAGTTGAAACAGTAAATAAGTTTAGTTTTAGTTTACATAACAGAATAGAGAGGGTAGGGCAGGCCCATTGCTATTTTGTTGGTTGTTCATTTTAGTTCTACAGTTTTTGCACTTTTTCAATTTAAAAGAGAACTCCAGCTGTACTAATTTACATGGTTTGGGCCAAACTATGTCTCTCCCTAGTGCCTCGTTTCCACTGAGCGGATCGGTTCGGGTTGCTTAGAATGGAACAGGTTAGAATGATCCGGTCTATTCTGCTGAGCATTTCCACTGCAAATCGGACCATCCGGGACCATACAAGGTTTAGAAAAAAAGCCTAGCACGTCCACCAATCAGTGAGATGTATTTCTAGGTGCGCCCTAATGGAACCATTCCATTTTCTATGGCCCCACATCTAAAGCAGGACCCAGAATGGTCCGGTACGGTTCGCTTTTATGGCACGCTTTCATAATGGAAACACCCAAAATAGCATACCATACCGAACCGTACCGAACCGATCCGCTCAGTGGAAACGAGGCATAAGCTATCAGCCCAATGCATGCGCGATAAATCATAAAACTGTATGTATCAACGGCTACATGCATACAGTATACCACACTGTGTTCCTGGTATGAGCGGAGACTTCCTGGAACACAGACTACTTACCGGCCAGTCGCAGTTATTATACGGCGGCAGGAAGGCTCCCCTGTGCGGCCGCTTTAAGGGATATAGGGGGCGTGCCTGCACCGTGACGTAGGAGCTGATGCATGTGGCCAGCGGCCACGGTGTCCACCAGCCACCTACGAACCAGAATGAAGATTTGTCAATGTAAACAGACAGATCCCCGTTCTGACAGGGGAGGAGAGAGCGATCTGCTGTTCCTAGTTTTCAGGAACAGCAATCTCTCTGTCACTACACCCCCCCCCCCCCACAGTTAGAAACACCTCCTTAGGGAACACCTAACCCCTTGACCGCCCCCTAGTGTTAACCCCTTCCCTGCAAGTGACATTTATACAGTAATCAATGGCTATTTCAAGCACGGATCGCTGTATAAATGTCAATGGTTCCAAAAAAGCGTTAAAGTGTCCGATTTGTCTGCCACAATGTTGCAGTCCCGCTAAAAATTGCAGATCACTGACATTACTAGTAAAAAAATTATAATGAAAATGCCATAAATACATTCCCTATTCTGTAGACGCTATAACTTTTGCGCAAACCAATCAATATACACTTATTTTTTACCAAAAATATGTAGAAGAATACATATTGGCATAAACGGATGAAGAAATGATTCGTTTTTTACAAAATTTTGGGATATTTATTATAGCAAAAAGTAATAAATATATATTTTTTCAAATTTTTTTTGTCAATAGCGCTAAAAATTTAAAAAAGCAGAGGTGATCAAATTCCACCAAAAGAAAGCTCTATTTGTGATGAAAAAAAGGACATCAATTTTGTTTGGGTACAGCGTTGCATGACCGCGCAATTGTCAGTTAAAGCGACGCAGTGCCGCTTCACAAAAAATGGCCCGGTCAATAAGGGGGAAAATCTTCCTTTCTGCAAGTGGTTAAAAACTGTAATTTTTGGTTTTCGGCTAAGTGCATCCTTCATTTTCGGTTTTGGTACCAAAATTTCCATTCGATGCCCCACTATCAGAGACTGTAGACATCCTACAAGAGATGGTCAGAGACTGCAGACATGATACAAGAGATGGTCAGAAGATTTCAGAAATTATACAAGAGATGATCAGAGACTGCGGACATGATAAAAGAAATGGTCAGAGACAGTAGACATAATACAAGAAATGGTCAGAGACTGCAGACATGATACAAGAAATGATCAGAGACGGTAGACATAATACAAGAAATGGTCAGATGCTGCAGACATGATACAAAAAATGGTCAGAGACTGCAGGCATAATACAAGAGATGGTCAGAGACTGCGGGCATAATACAAGAGATGGTCAGAGACTACAGACATGATGCAAGAGATTATTAGAGGCTACAGACATTAAGCAAGTAATAGCCAGAGACTTAGAACATAATACAGGAGCTTGTCAGAGACTGCAGACATACAAGAGCTGGTCAGTGACTGCGGACATGATACAAGAAATGTTTAGAGACTGCGGACATAATACAAGAGATGGTCAGAGAGTGCAAACATGAGATGCTCAGAAGATTACAGAAACTATACAAGAGATGATCAGAGACTGCGGACATGATACAAGAAATGATCAGAGACGGTAGACATAATACAAGAAATGGTCAGAGACTGCGGACATGACACAAGAAATGATAAAAGACTCCAGACATGGTACAAGAGATGGTCAGACATGATACAAGAGAGGATTAGAGGCTACAGACATTAAACAAGTAATAGCCAGAGACTCAGAACATAATACAGGAGCTTGTCAGAGACTGCAGACATGATACAAGAGATGATTATAGACTGCAGACATGATACAAGAAATGGTCAGAGAGTGCAGACATAATACAAGAGATGGTCAGAGAGTGCAAACATGATGCAAGAGATTGTCAGAGACTGCATATATTCTGCACAGGTGAATGTCAGGGACCATGAACATGTTATAGGAATTGTTGGACAGTGAGGACATGTTTCAGGAGGAGATGGTTATAGACTGGAGATACAATATACCTGTATTAAATGCTAAAACACTACTATAACAAATCAATAGGGAAACACAGATCAGTGTCTGAAGGGCACTAAAAGTGCCACCAGGATTCTAATCACTCGGGAAGAAGAGACTGTGGAAATGCTTCCCCCTGCCTGCAGCAAACTGAAAACATCATCTCAGCCTAGGTAAAGTCAGTGAATGAGCTCAAAGATGTTTTTAAACTGTCCATGGTGACATGTCAGCCATTGATCCACACAGACGTTTAAAGTTGCTTTATTAAGCCTAACACTGTGTGTATGAGGCTTATCTTGATGATGTGGCAGCTTGTGCAGTGTTTGTCTTGTCAGGTCATCAGTCTACCTGTCTGCAGGCAATTTATGTTGCTTGTGTTGCAGAATGGGCTCGATGACCCGGCATCAGACAACCAGCACAGACAGGTATCTGAAATCTGTCTCAGGACAATAAATCATTTTTGGATAGTTACTCCTATTGAATGAATATTTCTAAAATTCACAAAGCGGCTCAGTTTCCTTGGTGATGATTCCAGCCTGCATGCACCAATGTAAAATCCTCTACAACTAGCAGATGTGTGGATGCCAAGAGATAGAGCGGTATAGGCACGGGCACACCAGAGAGAAGTCACCATATTGGCGCCAGCAACTAAAAACTACTTACTAGAAAAGCAGCTGATTGGATTAATTGGCATTCCAGTGGCGGCTGGTGCTTAAAATGTTTGGGGGGGCGCAAACGAAAAAAAACAATTGCAGCCTCACTGTACCTATCAATTGTCACCACTGTGCCATGCCATCAAATGCAGTCACTGTGCCATCAAAACGCAACCACTGTGCCATCAAAACGCAGCCACTGTGCCATGCCATCAAAACGCAGCCACCGTGCCATCAAAACGCAGCCACCGTGCCATGCCATCAAAACACAGCTACTGTGCCATGCCATCAAAACACAGCTACTGTGCCATGCCATCAAAACGCAGCCACCGTGCCATGCCATCAAAACACAGCTACTGTGCCATGCCATCAAAACGCAGCCACCGTGCCATGCCATCAAAACACAGCTACTGTGCCATGCCATCAAAACACAGCTACTGTGCCATGCCATCAAACGCAGCTACTATGCCATCAATTGTCACCACTATGCCATCAAACACAGCCACTGTGCCCCCAATTGTCGCTACTGTGCCCCCAATTGTCGCCACTGTGCCCCCAATTGTCACCACTGTGCCCCCAATTGTCGCCACTGTGCCCCCAATTGTTGCCACTGTGCCCCCAATTGTTGCCACTGTGCCCCAAATTGTTGCCACTGTGCCCCCAATTGTCGCCACTGTGCCCCCACTTGTAGCCACTATGCCCCCACTTGTAGCCACCATGCCCAGTACCCCCCTGGCACTTACCTTTATGGCTTCTACGTCCCTCGATGACCCTCGTCCCGCCCTCGATGATGCTTAAGCCAATCAGGTTACCTGATTGGCTGAGTCGCCTGTCAGTCTTATCCTCGGACGCACGGCCGGTACGTCCCGAGGATGAGCTTCAGGAAGCCGACTACAGCCGCTGGCCCTGATAAGCACTTCCCCACAGCCAGTCAGCTGCCGCTATTCAGCTGACCGGCGCTCAATGTCCGGTCAGCTGAATACAGTGTATGAATCTGTATATTTTACTGGCTTTGAGCGACCCAGAGGGGGCGGCGCTCCTGCGTCCCTATGGACGCAGCGCCACTGTGGCATTCACAAAGTTTTAATACAGAAATCTCAGTGGCGGTGCGTCCATAGAGGGCGCAGGAGCGCCGCCCCCTCTCTCTCCTGCACCGCCACTGCATTGCATGAATCTATGTATTGTTGCTGCCCCCACTATTCAAATGGCCGGTCCCCTGATGAGCGCCGGCGATCTTAATTAAGGGCAGCTGGTTGGCTTTGGAAGTGCCTATCAGAGGGGACACACGAGGGGGTGCATTCCCTGGCTAACACTGACAGGCGTCTCAGCCAATCAGGTTCACTGGTTCTATTTACCGGTAACCTGATTGGCTAAAGCGTCATGGAGGGCAGGAGAAGACATCGAGGGAACGTGGAAGGAGGTTGGCTGACCCCAGAAAGGTAAGTGCCGGGCGGGGGGCAATCTGACTGGCAGCATTTTACAGGGCACAGTGGCTACAATTGATGTGGGCACAGCGGCGACAATTGATGTGGGCACAGTGGTAACAATTCATGGCATGGCACAGTGGCTATGTTTGATGGCACAGTGGTGACAATTGATTGGCACAGTGGTGACAATTGATGGCACAGTGGCTGCGTTTGATGGCTCGGCAGAGTGGCTGCGTTTGGCATTGCACAGTGGCGACAATTGATGACACAGTGGTGACAATTGATGGCACAGTGGCGACAATTGATGGCATGACACAGTGGCTACATTTGATTGGCACAGTGAGGCTGCCATTGTCTTTTTTTTTTTTCGTTTGTTTGTGCCCCCCCAAAAATTTTGAGCACCAGCCGCCACTGAGAAAGCTGCACTTTTTAAAATGTGCTTCAAAAACTTTTCTTGTATGGGAACAGAACAAACAATTTTCGCCTAATGTGTATCATTTTCGTACAGGAAATATCAGAGAATAAAAACTGCGTATGATCAGAAACAATAAACAAAAAAAAAAAACCTTTGTCATATGAGAATTTTCATACAAATTCTCTGTCATCGGTTCCGATTTATTGTGAAACGCGGAAATTTGGACGTTCATGCGCCCGATTTTCTTATAGTGTGCACACTATTTTGGAGTCATTTTGTGATCAGTAGTAGCAGGTGTGGACTGACAACCCATGGGGCCCCCAGGCAATAGAAGATTATGGGGCCTCTGGGCTTACAGATGGCCACCACGCCAGGAGGCAGTACAGAGGCAGGGCAGCTAAAATCTCAAGATTTTCACATCAAAAGCATGTCGGGTTAAGACATAGCAGGGACAGATGTAAAAAAAAACACAGATTTTTACATACCGTCCCTGTTTTTTTTGAGCCTGGTAACCCTGATGGGGCCCTCTAGTGGCATGGGGCCCTCGGGCAGTGCCCGAAAGCCCAAATGGTCAGTCAGCCCCTGAGTGGTAGTGTTTGTTATTTAACCATCTTACAATGGTGATTGATGCTAACCCTGGCGGCAGTGACAGGCATATCAGGTAAGTGTTTGTAGATGGGAGGATGGGAAAAGTACTTGCTAGAGTGGCAAGAATTATAACACTAGTTATGGAAAGTTTGGTCCTTCGCTCTATCAAGTGAATCAATCAAATCTAAAAAATAATGTGGAAAATTGCTGCTAGACCTAAAGTGTAGGATTTAGGGTAAGGATTAGGGTTTCCTATTGAAGAATATCGCTAGGACACAGGAATTGGAACAGGGACCTCCCCCAGAGGTAAAAAGTCAGAAGGCGGGTTCCCAAAGGTCAAAGGTCACAAGGCGTGGCTGACCAACCCCCCCCCCTCAAAGTGTACCGCCTACCCAGAGATGTATCCTGGCCTAGGCCAACAAGGCCCAGGCCTAGGGCAGCATTTTTCAGGGGGGCAGCACAAAAAGAGTCCCTGCCGGCTTGCGCTACACTGAAAATTAGTCTAGCGCCCCCAAAAAGCTGCCGCACTGCTTCTGGTATGCGGGCGGGGTGGTATTCCGCAACTGTGGCGGGAGGGGCCAATTTTGACTGTTTTATCATCCTGGACCACAAAACTTCCTCACTGTGCTATATGTTTCTACTGCACCATCTACTTAAAGTAGACCTATAGGCAACACTTTTTTTTTTCATTTTGGGTAGAGTAAAGGGAGGGTTATAGCCCCTGTCAGTTTATTTTTTACCATCCCTGTCCCATTGCGAAGATTTCCCTTCACTTCCTGCTCTATGGGCAACCTGGAAGTAAGAGGAAATCTAAGTAAATTAAGGGAATCCGTTCCCCCCCAGGCCCTTAGAACTAGTGTCCTCACTCGAAAATTTCAGGGCGGGTCTTAAACAACACAGGGTGTGACTGTGACAGGAAGGGGTGGGTCATAATTCAATTAGGGGGTGCATGAGTTTAGTCAGGCCTAGGGCAGCACAAAACCCAAATACACCTCTGCGCCTACCCCAACTAAGTCGGGGAATGAACAACTTTCTAATAGTAAAAATATCTACAAATATCTACTGTGCAAAATGAACAATAATCAAACTGTGCAAAATAAACAAAATGTCAAAATGACTGCGCAAATAAGCAATAAAAAGTCCAAAATAAGAAAAGTACTGAAATAACATCCACAATATCTTATGTAAACAAATAAATAAAGTGTTGAAGTGACTGTGATGAACGTAGTGTCAAAAACAGTGTCTTCTATAGGAAATCCACGTGACTACAGCTCTCTACACACAGCCGGGAATCCCGTCGGAAAAAAAAAAGTTAGTATTCCCAACGGGAGTCCTTGACTTGAAAAGCTGTGTATACACACGGCCACACAAAATCCCGCCGTTCTTTGGAGTGGCAAGAACGTGGTGACGTCATCGACTACAACAAGCTGGTGTCTCATCACATTCAATGCCGTCGCCGCCATCTTGCTACACCCCACACTAAATTTGTATGCTACCGTGCATGCGTCAAAGTGTTATCTAGCATGTGCGGTTTTTCACTCACGCAGACGACCGGTTTTCTAGGGAGGAAATACTCTGCCGGAAAACCTGACGAGAAAATAGAGAGCAGGGTTCTCTATTTTCCCGTCGGGATTCCCTTCTGTTTTCCTGATGGGAAAATTGCTAGGGAGCATACACACGGCCGGTGCATTGCCATGAAATGAGATTTGCCATGGAATGAGATGGTCCGCCTCCATTACATTCTATTGGCTCACTCATGTCACGTGACATATTTAAACGTCAAGTATTGACGCAAACATCAGTCACAGCTAGGCTATCATAGGGAGAGGATCTCCTCTCCCTGTGATAGCCCGATAGCGCTGTCAGCAGCGTGCCTCCCGCCAGCGCTAAGTACACCCCGCGCCCGTATTTACAACACCAGCCCACATAACCTGGAGCAGCTGCAGCTCCTGAGTGACCACTGCAGTCACCCACAAAATCATAGGAGGGGGGTCATAACCTCGTATTCTATACTGAAGGAGGGGGGAATGTTGGGACTTGTAGTACTCTATACTGGAGGAGGGGGGAATGCTGGGACTTGTAGTACTCTATACTGGAGGAGGGGGGAATGCTGGGACTTGTAGTACTCTATACTGGAGGAGGGGGGAATGCTGGGACTTGTAGTTCTCTATACTAGGGGGAGGGACGCTGGGACTTGTAGTACTCTATACTGGAGGAGGGGGGGAATGCTGGGACTTGTAGTACTCTATACTGGAGGAGGGGGGGGGGAATGCTGGGACTTGTAGTTCTCTATACTGAAGGAGGGGGGAATGCTGGGACTTGTAGTTCTCTATACTAGGGGGGACGCTGGGACTTGTAGTACTCTATACTGGAGGAGGGGGGGAATGCTGGGACTTGTAGTACTCTATACTGGAGGAGGGGGGGAATGCTGGGACTTGTAGTTCTCTATACTGGGGGGGAACGCTGGGACTTGTAGTTCTCTATACTGGAGGAGAGGGGGAATGCTGGGACTTGTAGTACTCTATACTGGAGGAGGGGGGGAATGCTGGGACTTGTAGTACTCTATACTGGAGGAGGGGGGACGCTGGGACTTGTAGTACTCTATACTGGAGGAGGGGGGGAATGCTGGGACATGTAGTACTCTATACTGGAGGAGGGGGGGGAATGCTGGGACTTGTAGTTCTCTATACTAGGGGGGGGACGCTGGGACTTGTAGTTCTCTATACTGGAGGAGGGGAGAATGCTGGGACTTGTAGTACTCTATACTGGAGGAGGGGGGAATGCTGGGACTTGTAGTGCTCTATACTGGAGGAGGGGGGAATGCTGGGACTTGTAGTTCTCTATACTGGAGGAGGGGGGAATGCTGGGAATTGTAGTACTCTATACTGGAGGAGGGGGGGAATGCTGGGACTTGTAGTACTCTATACTGGAGGAGGGGGGGAATGCTGGGACTTGTAGTTCTCTATACTGGGGGGGGGGGACGCTGGGACTTGTAGTACTCTATACTGGAGGAGGGGGGGGGGGGAATGCTGGGACTTGTAGTACTCTATACTGGAGGAGGGGGGAATGCTGGGACTTGTAGTACTCTATACTGGAGGAGGGGGGGAATGCTGGGACTTGTAATTCTCTATATTAGGGGGGAGACGCTGGGACTTGTAGTTCTCTATACTGGAGGAGGGGGGAATGCTGGGACTTGTAGTACTCTATACTGGAGGAGGGGGGAATGCTGGGACTTGTAGTACTCTATACTGGAGGAGGGGGAATGCTGGGACTTGTAGTACTCTATACTGGAGGAGGGGGGGAATGCTGGGACTTGTAGTACTCTATACTGGAGGAGGGGGGGACGCTGGGACTTGTAGTACTCTATACTGGAGGAGGGGGGGAATGCTGGGACATGTAGTACTCTATACTGGAGGAGGGGGGGGGGAATGCTGGGACTTGTAGTTCTCTATACTAGGGGGGGGGACGCTGGGACTTGTAGTTCTCTATACTAGGGGGGGGGGACGCTGGGACTTGTAGTTCTCTATACTGGAGGAGGGGGGGAATGCTGGGACTTGTAGTTCTCTATACTAGGGGGGGACGCTGGGACTTGTAGTTCTCTATACTGGAGGAGGGGGGAATGCTGGGACTTGTAGTACTCTATACTAGGGGGGGACGCTGGGACTTGTAGTTCTCTATACTGGAGGAGGGGGGAATGCTGGGACTTGTAGTACTCTATACTAGGGGGGAATGCTGGGACTTGTAGTACTCTATACTGGAGGAGGGGGGAATGCTGGGACTTGTAGTACTCTATACTGGAGGAGGGGGGATGCTGGGACTTGTAGTTCTCTATACTGAAGGAGGGGGGAATGCTGGGACTTGTAGTTCTCTATACTAGGGGAGGGACGCTGGGACTTGTAGTTCTCTATACTGGAGGAGGAGGGGAATGCTGGGACTTGTAGTACTCTATACTAGGGGGGGGACGCTGGGACTTGTAGTTCTCTATACTAGGGGGGGGGGGACGCTGGGACTTGTAGAAAATGAAACATTTTATTATTAATTTGCACAGCCCACTGTTCCAAAGATCCGTCAAATGCCAGTGTGGTGTCAATTCTCACTGCACCCCTTATAAAATTCCATGAGGAGTGTAGTTTCCCCCCCTTCTCCAGTATAGAGTACTACAAGTCCCAGCATTCCCCCCCTTCTCCTGTATAGAGTACTACAAGTCCCAGCATTCCCCCCCTCCTCCAGTATAGAGTAATACAAGTCCCAGCATTCCCCCCCTCCTCCAGTATAGAGTACTACAAGTCCCAGCATCCCCCCTCCAGTATAGAGTACTACAAGTCCCAGGATTCCCACCTCCTCCAGTATAGAGTACTACAAGTCCCAGCATTCCCCCCTCCTCCAGTATAGAGTACTACAAGTCCCAGCATCCCCCCTCCTCCAGTATAGAGTACTACAAGTCCCAGCATTCCCCCCCTCCTTCAGTATAGAGTACTACAAGTCCCAGCATTCCCCCCCTCCTCCAGTATAGAGTACTACAAGTCCAAGCATTCCCCCCTCCTCCAGTATAGAGAACTACACGTCCCAGCGTCCCCCCCTAGTATAGAGAACTACAAGTCCCAGCATCCCCCCTCCTCCAGTATAGAGTACTACAAGTCCCAGCATTCCCCCCTCCTCCAGTATAGAGTACTACAAGTCCCAGCATTCCCCCCCTCCTCCAATATAGAGAACTACAAATCCCAGCGTCCCCCCCTAGTATAGAGAACTACAAGTCCCAGCATTCCCCCCCTCCTCCAGTATAGAGTACTACAAGTCCCAGCATTCCCCCCTCCTCCAGTATAGAGTACTACAAGTCCCAGCAATCCCCCCCTCCTCCAGTATAGAGTACTACAAGTCCCAGCATTCCCCCCTTCTTCAGTATAGAATACGAGGCTATGACCCCCCTCCTATGATTTTGTGGGTGACTGCAGTGGTCACTCAGGAGCTGCAGCTGCTCCAGGTTATGTTGGCTGGTGTTGTAAATACTGCGCATGCACAGGTTTACGCTACTAACGTAGCCTACGCTAGGTCTACTAGGCAGATGTTGAAAATACTGCGCATGCGCAGATTTACGCTACTAACGTAGCCAACGCTAGGTCTACGCTAATAGCGTAGACTCGCCCCGTTCCCTGAGCCTTAACGGGGGAGTAGAGCTGCGGGCGCGGGGGACGAGGAAGAGCTGCGGGCGCGGGGTGCGGGGGACGGGGAGTAGAGCTGCGGGCGCGGGGTGTACTTAGCGCTGGCGGGAGGCACGCTGCTGACAGCGCTATCGGGCTATCACAGGGAGAGGAGATCCTCTCCCTATGATAGCCTAGCTGTGACTGATGTTTGCGTCAATACTTGACGTTTAAATATGTCACGTGACATGAGTGAGCCAATAGAATGTGATGGAGGCGGACCATCTCATTCCATGGCAAATCTCATTTCATGGCAATGCACCGGGATTCCCGGCCAAAAGCTCTCCTGGCAGTTTTTCTGACAGGAAAACCGGCCGTGTGTACGAGGCTTACCACTCAATGCTCTCTGTGGACTCTTACCTCAGTAAGGCAGTAAGGAGTATATATAGCCTTGACAATTTCCTTAAAGTGAAGTTCCACCCAAAAATGGAACTTCGCTTTTCGGGGGGACTCACAGGCCCCCCCTGCCTTCTGGGAAACACACTGGTCCCAGGAGACAGCGGGGACCACTGGGAAAGCGCCGCGCTACTCACGAATACGCAGTAAGGAACCGGCCAGTGAAGCCGCAAGGCTTCACTTCCTGATTCCCTCACCGAGGGTGGCGGCGGGGGCAGCAGATTTGACTGGGGGGGATGGGGGTAGATCTCCTTTCCTTTGAATCCAGTAATGGCCGAATCTGTATCTCCAGGTTATGTGTTCCAAATACAGATGGTGGCTTCCAAACTCCCCAGTGTGATATATTCGCAGGAGCCAGGGGATAAAGAAAAATCTCCCATAGTGCAAAACATAAAATAAAATAGGTTTATTTAAACAGCCAAATGGGCACTTACAAGGAAAAAGTTAAAAAACAGCAGAGGAGTACACAATACAGCGTGGCAGACACTTCTTACTTCACTTCCAGTTTGTTTGGTATCCAGAAGTGGCTGCTGATCACTTTTTTATTCAAAACCCCTGTTTGGTTTTGTGGGCACTACTGCCCTCCAGATGCAATCCGTTCAAGTGAATAGAGCTGCGCCGCAGTGTGGCCGTGCGCCATTTACAGGGTTAAAGTGGTTGCAAACCCTAGCAAAAAAAAAAACCTGCAAGACCAAGGCATAATGAGCTAGTATGCATAGCGAAATTACCTTAAATCAAAGCCCCGCCAGCCAGCAACATCTCTCCTGGGGGTTACTTCTGGGTATCGTGGCTCCGGCGCTGTGATTGGCCCGGAGCTGCGATGACATCACTACCGCCCATGCACACGTGCCATTGCTTCAGTTTGCATTAGTGCACATGTGACGATGACATTGGCACGTGCAGCGGACAGGGGATATCTCCTAAACCGTCCAAGTTTAGGAGATCTCCAGGGTAGCTACAGGTAGCAAAAAGTGTGTTGTTAGGCCCTGTACACACGACCGAGCTTCTCGGCAGAATCCAGCGAGAAGCTCGCTGGGTGAC
Source organism: Rana kukunoris (assembly GCA_029574335.1). Classification (NCBI taxonomy): domain Eukaryota; kingdom Metazoa; phylum Chordata; class Amphibia; order Anura; family Ranidae; genus Rana; species Rana kukunoris. The sequence goes on along the minus strand of CM056052.1, from coordinate 530,324,404 downwards.
ATATTCTGGCGAGAAGCTTGATCGTGTGTACACTTCCGACGAGCGTCCCGTCGGCAAGCTCGTCGAGCCAAAAAAAGAGAGCACGCTCTCTTTTTCCTTGTTGTTCAATGAGGACCTTGGCTCGACAAGCTTTTCTGACCGCTCATCGGGAACCTCGTCGGGCGGAACGATGAGTTTAGCCCGACGAGGTTCTCGGACGTGTGTACGCGGCCTATGAGTTTACAATAAGGTGACCAGATTTTTAAAATGAAATCCGGGGACATATTTTTTTTTTGTTACTAGTAATGGCGGCAATCAGTGACTCTCTGCCAGTCGCCCGACTCACAGCCTGTAAAGTCTTAGGCCCCTTTCACATGGACGGACCTGAACGGCCGCTCCATGCAGTCCTATGGAGCGTCGGATGTCAGCGGAGTCCGCCTCGTGTGTAACTGTCCTTAATCTCCGGGCCATGGCTACTACTGAGTGGAGAGTGGAGGAAGATCACTCAGCCATGGAAGGCAAGGAGATAAGCAGGGAGGTGGCTGGCCAGGACTTCAGCCAAGGCAGAAGAACATGCGTGCGGAGCTGAATGGGTATGTGCCCAAAACTAAAGAAATATCCAACCAGCACATGATGATCAGAAAGGGGCACAGATAATGGAAAAAAGTACACCCCCTGTAACGGAATGACTTGTGACAACCAGAGACTTTGGAAGGATGAGAGATACTCCTGTGCCAGCGACACTAATAACTCCTGGGTTTAAGTCCACCCTGTGCCCTTTTGGGCGTAGGGTGGCTAATAAAATCATACTTCATGTATTACATGAGATGGGACATTATTGATACTTCATATTGCAGGATACTGGAATATGATAAGTGGTTTATGTTGACTTGACCAGGTCAACAAGACAGTGACTCACCCCTCTGTGTAATAGGCTGTTGAAATGCTAAGTGAGGTCTGCTCCTGGCAGACCTTTTCATTGTGTGATAAAACTGTTTAAAGCCCTGTGTTTACACTTAAAAGATTGGGTATTCAAGATCTTACGTCTCTCTTCAGATGTATTGAATTAGCATGTCAATTATGTTAGTAAAGGAATGTATTGGTGCCCAGGTGTTAAGACCCTTTGCCGGAGACAGTACGTCTGTCTAAATATGTAGGTTGAGGTTAAAACATTGTGTGATTGTATTTTTCTTTGAATTTTATTGATAAAGCAATGTGATAGGTCTCGTCAGTATGGGTGCCGAAATGTCTGCATAGTAACTAGCCATAGTGTGTGATGAGGGGGGTGGAGATTGCATTGTCCTGTGATTAATTTTAATATGCTGTACTGGATATATAAGCAAGCTAAGAAACCAATAAAGTATTCATTCATTTTGAAACCAGAGAGAACGGAGCTTGTGTCTCGTCTTTTTTCTGGGAAATGGAATGGATCATGTCTGCTGGATTGTGGAGTGTCGGAAAAGCTTGTTGTGGGTGGATGGAAGGTCGTAAACGGTGGTGACCGTTACACCCCCTAAGCTAGTTGGAGAGGCAGATCAGGGGTGTGTAATTCAAATTTTTCCTTATTTTTATTCTGCACTGACGGGGCCAGATCCACGAAGCATTACGACAGCGTATCTCCCGATACGCCGTTATAATTTCAAATTTGCGCCGGCGTATCTTTGTTTTGTATCCACAAAACAAGATACGCCGGAATTACGCTAAAATACGACTGGTGTAATTCTATTACACTGTCGTATCTTAGTTGCATATTTACGCTGGACGCTAGGGGCGCTACCGTTGTTGTTCCAGGTAAAATATGCAAATGAGCTAGATACGCCGATCCATGAATGTACGTACGCTCGGCGCAGTGTTTTTACGTCGTTTGCGTAAGTGTAGGTCCGGCGTAAAGTTACCCCTGCTGTATAGAGGCGTACGTAATGTTAAGTATGGACGTCGGGCCAGCGTCTAATTTTCCGTCGTTCACGTCGTTTGCGTAAACTGTTCGTGAATAGGGATTTGCGTAAGTTACGTTCACATCATTTTCATTGACGTTTTGCAACGTGATTTGGAGCATGTGCACTGGGATACGTCCACGGCCGGCGTATACGCAGTTAAAAAAAAACGTAATTTACGTCAGGTCACGATTGATTTAAATAAAACACGCCCACCTCTTTCCCATTCGAATTGTGCGGGCTTACGCCGGCCCATTTACGCTACGCCGGCAGAAAGATAGGACGGGCTTTGTGGATCTGGCCCATTGTCTTTAAATTGCCCCAGCCCCTGTTCAAATCCATACTGGGGACAAAATCAGGGACAAACTGTCCTCAATCCAGGGACTGTACCTGGAAACTGGGGATGTCTGGTCACCCTAGTTTGCAACCACTATAAAACAGGCAAAATCTTGGCTCCTCACACCTCTGAAAAGTGACCCAGCAGTGATGGCCGCATGTCTAATAGTCATTCATGGCAAGACTTGTATAATCTGCCAGAGATGAAACACAAGGTCTCCCCCTCCCCCCCTTGGATGATGTCACATTTACATCTTCTTATTAAACAATTCTACCCGCCACAAAGTCTTTGTTATTTAATAATCCTCTGTGTGGGTGTATGCTGAATAATACATTGAAATACTAATTGTAGACATTATTTATTCATGTGACACCAATAAGTTATTTTGGGCTTTAGGAAAGACTGTAAACACCAATAAATAATTCGCCATTTTTATTGGTAATCTGGACAGGCCACCGATTGGTCAGATAAAGTAAAGTGTTGGCATGAATGTCATGAATACCGACATCCCGGCACACAGTAGACCTTCAGGTTGGGATCACACTGCGATGGGTTAATAGGCACTCACTAATGTTCGCTATGCTGTGCGTTTTGTATGCGTTAAGGCAGCTCATTCATTTGAACCCTCAAAACACAAATGGTCTCATTCACACATTTGGGGTTGGGGAGCGTGATATAGACATGTGTGGTTCATTTGGTTATGAATTAAAATTCAGGAGGAGTTCTTTGTTATTCAGAAATTCTGATGTATTTTTCAGTTTTCCTGGGACCAACATGGTAGCATACCTTTGAAAATGATGGTAATTATATGATACAATTTTCCAGTTAAACTTTATTTATTTTTCGTTAACTCAAAATGTTGCTCCTTGAGCTGGTTGGGACTATTTTTTTGCTTCATTAGAGAGTACAGTCTGCATAAAAACCTTTTTTAAAACTTTTTTTCCCATTGATTCATGTTCTCTGGGGCAAGACCCGGGTTCTCAAAGACGTTTTCCGACAATAACTTGCATATTAGGATTTAAAATGAGCACTTTTGAATTTGAACATTCGAGTCCCATAGACGTCAATGGGGTTCTAAATATTCGAGCGAACGTTCGGTCCGTTCGAAGGTTCTGGTGCAAACTGAACGGGGGGGGGGGGGGGAGGGGTGTTCGGTTCATCCCTACTCTTATGAATGAATAAATTAATGAATGAAAACTTATATAGCACAGCTCATGCGAACTTAATCGCCTCTGGGCGCTTGTTGTTCCTGTCTCCTTTGGTATCAAAAGAGATGAGTCTTGATCTTTCTCCTGAATGCTAAGTGATTCTCCTCCAACCGAATGCTGGCTGGTAAAGCGTTCCATAGTCTGGGACCTTGGATCGCGAATCTTCTTTCTCCCTTGGACTTGTAATTGGCTTTCGGTATCTGTAGCAGATTTTGATTGGTGGATCGCAGAACGTGATTGGGGTTATGAGCTCTTATTTTTTTCGCATAGATAATGGGGAGCATTCCCATGGATACATTTATGCGTTAGACAGAGTGCTTTAAAAGTGACCCTGTCTTGTACTGGCAACCAGTGAAGTGCTCTCAGTGAAGGTGAGATTGATTCCCAAGGTTTTTTTCCAGTCACAAGTCTGGCGGCTGTATTTTGAACGACTTGCAGACGAGCGATTTGGTACTTTGGGAGTCTGAGGTAAAGGGCATTTGCATAGTGCAATCTGGAGTTTACAATTGCTCCCACCACGACCGCCAAGTCTTCCTTGGGAATAAAAGGAGTAAGCCTGCGTAGTAGGCGCAGCAGATGGTGAGATCCGCTGACTACTGACCCTATTTGTGCGTCCATTGTCATGTAGGAGTCAAAGATGACCCCAAGACTTTTGACTTTGTCGCTAGGGGTGATGATTTTGCCCAGAATGGGCGGAGGGGTCCAGGTCGTGCCCTGCACACACAATCGGTTCGTCTGATGAAAACGGACCGATGGATTTTTTCATCAGATATCCGATGAAGCTGACTTTCATCAGTCTTGCCTACACACCATCGGTTAAAAATATGATCGTGTCCAACGCGGTGACGTAAAACACAACGACGCGCTGAGAAAAGTGAAGTTCAATGCTTCCAAGCATGCGTCGACTTGATTCTGAGCATGCGTGGATTTTTGACCCATGGATTTCCCCACAGAAGAACGTTTTTTTTTTCTATCGGTTTTTTAACCATAAGAAAATTTTAAAACAGGTTCTATTTTTTTTCACCGATGGAAAACAAACCGATGTGGCCCACATACGATCGGTTCGTCCGATGAAAATGGTCCATCGGTCTGTTTTCATCAGACGAACCGATCGTGTGTATAGGGCATTAGTATTTCTCTTTGTGATTGTGAACTGTAGTGGTATTTGATAAATGGAATTTCTCTTTTCCCAGCAGATGAGAGGAGCTCTGATCACAGGACATAGATGGGGAGACTCGGGGTTGAATCAATGCCCATTAGGGGGTAATGGCTTCTATCTTATCCCTTATATAATCCACACAAGCAGCACTTTGTCAGATATCATCTTCTGCTCCACAAATCTTTTTCTCTCCCAAATGGAACATCTGAAACCAAGAAGCCCACAGAGGTAAATAGCTTTGCACTTTATATATTTACTGCATCATTTTTTTATATGGGGTGTTCTCCCTTTTACAGGTATGGCGCTCTTATGTTATTATTTTACTCTTCTACTGTCTTTAACCCCTTGTCTACCAGGGCAATTTTAATATATATATTTTTTTTACACACATGTATAAATCTGCAATTTAAACCTCCAAACAATTATATACAGTTGTAAGAAAAAGTATGTGAACCCTGGAATGATATGGATTTCTGCACAAGTTGGTCAAGGGTTCACATACTTTTTTCACATGCACTGTGAATGTTTACATGGTGTGTTCAATAAAAACATGGTAACATTTTATTCTTTGTGTGTTATTAGTTTACATTTTTTTTTGGTAAAATAACAAACATGTTATACTTACTGTACCTCCACTGTGCAGCTTATTTTGCACAGAGTGTCCCCGAACGCTGTCTTCTGGGGTCCCTCGGCGGCTGTCTCGGCTCCCCACGCAAGAGCTTTCTACCTTCATGCGAGCTCCCTCGCATGTTGGAAAGCTCTTGCGAGCATGCTCCTGTGATACAGCGGCGGCCATAGCTGCCAACTGTATCACTTGGCCCCGGTGGGCTGTGTCACTGGATGTTATTGACAGCAGCGCCAGCCAATGGCTACGATGCTATCAATCCGTCCAACCGCCAATCAACGGCCAGGCTGGGAACCGAACAGGAAAACAGGGACACACGCGGGACTTTCAAGGGGTGAGGTAAGTAAAACGAGGACGCGGGGGGTACTCTCGGATGTTTTTTCACCTTAATGCATAGGATGCATTAAAGTGGAGTTTCCATCCCAATTTCTTTTTTCATTATTGTGCTCATAAGACCTAAAAAATAAAAAATATTTTTTTTTTTTTTTTTTTTTTTTTTACTCATCTGGAAAATGCCTGTTGCAATGCGAAATCTGCCTTTGGAATCACATAGGATTCTGACATCATCTCCCTCTAATGCTCCTGGGAAATGTGTGTCATCATTCCCCAGGATGCAGTGCGCTGCCCAATTATCACTCCCCATCCAAGACTTCCAGGAAGTAAGTGCTTGTGGGCTTCACAATGCCCACAAGCAAAATGACAACTGCTTTAAGGTGAAAAAACTTTTTTTAAATGTATGTCCTTTCGTCTTGCGTTTTTATAATATAAATCCGGTCACTTACTATTTTACAATCCGCCGCCGCTCCGCATAGTTATTCAAAAAAGATAGTTTATAAAACTATGTCCATACAGTTGTCATTTTTCTTGTGGGCATTGTGAAGCCCACAAGCACTTACTTCCTGGAAGTCTTGGATGGGGAGTGATAATTGGGTAGTGCACTGCATCCTGGGAAATGATGACACACATTTCCCAGGAGCATTAGAGGGAGATGATGTCAGAATCCTAGGTAATTCCAAGGGCAGATTTCGTGGGACCGCATAGCAACGGGCATTTCCAGATGAGTAAAAAAAAAATTTTTTTTTCTTTTTTTCTTTTTTAGGTCTAATGAGCACAATAATGAAAAAAAAATATTTGGGATGGAAACTCCACTTTAAGCCGACTGTGATTGTCTATTGTTGTGACTTCGATGAAGATCAGATCACATTTTTTATGTCACATGATATTTGCAAAACTATTTGTCAAAAAATACTAAATTGATTGCAAGCACAAACATAAACATAAAAGAAGCATAAAAGAAGGGTTGGGTTGAGATACCAAACATGTCAAGCTTTAAGGCCTGGTTCACACCTATGCATTTTCTAGTGGTTTCCTATGGATGTAGTTAACATCTGTGCATTTTATAGAAGGGCCAGGGATCTTTTTCTGTTTTTTGGTTCCATAGACTTCAATGGATGAAAAGCATGTATTGAAAAATGCAAACTGCACCCTGCATAGGTGTGAATCAGGCCTAAAGTGTTACTAAACCCAGGACCCTTCATTCACTATATCTGGTCTCCCACAGTACACAGAACATGGAAATGCAATCATTTTAGTAAATATAAACTGCTAAATACCTTTTCCCATCAGCAGTATATAGCAGTCTAAAGCCTCGTACACAAGATCAGATTTTCCAGCGGGAATTGACAGACAGATGACATACTGTTGTCGGAAAATCCGACCGTTCGTACGCTCCATCGGACAATTGTTGTTGGATTTTCCAACAACAAATGTTGGATAGCATGTTTTAAAATTTTCTGAGAACAAACGTGTGCTGTCGGATCATCCGATCATATGCCACAACAAAGTCCTATGCATTGTCTGCAGAAAATCCAATCGTGTGTACCAGGCTTAAAGATATGGATATGTAGGTGATGGTGCTGCAGCACCACTGTCACCTACATACCTATATTGGATCCACTTGGGTAGAGTATGGTTAGTCCTTTTTCTTTGGAGCATCACACCCTGCTGACACCTTAAAGGGTCACTAAAGGAAAAAAAATGTTTTGCTGAAATGACTGTTTACAGGGTATAGAGACATAGGGCCAGATTCAGGTAGATGAGAGTATCTTTCCTCTGGAGTAACGCTTCTCATTTACGTTACTCTGAAGACCCTTTCAGCGCAAGTCCTGTAATTCACATAGCAGTTGCGCGTAAACTTGCGCCAGAGTAACGATAATGCGCTGGCGTAACCCGACGCAAGTGGAACTAGGTGTGATCATATGTAAATGATGGGCGGAGCCCAGCGCAGAGGCTTACGTTCAGCGCATCATCCACGGAGCATGCGCAGTGAGTGCGGCTCCACTCGCCCCCCTTGTGCGCATGCTCACAACTTCCGTCGGCACCACTTCCTGGGAAACGTCAGCGCAATGCGTTCCGCTGGGCGCTTAAAAGCGCTGGCGGAAACGCCATTCCGGCGCAAAAGTAGTTCCATTTCCCCCCACCCCAGGGAAGATACTTTTGCCCTGTAATGGCTGCTCCCGCTACCCCCAAAGAGAGGAGGAACCTAAACTATAATGCCCAGGAGGTCACTGTGATAATCTCGGCTATGGAGGCATTTAATGATTTTCTCCATGGGAAAAAAAGCAGGAAGACCAGCCGGGAAAGGAAGCAGGGTATCCTGGACACCATTGCTGCCAGGGTCAATGTGCTGGGGTACTCCACCCGGAGTGCTTCAGACATTCAAAAAAAAATCAATGACCTGCGGCGCAAGGTGAGGGGCAAGGTGTCCACCATTAGGAGCCATGAGAGGGGCACAGGTGGTGGTCCCCCATGTCCTGTCACCCTGACCGCGGAGGAGGAGGTGGTCGCCCGCTGCCTGGACAGGGAGCAGTTGGAGGGGGTCCCTGGCTATGACTCCGTAGAGGAAGGCTCCAGGACAGGTAAGTGATTTTTACCCCCTTTTTGGTGTGTTGCATGTGGGGGGGGGGGGGTGGGTACATGTGCCAAGTGTGTGGGACCACCAACATGTGTCTGCTTTGTGTCATCCACAGATGACGGTGCTGGGCCATCATCTCGTGCCGGCCAGTCCACCCCAACCCCCCAACGGGATGCTGCTGACGAGGCCCTGGGTGCTGGAGACACCGAGGTGGAGGAGGAGAGTGCCCACACCACTTCAGCAGAGGTGGTTGTGGAGGAGCCTGTCCCTGAACAGGAGTTTATTTTAATGTTGGAGGAGTCCTCCTCCTCTGCAGGGCCCTCTGTGATCCCCTCCCCCATCCTAGGTAGCCCCTCAAGGGCGACTCCATCCCCACGGGGACAACCTTCCTCTGCCCCCAGGAAGGCCACCCGGAAGACCAGGGGGGTGTGTGATTTGGTCGAGGACCAGGTGCTGTTGGACCACGCCAAGCAGACCCAGCAGATGGGGGAGATTGCTGGCCACCTGGACCGGGTCGCTGACAGCCTGGGCTCCATGCCCAGTGGTGTTCAGAACATTGTTACCAGCCTGGGGGAGGTGCAGGCTGATGTACGGCACCTGACAGCAGCTGTACATGCCAACACTGCTGCCATTCGGGAAGAGGGGAGGCAACGGCAGCGTGACCAGCGGCACAATATCACCCGCCAGTTGAGGATGCAGGCCCAGACAAACCTTTATCTGAGCAGGATTGCAGTGGCCTTGGAGGGCAGGCAGCCAACAGCTGGCCGGAGTGGCCCATCCGGGGAACAGCCTCCTCAAGATGCCCCCACACCCCCACCACCACCCACTCCCTCCAGGCAGATGAGGAGCCCGAGAGTGCCCCCAAGGAGGAGCCCCCGTCATCCTAGATGAGGGTTATTTTTGATTTGGTTTATATTTGTGCTTTTTTTTATACTCAGGTTATGAGTTTATATTTTATTTTCATGCTCAGGTGATGAGATTTTTTATTTATTTTGAACTGCACACGGTCAGGAGTGCAGGGGACAGTGTGAATGGTGTGTGAATGTGAGAGGGTGGCACTCCTGACAGTAAGGGGTGTCACCCTCGGCCGTGGTGGTGAAGTTAACCCCACGGCTGAATGAATGACGTGTGAAAGGTGTGTGAATGGACAGTGACATCATTGGGGCCTTGACGCTGGCGTTACTGCTCCCAACTCCTACATGCTGGACTTGGGCTAATCCAATGCGATGTGCATGTGGTGTGTGTGATCTAGGGACATCAGTGGTGTACACGCGTGCATTGTCTGTGTTATTAATGTTTTGGTTTAGTGTCCAAAGATGCCTACGGCGAGGACCCTCCTGACTGCTCTTCCATCAGCAGACTGGGTGTCCTCTGGCAGGTGGGGACTGTGTGGGTCGGGGGTCAGGTCATCACGTATGTCAATATGCAGGCCTTTTCTCATGGCAAAGTTGTGCAGAATACAACATGCAGCGATGATCTGACACACAAAGGTAGGGGAATACAATAGGGTCCCCCCGGACTTATCCAGGCAGCGGAAACGGGACTTCAGGAGCCCAAATGTTTGCTCCACCACTGCACGGGTTTTGATGTGTGCTTCATTGTATTTTCTCTCTCCTCTGGTTTGGGGGTTCCGGAAAGGAGTCATTAGATGGGGTCCCAGTGCATATGCAGAGTCACCTGTAAGGTAAAAGACAGGAGAATGTTAGTCATGCATGTGCGACTTCTGTTGTGCATCACGGGAGGGGATAGTCATGCCTGCCACCCATGTCACTCACCAACCAGCCAGCTGTCCCCATACATGTTCTGTTCGAATTCTGTAGGGATGGGGCTCTGACGGTATATGAAGCTGTCATGGCTGGACCCGGGGTGTTTGGCACGGACGTGCCATATGAGGCGCTGGGCATCAGCTATCACCCGTACGTTGATGGAATGCCAATGCTTCCGATTGCGGTATATGTGCTCTGTGGCACTGGGGGGCTGGAGTGCCACATGTGTGCAATCAATGGCCCCGATGGTGCGTGGGAATCTGGCAATGTTGTAGAAATCTGTCATTGCCTTCAGCCGCAGCTCCTCAGTGGTGGGTCTGATGAACTGGTTGGACATGCGTCTGAGGATTGCAGAGACAACCTGGTGCACACATCTGCTTATGGAGGATTGTGACATCCCAGCCACCACTCCACTTGTACGCTGGAATGATCCACTGGCAAGGAAATGAAGTGTTGCCAGGACCTTCACCAGTGGCTGCACTGCTTGTGAGCGGTGTGTTGGGCTGGTGATGTCATCCTGCAGGGTTGTGGTTAGTTCAAGTATTACATCAGGGCTGAATCTGAAGAGGCGATACACCTCCTCATCCCCCATGCCAAAGAGGTTCATACGAGTGCGGTATATCCTCTCACGTGCCCGCCTCCTCCGTAGCGAGGGACCCAGTACTAGTCTTAGGACCACGAGTGCCCCTGGCATGTTGGCACACAGAGGTGTTGTCCTTGCAAGTGTTGTTGTTCAGCTTGCTAGTTTCGTCGGTAACGCTGCTGTAGCTGCTCTCCTGCTGACCTGTGACCGTCTGGAGTAAAGATAAAGCAGCCTTTTGTAGAAATAACTTTGCGCCGGACGGACCAGATACGCGCGGCGCATGTAGCCAGCGTATGGTGCTAATCCGATCGTGAATCGGGAAAAATACCTCATTTGCATATTTGCATGGGAAATCAATGGGCGCGACTGATGCCCCCAGCGAAAATAAGCGCTGACGATACTCTGGCGTCGGAACGTTCCGCCGGTCGCAAATGACCCGTTATTGGGCGCATCTAGTTTGGTGGGTACGGGCACATAGAAACGACGGCGCATCATCACAGTTACGCATATCGAAATACTCCAGCGCAAGTGTTCCTGAATCTGGCCCTTAATAGTTAACTAATTCCTTTTAAAAATGATTAAAAATAGATAAAAATCAATCATATAATGTGCCTGCAGGTTAGTTTAGTTTTTTAACTGGTTTCATGTTTCTGTGAAGTAGAGAGACACACAGAAATAAAAACAAACAAATACAGGGCAGTGTTTGTTTTTAAAATGAATCTGATTGGTTCTGAGGAGTTTTAGACACACTGGGCCCGATCCACAAACAATTACGGCGGCGTATCTCTAGATACACCGCCATAATTTCAAAATTGCGCAGGCGTATCTTTGTTTTGTATTCACAAAACAAGATACGCCGGAATTACTCTAAGATACGACTGACGTAAGTCTCTTACGCCGTCATATCTTAGGTGCATATTTACGCTGGACGCTAGGGGCGCTTCCGTTGTTTGTCCGCGTAAAATATGCAAATGAGGTAGATACGCCGATCCACGAACGTTTGACGCCCGGCGCAGTGTTTTTACGTCATTTGCGTAAGCGTATGTCCAGCGTAAAGTTACCCCTGCTGTATAGAGGCGTATGTAATGTTAAGTATGGACGTCGGGCCAGCGTCAAATTTTCTGCCGTTCACGCCGTTTGCGTAAACCGTTTGTGAATAGGGATTTGCGTAAGTTACGTTCACGTCCTTTTCATTGATGTTTTGCGACGTGATTTCGCGAATGCGCACTGGGATATCTCCACGGACGCCGCTAAAAAAAAATGTAATTTATGTGGGGTCGTGTTGATTTACATTAAATCACGCCCACATCTAACTTATTTGAATTGCGCGGCCTTACGCCGCAACAATTACACTACGCCGCCGTAAGTTACAGCGGAAATTCTTTAAGGATATGGATACGCCACTGTAACTTACAGCGGCGTAGTGTAACTCAGTTAATCTACGCCAGCGGGACATCTTTGTGGATCTAGCCCATTGTAATCACACCTCCTTGATCATGGACCACAGTGAAAAGCTCCCATGAGTTTTTTCATAAGGAGCCAGACAAGCAGGAAGTGTGGAGATCAGAGAAGGATTACAGCTACTTCAAAGCAAAAACGAACAATGAGGACATGAAACCAGGACTGCAGTAAGGTAAAGGAAGCTATTTAGCTAAAAAAAAAATTCCTTTAGTGACCCTTTAAGTGTTCCCTTCACTGGAACCAAACCTGGCACAATGCAGTCAGGCAAGTCATGTTCTCCTGGAAACCGCTATACTCAGACACATCCATTGGATTGCCAGACAGAGAAGCGTAATTCGTCACTCCAGAGAACACATCTCCGCTGCTCTAGAGTCCTGTGGCGGCGTGCTTTACACCACTGCATCCGATACTTTGCATTGCACTTGGTGATGTAATGCCGCGTACACACGATCATTTTTCGGGTTGTAAAAAACAAACTTTTTCTAGAAAAAATACAACGTTTTTTTCAACTTCATCATTAAAACGGCCTTGCATACACAGGAAAGTGAAATGCTCTAGCAAAGCGCGGTGACGTACAACACGTACGACGGCACTATAAAAGGGAAGTTCCATGCGGATGGCGCCACTCTTGAGTCTGCTTATGCTGATTTCCTTTTAGTAAAAGACGATTCGCGATTTTCTGTCTGTTACAGCGTGATGAATGTGCTTACTCCATTATGAACGCTAGTTTTACCAGAACGAGCGCTCCCGTCTCATAACTTGCTTCTGAGCATGTGTGGGTTTTTCACGTCATTAAAGCCCACACACGATAATTTTTTACAACCTGAAAAACGACATTGTTTAAAACGTTGTTAAAAAATAGAGCATGTTCGAATTTTTTTTTTAGTCGTTCTTCAAAAGCCGAAAAATGCTGTGAAGCCCACACACGATTGTTTTAAATGACATTTAAAACGTCGTTTTTTACAACCCGAAAAACGATTGTGTGTACGCGGCATAAGGCTTGAATGCAGCTGCTAGGCCATGGTAACCCATTCCATAAAGCTCTCTACACACTGTTGTTGTGGTAATCTAAAGGCTACACAAAGTTTGGAGGTCTGTAGCTATTGACTTGTCAGACATTCGGGGACTTCTGCGCACTCCAGCATGCGCTGACCCCGCTCTCTCATTATACGTGGCCTACCCCTTTGTGGCTGAGTTTCTGTTGTTCCCAGTTGCTTGCACTTTGTTATAATACCGCTAACAGTTGACCGTTGGAATATTTAGTAGCAGGGAAATTTCACGGATGGACTGATTGCACAGGGGATCCAAATAGGGGATAAAAAACACTTACCTGTCCTGGAGCCTTCCTCCATGGAGTCATAGCCTGGTACCCCCTCCAACTGCTCCCTCTCCAGGCAGCGGGCGACCACCTCCTCCTCTGTGGTCAGGCTGACCGGACATGGGGGTCCACCACCTGTGCCCCTCTCATGGCTCCGAATGGTGGCCACCTTGCCACGGACCTTGCGCCGCAGGTCATTTATTTTTTTCTGGATATCACCAGCAGTCCGGGTGGAGTACCCCAACACATTCACCCTGCCAGCAATGGTGTCCGGGATGGCCTGCTTCCTCTCCCGGCTGGTCTTCCGACTTTTCTTTCCGTGCAGAAAATCATTATAAGTCTCCATAGCGGAGATGACCACAGAGACCTCCTGGGCATTGAAATTGAGGTTCCTCCTCTCTTTGGGGGGAGCGGGAGCAGCCATTAAAGAGCAAAAGTAACTTCCCTGGGGTGGGGGGAAACGGAAATACTTTTGCGCCGGAATGGCGCTTCCGCTGGCGCTTTTATACACGCAACGGAACACATTGCGCCGACGTTTCCCGTGAAGTGGTGCCGACGGAAGTTGTGAGCATGCGCACAGGGGGCCGAGTGAAGCCTCACTCACTGCGCATGCTCCGTGGATGATGCGCTGAACGTAAGCCTCTGCGCTGGGCTCCGCCTATCATTTACATATGATCACACCCACTTCCACTTGCGTCGGGTTGCGCCAACGCATCTTCGTTACTCCGTCGCAAATTAGCGCCCATGCGCTTGGTGAATGCTGTACTTCACTTGCTAGTTTGCGTCAGCGCAGCGTATATGCGTTGCGCTACGCTAGCGAAAAGATGCGCGCATCTACCTGAATCTGGCCCTATGTGTGTATATATATATCTATATATGTCTCTCTCTCTTTCTTTCTCTCTCTTTGTCTCTTGTCTCTCTTTCTATCTTTCTCTCTTTCTTTCTCTCTCTCTCTCTCTCTCGCTGTCTGTCTCTCTCTCTGTGTGTGTCTCTCTCTGTTTTTCTCTCTCTCTATGTGTGTCTGTGTGTGTGTGTCTCTCTCTCTGTGTCACTCTCTCTCTCTCTCTCTGTGTGTCTCTCTGTGTGTGTGTCTCTCTCTCCGTGTCTCTCTCTCTGTGTCTCTCTCTCTGTGAGTCTCTCTGTCTCTCCTGTGTGTGTCTCTCTCTGTGTGTGTGTCTCTCTCTCTCTCTGTGTCCCTCTCTGTCTGTCTCTCTCTCTCTCTGTGTCTCTCTGTGTGTCTCTCTCTGTCTGTCTCTCTCTCTGTGTCTCTGTGTGTGTGTGTCTCTCTCCATGTGTCTCTCTCTCTGTGTGTCTCTCTCTGTGTGTCTCTCTCTGTGTCTCTCTCTTTCTCTGTTTGTCTCTCTCTCTCTGTCTCTATTTGTGTGTATGTGTCTCTCTCTCTCTCTCTCTCTGTGTGTCTCTCTGTGTGTGTGTGCCTCTCTCTGTCTCTATTTGTGTGTGTGTCTCTCTCTCTGTTTGTGTCTCTCTCTGTCTCTATTTGTGTGTGTGTATGTCTCTCTCTCTCTCTGTGTGTCTCTCTCTCTCTCTGTCTCTCTCTCTGTCTCTCTCAGTGTGTCTCTCTCTCTCTGTGTCTCTATTTGTGTGTGCGTGTCTCTCTCTCTCTGTGTCTCTCTCTCTCTTTGTCTCTCTGTGTCTCTCTCTCTGTCTCGCTCTCTCTGTCTCTGTGTGTGTGTCTCTCCTTTTCTCTCTCTCTCTTAGATAGATAGATACAGACAGATAGATAGATAGATAGATAGATAGATAGATAGATAGATAGATAGATAGATAGAGACAGATAGACAGAGACAGACAGACAGATAGATAGATAGATAGATAGATAGACAGACAGACAGACAGACAGACAGACAGACAGACAGACAGACAGACAGACAGACAGACAGACAGACAGACAGACAGATAGATAGATAGATAGATAGATAGATAGATAGATAGATAGATAGATAGATAGATAGATAGATAGATAGATAGACAGACAGACAGATAGATAGATAGATAGATAGATAGATAGATAGATAGATAGACAGACAGACAGACAGATAGATAGATAGACAGACAGACAGACAGACAGACAGACAGACAGATAGATAGAGACAGACAGACAGACAGATAGAGACAGACAGACAGACAGACAGACAGATAGATAGATAGATAGATAGATAGATAGAAAAAATAAAAAAACATTTTTTTTAAGGGGTGGGTAGCAGAAGTGGGGTTTTCAAAGGTTGGAGTTTTGCTTTAAAAAAATGTAATCATAACGCAAACATTTCTCTCTAACGACTTGTTTCAGTATTTAATTACAGAACATTTTTTCTAATCGTCAGTTAGATGATAAATCTAATTATCTGAGATTATGATTTTATCTCAAACAGGGAAATGTAATGACAACCTCTTCTTGTCTGAGAATGATGTCAGGACGGGTCAGATTTGTACTCTTATCCATTTCTGTAGATTGAATTTATACATAATGGGAAATTGAAGACTGAAGTCTTACAGGAAAATTTAACAAGCAGAGAATCTGACATGATTCACCAAACATTCACTGTGGGGGAATCCTCTGGTTTTATGTGTTTTAACCACTTGCCAACCAGCCGTCGTCATTATATTGCAACAGGTAGGCTCGTTCCCACGAATCGCTGTAGCTGTACATTTGCCCTTTAAACAGTTAAACCAGGCGCACGCGTGCACATGCCCGCTGCACGGGCACTCCACAGAGAGCCAGAACGGGGATCGGTCAATGTAAACAAACAGATCCCCTTTCTGTCAGGGGAGTAGAGAGTGATCATCTGTTCCTAGTGATTAGGAACAGCGATCTCTCTGTACGCCCTGTCAGTCCCCTCCCCCCACCATTGGAAACTTCTCCCACTTAACACCTTGATCGCTCCATAGTATTAACCCCTCACCTGCAAGTGACATTTATACAGTGATCAGTGCATTTGAGCTGTATAAATGTCAATGGTCCCAAAAAAGTGTCTGATCTGTGCGCTACAATGTCGCAGACCCGCTACATACAAATCGCTGACCAATCAGGCATGCAAATCCCCGGAGAACCAAGGCTCTCATGAACATCGCTGGATCGAGAGGGAGCTCAGGTAAGTATTGGGGGGCTGCTGTATGCAGAAGGTTTTTTACCTTCATGAAGGTAAAAAACCTTGTGTTGTTACAACCTCTCTAACCACTTAAGCCCGGACCATTTTGTAGCTAAAGGACCTGGCCCCTTTTTGCAATTCAGCACTGAGTCGCTTTAACTGACAATTGCGCGGTCGTGCGAAGTGGCTTCAAACAAAATTTACGTCCTTTTTTTCCCACAAACAGAGCTTTCTTTTTGTGGTATTTGATCACCTCTGCGTTTTTTTTTTTTTTTTCCGCTATAATCAAATATAGAGTGACAATTTTGAAAAAAAAATCAATATTTTTTTACTTTTTGTTATAATAAATATCCCCCAAAAATACATACATACATATATATATATATATATATATATATATATATATATATATATATATATATATATATATAAAAATGTCCCTCAGTTTAGGCCGATACGTATTCTTCTACATATTTTTGGTAAAAAAATTGCAATAAGCGTTTATTGATTGGTTGCGCAAAAGTTATAGCGTCTACAAAATAGCTGATAGTTTTATGGCATTTTTATTAATATTTTATATATATTTTTTTTATCGTTATTGCGACATTATGGCGGACACATCGGACACCTTTGACACTATTTTGGGGCCATTGTCATTTTTGCAGCGATCAGTGCTATAAAAATGCACTGTTACTGTGAAAATGACACTGGCAGTAAAGGGGTTAACCTGTAGGGGGCGCTGAAGGGGTTAAGTGTTTCATAGGGAGTGAGTACTACTGTGTGGGGCGTGGCTTGGCGTGTGATGTCGCTGATCGTCGTTCCCTATGACAGGGAACAGACGATCAGTGGCACTCGCACTAGGAAAAAACGGGAAAGGTTTGTTTACACTTACCTTTCCCCGTTCTTCAGCTCTGTGACCCGATCGCGGGTCACCGGCGGCGTTCGGGTCCGCGGTCACGGAGCTCAGGACCAGGTAGCAAGCGCGCTGCCGGCGGCGCGCACGATCTATGGCTGGGCTCTTAAAGGCGACGTACCTGTACATGCTTGTGCCCAGCCGTGCCATTTTGCCGACGTATATCAGCATAAAGGGGTCCTTAAGTGGTTTGGCTCATCCCTATCCTAGGGTGACAACACTGCTCCTCCATAGATACAGTGCAGTGAGTAAGCGTTGACACCCTAGAACAGGAAATGTGATACTGGCAGGGCTGGACTGGGACAAAAATGTGGCCCTGGCCTGGACTTCATCCAGACCGGCCCAGGACACAACACATCAGGGTACAGTGCACATCAGGGCACGGTACAAAGCACATCAGGGCACATCACATCAGGATAGGGTGACTACGTGTCCTGGATTGCCCGGGACAGTCCCACATTTTGCAGGTCTGTCCCGGGCACCTTCATTCCAGGACAATACAGTGTCCCAGAATGAAACTGACACAGACACCCCCCAAGCCAAAGTAATGCCCCCAAAAAAGGCCACCACATCACCACTTTACTCACTGACAGTTCTTGTCCTGTCTGGGAATGCCTGGAGGAGCACAGTCCCTGCCCCCTGCTTGTGATTGGAGAAATCATAAATCCCGCCTCTTGTGTCCAATCACTGTGCTGTGATTCGTTACAGCACAAGCTGATTTTTGGGAAGGGGGTTGTCCCTAAATGGTAGTTTGGAAATGTGGTCACCATACATCAGGATACAGGGCAGACCCCATTAAGGCACAGCACATCGGGGCACATCAGGGCACATGGCACAGTGTTTACCTGCCAGCATGCAGAATAGCGCAGGAAGCATGTGTTCTCTCTCAAGTCACGCTGCGGCTGCTCCCTGCCCCCCCATCCCAGATGATGTCACAAGCAAATGGGGATGGACGAGAAGAGGAGGGGCCACTAGGGGGGTGGGGAGTGGCCGCAGCGTGACTTGAGAGAGAACACACGCCTCCTGTGCTACTCTGCATACTGGCTAATCTCGATCTACTCGTCGGCTGTCGGCGATTGACGGGTAGATGGCCGCGGACCTCCGACCGGTCCACTGAGCCATCGGCCCACCAGGAGTCTCCCTGTAGTCCCGATGGCCAGTCCATCCCTGCTGGCAGGATTTGGGCGTAAAACACTGCACCATGCTCAGACCATCATTTGCATGGGGTCACTCCCACTTCCACTTACGCTGGCCTGCGCCTTCGAAAATACGCTACGCTGGCACATCTTAGCTTGCTGAATACAGTGCATGCCTCTCCGCGCTGCGCCGGCGTATCGTATGTGTGTGCGCTACGCCGGCGTAAATGTGCGCCCACTCTCTGTGAATCCGGGCCATAGTTTTTATTCCTGGGTTTAGATTAGGGTTGCCACTTTTTCTTCAAGCCAAACCCGAACACTTTAGTGGCGCACGGCATGGCACCCTAACCGCGGTGCGATTTTGCCACGATTGCGTAAACAGAATTGTGGGATGCCTGTCACACAAAATAAGTTTTGCTTCATGATTGGGGTGCCATTATGCCCACACCCTCCTATTACAAATCTTCTTCTTCTACCAGCACAAATCCCTCTCCCTCCAATACAATAATAATTACTGAGGGGGGGACAAATACAGAGGAGGGGGGTGCAAATACAGAGGAGGGGGGTGCAAATACAGAGGAGAGGGGTGCAAATACAGAGGAGGGGGTGCAAATACAGAGAGGGGGTACAAATACAGAGAGGGGGTACAAATAAAGAGGAGAGGGTGCAAATAAAGAGGAGGGGGGTGAAAATACAGAGGAGAGGGGTGCAAATACAGAGGAGAGGGTGCAAATACAGAGGAGGGGGTGCAAATACAGAGGAGAGGGGTACAAATACAGAGGAGGGGGTGCAAATACAGAGAGGGGGGTGCAAATACAGAGGAGAGGGTGCAAATACAGAGGAGGGGGGTGCAAATACAGAGAAGAGGGGTACAAATACAGAGGAGGGGGTGCAAATACAGAGGAGGGGGGTACAAATACAGAGGAGGGGGTGCAAATACAGAGAAGGGGGTGCAAATACAGAGGAGAGGGGTGCAAATACAGAGGATGGGGTGCAAATACAGAGGAGAGGGGTGCAAATACAGAGGAGAGGGGTGCAAATACAGAGGAGGGGGGTGCAAATACAGAGGAGAGGGTGCAAATACAGAGGAGGGGGTGCAAATACAGAGGAGGGGGGTGCAAATACAGAGGAGGGGGGTGCAAATACAGAGGAGAGGGTGCAAATACAGAGGAGGGGTGCAAATACAGAGGAGGGGGGTGCAAATACAGAGGAGGGGGGTGCAAATACAGAGGAGGGGTGCAAATACAGAGAAGGGGGTGCAAATACAGAGGAAAGGGGTGCAAATACAGAGGAGAGGGGTGCAAATACAGAGGATGGGGTGCAAATACAGAGGAGAGGGGTGCAAATACAGAGGAGAGGGTGCAAATACAGAGGAGTGGGGTGCAAATACAGAGGAGGGGGTGCAAATACAGAGGAGGGGGGTGCAAATACAGAGGAGGGGGGTACAAATACAGAGGAGGGGGTGCAAATACAGAAAAGGGGGTGCAAATACAGAGGAGAGGGGTGCAAATACAGAGGAGAGGGTGCAAATACAGAGGAGGGGGGTGCAAATACAGAGGAGAGGGGTACAAATACAGAGGAGGGGGTGCAAATACAGAGGAGGGGGGTGCAAATACAGAGGAGGGGGGTACAAATACAGAGGAGGGGGTGCAAATACAGAGAAGGGGGTGCAAATACAGAGGAGAGGGGTGCAAATACAGAGGAGAGGGTGCAAATACAGAGG
The DNA here is from genome assembly GCA_029574335.1 of Rana kukunoris. Lineage (NCBI taxonomy): Eukaryota > Metazoa > Chordata > Amphibia > Anura > Ranidae > Rana > Rana kukunoris. The sequence goes on along the minus strand of CM056052.1, from coordinate 530,304,241 downwards.
AGGGGGGTGCAAATACAGAGGAGAGGGGAACAAATACAGAGGAGGGGGTGCAAATACAGAGAGGGGGTGCAAATACAGAGGAGAGGGTGCAAATACAGAGGAGAGGGTGCAAATACAGAGGAGGGGGGTGCAAATACAGAGGAGAGGGTGCAAATACAGAGGAGGGGGTGCAAATACAGAGGAGGGGTGCAAATACAGAGGAGGGGTGCAAATACAGAGGAGGGGGGTACAAATACAGAGGAGGGGTGCAAATACAGAGAAGGGGGTGCAAATACAGAGGAAAGGGGTGCAAATACAGAGGAGTGGGGTGCAAATACAGAGGATGGGGTGCAAATACAAAGGAGAGGGGTGCAAATACAGAGGAGAGTGTGCAAATACAGAGGAGGCGGGTGCAAATACAGAGGAGAGGGGTACAAATACAGAGGAGGGGGTGCAAATACAGAGAGGGGGTACAAATACAGAGGAGAGGGTGCAAATACAGAGGAGGGGGGTGCAAATACAGAGGAGAGGGTGCAAATACAGAGGAGGGGGGTGCAAATACAGAGGAGAGGGGTACAAATACAGAGGAGGGGGTGCAAATACAGAGGAGGGGGGTGCAAATACAGAGGAGGGGGGTACAAATACAGAGGAGAGGGTGCAAATACAGAGAAGGGGGTGCAAATACAGAGGAGAGGGGTGCAAATACAGAGGATGGGGTGCAAATACAGAGGAGAGGGGTGCAAATACAGAGGAGGGGGTGAAAATACAGAGGAGGGGGGTGCAAATACAGAGGAGAGGGGTGCAAATACAGAGGAGGGGGTGCAAATACATAGAGGGGGGTAATTACAGAGGAGGAGGCATTTAGAGGAGTGGGGACAAATACAGAGGAGAGGGGCAAATACAGAGGAGGGGGCAAATACAGAGGAGGGGGTCAAACACAGAGGAGTCAAAACATAAGGGAGAGAGCGAGGCGACAGGCAGCAGCTGGTGCTCTCTCATGTTTTAATTGCTCCCCTGCCCGCCGCTCTGATCCCCCTGCTGTTCGCGTCCCCCTGTGTGCCGGGGCTCGTAAAAGGAGACCCCATGGTACCCGGTCAGCTGGAAATGGTGTCCGGGTGTGAGACAGAGGGAAACCTGGGCACAGCCTCCTAAACCCGTACTGTCCGTGTCAAAAGCGGACAGATGGCAACCCTAGTTTAGATAGGGTTTGTGATGCATATACATATTTTAAACAAGCAAGCATTTAACAAGAAGAAATGATCGTGTTAGAGAAGTAACATCACATCACACACTGTCTGAATAGAATCTAAGCCGGCAAACACAAGGTGACGGATCTGCTTCTGCATTGCACCAGAAACAGGCTTCAAAAGCCGGACTCATTCTATCTACTGCTGAGCTACACACTGCGTCTCCTGTCCCCAGGTGCCACATTTATGAAGAATAATAATGTGGAAGTAATTAAAGTTCTGGTCATTTTTATTGCATTTTTTTTAATATGCAGGCAATTCTGCATTGTGATTTACAGTTTTACGATTTGTCAGTTGCAGAAGAATCTCCATACACAATCGAACTGCCTGTATATTGGCATGGCCGGATCTAGCCAATACAAATGTTCCATGTACATGCCTGAGTGCCCCTATTGTGCCAGGAACAATAGAAACAAAAAACACATTGATGACCATGTAAGACTGGATTTTTTATTCTGGATGCTCAGGATTCTACCGTGTTTACCCGAAAATAAGCCCGGGTCTTATATTAATTTTGGCAACAAGTAGAGCTTATTTTTGGGGTAGGTCTTACATGTAATGTGCGGTCTTCTCTCCCCCTCTCCCTCCCTGCCTGTCAAAAATCCCCACTGTGAACTGAGTTAAACGTGTACGCGGCATTAGAGTTTTTGTCCATAGCAAACAAAGCTTTTAAAACAAAACCAAAAATTTGGTCACTGTAACCATGACTAGTGTAGATTAGATAGTCCAACCTTTTTCTCCCCACCTTTAGAACCCCCCAAATTCTTTAAACATTTTTCCATTTACCCATTAACGAGATAGACACAGGAGTTGGAGTAAACTCGGCCACGACAGCCTATTTATTTTTTCAAACCAAATTAAATATTTAAATCCAATTAACTAATTCCAAGTAAACAAAACTTTATTCATTAACATTTAACCCAAATAACTTTATTAACACCCGTCCAATTTGGTCTTTGACAGCAACCCCACTTAAACCTTTTTATTTTCCATTACACTGCGTTACCATTACCATATCCGGCCCCCAGCCGACTCCAGCTCGGAGACACCCCCTTTTTACACCGCAGTGTACCATAACCGTATTCCAGCGGACACCGTTCCACTGGAATAACACCATACGGGGGCCATCCCACCGATGAGCCCCCCCACCATTTCCATTCCATCTGTTAACTGTCACCATCAAAGACCAAAGGACACCGCCAACACTGTCATGACAACCTTTCTTCAGAACCTGAAAGAAAAGAAAACAGACGCACAACACCAAAATACCACAAAACAGGAGGTTGGGTAGCACCCCCACGTAAACCTTTTTTATTTTCCGTTACACCGCATTATCATTACCATCTCCGGCCCCCAGCCGACTCCAGCTCGGAGACACCCCCTTTTTACCAGTGTACCCTAACCATATTCCAGCGGACACCGTTCCACTGGAATAACACCATAAAGGGGGCCATCCCACCGATGAGCCCCCCCCCCCACCATTTCCATTCCATCTGTTAACCGCCACCATCCAAGACCGAAGGACACCGCCAACACTGTCGTGATGACCCCTCTTCTGAATCTGAAAGAAAAGAAAACAGACGCACAACACCAAACATACCACAAAAACAGGGAGGGTGGGTGGGAAAACCTGCCTCCCAGCGTGCTACACTTCCTTGAATGTCCCACGTGTGCCCCCACCCCCCTTTATAAAGGGGGTTCCTCCTACCCAGTCACCAGAGCTCCTACAGCCACTCCTTCCTTCCTTAACCCTTTGTTGCACTACTCCTCACACAGTCATGCCCAGCCCTCCGTTATTTGTCTTTTTTGTCATGTCACTCCGGGCTTTCCTTGACTAGTGTAGATTAGATAGTCCAACCTTTTTCTCCCCACCTTTAGAACCCCCCAAATTCTTTAAACATTTTTCCATTTACCCATTAACGAGATAGACACAGGAGTTGGAGTAAACTCGGCCACGACAGCCTATTTATTTTTTCAAACCAAATTAAATATTTAAATCCAATTAACTAATTCCAAGTAAACAAAACTTTATTCATTAACATTTAACCCAAATAACTTTATTAACACCCGTCCAATTTGGTCTTTGACAGCAACCCCACTTAAACCTTTTTATTTTCCATTACACTGCGTTACCATTACCATATCCGGCCCCCAGCCGACTCCAGCTCGGAGACACCCCCTTTTTACACCGCAGTGTACCATAACCGTATTCCAGCGGACACCGTTCCACTGGAATAACACCATACGGGGGCCATCCCACCGATGAGCCCCCCCACCATTTCCATTCCATCTGTTAACTGTCACCATCAAAGACCAAAGGACACCGCCACAGGCCGGAAGGGGAACCCCCTTTCCCTTACGGACCCCTCCACACCCGCAGGGCCCTCTAGATCCCCTCCTGTAACCTAGTACCCACAAATCCATACCCACAACGGTTAGGTGAACACCATCTACAAGCAGGTACAGACCCACATTAACCTCCAACTCCGTGTAACGAACAACCAACCCCCCGTGCTTAGCCACAAACCTCCCCACCACCTTGTTCCTCTTGCTAGCCACTGACCTTGCCATGCACCATGTGGTCCGAGCTACTATGTCAGGCCACACCCGCAACATCCCTGGAAAAGCTGCCCTGAACATGAGTATGTCCGCCTTAACAGCGGAGATAAAATCCCCCATCGACCGAACCCCCAAGGTCATTGCCCCACACGTGTAAAACTGACACGTCGGGCAGCCGGTCGAGCCGGGCATAGCGCTGCACCTCCGGCAGCACCCTGCCCTACCTCATCCCAGGAAACCGCCAGCCAACGAATTCTCACCTCCCGCCTGGAAATCCTCAACTGTCTACATCCGGGCCTAGCATCCACTCTCCTTGCCCCCCCTTGCAAACAGAATAATGCCCCATGATCCACACGCGGTGTGAGTGACCTCCCTCTGAAAACAAATAACAACAGTGATAATCATGCCACGACCCTCCGGAATATCATGAACCCACCTCCTCCAGTCCATACCTCACCACCACACCTCAATCCAGCGCCATGTGTTGGCACACACAAGAACGAAATCTTCTAGATTCCCCACCACCCGATCCTTTTTGACCGCCACCTTATCCAACCCGCACCTGGCCGCCCCGATGCGGAAGGCGTGTGAGGTAAATTGTAACTCAGCAAACCCAGCCGTTGTCAGACATTTCTTACACACCTGTCCCAACAAACCGTGACACAAACGAACCATCCCCATGCATAAAGAAGGGCCCCTCCAACCCAGGGCGTATCGTTAAACTCCTGCACCGTCCGCAGAGGGCAGACCCCCCGAACCCAGCAAAGGATACAAACGCATCCACCCCCTTTTTCCCTCTGATCCGTTTTGGACCCACAAAAACGAAAACCACGCTGTCCTCCACCAACTCCACATCCTCTACCATTAGACCTCCCGCCACCTATCTGGAAGGGCTAACCAACTCACCCACCCTAAAAATTTGAAAAAAAAAACGCCACCACAAAACCGTATGGAGTAAAAATAACTGGATGTCCCCAAAACGCCACAAATCTTCCGCAAAATCGAAAATTCACCGGTCCCCGCCGTTCCCTAAGAACGTGACTTTTCTGTAATCCTTACCCGCCTGTTTTACCCCCCCTTTTTTCCATCTGTCCAGCCGCAAAATACACCACCAACCAACCCAGCTCCACCTCCCCCAGCTCGGCATCCATCCGCCGTTTTAACACAGACCATTCGTCCCTTACCTTCGCGTACGCCGCCCATATCGGCCCACTCACCGACCTCCTAAGCCAGCTTGTGGTGACCCCAATGCAATGCCCCACATCCCCGCCGGGCCTGGGGCCCCTCCTCTGTCTTCCTGCATAGCCAGCTCTCTGACTTGTCCCACTGAAAAACCGAGCTTTAGCGAGTCTGTTGTCTACACCCCGGAATGTGCCCAGCGTACAGAAAGATGTTCCAGTGTAAACAGCGCAACACGAGGTGGCGCAGCAACCGAACCACCGGCAACGAGGATCCGGAAACTCGGTTGATAACTTCCACCAACCCCATATTGTCACAGCTCGATCACTACCACCACATGACAGAGCTCCAGCAGCACCAGGTTCCTTTTAAAAACACGCCGCCCCCCAGGACTCCGGTCACGCCTCCCCGCTCCATTGTCCCCTGAAGAAAGCCCCCGTAACCCATGGAGCCCGCCACGTCCCTGACGATCTACCAATCAAAGTTCCTCACCGGCCCCGACATACAAAACGCCCGCCCATTGTACTCTTCCCAGAAGGTGTGCCACACCTGCAGATCCACCTTACATTCCCCTGACCAGCGAATGGAAGGCGTCGGGGGCCCTGTCCCCACTGTAGCTGCCGACAGCCGTCCGCAGAACACCCTGCCCATGGGAATGATACGGCAGGCGAAGGTCAACTTACCTAGCAGTGACTGCAACTCCCTTAGCTGAACCTCATTCCACCCCAACATCCCCCCGGAACACCAGCCGGAGGTCCTCCACCTTTTCCCCTAGCAGCATACCCTCCATTGCCCCCGAGTGAATCACGATCCCCCTGCACCTTCGACAAAGAACAGGGAATGACAAATCCCTCGGATAAACTCCTCCACGAGCAGCGGCGCCGCCGCCCTGTCTGGGTATCTACGCGAAAAAGGTCCCCTCCTTTTCCCCCCTCACTGGCGTTGTTCTCCCAACACACCCCCCCATTTTTTTCCCGGCCGGCGATCCAGAAGTGGGCGTACCCTTGGCCCCGCCCTGAAAAACTGAGGATTAGACTGGGGCGCGGAAATCATCCGTATCCACAAACTGATATCTTTGTGGTCCCATCGCAATGTAGGGCGCCCAGCCCGCCGCTGATGAAACTGCTCGTCATACTTTAACCCCCCATATACCCGATAAGCTTCCCACATAGCGTCCATATAGCAGAAAAACGCAGAACAGTGCTCCGGGCTCTTCTCCCCAAGGCGCTGCAACCAATCGCCGAACGTACTAGGAATCACCCCTACCTTCTCTTCACCTCGTCATCCTTTTCCAAAAACTGTCTGGCTTCACCCTATCCAAATTAAACTTCTCCAAAAGCAACAGGGAAAGAATCTCCGCATACTCACCTTTTTCAATTTTTCCCCTGACCTCCTGCTTCAGATGAGCCCCCCAGCGGCCCCCCCAAGCATACATATATAAAACTCACCTTCGGCCGCATCAGCCATCCGTACCACGTCCGTCCTGACCCCCCCCCGTCTTCTCACGCCCCGTGTCACGTCAGGAACTACTGTCCTGCACCACCCACGTACCTCCCCCCCACCGGCGGAGGTACCCCAACAGCCACAGGAACCCCCCCAAGCCGATCCCCTAACCCAGGGTGCCGCCTGAGATGGTGTCCCCCCCCCCCCCCGGCAACGCTGTACCAGGTCCCAAAAATTAACACACAACAAATCCTGTAAGCCCCCCCCAGGGGAACCCTGGGCAGCAGGCAACACTCCCACCCCCCCGGGGCCCCTGGTTGTCGGCAAACATTACCCCCCCCCACATTACCCCAATTACAGGGGGACCCCCACCCCCCACCAGCGAACACCCTGCAGTAACAAAAATTCCCCCAAACGTATTGTTAGTGGACTCACCAGGCTGGCCGGGAACGTCCCCCACAGCCGTCACCGGCAACTCCACCGCAGGCGATTCATCCATGCGACCCTCTTCCTACGATCCTGATGCCTCCCCCTCCAAACGATCTTCCGAGGCCGGCGTCCTTGCTGACATCTGCCTCCCAGGCACGGAAGGCCTGGAGGCCGAAGATCCCAGCCTCCCGGCGGATCGTCCTCTACCACTCGACCCGGCCGTGGACGTCTCCGTTCCGCTGCTCCCACCGACGGACCTCCGCTCGACCTCCCTTCTCCGATCCGGGGACTCCGGCCTCCCCACTGCCCTGGAACCGGTGGTCGCGATCCTGAACGACCCCCCGGCTGTTCCTCCGCGTGGCGAGGATCGGGCGCCATTCCGGCCCGAAGCCCCGCCTACCGGGCTCAGACTAAGCGGCGGATTGCGTCCGCCATACTCCCCGGCCGAAAAATGCGTTCCTCTGCCGTGGGGGGGGGGGGGTGGGTTTGCAACAGGCTGTAACCATGTGGACGAGGATCGGGCGCCATTACTGCCCAACGCCCCGCCCACTGCACCCAGACGCTAGGCCGGCGGGGGCAGAGGATCCACCTGGGGGCTCCTGTAGATCCGCCGTGTTTAAGGCCTGGGCCTTGGGAAGCAACAATAAAAACCCGCGGCCGCCGAGCGCGTGGGGACCCCAACGTGGTTGTACCCGACCCCCCCCCCCCCGCCTCGTCCCATACAGCCACCCACCTGTGAATCAAGCCCTCCGGGGGTGTTTGTGAAGCAGACGCCGCCTAAGGCCGGGCTCAAACCTGTGCGAATTGGTTGCGGCTTAAACCGCATCTAATACGCAGAACATTTTGTTCTGCGTTGTGGGGGCCTTGCGGTGCGGCTCAGGTGCGAATTCAGTCCCATTATCTTCTATGGGTACACAGCTGATTCTCAGATGTGTTCAGTTCTCTACAGGAATTTCTCTCATTCAGCTCAATACACTTCTCCCCCACTCTCCTCTCACTCAGAACTTCCCCCAGGTCTCCAAATTCTCAGCAAACAGAGCTAATCTGCTGAACACTTCTCTTATCTATCTGCAGAGATAAAAAGCTGAAATACACACCTCACAAGTGTGAACCCAGCCTTAATGTCCCCAATCTGTCTTCTCAATGAAAAGCTGGGAGCAGGGAAAAACCTGCCTCCCAGCCTGCTACACTTCCTTGAATGTCCCACGTGTGCCCCCACCCCCCTTTATAAAGGGGGTTCCTCCTACCCAGTCACCAGAGCTCCTACAGCCACTCCTTCCTTCCTTAACCCTTTGTTGCACTACTCCTCACACAGTCATGCCCAGCCCTCCGTTATTTGTCTTTTTTGTCATGTCACTCCGGGCTTTCCTGTTTTAAGCCACTGTTTATTTTGGAGAGCAAAGAGCACTCTACTGTGTTTCCCTGAAAATAAGCCCGGGTCTTGTATTCATTTTGGCAACAAAAGACACAGTAGGGCTTATTTTCGGGGTAGGTCTTACTATGTAATGTGCTGTCTTCTCTCCCCCTCTCTCACTGCCTGACAGGAATTTACAGTGTGAACTGAGTTAAAATGCTTGTAAAATCCTATAATCCCCTCTATTACAGTAGAACAATGCGTGTGTTTCTGTAATATAAATGTGCCAAATACCTTTGTTTTAGCCCCGCTCAGTACTTCCGTGAGCCGCCAGAGCTCTCTTCCCCGCTCCGAGCATTGCAGAGAGGGGGTGGGCCGTACCGAATGTATTTGGCACAATTACAGAACAGAAACACACAAATGTTACACATATATATATGTGTATTGTAACAGTAAGAGCTACTGTAACTATAAAAATGATGATGAAATGGACACACGGTCTGCATATAACCAGATTGCAGAGCTGGGATCTGGGTGGGACCGGATCTCCAACCTGTGTCCAGGTTTTTAAGATAGCTTGCAAGCTGCCTACCCAGGTGCAGACAGCTCATTAAATGAAGGGCTGGGAAGGAAGGAGAGAGAGGAAGGTGGAACAGTGGCTGTGACTGTCGCTGTGTCCCTGTGTTGGGACGGACGCTGTGTCCCTGTGTTGGGACGGACGCTGTGTGCGTTGAAGGACTTTGGGGCCTTGTGCATCCAGGACCGTGGGTCTGGAGGAGCGGATGGTTTGAGGAACCATTACCTATAACAGCAGTGCTGTTGAAGAGTAGCCATGTGGGCTGGTATTTTCATTTATCTTTGGATGTCGTTTAAACCCCTGCGTGGGATTCCTGTGAATGGACTTTTTGTTTTGTTTATCTCCTTTTAATAAACGTGGGCTACCAGGCCCTTAACGCTAATTGCCTGTTTGCTGTGGACTCACTACACCAAAACGCATCTGCCAGAAGAGTTAAACCCCCCAATGTTTACAGTGGTGGAGAATGCGGGCATCTAAACGGTGGAATCCGGGTCCTTGCTACAGTGGCTACAGGAACTGCTGCTAGCTGTGTGTGGCAGCCAGGCAAACAGCATTGCACAGAAATTTGATGGACTGTGTTGTGTACCTGTGAAAGGAGAATCGCATTTTTTTTTTTCTCTGCTGTGAACTGTGTTACTGGTTGCTGTGTGCAACACCGCAAGGATGGGGCGGTCAAAACAGAAAAAGGAGGCGTTTCTTGCTGAAGCCAGAGATAGAGCTCTGTGGCTGGAGGGGTTGTTACCGCCTGATAGAACCCCATACATGCCTGAACAAAGTTTTTCAAGTAAAAAGAGGGCTGCTGTCGCCCCTAGCAACACTGTTGCAATGAGTGCATATGGGACTGCTAGTGTGGAGCATCCACCAGCATTTGAATCTGCAGTGGATTGGTGCAAGCGACACCTGGCAGAATTAGACAAAGCTGAAGTGGAAGGCAAGACAATCTTCACTACAAAGAGAGGTGTTGTTGCCCCTGGCAACGCTGCTGCAGTTAAACCAACAGCTATTGCAAAAAGTGTGAAAGCGACACAGCTTAAGACAGGATCCAGCGGAAGGAATCCTGTGTTCTGTGCCAGAAGAGAGGCTGACCAAAAGCCAGGATGTAGAGTGGTTGCCCATAGCAACCCAGATGAGGCCAGTAAAAAGGGGCCAGTGGTGTATGAGACTGTGAATGAGTGGTTCAAGTGGAACCAGACTAAAGAATCGGATGCGGTAAAATGGGCTGAGATAGTGGCCTCTGACTATATGCAACCCATGCTACCTACAGAGGAGGTTGGAGACTTCCTGGAAAAATTTGAAAAAGTCGCTGTAAGGAGGAAATGGCCTAGAGACCGGTGGCCAAAATTGCTGCAAACCTTATTGCTGGTAGAGTATCGGTCGGTTTACCATTTGATGGATGGGGACCAGGATGACTATCGCAAGTTTAGAGAGGAAATCCTTCTTAGAGGAGAGTTTCATCGCGTCATGGGCCATCAGCAACGCTCCAGCAAAGAGAGGTCATCACCCACAGCAACGGGAGAGGCATCACTGCGACAACAGAGCACCAGTCAAGCAATGGCTCAGGAGAGCATGAGTGTGCGTCAGTATACCAGCTGTGCGTTTTCTGCAAACTTATCGGTTGTCACCCCTGGCAACAGTGGCAAGATGTCTGTGTGGCCTGCAGGGGGTGTTGGGTCTGGAAAGGCTGCAGTGTCATCCTTTGGCCCCAAAGAGACAGTAGCTGGTATAGATGCAGCTAAGAGACAGCGAACTCAAGTGAAGACCATGATACCAGCCACTGAAAATGGTAAGACTGTTTCAGTTTATGATCCCAGTGAAGTGGGGGTATGTTCAGCGGAGAGATCTGCAGTACAAATGGACATGGGGACTGTGCATGTGCCTGCTATAATCCAGCAGAGTGCTGGGAAAGTTGAACTAGGGGTGACCAAAAGTGTCTTTGTGCCATGTTCCCTAGTGACAGGTGCTGCAGAGTTGCCCAGGGAAACCTCCAAGGAGCTTGCAGTGGCTAAGCAGGGCATTTCCCAGGTCAGCTATGGAGCTGCTCAAGGAGCAAATAGTTCCCCTTTAAATATAGAGAGTGCTGTGAGGAGAGGCTCACAGACTGTTGTGGGTAATGGACAATGCGCAAAAGTAGAAGTTATGTCTGAGCGTAATGAAAATTCTGATGGTTATGCTGATAAAAGGGTAAATGTTGGCAAATGTGATGGTATTGGTAATGATGACATTGAAAAATGTGTTTCCTCTAATGTCATGTGTGAAAATGTTGAAAATGTGTTTACTACCAATGATGGGAGTAGGATATCTCCCATGACAACCGGAAGCACAGGATTGTCCAGGGAAGTCTCATGGGGTCTCCATGGGTTGGAGCCAGAGGTTTTCCAGGATGGTTGTGTTGCTACTCTGGTGAAACAAGGGAAGACTGTGTCGCACAGTGAGTGTGTGTGGGCGGAGCCCCACAACCCTAAGTGTAACCCAGTTGTCAAGGGGTTAATTCAGCCTGCTAAAGAGGGAAGTACCACAGACTGTGAAGCATGGTGCAAGGAAACAGTCGCAGCGCTAAACAAAGTAACCATGAGTTATAAAGCAATGATGGGAGACAAGTGTGTGGACACAACATCTGTTATGCCAGACATAGGGTTTGCAGGGTGGCCGGTGCTCAAGGGCATGTCAGCCCCTGTGAGGATTGATCCCCTCCAGTCTGAAGGAGCGGTTCTTGGCATAGACATGGCAGATGTGTTGTCCACAACCCAGCAATTAAGTGGTAGCAAGTGTCAAGGTGACAATGTGACTTGTAATGACCTGCAGAGGCTCAATGACACTGGTGCAGAAGGGATACGTGTGAGACATGTGTCTGATAGCACTCCAGGGGAGCAACAGGCAGTGATGATGGGTACCTCCAAGGAGGTGGAGGTCTCTTTATATGTCTCAACCTTTCAACCTGCAGTGGGTGAGCCCCTCCATGTCTTGGACAGGAAAAAGGTCCCTAGAAAGGTCTGGTATTTAGACATGGGTTGCATAGAGATGACACAAACTTTATTAGAAATGCTGGAGTTGGTAAAAATGCACTCGCTGTACACTTGGGTGTCTCCACCGCAGATGGACCAGGTTGTGCTGCGTAGTACCAATAGGTGGTGCCAAGTGGTACAGGCTGTGCAGGGAAACTTTGATCACGAGTTGTATTGGTGGGTCCAATACTTATTAACAATGTGGCAAATAGTCCTGAGGTTCTCTAAGAGGGTGCCCCTAGTTACTGAGTGGTATGGAAGGTGCTCAGAACTGTTGGAGACATCAAAGGTCTCTCCGGCTGGTGTAGTGACTGGAAACATCCCTGCTGGTGTGGTCCGAGGTGCAGCTGAGCAGAAGTCAGTGGAGGGCGCAGATACTGTCTCACCAGCTAAACCTCATAAGAAGGAAGGGCCCAGAATAGACGCAGCACTAGCAGAGATGCTTTCTAACACTCAGAAAGAGGTACAACTTAAAGTACCCGGAGACGCTGTGAGAATTACTAATGTTGGTTTCTGCAACAATGTAATGTGTACATCAGAAAGAAGTTGTTTGTGTGTGGATCAGTGTCATTTGTTAGATCAGTTGCCCATGGAGTGTTGGACAACAGGTGAAGTGGAGATGTGCTATGGACCAATGGGTTGTAGTCACTTACCTGTGTGTGTTCCCTCCTCGGGTCTAGTTCTAACAAACACTGAGATGTATGGCACTGACTGTGTTGGACTGGGTGACATTGAAATGTCTGATTGGCTAATGAGTGGTGCTGTTAAAAGTGATGTGGTTGCCGTGGGTAACCAGAGAGAGTTTTTTGAACCTGAAAGTCCTGTGGTGAAAGGTAGGATCAGGGAAGGCAGAGTTTCCCCAAGAGAGGAGAGTATGCTCAGGGACCCCAAGAGAAGAGTGGGAAGGCAGAGTATACAGAATTATAGAACCCTGTTGCGATCCAGGGTAGAGCGTGCCTGGAAACGCACCCGAAAAAAAGATTGGGCCTACAGCTGGCGCAGAGGTGCCCCAATCAATGATTCGGGCTGGTGTGTTCCGCCCCCTACGGGTTCGAAACAAGGGGGGGAGGTATGTAACAGTAAGAGCTACTGTAACTATAAAAATGATGATGAAATGGACACACGGTCTGCATATAACCAGATTGCAGAGCTGGGATCTGGGTGGGACCAGATCTCCAACCTGTGTCCAGGTTTTTAAGATAGCTTGCAAGCTGCCTACCCAGGTGCAGACAGCTCATTAAATGAAGGGCTGGGAAGGAAGGAGAGAGAGGAAGGTGGAACAGTGGCTGTGACTGTCGCTGTGTCCCTGTGTTGGGACGGACGCTGTGTCCCTGTGTTGGGACGGACGCTGTGTGCGTTGAAGGACTTTGGGGCCTTGTGCATCCAGGACCGTGGGTCTGGAGGAGCGGATGGTTTGAGGAACCATTACCTATAACAGCAGTGCTGTTGAAGAGTAGCCATGTGGGCTGGTATTTTCATTTATCTTTGGATGTCGTTTAAACCCCTGCGTGGGATTCCTGTGAATGGACTTTTTGTTTTGTTTATCTCCTTTTAATAAACGTGGGCTACCAGGCCCTTAACGCTAATTGCCTGTTTGCTGTGGACTCACTACACCAAAACGCATCTGCCAGAAGAGTTAAACCCCCCAATGTTTACAGTATGTATATATATATATATCAAATATACTCCAGAAATAGAGTGGATTCTAAGATTTTACAAGCATTTTAAGCTAGGACTTATTTTCAGGATAGGGCTTATATTGCAGCCCTCCTGGAAAATAATGCTAGGTCTTAATTTTGGGGTAGGTCTTATTTTCGGGGAAGCACAGTAGGTAGGACTTCACAGTGATCACTCCATAGCATTCATAAAATGCAGAGTCTGGGGGTATCCTATGGGACCTCAAACTAGGGAAAGGGAAAGTTTAAAAGTAATGTAGCCAAGTACTGGGCTACAGCTACAGCAATATAGAGATGGAGACATTGCCCTTTATTCTTCCCCTCCAGGCATACCTGCCCTTAAGCCCTGTACAAACGGCTGGGATTCTCGTCAGGAAAAAAAAAATGTTTTTCCTGACGAGATTCCAGGCAAGATTTTCTTGCCGGCCGAGTGTACACACGTACGATTCAAAAGAACTGCCGTTCTTTGGAATGGCGCGAACGCTGTGACGTCATCGACTAAGACGAGCATGCGCTTGTCACGCTCGGGTTTCTCGGCAGGAAAACACTGCCGAGAATCACAACGAGAAAATAGAAAAATAGAGAACAAATTAGTAGAGTGAGCTATGCGTATACATTTTAACATCTTTTGTTTTTATGATGAATTTGCACGTCTCTTTGCTACAAGAAATTGCCGGCTCAGCAATAGTTCTTCTCTGTAAACGTTATACTGTGTGACCACATCCTGAAACTGCAAATGTCCAGAAATCTACACTAAGTGATTTTTAAGATTATTTGCACAAGTACAAGGAGAAACGGTTCTACTGTTTCTGAAGTTAGGATCGCCGACGTGCATAGAAATTGACCACCAGATTATGTGTGGTCTTTGTCCACCCTGTGTTAAAGAAGAATTCCAGGTATAGATATTTTTTAGTTACATTGGTTCAGATTGGATCAACGTAACTACAGTATCTCACAAATGTTAGTACACCCCTCACATTTTTGTAAATATTTTATTTTATCTTTTTGTGACACTGACAAAATTACACTTTTTTACAATGTAAAGTAGTGAGTGTACAGCTTGTATAACAGTGTAAATTTGCTGTTCCCTCAAAATAACTCAACAGACAGCCATTGATGCTTAAACCGCTGGCAACCCCTGAGTGAAAATGTCCAAAATGGGACCAAAGTGTAAATTTTTTGCGTGGCCACCATTATTTTCCAGAACTGCCTTAACTTTCTTGGGCATGGAGTTCACCAGAGCTTCACAGATTGCCACCGGAGTCCTCTTCCACTCCTCTATGATGACATCACAGAGCTGGTGGATGTTAGAGACCTTGCGCTCCTCCACCTTCTGTTTGAGGAGCCCCACAGATGATCAATACGATTTAGGTCTGGAGAAATGCTTGGCCAGTCCATCACCTTTACCCTCAGTTTCTTTAGCAAGGCAGTGGTCATCTTGGAGGTGTGTTTGGGGGTTGTTATTATGTTGGAATACTGCCCTATGGCCCAGTCTCTGAAGGGAGGGGGATCATGCTCTGCTTCAGTATGTCACAGTACATGTTGGCATTCATGGTTCCCTCAATGACCTGTATCTCCCCAGTCCCGGCAGCACTCATGCAGCCCCAGACCATGACACTCCCACCACCATGCTTGACTGTAGGCAAGACACACTTGTCTTTGTACTCCTCACCTGGTTGCCGCCACACGCGCTTGACACCATCTGAACCAAATAAGTTTATCTTGGTCTCATCAGACCACCGGACATGATTCCAGTAATCCATGTCCTTAGTCTGCTTGTCTTCAGCAAACTGCAGGATTTCTTATGCATCATCTTTAGAAGAGGCTTCCTTCTTGGATGACAGCCATGCAGACCAATTTGATGCAGTGTGCGGCGTATGGTCTGAGCACTGACAGGCTGACCCCTAACCCATTCAGCCTCTGCAGCAATACTGGCAGTACACATAAGTCCATTTCCCAAAGACAACCTCTGCATATGACAACTGAGCACGTGCATTAACTTGTTTGGCAACCATGGCGAGGCCTGTTCTGAGTGGAGCCTGTCCTATTAACCACTAGCCGACCAGCCGCCGCAGTTATACGGCGGCAGGTCGGCTCTCCTGCGCGAGAGCCCGTCATCCTACGTCGGGACTTTCGCGGCCACTAGGGGGCACGTGCGCGCCGCCGGCGGCCCGCGCGCGCGCCCCCCGCTCGCCCCCGAGTCCCGCGCGCGTGCCCGGCGGGCGCGATCGCCGCCGGGCGCGCGCGCGCTCGTTCGTTACAGAGCGGGGAACGAGAGCTGTGCGTGTAAACACACAGCACTCGTTCCTGTCAGCGGGGGAAACGCTGAGCTTCCGTTCATACAATGTATGAACGGAAGATCAATGATTCCCCCTAGTGAGTTCACCCCCCCCCCCACACAGTAAGAACACAAATAGGAACACACTTAACCCCTTCCCCGCCCCCTAGTGTTAACCCCTTCACTGCCAATGGCATTTTTATAGTAATCCAATGCATTTTTATAGCATTGATCGCTATAAAAATGCCAATGGTCCCAAAAATGTGTCAAAAGTGTCCGATGTGTCCGCCATAATATCGCAGTACCGAAAAAAAAACGCTGATCGCCGCCATTACTAGTAAAAAAAAAAATATTAATAAAAATGCCATAAAACTACCCCCTTTTTGTAAACGCTATAAATTTTGCGCAAACCAATCAATAAACGCTAATTGCGATTTTTTTTTACGAAAAATATGTAGAAGAATACGTATCGGCCTAAACTGAGGGAAAAAAATGTTTTTTTATATCTTTTTTGGGGATATTTATTATAGCAAAATGTAAAAAATATTGCATTTTTTTCAAAATAGTCGCTCTATTTTTGTTTATAGCGCAAAAAATAAAAACCGCAGAGATGATCAAATACCACCAAAAGAAAGCTCTATTTGTGGGAAAAAAAGGACGCCAATTTTGTTTGGGAGCCACGTCGCACGACCGCGCAATTGTCAGTTAAAGCGACGCAGTGCCGAATCACAAAAAGTGCTCTGGTCTTTGGACAGCAATATGGTCCGGGGCTAAAGTGGTTAAACCACTGTATGGTCTTGGCCACCATGCTGCAGCTCAGTTTCAGGGTCTTGGCGATCTTCTTATAGCCTAGGCCAGGGGTGGCCAACCGCTGGCCTGCGGCGTCCTCTGATGTGGTCCGCCATGTCTTGCTCTGAGATGGCGGGTCGGCAAGCCCAGATCGCGGGTTCCCGACCCGCCATCTCTGAGCATTAGTGCAAAGAATCGGGTCATGTGTGGCGGCCGCGGCGGGGCTGGCCTATCTGTGATCACGGCTGGGCTGGCCTATCAGTGATCACGGCGGGCTGGCCTATCAGTGATCACGGCAGGCTGGCCTATCAGTGATCACGGCAGGCTGGCCTATCAGTGATCACGGCGGGCTGGCCTATCAGTGATCACGGCGGGCTGGCCTATCAGTGATCACGGCGGGCTGGCCTATCAGTGATCACGGCGGGCTGGCCTATCAGTGATCACGGCCAGCCTGAAGTCCCGCCTCCACCTCTACCACATTGTGAACACCACTGCCTTCACCTCCTCCAGGCTCCCCCTCTCCTCCAAACTGATGAAAGCTGCAAGCTGCAGGTGAGGGGGAGGATACGGTCTGGGGAGAGAGGGAACAGCCAGCCAGAGTTAGAGTCAATATAAATAAAAAAAAACATCTGGTGTCAGTGTAAGTGTAGTGTAGAGTTGTAGACGGTGTAATTGTCAGTGCAGTGAGGTGGTCAGTGCAGTGTAGTGGTCAGTGTAATTGTCAGTGCAGTGTAGTGGTCAGTGTAGTGGTCAGTGTAGTGTTGTGGACAGTGTAGTGTAGTGGTCAGTGTAGTGTAGTGGTCAGTGTAGTGGCAAGTATGTGATGCAGGTAGGTTAGTGTAGTGGTCAGTGTAGGTATCAGGTAGGTCAGTGTAGGGGTCAGGTAGGTCAGTGTAGAAATCAGGTAGGTTAATGCAGTGGTCAGGGTAGGTTAGTGCAGTGGTCAGGTAGGTCAGTGTAGGAATCAGGTAGGTAGGTTAGTGTAGTGGTCAGTATGGGAATCAGGCTGGTCAGTACTATTGTAGGAAGGGACTCAGGGAGTGCTAAAAGTCCACAGGTTAGGGACTTTTGCCTTGCCCCATGTGCTGACAACCCACGCTACGCCACTGACGCTCATTGTGGCCCGCGACCAGTTACCATGTCGATAAAGTGGCCCTCGCTCCTCAAAAGGTTGGGCACCCCTGGCCTAGGCCATCTTTATGTGGAGCAACAATTCTTTTTTTCAGATCCTTCAGAGAGTTCTTTGCCATGGGGTGCCATGGAACTTCCAGTGACCACCAGTATGAGAGAGTGAGAGTGATAACACCAAATTTACCACACCTGCTCCCCATTCACACTTGAGACCATGTAACACTAACGAGTCACATGACACCAGCGAGAAAAAATTGCGAATTGAGGCCAATTTGGACATTTTCACTTAGGCCTCGTACACACGATCGGACATATCCGATGAAAACGGTCCGCGGACCATTTCCATCGGATATGTCCGATCGGGAGTTTGATCCGATGGCGTGTACACACCATCGGATCAAATTCCCCGCCGCCGGACGGCGCGGTGACGTGGCGGTGACGCGGCGGTGACGTTGACACCGCCACGTCACCGCCACGTCACAGCACCAGGAAGTTAAACACTTCCGCGCATGCGCCGAATCCATTCGGCGGCGGCGCGGCGGTGGTGGGGGACGACATGTCTGCTGGTAAGTGTACTAACCAGCAGACATGTCGGGCGGACAGATTCCACCGGATAGATTTCAAAGCATGCTTTGAAATCTGTCGGGTGGAGAAATCTGTCCGCTAGCCCATACACACGAGCGGAGATGTCTGCTGAAACGGCCCATCGGACCGTTTTCAGCGGACATATCCCCTCGTGTGTACGAGGCCTTAGGGGTGTACTCACTTTTGTTGCCAGCGGTTTAGACATTAATGGTGTGTTGAGTTATTTTGAGAGCACAGAAAATGTACACTGTTATACAAGCTGTACACTCACTACTTTACATTGTAGCAAAGTGTCATTTCTACAGTGTTACTTTTTTGCTATTCTATTTTGCTGAAGTGGCTGATGCAGTTTCAATTCCACATAATCTCAGCTAGTGCAGCTATCGGAGTGATAACAATTGAAGAATGTGGGGCTATTGCTTGTAACCACAGTCTGAACGTCAGTAATGAGAACTGCATTATAGATTCTCAGAGTTCACTTAATTTTTGTGTTTAAATGTGATGATGACACTTCGGGGTAGATTCACATACACTTAATATTGCGCTGCGTAATCGAAATACTCTACGCTGCCGTATTTTACCAGGCTCTACACCGAATCCTGGTAGATTTTTGCCCGTACGCTACGGCGGCGTAGTCTATTTCTCGCCGCGTAATCGAAATACGCGATTGGGGGGCGTGAAGCATTTAAATTAAGCGCGTCCCCGCGGCGATCGAACTGCGCATGCTCCTTTCAGAAATTTCCCGCCGTGCATTGCGCGAAATCACGTCGTTACGTCATTCGTTGTTTGAGTAGCGGCATTTACAAACATTCCTATTCCCGGACGACTTACGTAAAAAATAATAAAAGACGTCGGAAAACGTAGAAATTCGGCGCAGGAACGACGGCCATACTTAACATGGGCTGTCTAATATTAGAGCAGCAAAAAGCTGGTATAGTGTTACGCAAAAAAAAGATGACTAAAGGTGCCGTAAGAGATTGCGATTGAAGATCGTAATTTCGGGGATCGCCGGCAAAAGCTCATTTGCATACCCCGACACGGAAAACGACGGCAAGTGCACCCAGTGGCCGCAATTTTATTGCAGCGTAGATCCGAAGGCGTACAAACACGTAATCCAGTCGAATTGAAGCCCGCAGCCGTCTATTCATGGTTTGAGGTTTTCGACTAGCTAGAAAACGCGCGTAATTTGAAATTACTCCAGTCTAACACCAGTTAGACAGGCGTAATGGCTCTCTGAATCTGGCCCTTCATGTCCCTGTAACTTCCAGCCTGAGGAATAAGTACAAGATGCTACCAACACTGTAAAATAATTTTCAGGGATATATTGGTGCTATTCTTTAAATGCAGATACTTTGTATTGTGATTCATTTAATGCTCCAAACCTGAAATCTAGACTTATGCCGCGTACACAAGACCGTTTTTCTGCTTCTAAAAAATGACGTTTTTAAGGGTCTAGAAAAAAAAAGGGGCTAGATTCAGGTAGAAGAGCGTATCTTTGTGCGGGCGTAGCGTATCCTATTTACGCTACGCCTCCGCAACTTTTACAGGCAAGTGCTGTATTCACAAAGCACTTGCTCCGTAAGTTGCAGCGGCGTAGCGTAAATGTGCCGGCATAAGTGCGAGTAATTCAAATTAGGCATGTAGGGGGCGTGTTGTATTGAAATTAACCGTGACCCCACATAAATGACGTGCCGAACGAACTGCGCATGTGCGTATCCCAGTGCGCATGCTCAAAATTACGCCGCAAATACTCATTGGTTTTCGACGTGAACGTAACTTAGGCAAAGCCCTATTTGCGAACGTTTTACGCAAACGATGTAAACTACAGAAAATTCTACGCTGTCCCGACGTCCATACTTAACATTACGTACGCCTCATATAGCAGGGGTAACTTTACGCCGGACTTACGCTTACGCAGACCACATAAAAAAATACGACCGGGCGCAAGTACGTTCGTGAATCGGCGTATCTAGCTCATTTGCATATACGATGCGTAATTCGACGGAAACGCCACCTAGCGGCCAGCGTAAATATGCAACTAAGATACGACGGCGTAAGAGACTTACGCCGGTTGGATCTAAGACAAATCTATGCGTAACTAATTCTAAGAATTAGGCGCATAGATACAACGCCTCTCACTCAGAGTTACGACGGCGTATCTGGAGATACGCCGTCGTAACTCGTACCTGAATCTGGCCCAAAGTTTTTTTCAACCCGATCAATAAAACGGCCTTGCCTACACACGATCGTGGAAAAAAAAAATGCTCTAGCAAAGCACGATGACATGCAACACGTACAACGGCACTATAAAGGGGAAGTTCCATGCAGGGGCTGCTTTAGCTGATTTTGTGTTAGTAAAAGACGATTCGCGCTTTTCTGTCTGTTACAGCGTGATGAATGTGCTTACTGCATTATGAACGCTAGTTTTACCAGAACGAGCGCTCCCATTTTATAACTTGCTTCTGAGAATGCGCAGGTTTTTCTCCTCGTTAAAGCATACACACGACCATTTTTTACAACCTTAAAAACCTTAAAAACGTAGTGAAAAAATAGAGCATGTTCGAAAAAAAATGTTGCCCATTTCTTAGAACCTGAAAAATGCTCTGAAGCACACACACGATCATTTTTAATGAGATTTAAAAAAAAAACATAATTTTTTAGAACCCGAAAAAGGGTCGTGTGTATGTGGCATTATAGCTAAATATACAGGTCAAATATATATAATAAATCTAGTTTATTTGCCAAGGGATTTGTATTTCTGGATTACAGTTATAGTCTGCGAACGGGGTGCAGTCTTCTTTCTACATCCAGGCTGCTGTATGGGCAGTAAAGGAGCAGCAGGAGACTGAGGCGGCGTACACACGACCGAGGTTCTCGCTGGAAACCAGCGAGAACCTCGCTGGAAGCTGCATTCCAGCGAGGACCTCGGCCTTGTGTACACAGAGCGCTTGCCCCGCCCGTCGGGAATCCCGTTGAGCGAAAAGAGAGCACGCTCTCTTTTTGCTCGACGGCCCGCCTGGATGAATGGCTGGTTGCCATTCCCGACGGGCGGGTCGCCGATTTCGACGGCCGGCAGAGAACCTCGACGGGCGGAACGATGTGTTCTGCCCGTCGAGGTTCTCTGCCGTGTGTACGCGGCTTAATAATGACGTTTCTCTGCTCATTCCTCGCATGTTCCTTTTTAGAACATTTGCATACATCACACTTCAGTGGCTCCAGTCCTATCCCTCTCTCTCCCTGTTTAAGTGATGATGTATAAAGGATTTCAAGAGGCTGATATCTATCAAGTCAAATGTACAGTATCTCACAAAAGTGGGTACACCGCTAACATTTTTGTAAATATTCATGTGACAACACTGAAGAAATAACACTTTTCTACAATGTAAAGTAGTGAGTGTACAGCTTGTATAATGTTGTCCCCTCCAAAAAATGTATACCACATAACTTAAAGCGGAGTTTAGCCATGTACACACGGCCCGGATTCTCGTCAGGAAAAAAACATAGGGCCAGATCCACAAAGAACTGGCGCTGGCGTGGCCTATCTAAGTTACACTACGCCGCTGTAAGTTACAGCGGCGTATCCTTATCCACAAACACTTTCTGCTGTAACTTACGGCGGCGTAGTGTAATTGTTGCGGCGTAAGGCCACGCAATTCAAATTACAAAGCTGTGGGCGTGATTTCATTTAAAGCTTGACCCCATGTAAATGACATAATTTTTGAACGGCCGTGGAGATATCCCAGTGCGCATGCGCAAAATCACGTCAAATAGTCAATGAAAACGACGTGAATGTAACTTACGCAATTCCCTATTCGCGAACGGTTTACGCAAATGACGTGAACGATGGAAAAATCGACGCTGGCCCGATGTCCATACTTAACATTATGTACGCTTCTATACAGCAGGGGTAACTTTACGCCGGACGTTCGTGGATCACCATATCTAGCTCATTTACATATTCTACGTGGAAAATATACGGAAGCACCCCTAGCGTCCAGTGTAAATATTAAACTTAAATAGGACGGCGTAAGATGGCGTATCTACGCAAAAAAACGCGTATCTTGTTTTGTGGATACAAAACAAAGATACGGCGGCGCTGATTTGAAATTACAGCGCCGTATCTGGAGATACGCCGCCGTAATTGTTTGTGGATCTGGCCCATCATTCTCAGCCTGGGTAAAGCATAGCTCCCAACTGTCCCTGATTTCAAGGGACTGTCCCTGATTTGGAGCAATGCCCCTCTTTCCTCCTCGTTTGTCCCTCATTTTGGTCTGATCTATATAATTGTATATGAAATGCACTTTCCTGACGCCAACATGGCAGCATACTAGTGATAGAGCTCCGCCTCTTGACCACTCCCTCAGGACCAGTGAATAGCACAAATTAAGGCATGGATAGCCGCCACCCCATTCTTCTTTTTTTCCTCATACCTCACGCACCAGTGAAGAGTAAGCAGTACTATGTCCCCCCTCTGCCTCAGTGCAGTAGCCGCCTGGGTTAAGCCTCTCCCAGTGCGAAGTCCCAGCGATCAGGCTGCTAAACGCGCTATAGTCTGGGAGCCCCTTCTGTGGGTCTTATTGGGGCCCCTGCAGTGTTTCCTCTTTAGGAACGAAATCTGCTTTTAAAATTGATAACTGCAGCGCTTGTGGAATATGGAGGGGCCAGCTATGCTTTATCTCTCTTGGCCCCTTGTGCCATACAGGGTCACCTGTACCTTTTACCTATATCACCCTTTTTTGTCTTTCATTACCTTTCTTATTCACTGCTTCAGCAAAACAAACAGAAGAAACTACAGGCTTGTCTTCTAACACAGGTACAGAGATAGGAAAGGTTCAGTCTCTTTAGCCAACAGATTGATATATAGACAAAGTACATGGCTATAGCGAGAGCTATATTATCCAATATGGTTTTGCTTACCCCAGTAGGTACACAATCCAACAATGGATCCTCTCACACATCATGCTGCTGTCTGTGTCTGTCTTTCTCTCTCCATACACACAACTCATCTCTGACATGTTCAGCTCAGCTGACAATCAGGTCTGAAAGGGAAATTCTTACCCTATTCAGTTAACCCCTTCTTAAAACGCCCAGACTCACCCTGTGCAGGTAGATATGTCTGTGTGTATGTATATATATATATGTATGTGTATATATGGGCCAGATTCAGCAAGACTTGCGCTGGAGTAATTCGATATGCGCCGCGTAACTGTGAAGATGCGCCGTCGTTTCTATGTGGCCGTACCCACCAAACTAGATGCGACAGAAAACGGGCCATTTCCGATCGGCTTAACTTTCCGACGCCAGAGTCTCGTCAGCGCATAATTTCGCTTGGCGCATCAGTCGCGCCTATTGATTTCCCCTGCAAATATGCAAATGAGGGAGATTTCCCGATTCGCGAACGGATTAGCACCATACGCCGGCTACATGCGCCGCGCGTATCTCGTCCGTCCGGCGCAAAGTTATTTCTACAAATAGCTGCTTTATCTTTACTCCAGACGGCCACAGGTCAGCAGGAGAGCAGCTACAGCAGCGTTACCGACGAAACTAGCAAGCTGAACAACCACACTTGCAAGGACACCTCTGTGAGCCAACATGCCAGGGGCAGTCGCGGTCCTAGCACTAGTACTGGGTCCCCCGGTACGGAGGAGGCGGGCACGTGAGAGGATATACCGCACGCGCATGAGCCTCTTTGGCATGGGGGATGAGGAGGTGTATCGCATATTCAGATTCAGCCCTGATGCAATACTTGAACTAACCACAACCCTGCAGGGTGACATCACCAGCCCAACACACCGCTCACAAGCAGTGCAGCCACTGGTGAAGGTACTGGCAACACTTCATTTCCTTGCCAGTGGATCATTCCAGCGTACAAGTGGAGTGGTGGCTGGGATGTCACAATCCTCCATAAGCAGATGTGTGCACCAGGTTGTCCCCGCAATCCTCAGACGCATGTCCAACCAGTTCATCAGACCAACCACTGAGGAGCTGCGGCTGAAGGCAATGACAGATTTCTACAGCATTGCCAGATTCCCACGCACTGTGGGGGCCATTGATTGCACACATGTGGCCCTACAGCCCCCCAGTGCCACAGAGCACATATACCGCAATCGGAAGCATTGGCACTCCATCAACGTACAGGTGATAGCCGATGCCCAACGCCTCATATGGCACGTCCGTGCCAAACACCCAGGGTCCAGCCATGACAGCTTCATATACCGTCAGAGCCCCATCCCAGCAGAATTCGAGCAGAACATGTATGGGGACAGCTGGCTGGTTGGTGAGTGACATGGGTGGCAGGCATGACTATCCCCTCCCATGATGCACACATCACAAGGGGCACATGCATGACTAACATCCTCCTGTCTTTTCCCTTACAGGTGATTCTGCATATGCACTGGGACCCCATCTCATGACTCCTTTCCGGAACCCCCAAACCAGAGGAGAGATAAAATACAATGAAGCACACATCAAAACCCGTGCAGTGGTGGAGCAAACATTTGGGCTCCTGAAGTCCCGTTTCCGCTGCCTGGATAAGTCTGGGGGGGGGCCCTATTGTATTCCCCTACCTTCGTGTGTCAGATCATCGGTGCATGTTGCATTCTGCACAACTTTGCTATGAGAAAAGGCCTGCAGATTGACATGCGTGATGACCTGACCCCCCAACCAGACAATCCCCCCCTGCCAGAGGAGAACCAGTCTGCTGATGGAAGAGCAGTCAGGAGGTTCCTCGCCGTAGGCATCTTTGGACACTAGACCCAAACATTAATCACACAGACAATGCATGCATGCACACCACTGATGTCCCTAGATCACACACACCACATGCACATCGCATTGGATTAGCCCAAGTCCAGCATGTAGGACTTGGGAGCAGCAACGCCAGCGTCAAGGCCCCAATGATGTCGCTGTCCATTCATACACCTTTCACACGTCATTCATACAGCTGTGGGGTTAAATTCACCACCACGGCCGAGGGTGACACCCCTTACTGGCAGGAGTGCCACCCCCTCACATTCACACACCATTCACACTGCAACGTGTGCAGTATCAAAAAATAAAAATCTCATAACCTGAGCATAATCACAAATAAAATAACTCATAACCTGAGTATTAATAATAAAATAAAAATCTCATAACCTGAGCATTCCCAAAAAACAAAAAAACAAACTCATGTCCTGAGCATCAATCAAAAATTATCTGGGATGCCGGGGGCTTCTTCTGGCGGCCCCTCTCTGGCTCCTCAGCTGCCTGGATGGAGTGGGTGGGGGTGGGGGGGCATCTGGAGGTGGCTGATCCCCGGGTGGGCCACTCCTGGCAGGTGTGGCCTGCCTGCCCTCCAAGGCCACGGCAATTCGGCCGAGGTACGCACTGGTCTGGGCCTGCACCCTGAGCTGCTGGGCCTGCATCCTGAGCTGCCGGGTGACCTGATAATGCTGGACCCGCCGACTCAGCCTCCCCTGGTCCCGGATGGCAGCACTGTTTCCCTGGATGGCAGCAGTGTTTGCCTGGACGGCTGCAGTGAGGTCCCTTATGTCACCCTGCACCTCCCACAGGCTGGTCACCACTGCAGCGCAGTTACAGCTCACATCCTGCACTGCTGAAGAAATCTGGGCCACGGAGCACAGGCTGTCAGCCACTCTGTCCAGGTGCCCAGCAATCTCCCCCATTTGCTGGGTCTGCCTGGCGTGATCCCTCGCCACCTGGTCCTGGACCAGATCAGACACCCCCCTGGTCTTATGGGTGGCCTTCCTGGGGCCAGTAGATGTTTGTCCCCGGGGGGATGGAGTCGCCCTTGAGGGGCTTCCTATAATGGGGGAGGGGATCTGAGAGGGTCCTGCAGAAGAGGAGGATTCCTCTAACAATAAAAGAAAGTCCTGCTCTGCCCCAACAGGCTCCTCCTCAACGACCTCTGCATGTGTGGTGTGGGCACTCTCCTCCTCCACCTCGGTGTCTTCACCACCCAGGGGCACAGGCACTGGGTGCCGATGGGGGGATGGGGTGGACTGGCCACTGACAGATGATGGCCCAGCTCCGTCATCTGTGGATGATACAAAGCAGACACATGTTGGTGGTCCCACACACTTGGCACATGTACCCTCCCCCCCCACATGCAAAACACCAAATAGGGGATAAAAAACACTTACCTGTCCTGGAGCCTTCCTCCACAGAATCATAGCCTGGTACCCCCTCCAATTGCTCCCTCTCCAGGCAGCGGGCGACCACCTCCTCCTCTGTGGTCAGGCTGACCGGACATGGGGGTCCACCACCTGTGCCCCTCTCATGCCTCCTGATGGTGGCCACCTTGCCACGGACCTTGCGCCGCAGGTCATTGATTTTTTTTTTGGATATGCCCAGCAGTCCGGGTGGAGTACCCCAAGACATTAACCCGGCCAGCAATGGTGTCCAGGATGGCCTGCTTCCTCTCCCTGCTGGTCTTCCTACTTTTTTTCCCATGCAGGAAATCATTATAACTCTCCATAGCGGAGATGACCACAGAGACCTCCTGGGCATTAAAATTGAGGTTCCTCCTCTCTTTGGGGGTAGCGGGAGCAGCCATAATCGAGCAAAAGTAAATTCCCTGGGGTGGGGGAAAACGGAAATACTTTTGCGCCGGAATGCCGCTTCCGCTGGCGCTTTTATACGCGCAACGGAACACATTGCGCTGGCGTTTCCCGTGAAGTGGTGCCGACGGAAGTTGTGAGCATGTGCACAGGGGGCCCAGTGAAGCCTCACTTACTGCGCATGCTCCGTGGATGATGCGCTGAACGTAAGCCTCTGCGCTGGGCTCCGCCCATCATTTACATATGATCACACCCACTTCCACTTGCGTCGGATTACGCCAGCGCATTATCGTTACTCTGGCGCAAGTTTACGCGCAACTGCTATGTGAATAACAGTACTTGCGCCGAAAGTGTCGGCGGAGTAACGTAAATGAGAAACGTTACTCCAAAGTAAAGAAGCGCCCATCTACCTGAATCTGGCCCTATGTATATATATATATATGTATGTATGTGTGTGTATAGGTGTATGTAGATAAATCAGGAAAGAAAGCGGAATCCTTTCTCCTATGTCTACTCCTATTGCTTTTCAGCTATCCTTACCTCAGCTGGCCGTCCCATTTCTCCACAGATCAAGAGTCAGTTACTGCTCATAATACAAAGACCCTCAACAACTAGGATAGGGACCACCATATAGGTAAGTTTTCAAAAAAGAGTGCCCTCTTGTGCGGATTGCTTTGATTTTCTTCAGCCCCGCATGCCCACGCTCTCAAAAGAGCCAGGCCAAGGAAACACAGACGTTCTTCAGGGGAGCATAGCCTGGATGGCGCCCCCACTCAGGAGAAATTTCCAAGGAAGACGTCTTTGCTCCTCTTCCCCAGAGCCGGTGCCCCAGCAAGAGTCATGCAGGGCCTATGGCACAGTACCTATGCCCAGGAAGCTGGTGAGTAGACACTGCCTGGAGGAGTATGCAGCTAACAGGTAATGCCAAATGTCTTTATTATTGATAAGAGTGGCACAAGATTCTGTTTTGAACTCACCTTAATTACCTGAAGCTACTGTTACACTTGTATTGTAAACTGTTGTAGACTGTTGCCATAGGAGACAGCGTTCCTATCAGTGCAGATGTGGCATCTTGCTGGATGTTTTTACTGCGTGGCTGTCATTCTGTAGAAGTCTTAGAGTCTGCCGGGTTGGTGTTGCGGCTTCCTAGGGGTGTCCTGGCCCTAATCCTCTCTACCAGAGTTCTGTTGAGGAGAGATGGAATCGCTTTGCAGACTGAGGCCCTGACATGTGATTCAAAGCCCAAATTGTCCTGGTGAATCCTGGACAGGTGGCACACCCTAGGTGTCTGACGCCCATAAAACTACTTTGCACTGCACCCATTATACCTTACGACCCACTCTATGTGAAGGGATGTCAGCGACTCGTGGTTCTCGTTAGACTGAAGGTGGCCTGGGTCCTTGCTACATATATTACAGATACAGCAGTCTGCTACTCAGGATATGGAGGCTTCACAGGAAGTCCCACATAGTTGCTTTTTAAACCACTGGAAAAGCATCCTGGCACCTTGGTGGCTAGCCTAGGGAGGCCATACGGTTGAGACCCTGGGCTGAGTATTGCTTCCTAGAAACAAAAGTGGGAAAGAATGAAAAGATGTTGGAGAAAAATGCCCATATAAACGGGCTGTCAAAACTGTATACCCTGAACAAGCTAAGGGTCAACCTGCTCCTACATACTGTAGCATCTGCAGGTGCCAGCAGACCAGCAATAACCAGCCCATGTGTTGGGCGAGTCTAATGGGGATGGTTTAATAATTATCAACCAGCTGCTGCACCTGCAGGACTCTGAGGAGAGTGGCAGGATCTGCATCCCTTTAGGCATGATTTCCTTTTGGGAGTATCTTGTCAAAAATGACATTTTTGTAGCAGTGGGTGCAAAAAAACAAACCAAAAAAAAAAAAAAAAGTCTGACTTGTACCTTAGTGCAGACTTCTGGGAAAAAAAATCAGTCACACAAGTGCATGCCCAAACTCTAGGGCTCAGTTTCCTTTAGTGCAACATGAGACTGGAAGGTTGCATGACCGACTTCTGGGAAAAATCAATCACACAAGTGCATGCCCAGACTCTAGGGCTCAGTTTCCTTTAGTGCGACTTGAGACTGGAAAGTCACATGACAGGCCATTCCCCATAATTTCCAATGAGTATCGTTTATATATGTGCGACTTCAAGTGGCATCGACCTCAAAATAGTCCCTGAACTACTCTGGTTCCACTTTGATGCAACTTATACAGGCATTGTTTTCAGTCACATCAAAATTGCAGCAAAAAAAAAAAATTCAAAAATCGCAGCAAGATCACACGACTTTTGTGGTTGCAATAGTGTAGCCTTGAGGTAAGACCTAGAGAACACACTTTATGTGTTTCTGGACAGCATGTGGTACAGGTCCTTGGATGAAGGTATCAGGCACTCATGGTCACTTCAGGAAATTCCTAACTGCTCCTCCTCCAGACCATTTCTCTCCCACGCATATGCCAAGTCCACCACAACAGGTGTGCTGCTACAATGCTTACAATACTACAATACACTTCAGACTCAAGGGATTGCAGGTTTTCTATACAATCCTATTTGGAGTTTGCAGGGGATGTTGTCTGGTGTCCAGTAGCAGATCGGAAGAGGTCGAGCCCTTCTGGGTCCTCTTTGAGATCTTTTAAGCTGAAGTGCTTTAAACAGTACAACCACATGGCTGGATGCTGTTGCTGGATTGTCAGGATGCCTATCCTATCCTCACACCTTAGAGGGAAAGCAAAACCAACGGTCTCCATCCTAATGGTTAGTGTACCCTGGGGGTGCTCTAGTTCCTCTTATTTCTATCAGAGGAAATGGTGACAGTCAGGAACAGGATTCTGGGGAAGTATACTTCCGCTTGTTTGATGGTTTCTCAGTGCCTCAGTTATCTGGGTACAACGTCATCATGCATACAGATGATTCCTGGAGTGCATGGGCACCTGCGCAAATTTAAATTTCAAGAATTCTACAAGGGAGGAAACAGGATCAAACACTGTTAATAACCGTGTTACTCATGACTATGGTATCCCAGATATAACCTTTACTGCTAGGACACACTGTTTATACTCCCCCTTAAAGGAGTTCTCCAAGCTAAAACTTTTAACCCCCGCTGTGCCCGGGCTGTAAAACTATACAAAATAAACTTTCACTTACCTGCCTACGATCCCCCGTTGTTCCGATATCGCCACCCGTGCACCGGTCCCTGTCGGCTTCCTCTTCCTGCGGGTCGGTGACTCACTCTGCGCTTAGCCTATCAGCGGCCGCAGCAATGTCCCGCCGCGGCCGCTGATTGGCTGAGCGCAGAGTGAGTCACCGACCCACAGGAAGAGGAAGCTGACAGGGACCGGTGCACGGGTGGCGATATCGGAACAACGGGGGATCGTAGGCAGGTAAGTGAAAGTTTATTTTGTATAGTTTTACAGCTGGGCACAGCGGGGGTTAAAAGTTTTAGCTTAGAGAACTCCTTTAAACCTTTAATAATAATGAGACCACCACTGTAACTTGGAGTAAAACTGGCCGTAGCAGCCTCCTTTATTTTAGATAACATCCAATAATAAATAACATATATAAACCATATAATTCCTGAGAAAAACAGTTCTTCTCATACTAGTGCTGAACTTTGCAGGCACCACTAACACTGACTTGTAAAACCTTTTAACATTATAACATTTTATTGGCACTGCGGTACCTCACCTCTGGTCATAGGCCTCAAGCCGACAAGCTGGCTCAGAGACGACCACTGACCGCAGTGCCCCCATTAACCAACATTCCAGCTACACCTTGGTAGACTGGAAACCACACCCCTTCAGAACCCATACCACCTCTGGGTAATGGCATCCATATTTGGGGTAATTTCTTCTCCTGCAAAGTCCAAACACCCGCCACTGCCACGACAGCATGAACCTCGTACCTGCATAAGGAGAAACAAAACACAAGGAAAGCACCCAAAACAACAATTCTCTCAACCATTATCACCACTATCAGCAAGCCCATAACAAAAAGGGAGGGTGGGTGGGAACTTTTCTCCCCAGACTGTGTTACCCGGGAAAGGAGGGGGGAGAATTTATAGCCTCTCCTTCTCTACACACTGCACCTCTCATGACCACTCCCCCCTGGCTTGTAAGGGTTTCTGTTAACCCCGTCATGCCCGGCCCTACGCCTATGGCTTGTTCTTTTGCTCCGGGCCTCTCTGTATGAGTAGCGGTCCGCCACGATGGAAAGACCTTCAGCAAGTCTCGGTCCGTTAGGATCTTTACACTGGAGAATTGCTACGAATCATGTCTACAAAACACTCGTGAAGATGCACTGTGAGGGACTTTAGGTCAAGGCAGGCGGAGATTCCCAGCCAAGGAGGGTAATCTTGAACGCGCTGGGGTTCAAACAGCCCCTTTTATCACTTCGGCCTTACTACAGAGTCAAGGAAGACCAGTCTCCTTGCAGTTGAGCAACAGGGCAGTAGTTGCCTATATTCAGCTCCTGTGTGAAACTCACGGCAATATGCTAGTGAGAGAGGTAAAACCCATAACGCCTGGGATGGAAGATCCCCAGCAAAATTCCAGATGCAGTTTACCTCCCAGCGGATTTTTTGAACAAGTACAAGCTTCCCAGAGCACAATGAGGGTCTATGTCCCAGGTCTTCTCTGACCTGGTCCACAAGTGGGGCCTACCACAGACAGACCTCCTCATTTCCCAGAGTAATCGCAAACTTTGGGTATGTCTGACTTTGTTTCCGCACCACAAGGCGCAGGGGGCAGATGCTCTGATCTCTCCATGGGACTGCAATGAGTGAGGGAGTGAGTGAAAAACTTGTATAGCGCTACACCTGCGAACTAAATCACCTCAAGGCGCTTCTTGTATCCCTCAGAAGAGGTGGGTCTTAAGTTTCTTCCTGAAGGCCCGATGGTTTTCTCCCATGCGGATGTCCGTTAGCAGAGCGTTCCATAGCCGTGGTCCTTGGACATAGTTGTCATAGCCAGTCCTCCATATTGACCAGGAAGCCCTCGGTTTTCCCTGGCCATTCATTTCAGAATACAGAAGACATTGCTCCTCCATAACCTATGCAGACTGGGGCTGCAAGCAGGGGTACTAAAGGGGGAGGGTGGGCAACTCGGTTGCTCCAGTTTCACTACAGAGTGATCTCTACTTTGTTGTGTGCGAGAAGACATTCTACTTACAACATCTAGGCCTAATTCTGGAACAAGTTTGCTTTTTCTTGGTAGAGCGAGACATTCATCCTACTGCCCTTTCAGTGCCAGCTGTTCTATACTTCCTCCACGCCTTAACCTATCCTTACATAGCTCACGAGCATCGGCTATATTGGCAAAAACACATTTAAATGGGCCATGAATCCTTCAGTTTGTACAACTTTTGAGTTTTTGGAGAGTAGGTCTCCAAGGAAAAGATATATTGGAGTTGCTGGTTCTCCTATCAGTTCAACCGTTCGTTCCAACAGAGCAGTGTCCGGTTCAGGCCATCACGTATAAGGCAGTATCAATTGCAAGAACTTTAGGCAGGAGGTTATCGGATATTCAAGCTCTTGGAGCTTCAGAATAAAAATATATATATATATGTGTGTGTGTGTGTATATTCTTTTTTTTCCAAAAGGAGTAGAGTTGGTCTTGTAGATCATCTTGCCACAAACATGGCAACAGACTGCTATTTAACAGACAGCTACACATGGCCTAACTTTCCAGAACATCACACAGGAAAGTCTCACGAACTGATAATTTTCATAACTTTAAAGTAGTATTGGTCCACAACTGTCCCTTTCAGTTCATCTAAACCTTTTGTCATTCCAGCTGGGAATCAAGGGAAAGAAGTTACTGCCTGGACCCTAGCAGGCTTGGTTGTACATATATTTTGATCCTCCGTCAGCGGTGACGGAGCACTCTACCAGACAGGGCCGGACTGGGAGTAAAAACCAGCCCTGGAAAAAATGTCATACCAGCCCCATAGCATTATTATACCAGCCCAACAGTAAACGTCATTATTTTCTTGTTCGTAAAAGGGAAAATCATGCATTTTAAAGCACAGTTGAAGAGTGTATTATAGATATGAAAGCACATAGGGCTAGGGATATATAACAACAAATTACAGTTAAAAGTGGAGCAATCATCAAGGGAGACACCTTACATCAATGACCCCCCTCCCCTTCTCAGACTGGCCTGGCGTTGCTGTCACTGACCAGTGTGCAGGATTCAGTCAGTCGGCTCCCGATTGATGGCTCCCGTGACCCCCATCCCAGCAGTGCTCCCACCGTTGACTCCTCTCCAGACTGCAGACATGATATAAAACAAGAGATGGTCAGAGGTTGCAGACATGATACAGAGATGTCAGAGGCTGTGGGCATGATACAGGATATGTCAGAGGCTGTGGGTATAGTACAGGATATGTCAAGATGGCAGAGAATGTGGGCATGATACAGGAGATGTTAGAGGCTGTGGGCATGATACAGGATATGTCAGAGGCTGTGGGCATGGTACAGGATATGTCAGAGGCTGTGGGCATGGTACAGGATATGTCAGAGGCTGTGGGCATGGTACAGGATATGTCAGAGGCTGTGGGCATGGTACAGGATATGTCAGAGGCTGTGGGTATGGTACAGGATATGTCAGAGGCTGTGGGTATAGTACAGGATATGTCAGAGGCTGTGGGTATAGTACAGGATATGTCAAGATGGCAGAGAATGTGGGCATGATACAGGAGATGTTAGAGGCTGTGGGCATGATACAGGATATGTCAGAGGCTGTGGGCATGGTACAGGATATGTCAGAGGCTGTGGGCATGGTACAGGATATGTCAGAGGCTGTGGGCATGGTACAGGATATGTCAGAGGCTGTGGGCATGGTACAGGATATGTCAGAGGCTGTGGGCATGGTACAGATGATGTCAAGATGTCAGAGGCTGTGGGCATGATACAGGAGATGTCAGAGACTGTGGGCATGATACAGGAGATGTCAAGATGGCAGAGAATGTGGGCATGATACAGGACATGTCAGAGGCTGTGGGCATGATACAGGAGATGTCGGAGGCTGTGGGCATGATACAGGAGATGTCGGAGGCTGTGGGCATGATACAGGAGATGTCAAAGGCTGTGGGCATGATACAGGAGATGTCAAAGGCTGTGGGCATGATACAGGAGATGTCAGAGGCTGGTGGCATGATACAGGATATGTCAGAGGCTGTGGGCATGGTACAGGATATGTCAGAGGCTGTGGGTATAGTACAGAAGATGTCAAGATGTCCGAGGCGGTGGGCATGATCCAGGAGATGTCAGAGACTGTGGTACAGGAGATGTCAAGATGGCAGAGAATGTGGGCATGATACAGGAGATGTCAAGATGTCAGAGGCTGTGGGCATGATACAGGAGATTTCAAAGGCTGTGGGCATGATACAGGAGATGTCAAAGGCTGTGGGCATGATACAGGAGATGTCAGAGGCTGTGGGCATACTACAGAAGATGTCAGAGGCTGTTGGCATAGTACACAAGATGTCAAGATGGCAGAGGATGTAGGTATGATACAGGAGATGTCAGAGGCAGGGGGCATGGTACAGGAGATGTCAGAGGCTGTAGGCATGGTACAGGAGATTTCAGGGGCTGCGGGCATGGTACAGGAGATTTCAGGGGCTGCGGGCATGGTACAGGAGATTTCAGGGGCTGCGGGCATGGTACAGGAGATGTCAGGGGCTGCAGGCATGGTACAGGAGATGTCAGGGGCTGCGGGCATGGTACAGGAGATTTCAGGGGCTGCGGGCATGGTACAGGAGATTTCAGAGGCTGCGGGCATGGTACAGGAGATGTCAGGGGCTGCAGGCATGGTACAGGAGATTTCAGGGGCTGCGGGCATGGTACAGGAGATTTCATGGGCTGCGGGCATGGTACAGGAGATTTCAGGGGCTGCGGGCATGGTACAGGAGATTTCAGGGGCTGCGGGCATGGTACAGGAGATGTCAGGGGCTGCAGGCATGGTACAGGAGATGTCAGGGGCTGCGGGCATGGTACAGGAGATGTCAGGGGCTGCGGGCATGGTACAGGAGATGTCAGGGGCTGCGGGCATGGTACAGGAGATTTCAAGGGCTGCGGGCATGGTACAGGAGATGTCAGGGGCTGCGGGCATGGTACAGGAGATCAATGTAGCCTCACTGTACCCATCATTGCAGCCTCACCGTGCCCATCATTGCAGCCTGTGAATTTGCTTGGCAGAGTCTGCCCATGTGAAAAGGCTCTAAGGGAGAGCTCTGTGGACTGTAATGTAAAGGGAAACTGATGTAAGGGCCAGTTCACACCAGACACAGTTCCGTACAGTTTTGTGCGCTAAAAATGCATGCACAGTGTTTTCCATTTATTCCAATGGCTCTAGTTGGCTCTAGTTCACAACATGCAGTCAGTTTCTGGTGCAGAAACTGACTGAAAACTGACTGCATGGTGTGAACTAGAGCCAACTAGAGCCATTGGAATACATGGAGAACACTGTGCATGCATTTTTTGCATAAAAAAAGCACATGGAACTGTGTCTGGAGTGAACTGGCCCAAAGAGGTACTCTTGGAATCCTGATGTAAGGGGGTCTCTGATCACCAAAGCCCCCACATACATCAGAGTCCCCCCTTTACATCACAGTCCACAGAGCTCTCCCTTACATAAGTGTGCTCAGAGGCTGGCGAGATGAGAGGGGGGAGGGGGGGAAATATTTCCCTTACCAAAGATGAAGGCTTGGGCCCTGGATTGGTCAGCAAACAAGGCCTACTAGCCTGTGCCATACATAGGCTGGTAGAGCATGCTGGGGCTTGTAGTGCACCACACTAGGGAAATCCTAGTGGGCTGCTGTGTTGGTTGAGGGAGGTGACAACACACTCTGTACAGCCCCATCAATGACTGACCCACCTGTGTGCTGCTTTCTTTTCATCCATGAGAAGTCTCATTAGGAAGCAAGGATTTTTAGCTGACCTGGAGAGCTGTGGATCCTCTGTGGGGGGTTGCAGGCAGCATCCATAATACAAGATGGCCTTTCCTCCATTTTCACTATCTACCTGCAGACTGCTGAAGTTTCTTTGGGAAGCATGGAGGAGATGCTGAGGATTGGAATGTTGGAGGGGAGGGGCTGTGGGACACACACAAGGGGGGTGAGAGGAGAAGATCCTGCTATCTGTATCTTTTTTCCTCTCTCCTGTCCGAAGTCTGTGCGAGGAGGGGAGGGGAGGGGAGGGGAGGGGGGGGGGGGTGTGGGCTGTCAGTGCGGGTCTGAGCAGTGTTGTGACAGAGAATGTAATACACACTCTGCTCTTAACTAAAGCCACATTACTATCCCCCCCCCCCCCCCCCCCCCCCCCCCCACAGCAGACACGATCTGGTCTAGGAGGAAGAGGGGAGGTTTTTCAAACAGCAGCACTGCCAAAGTTTTCACACTCCCAGACACACAGCAGGAGATGCCTGCTGACTCTGTGTGACGTGGAGGGGGAAGGACGGAGCAGAGCGCTGGCAGATCAAAAAAGGCCATTCACTGGCACAGCCCAGCACACTCACCTGCGGTAAGGAAATAGAACGAATCATCCTTCCGGGGTGACTAGCAGACAGACGCGCGCATTCGCTCATGCGCACTGCCGCAAGCAGGACTGGATAGGAACTAGTGTGCACCAGCCGCAAACCCGGGGACACAAAACAACGGCGTACACAGGAAATTACATAGACACATAGGAGGGGCCAGGCTAACAGAGCAGAAATCGGCCAGCTCAGACGGCAGCCATGTTTTTTTCGGGCGCCGCTGCCCTCACACCGGCCTCCAGGAGCAGCCAGGCAGTCGGCCCACCGGGATTTTTCCCGGTGTCCCGGTTGGCCAGTCCGGCTCTGCTACCAGAGCAGTTGAAGTCTCATAGGCAACACATTCAAAAGAATCTATGGTGCCCATCTGTAGAGGGGTATCGTGGTCTTCCCAACATTCCTACTCAAACTTGACAGAATAGACCCGGGGGTCCTGTCATCAGGGAACTTTGTAGGAAGAACTATTCAGTCCTCTGTCTCATCCTATTTAGAGGATTGGTTGGACAAGTAGATCCCACCCTGTCAGCTAGTTATTTATCACTAGTATGCTGCCATGTTGGCGTCAGGAAAATGGAAAATTGTATCAAATACTTACCGTAATTTTCCTTTCCTGACGCCAAACCATGGCAGCATACGAGCCCACCCATGTGCGTTCGGTATGTGGCTTGTTACAAAGAATGGGGTGGCGGCTAACCATGCCTTAATTTATGCTATTCACTGGTCCTGAGGGAGTGGTCAAGAGGCGGAGCTCTATCACTAGTATGCTGCCATGGTTTGGCGTCAGGAAAGGAAAATTACGGTATTTGATAAAATTTTCCATTTTTTATCTTTTAAAAAGTCTTTCCTAGTGCTAAACCTTTCATCCAATTTCTAAATTGCTGCATTTTTACATTTTAAAAGTCAATATAAAGGAATAGTAGGGTGTAACGTAATGAGTTCATTTCGTTACATAGGGGTATAAAAAAGTCCTTGTGCATTTAATTAATCTTTTTTTGGTTAATTCTCCCTTAAGGGCGTGTGGCAGGGAGCGTGTCCTATGCCTACATATGTGTGTTAGTAGGTGTCCCTCATTCCTATCTCAAAATGTTGGGAGGTATGGGTAAAGTCCCTTTAATCTAGCTCAATAACTGCTTTTTAATGCTAAAATGTGAAGGTTTTATGAAAAATTACACCGTTGTTGAATATTGTGACATGTCCAGAATTTACTAACTGCAGTTAGCTTCCTAATAATTAATTCTTGGGTAGTGCATGGGGGTCCAGATGATCATCAGAAGAAGGAAGGGTTCTCATTCTCAGAGGCGTTGCTAGGGGGCTGCGGGGGGTGCGGTCCGCACCCGGGTGACACCCTTAGAGGGGTGACACCATCCCGAAATGTAAAAAAAATTGCTGACATGGCCAGAGTCAGTGTCGTTGCTATGGGGGTGCGGCCCGAACCTGGGTGACACCCACCAGAGGGTAACACCCGGCTCAGACTGGCGCCACATTGAGAGGGGCGCCAAGGCTTCCTCCTTCCCTTCCGGGATCTCCTCTGCTCAATGCGATGTGCAGGGAGAGTGGAGGAGGAGGGAGTAAGGCAGAAGCAGACTGGGTGCCCGGGGTCCGACCGTCCCCACACATACGGCGATACCCAGCTCAGACTGGTGCCGCGGCTTTCTTCTTCCCTTCCGGGATCTCCTCTGCGTGCTCAATGCAATGTGCAGGGAGAGTGGGGGAGGAGCCGGCACGGCTGCATGCTGTGATGCTGTCCTCATCTCCTCTCCAGACTCCCGGAACAGTACAGGCGGGAGGGAAGTGAACTAGTAAAGGGTGACACTCAGCTTGCGAGGGGGTTTTATGGTGTCCACCGCCGGCCTGAGCCCAAAGTTAGGTGGGGGGGGTTGCCATGGTACTGGCAGGCCGTCTGAGAGATAGTGTCTGGCATCCTGTGCTGTGCTAGTCTAACGAAAGGGGGGGTGCCTTCCCCCACTAGACCAGCCTGCTGTATACCACCCCAGCCTGCTGTGTGCCATCCCAGGCTGCCCTGTGCCACCCCAGCCTGCTGTGTACTACCCCAGCCTGCCCTGTGCTACCCCAGCCTGCTGTATACTACCCCAGCCTGCCTTGTGCCTTACCAGCCTGCCCCATACCACCCCAGCCTGCCCTGTGCCACCCCAGCCTGCTGTATACCACCCCAGCCTGTCCTGTGCCACCCCAGCCTGCCCCATACCACCCAGCCTGCTGTGTAACACCCCAGCCTGCAGTGTGGCACCCTAGCCTGCCCAGTGCCATACCAGCCTGCCCCATACCACCCCAGCCTGCCCTGTGCCACCCCAGCCTGCTGTGTACCACCCCAGCCTGCCCTGTGCTACCCCAGTCTGCTGTATACCACCACAGCCTGCCCTGTGCCACCCCATCTTGCCCTATTCCACCCCAACCTGTCTTATACCACCCCAACCTGCCCTTTCCCACCCTCATTTTCCTGTACCACCCTAACTTGCCCAATACCACCCTAACCTGCCCTATGCCACCCTAACTTGCCCTATAACACCCCAACCTGCCCCATACTACCTTAACCTGCCCTGTACCACCTTAACCTGCCATATACCACACCAACCTGTCACTATACCACCCTATTCTACCCTAACCTGCCACTATACTGCCCTATACTATCATTTACATGGGCTGGTTTGGAGTGCGCCCCGTGACTGTGCACTGCCTGCATGGTGCTAGGCAGCCTAGACGGGGGGGTGACTCCATGTTTTACTGCACCAGGTGACACCAACCATAGTGACGCCACTGCTCCTTCTAACCGAATGGCCTCTCTACCTGTCTTTCCCTGTTTGCTTCTAAAGCAGTGGTTCTCAAACGGGGGTAGCGGCCCCCCTCAGCGGTCAAATGATAATTTGTAATAATTTGAATCCTGGGCTGTTCCTGTAGCCCGCACCGCTCTCCCAGCCATTTTGTGGCCCGCAGCCGCCAACTCAGCCTCTTCGCAGCTGCCCATTCAGTTCACAGCATGGCTGGGGGGCAGAGACTAGAGGTCAGCTGATTGGTGAGGAATGTGAAGTGGGAGGGGCT
Organism: Rana kukunoris; assembly: GCA_029574335.1. Classification (NCBI taxonomy): domain Eukaryota; kingdom Metazoa; phylum Chordata; class Amphibia; order Anura; family Ranidae; genus Rana; species Rana kukunoris. Next base: position 530,264,854 of record CM056052.1, on the reverse strand, counting down.
GAAGGAGACCCTATCTCCTGATTTCGGGCAGAGGTGTCACTGCTACGAGACACAACAAAGGGGTTTTAATATTGTTCAAGTGGAAGGGACTCAGGTAGTGCTAAATGTCTATGGGTTAAGGGCGTAAAATTACATGTCTTGCCTTGGGTGCTGACAACCCACGCTAAGAAAATAATTTTACTGTTAGGGGTCCCCACAATTTGGGAAATTCAATCAAGGGGTCACAGCATTAGAAAGGTTGAGAACCACTGATCTAATGGTCTCCTTGTCGTCATAGACCACTGTGCAGGCAGACTCAAGCTGTATGTCCACTGTTGGTAATTCTTAATAGATCTGATTCATCCCGGCTATTCTTTACCAGCATAGGAACATATACAGGCCTAAAGCGTTAGAAATGTCTTATTCATGCATATGAGGGAATGCATTCAAGAAATTAAAAAATAATGAACCCTAATCAAAGCTTTGGCACAAGAAAAGTCCTAGAATGCTTGGTCCCTGCCCATTAGAAGGATTAATTATTTATCTATGTGAATAGCATGATGGCTTCCATGGCTTCCAGGCATTTTAAAGGTTGCACATCGGGAACACAATTTTTTTCTTCCTGTTTCCTTATTTCCGATAATGAATCACTATTTAAAAATTTCAACTGTATTTACTTAAAACAGTTTTGTTTTTGTAATTTAGCATTAATAAATAAATATGATTTTGTCAGAATTGAAGATCATATAGTGGTATTTAAGTCTTATTTGAAAAAGGATTAAAGGCATCAAAAGTGGGAACACCCAGAATAATTACAGCGCACCAACCCCCTGAACCCCATGAACTAAAACCACCCCCATACACATGTAGCGGGGTCATACTATCATGGACTATTGATAGTGATGTAGACTTGAATCCCCACCAGAGTTCCAGTTACATTGTACATATGTATTTATTTTCCTCAGAAAGCAATGCATTGTGGGACAAGAGGTACCAGGAGAAACGGACTCCATTAAGAATTAGTAGAAATAGACTACACTTCCCACAATGCCTTGCCCTCCTGGAGCACATGACACCTCCGCACAGCCTTATGGGGAAGGTTATTTAAAGATGGGGAGGAGCTGAATTCACTCTCTTGGGATCTGCGTTCTTCCCTCTGCGGAGCAGGGGAGAGCACTACAGCTAAGCAACTAGGCCTGAAGCCTAAGAGAAGATTCATCTGGAGACCAGCCATCTGGAAAGAGACGAGACTAAGTGCCTCCAGCTCGTGTTACCGAGAGACCGGAGAAGATTCACCAGCTGACGATCGTAGCAGTGGAGAATCAGAGCGTGTGTCGAGGAGCGGTGGCTGATTGGCACATGTTCGTAAGGACTCAGGCGGACTAGGCCTGCTCGTGTGAGAGGGCATCTGCCCAAGCTTCAATATTATACCAGCTTATAAGTTAATAACACTCTCTGAGGCCGTGTACACACGGCAGAGAACCTCGACGGGCAGAACACATCGTTCCGCCCGTCGAGGTTCTCTGCCGGCCGTCGAAATCGGCGACCCGCCCGTCGGGAATGGCAACCAGCCATTCATCCAGGCGGGCCGTCGAGCAAATAGAGAGCGTGCTCTCTATTTCTGCTCGACGGGCTTCCCGACGGGAAGCTCGCCGAGAGCGTACACACGGCCGAGGTCCTCGCTGGAATGCAGCTTCCAGCGAGGTTCTCGCTGGTTTCCAGCGAGAACCTCGGTCGTGTGTACGCCGCCTAAGCCGTTTTTTGAGTGTGTTTCACACGCCATAGGCTTTTCAAGAAAAAAAAAAAAAAAACACTCTCTAAGCCGGAGCCTCGTGTTGTTCACTGACTTAGCTGAGAGGCCCAATATCTGAAAGTTACGCTAGCAGAGTTGACTGATGTTGACTAGTTGATCGGCCCACGAGCATTTGTGTTCACCATACCCCTTTGACTGAGTTTAACTTCTTCTTTTGGATTATAATTAAATTAAGTGCACCAACGCTTTCAACATAGACTTCATCCTTGAGGAACATTCTGCAGCCGTGTTTTACGGAACTGCCCATAGGGGAGCTCGCGAGCATAGATTACTTTCAGTTACTTATAGACTCATTTGTGTTAGCCTTTTAGGTTTGTTTTGCTGACTACTGCAGGGACGCTTGCAGAGTCTTTCTCATACAAATACTTATGTGTGTTTAACTTGTTGTTCAACCTCTTTTACCCTTTTACTATAAGGCAAGTAAAGTTACCTTTTCTATTTTACTATATTGACTGTGTGAGGTGTGATTACTCATTGGGAGCCGCAAGCTGAAAAAAGGTAACAACATTGTTATATGGAAGAGAGGAGTTCCCCAGGTAGGGCTTTTAGGCAGCGGGGTCAAAAAGTAGGTTAAGTAGTTTCAGTAAAAAATGAAAATTTATTTGCCGATGAAATCGAATATCACAGTGAATAATGGTGGAAAATATACAAATATAGTAATAGAGTAAATATCACAATCCTGGCTGCAGTAGACATGAATGCATATACATCTCAAAGTACTATGGGTTATTGTACAATGTAGATCCCCAATGTAGGTCCCCGATGACCGTTTCGACCGTTTGTTCGGTCTCTTCAGGGGGACAAGGGTTCTAAAACATTAAAGCGGAGTTCCACCCAGGAAAACAACATTTGCCCATATTGTTTAAAAAAATTAAATAAAAAAAAACTCACCCGAAATACCTGTTGCTATGCGGAAGTCCGTAATCTGCCTCTTCCACACCGCGGTGTCTTTTCTTCTGCTTCTTCTGCTTGTGAATGGGGCGCGCTGCTTTCTGGGAACTGTGTGTGTTCTCAGAGAGCAGCCGCCCATTCACAAGCCAGCGTGAGACTCATGCAGGTGCAGTAGGAAATGGGCAGTGAAGCCGTACGGCTTCACTGGCTGTTTCCCATAGTGTGAATGGTGGCGCGGGACCCGGAGCGATCGTGGGATCGGCATCGGGGGGGCCATCAGCGCGGGCAAGTAGGACAAGGTAAGTGTCCTTATTTAAAGTCAGCAGCTACACTGTTAGTAGCTGCTGACTTTAAAAAAAAAAAATTGCGGCTGGAACACCCCTTTAATTAGAAAATGTAAAATTAAAAAGAGAGAACATGTCAACATACATCACATAGAGTATACCATGGTGATATATTTACCGCTAAAACAAGGAATCCAGGATATTGGGAGCCGCTGGACTGTCCGGGAGGGGTTATGGCTGCCCCCACCCCCCCCCCCCCCCAGAAAAAAAAGGAGCAAAAGACCCATCCAGAAGGGCTTGCAAGGGGCCAAAGCGTGGACGCCCTCTCTGCAGTGGGGGAGCAGGCACCTGTAAAGAACACCCACAATGTTGTAGTTGGTTGGGGAGAATTGAATAAATAATTCAATGCAAAGTTGCCAAAATGACAGTTAGAGTCTGGGTATAGAGGTATGGGGGCTGAAGTCAGGTACTAATTGCCAATAAGTAATGAATGGCAGGGCAACTTTAGGGGTCCATTAGGGTTAGTAAGTAAGTAGGGGTTGTAAATAGAAAATTGAAGTAAGGCAATGATGATAGTGAATTGCTGGGTGGTGTAGGTGATTGAAGAAAAAAAAAAGTCACCTATTTTTTCTTCAATCACCTACACCACCCACGCTTTGGCTCCTTGCAAGCCCTTCTGGACGGGCCTTTTGCTCCTTTTGTTTTGGGGGGGGGGGGGTGGGGGCAGCCATAACCCCTCCCGGACAGTCCAGCGGCTCCCAATATCCTGGATTCCTTGTTTTAGCGGTAAATATATCACCATGGTATACTCTATGTGCCATCCTCTGAGGATGGATTTGAAGAATGGCTGGATCATGCCACTCAGGCCCTGGAAGAGTGGGAAGTCTAAAGCATAAAAAACAAAGGATCAAGGAGAGTCTAAGGGGACCAGCATTAGAGGCCATACACAACCTCAAACTCAGCAAAAAGGAATCTAGATGTTTTGCAGTGTGTTTGGAAGAACTGAAAACACCAATGAACTCCACTATCAATTAGAGCACTGTTTTCAGAAACAAGGGGAGAAGTTATCCGAATTTGTCGGCCGCTTAGACAAAATCCTGCATCAGATCCTGCTAAAGAAGGAGATGGATCTAAGAAAATTGACAAGGTCAGTGCTCAACAAGTCATAAGGGGAGTCCAACCCATGGATCCCATTGCCTTTTAGATACGAACCCAAAATGGGGGCGGAGTGTTAAAAATACCCAGATCTGATTTGGATGATTCGACAGGAGGAGGTCCTATTGGATCAAAAGAATAGGTACCAGCTTCCAGAACCCACTGCACGAGTTTGTGTGGTGTCCACAGAGGAGATTGACTCTCAAGTCGAGCTTCTGAGAACACAGGTGTCCCAGCTCATGGAAATGGTGGTCGCCTTGACCAGTCAAGCGGAGATTCTCCCTAACAAAACCCAGAGAGAAGAGCCGAAGAAGCCCACCTATAGGCAGGGTGATCAACCAAGAAGACCCAGAAGATTCATATTCTGTTTCAACTGTGGAGGAGTAGGACATACAAGGGAAGTTTGCCCCAGCCCAGCTAAGGCTAGTCAACAAATGTACAAGCTGGCGGAAAACTTCAGAGGGCCTCGTTGACGGAGTTAACCGGGTGCCCGCCTACTGTAGACAACTCCAAAGTAACAAAAGAAGCAGAGAAGCAATAGAAGGAAGGAAAACCTCGCCCACTTTTGATTCCCCTCACTGAAGCAGCAGAGGTCCCATCTAAAAAGGTCCATCCAATGTTGCGGAGGGTCTACCAACTGAAGGTCCCTGAAGGAGTGGGAAAAATCTGGCGTCTGGAAAACACTGCAAAGGTACTACAACCAGGAGAGGTGACCTGTTTGAAGGCCTCAGTGAAACTTACCTAGTCTCAGCCAGGCCCGTTTCTTGTCCTTGAGCCTGACTCTGCTGGACACTCGGAAGGAGTGGAAGTGATACCTGAAGTGATCCCGTTGAAAGTGTTGAAGAGAAATCGAGGAAGGGTGTCCGTCAGCATTCAGATTACTACTACCAACCCTGTGGAGGTGCCAGCCAGAGTGCTACTGGGCTGAGTACAGCAAGCCACCCCAGTTGCCCCCTCTGACCTAGAAAAGGAAAAGATTGGAAACTCAAAGACGGATTACCAACCTGATGGGACAGATCTCCCACCAGAGTAGGAGGAGAGGGCTAAAGCTCAACTTGACAGGTGGCAGAAGATATTTTCAAAGACTGAGTTTGATGTTGGGTGTGCGAAGAGTGCCACTCACAGGATTCGGCTGAAGGAAGATAAACCCTTCAGGGAACGAGTCCGGAGGGTCCCTCTGACGGATTTGGAAGACCTCAGGGAGCAACTAGCAGAGTTGAAGAGGATAGGAACCATCAGAGAGTCCAGGAGTCCTTATGCTTCCCCAATAGTGGTATTGAGAAAGAAGAACGGCTCATTGAGGTTATGCATTGATTACAGAACCCTCAACAAGTGAACCATACCTGATCAGTACACCACACCTCGAATTGAGGATGCCTTACAGAGCCTGTCAGGAGATAAACGTTCAGTGTGATGGATCTAAAGAGTGGTTATGGTCTTCTCAACAACCAGAGCCTAGTACTTCGTTTCTGCCCTCATCTGAAGTGAGAAGTAGTGGGACGCTTTGACCGGAAGCCCCTGAATTTCCAGTTACATTGTACATATGTGTTTATTTTCCTCAGAAAGCAATGCATTGTGGGACTAGAGGTACCAGGAGAAATGGACTCCATTGACAATTAGTAGAAATAGACTACACTTCCCACAATGCCTTGCCCTCCTGGAGCACATGACACCTCCGCACAGCCTTATGGGGGAGGTTATTTAAAGAAGGGGGAGATGAATTCGCTCTCTTGGGATCTGTGTTCTTCCCTCTGCGGAGCAGGGGAGAGCACTACAGCTAAGCAGCTAGGCCTGAAGCCTAAGATAAGATTCATCTGGAGACCAGCCATCTGGAAAGAGACGAGACTAAGCGCCTCCAGCTCGTGTTACAGAGAGACCGGAGACCGCGTATCGAGGAGCGGTGGATGATTGGCGTGTGTTCGTAAGGACTCAGGCGGACTAGGCAGGCTCAGATGAGAGGGCATCTGCCCAAGCTTCAATATTACCCCAGCTTATAAGTTAATAACACTCTATAAGCCGGAGCCTTGTGTTGTTCACTGACTTAGCTGAGAGGCCCAATATCTGAAAGTTACGCTAGCAGAGTTGACTGATGTTGACTAGTTGATCGTCTCACGAGCATTTGTGTTCACCATACCCCTTTGACTGAGTTTAACTTCTTCCTCTTTTGGATTACAATTAAATTAAATGCACCAACGCTTTCAACATAGACTTCCTCTTTGAGGAACATTCTGAGGCTATTAGAGCCAGGCCTGGTCAAGGGTTTCTGCACTCGTGTTTTACGGAACTGCCCACTAGGAGAGCTCGTGAGCATAGATTATTTATAGTTACTTAGACTCATTTGTGTTAAAAGGCTGAAAGGTGTCAAATGTGACACCGGAGGGGGAAAGGGTTCCGATTAGAGTGAGTTCCACTTTAGGGCGGAGCTCCGCTTTAACCTTTTAGGTTTGTTTTGCTGACTACTGCAGGGACGCTTGCAGAGTCTTTCTCATACAAATACTTATGTGTGTTTAACTTGTTGTTCAACCTCTTTTACCCTTTTACTATAAGGCAAGTAAAGTTACCCTTTCTATTTTACTATATTTTTTTTATTTTTTTATGAAGAGGTAAGTAAAACCCTGGACAGAGGCGTAGCAGTGGACGTGGTATACTTGGATTTTGCAAAAGCGTTCGATACAGTTCCCCACACACGGCTCATGTGTAAGGTAAGGTCTACAGGATTAGATATATCAGTTTGTAAATGGATAGAAAACTGGCTGAAAGACAGAATTCAGAGAGTTGTGGTTAATGATTCTTACTCTGAATGGTCCAAGGTTATCAGCGGTGTACCCCAAGGTTCAGTGTTGGGTCCCTTACTTTTCAATATATTTATAAATGATATTGGGTCTGAGATCAAAAGTAACATTTCTGTTTTTGCAGATGACACCAAGCTATGCAGTGGAATAATGTCCTTGCAGGATGTCTCCAATTTACAAGCCGACCTCAATGCTCTGTCTAATTGGGCGACTAAGTGGCAGATGAGGTTTAATGTTGATAAATGTAAAGTTATGCACTTGGGGGCTAAGAATATTCATGCATCATACATGCTAGGGGGAGTACAACTGGGGGGATCTGTAGTGGAGAAGGATCTGGGTGTTTTAGTTGATCATAAGCTCAATAATGGCATGCAATGCCAAGCTGCGGTTTCCAAAGCGAGCAAAGTCCTTTCTTGTATTAAGAGAGGTATGGACTCCAGAGATAGAGATATCATTTTGCCCCTGTACAAATCATTAGTAAGACCTCATCTGGAATATGCAGTCCAGTTTTGGGCACCAGTTCTCAAAAAGGATATCGGAGAACTGGAGAAAGTGCAGAGAAGGGCAACCAAACTGATAAGAGGCATGGAGGAGCTCAGCTATGAGGAAAGATTAGAAGAACTGAATTTATTCACTCTTGAGAAGAGGAGAATAAGAGGGGATATGATCAACATGTACAAATACATAAGAGGTCCATATAGTGAACTTGGTGTTGAGTTATTCACTTTAAGGTCAACACTGAGGACAAGAGGGCACTCTTTACGTCTGGAGGAAAAGAGATTTCACCTCCAAATACGGAAAGGTTTCTTCACAGTAAGAGCTGTGAAAATGTGGAACAGACTCCCTCCAGAGGTGGTTCTGGCCAGCTCAGTAGATTGCTTTAAGAGAGGCCTGGATTCTTTCCTAAATGCACATAATATAACTGAGTACTAAGTTTTGTAGGTAAAGTTGATCCGGGGTAAATCCGATTGCCTTTCGGGGGATCAGGAAGGAATTTTTTCCCCTCCGGTAGCAAATTGGATCATCGCTCTGCTGGGGTTTTTTGCCTTCCTCTGGATCAACTGTGGGTATGGAGTTGGGTGTATGGGAGGATGTACTGTGTTTTACTTTGTTTTATTTTTATTTATATTTTTTTGATGGTTGAACTGGATGGACTTGTGTCTTTTTTCAACCTGACTAACTATGTAACTATGTAACTATATTGACTGCGTGAGGTGTGTTTACTCATTGGGAGCCGCAAGCTGAAAAAAGGTAACAACATTGTTATTTTACCATTGCATATTTTATATGTGTTATTGTGGACCCAACCAAGTAGGGGACACAATACTATTACACTTATCTGGTGTGCCAAGGGAGGGTTCGAGCCACTTGAAGGTGGTGAATAAAATAGTGAGAGTAGATCCCATAATCTATCCATTGGCTCCTGCAGGGGTAGCGCTACACACAGATACGCCAGTCTGAAATCGGTACCCTGATGAGCTAAATGTGAGTTTACAGTTACATAGTTACATAGTAGGTAAGGTTGAATGAAGAAAATAGTCCATCCAGTTCAACCCGTGTAGCTGCATGTGTGTAAATGTCTATAATTATTTCCCTGTATGCTGTTTTCTTTAAGATACACATCCAAGAGTCTCTTAAAAATATCCATACTACCCGCTGCCACCACCAGCGTTTCTTCAGAGCGCATGCGCCAATGGCATAATTTGCACAGTATACTTTAGATATCTCCTAAACTGCGCATGTTTAGGAGATATTTACAGTACCTATAGGTAAGCCTTTTTCTAAGCCTAGTGATAGATACAACCTCTTTAAAGGGTTACAATCCCTAATCACATTTTAATTGCCCAGCTGGAATGATTTGCTATACCTGTTTTACATGGTCACCATTATTACAATGCTATGTATTAAGCTATAGGATCTATGTATAAAATGTTTGTTGTGCTGATGTGACAAACATCCCTAAAATAAGGACGAAAATAGCTGTACTTCCTCTCTTATGTGTGGTTCTTATACTGACAGCTCAACCCAGTGGCATTTTTGTTTCCTGAATGTGGTATCTCTGGTCATCTTTTTACTGCTACTCTTTTACACCAAGCCATAGAAAAGAAATGGTCATCTTTGAGCAAAACTCCATTGTTGCATGAATTATGGGGATGGGCAGGTGGTGGCCTGTTGCATATCTGCCGACTTGAAGGTGGCACTTCAGGTGTTTCTTCAGGTTTGCAAGAAATCATAGAGGATCATTCTGGCCACTATTATCTTGATCTGAAGAGGGGGTTTCTCTTGTACTTCTTATGCAACACCCCTGGTAGTGGTGAAAGAAGATGTGAGGACAGGAGGGCCGATGCAGTAGGCAGTGCCAACTGTTGGGTGCAGGGTACAGTTGACCACATGTAAGAGGGGATTTGTGGTTGGCTAGTTTTGGTGCCCAAGCAGAAGGCCCCTCCCCCGCCTGAGCCCTGCTAGAACACAGTTCCACCTGCTGAGGTTGACCCCTTTCACCAGCTTGTGCCCTGCTCCTCACCATAGGCATCTTCACGACATTCCCACCCATAAAACCTTTGTAGCGCTCACCCCCGAAGGAGCCGCTGATTAGTTTGGGACCGGCATGTTGGGTTACCAGTGATTCTTGTCTAGGCATAATATTAGTGAAGGTGGTTAAAGAGCAAGTGTCCAGACGTCAACTTGAGTTTGAATGCTTTATTCCAAGGCCCAACACGGCCAACATCAACATGACACACGATAGAGAAAAGGTTGATGAGCAAAGAGAACTGCAGCATCAGGCCTTGGATATCAAAGAGAGAGCAAGCCTACTCTCAGCATAGTCAAATTTAAATGTCGCCTCTCTCGCCAGAGTGGGTAAAGTTCCCCCGGAAAGGTGATTCACTTGAGCCTGGCAGCCGAAGGGGCCACTTTTACACAAAGTCACTGGGAGGAAACAGGCCCTCTGCTACAGGCCTGATGAATTTCTCTTAGGTTTGTCAAAGGTTAGAACCAATGAATCCTCCCAGTAATTCCAATTTCAAGGTCATCGATTGACAGCTAAAGTGTACCTGTCATGTGGCGTGGTGACCGGATCCCCGGTGATTCATCCAGGCCTCGCAGACAACCTTTGCCTCTGGGTTCTCCCGAGCTGATCCCCCACCGTTCAGCTCCTGCTTAGGATCTGGGACCCAGCAAGCCGTCAGGGCCCCTCTCTGCATCAGAATAAGGTTCTGCTGGGTACACAACCTTGGCCAGACGGGCCTCGATGGCGGGGCCCATGGATGCGCGCACCCTGTAGGTGGATGCCGCACAACTCGTGTCCAGAGTAGAAATGCACTCCTCTGATTGGCTGCTGGGAGAAGGTGGGTCCGTCAGAACCCCCTCTAGTGCCAACTGTCATTCAGGGGTAATAACACCTCCCTGACATGCAGACCGACCTACAAGGCAGTTCCAAATGGCAGTGGCCCAAATTTAGGCAATTTGTCAATGGGAGTAAAGTAACTCTCCCATTCCCCACTAACTTTAGCGTAGCACCCCACCAAAAAGGGGGGGCGCTACACCTTTATATCCAGAAGGAATGTCCACAAGATAGTTAACTCACTGCACTTTACTGATCTCTGAGGACTGCATAATTGTTACTTACTAAGGAAAAATGGCGAACCAGCTTCATCATCATGGGTGACAAAGGCTGATTAATTCACTTGGGGAGTCAAGATTGGCCTATGTAGTCCAATCCAATAGAAGTGCTACTGTAGCTTAAATTGTTGAAAAAGTTGTAGTACCCCTCTGACATGCTCGGCACATCTTGTCTCCCTTTAGATGTGCTGAGCACTCATTGGCAGATTGGGCGTCAGCTGCCCATGGCTAAGTGTGTCTCTGCTTCCCTTTGGACATGCGACGCTTCCATTTGCTAGGTAGGCGTCACATGTCCGCGCGCGCCGTCGTGACGTCATGCGCGTTTGCGTCATAACGTCGGCGCTGCGTTCCAGCGTGGTTTCCACGCTTCATAACAACACTGGAGCCAGCACAGCGGCGCTTTTACACTCTGCGCTGCGGCTGGTGTCCCCATATATTACAATGGCGGTGGTTCCGCCCCTCCCTGCATGATTTTTCCCATTATAGACAGGAGTAGGAGGTGTGAAGATGATTGTATTATGCCTCTAGCAGGCCATGTCTCTGGTTCCCCTCCCCCTTGGCCTGCTATGCATATGTTACGGTTGTTTTTATATCACTGTTCATTTTATTAGACATGTTCTTTGTGCAGCCCTTCTGTTTATTTATTTGATATGCAGTTTTGGCCTGCTATGTAAGATAATTTTTTGTTTTAATTTGAGATTTGTAATATTTTCTCATGATTGATTGGTCTGTATAGTATATCCTTGTTTAGTGGTCTGTCACGTGACCGGTCATGTGATCAGACACGTGACCCATCATATGACTCGTTCCACTCCAATCGCATGCATCCATCATTTGGCTCATCTGATTGGCTTACAGATTTAGATCAATGAAGACAGTGTACTATATATTTGTTGCAATATGGGGGTGAAGGTTGATGCCCCTGTTGAAGTCCACTAGGATGAAACGCGTCGGGCTAGGTACACTTACCTCCCATATTGCTTTTATCATTTTATACTTCTAGTGATCACTTTTATGTTATTTTTTATATTTTTTTCAATAAAAACCCATCCCTCGTTTACCTGCACCATCGGAGCATGTTTTTTGTTTTCTTTGCATGACCTGTTTTTGAAAACCCTTTTTTCACACTCCATGAGTGGGCCAGTCTCCCAGAGGATATCGATTCTACCTCTAACACCATTTTGAAGCGAGTAGACCTCCAGGCCTGTCTGCCATTTGTTGCATCTTGAGCCCATTGGTCCACGGTGAAATTCCACTACAGGATCAATGTCTATGTCTGGACATCCCGTGTGAAATCTACGGTCGGGCGTTTCTACAAACCGAGCAGATTGGAGCCTACCTTATGCGCTTTTGATCTATTGTCGCTGGCATATAGATCAACAGTTGATAAGAGTATTTTATCTACTCCCATATTTCTAGCACAGAATGTTCCTTCATGCTGATGTCGTGCCAACACACCCATGATTATGGACTTTTTGGTTCTTCTTTGATGTTTTCCTCATCAACCAGTGGACATTTATATTACTTTTCCCTTAGTTGATTCACTATCTTCCGGAGTGTTATATATATTTGTTACTGACCACCATTTTTCAGCGCTACTTATATTTCCACCCCTCTGATATCCCAAAGGCAGAATAACACCCCCAAGGCAGGGACGGGTTAGCATTTCACCCCAGGGCTAAAACAGGGGACTGAGAAAGGATATTGGTTGCCAGTCAGTTTTGTCTTTTTAAAGTGTTATTGCTGAACAATTAATGGGTTTTACTTCCTCTTTGTTTCCCTGCAAAGGTAAAGCATAATGGGCTAGTATGCATTATGTGTCACTTACCTGAAACTGAAGCCTGCGATGTCCCCGATGTCCCCTCTTCCACAAAGCGTAAATCTTCCTTTCATGTGTAGCGCCCATGTACTTCCAAGTACGGGTGCTAGTAAATTTAAGGGGATTATCAGAGGGTAAGTGACTCTGATCTTGATTCTGATTTGTTTTAGGGGCCTCTGTTTCAGCTTGACTGTGCTGTGGGCTCATTCTGCTGTGCTTGGGGTGGCAGCAGTGGAAGCTGAGGTTTGGGTCTTCTCTCCAAGCGACCAATCAGGAGGTTTTGGGCCCTGCTGGGCATGCTGTTAGAGGGTACTTATGAGTCAGACGCCATTTTAGGTGTTTTTTTCTGGAGTGTGGCACCCACCTTTAGGGTGGCCACATCACCGTGCCCCTAGCGTTATGTACTTGGTTCCAGGGCCAAGCTGGTCCGGAACATCCAAGCAGGACGGGAACCCAGTGGTCGACTGGGTTCTCATCGCTAAAGATCCCAAGCAAGTTTGGCTGTTCGGTGGGGAGTCCAGTTGAGGAGCGCCATTGAGAGGCTGATGATCCAACAGTATTGAGACGAACCATCTGGGATTGAGGTACTGGACACTGAGGGATTGATTCCTCTCTCGGTGGGTACCTGGGCGACGTTGAAGGAAGGTTCAGGCAAAACTGAATCAGGGAAGGCCTGTGGCAGAGGCACTTTCCTGAAGTTCACGCTGGAAGAGTCTGTGAGAGAGACCTCTTCTCAAGTTCCGAGTGATACTCTGGCTGCCAGGTCGGTGAGAGAGACCTGTCCAGGTACGCTATACCCACTCAAGCTGGAGTGGAGAAAGAAAACTAATTGCTGTCGGAGACAGGACTGTTTCCATATCCAAGGCCTAAATCTGCTGTTCTCCTTCCAACCTTTGTCTATCCTTTCCATCACCTGTTAACTGTTTTTACCCGGCTGGGTAATAAAGAGCACATATAAAGAGACTTCCTATTTGCGGACATTCCTTTACAGCTATTGCATTCATCGTTCACCCTAGACATTTCCCCGGAGCCATGAGGTAACATGCCATCCCATAATTTCTCAGCAGCTCCTCCGGGAGTACCGCTACACATGTATCGTGGCTCCGGCACTGTGATTGGCATGTGCGCGGGAGCCGCCAGTCACAGCACAATCTCCTTTAGAAAAGGCACGCTCGCCGTTTCTGAAGGAGTCTAAAGTGGGCCTACGCCGTTGTCTATGGTGCATGCACCATAGACATCGGCGCCTGTCTCATTTCTAAATGTCTCCTAAACCGTGGAGGTTTGAGAGATATTTCGATCACCTACAGGTAAGCCTTAATCTAGGCTTACCTGTAGGTAAAAGTGGTTGTAACATGTTTACAACCACTTTAAGGATGTAAGGATTAGGGGTCCCAGATACTGTAGCAGACTCTCCAGATCAATGTCCAGCTTCCCAACCTTGTAGGCACATTCCCAAATTTCAGTGCATCCCCCAAGTGTATGTAAAAACCCTAACCATGAACTTCTGTTGTTTAGTCCCTGAGGACTACTCAAACCTTACCCACTATGTTATCAAGAAGAGGAGGCGGCATTGCAGTCCTAGGATCACAATCGTGCTACTCCATAGATACAGGACGATGAGTACCATACTTTTTTATAGATGATAATTTTTCTACATCATATCTATTTAAAAACATCACAAATGATGATAAGAACTGAGCAAGAGAAGACAGAGTTTCTGCATGAATTGCATGAGTAGAAATAGATACAAGAATGCAAAGAGGGTTGTCAATGATCAATGTCTCTTTAATTGATTGTTCTGTGTATAAATGACAGGTGCACTTTAAACCTCCCTGCAGGCACTGCTTCTTTCATTGAACAGTATTATGTAATTTCCCCAGTCAAGCTGAAACAGCCGTATGTATCTGGCACAAGGCTGCAATGCCACCGTGAGGGTAATAGAGGTGGTTGCTACCAGCAGAGCATTAATAATTATTCTGAGGTTCTACCGGCCCAGAATCTGCGCTTGTATTCAGAAACGTCTTAATTAAGCCTATGTTTCATTGTGCCAGGTTCTGCTGCGGTCTGTTCATTACTGCAATCTTCTTTTCTTTATTTCTTTATGGTGCATGAATTATGCATTGACTCAAGATATGCATCCAAATATAAGCAGCATGCAGAGTGCTGGAGACTGAAGGCTCTGATCTCAGAACACAACCCTCAGCTATGAACTCTATTCCTTCTGACAATGGCAGTGTGTTTTACAATACGTAAGCAAGAACTGTACAAAAGTACCTTTGTGGTATCTTCAATCTTGAATAGCTTGCAAAGTATAACCGCTTCCCGCCGAGCGTAAGCACATATGCGTCCTTGGTTTTAGGGGGTTATACCAGGATAGTGCCCGCAGCTGCATCGGTCGGCTTTCCAGGGAGCCAGCCAGTGCCAATCCTGACCTCACTAGGGCCCTAAGCTAAATGAGAAGGGGGGGGGGGGAGAGGATAAGAAGAGGGGGGGTGTTCTGCTGTCCGAAATGACATCTTAAATTAAAACGGGGTTTCACCCTCAAATTTTTTTCTAACATCACATGGAGCCGACTCATCCGACCGACAGTATGCCGGTGTTTTTTTTTTTTTTTTCCCCAGTACATACCTTGTTAGGCCTATTTTCACCCCCCGGCTTTCCCACGGGATTGGGCGTTCCCAATCATAGGCTGTGATTGACGTTCTTCCGACCAGCGCATACTGGGTGCCACGAGCTGCCGAAAGAACCCGAACGCCGGTGCGGCTCTATACGACGCCTGCGCACCGACTTTCGGGTTCTTTCGGCAGCTGGTGGCACGCAGTATGTGCCGGTCGGAAGAACGTCAATCACCTGTGATTGGGAACGCCCAGTTCCGCGGGAAAGCCGGGGGGGGGGGGGGGGGGTGAAAATTGGCCTAACAAGGTATGTACTGGAAAAAAAAAAACACCGGCATACTGTCGGTCGGATAGGTCGGCTCCATGTAATGTTAGAATTTTTTTTGAGGGTGATCCCCCTGCTTTAAAGTGAGAAGGTGGGGTGCTGGCTTCTTACCTCTTCTCCTATGCAGGCAGTGAGTTGAGAAGTGGGATGAGGGGCCAAAAATTGCTTCTCGCCCGGCGGGGTCTCTAGTAATTTGGGGGGCCCTCCGCAGCTTTGCGGGGCCCTAAGCGGCTTGCATAGTGAGCCTATATGGCGGAATCGGCCCTGGAGCAAGCGGTTGCCTTTCGAGGCATAACAATCGATGCGGCTAAAAGCAGCTTGGTTGTTATACCAGAGAAGCGGGACTGGACTCCAACTCCCCCCTTTCCGCCGCCTTTCGCTGCTCTTACCATGCCCCTCGTCCCACCTGGGGATCCGATCCACGATGCGCCACTTTCGGCGCCTAGAAGTAGACTGCCACGAAGCAGCTTCGTTCCAGTCTTCTCTCTGTAAACATGGAAGTGACATCACAACCTCACTTGCGGTTTACTCGGCTACCAATGGCGCCGGATTAAATTTTTTTTTTTACAGTATTCAGAATCGCCGTTTTCGCCAATCTGAATACTTTGAAGTGCAAATGAGGGATTGGAGGCCTTTTAGACCCCCGATCCCTCCATAAAGAGTACCTGTCACTACCTATTACTGTCACAAGAGATGTTTACATTCCTTGTGACAGCAGTAAAAGTGATCAATTTTTTTTTAAACAGAATGTAAAAATATAAAAATAAATACGTTTGCACAGCAAAGAAAACGAATACGGAAGTCATGCCCGCATATGTTCATGTGAGATTTTTCCATGGTAGTCAGAGCGAGAGCAATAATTCTAGCACTAGACCTCCTCTATAACTCTAACCTGGTAATTTCAGAATGGAACCCAATGTGTCAGAGGTAATAGAGGATTTGCCATGTTGGGGTGGCCAGTAGGGTATAGAGTCTATCAGCAACCCCCACGGGGGTTCCGCTACACTGCTTTTTTTATTATCCTTAACAAATTCCATACAAAATACTTAGCATCACAAAATGATAGTTGATTCTGTTTTCTCTAGAAAAGGGCAGTACTGGGAGGTGGGTAGTGGGAGGAACCAAGGGAAGGTGCTCGGAGGTGGGTAAGGGGAAACCAAGGGTGACTTGGAAGAGGGGAGTACTTGCACCTATTCTCTAAGAAAAAAATCTAATTAATATTGTAGCGGCACTCCCAAAGGAGCTGCTGAGATATGATGGGATGGCATGTTACCTCATGGCTCTGGTGAAGTGTCTAGGGTGAACGATGAATGCAATAGCAGTAAAGGAATGTCCGCAAATAGGAAGTCTCTTTATATGTGCTCTTTATTATCCAGCCGGGTAATAACAGTTAACAGGTGATGGGAAGGATAGGGAAACAGTCCTGTCTCTGACAACAATTAGCTTCTTTCGCCACTCCAGCTTGAGTGGGTATAGCGTACCTGGACAGGTCTCTCTCACAGACCTGGCAGCCAGAATATCACTCGGAACTTGAGAAGAGGTCTCTCTCACAGACTCACAGACTCTTCCGGATGACCGTCAGGAAAGCGCCTCTGCCACAGGCCTTTCCTGAGTGTAGATATGGAGGAACTCCTCCTGAGTAAAGTTTTGCCTGAAACTTCCTTCAACGTCGCCCAGGTACCCACCGAGAGAGGAATCAATCCCTCAGTGTTCAGTACCTTGATCCCCGATGGTTCGTCTCAATGCTGTTGGACCGCCAGCCTCTCGATGGCGCTCCTCAACTGGACTCCCCACCGAACAGGCCAAACTCGCTTGGGATTTTTAACCCCCCTGGCGGTATTCCCGAGTCCGACTCGGGGTTAGATTGTTATGCTGCGATCGATAACCCAGAGTCAGACTCGGGCTCGCCTCGCAGCATCCACAGGCAAGGTTTACTTACCTTGTTCCTGGATCCTGCGATGCATCCACGCTTTGTGAGCAAGCGGGTGCTCGCTCGATTCACACAGTGCCTCTGTGTGCCGTCAATCTCCGTTCCCTGCGACGTTACGATGCACCCGGGGGCGGTGAACGGCACCAAATTCAAAAAGGTAAACAAACACATTACATACAGTATACTGTAATCTTATAGATTACAGTACTGTATGTAAAAAATACACACCCCCCTTGTCCCTAGTGGTCTGCCCAGTGTACTGCGTGTTCTTTTATATAATAAAAGGTGTTCTTTCTGCCTGCAAACTGTAGATTGCCCATAGCAACCAAAAGTGTCCCTTTGCGTCCCGGATGCGGATGCTCTTGTTTGGTCAGATTTAAGTGAGTTATTCCTAAGATTTACAAGCCTACATTATAAAACGCCAAATTTCCTTGCAAATAATGGTACCGCTTTCAGCACCTGAAATCTGAAAGAATCATCCCGCCAGGGAGGTTAAAGGTGAGAACCCAGTCCATCACTGGGTCCCCGTACTGCTTGGATGTTCCGGAACCAGCTTGGCTCCGGAACCAAGTACACAGCGTAGCACCCACGCCCCGGCCAGTAGGGTGACCACATTTCCAAACTACCATTCAGGGACACCCCCCTTCCCAAAAATCAGATTGCGCTGTAACAAATCACAGCACAGTGATTGGACACGAGGCAGAATTTATGATTTCCCCAATCACAAGCAGGGGGTGGGGATTGTGCTCCTTCAGGCATTCCCGGCCAGGACAAGTACTGTCAGTGAGTAAAGCGGTGATGTGGCAGCCTTTTTTGGGGGCATCAGATTGGCCCGGGGGGTGGCTGTGTCAGTTTCATTCCGGGACACTGTATTGTCCTGGAATGAAGGTGCCCGGGACAGACCTGCAAAATGCGGGACTGTCCCGGGCAATCCGGGACATGTGGTCACCCTACCGGCCAGGTAGGCCATAACGCTCGGGCGCGGTGATGTGGCCACCCTAAAAGTGGGTGCAACAGGAAGAACGAACCACCTCAAATGGCGTCTGTCTCATAAGTACCCTCTCCCAGCATGCTCAGCGTGGCCCAAGCCTCCTGATTGGTTGCTTGAAGAGAACACTCGAACCTCAGCTTCCACTGCTGCCACCTGTCGTCCTGGGGTGAAACAACACCCCAGGTACAGCAAAATAAGCCCACAGAACAGCCAAGCTGAAACAGAGAGCCCTACAATAATCAGAATTGAGATCAGAGTCACTTACACTCTGATCATCCCCTTACATTTACTAGCACCCGTACTTGGAAGTACATGGGCGCTACAGTATAATTAAATAACAATAATTAAAATTGGTAATAATTAAATCTACTTGAGATAACAGTTGTCCAATCTGGCTGTCATAGGTATAGGCCTCAGACAGAAAACCGATTGCTATTGTCTTGCAATGATAAGCCAATGCTAGGGGTGCTTGCACGTGCACCCCCCTCCATTCCCCATAGGCTAATCAGGAATGCTCAACGAAGCCAAATATTCGTGTTTAGGGGCATCGCCGCAGACACAGATGGCTGAGAGAAATCAGATTGCGCCCGCACTTCCAAACATTTCTAGCTTTTAAATGTGCTGAAGGTTTGCCATTTACAGACAGATGTCTTTTGAGAACTATGGGCAGGGAGAGAACTGATTGTGCTTGTTAGATTTGCCATTAAAGTTTAATCTACAGCAATATTCTGTTGTATAGATCATATGGGGATACGTGCGTCTACTGCACTATAAGCTGCTCTAAAATGAACCTTCATAGGAATATCCATGCAAAGGTTCTCATTACTACATTCAAAATGACACGATGAATGTTGTTCGAAAGCTTGCTTTTTTAGCATTCAGTTTTGGGGTGAATGTCATTTTCTAAACGATAAACCCTGATTTTTTAAGTTTAACCACTAGCCGACCAGCGGCCGCAGTTATGCGACGGCAGGTCGACTCAGCTGCGCAAAATCATGTAGCTATATGTAATTTCACATTAAGCATACCCCCTGTTCGCCCCTGGGGCCGACGCGCGTGCCCGGCGGGGGTGATCACCACCGGGCACCCGCGACCGCTCATTACAGAGCGAGAACCGGGAGCTGTGTTTGTAAACACGCAGCTCCCGGTCCTGTCAGGGGAGAAATGACTGATCGTCTGTTCATACAATGTATGAACAGTGATCTGTCATTTCCTCTAGTCAGTCCCATCCCCCCCTTCAGTTGGAACACACCCAGGGAACATACTTAACCCCTAGTTTTAACCTCTTCCCTACCAGTGCTATTTTTACAGTAATCAATGCATTTTTATAGCACTGATCGCTATAAAAATGACAATGGTCCCAAAAATGTTTTAAAAGTGTCCGAAGTGTCCACCATAATGTCGCAGTACCAATAAAAATCACTGATCGCCGCCATTACCAGTAAAAAAAAAAAATATTACTAAAAATGTCATAAAACTATCCCCTATTTTGTAGACGCTATAACTTTTGCGCAAACCAATCAATAAACGCTTATTGCGATTTTTTTAATGAAAAATATGTAGAAGAATACGTATCGACCTAAACTGAGGATTTTTTATATATATATATATATATATATATATATATATATATATATATATTTTTTTTTTTTGGGGGGGGGGGTATATTTATTATAGCAAAAAGTAGAAAATATTAATTTTTTTCAAAATTGTCACTCTATTTTTGTTTATAGTGCAAAAAATAAAAACCGCAGAGGTAGTCAAATACCACCAAAAGAAAGCTCTATTTGTGGGAAAAAATACGCCAATTTTGTTTGGGAGCCACGTCACACGACCGCGCAATTGTCAGTTAAAGCGACGCAGTGCTGAATCGCAAAAAGTGGCCCGGTCATTGACCAGCAAAATGGTGCGGGGCTGAATTGGTTAATAGGTTTCAAGCTGCATGTAGTGCATTTTTATTGCAACTTTATCGTGATTTTGCCTCGATTTGCATTTTTAAATGTGCCCAACAACTAATTCCCCCCCCCCCTCACCCCCCCAAAAAAGCATTCAAAACGTGGTAAAATTGCTGTAAAAATTCAGTAAAAAAAAAACAGCAGAAAAACTGCAGAAACGCGCAAAAGCAAAAGGCATAGATGTGAATTGAGCCTAAATTTGGATACACACTATACAACTTACAGTATATTGTTCAATTTCCTTTACATTTACCTTCAACTATGTAGGGCAAGGGTCTGCCTGATACAAGCTGAAAGCGTTTAGGTTTGATCTCATATTTTATGGTTCTGGTAAATCTAAAGGAAGTTCTCACCCACGCGATCTGATTCCTGTCCAAGTCCACAGTTTGCACTGCGATCTGTAAAAACGATCTGGGAGTGTCATTAACATTGTATTGACATGCGCAGCAGTTTGCAGAGTGCTGTTTCCCCATCCACATTTTAAGCCCCAAATGCCTTAGCAAACCCAGATATGTTCCCATGTATGTGTAACAGGGTGTTAGGACCCTGCCTTATACATCCGGGAGGATGGCAGTTGTAGTTTCTGCAGGCACCACTGGATGTCACTGTTTGCCCTGTTTTTTCCCATGTGCGAGCTTTCATCTCTCTTTCATCACACCTTTCCTTTCTTCATGATTTTTTTTTTAATTGTGCATTTAGGTATCCTGTATATTTGATATCAGTTATTTTCTCACATTTGTAAATATTAATATACAGTAAACTGGGATTGTGAGGACAAGATGAATATAGAGTAATAACATTTTGTCTCATAAGCTGAAGATTGAGTTACATACTAAATATTATAATGAAGCCGTATCAGCATTGCAGGATTGTAGAGATTTAATTAGGACCGTTCTTTTCCTTGCATACATTATTACTTCTCTTTTTACTTATAAATATTAAATCTTTGTTCTACAAACATTTCCTTAATTGTGAACCCACAGTGCACAGCAGACGCTATTTTCTGTAGACATTCTGGGGTCTATATGTATAAAATGTATAAAATGTTCATTGTGTGAATGTGGTAAACAGTTGCACAATATGGAGTGAAACTTGCCGTACTTCCTCTATTATGTGTAATTCCTATATTGTCGGCGCCATCTAGTGGCCAAAATGTATGTACGAGAGGCGGGGGTCAGATTAACTATTTTCATATTACTGGGTTTAGTAACACTTTAAAAAAAAATTATCCTGATCCCTTAACCACTTGCCTACTGTGCACCTACACCCCCTTCCTGCCCAGACAAAATTTAAGCTTCCGGCACTGCGTCGCTTTAACTGACAATTGCGCGGTCGTGCGACGTGGCTCCCAAACAAAATTGGCGTCCTTTTTTCCCACAAATAGAGCTTTCTTTTGGTGGTATTTGATCACCTCTGCGGTTTTTATTTTTTGCGCTATAAACAAAAATAGAGCGTCAATTTTTTAAAAAATGCAATATTTTTTACTTTTTTGCTATAATAAATATCCCCAAAAAATATATAAAAAAATATTTTTTCCCTCAGTTTAGGCCGATACGTATTCTTCTACATATTTTTGGTAAAAAAAAAAAAATGCAATAAGCGTTGATCGATTGGTTTGCGCAAAATGTATAGTGTTTACAAAATAGGGGATAGTTTATGGCATTTTTTTTTTTTTTACTATTAATGGCGGCGATCTGCGATTTTTTTTTTTATTGGGACTGCGACGTTATAGCGGACACTTCGGACACTTTTCTGACATTTTTGGGGCCATTTACATTTATACAGTGAACAATGCTATAAATATGCATTGATTACTGTA
This sequence comes from Rana kukunoris, assembly GCA_029574335.1. Lineage (NCBI taxonomy): Eukaryota > Metazoa > Chordata > Amphibia > Anura > Ranidae > Rana > Rana kukunoris. The sequence continues at coordinate 530,242,865 of CM056052.1, read as the reverse complement.
TAAATGTGACTGGCAGTGAAGGGGTTAACCACTAGGGGGCAGGGAAGGGGTTAAATGTGTGTCCTATGAGTGTTCTAACTGTGGGGGGAGGGGGGGGGTGACTGGGGGAGGTGACCGATTGTGTCCCTATGTACAAGGGACACAGCAACGGTCTCCTCTCTCCCTGACAGGACGTGGAGCTCTGTGTTTACATACAGAGCTCCACATCCCCGCTCAGTTACTGAGCAATCGCGTGTGCCTGGCGGCGATCGTTGCCGCCGGGCACTCGCACGGGATCCCAGCAGAGCGGTGGGTGCGCGCGCCCGCCCGCGGCTTTAAAAGGACATCACATCATATGACGTGATGTCAGGATAATGGAGTCCTCCGTCCGCCCACCGTTGCCGCCGGGCACTCGCACGGGATCCCAGCAGAGCGGTGGGTGCGCGCGCCCGCCCGCGGCTTTAAAAGGACATCACATCATATGACGTGATGTCAGGATAATGGAGTCCTCCGCCCGCCGTCATTTGACGGTGGGCAGAGGACAAGTGGTTAAAGCATGTTATGAAGTACAGTGCTTGTGCTGTGTCATTTGGCTCTTTCTATCACCTAAAATACCTGGCTGACCCTGCCTGGTTCTGCCCTCCCTCTGTAAACTGACCACAGTATATCATGACTGCTGAGCCCTGACACCGTGTTTAGCTTACGTTCCTCTGACATCCACAGCTCTCCTCTGTCCTCTCCCCCCTCCCCTCCCTGCCTGTCAGCTAGTCTGTGCCACTCTGCTCCCCGTCTCTTCCTGCTGCTATAATAACTGTATTACAAACATACCATCCCCTCTGTTAGCTAACATTATCTGTCCTAGAGTGTGTGCGCTGGAAAAATAAATGATTATATCTTATATCAGAGTGTCGAGCGTCTTCCAGTGCTCACATGACTGCTCAGCTCTCTCTCGCCTCTTTCCTCCCCGGCTGACGTCAGCGGGAGTTCTCGGCCCCTCCCACTATAGCTGGTATGTTTGTAATACATTGGCTTAACAACCTTTAATTGGGGAAAAAAGTATTGTGGCCAATAGATGGTACTAATGATATAGGAATCAACTTGTACTAGAGGAAATATGGCAACTTTTGCAGATACACCTAATAATTAGTGTTGAGCGGAATACGCCATATTCGATTTCGCGATATTGCGCGAATATATAGAAGAATATTCGTGAATATTCGCTAATATCGAATATTCGTGATATTTTATCCAAAAAAAATTTGCGAAATTTCGCTAATGCGAAAATTATTGCGAAATTCTCATAAACGGAGATCATTTCCTGTATTACTAAACTAATATGCACTAAACACTAACTCTACACTAACTCTACTTAAAAGAAAGGAGAATAAGGGGGCAAAAGAAGGGCGGAGAAGATAATCGCACAATATTCCTATTGCGCGATTATCTTCTCCGCCCTTCTTTTGCATCAGAGTCAATCAGAATAACTTGAATATTCGGCAAAAGGAATATCGCGCAATATTCCTTTTGCCGAATATTCGAGTTATTCTGATTGGCTCTGATGCAAAAGAAGGGCGCATCCGAGCCAATCAGAATAACTCGAATATTCGGCAAAAGGAATATTGCACGATTATCTTCTCCGCCCTTCTTTTGCATCAGAGCCAATCAGAATAACTCGAATATTCGGCAAAAGGAATATCGCAATGCGAATTTTCGGCAACATAAAAGAATCGCATCAGCTACTCGGCCCAGGGTCTCTCTCTAATCATACCAGCAATGCTTTTAGACGTCGATGGAGATCACTAGGATGTGGTCTGTTTTAAAAATAAATTTGAAAAAATACGAATATTCAGCATAGCGAATATTCGCCGCAATATTCGAGTTATTCGCGAATACTCGAATATGCAATATTCGTAGCGAATATTCGTGAGCAACACTACTAATAATACACATAATAAGGGAATTAGATAATATTTGCTTTTCCGAAGGTTCAACTTTTACCCTGTGTATACATAAAAATACAACAATTGATCCAGTTATACATTTATTTAAAAAATGTGCACGTATTTTTAATGCAATGTATCAGCCTTCTGTAATTTCCTGCCTGTAATCAGCCTGCAGATTGACAGTACTAGGAGCCAATTGCTGCATGCACATATGCTGACAAGGAACATGATGATATTTTGAGAGAGCAAGGGATCACCTCTTCTGTGTGGCGCTGCTCCTTTTACTATCCAGTCAGCAGACTGGTGGTGTGTTTGGAACAGTGTGCTGCAGGGGAATAAAAACCGTTCCCATGTATGTATAACAGGGTGTTAGGCAGGGGTCAAGTCCTGGGGAAAAAAGTGTGGGAACTCCCACCCAAGATCCACTCCCCCACCAAAAAAAAAAATGATACGCTCATATGCATAATTACTAAACCGCATGTTTTTTCATTTTTTTTTTTTTTTTAGATCTACTGTACCTTAGTAATCATTTGTTACTGGCCGCTATTGATTCATCGGGTAGTGTGCGGGTATTCCCTCACTTCCTCGATGCCGCAATGTTTCCTCCAGGAGACATTGCGGAGGTCTGCCGCAAGTTATCGCAGGATTTAGAAAGAAGTACGTTTTTTCTAAATCCCGCGATAACTCGCGGCAGACCTCCGCAATGTCTCCTGGGAACAATGACAAAAGCTCCCAGGAGACATTGCGGCATTGAGGAAGTGACGGAATACCTGCACACTACCTGATGAATCCATATACAGGAAGCGGCCAGTAACATTAAGGATTACTAAGGTTCGCCCACCCCTGACAGTGACCAGAGCTGGGCATCGCCGCTTAGTGAAGGATCAGCTCGGGCGGCTAGGCTGCTCTAGTCCTGCAAAGGGAACGGAGTTCCTGCTGTGAAAAAAGTGCAGGAACTCCTTTCCCACGTGTTCCCGCAGGATTGAGCCCTGGTGTTAGGGCTCCATTGAAGGATGGCTGTTGTAGTTTCTGCAGACACCACTGGATGTCACTGTTTGCCCTGGTTTTGCTCATGCATGTGAGCTTTCATCTATTTTCCATCACACCTTTTTCTTTTCTTTCATTTGTATTTAATGTTCCTGATCTTTTAATTTGAATTATTGATTAGAATTGTGCAATTAGGTACGGTGTATATTTGATATCAGCTATTTTCTCACATGTGTAAATATTAATATACAGTAAACTGCACTGCCTGGGATTGTGAGGATAGAGCACAGTAATAACATTTTGTCTTATAAGCTGAGGATTGAGTTACATACTAAATATTATAATGAAGCCGTATCCGCATTGCATGATGGTAGAGATTTAATTAGGACCGTTGCATATATTTTTACATCTTTTTTTAATTATAAATATTCAATCTTTGTTCTACAAACATTTCCTGGTGTACATTCTGGGGTCTATGTATAAAATGTTCTTTGTGTGGATGTGACAAACAATTACACATTGGGGTGAAAGTTGCCGTACTTCCTCTATATTATGTGTGATTCCTATATTGTTATCGCCATCTAGTGGCCATGATGCATTTTTTTTCCAGAAAAACATTAATCAGGAAGTAAATTGAACTGCCTGGGGTGCTTACAAGTTAAAATCCATATTTTTTTGCTAGAAAATTACTTAGAACCCCCAAGCATTATATATATAATTTTTTTAGCAGAGTAAGTATAACATATTTGTTATTTAAAAAAATAAAAATAAAAAAATTCTCTTTACAGCCCCTTTAACATCCCAAACGCAGATAGCAAATGAATTATGTTTGCTTGCACTGGATTGCACGGTGATAAAGTACCATGCGACTCAGTTGCAGTGCATTTTTAAAGGTATTGCATGCACTACTTATGGTGCAATATAGTGCAAACTTGAGTTTGTTCATGTATGATTCCTGGTGTGAACTAGTCCTTAACCACTTAAAGCAGTTGTAAACCGCATATACATTTTTATTTTTAAACCTGCAAGGTAAAAGCCATAATGAGCTAGTATGCACTGCATACTAGCTCATTATTAAATACTTACCTCTGAACGAGGAGAAGAGAACTTACCTGGTCCACGCCGAGCAAGATGTCATCTTGACTCGGCGTGTCTTCCGGGTATCGCCGCTCCAGCGCTGTAATTAGCTGGAACGGCGATGATGTCACTCCCGCGCGTGCGCGCGGGAGATTTCAAATCGGCAGGGTCCGGCGGATGCCGGTCCTTTCACTATGGATTCCCCCCTGCTCATGTGCCGCTGCAATCAGCGGCGCATTGTGAGGGGACTATCTCCTAAACCGTACAGGTTTATGAGATATTCTTTATACCTACAGGTAAGCCTTATTATAGGCTTACCTGTAGGTAAAAGTAAAAAAGTGGGGTTTACAACCACTTTAAGCCCCGGACCATTTGGCTATTATGGCATTTTTATTAATATTTTTTTTTACTAGTAATTGCAGCGATCAGCGTTTTTTTATCGTGACTGCGACATTTTTGACACCATTTTGGGACCATTGTCATATTTACAGCAATCAGTGCTATAACAATTTACTGATTACTGTAAAAATGACCCTGGCAGTGAAGGGGTCAACCAGTAGGGGGCGCTGAAGGGGTTAAGTGTGTCCTAGGAAGTGATTCTAACAGTTAGGGGGCGTGGCTACGATTGACACGTCACTGATCACTGTTCCCGATGAGAGGGAGCATTCGATCAGTCACTGGGAAGAACAGGGAGATGTTGTGTTTACACTGACATCTCCCCGTTCTTCAGCTCTGTGACACGATCGTGGGACACCGGCGACATCGAGTCCGTGGGTCCCGCAGGCATGGTCACGGAAATCACGACAGGGAAATTAAAGGGGACGTACTTGTATGTTCATTTGCCTGTCTGTGCCATTCGGTCGATGTAAATCTGCGTGCGGCGGTTTCTTAAGCGGTTAAAGAAAATCAAAATAAATAGTGCAGACTTGATGAAGCAATGTCCATTTTCCTGCTGTCACTCGTCTGTCACTCTTCTATGTTTCAAAAACTGTTCAGTCCTAAAGCTGCATTCACACCTGCGAGTTTCCTAAACATGCATCAAAACACACATCGTGTGTCACGCTTGCATTGCTTTTAATTGTTAAAGGCGGCCCAAGCATGGGTAGCAGACGGGGGTTTTGCGGCGCATTTTTCGTGTGACAAAACATGCTACAAATGCACCAAGATGTGCACAAAAAAACACCAGTCATGCTACAAACGAAAAGGTTCTGTAGCTACTTTGGGGCATTTGTCAAGCGTAGGGCAGTCCATTCAAGTGAATAGGCTGCCCTAGGTAAAATACACATTAACGTGTAAAATGCGTGTAGGCAGCTACAAGCTGTTGTCTGCACTGCAGGTGGCGCTCAACCATAATGGCAATGTGGAAGGAGAGAAAGTCATGGGGAACAGGGTTCCTCTATGGTTTCCTGAGTCACTGGGCAGCGATCTGATTGGATGCTGGCCAGCCATGTGACTCTGGCAGCCATCTTGGATGTGGAAGAGTCTGTTTAAGTCCCTGGGTATGGCTTACTCTATGCAAGTGGGTAGAGTAGGAAAAGATACTCAGCCTGTTATATACAGTATTAGTGATGGGGAAAAGGTTCCCGGTGAGGAGGGAAAGCTGGTCACATCTCTTCTGGATACCTGTTCCCTCTCAACAGACGCTGTCAGATTGGCTGGAAACGACTATTTCATGTTGCTGGAAACTATTTTATGAGCACGCCTGGTTGGGTAGCTGTCCCGCCGGGTTATTGTGAACTGTTGCTGCATTACACACGTTCCCCCTACACTCAGGTGTAAATGAGGACTTAATCACTTGGTGCCAAAGCATGTACCTGTACATCATTTGACTTCAAGCGGTTGTACCGGAGTGATCATCTGAAAGTAGACGCTAGTCGGACAGATTGGGGTAGAGCATTCTAGAGGATTATTCATTAAACTGTATTTTTTTCCCCAAAAAATTGCGCTTGAAAGACCGCTGCGCAAATACAGTGTGACATAAAATATTACAACAACTGTCAGGGTTTGACAAATTTGCTTGGAATCTAGGAGCTAGCTAAAAAAGTTAGGAGCCAAAAAACGCACCCTGTCCCGCCAAGCTCGCACACAGAAGCGAATGCATACGTGAGTAGCGCCCGCATATGTAAACGATATTCAAACCACATACGTGAGGTATCGCCGCGATTGGTAGAGCGAGAGCAATAATTCTAGCAATAGACCTCCTCTGTAGCTCAAAACATGCAACCTGTAGAATTTTTTAAACGTTGCCTATGAAGTTTTTAAAGGGTAAAATTTGTCGCCATTCCATGAGCGGACGCAATTTTGAAGCGTGACATGTCGGGTATCAATTTACTAGGCGTAACATTATCTTTCACAATATAAAAAAAAAGGCTAACTTTACTGTTGTCTTATTTTTTAATTAAAAACGTGTATTTTTCCCCCAAAAAGTGCACTTGTAATACCGCTGCTCAAATACGGTGTGACAGAAAGTATTGCAACAACCGCCACTTTTTTCTCTAGGGTGTTAGAATAAAAAATATATATAACGTCTGGGGGTTCTAATTAGAGGGAAGGAGATGGCAGTGAAAACAGTGAAAAACACATTAGAACTGCTGTTTTGCTACTTGTAATGTAACCACTTGCAATGCCAATGGCCACCACAAGATGGAGCCAGATCACAGAAGGAAACTTAGGCCTGCAGAAGGCCGCAAAGCCGCGGTAATTGAGGCCGCGGCTTTGCGGCCTTCTGTAGGCCTAAGCTTCACTGGGCGCCAGGTCACAATTTCTTGTCGCAATTGCGAACGGGCGCCCGGATTTTGTCGAGCCCTGCTCTAAGGTCTCTGCTAAGTAATTTTCTAGCAAAAAATACAGATTTTACTGAAGTTTCTTCACTCATTTTATCCAAAGCTCAGTAAATGTAGTGAATCTCTGCTGATTCCCATCATCCAATCATGTGCAAGCAAAAATTCTGCTTTTTTTTCCTTGCACCTGATTGGGTATTCTTTATAAAGCGAAGCTTCACCACATTTACATTTTCTAAAGGAAAATGATTGCAAGTGCAGTTGCAAAGTGCACAGCCTATTTGCCTTTAGTAAACTCTCCCCAATGGCTTTTACAGATTTTGGAAAACAAATACTCATCCCACACCCAGCGCGCCACCCTCCTCATTACACATTTAGAGACTCATCATGCCGCCTACGCAATCTCGCTCTCTTCTTAAATAGATTGAATTTCAGATTCACTTTTTCCCATGAGAATGTCTCTTCTTGTGGTTTTTTAAAGGAAGTAACATTTAATAACAGAGACAAGGTGGTGGTAAACACTGCAGCAACAGGCACTGCGAGAGCCAAACACGCAGAAACAACCGCGGCAGGTGACATTTCAGACAGCCCGTCCAGATTGCGTGCGTCTGCGCTGCCATTTACCACCAGACGCTGCAGGTCGCCAACAGATCGTGGTAAAGCAAACCTGTCATGCTTTCACAAATCAGACGATGGAGCGCAGACACCAGCCAATGTGATATTTTATCCTCGCTGTTGCTTGTGCCACCCATCTGCACAGTAGGAGTCACCTAAATAAAAATGATCATTCAGGTTTGGAGTGAAGCCCTTCCTCTGCCTCTGCCCCCCTACAATGTAGGTCTCAAAGCCACTGAATACTAATGCAAGGAAATATAAGCCAGCATTTGCTTATTTCTCCTTTCAGAATGTACCATATTTATCGGCGTATAACACGCACCCCAATTTAAGAGGATTTCAGGATTTTTTTTTTTTTTCAAATACACCACTTTGAAGCAAAATAATAGTCAGTGCCAATCAATGCAGCCAGATTAGTGTCCATCTGCAGCCTCAATGCAGCCTGATGCCCACCTGCGGCCATCCAATGCAGCCTGATGCCCATCTGCAGCCTCAATGCAGCCTCTGTGACCATCTTCAGCCTGATATGCACCCATCCAATGCAGCCTCAATGCAGCCTTTGTGACCATCTGCAGCCTGATCTGCGCCCATCCAATGCAGCCTGATGCCCATCTGCAGCTTCAATGCATCCTCTGTGCCCATCTGCAGCCTGATCGGCCCCCTTCCAATGCAGCCTGATGCCCATCTGCAGCTTCAATGCATCCTCTGTGCCCATCTGCAGCCTGATCTGCCCTTCCAATGCAGCCTGATGCCCACCTGCAGCTTCAATGCATCCTCTGTGCCCATCTGCATTCTGATCTCCCCCTTCCAATGCAGCCTGATGCCCATCTGAAAAGGAAAAGTAATTGCGCAAAGTGCATAAGACTAAAACAAATATTGGATATTAGTTTGCAGAGTGATGCAAGTGACATATAAAATCTTCAGTGCCAAATAGTAGAAAGTGCAAACAGAGTCCACAATCTTGTAACAAGTGTTCCAGGATGCCCGCTAGTTCTGTGAAAGATGTGCACTTCAACACACACACATTCTGGTCTCCCAGAACTCTCACCTCCAAGCGGCTAAACAGAGACCTCAATGAACAGATCCACTGCTGGTTATCCCCCTGGTGTTCCTGGTGTCCACAATATGGATAAGGATGACCTAAGTCTCAGAGGTAGGGCAGACAAAGAAGTAAAACGAGCATATGCAGCAGCGGCACCACGCTGGTATCACGGCAATCACGGTGTACGTCTCTCGACACCTTACGCGTACCCATCTGCAGCCTGATCTGCCCCGTTCCAATGCAGCCTGATGCCCATCTGCAGCTTCAATGCTGCCTGTGTGCCCATCTGCAGCCTGATCTGCCCCATTCCAATGCAGGCTGATGCCCATCTGCAGCTTCAATGCAGCCTCTGTGCCCATCTGCAGCCTGATCTGCCCCCTTCCAATGCAGCCTGATGCTTATCTGCAGCCTTACTATCTCTCATGCAGTGCAGGAAATCAGGAGGGGGACAAGCGCCGCTGAAATCACCGAGCTGACATCTTCTGTTTCCGGTACTCGGCTCTCAGTCGGCAGTCACATACACAGTCCCGCCTCCACCATCGCCATTGGACCAGCTATAGTGATTGACAGAACAGTGGTCCAATGCTGGTGGTGGAGGCAGGATGTGTGTGTGATGTCAGAGCCGAGTAAACAGGACATGACGGCTCGGTGATTCCAGCGGCATTCCTCCCCCTCCTCCTCCGAGGTACGCTATCGGCATATAACGCACACCCGTGATTTTCCCCCAATTTTCAGGGGGAAAAGGTGTGTGTTAATAAATACGGTGATTATCATATAAAATCCATACCTTGAATTCATCTTTATAGTGCTTGTAAGCCTCTGTGCTGAAATATGACCAAAGCATACCCCTCTATAGTGTGTACTTGCCTCAATCCAAAGCACCTAGTGGGATTTCTGTCTTTTCTCTCCTCTCTCTGCTATCTGTGTGACTCACTTCTAATCATTTATCCTGACAGTAAGCGATCCCGGAAGATCCCCCCCATTCAGCACACAGCAGGTGATTGACAGCTTCAGCTGTGCATGTTTCCCTATGAAAGGGGGATAGTCCATCCCTCCACTCAAGTCTCAGATTACACAGTGAGCTCCCTGCTCTAAACTGTGCAGTGTGTGTCATCAGATCCCTGTCCTCCTGAAGCTAAGAAATGCTGTAGAGAAGAGATAGCTGCAAATAAACAGGCGCAACATATGCCCTGCATAAGTTGTACCTGTTTATTCGCCGCCTCTCTCTTCAGCCATTTGTTTTATCTCTGTGTGTCACCTGAAGCCAGTCACTCCAGTGGGTATATGTAAGGGTTTATAACCACCTTAATACTGGTAGGCAGGACCCCCCCCTCCCCCCCAAAAAAATCATATTTATGATGGCACTGCACCTGTTTTACTTCTTTATTCTTCTTCTTCTTTTTCAAGCAAAAACATGTTTCTCAAAAATCATACAGTACAAGTGTACAATAGCAGTGGATACAAGTATGAGAGATACAACTGTACAAGAGAGAAACAGGGAAATACCAGAGTGTTAGAGGAACAAACAGTGGAAGTCATTTTCATAAGCCGATAAAGAGCCGCAAGTAAACAGCATAAGATGATAAACACCTACAAAAGGTGTCTATGAGCCAAGGATCCCAGTTATATACTATGATCTAGAGACATTTAACAGGTTTAGCCCCCTTTACCATAGGTAGGTGCTATGCTAATGAGTATGGGTATGTTCCTACTACCCCTGGTATAAAGGAGTACTCAGCGAGCAGCAGGAGAGTGGGCTGGGCACCCCGTTAGATGCCAATGTGTACTAGGTACCATCCACATTTCCACCCTAGGACTTCTTCCATCTAGCATGAGATGCTCCAAAGGTCAACATATTGATTTAAGTACATATGACTTCTAATTTTGTTCTGGATATCAAATAATTAAAACCTTTTTTTTTTTTCTTGCTGCGCTGTGTCCCATTGGAGACTCAATAGGAAATAAAGGTAAGTAAAGTCTCCTCTTAAAGAGATGTCCAGTTTTGGCTTTAGCCTCTGTAACGGAACCCGAAATGGGACAGGGGTTAACGCCGTTTAAGATATTCCATTCCGAACCCAAGACAGCTTATCGACACTCCACAATCCGGCAACCCATATTGATTTCCCCCAGAAACAAGACTCACAGCTCTGTTCTCTGGTTCAAAACAAATAGACAATCTTTATTGAGAAGGCAGGCTTTTATATACACCAAAAAGAATACTGCAGTAATCAAATGGACAATGACACACTCTACCCACAACATCATACAATGGTTCCTAATGAGCCCCCCTCAATACACATATTTTACCCAGACAAGGTGACTCCGAGATATGACCTTTCAAGATAGACACCTGCTATACAATACACACTCCTTTAGTAGACATTATTTACATGAGCTAATTAGCTACAACTGACAAGTCAGACATCTGACCTTTAGACTGTGCTAACTCACAACACAACATCTATCATCAATAGAAATTTCACACAATACAGTGTCAATTAGCATAACACAATGAAAGGTTCTTAGGAGCCATACTAAGGTTCCTTTACATCACAGTAGCAGACTTAATTACCACAGCAAGCTTAATAGTACACATCAGCCTACACACAATATATATACAATATCTATACCGCATTAAATGTGACTAGCACAGACTATAGTGGGGTTCTCATTCACCCTGTGCCCCTATTAGAGACACAAGGTGATCTACACATAAGAGGCATCAGTGAAGCTGAAACAGGAGTATCTCATACTTTCTAATCACTTCTGGATTACATAGTTACATAGTTACATAGTTAGTCAGGTTGAAAAAAGACACAAGTCCATCCAGTTCAACCATAAAAATAAATAAATAAACAAACAAAATAAAACACAGTACATCCCATACACCCAACTTCATACCCACAGTTGATCCAGAGGAAGGCAAAAAAAACCAGCAGAGCATGATCCAATTTGCTACCGGAGGGGAAAAAATTCCTTCCTGATCCCCCGAGAGGCAATCGGATTTACCCTGGATCAACTTTACCTACCAAACTTAGTACTCACTTATATTATGTGCATTCCACGGGCCCTTCTGTTACAGCCTCTATCCGCACCTGATGGTTGTATTACATGATTCCTGTTGTGCAAGATAAAGAATCCCATTATTCTCAATAGTGCTATTCACACCGGATAGCTGTGTCACATGTCACATGAAGTACATGAGCTTCTTTGGGGCAGAATCTAATATTTTTTGCCCCGGAGAACTTGCTACAGTCGTATGGCATATGCTGGCAGGAGCAGGGGGTTACACACACACTCCCGGCACTACAGTCAGGGCCACCATCAGGGGGGTACAGGCAGTACACCTGTAAGGGGCCTGGGGGTCCCCAGGGGCCCGGATGGGAACCCCCTAAAAAAAAAAAAAAAACGCCTCTTTTTTGCTTTATTTTTTATTAAAAAAATATATTTTTTAATATTTTATTTATTTTCTTTTTTATTAAAGGCAACCCCCCATTTTTTCATTTATTTTTTATAAAAAAATATATTTAATATACATTTTTTTTTTATTAAAGGGCCAATGTTTTTTTTAGAGGTCTGGAGGTCCCCAGGGGCCCGGAGATCCCCAGGGCTCCAGATGACAACCCCCCTTTTTTTTATAAAAAAATAAATAATGTTATATATTTTTTTTATTACTTTTAGAGAGAGAGATATATTTTTATTAAAAGGCTCAGAGGTCCCCAGTGCCCCATGTTATTTTCTCAAGTCGCGGCAGCCCCCCCCCCCCCGCTTCTCAATTTCAGGCGGCAGCACCCCCCCCGGTTCTCTGCTCCAGGGGGCCCATGCCTGAAGCTGTGTAAGGTAAGGTGACCAGATTTATAATATGAAATCCGGGGACATATTTTTTTTTACTAGTATTGGCGGCAATCAGGGACTCTCTGCCTGTCGCCGCCGCCGCCCGCCTCACAGCCTCTCAAGTCTTACTCTCCGGGCCCCGGCTACTACTGGGTGGGGAGCGGAGGAAGATCACTCCACCAGGGAAGGCAAGGAGATAAAAAGGCAGGCTACTGTCTGGGACTTGAGTCAAGGCAGAAGAACATGCGAGCGGAGCTGAATGGGCATACACCCGAAACTGAAGAATTTTCCCTCCACTCTGACCAGCACATGATCATCAGAAAGGGGCTCAGATAAAGGAAAAAAATAGACCCCTCCTAAACTAGTAGGAGCGGGGTGTGCAATTCAATTTTTTTTTAATTAATTTTGCACTGACTGTCTTTGAAATTGCCCCAGCCCCTGTTCAAATCCAATCTGGGGACAAAACTGGGGACAGACTTGTTCCGGGGACAGTGTCCCCAATCCAGGGACTGTCCCCTGAAACCGGGGATGTCTGGTCACCCTAGTGTAAGGGGCCCCATAATTCCTGATGGCGGCCCTGACTACAGTTGTCAGGACTGTGTATAAATCTGACAAGCCAATTGTTTGCTGTCAAATGGAAGCATTTGAGTGGCTGTACAGCCACGCTGTTGCTTTCCTGGACAGCCCCCCCCCCCCTGCATGGCCCCACGTCATGTTTTCAATGCTCCATTATGCCAGACCATTGACTGGCATGGCAGATGACACCAGATAGAGGGGAGAGAGACCAGTGATCCTCCATTCGCTGATCTCCCTAACCTCGTAAAAATCCCTCATGACTGTTTAAAGAGAACCTGAGAACAAAATAGCATCACATAGTTTAGTTAAGATGTAATAAACAAATGTAAACACGTGCATCGGGGGTGTCTATGCAAATAATACATGATACATATCAACATGCATGTGGGAGTGAGAGCAATAATCCTAGGCTCACTATTCAAAGTTAACTCTAAACTGAGGGGCTTTTAGAGTGTCGCCTATGAAAAAGTTTGATGCCGTTTCACGGGCACTCCCCATTTTAAGATTTGACATATTAGTTTACTTGGTACAGCCTAATCTTGGGTAATATATTGTGTTTGTGTGCCCTAAAGTTAACTTTAGTGTATTTTTTACTAGAAATTTGCGCTTGGTAAACCTTTGCATTTAGATTTTCTGACATAAAAAATTGGCACTACCACTATTTTATTTACTAAGGTCTCTGTTTTTAGAAAATATAGAACATTTTTAACCACTTGCCAACTGTCGCCTGTACATATACGTCGGCAGAATGGCACAGCTGTGCAAAGTAATATATATATACGTCACTTTGAATTTTTGTGCTCTACGGGTGCGCGCACCTTATCGCAAGCTCCATGACCGTGCCTGCAGGACCCGCAGACTCAATGTCCGCCTGTGTCCCACGTTCGTGTCACGGAGCTGCAGAACGGGGGGATGCCTATATAAACAAGGCATCTCCCTGTTCTGCCTAGTGACAGGACACTGTCTGCTCCCTGTAATCGGGGGCAGTAATCAGTGTCGTGTCACAGTAAGCCCCGCCATCACACAGCTAGAATCCCTCCCTAGGACACACTTAACCCCTTCCTAGCCACCGCTAGGTTAACCCCTTCCCTGCCAGTCACATTTACATGGTAATCAGTGCATTTTTATAGCACTGATGGCTGTATAAATGTAAATGGTCCCAAAATATCGTCAAAATTGTCAGATGTGTCCGCCAAAATGTCGCAGTCACGATAAAAATCGCTGATCCAAAAAAATCGCCGCCATTACTAGTAAAAAAATGATTACTAAAAATGCCATAAAACTATCCCCTATTTTGTAGATGCTATAACTTTTGCTGCAAACCAATCAATAAGCGCTTATTGCATTTTTTTTTACCAAAAATAGGTAGAAGAATACTTATCGCCCTAAAGTGAGGAAAAAAAAAACGTTTTTTATATGTTTTTTTTGGGGGATATTTATTATAGCAAAAAGCAAAAAATATTGCTTTTTTTCAAAATTGACGCTCTATTTTTGTTTATAGCGCTAAAATAAAAACCGCAGAGGCGATCAAATACCACCAAAAGAAAGCTCTATTTGTGGGAAAAAAGGGACGTCAATTTTGTTTGGGAGCCACGTCGCATGATCGCGCAAATGTCAGTTAAAGCGACGCAGTGCCGAATCGGAAAAAGTGGCCTGGTCGCTTGGTAGCCACATCCTCCAGGGCTGAAGTGGTTAAATAATCTTCAGGCCCAAAATGATTTTTTAAAACGTCTTTGCAAAAAAAAAGAGAGGCAAAAACAGCTTAGCAAACGGGTTAATGGGAGCTCCTGAAAAGCGCCATTTTTTCAAACTCCTGTTTAGAAGTCTATGGTCCAGATTCACAAAGACTTACGACGGGCGTATCGGTAGATAAGTCCTAATCTGAGCCAGTGCAAATTTAAGCGTATGCTCATAATGAGATACGCTTAAATGTTGCTAAGATACGAGTGGCGTAAGGCACTTACGGCGTCATATCTTAGTTGCATATTTACGCTGGCCGCTAGGTGGCGTTCCCATCGTAAAATATGCAAATTAGCAAATACCTCGTCGTATTGGACGTCGTTTACGTCGTTTGCGTAAGTCCATGACAAGGTAGCCCATACTGTACCTGGCCCTACTGGGAAAAGACAAACCCATCCCCTCCCACCTATAACCAAATACATCCCCACTCTCCTCCCACCATAAAACTTATCAAAAATTAAGACTGACACAATTGTTGGGGAAAAATGGCCGGTGCACGGCCCCTTTATTTAAAACCAAATAATTTAACAATATAACCAAAAACCAAGTAAAGCATCTTATACGGCTACCGATCCTTGGAGGCTCTACCTATAACTCTATTTAAACTTCTATCTGCTTAAACACTAACTGGTCCCTGCCGCATTGCACCGGCTCGGGGACGACCACCTTCAGCAGATATACATTCCTATGCCAGGTACTCCACATGCCTGGTATTCACCGGGGACCCATACCTCAGATGGGTCCCCACCCATCAAATTCCATAAGCCTGTTTTACCATGCCTCCAAAGACCCAACCGCCTCCCACAGAGCTGCAACCGCCAATTAAAGAACATCTGCACTAAAAACAAATTCCAAAAGTGTAGGGCGGGCGGGAACGTTTCTCCTCCTCGTGTGCTGACCGGATCCTGCTGCTTGTCCTGTACCTCCCCCACTGCCAGCCTCCCCAGCTATACTGACCAATCCCCTGCACTTTGCTTCCCGCCGCTCTGTTAACCCCTCACTGGCCATGGTGCTGGGCACCTTCTCATGCCGCCCTGCGCCTATGTTTCTGTGCATTTTGCTCCGGGCTTTCTTGACAAGGTAGCCCATACTGTACCTGGCCCTACTGGGAAAAGACAAACCCATCCCCTCCCACCTAATAACCAAATACATCCCCACTCTCCTCCCGCCATAAAACTTATCAAAAATTAAGACTGACACAATTGTTGGGGAAAAATGGCCGGTGCACGGCCCCTTTATTTAAAACCAAATAATTTAACAATATAACCAAGAACCAAGTAAAGCATCTTATACGGCTACCGATCCTTGGAGGCTCTACCTATAACTCTATTTAAACTTCTATCTGCTTAAAGACTAACTGGTCCCTGCCGCATTGCACCGGCTCGGGGACGACCACCTTCAGCAGATATACATTCCTATGCCAGGTACTCCACATGCCTGGTATTCACCGGGGACCCATACCTCAGATGGGTCCCCACCCATCAAATTCCATAAGCCTGTTTTACCATGCCTCCAAAGACCCAACCGCCACAGCGCAAGGTGTGAAGCCTCACACCTCTGCGCCCCGCCAAAAACGAACTGCCCTTTGAATGCCTTCCTGTAAACCCAGTGTCCACAAATCCGTGCCCACCGAATTTAAATGCACCCCATCGTCGCGGAGGTACCTCCACGTTTCCACTTCCAGTTCCTGGTGCCGCACCACAAACCCCCCAACGCGAGCCACAAAACGCCCAATCTCCTTATTGGCCTTCACACGAGCCCTATTAAGCTTGGACACAGACTTGGTGTGACGCCAAGCGGTGCGCCCAACCATGTCTGACCACACCACCGCCATACGCGGAAAAGCGGCCTGTAGCCGGAGCACATCCAGCTTAACATCCCGGATCAAGTGCCTGCTGGACCGAACACCCAGGTCATTGCCACCCGCATGCAGCACCAGCACATCCGGGTGCCTATCCCACCCGGCGGCCCTGTAGACCTCCGGGACCACCCTGTTCCACAACTTGCCAGGGATGCCTAACCACCTGACATTGACGTCCTCCCGGGGAAAACCTAGCTGACGGCCATCAGGCCTGACGTCCGCCCTCTTGGCGCCCCAGTGGACAAACGAATGCCCCAAAATCCACACTAGGCAAACGCGATCTGTAAGAGAAGAAAAAAGGCCACATAGCATACTCAACCCCGAGGCACCATGACAGAAAGCAAGAAAAGAAAAACACGTACAAACAAAAAGAGAAAAAAAAAAAAGAAAAAACTACCCCGCCACTAACCATGCCCTAAATCAGATGAGGGCGAACATAAAGCTTGAACCTGTCGGACTCCCATCTACCAATGCGTTTCACCACTGCAGCGTACAACCCCCACCTAGCGGCTTCAGTAGCCGCTCCGATCCGAAAGGAATGGGAAGAGAAACTGTGTGCCACCAAACCTGCTGCCGAGAGGCAGCGCCGCATAACCGACACAAACTGAAAGGTCGATAATGCTGTACCGTCGGCATGTACCAAGAAGGAACCCGACACCTTCGGGCGAACGGCCAAATACTCCCCCACCACCGTTACCGGGCAAATGTCCGAGCCCTACACCCGTAGCAAATACACATGTGCCCCTTTGCCGGCCTGATCCGTCTTGGACCGTCGGATAAGAAGTCTGACCGACTCCACATCCCAGCAAATGTCCGACACCGCCAACCCACCATGCGCCCCTTTAGAAGTACTAACCAATTCCCCCACTCTGAGGGCCCCATAAAAGGCAAGGGCGAAGGCCGTTTTGAACAGCAACGTCTCAAAAACGGACGAGCAAACCGAGGGCGCCTGTAAGAACAGCGTCCGCAACAGGTCAAAAGTGATAGGCCGGCGGCCTTCCGGCCGCCGAGCCCCCTTACCATGACCCCTCAAGGCCTGTCGAACTAGGAAGTCCTTGGTAAAATCCGGCATGTCCCGGATCTTGAACCAAAATGCGAGGCCCGCCAACTTCCTGCGCATGGCCGAAACAGACACCCCATCCGCAAAACCTAGACAGACAAAGTAAATAACCAGCTGTCCGAAAATCCCGCTAACGCCACCTGAACCCACTCTCTGCAGTAAAGCCCCCCACTCTGCCCATACCTTGGAGTAGAAGGCCCAGGTCGACTCACTCAAGGAATTCCTAATCAAACCGGAGGCGATTCCAACGCAACCCGCCAGAGATGAGGAGGACAAGCGGTTCCGTGTTGCTCCGCTCCCGGCACCAACTCCCGAAACCTGTCCATCTGAAAACGGGAAAGAGCGTCAGCCAACGTATTCTCCACCCCAGGGACATGAACAGAATACAAGAAAACATTGAGACGAAGACACGCCAAAACCAAATACTGCAGCAAACGAACCACCGGAGGCGAGGTCCCCGACAAAGAGTTAACGACCCGAACCACCCCCAGGTTGTCGCAGTGAAGACGGACCTTCTTATTACTGAACACTGCACCCCAGAGTTCCAACGCGACCACCACCGGAAATAGTTCCAGCAGCACCAAATTTTTAAAGAAGCCTGCTTCCTTCCAAACGGCGGGCCAACTCTCCGCGCTCCACCGCCCTCCCAGGAAAGCGCCATAACCGGTCGACCCGGCCGCGTCCGTAAAAAGCTCCAGATCAAAATTGCTGACTGGCCCCTCCATCCAGATCGCCCGGCCATTAAAATCATTCAAAAATTCTCGCCAAACACCGAGATCAGCCCTGTGCTCCCTCTTCAGCCTAACAAAGTGCCTGGGCGATGCGATCCCAGCCGTGGCAGCCGACAGCCGTCGACAAAAAACCCGGCCCATGGGCATAATACGGCAAGCAAAGTTGAGCTTGCCTAGGAGAGACTGCAGGTCCCGCAGTCGGATCTTCGACTTCTTCGCCGCCAAACTGACCTCCTCCTTCAAAGCCTGCAACTTATCGTCAGGCAGACGACATTCCATGGCCACCGAGTC
This sequence comes from Rana kukunoris, assembly GCA_029574335.1. NCBI lineage: Eukaryota > Metazoa > Chordata > Amphibia > Anura > Ranidae > Rana > Rana kukunoris. The sequence continues at coordinate 530,224,349 of CM056052.1, read as the reverse complement.
AATCTCAATCCCCAAAAATTTGACCACCTCTGCGGGGCCTTCCGTCTTATCGACCGCCAAAGGCACGCCAAAACGCTCCATCAGGTGTTGCACGGTCGCCAACAGCACACCACACACCCTGGACGCGGGTGGGCCAACACAGAAGAAATCGTCAAGATAGTGAATCACAGAGTTGACCCCGGCCACGTCCCGCACCACCCATTCCAAAAATGAGCTAAATGTCTCGAACAAAGAACACGAGACAGAGCAGCCCATCGACAGGCAGCGATCAACGTAGAAATCCCCCAACCACCGACAACCCAACAGATGAAAACTACTCGGGTGTACCGGAAGAAGACGAAACGCCGCCTCGATGTCCGTCTTAGCCATCAAAGCCCCCCGACCGTAGCGCCGTACCCAAAACACTGCGGCGTCAAAAGAGGTATAAGACACCGCACATGCCTCGGGGTCAATGGCATCATTGACAGAGCCACCTTTCGGAAATGAAAGATGATGGATAAGCCGAAACTTATTGGGCTCCTTCTTAGGGACGACGCCCAGCGGCGATACCACCAAATCCTCCAACGGGGGGCATGGGAAAGGGCCGCACATGCGCCCCCAAGCCACTTCCCTGGCCAATTTCTCCGAGACCACCTCGGGATGCAACAGGGCGGACTGAAGGTTGTCCGCCATAGGGGGAATCTGCGGGAGCGCACATGGAATCACAAACCCATCCGTGAAGCCCTCCCGCAACAACCGGGCAGCCACCCGATCCGGATACCTACTTAGAAAGGTGGACATCCTGTCCACTCTCACCGGAGTCCGGCCTCTTTCCCGCAGCATCGCCGGCCCGGGATTTTCCAGCCTTAAAGCAACGGGAGAAGGGATGCGCCCCTCCGCAGTGGGAGCATTCATGCTTGTACCGGCAGTATGCTCCGAACTTACAAGAACCTTCGTTGAACAGCCAGCACTGGCCCCGCTTCTTTGTGGCCGACAGTCCCGGGGCGGAAGGACTTCCGGCCCCTGCCTGAAAAAACGAAGTCGACGCCCGCGGAGAGGACATGAGCTTCATCCACAAACTGATGTCCTTATGGTCCCACCGCAGTGCCGGCCTTATGGCCTTGCGCTGACGAAACCCGCCAAATCTTCTCCCGCACTTCCTGTTTCAAGTGTGCCCCTAGCGGCCCCTCAAAGCAGACGTAGACTTCGCACTTGGCAGAATCCGCCAGGCGAACCAAGTCTGCCCTCTTACCTGCCTCCCTCTCGGGACCTGCCAATGCAGGCACACCCGCTCCCCGGTCCTCCACCCCCGCGGCCCCAACCGCGGCCGCCCCCAGCACTGCAGGCGCGGGTACGCCCCGCGCCAGACCAGGATCAGACACCCAGGCTGCCACCGGGCCCACCTCAAAGCGCTGCACTAAAGACTGCAGCCCGACCAGCAGGTCACGCACTACCGTGGCATCCCCCGGACCCACCGAGGAAGAAGATGGGGCCCCCCTCACTCCCCCCTCGGGAACCCCAACCCCCCCAGCCTGACTACTCTCGACACTGGACAGACATACAGAAGGCAGAAGAAAAGAAGAAGCAGACTTAGACAGGGACTTACCGGGCCGAACCGGACGAGATCCCGCCGTCGCCGAGCCGGAATCCCCCGTGGCCCTCTGGATCGGTGCGACATCCTCGACCTCGCTGGAAAGCTCCCCATCGGAGCTGGACGATTCCTGGGGACCGCCTGAAAGCCAAGCTGGAGAAGACGCACAGCCCCCCGAAGGCCCCGGATGCTCCTCATCCAATCTGCGCCGTTGGCCTGCAGGACTGGAAGCCCCGGCCGCGACCGAGTAGCCCCTCTTCACCCCCCCACCTCCTGGAGGGGCCTTGCTTCTGGCCTCAGGAACCTGAACCCTTGGGCCCCGACTGGGCCCAGGTGTGGAGGGGTCGCCGGCCGTCAATGGCTGCATGCCCGGACCCGCTGTTCTACTCCTCCCTCGCTGAGCTGCCACCTCCGTCACCACATGTGGCAGAGATGGCGCCGCTGTCACCCGGGTCTTCCTGCGCTCGGGGACCGGGGCTGGGGAATGGCTGTGACCCCGTCCCGCAGGGCTCCGCCTCCGTCGGGGATTCCTCCCAGCTCCGGCACCCGCTCCGGATGACGTAGGCGGGGTGCACGGAGCCCGAGGGTCCGTATCCGGGCTCCCATTGTGGCGCTGAGCCCTCGGTGCAGGCGGGGGGCTGTAGCGCTCCGGCGGTTGAGACCGCCGAGCACGCCGCCCCCGCACATTGGACGGATCAGTGGCGGCCGCACCCTGAAGCGCTGCGAGCTGACTCTGCAGCCAATCTGTCCCCATCAAGGCCGCCATGTCCCGGAGTTGCGCTGCCAGTACCTGTGATTCTACCATAGCGCAGGAGAGAGAGGGAGCGCGATCAGCACCCGAACGTTTCTCCTCCTCGTGTGCTGACCGGATCCTGCTGCTTGTCCTGTACCTCCCCCACTGCCAGCCTCCCCAGCTGACCAATCCCCTGCACTTTGCTTCCCGCCGCTCTGTTAACCCCTCACTGGCCATGGTGCTGGGCACCTTCTCATGCCGCCCTGCGCCTATGTTTCTGTGCATTTTGCTCCGGGCTTTCTTTCACAATGGAGTTACGTTCACGTCGCTTTTAATTGACAATTAGCGGCGTGATTTGTAGCATGCGCACTGAGATTCAGGCATGGCTGGCGCATGCGCAGTTCGTTCGGCGCGGGGACGCGCTTGATTTAAATACTACACGCCCCCTACCCGCCGAATTTGAATTCCGCCGGGTCATTTACGCTACGCTGCCTCAACTTTACAGGCAAGTGCTTTGTGAATAAAGCACTTGCCTGAAAAAGTTGCGGCGGCGTAACGTAAATGATATATGTTACACCCGCACAAAGATAAGACGGGCTACGTGAATCTAGCCCAATGGGTCCAATTTTAAAAGTTATGCCGCGTACCCACGACGGTTTTTCGGGTTCTAAAAAATAACGTTTTTTTAAGGTCATTAAAAAAGATTGTGTGTGGGCTCCAGAGCATTTTTCACGATGTAAAAAATGGGCATTAAAAATTTCAAACATGCTCAAATTTTTCACGACGTGTTTAACGTTGTCGTTTTTAATGTCGTAAAAAATGGTCGTGTGTAGGCTTTAGCGTTGCAAAAAAAATGTGCATGCTCAGAAGCAAGTTATGAGACGGGAGCGCTCGTTCTGATAAAACTAGCGTTCTTAGTGGAGATAGCACATTCATCACGCTGTAACAGACTGAAAAGCGCGAATCGTCTTTTACTAACACAAAATCAGCAAAAGCAGCCCCAAGGGTGGCGCCATCCGCATTGAACTTCCCCTTTATAGTGCCGTCGTACGTGTTGTACGTCACCACGCTTTGCTACAGCATTTTTTTTAATGATCGTGTGTAGGCAAGGTCGTTTTAACCACATCCTTACTGGGCACATATATCCCCCTCCTGACCAGGTGAATTTTCAGCTTCCGACACTGCGTCGCTTTAACTGACAATTGCGCAGTTGTGCGACGTGGCTCCCAAACAAAATTGGCCTCCTTTTTTCCCCACAAATAGAGCTTTCTTTAAGTGGTATTTGATGACCTCTGCGGTTTGTATTTTTTGCGCTATAAACAAAAAAAAGCGACAATTTTGAAAAAAAACAACAATATTTTTTACTTGTTGCTATAATAAATATCCCAATTTTTTTTTCAATTTTTTTTTTCTTAGTTTAGGCCGATACGTATTCTTCTTCATGTTTTTGGTAAAAAAAAAAAAAAAATCACAATAAGGGACTGGTTTGCGCAAAAGTTATAGCGCCTACAAAATAGAGGACAGGATTATTATAATTTTTTTATTATTTATTTTTTTACTAGTAATTGCGGCAATCTGCGAATTTTATTGGAACTGCGACGTTATGGCGGACACATCGAACACTTTTTACACATTTTTGGCGCCATTCACATTTATACAGCGATCATTGCTACAAAAATGCACTAATCACTGTATAAATGTGACTGGCATTGAAGGGGTTAACACTAGGGGGTAAGGGAGGGGTTAAATGTTTACCTGTATTGTGTTCTAACTGTGTGAGGGGAGGGGGGGGTGACTGGGGGAGGTGACTGATGCTGTATCCCTATGTACAAGGGACACAGATCGGTCTCCTCTCTCCCTGACAGGACGTGGAGCTCTGTGTATACACCGAAAAACGGTCGCGTGTACGCGGCATTATGCGAAAAGAAATTGGAAAAAAAAACTGGGGAACAGGGGATTTGTTTTTTTATTATAAGTTACATTTACGAAACAGATGTGTTCCTGCACCCTAGCAGCAGTGAAGAAGCAGGAGGAGGCAGAGCTCGAAAAATGTAAAATCCATGACGCGGCACGCTCAGTATGACTACAGACGAAACTCAAAAGGTGGTGGGGGTGGGGTGGGGTCAGCGACATTTACACTGTGAGTGAAAACATGAGATCTTTAATCCTACAGTAATCGGCTTTATGTCTCGTTTGTAGCGAGTGCTTCAAGATGGGTTGGTTTCATTTAGAGATGACTTGGGGAAAATCCTTAAAATAAAATGACGTAAAATGAGTGCAGCTGATAAAAATCTGCTCATAAACATAAAACGATTTCTTCTTCTGTATTTCTCGCTCTCTTTGCACGAAAGGCGACTTTCAGAAACATCTAGAAACCTCACCTAGGGGTAGAGAGTTCAAAGACACCACAGAATACTTGGTGATCTCTATATTTGGCAATGCAGAAATATTCGTGTTTTTACAAAGGAAGGACGGTGACCTAATATGTATTCTACTCTTCTTTTGAAGAACTGATAAAAAGCCGTGACCTATATATACTACAGAGGAAAAAGCTCAACAAAAATGTGAAATATCAGCACTGCCTTTCTTTTCGTGAAGGGATATTATTATCTGAACGAGCAAAATGCCTAAAATGTCAAACATTCTACATAACTGTAATAACCGTATGTTCTATTAATAGGGCTTTTTAGTTACTGTATGTGTCATATCAGGGGCGGACTGACCATTGAGGCACCCGGGCACTGCCCAAGGGCCCCATGCCACTAGGGGGCCCCATCGGGGTTGCCAGGCTCAGTAAAACCAGGGACAGTATGTAAAAATCTGTGTTTTGTTTACATCTGTCCCTGCTATGTCTTAACCCGACATGCTTTTGATGTGAAAATCCTGAGATTTTACCTGCACTGCCTCTGCACTGCCTCCTGGCGTGGTGGCCAACTGTAAGCCCAGGGGCCCCATAATCTTCTATTGCCCGGGGGCCCCATGGGTTGTCAGTTCGCCCTTGTGTCATATAGACCTAGGGAGTCATGGTCCCCAAGGGGAACGTCCCAGAACATGACCATTTAGGGGCAACTGAGGACTGCAGTTGAGAAGCTTTGCTCTAGAGCAGTGGTCTCTAAACTACGGCCCACGAGCAAGATGTGGTCCTTTTCTAGCCTTTATAGGGCACTACTCCTCCTACTACCAATGATGGGGGCACTATCCCTCCTCATTCTACCAATGATGGGACACTATTCCTTCTACTGACAACAATCATGAGGCACTATTCCTTCTACTGACACCAATGATGAGGCACTATTCCTTCTACTGACAACAATCATGAGGCACTATTCCTTCTACTGACACCAATGATGAGGCACTATTCCTTCTACTGACACCAATGATGGGACACTATTCCTCCTACTAATACTAATGATGGGACACTATTCTTTCTACTGACACCAATGATGGAACACTGTTCCTTCTACTGACACCAATGATGAGGCACTATTCCGTCCACTGATACCAATGATGAGGCACTATTCCATCCACTGATACCAATGATGAGGCACTATTCCTCCAACTAATACCAATGATGATTAAATAAATCAAGTGTACCTGGGACCCCAAAATGGCCCAGGAGCAACCTGGAAATGAGGGAGTGGGCAAGTGGACTATAGCGGTACTGGATATAAGAAAATACAAGAAAATACAATGGAAGGATGAAATGACGTAAAAAATTGTTACATTCGTTTATTATACATAATAATGGGCAATTTGAACACACATTATTGGATTATAAAAACAAAGACAACATTAAAAACGTGACACAGTGCATGACCAACCAAACAGGTCACCAAGATGTTAAAGGGCCCTACACAGAGGGGCGCGGTGAGAGGAGTGGGGTCATGCCCGTTGAATCTCGACTAGTTTCGCAACAAAAGTTGCTTCGTCAGGAGAGGTGGTCTGCACAGCTAGAGATGGACACCTGGAGCTACAAGCCGCAAAAGGAGGAAGGGAACCTCTCAAAAAACGGGTGGATGGAAGATGGAACCGCACTAGGAGCTATCCCTAAAATAGCTGTGTAGGAAAAGGGATAAATGTGGACCTGCGAACCATATCCATGGTTCAAAACTGAAACATGGCTGACGTGGGTTGTTGGTAGCAATCCCACAGTAAGTATACAAGGTAAGTAACCAGTGGTCGGTAGAGCACACTGTAAGGTTCACAGGATCCGGTGTGTGTCCCAGGTACACTTGATCTATTTAATCGATATTTAGGATGATGGTACTTTTATGTTTATTGTTCCTGTGTTTACTTTAAGAGGCTCCAATTCAATCATTAATACCAATGATGGGACACTATTCCTTCTACTGACACCAATGATGGGACACTTTTCCTCCTACTGAGATCAATGATGGGGGCACTATTCCTCCTACTAATACCAATGATGGGTCACTATTCTGTCCACTGACACCAATGATGTGGCACTATTCCGTCCACTGATATCAATGATGAGGCACTATTCCTCCTACTAATACCAATGATAGGACACTATTCCTTCTATTGACACCAATGATGAGGCACTATACCCCTTACCACTACCAATGATGGGACACTATTTATCTACTGACACCAATTAAAGAGCGCTATTCCTCCCACCAATAACAATGATGGGACACTTTTCCTCCTACTGACACAAATGATTGGCCACTATACCTTTGGCTAATAACAATGATGGGACACTCTTCCTTTGACTGATGCCAATGACGGGGGTCTATTCTTCTTACTAATACCAAAGATGGATCACTATGGCCCCTTTCACATTGCGGCGGGAGCCGCGTTGGCGGTATAGCGCCGCTAAAAATATCGGCGCTATACCGCCGGAATTGCCGCGAGTTGCGGCCGCTAGCGGTGCGGTATTAACCACCGCTAGCGGCCATGAAAGGGTTAATACCACCCGCAATGCCGCCCCTCGGGCTTTCACATTGAGGATGCAGTGAAGGAGTTTTTCAGGCGGTATAACATCGCTATTTTTAGCGCTGTACCGCCTGAAAAGCTCCTCAATGTGAAAGGGGCCTTAATCTCCATTTATACCAATGATGGGGCACTATTCCTCCCACTGATAAAAATTATGGTGCACTATTCCTCCTTCTAATGACCACATAGGTCATGTTATATTTACTCCCACTGACCACCAAACCTAAGACTTTTTTTACTGGATGCGGTGACATTTTCTACTCCCCGCCCCCCCTAAAGTCTGAAGGATAGTAAACCAGCCATTTGCTTAAATGTTTGGAGACCCCTGCTCTAGAACTCCCCAAGCCATGTCTGACCTGCTACAGGGTACTCGATGGCGCATCCTGCAAGAACCTGGAAGAGAGTACTGCCCCCCCCCCTCAATGAAATAATAGAAGAAGATGGTGACATGTGACTGTGCGTGCAGCGGGGGACCCCTACACAACACCACCAGATGTGTGAATATATTTTTTGTGTATTACCCAGTGAAATAATTAAGTTGGGGGAAAAATAGGGGCTCTTTAAAGCGCAATTTTAACTCTCTCTGTCAACATCGACTATTTTTAATCCTAATACTGCTAGTGAATAGATAGGAAAGTATAAAAAAGTATTCACGCCCCTTGAAATTTTCCACATTTTGTCATGTTACAAGCAAAAACGTAAATGTATTATATTGGGATTGTATGTGATAGACCAGGGGTGCCCAACCTTTTGAACAGTGAGGGCCACTTAAGCAACTTGGTAACCAGTCGCGGGCCACAATGAGAAAAGCGGACGGATGAAAGGTCACAGCTACTCTATAGGCTTTCAGATCTGCTCAGATGGAAGGGGACAAATTCCCTGTTCTATTTTTGGGATTGGAGGTAGGTGGACGTAAACGGACATCTGTCGCTCTATAGATGTGAATTGAGGGTCCCATTTGGTTGGGCTGATTTTGTTACGAGGGCCTAAGACTGCTTTCACACTGATGTGCTGCGGTTTACCCACACCACGGGTGCAGTGAAGGGTACCTGTGTCTATCCTGCGGGTTAGCTGAACTTTGCCATAGACTCCGCCTGTGGCAAAAGCCGGCACTGTAGAGGAAGCATCGGCTTATGGGGCTCTGCTCTGCAGCTGCTTTCTTCCTCTACCACCAGCTTCATTCACAACACTGATGCTGTGGTATGGCAGGTCGGCAACCTGCGATCTGGGCTTGGCAACCCGCCATTCCAGAGCAGGAGGTCGTGGGCCACATCTGAGGGCTCCGCGGGCCACATGTAGCCCCCGGGCCACTGGTTGGCCACACCTGTGATAGACCAACACAAAGTGCTACATAATTGTGAGGTGTAAGGAGGATTATAAATGGTTTTCAAAATGTTTTTTACAATTAAATATGTGAAAAGTATGGGGGGTACATTTGTATGGCGCCCCCCTCAGTCAATACTTTGTAGAACCACATTTTGCTGCAACTACAGCTGCAAGTCTTTTTGGGGATGTCTCTACCAGCTTTGCACATCTAGAGAGGGACATTTTTGTCCATTCTTCTTTGCAAAATATCTCAAGCTCTGTCAGATTGGATGTGAACAGAAATTTTCAAGTCTTACCAGAGATTCACAATTGGACTTTGACTGGGGTATTCTAATGCCGCGTACACACGATCACTTTTTGCGATGAAAAAAAATGACATTTTAAAAAATGTCATTTAAAATGATGGTGTGTGGGCAAAATGTCATTTTATGTCTTCTGAAAAATGACCAAAAAAAAAATTTGAACATGCTCGAATTTTTTATGTCATTTTTAAAAATGTCATTTTTTGTGTCATAAAAAATGATCGTGTGTGGGCAAAACGACGTACAAAATGACGTTTTAAACCCGCACATGCCCAGAAGCAAGTTAGGAGACGGGAGGTAAAACTACCATTCATAATGGAATAAGCACATTCATCACGCTGTAACAGACAAACAAGCCGGAATCGTCTTTTACTAACAAGTAACCAGCTAAAAGCAGCCTCAAGGCAAATAGAACTTCCCCTTTAGAGTGCCGTCACTTTGTTCATCATTTTCCAAAAATGATGGTGTGTACGCAACGTCATTTTTGAAAATGAACTTTGAAAAATTTCGTTTTTTTTCATGAAGAAAAATTAAATTTTTTTTCATCACAAAAAGTGATCGTGTGTACGAGGCATAACACATGAATAAGCTTTGATCTAAACCATTCCATTGTAGCTCTGGCTGTATGTTTAGGGTCGTTGTCCTGCTGGAAGGTGATCCTGCGCCCCAGTCTCAAATCTTTTGCAGACTCTAATGCCGCGTACACACGATCACTTTATGTGATGAAAAAAAAACGACGTTTTCTGTGAAGTAAAAAACGACGTTTTTGAAACTTCACTTTTCAAAGACCATGTTGCATACACACCATCGTTTTTTCATAAAAAGCGAGGTTACGTTCACCACTCTTTTCCATTGAAGCTCGCTTCATAACTAGCTTCTGGGCATGCGCGGGTTAAAAACACGGTGACTTTTTGTGAAACAAAAACGACGTTTTGAAAAACGACACATAAAATTGAAGCATGCTTCAATTTTTTTTTTGTCGTTTTTTACAAGACATAAAACAACGTTTTCCCCTACACACGGTCAATGAAATTGACGTTTTTAAAAACGTCATTTTTTTTCATCACATAAAGTGATCGTGTGTACGCGGCATTACAGGTTTTCTTCTAAGATTTCTCTGTATTTGACTCCATCCATCTTCCCGTCAACTCTGACCAGCTTCCCTGTCCCTGCTGAATAAAAGCATCCCCACAACATGATGCTGCCACCACCATGTTTCACGGTGGGGATGGTGTGTTCAGGGTGATGTGCAGTGTTAGTTTTCCGCCACACATAGGGCCAGATTCAGGTAGAAACGCCTATCTTTAGGCATGCCTAGTGTCTGGATTTTAAACTAGGCCGCCGCAACTTTTTCAGGCAAGTGCTTTATTCTCAAAGCACTTGCCTGTAAAGTTGAGGCGGCGTAGCGTAAAAAAACCCGGCCAAATTCAAATTCGGCGGGTAGGGGGCATGTATTTAAATGAAGCGCATCCCCGCGCCAAAGGAACTGCGCATGAGCAAGCCGTGAATTGATCCCAGTGTGCATGCTCCAAATCGTCAATACGACGTGTAAACGACGTGAACGGCACTTACGCAAAGCCCTATTCGCGAACGTTTTACGTAAATTACGTAAACTACGTGAAAAAAAACGCCGGCACGCCGTCCATACTTAACATTGCCTGCGCCTCATATAGCAGGAATAACATTACGACGGTACTACGCTGACGCAAACGACGTAATAGAAAAGCGCTGGCCGGGCGTACGTTCGGGAATCGGCGTATAGGTTCATTTACATATTTTAGACGGGAACGCCACCTAGCGGCCAGCCTAAAATATGAAAATAAGATTAGACAGCATAAGAGACTTACACATGTCTGATTTAAGGAAAATCTATGTTTAACTGATTTTATGAATCAGTGGCTGTTAGAAAAGTTTTGTTTGTGTGTCTATTTAAAACAGAGGTGACACTCATAATTCTAACATTGCTTCGGAGCACATGTTACCAACTTGTTATATTCTTTTGTTCTTACTAACCCCATACGTAATATATAGATAACAGATTGTACAGGAAGTTCTGTCTGGAAATAAAGTGCCAGTCTGTGCCAGGTACAGACAGATCTTCCTTAGCTAAATTAGCCAATAAGAAGTGTTATCGTTGCTTTCACTGTAAAGGATGGGGTGGGTGTTACCTTCTTCTCAGGTCACTTTTTGCTTTTTCCCTCACTTTGTAAGCATCACAAAAATGTATTCCTGCATTTTGGATTAAATGATCTTCACTTTCAAACACCTCGATTTTGATTGATTACAAAGAAAGAAATTACTAACATTTTGGTCCTTTGAGCCGGAACCAATGGCTGGAGCCCTTGGGTTGACACCGGTACCGACAGAATCCAGTGAGTATTGGACCTCAAAATCTCACTGAGAAACCCCACTCACGTTAGTGTTAAACAGGGACTGCTTGGCACCGGATTCGACCCAAATCCACCATCTGGTTCTGAACCTGAATTGACTTAGTCTTCTGGTGTTTGAGAGGGTAAGACCATTTAAATTGCTTCTCATTCTTCTCTAAGTCTCTTCTCTTCTTTCTGGTTTGTTCTGTGTGTTTTGTTTATGTGAAATGTGAATTGTGGTACCGACACTGGTATTGATCGTATAATACTCTAGATAATCTAGTGCTCGAAGACAGAGGCATCTGGGGACGTTGCCTAAGGTAATATAAACGTCGCCCGCTGTCCGGACAGATAAAAAAAAGATTTGTGGTATACCAAAACGTCAGAGGTTGATTGCCTGACGTCGTATGAGGTTAAATGTTTGATGGTTTAAGCGCTAGTTGGCGGAGTGATCTAGGAAGACCACAACGTTAACCTTATTCTGTGTGTGTTTTAGTAACTTCTTTCTTTATGTTTAACCTTTCTGTTGGTGATATGGTGAAGAGTAATGCTGATGTTACACAGTTTGAGCCAAATAACTCCTTTACTTGTTGCAGAACTAATAGTCAATAGTAATCATTGTTGGTGGATTGCTAATGTTTTGTTTATATGCTTGGGGTGTCAATAGATTTATGAGACTTGTGAGAAGGTATGCCCAGAGGACTGTAGTTGTATAATAGCCTGTGTGGCTACGTGATATGCCTGTGTGGTCAAGTATTACAAGTGCCATTTGACGGCTACTGTGTGTAGCCCGGAGAATATATATACATTTTTGGGTGACGACCCACAAATTGTTAGAGACTCAAAGTGAGGACTCTAAGAATGGGAGTACGGTTCTCCCATGGATCTCTCGATAAAGGGAGAGGTAGGAAAAATGGCACAAGTAAATTAAGTCCTCTGACAGAAATGACAGACAGATACGGACAGTGGTTAAGATGACACCAAGACTATTATAGGCTGGACCAAAACAGAGCTGATCTAGTACCAGAAGGAGTTATGATCAACTTGGGTTTCTGTGTATGCTAATTTTTATGACAGAGTTGATTAAAAACGTACAATGTGCATTTTTGAAAGTATGCAACGTGATGAAACTAACTAATTATAAGCCTGTCAAAGTTAGAGAATTAGATCAGGCAATGCCATTGTTATATATATATATATATATATATATATGTTTGAGAAGCATAAAACTGATGAGATGAGCCTGCTATCTTATGCAGTTTCCTCCCCCCTCCCTTCAAATTCCTGTGAAAAGCAGCCAGATAGTTCTGAATTACTAAGAAATGTTTAATCATGTGGCGACGTGAAATCCTAGTTAAAATTGTTAGTTTTTGTTATGTAACTCTAGGATTAATTTTAAACAAAGAAAGCAAAAGGTAGCCATGATTATTATAATTCTTTAAAATGTTTAGCTCTCCATTCTAGGCTACTGAACATGAAAGTGGAGAAAGGCAAGTTTATTTATTAAAGGGAAATGGTTTAAAAGAAAATGTGAAAGTGAATTGCACTATGAAGAAAGTGGACAGAATGTTGTAGAATTATTAATGAGGATTGCTGGATATGAGACAAGGAAAAGTGGAGGATGTTTTTGATTACTTTAAAGGTGTCCATTGCCATGGATTGTAAGTTGCTGTTATGTTCCTAGTAGTGCTGTTTGAAGGAGATAAGAAATGTATGCGTAGTATAGAACCTAAATCTGTTCAGTACTGTGCTAAATGGGAAACAAAATTTGGATTAAATGGTAAATTAACTGTTAACAGATGTCAGGATTTGGTGAATAAACTTAGATTGTTGGGTCCCAGAAAGGAAGAAAAAAAAAAAAGGTATGGGTTAGAAATGGCAGAACACTGGCTTGAACACGCTAGGATCAGAGCACAGGGAAAGAGAACAAAAGAAAAATGCCAAGCCCAAATGCCCCTGGTGGACAAAGATGAAGATTTCATTTGTTGCACCCAAAGACCACCTCCTTACAATAGCCACCCCCCCTTCAGGTGCAAGCCACTGCCCAGAGTACCACCCTCCCTGTGACATCCACCCCTGTCAGAGGAACCGCCTCTGACCAAGACCCCAATCCTACTTCCTTAAACTCTCCAGATAGTAGCATAGCCTCAGAGATGAACAGATCGATCCTTGAAACTTTAACCAACGCCATAATCCATGCACTGGGTGCCCCAGCAGGGTCCAAGAGATTAGGTAAACCTCCTATGAGGTATCATGTGGTATAGTGGTGAGGAATACCCCTTGATAGAAGTCCTGTACCCCAGAGGAGGACAAGCGGACAGGAGCGAGGCAATCCATTGCCTCCAGATAGCCTAGACTTAAGAAATAGGTTGACTGCATTACTGAATAGATGCCAACTTAGATGGGTACTGATTGGCAGAGGGAAAAAAAAGACAAACCTTTTTAACAAACAGTGGACTCAAGGGAGGGTCACATGACATCGGTACTTACACAGTTACATGGTGAGCGCCGATCGCTTACTATTCTATAAAATGAGACAGTGTAACTAGAGTACTTCTACCCTGTGTACAGGCATTGGTAGCTGCAACCAAAGCAGTTAAGGCCTCAGCATCTATAGTGCTATATCACCTGCTGACACACACAATGTACCACATGTAGTATCGGTTTATTTGCTGGGGTTGGGGAGGCGCGGGGTTGGGCTCACTTCTGTGCGGAGGACAGTGGGCTTCTAACTCCAGCTTGTTCAATTGGGCCTGGAGGCTCGTTGTTTTTTTGTGTGGGGGTGGGCCTGATTTTGTGCTTACTGGCTTTAGTGGGTGGACCGCATTGTGTGCTTGGGAGTGGGGTATGCCTGCATATAAAATCTATCCACACTGCTACCACTTTTTACTGATGATCATAAACATGACTGTACTGATATGCAGCAGAATGCACTTCCCGGGAAGAAACAATATTGGAAAACAAAAGGTTTCACAATAATAGATAACATTTATACATCACCCGAAAGGAAGACCGGTATTGCCAAAATCCCTATTTAGGTATGCAGTAGTGTTGACACATGGAGTAACTCATGTGTCAAACAGGGGGATGACTGAGATGTTGAGTTAAGTATGTACAGCCTATGGTTTCACCAACTACTCAAAAACTTTTTGTTCTCAATGCCTTATATGTGCAAAACACAATGCTCAGGGAGGCATAATACCCCGGAAAGGAAAGTTCCCCACACCGCAATATCCATTCGAACACATTTGTATGAATTTTATTGAATTGGACAAGTGTGAAAGGAAAAAATATTGTTTGGTTATCAGACGCCTTGACCAAATGGGTGGAGGTATTCCCGACAGGAAGTGAGAACGCATAGACTGTGGCCAAAGCATTACTATGAGATATAATTCCTAGGTTTGGAATCCCTGAAAAGATTTACAGTGATAATGGATCCCATTTTGTAAATAGAACTATACAACATTTGACAGAAGTGATGGGTATCCAAGTAGAAAACCATTGCACCTACCACCCCCAATCGGCTGGATTGGTGGAAAGAAACAATGGAATCCTGAAAAAATAAACTGAGATAAGCTATGGAGGAAACAGGTAGAAAATTGGATGTACTGCCTACCATTAGCTGTGACTAGCATGCATATCACACCCACATAGGAAAGTTTAAGCTCATTTGAAATGATACATGGGAGGCCATATAGAATACCCCTACTACTAAATGAAACACCACTTGAAGAATCTGAACGTACCTTAGCAGAATATATGTCTAACTTGTTGAAACAGAAACAAATTAATGAGATCTGTTCTATTCCAGAAGGTTCAATCTAAGGAGAAGAGAAAATCCATATTGGAGATTGGGTCCTGATAAAAGTAATAAAAAAGGAAACATTGGCACTTGCTTAAGTGGGAGGGGCCAATAAGGATTGCAGAGAGGTCTACCTGGACTCACCAGTCCCATTGCAAAAAGGTTTTACAGGCAGAACAGGGTCAGTTGGCGGCAGAGCTCTGATAAAAGTCCGGCTACAAAGGGAGGTTCTGCACAAGGCGGGGCTTATCTCAAACCGGTGAAGAACTCCATTACCTTACCCCCCGGGGCTCTGTAGCTGGTTAGGATGAGAGGGACAGAAATTATCTTGGGTCTACTGGTGACTCTAGGGGAGACGTCCATATAGGGAGGCAGAAACTGGAAAAAGAAAGAACCTCTAGAATGGGCAAGTCCAGGGAATTTTAGTTGATTGTTGATAGACTTTGTTTGGATGGTGATTTTATGGTCGCATCCATTTCTGACCCTACTGAGCTAAATCACATTATTAAGTTTAGCAGGGAGGATGAGGAGCAAACGTTTGTTTACCCGATACCAGAGACCAGCTACATGAAGAAAAAGGATGGTGACGAAGGCAAAGAAGACATGCTTTGGAACGAATGTTATAAAGCAATACTGCTTGAATTAGAAGAAATAGAAGTGAAAAGATGTACTACAATCAAGCCTGCCAGCTTTTTCCTCAAAGTGGAGGATGACCACATCTGCTTAAGACTTATGGAAGAAGAAATGCAGCAAATCTTCCCAGTAAAGGACACTCCTCTTGAGAATTCTGAACTGATCCTGTTTGCAGAGGGTTCACACCTGTACAAAGATGGAGTCCCAAGAATGGCATATACGATGACAAAATTGGAGGAAGTGATTGAGTCAAGACCCAACTACTCCCTTTGTCACTTTCAGCACTGGTTGCCAAAGTGGTAGCACTCATGAGGGTCTGTGAGACCGCAAAGGATCAAACAGCCAACATCTACACTGATAGCAAGCATGCTGTCAAAGTAGTCCATGATTATGGGCCCATAAAATAGAACAGAAGTTTTACAATTGCTGCAAGAAAATCAATTCAAAACTGGAAATATGTTTAAGAACTTTTTGAACCAGTCACCCTTCCAAAGGAAGTAGCTACCCTGAAGGTCAACACACATACTGAAGGACAACCCGTGGAAGGAAAAAGAAAAGGTTGTCTGATCATACTGCTAAGAAGACTGCTGAACCACCAATGGAAGCAATCGTGACCCTAATCATTGATTTTGCAAAGAAGGAGAAGCCTGTAGCAGATAAACAAGAAGAGAACAAATACTGAAAGTAAAAGAACTTGCAAGAATCGGCACTCATGGACTGAGTCATGTATGCCGTAAGGCAATGGAGAGAAACATAAGCAAACCTGGATGGTTTATTTGATACTCCAGAAATGCATATCAAGACTTTGTTGAGGGGTGCATAATCTGTACTAAAAATAACTTAGGAAAACAGACCAGAGTAACAAAGACATTTGGCCAAGTCACTATTCCTTTTCCAAAGACTACATATTTATTAAATCCAATTGCTCAAATCAGGCCAATATCAATGTTTTGCTGTGCATAGAAATGTTTCAAAGTTGGATAGAAGTCTGACTGGTGGCTAAAGAAAATGCCAAAACAACAGAGAAGATCCTTTCTGAAGTAATATGCCGCTTTGGAGTCTTTGAAACTTTAGAGAATGACAGAGGAACACGCCCCACTGGACAGATCACGCAAATTACATGCAAGGATTTGGCAATTGAGCAGGCCTTCCATGCTCCCATCAACCTTTAGAGTTCAGGGAAGGTAGAAAGATATAGTATAGTCAGTAAAAGCAGGAAAAGGGTAGATGGGTTAGTAAAGAAACACTGGCCAACTGTTTCCTCAGGTTCTTTACAACATCAGGAGTACCCCAACTTTACAGGTCAGAGAACTTGAGCCTTATAAGATTTTGTTTGGGGGCCCACCTAAGACAGGGTTGTATTTTCCACATCAGACTGTTGTAATATATAATCATTTTATTTGTTATGTAGTTATTTAATATAGGCAACTGAACTAAAATACCAGCCAATGCTTGAGGGGATTGTGCTATGGTCCAGCTAGTTATGCCTCTGATCAGAACACCCGTAAACTAAGAGTCACCACTGGTATCGAAGGAAAACTTCTCCAAAAGGGTCATTTAACTCTCAGATCTACTTAAATATTGGGGTTCCTCGCGAGGTGCTGAAAAAAGTTTAAAGGGGAGTTCCACCCACAATTTCACAAGCTTAATGTATTCTAGTAAAGTTAGTCTGTAAACTAAGGTCCGTTTTGTTGGGTTGTTACAGCATTTAGATTTAGATTTAGTTTATAATCTAGAAATAGACCGTGGCCATCTTAAGTGTGGGCATCATGAAGCCAGACTGTATGACTTCCTGGATTTTAGCTTTGCATATCTCGCGCATGCTCAGTGCTGCACAAGCAATCTAATAGGATTCAGTCAGGTTTCAGTCAGTTTTCAGTCAGTTTTGCAAGGACTACTGGGAAACATGATGCCTATCCCAGAAACCCTTGCAAATAGCCTAGGCTAATAAGAAGGAGGAAGTAATGAAGGACTACAAAATAAAGGTATTTACAAGCAACAAAATAAATAAAAATTGTCCATTCTGAACACTATGAGATTAGGGCATGCACCACAGACAAACATAAAAAAAAATGGGTGGAACTCCACTTTAAGGCCAGGAATCAGTTAACAGCTGGGTTGGAGTCTCTTCTCTGGTGGGTGACTATAAATAAAAATATTGACTGTAATATATGTGTGTGTGTATATATATATATATATATATATATATATATATATATATATATATATATAAAATGTGTGTGTGTATATATGTATGTATGTATGTATGTATATATACACTTAAACCAACAACAATTTGTAAACTATAGCAAAGATACTGTAAAAAAAAGGTCTAGCAGAACCAAATGGCCATACAAAATGTTTGGTAGCATGTGTTGCACCTTTATCCCTAATAATACAGCTCCTGGGGAACCGTGACCAAAGCCCTGGAAGGACTAACTACTCAATCGAATGAATTGGCAGAAAACTCAGGTATTAACGATCCATTCATAAACTGGACTTATCACATCATGTTTGATCTAATTTGCTGTGGTTTTGATTGTTCTGGTCCCTAGCGGATGCTGCTCTATTCCCTGTATTCGAGGACTTTCACAAAGACAGATTAAAATTGCAATCTCAAGAACAATGTATCAAATACTTTCCACCTCTGAGGAGACCTATACGGACATTGAAGCTCAACTTAATGACATACAGTCCGAAAGTGTATAACACGGGGACTATTATCGAAATGTGGTGAGATAAAATAGACACAAGAGGAGGGAAAATGTTAGAAAAGTTTTGTTTGTGTGTCTATTTAAAACAGAGGTGACACTCATAATTCTAACATTGCTTCGGAGCACATGTTACCAACTTGTTATATTCTTTTGTTCTTACTAACCCCATACGTAATATATAGATAACAGATTGTACAGGAAGTTCTGTCTGGAAATAAAGTGCCAGTCTGTGCCAGGTACAGACAGATCTTCCTTAGCTAAATTAGCCAATAAGAAGTGTTATCGTTGCTTTCACTGTAAAGGATGGGGTGGGTGTTACCTTCTTCTCAGGTCACTTTTTGCTTTTTCCCTCACTTTGTAAGCATCACAAAAATGTATTCCTGCATTTTGGATTAAATGATCTTCACTTTCAAACACCTCGATTTTGATTGATTACAAAGAAAGAAATTACTAACAGTGGCATAGATTGGAGGCCTAAAACGCAGAGATAAGATGGCTTATCTGGAGATAAGCCGACTTATCTTCTACCTGAATCTGGCCCATAGGGCCAGATTCTCAGAGGCGCTACGACGGGGTATCTCAGTGTTCCATAAATACAGTACTTCCTGGTTTCCATACCTAGGCAAATGATAATATCACACATCCCAGGAGTCTTCGGTAGGGGAAGGGGGTTTTCTCGGCTAAGCACACCCTCCTCTGCTTGCCTGAGCTACGGGCAGGTGGATTCTAGCCCTTACTCAAGATGGCCATGGCCAACATTTCTAAGGGGGGTGCTTTTCAAAGGGATAAAATAAAGCATATGATAAATAAAGACATGGATATATGGATGGGGGAGTTTGCTTTGCATATTAAAAATGAATAAATAGCATTTTTGATTTGTGGTGCTCAGATAAAGTGTAGTTCCTCTTTAAGTACATTCAAATGTTACAGCATTTGCTGTTCAAACTTATTTTTAAATAGTAACCTTCTAAGCGGATTAATGAAGCCCTGATTTACAAATACCCAGACAGAAGTTACATAATGTATAATAGGTTCCCACGAGTTTCTGATCTCAGAACAGCTCATTAAATAACACACCTGTGCTGTAACAGATGTTCCTGTGAACCTCATGGAGGATCTGACAAGTCCCTATGAACCTGAGATTTGCTGTGTGACAAAGTATGGAGTGTGCAATACACTGGAACCTCGGATTACGAGCATAATCCCTTCCAGGAGAATTCTCGTAATCCAAAGCACTCGCATATCAAAGCGAGTTCCCCCATAAAAGTCAATGGATACGAAAATAATTAGTTCCGCAATACCTTCAATGGCATGAAATACCGCATGTACCCAGAGGTAGGGGCGCCTGAGAGCCTCGGAAATGATCGGGACAGCTCAGCTGACCTCGGAAAGGCTCGGAAACAACCCGAAACAGAGTATTTACGAGTATTTCTGAACAGCTCTGCTCGGCTCCAGCGCCCCCCCCGCACCTCAGGCCAAATGCGGTACTGCATACCCCATTAACTTGAATTTTGCTCTTTTGACTCGCAAACCGAGTCAGATTATTTTATTTTTTTAAAGTTGCTTGTCTTTCAAAATGCTCGTTAACCGCGTTACTCGTAAACCGAGGTTCCACTGTATTCCAATTAAGCTACAGTATGCTGCAGTTTATGAAGGCAATATCTTAGCATTCCTTTTCCTTAGTCAATAGGTATGGACACCATAGTATCTATTTATAAATGTTTTTACGCAACCTTCATCCAAGAATCATACATTTTCATACTGAATTTAATTAGATAAATGTGTGAATTGTATGAAAACAATCATAAACAGGCTCCCATGTATAGCAAGTAGTGGCGCTGACTCAAGCTACAGTTTCACTTAAAGCCCAACTCCGGAGAACTTGAAAACTATCCCTTGCAGTAGGGCTGCCGCCACACTGTAAGGGTCAATTGTTTGATTGGTCTAGGGTGGAGGAGTAGCAGCACTTTGACTTACCTGATCCCCTACTCACCTGGCAGACGGCGCTTCCCTACCTGTGGATCGTGCCTTGCCTATTGACCCTGAATTGGTCTTAATGATGACATGAGGACCTTAGACCTCTGGAACATAGAAGACAGGACACAGCAAGAACTGGTCTAACACTTCAGCCCCGGAGGATTTGGCTGCCAAATGACCATTTTGAAAAAAAAAAGCAATATTTTTTACTTTTTGCTATAATAAATATCCCCCAAAAACTTGATGAGAGTTGTAGTAAAGGGAATGTCCACACGACAGGTGTCTCTTCTGTGCTTTTATTACCCAGCCGGGTAAAAACGATTCGACAGTAGAAAGGTGAAGGGATAGCAAATAGGAGACAGCAGATTCAGGTGTAACTGAATATGGGAAACAGTCCTGCTTCCAATAACACTTTACTTCGCCACTCCAGCCGGAGTGGGTATAGCGTACCTGGACAGACCTCTCTCACCAGCCTGGCAGCCAGAGTGTCATTCGAATTTAGGATCAAGTCTCTGCCACAGAATTATGGTCCAGAATCCTCTCTCAGTAGATTCAACACCCGGATCTCCTTCAGGTAGTTTTTTGCAAATTAGCGACTGACAAGTGACCAACATCCAGCCTGTCAGATCCCAGGTAGTCCCCGGATGAATAGACAGGCCCCTCCTGGAACACCAGCCTCGTGCTTGGTATCCTTCGGACAGACTCCTCATCGGTCAACCTCCTCCAATTGGACGGACAGCTCGGGAACTCCTCCAAACACCACTGAACCCGCACAGCAGATCAGTTGCTCCGGGCTAACGTGGTCCAGAACCAGGAACACTACTACCCACGCACATCCCGGCCAGGAGGGCCATATGTGGGGGTGTCGTGAAATGGCTACCCCAATAGGGGGCACCACATGAGGAAGAAGACCTCTAGGCAATGGTGTCTGCCCCCTTTATACCCCTCACAAGCATGCACAGAGAGGCGACCCACCCCTGACTGGCTGCCAAGGAGAGATACTCAGGCTCACTTGACCCCACTGCTGCCACCTGCCGTCCGGAGGGTGATCTGAGTCCCCGGACAAAAGGTTAACCCACAGTACAGCCAAGCTAGAGCAGAGAGACAAATTTAAACAATCAAACTAGTTCAGAGATATTTCTCTGAATTCTCCCCCTAAATTTAACATAGCACCGGTTCTGAGAGTAGTAGTATTTTTTACTAGTAATGGCAGCGATCTTCGAATTTTATCGTGACTGCGATATTGCGGCAGACAGCTTTTGCTGATAGGTGTCCCTCATTCCCATCTCCAAAGGGCGGGAGGTATGCGTACTTACCGTACATTGGTGAACAGTGGTAAAGAATGCCTTCCTTACAGACAGCTGGAAACATCATTGATGTCAGTGGTTACTTATCTAATGCCCCATACACAAGATCGGAAAATTTCCGAAAAGAAAAGTTTGTGTGTAGTCCCCATCGGACATTTTCTGTCAGAATTCCCGACAGGAAATATTTGAGAGCTGGTTCCGACCCAAAAAAGACCTACGCATGCTCGGAATTAATTTGACGCATTCTCGGAATCATTGAACTTCGGTTTTAACGGCTCATCATAATGTTGTACGTCACCGCGTTCTTGACGTTCGGAATTTCCGAAAACATTTGTGTGACCGTGTGTACGCAAGACAAGTTTGAGCCAACATTCCATCGGAAAAAAATTCACAGTTTTCTTGTCGGAAATTCCGATCGTGTGTACGCGGCATGAGTCAACAACTTTTGAAGGAACCATATGGTTTGATGGAACCCTGGTTGAGAAAGGTTGATGTAGACAGGGGAATGCAGGGAATAGGACAGAAGGGATACCTTGTTCAGCCTTAACAAGCCAAAAGCTCCTCACCTGTAAACAAGATGTTAGTCATCAGAGTTATTTACCCAACATCACAGCGGTATGCTAAAGACACGTACTGTTGTCAACAGTCCTTAGGATGCCGCCAAGTCATCTCAATAGAACTCAGCAGGTGAGACCACAGATAAAGACAGTCATCTGGATTTGAAATCAATGGGATTAAGAATGCAATATTTACAGGAAGGAGGAAACATGAATAAACGTAGCATAACTTAATGTATGACAGTCTTAGCAGTGAATGTGTACGTGAGCCGCCGAGGACAGAGGGCCATTCATTTCACTTGGCACCACTGCCAGGCAGGTGTTCACAAATGAAGCACATGCTCTTATCGCCCAAGAGAAGAAACAAGTTAATGGCTTGCGATGCAATCTTGGCACCGCGTGAAAAACAATGTCAAACTATGGCGGAACATAAATGTGTTGGTAGCAAACATCAGTCATCAAAGAGTGAAGAGAAACAAATTCTGGAGATGTTTCTGCAGAGTGGGTAAAAAAAACACCCCATGGGCACCTCTCCGTGACTCACAGCTGGCACACAAAGTGAGATGGGCGAGCCAGTTGGTTGTGTGGCAGGATAATCTCATTTGGATTGTGGCAGATGAACCTGCAGGCTCTTTCCCATTATTAGAAGAAGATAATATCTCACTTCCCTACAATGTTCCAACATTCTTCTTGGCTTCTTGCACATACCATCTTGATTAGTCTGGGGATGGTATGAAAGCTTATTTGAGGTCATGCATTGGATACTGATGCAACGAGGTATTGTAAATTGATGAGATTAACAGAAATGAGAAATATTTGTTTTTTATCAATACATACACATTTTTTTAAAGCAGAACAAATGCATTTTGTTATACTGTATGTGTTTCACAGGTACAAAAAATAAATAATTAGCTGTTCCTCAGCCAGAAAGCCTTTTTGCGTTACATAGTTAGGTTGAAAAAAGTCCATCTAGTTTAACCATAAAAATAAAATAAAAAATATCATACAATCCCATATACCCAATCATATACCCACAGTTCATCCAGAGGAAGGCGAAAAAAACCAGCAGAGCATGATCCAATTTAATTTCTTCCTGTTCCCCTAAGGCCGCGTACACACGATCGGTTTGGTCCGATGAAACTGGCCTTAAAGGTACACTAAAGGCAGAATTCTTTTTTTTTTTTTTAAATAACAAACATGTTATGCTTACCTCCACTGTGCAGCTCGTTTTGCACAGAGTGTCCCCAAATGCTGTGTTCTGGGGTCCCTCGGCGGCTGTCTCGGCTCCTCCTCGCGAAAGCTTTCTACCTTCATGCGAGCGAGCGAGCATGGTGGAAAGCTTTGGCGAGGGCGCTCCCGTGATAGAGTGGCGGCAATAGCTGCCGACTGTATCACTCGGCCCCGCCCCCGGCGCGCCGCGTCATCCGCTGTGATTGACAGCAGTGCCAGCCAATGACTGCGCTGCTATCAATCCACCCAGCCTAGCCAATCAACGGCCAGGCTGGGAACCGAACAGGATGACAAGCACGAGCCTGGGAATTTCGAACGGTCAGGTAAGTAAAACGGGGGCTCGGGGGGGGGGGGGCGGTGCTGCCATGGACCATGAAATACTGAAGTGTTTCTACGTGAAATCCTAATTCATGTATTACAGAAGATGGGACATTACGGATACTTCATATTCCAGGATGTCTTGAGATTACAGGAGATTTTATTCTGAACCCCAACCAGGTCAATAGACTCAGAAGATATACTCATTGTCCATTGTGTGATAACCCTATCTAAAGCCTTTTGATTATCAGGTGTAAATGTTTTCTGGCCTGTCTCAACTCTCCAGACGGTTCCATTGTTCTGTGGCTGGCTATTGTGTACATTAATTGCCCCCCTGGGGCTTTTGTCTGAATACACATAACAGTCTTTCTATTCAAACCTTTCTGACCAATCTCTGATGTGTCATTTTCAAGTCCTCATTTGCATGGTTAGGGAGGACCTGAAGGGAGACTGCCTGGACTTTGAAAGGGACCAATAGGAAAGTGGTTGTTGGGGGCGGGATGTTCCAAATCCTGTATAAAAGTGTGCTGTGTACTTTCAATAAAGGGTGTCCTGTTTACATCCAGCATTAAGCTTTGGCTCATGTGTGGATTATTCGGCGATTCCAGGGATATTCCTACTCGTGGAATATTGGGTGATTTTCTTTTAATTCAGAAGAAGGGAATGGATGACGGGGATATGTTCTACTACCGTCACAGGTGCTGTCAGATGTTTTTTTACCTTAATGCATAGGATGCATTAAGGTAAAAAAACGTTTATCTTTACAACCCCTTTAAGACCAGTTTCATCGGTCCAAACCGATCGTGTGTACGGCCCATCGGACCGTCGTTCGTCGGACCAAAGTTTTTAAACTTGCTTTAAAATCGGACCGATGGACGCCTGACCATCGCACCAAAACGATGGTTAGTACGCAAAAGCATCGGACCAAAAACCCGCGCATGCTCAGAATCAAGTCGACGCATGCTTGGAAGCATTGAACTTCGTTTTTTCAGCACGTCGTTGTGTTCTACGTTACCACGTTCTGACCAAAGCGGATTTTGGACTGATGGTGTGTACGCACATCAGACCATCAGGCCACTTCAGCTGTGACCCAATGAAAACGGTCCGTCAGACCATTCTCATCGGGTTGGTGTATGCGGCCTAAGAGGCAATTGGATTTTCCCCGGATCAATTTTACCTATACATGTCAGTACCCAGTTATATTCTGTACATTTAGGAAAGTATCCAGGCTTTTCTTAAGCCCCCTTTCACACGACTTCAAAGTCGCACGATTTTACCGCGATTTTTCCGCGATTCGCGGCTGCGATTTCAATGAATGCCTGTGTAAGTGGCATCAAAATCAAACCAAAGTAGTGCAAGGACTACTTTGAAGTAGGCACAACGTAAAGTCGTGCCAGTATGAATGGTAGTCATTGAAAATAATGGAGAATGACTTGTCATACGATTTTGCAGTCCAAAATCGTGGGACAAGTCGTATAAATGTGAAAAGGGACTAAAGCAATCTACTGATCTGGCCAGAACCACCTCTGGAGGGAGTCTATTGCACATTTTCACAGCTCTTATGCCGCGTACACACGATATATGCAAAATATTATTTTGTCCCACAATACATTGTAGTGTATAGGTTGATTGTTCTTTGTACATTTATCTCTGTTACAGCAGCACCTTGGTTCCTACGAAGAAGACCCCAATACGGGTTGAAACGCATCAACACTTCACTTGACTCATATGCTTACCATTCATGTTCATTGATGTCATGTGTTCTGGTGCTCACTCTCTGTGTAAACTTTGCTAATGTATGTCATACCAGAATTCATTTTTACGATTTTCTATTAAACTTTTTCTACCTTTTTTAAAAAAAATGTTGCACTTTGTCCAATTCCTCATACCATTTGCTGCCTAAAAACCCCATAGGGGAGCCTTTCCATTACCTTTTATTAGGGGTGAGCAGCACTTTCCATACCCCATTTGTGTCCTTTTCCATTCAAATAAAGGAAAATTAACTCAACCACCACCTCTAGGGTTTTTGTCCTTGGGTTAGATGCATATTCAACCCTACAGAATCTCTGCTCTGTTATCCAGCAATTGACCTCTTCTGGGTTCAATGAGGCCCAGCCTCATTCAACCACTTCCTGTGAGTCCCATCACGTAGGGGCACATCATCAAGCCAAGCTGGGCTCACAGGAGAATGCTGCTGGTACCATAGTGACTAGGAGCCACTTTCTGCAACATTCAGAATCCATCCACCACCGGGCTTAAAACTGGAGGTGGAAAAATAATGGATGGTAGTGCCCGAGTGCCCAAATGGTCAGTCCGCCCCTGCCAGACTGTGACACACAGTAAAAATGGTAATAAGGCAAAATTGCTACTAAAAATACACATATACAGTATAAAATGAATATAAGAAAATAGAAATTATATGTCGATTAAAGACCGGGGGGGGGGGGGGGACACATCAAAACTCAAAATGTTGGAATTAAAAGATTCAAGAGATTCTTAGTGGGACAGCCATTATTTAAAAGGACCATTTTGGTGTGGCGCTTAGATTTTAGACTTAAATACGAGCAATGAAAACCTGTCCAGATTCTAACCGTTCTCTAACCTATCCAAAACTAAAATAAAGAAAAACTTTTGCAGCACATTATTTCATCCTGTCTCGGAAGCAGCTACTCTTAAATCCAAACAGGCCCTGGGCTAAAAACTGTTTGCACCCAACTGCTGCTGTCATCTACTGTCTTTATAAAATGTATGAGCGGTAATTAAGCAGCTATCTTCCTCCCCAAATTGGAATATAGAAACAAGTAAAAAAGCATATCAAAAACACATTTACAATAGAGTTTTTGTCCTATGTTCTTGAGGAAGTTGATAGATTTATGAGACTGAAATGTTCCTCCAGATTACAGAGGCGGGCCCACTAATTTTATCATTGCCTTGAGCCCAATGATTTGCTTAAACCGACCCTGCAGCTAAAAAGAAAAATCCAGCAAAAAGCTTCTGTAACGTAAGAGAGAATAAACTTTCCTGGTTTGGTGCCCATTCTTAAAATCTTTGCTCTGTTGTGCTGCAAATTTGCCAGAAAAATATGTAGGTTTACAACCGCTTCAAGAGCTCTACATGCAGCCACAGAATGTGTGTATGCTTTAAGATATCTTGAGGTTGCACACAACGGGGTCTATTAAAAAAAAAAATTGGTTGCTGAACCTCACCATCACCCAGCTCTCACAAATTCTGTGTTTTGCTTAACCACTAGACACTCGGCGGCCGACTATATACGGCCGCAAGTTGGCTCTAATCTGCCAGGACGCCGTCTATATACCGCACGCCGCATCACACAGGTGCCAATGCGTGTGGCTGGCGGCCGCGATGTCCGCCAAGCACCCACAATCGGCATTCACAGAGCCAGGGACGTGGAGCTCTGTGTGTAAAGTCGCAACAAAAATCGCAGATCGCCACCATTATAAAACCGATCCTTAAAACAACCCTTGACCCTAAAGACCCAAACAATAGGAGGCCCATAACGGGACTAAATGTTTTCTCCAAAATAATGGAGAAAGAAGTTGTACAACAGTTACAACAACATTTAGATACCCATAAATTACTCGATACGTTTCAATCAGGCTTCCGTCCAGGTCACGGAACTGAAATAGCTCTGGTAAAAATATGGGATGACGTTCTAGAGGCCGCAGATGAAGAAGAATCTTCTCTCCTGATCCTTCTGGACCTAAGTGCGGCCTTTGACACGGTAGATCACAGACTACTACTCGCTAGGCTAGCTGAAGTGGCCAAAGTCGCAGTAGAGGATCTACCCTGGTTCTCCTACTTTTTGGAAAACCGATCACAAACAGTGAAATTGGGATCCTTCACGTCAGAAATGCGTACGGTATCATGCGGAGTCCCTCAGGGATCTCCCTTGTCCCCAGTACAGTTCAATATCTATCTTCGTCCTCTCTTTGAAATAATCAACAACCAGAAGCTACTCTACCATTCCTACGCAGACGACACTCAACTGAATCTCCGCGTCGGCAACGAAAAGGATCACTCTCTTGGACTAGAGAGATCCCTCACCTTAATAGATTACCATTCTGGGTAAAACTATCACCCCCAGCGCCAAAGTCAAAAGTTTTGGAGTCATTTTTGACTCCTATATGACAATGGATGCACAGATTGGGTTGGTAGTCAGCGGATCCCATCATCTGCTGCGTCTGCTACGCCGACTCACCCCCTTTATCCCTAAAAAGGACATTGCAGTCGTGGTGGGAACAATCATCAATTCCAGACTCGACTATGCAAATGCCCTCTATCTAGGACTCCCCAAATACCAAATCACTCGTCTGCAAGTCGTTCAAAATACGGCTGCTCGATTAGTGACTGGTAAAAAACCATGGGAGTCAATCTCCATTTTGCTTAGATCCCTTCACTGGTTAACAGTGAAAGACAGAATCACTTTTAAGGCACTCTGCCTTACACATAAGTGTATTTAAGGAAACGCTCCCCAATATCTATGCGAAAAAATTAAAGTCCATAACCCCAATCGCACTCTGCGATCCACAAATCAATATCTACTGCACATCCCAAAGGCAAGATACAAATCCAAAGGAGATCGGAGATTTGCTGTCCTGTGGAATGCACTACCTACCACCATCCGACTGGAGTCGGACCACTTGGCCTTTAGGAGAATGATTAAAACTCATCTCTTCTAAGGCAAAGCGTTTCCTTATCGAAGGAATGGAAACAGCGCTCAAAGGCGATTCAGTTCGCAAGTGTTGCGCTTTACAAGTTTTTCACTCACTCACTCACTCATTACTAGTAAAAAAAAAAAAAATAGAAAAATAGTAATAATTCTATTCCCTATTTTGCAGGCGTTATAACGTTTGCCAATTACTATACGCTTATTGCGGGTTTTTTTTTACAAAAAATATGTAAAAGAATACGTATCGGACTAAACTGATTTTTTTTTTTTAAAAAAGGGATATTTATTATAGCAAAAAGTAAAAAATATTGATTATTTTTTTCAAAATTTTTGCTATATTTTTTTTATAGCGCAAAAAATAAAAACCACAGAGGTGATCAAATACCACCAAAATAAAGCTCTATTTGTGGGGAAAAAAAGGACGTCAATTTTATTTGGGAGCCATGTCGCACGACCGCACAATTGTCATTCAAAGCGTGACAATGCCGAAAGCTGAAATTTCGCCTGGGCAGGAAGGGGGTATATGTGCCCAGTAAGCAAGTGGTTAAAATATTGATTTTCTATGTTCACTAGCCACTACATGAAGCTAATGATCATAGAAAATTACTATATTAAGAAAAATAAGGTCAGAATTCTTGAGACACATTTTTTTTTTTAAATAGACCCCAATATACCTTAGCTATGACTGTTAAAGGTCCAGTGATCTAAAATAGCTATTTCATCTTCAGCCTTTTGTGCCCTATAATACTGTAGGGGGTGGTAGGAGGTACCACTGAGCATAGCAAGGGATGAAGGTTTCCCGAGACACCCAAAAGTTTTTAACAAAACTCTTACTGAACAAACTCTAATAATAAGAACTGTGACAGGAAGTCAGGTAAATCTGTGGGTGTTGTCACAGACGGGAGATACATTTCTGCCTTGTTTAGACAATTTACCAATTACTATAAGGTGTCGGCTGCGAGAGGTAGCTAGAAAGGTTTAAGGACCTTGGATAGCCTCAGATGTTCAGTATGAGGCAATTAAGGCCTCTATAAGTAATCCAGAGGATTACTACTGAGGCCTGCATCCTGAGGCTTTTTGAGTTTAGGAGAGCAGTGAGCTGAGAAAGATTTCTGAAGGTGAGGTGGTGTTGATTTTTCTGTGTGATAAAAATCAAAAAGACTATTGTTTTTCTGCTGTATGACTAGCAGTGTCTGCCCGGCCGTAGGCTGTGCCAGACTCCATAGGTAGGCTCCTGTGTGGTGAAGGTAGACGCCCCAAGTGGCAAGGGTTTATTTTATGTTTTGTTTTGTTTATGCTGTTTGGATGCTTGCACTTGTTTCCAGAAATATGGAAGAATAAACCATAACCTTTGTTTTCAACCATCCTCGGCTGCCTCTCTGTATAGTTCAGTGTGTAGTGAACCCACCCAGGGGTTCACACACTCCCGCTACCGAGCTTACCCCTCACATATGGTGGAGAATGCGGGCAGTTAAAGTAAACCCAAAATGGAGGAGATACTGAAACAGCTGGCTATAGCAAATGCAAATCAACAGCAAACAAATGCAGGTTTGCAGCGGAGCCTTGCAGCTCAACAACAGGCTCACCAAGAGAGCATTGTAGGCTTGGAACAGAGACACCAGCAGCAAATGGATCGTGAAACAGCTTCAGAGACAGCAGACCGAGGCTAGGAGTCAGTCCAGTAACATACCGACTTTTCGGGTAAGCCACTTTTTGCCAAAGAAGACTGCAGATGATGACCCTGAGATGTTTCTGACCACGTTTGAGAGAACAGCGGAAAAAGAGAGTTGGCCTAAAGAACAGTGGGCTGGATTAGTGGCCCCCCTATTATCTGGAGAAGCCCAAAAGGCATATTTTGATTTGCAGCTTGCAGATGCAAAAAACTATGATCGGTTAAAAGAGGAAATATTGGCACGTTTTGGTGTAACCCTGGCTGTTTGTGCTCAGCGGGTCCACAATTGGAGTTATCAGCTGAGGAAGCCACCTCGGTTGCAGATGTATGATCTCATCCATTTAGCCAGGAAATGGCTGCAGCCAGAAACTCTGTTCGGACCAAAAATTTTGGACGAGTAGTCATGGACAAATTTCTTAGGTCTCTTCCTAACACCCTGCAGAAATGGGTGAGCCATGGTGGTCCGGAAACCGCAGACAAACTAGTAGACCTGGTCGAAAGGTACCTAACAACAGAGAATTTGTCCTCTTCCCCCAGAGACGCACAGACTTTTCACCCCAAGACCAGACCCTCCCCACCTATAGGTAAGACTGCATCAAGGGATGGGGGTGGAGAGAGGGACCAAAGAGCAACTAGAGGTATTATTGGGACTACTGATAATGTTTGGCGAGAACAGCCTGGAAGACCCATCCCACAGGAAAGGACCAGACGGTTGATTTGTTACCATTGCCGGGAAGAGGGACATGTAGCAGCGGTTTTCCCAGCGGTTGATGAACCCATGCAGTTTGACTTTCTGACAGAGAGACGACAGTCCCTTTTTGCAACCACATGCACTGCAGTAAAGGGGAATGAGAAACCTTTATGTAAAATGTGCTTAGATGGTAAAGATGTTGTGGTATAGGAAAATGGCTGTAGTTTGTGCACATGGGGACACTCAAGAATATCCGGTGACTATGGTTTCCTTTGAAACCTCCCCCGGTAACTTGTGTCACCAAGTGGGTTTAGTTCCCCAACTGCCACAACTTTCCGTTCTCAGTCTTAGCAGGGGAAACACCAGTCCCTAGGGAGGAGCCTGCTACCTCAGAAGAGGAACAGCGGCCGATAGGGTTGGATGACCTCGAGGTGCACAGAGAAAGTTTTATCACTCAGCAATTGAGGTACCCCACATTGTTAAGAGCCCGGGAGAATGTAGTGAAGATAGACGGGGAGTTAGTTAACCCTGACGAGAGGGTTGCCCTCCCTTACTTCATTATTAAAAGGGACCTGTTATATCGTGTGTCACAGAGGATAGAGGAGACCATTGAGCAACTGGTAGTGCCTAAACCGTACCGCAAGATGGTTTTAGAACTGGCCCATGGGCACATTCTTGGGGAACATTTGGGAGCAGAAAAAACCCGGGAGAGAATCACCCAGGGGTTTTATTGGCCTGGGATCACTAAGGAAGTGGAAGTGTACTGCTCTTCCTGTCCAGTGTGTCAGATTACTGTACCCATGCCACATTTTCTAGTCCGTTGCTACCCCTGCCCGTTATTGAGGTCCCTTTCAAGAGGATTGCCATGGACTTACTGAAGTCCACTAGAGGGCACCAGCACATCGTGGTAATAATGGACTATGCCACCCGTTACCCAGAAGCGATTCCTCTCCGAAACACCTCTGCTAAAACCATTGCCAAAGAGTTATTTCAGGTTTTCAGCCGTGTGGGTCTTCCTAAGGAAGTCCTAACTGACCAGGGCACCCCGTTTATGTCTAGGGTGACCAGGGAACTTTGTAAACTCCTGAAAGTGACCCAATTACGTAAATCAGTACATCACCCTCAAACAGACGGGTTAGTGGAAGGGTTTACTAAAACCTTAAAACAAATGTTGAGGAAGGTGGTGGATAAAGATGGAAGGAATTGGGATTATCTGCTCCCTTATCTGATGTTTGCCATAAGAGAGGTTCCCCAATCATCCACAGGGTTCTCTCCGTTTGAGCTACTGTATGGGAGGCACCCCCGGGGCTTACTGGACATTGCCAGGGAAACACGGGAGAGTGAGTGTTCCCCTCATCGAAGTATGATTGAACATGTGGCACAAATGCAAGATAGAATTGCCCAAGTGATGACGATTGTGAAGGTACATTTAGCCCAGGCCCAGTTGGCTCAACAAAGGATTTACAATCGTGGGGTCCAGGTCCGTTCCTTTGCACCTGGTGTTGGTACTGGTCCCCACGGTCGATAGTAAATTCCTAGCCAAATGGCAGGGTCCCTATGAAGTGTTGGAGAAAATGGGGGTGGTGAATTATAAAATTAGCCAACCAGGAAGACGAAAACGTGAGCAGATATATCACGTGAACTTGTTGAAACCATGGAAGGATAGAGAGTCTTTGGTCGCTACGACTACCTGATTTTCTGCTCCGTTTAACCCGGCTGTCCCTGAAGTTGGGATAGCGGAGACTCTGTCCAAAACTCAGCAACAGGAGGCTAAAGAATTTGTGCTCCGTAATAGGGAGAAGTTTTCAGACTTGCCAGGTTGGGTCTCCGGGGTTGAACATGACATTATCACCACACCACACCAGAATTCCAGGAGCCCGGCGAGAGGCAATTTGCCAGGAAGTAAAAAAAATGCTTGAACTGGGGGTTATAGAAGAGTCAAATAGTGATTGGTCCAGTCCCATTGTCTTAGTGCCCAAACCAGATAGAAGTTGGCGGTTTTGTAATGACTTTCGTCGCCTGAATAAAATCACTAAGTTTGACATCTATCCTATGCCCCGCATAGATGACCTGACCAAGGGTTATTGGCAAATTCCTCTCTCGGAGTCGGCCAGGGAAAAAACAGCATTTGTAACTCCAGAAGGATCTTTCCAATACCTGAGGATGCCTTTTGGGTTACAGAATGCTCCCGCCACATTTCAACGCACCATGGATAAGACCCTTAGGCCTCATCGAGCCTATGCTGCTGTATACCTCGATGACGTTGTCATCCACAGTGAGGATTGGGACTCACACTAAAAGTTCAGGCTGTGTTGGATTCCATGTGGAAAGCCGGGTTTACAGCCAATCCAAAAAAATGTACCCTTGGGCTAGATGAGGCAAAGTATCTGGGGTATACCACTGGAAGAGGTTTAATCATTTGACCAAAGGGAAGGAGTCTGTCATGACCAAATGGACTCCCGAAGCAGAAGCAGTTTTTTAGGCCTTATGTAGTCAGCCAGTTTTAAATTCGCCTGATTTTTCACGGGACTTTGTGGTTCAGACAGATGCGTCAAATGTGGGGTTAGGAGCTGTACTGTCCCAGGTTATCAAGGGGGAGGAACACCCTGTGGGGCGTGTGCTAAAGCCCTGAGCCATAATTGGCCAAAGCCACCCTGGCTTTGGTCAATTATGGCTCTCCGTTTTTTGCGCGCTGTGATTGGCCAAGCATGCAGGGTCATAGTGCTTGTTTGGCCAATCATCAGCGTGCAACGCCGGAGTGAATTATGAGCCGTTGCGCGTCACTCGAATTTGGCGAGAACTACCCGTTTTGTTTGAATTTCGACAAACGTACGAACAGACAATGTTTGAGTCGAACATACGTTCGAATCGAACGTGGAGCTCATCCCTAATCTAAAGGAGATCCAGAGGCAATTCTATCAAGGAGGATCATCTCCGTAATCACAATCACAGAGAGGGCCTGTGGCAGAGACTTTTCCTCAAGTTCGAGCAATGCTCTGGCTGCCAGGTCAGTGAGAGGGGCCTGTCCAGGTACGCTATACCCACTGTGGCTGGAGTGGAGAAGAATACAAAGTATTGTTGGGAGCAGGACTGTTTCCCTATTGTTGCGCCTGAGTCTGCTACTTCTCTATTTGTTTCACCTCTACTCATCACAAGTTTTGATGTTTTTACCCGGCTGGGTAATAAAGAGCACAGAAAACGACACCTGTCGTGGACATTCCGTTACTACTACATTCACTATACACCCCTAGGACGGCAGAAGAGCCATGAGGTAATGTACCACCCAAAATAAACCAGCAGCTCCTTCGGGGGTAGTGATACACAACTTTTTACAAAAAATGTATATAAGTGTAGCGCTTACCCACGAAGGAGCCGCTGGTTGATTTCGGGGTCGACGTATTAAGTTACCAATTACACTTGTCTAGGGGTGAATACTTGTAGAAAGTGAATAAAGCGAGTGTCCAGACATCAGATTACGTTTTCAAAGTTGTATTCCAAGGCCCAACATGGCCAACATCAACATGGCACACACTAGAGAAAGGTTGATGAGCGGAAGAGAACTGCAGTACCAGGCCTTGGATATTATAGAGAGCAGCTTGCTCTCAGTACAGTCACACTTAAACGTCGCCACTCCCATCAGAGTGGGCAAAGTCCCCCGGACAGGCATCTAACTTGGGCCCGGCAGCCAAAAGGTCACTTGCAATAGTCACTGGGAGGAATTAGGGCCTCTGCCACAGGCCTGAGGATTTTCCATACTTTTCAAAGGGGTAGAACTAATGTATCCTCCCAGTAAGTCACTTCTCTGGAGTCATCAGAGTACAGTTGAGGTGTACCTGTCATGTAGTGATGACCGGATCCCCGGTGGTTCGCCTAGGCCTCGCGGACAACCTCTGCCTTTGGGACTCCCGAGCCAATCCCCCACCGTACAGCTCCCAGCTTAGGATCTGGGACCCAGCAAGCCACTGGGGCCCCTCTCAATGTCAGGGTGAAGCTCCGCTTGGTGCACAGCTTCGGCCAGGCATGCCTTGGTGGCGGGGCCCATGGATGCGCGCACCCTGAAGGTGGATGCCGCACCTGGAACGCGGGCTCCACGTAGAACGTCTCTCTAAGGCATCTGCCACAGATATAGTCTCCCGCCAGCATGTCCAGAGGGAAAATCCTCCTCTGATTGGCTGCTGGGAGAAAGTGGGTCTGTCAGAACCCCTTCCAGCACCAACTGTCACCCAGGGGTAAAAACACCTCCCCTAGCATGCAGACTGGCCTAGAAAGCAGTTCTAAACTGACAGCAGCTTAAACTTAACCAATTTGTGAGTGGGAGCAACTTAACTCTCCCATTCCCCACTAACTTTAGCGTAAAGCCCCGCCAAATAGGGGGGGGGCGCTACATAAGATTCAGCCATTAGCATTATAGTTTCCCTTAAAGTGAATGTCCCATACACCTAAGCATAACATGCCTTTTAAGGCTGAAAACTCGCCCATAGACAATACTGATGCCTAGTCTCCCTACACCAGACAATTTTATTTTTTTATTTTGGATGATCTGTGAACTGTTCTTATTTTGGAAAATATGACAACAAGTCCACTGAAAGTTGTTGAACCAGCAATCATCCACTACCTCAGAGTAGCTGCCAGTTTGCTGCCAGTTGGGTGAGCTCATCTTATATTTAATTAGAAATTAATGACCGGTTCTGGCAAGGTTCAGCTTTGTCACACACCCAAAACTAAGAGATACTGGCAGCTTTCTAGCTTGCGGTTTTTGTGAACAGACAGGTTGAGACTCCCTTTGATGTTGGCAGAATATATTCTATTCTACTTGATTGCTAAATATTTTCAAAATGTAAGCGTATCTAAACCCAAACCCAAAACTCACGAGTCCTTCCATGTGATGGCAACATTTGTTTTCCTTTTTTTTCCAGGCTTTTTGCCATTTATGTTCACCTGGTCATACAGCGAATAATGAGCTTACTTTGCCGGTGTGGGTACACCATGATGCAATTCTCTTGTTCACCACATCCCAAAGGTTCTCTATTGGATGAGATGTGGTGACTGTGGAGTACAGTGACCTCATTGTCCAGTGGTGAGATTTGTGACATGGTGTATTATCCTGCTGGAAGAAGATGGGTACACTGAAGTCATAAAGGGATGGACATGGTCAGCAACAATACTCAGGTAGGCCGTGGTGTTTAACTGCTTGCCAACCAGCTTTTGCCATTATTCTGTGGTAGGTTGGCTCGGTTTCGAGCCGTAGCTGTACCTCAGCTTGTACAGGGCGATCTGTGGGCCCATTGACCAGCTAGGGAGTCAATCAGCGGGTCCAACGGAATCAATGATCTCTGGCTGCCCGCAATCATTCCTCGCAGTCACACAATGGGGATCTGACAAGAGAAGTCACACAGATCCTGTCTTTCTGCTATGCAGGAAGACAGATCTGTGTGTTGTCCCAGGCAGTCCATCCCCTATACAATTAGAAACACACTGAGGGAACACAGTTAACTCCTTGATCGCCCCATGATGTTAATCCCTTCCATGCCAGTGTCATTAGTACAATGTCAGTGAATAGTTTTAGCAGTGATAGCTGGTTTCCAAAAAAGTATCAAAAATGTCAGTTAGGTGCCCAATATGTCCGCCACAATGTTGCAGTCCCGCTAAAATTCGCTGATCACCGCCACTACTAGCTAAGAAGAAAATTCCATAAACCTATCCCCTAGACCAGGGGTGGGCAACTTCGGCCCTCCAGCTGTGGTGAAACTACAAATCCCATCATGCCTCTGCTTTTAGAAGTCATGTCTGTGATGGTCAGGGTCCTGCAATATCTCATGGGACTTGTAGTTTCACCACAGCTGGAGGGCCGAAGTTGCCCACCCCTGCCCTAGACGCTATAACTTTTGCGCAAACCAATCAATAAAAGCTTATTGGGATTTGTTTTACCAAACATATGTAGCAGTATACAAATTGGTCTAAATTGATAAAGAATGGACATACATTTTATTTGGGTACAGCGTCGCACAATTGACAGTTAAAATAACGCAGTGCCATATCGCAAAAAATAGCCTGGTAAGGGGTTGTAAAGGAAAATATTTTTTTTCATAATAAGCATCCTTTACCTGCAGACATTCTTTTCACTTCCTCATTGTTTGTTTTTTGCTCAGGAGTTGCTCTATTTCTTCTCTGTTCTGTTTACTTCCTGCTTGTCTGATTGTTACTCACCACCGTGAAGGGAGATTTTACTGCGGTGGTCAGTGACGTGCTCGACACCTCCTGGGAACTACATCTGTGCGGCAGGATGCTCTCTATGTGTTACAGACTTCAAGGAGGTGTGAATTACTGGGCGTGCCACAATGCATACTGGGAAATGTAGTTCTTACATGAACGAGAGCCGCAAACCAGGAAGTGAATGAGAGAACAGGAACTGGAATGCCGGAGGTGATGTAGATGAAGGAATTTAATAGGTATTTACTCATTTCATGTTGTTCACACCAAATTCTGACCCGACCATCTGAATGTTGCAGCTGAAATTGAGGCCGTGTACACACGGCAGAGAACCTCGACGGGCAGAACACATCGTTCCGCCCGTCGAGGTTCTCTGCCGGCCGTCGAAATCGGCAACCCGCCCGTCGGGAATGGCAACCAGCCATTCATCCAGGCGGGCCGTCGAGCAAATAGAGAGCGTGCTCTCTATTTCTGCTCGACGGGATTCCCGACGGGATGCTCGCCGAGAGCGTACACACGGCCGAGGTCCTCGCTGGAATGCGGCTTCCAGCGAGGTTCTCGCTGGTTTCCAGCGAGAACCTCGGCCGTGTGTACGCCACCTGAGACTCAGCAGACCAGACCAAATCAAATCAAATCAGACAATGTTTTTCCAATCTTCTATTGTCCAACTTTGGTGATCCTGTGTGAATTGTACCCTCAGTTTCCTGTTCTTAGCTGACAGGAGTGGCACCCCGTGTGGTCTTCTGCTGCTGTAGCCCATTTGCTTCGTGTTGCATATGTTGTGCATTCAGAGATGATATTCTGCATACTTTGGGTGTAATAAGTGGTTATTTGAGTTACTGTTGCCTTTCTATCATCTTGAACCATTCTTATCATTCCCCTCTGACCTCCAACAAGGCATTTTCGTCCATTCAACTCCCGTTTATTGGATATTTTCTCTTTTTCTGAACATTCTCTATAAACCCGAGAGATGGTTTTGTGTGAACCAAGATCAGCAGTTTTTGAAATACTCAGACCAGCCTGTCTGGCACCAACAGCCATGCTACATTCAAAGTCAATTAAAGGGTCACTAAAGGAAAAAAAAATTGGGCTGAAATGACTGTTTACAGGGTATAGAGACATAATAGTTAACTGATTCCTTTTAAAAATGATCAAAAATAGATAAAAATCAATCATATAATCAACCTACAGTTCTAGTTTTGTTTTTGCATGTTGCTTCCTATCTCTGTGATGTACAGAGCCAGAGAGCTAATAGAAGGCAGTGATGGTTTGTCTGAAACCCCTCAGCACCAATGTAGTTTCAGTTTACACACAGTAATCACACCTCCTTGATTAGTGACCACAGTGAGAAAGCTCCCAGGACTGTGGTTATCAGGAAACAGACAACCAGGAAGTGTCCAGATCAGAGCAGAATTACAGCAACATCAAAGCAAAAAACGAACAAATGAGGACATGAAAACAGCACTGCAGTAAGGTAAAGGAAGCTATTTAGCTAAAAAAAAATGTTTTCCTTTAGTGACCCTTTAAGTCCTTTTTCTTCCCCATGCTGATGCTCAGATTGAACTTCGGCAAGTCATCTTCACCACATCTGGATGCCTAAATGCATTAAGTTGCTGCCACGTGATTGGCTGATTAGCAATTTGTGTTATCGAGCAATTAAACAGGTGTACCTAATAAAGTGGCTGGTAAATGGTCTATATACAGTTGTGCTCATAAGTTTACATACAAAGCCATTACTACACAAATGCCACAAATTATCCTTACAATACGCCAAACAGCACCGAGACACGCCTCAAACCTTCTGGCACAAAGTCATTTGGAGTGATGAGACCAAAATTTTGCTTTTTGGCCACAACCATAAACACTACGGGCCAGATTCACATAGTGCGGCGTAAAGTTGTCAGATACGCTACGCCGCCGTAAACTGGAGAGGCAAGTGCTGTATTCACAAAGTACTTGCTCCTTAAGTTACGGCGGCGTACCGTAAATGGGCCGGCTTAAGCCCGCCTAATTTAAATGTTTTTAATGTGGGCGTGTTTTAGTTAAATGAAGTGTGACCCCACGTAAATGAAGTTTTTTTAAACTGCGCATGTGCCAGCCGTGAACATATCCCAGTGCGCATGCTCCAAATGACGTCGAAAAAAGTCATTGAAAACGACGTGAACGTAATTTACGTTCAGCCCCATTCACGGACGAGTTACGCAAACGACGTAAAATTTTTAAAATTCGACGCGGTCCCGACGTCCATACTTAACATTGGCTGCGCCATCTTTTTGTTGGAATAACTTTATGCCTGAAAACGCCTTATGTAAACGGCGTATCTTTACTGCGACGGTCGGGCGTACGTTCGTGAATAGGCGTATCTCGCTCCCTAGTGGCCAGCATTAATATGCAGTTAAGATACGACGGCGTAATACAATTATGTTAGCTCAAACCCGGCGTATCTTGTTTTCTGAATACAGAAAAAAGATACGCCGGCGCATTTTAGAAGTTATGTGGCGTATTTCGAGATACGCCACAGGTGTCAAACACAAGGCCCGCGGGCCGAATCCGGCCCTCCAGGCCATTTCCTGTGGCCCTCGCACCCCTCCTGCAGCTGCAGGAGATCTCCAGCCCTCCTCTGATCCTACGCCAGACCGTTACTTTCTGCTTTCAAGCAATGCATCCAGCTTCTTCCCAGCAGCAGCATAAGGAAAGGGGGTACACTGTGATGTAAGGGAGAGTGGGGGACTCAACTTCTGATTGTGGGGCGGCTCTTGACATCTAATGTAAGGGGAGGGGGATACGCTGGACATCTAATCTTACAGATACAACCAGTCTTTTTGAGAGCAATCATAATGCTGATGCGGCCCACAATGAAATTGAGTTTGACACCCCTGAGATACGCCGTTGTATCTATTGCTGAATCTGGCCTTACATTTGGAGAGGAGTCAACAAGGCCTATGATGAAAGGTACACCATCCCTACTGTGAAACACGGAGGTGGATCGCTGATGTTTTGGGGATGTGTGAGCTACAAAGGCACAGGAAATCTGGTCAAAACTGATGACAAGATGAATGCAGTATGTTATCAAAAAATACTGGAGGAACATTTGCATTCTTTAGCCAGGAAGCTGCGCATGGGACATACTTGGACATTCCAACATGACAATGATCCAAAACACAAGGCCAAGTCGACTTGTCATTGGCTATAGCAGAATAAAATGAAGGTTCTGGAGTGGCCACCTCAGTCTCCTGACCTCAATATCATTGAGCCACTCTAAAGAGACCTCAAACCTGCCGTTCATGGAAGACAGCCCAGGAATGTCCAGGAACTGCAGGCTTTTTGCCACGAGGAATGGGCAGCTTTACCATCTGAGGAGATAAAGAGCCTCATCCACAAATACCACAAAAGACTTCAAGCTGTTATTGATGTTAAAGGTGGCAATACACGCTATTAGGAACTGGGGTATGTAAACTTTTGATCTGGGTCATTTGGGTAGTTTCTGTTGCCATTATAATTTGAAAAGAGTAAACACAGTTGATTGATAATAAATGGCTTCAGCCAAACACTAACCATGAGTGACAGAAAAGTTTTTGTGTTATTCATAGTCTCTAAAAAATGGCCAAGAAATCCTCAATTCTGCCAGGGTATGTAAACTTATGAGCACAGCTGTACATACTGTGTTACTGAGCTTTGCCTGCACTTTTCATACAGTCGTGTCATTTTGCACTGCCATCTTCAATTAACCCATAAGAGTTATATGGGAATAATTTTAGCTGATGACTCTTCAAGGTGATAGATTAGCGGAGAGACCCGGAATGCACTGCCTGAGTTGCTAAGGAAGTTGCCAAAACAGCACAAAGGGATTTGATAACAGTAAACCTCATTAGTCCAATTACCAGCATGGAAAAATGAAGCTGATGATAACATGAAGTGACGGTAATAAATACTCCTGCTGTAACAGTATAACCAGTAAAATGAAACGCAGATGCTCCCTTAGGCCATAGACATGCAGATGTCTCAATGAGCACAACTGGTGGCCTTGAACCTTCAGGAGCCACCAATCACCCTCATAATTCCGCCAACAAGTAATTGTAATGAAATAGCAGCAACAAGCTCATTCCCTTTACTCTGTAAAAATGGGTTGAAACCAGGGTCAGGTATAACATACACCTCAGGGCCGAACCTAGGGTCACAGGCGCCTGGGTGCAGAAATATTTCTGGCGCTAGTCGTGGTCATTTTACTAACTCCTCCCCTTTACAAATGTTTCTATGGCAATGACTCAACCACAGAGATGCTCCCCCACAACGTCTTCATTACCCTAAGATCCTTACATGATCTCTTAACAATAAACAAAATACAGGAAGAGAAGCAGAGTATTTTGTTGGGACCTGGAGGGGGGCCTCTATGATGGACACAAAGAGGGCTTCTGTTAGAAAGAGCCCCAAGACATACTACAGACATGATACAGGAGATGGTCAGAGACTGTAGACATAGTACAGGAAACATTTAGAAACTGCAGACATAGTACAGGAGACGGTCAGAGACTGCAGACATAGTACAGGAGATGGTCAGAGACTGCAGACATAGTACAGGAGACAACCAGAGACTGCAGACATAATACAGGAGATGGTCAGAGACTGCAGACACAGTGCAGGAGATGATCAGACACTACAGACATAGTAAAGAAGATAGCCAGAGACTACAGAGATAGTACAGGAGATGGTCAGAGACTGCAGACACAGTACAGGAGATGATCAGACACTGCAGACATAGTAAAGGAGATGGTCAGAGACTGTAGGCATAGTACAGGAAACATTTAGAGACTGCAGACATAGTACAGGAGACGGTCAGAGACTGCAGACATAGTACAGGAGATGGTCAGAGACTGCAGACTTAGTACAGGAGACAACCAGAGACTGCAGACATAATACAGGAGACGGTCAGAGACTGCAGACATAGTACAGGAGATGGTCAGAGACTGCAGACTTAGTACAGGAGACGATCAGAGACTGCAGACATAATACAGGAGATGGTCAGAGACTGCAGACACAGTACAGGAGATGATCAGACACTGCAGACATAGTAAAGGAGATGGTCAGAGACTACAGACATAGTACAGGAGATGGTCAGAGACACATGAGTTCTGGACAGACACACACCTATGCTCAGAACACTAGTTCTGGATGGACACAAACAAGGAGAGAAGGAGGTAGGGGAGAACTCTGCCACTTCTGCGCCCCCACCTCTGCAGGCGCCTGGGTGCAATGCACCCTGTGCACCCTGCCTAGGATCCCTGCTACTCCTGAAGGCAGATATACCAATTGTGCCCTTTGGTATTTAGAGGTCTATTTGCCCTAGAAGTCAGTACAGTGAGTGTTGGGCTCCCCTCCTGCCATTACTCAGACCCAGGCCCTTCTTGCTACCAGAGGTGGGGAGTAGTAGGAGCCGTCCTTTAAAGTGGATGTAAAGGTTTGTGTTTTTTCACCTTAATGCAGCCATTGGCTCTCACTACTGTCAATCAAATCCAATGACACGGCCCCTGGGGGGGGCGAGACTGAGTCATACACTCTGGGCCAGATTCACAGAGCAATTACGCCTGTCTAACTGGTGTTAGACAGGAGTAATTTCAAATTTCGCGCGCCGTATCACTAGTTTGAATCCTCAAACCATGATACGGCGGCTTCGGGCTTCGATCCGAGAGGCTTACGTCCTCGTAAGCCTTTGGATCTACACTGCGATATTTTTGCGGCCGCTGGGAGGAGTTTGCGTCGTTTTCATGCGTCGGGATATGCAAATTAGTTTTTACGGCGATCCACGAAGGTACGAGTGTCCCTCGCAATCGCCTACGTCATTTTTTGGCTACGTAATGTTAGAGGAGCTTTTTGCTGGTCTAACAGTGCGTAACCCATGTAATGTATGGCCGTCGTTCCCGCGTCGATTTGAAAATATATATTTTTTTTTAACGTAACTCGTTCGGGAATAGGAATGTACGTAAACGACGCTACTACGACGTGACGACGTGTTTTCGCGCAATGCACGGCGGGAAATTTGCGAACGGAGCATGCGCAGTTCGATCGCCGCGGGAACGCGTCTATTTTAAATGCTTCACGCCCCCTACTCGCGCAGATGGATTGCGACGAGAGAAATACACTACGCCGCCGTCGTTTACTGAACAAAATCTACCTGGATTCCACGTAGAGCCAGGTAAAAAACGGCGGCGTAGTGTATTTCTGATACGCTACGAGAATCTAATTCTCTGTGAATCTGCCCCTCTGTGTGTCTATGGACGCAAAGTGTATGACAGGGAGCGCACCTGCAAGCTAACCCCCTAAGGAGAGCACTTCCCAGAAGGGGTTAGCTAATGCAAGGAGGTGCCGCCGAAGGACCCCAGAACAGGAGGATCGGGGGCCACTCTGTGCAAAACGAACTGCACAGTGGAGGTAAGTATGACATGTTTGTTATTTAAAAAATAAACCTTTACAATCACTTTAAGATGTCCTATCTGCATTTCTGGTAAGGAATATCCAAGTGATGTTGGGCAACAAGCCCCCCCTTTGTTTTTGGCCTGACCGGCAACGGGACTTGCAGAATGCATCTCCTATTTCCTTGCATTGCATTTATAAAGGGAGGAAGGGAATTATTTGAGTACCATAGATTAAGTCTAGGTTCACATCTATGCGGTTGCGTTCAATTCGATTTTCAGGCACATTTTGCGGTGCGTTTTGTGTTTTTAAACCCGTGTGTTCAATGCAGTTTTCAGGAGTTTAGCATTTTTTTTCTTCTTTTTAACCACTTTAGCCCCGGAAGGATTTATCCACTTCCTGACCAAGCCATTTTTTTGCGATACGGCACTCGTTTAAACTGACAATTGTCCGGTTGTGCGCCGCTGTATCCAAACAAAATTGGCGTCCTTTTTTCCCCACAAATAGAGCTTTCTTTTGGTGGTATTTCATCACCTCTGCGTTTTTTTGTTTTTTTTACTATAAACCGAAAATAAGCGACAAAAAAAATTGTTTTTAATTTTTGTTATAATAAACATCCAAAAATAAATAAATATAAAAAAAAACTAATTTATTCATCAGTTTAGGCAATACATATTCTTCTGCATATTTTTGGACTCAACCAGGATCTTAATAGGTGTATATTGATTGGTTTGCGCAAAAGTTAGCGCGTCTACAAACTATGGGATAGAGTTATAGACTTTTTCTTACTGGTAATGGCTGCAATCTGTGATTTTTAGCGGGACTGCGACATTGCGGCGGACAAATCTGACCTCAAATTACACTTTTTGGGGACCAGTGACATAATTACATTTATCAGTTCTAAAAAATGCACTGATCAATGTATAAATTATACTGGCAGTGAAGGGGTTAACACTAG
Organism: Rana kukunoris; assembly: GCA_029574335.1. NCBI lineage: Eukaryota > Metazoa > Chordata > Amphibia > Anura > Ranidae > Rana > Rana kukunoris. The sequence continues at coordinate 530,179,926 of CM056052.1, read as the reverse complement.
GGGGCGATCAAAGGGGTTAACTGTGTTCTCTGTGGGGGATTTGGGCTGCCAGGGTGATGACAGAGACCGTTATTCTCGATCACTGGGAACAGAAGATCTCTGAGATGTCTCCTATCAGAAAGCAGATTTGTGAAGGAAAAAAATATGTAAAAATAAAGAATTTATAAAATGTATAGAATTTATAAAAAAAAGAAAGAAGATTTGACTTGTTTACAACGATCGCGGGCGGCCACCGAACATCAAATACGATTCATGCAGGAGAGCCGACCTGCCGCAGTATATGCGTAGCGGCTGGTCGGCAAGCAGTTAAACACACTGGGCTAGATTCACATACTGGTTATGCCGGCGTATCTCCAGATACGCCGTCATAACTCTGAGTGAGTGGCGTCGTATCTATGCGCCTGATTCTTATGCCGCGTACACACGGTCGTTTTTTGCGATGAAAAAAAACGACGTTTTTTAAAACGTCATTTAAATTGATCGTGTGTGGGCAAAACGTCGTTTTTTGTCTTCAAAAAAACGACCAAAAAAAAATTCCAACATGCTTGAATTTTTTGTGTCGTTTTTCAAAACGTCGTTTTTTGTTTCACAAAAAGTCACCGTGTGTAGCAAAAACGTCTTTCAAAACGACGTTTTTCAACCCGCGCATGCCCAGAAGCTAGTTATGAAGCGAGCTTCAATGGAAAAGTGTGGTGAACGTAACCTCGTTTTTGTGAAAAAAACGATGGTGTGTATGCAACATCGTTTTTGAAAGTGACGTTTCAAAAACGTCGTTTTTTACTTCACAGAAAACGTCGTTTTTTTTTCATCGCAAAAAACGACCGTGTGTACGCGGCATTAGGCCGTCGTATCTAAGTTGCATATTTACGCTGGCCGCTAGGTGGCGTTTCCGTCGATTTACGCGTCAAATATGCAAATGAGCTAGTTACGCCGATTCACAAACGTACTTGCGGCCGGGCGTATATTTTTACGTCGTTTGCGTAAGCGTAAGTCTGGCGTAAAGTTACCCCTGCTATATGAGGCGTACGTAATGTTAAGTATGAACGTCGGGCCGGCGTATAATTTTCCGTCGTTTACGTCGTTTACGTAAAACATTCGCGAATAGGGCTTTGCGTAAGTTACGTTCATGTATGAATGAATGAAAAACTTATATAGCGCGGCACATGCGAACTGAATCGCCTCTGGGCGTAATTTTAAGCATGCGCACTGGGGTATGTCCACGGCCGGCGCATGCCCAGTTCGTTTGGCGCTTCATTTACGCGGGGTCACGGTTATTTTCAATACAACACGCCCCCTACATGCCTAATTTTAATTACGCGCACTTACGCCGGAAAATTTACGCTATGCTGACGCAACTTACGGAGCAAGTGCTTTGTGAATACAGCACTTGCCTGTAAAAGGTGCGGAGGCGTAGCGTAAATAGGATACATTACGCTCGCACAAAATTATGCGATTATACCTGAATCTAGCACACTGTTTATAGCTGTATGCCGGGAAGTGTGCCACTGTGTCCTTAACAATCAATGAGTCATCAGCTGCCAGTGGGGTTTCCTAGTGAAAGCTCAATGTAAAAGAAAAAATTGGCGTAAAAAAAAAATTGGGGAAAAAAATCCATACCATACCCTTCGTATAATTCACATAGTGGGGGGGCGTGGGATCTGGGGGGCCCGCAGACTCCCACAACCACAATCCAGGGTTGTGGGAAAGAGGCCCTTGCCATCATCAATATGAGGACAAGATGCTTTGGGGTGGGGGGGCAGAGAAACGCATAGATGTGAATATGTACCATAGGAAACTGTTAATTGGACTGTAGTGCATTTCTGTAAACTGCAAAACGCACTCACAAACGCTTATGCCGCGTACACACCATCACTTTTTGTGATGAAAAAAAATGTCATTTTTTTTTCATGAGGAAAAATTAAAAAATTTTTCATCACAAAAAGTGATCGTGTGTACGGGGCATTAGGTGTGAACAGAGTGTAAAGAGATTAAGCAATCATGAAGGATACCTTATGCTAGTCTACACCTTTATAGATTTCACCCTTATTTCTATAGACAGCCCCTGGAAAAAAAAGACACATATGACATAAACCCATACTGTCCCTAATCATGGGGGACTTTAATGGGATAAAAACGAAATACTTGGTTTCCCCAGGCCCAGTGTATGAAACTTGCTGCACCAGAGTAGTCCTGGATGGACATACAGTGCCTTGCGAAAGTATTCGGCCCCCTTGAACTTTGCAACCTTTTGCCACATTTAAGGCTTCAAACATACAGATATAAAACTGTAATTTGTTGTGATCAACAACAAGTGGGACACAATCATGAAATGGAACAAAATTTATTGGATATTTCAAACTTTTTTAACAAATAAAAAACTGAAAAATTGGGCGTGCAAAATTATTCAGCCCCCTTAAGTTAATACTTTGTAGCGCCACCTTTTGCTGCGATTACAGCTGTAAGGTGCTTGGGGTATGTCTCTATCATTTTTGCCCATTCCTCCCTGCAAAACAGCTCGAGCTCAGTGAGGTTGGGTGGAGAGCGTTTGTAGACAGCAGTTTTCAGTTTTTTCCACAGATTCTCGATTGGATTCAGGTCTGGACTTTGACTTGGCCATTCTAACACCTGGATATGTTTATTTGTGAACCATTCCATTGTAGATTTTGCTTTATGTTTTTGGATCATTGTCTTGTTGGAAGACAAATCTCCGTCCCAGTCTCAGGTCTTTTGCAGACTCCATCAGGTTTTCTTCCAGAATGGTCCTGTATTTGGCTCCATCCATCTTCCCATCAATTTTAACCATCTTCCCTGTCCCTGCTGAAGAAAAGCAGGCCCAAACCATGATGCTGCCACCACCATGTTTCACAGTGAGGATGGTGTGTTCAGGGTGATGAGCTGTGTTGCTTTTACGCCAAACAAAAGGTTTTGCATTGTTGCCAAAAAGTTTGATTTTGGTTTCATCTGACCAGAGCACCTTCTTCCACATGTTTGGTGTGTCTCCCAGGTGGCTTGTGGCAAACTTTAAACGACAGTTTTTATGGATATCTTTAAGAAATGGCTTTCTTCTTGCCACTCTTCCATAAAGGCTAGATTTGTGCAGTATACGACTGATTGTTGTCCTATGGACAGAGTCTCCCACCTCAGCTGTAGATCTCTGCAGTTCATTCAGAGTGATCATGGGCCTCTTGGCTGCATCTCTGATCAGTCTTCTCCTTGTATGAGCTGAAAGTTTAGAGGGATGGCCAGGTCTTCGTAGATTTGCAGTGGTCTGATATTCCTTCCATTTCAATATTATTGCTTGCACAGTGCTCCTTGGGATGTTTAAAGCTTGGGAAATCTTTTTGTATCCAAATCCGGCTTTAAACTTCTCCACAACAGTATCTCGGTCCTGCCTGCTGTCTTCCTTGTTCTTCATGATGCTCTCTGCGCTTTAAACGGACCTCTGAGACTATCACAGTGCAGGTGCATTTATACGGAGCCTTGATTACACACAGGTGGATTCTATTTATCATCATTAGTCATTTAGGTCAACATTGGATCATTCAGAGATCCTCACTGAACTTCTGGAGAGAGTTTGTTGCACTGAAAGTAAAGGGGCTGAATAATTTCTTTCTCGTACATCACAGGACACAGAGCAGCATATTCATTACTATATGGGTTATATGGAGTACCTTCAGGTTTGGACACTGGCAATCTCAAACAGGAAGTCCCCTCCCTATATAACCCCCTCCCATAGAGGAAGTACCTCAGTTTTTTCGCCAGTGTCTTAGGTGTTGGTCACGGAATAGCTTTGCCTCCACATCCTTGGGATTAAGGCGGGCTAACCGGATCTGTCCAAGGAGCCTCAGTGCCAAAGTGGACAGTACCCGGGCCCCAAACCGTGGGGTTTTGCCTATAATGCTCCTCTCTAGAGGGCTGGACCCTGGGCCCAGGACTTGGAGTTTTTTCTAAACCAAAAGATCCTGTTTGCCAGGGTGCTGTATAGGTCCAGGACAGTTGGTTCCTTCCAGGACCCCAGTGCCTGAAGGTCTACTACGCTACCCACGGAGATGGGAGAAGATTGGACCGTTTTTGCTATGCAAACGTCCTGCGGCATGGAGCAGGTAAGAGGGGAGCCTGCGGGACTTGGTTCGACAGCAGGCTCTCCAGGGGAGATCTTAAGGGGGGTAGCCTGAGTATGCTCTGCATTGGCACCATGGTCACTATGTCTGATGGACAGGATGGCCTGAAATGTTCCCCCCCCCCATCACTTGATCCCCCTACCTATCTATGTATGTTTGCTAGCTACCTGCTGCTCGCTGGTTGAAGGTCTTTTAAAAAAAATAAAAAATAAGGAGATCTGTCTCTAGGCTAAAGGGACTCCTTAGGGGCCTGTTTTAAGCCTTACCTAGCCGGGATTCAAAACTGCCGCCTGATGCGTCCTCCAGCCTGCATTCCGGGGCTCCAGAGTGCATCTCCTCCTGGGCTCTCCTCCCCCGACAGGCGTGCGCACGTGCGCATGCATATAGAAAAATTTTCGCGCCGTTCGGGAACGGGGGGGGGGGGGGGGGGCGGCGAGCGTGAATGCAGTGTAGAGTGGGCGTGCCTTCAATTGCTGTTATGCACAGCAGGCGCGATCTTAGCTCAGATCAAAGCTGAGCTGGAAGAGAGAGGACGCAGAGCTGGCAGCACAGTGACTCCCGGTGGCGAGAAAGGGGTAGTACATGCTGGAGTCAGCTCCAATGCTTTTTGTTAAGCCAAAAATCCCCTTGGCAACAGGTTGAATGCTGGCAAACATGTTGGGGGTGGGGCTGTATGTTGTGAAAAACAATAATATTATAAAGGAAAACATACTGAGCCCCACCGTTTTTGGGCATTAGTGATCCTATTGTCCCCTAAACCTTATTTTTTGTACTCCTGGCTATAACAGTCTGTTGTTGTAAGCGGAGTCCCTCGGTTTTGTATTATGGCTTCCAAAGGTTCAGGATCAAAACACAAAAAAAAAAAAAGGGCAAAGACAAAGGGGTTCTTCCTCTGGTTCTGATGATATGCCAATACTTTCCCCACAGGTTATTCCTATAGGGGTCACCTTGGATAAGCCATTAAGGGGGTCTGGTGCTGAGGCTGGCCCAGATCGGCCCAACCCTGTGTTATCACAGAGGAGATGCTAGCCGTCACCCTAGGGGGGCTAGAGAAAAAAGTTAACAGCTATGATCGCTGGCTCTATTTCTGGCAAGAAGCGGACTAGATCCCCATCGCCAAAAGGTGTATCCTCGGATGCTGAGATTCTCTCTCCGGAGGAATTAGAATTTCAGGAGGATCGGTTGGACCAGAACCTAGAGGAAGGATCTACCACTGAGGAATCGTTTTCAGCCTCCCAGACGGAGAGTCTGTGGGTCCAGTCTTTGACAGACATGGTCCGCTCGGCATTTAATTTGCCATTTCCAGAGCCTCAGGTTCCTGCGGTATCCTCTTTGGGTTCTTTTAAAGCGCCTTTAAGCAACGCAGCTTTTCCGGTCCATCCTCTGTTAGAGGAATTGGTTTTTCCAGGATTGGGACGACCGGGCAGAACTTTTTCTGCCGCCTAAAGCCTACGGCCACATCACCCTGAAATCTCGTCTGATCTCGGAGGCTAAGCAGGGTCGGGCCTGGTTAGTGCCTGGATGGGAGACCGCCTGGAAGGTTTTCTGTTATTTACCCTATGGAAGAGAAATTTTTCTAAGAAATGGGCGCTCCCAACTGTGGACGCAGCCATCTCATGTGGGAATAAATCATTAACTGGCCCGGGGGAAAACATACAAATGTTTAAGGTCCCGGTCGATAAACGTTTAGAGACACGTTTTCAAGCATCCTTTGCTACGGCAGGAGCAGTGGTACAGCCAGCAGTGGCTGCAATTGGAGTTTGTCAGGCGTTAAAGGACCAGACAAAACAGATGCTTAAAGACATCCCTGCCCGATAGGCAGAGGAGTTATTGGATATTCCCAGAGCTCTGTGCTTTGCGGTAGAGGCTATAAAAGACTCCATCCAGCAGGTGTCTCGTTTGTCACTATTTTTAGTGCATATGAGAAGGCTCTTATGGTTGAAGAACTGGGCGGCCGAGCCCCATGCAAAAGACTACTGGCAGGTTTTTCCCTTCCATGGAACGATCTGGATAAATACATTCAGACTGTTAAGTGGCAAAAGTACCCTTTTACCAGTCAAAAGAAGTTCCGGGGTCCTGCGTTTAAAAGGCAGCTCCCCCCTGTTCCGGGGCCCTCAAATTCCAGGCAGTATCGGGCCTCCTGCGCGATCAAACTTTTAACAATGGATCGCAAGGACAGGCCTCTGGGGGCAAGAGGCCATGGTATCGATCCCCGACAGAGGGGGTCCGATCATCTGTGGCCACAGGCTACAGATTAGAATTTCTAAAGTTTCCTCCACAAGGAAGGCCTCAATGCGGGCGGCATTGGATCATCTGCTGTACCAGGGCATAATGGTAGAGGTACCAGCCCAAGAACAGGGGCTAGGTTTCTATTCCAATCTGTTTGTCATACCAAAGCCCATCGGCGATGTCAGACCAATTTTGGACCTAAAAGGTTTAAATGCTTATCTAAGGGTTCGCTCTTTCCGGATGGAATCCGTTCGGTCAGCAGCCGCCACACTCCAGAAGGACGACTTTCTGGCTTCTATAGACATAAAGGATGGTTACCTTCATGTACCAATCTTTCAGCCACATCAAAGATTTTTTTTTGCGCTTCGCAGTGATACAGCGTCACTTCCAATTCGTGGCGCTCCCCTTCGGGCTGGCTACGGCCCCCGGGTATTCACGAAGGTCCTAGCTCCAATTCTAGTCAATCTAAGGATCCAAGGGGTCTTGGTCCTAGCATACCTGGACGACCTCTTAATCATAGATCACTCGCTTCCTTGGCTGGAATGCGCAGTAGCCCTCATGGTTCAGTACCTCGAGAGGTTCGGCTGGGTCCTAAACCGGGGAAAAATCAGCATTTCAACCTACAAAGCAGTTGGAATATCTCGGCATGAGATTAGACACAGAACAGCAAAAGGGGTGTTCCTGCCCCTGGTAAAGGTCGAGGCTATCAAAAAAATTGATTCAGTTGGTTCTAAGCAAAAGAGAACCAACTATTCGCCTATGCATGCGATTACTAGGCAAACTAATGGCCATGTTCGAGGCGATACCGCACGCTTACACACTCGCGTCCTACAGAAGCGAGGCGCTGTGGCTTAGTTGGTGAAAGTGCCTGTCTAGTAAACTGGAGATCCTGAGTTCAGATCTCAGCAGTGCCTGCCGTGGCGTCCTTCCAAACAATTCTAGCAGCTTGGAGCAAGGGAGCAAAGGCCTTGGAGTTTCCTGTGACGCCGTCATTAAAGGTCCGGCAGAGTCTATGCTGGTGGTTAAACCCTCAGAACCTTCTGAAGGGGAGTCTTTCTGCCCAGTGGTCTGGAAGGCTAGAGAGCGGTCTTGAACGAGTTCACTCGCCAAGGAACTTGGGCAGAGGCGGAGAGGCAGCTGCCCATCAATATCTGGGAGATCGGAGCGGCTCGGCTAGCCCTCCTGGCATAGACATTCAGATTACAGGGGTCCTCGGTGAGAATTCATTCAGACAATGCCACAGCGGTGGCATATATGTGAACCACCAAGGGGGAACCAAGAGTCAAGCCACTCAAAGAGAGATGAGCTTGGTTTTTCGGTGGGCAGAGGTTTATGTACCCTGCATATCGGCGATATTCATTCCCGGGGTGGACAACCTGCAGGCGTACTTCCTAAGTCGCCAAACCCTGTCGCCGGGGGAGTGGTCTCTGCATCCACAGGTCTTTCAGACAATCTGCCAGAAGTGGGGAGTGCCAGACGTGGACGTCATGGCATCAGGATTCAACAAGAAGCTAGACAGGTTCATGTCTCGAACGAGGGACCCTATGGCCTGCGGAACCGATGCGTTGGTTTGCCCTTGGCATCAATCATAACTTCTATATGCATTTCCCCCGCTGCAGTTACTACCCTGCCTGTTGCGCAGGATCATAGCACAGGCCGGTTATCCTGGTAGCCCCAGCTTGGTACCGGAGGGCATGGTACTCAATAGTTCTGAAATTGGCAGCGGGAGGCCCTTGGACTCTTCCTCTATGGCCAGACCTACTCTCACAAGGCCCGATCCTCCACCCTGCATTACGGCGTCTAAATTTGACGGCCTGGCGGCTGAATCCCTGATTCTCAGGGGTAGAGGTCTGTCTAGGCAGGTAATCCCTACCCTCATTAAGGCTAGAAAGCCGGCCTCCAGGGTAATTTGTTACAGGGTCTGGAGGGCCTACGTAGGCTGGTGTGAGTCTAAGAGATGGTTTTCCCGCAAGTATACCATTGATAGAGTATTACGTTTTCTCCAGCTAGGAGTGGATACAGGCCTGGCATTAAGCACGATTTAGGGACAGATTTCAGCCTTATCAGTGTGGTTTCAGAGGCCGCTGGCCGCCCACTCGCTGGTTAAGACCTTCATACAGGGAGTCTTACGTGTTAATCCTCCAGTCAAATCACCACTTTGTCCATGGGACTTAAATCTTGTTATGTCAACTCTACAGAAACAACCCTTTGAGCCGTTGGCTGAGGTACCTTTGGTTTTACTGACTAGAAAGTCGGTATTTCTGATCGCCATAGTTTCAGCCAGGAGAGTATCGGAATTGGCAGCCTTATCTTGTAAGGAACCATATCTCATTTTTATAGGGCGGTTTTCCGTCCTCATCCTTCCTTTCTACCAAAGGTTATATCCAGTTCCACCTGAACCAGGATGTGGTACTTCCATCCTTCTTTCCAAAACCCACCTCTAGAAAGGAGGGGTTGCTGCATACGTTGGATATTGTCAGGGCCATAAAGGCCTATCTTAAAGCTACAGAGAAGGTTCGGAAAACAGATGTGGTGTTCGTTTTACCGGAGGAGCCCAAGATGGGTCAGGCAGCGGCTAGATCCACCATCGCAAGATGGATTAAACAATTAATCATTCAGGCCTGCGGTTTGAAGAGGTTGCCTCCTCCTTTGTCGGTAAAGGCCCATTCTACCAGGGCCATGGGCACCTCCTGGGCAGCACATCATCAAGATCTCTATGGCTCAAATATGCAAGGCAGCAACGTGGTCGTCAGTCCACACGTTTACAATTTTTTTTATCAATTGGACGTAAGAAGGAATGCGGATACAGCCTTTGGGCAGGCAGTACTGCAGGCCGCGATTCAAGCTCCTCAGGATCTGAGGGGGCTCCCTTGATTTAGTTTTCAGATTTACATTCTTGACTAAGTTGGATTTATTATTATTTGAGTATACCTCTAAATTAAATCCTTTTTTGGAAGATGTCTCCCTCCCCTCATTAAAGCACTACTTTCGGACATCCCATATAGTAATGAATATGCTGCTCTGTGTCCCGTGATGTACGAGAAAGAAAAAGAGATTTTTTAATACAGCTTACCTGTAAAATCTTTTTCTTGGAGTACATCACGGGACACAGAGCTCCCACCCCTCTTTTTGGGGAACATTTTTGGGAGGCATACTGCTTGCTACAAAACTGAGGTACTTCCTCTATGGGAGGGGGTTATATAGGGAGGGGACTTCCTGTTTGAGATTGCCAGTGTCCACACCTGAAGGTACTCCATATAACCCATATAGTAATGAATATGCTGCTCTGTGTCCCGTGATGTACTCCAAGAAAAAGATTTTACAGGTAAGCTGTATTAAAAAATCTCTTTTTTGCACGCCCAATTGTTCAGTTTTTTATTTGTTAAAAAAGTTTGAAATATCCAATAAATTTCATTCCACTTCATGATTGTGTCCCACTTGTTGTTGATTCTTCACAAAAAAATACAGTTTTATATCTTTATGTGTGAAGCCTGAAATGTGGCAAAAGGTTGCAAAGTTCAAGTTCTATATGATTTAAACCTTTTATTTTTAAAATAATAAAAACAAAAAAAGATTTCTGTAACTGCTTAAAAAGTGTTAGCTGAAATTGGGCTGTGATTTGTTTGCCGTCTACATAAAGACCATTTGATTCAAAAGTTGACTGTTGTAGTAATGCTGCAATTTATTATTTATTGTAATTTATAAATTATAACTGTCATAGTTTGTCCCAAGCCCTGTAACTGTCACTTTTCTTTTAGATAATTTTGTCTACAGGTAATTGTACAGGCATATGAAATACAAAAATGACATTCCTATAACAAGTATGATCATTGTGTATGACGATGCAATGTAGGTATCGCTTAAACCGCTTGGGATGGAACTCTGCTTTAAATAAAAATGTATGTGGGAAAAAAAGGCCATTTTGCCTAAAAGCATGTTGTGACAGTGTAACGTGATGACAAAAACACTTGTTGGTCTACCCAATGATTTCATAATAATTCTTCATGGTTTACATTGTTGGTTTGCCTGGCAGGGGTGTGTTCTTTGCCTTCTTTCTGCCCTAGGGTTCCTCCAGCAGTTGCAAAGGGTTCCTTGAGCTGTGGCTGTTTGACCTTCCATCTGATGGTGCCCGCATAGTTCTAGGACTAATGTCACTTGGCAAAGCCAGCAGCATAAACAACCGCCAATTATATTTCAGCTGTCTCAATCTGATCACCACTGTAAGCGTTGCATACTTCCTACTGATCATTTTTGCCATTGACCACCCATGATTTGGCTTTAGTAAAGGTTCCGTTAAACGTGAACATTATGTAGCGGATATTTGCTACTAGTTACTAACATCCACCTTATCACCCTGCTGCTGGGGAATATAACTTGGTTGGGGGGAAGGGAATATGGGATGCCCATAGAACAAGATGCTTTGCCATCATATTTAAGTAATTGAACGAGTAGATTGAGCCTTGAAAATTTGATGAACGCTAACATTTACAGTCACTTCCCTGCATAACCCATGCAGACTATTGCTCCTCCTCTGCATAGCACCTGCAGACTGTTGCTCCTAGGACTTTTACTCTGAATGATCCCAGATTGCAGCTGTAATTAGCTGTAATGGTCTGTAATAGACTGTGTAGTTACTAGGCCAGAGGTCTGCAGTACCTCTCCCCGTTGGCCCAGTAATTTAGCAGCTTTAGTTGGTGGACTACTGATTCGAGCTAGGCTGGCCTGCAAATCCTGCATCCGCAGACCGCATTGATTTGACACAAATCCCACAGTCTCTCCTCTGGCCTCACACCCAGCTCCCCTGGCATGCCTCTTCCAGGACATCCACTGCGTCACACTCACCGACCTTCACCTGCCCTGAGTCCATAATGGAGAACTTTAACCGGACATGTCTTCCAATAGCTTCTCCAGCCCCTCTGTTCTAGGATACCTCTTCCATGATCGTGTAAGGATGAGGCTCCCTCCCAGCTCTCCCAGGCTCCTCCGCTGGGCCTTGCACCCTGCCCAGATAGGGATGGGGCCCCTGCTGTTATCTAGCACTCCATTCTCCATGTCTTCCGGCCAACAATTCCTCCCCAGTGAGCTGTTACCTCAGCTTATATGGGAGGCCTGTTCCCTGGCAATTCCAAGTGGGGATTGGTCAGGGCTCCTCACATGAGCTGCCTGTCACTTCAGCTCCTGGCCCTGACCCTCATCCAGAACAGAAGCAGGGGGGGTGCCCAAGTACTAAAGTACAGGTGGTCACACCCACTGCTACACTAACCACTCCCTGTCATCAGATAAAAACAAACAGGCCTAGTCTGAAGCATAGCCCTGTCTAAATGTACCTGCACTGGCAGCTTTACCTCACAAAATCCTACCCTAGAACCTACCTATGGTAGAGGGTGCTACAATTATTTCAGGGGTTACTCTTTGGTAAAAAGGCAGAGAAAGGCTGGTGGTCAATATATACTAAAAGATGTCCCACTTTCTCATCTCATTAAGTTGGGAGGAATATTAAATTAGGTTGGGTTTGGGTCTGTTTTGGTAATTTAAACACTCGGTGAAAGGAATAAGCAGGTGATAATCTGTGTTCAGGCAGAAATCAGCAGAGACCTAATTATCAACGAGGAAGATGGGAGATTTTTCCTGAGTGAACACTTGTACAAATATAAGCTGATCAACGGATTACCCAAAAGCATTTTCGTACTTTGCTTTCAGCCTAACGATGTTTTAAATCCTTCATATGAATTGAATTATTGTCACAACTAGCAGTCTTGGAAAAGTATTTTCATTGTATAAAACGTTAAAAAAAATTCTCAGAAAATTACCCAAACTGTTAATAATATTAGGCCCAATTTATGAAAATACCTGAAATAAGTGCCGTCAATGTTTCTGCAGCATAACTAATCAGGTTCAACCATGAAATAGAAAATAACATTTGGGAAAATGAAGCAGAACTTTATTCTCCCAAACAACATTGACTATTTTAAATGTAGCCAATGAAAAACACAAACATTGGCACAAGGGATATAACTTGCAGTCAGTAGGATGTGTCCCTTCTGTTATGTGATAGCCTCCTCTGTTCATGTTCCCCCAACCCTGCAGCAGGCGAGGGTTAATAGAACTGTGAGAGCTGTCACAAGCCCAACTATGCTCTGTTTCCTCAAAGCTGGTATTACAGCTTCTATAAATGAAACAAAGCCTATGAACTAGGGACAGGTGGATGATTCATAGGTCCACCCCTTGTGTCCCTTGTGCTGATTTTTGTGTTTTTAATTTTGGCTGCACTTAAAGTGGTTGTAAAGCTTCATGTTTTTCAGCTTAATGCATTCTATGCATTAAGGTGAAAAAACACCTTACAGTCACCCCCCGAGCCCCCGTTTGACATACCTGTGCCCCGAATTTCAGTGGGCACGATCCCGCTTTGTATCCCCCAGCTCTTGTGGGTTCTTCATTGGCTAGATTGGTAGCAGTGCAGCCTTTGACTCCCGCTGCTGTCAATCAAATCCAATGACACGGCCGAGTCTTACAGTTGGCTGCTATGGACGCCGAGCGCGCCCGGAAGCTAACCCCCTCCGGAGAGAGCTTCCCAGAGGGGGTTAGCTCTTGTGGGGAGGAGTTGAGAGAGCCACCATGGGACCCCAGACAGGCATGATCGGGGCCACTTTGTGCAAAACGAACTGCACAGTGGAGGTAAGTATAACATGTTTGTTAAAAAAATAAAAAATATTCTAACCTTTATAACCCCTTTAAGCTTTGAATTAAAGGAGTATCCAAGTCAACTGAATAAGCGCCTGGCTTCTTCAAGGTCTAGGGTAGCGATGGCGAACCTTGCATGATCAAAGCCACTTTGTGCAAAACTAACTGCACAGTGGAGGTAAGTATAACATGTTTGTTTAAAAAAATTAAAAAAATATTCTAACCTTTATAACCCCTTTAAGCTTTGAATTAGAGGAGTATCCAAGTCAACTGAATAAGCGCCTGGCTTCTTCAAGGTCTAGGGTAGCGATGGCGAACCTTGGCATCCCAGATGTTTTAAAACTACATTTCCAATGATGCTCATGCGCTCTGCAGTGTAGTTGAGCATCATGGGAAATGTAGTCCCAAAACATCTGGGGTGCCAAGTTTCGCCATCACTGGTCTAGAGAATTCCAATGGAAAAATCTCACTTTCCTAATCGCTGAATTCTTTTTACCTGGAACAACAAGGCAGCACCAACCAGCTGCTGATGAATGCTTTATTCCTTCATTTGGTTCCAATACCACATATATTTTTATCTTGTCCAGTCCATATATCTTGTTTCCATTTGTAAGCCCTGGTGAAGAGTGTGGAGTTCTGTCCCCCAAAATGAATTTCAAGTTTCATACAGTCTTCTACTTTATTTTACAATGGAATAAATAGATATATCGGGACTTTTAATCTGTGGTGTGGCACTTCAGTCTTAGATCTGTCTACCTAGAACCTGATTTAAGATGGTCCTACTGATTTTATTGTGTGTATGCAGAACAAGTTCACGGGCCAACGCCCCTTTGGACAAAAATCCATGGATTTGTCCGATGGAAGTCGGTTCGTGTGTAAGAGGCTTTACTCTGGCAGCAGGTATTAATTCTAGCTGGGTTTGGGGGGTTCATGCAAATGTTGTGACCACCAGGAAGTGCCTTCAAGCAGAGACACCGGTAACCAGCCAATCAGTGGCTATACCTAAATCCCCTTTTAGATGGGGACATCTCCCACATGAGCTACTCAGCTGCAGTTGGAGACAAGGGCTGGTGTTATGTAAGTAACTTAAGCCTCATGCACATGATCGGACTTCCATCTGACTTTTCCATGGATTTTGGTCCGAAGAACGTTGTCCGTGAACTTGGTATGCATACACGCGGCAGAACATTTTCAGCCAACATTTACCAAATTACATGGTTTTTCAGCTCTTTACCGTCACCCCTTGGGCAACTTCTGCTATTGTTGTCTGATGTTTAGCATTGGTTCTGAGCATGTGTGTTTGTACTTTTGATTTTAGTCCGATGGACTTGTGTACAAACGATTGGATGATCCGACGAAACAAATTTGTTGTCGGAAAGTTTGAGAGCATGCACAGCCAACATTTGTCCGTGGAAATTTCCTATGGAGCATACAGCATCGGATTGTCTGACAAAACATGTCCGTCGGACCGTTGTTGTCGGAAAGTCTGATCGTGTGTATAAGACTTAACACTACTAAAACACCTTGTGCTGAGTAGATGTTGGGTAGCACCTTACTTACATTTAAAGAGAACCTGTCACTTTGTCCATTTAAAGCAAAGTGATAAGCTCTCTTGACAGGGACCCCGTCCCCTTTGGCTCTCGGTTCATTTGCAGGAGTACTGAGAAATATTCTTAGTTTCAGAGAGTTTAGATTCAGAGAGTGGTTGGAAAGCAAAGTGAAGGTAGGTATAAATGGGTTGGTTACCTCATCAAGAGAACTTGCACTTTTATCCATTGACATGCAGTTCCCAGGTATTTAAAGGAGGATGTTTTTCACATCAAATCTTTCCATAGTGAAAAGTGCCTGATGGAGTACTGTCCTTCTTACCCCGATAAATAACTCTTATTCCCCCTTTAGTGTTTCCCGTAAGGGGGGGTGTCTCTTTAAAATTGTCAGGGAATACATTCTGCTGCACTCATTGCACTTGATTAGCATAGGCACAGTTTGGTTATGCAAAGAGACAATATAGCTTCTGTGTTCCTCGGGCCACTTCCAGCTCTGTACATTTGGATACAAATCACGATGTTGGCCATGGCCAAGTGAATGAATAAGTGTATGCCTTAACACTGCTTTCTTTACTCAGTGATGAGAACGGTGATCATTGAGAGACACTTTCTGACCCTTCTTGCCTCTGATGCTTTATGGGTCCGAAATGACCAAATGTACCATCCAGATATTCTTTTCTGTCTCTTTCTATTTATATTGACTGCTGGGTGTATTTAAAGTGCATCCGGTCATAGGCATATGTCAGTGACATCCTACTGTAACATGTATGTTCTTTAAGTCACTAAACTATAGCAGAAAAAAATTGCTTTTTTTGACTTGCCACAAAATACTTTTTTTGGAGAATGTGAAATGAATATGATTCAAAACAAGGCGTAGTCCTACACTTTAAATTGCGATGTGTCAGTGCATCACCTATGCCCCTGAACAAGGTCAGACTGTGACGAAACGTACGTTGGGAGGAGTGACGTGCGGACGTCATCTCGTAGTGGTCCCGGTGAGGATAGGTGTTCGTGAGCCAGACGGCTTTCTTATTCTTATGCTTTATTCAACGTTTTTTTATGCAAGTGCAATTTTTTATTAAACGTACTGATTATTTTAATTGGTTTACACTATAGAGAATCTTTTTTACCTCTGGGTATACACCATTGACATATGGTTATAAGCATTGGAGAGATCGAGACTTATTGGCTTCTGGTTACAACGTTCAAGTATCTTCCTGTGAGAAGACATTACCCATATTTCCAGGATAAAGACCCTGGCTGGGTTAATAGCCACAAGCGCAATATGTTTGCCCTCTGGTAAGCACGCACTGTGTGGTGGAGGTGCGCATGTTTGTTGTGGTGTCATTAGTGATATTATCACTGATTTCAACTATCAAGGCTTACTATCATTGTTTAGTGGACATTTTATGCTCAATATTTTGATGGTTTAGGCTTTATATATTTCCAAGTGTTTTTTTTTTTATCATTTCACTTATATATATCTATTAGCACAGCTCCTTTTTTACAATTTGTTATTTATGGTGTGTATTCTACCTAGAGCTTGCAGCTTATTATTCATTGTTGAGTAGCGCGTTTTTTTTCTATATACCATTTTTATGGTATTTCTGCTTTTGACAAGCAAGAGTAGGAGAAGTTGGAGCAGGACATTTGTGTGATTAATAAAAATGGTGACCCGTTAACAGTCTGCACTACTGGGACACAACCTCTTACTAAGCTGATTTAATAGCTGCACCTAAAAATGAATCACAATGGTGAATACATGTTTTTTGTGGAGTTTTTGGTGGAGTTTTTGGAAGTATGTACAATGTAAAAAGTGCTCAAGGAATTAAATGGTGCAGTGATTTAATGTTATAAGAAATAAGGCATCCCTGCACACTTTCTGCATGGTCCATAAGATCCCTGCTAGCCAAATATGAGCTAGCCTAGAAAGCACAGCTAATGAAACGCAAGGGACATTTGATATGAAGATATTTGCCAGCACACCAAGAACCATCAATTTCGTCCAAACGTTTGTTATTCTAGAAAATGCACATCACAACGCAGTGTAGTGCAAGGTTTCAGGTCCATGCAGGACCCCTTTGTCAGGCATGTGACACTAAGAATGATCAGTGCTAAAAAATATGCAGTTAGACCCCCTTTCACACTGAGGCGCTTTGCAGGCGCTATAACGCTAAAAATAGTGGCTGCAAAGCACCCTGAAAGAGCGGCTCGCTGGCAGGGCATTAACATTTTTTCCTGCAAGCAGCATCTTTGAAGCAGTGTGTACACCGCTCCTCCATTGCTCTTGCCCATTGAAATGAATGGGCAGCGCAGCCGAACCGCCAGCAAAGCGACACTTTGCGGGTGGTTTTAACACTTTTTTGGCCACTTAACCCCGTTTGCAGCCGAATAGCGCTGCGAAAATTACTGTAATTTTTGGGCGGCGTATAACCGCCAACGCCCCCACCGTGAAATGGCTCTTACTGAACCAATGACACTGGCAGGGACTGTGTGGGGGATGCTTTCACTGGGGGAATGTAAAGATCTGTGTTCCAGCTTAGCATTAACATAGGGTCAGCACATTCCCCTCTCACAGACCGACGATCTTCCTTGTTTACATAGGCAGACTGGCGTTCCGACTTTCTCCTAAATGATCGGTGTGTCCCGGCAGATATCGCGTCCACCAGTCTCACTGATTGCCTCCCACTGTGATTGCACAGAGCGGGGACCCGCCAATCATTCAGGAGAAAAACAGAACGGGTTGCTGGCTGCATGCGCACACTCCAGTTACGGAACGGTCAGATGGCGCACCAGGTACATGATCTGGCGCAGAGTGGCGGCATGGCCGCCGTAAATCTACAGTGGGCAGTCTCTACGTGGTTAAAAAACAGAATTTTTCTTGTGCATGATTGGTTGGACATCAGCAGAGCTTCACCTCATTCACCAAGTTCTGGGGCAAATTTCCTTGAAAAGTGAACAATCTATTTGCCTTTAATAAATCAAATACTTCTACTAAATGGTGGTGGTTATGTTTTCTTAATCACTTAAGGACCGCCTTCTGCAGATATACGTTGGCAGAATGGCACAGCTGGGCACAAGCACATACCTGTACGCCCTCTTTAAGTGCCCAGCCATGGGTTGCGGGCGCGTGACCCAAGCCGAAGTTCTGTGACTGCGGGATCCGATCGCCGCTGGAGTCCTGTGATCGGTCCCCGGAGCTGAAGAATGGGAAGAGCTG
The DNA here is from genome assembly GCA_029574335.1 of Rana kukunoris. Taxonomy (NCBI): domain Eukaryota; kingdom Metazoa; phylum Chordata; class Amphibia; order Anura; family Ranidae; genus Rana; species Rana kukunoris. Next base: position 530,162,128 of record CM056052.1, on the reverse strand, counting down.
TGTGTAAACACAGCTTCCCCGTTCTTCACTGTGGCGCTGTCATTGATCGTGTGTTCCCTAAAATAGGAAAACACAATCAATGACGTCACACATCCAGCCCCGCCCCCTACAGTTAAACACAGAATAATGACGTCACACTTAACCCCTTCAGCGCCCCCTAGTGGTTAACTTCCAAACTGCAATTGTCATTTTCACAGTAAACAATGCATTTTTAATGCATTTTTTGCTGTGAAAATGGCAATGGTCCCAAAACTGTGTCAAAATTGTTTGACTTGTCCGCCATAATGTCACAGTCACGAAAAAAAAAAATCGCTGATCGCCGCCGTTGGTAGTAAAAAATAAATAAATAATTAACCACTTAAAGACCCCCGCACGCACATATACGGCCACAACATGGCTCGTACAGGCACAAGGGCGTAAATTTACGTCCCCGCCTGAGTGCGGTTCGGGGGTCCCATCGGAAACCCCCTCCGCGGCGTGCGGGGGTCTCCCTACCTCTGGGAGCGATCCGGGATCTGCGGGCGGATGTCCGTGTTTTCCGCCCCCCCCGCGATCGCTCCCAGCCAATGGGAGCGCGCTCCCAGCCTGTCACTTCCTCCTCCTGTGTTTACACAGGAAGGAGGAAATGATGTATTCTCTCATCGCAGCGCTGTTTCCCAGCGCTGCTGATGAGAGAAGACATGACAAGTAAGTGTGCACCAACACAACACTGACACACACTCACATAGGCATATTAACCCCTTGTGATCGCCCCCCCCCCCCCCCCCCCCTGTCACAGTGTTACTGAATGCAGTGATTTAATCACTGCATTTAGTGTCAGTGTGACAGGCACTGTAAAAAACAGTTAGTGTTAGGTTCAGGATAGCCCCCCCACCCCCCCTAATAAAGTTTTAACCCCCTGATCACCGCCCTAGTTAACCCTTTCACTCCCTATTGCCAGCGTCACTAAGCGATCATTTTTCTGATCGCTGTATTAGTGTCGCTGTTCCCGCTAGGTAGCTATTTTTTTTTATTGCGATTTTTTTTTTTTACTAAAGACATGTGGCTAAATAAATTTTGGCCTAAATGTTTGACTAAAATTTAGTTTATTTGATTTTTTTTTAACAAAAAGTAAAAAATAGTGTTTTTTTTTCAAAAATGTCGCTCTATTTTTGTATATAGCGCAAAAAATAAAAATCGCAGAGGTGATCAAATACCACCAAAAGAAAGCTCTATTTGTGGGAAGAAAAGGACGCAAATTTTGTTTGGGAGCCACGTCGCACGACCGCGCAATTGTCTGTTAAAGCGACGCAGTGCCGAATCGCAAAAACACCTTGGGTCATTTACCAGCGTATTGGTCCGGGTCTTAAGTGGTTAAAATGCAATAAAACTATCCCCTATTTTGTAAACGCTATGAATTTTGCGCAAACCAATCGATAAACGCTTATTGCGATTTTTTTTTAACGAAAAATAGGTAGAAGAATACGTATCGGCCTAAACTGAGGAAATTATTTAATATTTTTGGGGGATATTTATTATAGTAAAAAATATTGCATTTTTTTCAAAATTGCTGCTCTATTTTTGTTTATAGAGCAAAAAATAAAAACCGCAGAGGTGATCAAATACCACCAAAAGAAAGCTCTACTTGTGGGAAAAAAAGGATGCCAATTTTGTTTGGGAGCCACGTCGCACGACCGCGCAATTGTCAGTTAAAGCGACGCAGTGCCGAATCTCAAAAACTGGCCAGGTCCTTTACCTGCCTAAAGGCCCGGGTCTTAAGTGGTTAAAGTGACACTTTCATATCACAATATAGCAGTTTTTTTTTCTTGCAAATCTGATATTACCCATGCACCCAAATGTGCATTTGGTACACACACACACAGACGCAGCACACAGACACAGCACACAGATACAGCACACAGATACAGCACACAGATACAGCACACAGACACAGCACACAGACACAGCACACAGACACAGCACACAGACACAGCACACAGACACAGCACACAGACACAGCACACAGACACAGCACACAGACACAGCACACAGACACAGCACACAGACACAGCACACAGACACAGCACACAGACACAGCACACAGACACAGCACACAGACACAGCACACAGACACAGCACACACCTGACATCTGCACAACTGCTGTGGAACTCGTATCAAGGAAACACAAGTCGTAATGAAAGATCAGTATACTTTAATAATGTATCAGTGTCAAAATACATCTCTCATGGATCATTTTCCATACAGTGATAATATCAAATTCAGCCACATAGTGTTGTTTAAGAACTCATGTTCCTATACTGATAGGCTTGGTTAATATCAGTACTTGGATTGTCTGAAATAGTTTAGTAAATCTATTAGGATATCAAGGCGCTTTATTCTCAAACTACACAGACCATAAAACAACATTGTTCAAGTGTGATAAACCCTTCAAGTGCTTAAAAGTCAGTATAACCCCCATAGACCTGCTAAGGACACTACAAGCTGCAGCTAGTTAGTATACCACAGAAAATAATTCATTTGGTTTATAATCAAAGTCATTCTTTTAGCCGGAAATAATAATAAAAAAAAAACACAAACACTCTTCAAGAGTAAAAAGCTATTAACAGGTTTTAAAGGGCAACTCCACTTTTTCGGCAAATTTGACATTGTAAGGTAGGATGAGCAAATTACATTAATGTATGTCATTTTTCTGAACCATCTTGTTCCATTTTGCCTGGATAATTAAAAATAAAATAAAAAAAACGTAGTTTTATAGTGGCGCAAGATGGACGATGAATACTATATACAAAGCTGTGGATTTCATTGCCCTTCTTTACAATATGGAACCGAACATAGTGGTGAAGATCACGTTTACCTACATGTGAGAAGCGTTTACATTAAAATACACAAAAATAATGGAAGTTCATATTACATTATGAAGGGCAGCCATTTTGTGGGTTAATTCAGACTTGTTTTTTTCTAGGTCCCGGTGAATAGAGAAGTAATCATGAATATTGGTTTAGCCCTAAAAGAAAGAGCTGCCACCAGTAGAAGTAGACAAGTAGTAATTTGTAAGAAGAGAAGTTCATTATATCACGACTGTTCCTCTTGCTTTCAGTTAAAGCTGGCCATACACCGAGTAGATTTTAGTCACCTCCTGATGAAGCTGCCGAAATTTGCTTTGTGGGTGGCCCTGGTAGCACCCTTTCAGCTGGCCTGGTGGAAAATGATTGGCCAAAAAGTGCTGTCAGCCAATCAGATGCAGCCGCTGTTTGAATATTGTGACAGCCAGCCGACACTGAAGAATCTATACTGTATAGCAGTGGTCATCAACCATGTCTTTAGGGCCCACTAACAGGCCAGGTTTGCAAGATAACGGAAATACATCACAGGTGATAACATTTGCTGCTCAGTGATTGCAGTATTCCAGTCTGCATCTCCCCAAGGTAATACATAAAACCTGGCCTGTTAGTGGGCCCTGAGGACAGGGTTGATGACCACTTCCTTATAGCATGGGTAAAGGAATCTATAGGCCGCTCAAAAAAACAATGCATGGCCAGCTTTACTTGTTTCCGAACTTGTATGGTGCAGATAAGAGAACTTCTCTGATCCTTAATAGTTTATGACTGATTTTTTGCACTGACGGACAGTCCAAACCAGGGGTCTCCAAACTACAGCCTGTGGGCCACAAATACGGCCCACTAGAAGATTTTTACCAGCCCACAGCTAGCGTCAGGGACTTGTCCTTAATGCATACAGACTGAGTATTAAGGTCAATAGAAGGTGCCAATGGTCTCCACTTCACCTCCCGCCCCTTATGCAATAGTGAACTTTGATGTAAGGGGGAACTCTGATGGGGACCCTGATGTCAGGGGGTGTCTGATGGGAACCTCAATGTAAGGCAGGAATTTGATGTAGTAGGGAATCTGATGGGGACCCCAACGTAAGGGGGGAATCTGATGGGGGCCCCAACATAAGGGGGGAATCTGATGGGGGCCCCAACGCAAGGAGGGAATCTGATGAGGGCCCCAACGCAAGGGGGGAATCTGATGGGGGCCCCAACGCAAGGGGGGAATCTGATGGGGGCCCCAACGCAAGGGGGGAATCTGATGGGGACCCCAATGCAAGGGGGAAATCTGATGGGGACCCCGATGTAGGAGGAAATATGATGGGGACCCCAATGTAAGGGGGTAATCTGATGGGGACCCCAATGTAAGGGGGGAATCTAATGGGGACCCCAATGTAAGGGGGGAATCTGATGGGGACCCCAATGTAAGGGGGAATCCTATAGGGATCCCATCTTAAAGCGATACTAAAGCTTTGTTTTTGTTTTTAAATAACATATCATATTTACCTCCACTGTGTAATTTGTTTTGCCCAGATCCTCCTCTTTTAGGGGCTCTCACGGCTCCCCCTGCATTAGATAACCCCCTAGGAGAAACGATCTCCCAAGGGGGTTACCTTGCAGGCGCACTCCTGAGTCATGCACTCAGCGTCTATAGACGCTGACTGTATGACTCGGCCCCGCCCCTGCGGGTCATTAGATTACAAGTACAGCAGTGGGAGCAAATGGCTGAGCTGCTATCAATCTATCCAATCAAAGCCGGGACTCCGTGGAGATAAGGACACGCCTAGGAGAAACAATCTCCCAAGGGGGTTACCTTGCAGGCGCACTCCTGAGTAATGCACTCAGCGTCTAGACGCTGACTGTATGACTCGGCCCCGCCCCTGCGGGTCATTGGATTACATGGACAGCAGTGGGAGCAAATGGCATAGTATGCATAGGATGCATTAAGGTGAAAAAACATGGAGGGTTTACAACCCCTTTAAGGGAAGATTCTAATGGGGATCCTGAAGTAAAGAGGGGCCCTTACACATAGAGGAATGCCCTGAATATAATGTTAAATATACAATGTGACCCTTGTATTGAAAATTTTGGAACCCCTTGGTCTGGACAACAAATCAGAAACACTGAGCAGTTCTATGAGTGGCTGTTAAGGGACAATTTGCAATTGATTTCTGTGACAACTTTTGAAATTCTAACACTGGGTAGAAAACAGCTTAATATCTGACCTGAAATTTGGAGCCTGGATTGAGGATAATTAAGACAATTCCTCAGTGGCCAGGTAGTGCATAAAACATATTGCTAGAATCTCCACCTCACATTTTCTTTATTCATATGCAAAAGGAGAAAAAAAATAAACGCAAACATAAATAAAAAAAAGTTCTAGTATAACATGTAAGTAAATATATTTAATAACATTTATTTTAGCTAGGTAGGTTCAATAAAAGAAGCATTGTTTCTCTTCAGATAAGACCAGTGTTGAAAGCCATTATTTAGTATAGGAGCAAAGTCAAATATGTGAATAGGAGTCGTCGAGGTGAATGCCTTATGACCCGTCTACATGAATTGGTACAAACACCAAGGATCAGCAAAGATTAAAGAAGACGATCTCTAAGCACCATTTTTGTACAAACTGGCAGCTGCGACACTTTACCGCAGTGTAATATTAAAAGATTTTTTTTTTCTATGATAAAGAACTCAGAACAGTCAGATACACGTGAAAACATTAAATATAAGGACCTGTGTGTGACCACCACTCCTCAGCATGTCATAACCAAGCTATTCTTATACCAAGACAAAGGCTCTGCTTTCATAATGGACTAGGAATTTCCCCTGTTCTACGTTCCATCAGCAGGATATAGTAGGGGCTGGATACAGAAAACAACATTTTTAGCTCCTACGTGTTACGTCAAATTTTTTATTTTATTTTTAATTCCTATGGATTAGATAGTGTCCTTCCAAATCAAAGGTTATACCTGATACATTCATGTTTTTTTTTTGAATAGTAAAAAGTGGTATTTGGAACTGGGGCCGATCCTAGGCAGGGTGCACAGAAGCCCTCTCTGTGTCCGCTTTCTGTATTTTGTTTATTGTTAAGAGATCATGTAAGGATCCCAGGGTAATGAAGACTTTGTGGGGGGGGGGGGGGGCATCTCTGTGGTTGAGTCGTTTCCATAGAAACATTTGTAAAGGGGAGGAGTTAACATGATGACGCCCATGTGGGGGCGCCAGAAATATTTCTGCACCCAGGCGCCTGTGACCCTAGGATCGGCCCTGTTTGGAACCTTGTTACTTGTATACGGAGAATGGACAATTTTGGTAGTTGAACCAAAGGAGTCGATTTACTAAAACTGGAGAGTGAAAAATCTGGTGCAGCTCTGCATAGAAACAGAAATCAGCTTCCATTTTTTTTGTGTTAAAGCTTAAAAGGAGTTGTAAAGGAAATGTATTTTTTTGCCTAAAATTAATGTCTGCAAGGTAGACAGACAGAATAGTGTAATGATTCTGTTAAAAAAACACCTATTAAATTCCTTCATCTATATCACCTCCGGCTTTCTAGTTTCTGTTCTCTCATTCACTTCCTGGTTTGCGGCGCTCGTTCATGTAAGAACTACATTTCCCAGTATGCATTGTGGCACGCCCAGTAATTCACACCTCCTTGAAGTCTCTAATACGTAGAGAGCCTCCTTCCACACAGATGTAGTTCCCAGGAGGGGGCGAGCACGTTACTGACCACCGCAGTAAAGCCTCCCTTCACGGTGGTCAGTAAAATCAGACAAGCAGGAAGTGAACAGAACAGAGAAGAAATAGAGCAACTTCTGAGCAAAAACAAATGAGGAAGCGAAAAGAGCAATGTCTGCAGGTAAATGATGCTTATTATGAAAAAAATGTTTTTCCTTTACAACCCCTTTAAATGAACAAGCTGAAGTTAGAAGCCGATTGGCTACCATGCACAGCTGCTCCAGATTTTGCACTCAACAGTTTAGTAAATCAACTCCAATATATACAAGTATGCAGCTAATTCACTAGCAACGAGACATCATGCATGTTTCTGTGATGCCACTAGTTGAATAGTTTTGACCCAAAAAACAGGTGCTGGGCACATTGGACAGGTCCATTTAATCTCAAGGAGCTACAAGTTCCATGCCAGCTGGACCTTAATTGAAGGATCACTTCTGAGCCAAAGAGTATAGCATTATGCCAATGGTTTAATACTATATAAACTCATCAAAGTGCAATGTTACAAATGAGAACTCAAACTCTGCTTTTTGTCAGTGCAGCTGGACTGCATTAATAAAGAATAGTTGGACTCATCAAAAATCAGCCATGGGTAGGACAAAACCATTCACCAATTTAGGATACCAGTATGAGACTACAACATCCACTGACACTATAGAGCACAGGTGTCAACATGGTTAGGGGGTCTAGGTTTAGGCTTTCCCATTTAAGAATATGGCTAGGACTTAGGAATTGGAACATGGACCTCCCCCAGAGGTCAAAAGTCAGAAGGTGGGTTTCCAGAGGTCAAAGGTCACAGGGCGGGGCTGACCCACCCCCAAAGTGTACCGCCTAACCCAACTAAGTCGGGGAATGAACAAGTCGGGGGAAGCGTCTTGCGTGCGAATCCAGCCCTCCAGGTCATTTCATGTGGCCCTCTTACCTCTCCTGCAGCTGCAGGAGAGCTCTAGCCCTCCTCCAGACCCCTACTTTCTGCTTTCATGCAATGCATAAAGCTTCTTTCCAACAGCAGCATTAGGAAAGGCGGGTGCACTGTGATGTAAGGGAGAGTGGTCGACTCAACTTCTGATGCTTTAGGTGGCTCTTGACATCTAATATATGGGGAGAGGATGCGCTAATCTAATATTACAGATACAACCGGCCCTTTTGAGAACAATCATAATGCTGATGTGGCCCACAATGAGAGTTTGACACCCCTGCCATGTTTTGTAAATTTTCATTCAACAGCCCTCATGCCATTCTACATTCAAAAGCACAGGGAATATTCTATTTACCACGTACTTGGTGCTAAAGAAAAGTATCTAATTTAGGTATGGCTTGTACTCGCTGAAGTGTCCTTCTATTGCCTATGTAATCCATGACCCTAGCAAACTTGGATTTTCCTGTTTCACAAGAACTGGAGAGCCACACGTTACAAAAAGCTGGTATAAAACCCAAGGGCTCAATATATAAATCGACATATGTACTAAAGTCAGGTAGAAAAAAAAAAACATGTTTATTTAAGGTTACAAACATCAGCTTTAGCACACAATAAGGCAACGGTTAAGACCCCTGAGGAGTAACATGGATAAACCTGGTTTAGATGGCAGAAGGTAAGAGCTGGGATCGATACTGATTCATAAATCGGCACATTAGGAGCGCTTCCTGAGTGTGATAAAGGCCAACGGTTTATACCCGGCAATTCACCACTAAAGAACCACTGAAGTGGTTTTGTAACTTATATCTATACGTATACATATTAATATATATGTAAAAGCTGAATACAATGCCCTTAATAAAATATTGCAGTACAACCCAAATATTTGCACTTGAAGAGCTATCAACTGACACAAGGTAGGCTATAAAACAGTTGCAAGACCCTGAATCACGTGTGTGTATAGGTATATGCATAATAAAAAAAGATTGATAAAATAATGCAGTTGAAAAATATATTCTGTATATTGCAATTTAAAGAGCCAGTAAACCTGAAGAACAATAAAAGTTACAGCTATATATGTAAAAGTTTATATAGAGCAAGTAATACCAATTACAGATACACATGTAAAAATATTCTGAAGCTCATTAGTACTAAAAAAACTGCGATAAACTCAGGTCCCGAGGACAGTTGTAGCCATTTGTTTAGCCTAAAATGGATTATAGTATTATCTCAAGTATCTGCATTCCTTACAGATATGGGAAAAGTTATATGTATGTTTTAGCTCTTTATATCAAAGCAGGTTCATTGTATTTTAGGTTTACTGGACCTTAAAAGTGTACCTGTTGCCTAAACAGTGGATGCAGCCATTTTGAGGGCTCAACGGTTATTCAGTAGCAAGCAGCCAATTAGCATTCTAATGCTAGCCATATAGGCATAGATTTCTCCATGATGGAGGAATTGCTCCTGCCGGCTATTGTGTTCAGACAGCCGCAGTGGCTGCATCTCATTGGTCACTGTTCCACTTGAAATTTTCCACCCAGCTCCTTCAATTCTTCAATCAAAATTTGTTAAGCTGGGTGGTGCCGACAGGTCGAATTCCGGCCAATAAAGCAGGCATTGGCCCAAACTGGGATCATATATGGCCAGCTTAAGGGTCACTTTGCCATGGCAGGTAGGTACTATATCAGTGAACTGAATAAATTCCCCTCCTTTTTTACAAAATGGCCTCCTTCCATTGTATACAGGAAACAAGAACTCTGTAAAATGAAAGTTTGCATGAATAATAATATTCTTAACCTCCTTTGGATAGATCATATAATGCCTGTAATATTACCCTAACAATAACCACCGTTGCTACACTGAAGAGAATAAAAACAAAAACAAAAAAAAAAAAAGGAGAAAAAGTCAAAAAATTTACAAAAAAAAAGTACTGTACCAATAAAAAGCATTTACCTTTAAGCATTAATGGTTGAAAGAGAGCGCAAAGTGTTAACTGTCTATACAGAGTTCCTATAAGGTTTGTTACGGTAAACTGTGCAAATTTAAGGGGACAACCCCCTTGTACGTATAATTATACCCTTGTAGATTAGTAACAAAAAGTAAAAAGGTAACATAATAGCATCTGTATGTTATAAAACAAAAATAAAAAACAGGAAATGCGTATCTAGTACATTAAAGTAATTGGTCATGTGATTTCTAGACTTCTCCTGATCTTAGAACAGTTAGGTTTTTATTTGGACTTGCTTACAACAAGAATAGTGCATAGGATGACGATATAATGCTTAGCAGTGCGCCCTCCTAACATTCGACACGTAAAAGCGGGTTAATTTTAAAGCAATTCTGCCGATTCCTACTAATTCTGCCCAGTCCAGTCATACTCCAGCAAAACTAACAGCCATCTTTGCCAAGTTCATCCCGTTCTAAATATCTGGGCTCTCCTGATAAAACTGGGATAACCGGGAACTGCACCTAAAATTTGCTGCATCACCGAGTTCCCTAATTCTGTATCTTGCACCACCACATCGTTCTACTGATGCACCAACATTCCCATATATTGCATCGGACCAGCTCTAGACTGTGTATCATATAAAAGGTAACCCAATTATTTCCACAGGCACCTAAGCCTACAGCGGTCAGCATTTAAATGAAGTAGTATTTCTCATCTGAAATATTTTGAAGCATTTTACTGAAATGCTTGCAGAAAATCTTGTATTAGTGTTATGAATTTAAAGAATCTATGGGCTGTAAGGAGATGGCGGAGTCAGTAGACCAGTTGAGGTCAGTCATTCCCAAGTTTGGACCCCAACAGGCTTATTCATTAAATTGGTTCTGGTGATCTCACCAGACTATTGTACGGAGCCTAGAACATCTGATGCCGCATACACACGACCGTTTTTCGGGTTCTAAAAAATGACTTTTCTTTTTTTATGTCATTAAAAATGATCGTGTGTCGCATTAAACATTTCGAACATGCTCTAATTCTTCACATCGTTTTTAACGTTGTTGTTTTTTACGTCGTAAAAAATGGTCGTGTGTAAGCTTTAACGATGTGAAAAAAAACGTGCATGCTCAGAAGCAAGTTATGAGACGGGAGTGCTCGTTCTGGTAAAACTAGCGTTCGTAATGGAGTAAGCACATTCATCACGCTGTAACAGACAGAAAAGCGTGAATCGTCTTTTACCAACACAAAATCAGCTAAAGCAGCCCAAAGGGTGGCACCATTCGCATGGAACTTCCCCTTTATAGTGCCGTCGTACGTGTTGTACTTCACCGCGCTTTGCTAGAGCATTTTTTTTTTCATGGTCGTGTGTAGGCAAGGCCGTTTTAATGATCGGGTTAAAAAAAAATGTTTTTTCTAGACCCTTAAAACGTCATTTTTTACAACCCGAAAAATGGTTGTGTACGTGGCATAAAATGGAAATTGGGTTAGATGACATACATTACTGTTTACTTGCTTATGTTGGGTTCAGATTCTCAATGGAAAATGTATTAATGGGGCAATCTGGAACTCTAAAACAAATGTTTTAAGCTTATAGGGTAGAAATTCAAATATCCCTATATAGCCACACATCAAAGCTAACACGCTCGTGGTGCTGTAGGGCAACCTCAGCCTGGGGTCCTGCCAGGCCCACGCCCCCTAATGTGATTTGCTCTGCCCCTCTGGGCTTAAGCATGGGGATTAAGCTCTGAGGGGCAGAATGAAACATGTTGGGTGTGTGGCCTAGCGGGAGCCTAGGCTGAATTTGCCATTCATTCCAATACAAGCGGGTGCGCTTCTTATTGTGCGGCTTCTTGTGATCTTTTGCTCAACAGTTGTGTGGAGCAAAGATGAGCTCCTTTCCATCTCCATAATTAAAGGTGTTTTAAAAGCAGAAGGTTTTTTATCTTAATGCATTTATGTATTAAGATAAAAAAAACGTGTGTGTAGCAGCCTCCCCAGCACCCCCTAATTACTTGCCTGAGCCCCATCTCTCTCCAGCGATGTCCACGAATGTGTAAGCCATCTGGGACACTACTCCTGATTGACTGAGACATAACCGTGGTGCCATTGGCTCCCATGGCTGTCAATGTCAGTGAGCAAATCAGGGATGAGCGGGGGCAAGGGTTGGGGCTCCGTGCCTGAAGGGACACAAAGAGCTGTGACTCGGCTCCAGTGTTCCCATAGGAAGCAGACGACTGTGGGGGCACTCTATAGGAGAGAGGGGCTGGGAGCAGCAAAGTGGGACCTGAGAAGAGGAGGATCTGGGCTTCTCTGTGTGAAAACAACTGCACAGAGGCGGCAAGTATAACATGTTTGTTATTTTAAAAAATAAATATAAAACTAGACTTTACAATCACTTTAAGCTCTGACGGAGTGAAATGTGTTGGGGCAGGCCTGGTGGGAGCCCAGGCTGAGGTTGCCTTACACTCCCCACCAGTGGGTTTGCTTCGATTTGCGGCTATTAGGGATATCTACGTTTCTACACATTGACGTTTGGAGTCGGGACGAGCTCCAAGCCTGAGCAGCTCCCACATGAGGTTTTTTGGTTCACAGTAAGCTAGTAGGGTCCAACAATTTGATTGGACAAATCTATAATAAAAGCTCCATCCCTAACCAATCGCAGATGTGCAAAAAAAATAATAAAACAAACAGAACTTTAGACGTTTAGACGTGCTTAGGCTGTTGTTCAGAATCCAGTCCATCTATCGAAATAGTTTTTAAAATAGTGCTGTCCAGTTAATGAATCTTGGCATGAACTGGAAAATGGACAATACAATGCCAGTGATTCTAGTGTCCAATAGGATCTAAATATACCACATTATAACAAACTCACTAATCAATCCAATCAGATTACAGCTTTCAGCAGTTTAATACACTGAAAGATGACTGCTGATTGGTTGCTTTAGGTCAGTGGTCTCCAAACTGCGGCTCGAGGGCCGGATGCGGCCCTTTGCTTGCCTTTATCCGGCCCTTGGGGCACTATCCCTCCCACTGATACGAGACACTATTCTGCCATCTGACACCAACAATGGAGCACCATTTCTCCCACTGACACAACCAAACACTCTGTATGATACCAGCAATGGGGCACTATTCCTCCCCCTAATACCAGATGTTGACCAACAATGATGGCATGAAAATTTCTACTCCCGCTGGCCAAAGTCTGGCCCTCCAAGAGTCTGAAGGACAATAAATCGGCTCTTTGTTTAGAATGTTTGGAGACCCCTGCTTTAGGTTATTGCTCCACTGATGTTCCTCTTTGAGCATTTGATAAGCACTAAAGTTTCATGAGCTCAGAAAATGTCCTGGTCTGAAGGAATGCAATTTCTTTGGTCTTATTCAATATGGGAATGCCATTTTTTTTTTAAAACCCATCCAAGACATTTACAACCTGAAAAACAATGAAATGCAAGGCATTGCCCTAGAATTACAGTATACAGAATTCCAGTGATCTGCATGTATCAGTAACATCCTCCATGATAAGTAGATATATTCACCAACGATCTGGTATGGCCATTAAAAAATATATATATAAATTACTTTTACAGGGCTATAAGGGCATGTAAAACATTTTCTATACTATACACTGTTTTTATTAAAATAAAGAAAAATACAGCAGGTAAAAACATATATGTATATCTCTCTCTCTCTGTGTTTTAATCTGACATCATATCAGTAAGGCCACTATTTGGTACTGTGCACAAAGTTCCACATGTGAATGATTCTTGTAGGATTGTTATCAGTGATAGAAACTGTCTACTGGAAAAATATATCTAGAAACTGAAGCGGTTTTGCTTATTTAAAAAGAGTTGAAAGTCGATGAGAGGGTCACCGCTCCTCTCAGGTGGTCTGATCCAGCGCTTGGAGAAGGTCGCAGCCTTGTAAGAGGTTGGAGTTACCCAGTACTGGCACGTTGACCTCACAGTCGTATCTTGTGAGTTCCGGCAAGAGATAGGATTCAAATGTTGGGCTGATGAGCCTGTTGGTCATGGCTGTAAAGAAAAAAGTAAAAGACAATTAATAACAAGAGCCAGCAGTGGTTGGTAAGCTTGCTAGTCAGCATACTGATCAGGGCTCAAGTCCTGCGGGAACGCGTGGGAATGGAGTTCCTGCACTTTTTTCACAGCAGGAACTCCGTTCCCTTTGCAGGACTATAGCAGCTGAGAGCAGCCGAGCCAATCCTTCACCAAGCGGCGATGCCCAGCTCGAATCACTGTCGGGGGCAGGCGAACCTTAGTAATCCTTTATGTTACTGGCCACTTCCTGTATATGGATTCATCGGGTAGTCCGTCACTTCCTCGATGCCGCAATGTCTCCTAGGAGTTTTTGTCATTGTTCCCAGGAGACATTGCGGAGCTCTGTCGCGGAATTTAGAAAGAACTTTTTTCCTTCTAAAGACTGCGATAACTCACGGCAGACCTCCGCAATGTCTCTTGGGAACAATGACAAAAACTCCTAGGAGACATTGCGGCATCGAGGAAGTGACGGAATACCCGCACACTACCCGATTAATCCATATACAGGAAGCGGCCAGTAACAAAGGATTACTAAGGTACAGTGGATCAAAAAAAAAAAAAAACATGCGGTTTAGTAATTATGCATATGAGCGCATCTTTTTTTTGGTGGGGGAGTGGATCTTGGGTTGGAGTTCCCACACTTTTTTCCCCAGGACTTGACCTCTGATACTGATTGTAAAAGAACGCTACTTCCTCGAACTACTGCCACCAATAACCACAACCATGGTTTCTATTACATGAATGTAATTGCTTATCAGAACAAATGAAACCACCTGGATGAGTGGTGAAAAATCTTCAGAATAACAGAACAAGTCAAGATGAATGTGAAAAATTACTACTAACTACATGTAGCACCCTCCACCTAGGTAGGTGCTAGAGGTGAGCTTTTTGGAGAGTGCAGGTAAATTTAGGCAGGCCTAGCTGGAAACTAGGCCTGTTTGTTCTGATCTCACAGGTAGCATCACTTCTTTGGTTAACCTCCCTCTGGCTTCTAGCGTATTCTAGAAGAGAGGAGAGAAAGATGTGGAGCTGTCTGAGGTGTTTCAGGGAGCTCTGACCAATCCCCAACTAGGATTAGCAGGTGGCAGGCCTCCTTGATATACCCAGGGTCAGCCCAGCTGGGGAAGAAGTTGTTGGGTGGAAGAACCGAGGATGGAGTACTAGGCTGCAGGCCTTTGAGGGACAGGAAAGCTGGTCAGAGTTGATGGGAAGATGGATGGAGCCAAATACAGGACAATCTTAGAAGAAAACCTGTTAGGCCGCGTACACACGATCGGTTCAAGAGAATGGTCCGATGGACAGTTTTCATCGGTTCACCGCTGAAGTGGTCTGATGGTCTGATGTGCGTACGAGCCATCAGTCCAAAATTCGATCCGGTTAGAACGCGGTGACGTAGAAAAAACGAAGTTCAATGCTTCCAAGCATGCGTCGACTTGATTCTGAGCATGCGCAGGTTTTTAGACCGATGCTTTTGCGTACTAACCATCGGTTTGGACCGATGGTCAGGCGTCCATCGGTCCGATTTTAAAGCAAGTTTTAAAACTTTGGTCCGACGGACGACGGTCCGATGGGCCGTACACACGATCGGTTTCGGTCCAAACCGATCATGTGTACGCGGCCTTAGAGTCTGCAAAAGACTTGAGACTGGGGCGGCGTTTCACCTTCCAGCAGAACGACCCTAAACATACAGCCAGAGCTACAATGGAATGGTTTAGATCAAAACATAACCATGTGTTAGCATGGCCCATTCAAAGTCCAAACCTAAATTGCCGTAGATCTGAGGGGAAGCTCTACTGATTTATATCAAGCAAAAATGCTGTTTTCCTTGTAAGAGTACTTGTAGCGCACAGTGGATTTGCCAATAGTAAATAAACCCCATTGTCTCAGGGGGACTCAATAAAAATGCCCACCACACTTTTTCAGATATTTGTAAAAAATATTGTATCCATTTATTATTTTCTTTCTACTTCACAATTATGTTCCATTTTGTGATCCATCACATAAAATCCCAATAAAATACATTTACATTTTTGGTTATATCATGCCAAAATTTCAAGGGGTATGAATACTTTTTCAAGGCACTATATATTACACACTATTTTTTTACTGCCTTTAAGTAATTGTGATATCAATGCAGATCTATTACCTCAGTGGTAACCGACCATTTGGCTCCCATTAGGCACGACAGGCTCTCTGAGAAATTATTAACCAAGACATAAAAAAACTGTGATAAATTAATCTGGTTACTACTAACCTTTCATTTTCTGCGATTGTGGCAGATTGTAATCATGATAATTACATGCACTGAAAAACGTGGTCTGATAAGGAGTTTTCCTGCCGTCTCTGGAACTTTGTGCACAATGTGGATGTGACTGTGACTGTTGGGTCATCTGCTGGTTTAATCCTCTGTGCCTGTTGCAGATGAATTCATCTAGGAAGAAGATACACATCTCCAGGTCACCAACTGCAGACCAAGTTATTCTTCCCTATGTGCACAGGCTGCAAGCGGTTGGACATTTTTTTTGGCCAATGTCACCATAATGGTGAGGGGAAAATAAAATGCATATTCTACAGGGGCCACCATAGGGTCAGATCGGGCCAAATTTAGATACATGTGATGTATCTGTCCGGCGGCGTAGCGTATGCTGTTTACGCTACGCCGCAGCAAATATTATGGGCAAGTGCCTTATTCAGAAAGCACTTGCTCCATAATATGCGGCGGCGTAGCGTAAAGTGCCCGGCGTAAGGCCGCGCAATTTAAATTTGCGATGTGGGGGCGTGATTCATGTAAATGAATCATGACCCCGCATAAATGATGTTTTTTTTGGACGGCCCATGCGCCGTCCGTGGACGTTCACAGTGCGCATACGCAAAATCACGTCGCTATTTGTCAAGGTAAACGACGTGAACGTAACTTACGTCGAGCCCCATTCCCGAACGATTTACGCAAACGACGTAACCGACGGTGCCCGTGTGACTCAATAGTCAGCCCGCCCCTGTCTATCAGCATATAAAGGGCAACAACAAGCATATGAGAGCCATCACTAAAGTCCTCTACTCACCATTCAGGACACTTGTGCTCAGGGATTTCTTTTCTGTAACAAGTGGGCACATTTCTGGTTTTAAGGATTTCATCCTTTTCCACATAAGTGATTGTATGGAGTTGTCGGGTAACTCCCCCTACAAAAAAAAAACAAAAAAACAATGCATTAGATGCATACTAAATACAGATAATAGTATTACTAATAACATAATCCCTGTATATGGTCGGTTTTATCTCTGAATTTCAAGTGTTTTGTTTAGAAAAGAACATTTCTGAATGGGCTGCCCAGGTCTTCCATCCAGTTGAAAAATCTCTACAGGTGGTAATGACTATATTCAGTTCAAAATGTTAGTTACCCTTTACAGAACCAACACATTACACCTTTCCAGGGCTTTTTTTCTGGGGGAACTTGGGGGAACTCAGTTCCACCACCTTTGGCTCAGACCCTTTGGTGCCTGCTCACCACAATCACTTGTAAACACAGAAGTCTGGTTTCTGTGTTTACAAGTGCCAGCTTTTCACTCTGTGTGTAACCCCCCTGAACTCTGCACTCTGTATTAGTGCAATTCTGGTATTTAATGCCCCTTTAAGACCTTTCTACTGTTTGTGAAATCTGAACGGGGTCGTGGTTGAGTTCCTGCACCTATTTTCTGAGAAAAAAAGCTCTGCACCTTTCCTACCCTCTCCCGATTCCCTGCTGTACTTACCTCTGGGGATGCTAAATGGTCAGTGCCCCCACAGCCAGTACAGTGGGGTCTGGGCACTGGTCCCCCCCTTCTCTGTGCAGCTCTTCCAGGACAGAGGCAGACCTTGTCAAAACTGTGAAAAAGTCTGCCCACCCATGGCCAGAAAAATGCTAGCTATTGCAAGCAGTGAAATATAGAAAGAGGCATCACTCACATTGCCACATCTGCAAATTTGAGAGGAACCAGAGAAGGGCACTCGAAGAGTTACCATAGGCCTGACTTTAACCACTTCAGCCCCAGAAGGTTTTACCCCCCTCCTGCCCAGGTGAAATTTCAGCTACCGGCACTGCGTCGCTTTAACTGACAGTCGTGCGCCGTAGCTCCCAAACAAAATTGGCATCCTTTTTTTCCCCACAAATAGAGCTTTCTTTTTTGATCACCTATAAACAAAAATAGAGCGACAATTTTGAAAAAAAAAATGCATTTTTTTTTTCTTTTTGCTGTAATAAATATCCCCCAGAATTATATATATATATATATATATATATATATATATATATATATATATATATATAAAAAATCCTCAGTTAAGGCCTACAGGTATTCTTCTACATATTTTTGGTAAAAAAAATGCAATAAGCGTTTATCGATTGGTTTGCGCAAAATTTATAGCGTTTACAAAATAGGGGATAGTTTTATGGCATTTTTATTATTATTATTTTTTTACTAGTAATGGCGGCGTTCTGCGATTTTTTTATTGGGACTGCGATATTATAGCGGACACATCGGACACTTTTGTGACATTTTTGGGACCAATCACATTCATGCAGTGAACAGTGCTATAAATATGCACTGATAACTGTATAAATGTGACTGGCAGCGAAGGGGTTAATCACTAGGGGGCGGGGAAGGGGTTAAATGTGTAGCCTAGTTTGTGTTCTAACTGTAGGGGGAGGGGGGTGACTGGGGGAGGTGACCGATTGTGTCCCTATGTACAAGGGACACAGATTGGTCTCCTCTCTCCCTGACAGAGCTCCACGTCCCTGCTCAGTTACTGGGCAATCGCGGGTGCCCGGCGGCGATCGTTGCCACCGGGCACGTGCATCGCGATCTCAGCAAAGCGCCGGGTGCAAGGGCGCCCCCTAGCGGCTTTAAAAGACAGGATCATATGACGTCCTGTCGGAACAATGGAGTCTTCCGCCCGCCGTCATTTGACGGCGGGCGGTGGACAAGTGGTTAAAGACATTGCGTCCTGAAGAAGCCAAAAGGTGTCGATGCACAAGGGCTCACTGTACAATCTGTATCATTCTACATGATTTTTAATTCTGAACACTTTTTGAATATATTATGTACTTTTTTTTTTCAATAAAATGTATATTTTTTCAACTTCCCCATTGTTTGCCTATGCCTTTAAAGCCTGGCCTATGGTAACTCTTCGAGTGCCCTTCTCTGTTTCCTATTGATAAGCAGATCACATGGAAGTGATGGACAGGAAAGAATTCTCACAGTTATACCTTGTCTTTTTTACTTCCCACTGAGAACATGGAAGGGTTGGCTAGGTTGCCCAATAAGGTAAAAAATCTGAGTGAGAAATACGTGGCGCTTCCAAGGTAGCCAAAGAGTCCAGTCCTTGGATGAGTGTCAGAGATCCTGATATGGTCTATAACAGACTTTTACAACTTTTTCAAGGAACCCTTTAAATACATTTTTGGTCTCAGGTAACCCCTGGCTAAAAATTGCCACATCTACAACTCATGATACATTAGTGTGATGGTCAATAGGAAGAATGCCGATTACAATTGTTGACATACAGATAGCGAAAAAGACTAATGTCAGAAAGTGCTCATGGAACCCATAGCAACCTCTGGAGGAACCCATAGCAACCTCTGGAGGAACCCATAGCAACCTCTGGAGGAACCCATAGCAACCTCTGGAGGAACCCATAGCAACCTCTGGAGGAACCCTAGGGATTCTTGAAGCCCTTGTTCCCCCTGGTTTATAAAGTATCAAAGCAGCCTGATTACAAACAGTCAGTGCAGATATCTCTCCGCTTACCACATTAAGTTGCGAGAACCCTTGAGCACCATAATCAAGCTGCCGCTTCCTCTTCATACTGTTGCAGAATGTCATCTCTGTAGGATGTAAATCCTTCCCCTGTTGCCCAAAGCTCTCAAGCGACCTAATAATAAGATTTCCAACAGAAATAAGTTTCCATCTCCAATATGTTTAACAAACATTAAAGAGTCAGTATAGGCAAAGGTGACATTTTCATTATAAGGGAGATGTGATCATTTGGAGTTAGCTCCTGATATCTTTTAAAGTGGATGTAAACCCAATTTATTTTAATTTTTTGTTGATGTCACAATGTAGGGTATAAGATTTCCTATCATCTCTGCCCAGTCTTGCCACACAGAGTTAATCCAGCTCTGAGCAATCCTTTTATTGTTCAGTGAAATAAAATGAACTTACAGAGAAAAACCTTAGTCCGTTCCACCCCCTTGCTGTGAGTGACAGGTTATTTACATATCTCATGCACTAATCTGGAGACAGGCATTATTTTTTAATACCCACCCCCACTCCTTTTCTGAAGTCATGTGGTTACTTTTCTGGATGTTAGTGATCATAGCAGAATTTAGTGTAAGGAATACACAGGAAAAAATCACGACTCCACCCACCGAGCTCCAGACAACAGATCCACCCATAGAAGCTGCAGTTTTTCAGTTCTTATAACAGACAGAGGGGGGACATTTGACAGGTGAGGATACATGCAGGAGGTATCTATATCCTTATAGATCAGCACTATGGGAGTAGTTAGAAAGGATGAGAGTGGGTTTACATCCACTTTAAGACTGGGATACTTCAGGAACAAGATGAAGGATGTTGTTGCTGGAGTACTACTACTGGGGATGAGAAGAGAATTACAGGCGCATCTAGGTTCGAACTGTAAACATTTTAATGAGATACAAGTGTGAGATCTGTATAGATTTAGCAGTCCAAAACAACCTTGGCAGCCTTTGAGAGGAGGGGCTGAAAGCAGACCCCAGATATGCAAATGAGAAGAGAAACCTAGGCACTTCTAGGTTAGAACTGTGAACATGTTAATGAGATACAGGTGCATAGTCCACACTGGCGTAGCGTTCGATGCAGAGCAGCATTTCGAAGAGCAGATTTTTCTGCCTGTGGGGGAGAAATCCTAGCCAGGATTTCTCCCCCACAGGCAGAAAAATCAGCTCTTTAGAACGCCAATCTGCAGCGAACGCCAACGCCAGTGTGTATGGACTCATGCCTTACTTCCTTAACCTCCCTGACGGTATGATTCTTTCAGATTTTAGGTGCTAAAAGCGGTACCATTATTTGCAAGGGAATTTGGTGTTTTATACTGTAGGCTTGTAATTCTTAGGAATAACTCACTTAAATCTATCCAAACAAGAGTCTAATAGGCATCCCGGGTATGATTTTTTTAATTAAAAATTATAATATAACAAATAATTATAAAAAATTATAACAAATAATATAATTATTGTAAAAATTATTCAATAATGTAATCAAATCAAAATCACTGAAATTTGCCCAGTTTCAGAATTTTGCTGTCATTATTTTTTTATTTTTTATGACGAATTTCCCCACAAATCGCTATCGCTAAATTCTGCAAGTGATTCTGATTTATTATCGCTGTTTTTTAGCTGCTCTAAAACAATTTTTGCCATAAAGGGACACTTTTGGTTGCTATGGGCAATCTACAGTTTGCAGGGAGAAAGAACAGTTTTTATTGTATAAAAGAACATGTAGTGCACAGGGCAGACCACTAGGGACATGGGGGGTGTGTATTTTTTACATACAGTACTGTAATCTATAAGATTACAGAGTACTGTATGTAATGTGTTTGTTTACATTTTTGAATATGGCGCTGTTCTCCGTCCCCGTGCATCGTAATGTCGCAGGGAACGGAGATCGGCGGCACACGGGGACGCTGTGTGAATCGAGCGAGCACCCGCTCGCTCACACAGCGCGGATGCATCGCTGGATCCACGGAGAAGGTAAGTAAACAGTCTCTATGGATGCTGCGAGGCGAGCCCGAGTCTGACTCGGGGTTACCGATCGTAGCACAGAAATCTAACCCCGAGTCAGACTCGGGAACACCGCCAGGGAGGTTAAACTCCAAGTGGATAATGCACTGCATCTCATTAAAATGTTTACAGTTCTAACATAGAGGCGCCTGTGTTTCTCTTCTCATTTGCATATCTGGGGTCTGCTTTCAACTCCCCCCTTAAAGGCTGCCAAGGTTTTGGCCTGCTAAATTAATCTTTTCATCTCTCCCCCTATAATATACTGTGTATCCACTTCAAGGACTTATTGATTGACTAATGTATTAAATCTCATACCATTTAACAGCACCACTACCCATTTTTTTTTACTACTAGTGGGGAGTCTTGGGTGTTTGTATCCACCTTTGTGTGTGTAACGCCCTGCTACTTTCATAGCTGGTTTTGCCTTAAATTTAGAGGGTGGTCAGAGATTTAGTTGCCTCTGACCGTGTTATCTTTGCCAAATTTGGGCCTCTATTCCAGCCATGGCTGTACTGTGAGTAACCACTATTGCTGTTTGGGGTGCCTGTATCACCCCAGGCCAAGGGTGGCAGCAGTCAAGTCAGTGTTTGTTGGGTGTTTTTCCTCGGCAGCCAACCATCTCCACCTTTGGGAAGGTCTGTGGCAGAGACTATGCTAAAGTTCCGTGTGACATCCTGGCTGCTAGGCTGGTGAGAGAGGCCTGTGCAGGTGCGCAATACCCACTCTGGCTAGAGTGGTGATGAGAATTATATTGCTGGAAGCAGGACTGTTTCCAGAAAAAGTTATACACCTGAACCTACTACTTACTATCCTTTCTACCGCTTCAACTACTACTACTACTTTTATTATTTTCCCCCGTTGGGTAATAAAGCACAGAAAAAGACACTTAAAGTGTGGACATTGGAGTTCTTCTCAGCTCTCATCGTGTACACTAGACGGCGAAGGAAAAGAGGTAACATGCCACCCAAATCAAACCAGCAGCTTCTTCAGGGTTAGGGCTACATGTGTTCTATCACCTCAGTCACATTCTTCATCTAACAGGCAGAGTGTGAACCCCTCGTAATGAAGGTGTAGAAATGTAGGGACTTGGTGCAAAGAACTCAATGAGCTCCCAACAGGTATAAGAAATGGTTAGGTGGTTACCAGGTGGCTACCATCAAAAACTGAAAAATCGTATATCAAGGAAGGGAAGAGAAGGTAAAGGAAGAAAAGAAAGAAGGGATGGGAAGGGAATGTAAGAAAAAATAAAGGATATATATTTTATCTTTATTCCTCATACCTTTGCTTATATAATGGCATGCTGTGTTGAGGCATTGGGTGTCCAGTAGCTGAGTTGGATTCATGGTATTGCTCCATCATTCTCCACTTTGGGGACATGTAATTGACAGGAGGGTCTGGTGGCCATTGTACATTAGGTCTGCCTCCCATTGAAGACAGTGGTGTACTTGCTCCGGTATGATAGGCCAATAAGGCTGGCGACTTTCTTTCACCATTATAGAGGCCGGTGGGCAGAGAATCCTGGCTGGGATTACCGCTTTTAGCTGCCATTTGTTGAGCATAAGTCTGATGCAGGTACTGGCTCTGAGGAGGAGGGGCACTGGGTTGGTAGAGTGTATTCATGCTACTTATGTTCTGCTGGGTGGGCTGTTGTGTGCTATCACTGAGGGGACTCTCTTCCTGGCAAATGGGGTTCAACTGGAAATCTTCACCATCCATTGGAATGTATGGGGCGAGAGTTTCAAGATCCAGCTCATTAAAGTCATTCTATGAGGAAAAGAAATGCGTGATTTTATGAAGGTATACACATAGAACGCATTTTCAATAGAAAGTATAGCCTCCCTCTAAATGTTTAACAGAAGTACTTTACTCTGCTACTAGATAAGATTGGATGGGCCGGTGTCTTTATTCAGCCATACCAACTATGTAACTACTTATTATTATACAGGATTTATATAGCGACAACAGTTTACGCAGCGATTTACAATATAAAATGGAGACAATACCGTAATAATACAAGAAGATTAAGATGGCCTTGCTCAGAAGAGCTTACATGCTAATAGTACTTAGAATAATATATACTAGGCCATAAAAAATTATAAAATTATTATAAAAAAATACAGCGGTCTTGTACCCAATTACCCTGATAGTAACACCAGCTGTCATATGGCTTACCACATTCTTATAATAAAGTGGGAGGAAAATAAAATACAGCTGACAACCTCGCTATAATTTCCTAATATATACTAACAATGTGACAAGCAAAAGCCGATTGATTTTTGTGGGACACATCTCTTCCCCACCTACCTTAGTAGTGTTACAATTATTCTTTGCTTCTGTATCCATTGCAAAGAGCTTCTCAATCAGCTCAATCTTCAGATCTTCTTCCAAAGTCGTATAGTACTCTCCTGGACTGCTTGGCTGAAATTGTAGGGACATATGAGGTAATTACTACATAAAGAATTTACATAGATTTGTTTCGACTATTAATGCAGCTGCTCAAACACCCCTGTCATTGTTGCTATTGGATAAGAAATTAAGAAAGAAAAAAAACACATCACTGGAAAGTCTTACCGTAGAGCAGCTGCTGTTGCTGCTAGCACTGGGTGTAGTACTCCCAGGAGCCACCTGAGGCGCTGTAAAGGACGGATGGTTCACAATGTCAGGCTGGGAACCATGATTATTGACTTCCAGTGGCCATTGTTTGTTTGGACTTGGCTGCGCGCTGCTGTTGTAAGTTGATGGCTCTTCATAAGTCTGAGAACCTACAAAACAAAAAAGTCAATCCACATAGTTCAAACACCACCAAGTATTGAAGACAAGGTTTCATTTTCTCTTTGTGTGTATCTTTCCTTAAGCGGTTTTAAGAATTTTCAAAGGTTCCAGAGAAGTCAAATAAATTGATTATGGTACATCTGGGAAAGGGAGCTTTTGGCACCAATTCCGGCTCATAACGCCTTGATTGTTCAGGTGATGACTATTAAGGTATGAACTTAAGTTAGCATTAGGGCTTAAGATAACACATCTTACCAGGTTATATAGAATAACCCCTAAAAGGGCCAGATTATTCTACATAAAGGCCATTCTGGCCCAATTCACCTTAAAAAAAAACCTTGTAAAATGTGTTATCAGAGTTTGACATCCCTACCTTACAGTGAGGATTAGGTCTATAGCCCAAAGATTTAATCTACTTACCAAAATCCAAGGAAATAATTTCATCCCCTGGAGTGGGAGCCAGCTGTGCCAGTTCATCTGGTTCTTCCTTCAGCTTGGTATACAAGAAATCGCTGGTCTTGTCAGAGACAGCATTGCTGAAGATAGAGCTCATGGTCACCTGGTGAGGCTTGAAGAGAGACTCTGTCTGGTCCATAGAGAACACAATATCTGTCTTTTCTTTATCACTGCAGAAAAAAATAAAAATTAACAGAAGCGTAGTCATTATATTTGCTAGATGATGACAATTAAAATGCATCTAAACTTAAGAACATAAACCTAATCTGTTGATACATATGTTCCTATAATGTCAAAAAACATAATGAACCTCCATCACTTTGGTCATTTGGGGCAAGTCATCAGGTTCTTCTGTAAAAACAACCCTCTACCAGCTGATACTTATCTTAGGTTCACCCCCATCCACCACTCCATTGAAACACCAAGTCTAAGCTTGAGTATGTTCCAAGTCGGAAAGATGGTTGTTGGAGCTTAGACAAAGTTAACTTCCTTTGCCTCCGCCTCCTCCTCCTCCTCCTCACCTGACAGCGCTGAAACTTAGTTATTGGCTGCTCAGCCCCAATCAGTGCATCCTGAGAGGAGTTCACATGCTCCTCTTGGACTTGGTTTTCAGAGGTCTCCAAAAGAGCATTAGAGGGTTGGGAGACCATGGTTTAATTTGGTAAATGGTAAATTTATATATCAGCAAGTAGGGGGTTATTTCTCCAAAAAAACTGTCACTTTACCCTGAATTTGCAAAGTGTCTGATTTTCTATAATCCCATATTTTCAGTAATTCCTGCTTTTAACTAAATTATTCCAATTATATCCTACCTAAAAAAAAGTGTAGCCATAGGCTCTTGCTTCTTAGGGTGACAATGCCTTCATTCTTAAGGTGATAATGAATTGAGCAGATACCACTAGTTGCATTTTCTTATCCACGAGAGCAAGGGTCCCCAAGCGTTCTAAACAAAGAACCAGTTTACTGTCCTTCAGACTTTGAGGCAGCTGAACTGTGGCCAGTGTAAGTAGAAAATGACTCAGTGTCAATGGGACTAAATTGTACCACATCATTGGTATTAGTGGGAGGAATAGTACCCCATTGTTGTTATCAGGGGAGGAAATAGTGCCTAGCTACTGGAGCCAGTGTGAGCAATAGTGCCCCATTGTTGGTATTATCGGAGATAAATAGTGCCCGCCCATTGGTGCCAGTGGGAGAAATCCTGCCCCATTGTTGGTGCCAGTGATTGGAATTTTGCCCCACTGCTGGTGTCAGTGGGAGGAATAGTGCCCTAAGGGTTTGATAAAGGCAAGTAAAGGGCCACATCTGGACCCTGGCTGCAGTTTGGAGGCCACTGCACTAGCTGGTGAGTGATACAGCATGGCTCTATTCTACTCCCTCTAGCCAACTGTACACAGTATTTCATAGACATTTGACTTGGACCACTGACAACAGTAGCTTGACTAATAATTATGACAAAGGAGCGAGGGCAGAACCTCTACTACAGTTTCAGATAACAGTAAACACTCAATAGGGAGTTGATCTTTGCCATATCTAAAAGAGTAAAATGCATATATAGAAGGGGTTTCTCTGGAATTATTGACTGCTTTGTTCCAACATGGTACCAGAATTTGTTCTCCTTACCTCAGGACGTAGTTCACACAGACGATGCATTGTGGCTGGGAGTTGCGTGCGTTGTAGATGACCGTGCCATGACTTTCCACCCAGACGTAACCACCATGCTTTGCGAGCATCCGATACTGACCACTGACTACTTGGCCCTTTGTGCACACTGGTAAACCACAAAAAAAAGTAACATATAAGCAACATTTCATGCAAACATGTCTGACACACAATATGACAAACAAAATTTAATATAGCAAGCCAAAAAAAGGTAGAAACAAGAATACTACCATATATTATGGACCCCAACTGTGGCACCTACGTATAACATAAGAGACACAGCTTTTCTGTACTAGGGATGAGCCCGATATTCCAGTCAAATGTAAGTTCACTGAATAGCGAACATTATGCAGTGTTCACGTCAAATTCGAAAGCTGCGGATCACCGTTTAAAAGTCTCGTAGTGTGAACACGGCCTTGCGCTGTGTGTATGTATATGATTGTGTGATATCCATGTCAATTTCTTTCAGTTCTGGCATAGTTTGAATGTTACGGTTCACGGTGTATGCAATGGTTGACCTTTCAACTGCATAGCCCCTTATATATAAGACGTCCTCCACGATTGGACGTCTATGGATCTGAAGAAGCAGCAGGGCTGTGAAACGAATCATCCTATTGGTCCCCGTTTGTAAGCCACGCCACGTCACTTCCGGTGCGATGGATCCTTGTTTGCGGTCCATCGTGAGACGCACGCCGTCTTGTATGGCGCTTCAGCAAGCTTGTCAAGTCTCTCCGTTTTTGGCTGTCCAGTTTGCAGTTTCCATCCACAGCACTTATCATCATATGAGGACATCCTTCATGCACCGGACGATGACTACATCCACATTTTTAGATATGCCTGTTATCCACCTACATTTTTGAGTAGCCATTTGGCTGTGTCTCTTATTATTTTTACCCATTAAAACGTAATACTGCACCTAGATTGGGCGCATCCTTGTCTTCTTTGTCTACCTAATTTACAGAGTATGCTTCTGCTCTTCTGGGACTGCTGCCGCTAAGTGTAACTTTGGATCAATTTTGGATTCATCTTTTGGTCTCACTCATGAACTTTTGCCATATATTTGATGATGAATTAGTCACCTTCATTTTTGTATGTGGCTTTTCTGACACTTGGATTACTTGCCAAGGTTGTCTGTTGCCTACCTCTCCTTGCGCCATCTGACAATTGTTTTCCCCATGTTGAGGGCATGTGGCCTGGTACGGTTCAGGAGGGGGAGCGCTCTCTCATCTCTTTTCCTGCAGTCTGCCAGGTTGCACAATCAGATAAGGGTCTGGTATGGATTTTTGGGGGGACCCCTACATCATTTTATTTTGGCACAGGTATTGATTTTGAGGGGGGAACCTTATGCCATTTTTTTAAAATTGATTGCAAGCTCTCTCTTAATATTCATACCGGACCTGGTAATGGACTGGGGGGGACGGGGGGACCTGTTTTTTTCAATGAGTTTTATCTGTATTGCAGAGTCCTGTTCTAAACACAGGAACAATGTGCCACTTTACAGGCATACTATAGACACCCCAGGCACAACATTAAAGGAATATTTCACTTAAAGCATTATTAAAATCACTGCTCCCGAAAAAATTGTAGTTTTAAAAAAAAATTTTTATTCATACATGTCCCCTGGGTCAGGACTCGGTCCCCAAATAGTTTTTATGATAATACCGTGCATATAAGCCTTTAAAATTAGCACTTTTGATCTTTCATGTTAATCTCCCATAGACTTTAATGGTGTTCGAACTAATTTTAAGAGAGCGATCCTAATCTCAGCTCATTACCTTTGCCTTAAAAAGCGTTTTTCTGGATATTTTTGTTGCTATTCTGTCTCTCACTGTAAAAATAAACCTACCACGTACAAAATCATTTGGGCCAAGTATATATAACTATACAGTGTTTTTTTTAAAGAGGTAGGTGCAATTACAATGTTGTCTTTTTATTAATATTGGGACTGGTGTAAAGGGGCGGGAGAGTTGGTCATGCATTTGTGTAGTGTCGGTAAGGAATCTTTTTATGTGATGGGTCCCATCCAGTCTTAATCCACTTTTTTTCCCTCAAATATTAAGGACCACTGATCTAAACCTGGAAACGTATAATTGGAAGGGTTTTTTTCTTTCCTCCACTGTAGTTATAGGGTATGGTATATGGGAGGTTCATAATTTATTAATTCATTGTTTTTAATTGGATGAACTAGATGGACTTGCGTTTTTTTTCAACCCAACTATGTAACTGTAATGCTACGTACAGACGATCGGACATTCCGACAACAAAACCGTAGATACATTTCCGACGGATGTTGGCTCAAACTTGTCTTGCATACACACGACCACACAAATGTTGTAAATTCCCAACGTCAAGAATGCGGTGACGTACAACACGTATGATGGCACTAGAAAAGAGAAGTTCAATACCAGTCGTGTTAGTAGAAGTTTGACGAGAGACAATTCGCGCTTTTTAGCCTCATGCTTTTCAGTTTGTTACAGCGCACACGAATGTGCCATCTCCATTCTGAACGCTAGTTTTACCAGAACGAGCGCTTCCGTCTCGTACTTGATTCAGAACATGCGTGGAATTTTGTGTGTGTCGGAATTGTCCACAGACGATCGAAATTTATGAGAACAGATTTTGTCGGAAAATTTGAGAACCAGCGTTCAAATTTTTGTTGTCAGAAATTGTGACAGAAAATGTCCGATGGGGCCTACACATGGTCTGAATTTTCGACCAAAACCTCATATCGAACATTTGTTGTCGGAAATTCCAATCGTGTGTACGCAGCATGATAGGAGTGCTAGATAAGATATAGATTGTGACATGGGGCTAAGTACTCTATAGGCTCACTCTGCAAGCCGCTTAGAGGCCCCGCCAAATTACTAGAGGCCCCGCCTGGTGAGAAGTCATTTTCGGCCCCTCACCCTGCTTCTTAACTCGGTGGCTGCATGGGAGAAGAGGTAAGAAGTCGGAACCCCCGGCTTCTCACTTTAATGTAAGATGTCAGTTCCGATAGCAGAACACCCCCTACCCCGCTTCTCAAGTTTAATATTTAATGTGACATGTCACTGTCGACAGTGCCACCCCCCCCCCACTTCTCAACTTTAATGTGACATGTAATTTTCGGCAGGCCCCCCGCTTCTCAACTTTAATATGACATGTCATTTTGCTTAGGGCCCCAGGGAGGTCAGGATCGGCACTGCCTGGAGCTGCTAATGCCAATAAGTGCCTGTGGTTCTAGCAAAGCCAATGAGGTAGCAGCTGCACCAATGGAGCAGAGAATGATGGACTATCCATGCAAATAGATGGAAAATGGTGCTTCTCAAAAGGGATTAAGATGGCATGATGCCTCTATGCTATGGAACTATGAAGAGCCAACGGAAACGCCTAAACTGCTGCCAAAATTACTTTTCTATTGCATTATACTATGACAATATTTCTCAACTCCGGTCCTCAACTATCCCCAACAGGTCATGTTTTCACGATTTCCCACTGAAACGGCTCTGGTAATTACCAAGGCAGTGAAACGTATCAAATCACCTGTGCAAAATAATGGAAAGCCTGAAAACACAACCTGTTGGGGGTACTTGAGGACTAGAGTTGAGAAACATTGTACTATGAGACTTCCCTTAATGTTTTATTTTTCAGCAAAACACCTGAGCAACACCTAACATGTTTAATGGATCCACTTAACCTGCCTCACCTGCCAATACTTTCATGCCATTATAAAACAAAGGAAAATAATAAAAGACGTTATGTGTAAAACCATAAATGGGACCTTTGTCAGGAGTAATTCCCAATCGTTTAACAAAGTCAATGTTTAGCAGTGCGCATACTATTAAGATAGGGAGATATAAATTAAACACCGTCTCCTGCACACGAGAAGAAACACCATGTACTACAGCGGCTGCCAAATCTATTACTTAACTTCCAAATGATCCAAGTCCAATTAAGTATTTAGACGCTAGAACTCTACACTTGAATAACAAATAACTAGCACTCTTTAGGACAATAAACCTCACCTTGATATGAAACATTACAGCATTGTGTAAATGAAATGAAGTGTGATGACTTCAGTCTGCACTGCTTAATGACTGTGGCCGGAGCAGAGGCAATCGATATTAATACTCCTCTTGTTTATATATAGCGCTTGTCAGGCCACACCTTAAGCGCATTAAGGCTTTGCACATTGGGAGTTTGGAATGCGGTAAACATTGCCGGTTAATAATGAGGATGTTTCAGTTTTCTTGGTTTAGAGCCATGGCTTTAAGCTCTTTATTGCAGTAGTTAACCTATTGCATTCAATTAAGAAGTCAACACTGCTGAGCAGTGATGTAATTAGGTTTGGTGCTGCCCTAGGCCTGATGAAACTCGTGCACCCCCCAATTTAAATATGACCCACACTTTTCCACCCTTTCCTGTCAAGGCCACACCCCCATTTAGGATCTGCCCTGACATTTTCCAGTGAAGACACCAGTTTTGAGGGCCTTGGGGGGCAGTAGAGTCCTTTAATTTGCAGCAACTACTTCTGACTTCCCGTTTTGCTATGGAGCCTGTCAGCTGACTTTTTGACAGTTTTTAGCCTCCCGACATGACATCTGTCGCTCTCTAGCTGAGAACTCAGGTGGGAGGTCCACTGTTATAATAGGACAGTCAAAATTAGAAGGGACGCAAAGCCCCCCCAGTTGCGGAACGTCGCCCACCCACACAACAACTCATTGGTTGGGGTCTACTGCCCTAGTGTGTATGGGCTTCCCCCCTGATGGTGGCCCTGCCAGTATTATTATACCGGCAGCAGTGCGGCCACTTTATGGGGGCACTAGACTGATTTGCCTCCCGGCCCAGTCCACCCCAAGACTGGCGCAAAACACTAAAGGTCAAGCCACAAGGACTCTTTTCATGATGCCCTACCTAGGCCTGGACCTTGATGGCCTAGGCCAAGATACAGCATTGCGGTTGAGCCAACTGTCAGAAAGGAAAATGGTGTAACTTCTGCAGGGCCAAGTAGTGCAAAGCTTCCAGATGATTGAAGTGGTATGGCATCCAAGTTGCCATCCTCATTGCGCATTTGGTAGTCAATTCTACATACTATGTATTTTTTGCCACTAATATCCAATTTTGGTAAAGAATTTTAATTATTATTAATATACAAGATTTATATAGCACCAACAGTTTGAGCCAAGCTTTACTTTAGAGAAGACAGTGCAGTCACAATACAATTCAATAGAGGAGGGATCAGAGGGCCCTGCTCGTTACAGCTTACAATCTAGAAGGGAGGGTTAAGTGGAACAAAGGGTAGTTTAGCTGTGGGTATTGATCAGATGGACTCAAATGAAAATACAGTTGTTGGGTGTGGGAAGGATAGGCTTCTCTGAAGAGGAGGGTTTTCAGGGATCGTCTAAAAGCTAATAGAGAAGGAGATAGACGGATAGATTGGGGCAAGGAAATCTATAGCCTTGGAGAAGTCCTGGAGACGAGCATGGGAGCAGGTAATGAAAAATCTAGAGAGTAGAAGGTCTTGAGAAGAACGAAGAGAATGATTAGGTTGGTATTTAGAGACTAGGTCATTGATGTAGCTGGGGGCAGAGTTGTGGATGGTTTTGTAGGTAATTGTTAGTATTTTGAATTGAATTAGTTGGGTGAGCAGACGCAAGTGGAGGAGTAGCAGAGACAGAGCGGTTGGCAAGGTGGATGAGTCTGGCGGCAGCATTCATGATGGACTGAAGGGGGGTTAGAATATGCATAGGTAAGCCAATGAGGAGGGAGTTGCAGTAATCAAGGCGAGATATGACCAGGGAGTGAATTAGGAGTTTTGTGGTGTCATTAGTTAGAAAGGGGCGTATTTTGGAGATGTTGCGGAGGTTGAGGTGGCAAGATTTGGACAGTGATTAAACGTGAGGCTTAAAGGACAGTTCAGAGTCCAGGACTACACCTAGGATTATATAACTTATTTACAGAAAATCAATCCTCTGAAGAACACCCCGCTTATATGGGTCAAAACGCATCAGTTTTGTATACATAGGCCGCGTACACACGACCAAATCTGTCTGCTGGAAACGGTCTGCCAGACCGTCCCAGCAGACAGATTCGATCGTGTGTACGGGCGAACAGACGGATTTGGCCAGCCGACAGATTTGAAAGCATGCTTACCAATCTGTCGGCTGGGAACCCGTCCGCCCGACATGTCTGCTGGTTAGTATGCTAACCAGCAGACATGTCTTCTCGCACACGCGCCGAATGATTTCGACGCATGCGCGGAAGTGTTTTACTTCCTGGTGCGGTGACGTGGCGGCGTCAACGTCACCGACACGTCAGCGCGCTGTCTGCTGGCGGGGATTTTGGTTTGCTCGTGTGTACACGCGAGCAAACCAAAATACAAGCAGACAGATTTGTTCAAATCGGTCGGTCCGACCGATTTGAACAAATGGATTGCCTCGTGTGTACGAAGCCATACAGATGCATTTTGATATGTAATGCTGTGTAACAATTTTGTGTTTGCATTTTTCGTATATGTTTTCTCTGCCAGAGCTCATATTTTAACTGTTATGATCATAATATACATCCACATTTAATAAAGCCAACACTTTTAACCTATATAATTTTTTTGCAATTATTAAACTCTGCTGCCAAAAAACCCCATTGGGGGAACATTACCATTTTACCTAGAGAGAAGCTTCCATTTACCAAAGATTTGTAAGTTTGCGGGTAATTACCCAGTGATTGCACCATAGGGTAACGGTAGATGTTTGCATTCATTTATTGTTTTTAACAGTTGCTTTAATACTAATGCTACCTAAGAGGACAAAGAAAACTGAAAATCATTCATTTGAATTCAGCAGGCTTCTCCGAAAAGTATGTCATCAAAGCAGTATATGAATGGCGGTGAACATTGCTAAGCTAACCGCCAGGGAAGAGAAATGGTGTAATTACTTCAGGCCAAGTAGTGCAGGGCTTCCAGGTGACGGGAAGGGTATGGCACCCAAGTTGCCACTCTCAATGAAATCACTTAGTAAACCTAGAGAAAGGCTTTGTTGACCAAGGCTTTGGCTGTCAGAAGACTAACCAAACTCATGAAAGGTGTGGAAGCTTCTGATGGACACAAGTGCAGTGTGAGACATCATAAAGCAATGTCTGAAATGGAGTCATCATAAACCTACCACCTATGCATCTTCACTATAGTTTCAAAATTTTGACTTTTCTTACCCCAAGCATGTGTTGTGAGCTTGCAGTTCATTACCCAGTTACTGCAACCCTAGGGCTAAAGCTGGATATTTGCTGTAATAATAGCTTTGTCCAAGGGAAAGCCCCATATTATATAAATAATTTTCATTTTGTTTGGGGGATGAAGAACATACTACAAATGGGATCCATCAGGCTTCTCTAGAAGGTATGTCATCAAAGCAGTATAGGAAGTGTGGCCTTTGTTTGCCCTTGGAAACCTAACCATGGATAATTGTAGCTGGGGTGGCTTAGTTATTGTTCTTAGGAGGTAATCTTGCCTATAGCTACAGTACAGGGAGAGAACCCATTAACGGCTTCAATTACCTCAAAACCGTCAACAAAGATGAGATTATAAGGAACATTCATTCTGTTTAATACTTACAATTCTGGTGACTTTTGGTCATGCTTTCAGAATCCAAAGCATGATAGAACTCATAAGCTGAGCGGCCAAGCAGCTCCTCTGGATGGTATCCAATCAGTTCAGTTATTCTTCAAATAAAAAGAAACAAAAGGAATTTATAGTTCACTAGTTATGATAAAAGTTAAGAATTTGTCATTACCCTGCTCATTATTGACACACTCCCATACTACACCAAAACACTATGAGCCACATACAAAGGCTGTACCAAAAGTAAAGCCAACGTTTTACATAGGTCATTCAAAATTTCACATGTTAGTAGAGTAAGGCTGGCCATACATGGTTCGAGTCATTAATGGGCAGGCTGAATGTACCAAGCCGTTTGATCGATCAACCTAGGTACAACCAGCCTGCCAGATTATGTTGCAATTACCACTACAGCTGCTCGCGATCATCACAGTCTTTTCCCGGAGGAGAAAGCTTCCCCTGCCAGGAGCAGACAATTGTTGATAGGGCAATTGTGTCAATTTCTTTCCAGCAACCTATGGTTGCAGGAAAGAAATTTGCACCGTGTATGGCTGCCCTAACTCTTCCTCTATATTAAAGTGATTGTAAGTTTTTTTTTAAGGTTATATTTAAAATAACAAACATGTCATACTTGACTCCACTGTGCAACTCGTTTTGCACAGTGTGGACCTAATCATTCTATTCTGGGGTCCCTCTGTGGCTCTCGTAGCTCCTCCTGGCATCAAATAACCCCCTGGGAGAAGAGCTCTCCCGGGGGTTACCTTGCAGGCGCGCTCCCGAGTTCAGCATTTGGCATCCATAGATGTTGAATGTAGGACTCAGCCCTGCCCCCCCCTCCCACATGATTGGATTAGATTGACAGCAGCGGGAGCCAATGGCTGCACTGCTATCAATCTATCCAATCAAGATCCGGGACCCCCATGCAGAGGGGGACAGCGCATCTCTGCCGGGGGAAATACAGGGCTCAGGTAAGTAAAAGGGGGGCTGGGGGTGGTCACTGGGGGACACTTTTTCACCTAAATACATCCTAAAGAACAACAGGGATTACAGCCCCTTTAATTCTTTATAGTGGATTGCATGCAGAAGCATTGTGCAGTCACCGAATTCTTGATGGAGGAGGAGTGCAGGCTGTCCCACATTCACAGAAGGCTCCAGAATGTTTATGCAGATGACACCATTAATAAGAGTCACCAATGAAAAGGCATTGCTCGTGTTAATGGTGTCACCTCTGTAAACACTCTGCGAATGTTGGACAGCCTGCACCCATTCTTCATCAAGAACTCAATGACGGTATGTTGCTTCGGCTTGGAATCCATTATTTACCTGCAATGAAGAAGAAAAAGATTTACTACAGAAGAGTTATCCTAACAACATGTAAAATGTAAACAACTTATGCAAGTTTACCTCAAGATGCATATATGTAACCCTATGTAAACACTCCCCTGTGCGGAAAGTGCGTGCCCTGTGCACTCCCACCACAGTCATTAGCGGCAACTGGAAACCCCCTATGTATACTTGTAATCAGAAGCTTTCCGATCATGTGACCGCCACTCACAGCGGTTACATGATCTGAATGTTCGCCTCCTGACATTTAGAAGCTCTTAAAGGTCCAGAAGGCGGTGGCGAAAAGGGGTTGATAATAATAAAAAAAAAAAAGTTATGCCCACTTTTGCATTATTTTTTGTATAGCCCTTGTATAATGACTTAAAAAAAAAAACCTGCAGGAAAGTTTGTTGTAAACAACTATTTCAAACATAAAGCAGCATTTTCAAGAGATGATCAGCAATGGCAGCCCCCAGGTTTTTCTCATCACAGAGTCACTTTAAGGTAAACACTGCAATAACTAAAAACTGTGTGATCACCTAACTCAACTTTCCCTTTTTGTTTGTTCTGGACTCCTTAGGGAAGACAGCGACACTTCAGCCATGTTCCACACCTTGAAGAGGAGCTTCTACTCTCAGGCCGCGTACACACGACCGAGGAACTCGTCGGGCGAAACTGTCGTTTTCCTCGTCTAGTTCCTTGTTCGGCTGTCGAGGAACTCGACGCGCCAATTTTCTCCATTCCCGTCGAGGAAAAAGAGAACATGCTCTCTTTTTGGCTTGTCGAGTTTCTCGACAGTTTCCTCGTCGAAAAATGTACACACGACCGGTTTCCTCAGCAAAACACGTCTCCCAACAATTTCTTGCTGGATTCTGCCGAGGAAACCGGTCTTGAGTACGAGGCCTCAGACTATAAGATAGTTATGCTGTGCTTTGAGGTCAGAAGAAAGTGGCTGTCTGCGGTGCCAAGCCGCAGCACAAACAACCTGGAAACCACGTCAATTATAAAACTCATTAAAATATCTTTTTAACATGAGGAGGCCCTGCGGCAAAGTAAACACCTCACCAAGGACAAAATCAAGCAAACACAACAAACAACTCTGTTGTGGGGATATTTCAATTTACATAGTTGGGTTGAAAAAAAAAAAAAGACAATCACTGATCCAGAGGAAGGTGAAAAACCCCAGCAGAGCATTCTCCAATTTGCTACAGCAGGGGAAAAAATTCCTTCCTGATCCCCTGAGAGGCAATCGGATTTTCCCTGGATCAACTTTACCTAGAAATGTTAGTACTCTGTACATTTAGGAAATAATTCAAGCCTTTCTTAAAGAAATCTACTGAGCTGGCCAGAACCACGTCTGAAGGGAGTCCATTATCACATTTTCACAGCTCTTACTGTGAAGAAACCTTTCCGTATTTGGAGATAAAATCTCTTTTCCTCTAGACGTAAAGAGTGCCCCCTTGTCCCCTGTGATGACCGTAAAGTGACACCAAGTTGACTATATGGACCTCTTATATATTTGTACATGTTGATCATATCCCCACTTATTCTCCTCTTCTCAAGAGTGAATTAATTCAGTTCCTCTAATCTTTCCTCATAGCTGAGCTCCTCCATGCCTCTTATCAGTTTGGTTGCCCTTCTCTGCACTTTCTCCAGTTCCCGGATATCCTTTTTGAGAACCGGTACTCAAAACTGAACTGCATATTCCAGATGAGGTCTTACTAATGATTTGTACAGGGGGGCAAAATTATATCTCTCTCTCTGGAGTCCATACCTCTCTTATTACAAGAAAGGATGTTGCTCTCTTTGGAAAACTCAGCTTGGCATTGCATGCTATATAGAGCTTATGATCTACCAAAACCCCCAGATCCTTCTTCACCATTGATTCCCTCAGTTGTACTCCCCCTAGTATGTATGATGCATATTCTTAGCTTCCAAGGGCATAACTTTACATTTATCAACATTAAACCTCATTTGCCACTTAGTTGCCCAATTAGACAGAGCATTGAGGTCGGCTTGTAAATTGGAGACATCCTGCCTGCGGCAAATTACTCCACGCTTTGAGCTTAACCTTTATATCCAGCAACACTGGGTCTAAGTTGAGAGAAATAAAGTCTGTTGCTCGGGGGGAGACAATTACACCCAGGTATTTGAAAGTGCCTACCCACTGAAGGGGAGTGTCAGAAGGGGATGTGGTCCTTGCTGCTTGGTCAATTGGGAATAGTAACGATTTGGACCAGTTAACCTTTAATCCCATGACCCCCGCAAAATCGTTCAGCACTGTCAGCGCACCCTGTAATGACGGACCCGCATCCCCAAGAAAAAGGAGCATGTCGTCAGCGTATAGTGCCACCCCTCTCCTCCAGCAGCCCTATGCGCAGACCCCTGATGTGCGGGGACGTGCGCAGCGCCTCCGCCACCGGTTCCACTGCAAGGGCATATAGTGCCGAGGAGAGAGGGCAACCCTGCCTCGTGCCCCTGAATAGCCGGAAGGGGTCAGACAATAGACCCCCCAGGCGCACAGAGGAGGTGGGACATTTGTAAATCACCTGAAGCCATTTAATGAAGAGCAAAGGGAAGCCCATTCTACGCAATGTCTCCCATAAGAAGGGCCATTCCACAGTATCAAATGCCTTCTCAATGTCTAAGGAGGCAACAGTGCGGGATCCCTCATTAATGTGCTGGGCATGGATATTCGTGAAGAGTCTACGAAGATTGACATCAGTGGCTCTACGGGGCATGAAACCTGTTTGATCAGAGTCAACCCTTGATTTCCTTTTTACATATTCCGTTATATTCTTTGTATCATTTGTAACGATAATAAAGTTCCTTCATTTTTATATTTTTAAAGAGCTCTTTTTTTATTTATAGCCATTTTAACTTTATCCGTGAGTCACATAGGTTTTATTTTTAGCCTTTTAAACGTATTGCCCATGGGAATATACTTTGCAGTGAGTTTACATCCAGTTACTGAAGAATTCCCATTTCTGTTCTGTGTCCATCGATGCCAATATTACCTCCCAGTCCAAGTCCTGGAGAGCAGCCCTCATCCTTGAAAAATTTGATCTCTTAAGCCTCATACACACAATCAAATTTTCATCGGACAAAGCGTAGGACTTTTGTTTGACGTGCGTTGGCCGTGAACTTGTATTGCATACAAAACGACAAAGAATTGTCGACCAACTGTCCACGAATTGTCGCTATTTAGCGCCACCCTTTGGGCAACTTCTGCCAGTGTTGTGTTTTGTGAGCAATGCCTCTGAGCATGCATGTTTGTACATGTTTGTACAGAGTTTTTATCCGATGGACACACATTTGTTGGCGGACAATTTTAAAGCATGCTAGCCCACATTTGTCTGGGGAAAATCGGACAACAATTGTCCGATACGTTCAGACCAAAAGGTAAAGAGATGGAGGAGCTGGGTCAGCATAGACATTAGACACTTCCAGAAGAGGAGAGGTCTATGACGTGCACATAGAACTGGGGCTGTGCAAGGGTAATGACTGTTGTAGTTAAAGTTCAAGGGCACATGCAAGTCAATAAAAATGGTTTATAAAAAAGGAAAAAATGCAGCAGATAAGAATTTAAAATAATACCTATAATATGTAAAAAAAAATAAGCTGTGCATTTGTTTGGAGTGGAAATCTGTCTTGTGCACAGTGCTATATCTGTCTGAGAATTTTGCATACATTTTTAGTTTGCTGCCCAGGATTCCAGGGCAAGGAAATTATTGAAGTGCGTGACAGCCAAGCAAACTAAAATTCTTAAGAGGTCATTAATGGCTGAGGCTACAGGTCTCATAGAGGCTGTTTCCTTTCAAGGAAAATGCCATTAAACAACTGATATAATAAACACAATTTTTGTTTTTTTGTGTGATCCCACACCAGCTGGTGGTTCTTTCTTCCTTCTTTTAGGGGGGGGGGGAGCAGAAAACTGCCACTTCCCCTGGGTCGGGTAGCGACAACCGGGACATCAATGCCCCACACTTACCCCCTCTAGGAAACGGGTTGGCAGTGTGTCCGGTACCTTTCTTCCTCCTCTTGTGGTGTGGATCACAGCGCCTTCCGCCGTGCACCCCCTCCTCCTAGGTCTCCAATAGGATCGTCTGACTTTGCAGCCAATCAGGAAATAGGTATCAGACCCAAGTGTCCTGACTGGCGGAGAGGCGATTCAGCGTTAGAAAATTAATTTGCTTTTCTAACACACCTAGGTGGGCTCTGAAAACAATGCTGTGTGCTCCGAGTCCATCCTATTTTAAAGCCCATCAGAGCCCCTGGCTCTAATCAGATGTTTAAAAAAATACGTAATATGTAAATTATGCCCCAGCCATCCTGAAAGGGGCTAGATGCATAAATAGGGGGTGGCTGCAGCGGCCTTGGATAGCAGGACTATCCATTAACCATATCGAGGGAGGCATGGATAGAGGGGGCAGCACCCATGCGCCTTAATGGATGGGTCACCCATGGCCCAAACTCCTAGAGGTTCCTGTGTTTGTCAGTTCAGTGACTCACACTGAGGGTGAAGGCAGTGGAGAGCTCATCCTGGCTCAATACATGCAGTATAAGGGAAGGAAACAACCCTGAGTGCCACACCATCAGGACCCCAGTCACTCTAGTAGAAGCAGCCTCAGCCCAGCTCTGTCCAGGCCATGCCACTGATGCGTTTCACCCCACCCATGGGGCTAAGTCATGAAAGTCCTGTGGCCAGGGAGAAATGCATTGGGGGTATGGCCTGGACAGAGCAGAGGCTACTTCTCTTATAGTGACTATTGGGTCCTGATGGTGTGCAGCACTTAGGGTTCTTTCCTTTCCTTATATTGCATAGAATGTAAAGCTGGCCATACTCAGATTTTTTTCTTTCAGCCTTCGTTCCTTCATCCACACTACACATAGGTGAATCTCTAGAGAGAATGGGCTAGCCTTAAAGTATATGTACGGCCATTTATTTTTTATTTTTAGAACGAGTAGGGAAGGGTTAGGGCTACTGTCAAGTAGATTTATCACTTTGTGTTTTTAGGGAAATTAGAGATTATGTATCTAGCCCTACAGAGTGAGTGAGTGTGAGTAACGCTACGCTACAAATGCGAACTAAATCACCTCAAGGCGCTTGGCATCCATTTTCCTTCTGTTTAACCCTCAGAATAGCTGGGTCTTGAGTTTTTTTCTGAAGGCCAGGTGATCCATTTCCGTTAGGATATTAGTTGGTAAAGCATTCCACAGTCAAGGTCCTTGGACTGCAAAACGACGCTCTCCTTTGGTCTTATACCGGGCTTTAGGGATTTGTAATTTTTGGTTAGTTGATCGAAGAACTCAATTGGGGTTTTGGTATTTTATGTTCTCACTTAAATATAGGGGCACGCTTCAGGCATAAGGCCTTTAAAGTGACTCGGTCATTTATGGGCAGCCAATGGATGGGTTTCCCAGGGACGGGGTGATTGGTTCCCAGGGTTTTTTCCCTGTTACCAGTCGAGACGCCATGTTTTGGACAACTTGGAGAAGGGCAAGCTGGTATTTTGGGAGTCCGAGGTAGAAGGCATTTTCATAATATAACCTGGAGTTAATAATTGACCCTACCACTACTGCAGCTGTGTCTTCTTTCGGGATCAAGGGAACAACTCTTCATAGGAGACATAGAAGATGGTGGGATCTGCTAATTACTGATCCTATTTGTGCATCCATTGTCATGTCCGATACTTTTGACTTTGGTGCTTGGGATGATGGTTTGTCCCAGGATGGGTGGTGGTGTTCAGGTAGTCCTGGCCAGTTTCCTTTGGTTTGCATGGAGTTGAAGTTCTGTTTTTGCTCCATTAAATTTAAGGTGACTCTCCGTCATCCAGTTGTCTATCCGAGTGAGGCAATGTTCTAATACGAGGTATTGGTTGTTTTTTCGCTGATACGAAAATAAAGTTGCGTGTCGTCCGTGTAGGAGCGATAGAGAAGGTCTTGATAATGATTACTAATAATTTTTAGGATTGGGCGGAGGAAAATGTTGAATAGCACAGGTGATAGGGGAGATCCCTGGGGGACTCCACAAGACACACTACGTTATTCAGATGTGAAAGGTCCTAGTTTCACTATCTGGGATCGATTTTCCAGGAATGATGAAAACCATGGTAGATCCGAGTCTACCACTCCAGCTACCTCTGTGAGGCGAGTTAGCAACAGTTTGTGGTCTAGTGTAGCAAAGGCAGCACTAAGGTCCAGCAGTATCAGGAGGCAACATGCTCCATCGTCTGCTGCTTCGAGGGCGTCATCCCATATTTTGAGAAGCGCCGTTTACCTTCCCTGACCTGGATGAAAACCCGATTTTAGTGGGTTCAGGAGTTGGTGGGTGTCTAAATAGTATTGTAGTTGTTGTACTACTGCTTTTTCCATAACCTTGGAAAAAATGTTGAGGGAGTTATCGGTCACTGATTGTTTGGGTCTTTTGGGTTTAAGTTTTTTAGAAGGGGTTTAATTATGCCTTGCTTTAAGGGGGTCGGAACTATGCCTTTTTTTAAATGATTGGTTTATAAGGTGATGGTGGGTGCCAAAATATCGTCACATTCTTTTACCACTTTTGTGGGAATGATGTCATTGGGAGATGTACGATCTCGGAGACTTCTGATGATATTTTTATTTGCTTTTTGATTAGTGGGGGTGAAGTTGGTGGTTTGTTTTTGCTGAATTGTTACACAAATTTTTTCAATTTTATTAATGAAAAAAATTAGATAATTTGTTGCAAAACTCTTGTGTTTCATTTTTTGGAGCCTCTAGGCAGGCTGGGTTCATAGTTTGAGAGACTATGTTGAATAGCTCTTGGGGGCGATTCCGGGCTTTTGCGAGAACCTTTGAAAAATTCTCTTTTTTGCTTTGAAGATTTCCTTGCGATATCTTAGTGATTAATTTATATTTTTCGTGGTTTTCCTTTGTAGAGTACAGAACAGTGCACAGTCGACATGCTCCTCAACTGCAGACAGGAACCAGGACCTTTATTCAGGGAAAAAACATCAAGCAGGGGAGTACCGATTTAAAAGTCACGGAAGTCCGTTTGGCAACTTTTTTTTTTCTGCAGAGCTTTGAATTTAACGTCTTATGACTCAGGTCTTTCACATCACAGCCCCTTTACATTAGTGTCCTCGGTCACCCCTTTCCCATCACAACCCCCCATATCACAGCTCCCTCTCTCACATCACAGCTCCCCCTTCTCACATAATAGCCCCACCCCCATATCACATCACACCCCCCCAGTATTACAGCTCCACCCTCTTACAGCCCCTCATATCACAGCTCCCCCTCACAGCCCTCCATTTCCCAGCTCCCCCTCTGAGATCACACCCCCCCATATCACATCACAGCCTCCGTATATCACAGCTTCGTCCTCTCACATCATAGCCCCCAGTATTATAGCTCCACCCTCTCACAGGCCCCCCATATAACAGCTTGCCCCTCTGACATCACAACCCCCACAGTCTTCCCCTACCTTAACGCAGCATTGTAGAGGGCATCTGACACCACTGAGCTCACTGCAGGGAGGAGGGCGGGAGGCATGAAAAGGTCTGCACTGAGAGTGGGAGCTGCCCAACTCTTCTTGTTAAAAAAAAAACTTGTTTATATGAAAGGTTGGGCAGCTGCCGCTTCCCCTGTAGACCTTTTCGTGCCTCCTGCCCTCCTCCCTGCTGAGTTCAGCAGCCACAGGCGAGTACATTCAGAAGAGGAGTCCACTCTGCCATTCCTCCCGCCCTCTTCCCTGCTGTGACTTCAACAGGGGCGGCAATGACGGGCAAGTGCATAAAGAAGCGGCAGGAGGAGAGGCGTCCACTCAGGCTGCTGAGTGGTGCACCCACGGTCAGGGCAAGACTGTCACTTGGTCTGTGTCTGGGCCATGGTCCACCATATAGCGACACCTGACAGAGCATACCCTAGATCAATGATGGCGAACCTTGGCACTCCAGATGTTTTGGAACTACATCTCCCATGATGCTCTGCGGTGTAATTGAGCATCATGGGAAATATATTTCCAAAACATCTGGGGTGCCAAGGTTTGCCATCACTGCCCTGGATGCAACTACAAACTTATAAACACTGCCATCTACTGGTTGAAGATTATATTTCTAATAAATACTGATGTGAAGTAGTTGTTGCACAAAAATACAATGCTGTATTCCAACATAAAGTCACTCTCTCTATTTGTCCAGGTGATCATTGTCACTGAGACGGAATGTAATAGGGAAATCAAAAATTAAGCAAAAAGAGAGGAAATCTCCCTATGGGTACACCTATTCCAGTGAAAGCTACCTATAAGGAGAATTCCCATTCTTTATAGAGATTTCCTTTCACTCCCTGTTGCGTTCCCGGGACAAGTGAAGGAAAATCTCCCCAACAAGAAAAAATAAACCGACAGGGGCTTTAACCTTCCACCATTCTATCCCAAACTAATAAAAATAGTTAGGGCAAATCCATACTCTTTAAATGGCTTAACACAGTAGTACAAGTATATAAGTGAAATTGTGATATTAAATAGGTCCTGGTAATAATAATGCATTTCAGGAATTACAAGGATTATATGAACCAGAAACGCTTGAGAAGTAAACATTCGGCCTTCTTGAGTTTTATCCTTGGTAGCAGCACATAAATTAGACACAGGACTTTAGAATGTTAAGTGCTGTATATACAAGACATTCCAGCGGGAGCCTCTTAATTCTATATTCTCATAGAGCAATGCCTTCTGCACATGATTCATTCCAATGTTCCTTTATCAAACCCAAGAGTTATGGTGTTCCCTCGAAGATAAAATTAGCTGGGTGCATACACAGAAACTCTGATCCTAATATCCACCGCCACCTGCAGCACACTTATATACAAGAAGAAGAAGAAGTAAAGGGGGCTTTCAGCTCATCCAATGTTGTTAAAGGGGAGGTTCACCCCAAAAAATTTTTTTAGCATTGTATTTAGGCTATTTAGTAGAATGAGAATCAGCGTTTGTTTTTTAAAAATGCTAGCGGGACATACCTTTTTCTATATAGATGATCAACGCGGCTTCCGGGTATGGTCGTCAGGACTGGGCGTTCCTAATTGATTGACCGACGCATACAGCGCGTCACGTGTAGCCGAAAGAAGCCGCACGTCGGTGCGGCTCTATATGGCGCCTGCGCACCGACGTTTGGCTTCTTTCGGCTACTCGTGACGCGCTGTATGCGTCGGTCGGGATGCCTGTCAATCAATTAGGAACGCCCAACCCCGACGACCATACCCGGAAGCCGCGTTGATCGTCTATATAGAAAAAGGTATGTCCCGCTAGCATTTTTAAAAAACAAATGCCGATTCTCATTCTACTAAATAGCCTTAATGCAATGCTAAAAAAAATGTTTTGGGTGAACCTCCCCTTTAACAAATTTTAAGCAGATCTATATACACTCGCCGGCCATTTTATTAGGTACACCTGTTTAAATGCT
Organism: Rana kukunoris; assembly: GCA_029574335.1. Classification (NCBI taxonomy): domain Eukaryota; kingdom Metazoa; phylum Chordata; class Amphibia; order Anura; family Ranidae; genus Rana; species Rana kukunoris. Next base: position 530,117,621 of record CM056052.1, on the reverse strand, counting down.
TGGTAACACAACTTGTTAATCAGCCAATCACATGGCAACACCTCAATGCATTAGGCATCTAGATGTGGTGAAAACTTCTGAAGTTCAAACCGAGCATCAGAATGGGGAAGAAAGTGACTTTGAACGTGGCTTGGTTGCTGGTGCCAGACAGGCTGGTCTGAATATTTAAAAAACTGCTGATCTACAGCAATTGTCACACACAGCCATCTCTCGGGTTTAAGGAGAACAGTCCAAAAAAGAGAAAATGTCCAGTGAGTGGCAGTTGTGTGGAGGAAAATGGGCAGATGATAGACAACAGTAACTCAAATAATCATTTGTTACAACCAAGGTATACAGAATACCATCTCTAAACACATCAAACCTTGAAGCAGTAGAAGACCACTCCTGTCAGCCAAGAACAGGAACCTGAGGCTACAAATCGCACAGGCGCGCATAAAATTGGACAATATAAGATTGGAAAAACTTTGCCTGGTCTGGCAATTCTCGATTTCAGCTGCAACATTCAGATGGAAGGGTCAGAATTTGGTGTAAACAACATGAAAGCATGGATCCATCCTGCCCAGGAGATTGGCATCACGGATGTGCGGCCGACAAATCTGAAGCAACATGTTATCATGTCACTATGGACCAAAATCTCTGAGGAATGTTTCCAACACCTTGTTGAATCTGTGCCACGAAGAATGAAGGCAGTTCTGAGGGCAAAAGGGGGTCTAAACCCGATACTAGCAAGGTGTACCTAATAAAAGTGGCTGGTGAGTGTAGATTATGGCCACATTAGATCGTAAGCTTTGGTGATTTGAAATATTTGTAGAATACTTTCACTGCAATGCATGCAAATTTTAGTAAATTCAGCAGGAATCAGCCAAAATATGAGCCATCTGTGGCTACAGACCACATTATATTACTAGCCCTTAAAGGGAACTTGTTAAGTCAAATACCTTTGTGGCAAACCACAAATGGTAGTTGCCATATGCTACTGTAAAACTTAAAAGGAGAAGACCAAAGCTATTTTGGCCCTACGTCTCCTGTGGGTTACAGGAGTGCACTTCGTTCTGCACTCCTGTGATCCAGATTCAGCTGACAGCAGGCTAAAATCCACCGGCAGCTGAACTCAATCAGCCAGTTCCAGACTCTGGGGGAATCCTGACTTTAATGTCAGATCCACCCTGATTTTTTTTTTTTTAAAAGCCTATGGCGTGCAAAACACACCCAAAAAACTCCACCCAGTGCAGAAAAAGTGTGCACACACAAAGAGTGAAACACAAAAACGTGCAACGGGTGCTATGTCAAACGGTCCTCCGTTAAGAAGGACCCAACCCTGATCCCCCGGGCGTTAGGCTCCAGACGGGGACTGAGGTACTCAAGTGGTCCGAGCAGCCGACACGGACCCCATTCCTTAGAGTGTCTGCCGAAACAGAACCCTCCCAGTACTAGGTGGGGCTCCCCCGAAGAGAGACCCCATGAGAGCAGGCAAACCAAGCCAGAAGGCCATGTCCACCCACTCCCAAGACGTTCAGGGCTGGCCCAAGGACCGGCACCCTACTAAACACACGTGACAAACGTGAAACACCAAACAAAAAAAAGACAAAGTGACTCACACAGGGATAAATAAAAAAGAAAGTGGGGGAGAAGGAAGATGGGAGAGTGAGTGGAAAGAGACCATCGTGCAATACGATGGCCGGCCCTCCGGCCAGGAAACAAAAATTCCTCTGGTCCCAGCCAAAAGGCCCGGCCCTAGAGAGAGGTGTGAAAATAGTGTAGTGGAGATGTGACCAAGGTGCCATACTTGTAAGTGCCCTCTTAAAACACTTTTGCAAATACAGTCAGATCCACCCCGATGCATAAGCCGCAGCTGGCTCTGCCACACGCGGCACATTGACTTGGCACTAGATGGCAGTGACCTTACTTGCTTTTTCCTCACACAATCATAGAGAGTAACCTTGTTGTACTTGTTTGTGAGCACCACTCTGTCAAAGTCCCATGGGCAATTGTTCTTTTGTTAGACATTTAATGAGTGCTGTTCAGGTTTGAATATAGGGTGGCTTATATCTCTTCTAATCATGGAGAGTAGTCAGTGGCCAATGTCATTGCAGACAAGATGAACTTTGTCCAAAGGCACAACCCATAGAAAGCAAAGTGAAAGCAAACCGTCACCTAACAGTTCTCACACCAAAACCTGGCGTCCGTCAGTCTTCTGTCTTTACACGCAATCTGTGACTGTCAGTATGTCAGATGTAAGCAAATTACCCAATAAATGGTAAACCTTTGTTTTAAATCGTAAAGCAGAGACAAGGGAGTTTTTTACTGCCTTGTATCATCTGTTGGCTAAGCTGCCCGTCTATACGACGTATCTTTATAGAGAACGTATAATACAATCAGTAAAAAACGTAGGCTTTTATAATACACACTGTAAAGATACAATATATAAAATCTCAATGTCTGGCCACACAAAAGGTTTTCCTACTGTATTAACAACTTAAAGTGGACCTATGATAAAAAAATAATCACATTTCACATAAATTAGTAGGACGCATGGAAAATTACCAAATCATGTTATTATATACAGTAAAAGATTAGCTTACGCCAAATAGAAAATGCCTAGGCAGCCAATATCATATGGTCTCTGGCTAGAAATTATATTATGGATATAAAGTCCATAAATGAATCCATATGAATTATGTTCATCTGTGCGACATCATCCACAAGCAATGTAATAAAATTACAGGGTCCATCATCCATCACAAAAAACCGCAGTGAATCCACCAACTTCTAAATCCACACAACCAAACAAATCCATCTCTCGGGACATGAGAGAGATGGAGACGTCAGCACGTCACTCCTCCCTACGTGTTTCGTCACAAATTACATCATCCCGTGGCATGAGCCGTGTCCTGCTAAATTGAACTAAACAAACTAGTGTGTACTATGCTTGAATGTATAAAGACCCCCATAGATGGCTCAATTAAATCAATTTAGTCCCCCAACTATGTTAACAGTATGGATGGAGGACATCTACTGACGTCTATTGTGTATTTAGGCACCCATAGTTGTCTGAATACCTGAACAGTGGCTGTATCTGATAGGACACAGTCACCATCTAGGCTATATTTTCCACCATGCTAAGTTGATATTTAAATCGACTTGTGAACAAAGAGGTGCATTCAGGGCCACCTGCATCTCCAATTTTGGGGGTGATTCAGCAAGTAACAAAATTGTATCAGAAAGACCCAAGCATTGTTTAGTAATACTAAACATTAAGCAGATCCAACATAAAGACCAGGATCAAAATAGCTCAAACAAGGTAAAGCCGTTTATTAATATTATCGACAGGGGGCATCTCATTAGTGTCAAAAATACATTAAAAATGCCATAACGCTCTTTAATTCTACCCAATACCATGTTGCTTTAAAAAGCAATATTAATGATTTAACAGCATGCAAGGGATGTGACCTCTGTTACAGTGAGATAGAATGAAAACCTACATCATTCTCAAGTGGCACAAGAGAGGCCTGGATAAATTTGGACTTCAAAGAAAACTCATCCCGGTGGTTCTGAGGCTTCGATTACTTCTCTTTTAGGAGTAAAGGAAAAGCACTATATCCATGAGCTCACTGGCTCCAGCTTGCCTACTCCCTCTAATGCAGGGTTGCCAAACTCAATTTCATTGTGGGCCGCATCAACATTATGGTGGGCAGTACATCCCCCTTCCCCTCCCTACAATAGTGTCAAGAGTATCTCTCACCATCAGAATTCAAGAGTCTCCCATCCTCCCTCAAATCACAGTGCACCCCCTTCTTCTGGGAAGTAGCAGGGACGGAGAAGGACCATGATGAGCTAAGGGGAGGCAGAGACATGGGGGTGTTGCAGCTGCACAGAGAGGAGCAGGATCTGTAAAAGGAGTTCTGACCCCTTTTCTACTACAAACAGCTGAGACGGGAGGGGTGGCAGAGAAGAGCATCTCTGCAGCTGCCACAGAAGCGCAGGATCTGTAGGAGGAGTTCTGTCCCACCTGCTGCCGACTGATGAAAAGTGCTGCAGGTGGAGGGGGGGGGGGGGGGGGTGGTGAGGCATGTACCGCAGCTGCAGGAGAGGTGTAAGGACCATATGAAATGGCTTTGGCGGGCTGGATGCATTCTACCGTCCTTGTATTCGACACATGCTCTAATGCAGGGGTGTCAAACTCAATTTCATTGTGGGCCGCATCAGCATTATGGTTGCCCTCAAAAGGGCCGGTTGTATCTGTAAGATTAGATGTCCAGCGCATCCCCTCCCCTTACATTAGATGTAAAGAGCCACCCCACCATCAGAAGTTGAGTCCCCCCTTTCTCTTACATCACAATGCACCCCCCTTTCCTTATGCTGCTGCTTGGAAGAAGCTGGATGCATTGCTTGAAAGCATAAAGTAAGGGTTTGGAGGAAGACTGGAGAGGTGCGAGGGCCGCATGAAATGGCCTGGAGGGCCGCATTCGGCCCGCGGGCCTTGTGTTTGCCACCTCTGCTCTAATGGGTACCAAGGAAACAACTCAAAGCATGGGAATACAAGAGTGCAGAGCTAAAGGTTAAAAATCTAAAATGCTATACTACTACTTTAGTGTGTTTTGGGAGACACAGGCTCTCCGTTCATCAAAACTTGAAGATTTTAAAAGCTTATGTAGATTTAGGAAACTATTTAGCAAATAAAATAGGTATTCAGCTGTATACCGAATGTTCTAAACAGTCTGAAGTCTTGCCATTGTTAACGGCTGTATGCGGAAGCTGCTTGAAACAGAATTTGTTTGCTTTGAGCTCATATACGCCGTTTTAGATCTTTAGACCTTGAGAAGGGGAAGCATGTGACTCCCCTAACATGTTTTTTTGTCTCCATGGAACAATTAAAGCATTTTAGACTTGTAGCCCTTGGCTTTGCACTCCTGTTGTATTTCTGTGGTTTGAGTTGGATAAATTTAGAGGCAGAGTAGAGATCCCCTTTATTATCCAAGTGAGCTTGCCTAGATGACATCACATAAAAACAGCGCTTTTCAAAGACCGCCGCCTGCTCTGCCCTCTCTACAAAATTCAAAGTCTTGGTCGTCCTCACCTGTCATCACAGTATGTGAATTTCATGTCCATGCTGTGTCGGCTCAGGAAGGTCTTGCTGTCCAGCGGGATGTCTATGTTGGAGGGGTGCTGGATTGGCTGACACATCATCACCAGACAATTCAGCAGAGGCTCTTTGTAGCCGCAGATTGCATGTGGATTGTAGGAGTTGTACACCTTCACGTGGCCAGTGCAGTGAAGTACCTGACAAAAGGAAGCAAAGTTGTCAACAATCAATGAGTTCCAAGAAAGGGAAGAAATGAGGCACTAGACACAAAGCTTTTGTTAATTATTATTATAATACATCATTTATATAGCGCCAACAGTTTGCACAGTGCTTGTTTGCGCAGCGCTTTACAACATGACAGTACAATTCAAAACAGGAGGGATCAGAAGGCCCTGTTCGTTAGAGCTTACAATCTAGAAAAGTCATTATTTGAGCCGGATAGCTTAGGTTCTGCAGCTCCCCACAAAATAGGGGTCCCTCAGAGGTGGGGTTTGCCCAGATCAAAGTTGGAGTAAACCGCCATGTATGTTTACCTGTAGGCAGTGGCGTCTGGTGGGTTCTTCTTTTCGGACAATTTCATGCTCCCAACTTTGTGGTAACAGTTTGGGGATGTTCCCTTCCTGTTACATCATGGCTGCGCACAGGACCGGCCTTAGGTGTTCAGGAGCCCTGTGCGAGCTAATTCTGTGGCGCCCCCCCCCCCACATCTTCACCCCTCACCCCCTGGTCACCTAAACATACACAAAAAGGCATTCCGGGGCCCGTCTATCCACTGTCAGGAGCCCGGGGGGGCAACAATGAGGAGGAAGAGGTGAGGCAAGAAAGAGTCAGCCGCGCCCCTAGGTGGCAGTCCGTCCTAGGCGGCTGTCTTCCTAATCCGCCTAGTGGTAGCGCCGGCCCTGCTACCACTCACATTCTGCGACCTGTGTGAAGGCCGCACGGCGCCCCTGTTGCCCATGGCGCCCTGTGCGGCCGCATAGCTCGCACACCCCAAAGGCCGGCCCTGGCTGCGCACCAGTGCACAAAGCAAGGTCCATAAAGACATGAATAAGCAAGTTTGGGATGGAGGAATTGTCCTAACCTCAACCCGATAAAACACCTTCGGAATGAATTAGAGAGGAGACTGCGAGCCAGGCCTTCTTGTCCAACATCAGTGCCTGACCTTACAAATGCTCTTCTGGAAGAATGGTCAAACATAGGTGGAATTTCACATAGGGGCTGCCACTTAACCATTATTTAAATACCAGTATACTTTTTTCAGCTCCATAGTAGAAACTAAAACTTGAAAAGTCAGATCCGTAGCGCGGGTTCTACCTACCCCCTCTCTTCTACAAACATTCCCATAGACACACTCCTAAACCTTGTGGACAGCCTTCCCAGAAAAGTTGAAGCTGTTATAGCTGCAAAGGATGGGCCAACTCAATATTGAACCCTACAGACTAAGACGCTATTAAAGTTCATGTGCGTGCAAAGGCAGGCGTCCCAATACTTTTGGTGATATAGTGTATCTGCAATAAGAGTATAATATAAAATAATACTGATAGGACTCAAACAAATGATTCTGTCACAAATAATGAAACACTATTTACAACCTGTTTGCTGTTTAATTAAATTAAAGAATTCCAAAAAATGTTGAGCCTTTAGCAGAAAATTAAGCTTGCCTAAAGCAACATCTACAAATCAACTAGCTATGGCAAACACTGCAATCCCCCGCAGCTCCTTCTATAATTAAAAAAATTAGCTGCGAGGAGCGAGTTTCTAAATGAAGAGTGACGCTTGCAGTTCTAGCTCAAAAAGCAAAATGACAATATAAAGGTTTACTGGTATTTTCTTCCACAGGGAGTTCCAGGTCAAATAAAAAACATCCGTTTACCTTCCAGGTAGCAGATTTGAGATTCACGGTTCGGCCTCTGTTGGTGACAGTGCATTTCATCCTCATGAAAAAATCCCGTTCTGTACTTGCATCTTTGTTCTTCTTGTTTAGTCCTGCACCTTCATGTTAAATTAAAACAGGCCATATAAAATTATTATAATAATACAGGATTTATATTGCACAAATAGTTGCTGTAGTAAAGTGAAAATTGGAATTGAATCTTGGAAAATGGAGATGAGGACTTGGCTCTTGACTCTTGAGTAGGGATGAGCCTGGGTTCAGCTGTACCCAGAAGGAAGCTTTTACCCCAGAGCCAATCAGCCGCAGCCCAGAGCCAATCAGCCGCAGCCCAGAGCCAATCAGCCGCAGCCCAGAGCCAATCAGCCGCAGCCCAGAGCCAATCAGCCGCAGCCCAGAGCCAATCAGCCGCAGCCCAGAGCCAATCAGCCGCAGCCCAGAGCCAATCAGCTGCAACCCTGGTATTCCCTACCCTGCACGTACACAAAAGGGCAGGGATGTTCCCGGCCACATGGCCATATGAGGATAATGACATTTACCATTGACCTAATAAGCTTCCTTCTGGGTTCAGACCAGTGGTTCTCAACCTTCTAGTGCCGTGACCCTTGATAAATTTTCCCAAGTTGTGGGGACCCCCAACAGTAAAATTATTTTTGTAGCGTGGGCTGTCAGCACCAAAGTAATTTGCACCCCTAACCAGGGACATTTAGAGCTCCCTGAGTCCCTTCCACTGATATGGTATTAAACCCCTTATGGTACATTTTACGATGTACCACTCTTTCTCTTTGTTCTTCTTTCCCTTTTATCTCTCTTTATGCTAATGTCTTATTCCCCCTCCCCATCCCTCCCTCTAGACATCTTTAATATTTTTCTCCCTTTTTCTTTATTCGCTCCCCCTCTTTTCCTCTCTATTATATGGGGAATGGGATGAGTGACAGTGCTGGTGATGGTTGGGATGAGCATACCTCCCAACCGTCCCGTATTCCGCGGGACTGTCCCGCGATTCGCGGTAAATCCTGCGCTCAGGGCTGGAGTCCCGCGATTCCGCCCCCCCCAGATTACCGCGATACGCGTTAAATCCCGCGATCGGTGCTGGAGTCCTGTGCGACTCCCCCCGCACAACAACTCTGATCGCGGTACCCCCCCGCTCAATAACTCCGACCCGCGTACCTCCCCCTCAACAACTCCGACGCGCCGAAACCCACCCCGCTCAACAACTCCGATACGCGCCCCCCCCCCCCGCGTAACCCCCCCTCAACAACTCCGACCTGCAGAACCTCCCCCACTCAACAACTCCGATCCGCGGAAACCCCCCCCCCGTTCAACAACTCCAACCCGCGACCCCCCCCCACTCAACAACTCCGATCCGTGGAACACCCCCACCGCTCAACAACTTCGATCCATGGGCACCCCCCCCCCCACCCCACTCAGGAGCATTTTTTTTAAACGATTGTGCGTGGGCAACGTCGTTTTAATGATGAAGTTGGAAAAAAAAATTCTACATGCCGAAAAGCTTAGCTTATATCATGCCGAAAAATGATCGTATGTACGCGGCATTAGAGTTTGCACACCCCTTGACTCATAACAAATTATTATATTTGTGCTTGGTTCTAATTTGGATTGTGGCCCAGACTGGCATTTTGGCATGTCAAGCAATTAGTAAAGGGGAGGGAAAGAGCACCTCAACACCAGCCAATTCCATTAGAAAAAAAAAAAAAAAAAAACAGTACTACTCCCAGCATTCTATATATATATCCTGCACCTGGTCCTCATAATTGTACTTGGTTGGCTGCTGCGCTCGGACTGGGCAGAGCAGACATACACCGATTTAGCCTGGCTGCTGTTCAGTTTTGGTCTGCCATGGCCCAGGACACAAAAGGTTTGATCATAGGAATTCCAGATCCGTCTATGATCAGACAAATTAGATGATTTCACAGCCCAAATTTGGCAGTGATGGGTCTATTAGGTCAAAAGCAACTAAATTGGTTAAATGAGGATAGAATTTTAACTATCACCACTTCCTGCCAACCTGGGCTTTTGTTGTGTCACAGCTTTAGCTGATTATGCATAAATTATAAAAAATTACAAAGCAAGTTTTTCCATATTACAGCACAGTCATATCCTGATGAATGGACTTGTCATAGCAAGCCTGACTGTGATTGATCCAGAGACCAGAGACCAAAATTGTTAAAAAATTGTTAAAAAAAAAAAAAAAAAGTATGCCCCAACACTAAAATCTAAATCTACAGGCATCCACAATCTAAAACTAACCTATCTAGCCCTGTAAAGAAGAAATCGCTATACATAGCTTTTTTAAAGCCGCTCCAGTCCCACGCTGAGCTGGCAGCATCGCTGGGTAGAGGTGGGTGCAGAGGAGGCAGCTGACAGCGGATTCACATTAATTTCCCAGCCGTTGTTGGTTGTCTTCTCTGCAGAGCTTCTGCCGTTGGAGAGCGGACCCGACCAACTTCGGTAAATGTATACGGAATTTTTCTTTACATGGCTAAATAGATTAGTCTTAGATTGTAGATGCCTGAAGATTTAGATATTTTAGTGTTAGGGTGGACTTCCACTTTAACCTCCAGTGTGCTGGAATATCAGCAGCAGGAAGAGGACAGGGCAGCCCTGCAATGAAGATTTCTTCATAATCCAGCAGTCTGCACATCTTGGGACATCCTTCATTACTGGTAAGAAATCCAAAAATTCTAGTTTAGCCACATTTAGGGCCTACGTGGATGGCCTTTTGGCGTGTGACGATGAGCAAATGCAGTGTGCTTTTGACTTTAGTTTGAGATTCTAATGATTCTTGTCATGTTGTCCTAAATATGCAAGAAGACAGCAAAGTAAAGTAAGTTTAGATAAAAACATTTATTTTCTTTGCTTTAGTTACATTACTTACCTCTGATAAAGTATGTCCCAGAACATGCAGGGTACTGGATTCTGTAGAAATATTTCCTGCAGGGCTGCCCTTTCCCCTTCCTGCTGCTGAACTTCTGGTGCTCTTGGGGTTAATATTTTCAGAACTCCAAGCTCAGCTGCAATAAAGATGATCTCCTCCTGCCTACTCCTCCAATAAGGGTCCTTTCACACGGAGCGGACCGTTTTTGATCCGCCCCGTGTGTGGCCGTCGGCTCAGCGTGGATCATCCGTAAATACCCACTGAGCTGTCAGCGGACAGGGCGGTCCCCGCACACTGTGCAGAGACCGCCCTGTCTCTCCTCCGCTCTCCCCTATGGGGAATCGGATGAATACGGACCGTGTGACTTACAGACTTGTAAAAAAACGGACGAACGGTCCGTACGTGTGGAAGGACCCTTACACTTGTAAAACTATCTGAGAATTGAGGAGAGTCTGATAAGTCATTATTCTCTCCCCCTTTCACAGAAGAATTAAAGTGGATGTAAACCCAATTCATTAATTTTGAGGTGGGCACATACCGTATATACTCAAGTATAAGCCTTAACCGAGAATAAGCCGAGGCCCTAATTTTACCACAAAAAAAATGGCAAACCATATTGACTCGAGTATAAGCCTAGGGTTAGAATGCAGCAGCTACTGTAAGCGGAAAAGAGGGTCAACAATGACCATTTGCAGCTTCACTGTGCCCATTTGCAACCTTACTGTGCCCAGCCTCATTGTGCCCATTCCTTCAGTGAGAGTCAGTGTACCTGTCAGGTCGCGGGTGTCCATTTTTCAAAACTCGCAGCTTCCTCCTGGTCCGTGATAGGCGTTTGACACTGTGTTCTGTTACCGCCTATCACAGAGGTCCTCTCATCCTCGGACTCGGTTTCCCAGCAGACACTGTGTTCAGTGTTGCGCCAATCACGGACCTTCTTTCATCCTTGGGCAAGAGGACGTCCATGATAGGCGGAACACTGATCACAGTGGGCCAGATTCTCGTAGATCTGCCCTTTGTTAGCGTAGCGTAGCGTAGCGTATCTCCTTTACGCCATGCCTCCGCACTATTTACGGGCAAGTGCTGTATTCTCAAAGCACTTGCTCCGTAAATTGCGGCGGCGTAGCGTAAATGGGACGGCGTAAGGCCGCGTAATTCAAATAGGGAACGAGGGGTGCGTGCTTTATTTAAATTAAGCGTGCTCCCACGCCAAACGAACTGCGCATGCGCCGGCCCTAAACGTAGCCCACTGCGCATGCTCCATAGTATGCTGCAAATACATTGATTTTGACGGCAGCGTAATTAACGTACAGGCCTATTCGCGACGAGTTACGCAAACGACGGAAACGACGGAAAAACACAAGGCTGTCCCGACGTCAATACTTAACATGGCTTACGCCGGACCTACGCAAGGTTATCCCTCATATAGCAGGGGTAACCTTAAGGTTACGCAAACTACGTAAACTAGGATGACAGCGCGCAAATACGAGCGGGAATCGGCGTATCATGCTCATTTGCATATTTGACGCAGAAATTGACGAGAACGCCACCTAGCGGCCAGCGTAACATTACAACTTAGATCCGATGGTGTAAGTGACTTACGAAAGTCGGATCTAAGCAAAATCTATGCGTAACTGAGAACTAAGAATCAGTCGCATAGATACCCAGGGCCAGATACAGAGATACGACGGCGTATCTGAAGATACACCGTTGTATCTCAGCTGAGAATCTGGCCCAGTGTTTGCAGGGAAAGTCCGAGGATGAGAGGACCTCTGTGATAGGCGGTAGTGGAACACAGTGTCAAACGCCTATTACGGACCAGGAGGAAGCCGCAAGTTTTGAAAAATGGACGCCCACGACCCGACAGGTACACCGACTCGAGTATAAGCCGAGGGGGCTACTTTCAGCTCTTAAAAAAGGGCTGAGAAACTCGGCTTTTACTCGAGTTTATACAGTATTATCTGCAGTGTTTTCTTATCTCTCTTCAAAGCACTAGGTCCTGTGGCTTTCTCCTGCTCCATTCCTCGGTTATCAGCCTAATAACTCATGACAAGTTCTCCAACACACTTCTAAAGAATATATATAGATGAAGAGAGCAGATATACATGTAAAATTTATGTAGGGAGATTTGTTAAATCTCTGTGTATCATCTGAGGCTTTTCACTTCACTGGGTTTATGTGAGGGTTTACATCCACTAAATAACTTTTCTTAGTGGAGGAGATAGCAGGATGGGGCATTTCACCATTAGATCATCTTTGATGCAGCTGAACCTGGAGACCCAAAGCTGGTCATTCCCACAGTGCCAAAAGTTCAGAAGCAGGAAGAGGACGGGGGTAGCCTTTTAGTGAAGATTTCTGCAGAATCCAGCAACCTGTAAATTATAGGACATCCTTCATTACAGGTAAGCAAAGCCGTAGAGAAAAATACATTTTAAAAAAAGCTTTTTTTTGGCTAAACTGGTTCAAGTATTGTTTCATCATATGTTTAAGCTTTAGTAAACGTACCGCATTTCAAACTGAGATTCTCCCTAATCTCATCGTGATCGCAGGGATGGGTGAAGTCGAAGATGCTATGTCCTGTTAATTCGACCTACAAAAGAAAATGATTATTCTCTTTAAATATCTACCATCATATCATTGTAGGTGCTTTTAACTCAGACTGAAGCCCCGTACACACAGCCAAGGTTCTCGGCAGAAACCAGCGAGAATCTCGCTGGGAGCCGCATTCTGTCGAGAACCTCGGCCGTGTGTACGCTCTCGGCGAGCCCCGCCTGTCGGGAAACCCGTCGAGCAAATAGAGAACAGGTTCTCTATTTGCTCGACGGCCCGTCGGGATGAATTGCTGGTTGCCTTTCCCGACGGGCGGGTCGCCGATTCTACCTCTGCCGTGTGTACGCGGCATTATGTATAGATAGGATTTTCTATTTTCTGTGTGTTACTTTCTGACCGTCACACTAACATGACAAACAAAGAGATCCATTTAAAAAAAATGACTTAAGCAATCAAAGCAATCCTTTCCTTTGAAATGTAAAAGAAAGTATGGTGTTTGAAAAAAAAAAAGAAAAAATTAAATACTCACCTAGGTGGAAGCAGCATCTATCTGACGGTGCATCTGTCCCCCATTGGCGCTACAATCTTCAACTGAGCAATCAAACACCATTGATCGCTCAGTTCACCCCTCTGCTCTGAGCAGAGAGTCAGGACTGTCAGTCATGAGCTCTCTACTCTGTCCTCCTGCACTCACTTGAGCAAGTCCGCTGCTGGTCCAGACATCTGGGTGGACCCCGACTGTAAAGTCTGGATCACTCCAGCGCCTGGACTCAAGTCAGCTAAAAATGGGTCACAGTAGTGCAGAACTAACTGCATTCCTGAGATCCATAGGAGAAGTAGGGCCAATAAAGCATTGGTCATACTTCTTTAAATATCTAACTTGTAAATAACTCATTGGTACACAATAAAACTGATCAAATCTGCCCTAAAAAATCCAGCTATTCCCCTACCACCATTTTCCATCTTATAGAAGGTGAAGCCGGTTTGTCCATCACATCAATGGCACGTCTTGATGTAAAAGTCATGTGCCGTGGCTCATTGCATTAGTAAGTGGCCAGGGGAAAGAGGATACAAATGGAGATGAGGACTTAGCTCATGACTATGACTATTGACACAGATCACCGCAGTGATCTGACCGGAAGTGGGGGAGCGGGTACCTGTCAAAATCAGGTACCTGCTCCCTGTAACGGAATGTCCCACACTCCGCTTGAGTGCTTCCGTCATATACCACTTCCTATAAGTCTGGATATAGATATCAGATATTCCAGCTGCTCACAAGCACACGAGACTTGTTTGTCTGCTGAACTTGGAGTTACAAGAAGAATACAACCTTATATACAGTTAAAGGAGGTAACCATAACATAAATTAACATAAGCTAATTAACAAATCATTTACCCAGACTAGGCGACTCATAGATATGACCTTTCTGGGTAGACCTCACGTCTCCTCACTCACCTGCTATACAATACATATCATCATAAGTGTAAACACAGGACAGCTTAACACAATATTAGGGTCAATTGGCACAGAGAACAGGCAGATGGCTGGAGGTGAGGACATTGGCATCGAACAGTATGTGTCCCAACATGATGAATGAGTCACTCTTACAATTAACCCATTGAGTTCAGAATCAACAAACAGTAAATAGTTCTTCACAGATATCCTGGAATATATTTTGGATAATAATTACATAATAATCCCATCTCAGGTAGTCCAACATATCATTTCTCAGTCATCCTATGCCCCTAGTGGTCATAGGATGATTTTAGACATAAGAGGATCCGAAGATGTCCCAGGTGAGTGTCACACTCCCCTTCCCCCCCCTCCCCAAAAAAATGTGTCAAATATAAAGTAAGTGAGGGGGAGTTGGAGGAAGAGCGCAATTTCCCCGTATGTGTGAAGTTCCACTTTAACCACTTCCCGATGGCCGTACGACTTTGTACAGCCGCAGTGTGGATGCCAATTGCCGGGAGGCCGTCCATATTCGACCTCCAGCCACTGGGGGGCGTGCGAGCACCGCTGACGGCGGCGCGCGTATGCCCGTGGCATCACTGAGATGCCGATGCGCGTGCCTGGCGGCCGCGATGTCTACCAGGCACCCGTGTTAGGCGGTTTCAGAGACAAGGACCTGGATCTGTGTGTGTAAACACACACAGATCCACGTCCTGTCAGGGAGAGAGGAGACTGATCTGTGTCCCTTGAACATAGAGACACAGATCGGTCACCTCCCCCAGTCAGTCCCCTTTCCCCACAGTTAGAAACACTATGCAGGGTACACATTTAACCCCTTCCTCACCCCCTAGTGTTAACCCTTTCCCTGCGAGTCACATTTATACAGTAATTAGTGAATATTTATAGCACTGATCGCAGTATAAATGTGAATGGTGCCAAAAATGTGTCAAAAGTGTCCGATGTGTCACAGCCCCAATAAAAAAAAAATAGCCGCCATTACTAGTAAACAAGTAAAAAATATTGATTTTTTTTTTCAAAATTGTCGCTCTATTTTTGTTTATAGCACAAAAAATAAAAACCGCACAGGCGATCAAATACCACCAAAAGAAAGCTCTATTTGTGGGGAAAAAAGGACGTCAATTTTGTTTGGGAGCCACGTCGCGCAATTGTCAGTTAAAGCGACACAGTGCCGGAAGCTGAAATTTCACCTAGGCAGGAGGGGGGTATATGTGCCCAGTAAGAAAGTGGTTAAGAACTCCAAAACCTCCATAAATGGCAGTTGGCTGCTCACCTGTGTTAATCCCATGTGCTTGTTGATGTTCTCAGAGATGAAGATCATGTCACCATCCTGAGTAATAACTGTTACAAAGCCCTCCAGAGCTTTAAGATACAAACTGTCAATCTGTTTTTCGGAGTCTGTGTCGAGGTCCCCTTCTGGACAAACTGCAAGATAGAACAGCAATGTTAATGAAGGGGGTGCACCCTTAAACGGTATGTAAAAAAAAACTATGAACTTCTTTGCACCTTTTTGCTCTGTTAAACCAACTAAAATCAGGCCTCATGCACATGGGCACCTAGGGCTGCATGACATAAAGTTCAGGTGTAATACCCTTCCTGAGAGCCACAAGTGCTGCATGCTCCCACCTATAAAAACCAATAGCTGCATACACCCATACTTCTGTGTACATGAATATGGCCATACACCCCTGGATGTGGATAGTCAGGGTAGTACCTTCGCACGCATGCATGTAGTTACACAAGTGGCAAATATATATATATACCTATATATATATATATATATATATATATATATATATATATATATATATATATATATATAGCCATTGTGATAACACCTCCCCACCTTCACCTCATCCATTCAGAGAATAGCTTGTAGTCCGTGAAAAAATAAAAAAAACAAGGCGGTATTTTGACGGTATGAATGGTGGCAGTGCTGAGTGAGTGCCCCCCTGTGTTATTTTTTAGTTGAATAGACTTCAATGGAGAAGCTGCAGAAAAGCATGTAGTGCATTTTTGACATAATTTTGCCTTACTTTTACACCGATTTTGCCGCGATTTGCGTTTTTTAATCTGGCCAAAAAAAACCCCCCATAAAATATGGAAATTGCAGCAAAATTGCGTGTGCAAAAACACATAACGCACAGCAAAAACCACAGCAGAAATGGATCAAAAGCAAATGGCAAAACCTACAGGCCCTTTCACACCCATACATTTTACCTTGCAAGAAAAATACAAATTTATTTTTTATTATAGGTTGACACGGACAGCGGACAGCGTGTCAGTTCCGTCTTCGGTGGCGATTTCAGAGACATCTGTGTGGGTTCCTGCACAGATGTGTCTTAAGATCGCACCCCAAAGTTGTCAAAAGTAGTACAGAAACTACTTTTGGAAAATCGCATTGATTGCCGACAATAGCCGCTGATTTGACATGCGATCTGACTTATCTGTCAAATCGCATGCCAAATCGCTGCAATCTAAACCGTGGTTATAGGTCTGGTTCGCACCTATGCATTTTTTGTGCTTTTCGCATTTTGCAGATTAGCACTACAGTCCATTTAACCACTTAAGACCCAGACCAATATGCAGGTAAAGGACCAGGCCCTTTTTGCGATTCGGCACTGCGTCGCTTTAACTGACAATTGCGCGGTTGTGCGACGTGGCTCCCAAACAAAATTGGCGTCCTTTTTTTCCCACAAATAGAGCTTTCTTTTGGTGGTATTTGATCACCTCTGCGGTTTTTATTTTTTGTGCTATAAACAAAACTAGAGCGACATTTTTGAAAAAAATTCAATATTTTTTATTTTTTGCTGTAATAAATATTCCCCAAAAAGATATAAAAATTATTTTTTTCCTCAGTTTAGGCCGATACGTATTCTTCTACATATTTTTGGTTAAATAAAAAAACGATTGGTTTGCGCAAAATTTATAGCGTTTACAAAATAAGGGATAGTTTTATGGCATTATTATTATTATTTGTTTTACTACTAATGACAGCGATCAGCGATTTCTGTCGTGACTGCGACATTATGGGGGACACATCGGACAATTATGACACATTTTTGGGTCCATTGTAATTTTCACAGCAAAAAATGCGATAAAAATTTATTGTTTACTATGAAAATGACAATTTCAGTTTAGGAGTTAACCACTAGGGGGTACTGTAGGGGTTAAGTGTGACCTCATGTGTGTTTCTAACTGTAGGGGGCGGGGCTGGACTTGTGACGTCACTGATCATCTTTCCCTATATCAGGGAACAGACGATCAATGACACTGCCACTGTGAAGAACGGGGAACGTGTGTTTACACACACGCCTCTCTCTGTTCTTCAGCTCCTGTGACCGATCGCGGGACACCGGCGGCGATCGGGTCCGCGGGTCCCGCAGCCGCGGAGCTTCGGACCGGGTCGCGGGCGGCCACGCGCCCGACCCATGGCTGGACACTTAAAGAGGACGTACAGGTACATGATTGTGGTCAGCCGTGCCATTCTGCCAACGTATATCAGCGTTGGGTGGGCCTTAAGTGGTTAACATGGTTTCCGATGGGTCACGTTCTGTAGTGCAAATCTGCAAAATGCAAAAAGCACTACAAATACCTAGGTGTGCATTGCAAGTGCAGTGCATTTTGAAAAGTCCTGCATGCTGCGTCTTTGGTGCTGTTTTAAAAAAAAAAATCTGTTCTTCGGTATTAAAATATTTAGGTATTTTTATCCCCTCTGACCTGAACCATTTATATCTAACAAATTATATTCCTCTTATGCAACGAACCTTACAGGATTTAAAAAGATATGATCACAATCAATATTCGTGGTTTGGGAGGATTAATATTCTAAAAATGGATATAATACCGCGGTTTTTGTATCTCTTCCAAACCATGCCTGTCTCTATCCCTAGATCTTATTTTTCTACTCTACAGTCGGCCTTTACAAAATTTATTTGGGGCCATAAAAAACATAGATTGAAAAAGAAATTACTATCACTACCCAAAGTGAACGGAGGAGCGGGTGCACCTGATCTTTACCATTATTATGTAGCGGCAGTATTAACAAGGATAGTGAACTGGTTCCACTCCTCCAATACTAAACAATGGGTACTAATAGAGCAATGGCTAAATCAATTTGATCTCACCGCCCTCCCTTGGTTAGATCTTGAGAATAGTGATATCTATCGAGATTTATCTTCTACTATGCCCTCCCTAACATCCCACCTATTAAAAATTTGGACCAAAACAATTCTACAATTAGAACTTTCCTCATTAGTGGGACCTATGACACCTTTATTTGGTAACCCACGATTTCCGCCGGCTTTAAAACGTAAAGATTTCCTCATTTGGAACAAAGAATCTCATCGTAGAGTGTGCCAGATTACTTGCCAGGCAGCATTTCCACCTATACTAAACCTAATCTTTACATCGAAGCCCTCACTTACGCAATGGTTGGAATATCGGCAACTATTATCTTTCTTGTCCTCTCTTCCCTCAAATACATTTTTGTATAGAGACACAACTCAGTTTGAACTTCTATTGCTACAAGACTCAAAACCAAAACATGTCTTATCTTCAATCTATAAGATATTAGCTATAAAAAAACACCCTGAACTCCCTGAATACATAAGGAAATGGGCGAATGAGTTAGGCTTGTTCACACTATCAGTTTTCCTTCAGGTTTTTCTCTTCAGGTTTACCAAATCCATCTAATATGAGGTCTAACCTCAAGAGTCTCAATTTGTATGCAATCAGGCAGGCCCTTGCACTACATGGTTTTGGTAAACCTGAAGAGAAAAACCTGAAGGAAAACTGATAGTGTGAACAAGCCCTTAAATGTTCAAATTGAAGATGCAGAGTGGAAGAAAGCATTTAATTTAACACATTGTATGTCACTAACAATTAAAGCACAAGAGACAAATTACAAACTTCTTTCCAGGTGGTATTGGAGCCCAATGTCATTAAAGCGTATATACCCAGATAAATCAGACATATGTTGGCGATGCCATATATTTAAAGGTTCATTGCTACACATTTGGTGGGAATGTCCCCCAATCTTAAATTTCTGGGAAAAAATTATGCAGCTATACACTTTAGTTACTGGGGAACCAATATTAAATATACCACAAATCACTTTGCTATCAATACTACCAGGATCATATAAGAATATTAAAAGGGGTCTTTTGAGACACTGGTTGACAGCAGCAAGATTAGTTATACCACGGCACTGGCGCTCAATACAAACTCCATCAGTTAAGGAATGGGCCAGTGAAATGGATGGTATAGAAAAGATGGAATCACTTTTAGCACTTGAATTGGATACATATGAGGAGCACCTTCAGACTTGGGTCCACTGGAGAGTATATAGAGAAACAACAAGAATTTAGAAATTACTTGTAGGAACAGAACAAATTAGTGGTGAGTGGTGGGGGTTGTTGCTACCAATCCTTAACCTTGCCCTAATTTTTTTTTTCTTTGTATTTTTGTATATTTTTTTTTTTTTTTTTTTTCGTATTTGGGTATGTTGTCTTGTCTTGTCTTGTCTAGTCCAGTTTTGTTTGTCTTGACCTGTCTTGTCATGTCTAGTCTTGTCTTGTCCAGTCCTGTTTTGTATAGTCTTTTTGAACAATATATGGAAACAAAAATATATCAGAAATTGATTAGATGAAATAACTATATTACTTATCTGAACACATCAATGTCTGTATTATATTCTATAATGTATTGTCATAATATAATAAAATCAGAATGAACTATAAAAAAAAAAAAAAAAAAAAAATAAAAAAAAAAAAAAATCGCAGCTTTTTGTCGAAATTAATGGTAATCACTTTAAAATTGTGGTAAAAACACAAGGCCACGTGTGGTTTTGGTGCGTTTGAGACTTATTTGAGTTTATTTTTTACAGGTGCAGGCAACCCAAAAATGCACAGGAAACGCAACAGCAAAAAAAAAAAAAAAACACATATTCAGTTTTACAGTGATTTTGCTGCAGAGCAGCATGAAAGGCCCCTTGCTATTGCCTATCTTTATAGCAGAGTAAAAAGAAGAAATAGTGGCCAGAGCTTCTAAAAGGGGAACAGGTCTAAATGAAGAACAGTGGGTTCTAATCATAATCATCAGACCAAGGGCCAGATTCAGGTAGAGTTACGCCGGCGTATCAGTCATACGCTGGCATAACTCTGAATCTGCGCCGGCGTATTTTGTTTTCTGTATTCAGAAAACAAGATACGCCGGGTTGCAGCTAAGATCCGTCGGATCTTAACTGCAATTTTAAAATGGCCACTAGGGACGTTCCCGCTGATTTACGCCGAGAATATGTAAATCAGCGCGATACGCCAATTCACGAACGTACGCCCGCCCGATGCAGTGACTTTACGCCGTTTACGTAAGGGTTTTCCCGGCGTAAAGATAAAGCACCAAAAAGCAGGCGCATCCTATGTTAAGTATGGACGTCGTGACCGCGCCGAATTTGAAAATGTTTACGTCGTTTGCGTAACTCGTCCGTGAATGGGGATTGACGTCATTGACGTTCACGTCGAAAACACCGTCATAATTTGGAGCATGCGCACTGGGATACATTGTCGGCCGGCACATGCGCAGTACGTTCGGCGCGGGATCGCGCCTATTTTAAATACTACACGCCCCCTGCCCGCCGCATTTGAATTACACCGGCCCATTTACGCTATGACGCCGCAACTTTACACGCAAGTGCTTTGTGAATACAGCACTTGCGAGTAAAGTTGCGGTGGCGTAACGTAAATGAGATACGTTACGCCGCCTTAAAGAACCGCTCACCATCCTGAATCTGGCCCCAAATGTATAAACACCTATTCGTTATACTACGGGGGAGA
The DNA here is from genome assembly GCA_029574335.1 of Rana kukunoris. Classification (NCBI taxonomy): domain Eukaryota; kingdom Metazoa; phylum Chordata; class Amphibia; order Anura; family Ranidae; genus Rana; species Rana kukunoris. Next base: position 530,096,897 of record CM056052.1, on the reverse strand, counting down.
TTTACTAAACCTGGTGCAGCTTTGCACAGTATCCAATCAGCTCCAGGTTTTATTGTCAACGCTTAATTGAACAAGCTGAAGTTAGATGCCGATTGGTTACTATGCACAGCTGCATCAGATTATGTGTGCTCCAGTTCTAATATCCCCCCCCCCCCCCCCATGTGATATTTCTAAATTCTGCTGTTAAAGACGAAACGTGGGCAGAGGACAGATTTCAGCTCCATGTGAATGTTTTGCAGCCCGTGGTTGGACTCTGCCTCCTACCAAATCCACTACTTACCCAGAGCTGCTTATGAATGTGACCTTTCCCCTCCCGCTGTGCTTTTCATTAATTGCTGTTACCAAACTTCAAGGACATGTACAGTTTCCAGAAGAAGATGACAGTGTTAGCCAGCTGGGGTCATTGCTGTGACCCAGAATCTCAACTTCTGCATCCTGCTTCCCATAACACAAAGAGCGGGGCTGTGCTGTATTGAACAAACAGTATGGACAGCCCGGGATAACAAAGATCATGCTAACATACAAGTGTAATAGAGATATCTCTCTTTCTCTATATGAGAGCAAGATATATATATATATATATATATATATATATATATATATATATACACATACAGTACAGACCAAAAGTTTGGACACACCTTCTCATTCAAAGAGTTTTCTTTATTTTCATGACTATGAAAATTGTAGATTCACACTGAAGGCATCAAAACTATGAATTAACACATGTGGAATTATATACATAACAAAAAAGTGTGAAACAACTGAAAATATGTCATATTCTAGGTCCTTTTGCTTTGATTACTGCTTTGCACACTCTTGGCATTCTCTTGATGAGCTCCAAGAGGTAGTCACCTGAAATGGTCTTCCAACAGTCTTGAAGGAGTTCCCAGAGATGCTTAGCACTTGTTGGCCCTTTTGCCTTCACTCTGCGGTCCAGCTCACCCCAAACCATCTCGATTGGGTTCAGGTCCGGTGACTGTGGAGGCCAGGTCATTTGGCGCAGCACCCCATCACTCTCCTTCTTGGTCAAATAGCCCTTCCCCCGCCTGGAGGTGTGTTTGGGGTCATTGACCTGTTGAAAAATAAATGATGGTCCAACTAAACGCAAACCGGATGGAATAGCATGCCGCTGCAAGATGCTGTGGTAGCCATGCTGGTTCAGTATGCCTTCAATTTTGAATAAATCCCCAACAGTGTCACCAGCAAAGCACCCCCACACCATCACACCTCCTCCTCCATGCTTCACAGTGGGAACCAGGCATGTAGAGTCCATTCGTTCACCTTTTCTGCGTCGCACAAAGACACTGTGGTTGGAACCAAAGATCTCAAGTTTGGACTCATCAGACCAAAGCACAGATTTCCACTGGTCTAATGTCCATTCCTTGTGTTCTTTAGCCCAAACAAGTCTCTTCTGCTTGTTGCCTTTCTTTAGCAGTGGTTTCCTAGCAGATATTCTACCATGAAGGCCGGATTCACACAGTCTCCTCTTATCAGTTGTTCTAGAGATGTGTCTGCTGCAAAAGGTGGCTACTTTGAAGAACCTAGAATATGACATATATTTTCAGTTGTTTCACACTTTTTTGTTATGTATATAATTCCACATGTGTTAATTCATAGTTTTGATGCCTCCAGTGTGACTCTACAATTTTCATAGTCATGAAAATAAAGAAAACTCTTGGAATGAGAAGGTGTGTCCAAACTTTTGGTCTGTACTGTATATATAAATATATATATATAACTGCATAGGAATTCACCCAGTGAAGTACATGTACATTCGTTCTGTACAAATGGGTCTAAAAGACAAATGTTGTTAAACCATTTCCTGTGCTGGTCAAATGTTTTTCCTTTTTAAAAACAGAAAATACTGCATTTGTCCACTAGATAGTGCTATTATAGAAAATTCCTTTGCTACTTAATGCCATCTCGTGGCCAAATGTGGTATTAAACCCAGACGCTAACATTTATAATACTCCAGTTTATTAATTTGTATATGTGGGGGCTGTTTAAGATTTTTTTTTTCATCGGGTGATCAGTCCAGTAAGTGAGTTGTTTTTCAAAAGAACAAGCTCTCCTGAAGATTTAGCAGTTAAAAGGATGATACAAACCTTTTAACATGGACACAGCTGCTTACAATGATCAGCTTTTATTTCTCTATGGAAAAAACCTTTATCCCACAAAGGAAAAAAAACTGTTTAGTGTAAATGATTATAAAGTGTGAGCTGGAGTCTGGCTTCAGTTAGTGTATCCGAATCTGCTAGTCCCAACACTCCCTTTCTGACAGATTAATAATGCGGTTGTCCAAAGGTGTCTCTGTGATCCTTCAGAGTGAGGGCCAAATGTGGCATTTTTTAATTAGTTAAAAACATTCAATCCAGCTTGCGAAGTGGCCTTTATTCTATTATCTCTCCATCTACCTATTTTAACCTCCTCCTCCACGTAACCGTCTCTCCTTATGCATCCCGTCTCTCCTTATGCATGCATCCGTCTCTCTAATCTATTTTATTATTCTATATATAATATATATATATATATATATATATATATACATACATACATACACATACACACACATTATTATTTTATCTGTCTCCCTCCCTCCCTGACAGCCGTCTCCCTGACGGCCGGCCCCCCAATGTCTGGCCCTCCGGCTGCCCCAATGTCTGGCCCTCCGGCTGCCCCAATGTCTGGCCCTCCGGCTGCCCCAATGTCTGGCCCTCCGGCTGCCCCAATGTCTGGCCCTCCGGCTGCCCCAATGTCTGGCCCTCCGGCCGCCCCAATGTCTGGCCCTCCGGCCGCCCCAATGTCTGGCCCTCCGGCCGCCCCAATGTCTGGCCCTCCGGCCGCCCCAATGTCTGGCCCTCCGGCCGCCCCAATGTCTGGCCCTCCGGCCGCCCCAATGTCTGGCCCTCCGGCCGCCCCAATGTCTGGCCCTCCGGCCGCCCCAATGTCTGGCCCTCCGACCGGCCCTCCTTTCTGGCCGGCCCTTCATTCTGTTCATCAAATATACTTTATTCTGTTATCTATCTTATTCTTTTATCTGTTTGTTTTTTTGTTACTTTTGAAGTGTAACAACAGAATCATATCTGTACATATCTTACTAGGAGGCATGCCAATCTTCCTAGTGATATTATTACTATATGTTTCCCCATTATTCTATCTTGTTATTAAAATACAGGTAAATATTGTACAGAATACAAATCACTACTACATTAAAAACGAGACATTACACACAAGACCAATGTGCCCCCCCCTCCAAAACCGTTCATCCATCTATGCCAGTGTTGGGGGAACATTCCTTACAGAAGTCTCGGAGAGCAGGAAAGATTTGACGTGGATTTAACCTAACTGCGCTAAAACAAATACATCTCCGTCTACTGTGTACGATTATCTTTCCTAGCAACAGCAGTTTATGTCGGGAAGTTTGATATATAAGGCCCTTTAGGAAAAGAAAAAAACATGGAATGCAAATTCCCAAAATTAGAATTCTAACAACAGTATACGGGAGCAGTTTACGTCTCTCTATTCTACGCAACACTTAGACCTAAATGTCCTTTAAGCTAAAAATAAATCAAACAAACAAGCTTTCATTAATCTTCAGTGTCAGGATGTACACTCCACGCAGCTCTGACAACTTTCCAAATATATGTGGTCACTACTGTTAAAGGGGAACAACAATGGGCCAGATTCAGATACAATTACATTGGCGCAGAGTATCAGAGATACACTACGCCGCCGTATTTTACCAGGCTGTACGACGAATCCTGGTAGATTTTGTCCCTTACGGTACGGCGGCGTAGTGTATTTCTCGCCGCCTAATCGAAATACGCGATTAGGGGGCGTGAAGCATTTAAATTAGGCGCGTCCCCGCGGCGATCGAACTGCGCATGCTCCGTTCAGAAATTTGCCGCCGTGCATTGCGTGAAATAACGTCTATACATCATTCGTTGTTTGAGTAGCGTCGTTTACGGACATTCCTATTCCCGGACGTTTTACGTCAAAAATAAAAAAAGACGTCGGAAAACGTTGATATTCGTCGCGGGAACGACGGCCATACTTAACATGGGCTGTCTAATATTAGACCAGCAAAAAGCTGGTATAACTTTAGGCAGCAAAAAGATGACTAAAGATGCCGTAAGAGATTGCGATAGACGTTGGTAATTTCATGGATCGTTGGCAAAAGCTCATTTGCATACCCCAACGCGGAAAACGACGGGAACTCCACCCAGCGGCCGCAATTTTATTGCAGCGTAGATCCGAAGGCGTACGAACACGTAAGCCAGTCGGATTGAAGCCCGCAGCCGTAATTTCATGGTTTGGGGTTTCAGAGTAGTGAAAAAACGCGCGTAATTCGAAAGTACTCCAGTCTAACGCGAGATAGACAGGAGTAATCGCTCTGTGAATCTGGCCCAATGTGTTTTGCAGCAAGTATATTTATTGCAACTGTAGCACTACCCCTGAAGGAGCTGCTGGTTTAGATTTTGGGTTTGCACGTTACCTCTATACAGGGGTGGACTGACCATTGAGGAACTTTGGCACTGCCAGAGGGCCCCATGCCACTAGGGGGCCCCATCAGGGTTGCCAGGCTCATTAAAACCAGGGATAGTATGTAAAAATCTGTGTATTTTTTTACATCTATCCCTGATATGTCCAAAACCTACATGCTTTTGATGTGAAAATCCTGAGATTTTAGCTGCCCCGCCTCTGTACTGCCTCCTGGCTTGGCGGCCATCTGTAAGCACGGGGGCCCCATAATCTTCTATTGCCCAGGGGCCCCATGAGTTGTCAGTCCGCCCCTGCCTCTATATTCGTTGTCTAGGGAGAGATGTCTGTAGTAATTGGAATGTCCACACAAGATGTAAAACCTTCAACTCTAGGTTTTATTTTCACTGCATAAACTTGTGAAGGAAGTAGAGAGTATAGAGGGAGAGGGGGAAGGTCGGTGTTGCCAACCTACCAGATTGAAATTTAATGGCACGACACCCGAAATTTACTGGCACAGTCACGTTTTTACTGGCATTTCACAAAAGTTACTAAATAATTTTTTTAGGTGCAACTTTCAGTCATTAGGCTACAAACAAGTACGCTAGGCAAATAGCAATGTGATTTAACCACTGCAGCCCCGAACCATATTGCTGGTCACTGACCGGGCCACTTTTTGCGATTCGGTACTGCGTTGCTTTAACTGAATTGCGCGGTCGTGCGACGTGGCTCCCAAACAAAATTCAAACCTTTTTTTTCCCCCCACAAATAGAGCTTTCTTTAGGTGATATTTGATCACCTCTGCGGTTTTTCAGTTTTTGCGCTATAAACAAAAATAGAGCGACAATTTTGAAAAAAAATTCATATGTTTTACTTTTTGCTGTAATAAATATCCCCAAAAATATATAAAAGAACTATTTTTATTTCCTCAGTTTAGGTCGATACGTATTCTTCTACATATTTTTCGTAAAAAAATAAAATAAAAAAATCGCAATAAGCGTTTGATTGGTTTGCGCAAAAATTATAGCGTTTAAAAAATAGTGGATAGTTTTATGGCATTTTTATTAATATATATTTTTTCTAGTAATGGCGGCGATCAGCGATTTTTATCGGTACTGCGACATTATGGCGGACACCTGACACATTTTTGGAACAATTGGCATTTTTATAGCGATCAGTGCTATAAAAATGCATTGATTACTATAAATATGCCACTGGCAGGGAAGGGGTTAACACTAGGGGGCGAGGAAGGGGTTAAGTATGTTCCCTGGGTGTGTTCTAACTGAAGGGGGGGTGGGACTGACCTGGGGAAATGACAGGTCGCTGTTCATACATTGTATGAACAGACGGTCAGCCATTTCTCCCCCTGACAGGACCGGGAGCTGTGTGTTTACACACACAGCTCCAGGTTCTCGCTCTGTATGAGCGATCGCGGATGCCCGGCAGCGATCGTGTGGAAATCAGGGGCTGCTCGGCAAGATGACGTAGATCTACGTGATCTCGCCCAGCAGAGCCGACCTGCCGCCGTATAACTGGGGTGGCTGGTCGGCAAGCGGTTAAGGTAGATATTAAGGTAAAAAAAACATATTTTTGTTATTTTCCATATAAGGGCAAATTATTTAGTCACATCACCCCTGCCTCCATCCCCCTCTGCCACCAACACCCCCTGCCTCCATCCCCCTCTGCCACCAACACCCCCTGCCTTCACCCCACTCTGCAGTGCCACAATCTCCCCCTGCCTCCAATCTCCCTTTGCCTCCATCCCCCACCCTATGCGATGCCACCATCCCCGATCTCGGCTATTTTTACTGGCACATTCCCGCAACTACAGACATTTTACGAACGGGGGGAAAAAAGGGCCCGTTTTTACGAACTGTCCGTAAAAATTCAGACGGTTGGCAACACTGGGGAAGGTTCAGGTACGAGGTACAGATTTCACATGTGAAATCGCATCTCAAATCGAAGCAAATCGTACCCAGTGTGAACCTGGGCTGATGGTCAGTAAAGGAATCAGGTTGGTCAGTACTATTGTATTGTTGGGAGGGCTAAAAATCTGCAGGTTAGGGGGGCGCAAATTACTTGCCTTGCCCCAGGTGCTGACAACCCACACTATGCCACTGGTACCAGGGCAATACAGAGAAATATGGAACCTGGTTTCTACTTTTTGGGCAAAACTTTTTTTTGATGAAAGAAGTCTGCTTTTTGCATTGAAAACTTAATAAAAAAGAAAATGTAAAAAAAATGTGTAATATAGAATTTGTTGCACTGACAGACATAGGCTGGTTGAGTTTTAGCTTCTAGATAGGTTTATGAATTCTGTTCTCTCTGTTGACGGTGCCGAAGACTAATGCCGCGTACACACGATCACTTTTTGTGATGAAACAAAACAACGTTTTTCAAACTTCATTTTCCAAAACGACGTTGCGTACACACCATCGTTTTTCCAAAATGCTCTAGCAAAGCGTGGTGACGTACACCGCGTTCGACGGCACTCTGTTCCATTGAAGCTCCGTCTCATAACTTGCCTCTGAGCATGCGCGGGTTTAAAAACGTTGTTTTCAACGTCGTTTTGCCCACACACCATCACTTTTTATGACACAAAAAATGACATTTTGAAAAACGACACAAAAAATTCAAGCATGTTCGAATTTTTTTTTGGTCGTTTTTTTGAAGACCTAAAACAACGTTTTGCCCACACACCATCATTTTAAATTGCGTTTTTGAAAACGTTGTTTTTTTTCATCACAAAAAGTGATCGTGTGTACGCGGCATAAGAATAAGAAACACAAGTGGAATCCTCACTTTCCATTCATCAATCTTGTGATGCAATTTTTTTTTATTGGATTTGGGGCCAGAAATTGGCTCCAATTCCACCGTGCCATGACCTACATCCTCCGATGCTTTTAAGACTACAAATATCTATTGTATGAGCCCGTCATGTGTCCTTGCATGCATAATTATCTAAAAAATAACATAAATGACCATCAAAAAGCAATCTTCAACGCTAAATCTCCAACGCTAAATCTCCAACTATGTAGAAAAAACGTTGCCCAAATTTATAAGGCCTATTCAAATCTATGGGAGTGTATAGAAGAGCATTTTATTGGTCAAGTGCGTTTTGACGCCTGTTTTTTTTTTGTTTCAAAATTGGTGTTCAGAGTGGATAGAGTTCGCAGCCATTGATCAAGGTTTTCTTTTAATACCGGTTGCCAAAGCATCGAAATGCACGATACAAAATGCCATCGACTTCTATTTGTTTTTCTCTAAAGCCTGCTGAGTGGCAGGGCCGTCTCTACCATAGGGCAAACAGGGGCAGCTGCCCAGGGCCCAAACCATATTAAAGACGGCCCTGCTGAGTGGTGCACAAAAACGAAACACTATAAAAGAAAAAAAAAAGTGCATGTGAACAAACACAAATAAGCGCACTTAGGGTGTGTCATATAGTCCCCTCTTGAAGAAAAGGAACTCCCCAGGGGAAAAAACGATTTCTGATGAGGTTAGGGCACACCCAGGTCCACCTAGCCAAAAGGCCCGGTTGACCCCAGGCCTCATTTTCGGCCAAAGCCAACCAGCACTATTCCTCTCCCTGCTACCAATTATGGGGCACTATTCCTCGCACTGATGCCAACGATGGGGCACTGATCCTCCAACTGACACCAATAAAGGGGCACTATTCCTCTTAAAGCGTTGGTTCACCCTAAAACTACTCTGTCCCATCCCATCCAGCATTGCTCTACTTACTGTTTAATGAATAATTTTCTGTTCTCTCCACCGCGGGTGAATGGCACGGCTATATCGCGTCACGCCTTCCGAAAATAGTCGATTTAGGACTCGGCTCTTCCCGGCGCTATACGGCGCCTGCGCACAGACCTAGGAGCTGACTGCGCAGGCGCCGTATATAGCCGAGTCCTATTTCGGCTTTTTTCGGAGGGCGTGACACGCCATAGGACTCGGCTATATACGGCGCCTGCGCAGTGAGCTCCTAGGTCTGTGCGCAGGCGCCGGGAAGAGCCGAGTCCTAAATCGGCTATTTTCGGAAGGCGTGACGGGATATAGCCGCGCCATTCACCCGCGGTGGAGAGAAAAGAAAATTATTCATTAAACAGTAAGTAGAGCAATTAAAAAAAAAAAAAAAAAAACAGCATGCAGAGGGACATGGGACAGAGTAGTTTTAGGGTGAACCACCGGTTTAAGGACACCAGCAATGGGGCATTGTTACCAACACCAGCAAATTTTCTATTCCTATCGGCCATAATCCGGACCGTCTGAAGGATAATAAATGTACCCTTTGTTTAGAAAGTTTAGAGACTCATGCCCTAGACTTTTCCCCAGCAGCCAATTGGAGGAGTTTTTCCCTCGCGGGGCATGCTGGGGAGGGGTATATCTGTGGCAGACGCCATTTTTCCGGCTTCTTAGTGGGTTCCAGGTCGAGGTGCGGCACCCACCTTTAGGGTGTGCGCATCCAACGGGCCCCGACGTTCCTTCCAGGCTGGACCCACATGTTACGCGGATTTCTAAGCGGATGCTGAAATGGGTCTCAGTGACTTACTGGGTCTCCAGTTATACTGCAGATATTTCTAATCCGTTGACCAGCGACTCTAACTGAAATGTACTGGGAGGATCTGCTCATCTAATCATGAATCACAGAGTACTAGGCCTGTGGCAGGGACCTGTTACCTCCCAGCGACTTAAAGTGACACTTTGGCTGCCAGGCTTGTGACGGAGGTCTGTCCGGAGGCACTTCACCCACTCTGGCTAGAGTGGCAACGAACGGTGATTATTTCTATTGAAAGCAGGCTTGCTTTCATATTTATCCAAGCCTGATACTGCAAGGTTCCTTCACTTCATCAACTTGTCCTGTCTACCTCCTGCCGATGTTGGTCATGTTCGACCGAGGAATAAAGCATTTAGAAAACATCAACCTTCAGCTTGGACATTTACTGCTCTCACGGTGGCTGCAATCAATTTCCCTAGACTCGTCAAAGCTAACTTTAAATATGCCGATCCCACATCTATCCAGGGGCTCTTGAGGGAGTATCGCTACACTTACGATACATGGTGGCCTGGCGCTTGACCAGGATTCCATTGTTACCCATAAAGAGCAACTGTATCTTATAGCTTGTGGGGAAATACCAGATATCACCAGCAGATGGCACTGTACACATGCCCTGTTAGTCCAGTTACCTGCAGTTCCTATAAAGTTTGGCTGCTGAAGAGGGAAGTGCAAATATGGAATTTCCATTTTTTTTTATGGAATCCTCTTTTCCCAATTTTCGATACTTTACTTTTTACTGCAGCCTTCTGTCCCCTCAAAGGTTTTTATATTTTGGTCCAACAGCTACTGCTGTGCAGACAGGAGAAAGTGTATGTGCACAAGAAAAAACTAAATGGCAGGTGAAGATCACACTAACCTGAGCCAAGCATGCACACTGCAGCTCCCAGCAGACTCAGGAGACAGGCATGAGAAATCTGAAGGGTATTCATATCTCATAAAGCTGAACTCTAAACAGGCTGCTAAATGCAATCATAACATTCATATAAGGCAGGGTTTCTCAACCAGGGGTTCCTCCAATGGTTGTTAGGGGTTCCTTGAGCAATGACAAATTTTTGCCTCTCAAATAAGTTCCAGGGACACCAATGATCTTTTTAGCTATCTGTACGGGGGGAATTCTTCCCCAAGACCACAGATGTAAGGAGCACTCTTCCTCCACTGACCATTACACCAATGTATCATGAGTTGTAGATATAGCCATTTTTAACAGGGGTTCCCCTGAGACAGACAGGTTTTTTTCAAGGGGTTCCTCCATGTTGAAAAGGTTGAGAAAGTCTGATATAAGGGAACTAGGTTTACCTGTAAAATGATTTTTACATTTGTATTCCTATAGTCCTGAGATTTACACAGCGCAGCTCTGTCTGGAAGGTCAACAGCGCTGATTTTTCTCTTCTGAAGTTAAAGGGGTTGTAAAGGTTCATTTTTTTCACCTTCAATCATCCAATGCCTGAAGGTGAAAAAAAAAAAAACTAGCAATAACAGCTCCCACGTTTTACTTACCTGAGCTGTGCGCGTGCCCGGCGTCCCCTTCTCCTAAGAGTCTGGCCGTCCATTGGCTAAATTTGCTGGATTGAAAGGAGCGCAGCCATTGGTTCCTGCTGCTATCAATCACATGCAATGACGCGGCGCGTTGGGGGGCGGGGCCGTGTGATACAGTCTGCGGCAATGGCCGTCAGTTGTATCACGGAAGCTAACCCCCTTAGGAGAGTGCTTCCCATGCAGGGGGTTAGCCGATGCGGGGATTAGCCAAGACACCCCAGACACCCCAGAAGACCAGGATCAGGGCCACTCTCTGCAAAATGGGCTGCACAGTGGAGGCAAGTATAACATGTTTGTTTTCCCCTTTCACACTGAGGAGTTTTTCAGATGGTTTAGCGCAAAAATAGCGCCTAAATAGCGCCTGAAAAACTCCTGCCCTGCAGTCTCAGTGTGAAAGCCTGAGTGCTTTTACACTGAGGCGATGCACTGGCGGGACCCCTCCAAAAGCCCTGCCAGCAGCATCTTTGGAGCGGTGTGTTTACCGCTCCTCCACCGCTCCTTCCCATTGAAAACAATGGGACACCGCGGCTATACCACCGGCAATGTGCCTCTGGCACTAGCGGGGGTTAAAACCGCACCGCTAGCGGCCGAATACTGTGGCAATTCCGTCGGTATACCGCCACCGCACCTCCCGCCCCAGTGTGAAAGGGGCCTTAGTGCCAATCTCTGTATACCAGTGGTTCTCAACCTGGGGGTCGGAACCAGGGGCGGACTGACCATTGAGTCACTCGGGCACTGCCCGAGGGCCCCATGCCACTAGGGGGCCCCATCAGGGTTGCCAGGCTCAGTAAAACCAGGGACTGTATGTAAAAATCTGCATTTTTTTTTACATCTGTCCCTGATATGTCCAAAACTGACATGCTTTTGATGTGAAAATCCTGAGATTTTAGCTGCCCCGTCTCTGCACTGCCTACTGGTCGGAACCCCCTCGGGGGTCAAATAATGATTTGCCAGGGCGGTTTCTGAAGCCCACACCGCTCTCCCAGCCTTCTTGTGGCTGCTCAACAGGGCTGTCTCTGGAGCACACGGCTGCCCACTCAGCCTCTTTGCAGCCGCCCATTCAGTTCACGGCATGACTGGGGGGCAGAGACTAGAGGTCCGCTGACTGGTGAGGATTGTGAGGTGGGAGGGGCTGGAGGAGACCCTATCTTGTGATTTTAGCAAAGGTGTCACTGCTACAAGACACCACAAAGTGGTAGACACAGTGGGTAACACTACCTGTGATTCTAGTTGCCATTTAAAGTCCCACTACAGTTCTCAGATCAGCAGATGACCTTGATCAAGAGCACCTAAGTGCTGATCAGAACTCCCCCCAGCATTGTCACTCATCCCATTCCCCCTCCACCAAGGAGTAAGAGAAGGAATTAAAATAGAGAATACATGAAAGGGAGAGGAAAAGAGGGGGAGGAAGAAAGAAAAAGGGAGAGAAAGAATAAGAGAAAAAACAAGAAAGATGGCTAGAGAGGGGGATGGGGGGGGGAAAAAAACAAGAAATTAGGATAGCGAGAGATAAAAGGGAAAAAGAAGAGAACAAAGTGAAAGAGTGCTGCATCCTACATAGCACCATATGAGGTTTTAATACTGTACGAGTGAAAAGGACTCAGGGAGCGTTAAATTTCCGTGGGTTACTTGTCTTGCCTTGGGTGCTGACAACACACACTACGAAAAGAATTTTACTGTTAGGGGTCCCCACAACTTGAGAAATTTTATCAAGGGGTCACAGCACTAAAAGGTTGAGAACCACTGCTGTATACAGTCAGCTTTGAATATACCCAGAATGCATAAGATGTATAGGTAAAGCGTGAGGCGTCTAGGTATATGTTTTTTTTTTTGTTTGTTTTTTTTTAAAAAGGAGTTTCACTTTAAGAGCCACTAAAAATGTTGTTTTCCTTTAAATGTCTTCATGGGAAAAGACGCGCTTGTTTACTTAAATTCTGCTGGCAAGCTGCAGTGATATCACAGGGTCAGCAGTGCATAATGAGGAAGAAAACGCATTATTGCTCAATCCTTCTGCTACTGTGACCAGTTTAGTGCTTTACAACATGCATAGGAGCTGTCTGCCCTGCGTATCGCTGGAGCCATGACTTTTCACATACCTAGCTTCTCCTTTATGACTTTGTGTCATGGATCATTGAACCCGCTGAGTCAGCATATAGAAAAACCCATCATAATGAGACAATTATAGAAGCTGTCATGTTTACTCTGTGCAGTGCCTGGGGCAGATTCTCCCTTGTGTCCCCCACTCTACGAGGTACAGAATACTCAACTCCTCTCCAACTCCTGTAAAGAGCCTGTTCAAGTGTTCGGTAATATACAACATGCAGGTCAAGAGATCAAAAGCAACCTGACAGAGGTTCTAACCCTCCCTCACTCCATATAATTGTTTTTATTGCTGTGTGTGGAGATTCCACCTTACTTCCTGTTCCGACACCTGTCAAATGGATTGGAAGTAGAGAAAGATCTTCCAAAAAGGGACCCAGAGCACTTAAAGCGGTTGTAAACCCGCATATAAATTATTATTTTTTTTTTATACACCTGCAAGGCAAAAGTCATAATGAGCTAATATGCACCGCATATTAGCTCATTATGAAATACTTACCTCGGAACAAAGAGAAGTGACTTACCTTGTCCACGCCGGCGTGTCTTCCGGGTATCGCCGCTCCAGCGCTGTGATTGGCAGATTTCATTCTGGCAAGGGTCGGCGGCGGCGGCCGGCTCTTCAGCCGCGGATCCCCCCTGTGCATACCGTACAGGTTTAGGAGATATTTTTTATACCTACAGGTAAGCCTTATTATAGGCTTACCTGTAAGTAAAAGTCAAAAAGTGGGGGTTTACAACCACTTTAAAGCGAAGTTCCAACCGAAAATTGAACTTTGAGTGCTGGTGACCCCCTGACGTGCCACATTTGCCATGTCATTTTTTGGGGGGGGGGGGGTACCCTGTTTTTATGGGCACCCAGCTCCTACTTTCTTTCTGGTTGCCAGAAAAAAAAGATCACCTCTCTCCCCTCCCTCCCTCCCTGCAATCTTCTGGGACACGTCACAGGTCGCAGACGATTGCCTGGCCAAATCGCAGCGCGGCTCGCACAAGGTGCCCACAGTAACAATGCTGGTGCCACTGAGAGGAGGGGGGGAGCGGGGCGGGGCTTTGTGCGCCCCCCATCACTGGACAGTGGAACAGGTAAGTGTCTGATTATTAAAAGTCAGCAGCTACACTTTTTGTACTTGCTGACTTTTAAATGGGTGGAGCTCCACTTTAAAGGCGGTATCTTCCCCTGCCTGCTACCACCCTCAAATTTTTTTTATTCTTTTTGTAACTTTGTTTTTGTTCTGCAACTCAACACTGCCATATTTCTAGATGGGCTGCAAGGTACAGATCCCTCTGCACATCATGGAAATTCCAATGATAAGGGTTTCCCACACATACGCAGACACGGCACGGTGATCTGCCAGGGCTCCGACGCCGTGCCGACGTCTGAAATTTACACAGCTCTGCCATTTGGGTTGCCATCTCATCCCTTTAAACCACAAACACATTTGAATCACACAGGTTCTGAGGAAAAATGTATTGCAGATAAGGCAACAAAGGAGTTAAATTACCACCTTAACTACTTACAGAACGGAAGATTTGCCTGCTTAGTAACAGGGGATCAAATAAATTATTTTCCCCAGTGTATGGGTCCTGATCTCTCCAATATTGTTTGTGGTAAAGGGTAAGACAATGCAATGAAGTCTCCTCTTTTTTTTTCTTAGAGTACAATAAACAAGTCAAGAGGTTCAAAGATTTTTATCTGTTACATTTGTCAAATAATCTGAAGTAGTGGAGGAAACTATAATAATTAAAATAGCAAAGAATGAAAAATGTTGTAGGTCGAAAAATATTGGCAGAGGAAAGCTTCAAGTGAACGTCTACATTTTGGCAGAAGATTCTGTTAGTGTTTAGGATGAAAAAAGTGCCACTTCAGGCCATGAGAGCCAGCACCACCACCATGTGTGTCCACCACAGCACATAATGGGCCAAGCGTAGGCCAGCACAGCCTGTACGGAGAACTAGATGGCTGCCCCTATGTACTGTGAATGCATAACTCAACCAAAACATAAAATTACACAATTTTCCTCAACTAGCTCATGGAAAAAAATTGCGATTCACCCCATTTGTCACAAATGGACGCACAAATAGGGTCAGTAGTCAGCGGATCTCACCATCTGCTGCGCCTACTACGCAGACTTATTCCATTTATTCCTAAAGAAGACATAGCAGTCATGGCGGGAACAATTGTTAACTCCAGACTTGACTATGCAAATGCCCTTTACCTCGGACTCCCAAAGTACCAAATCACTCGCCTGCAAGTCGTTCAAAACACGGCCGCTCGACTTGTGACTGGGAAAAAACATGGGAATCAATCTCACCTTCGCCGAGAACCCTTCATTGGTTGCCATTAAAAGACAGAATTACTTTCAAAGCACTCGGTCTACCCCAGGATTAGGTCCCCTTCAACTGGTGAGAGATGGACTGCTTCAAGGTTGATTTACCTGTTAAGAGGGGGGGTGGATTTGGGCTATAGGATGTAGCGGGTGGCGCTGATAAACTAAGGGGGGCGAGGTGGTGTGTGGTTCCCCCGGTGCTGATATTGGTGAACGTGAATACTCTGGAGAGCCGTGATTATATTGTTGTCTACACTTTTTGTTCCAGCTCTTGTTTTGAAGGTTTTTTCTTTTCTATTTTTTCCATACTTGCTTTTGCCGATACGTAACACTACAGGGAGCACACTCAGGTCCCTTTCATTAGGAGATAGTCTTCATTAAGCAGTGACTTATATGTCATTATTTCTACCCTTACGTTTTTCGGGTGTTTATCTTTTATGATCCGATTGTACCTATATATGTGTTTATTGCATAATTGACTACTCTGTATAAATGCTTGGTTGCTCCATGACATCTTCTTCTGTAACTGCAATCACCATTGACCTGTCTGTGTATGTTTATGCATTGTTCTTTTTTTCTTATTTTAAATAAACATCTTTCTGATTTAAAAAAAAAAAAAGCACTCTGTCTGAAGCATAAGTGTATTCTGGGAAATGCCCCCCAATATCTATGCGAAAAACTAAAAGCTCACAGCCCCAATCGCGTTCTGCGATCCACCAACCAAAATCTACTCCAAATACCCAAAGCCAGATACAAGTCCAAAGGAGAACGGAGATTTGCAGTCCAAGGCCCTAGACTTTGGAACGCTTTACCAACCTCCATTCGTTTGGAGGAAAACCACGTGGCCTTTAGGAGAAAGATCAAAACCCATCTCTTTTGAGTTCAAAGGAGAAATGGACAAACGAGTGCCCAGAGGCGATTCAGTTCGCATGTGCAGCACTATATACGTTTTTCACTCATTTACTCACTCAGTCATGCGAGAGCTTGCATGGTGGTCAGTAATAGCGGGCACGCTCCTGTGATACAGTGAGCGGCCATTTCCCATTGTGAAAAATGCTCTGGAGCCTACACACAACCATTTTTAACGACCTATTAAAAAAATTGCATTTTTCACGCCATGAAAAACGGTTGTGTGTATGCGGCTTAAGACCTCCAAGCAGTGTCTCCAGGACCACAAAACTTCTCTGTTCTAGAATTTAGCATGTTTAACAGCCCCACCCTGTGATTCCAGAAATGTCTATTAATGCAGGGGGAAGTAATCGGACCAGCAGCTTGTGAAACACTGAGCAGGCTAAAACAATCAACCAGCACTCCGCCGATAAAAGAGGAACTAAACTAAATTTACCTAGCAACCTACACTAACCAGGAGGATACGACACTAAATTTTTACACTTGCTTATTTTAAATTGTATTTTTTAGGTTTAGGACTTTGAGTTGAGCTTTAAATTCCCTTTAAAAGTCTTTTAGATCTGTTAATATCTTGACCTTATCATGGCTTCAGCAGTGTAGCTAAATTATTACATGACCCTGTAGGTCCCTCCCAACAGGCAACACAAATTAAGACACCTAGCCCTGGGCAAAACCCATTTAGAAAAATACTTTCTTATGTAGCAGCTCCATACATCTCACAACCAAAACTATACCGCAATAACCTTGACTTCTGCTGCAACCTGGCCCCTCCGCCCAGAGCACATGTGCCCCGACTTCCAGGACCTGGGAGAGTCGCCGCACTATGCCTCTCTCAGAGAGACCCAAATGTTTAGCTGTCTTTGATTTGAACCATATTTTGGTCTTATCTGACAGCAAGGCTCTGGGAAGCATCAGAGATAAATAGCTACTGGCTATCTCTGATCTAAATTGTGTGCTTATAATTTGAATCCATTATATTTACTAACCAAATGCAATTAATCTTCTGCAAAGCTGCGACTTGGAAAAGTCTGGGACAGATGCTGAACCACAAAGGCCCAATCATGATAATACTTTGAGAAAACATTCATTTCATAAGGTTCACATGCAGCCTGAGTGCTCGACTAACCAGATTCACGTCAGCAGAGCCTATCTCGCTTCCGATTATTTCATGTGCTCGGGACATGTTAATAGAGGGATTCGTGATCAGAAAGACAAAACGTGTTTTATCTGACCTTTGTGAGAAAAAAAAGAAAAAACACAAAAGGACAAAAAAAAAAAAAAAAAAATAGTACTTGCAATATAGCGCATGAGCTTAATAAAAGTTGGAAGAAACACTATTACCTAAATAGCATATGACATTAAATGTTATAAAATTACTAGTAGGCTGGTGGCTTGCCCAGGTACCCCCACAATTCATTTTATATATCAAAAAAAAAATGTCATCACAATAATTTAAGATATTTTAATCTAGAAATAGGATTTTTTATAACAGCTTACCTGTAAAATCCTTTTCTTGGAGTACATCACGGGACACAGAGAAGCATAGTAATTACTATGTGGGTTATAGAGCCTACCTTCAGGTGTGGACACTGGTGTAATCAATTAGACAGGATGTTCCCTCCCTATATAACCCCTCCCATACTGGGAGTACCTCAGTTTTTGTAGCAAAGCAATAAGTGTCCCAATATCCCCAAACAAGAGGGGTGGGAGCTCTGTGTCCCGTGATGTACTCCAAGAAAATAATTTTACAGGTAAGCTGTTATAAAAAATCCTATTTTCTTTATCGTACATCACGGGACACAGAGAAGCATAGTAATTACTATGTGCGACGTCCCAAAGCAATGCTTACTGAGGGGAGGGAGACACAACAACGCAGACGTGAGGAATCAAACTGCAGCCTGCAGCACACTGCGCCCAAAGGCGCTTTCCTCACCTTCCTTATGTCCAATTGGTAAAATTTTGTGAAAGTATGGACAGACGACCACGTCGCGGCCATGCAGACCTGAGCCAAGGTGGCTAGGTGATGCACTGCCCAGGAAGTACCCACCGCTCTAGTGGAATGTGCTTTAACCTTAAACGGGGGAACCTCTCCCCTCAAGCCATCGGCTTGAGTAATGACATGTCGAATCCATTTGGAGATAGTGGATTTCGACGCTGCCTGCCCACATCTGGGACATTCTGGTAGGATAAACGACATATCCGTTTTCCGGATCTGAACAGCAGCCCCTAAGGTAGAACTTAACTGTTCCAAGTACGTCTAGGGCATGCAATGGCTTCTCCCTTGCAGAACTAGGTTCTGAGAAAAAAGAAGGGAGAACTAGATCTTGATTTAAATGAAAGCTAGAGACAACCTTAGGAAGGAAAACCGGGTGAGGCCATAGGACCACTCTGTCTTATGGAGAGTAAGGTATGGTTCCTTACACGATAAGGCCGCCAACTCCGATACCCTCCTAGCAGGTTATGGCTATCCAGAAAACTACCTCCTGGGCCGAAGGATCAATGGAATGTGAGCCAAAGGCTCAAAGGGTTGCTTCTGCAAGACAGACAGGACCAGATTCAGATCCGACGGACACAAGGGGGTCTTGACTGGAGGATACACCTTGTAAAAAGGGTTTGACCAGAGAATGTGTAGCCAGTGGCTTTTGAAACAGAATCAATAAGGCCGAGATCTGGCCCTTAATGGTGCTTAGGGCCAACTTCAAGTCTGCCCCCATCTGCAGAAAATCTAGAATTCTGCTACTGGGAAACCTCCGGGGATGCCACCCCCTGGTTTCGCACCAGGCCACATAAGATTTCCAAACTCTGTAATAAATAAGCCTGGATGCTGGCTTTCTGGCATTAATTAAAGTAGATACTACTGAATTAGAGAGACCCCTCCTTTTAGGATATGGGGCTCAGCCACACCGTTACATTTAGAGACGGTAAGGAAGGATGGAATATCGGTCCTTGAGACAGTAGGTCTGGACGAATCAAAAGGGTCCATGGATGCCCCACGGACATCCTTACAATTTCTGTGTACCAGGCCCTTCTGGGCCACGCCGGAGCGACCAGAATCACAGGTTTCTTTTCCAACCTTATCCTGCGAAGGAGGCGGGGTACTAATTGCAGTGGAGGAAACGCATACATTAGGGAGAATTGGTCCCATGGAAACACCAGCGCATCCGTGCTGCAAGCGAGTGGATCCCTTGTCCGGGACAGAAAGTTGTCTACCCTTGCATTGAACCTCGATGCAAAAGGATCCACATCAGGTGTTCCCCCACCTCTGAAAAATGCCCTGGAAGGTGTGAAGAGTCCACTCCCCTGGGAGCAATTGTTGGCGGCTTAGGTAGTCTGCCTGCCAATTGTCTATGCCCGGGATGAAAACCGCAGATATGCAGGGGACATACTTTTCCGCCCAGATCAGAACTCGATCCACCTCTTTTTTGGGCTGCACGACTCCTTGTGCCCCCCTGGCGATTTATGTATGCCACAGCCGTGGCATTGTCTGACTGAATCCTGACTGGGAGCCCCTTCAACCTGTCCGTCCACGTTGACAGGGCTAGATGAACTGCCCGCATCTCTAGTAGGTCGATAGGTAGGGACTTCTCGTGATTGACCATTTTCCTTGGAGAGACAGGCCCTCCAGGACTGCACCCCAGCCCAGAAGACTGGCATCTGTGGTCACAACCCGCCAGCGATGGGAACAAAAGAGACTTTCCTCTTAGTAAGTTCTTGGGAATCAGCCACCAGCAAGGCTCTGCCGGACTGTCCAGGAGAGGGACATAGGGAGGTCTTGGCCTTGGCCTTCTTGCTCCAAGCCGACAGGATGGCGTATCAAAGCCCCTTTGAGTGGAACGGAGAGAATGGGACGACCTCGAAAGAGGCTACCATTTTCCCCAGTAGCTGCATACAAAGACGAATGGAGGGTCGAGGCCCTGACTTGACTAGCTGAACTAGTTCTCTTAAAGCATCAAGCTTTCTCTGGGGTAGACAGATCTTTCTTGGTCTGTGTCTACGAGTAGACACAAATACTCAAGGCTTTGCACAGGCACCCAGGCCGATTTGTCCAGGTTGAGAACCCAACCCATGGACTCTAGGAATTTCACGGTTCTGTGTACTGCTGAGTTTAGATCAGCAACTGACCGGCTTTCCAACAACAGATCGTCTAGATAGGCTACAATAGATATGCCTTGAGATCTTAGATTGGCTAATAGTGGGGGCCAGAACTTTCGTGAATACACGAGGTGTGGTGGCCAGACCAAAAGGTAAGGCCACGAATTGAAGGTGGCGCTGATTTACCGTGAAGCGCAACAGCTTCTGATGGTTGAGGAAGATGGGAATGTGTAAGTATGCGTCCTACATCGATGGACGCCAGAAACTCCCCTCCTTGTAAGGAGGCAACCACCGACCGGATCGATTCCACCCGAAAAGACTGGACCTTTAGGAATTTGTTTAAGGCCTTGAGGTCCAGAATGGGTCTTACGTCTCCGTTTGGTTTGGGGACGGTGAAAAAGATCTGAATAGAACCCCAACCTGGTTCTTCTAGTGGCAGCTCTTCGATTACTACTTGGAACAATAGATGATGCAAGGCCGAAGCCAAGGACCCTCTTTTCCCGGGTCTTTCGGGATGCTTGAGGCCGAGAAGCGAGGTGGAGGAAATTCGCACAACTCCAGCTTGTAGCCCTCGGAACCGTAGAGAGAACCCCATTGTCTTGGATCCTCCCTTGTCAAGCCTCCGCAAACAGCTGAAGTCTTCCCCCCACCCTGCTGAGTGGGGGTGAACCTTCATAATGCCAACTTAGATGCTGGCTTGCCTGGCTTATGGTTCCAAGGCTTTTTGGAAGCCTGAGGCTGGCCCTGCGGCCTCCCACCTGTATTAACCCGTCCGGGAGGCCGTCTGAACTGCCTGGTAGCAGAAGTACTAGGGCTAGGAGAGGAAGATTTTTTTTAAAGGAGGGAGGACCCCTAAACCTTTTCTTTTTACTGGTAGCAGTGTGCTTTTGTCACTGGAAATTTTCTGAACGTATGCATCCAGATCTTCCACAAATAAACGTTCTCCATGGGTTTCTCTACAGGGTTCCAGCCAACCAGTTCTTTAACCAGAGTAATCTGTGCATATGAGAGAGAGGGAGAGAGAGAGAGAGAGAGAGAGAGAGAGAGACAGGAGGACTGTTATATAGAGTCCTCGATAGCATCTATGGCAAAGCATAGTGCTTTAGGAAAGTCAGCCAATTCCTGAGCCTGTTAAGCCGAGATATCCTTCAAGACCCCTTTTAACTGGTCTTTTAAGGTTTGGCAAATACCAATAGCTGCTACTGCAGGCTGGGTTACCCCTTTCAGCTGTAGAAAAACAAAGTCTTTAACAGCGTCTCTAATCTCTTGTCTGTCGGGTCTTTAAACACTTGAAAGTTGTCCACCGGACAGGTCAAGGTCTTGTTTACGCAGGACACGGCTGCGTCCACTGTGGGGATACCCCATTTCTTAGTGGACTGTTCCTCCATGGGGTATAAAACCGAAAAACTTTTTAGGAGGAAGAAAAAAATCTATCCGGATGTTCTAATCCTTGTAGATAAGGCCTTCCAGTAGAGGATGAACCGGGAAGGAATAGTTAGCATGAGGAGCTTTTTAAAGAGCCTAAAGAAGAGACTGAACTCGATGCTGGCTCTAAAAAGGGGCAACTTGAAGGCCGAGCGGACCCTCTCTTTGTGGAACTGGACCAACAAATTCTCGGACTGAGATGCCGAAAATGGTTCCCCCAGGGTGGCATCCTCAGAGTCCGACCTCTGAATGACCCTCTGCCTGATCCCCAGAGGGTAAATCAACTTCTTCTGAGGATAGTTGTTCCGCACTGAGGAACTCTGCAGAGGGAGAAGGAGACCTTGTGCGCTCTTGAGAGAGAGGATGCAATCAAGGTCGCTAATCTCTGCTCCAGACCACCCTTGGCTGAGGCCAGAGCCTCCTGTGTCACAAAAACTGGAGCAGGCGGGACAAGGGCAGATGAGGCACCTGACAGCCCTGATGGTTCACCCTGGGCCTCCTCCAATTTATCAGGAGAGGAATTAGCCGCAGGAGCATGCCCGAGATCCTCCGAGCCTGATGGCGATCCTTTTTAGATCTCTTTGTACTTCTAGTCCCTGAGCCTTTGGCCATAATAAAGCCGAGGTACTCACAACAGGTGCAACCACTTGCGGACCTATAGACCAGCACTGACGCTGCTATTTGATGGTCGGCAAGGTGCAGAGTGCACTATGCGCCTTAAGCAAGTGTCACTGTCCAACAACCAGCAATAATACTGAAACTTGTGCACAAGTATTCTCTGTGTCCACTGTCAGCCGGATGGGTGAAGTGGACTTGAGCTTTTATGGACTAGGTGCAAATCACCTGACCTGCTCTGTCCTGGAATCTCAAGCCTCATAGAGAACTGCTGAGATGGAACCCTTTGCGCGCACGCGCGCCCCGCCGCCGGGCGTGCATCACGAGGCTGCGCGCGCACACGTAGCCGCACGCGCGCACATGTTGCCGCACGCGCATCCACAGCCCCCATGCACGTGGCGCACACCAATTATGCGTAATCGCACGCGTGCGCCTATGACACATACTATGTCGCGCGTGCACGAGACGCAAGTGCGCCTGTGCACGAGGTTGGAGCTACCGCAGCTACCATGTGAGGACCAGGTAAGACAAACTGTGACCAAAACTTGTGGACAACCTTACTCTGCTAAACCTGTACAGGAGGGGCTAAGTGACTGAGCATAAACACCCCTCCTCCCCACAGCATTCAGGACAATGTTAGAGAGGCACAGACAGATAGCTTAGACAAGCATAATGGCTCAAAAAAGAAGGACACTTTCAGGACCAAGTCCTAAAGCACCTTCACTTACCTGATCCAACGCCGCAGGACTCTGCACACACAGACAGTCCAATCTTCGCCCATCACGGAGAGCAAAGTCTACAGACCTTCAGGGACCGGGGTCCGGGGTCCATGGACAGGAAAACCACACCACCTGGACCCATATCGCACCCTGTCAGTAAACTTTTGGTATTAGGAAATTGACCAAAGTACTGAGTAATCAGGATCTAGCCCTCAAAAGAGGAGCATTACAGGCAAAACCCCGTTCTTTTCAACCGGGGCCCGGGTACCGTCCACTTTGGCTATGAAGCACCTTGGACGGATCCGGATTTATGGAGGCTTTTTACATCCAGCATGGATCCCTCCAGTGGAGCTCCTAAGAGCACATGTTCACTCGTGACCAACACCTTAGACACTGATGAAAAACCTGAGGTACTCCCAAGTATGGGAGGGGTTATATAGGGAGGGAACTTCCTGTCTAATTGATTACATCAGTGTCCACACCTGAAGGTAGGCTCTATAACCCACATAGTAATTACTATGCTTCTCTGTGTCCCGTGATGTACGATAAAGAAATGTATTTACTGTGTACTAGTTAATTTTTTTATTACATGAAATATTTTAATAGGTCTGCATATCCATCCTTGGCACTAGTGGGGAGATTTGCGCCCCATCCTTGGCACTAGTGGGGAGATTTGCGCCCCATCCTTGGCACTAGTGGGGAGATTTGCGCCCCATCCTTGGCACTAGTGGGGAGATTTGCGCCCCATCCTTGGCACTAGTGGGGAGATTTGCGCCCCATCCTTGGCACTAGTGGGGAGATTTGCGCCCCATCCTTGGCACTAGTGGGGAGATTTGCGCCCCATCCTTGGCACTAGTGGGGAGATTTGCGCCCCATCCTTGGCACTAGTGGGGAGATTTGCGCCCCATCCTTGGCACTAGTGGGGAGATTTGCGCCCCATCCTTGGCACTAGTGGGGAGATTTGCGCCCCATCCTTGGCACTAGTGGGGATTTGCGCCCCATCCTTGGCACTAGTGGGGATTTGCGCCCCATCCTTGGCACTAGTGGGGATTTGCGCCCCATCCTTGGCACTAGTGGGGATTTGCGCCCCATCCTTGGCACTAGTGGGGATTTGCGCCCCATCCTTGGCACTAGTGGGGATTTGCGCCCCATCCTTGGCACTAGTGGAGATTTGCGCCCCATCCTTGGCACTAGTGGAGATTTGTGCCCCATCCTGGGCATTAGGGGAGATTTGCGCCCCATCCTTGGCACTAGTGGGGAGATTTGCGCCCCATCCTTGGCACTAGTGGGGAGATTTGCGCCCCATCCTTGGCACTAGTGGGGAGATTTGCGCCCCATCCTTGGCACTAGTGGGGAGATTTGCGCCCCATCCTTGGCACTAGTGGGGAGATTTGCGCCCCATCCTTGGCACTAGTGGGGAGATTTGCGCCCCATCCTTGGCACTAGTGGGGAGATTTGCGCCCCATCCTTGGCACTAGTGGGGAGATTTGCGCCCCATCCTTGGCACTAGTGGGGAGATTTGCGCCCCATCCTTGGCACTAGTGGGGAGATTTGCGCCCCATCCTTGGCACTAGTGGGGAGATTTGCGCCCCATCCTTGGCACTAGTGGGGAGATTTGCGCCCCATCCTTGGCACTAGTGGGGAGATTTGCGCCCTATCCTTGGCACTAGTGGGGAGATTTGCGCCCCATCCTTGGCACTAGTGGGGAGATTTGCGCCCCATCCTTGGCACTAGTGGGGAGATTTGCGCCCCATCCTTGGCACTAGTGGGGAGATTTGCGCCCCATCCTTGGCACTAGTGGGGAGATTTGCGCCCCATCCTTGGCACTAGTGGGGAGATTTGCGCCCCATCCTTGGCACTAGTGGGGAGATTTGCGCCCCATCCTTGGCACTAGTGGGGAGATTTGCGCCCCATCCTTGGCACTAGTGGGGAGATTTGCGCCCCATCCTGGGCACTAGTGGGGGGGGGATTTTGCGCCCCATCCTGGGCACTAGTGGGGGGGGGGATTTGTGTCCCATCCTGGGCACTAGTGGGGGGGATTTGTGTCCCATCCTGGGCACTAGTGGGGGGGATTTGTGTCCCATCCTGGGCACTAGTGGGGGGGATTTGTGTCCCATCCTGGGCACTAGTGGGGGGGATTTGTGTCCCATCCTGGGCACTAGTGGGGGGGATTTGCGCCCCATCCTGGGCACTAGTGGGGGGGGGATTTGCGCCCCATCCTGGGCACTAGGGGGGATTTGCGCCCCATCCTGGGCACTAGGGGGGATTTGCGCCCCATCCTGGGCACTAGGGGGGATTTTGCGCCCCATCCTGGGCACTAGTGGGGGGGGATTTTGCGTCCCATCCTGGGCACTAGTGGGGGGGGATTTGTGTCCCATCCTGGGCACTAGTGGGGGGGATTTGTGTCCCATCCTGGGCACTAGTGGGGGGGATTTGTGTCCCATCCTGGGCACTAGTGGGGGGGGGATTTGCGTCCCATCCTGGGCACTAGTGGGGGGGGGGATTTGCGTCCCATCCTGGGCACTAGTGGGGGGGGGATTTGCGCCCCATCCTGGGCACTAGGGGGGATTTGCGCCCCATCCTGGGCACTAGGGGGGATTTGCGCCCCATCCTGGGCACTAGGGGGGATTTGCGCCCCATCCTGGGCACTAGGGGGGATTTGCGCCCCATCCTGGGCACTAGGGGGGATTTGCGCCCCATCCTGGGCACTAGGGGGGATTTGCGCCCCATCCTGGGCACTAGGGGGGATTTGCGCCCCATCCTGGGCACTAGGGGGGATTTGCGCCCCATCCTGGGCACTAGGGGGGATTTGCGCCCCATCCTGGGCACTAGGGGGGATTTGCGCCCCATCCTGGGCACTAGGGGGGATTTGCGCCCCATCCTGGGCACTAGTGGGGGGGGATTTGCGCCCCATCCTGGGCACTAGTGGGGGGGGGGGGATTTGCGTCCCATCCTGGGCACTAGTGGGGGGGGGGATTTGCGCCCCATCCTGGGCACTAGTGGGGGGGATTTGTGTCCCATCCTGGGCACTAGTGGGGGGGATTTGTGTCCCATCCTAGGCACTAGTGGGGGGATTTGTGTCCCATCCTGGGCACTAGTGGGGGGGGATTTGTGTCCCATCCTGGGCACTAGTGGGGGGGATTTGTGTCCCATCCTGGGCACTAGTGGGGGGGATTTGTGTCCCATCCTGGGCACTAGTGGGGGGGATTTGTGTCCCATCCTGGGCACTAGTGGGGGGGATCAGTGCCCCATCCTGGGCACTAGTGGGGGGGATCAGTGCCCCATCCTGGGCACTAGTGGGGGGGATTAGTGCCCCATCCTTGGCACTAGTGGGGGGGATTAGTGCCCCATCCTTGGCACTAGTGGGGGGGATTAGTGCCCCATCCTTGGCACTAGTGGGGGGGATTAGTGCCCCATCCTTGGCACTAGTGGGGGGGATTAGTGCCCCATCCTTGGCACTAGTGGGGGGGATTAGTGCCCCATCCTTGGCACTAGTGGGGGGGATTAGTGCCCCATCCTTGGCACTAGTGGGGGGGATTAGTGCCCCATCCTTGGCACTAGTGGGGGGGATTAGTGCCCCATCCTTGGCACTAGTGGGGGGGATTAGTGCCCCATCCTTGGCACTAGTGGGGGGGATTAGTGCCCCATCCTTGGCACTAGTGGGGGGGATTAGTGCCCCATCCTTGGCACTAGTGGGGGGGATTAGTGCCCCATCCTTGGCACTAGTGGGGGGGATTAGTGCCCCATCCTTGGCACTAGTGGGGGGGATTAGTGCCCCATCCTTGGCACTAGTGGGGGGGATTAGTGCCCCATCCTTGGCACTAGTGGGGGGGATTAGTGCCCCATCCTTGGCACTAGTGGGGGGGATTAGTGCCCCATCCTTGGCACTAGTGGGGGGGATTAGTGCCCCATCCTTGGCACTAGTGGGGGGGATTAGTGCCCCATCCTTGGCACTAGTGGGGGGATTAGTGCCCCATCCTTGGCACTAGTGGGGGGGATTAGTGCCCCATCCTTGGCACTAGTGGGGGGGGATTATGCCTTTTGCCTTACAGGTGGTACAAAAAAAAAATTATATTATATATACATATATATATTAATATATATTTTGACAATACAACCGCTTTAAGGGATGGAGGTGTGTAGGACTAGTACTTGGGCATGTTTTACCTTAACGGGGTTGTATGGCTTTGGTTTTAATAAAAAAACAAAACATGTCATACTTCCCTCCACTGTGCAGTTCGTTTTGCACAGAGTGGTCCCAATCCTGGTCTTCTGGTGTCCCTCGGCGGCTGTCTCGGCTCCTTCCCGCAAGCGCTTACCCCCTAAATGGGAAGCTTTCTCCCATGGGGGTTAGCTTGCGTGCATGCTCCTGTAATATAGCTGCTGACTGACCCCGGTGCGCCGCGTCATTAGATGTGATTGACAGCAGCGCGAGCCAATGGCTACACTGCTATCAATCTCCAATGACGAGCTGCCTCAAGCAGGGGGAAACCATTGCGGGAACGAGCCCATGGAGGTTGTGGCTTAGGTAAGTAAAACGGGGAGACTGGGGGGCTGGAGTTTTTTCACCTTAATGAATAGGATGCATTAAGGTGAAAAAACATGGAGGTTTACAACCTTTTTAATACATCTAATGCATTAAAAGTAAAAGAACAAACAAACAAAAAAAAAAAACTTTAGAACCACGATATTAAAGTGCCTAAGCACTGCACTGAAAGGCAGTAGTGCCTGTAAGTACCCGTGTACGGTCCTCTCTATCATGTAGTATATTTGGATCTTTAGAACCCCAACTACAATACTTCTCTCCAAGTCAGGCTTAAGCCCTGCCCTTAATGCTGTTAATCCCCCAACCCCTGGGCTTCAACTGTGAGATACCAGAGCCTTGGTGACCACTGTTACCTTAGGCCAGTCTTTCAGGTTATGTGGAACCCTAGGGTTCCTCCAGAGGCTACTAGGGGTTCCTTGAGCAATGGGCAACTTCTGCCTCCGAGATGGGTAACCACTGACACCAATGACATTCTTAGGCACCTGTAAAAGCAGGGTTCGCCCTAATCATTAATCCCAGTGATCATTGCACTACTGTACTATTAGCTGTAGATATAGTAATTGTCAGAGGCTCCCTGAGCTTGAAGTTATTTCAAGGGTTCAACAAAAGGTTGAGAAAGTCTGCCGTAGAGGCCCTTTTTAGGCCACTCACACTACCACAAAAAAAATTAAGGTTACAAAAATAAGTTGTGAGGTTTCTTTAAATGACATTGAAGCACTGGTAATCTAGCACAACAAATATCAACAGCAGAATTTCTAAGAATAAAGATTTCTAAGAATGTATTGTTTATTCAAAGGCACAATGCAAGGTATCTGCTGAGGCATGCACAATTCTTGAATAGAACCGACTGTGAAATGTACCGGTATGTGCTTTAGGGCAGTTAATCTGGCTTCAAGGCCATCTATTAGATTACACACTTATCTGAGCAAAGCGCTCTTAAGAGAAGTATGTTTGTTTTTTTTTGCTATTCATACTTACCTTGGTGGATGGAGCATCAGGCGGATGCTGCCGCTGTCCCCCGGCACCTCTGCACTGAAACCCGAGCCACCAAACACCGCCGATGGCTCGGTTCTCACTCCTCTCCGAGCAGAGCCATACTGACTGTTAGTCAGCAAGGCTTCTGCCCTACTTCTCAGCACTCATTGGGGGAGAGGCCATCTCGCTGAGACTGCCATCAATCAGGGTCAGCTGGCGGATCCCGACTTGGAAGTCGTGATGACGCGCTGCCCCAACTTATGGCATTAACGTCAATGGAGAGCGGACTTCAGACTGCTCTCTGCTGAAAACGGGTCACAGGAGTGCAAAAGAAAGTGCACTCCTGTGACCCAGAGGAGAAGCCCAGCCTAAAAAGCTCTGGTTGGACTTCTCCTTGAATCCCCTTGTATTTTATTGTATTGTCTCCCTTTTATATTGTAAAGCACTGCGTAAACTGCTGCCGCTATATAAATCCTGTATAATAATAATAATAATAATAATAATGTACAGAGCTAAGCAACTTTCACTGTTTAGAAATGAAAAAAAATTTGCTACAGGTAATTTGTGCTGGATTTTGCACACTGACGTCTTCCATGCAGGATAAGAACGGTATCAAGATGAAAAAAAAACAAAAAACAGTGCCATGATCTAATGCAGCCTTTATTGAATTTTTCAACACAGAGGAACCCTTGAAATAACTTTCTAGGGTCAGGGAACCCCTGCTAAAAATGACTATATCTACATCTTATGATACATTAGTGTGATGGTCACTGAAAGAATGGTCCTTACAACTGTGGTCATTGGGAAGACTCTCTGTCTCCCTACAAATAGCTAAGAAGATCAGTGGGAATTTACCTGAGAGGTGGGAAATTGTTCAAGGAACCCCTAGCAACATCTGGAGGAACCCAAGTGTTCTATGGAACCCTGGTTGGGAAACCCTGATCCAATGTATGCGATCCTTAACTGGGTCTTTCACTTCCAGATAAAACTAAAAACTATGAAGAGGCAACTGTTAGGACCACCAATAAAGCAGACCGTTCAATGGACTTCCCAAAGTAAGATTTATTTTCCAAAGACCGTTTTGTGGTTCACAATGCCAGATAAAATACAGGTTGTTGCAGATATGCACTATAAGGCCAAAGGTTTGTAGAAAACCTGTCCAAATTATTGGGTTCAGGTGTTTTTAGTGAATAGCACTGCCGTTATTGCTACATCATACACATAGGTTTTAGACAATTGTGCACTTCCAACCTTATGGCAGCAGTTTTGGGAAATACCATTTTTTACTCTAGCACGTTTCTGTGTACAAAGCTAGTTCTGTAAAGACATGGGTTGATGAGTTTGGTGTGCAGGAATTTGAGGGACCTGCACAGGGCCCTGTCATCAACTGTACAGAACACCTTTGGGTTGAATTGGAACTCCAATTGTCAAGCAGCTCTGTAAAGACATGGGTTGAAAAGTTTGGTCATGGGTGGAGGTATTCGGTATGGACGAACTTGAGCGTCATGCACAAAGCTCTGACCTCAACCACACAGAACACATTTTGGTTGAATTGGAGCTCCGACTGTTAATTAGCTTTGGAAAGACATGGGTTGAGGAGTTTGCAGGTGCACGGGACCCCACAATAATCCTGCATTGCATCATATTTGCCAACTGTCTAGGACATCCATGCTTTTCACTAAACTGTCCCGAGGTGGCCGTGTCTCGGGAAGCTTCTCAGAACCTATACTGTGCCCTCCTGATTCCAGTATTGTGCCCTCCAGACCCCTCCTGTACTGTGCCCTTCTGCATTCCCCCCTGTATTGTGCCCTTTGTGTTGATTAGTCTGATTTATAGAATGTTTTCCTTTTGTAAAATAGATTTCATTTAAAAAGTACTGAATCTATGTTTAATTCTATCAACTTATACTTTATTTTTTTTTAAGGAGGTGCATAAATTGGGGCAAGCTGGTAGGGGCGGGCCCCAGAGCATTACTTTGCCCAGGGGCCCATGATGCTATTAAGACGGCCCTGACAATAGCAGTTTATATGAAATTACCCTTCATATACTTAGACCTATCAAAGTAATGAAATGTTGGGAAGTTATGATGGAATTCAGAAGCGTGGCTGTTTACCTGTCTGGACTTAAACTCCTTCTGGGCTATACCCCATGCTTACTGCCTTATTGGTCCCGGTTCCTTTGTTTCTGGCTTCATTCCAGGTAAACAGGCATTTTCAAGCCTTTAAAAAGCACGCATGTCAGTTATTGGATACTGATTTATTCATTTGATGATTTTTCTATTCTTTATAGAATTGATCCGTTTATCTGTTCTGAACACATCATGGTTTGCTGCCAACTATAGGATATATATTTCTCCTTATATTGGGGTAGGCATTAACTCCTTGAGGAATTTTTAAATGTATTTTTTTTTTCCTACAATATAAATCAACATATATAACATGTTTTGCTCTTTTTTTTCTTCTTATGTTACAGCTATATTGAGCTCTGTCAAGCTATAGACAATATATACATCTATTACTACTGTACCTCTGGTGGACTTGGATGGATAGCAGTCTACTTGGTATTTTTAGAGATTTCCTGTTGCCTACTGACTCCCAATATTTTAATTTGCTTGCTTATGTATTGTATATGTTATATCTTTTTCATATCTCATTTCAGATGTATTAAATTAGCAATTCTTTATTGTCAAAACTCTCTCTCAAACTCGTCCTGAAGAAGCCATTAGGCGAAACGCGTAGGCGAGACAAAAGAAAATATTGCTTGTGTATATTCTGTACATTTTATTTATTTTTTCAATGGATTTTATGATATATATGTAAAAAGAAAAAAATTGTAATTAAACTTAGAACTCTTAACTCTTATGTCCCTGCGATTGCCTAAAAAGTCCGCCCTGTCACTACCATGTGTAGTATTTTTTTCTTTGATTCAATTTCGGATGCTGGCTACATGTGAGTGCTTTTCTGTTTTCCCGTTCCCTATTTTTTCGGAATTCAGAAGCCAGTCTGTCAAATCCAAATATCAGCAGGATTTTTTTTTTTTTTTTTTAGGAGCCAGCTATATTGACAACATTTTAAGAAAACCTCAAAAGTTGGGTACCACCTAAAAAAAATAAAAAAACACTGACTAGGGATTACTCCAGACCTGCTCTAAATGCGATTTAAAAGAGAATAAAAAAAGCAAAAGTCTGACATCATCTTTTGTTATGATGTCATTTTATTTCATTACTACATAACAAAAGTTTTTAAGTACAAAAGATAACTACTGACAGTCTGATATAAGAACTCTCAGTGTTGCACCACAGCAACCAGATGTCCCCTTTAATTTTCCAATTCTCACTTGAATGACCGTATGTGTTAAGGTAGTCCAGTTCTTGAAACACAACCATATGATAAGGATCAGTGGAGGATGGGAATGTCTTTCTAAAATGAGGTGACCTTACAAATCTCAGCAAAGATGTAAATGACAACCACCAAACATAATCAGATTATCCTTCAGCTGTTGCAGACAGGATGCTAAAGACTTACATGGTGCTCGGAGGATAGCCGGAAATGAGGACGGCTCTTAACCTGCTCTACGTGTACCAGGGAAGGTACGCCAGCATCAATGAGGTGGTAATGAAGTTACTGTAAATAGGTAGCCTCCATGGCTATAGATAACTAATACTGTAAAACAGTAGAGGCAACAGCTAGTATACCAATACCAATTACAAGAAATGTGATCCCATCGATTTAATCACCATTAATTAGCATTCATCCTGCTGATTAATACTAGTAAAAAGCAACAGGTGAGTTTATACGCCATGGTCTTACCTGCAGATAAAAGTTTCTGTGTGCGGAGGAAACTGATGGTCAGACGCATGATGGAAGCCTTGTCCAGATGAGTGCTGATGTTCTGGGGCAATGGAAGTTGGTGTGCCAACTCATAGAAGACCTCCGTCTCCTTACTTCTCCGACACCTTGCGGCATCTCGAGACTTTTCCTTCCTCCTCTCTGAACTGCTCCTACAAAAGAACATATTAAATGCAAATTAGAATAGACAATGTCATACTAGGATGGCACATCTCCATATGACAATAATATAGACCTACATTAGAAACAATCAGCGGGCGTATTCCTATGCACTGCAATGAGAATCCCATGTATGGGGGGTTAGAACAGAACAATGGCAAATCTGAAGGCTGGAGCAATAACAAATACCAAATTATACGTGAAAAACCAAAGCAGATTGATTCTTACTCATCTAATCGTTCTTCTACACGTAGATTTTCTATATCCTCTACATTGTGATACAGTAGATTACAAATACATTAAAGTGGTTCTAAATGCTGAAGGTTTTTACCGTAATGCATTCTCTAAATTAAGGTAAAGAGCTTTAGAGTGCAGTATTCCTCCCTAACCCCACCCCTCCTATATTTACCAGAGCCCGATCTCGATCCAACCATGTGCACAAGAACAGAGTCCATCTCCGCTCTCCTGCTCCTAATTGGCTCAGATATAGCAATGGGAACTGTAACGGAACCCCAAATCGAACAGGGGTTTAAGCCGTTTTGTGTTCGGGAATGGAATACCCTAGGCAGCTACCGACACTCCACAATCCAGTGAACACGACCCTTAAGAATTCCCCCATTAACAAGACACACAGCTCTGTTTGAGGCTCAACAGGAATGACTCTTTGAGAAATACAGCTCTTACATACACTTTAGGATACTGCAGTACCCAAATGAACAATGACACAACTCCACCCACAACATCACACAACGTTTAACTAATGAGCCCCAATACACATCCTCCTCAATACATCTTTTAACAGACATCCTGACTCTGACTCCAGACCTAATTTACATGAGCTAATGACTCATACACCTGACCTTTAGGCTGTCTGTTAAGTTACAATACACACTACCACAGTAGCAAACTTAATTACCACAATAGACAATAGAATGCAATCACACCCCATCTCATCACACCAAGCTTTATAGTACACTACAGCCAACACACTATATATATATATATATATATATATATATATATATATATATATATATATATATATATATATATATATATATACACACACACACACACACACACACAATGTATACCACATTAAATCTGACTAGCACAGATCATAGTGGGGTTCTCATTCACCCTGTGCCCCTATTAGAGACACAGGGTGAGCTACACATAAGAGGCATCGGGGGAGCTGAAACAGGAGTATCTCATACTTTCTAACAGCTTCTGGGTCCCACAGGCCCTTCTGTTACAGGAACCATTGGCTCCTGCTGCTGTCAATCACAGCCAGTGAGGAGGGAGCAGGGCTGAGCCAGGCTCTGTATGTCAGTCTACACACAGAGCGGGTCTTGGGAGCAAGCAGCTTCCTATAAGGGCACTCAGCAGGGGGGGAGGTGCCAAGAGCACTCGTGGGGGACCCGAAAAGTGGAGGCGCCTGGGCTTTCGCCAGCTCATTTACTGTTGGCACTCGGTGCAGGGATGCATTGCATGACTGTGCAATCGCCAGTTAAAGAAGCACAGTGTTGAATAGCAAAAATTGGTCATGGGGGGGGGGGGTAAAATCCTCCAGAGCTCAAGAATTAATGGGCTGCACAAATGATAGAGCAAAAAAACTGCACATGCTGGGACACATCTTATGGTATAAACAAGCCCCAAGTATTTAGGATGATGGCACTGAAAAACATTGAAAAATAAATAATGTATATATTGTATATATACACACACACACACACACACACATAGTATTTACATTATTTCTCCCATTGTATTGTGTTGACAGCCCCTTCTACAATGTGTCACTACTTTGTGTTTATCTGACTTGGACTCTATGAGCCGAGACGCACGTCCTCCACTTTGCCGATTATGTAAGCGTGTCTTCACTTTGTGTGTTTGTTTTGTTGGAGTAGATTAAACCCCCGGTACTCTCGGTGAAAAACACTCCTCACTTCTCAATGCCAGCTCTGATTTATGGAATGCTCCTAGTGCATTTGGAATAGGTTTGCAATGAGGAGATGACTTTAGAAAAGAAAAAAAGTATCTCCATTGTTTATTAGATAGAAATAAAGCGTCTTGTGTCGGCCCACTGTGAACCTAGAGAGGAGCCCAACCGTTACCGAATGACATGTGGACAGGGAAACGCACAGAGACTTTCCAGTGGGCTGAATGTAGCCAATGGTATACATTGAAGATCTCCCAATTATATGCCATGACTTGCTAGTCAGAATGCATAAGGTAGGATTAAAGTGGTTGTAATCCTTCCATATACCCACTAAAGTGACTGACCTCTAGTGATGAGTGGAATACGCCATATTCGATTTCGCGATATTTCACGAATATAAAGAAGAATATTCGCGAAATATTAGTTAATATCGAATATTCGTGATATTTTATCAAAAAAAAAATTTTGCAAAATTTTGCTAATGCGAATGCGAAATGGATTGCGAAACTCTCGTCAACACGCGAAAACGGAGATCATTTCCTGGATTACTAAACTAATATGCACTAAACACTAACTCTACTTACACAAACTTATATGACTAAACTAAAGCTAATTTTTTTTTTTTTATACACAAAACACAGACGGGCAGAGAAAGTATTCGCGAATATTCGTAATACGAATATTCGCATTGCGAATATTCGGCAACATAAAAGGATCGCCTCAGCTACTCGGCCCAGGGTCTCTAATCATACCAGCAATGCTTTTAGACGTCAATGGAGATCACTAGGATGTGATCTGTTTAAAAATAAATTTGAAAAGATATTCGATTTATTCGCGAATACTCGAATATGCAATATTCGTAACGAATATTCGCAATGCGAATATTCGTGAGCACCACTACTGACCTCAGGTGATACACAGGTGAAACAAATCCTCCTACATAAGTTGTACCTGTTTATCTACTTATATCGTCTCTACATCCATTCAAAGACCAGAATTTACACATCATTCCTGAGCTTCAGAAGGCAGGGGGTGGGTATCTGATGTCACACACTGCACAGCATGGAACTGAGTGTAATCTGAGACCTGAGCGGAGGAAATGGACACACCACCGTCTGAGACTTATAGAAAAACATGCACAGCTGAGGCTGTCAATCACCTTATGTGTGCTGTGGGCCCGGTCGGGGAGAGGGGTATGTCTTCAAAGATTCTGTGGTGTTGAAATAATCTGTACCAGAATGACATGAAGAAAAAAAAAAAGTGTTGCGGAGGCTTGGAGCAGCTCATGATCCAAAGTACAGAACGTCATCTGTAAAACATGGTGGAGGCCGTGTGATGGCATGGGCATGCATTGCTTTCAGTGGCACTGGGTCATTGGCGTTGATTCATGTGACAGAAGCAGCCGGATGAATTCTGCAGTGTTTAGAGATGAACCTTTAGCCCAGATTCAGCCAAATGCACCAAAGTTGATTGGACGGCACTTCACAGTACAGATGGACAATGATCCAAAACACACTGCAAAAGCAACCCAGGAGCTTTTGAAGGAAAAGAAGTGGAATATTCTGCAATGGCCGAGTCAATCACCTGATCTCAGCCCAATTGAGCGTGCATTTCACTTAAACGCAAAAGTAAAGCCAGAAAGACCCACAAAGAACAACAGAAGACAGCTGCATTTAGACACTGGCAAAGAATCATGCCCCGTACACACGATCACTTTTTGTGATGAAAAAAAATGTAATTTTCCTTCATGAAAAAAAATGACATTTTTCAAACTTCATTTTAAAAAATGACGTTGTGTACACACCATCATTTTTGGAAAATGATGAACAAAATGACGGCACTCTAAAGGGGAAGTTCTATTTGCCGTGAGGCTGCTTTTAGCTGGTTACTTGTTAGTAAAAGATGATTCCTGCTTTTTTGTCTGTTACAGCGTGATGAATGTGCTTACTCCATTATGAATGGTAGTTTTACCTCCCATCTCCTAACTTGCTTCTGGGCATGTGCAGGTTTAAAACGTCATTTTTTACGTAGTTTTGCCCACACACGATCATTTTTTATGACACAAAAAATGACATTTTAAAAAATGACATAAAAAATTCGAGCATGTTCGAATTTTTTTTTGGTCATTTTTCAGAAGACATAAAATGACATTTTGCCCACACACCATCATTTTAAATGACATTTTTAAAAATGTCATTTTTTTTCATCACAAAAAGTGATCGTGTGTACGGGGCATTAGAATCAGAAAGGAGGAAACCCAGTCTTTGGTAATGTCCATGACTCACGTAGATAGAAGAGGAGACAGAAATCACACTAGGTGTTTCGGATTGAGGCATGTACACTAAGGTGACCAGATTTATAATATGAAATCCGGGGACATATTTTTTTTTACTAGTATTGGCCGCCGCCCGCCTCACAGCCTCTCAAGTCTTACTCTCCGGGCCCCGGCTACTACTGGGTGGGGAGCGGAGGAAGATCACTCCACCAGGGAAGGCAAGGAGATAAAAAGGCAGGCTACTGTCTGGGACTTGAGTCAAGGCAGAAGAACATGCGAGCGGAGCTGAATGGGCATACACCCGAAACTGAAGAATTTTCCCTCCACTCTGACCAGCACATGATCATCAGAAAGGGGCTCAGATAATGGAAAAAAATAGACCCCTCCTAAACTAGTAGGAGCGGCGGAGCGGGGTGTGCAATTCAATTTTTTTTTTATTAATTTTGCACTGACTGTCTTTGAAATTGCCCCAGCCCCTGTTCAAATCCAATCTGGGGACAAAACTGGGGACAGACTTGTTCCGGGGACAGTGTCCCCAATCCAGGGACTGTCCCCTGAAACCGGGGATGTCTGGTCACCCTAATGTACACACTATAGACGGATATGCTCCGTTAAAGGGGTTGTTCCCCTAAAAAGAAACTTTTAACATTGCATGTCTCTTCTTAGTTACATGTAGAATCGGCTGGTATTTAAAAAAAAAAAAACGTCCGTACATACCATTTTCGGCATGTAGTCTCGGTCGGGGTAGGGCGTGCCTACTTGATTGACAGGCATCCGATCGACGCATACAGCGCGTCACGAGATGCCGAAAGAAGCCGAACGTTGGTGCGCATGCGCCGTATAGAGCCGCACCAACGTTCGGCTTCTTTCGGCATCTCGTGACGCGCTGAATGCGTCGATCGGATGCCTGTCCCCATCCATCATACCCGGAAGCTGCGGTGAGGCAGCATGAAGAAAATGGTATGTACGGATGCATTTTTTTAAAACTACCAGCCGATTCTAGATGTAATTAAGAAGAGACAGGCAATGTTAAAAGTTTCTTTTTAGGGGAACAACCCCTTTAATTTTAGAGGTCTACAACCACTTTAAAAGGGCAAGTTAACCTGTTCTCGCTGGCCGCACGCATATATGCAGCCTCTCAGCAGGTGGGCTTCAACGCAGAGGGGCCACATATACAATATGCAACTTAAATGTAAACATTCTTGTGCTGAGGGTGCATGCCCTGCACACTGCCAGCACAGGTGCTAGCGGGGATCGTAAAGCTCCCAATGCATACTTGCAACAGCCAATCACAGCAGTCACATGACTCGAAGTCCGGCATCTAGAAACTCTTAAAGGGCCGGAAGGCAACGTCAAAAAGGGGTTAAATGGCTGTTGCCAAAAACATCCCTATGCATTACAGCATCCTTCCTAGTACTTACAAAAGCTGTGATTGGCTGTTGCAAGTATGCATTGGGAGCTTTACGATCTCCGCTAGCGCCTGTGCTGGCAGCGTGCAGGGCATGCACCCTCAACACAAGATTGTTTACGTTTAGGTTGCATCTGCAGTATTCGGTTATGTAAAATAAATATTTTTAAGCTGCTTATTCCATTGTAATCCCCTTTCTTTCCAGCAGATGGCAGGACGTACTGAGCATTGAAAACTCCAGAACAAGCACGTGGCTTTGTTCCCTACCCACGCATCCACAGTTCACTCTCCACAGAACACAGTTGAGCTGTGAGGGAGGGCAGACTACGCATGCATGGGCAGGGAACAAAGCCAAGTGCTCATTTATGAGTTCCCAAGGCTGCACATCCAATGCCTGGTATCCTGCCATCTGCAGGACGGAGAGGGCAGGACCAGTGCCGGGACAAGGTCATCCAGCGCCCAGGGCAAGGACACCAAACTACGCCCCCCCTTTCCCTTAGGGTTAAGTTTAGGGTACTCCCTATCCATGCAATAAACCATTGCGCCAGGGGCAACCGCTCCTCCTGCCCACCCCTCGTCACGGCCCTGGGCAGGACAATGGAATAACAGCTTATTCTTTTCTTTTATTCAACAGAGCACTGCATATCAACGTAAGGAGGATGCAGTAATGTATAGCGATGTTTCTGGCAAAGAACATTAAAAGCGGTTGTAAAACATTTTCTATTTTCCCGGTGAAGTGACTAAGCTCAGATGATAAAACGGATGGGACAAATCCTCCTGCACAAGTTGTACCTGTTTATCGTCTGCCCACTTTTCTTTATAGCCTCCTAAAGCACACATTTTAAAAGCAGAACTTCTTTCATCTTTCCATCTATTAAATCTTCTGCCCTTGTTGTTTTAGCTTTGGATAGTAAAACATTTTTTTATCTGCCAGTAAATGCCTTATACAGCCCACTTCCTGTTTCTTGTCTGGGAAAAAAGCCTAGGCCTATGACATCATGCACAACTCTCTCTCTCATACTCTCCTGAGAGCTTGCCAGGAAGGGAGGGGAAATGAATCATAAGAGGGCCAATGAGAGCTGGAGGCGTGCCTCTGTGTAAATCCAGGAAGTGAACAGGCAGCAGCTCCAGCTGCCCACAGTTAAAATGGATGCAGCCAGACTCAGTAGTAGGACTGCAGGCTGCATATTTGCATACCTTTCAACCGTCCCGGATTTAGCAGTAAATCCCACGATCAGGGCTGGAGTCTGATCCCGCGGAAAGGAACCCCCGCTAACTTTGATCTGTGAAACCCCCCCCACTCAACAACTGCAATCCGTGGAACCCCCCCGGTCAACAACTCGAATCCATGGAACCCTCCCCCCGGTCAACAACTCAGATCCGCGAAACCCCCCCCCCCCCCCCCCCGCTCAACAAGGTGTCCCTCATTCCCATTTCAAAAAGTTGGGAGGTATGTATTTGGCAAGTACAGAATCACAATATATAAAATAATATGCATAGTGGTTAAAGGGAAGATTCAGAATGGCCAAGATGTATTTATTACAATATATGTGAGTAGACTGCAATTCCTCTTTACATTTCTGAGCTCCAGAAGGCAGGGGGTGGGGAATCACACACTGGGTGTAATCTGAGACCTGAGTGGAAGGAATGGACACACCCCCTTTTACACAGTCTCATAGGGAAACATGAACAGCTGGAGGTGGACTTTGAAAACAGTCAATTCAAGTAAATAAATAATGAAACAAAATAAATAAAAAATGTATACTAATTAATACGAGTAAAAAACAAAAAAAAATATAACATACTACTAATATTTATATGAAAACAATAATACAATTAAATAAATGATTTCTATATTGTTGCACTCAGCTCTATAACAATCGCTTGACAAGATGATGGAATTCTTCTCCGCAGCACAAGAGTTTTTTTAATTAAAGCTCCCTGGTCCAAATATAAACATGTTTACTTTATTCTGCAGGAGGAAGCCAATGTTTCTTAAGGGATGCACAACAGGAAAAGCCTGCGACTCATTGATCTGCGTTCTTATGAAGGCATCAGCGCGGCTGGTCCGCAGTACAATATTGTACTACCAAGGGAGCAATACCGAGGCCAAAAATAACAACACATGTCATGGGAACATGCCCCAGAGATACTGGCTGCTGCTGAGATTCAACCAATGTCTTCTTACTCTGCATTTTCCCCTAATTGTATCTCCATTGTTAAAAATCATATACAGGAACCCTATAAACGTTAAGCACGGGCCCTATCTTCCCCTATAGTGATGATCTGGGGAGCCCCAAGTGAAGGTAAAAAGGTGTAAGTGGTGAAAAATTCACACTACAGTACTGCTCCCACTCTGTTTGCAACTCCAGGGGTCGATGCAGTGATATTGATGACACCACAGGGCGCCCAACTGCCAGGGTGTAGGGTAGATGCTGTGGAAACTGTTCTGGCAGCACGAAGGAGACTGAAGGACTAGGGGGGGGGGGGGGGGGGGGGGGGGGGGGGGATCAGATAAGTGCTCTTTCACACTCATGCAAAGTGTGATGCCCTCTGAAGAGCAATCCACATTTGGATCCTTTTTCAGAGGACGGTGAGGAGGCGTTGTATATTCAATTCAACTTTGTAATGCTGCAATATCGTGCCACCCCGTTGCACTCAATTGGACAGTTTGTCCGACAGTACTGCCAGCACCCCACCTTAACCGCTTGCCGACCCGCTGCAGTACCTAAACTAAAACAGGGCGGCTCCTACAGGCACAGTGATGAACTCTTATGTCACTGCCTGTTTCTAGGTTTTTCAGGCACTCCCGCCCGCCTACTCCCCTGTGATTGTACACAGCGGAAGATTGTCAGCAGATCCGAGCCAATGATCCATGGCTGATCGGCTGTGTCCAATTACAGAGCAGAGCTCTGTGCAGACAAACACAGGGTTCTGTACAGAGAGAACAATCACTCTTTTCTTTTCCCTGCAAAGCAGTGTGTGTTATACACACGCATTATCTTATCGCTCTCTATAGAGCGAGAGAGCGAAAGAGCGAGCGAGATAGAGCGCGAGAGAGCAAGCAAGATAGAGCGCGAGAGAGCAAGCAAGATAGAGCGCGAGAGAGCAAGCAAGATAGAGCGCGAGAGAGCAAGCAAGATAGAGCACGAGAGAGCAAGCAAGATAGAGCGCGAGAGAGAGAGCGAGAGAGAGATGGCGCGCGAGAGAGAGATGGCGCGCGAGAGAGAGATGGCGCGCGAGAGAGAGATGGCGCGCAAGAGAGAGATGGCGCGCAAGAGAGAGATGGCGCGCAAGAGAGAGATGGCGCGCAAGAGAGAGATGGCGCGCAAGAGAGAGATGGCGCGCAAGAGAGAGATGGCGCGCAAGAGAGATGGCGCGCAAGAGAGATGGCGCGCAAGAGAGATGGCGCGCAAGAGAGATGGCGCGCAAGAGAGATGGCGCGCAAGAGAGATGGCGCGCAAGAGAGATGGTGCGCAAGAGAGATGGCGCGCAAGAGAGAAATGGCGCGCAAGAGAGAAATGGCGCGCAAGAGAGAAATGGCGCGCAAGAGAGAAATGGCGCGCAAGAGAGAAATGGCGCGCAAGAGAGAAATGGCGCGCAAGAGAGAGATGGCGCGCAAGAGATATATATATATATATATATCTCCCTTTCTTTGATTTTGTAAAGCAATGCACAAACTGTTGGCGCTACATAAATCCAGAATAATAAAAAATGATATATACACACACACACACACACACACACATTATATATATATATATATATAATCTATTGAGAGAATATCTCTATATAGATATATATCTATATAGATGCGTTTTTTTGTTTTCTGTTTTTTATTAAAAAAAAATAAAAAAATTCCGTCTAAAGAAAAGAACACCTATATCTGTTTTTCTCTTTAGCACAGCAAACAATGATCAGCTGGATGTTGATCCAGATAACAGATACCTCTAGCTGCCTGCACACATTCTTCAGTGTCCCTGTGGACTGCAATCTGGGGGGAGGACTACATACTGGTAATTATAGAATTCTATAGAGGAAATATCTGGTAATGCTATATAAATTATAAGCAGGGGGAGTGGCCTGTCACTCATTTTGGAGCTCCATTGCTCCCTATTGGCTCCCATTCTTGCACGGCACAGGGCATAGTCAGTACTCCGGGCTCTAGTAGCTCCGCACATTCCAGCAATGCTCTGCGTGTTGTGAAAATGTTCTCTTCACATTCCAGATGTTGTTTTGAAGAAGATATAAGAGATTGGTACATTCCGTCTATTGTCTGAAGAATCTTCCGCTCGTGTTTGTCTCTACCTTCCAATATTAGACAACCAAAGAAAAGTTGTCTGATTATAAAGCTGAAGTTTATCCACTTGACCTCTGGAAGATTTACCCCCCCCTCTTCATGCCCAGGACATTTTTTTTTGCGAAAGGGCACTGCGTTACTCTGACAATTGCGCACTCATGCAACGTTGTACCCAAATAGAATTTATATCCTTTTTTTCCCCACAAATAGAGTTTTTTTTTGTTGGCATTTGATCAACTCTGTGGTTTTTATTTTTTGCACTATAAACAAAAAAAAAACATCAATTTTGAAAAAAAAAACAAAAAACAATTTACTTTCTGGTATAAAACACATCCAATAAAAAATATTTAAAGTGATATTAAAGCTTTGTTTTTGTTTTTCTAATAACAAGCCTATCATACTTACCTCTACGAGTGCATGACTAGGCCCCCCCCGCCCCGGCAGCTGCGTCATTGGGAGCCAATGGCTGCGCTGCTATCAATCTATCCAATGAAGAGCCGCAGAGAGCAATGCGGCATCACGCCCATGAAAATATGGGGCTCAGATAAGTAAAAACGGGGGGGCCAGATACTGCAAGGTGTTTTTTCACCTTAATGCATAAGGTGTAAAACATGAAGGTTTAGAGCCCCTTTCAAATAAAATTTCTTCAGGAGATACACAAAGATTAAACAAATTCTCCTACTAAAGTTGTACCTGTTTATATACATCTTCTCTACATATGGTCAAAGTCCAGAATTTATAAAGTGTGTCTGAGTGGTCAGAAAGCAGGGGGCGGGGGATGAACATACACTCTGCAGAGCTCAGTGAGGAGAGCTTAGAGAGTCGATTGGAGGGAAGAGACACACCCCCCTTCACACAGCTCACAGGAACAGAGCTGAGGCCGTCAATCAGCTGGAGGTCCCTCCCATGTCATCTTTGGTTTCTGTTGGTGTCAAGAAAACGTGTCAGAAGTGACTCATAGTGATAGAGTAAGGAGGCCGCAAACAGAAATGACACTTAGGCTCCATTCACACTTGTGCAAACTCAAAATCGTGCACCTTACATTGTGACTTTCATGCAATTTTGGATGGGTGTGACTTTGGCTGTTGATGGTTGCACAACTTTCATGTTAACATTAGGATGCAACTTTCATGTGACTTTTGAGAGCTTACATTGCAGTCTATGGCACCTACATCGTATGAAATTCTGGATGGACAATCTGCACACTGCTAAACCCTTCCCAGCCAACTATGCAATGAAAAAGACAGCTTTCCCCGATTTTCATTTCTTAGTCTGCTGGGAAGGGTTTAGCAGTGTGCATGTACAAGCTATTGGGATTTGAGCACAGGTATAGCTTTTCTCTTTTTTTCCCGAAGTCGTATGAAAGTCGC
Source organism: Rana kukunoris (assembly GCA_029574335.1). NCBI lineage: Eukaryota > Metazoa > Chordata > Amphibia > Anura > Ranidae > Rana > Rana kukunoris. The sequence goes on along the minus strand of CM056052.1, from coordinate 530,053,317 downwards.
ATCATAGTAGTGCAGGAACCTTTTTAAAAATAGCTGCGACTTGTCATGCAACTTATGGTGTCCAAAGTCACATGGCAAGTACACACTATAGAGGTATATGCTTTATTCATATTTCATGTCTGAGGTTTACAACCACTTTTAGGGCCAGTTCACACCACATACAGTCCAGCAAGTTTTTTTTCTGCATCAAAAACGCATTGAAAGTGGGTCATATCGTTAGCATACTTCACTCCGAAGGGAAGGGATCACCACTCCAGGTAGGTGTATTTAAATGACACTCTCCTCAAGGTGGAAGCAGCAGACGCAGGCTAAGCATATAGCAATTAGAAGCGGTAAGGTCTGGACGGCCGCACTCCAATAAAACTGCCTTTATTGTGTAAAGCAGTGGTCTCCAAACTGCAGCCCGATGCTTGCCTTTATCCAGCCCTTGGGGCACTATCCCTCCCACTGATACGAGACACTATTCTGCCATTTGACACCGACAGTGGAGCACCATTTCTCCCACCGACACCACTAATGGGGCACTATTCCTGCCTATGATACCAAAGATGGGGCACTATTCCTCCCTATGATACCAACGATGGGGCACTATTCCTCCTTTAATACCAGATGTTTAGTCCCACTGATGCCATGAAAATTTCCACTCCCACTGGCCAAAGTCCGGCCCTCCAAGAGTCTGAAGGACAATAAACCGGCCCTTTGTTTAGAAAGTTTGGAGACCCCTGGTGTAAAGGAACAAAAGTACAAACCACAGCAGGGTACAGGATAGGTTAGTTGACGCGTTTCACACTTTCAACAGTGCTTAGTCATAGCATAACTACTTCACACCAGTGCGGTTAGTTCCAGAAAAAAAAAAGAAGAACATGCTGCATTTTTTTCCTGAACTGTACAGAAATGCACTTGAACGCATCAAAAACGCACCGACCCCAGTACAGTGGAAACAAAACTGGAAAAAAAAGCACCTGGAAAGAATCCGGGAACGCATCAAAAATGCACCGACCCCAGTACAGTGGATACAAAACTGGAAAAAAAAGCACCTGGAAAGAATCCAGAAACGCATCAAAAATGCACCGACCCCAGTACAGTGGATACAAAACTGGAAAAAAAAAGCACCTGGAAAGAATCCAGAAACGCATGAAAAACGCACAGGAACCTTATAAAAACACACATGCATAAATATATCCGAAATGCGTCTTTGCAGTGTGAACCGGCCCTACAGCTGAATTCCAAGCAAAAACCATTCATTTAAAAATATTCCTCAAAAGCCACAAAGGATGTAAATTCACTTTATATTCACCAAATCTCTCTGCAAATTTCGATATTACTTTGTAAAAGTAGCAATGAGATCATCACTGGGCTGTACTTAGCCTGAGCAGAAAGCAGAGCTGTGGGAGGGGCTAAGCAAGCCCCACCCACTACAGACTGCCTGCAGAAAACTACAGGAGGGGGCGGAGACAAGACCAGTCTCCCTCCTCTAGGAGAGAGAACAGCAGTGAGTGGTCTTTATTACAGGAAGTTCCTACACAGAGGGGAAGTCACACAAGTGTGGAGGAAGTACACAAAGCATGTAAAGGTACAAATAATAATAATACTCTTGTATTTAGACAATATTTGCTAATTTCTGATTTCAGGGACTGGCCGCAGGGAGCACAGGACTAGACTTTGTCACTATGTGTGTGACAACAGACAGCCATGGGTAGAACATGTTCGGTGAAATGACCTCTGAGCCAGATGGATGGCATATAATTTGATTCGTCTTGCATCTCCTATCCAAACTTTGTTGCGCGGTGACCCCTTGTTCTAAAAAACATGACCTCTTGTTCTACCAAAAAATGTGGAATAAATAAATATTGCGTGCGGACTTACTACACAGCTCAGTGCCACTCGTGCCCTCTGCTCCTACACAGGAGGCACAGCCAAGTGTATTTCTGATACTCATGTCAGATCAAACTAATCAGAAAAAACAAGCTAACCATGCTATATAGCATGCTATGGAGACAGTGCTGCTTCAGCTGGTAACATGGCCAAATGTTGGGGTGCAGTTACATGAAGAGGGTGATCAGAGCGGCTGACTTTCCCCTTCAGCAGAGATCAGGTGACCAGTCGCCTAGGACGGTATCTGGTAATGTGACCTGCGGCTTTACAATCCTGCACCAGCACTTGTTACCAACACACAAGTTACTTTAGATACCCCTGGCAGACAGCACAGCCAGAACTCTGATCTTCCTATAGCAGTGTTTCTCACCCAGGGTGGCATTTGGGCTTCTCTGGGGTGCCACATGTGCCAGACCCAGTTTGCCCTGGATCAGGGATGGGATAACTTCGTGATAGGTGGGACTGTGATGTGATGGGGGGGCTATACTGTATAGAGGGATTCTGATGTAAAGGGCAGCCTGTAATGCGATGGGGGCGTTCACGTATAGCGGAACTCTGATGTGATGAGAGCTTCTGACTCTGTGGTGATGGGGGCCTCTGATGCAGGGCTTTTTTTTAGCTGGAACTTGGTGGAACTCAGTTCCACCACCTCTGTCTCAGGTCCTTTGCTCCCTGCTCAACACTATCACTTGTAAACACAGAAGTCTGGCTTCTGTGTTTACAAGGTGACAGCTCTGATCTCCTGATAGGCTCCTACTGTGTGCAGGATGGGGTCCTGGGAGATGTAGGCGCTTGGGGTGCAGTGTGGACGCCGACACCCCCACTGGATGATCTCCGTGCAAATGAGAGGCGGAGCCACCTACAGTGTGGGGAGAGGTTCTAGGGAAGAAGATGGGTGAAGGTGAGATGTGGATGGAGAATGCAGAGGTAAGCAGCTGTGGAAGGCGGCTCTGCACTCTATGTGTAGCACACCCCTGAACTCTGCACTCTGTATAGGGGGGCTTTGATCAGATGGGGGCTCTGATGTACTGTATAAGGGGACTCTGACGTGATGGCAACTTCTGACTCTGTGGTGATAGGGGGCGGCCTCTGATGTATAGGGGGACTTTTATGTGATGGGGGACTCTGACAAGTAGGGTAAACTCTGATTGAAGAAGGGGGCTCTGATGATATGGGGGCTTCTAGGATACCTCTGGCGTGGAATTCTGTATTGGAGGTACTCTGGTGTGATCAGCTGCTCTCATGTATAGGGCCACCACTGATGAACGGGAGCGGGGGGGGGGGGGTGTTTGATGTGATGGGGCCCTATAAAGTGATTGGGCCTTGACGTGAAGTTCCAAGTTCTGATGCGACAAGGGCCCTCTAATATTAAGGGGGTCTTCTGATGTTAATTTCATCAAGGCCGTTGTATGCATCTTCTTAGGCTCCGTGATAGGTGGGACTGTAATGTGATGGGGGGGCTATACTGTATAGAGGGATTCTGATGTAAAGGGCGGCCTATAATGCGATGGGGGGCGCTCATGTATAGCGGAACTCTGATGTGATGGGAGCTTCTGACTCTGTGGTGATGGGGGCCTCTGATGCAGGGCTTTTTTTTAGCTGGAACTTGGTGGAACTCGGTTCCACCACCTCTGTCTCAGGTCCTTTGCTCCCTGCTCACCACTATCACTTGTAAACACAGAAGTCTGGCTTCTGTGTTTACAAGTGACAGCTTATCTTCCAACAGCTTCCATAGATCTGATCTCCTGATAGGCTCCTACTGTGTGCAGGATGGGGTCCTGGGAGATGTAGGTGCTCGGGGTGCAGTGTGGATGCCGACACCCCCACTGGATGATCTCCGTGCAAATGAGAGACGAAGCCACCTACAGTGTGGGGGGATGTTCTAGGGAAGAAGAGGGGCGAAGGCTTACCTCCCAACCATCCCGGATTTTGGAGGACTCGTGGTAAATCCCGCGCTCATAGCTAAAGTCTGCCCCCCCGCGTTTCATGGTAAACCCCCCCGCCCATCAACTGTGATCCACGGCGGTTCCCCCCCCTGCTCACCAACTGCAATCCACGACCCCCACCCCCGCTCAACAACTTCGATCCGCGAGCGAACCCCCCCCCCGCTCAACAACTCCGATCGGCACCCCCCGCTCAACAACAATTGTCTCTCATTCTGAAGTTGAAAAGTTGGGAGGGGGAGGTATGTTGTGAAGGTGAGATGTGGATGGAGAATGCAGAGGTAAGCAGCTGTGGAAGGCGGCTCTGCACTCTATGTGTAGCACACCCCTGAACTCTGCACTCTGTAAAGGGGGGCTTTGATCAGATGGGGGCTCTGATGTATAAGGGGACTCTGACGTGATGGCAACTTCTGACTCTGTGGTGATGGGGGGCGGCCTCTGATGTATAGGGGGACTTTTATGTGATGGGGGACTCTGACAAGTAGGGTAAACTCTGATTGAAGAAGGGGGCTCTGATGATATGGGGGCTTCTAGGATACCTCTGGCGTGGAATTCTGTATTGGAGGTACTCTGGTGTGATCAGCTGCTCTCATGTATAGGGCACCACTGATGAACGGGAGCGGGGGGGGGGGGGGGGTGTTTGATGTGATGGGGCCCTATAAAGTGATTGGGCCTTGACGTGAAGTTCCAAGTTCTGATGCGACAAGGGCCCTCTAATATTAAGGGGGTCTTCTGATGTGATGTTAATTTCATCAAGGCCGTTGTATGCATCTTCTTAGGCTCAAGTTCCCCTCATTGACATTGGTAACATTTAATATATTTTTTAGATTTTAGACTGGGGTGCCTTGGAATTTTGTATGTTTTTAAAGGGCGGCGTGACTAAACAAAAGCTATCCTACAGAAAAATACTCTGCAGCCTGGTCAAGGTCCCACCACCACCCTATGACAGGGCAATGAAGGAGTCACAAGGCTTGAGAAGTTCATCTTCTATGCAGACTATTTCTCGCTGCCCCCCCCCCCCCCCGCTTCATTGGCTGGATACCTTCTTCATGGATTGGGTGAAATTTGCACAACATCATCCAAATCCGCAGCGGTATGCGGGACGTCGGTGCAGTGTGTGGGGTACAGAGCAGCCATCAGAAATTTGTGGGCCCCTTACACAGCTTTAGACCTGGACCCGACCCTCTTACATCAGAGTTTACCCATTTTATTAGGGTCCACAAATAAGGGTCCCATTAGTCCCCTCTCCTTAAGCGTCTTCAGTGTCCCTCCTCCTTACATCAGGGTTCCCAGAGTTCACCTTTACAACAGAGACCCCACTTTCATTAGGACGCCCAAAGTCTTACATTAGGGTTCGAAGAGCCCCCTTGGCTGTGCCCTAGAATTCACTTTGCCAACACTGAACCGCCTCTTCGTCAATCAGGTGCTCGGGTCCATTACTCGTCACCTGATTGGCTGAAAAGACTAGGATGGCAAGGGAGGATGGGACGGGAGGATGGCAAGGGAGGATGGGACGGGAGGATGGCAAGGGAGGATGGGATGGGAGGATGGGAAGGGAGGATGGGACGGGACGCGAGGATGGGACGGGACGGGAGGATGGGAAGGGACGGGAGGATGGGAAGGGACGGGAGGATGGGAAGGGACGGGAGGATGGGAAGGGACGGGAGGATGGGAAGGGACGGGAGGATGGGAAGGGACGGGAGGATGGGAAGGGAGGATGGGAAGGGAGGATGGGAAGAGAGGATGGGAGCAGACAGACATCGAGGAGCATGGAGGACACCACTCACCTGCCCGCCGCTGTCACCCAATGCCCCACTGAGACAGGGTAAGTGTCGGGCACAGTGCCAGCGTTTGATAGGGCACAGTGCCAGCAATTCATGTTTTTTTTTTTTTTTCATAATTTTCCAGTTTGTTTGCACCCCCCAAAGAAAATGTAATCACCAGCCACCACTGCTCTAATCTTTGACCTCCCATACCATCTTTTTTTTGTTTACGGCCGTGCAGCTTTACCGTCACTTACAAACCTCCAAAACAAAGGTGTTGATTTACTAAAGGCTAATAGACTGTGCACTTTGTAAGCGCAGTGGTTCCAGAGCTTAGTAAATGAGGGAAAGCTCTGTTGACTTCCATCATCCAATCATGTGCAAGCAAAAATAAATAAATATATGTTTTATTTTATTTCCGTGAATACAATTGGGTATAAATTGATAAAGTGAGGCTTTATCTAATTTACCAAGTTTTGGAGCAACTGCAGAGTGCACAGCCTGTTTGCCTTTAAAAAATAAACCCCCATAGATTTCATTTCAGACAGGCAGAATATGACAGAACACCAATGTGTGTCTATTCTGCCACCTCATGTGCCTCCTATTACAGGGACTAGCTTCAAGGCTAATATTTCCATGAGATCTTAATCACAAGACCCAAGTAAATGGTTTAAACACTTTGAGTAAATCTCTGAGGAATGTTTGTATTAGAGACTTTTCTTGTATTGTGCAGAAAATGTTCCAAAACAGTCTCAGAAGAGCATCCTAACAGTTGTCAGGTCACTTTTCAGGGTCATAATCTTACCTGTCGGTAAAAGTGGTAGTACAGGTTTTACAACCACTTTAAAGCTAAACTATGGACAGTTTTCAAAAATAAATTCAATTAGGTCCAGGGGGTGCAATGTAGAGGAATACTTATTTCTTGTTCCTGCACCAACTGGTGATTCTTGTTCCCATTCCAACCTGAAAATATGGGCAAGCCCTCAATGTCTTCACCAGGGATGTGCAAGACGGAAAAATCTGTTTTGTTTTGGATTCGTTTGTCAAGTTAAAAATTGCTAAAAATGACTGTTTACAGGGTATAGAGACATAATAGTTAACCGATTCCTTTTAAAAACGATTAAAAATATATATTAATCAATCAGATAATGTACCTGCAGTTTCTAGTTTCGTTTTTGCATGTTTCCAGTGAAGCCCGGAGTGACAAAACAGAGGAGGATAACGCAGGGCTGGCATGACTGGGGTGGAATCAGGGGCAAGAAGGGTTAAAGAAGGAGGAGGTGCCTCCAGGGGAGTGGCTGTAGGATTAGCCAGGGGAAGGGGAGGAGTGCCTTATATGGGGGGGGGCGGAGTCGGCGCCAAAAGCTCAGGCAGAAGTGAGGGAGACACAGGGAAGCAGTTTTCATCCTCTGCTCCCTGAAGTTAGACCAGCATGGACATTGACACGCTTTTGGCGCGGCTGCGGGCCGCGGCGGCGAATCGGGAACCAGGATGGCTAGAGGAACAGGTGGGGGGCCTGATCGAGGATGTGGCGGGGGGGTCTCGGGAGGGATCGCGGACACCACGCGCTCGACGGTCGCACCCGCCGGAGCGTTATTCGCCGACCCCCACCGCCAGGGCCCAGCGGCACAGTCGGAGCCCACAAGGGGACCCGTCGCCCCCCCCGGCCAAGCGAACGCATGCTTTGGCTGGGGGTGATGGTGGACGGCATCCGCCGCCCAGCCTGGGCCCAGTGGGCGGGGCTTCGGGCAGCAATGGCGCCCGGACCCCAGCCACGCGTCGGAGCAGCATGGAGCAGCCGATCCCCCCCCAGAGCGTGGGGACGGCGGGGGGGGGATCCCAGCGCACAAAACGCGGGGCAACAGCCGGAGGGTCCTCCAGGATCGGGGCCGCCGGTTCCCAGGCAGGGGGGAGGCCGGAGTCCCCAGAGCGGAGGCCCAGTCGGGGCTGCAGAGCAGCAGAGACACCCACGGCCGGGTCCAAGGGTAGAGGACGATCCGCCGGGAGGCTGGGATCCACGGCCTCCAGGCCTCCTGCGCCTGGGAGGCAGACGTCGCCAGTGTCGCCGGCCTCGGAAGATCCATCCGGGGATGAGGGATCAGAAGCGGAGGAAGTGTCGCCCACGGTGGAGCTGCCGGTATCGGCTGTGAGGGACGTGCCCGGCCAGCCTGGTAAGACACCTTTCAATTCTAATAATGAATTTGCTACTGCTTTGTGTGCACTGTTAGGGGTTGGGGGTGGGGGTCCTTCTGGGTTGCCAGGTAATGCTTTACCCACTGTGAGGTCGCCGACCGGGGGCCCCGGGGTGGCGGGGGTTTCGCCTGCTGCCCAGGGTTCCCCTGGTGGGATGCAGGATTTGTTGGGTGGGTTGCAGGACCTGTTGCACCGTTTCGTTGGGGGGGGTACTCCGCCGCAGGCGGCACCATGGGTGGGAGGCCCAGCTGGGGGGGGGGCCCCTGTAGATGGGGGGGCGCATGCCCCGGCTGGGGTGTCACCGGATGGTGGGGCTAGCAGTGACGCAGGGGGTGAGAAAACGGGGGGGGTCAGGACAGACGTGGTAAGGATGGATGATTCTGCAAAAGGTGAGGTATACGTTTGCTATGAGGGGCCGCTGGGGGCCCACCTGAAGCAGGAGGTCAGGGATAAGATCGAAAAAGGTGAGTACGTGGAGATTTTTTCCCTGTTGCCATTAGAAAAATTTAATTTAGATAGGGTGAAGCCGGATAGTTCAAAAAAGGATGATGAGGAGAGGAGGCGATACAGGTTGATTCCCCGGACGTTCAGCAATTGGTTGCAGGCATTTGCTATCATGGCCAGCGTTATAGGTGAAAAAAGCCCGGAACACTGTTCTGCGCTTTTTGGTTATATGGACGCCATTGGGGAAGCTTATCGGGTTTATGGGGGGACGGGGTGGTTGAGGTACGACGAGCAATTCCGCCAGCGGCGGGCTGTGCGTCCTACATTGCGATGGGATCACAAGGACATCGTCCTGTGGATGCGGATGATTTCCGCGCCCCGGACGAGTACTCCGTTTTTTCAGGGCGGGGCCGGGGGTACACCCACCTCTGGATCGCCGGCCGGAAAGAGATGGGGTGTGTGTTGGCAGTACAACGAAAGTTCCTGCAAATTCGGGGGTACATGTCGTTTTAAACACGAATGCTCCGGATGCGGGGGGAATCACCCCCTGTCCCGCTGCTTCAAAAAAGGTAAACGGACGGGGGATGCTGCTAAAAAAGGGGACAACGCCGGTGAAGGGGGAAAGGATGGAGCCTTTTCTAAGTAGGTACCCTGACAGGGCCGCGGCGCGGCTGCTCGCGGCCGGGTTTTCCGAGGGTTTTGTCATTCCCTGTTCTTTGTCGAAGGTGCCTCCCTTGGCTAGGAATCTGCGGTCTGCCTTGGAGAACCCGGACGTGGTGTCGGCAAAATTGGCAAAGGAGGTTGAGTTGGGTAGAATGGCGGGTCCGTTCACAGAGATGCCATTGCCGGATTTGGTGGTGTCGCCTCTGGGGGTGGTCCCCAAGAAGGAGCCAAACAAGTTTCGCCTCATTCACCACCTGTCCTTTCCAAGAGGGGGGTCGGTGAACGATGCAATCGATCCGGAGGCATGCACGGTATCCTACACGTCATTTGACGCGGCGGTGCGGTGGGTGCGTCGGTACGGAAAAGGGGCTTTGATGGCAAAAGCGGACATCGAGGCTGCGTTCCGTCTGCTACCAGTACACCCTGACAGTTTCCGACTGTTGGGCTGTCGGTGGCAAGAGGGGTTCTACGTGGATCGCTGCTTGCCAATGGGCTGCTCGATCTCGTGCGCACTGTTCGAGACATTTAGTTCCTTCTTGGAGTGGGTGGTCAGGGATGTGTCTGGCTCAGACTCCGTCATTCATTACCTGGATGACTTCCTGTGCGTGGGCCCTCCGTCATCCAGGGTGTGCGCAATTTTGCTGGCAACATTGCAGCACATGGCTGATAGGTTCGGGGTGCCTCTGGCGGCCGACAAGACGGAGGGCCCAGTCACAGCATTGAGTTTCTTGGGAATCATGATTGATTCCGAGGCGATGGAGTGCAGGCTACCGGTGGATAAGGTGGAGAACCTTCGGCTGGAGATTCGGGAGATGCAGGGGCGGGACAAGGTTCAGCTGCGGGCCTTGCAGTCTTTGCTGGGCAAGCTGAATTTTGCTTGCCGCATCATTCCCATGGGCAGGGTTTTCTGCCGACGGCTGTCGGCAGCTACAGCAGGTGTTAGAGCTCCAAAGCATTACATCCGTATAACAAGGGAAATGAAGGCTGATTTGCAGGTGTGGCATACGTTTCTAGAAACGTACAATGGGAGGGCTATGTGGATGTCTGGGCCCGTCAGCAACTTTGACTTGGACTTGGCCACGGATGCGGCCGGGTCCACGGGCTATGGGGCTTTCTTTAAAGGAAGATGGAGCGCGGAAGCGTGGCCAGAGTCCTGGGTGTCAGCAGGTTTTGTTAGGAACCTTGTGCTGCTTGAACTATTCCCGGTAGTGGTGGCGATAGAGTTGTGGGGGGCGGAATGCAGAAATCTGAAGATCAGGTTGAACTGTGACAACATGGGTGTGGTGGAGGTCATCAATCGGGTTTCCGGCTCCTCATTGCCGGTGATACGACTGCTGCGCCACCTCGTGTTGCGCTGTTTACAGTGGAACATATTTCTGTACGCAGTGCACATACCGGGGGTAGAGAACAGACTCGCTGATGCTTTGTCTCGATTCCAGTGGGACAGGTTCAGGGAGCTGGCCCCAGGGGCGGATGCAGTCGGGGTCCCTTGCCCGGGGTGGATGTGGGGACTTGCGTTGGAGTAGCAGCAAATTGGATCAGGAAGTCGGTGAGTGGGCAGACATGGACCGCATATTCTAAGGTATGGGAAGAATGGGATGGTTTTAGACGGCTGGCGGACGCTGGGCTGGGGGAGAAGGAACTGGGCTGGTTGGTAATGTACTTTGTGGTGAGGCATATGGAGAAGGGCGTGTCGGTGTCGTCCTTGGAGAAAAAATTAGCGGCCTTGGCATTTTTGTTCAAACTAGAGGGGCGGGAAGATTTCACAAAAATGTTCTGGGTAAAACAGGCGGTTAAGGGATACAAAAAAGGGCGACAGTGCAGGGATGCGCGGAGACCAGTGTCGTTTTCTATTCTTTGTAGGATTTTTGAAGTAGTGGGGGAGGTTTGTTCATCGCGGTACGAAATACAGTTGTTTCGGGCGGTTTTTTCGGTCGCATTTTTTGGGGCGTTTCGGGTGGGGGAAATAGTCAGTCCTTCAAAGCGGATGGCCGGGGGCCTTTTGAGTGAGGACGTCAAGTGGGCAGAGGACAAGGTGAGTTTTCGGCTGCGGCGGTCTAAGACAGACCAAAGAGGTAGAGGGGTAGACGTAGTGCTATATCCGCTGCCGGGTTCTGAAGTGTGCCCGGTGCGGGTGGTAAGGGAATTTCTGAAAGGACGGCCAGCGGGTGGTGGGCCGTGCTGGATACATGAGGATGGTTCTTTTCTGTCACGTTTTCAATTTATAGCGGTATTTAGAAAATGTCTGCAGAAGGCGGGGTTGGACGAGGGATTGTTTGCCTCGCACTCCTTCCGTATCGGGGCGGCGACTGAGGCGGCCCGGTGCGGGTTGGATGAGGCGGCAGTGAGAAGGATTGGGAGATGGGAATCGAGGAGATTCCGTTCTTATGTGCGCCCGCATATGGTGGTGGAATAACAGGGTTGGGGGGGTGCATTGACTGACATTCCAAAATGGGATTGTGGGGGGATGAATGTGGTTAGTCATGCTTGCTGTTTTGTTTTTCAGATGGAGAGCAGGCGTGCCTCGTGTGGATTATGGGGCATTCGTACGTTTGTAGGGGGGCCCGTAGAGCGGATGCCAGGCCGGGGGGACGGCAGTTGGGCATTTCTAGGCGGGAGGCGACGATCAGGTGGTTGGGCATCCCCGGGATGGGTTGGCGCAGGGTGCTGCCGGAAGTGCAGCGCTACGCTCAGCTCGACAGACCTCCGGACGTGCTACTGTTACACGTCGGGGGGAACGACCTGGGGATTCGGCCCATAGGGGACTTGATGTCCGCAGTCAAGGCGGACGTATTGACATTGCGGGCATCTTTCCCAAAGATGCTGATTGTCTGGTCTGACATTGTTGCGCGAACCACGTGGCGCATGGCAAGGTCAGTCGACAGGGTTAACAAGGGGAGGGTGAAAGTGAACAAGGTTTTGGGGAGGTTTGTGGCTCAGCACGGGGGTTTGGTGGTGCGGCACAGGGAATTGGAGATTAATGTGGGTATGTACCTACTCGGTGATGGTGTTCACCTAACTGATGTAGGTACAGATTTGTGGGTGCTAGGCCTGCAGGAAGGGATTCAGAGGGCCCTGCGGGTGTGGAGGGGCCTGTAAGGAAAAGGGAATTTTCCTTCCGGGCTGTGGCGGTGTTCTTGGTCTTGATGGTGAAAGTTAACGGAAAATGGAAATGATTGGGAGGCTCATCGGTGGGATGGGCTCCTTATGGGGTTATTGTGGTGGAACGGTGTCCGCTACAATACGGTGACGGTGCACTGCGGTGTTAAAAGGGGTGTCTCAGAGCTGGAGTCGGCTGGAGGCCTGGGTATGGTGATGGTACGCAGTGCTGGTGGTGAAGAAAAGGTTAATGGGGGATTACCGTCAAGACCAAGTAGGACTGGTGTTAAAATAATAATAAAAAATGTTGGGTATTTATATTGTTAATAAGTATAGTGGAATTGTTGGAAATTCCTAGCACCAAAAAAGTGTGGTAAAAGTTTTGGTTAATTATTTAATTTTTGGTTACAAAATAAATGGCTGTTGTGGCCAATTTTATTCCAATTCCACTGTGTCGGTCTCGTTTACTGGGTTAGGGGGCTTGAGGGGGGGGGGGGGGAAAGGGGGGGGGGGTGGTTTAAAAGGTATGGATATGGGGGGTAGGCTTAAAGTATTGATATGGGGGTGGAGTAGGTTTAAAGTGATGGGAGCCCATTGAAACTACGCTAGTCAAGTGAAGCCCGGAGTGACAAAACAGAGGAGGATAACGCAGGGCTGGCATGACTGGGGTGGAATCAGGGGCAAGAAGGGTTAAAGAAGGAGGAGGTGCCTCCAGGGGAGTGGCTGTAGGATTAGCCAGGGGAAGGGGAGGAGTGCCTTATATGGGGGGGGCGGAGTCGGCGCCAAAAGCTCAGGCAGAAGTGAGGGAGACACAGGGAAGCAGTTTTCCCACCCACCCTCCCTTGTTTTGTTCGATGTGGTGTTGTGCGTTTGTTTTCTTTCTTTCAGATCGGTAGAGAGATGTCACGACAGCAGAGGCGGTGTTCTTGGTCTTGATGGTGAAAGTTAACGGAAAATGGAAATGATTGGGAGGCTCATCGGTGGGATGGGCTCCTTATGGGGTTATTGTGGTGGAACGGTGTCCGCTACAATACGGTGACGGTGCACTGCGGTGTTAAAAGGGGTGTCTCAGAGCTGGAGTCGGCTGGAGGCCTGGGTATGGTGATGGTACGCAGTGCTGGTGGTGAAGAAAAGGTTAATGGGGGATTACCGTCAAGACCAAGTAGGACTGGTGTTAAAATAATAATAAAAAATGTTGGGTATTTATATTGTTAATAAGTATAGTGGAATTGTTGGAAATTCCTAGCACCAAAAAAGTGTGGTAAAAGTTTTGGTTAATTATTTAATTTTTGGTTACAAAATAAATGGCTGTTGTGGCCAATTTTATTCCAATTCCACTGTGTCGGTCTCGTTTACTGGGTTAGGGGGCTTGAGGGGGGGGGGGAAAAGGGGGGGGGTGGTTTAAAAGGTATGGATATGGGGGGTAGGCTTAAAGTATTGATATGGGGGTGGAGTAGGTTTAAAGTGATGGGAGCCCATTGAAACTACGCTAGTCATGTCTCTCTGATGTACAAAGCCACAGAGCCAATAGAGGGCAGTGATGGTTTGTAAAACGAAACTGGATTGGTGCCGAGGGGTTTTAGACACACAGTTATCACACCTCCTTGATTAGTGACCACAGAGAGAAAGCTCCCAGCACTGTGGTTATCAGGAAACAGACAACCAGGAAGTGTGGAGATCAGAGAAGAATTACAGCAACTTGAGAGCAAAAACGAACAATGAGGACATGAAAACAGCACTGCATTAAAGCGGAGCTCCACCCTAAAGTGAAGTCGCGCTGATCGGCACCCTCCCCCCTCCAGTGTCACATTTGAAACCTTTCAGGGGGGAGGGGGGTGCAGATACCTGTCTAAAGACAGGTATTTGCACCCACTTCTGGCCACACGTCTCAGGCAAAAGACGGGCTTGTCCTGGCATCCTGTCCGTCCCCCGTTGTGTGCTGGGAACACTCAGCTCCCAGTACACAGCGGGAGCCAATCGGCGGGTGCAGCGCGACTCGCGCATTCGCCGTAGGGAACCGGGCAGTAAAGCCGGAGCGATTTACTTCCTGGTTCCCTCACCAGGGATAGACTGGCCATTGGGACTACAGGGAGTTTCCCGGTGGGCCGATGGCTCAGTGGGCCGGCTTCAGTGACAGGGGACTACCACCCCCTCCGCTCCTCTGTCTCTCCCTCCCCGCAGAGCTCACTTGGGGGGAACATAGAAGCAGGGGGAGGAGCAGGGGGGATGACAGAGGAGCATGGGGGAGGGGACAGACAGCTTACTCAACAGCTATGGCCTGGGAGTTTCTCACTTCTGCCTAATCTTGTCCCATAAGGGGGGGCACCGAACTGATTATTTGCCCCGGGTGAAATAATGTCTAGCTTCCCCACTGGTACTGCCTATAAGAGTACCAGTACCACCCCTTGTACTCTAATAAAGTAGAACTGCTAGTGGCTAGTGAAGAGGGAGAGGGGGCTTGGGTGGCAGGGGGGGGGGGGGTGCGGGAGTTGTCCGGCCGCCATGGGAAAGACCTGTCAAAGTGGGCCAGTCTAGATGAAGTCCAGGGCCAAATTTTCATCCCAGTCCAGCCCTGTCCCTCACCGTGGATGGAGGGGGGAGCAGCAGGGTGACGAGCGAACGCTCGTCCTCTGCTGCGGATGGCGCTGGACTCCAGGACAGGTAAGTGTCCTAATATTAAAAGTCAGCAGCTGCAGTATTTGTAGCTGCTGGCTTTTAATATTTTCTTTTGAGCGGACAACCGCTTTAAGGTAAAGGAAGCTATTAAGATAAAAAAAAATTCCTTCACAAACCCTTTAATAATTTTGTTCCATCATATTTGTTATAGAGCTGCACGATTCTGGCTAAAAGGAGAATCCCGATTTGTTGGCTTAGAATAAAGATCAAGATTCTCGCGGTGTAACATCTTCTTTCACATTATACAAAAAAATTGGTCTAACTTTACTGTTTAGTTTTTTTAAATTCATTAAAGTGTATTTTTTTTTTTTATTTCGTTTGAAAAACCGCTGCGCAAATACGGTGAGACATAAAGAATTGCAACAACCACCATTTTATTCTCTAGGGTCTTTGCAAAAAAAATATATATCATGTTTGGGTGTTTCAAGTTATTTTCTAACAGAAAATAATGATTTTTACTTGTAAGCACCAAATGTCAAAAGAAGTTTAATCATTTAAAGACCAAACCTTTTCTATCTACACGCCAGTGTTCTTTCCTTTAATAAAAAAGAGCAAAACGATACTTTGTTTTTACTTATTTGCAGGCAGGAGGCCTGGATTTTGTTTTTCCAGCTGTGAGAATTCTCTGCACTTGTCAGAAAGATGACATGCCCTTTTGAAAATCAGGAAGGGAAAAGATCGCGATTTTGATTCTTAACGATTAAAGGTTAAAGAGTTTGTAAAGGATTTTTTTTTTTATCTTAATAGCTTCCTTTACCTTAATGCAGTGCTGTTTTCATGTCCTCATTGTTCGTTTTTGCTGTCAAGTTTCTGTAATTCTTCTATGATCTCCACACAACCTGGTTGTCTGTTTCCTTATAACCACAGTGCTGGGAGCTTTCTCTGGTCACTAATCAAGGAGGTGTGATTACTGTGTGTCTAAAACCCCTCAGCACCAATCAGTTTCGTTTTCCAAACCATCACTGCCCTGTATTGGCTCTGTGGCTCTGTACATCAAAAAAAAAAAAAAATGACAAAAGATGACAAGAAATGTGATGGTAGGTGTGGGAGTCCCGGGAACAGGAACCCAGCAATAGCACATATTGGGGTACAATTGTGCAAAAATGGTGGGTATGCGAGTTGGTAAGAGGGACCAGACCTGGTCCCAAAGGAGCATCAGGATAGTGATGCTACCTGCATTGCACTGGGCTGGATAGAGCCACAGCAGTCCCGGGATCCAGCAATGGTAAGCACTGAGGTACCCCAATATGTACTATTGCTGGGTTCCTGTTCCCGGGACTCCCACACCTACCATCACATTTCTTGTCACTAAGACAAGTAGGTCCCTCCACACATGTGTCCCTCTTGGCCACCGATGGGGATCCTGTCTGGTCCCGCCCATTGTACCCTTGTGGCGGGTCCTTTTAGATCTTCTCCTGACGAAGCAGAATAACCCGCGGAACTAGTTGAGACATTGTCATAACCCTCTACTCATCGTAATGTCTTCCCCTTTTGGGGACTTCTGTTTTGGTGCTGTTGGATGGTTGTCACATTTTTATTTTTGTAATTGTTTTGTTTATGCTTTGAATAAAATTCACCAATTGTTTTCAAGCTTTATCCCAATTTTTTATCCTTGTACCGGTACCGCAATAGTCCTAACTGACCCTCCCTCCCCTCTTGGCTCTTTGGTTCGGGGACCTTAGACTCAAGTACTTTATATCTTTATACCATACTATATTTATTTCAACGTTTCATTTTCAAATTAATTTTCAAATCTGGTAAAGAGGTTCATCATTCAAATCTTCTGCCTTGAGCGGTGACTCCCTTTCTCAGAAACCCGCACAGAAATCTCTGAAATCGCCCCCGAAGTCGGGACTGACATGCTAGTGTGAACCAAGGCTTATTTCTGATTAAAATTCATAATTACTGTGATTTGGAAAATAAGATACAGCCGAATCTCCGAATAATGAAAATGTAATCCAAATTTCGATTTGTAACAAAATTAAAGGAGTTGTAAAGGTACAATTTTTCCCCCCCCTAAATAGCTTCCTTTACCTTGGTGCAGTCCTCCTTCAATTACCTCATCCTTCCATTTTGCTTTTAAATGTCCTTATTTCTTCTGAGAAATCCTCACTTCCTGTTCTTCTGCCTGAAACTCCACACAGTAATGCAAGGCTTTCTCCCTGGTGTGCAGTGTTGTGTTCACCCCCTCCCTTGGGCTACAGGAGAGACAGAACACTCTCTACGTTGCAAATAGAGAAAGGAGCGGTGTGTTAGTGGGTGTCCTGACTCTACTGTAGTCCAAGGGAGGGTGAGAGCACGACACTCCACACCAGGGAGAAAGCCTTGCATTACTGTGTGGAGATACAGACAGAAGAACAGGAAGTGAGGATTTCTCAGAAGAAATAAGGACATTTAAAAGCAAAATGGAAGGATGAGGTAATTGAAGGAGGACTGCACCAAGGTAAAGGAAGTTATTTAGGGGGGGAAAAATTGTACCTTTACAACCCCTTTAATTGCACACAGGGCCACTGATAGGGGGACCACCAGTCCTCCTGTAGGGGCCCCAGACTCACAGGGGGGCCCCAAACAGCAGAGGAAATCAGTGCAGTCAGATGAAGGGGCAATTACAGGATGCCCTAATGTGACTCTCTGCACCAGCTGAAAAATTATTTCTCTCTCTCCCACCATCTTTTAGCTGCTGCAGGGAGAGACACAGAAACAGGTGCCGGCTTCCCTGTTCCATTAAAAAAAATAACGAATTCTAACCCTGTATTGTTTTAATTCCGTGTAAAATTTTATTAAATTCTTGGAAAAAAATAAATTGTAAAAAAAAAGTCAAAACATTTAAATGTTTTAAAAAAAATATATAAAATGTTTTTTTGTTAAAAAATGTAAAAAATGGTTTAAAAAAGGGCTAATTCACATAGCTTCTCTGTAATCTTTGTGTTCTCTAAGGCCCCATACACACGAGCAGACACATTTGTTCAAATCGGTCGGACAGACCGATTTGAACAAATCTGTCTGCTGGGGACATATTGGTTAGATCGTGTACACACGATCAAACCAAAATCCCCGCTGGCAGACGGCGCGCTGACGTGGCGCTGACGTTGACGCCGCCATGTCATCACACCAGGAAGTAAAACACTTCCGCGCATGCATCGAAACCATGAGACGCGTGTGCGAGAAGACATGTCTGCTGGTTAGTGTACTAACCAGCAGACATATCGGTCCGACGGGTTCCCAGCCGACAGATTGGAAAGCATGCTTTCCAATCTGTCGGGTGGCCAAATCTGCCAGGTAGACTGTACGGGGCCCTGTGATTTCTAACAGCACCCCTGATTGCACATGTCTAATCATCACATGCAATACAGGGCCAGAGACCACCTCCTGCACAGCATGTGGACATGATGATGTTGGTAAAGGGGACTAAAGAGAAGTCCATAGGACTGGTCATATCTCTTGAAATTGGTTGTTAAAGCGGAGGTTCACCCTCAAAATGAACTTTTTTGCTAACCTATCTGCAGCCTTAATAAAGGCTTGTAGTGTTGTCATTTTTTTTTTAATGTATACACTTACCTGTCTTCAGCCGCACTTCCGGGTCTTCTTCCTTGCGGGGAGTGGGCGTGTCGCTCCTTTTCCCCGATGGGGAGCTCTGCGCAATGTCTCCTGGGAGTGAGTGATGATCCTCCCAGGAGACGATTGACGTGCGGGTAAAGCGCGCCATCGCCTTCCAAAAATATCCGACGGGGACTCGGCTCTTTACTGGGCTATACGGCGCCTGCGCCTGCCGTGTAGAGCTGACTGCGCAGGCGCCGTAAAGTGCCGAGTCCCCGTCGGATATTTTCGGAAGGTGATGATGCGCTTTACCCGCACGTCAATCATTTATGCGACGCCTACTCCCCGGGGGTGATCGAGAACCCGGAAGTCAGGTGAAAACAAGAAAAAAACGTAAGTACAGCCCGAAAAAAAAAAAAAAAAACAGCAAATCCAGCATACTGTTGATGTCATGGATATAACAGTATATAGAGATTTAAGGGTGAACCTCCGCTTTAAGAAGCCTGTGGGAGTGAAAAGGTGGAGCGATTCTCTGCATTTTTTTTTAATAGTTGACCAAAATTGTGCTTTACAAGACGTTGATGAGTTGCCAGCTGTTCCTGGACTTTTGGCAGCACAACAGCTCCTTGTAATGCCTTTTAAACAAAAAGCCTTCTTATGTCTTGGGTGGGAATGGGTTAACGTTCCTACAGTTTATGAATGTTCTATCCTGGATGACATCATGTAAACTTACCACTAGAACATGCTACTGTTTTGCCAAAAGCTGAACATGAATGCAATTTACCAAAATATAGACAGGAACAGGAATCACTCCAGTACAACATAAAACAGCACACCCATTACTTGGGAGAGGATAATCCAGTAATCTTTTAAAAAGACAATTCTTCCATCCAACAATACAAGTAAAAGTAAAAAAACAAAAAACACACAAATAAGTAGATCTAAAAACAAACTCTTGATTTGTCGACACATGCAGTACTTTGATTATTTACATCTTTAGCTTTTAGATGTTGTAATAAACAAGGCAGGTAAGTTGGTTTGCGTATCTGTGTGATACTTTTATAAGTCCAGAAGTCTTACTTTTGTTGTAATTTCTTTATGTTTTATTGGTCATATTACTGTATGGCAGTATTGTTTTCTTCCACGCGTCATTTGAGTTTCATTTTATGTTTACTCGCTTTGCTAGGGTTTACTATATACCTTTGGTATGATGTCATTATATTGCTATCATTATACTTTACAACACATCTTATTTTTATAGTATGTCCTTGTTCAGCTCTTCTTTAGCACTATTAAGCTGCGTACACACGATCGGTCAAAACCGATGAAAACGGACTGAAGGTCCATTTCATCGGTCCAAACCAATCATGTGTAGGCGCCATCGGTTAGTTATCCTTCGGTCCAAAAAAATAGAACTTGCTTTAAAATTGAACCGATGGATGCCTGACCAATGGGTCAAAACCGATCGTTAGTATGCAAAAGCATCGGTTAAAAGGCCGCGCATGCTCAAAATTAAGTCGACGCATGCTTGGAAGCATTGAACTTTGTTTTTTACAGCACGTCGTTGTGTAAAAACACGTAAACGTCACCGCGTTCTAACATGATCGTTTTTTTAACCAATGGTGTGTAGGCACATCAGACCATCAGTTAGCTTCATCGGTTAACCAATGACAATGGTCCTTCAGACCGTTCTCATCGGATGGACTGATCGTGTGTACAAGGCTTAACTTTCAGTTCATTGCCATTACCTATTAGCTTTTGGAGGATCCCTGAAAACCCTCCTCTTCAGAGAAGCCTACCCTTCCCACACCTAGCAACTGCACTTTTCATTTGAGTTCATCTGACCATCCCCCACAGCTAACTACCCTTTGTTCCACTTGACCCTCCCTTCTAGATTGTAAGCTCTTACGAGCAGGGCCCTCTGATCCCTCCTGTTTTGATTTGTATTGTGAATGTACTGTCTTCCCTGATGTAAAGCGCTGCGTAAACTGTTGGCGCCATATAAATCCTGTATAATAAGAATAATAATAATAATAATTGTGGTATACATTATGGGGTTGCTTTACTAAAGGAAAATAGGCTGTGCACTTCAGAGCAGTTGCTCCAGAGCATAATAAATGAGGTAAAGCTTCACTCTTCAAAAAATACCCAATCACATGCAAGAAAAATAAAATATATATATTAGGGCTCAGTGGCGGCTGGTGCTCAACATTTTTGGGGGGGCGCAAAGGAAAAAAAATGCAGTCTCACTGTGTGCCCAAACACAGCCACTGTGCCATGCCATCAAATGCAGCCACTGTTCCATCAATTTGCACCACTGTGCCATGCCATCAAATGCAGCCACTGTTCCATCAATTCGCACCACTGTGCCATGCCATCAAATGCAGCCACTGTTCCATCAATTCGCACCACTGTGCCATGCCATTAAACCAGCCACTGTGCCATCCATTGTCACCACGGTGCCATACCATTAAACCAGCCACTATGCCATCCATTGTCACCACTGTGCCCATGGTCGCCGCTGTGCCAATTGTCCCCACTGTGCCCTGTCAATTGCTCTCTCCCCCCCCCCGCCCGGCACTTACCTTTACTGGAGTCAGGCATCCACTTCCCACGATGTCTTCTCCCGCCCGCGATGACTGACAGGCATCTCAGCCAATCAGGTTACCGGTAGCCAGAACTGGCCAACCTGATTGGCTGAGACGCCTGTCATCTTATCCAAGGGGCGTACAGTCTGTGCGCTCCGAGAATAAGCTTCGGGGACCCGAGGGCTGTATTGGGAAAGCCTGTTGGCTCTGATAGACATTTCCGTACAACCAACTAGCTGGCGTTATTCAGATGGCCGGACATGAGCGCCGACCATCTGAATAACAGCGGCAGCGGCGATAATAACAGATTTGTGCAATGCATGAATCTATGTTATTAGACTCAGTGGCGGTGAGAGCCAGAGGTGGCGGCGCTCCAGCGCCCTCTATGGACGAACCGCCACTGTTAGGGCTGTTACTGATTAAAATTTTCGTGTTCGATTAATATATATTTTTTTTAATCAATGAATCGACAAATTTAAAATTATAAAAATGCACATACAGATCCAACTACTTTTAGCTGATCTCCTTGCAGGCCTATTCCCAGTGCAGCTCCCAACAACTGGAAAAATGGATAGCAGGATACAAAAAAACACACAAAGGCAGCGCTCAATGTGAATAGCATCAAAACTTTTATAGTCTTCAAGTAGGTAACCAATTAAATATTGCACTGGAGATAAAATTGATGTAGCTACGTAAACTGTAAAAATGGTTATACCAAACGGTAACAAAAGCAGTGATAAAAACATGTAGCCAAGTATGATACTGGTATAAAAATGTGTACAAAGATACCACTGCTGAATCCAGATGAGGAGGGGTTAACATCAGTCCGTCGGCATGTAGATGTCCTGTGAAGGGAATTATCACAACTCCCAGTGGATGGCTGTAGAATCCCAGGTTGATAGAGGGAAGTGATAGGGGGAAGTGTAACAGCCCTTGCGTGTGGCAGATAGTAAGGTCCCGCCGGCATGCAGATATGAAGGCACAACAAAAGGAGCCCTTCAGATGAACACGGCAAGCCCTGTCGGTGTCAGTGACGTCACGGGATCTCCGATGGAACTCCCTGAAGGCCCAGAAGCCGGCGGAGAGGTGAGTACCAAATCAAAAGAATTTTGATCTATCAAAAAAATGAACGATTAATCGAGGAATTAATCGTTAATTTACGCAGCCTATATATATATATATATATATATATATATATATATATTTATTTGCTTTTTTCTGCTTTTACATGATTGGATGATGAAAGTCAGCAGCGCTTCTACCCAATTACTAAGCTCTTCAGAAGTGCTATTTACCTTTAGTAAATCAACCCCAAAATGTATACCACAATGAACGCCGACATACTATAAAAATAAAAGACATGTTATAAAATCTCATTATAGCAATATAATGACATCATACCATATCTATATAGTACACCCTAACAAAACGTGTTAACATAAAACTAAACTCAAATGACACGTGGAAGAAAAAACAATACTGCCATATAGGAATATGACTAGTAAAACATGAAAAAAAGTATAACAAAAGTAAAAAGACTTCTGGACTTATAAAAGTATCACACAGATAATCAAATAAGGCAGGCAAGTCAGTTTGTGTATCTCTATCTTTTAGATGTTGTAATAAAGTACAGTAACACCTTGGATTGCGAGCATAATTCGTTCCAGAAATATGCTTGTAATCCAAAGCACTTGTATATCAAAGCAAATTTCCCCATAAGAAATAATAGAAACTCAGATGATTCATTCCACAACCATTTATTCATAAGTCCTTCAGTTTATAGTCCATATGAAAAGATTATAGCAATGTGCAAAATCCAGCAGGAGCTACAGAGTATTAAAGAGAAGAGAGGCGCCTCTAAGTGTAGCAATATGTTGCCAAATTTTGTACCTTCATTAAATGTAACCATATTACTACAATTAGAGGTGCCTCTCTTCTCTTTTATACTCAGTTGCAGTGTTGTAAGTAACAGAGTTAAAATAAAAGCAGTTACCTAACGCAGCCCCTTTTGAGGGTAACGAGTAATCTACCTGATTACTCTTCCCCTCACGGTAACGCAGTTCCCATTACTTGGGCGGCATTACCGCAATTACATCTACCGCCACTAGATGGCAGCAGAGTAATTTCTTCTGCCGACGATGTGAACATAAATAAGGGTGGAACTCCGCTTTAGAATCATGTGACCACTGTGATGGCCTGTCACAGCGGTCTGAAAACTCCCAATCGCAAGGAGCCCTGGATACAATGAGCCCCACCCACCTCACACTGACCTATCACCGGGGAACAACTCACATCGATCACACACACTGTGTGCGCAACCTGATCAATGATCCGGGGAACACATGGCCGGAACAAAAATGTTCCACAGAACAAACGTTACCTATACAACACAGTGTACACAGCGACATCTAGTGGTCAACACGGTAAGTGCAGGACACCTATACAGACCAATGATCAGCAGGTTATTTTTTGGTCAGTGATTTCATCTCTTCATCAGACAACAAAGAAAAATCTGACATCCCCATTCCAGATCCGTTGCATCCAATAAAGCTTATATAAGATAAATAAAATAATAAACAAACTATAGAAAATTCTAATAAAGCCTAATATAAGATTTTAAATTACAGACTCTGTAAACGTCAAGGGAATGTATATTATAAACATACATTTTGATGCAGCTTATAACTTGGATGTAATATATAGCAGATGGATGAGGGTTTTAAGTCCTATTAGCTGCACATACATGGTGGGACAGATGCACCTAGGCTGGGATATACACGAGATCCCCATTTGTTTCCAGTTTTCTTCTCTCAAGGATCTGCCATTCTTTTGTCTTGGAGTATTAACTCACTGCTCCCTGGCAAGCGCCCGTCACCTGCTTCTCAACAAAGCATTGTAGAAGATTAAAAAAAAATTCAGTTACTTTGCTGAGTAACTAATTACTTTTTCAATGTAGTAACTGAGTCACTAACACAATTACTTTTTCAGAGAAGTAATTTGTAACTGTAACTAATTACTTTTTTAAAGTAAGATGAGCAACACTGCCAGTTTCACTGCCTTAGTAATTACGCCATATCATCTGAGGGAAAACCTGAACACGTGACCTGTTGGGGCGCCTTGAGGATTGGAGTTGAGAAACACTGCTCTATGGGGGCACCTGATGAAGAGGAGCCAGGAGCGTCACTGGGGGACCCCAGAAAAGGAGGATTGGGGCCGCAAAACCCTTGCACATTTAAAAAAAAACACAAACCTTAACAATCACTTTAAGGTGAAAAACATGAGACTTTACAACTCTTTCAAGATATGGGGGCTGTATCAGTTTTCTTAGGCTTTTTTTCCCTCTGGCCGATAACACACCTCCAGTATTAGTGAGACAAAACTCACAACTTACAGCAGGCACCAGCATTGTCAGCCTGGGGGGGGGGGGGGGGGTTAAATGTATTAGCAGATATAATTACACTAACAAATTAAAGCTAAACTCCAACTTTATAATCAGTCACAGCAACAAAAAAAAAATATGGGTTTTACATAAATAAATTAAACTGATCATTTTAATCCACTCGCTAGTGTTAAGCGGTTTCTCTCATTCATGTAAACTGATACATTCTGCTAGGGAGCTTGAGCTTGTGAAGTACAGACTTGCTGGCTGTATCACCAAATGAACGTACAAAAAAAAAGGCCTAAAATATAAAGACTATTGCAGCCATCACATTTAAGAATTGGTAAGCTGCAATATGATAAAATGTTTGCTTTAAGGGTTTGGAGGACATATGGAATACTAGAACCTTATTATACTGCATAGAAATTCAACAGCTGCTATTCAGCAGGACTAGTACTTATTTGCTGGTTCTTGAAGCGGTTCCAAGGCCTTATCAAACTCCCTGCAAAAAATGTAATTGCATTCCAGCAACAGTTTACTGACAAAGTCATCCTGCAGCCAGAACGGAAAGCACTCCTACTCCATAAACCCAGCTACTGAATGCCCAGGGTTCACACTATCTCACCCTGCTCAACCATTTACCTTGGTCCTTGGCACATTCGCTGGAGCTGCAATGAAGAACCTGCCCTGGAAACACTAGGCCAAGGGAAGAGTAATGTACACCAAAGTGGTACCCGTATAACATTGAAATTGTATCCATGGAACAACAAGTTGTGTGGGAAGTTACATGGAAAGCCATGTCAGCCACATACACAGGGGGTTATTTTACGAAAGGCAAATCCACTTTGCACTACAAGTGCACTTGGAAGTGCAGTCACTGTATATCTGAGGGGGAAGATCTGAAATGAGGGGGGGGGATCTGAAATGAGGGGGGGGGGATCTGAAATGAGGGGGGGGGGATCTGAAATGAGGGGGGGGGATCTGAAATGAGGGGGGGGGATCAGAAATGAGGGGGGGGGGATCAGAAATGAGGGGGGGGAGATCAGAAATGAGGGGGGGGAGATCAGAAATGAGGGGGGGGTCAGAAATGGGGGGGGGGATCAGAAATGAGGGGGGGGGGGGTCAGAAATGAGGGGGGGGGGTCAGAAATGAGGGGGGGGGGGGGGGTCAGAAATGAGGGGGGGGTCTGAAATGAGGGGGGGGGTCTGAAATGGGGGGGGATCTGAAATGGGGGGGGATCTGAAATGGGGGGGGGATCTGAAATGGGGGGGGGATCTGAAATGGGGGGGGGTTCGGAAATGGGGGGGGTTCGGAAATGAGGGGGAGATCTGAAATGAGGGGGGGGGGAGAGATCTGAAATGAGGGGGGGAGATCTGAAATGAGGGGGGGGGAGATCTGAAATGAGGGGGGGGATCAGAAATGAGGGGGGGATCAGAAATGAGGGGGGGGGATTCGGAAATGAGGGGGGGATTCGGAAATGAGGGGGGATTCGGAAATGAGGGGGGATTCGGAAATGAGGGGGGATTCGGAAATGAGGGGGGATTCGGAAATGAGAGGGGGGGGGAGATCTGAAATGAGGGGGGGGGGGGGCATCTGAAATGAGGGGGGGGCATCTGAAATGAGGGAGGGGGGAGATCTGAAATGAGGGGGGAGATCTGAAATGAGGGGGGAGATCTGAAATGAGGGGGGAGATCTGAAATGAGGGGGGAGATCTGAAATGAGGGGGGGGAGATCTGAAATGAGGGGGGGGAGATCTGAAATGAGGGGGGGGAGATCTGAAATGAGGGGGGGGAGATCTGAAATGAGGGGGGGGGAGATCTGAAATGAGGGGGGGGAGATCTGAAATGAGGGGGGGGGAGATCTGAAATGAGGGGAAGCTCTGCTGATTTCATTATCCAATCATGTGCAAGATAAAATGCAGATTTTTATTTTCCTTGCATGTCCCCCTTGGATCTACAGTGACTGCATTTCCAACGGCACTCTCAGTGCAATTTCAAGTGCAATTTGCACTTGTAGTGCAAAGTGGATTTGCCTTTCGTAAATAACCCCATAGTTAGTTAAGTTGAAAAAAAATGTCCATCTAGATCAGTGGTTCTCAACCTCTCGTGCGGTGACTCCTTGATACAAAATGTCCCAAGTTGTGGGGACCCCTAACAGCATACCTCCCAACATTTTGAGGTGGGAATGAGGGACACCTACTAGAAAATGTATGCATGAATAGGACACGCCCCCTGCCACACCCCATTAAAAGAGAAAAAAAAAAAGTTTCATCCACGAGGACTTTTTTTTACCACTACTTTTCCTTTATATTGGCTTTTAAAAATGTACAAATGCAGCAATTTAGAAATTGGATGAAAGGTTTAGCTCTAGGAAACACTTTTTGGAAGTAAAAAATTCCTGCCATTTTCCCCATCATTGCACGTGCATGGAAAATCACCTGCATGTGAGCATATCTGCCAGGACTCAAAGGCTGGGCAGAGCCCATGGCAACGTCATACAAGTGCGCTATATTAGCGGCACCCAAGGGGAGGAGGTGGAGTCACCATGGGAGGTTGACTGAAGTTCGGCTTTGAAGCTCTTCATTTGTATTTCTAGTTTAACAAGCACATCTTGTTCTGGTGACAGCTTCCTTGGTCACCATAGAGAGGCCGCCCCGCCCCAGAAGAGGCACAGACAGCAACTAAAACTGGACAGAGGTTGCAACTCTTTGCCACTCTATCCAAAACTTTTTATAAAGAGCTTTGGCCATATATATTCTTCAAATACCAATCGGATAACAAGGCTGGTGGAGCGCGCCAGCGCCGTCATCATTGACACGTGCCTATGGCGGCTCAATTTCCAAGTAATGCTTTGCCTTCAGGCAGCAAAAGAAAAATATTTCCAGCAATTATGACGTATTAACCAAAAAATATGTTGCAATTAAATAGAACACGGAGAGGTATGCACACATAGCCCACGTTTTTCCAACTACCACCAACTGAGATGAGCGAGATGTTTCTGGCAGGGGACAATATAACAGGAAAAGCAGGTCATGCCTGATTTCTACACAAAGAGAAGGACAATATGCTCTTTAAGGGTCCACTATTGTCAATTACATTATATGACAGTATTCAGCACAGTCATTAGGTTTTGTTTCACATGCTTTTTAGTTACGTCTCGGTACTGAAAAAAAAACGCTGATCGCCGCCATAAAACTACCCCCTTTTTTGTAAACGCTATAAATTTTGCGCAAACCATCATAATCAAACCAAATTATCATAAAACGCTAATTGCGATTTTTTTTAACGAAAAATATGTAGAAGAATACGTATCGGCCTAAACTGAGGAAAAAGAATGTTTTTTTATATATTTTTTGGGGGATATTTTTATAGCAAAATTTAAAAAATATTGCATTTTTTTCAAAATTGTCGCTCTATTTTTGTTTATAGCGCAAAAAATAAAAACAGCAGTGATGATCAAATACCACCAAAAGAAAGCTCTATTTGTGGGGAAAAAGAGGACGCTAATTTTGTTTGGGAGCCACATCACACGACCGCGCAATTGTCAGTTAAAGCGACGCAGTGTTAAATCACAAAAAGTGCTCTGGTCTTTGACCAGCAATAAGGTCCGGGGGTTAAGTGGTTAAAGTGGTGTAAAACCCAAAAACTAAAAGGAAAAAAAAAAAAAGAAGAGAGTATCCCCTAACTGGACTTTTAAAGGGACACTAAACTCAGGATTTATTTATTTTTTTAAATAACAAACATTTTATACTTACCCCCACTGTGCAGTTAGTTTTGCACAGAGTGGCCCGGAAAGCTATCTTCTGGGGTCCCTCGGCGGCTGTCTGGGCTCCTCCTTGCAGAAGCTTTCCATCTTCATGCGAGGGCGCTCGCACGGTGGAAAGCTTTTGCGAGCGCGCTCCCGTGATACAGCGGCGGCCATTAAAATTTTACCTTTACAACCCCTTTAAGGCACTGAGATTTAGATTGTATATACAAAAAAATATAAGTTTTATTGTAGAAATACATATATTATAAATAGAATAAAATAATTGCATGGAATGTTTACAGTAACTGCATATGAATTGTAACAAATCACCACAACGATTGACGTTTGAGTTTCTGAATCTCCTTCAAGGTCGTCTTAAAGAGAGAGTCAATGGTCTGTATTTTTAAAGGCAGATATATACAAGACATTCCAGAAATTCACATCCAAGAGCCTCTGCCTCACTCACAAATGTGCACAAGGAAACGCTCCTCAATAATAGCGAGAAAATAAAACCCTACGTCACCAATCGTGTCCTCCGGTCAACCAAGCAAAACCTCCTCCAAATCCCGCTGCAAATCTAAGGCCGCGTACACACAATCAGACCGGTCCGATGAAACTGGTCTGCGGACCAGTTTCGTCGGACCAATTCGATGGTGTGTATGGCCCATCGGACAGTTGTCCGTCGGACGAAAGTTTTAAAACTTGCTTTAAAATCTGTCCGTCGGACAGATTCGATGGTTAGTACGCCAAAGCATCGGACCAAAAACCTGCCCATGCTCAGAATCAAGTCGACGCATGCTTGGAAGCATTGAACTTCCTTTTTTCAGTACGTCGGTGTGTTCTACGCCACCGCGTTCTCGTCTGATTGGATTTTTGGTCCGATGGTGTGTACGCACATCAGATCATCAGACCACTTCAGCGTGGTCCGATGAAAACGGTCCGTCGGACTAGTTTCATCGGACCAGTCTGATCGTGTGTATGTGGCCTAAGGGAGAACGAAGATTTGCAGTCCAAGGACCTCGGCTCTGGAACACTCTACCTACGACCATCCCCATGGAAGAAAACCATTGGGCTCTTCTGAAGGATCAGGACGACAATGGATGCGAAGCGCGTTGAAGCGATTTATTTCGCAATTGTATCGCTATACAAGTTACTCACTCAGAAATTATGCTAAAAACAAGAGAAATTGAGCGGGATCGTGTCTCAGGAATGCACGTTTATGGTCATTAATCATCAAGGCAAGTATGGATTTTACAGCAAGGTGATTACTGAGAGTGGCCAAATAAGTCCGGGGAAAAGAGCACCTGACAGTGCCGAAGCCGAAAAAGGGTGTTACCCTGGTGGTAGAAAAGTAGCAATTTGTTCGAGAATATTGGTATCTATGTTAATTCAGTGTGGAGTAGATGGCCGTGTGATGAGACAACCCGGCATCCAACCTTGTTGATGGATGTCTGAGAACCCCAAAAAAAAATCATTTTATCCTCAATAAACAATGGTGCCTGAAGAATGAGACTAAAGGCCCGTACACACGATATGAAAATCAGATGGAAACATTTTGTACGACGAGCTGACAATTTTAAAATCGTTAGTACGGTGCTTTCGACAGACGATTTTGTGTTTTTGGCAGACAAAAGCTGAATGTGCAAACTATACATTTTTTGTCGGACGTGAACTCAACATCTGATTTTCATTTCATTAGTATGGTTTTCATATGAAAAAAATCGTAAGAGCAAGACTATGCATACTCAAAAAAACGAAAGAATACATATAAAACTATTCAGCACATTACGTCACTTCTGACGTATTCGGTCGTACAAAAATGTTTGTATTGTGAGTAACCTCCTCACTTTTGATATAGGATTAGCATGCCACAAAAAACGGACGGTCAGTCATCTGAAAATCTAAGGCCGCGTACACATGATCGAATTTGTCCGCTGAAACTGGTCCGACGGACCAGTTCAGCGGACAAATCCAATCGTGTGTATGGGCTAGCGGACATGTCTGACCGGCGGACAAATTTTAAAACATGCTTTAAAATTTGTCCGCCGGGGACATGTCCGTCGGACATGTCCGCTGGTCAGTACACTCACCAGCGGACATATCTGCCCGCACAAGCGTCGGAAGGATGCGACGCATGCGTGGAAGTTGTTTACTTCCTGGTGCGGTGACGTGGCGGCGTCAACGTCACCGCCACGTCACTGCGCTGTCTGCCGGTGGGGATTTTGATCTGATGGTGTGTACACGCCATCGGACCAAAATAGCCCGGCGGACATATCCAAGGAAACGGTCCGAGGACCGTTTCCATCGGATATGTCCGTCTGTGTGTACGCGGCCTAAGCGTTTGTACGAGGCTTTCCACACATTACAAAGAGCACATACTTTTACACATCTCATAAACCCTCCTCATCAACATAATGCCTCATCCTACTCTCACCTCTTCTTCATCTCCATAAACCCATATAACCCCTCCTCTTCAACATAACTTCCACTCCCATCTCCATAACCCCTCATCTTCATAACCCCTCCTCCTCATCTCCATAACGCCTCCTCCTAATCATCCCCTCTTCCTCATTTCCATAACCACTAATCCTCTTCTCAAAAACATCTCATCTCCATAACCCCTCATCTTCAAAAGAACTCCTCCTCCTCCATAACCCTGCCTCTTCATCCCCACTTTCTCATCTCCAAAATGCCTCCTCCTCTACATATTCTCTAATCCTCATAACCCCAATTCTTCATCTCCATAACCCCTCCTTCCCAATGTAACCCGCTCCATATCATGTCTGTTCCTCTTCTTCATAACCCCAATTCCTCATCTCCATAAACCCCTCCTCCTCCTCCTTATTTCCCGGTTCCTTATATCCATAACCCCAGTTCCTCATCAATATAACCCCTTATCAATATAACCCCTCCCCCTTATCTACCCCTTCCTCATTTCCATAACTCTGCCTCCTAATCTCCCATAACCACTCCTCATCAACATAATGCCTCATTCTTATTTCACGCTTTCCTCGTCCCATAACCCCCACCTCCTAATCTCCATAACCACTCCTTGTGGTCGTGTAGACAACACAGAAAGTGATCAGCTCACACAATTTCTAGCTAAACAGGTACTTTCTGCACTTATTGAATGGATATAACAAAACACCTTCAGAGGTATATTTAGCAGCACAAAAGGGAGCAAATAAATTAAGTTTATGGTTAGGGTACTTTAAAATTACAACATGACTTCATGTTTTCTGCAACACCTACCACAACCACGGACAAGTGATGACAAGTTAGGTTGTTTTATTTTTATGTAAGGTAACCCACATGCACAGGTTTATTTTGCCTTCAATTACTGTTTTGCATTCCATTACGAAATGCTTTCAGATCGAGTCTTGTGACACAAGGAGGCTGGATTGGATGAGAGCAAGGGTTCCTGCCATCAACACGACACTACACAGCAGAAAAGGATTTCTTCCAATGTTACACTCAATGGTGACCCCTCGCCCTGTGCAATTATGGTCTTGGTGCAATTACAGAGGAACTCCAGCTCATTATTAAAAAGCCCCCTCTTTACCACTCCACACTCAAACTATTTAAAGCAGCGTTCCACCCAAAAATGGAACTTCCGCTTAACCCACTCCTAATGCCGCGTACACACGATCATTTTTTGTGATGAAAAAAAAACGACGTTTTCTGTGAAGTAAAAAACTACGTTTTCGAAACGTCACTTTTCAAAGACGATGTTGCATACACACCATCGTTTTTTTCACAAAAAGCGAGGTTACGTTCACCACTCTTTTCCATTGAAGCTCGCTTCATAACTACCTTCTGGGCATGCGCGGGTTGAAAAACGTTGTTTTAAACGACGTTTTTGCTACACACGGTGACTTTTTGTGAAACAAAAAAGGACGTTTTGAAAAACGACAAAAAATTCAAGCATGTTGGAATTTTTTTTTTGTCGTTTTTTTTTAAGACAAAAAACGACGTTTTGCCCACACACGATCAATTTAAATGACGTTTTAAAAAACAACGTTTTTTTTTCATCGCAAAAACGACCGTGTGTACGCGGCATCACACCCTTACATGCCACATTTGGCATGTAATTTTTTTGGGGGGGGGGGGGAGTGGGGGCTTCAGGAGGAGTGGGACTTCCTGTCCCACTTCCTCCTTCCGCCGAGGGGCTGGTAAGGCGATTAGTTCAATCGCCTTACTGCAGCCCCTCCCTGTAGGCGATCACCTGGGACACGTCACAGGTCCCAGGCGATCGCCTGTCCAATTGGATGGCGCAGTACCGTTCTTTCATGCGCAGTGGGTGCCTAGCCGTGAAGCCGAAAGCTGTCACGGCCGGGTGCCCACATTTGAAATGAAGACGCCGGCCGGGGAGGGGGGGGGGGGGGAGAGGAGCGGAGCCCCGGCCGGCATGTCGCTGGAACCATGGAGAATGTAAGTATGTTTATTAAAAGCCAGCAGCTACACTTTTTGTAGCTGCCGACTTTTAATAAACAAAAAAAAAAGGCTGGAACACCCCTTTAACTTTTCTGGGTAAGTGAACCCCCTCCGGCCACTGTGGTTTTGACCCCTAAATGGTGTGCCACTAAAAAATATATATCAGTCGGTGGAAGGAACTACAGTAGCTGGCGGGAGGAACAAGTATTCAATTCATCCAAACCATTAAACACTTGGAGTGAAGGGAAGCAGCAGTTCTTCAATACACACCCACTAAAAAGTAGTAATCAAATCCGACTCTAGTGGCCAATCTACAAACCTCTACAGTCAATATGATAAGACAAATATGGGAGAGCAAGCTTGTGAAATGTTAAGTCTTATTCAAATAGACCTTAAAAGCAGAACTAAACTCTCTCAATCAACATTTTCAATCCTTTTGTTGCTAGCATTAGTAAATACACTATATTGTCAAAAGTATTGTGATACCTGCTTTTACACGCGAATGAACTTTAATGGCACCCCAATCTTAGTATTTTAAAAAATTCAATAATAATAATCTCACTGCATATTGAATAAGGCCGCGTTCATACTGGTACGACACAACAGTCGTACTACTTTGGATCCAACTTTGCCCTGCGACTTGAAGTCCTACATGCGTCTGACTTCAGAGAACAGGGATCTGACTTTGATCCCCGACAATACCAGGCACTGTGTGTGGTATGAATCTTGAGGGGGAATTTCATGCACAATGTTAAAAAAATGGCATGGGTTTCCCCACTGAGAGCATAACAGGCCCTTTGGTCATCCTCACCACCTCTCCTAACCAGCCGGGCAGCGTGCTTGGTTAAGAGTCTGGTATGGACTTTAGGGGGGGGGGGACCCCCCATACTGTACCAGATTAAAGGACCTGTTATGCTTAGAGGGGGAACCCATGTCGTTTTTTCTAATTTGGTGTGGAGTTCCCCCTTAAGGTCCTCAGAGCACAAGTCGCATGTCAAAGTCAGATCAGTCAAGACCGCAATCTGACTTTGATCTACAATGATATCCAATGGGCTGAAGTAGGATCAAAGTCGGACCAAAATAGTGCAGGGAGCATTTTCAAAGTCAGACTGACTTGTGTCAGACCAGTTAAGAAGGCTCCCATAGGGAAACATTGATTTCCACATGTCATGCGTTATGAGCTCCCATTGTCGGCGCATTTGTCGTACCAGTGTGAACCCAACCCAAGAGCAGCATATCAGTGTAAATTAAAGTCATCTGTGGAGCAACTCTCTAGTGCAGAGATCAGGACCTGGTCCAGAGGAGCAGCAACCATCTACAGAACTGCCATTTTATTCCTCCACTGAGGTTTATTCTCTTCTGGGGGTCCGGCAGCGCCATAGGCACATTACTGACTAAAAAAACTACACTCTCTAGGAACGCCAAATTGAGATTTTCTGCTTGATAGACTGTCCCGTTATGTATTGTTCCAACTATTTATACAAAGAATGGTACAAGTTCACTTATGTGTAAAAATTGTTTTTAGGAGTTAAACCCCTTGACAAGAGAATCTGCTTTCTTTCATATTTTAGAACATTGGGAATAAAAAAAGAAATTATGAATCATGACAGGAAAACTCAATGACATTAATAGGTTTTTAATGTCCAATAAGCAGAACGGGGGCCGAAAATCCACATACTTTATAGTCTGCCCAAACTATTTTTTCAAGAACAGTTCCTCAATAAGTCAGACTCGCAGCAATAAATGTTTCTCATATGACAACAGTTTACGGTGAAATGGATGATATGGCAAAGAGTGCGAAAGTGACATAAAATCAGCTGCAGTTTCTGGGTCTGTGTGCAAGATTGAATGTTGGGTCACATTCCTTAAAGGAGAACTATTTTGGATTTGACCATCTGTGTCACATTACAGAGATTTTCCTTTACTTCCTGTCCCATAGCCAAAGCAGGAAGTGAGAGGAAATCCCTGCAAATTAAGGGAATTCCATGGAGACCCTCAGGTTACCAGAATTAGTGTTCCCATTGGAAGATTTTCCCTCTATTACATTTATGGGGACAACTCAAAATTTGGGATTTTCTTTTACTTTCACTTTCAATGATAATGGTGTAGCGCCCTGCTCCAAATGAGTGGACGCTATGTGTTAAAATTGTAGTTGGCTCAGAGGGATTGTGTCTCTGTCTCAGTTCAGCTGGTTGCATGATTTTCCTCCTGATGATGGGTGTCGCTGTCACTGCTGGTCGGGGTTGGAAAGGCAACAGGCTGGATGCATTGGGTGCCTCTTTCCTAGAAGGGGGAGTGGTGAACCCATTGTGCATTCTGGGAGGAGAGGGTACTTAAGGGACAGACACCATTTTGTGGGGTTCGTCTTCCGATCACCACCTGAGGCCCTCCTGGCCTCAGGGATGTGTTGGCAGTTTCTGCCTCGGAGCCATGTTGGCCGGAAGCCTCACAACTGAGATGTAGGCCCAGGAGTCACTGGGACCTACTGATCCAGGGATGATCCTGTGTCGCCTTACCTGATGGAAGGGACCAAGCAATTGAGGGCTCAATTGGAGGATGTATCTGGATCAAAGATTTACCTCACAGTGCTGCCGGAACGGCTGAAAGATCCTGGCACTGAGAGCGGTGTTCTTTTTTTTCAGAAGCTAACTCAGTGAGGGGTTGCACAAGTCTTTGGCAGAGACTATTGAGCAAATCCTAAATTCACCAAGTCTGTGGCAGAGACTTTCTTTTGATGGAGCTTCACATCGGCTGCCAGGACAGTGAGAGTGGGCCTATCCAGTGGTTGCTGAGTCCAGCATGGAGACAGATGTTCCTCTGGACCTAGGAGAATATCCGTGATCTGCAAGATACCCGAGTCCTTTCCATCCCTCTATTGGAAAGTTTATTCAATAAAACTCCTGAAAAAGAGACTGTGTTGGTGCAGAATTTTTTTCCGGATAACTCTTCAAGGAGAACCCCTGAGATGAACGCAAGGAACAGTAAGGCAATGGCAGGCCCAAATATTAGGGTTATCCCGATACCGATACTAGTATCGGTATCGGGACCGATACCGACTATTTGCGGGAGTACTTGTACTCGTGCAAATGCTCCCGATGCTTCTGCCGATACTTTTTTTGTATTTATCACCATGTTCTGTGAAAATTCTTTGAGTTGTTTACTACTGCGTGACAAGCAAATAAAAAACATTTTTATTCATTTTTATTCTTTTATAATATCTTGAGTTAGAGTTCTTCATAATTCTAAAGAAAATATCCTTGGTCTATATTGTGGTTTGAAAACTGTCACATGACATTTAAAAAAAAGTATCGGTATTCGGTAGGGTTGTCCCGATACCACTTTTTTAGGACCGAGTAAAAGTACCGATACGTTTTTTCATGTACTCGCCGATACCGATACTTTTTTTAAATGTGTCCCCAAATGCAGCCATGTCCTGTCATTCACATATGCAGCCATGTCCTGTCCCTCACATATGCAGCCATGTCCTGTCCCTCACATATGCAGCCATGTCCTGTCCCTCACATATGCAGCCATGTCCTGTCCCTCACATATGCAGCCATGTCCTGTCCCTCACATATGCAGCCATGTCCTGTCCCTCACATATGCAGCCATGTCCTGTCACTCACATATGCAGCCATGTCCTGTCCCTCACATATGCAGCCATGTAATGTCCCTCATACCTAGGAGGTAGATGATGCCACCGCGACCACCACAACCGCCGCTGCTGCTGCTGCCGCCACCGTGTTAACAACGTGCATTACATCGCCGCACTACAGGCATCTTTGGTTTGAATACTCCTAATCCCTGCCGCGCCATGCATAGACACTCCCCTTCTCGGGATTGGACGGATCCCGATGGATTATGCCGCGTACACACGGTAGTTTTTCGTGCTGAAATAAAACAACTTTTTAAAAAAGAGTCATTTAAAATGATCGTGTGTGGGCAAAACGTTGTTTTTAGGTCTTCTGAAAAACGACCAAAAAAAGAAAAAAAATGCTTAAATTTTTTATGTCGTTTTTGAGAATGTAATGTTTTATGTCATAAAAAATGATCGTGTGGGGGCAAAACGGCGTTTAAAACTACGTTTTTAAACCCGCGCATGCTCAAGAGCAAGTTATGAGACAAGAGCTTTAATGGAACAGAGTGTCGTCGAACGTGTCTTGCGTAACCGCGCTTTGCAAGAGCATTTTCAGAAAACGATGGTGTGTAGGCAACGTCGTTTTTTATAATGAAGTTTAAAAACGTTGTTTTTTTTTCATGAGAAAAAACGACAGTTTTTACAAGACAAAAAACGACCGTGTGTAAGAGCAAGAGCAATAATTCTAGTCATAGGCCTCCTCTAACTCAAAACATGTAACCAGTAAAAAAAATTAAAGCTTCGCCTATGGGGATTTTTAAGCACCGAAGTTTGGCGCCATTCCACGAGCGTGTGCAATTTTGAAGCGTGACATGTTAGGCATCTATTTACTCTGCGTAACTTCATCTTTCACATTATGCAAAACAATTGGGCTAACTTTACCGTTTTGTTTTTTTTAAAGCGGATCTCCCATGCAATTAAGTTTTTTTTTTTTAGTCTAGTTACATAGCTAATTGCAGGGCTTAAATAAACGTACTTCTCCTCGCTCTAACGTCCACTCCGCTCTCTTTGTGTGCCAAAGAAAAACGTATATTCATTCCGTTGCCATTTGTAGTATGGGCATTACATACGGGCAGGGACTTCCTGGTTGCGGTGATGCTGTGTTCCCAGCATCCACCGCTCAATCTCGCGCATGCGCACACGCAGCGCGGACCAGCGGCTTCAGGGTCTGTGTTGCCATAGCAATGGTCCCCAAAATCGCGCGATGTTTCGTCTAGGCCAGAATATGATTACACGGGAGCTATGACAGAAGCTCCCAGAAGACACTGCGCGGGACAGGAAATAAGAATAACCCGAGGAAAACCCGAAGGCTCCAGACCGGAAGGCAAATGAAGAACGCAGGTACTGTACATATTTATTAAACATAAATATCCATTTTGGCAATGTTTTTTAGCATTACTATTATTACAATTGACTTAAAAATCAGGTGGAGCTCCGCTTTAAAGCATGAAACAGTTTCTTTCCAAAGAAATGCATTTGCTGCGCAAATACCGTGCGTATTCTCTGCTAAAAAAAAAAAAAGTGTTTGGGGTTCTATGTAATTTTCTAGCAAAAAAAATAAGATGATGATTTTTACATGTAGGAGTGAAGTGTCCGAATTTGCCTGGATGGAAATGTATGACCAGTTGTACTTCATTCAGCCTACTCCATCCTTATGCCGCGTACACACGGTCGTTTTTTGCGATGAAAAAAAAACAACGTTTTTTAAAACGTCATTTAAATTGATCGTGTGTGGGCAAAACGTCGTTTTTTGTCTTCAAAAAAACGACCAAAAAAAAATTACAACATGCTTGAATTTTTTATGTCGTTTTTCAAAACGTCGTTTTTTGTTTCACAAAAAGTCACCGTGTGTAGCAAAAACGTCGTTCAAAACGACGTTTTTCAACCCGCGCATGCCCAGAAGCTAGTTATGAAGCGAGCTTCAATGGAAAAGAGTGGTGAACGTAACCTCGCTTTTTGTGAAAAAACAATGGTGTGTATGCAAAATTGTCTTTGAAAAGTGACGTTTCAAAAACGTTGTTTTTTACTTCACAGAAAACGTCGTTTTTTTTCATCGCAAAAAACGACCGTGTGTACGCGGCATTAGCAGGCGAGTTGCTTTATTTTCGAGTCACAGATTATGTTTCATCATCGTAAACTCCAGTCAAGTACTTTTATTTTATCCTCAAGGCAGTGTTAACAGCAAGAAGCTCGCTAATCGCTTGGTCTGATCTGTTTGCTGATATTACTGAAATGTTTTATGACTTTTACAAGCATAAAGTAAGAAAAGCGAGAGCAAGTACTAGGAGCAATTATAGCAAGTCTGACATCTTGTAACCTGATATTGGAGACAAGAGATTTGTTTGGCGTGTCTGGTGCACCTAACATTTTTAGTAACCTGTAAACCTTCAGTTCACCTGAACATTTCCGATTTGTGCAAGCGATATAAATCACTCAAGTTATCAATCCGGACTACCTGGATTCAATTATTTTTTGGCATCAGATTCCCTTGGTAATGGTTGGCAGGCATGGACAGAGATGATCGGGGAATGTCACTGTGCATGTTTATATTAGAAAACAATTATTTCCCATGGCAATTATTGCACGCTTGTCAGTCTGCACACTAAGATCTTGTTCTTGCGTGTTTTTTACACCCAACATTGCATATATTCTCTGGTCACAGCCTACACTTTTATTTTATAGCATCAGCATTGTAATATTAACAATTGTTCTTATTGACAACCCAATATAAGATTACTTGAAAAATCTCCTTTTGTGTTGTGAGTGCTGCCCATCTGCTGGCCGTCTTTTCACAACTTCCTGGATTCCCTAAATAATTTGCAGCTTCTCAATCTCTAAGGACTACATATCCCATGGTACAATGCTGCCTGCAAACAGGGATACCTCTACTGACTCCACCTCACAGAGCAGGTTATACCATATTTGGTAAAGTATTTTTATTTATTTATTATTTTAAAACCTGTGTTTTTACTTAAGAGCCCATTCACACAGTGGTAACACGACGGGCAGCACGACTTTGACACGACTTGGGTATGAATCATCAGGAAACTTACAAGGCAACTTCATGTTGCTCCAGGACAGTACAAGGCGACTTCAAGTTGCCTCTCCAGGACAGGAGGCTTTCCAGCGGCCAATCAAACAACAATCAGCTCTGTGGGA
The DNA here is from genome assembly GCA_029574335.1 of Rana kukunoris. Taxonomy (NCBI): domain Eukaryota; kingdom Metazoa; phylum Chordata; class Amphibia; order Anura; family Ranidae; genus Rana; species Rana kukunoris. The sequence continues at coordinate 530,014,180 of CM056052.1, read as the reverse complement.
GGGAGGGGTTTGCTTGAGAAATGTATGTTCTCTTTCTGTATTGTTGCTTCAGTTAGGACAGTGATCCGACTTCTGAGGCGACTTCCATTGAAATCAATGGGTACAATTTGCCTACAAGTCGTCTAGAAGTCGGATTGAAGTAGTACAGGAACCTTTTCTGAAGTCGGTGCGACTGCAGTAGTGTGTATTAAGACGGCTCCATTCACTTCCATTGATTTTCTCATGCAGAGCGACTTCGACTAGGGGCCACTTGAAGTCGGATCCAAAGTCGTCCCAATGTGAATGGGCTCTAAAGCGGAACTTCAATCAGTTTTTAGTCTATTAACCACTTAAGCCCCGGACCAATATGCTGCTAAATGCCCAAAGGCGTTTTTACAATTCGGCACTGCTTTGCTTTAACAGACAATTGCGCGGTCGTGCGACGTGGCTCCCAAACAAAATTTGCATCCTTTTCTTCCCACAAATAGAGCTTTTTGATGGTATTTGATTGCCTCTGCAATTAATTTTTGAAAAAAAAAAATCTATATTTTTTACTTTTTGTTATAAGAAATTAAATAAACTAAATTTTAGTCAAACATTTAGGCCAAAATTTATTCAGCCACAAAAAAAATCGCAATAAAAAAAAAAAATTTGCTACCTAGCGGCAACAGTGACACTAATACAGCGATCAGAAAAATGATCGCTTAGTGACACTGGCAATAGGGGGTGAAAGGGTAAACTAGGGCGGTGATCAAGGGGTTAAAACTTTATTAGGGGGGGTACGGGGGCTACCCTGGACCTAACACTAACTGCCTGTCACACTGACACTAAATGCAGTGATCAGTAAATATATGATCACTGCATTCAGTGACAGTGTGACGGGGGGGGGGGGGGGTGATCGCAAGGAGTTAAATGTGCCTATGTGTACTGGTGTCAGTGTAGTGTTGGTGCGACTTATGCCCCGTACACACGATCACTTTTTGTGATGAAAAAAAATGTCATTTTTCTTCATGAAAAAAAATGACATTTTTCAAACTTCATTTTTAAAAATGACGTTGCGTACACACCATCATTTTTGGAAAATGATGAACAAAGTGATGGCACTCTAAAGGGGAAGTTCTATTTGCCTTGAGGCTGCTTTTAGCTGGTTACTTGTTAGTAAAAGACGATTCCTGCTTTTTTGTCTGTTACAGCGTGATGAATGTGCTTACTCCATTATGAATGGTAGTTTTACCTCCCGTCTCCTAACTTGCTTCTGGGCATGTGCGGGTTTAAAACGTCATTTTTTACGTAGTTTTGCCCACACACGATCATTTTTTATGACACAAAAAATGACATTTTGAAAAATGACATAAAAAATTCGAGCATGTTGGAATTTTTTTTTGGTCATTTTTCAGAAGACATAAAATGACATTTTGGCCACACACCATCATTTTAAATGACATTTTTAAAAATGTCATTTTTTTTCATCACAAAAAGTGATGGTGTGTACGCGGCATTACTGTGACTCTTCCGGCAGGTAAGCCGCCCCCCGACCCGCTAGAAGGCAGGGACGTACATGTACGCCCATCTGCCTGTACGTGCCATTCTGTGGACGTACATAGGCGTGCGGCGGGCGTTAATCGGTTAAATCTTCCGCCCTTGTTGTTGTTTTAACTTTTTATAGTAAAACTTTTTTTTTTTTCTGCCAGTAAATACCTTATACAGCCCACTTCCTGTTTCTTGTCTGGAAAAAGCCTAGGTGTATGACATCATGCACAGGGCTCTCTCTCGCACTTCTGAGAGTTTTCCAGGAGGGGGGGGGGGGGTGAGTCATAAGAGGGCCAATGAGAGCTGCAGAGCTGGAGGTGTACCTCAGTGTAAATCCAGGAAGTGAACAGGCAGCAGCTTCAGATGCCCACAGTTAAAATGGATGCAGCCAGACTTAGTGGAAGGAGATTTCTGCAGCATATTTGGCAAGTACAGAATCACAGTAAAATAAAATAATATGCAAAGTGGTTGGAGGGAAACTACAGAATGCAAAGATGTTTTTATTATAAATTATGTGAGCAGACTGCAGTTTGTTTAAATCAATAAAAAAAAAAAAAAAAAAAAAACAGTAGTATATGCAATGTCAATGTTCTATATATTTTTTTTTTTTTTGGGGGGGGTAAACTAGCCTTTAACTTCCTTTGCGAGCGTGCTTCAATCTTAATTGTGGGTAGGTGAAGCCTACTAGTATCTTCTTCCCGTCAAAGGTGCTGCTCTCCGCCTTGCATCATGTCATTTCCTGTTTGGAAATAACGCAATGCTACCAGATGACGATGCCCACTGACTCCTGGGATTGATGATCATCTCCGAGGAGCCAATGCACGGCCTGAAATTACATACCTCATCGCCGAAGAAGAATTCGCTCAGGCAAAAAAAAAAAAATGGCCGATGCTTTAACATGTTGCAATGAATCGGATGGCGCAAAGATTATATATATATATATATATATATATATATATATATATATATATATATATATATACAGGGCTTTTTTTCTGGGGGAACTTGGTGGAACTCAGTTCCACCACCTTTGGCTCAGACCCTTTGGTGCCCGCTCACCACAATCACTTGTGAACACAGAAGTCTGGTTTCTGTGTTAACAAGTGACTGCATTGTAACCCCCTGAACTCTGCACACTGTATGTAATGCAATTCTGGTATTTAATGCCCCTTTAAGACCCTTCTACTGTTTGTGAAATCTGAACGGGTCGTGGTTGAGTTCCTGCACCTATTTTCTGAGAAAAAAAGCTCTGTATATATATATATATATACACGCACACACACCTTTACAACCCCTTGAAAGCTGTACTGTATATATACACACACATATCAGCCATAATATTATGACCACCCACCTTATATTGTGTGTCGTGGTGGCCCCCTTTTGCTAAACAGCCCTGACCCATTGAGACATGGACATCAAAGTAACTTGCCTTCTTTTACCGAGTCCTGGTGCCATCTCTTACCAAAATGAGTGACACACACGCACTGGGCCATCCACATGATGTTAAAAGAAAACGTGATTCATCAGCCCAGGCCACCTTCTCCCATTCCTCTGTAGTCCAGTTCTGATGTTCATGTGACCATCATAGAAGCTTTTGGCTGTGGGCACGGGTCATCACAGGCTTCACAGCCCCATACGCAACAAACTACAATGCCCTTTTTTTCCTGCTTTCACCACATCAACTTAATGGACAACATGTTGCTGTCTAATATATCCCACCAATTTTCAGATGCCATTGTAATAAGATATTCCCGGTCAGCAGGGCTTTTTTTCTCAGAGAATAGAGTAAATTCTTGTCTCCGCCCCCTACCCATCTCTGAGCCCTGAGCCAAGTATCATTTTGTGGTGTTAATTTATATGGAATTTGTTAAGAAAAGCAGTAAAATGGATCTCCAGCAGCCAGCAACAATAGACCCCCCCCACCAGCAACAAAAGACCCTTCAGCAGCAACAACAGATCTCCCAGCAGCCGCAAATAAACTCCTCCCTCAACATTAGATTCCTTCCAGTAACAATTGACACCCTCAGCAACAACAGACCGACATGCAAAAATTGACCCCCTTCAGCAATAATACATCCCCCAGCAGTCAGCATCAATAGACCCTCCAGCACACCCCAGCACCCCTTGCCATTACAAACAGTACATTCATTGCTGAAGGTGTCGGAACTGCGTTCCCCCACGTTCCCGCTGACGAAAAGCCCTGCCCATCAGTGGTCATAATGTTATAGCTGATCGGTGTATATTATTTTTTTTGGCTTTTCTTTGGAGCAGATCTTTAGGAGAGTTCTCCCCATTAACATACGTTTTAAACCCAAGCAGCTTTCAGATCCTTAACCCTATGTCAGGACATACAGTGTTACAATGAATAAAGAGATCTGCCAGCGCAGTACAGACAAAAGTAAAAAATTACTCCCCAGCCCCCGCCTTTCCATGACATAGAAAGGGAGAGCTTGGTAGGTTTTTTAAGCAAGTAAAAAAAGGTAAGTAGCTATGTTATGCTATATTATTGGGAAGATGCAACAAACTTAACCACTTAAGGACCACCAAATGCCGATATACGTCGGCAGAATGGCACAGCTGGGCACAATCACGTACATGTACACATGTTCACTTGGAGGCGCGAAAGCCCTTTATTTACATTCCACACGTACATGTACGTCGCCTTTAAGAGCCCAGCCGTGGGTCACACGTGACCCAGTCCGAAGCTCCGTGACCGCAGGACCCGATCGCCGCCGGTGTCCCGCGATCAGTCACAGGAGCTGAAGAACGGGGAGAGGTGGGTTTAAACACACCTTTCTTGTTCTTCACAGTGGCAGTGTCATTGATCGTCTTTCCCTATATCAGAGAACAACGATCAATGACGTCCTACAGTTAAAAACACATATGAGGTAACACTTGACCCCTTCAGCGCCCCCTAGTGGTTAACTCCCAAACTGCAATTGTCATTTTCACAGCACTTTTTGCTGTAAAAATGACAATGGTCCCAAAAATATGTCAAAATTCTCCGATGTGTCCGCCATAATGTCGCAGTCACAAAAAAAAAAAAAAGCTGATCGCAGCCATTAGTAGTAAAAAAAATATATATATTAATAAAAATATCCCCTATTTTGTAAACGCTATAAACTTTGCGCCAATCAATCGTTATTGTGATTTTTTTTTTACCAAAAATAGGTAGAAGAATACGCATCAACCAAAACTGAGGGAAAAATTTGTTTTTTATATATTTTTTGGGGATATTTATTATAGCAAAAAGTAAAAAAAATACTGATTTTTTTTCAAAATCGTTGTTCTATTTTTGTTTATAGCACAAAAAATTAAAACCGCAGAGGTGATCAAATACCACCAAAAGAAAGCTCTATTTGTGGGAAAAAAAGGACGCCAATTTTGTTTGGGAGCCACGTCGCACGACCGCGCAATTGTCTGTTAAAGCGACGCAGTGCCGAATCGCAGAAAGGGGCAATATCCTTAACCTGCATATTGGTCCGGGTCTTAAGTGGTTAAAGTAGGCGTTATCACTCTGTAGATGGAAAAAAATGGAAATACACTTTAAGGCAAATGGAATGGCCTTTTTGACTTCTGCATTGTTCACTATCTAGTATTGGAAGTTGTTAGTTTTAGTTTAAATTCTTTTTTTTTTTTCGTTTTTCAGGTCATTATGATCGCAACTTGTAATTTCAAAAAGCTGAAAATAAGAAAGAAAATCTGAAAATTCTAAAGAATTACTAAACTAATTAATTATACCCAACTATATTGTAAGCTCTAGTGAGCAGGACCCTCTGATTCCTCCTGTATTGCAACTGTACTGTGTGGCCTAACATTGTAAAGCGCAACGCAAAGGTCAGCGCTATATAAATCCTGTATAATAATAATAATAATAACTACTATTAAATTATAGATATTGGATTTTCCTTTCAAATTTGGCTGTTAGTGAACGTAACAAATTTATCCAAAGTTACGAATTATCCAAAATAATGAATGCCACATCAAAACAAATGGAAAAAATGTAAGGTTTTTATTATTGTTATTTGTTATTATTAATAATTTGTTACATTCCATTTGTTTAGATACGGCATTCATTTAATTATTTTGGATAATTCATAACTATAGATACATTTGTAATGTTCACCAACAGGCAAATTTGAAAGAAAATTCCAATACCTATAATTTAATAGTTAAGATATTATTAGTTGTTTCAGATTTTCACATTTTCAAATTTCAAATGTTTGAATTTCCAAATTTTCGAATTAATTAATTTGGGCATTTCCAAATGAACAATTTTCTCATTTTAATTAATTTGGGCATTTCCAAATGAACAAATTTTTCGAAATTCCTTAAAAAACTAATTCGGAACTAAACGAATTGCACAAGTCTAAATACGACTGCAATGTAACCTGACAACAATTTTTAAAATTCCAGCTATGTTACTTAGCATTGTTCACCATCACCACTGAGATGCACTTCCACACGACAATGACTGATACGTTCATAAGATAAAAACCATTAAAATAAATATAAAATTTACAGATATCAACTTTTTCCTGAAAGATAATAAATAAATTTGTTAGGGCTGATGTAATTTAATGTAAATCTATCCAATATAAAAACGGTTCTTTAGGATAAATAGCACATTCTTGTGACATTTCATATCAAGATGTCAGGGAAATGTTACACAATAGGAGCCAGGGGGCACAAAAATTGTTATTTGTAATCTTTTACCTACATCTGATCATTTAAAGTGGATTCCAGGAAAAAAAAATACTTATAATTGTTTTTGCCATCCATGGCCAATGGTGGCTCATGATGCCAACAATGTTCCTGAGCTTCAGCTTGTGTGAACTAGGATCCAACCCAACTTCTGCAAGCCCACCAGGAAACTGTCACCTGTACCGGCCCAATAATCTGCAGCCAATGCATCCTCTGTCACGTAGCCATAGGTATACAATGGGGTGTATATATGTGTGTCTGCAGGGCTGGTAATGCCCTGGCCCCAGACAATTGGGCCGGTACAGGCGAGTTTCCTGGTGGGCTTGCAGAAGTCAGGTTGGATCCTAGATCGCACAAGCTGAAGATCATCACTGGCTGTGAGCTTAGGCTGCTCGGATTTACAGCTCTGGTTCTAGTGCAAGGGTGATAGTGGGTTGTTACCTCTCTGCCTCATCTATTCACAAAATGTCTTGTATTCTTCGTTGAATACAAGGCGCTCTGTGAATAAGAGGAGTTCCCATGTTTTATTTGCTCATTATCATCACAATTCTCCCTCTAACAATGCCTTCATCTTCTTTTCCTTCCAAGTTGGAAGTTCCAACAAGGAGTAAGCCATTTATGTGTACTCAGGCTCAGCATTTATTTCCTGGACTGAGATGGTGGCTTAGAGATGACCCAGCCATGTCTATCCTTTTGCATGTGCAGTTGTTCTTCATCATGTGACACAGATCAGGCCCTGCTACAGCCTCCTACAGTGGAACCTTGGATTAAAAGCATAATCCGTTCCAGGAAAATGCTTGTAATCCAAAGCACTTGCAGATCAAAACAAGTATCCCCATAGAAGTCAGTGGAAACTAAGAATTCATTCCGCATTGACTTCTATGGCATGCAATACCGCATGTGACCAGAGGTGGGGGGCGCCAGAAAGCCTCGGAAATACTTGGAAAGGCTTGGGGACAGCTCGGCTGAACTCGAAAAACCTCGGAAAGGCTTGGGAACAAAGTATTTCCGAGCCGCTACGATCTTTTGTGCAGTAAGTGCATGCAAACATTCTATATGAATAGAAATAAATGAAAGACTATATATGCACACATTTAAAAAAAAAAAGAAATGGGGCAGAATCGATGGACCACTTGTTTTTTTCTGTCATCACTCTATGTTTCTATCATCTCAGATTAGGCAAACTGTCTGGACTTGAGCTCAAAGGCCTACAGGTCAAAAACAGAAGACAGAACACCTTTGTAAAAGGAACCTTAAATTAACTTTAACCTTTTTTTTTTTTTTGTTAACCTATCCTTATGCCCTTTAGCAATTGTTCAGGAAAGAAAAGTATTCCACAACTGAAGAAACAGATGCTCCATGCTCCCTCCAGTGCCAGCCACCTGCTAATAAAGTCGCCACTAGATAACAGGATCTTTCCTCCAAAGCATCCTACGTGCATTAGGCCCACTGCGAGCGACAAAAAAAACTTCTGCATTAAACCAGTCTGTAGCCAAGCCATTCTTTATTCCTCATTCAGTTAGAACTGGGTAGTGACCAGGCTAAATACACAATCATTCAAGCAGCAAGGAAATATTATCCAAGACCACAGGAAGTGAGCGGAGACAGTGTTCTGGGCAGGCCTGGCAAGCAGTCTGTGTGAACTACATCTAGCGAGCACTGTGCGGTCACCGAGGCCAAATTCATTACAGAACTTTCTCACTGCTGCCGAGGAGAACGCAGCACGTTTTTGTTGTTTGTGTTCTTTCCTCTAGAACGCTGTGTACCTGATGGCCAACAGATAATTCCAGATCAAATCTATTTATTTCACTTTTGCATTAGCTGTTTTTGACATCAAATAAGCCAGGCTCATTATGCTAACCTCTTATTATGACAGAACACAATGGAAAGGGCTGCTGTTTACTGTCCTGATTTACAGTAGGGGTGCCCGCCCATACACGTGCCAAAGTTCAGTTTCCATCACTTGGAGACCTGAAAGTACATTTTAAAGATTAAAAAAAAAGTCCACCAGCACTAGGACTATCAAGACTAGGATATACTACTGGGACCTCGAAAATTTGGGTATAAAAAGTGCAAATCCTGAAGCATAGATATTGTAATAGTTCACAGAAACATAGTCAATCTCCTGCGCTCGGGAGCGCGATCGCTTAGTGGTATGAAATCTTCCGTTGGAATAGGGACTGACCAAAAAATCTTGCTGCCCTCCTCAGAATAATGGGTATTCTGGAGACTGAAATGTAAAAAAAGGAAAAGGGCGCACCGACCTTGCGCATTACCGATGACAAGGTTTAATTATTAAGATGTGCAAAGATCGAGGCTACTCACAAAACAAGTTAAAATACAAGCTTATACACCACTCCGTCAACAGGTATAGATGCTTCCTGAAGGCTTTCCACTGGAACCAGACAGCCGAAGAGTCCAGATGATACATAATACGGCTTACCCGTTACGAGAGTGAGTCCTCTTCTTCAGAGCCAAAGTGTTATTATCACTATACTATACTGCTACCATACGATACTACCACTTTGGCTCTGAAGAAGAGGGCTCGCCCTTGTAATGCGTAAGCCGTATTATATGTCGTCTGGACTCTCCGGCTGTCTAGTTCTGGTGGAAGGCCTTCAGGAGGCATCTATCCCTGTTGATGGAGTGGTGTACATGCTTATATTTTAACTTGTTCTGTAAATGGCCTTGATCGCTGTACATTTTATTAATTAAAACTTGTCATCGGTAATGCGCAAGGTCGGTGCGCCCTTCTTTTCCTTTTTTGCATAGATATTGTAATAGCATGGTTGGATGCAAGAGCTGGGCAGCCAACGTGTCTTAAGTAGTATAAACCCACTGCCCCTTCCACAATGCATGGGTTAAAATGCCAAGTCTAATGCCATGTACACACGATCAGATTTTCCATCGGAAAAACCTTGGAAGGTTTTTCCGATGGAATTTGGTTAGAGCTTGGCTTGCATATACACGGTCACACAAACGTTCTCTGAACTTTCGGCCATCAAGAACGCGGTGACGTACAACACTATGATGAGCCGAGTAAATAAAGTTCAAGGATTCTAAGCATGCGTCAAATTGTTTCCCAGCATGTGTCGGAATTTTGCGCGACGTATTTGCTAAAGACAATTGCAATTTCCGATATTAATTTTATCAGTCGGAAAATTTGAGAACCAGCTTTTTAATCTTTTGTTGGCAGAAATTCTGACAGCAAAAGTCAGACGGAGTATACACACGGTCAGAATTTCCGTCCAAAAGCTCACATCAGACTTTTCTTGTCAGAATTTCCAATCGCGTGCATGTGGCATAAGGGGTAGAGTTACCTTACATGTTGCTTTGGCAGACTCCCACCATCTGCGTCACCCGTACCCCGGAAGTCTCTTACCCAAGGTATTCAATCCAGTAGTTGCATCGAGTGCAATGCAGGACCAGTAGTCTTGCATTGTACAGGAGGATGCAAAGAGCCTGTCCACAACCCGGAGCAAGAAGAGAAAAAAAGAGGAGAACCGAAGAGAGGAGGAGAAGAGAAAAGAGAAGAGAAGGGGGAAGAGAAGGGAGAGGGGAGGAAAAGGAAAAGAAAAGAAGAGAAGGGAAACTAGAAGAAAAAGAAAAGAATGGAACAGAAGAGACCTGGTGGCCAGGGAAGTGAGGAATAAGGTAAACATTACAGCCCTTTCTGCTACACCCTACAATTAACGAGCAATGTGGGGGCGGGGGGGGGGTTGAGTTTTAAAGGTACTCTTTTACTAGGCCTTTCAAAACCTTCTTGTCATGGCTCAATGCCGACAGGTAAAGCTCTGACACTTCCTAGTAGATACACAGCTTGCTATCAAGCCTGGTTCTCACATATTACTTACTGGTCCACCACTATGATAAGCACTGTCACTGGCCAATAGAAATGTGCGGGAAGTTGAAATGGCTGGCCAAGTTTTAGCACCATCAAAAAGTGTCAAAATCTTCTGTGTCAGAATAGCCAAATATTCAGCTGTGGTAGAGAAAGGTTTGGTAGACCTCCAAGTACCTGCACTTTATCCCACGATAATTCTCCCTTCCCCCATAATGGCGGTAGCAGTTAGGCAGGATTTGAATTTCAAGGTCGCAGATCTACTGATATGGGTTCTCAAGTCTGCTCCGCCAATATGAAATCTTACCCATTGTAAGCTGCCCACTCTCAGACCTAATGCCTGGTACACATAATGAGATTATCAGATGAATGATCATCCATTTTTATTTTTTGCATGCTAGTCTCCATATCGAAAATGAAGAGGTTACTATAGTTCCAAATTTTTATTCTGACTTACAAGAATTTTCGTAAGTGTTGTCATGTATTTGTATTGTATTGTATTTTCAGACAAATACTGTACAGGTTAAATGAAAATCGTACGATCTGGTTTCATCCGAAAAAAATATATTTGTGCTTGTCCTATTGGATAATTTCACATAAATTGTTGGTACACAACTTTCGAAAGCCGATCACAACGATTAGATCAGTGTTTCCCAACTCCAGTCCTCAAGGCACACCAACAGGTCATGTTTTCAGGATATCCATTATTTTGCACAGGTGATTCGATCAGTTTCACTGCCCCACCCCCCCCCACCCCCCCCCCCCCCCCAAACCCCCCCCCCCACACCCCCCACCCAAACCACCACACCACCACAACCCCACAACCCCCACCCCCCACCCCCCCAACCCCAACCCCCCCCCCCCCAACCCCCCCACCCCCCCACCCCACCCACCCCCCCCCCACAAACCAACCCCCCCCCCCCCCCCACCCAAAACCCCCCACCCACCCCCCCCCCAACCCACCCCAACCCCCCCCCCCCCCCACACACCCAACCCCCCCCCCCCCCCCCCCCCCCCCACCCCACCCCCACCACCCCACCCCCCCCCCCCCCCCCCCCCCCCACCCCACCCCACCCCCCCCCCACCCCCCCCCCCCAACCCCCCCCCCCCACCCCCCCCCCCCCCCCCACCCCCACCCCACAACCCCCACACCCCCACCCCCCCCCAACCCCACCCCCCAAAAACCCCAACCCCACCCCCCCCCACCAACCCCCCCACCCCCCCCCACACCACCCCCCCCCACACCACCCCCCCACCCCCCCCCCCCCCCCCACCCCCCCCCCCCCCACCCCCCCCACCACACCCCAAAAACCCCACCCCCACCCCAAAAAACCCCCCACCCCACACCCCCCCCCCCAACACACCCCCAACAACCCCCCCCCCCCCCCCCCCCCCCCCAAACACCCCCCACACCCCCCCCCCCACCACAAACACCACACCACCCCCCCCCCCCCCCCCCCCCCCCACCCCAACCCACCCCACACCCACCACCCCACCACCCCCCCCCCCCCCCCCAACCCCCCCCCCCCACCCACCCCCACACCCCCCCCCCCCCCCCCACCCACACCCCCCCAACCCCCCCCCCCCCCACCCCCCCCCCCCCCCCCCCACACCCCCCCCACACCCCCCACCCCACCCCCCCACCCCCCCCCACACCACCCCCCACCCCCACCCACCACCACCCCCCAACCCCCACAACCCACCCCCCCACACCCCAACCCACACCCCCCCAACCCCCCCCAAACCCCCAACCCACACCCCCACCAACCCCCCCAAACCCCCAACCACAACACCCACACCCCCCCCCACCCCCCCCCCCCCCCCCCCAACACCACCCCAAACCACACCCCCCCACCCCCCCCCAAACCCCAACCACCCCCCACAACACACAACCCCCCCCCCAACCCCCCCCAAACCAACCCAACCCCCACCCCCCCCACCCAACACCCACCCCCCCCAACCCCCCACCAACCCCCACCCCACCACCCCCCCACCCCCCCACCCAACCCCCCACCCCCCCCCCCCACCCCCCAACCCCCCCCCCAACACCCCACCACCCCCACCCCCCCCCCCCCACCCACCCCACCCCCACCCCCCCCCCCCACCCCCCCCCCCCCCCCCCCCCCCCCCCCCCCCACCCCCCACCACACACCCCCCCCCCCCCCCCCCCCCCCCCCCCCCACACCCCCCCCCCCCCACCCCCCACCCCACCACCCCACCACACCAACACCCAACACCACCCCACCCCCCCCCCCAACCCCAACCCCCCCCCACCCACCCCCCCAACCCCACCCCCCCCCCCCCCCCCCCCCCACCACCCCAACCCCCCCCCCCCACCCCCACCACCCCCCCCCCCACCCCCCCCCCCCCCCCCCACAACCCCCCCCCCCCACCCACCCCCCCAACACCCCACCCACCCAACCCCCCCCCCCAAAACCCCAACCCCCCCCCCCCCCCCAAACCCCCCCCCCCACCCCACCCCCCCACCCCCCCCCCCCAACAAACCCACCCCAACCCCCCACCCCAACCCAAACCCCCCCCCCACCCACACCCAAAACCCACCACCACCCCACCCCCCCCCAACCCCCCCCCCCCCCCCCCCCCCCCCCCCC